>VMRM01000005.1:4006545-6928607 GCA_010277075.1 Poeciliopsis retropinna | reverse complement strand
AGGTAAAAATTAAGATTCTGACTCCTGTCTCTTCTTTGTGTCTCTATGCAGGTGTTAACAACAATAATATTGTATTGGGATTTTAAGTAATAAGTAGAGTAGAGAACTAATCAGTCGCAATTAATCACTTTTCAAGAAAACCTATATTCAAGACTTAATTGAAGACTGAATCCATCTTTATTATAAAATAGGGGCTTCTATTGCTTTATCCTTACAGACCATTTCTGCTTTGTTTTGAAACCAGATGTAGAAGATAAAGCGAAATTCAATATTGTCTTTTTATCCATTGACTGGGCAAGTGGAAGTGAAGTTCAGCAAACCAGAGGGACACTTTTGGGGACACTCAAATTAGCCATTGTGTTAATTTATTTTATCGTGTTTAAGTAAAAAATAAAAAAATAAAAACACAAATAGTTAACATGATAATGTTAACTATTTGTGAAATATAATAATGTTATAAATATAATAATAATGATAATGTTAACAGATAGTTAACATTATCATGTTAACTATTTGTTAACATATAGTTAACATAATGTAAACAGCCCCAGATTTTTTTATTTATTTTTTTACAAATAAAAATGTCACAAATTTGGCAAAAAATTGGCATTTATTGTTTTAAGTCAAAACTTTGTTGAACCCCCTTTTGCTTTTTCTGCTATTAAGTTTTCTTCCAGGATTGTCTCCTTTCATCTTCCCATCAACTCTGAAGAGAAACTTTCTAGAGAAAACCATCCACACAGCATGATGCTGCCAGCACCACATTTCATGGTGGTGACGGTGAGTTCAGCTTGATGTACCCATCAGATTTTCGGTCCACATAGTATTTTGCATGTCGGACAACAATTCTACTTTGACCAGAGGACATTTTGTTTGCAGAATCCCCAAAATGACAAGCTGCAAACAGAACATATTTTGCCTCTTTCCACGATGGCTTTCTTCTTGAAATGTGAAACTATTTACCACAACACACACTCTTGCCTGCTAACGCAAAGCAGATGAAATGATAAATCAACCTCAAGTAATGATAAATGATAACACTTGAACTTTGTGTATTTTTGTGCTTTTAATAAATTCTGTTGCTCCCCTGCTTTTCTCCTTTGCATTTTTAGAGAGTTTTCTGTTGCCATTAACAGACTGTGTCTATTTGTGCTTGCTTGTCCTTAATTGTCCCTTAAGGGACGATTAAAACTTTCTAAATTGATGAACACAACGGGGTGCAACACTGACATTAGTGCAAAATACGAGAGGAGGCAAACATGTGGCCCCAGAGGCATTAATTAATGGTGATTATACAAACATACCTGGAAGACTAGGCCCTTCTTGTCAGCACTCTGGAGAGAAAAGCGACTCAGCCTCAGGTAGTGGGTGCCATACTGGGCCAACTCCCCCAGAAGACGAGACACGCTCTCTGGAGAAGCTCCCGACACGCACACGCCAGGTCTGACGTCAAACTGAACGCTCTGGTGTAGAAAGCATTTATTTAGAAAAGGCCTTTAAAAGAGCAGGATAGTCTAATAAAAATCAGCCATACTTGTAGCCCAAAAAAAATTAAACTCAGGGGTGTAGGAGGAGTCACCTCCTGCATGACTTCTGAAGGAACAATCGGTGAGGTTCTTTTATTAGATTATATAAGGAGAAGTTTTATGAGAACTAGAAATTGCGTCTCTAAGCAGCAGTCTTCTGGGGAAAACAAAATCAACACGGACAGTATTTTGCAATCACAAAGGCCACTGCTGTTATAAAAAACAAGTGGTCACCAAAGCAAAAAATAAATAAGAAAGCATCAAGATCACACATTAACTCCAGATATTAAAGTAAGGTCTAATATTACTGTTGGCCACACTGTGCCATGCTTTTGTTAGTTTTCTGAACAGCGTTCTTGAGTCGTATTTCATTTCTTGAAATTTTGTCTATAAAAAGCCCAACTTTACTGTTGACTTTTCAAACATTAGCATCTCAGGTCTACAAAATCTTTGAACTAATGCACAACAGGAAAATATTTAATTATATTGAGAATGATGAAGCCATTTTCTGCTACTTTTCTTTGCTAATGTTAAAATCACTTACTAAAAAAAATTTACTCTCTACCAGCGAATCCCAACCCAAAAGATGGACATTAATCCATTTTTAATAGGTCGCAGGCTTTCGTTATGGAAAACACACACAAAACATAAAATAAATAAAAACTAAACAAATTAATAAAATAAACTCCATGTGCTCACATGTAATAGACAACAGCAGCAGTGCCCTATGATTTTAGTTGTGTACTTTGAGTCTTTATTGCCAACAGCTGCTCGTTTGAATACCTTATCTGTAAATCTAATTGACAGTGCAGAATGATTCATTTATGAAGCAGTAGAATGTTTTACAATAAAAAGAAATGTTACAGATTATGTAGAACATGACAGAATATTGATACAAATATGATCATCAAAATGTGTGAATTTAGCAGAAGAAAGATAACCTATTACTGTTTCCTATTAAAGTAAATTCATGTTGTACATCTATGCGTAAATACAGTAATTCTGTGAAAATTATATTTTTGTGATAATTTTTTCTTGACGTCTCTTACTGCATTAAAAGCTCACAAAGTACGTCACCTCATTGGTGAAAAAAAGCAATATCTAATAAAAATGATTTAAAAACCTTGGGAACTATTGCTAAAAGCAACTTTACATTCTGATTCTCTGATTTTTCTGAAGCCAAACGTGAAGCGCTTTAAGCCTTTTCACATCACTCTATGTCAGTGTCAAGCATCTCCTGTAGTAACAGGATAAGGACGGGGCCGGGGGAAATCAGGAGAATCGTGATGTAATTTATGTTGTAAGACAAGTCTACAACCTTCCTAAAACAGAAAAAAAAAACTTAATGGGACACAATAAAGCAACTGCTGCTCTCTCCTGTGGTTTAGGTTTTAACATGAGGAACACTGCAATTTACTTCTTCATCATTTAATCAAGTTAATGGCTTGATACGATTTGGCTTGGTTCTCCGGAAGTCGTTGTAATGGATTTTTTTTTTTTTTTAAAGGAACTGTGTTTGTTTATATCTCAGAGACTAATTGCACATTGATTCTTTTTTGTGCGTGAGCTGTGCACTGGCAGCACGTGAAAAAGAAAATGATTGCATTTAAGTGCATCTCCGAGAGACGAACAAATGATGATGAATTGCACCTGGTTGAGAGGGAAGGTGGTGGACGCCACTCCTATCAGAACGTTCAGGAGGTCGGAGACTAATTGCGTCTGGGAGTCCAGGGGCAGCATGAGGAGAGGAGAGGAGTCGCCGGAGCTCACGACCCTCATCTCTCCCTCCCACAGCCGATAGAGCTGGTCAAACGTCTCTCTGCCTCCCTCTGTCAGATAGAAGGACTCCCTTTTTCCTGGTGGACTAGGGGGACAAACATTGCAAATTATTATTTTTTTAAATAAGTGTATTTTTCCTAACATACGCTTTTTTTTTTAAACAAAAACAAAACAGTTTACAGTGGATTAAAACCCAAATTTTCTTATCTCAGAAAATAAAAATATAACTTTAGACAAGTAGTCCTGTCACAATAAACTTTACCGGATGATAAATTGGCCCAGAAATTATTGCAATAAATGATAATATTGTCTTTTTGAAGTCGTGAACAAACTTGCCTTTCAAGATATATTAGTTATAGGGGTACACCGATTTATCAGTCAGTCAATTTATCCACAGTTACGGAGACAGCCCATAGGTAGTGGATTTTTTTTTTTCTTCCTCCAAGCCAGGAAACCTGCATCAGATGGTTAGGCTTTAGGTGCAGATGCATTTTTTTGTTGTTGTTGCAACTGTTTAACAACGAATGTGACATGCAGGTGATGTGGTCCACCACGGTCATTAGGTTTGAATCCAAATTGCTCCCAGACTGCAGCTGTCACTTTTGGCGTTTAAACCGCTGTTCTCTGGCCCACTGATCCTCACGAGGCGTTCATGCTACGCTCTGTGGTAGGAAACCACGAATCTGCCAAGTAACTGATGTGAGAGTTCACTTCTCCTTGAGTACAACACACATGGAACGACAAACGACAGGCCAAAGCCACCACCACCCAGTGTTGCCATAGCTACCGCAGTGGCAAAAGTTTAACATTTTTCCACTTTCTTGTGTTGCACCGCTAGTTGACGTTTGCATGTCTACGTATACAAAGTCAATATTTCACATGCAATGAATGGCTCGGCTACAGGAGGTCATGCGATTGTCGCCTCAATTGTAATTGTTGGCAAAGCAACCTTGGCTTCCTGAACCCCTAAGAGCCACAGTACTTATGATGAACAGTACAGAGGCATAAGCAGGTTCACATTTTCAAATTGAAAATCTAAAAAAATATATCGTTCTTATAACATATTGTAATATTTCCACAAACTCAATTTTGAGCTTTGTACTAGCAATAAACCATATCCATCAAACTTGACAGAAATGAATGAAGGAGGGAAAAAAAAAGAAATGAGAGAAATCCATCACTCCTTCAGAGTTTCACTGCCTGAATTACTGAAATACCTTATCTATTCAAGTGAGAATCTAATTTATTGAGATGTACTTGTATAATTAGTAAATGGATCATTTACCAGCCAACAGACTCCCAGCAGCGGCGTCTTCTGGGCTCAAACGTGCGGGCAGCCTCCCAGATGTCAACATCTGGAACGGGACTCGCCTCTGACTGAGAGTCTGGGGTCAGGTTGGAGGCTGACTGGAAGCCCTCATCTTCAGATTGATCCAAGTAGTGAGGAACCTGCGCAGGACGCACAACAGAAAGTCAGTATAAAAACAGTCAAAAATGGAGATGCACCAACACCATTTTCATTTCTGATACAAATATCTGAGGTTTAGTATTGTAGATAACAATGCAGTACAGAAAAATGATACTGAAGTGACTAAACAGATTTTTTTTTTTTAAACACAGACATAAACGTACTGAATTACTAATTTATTTGACAACTCTTCAGCAGTACCACACATTTAAAACCACTAATAGTTTCACAAGCTTCATCAAAAAGGAAAAACCAACACAGCTTTAATTTGTTCAGTTAGTGTAATCAGGAGTATAACAGGAAATGTAAAGAAACTGCAACAAAACTTTTGATAAATGGTTCAGAAAGTCCAATCTAAAATATAAAGTAAAATAAATAAAAATTTATGTGGCTCAGAGCACAAGTCATAAAATTAGACTGAATAGATCTGCCCTTTTGGATTGGGCTCATAGTCACAGATACCTGACCTAAATTTTTTTTTATATATAATATAATTCAGATATTAAAGCGGGTCAGTGCATCCCTAGTTAAAAGTGTGCAAATTTGAAACTGGTGACATTATAAAACATGTGTAAAGTGAGTGTGTTGCATGGAATCCACTCAAAAGTTGAGTTTAACTGTGGGTCACCTACCCTGATAGCCAGTCCAGTAACATCAATATTACAGGGAATAGGTGGGAGGTCCAGTTTGATGTCCATATCTGATGTTCGAGTGTGCTGCAGCGCCCCAAACAACGACAGCCGCGTCTCCTTCTCAAATCTCTCTTCTGCTTCCATTTTCGTCCTCAAAGCCAGCAACCCTGTCCTTGGCAGGGAGTCCATCAGCCTCTGAGTTCCACACAGAGTCTCCAGCGTCCCCCACTCCTCCGCACACACCAGACCCCACGCCCTGGCCTCCAGCCTCTGCAGCTCCTCGCTCTGGTAGCTCCAGGGTTGCGGCCTCCGCAGCACGGCCCTCTCTCGTCTCATGTAGTCCCTGCTGAACGAGGTGGGAGGCGGCGGCGCGGAGCCGGCGAGGCACACTAGGAGCTCCAGGACGGAGTCTACTTCTTTCAGACCGGAGGATGCTCCTTCACGCAGCCTCCCCAGCCGATCCTCCAGCGCCTCCGCTTCTTCACGGCAGCCGGCCACTCGCAAGTCAAAGCACATCATCAGGACTTTGTTCCTGGGTGGGGTTTTGGCCGCGGCACTGGGTCTCGAGGCAGACCCTTTGGTTCCATCTTGAAAAAGCTTAGACAGCAAGGCGCCGTAGGCCCGCTTTTTAAGGGCTCGGTGGAAGCCCTCTCTGGAAACTCCTGTGAGGGCTCGACGCTTCCAAGAGACCCCAGAGAGGCTGCAGTCACACAGAGCGCTCAGGAGCTCCGTGATGCTGCTGCTGGAGTTGGCCTTTGTGGGATTGTTTGAGCTCAAATACATGATGGCACTGCTGTCTCAGACGCTTGTGAGGGGAGGGTGGGGGGTGGGGGGTGGGAACAAAACATATTTGTTATTTTGTGGGAAAAAAAAATCTCTGACATGCAAAGCACAATAGAATACTACCTATATTTGTCAAAGCATGTTCGTAGAAACTTTCTACAAGTCTTTCTACTTAGTCTAACTAAGTTTTGTTAGTCTAAAGTTTGTACTTTAGACTAACAGTATGCTCACTTTCAGAAGCATAATTGAATTGTAACGAGTACAAAATGCAACAGGCCCAAATATTTCTAACATAAAGCCGCTGTATATACAAGTTCTACAGCAGGTAATGTTAGCCACTGAAAGTTTACAGACTTGTCACATGTCACAATAGTTTGGCTTGTAATAATGTATCTGAGCCATTGTTTGTATAAGGGTGACATGTCTGAATGTGTGATGACTTATCAGAATTGGTAGAGCTTATCTGAGGTGATATTATTAGATCTTCAGTATTCCAACCACTTTGTACAATGTACCAATATCATTGGCAAGTGAAACAGATCGACAGCATCATGCTGCCACCCTATGATCAACACTGCTGTTAACACTGTTAAAGCCTCATCTTAACTCGTCCCCATAACTCTTCTTTGTGTGGCCAAGCAGCTTTATTACATTTACATAATATTCATATTCACAATTAGTAGACGTAAACATCTGAGAAACACTGTTTAATGCAGTGTTTTTTTGTTGTGTTTTTTTTTTACCCTAGTGCTAAAGGCACATTGTCCTCCGTGTTTCAGATGTTTATTTCTGGCTCAGCACACCTGAATTCAATTGCTGACTGATTAACAGGCTTTTGCAGAGCTGGAATCATATCAGGTGAGTTTAAGCAAAGCAACAACTCACACTTCTGATGGTCAAAATGGAAAAACAAGAGTATAATGTATTATTACCACGTTCAAACATAAGACAACCCAAAAACAGTCTTACATGTTTAACTTGCTCACAAGGAATACTGTAAATACACGGAAAGCGTCTTGGTAGCGCAGCTACCCGCTGCTAGCTACGTGTTAGCAATGTCAACCGTCGCTTCCTGCTACAAACAGCATATTAATTTTTTTTAAATCCCAGTTTCCTACCAAGATAAAATGACGCGTCTGGTTGTTGTTAGTCCTCCTCATATGGTCCGTTTACTTCATTTTTCCTGAGAACGTCAACCTCCCATCCAAGCAAAGTAACTGTTTCCCCATCTTTGCTAATGTTTATTAGCAATGGGCTGGTGCGTTATTTTCCTTTCAGAGTGTCCTTTATGTTGTAAATATGCGAAACACAAAAACGCAATTAATCCAGCTCAAAGTGTCTGTATTAGCCGTTTTCCTCGGTTTTTACTCAGCACAAATCAGTTCATATTTGGCAAAGTAACACTGAGTAGCGAAATTTCAAGCTCTCTCTCATTCATATTCTGCCATCAAACGCGGGCTACAAGCAATTCAGTGGAACCCACCCACTTCAACGTGATTGGATGATTTTGGCTGAATTTCTCTCTATGCTAGATTGTCAGCCACGTTGTTTGGCTGGACCTGTCTGTCAATCACAATGGTGCATTCAGGTGATGCTCGGTAAAAGGCAATAGGCATCTCGATACCGCTGTCACATATAAGCTAATAGATTTCAGAGTTTCAAATCGGAATACAAATCGATAGCATATATAGGTAATCACCTTTTGATGCAACTTTATCATTTATTATAAACAACCAAAAGAAAAACAAACTTAAAATCCTTGTTTATTGTCAGTCATTGCTTTAAGTAGCCACTAGTCCAGATTTCTCCAACGGGAAGGAAAGTCGCATTTCTTACTTCAGTTTTCACAGTACACTGCTTTGAGGCGTTATTCTTAAACAGGATCAAGGAAATATTGATTTTTTTTCTCTCTTTTTATTGCCATTTCTTCCTCCTCAACTATGGTAAGCTTTGTATTGGTTTGCCATTTAAAATGCCAATCTGAAATTGCACTGGGTAACATTTCAGAATGTGACAAAGCTTAAGGGGAATGAATATTTTTACAAACTAGTCCAGGTAGTATAATGTTATAGTTACATGGTCTGTCAACTGATGAGATAAATCACAAAGCAATCTTTCCCATATTGCTTTACATAATGTAGAATGTGGATTAATATACTCACCTGCTTCTACAATATAATTGTCTTTTTTACCCTGATAAAACATGAGCACTAAGTCACTACAACCGTGCACAGAGCATCATAAAGCATTGGGGACACACTTGTGAAGAGCCCACCCCATTTATTTTATAATAGGTTTTCTGCCCCTCCCTGGACATTTAATCTCCATTTACAAAGAATTTATAGTCAGCTACATGTTTTTGCCTGTTGGCTGTAATATATATCTTTAAAGTAATTTGCATTTCTTTTTATAGTCTGCTCTATTTTCAGAATATCGCTACGTTTATTTTCATTTTTGCCTTGGCCCTGGTTTTGCCTCCATTTTCAGTTCCTTTTGTCTCTGTTTAGCAGTTTAAATCTCTTTATTGTTGATTTGCACCCCTTTGATGGCATTTTGGGTTTTGGTGAGCTCTGTCCCCATGTGGATTTTTTTTTGTAGCCGGCTCACATCTATTTTCTTTACAAAATGTATTCTTTTAATGTTATTTTTAAACATTTTTTAAATTCTTTTTTGTGGTAGTCAATTTATCATAACTCAGCCAAAGAAACTGTAATGTCAAGCAGAAGCTCAAAACAGAGAGCACATAATCCCATGGCTCTGCGAGACTGCACAAGAGAAAACAGAAACCCAGTAAAAGCAGCCCACAGATGTTCATTTTGGGCATGCAACCTCAGAGAAAAAATATTTGATTTTAATTTGAAAGCAACATGGGTGATAAAGAACAGGGGTTGTAAATCTTTTTCAATGTAAGAGGGCATCGCAATGAATAATTGAAGCTATGTATTTTAAAGAAGTTGAGAAAGAATTAGCTTTGTGCATTATATCATTCAAATTTTAAAAAAAAATTGATTAGAGAAAGGGTGTTACCTTCACAGGTAAACAAAGATTCTAGTTTCAGTAAGGTTAAAGGATTCAATACAGCAATATTTTAAGTTTTTTTTTGGCATGGACTGGGGTGAATCTAAATGCATACCTGCTAAAGAAGTAGCCATCATATCTTGTCATCCATATATCTTCAGAGTCATTGTGTTTGGTGACGCATTGGGTAGGAAGGTTCCCTGGTAGCAGTCAGACTTGCAGCGAATCTGAAAAGGCCTCTAAATGAAGACTCTTGCTGAATGGCAGTCCTACAACAACAGGTAAATTTCAAAATATACCTCAGTAGGTTGTCTTGGATGACATCATTCCACTGCTAATCCATTTCATTTGCTTTTGCTGCAAATGAGATGGGCTAGAAAGCTAGCCAGAGTGGTGCTGGTATCAGAGATATGTTATGATTTAAAAAAATGTTTTTTTTTTGGAGGACCTAGTTATCCATTCAGTTTCCTTTTTAAATTCCTCTGGCATTTGGGGTTGTAGTTCATGTAATATTTGAACTTTTGAGATGCTAATTAGCTACATTAAGTTGTAAAAATAATCCCTTGTTGCTTCAGTTACACATAATTGTTTCAAAGTAAGAAAATAAAAAGTAGGAGCAAAATTCCTTCTGGCTGCAGAAAAACAGAGGGAATCATTTCTAAGTAATATCACAAAAAAAAATCCATAAAAAGAACAAATCAAAAATATCACAAAGCTACTCCATGAGCGACAAAACTTACTTTTGCATATCAGCTAGAATTATCAGTTTTGATCTGAGCGAAGCACCTTTTCTTGATGTTTGTCTTGACAGATTGTCCCACCGAGCTGTGGTTATCTGTATCTCCTCAAAGACTGTGGTAGGACAGCGGCAAAATTGAGAAAAAGTTAAATATTTATGAGTACTTAGAGCTCTATAAAACAAATCACTATAAAGAAATCAGAAGCAGAAATGTCCCCCCCCCACCCCCATTTTCAGTACAAGTTATTTGCTGTGATTTACACCTTAATATGTTAACATACATTTAGAAGAGGGATTATTCTTGGAATTTTAAGAAATTTACAAAATAGTTTTGACTCAAAAGTCTTGTCAGCCCTTAGCTGGACTGCTCTAGATCATCTCGACTTTATAATAGTCTTGTGTTCAAGAAAAAGGCACAATAGCGTCTTCTAGTATAATGCTGTTGGATATATGTGTTTACACAGTTGTAGAATCACTCTCAGTGGTTTTCAATTATTCATGAGCAGTGTGCAAAAAATGATACCGTGCAATAATTGTTTATATTTTTCCAAGTTCTCCCCCTCCTCCTTCTCCTTAAGGAGGTGTGAATCAAAGCCAAATCTCATTAGGAACTTTGAAACGTGGAGGTGAAAAGCAACCTATTGGGAAATACAAAGATCTCCTGCTGAAGGAGAGGCTGGCAGCTGTGTGCAGGGAAGCGTCCTGGGAAAGAGAACAGAAGCCAGCAACATGCAGATTTTAACCCATTTTCTTTGAGCATTTCCAGCACAGATGCCGACTTTAAATAATAATCGTCAGCGAGAAGTATTGATTTCTACAGAGTGAAGGACATGTTTTTTATTTTTTTTCCCAAGTTTAATCTTGCAAGTGCAAATAATGTTGATTTAAGCAGCATGACCTGGTAGACGAATAAAGAGCTCAATCTTTGATTTACGGCAAGTGGATTGGGGATGTTATACTTGATGCTGTACTTGCAATAGTGAAGTTTACTCAGAAAACCCCGGAAGTTACTTCATCTCTCGCTGAATCAGTGATTTGCTCACTTTCAACAAAGCCTAAGTAAACGCAGGCCTGCGATCCATCTCGCGTGCATCAACTGCAGCAATTCATTTTTGTTCCCTCAATTTCTTTTATAGCTGTCGGTAGCACTGAATATTTTCAGCACAATTTTATTTCACTTCAATGCTTCTGACAGAGACCCTGCACTGCCATTTACAAGTCATTTCATGGCAGAACTTTAAGTTTGTATTCAGGGCCATGTGATAGGATCCCGATGTGGGAATTAGATAAGACCGTCATAGGTTGCGCCACATATGGAGACCGATTTTAAAATCATAACATGACAGAATATCTGTGTTGGAAAAATGTAACTTGGGTTAGATCACTTCTTTTATATAGTAGCTGGATTTACTTTTCATAATTCTTAAACTTCTAAGCTCAAGTACCAACTCAAAACAGAAATGGAGAAATAAGTTTCCAGACGCCTACCTCTTTATTACAAAGGACTTGAACCTTTAAAGGTTGCTCTCAACAACCTTCATATAAACTAGCACTGCATGATTAAGTTTATAAGTCCAAATTTCTTTATTTGAAGTTGAAAGGATCTTTAAAGTGAAAATTATGAGTGGGAACGTCTAGTTTCTCAACAACCTTGGCCTGAAAATTACATCTTCCTTGACTTGAAATGAAGCCTAATGATTTTCAAATCGAAGAAAAATGGCCACTTCTGATTTATATCTAATTGAATTAGTGACGCACAGTACTATGTAACCTCCTTTTATAGAAAATAAAGAAATACATTAATATAGCTTGTATTGCCTGGTTATAAAGCACTCCAACTCAAATACCACTGGTATACAGACTTACATCTGGAACATGTTGGGTTTAATGTCACTTATTGTCAGAGGTTAAAGGTAATTTCAAAATTATCCATTAGCCTTTGCTCCCTAGTTCACTGTTGTTTAACACAAAACAGTTAATATGTTCATATTCAAGTTAAAAAAGCATATTCATATAGTACCATCTTTCCATCTCGTGATTTTGTAGTACTGTGTTACTTTGTCACATAAAATCCCATTAAAATGCACTGAAATCCGTGGAGGCAACAGGACAAAACGTGGAAAGGTTCAAAGTGTCTGAATACTTATGCAAGGTGCTGTAAGTGCCAGAGATTTTGAAGAACACACAATTCACTCCGATGAGAAAAATCAGCTGCCTGTGGCAACTCTATCACCCAAAGTGATTGTTACTCCTGATGAATAAAGCATGAGAGAGGTTTCAGTCAAAGCAAATCAATATTGTCCAAGTGAAAGGAACACAGCCAATATGAAGGGTATATATGTCTCTGAGTTTATTCACGGAGGAGTGCATGATGAAACATGTGGGTAATCGCTCCGTCCACACATACAACTTTTTAAAATTATGTTCATCCAGCACGACCGGATCAGGTACAAGATCGAGAATATTCGAAGCTGCCTCGTACGGGGAGGAAAAAAAAAAACAAAACATTGGCTTCCATTACTGGTCTTGTACCAAAATTGGAGTGTCCCAGTTTCTTTTGTCAATACAGCACATTCACGAGTTTCAAAATGGGGAGTGAGGGACAAAAAAAAAAAAAAAAAAACCAAACCAAACAGGTCTCGACAACAGCACAAACAATTTTTTTTCGCTATTTTGTTGTTTTCATCATAGGAACCAATGCATAGGGGTATACAGATAGAATACAGTATTTCAACTTGTTTTACAAAGATTCATATGTATAGGAAACAAGAAATAAAAATAACTGCACAGCAGTAAGAAAAGTCAATTGTCGAGTATAGATAGTCATTTATCGTACACACTGTAGGATAGCTTAGAAACACAGGTCAAAAGAATCAACACCATTGGAACAATTTTTGCGCGATGTTCAATTGCACACATGGATACCCTTTTTGTCTAATTTTGGAATGTGAGACATTTTCAAGGGAAACCCAACTGGTCATTCTTCAACATTTAGTCTGACTTTTTTTCTTCTTTTTTTTTATGCTGTTTTTGCCACCAAAATCCTAGTAAGCACACACCAAAGACATCCAAATGAAATGCACACGTCAAAGCTGCAGCCAGGAAAAAGAAATCGTACTGAAATGTCCTCAGCCTAACGGCACGCCAATGGCTGCAGCGGCGCATCTAGCGTTTTTAGACAGCACACATAAGATCACAAGTCCAAGTACATTGCTGTGTCTATAGTACTATCATCATATTCCTATGTTACCAACAGAATAATTTAGAAACAATATATAGGTGTCATCCTATCCGATAAGGCACATTTTTGGTTAAAGAAAGGCTCTGAAAGAAGAAGCTTCTTGCATCGACTCTAGTAAGCGAGAACGGAGTCACCAGTAAACAACAGCGGAGACGAGGATGGAGAGTCTGCAGTCGGCATGCAATTAAGATCAAAAGCCTCCCCTGCTGATTTCATTACACAGAGTGCCACTCCGCATCGCACTGAGTGGGCAGTGCCAAATGCTGTTAGTCAGGAAGCCGGAGCGCCATGCTGAGACGGCAGGCGGGCAGGCTTGAGGTCTGTGCAAACGTCACTCTAGCCAAGGCAGGAATCGTTAACATTCTGGGGTCTCTGGAGCTTGTTGCCGCGTGTCAGCCAAACGCGTCCACCCATCAGATACGAAGGGAGGACAATTAAAAAGATCGGCCGACGGCCAGACCTACAATTTGGGGACGGTGTTTAATGGACAAAGAAATATCAAACCCTCGTTGCGACTCAGGCCACACTCTGACATTGATTTCAGTTATCATAAGCAATTATATACACGACTGAACCCAAGCACCCTGACATCATTAAAGAAACAAAAACCACAAAAAGAAAATGTAAAACAACATTTTGTTCGCAACAAGTCGCTGCAGCACCAACTGCATCTCTGACAGACCATTACCATCAGCATTAGGCTATTTCATAGCAAAAGAGGCAGAATTATTAATGATTATTTGGAACATTACTATGGTAATGGAGAAATGGCACAAGAAAGACAAACAAAAAATAATGCATAAATCAATTTTGAATTGTTTTTTTAACATATTGCTCAACTGCTACGATATGGCAAATACATTTAGTAAGAAAAAGCAGAAATCTACTGTACTGTAGCTCGTAGTATACCGTCGTTATTGCAGGGCTAATATGAGTGGCATGGTTCCATGGCATAATACAACTGCTTCTCTTTGCCGACAGCTAAAGAAAAAAGTAATACACCAAAGAAGAAAAAACAAATGAGTCAACTGAAATGTCTTAAAGAAAACTCAGAAATGTCCCTCTGTGCTTTAGTTGAAGTGGAATGTTTCATGGCACTGTACAATAAAGGGAGACAGGCTGTGCTGTTATTGATTTCCATGAGCACGAGTTGGCAATCAAGCTTAAAGCAAATAAAACAAAAAAAGCAAAAGGAAATGTTTGCGAAACCTCTGGTAAGCGGTCAGTCACATGAAGCCGGCGTCCCTGTCCGGACCCTTTGGTCTCTGTCGTAAAGCTCAGTGAGAGCACAGGCTCCGGCGGGGTGGGGACTAAAGAACGAGAGAACGCGGGCGTCGCTTCGCCCTCACGCCTAGGCATCCTGTGTGCGCACGCATGTTCCCCACACAACGCGCACGCTCGCTCACAACGCGCACGCTACCATTCACGCATCTACGCACGCATCTACGCACACAGGCTGATAAAAACACTGTCCGCACCACAAAGTGATTCCAATTAAAAAGATATTTTTTTTTTGTTTCTTATAAAGCTTTCTGCATAAAGACTGCACAATAAAAAAAATATATAATACAACTCTTTAACCCTTTTTTTCCACACATACAGAGAGAGAAATTCATCCATCTGATTATCTGCGGTACCAGTGCTCCACAGTGGGACTTAATTCTCACAAAGACTTTTCTCATACTGCATCCTGGGAGCAATATTCAGTGGAGCATGAGTAAGGGCTCAGACCTTTAAGGTTTGGCAAGTGAGATTTAAGGCGTACCTATGACAGCGGAACCCATCATTTTTCCCCAATCTTTTTTTTTTTTATGATGTCTGTGTGCAATTAATTAGTCTTGGTTTACTCCACAGAACCAGGAAAAACATAAAAAATACACACTCCGGGGGAAGCACACATCAAAATGAGTCCCCCCTCTCAGATTTTTGCATTTCCATACTTTATGCTCTGAAAAAAAAAAAGGAGAAAAAGAAATAAGCCCCTGTAGTCACTGGCGATCTCCCTCTATGTCTTGACTTTTGTCCCTCCTCTTAGTGGGTTAGAGATCAGTCATTTTGTTTTCCAGGGCGGCCGCAATCTGCTGCAGCCGCAGGGTCAGCTGTTTACTCTGAGCGGCCGGGTCCTCATCCAGGGATGCGATGATCTGAAAGGGACGACGGAAGGACGGTCATTGAAATGATCGACAGAGCAGTCGCAAATATCAAGAGAAGGGGGAGGGGAGGAGGGTTTGGATGAAGGACAGCAGAAGGGTAGTGCTGGAATAGTTAAAAAAAAACAAAAAAAAAAAACAATCGGAAAGGGGTGACGAGTGTGGAGAGAAGACGGGTGTTATTCCCCATCAACAGTCACGTCATGTTAGTCGTTATTGTTTGTGAGCCCCTCTTAGGGGAGACTGACAGCCCCATTTGTTTATCCCACTTGTTCATTAGGTTTTGTTTATCTCCTCCTTTTTGTGACCTCAAGTGGCGACACACAGTGGACTTAAAAAAAAAAAAAAGGAAAAAAAAAAATCAATTCCCAAAGCAATTTTCCAATTCACATCCCACAGAAATGCTTTCAATTAAAATTTCACACAATCTCTTTTCTGGCATATCAAGAGTGAAAGAGGAGAAAAAGAAATACGGAGGGCAGCAGTGCATGCAGTGGAATAGCCCCTCCGTCGGTGCGATAGGAGAGCTGGGAGGTTCTTACCCCGTCGTAGTATTTGCTGGCGTACTGGTAAAGCTGATGGAGAGCCACTTGGGTGTTCAGTTTGTCGGTGTGAGACTGCAGAACATAAAAAGACGGTTTAAAAATAAGAGATTTGACAAAATGAGAGAAATAAATTGTGCACAAAAATTGCCCTTCCCTTTCCTACCCTTGGTGTAGATAATGACTCTACCTGGAGAGGCAACTTAAAAAGTGGTCTGTGCAAAAAAGCATATCATCCAAGACTGAAGATACTATAACCACAGCAATTTGAAATAATTGATTCCATTTAACAATCAGACATAAATTGGCTTGTATTTGCTCAAAAAAATGTTTCTTATTTAAAGTGAGGACTCAAACAGTTCCAGTCAAAATATTAAAATAAACGCGACATAAAAACCACATTTTCAGATTCCAATATGTTTTTCTTGCTTTCTTCAAAACTATCTGCAATCAGCAGGATATATGTTTAAAAAATTCTCTGTACCTGTGGTAGTTTGTAACACCAACAATTTCAATTCAGATAAAATCAGCTCGTGTCCTGGAGACATTAATGAGACCCCGCTTAAAATGCCCCCAGACTTTGATTTAAATTGAGATTTTTTTTTTACAAAAAAAAAAAAAAAAAGAGAAATCATATTACCAGACAAAGCAAAGTCTCTATGCTCGTTGGACGAGAGGATGAGACAGAGCAACACAGGCAGCCATACTAACAATTAGGCTGCCTAAAATAAAATAATCTTTTATTTTAGACCAGACCTACATAAAGTAATTTGTTTTTTTTGCTTCAAATCAATCGTAAAACTCTTTAAGATTTGTTATTAAACCAACATGGAATATGGGTTAAAGTCGTCTGACTAGTATTACACCACAACGTTTCTCTGGAAGCAGTCATAAAATCTATGATGGTCTGCCTAACCTACCCCAAACTACTTGCTTGTGATTATTGCAGCAACACCTGCATAAACACAAACTCAGGCCTCGGCAGCAAAAAAATAAGGTTGCTTTGATCAGCTTAAGTAAAAAACAAAAAACACTTCAGTAATATTTATTATAAACTTATTGTTAGTGGCACCAACCAGTCACTGAAGAAACTCACTCAAATTTAAAGTTGAACTTATCAATGTAAATCACTGTAAGTCTGTGCCGCAAGTCTTTTTACACGTCCTTTAAAGGCGTGCCAAGAAATTTGTCTGCACCAGTAATTTTGAAAATAACTTGAGGGATGTGGATGTGAACACATCACAACAGGATTAAACAAAACTGTCAGGGTGCATTTTGCAAGAAAATTGTATGCTTTAAAATAAGGCAACAACCGTTGCTGAAAAAGAAAAAAGCCCTCTGAAGCTTAAATTGATAGAGAAATGTAATGCCTCCCATCATAACGTTTATGTACCGCATAACATTTTCTCTTTTGCACGTAGTGGGATTGCATCCTCGTTCTGGGCTTAAAACATTTAAAGCAAGGTCGACTACAAGCCAAAGATAATGACAGCTGCGTCTCTCACCCGTGACACTTCCGCCAAATGAGTGTTCATGTCCTGATCGCTGACAGGGACCATCTGCCTGATGCCCTTGTAGTAGCTGCACACACACATAAAGAACAGACAAGAGTTTGTAGTCACTCAGTTATGCAACTGCTATTAAAAAAAAAAAAATGGTCTCAGGGAAATATGGAGGATTTTAAAGTTGACATGAAAACAGATGGGAGAGTAAAGAGTACCACACTTACTCATCCACCATCTTCTTATAGGTGGAGATCTCCTTTGCATAGAGTAGTTTGTTACTTGGAGAGTCCTGTAGACAAAAAAAATGAAAGCATGAGGAAAAGGACATACATCTACATCTACAAATTAGAATGGCTGAAAATATAATTAATTTCAGTAAGCATCAGTTTTAACTATTAATCAGTTTTTAGTACTATTGCATGCAATGAAAGAAAATGAGAATGTTACAAAATACCAATTTTAAAGGGTTTTCAGTGCAGATGTGCAATATTACAGCTTAAATAATCATTGGGATGATTGGTGACTTAACAGTGGTCCAGCTGAGAATCACTGACACTTTCTATGGATTGGGAAAGTCACAAACAACAACTCCAAAAAAAAGTTGAACCGAATTAATGGAAAGCTCAGTGAAAGGAAAAAGTGTGATGAAAGAGGGCGCACAATAGGGACAAGCACAGCCTTCAAATGACTGAATAGAAACCCATTTAGGAGTTTGGGAAAAATGTGAGAAGTCAAGATGGAGTCAATGTTTGAGGAGCTCCAACACATACACATATCCCAATTTGACTCTTCCAGCTGATAGAAAAATAAAATCACAAACAAAATAGCTTAAATATTCCTCTTGGTGTAATGAGTCTATATCAGACTTTCACATTCTGATTTACAACCACTGACATACTTGAACCGACTGACGATATTCTAATCGAAGGAATATACAGGAGCATGTCAATGCTCCTGTATATTCAGTCAGTCGGTTTATACAGGAGCATTGACATGCTCCTGTATATTCCTTCCCCTTCTCTTGCACCTCATTCCCACTCCTTTGATTTGAGTCTACTCACCCGGCTGAGTTTGTGCTCGCTCTTGGTGCAAGCATCCATGAACGTCTGGGCTATGACTGACAGAGACGCATCCACCACTTCAGACACGTGGACGTCGAAGATGAAGTGGGGATTCTTGAGGATGTTCACCCAGAATCTCAGCGGCAGGCTGGAAGTGAAGGAGGCAACGACGACAACAACGAAAAAAAAAAATACTGTGATTATCACCATTAATGCTTTAAAACTTGAGGGAAATCTGAATGGTGAACTGATGTAAGTCGAGGAGGCGTGTCGTGGGAAAGAGCACTTGTCTGTGGTTTGAACCGATTGCAATAGAAGGTAATAACAGGGCTGGAGAAAAGCCTGCTTTGTATGTGTCAGTGTTATTCAGAACAATAGCCTTTACTGTCTGTTTATTTTAGTGTTTTGCTCAAAGCTGACCTCCCTGTAAGTCCACACTCCGTCCACGCTAACAAATAGAGATTAAGAAAGCCGAAGTAGCTGCAGCACGTTGACCTTTTCAGCTCCTGTGCAGCTTAACGTAAAGACCAGACTACATAATGTAATGCCCCGGCGCTTGTGCTAATTTCCCTCCTGAAAAGGAAAAAACACACGCTCGGTGCTCTTCTTTCTGTTCTCCCTCTCGGCTTATGAATTCATGAAATACGCCCAAAAATACAGCAGTTTCCTCAGCCTCCCCGCCCACTCTCCTCCCAGATCACCGCAAACATCCCCGACATCTGGGAGAGGAGACGTGCGGCGTGTAAAATTCATCCTGATTTGGTAATATCTTCTGGGAAGGCTTCGGTTAGAATACAATAGGAGCATAAAAATAGCTGTTACTATAATCACAGAATTAATTTAGCTTGGGAAATAATTACCATGTTTGTTTGTTTGTTATGCTTCATACACACATTCATATTAAATACATGCCCCTCGGTTGATTTGATAAACAGAACGGGTGGATGCAGAATTGGGCGTAGAGTATAGTAAGTAATTAAATCGCTCATCTCGTGTCCTTGTGCGGCTGCTCTCCAGCCAGCAGCGCGTCAATCACGGCCATCTACATGCAACACGTCGTCTTGTGCGCTTGAGCCTCAGCCGACGTGGCACTAATTTATGCACTTAAATGGCACAGGGGAGCGCAGAGATTGCAAATGCAAACCAAGTATGCTGAAATCGTGGATTTGCATTCAGCGCTTCCTGGAACAAGTAAGTTTTATTTCTTTGAGAGTTATTGTATGAGAGAGAGAGAAGAATAATTTTTTTTTTTTAAATCAGATCGCTGCTGGGCAGGCTTAAAGCTGTGATTTTGTTAGTCAAAGAAGGTCTGAAATGTGGGCAAATGCCTGAACTGTTCTGTGTTTTATGTGATGCTGCAAGTTAATATTTTATTACCGAGAAACAACATGCACACCTAAAGAAACATTAAAAGATACATATTAATCTGAGTGCATCTTTTTGTAGATGTACTCTTTTGACACCCCAGGGTGTCAAAAGAGTACATCTATGTCGACTCCACCTGGAGTGATTGTTGACAGAAGCATGATCCAAGTCTGCTCCACATGTTTATGTTTGTGATGGTCAGAAAGGAAAGGCACAAGTACCTGCATGACACCATGTCGTCATGTATGTATTGTCTAGTGGTTGCTATGGAAACTTGGTTCACCCTGGGGCCAGCGGCTTAATGAAATAGGCCTCTGTGTCACACCATATTATTACTCCAGGGAAACTGAATGTCGTGTGTGAAAAACTAAAACTAAATAAATCTTTTCACAAGGAGTCCCAATATGAGACCAAGCAAGCAGTTCCAGGTAGAAATGGACAGTGATCTGAGATAAGTGGGAGAAAGTGGCTACAGAGGTTTACAAGGTAACGTTACATTTCTGAAGCAATCTCACAGAATGGAGCTGGAGCCTCTCCTATTGTCAAGTGGACAATGTTCCACAAACTTCAAGGATGATAAATGAGCCAAGTAAAAGCTTGAAAGGTCTTTGTGATTTATACACCAGCTTCTTTTCTGTGAAAAAGAGTCTAATTATAACAAGCGTTCGGTTTAGAAGATGCAGCTTTGGGGATATGCTGTTAGTGAGTGGAAACCTACAAAAATAAGTATTTGATGAAACAGTAAAATCTAGGCAACAAGTATTAGGTGGATCTCATTGTTCATTTGTGCTTTCATCTTCGATTGCAGGAAATGCGGGGAATATATGATTTTTGATATTGCAAGTCGGTCTGCCTCTAGTTCGGGTAAGTATGGAGCAATAAAGAAAGCACAGGCTTTTGTTGGATACAGAATGTCTGTGGGGGGAAAAAAAGCCTAACTGATATGTTTTCTCTTATCAATCAAATGTAATCTGACAATGTTAATGCTTTCGTAACCATTAGCACGATAATCAAGACTTATAAGCCTGGACTATCTGCTATATTTGAAGCATCAAAAACGTCAATGCTGCATGCCAGGAACAGTTCTATTAAAAACTAGAAAAATGACATATTGTTTCTTTTTAGTTGATATTATTTTACCTGATCAGATCAGAACAGAACAGCAGCATGTAATCTAGTTGAAGTACAATATGTTTACTGTTTCCAATCTTTTTACCTATTAGTCTTCCAGATGTGGATGGTCTCCTCATCAACATTGTTGTGTTTTAGCGCTTGTTCATCCAGGAAGTCAAAAAAGTATTTGACAGCTGGTGGGACCACGGCCCCGGAGCACAGCACGCTGCGGAAGAAGTCGTCCACAAACTGCTGCAGTGTTCCCTGAAAGTGAACAGACAGAATGCAAAAGTATTTAGCTGACAGTTATTGATGTTAAAGCTCTGAGACGGACCAGGGAGAAAAAACATTGGGTTTAAGCTTAGAGCGTTTCTGTTCTTTCTGAGGCGTCACCTAGTACCGTTTGGACCCCCAAAATGCTCCAATGTCAGGAGGTATATACAGTTTTGTGTTTTACCTTTACAGACAAAAGTCGAGTCAGGTAGATCTCTGTAATGGCTTTGGTCATCGACTTGTCCTTTATGCTCCCTCGTTTGGATTTTATCTCATCCAGCTCGTCTTGCGGCCTCACCAGATGGAAAACTTTATCGTCGTCCAACAGAGCGTTTCCTATTGTGGAAAGACAAAAAAAGTTCAGGCTTTACTTTAGATCAGTTTCATTACCCATGTGCATTTCTGATGAGTAAACATGAGGGGGGAATATTCAGACAGATCTGAAAGAAAGCAAACACTAGATAAAGAGCTCTCGTGAAATGTGTCCCAAAAAAAGAACAACATAAAAATGCATAGAGTTTCAGCATAATATAAAAGAGTGGAATACATAGAACATATATTAGCATGTTTAATGAGAGTGGGGATATTTGTGAGTCGCCCAAAGAAAACAAGACAAAGAAATGTATTACAATCTGTATGCCATGTTACATTTGATCTTTTGGATTGTACTTGTATGTGTTCATTATGTGTGCTGACGGATACTCACGCTCTTCATGGTTTTCCTGGTTCTGGTCGTAGTTCTGCTGTGTGTGAAGGACTCTGGATAAAACCAACGTGGCATTATCTCGTACCTACAACGGCACAGATGTCAGAAAATACAACTTTTGATTTTGATAAATGCATTGGCTTGTAACAGCACTCAAGCACAGCCAAAAGCAGCACTTTATTGTGATTCAATTTCATAGACAAAACATTTTTATCAAGCATGAAACATATGATACATATTTATGTTCAGCCCCATTAGGTCCATTTCCATGCAAACATAAAAGCCCCCCACTGTGTCCCTACATGGCTTGTTGCGAAATGCAAATAACAGGAACACAGCTTCCTTTTCTTGACACATTTCCAGAAAAAAAATGTAAAAATTTGTATAATTCATGACTGATGGTTGTACTGATTCTTCTACTTGAGCTCCAGAGTTACTTGGCCAGTTCTCTGGCTTACAGTTTAGGTAAAAAGCTATGTCTGTGCATATTTTTGAAAAATAATTAAAATTTTATTTCTTTTAGAAAATGTATGAACTACTTTATGCTGGTCTGTCACATAAAATCCCAATAAGATACATTGGATTTGGTAGTTGTAACAAGGCCCTGCGCTGTATTTCAACTGTGTTTCTCCGTCCCATTTGTTTGCCCCAGAATTTATTTCCAATCAATGCGACTGAGCAGACATGAACGGTGGGTCTTAACTGTGATATTTAGAGGCCGGTTTCTGCGGCACACCCCGTTATTGACCGCACATACACTGTGATTAGCGGCTCTCTGACACGGGTGATGAATCCATGGCAGTTAGGCTGAGACCTAAGAACAACGGAGAGGCAGGTAGGCTCAAAGGAAGCTGAGCCGCTCTGAAAGATCAGGATTTAAGTAGCCGAAAAGCACGGCAAGTAGGGGATATTACCGCGTGACCTTTATTGTCTCACAATCGATACAGTGGCAAGAAGATTTAGTGACATTCAGTTGGGAACCAAAACTGGCAAGCAGGGAGGGTCTGGGGGAAAAAAAACAAGTCTAAAGAAAAGTGGTGACTTGAGAATGAGTTTGGTGATAATATCCTAGCTAGCTAGTTAGTTAGCCAGGTAGCTATGTACATGGAGAAAAACTCCAACTTCTTAATGATGCACACATTTTCTCAGCCATTAATCATATCCACTGACTGCTATCTTGTCATATATGGCACAAAAGTCCCTGCATATTCTGAATACATGTGTAGGATATTCATGGCAGCAGAATTTTTACATTAAATTTACAACACAATGCTCTGTGGGGGTCATAAGCAGGAGTGAAGAGAAATGTCCTTGTCGTGAATTCCCCCCTTCCCTCTCATTATGGTAATTCTTTTCCCCCAATAAATGACGTGACAGACATAAAATATGGCAAAGAGTCACAACCACTGTTTTGTGTGTCATACGTCAACTTTGTACGTAGATTTTGAAGCTATTTAGCTAACAGGTAGAGAGATTTATTTTGCCCTAAATACTTCATATTAGAGATGACAGATTGTGAACTGAAGAACAGATGTGTTCTTTTTTTCTTTCATTATTTCCACTTGTACACGCAACAGCAGGAAATGGTGTAAAATTCAAACCTTTGGCAGTTTTGTGATAAGAACAAACAATAACTCAATATGTGCTAATGTATTCAGGTCAGAAAATCTGCTGCAGACAGATTTCATGCAAATCGCTCCAATATGCAACTCAGACTGACTGAGATGAAGTGAAAATATTAGGCTCCATTCGCTTCTACACACCCACGTTTATCTACTCATCTCCCTACATCCTTATCAAATCCAAAGCTTTTCCTTTTTTGCAGCAGTGATTGTTAAGATACTGCATTTAAAGTTAGGATTAAATATTTTGCTGGTACTCACATTGTAGTGTGCCAGAGTGTTGATGCGCTTCCATCTGCCTTCTTTCTGGGAGGTCAGATCCAGATCGGATAAAATCTGTCCTGTTGAGCCGGGACGCCACTCTGTCAACGGGAAGAGGATGGAAGGCATACTGAAAAACTTAGGAAAATGTCCACAAATGTGTGTTTTTGTTTAGGTAAGTACACAGATTTAAATTAGTTACGTTATTCATGGCAGGCACCCAGCTTTCTGCAGGGGTTTTAAGAGCACACTTGAGAAAGTTGGGAGTGAAGAAAAGACAACAGTCTTATGAATAATTTAGATTTAATTAAAATCTGTGTTTTGCACCCTAACATTTTCTGCATCGCTGCAGACTTGACAACACACGTGATGTTCTGGATGATTCACTTATGGGATAGAAAGCCATCTTTTTATTAATCGTGAACAAAGATGGCTCTCCATCTAAAACGTCTCGAGAAATTAGATCTACAGTGTAACGCAAGTGGCTTTGATGTTATGTGGTATCTGTGGAGCTTCAGCCTTTCAAGTTGGTCCCAATGGTTTCTGTCTACACTGGAGAGAAAACTCTGTTAAAGGATGAAGGATTGCTTCGTGTTGCGGAAATAAAGTTACATCTTCACCAAAATAAGGCTTTATCTAATCTTAATGAAAATATTTTGGATTTTTATAATTTTACAACCACTTATCTGAAGTGCCTGGTAAAAGTGTTCACACTTTGAAACCTTTACAATGGGTGTCACACCGCAGCTTCAGAGTAGATTACACTTCACTGGGATTTTACTGGCGGAAAGCACAAAGCAGCACACGACTGAAGTGGATAGAAAAGTATAGATGGCTTTTCAAACTTGTTCTTTTTTTTTTTTCAAAATTATCTTTAAAATGTGGCATGCACTTGTACGCGGCTTCACTCAATCAACACTTTGTTCTTTTCTTCACAAACTTTGTACTTCCAGAGGCTGTTGTTTTTGCTAATTTTTTTGTGAAATAGTCTACATTTTACAACATTCAACAAAGAGGTCCTAAATTGCAATACTCAAATCTCATCACAATTCAATTTAAACTTTGGGCTTTGACTGGACCATTCTACCAAATTTGATTTGATCTAAAAATACAAAATTGCTGCTCTGGCTTTCAAGTTGTTGAACCTTCTCCCATGTCTCAATCTTAATTTTTTTATTATTATTATTATATTTCCTGGATTGTTCTGCTTTTACTCAAATAGTGCTAACGAGTTGGTAAAAGCGTTATAACCAAACCTGCTTTAAATTTCTCCACAACTGTGACCTGTCTGCATGATAAAGTTTGTTCACTATGGTCTCCAATAAACATCAGGTGGACATTATTGACTCCTTAGATGACTCATTACGGTAGTTGTAATTTTCTTTATGGTGCTGAATACAAATGTCTGAAACACTTGAGAGTTTTATTTCTACATGAAAAAAAAAAAATCCAGAACCATTTTCTTTTTCACGGCTATGAGCTACTGTGTGGTGGTCAAGGCTTGTGGTTGTGACATGACCAATGTGCATAGGCTCAAGAGGGCACCGTGTTACAGGACTCATTAGTGCCTCTTCTATACTTACCCAGAGTGACGCTGTCAACCTTGGGTCTCTGGGAGTAAGGCAGGTTCCTGTATACTTGCTCTATGATCTTCTCCTTCACCTGCGAGACGGTGTCACAGCTCAGCACCTTGACGGGTGTCACATCTGGACCCTCGCCTTGAACCAGCACCTGCAGGGTCTGACAGGTAAACACACAGATATATACACATTGTTACCGAGTCGGAGACAGCATGTGTACCACCATGGAGAACTGAGAATTAAAAGCATGCAGACAAATGTCCACATCTGCAGCCAATTGGGATGCTACCGTTATGGCAACAGGGTATTTCAACACACACACATGCCCACATGCATGCTGACACCTGACATGACTTTTGTCACCTTGGCTGGCTAATGACCAGGACTCAGCGGGAGAAAACCCTGACCCACGTCACCTACCATACTCTGCCAGCTATTAGAGATAACTGACCACTCAGTGGACAGGGAGCAAAGAAATGCACAGCTGAAAGCTCATATAACTGATCTGTATTTGACGTGAACACGCTGCGGACTGAAGGCAGAGGTAAAGAATTCACAGACAGATAGTGGGGCATCTGCCTGCAAAATCCAACTTGTTTCGTATTTTCCCCCCCATCCGCCTCTCCCTTCCCCGTGAAATTTAATCACAGAAGGCGATCCATCACAACGGGAGATGTGTAATTCAGCCTAATTTGATAATTGTCCTCGACGACGCCATTACCCATGGGTCTTTTTGTTTGTGCTGACTTTAACAGAAAACAGCTGTGCTCAGATTAGCGTCCATTATTGAAACACAATACTAAAATGAAAGGTGCAGGCTCACCCCCTCCCTCTCCTGAACGCTGCCCAAATGGATGCAGAGCACGCGCAGGTGGCAAGGTCGAGGAAAGGTCGCCGAGGGGGCTTGTACTCCATTCTTGTTCTAACTTGTACTCAAGCACACATTTTACCGCTATACTGGAATGAGACGCCAGTTTTTTTTTTTTTTTCCCCCTCTCCCTCTTTTAAGAATGAGAACACTGGCAACGGGAAATGGATGTCACTTAAAAGCAGGCTTGTCGCCTTAAGATTTCTTCCTGTGTATGGCTACCATGGCAACACCACAGAGCATGTGTGTGAGCATGTTTCTGTAGCCCATCGCGCATAAAACACTGTGTAATCAGAAAGCAGTGTGTGTGCAGTTTTTGTGCAGGGTTTCCGAATATGTATGTGGAAATGTGTGTGCGTTTATCTCACCAGGACAGAATACTCGACATCGTCGCCCAACAGGCCGGTGTCGTTGAGGGTGTACTTGGCTTTCTTAACTCTGGCGTCCACAGGCCCCTTTTCAATCTGGTGCTTGATGGCTCGGAACAGTTTGTATAACGGCTCGCCTGCGGTGTCCTAGTACACACACGCACACACGCGCGCACACCCCCACACACACACACACAGGAATAAAAAGACACTTAGGGGAGGTTTTCTCTGTTATTATCAGGAAGTTAATCATTGTCAGTCGACTCACAAGATAAATTCTCATCATTCTCACAAACATCAAACCAGAAAATGCCTGGTTGTTTTCTTTAAAAGCTCATTATTAAGCTGGACTTTACGCCGGTAATAACTCAAAAATGAAAAAGCACAACTTTTATTTTGAAAAGTATCAGGCAACTTTAATTTGAAAGGTTAATAATCACTTTTTCGAGAATGGTTTGGATCCATTAGTAATGTGGAGCCTGGCTTTACAATCAATAAAAAAAATATCATTTCATTTTGTAGTTTCAGCATGAGTTTTATTTTGAAAGAATCCAGTTTTACGTCACTGCTTTAGTTCAATTAATAGTTGGGGATATGTTGTTCATCTTGTGGCTAAAACAAACATTATTTTTCCATCAACTTCTAAGTTATGTAAAACTTCTGTTAAAATAATTTGAATGCACAGATTCAGTCCAGTACCGGTACCGGTCAATCACGAAATCGGTGCCCAGAAATCAACTGGTTGATAAATCAATTGGCCAATAAATGTATCCTATTATACATGTATATAAAGCAGACAGCACTGCCAGAGATGCAATAAGTTTGTAGCAGGTGTGTGAATAATTTAATGATCGGACTGCTGATACATTATTACCAGAACTAGAGGGCACCAAAACCAAATTTCACTGTGGGCCCCATGGAGGCTTGGGCCGGCCCTGGACTGGAAGCTCACAGACAGTGCTGATTTCTCACAAGCATGATATGTGCAAATGTCCAGGGCATTATCTTTTTAGATGAGCAGAAGTTTGTTCTGCTTATAATATTGGTTAAATTTATTTCAGCTCTCAGTATTACACCTATATCTAGGTGTTTTTATGGGAATGTGAATCTTTTCGATCAATTTGATTAGCAATTTTGATCATATTTCACATTTTATTGTGTCATGTAGCACGCGGCGCTGGCCTTGGTCTTGACTCGGTCTCGGATCCTAAAAGTTTTGGTCTTGCCTCGGTCTCTGGTTAGGTGGTCTTGACTACAACACAGAGTATCCTTAAGCTTTATGTCAAATGTCAAAGTGAACATCTTTGCTGTTGCTAATATTTAGTAAGAAGGGAAAAGTTCATCACCAACATGTGTTTTTATTCATATAAAAAGAGAGCAAAACACCAAGTAAGTTGATCAAAAAGGAACATATTTCATGTTGAAAATCACTAAGTTACTGCTCCTCAGGTATTAATTACATCCCCAGAAGGATCCCATGTTAATCATAGTTGCTTATGTTGGTTAACATTTATAACAAAAATTTTCACTATGTCTTGAAAAAGATGTAACCTCAGATCTATGCCTCGTTTAATAAGCACACATTTGAAACATTGTTGTAACTCATCCTCCATCCCTCCTGCTCATATAGCAGCAGGCGGTGCTAATTTATTGCTGTTTTTGCTCCTGTCGTGCTGCAGAGGAGTGACTGAAAGTTGATTTTTAATACCGTGGGAGGGGTTTTTTGTCCTGATGATGCGAAGACCAATTAATATGCCTTCACCTGCTCAGTCATCAAAACCGATTTAATGAATTCTAAGGTGCCAAACATAAATCCCGTTACCTTCAAAAACTGGTAAAGACAGATGGACATCCAGTTACAAAGCATTCTTTCCACCACCGTCTCTGATCTGAAAAACAAGTGAGATGAAAACATCAAAGTTGTAAGTAATATCAGTTTTAATTTGAAATGCATGAGCCGACAACTGAATGCATGCATTGGGATGGATGGCAGATCAGAGCAGAAATTTTATGGGTAGATTCAATTATTAACATACGGGTCATTCTGCATGTTATGCGAGTTCCAAATCGATCAACTAACTCTTGAAAAAAATAAAAATAAAAAAAATAAATCACCACCACTGAAAGCAACATCAAGGGTAAATAAAACGGAACAGCAAACATCTCCATTATGTATTCCTGGAAATGCCGAAACCCTTCAGCGTTTTCTGAACAGCTAATCAGCGTCAAGATATTTTAATCAAAATCTCGTGTCAGCGGTCACTTGACGGGCGGGTGACACCCATTGTTAACTTGTGGCATACCTAATTAGATGTCTCGTGTATAAGAGGGGCCTGTGTTTGTACAATGGCCTAATCAACATAATGAGCTTCTACACTGGGGAATAATTAGGATGTGTGCTTGCTGCTTGCAGCTAGTCGCAGCCTGCCTTAGCACAGCAGATAGTTCGGATCACATAACCCCGTCTCAGAGGCGATGAGCGACTGTTGTGTAATCAGGAGACGATTTGACACTGATGGCATCGTTACACCAAACAAACAGCCTAGACCCGACCGAGGATGATGCATTTCAAAGAAATCTGTTAGGTCACGTTTTCTTTTTTTTTTTTTTAAGGAACAGAAGAATTTTAAAAGACTTAGCAAAGTCAAAAAAAGGGACTGAGGGCTGGAGAAAAAGTCACAAATTCATTCTTGCAAAGCCTATTATTGTTTTCAAAGTTTATTGTAATTGACATGACATTTACATTAAATGTCTGGTGTGGATACTCCGTCATCCCTGACAAGCGCTCCAGTACAAGGCAACTTCACATCTTTTTATCCTTTAAGATGTTTCACCTCTCATCCAAAAGGCTTCTTCAGTTCAGAATATTCTGGAAGTAACAAGATAATAAATTGTAGTTTGAACAATAACGTTAATAAGGCTTTCTAAGTCACTAATGGGGCAATTAGGACATGCAAGTCATTGCTGGTCCAAATCTTTATTTAGCACAATATTCACATTATTGTTCAACCATTGAAACATATCCCGAACGATGCGAGTTGTTTTGGTCACAGGTGAAAAATTGCTAAAGAAAAACAACCCCACCTGGATGAAGAAAAAGAAAATCTTGCAGAGTAGGTGTTAGAAAGATGAAATCTGATTTAATCTTTTCAGATCATTAAACAACATAAACTTTGAGCGAGTGACTTACAAGTTTCTTTAGTGTTTTTGTTCAGAATAAAATTCATAAGCCATGTTCCTTCAAACCATGTTGGAGAACTGAAGAAACTTTTTGGATGACAACTCAAACATATTAAAAAAAAAAAATAGAAGCAATTCTACTAACTTCTAATTAATGAGTGAGAATCTACACCAGATATTTCTATCAATGACGACTAAAGTAAATTTCTGGCCAGAACTGTGTGTATTCTTGCTGTCAAACTGTTTCAATTACACATAATTTATTTTCTAATTAAAGATTTTAAAGCACAACTCTTGAATGTTATTTGTAGATTTATTGCGAGTTTTAAGAGTGGTAATCTGGCCAGAAATAACATTTTAGACATTATCAAAGATGCTAAAAATGAACAACAGTCATCTGTGGGGACTGTGGTGGGCTCCAAGGACGAAAAAGAAAAACAGAAGGAAGAACAGGAGGAGGAGGCCTGGAATAGACCGAGCTGCAGTCTGGCTCGTTCAAATAGGACTACAGTAGTGAGAGCAAAATTCAACCGAAAATATGGCACCAAAATGAAACAGTCCAATGCATCTTGAGCCCATTCCCAGTCCGCCTCAACTGTCCGATGACATCTGTGCCAAAGTCTAGAAATGGAGAGACGTCTTAAAGAGCTTCAGCACCAAGACCTTTAACTACCCGTGAAAAAGTTTGACTAAGCAGGAGAACAGCTAATATCCACCTGTTCGCTGTTCTCCTGACCCTGCAGGGGCAAAAAAAGGAGAATACTACTAAAAAATATTGAATAAATGTGGTGGAAAGAAATTTTGTCAAATGAAAGACACTTTGCTTATGTAAAATTTGAGCTGCTGGAAGCACAAGTTAAAAAGTCAGCTTTGGAATTTGATGAAAAGCAGCGCGTGAAGTTGGTTCTCACTCACCTGCGCAGCATCAGCTTGGGGTTCTTACTGTGGACGTACTCCTCCATCAGCTCCAGCAGCAATGTCCTCATGATATCCGTGTAGTATTCCAGCTTCCCATGCAAGGCCACGGTAAGCAAGGAGGCAAAGTACACCTTGGCCCTGGCGTTGAAGTCGTGACTGCGCTCTAAGGTGCGGATAAACTGCAGCACGCAGACACAGGCGGAGGATGAAGTGAATTAGTAATCGCGATGAGGTTTACACACACTGAAGCAAATCCTGCATGATGTGCTTTTAAATGATCAAATGACTAATGCCAGTGAAAATTATAATCATCAAGGTAATTTTAGTTTTGCCCTGTAAAAACATTGTGGCTTAGAAATGATCCCAATTAGTGGGAGAAGAATCCCCCTACACACACGCGCACACACACACACACCATTAACACTTCAGAGGTTGTTCCTGTGCCAGCAATATTGGATTAATAGGAAGCTTCACACGTATCTCACAGCTCAGTCTTCTGCTATTCTGATGCTGATTCACCAACATGGCAGCCCTCAATTTAAAGGCCAGCAGTCTGACTTTAAAATAGACTCAATACCCACTCTCAACACAGTGACAGGAATTAAGTTGGATTTTCAAAACCAATAGAGATAGAAGGTGCCAAACTCAAAGTTTAATGTGAATATTAACTTCATGGCACAAAAAATATAGATAGTGATACTTAAACGATTTATGCTTATGACTAGCAATATAGAACATTGACCAAAAAGCTTTTTAATTAGTTTTTGGTGCCAGAGGAAATTCACCACTGTGATGACTGGGCGTTAAACTCCAAACTAAAATCCTGTTTTATTCCTCTGATCTTTCTGATGTCACCTATTGACACTGCCAATAATCATTTTGTCATCGTCCTATGCATTCATACCCAAAGTTCAGTGTTCTGCAGGCTCCTTTAATTTTACACTCTGTTTCATATATCATAAATTCAAACATGGAACTGAAAATGCTCAGGCAGTTCAAGCGAGAACACAATTGAAAAGAAAAAGTTGCAGATATTATCCAACACGCCCGTAAAATAACACCACAGATAAATGCGGGTAAGAGATCTTCCAAATGAAAACTGTCACAGGAACAAATGGTGAGTGTTTCTGCAGCTGTCTGCGCATAAACAACTGCATTATAAATGCACGTCTTCAGCTGTGCTTGCTGCAAGTTTGTACTGCCACAGAGGTGGCATAACCACTGCCTGTCCTTTGAAATTAAATTTATGAAAATGAGCAAGAGATGCAGATTTAAACGTGGACTGTTGATTTTTATCCTCTTTGATGAACACAAAGAGTCAAATGGTGCTGTAACATTATAAAGTGTACAGTGCAGATAGTGTGTGTTGATAGAACGACAGAAAAACAACAAAAAGAGTTGGTGCTAAATTTCACAAACGCTAAAAGACTTCATATTCAATATAGTAAATATTATCAGGAGTAAGAATTAGAGATTATAATGTTGGAATAATCCAAGGTAATAAGTCTAATTTTCCTAGTCTTGACCCATCTAACAAGTCGGTTTCTCTCCAAGATTATATAAGTATAAAAATATCACGCAAAAAGCCTAGCAGCTCTTTTCAAAGTTTATAGCAAAACCACTTGGAATAAAAAGTAGAGCCAACTTCTAGCATCTGGATTAAAGTGGTAAACTAACCCCTCTAGTCTGTTTGAAAGTACGTTTTGGTATAATTACATTAATCAGAAACGTTTTGGAGTTCAAAAGGTTGGAGAACTGGTTGAGCGCCTGCGACACGGTTGCCCTCCGAGCCTGTGGGATGTCCAGCTTCCCTGTGATCATCACGTCATTGGCTCCATCTTTAGACGGCAGGAAAAAGACCCTGTCGGTGTAGGTCTTATAGTCCAGGAAGGGGATTCGTCCTTCGCTCAACTCGTTCGTGTGGTCTTCCATTTCAATCATCAGGTCTGCGAAATGCAACAAAAGAAATTAAAATTACCGTATTTTTAGCTAATAAGCTGTGGGATTTGTTTTCTGTTTCCTTTGTGCACTGCTGATCTGTCTAAATTATGTTGTTAGAGACAGAAAAAAAAAAAACCTTCCAGGAAAAATCAATTCCACATTAAAAGACTGCTTTTCATAACCGTTTTTGCTAAACCGCTTCTCATACTGATGACAGAACAATACTAAGAGGGAGAGCCAAATTAATTGCAGTGGAAAAATCACAGCAAATGAAGCACAGTACTCTTCACCAGACATTAATCACATTGCTGAGAATTAGCAGCTGGTTTCATATTACCTGTGAACTCCTTCTTGCAGCGGTCTCTAACGCTCTCCTCCAGGTTCTCCAGCTGATGCTTGACTTTCTCGTATTCTCTTTCAGCCTGCTGACTCTTTCTCCTAAACGCATGTAAAGAGGAGAGGTAAGATGTAAATACATTCAACAGTAGGTCCAATAAAACATTTCAACTGCGTTGTACCTATGGCGATAAAACAGTCTCAATATTCACAAATGCACAGAGCAAGATTCACATGTGTATTTCTGATGCAGACACAAGGAGCGTTGGTGGCCCTCGTCGCTCAGCGTTGTTCCAAACTTGTGGCGACTGTGGGAGCTCCGGCACCGCCACCTTGTCATTAACGCCAACGTGCAATTTTTACTCCAATGCTCGCACCAGTGTTCACATCTTCCTGTGTTTTAGAGGGGGGCACATATTTTGGGCAGGCACAATGTTCAGCCTTGTAGGATAAGTAAAATAATCACTTTGTGTTGATGAAAAGTGTGATTTAAATGATTACCACCTTGCTCTAATAACTGATCATATAAAGACCAGAACTTTAAAACCAACACTATTATTATTTAAGGGCTGAGGAAAGCTCTAGGGCCAGTAATTTTACAAAGTCCCAAGCTGCTACCTTGGTTTGGTTTCATAACAAGAAATTCAACTTTGTGGTTAGCATAGCTTGGTAGAGTAGCCCCTCTTACATAGCTTGCTAAACCAATTAACATTCATAATTAAAAACACCTCATAACATGCGGATAAATAGCTAAATATGTTGCTGCTTCACTGTTGCTGCCTTTGCGCCATGTTTAGTTGTAAACTGTCTGAACTTCAACATGGCTACAAGCGCTGTTGAAATGGGTTAATATGATTGGGTTATGCACAAGTTACACCCTCCACGTGAGGTGTGTTCTTATGATTGGCTGAAATAAGGAAGATATCTGATTCCCTGTTGAAAAGATGACATTTATTTGTTGAGTCAAGTCAGGGGAGTCTCTTAACTCGCACATGAATGAAGCAAAATTCACAGACCAGAAGCAGCTGGTAACTCAAGATACGTTTGAGTTTCCATCAAAAGTGTGAATCTTGCATTGCATTTGTGAATTGTTCTGTGCATGTGCGAACACTGAGACTATTTTAGCTCCGTACTATACCGCAACATTTTTTAAATTCTGATTTATAATTAAATCAGCAATAGTCTGAATCCCAGCCACTGCATTTTACCTCATGGGAGTGAGAATAACTCACCTGTAGCAGTAGACTGAAATGATGATGATGAGCAGCATGGGCACAATAACTGCAGGGATGATTATGTAGAGAGACAAATCGTTCTTCTTTTCATACTGCACAGAGCCGATTACCCACTCTCCCTTTCCAAACTTGATCTGTGGATAGACACAGTCGAAAACTCTTATAATGAGTAGAATGAAGGACCAGAAACAGTCGGTGGCAATGAGCCTGCAAAGCAACACACAAATATACAAATGTGAATCTGCTCCCATTTCAGCTGAAATCCAGTTTAGTGGGGAGAAAATGAACAAGATCGGCTTCACACCAGCAGAAAGCCAGTGTGTTCTACATATTGACCTTCAACAAAATATATTTAGCTAAATATATCACGTAAATTAATACGTTTTATTTTAATAACTGAAGGTGACTCTTCCAAAGTCTAATTGCAATTACACAAAACTGCTGTGACCAATCCGTGAAAAGCCTGCAGTACAAGAAACAATTATTGCTTTATTGATTACAATGAAGAAACAAAAAATATTGTTAAAATGAAAATCCCTACTTTAAACCCCAAAAACTGACAGCATAGTTGGGATCGTAAACGTAACTTTCTTTACTGTTGGTACAATAAGACCATCAACTAATATCAATATATCTGAATAGATGATTAAACATAATTGTTCTGTGGTGTTTGGTGGTTCTAATGTAATGGCCTATTCAATAATGTAAGTTTTACTTTTAGAGAAGTAGAGGGTGCTTATGATTGCAAACAGTGACAAATATATTTCCATAAGAACATTTTAGTGTAGTTTTTATCACTAAAAAATGCCAGAAAACATGAGAACATTTTCAGTCCATATTGCCCATCCTTTGTACAATCAGCAACAGACATACAAAGCATATGCAAAACTGCTGCTGTGAAGTGGCCACCGTTTCCTTTTAAAGCAGACAAACGTTTACACATAAAATTGTTCAGGATAACATTATGATCTCCATTTGCTGCCAAAACAGCAGCACTATAAACTGGGATGCACAGTATCTTCTGACATCTTCCTAAGAGAGCACAACTTACACTTGCTCTTGTCCATTTCTTTCTTTATAACATAACTTTGATGATAAAATGTTCACTTGCAGCCTAACATGTCACACTCAGTAACAGGTGCCACTATGAACAAGTGATCTTCGGTGCAGCTTCACCTGTCAGTGATCGTAAAGTTATGCCTGATTCCAGTGTACTCTCCTTTCTTTACTGCGTGGATCTTGTACTATTGATAGTCCAGTCATGTTCCTTAACTATGCAGCACAGAACAGCCGCAGAAATGAAACAATAGCTCACTTTTAGGTACTACCCATGGGAGAGATTACTCTATTCATCACAATTGTGGGTTGGATATAATTAAATGTAATTATAGGGGCCTGTAGCTACAGAGAAATTCTTCAGCTGGAGAAAAGGAAAAAAGAAAAAGTCTCAAGACATATAGAGGACATGCCGAGAGAACCACAGCCGACACTCATAATAGCTGTTCTCTTCTATACCTCTGCATCAGGGTCTGGAGTTTTGCAAAGAACATTTACTCAAGTAATAATGTTTCTCAATTCAGATTTGAGGGACATGTACTTTTTGATTTTCTTCTCATTTACACTTCCACCCCACTGCCAAGAACATTCTCCATTTTAAAGTTTGTAGCTACATAGACTGCACAGAGAGCCTGTGTCAAGTTCATACAGGAAATATCTTCATACAATGTGGACAAAGAGTGTACATTTATTTATTTAAATGCATGTTGCTTTCAGTTTGTTTTCAAATAATTGTAAGGTTTAAATATTAAACCTGTACAGTAAGTGAAAAGGTGTCATTTTGTACGAGTTAGGGTGAATTTGTACAAAACAAAATGGCAAAATGGCCTGCTTTAAACTTCTCCACAGTGTTATCCTTGACCTGTCTGCTTCATGATGCTCTTTGTTCCATAATGTTTTCTTCAACCTCTGAGGTCGTCACAGATCAGCTGTATATACAGCTTGACTCTGAGTTTCAGTTTTTTATTTGTCAAATGTGCAATTTTCTTTCTTCTTCACAATTGTATAACCACTTTGTGTTGGTCTTTTATGCAGACATATATTGATGATTGTGATGTGAAAAAACATGGGAAAGTTCAAGTGGTATGAATAATTTTGCAAGCCACTGTTTGCTTGTTATGTAGTAACTGTACTTTAAGTATAATCACACCAAACAGTTGAGGGCATTTTTGCTCATTTGACCTCCAAACTAGATTTTGGATATTTATATTCATGTATTAACTCATTTATTGCTTCAAATAATTTAAGTCCAAAAAATAAGCATTTCAGACCATATTTAACTCTCAAACAACAATTTGAATTGGCCCTGTTGATTTATTTTAATATTGTTTGCAAATTAAAATATTGGACAGTAGTTTTACATTTTTCTTGACTTTTCCTCCATTCTTCAGCTCTTTGTCTTTATCTGTTCTTACCATCAGGTCCAGCAGCTCAGGGCGGGTGTCTCGGCGCTGCCGTCTGGAGCGGGCCTGGGGCTTAGTGGAAGGTGGGTCCAGGAACAGCTTGTCGTCCTGAAGCGTGTTGACTTGACACTGAACGTCCCCCACAAACGCTTGGGCTTCCTTGGCGGTCATCGCCCTGGAGAACCCTCGACCCTGCAAGAGAAGAGCAACAGAAACGCTCACCGTGTTGAGAACGAACAGGATGGGAGAAAAGAAAAAGAAAAAAACAAAAAAAACAATATTAGATAATTGATGAAAAGAGCAGAGCGAGCATTATTCTAGGCTTTTTAATTAGAAATGGGTGAAAAGAGCAAACGCTTAACAGTCCCTTTCTGTTTAAGGGTTGAAAAGTAATTAGAAGTCATTTAAATTCTTAAATGCTGCAGGCATAATTACAAGCAGTTGTTCACTTAAGAAAATCAACCTTACATTTCTGACAAATCAAATCACTTAGGAGTTGACAAGTCAAACTTCCTATAATTTTAATACAAGGGAGGTTTACATAAACCGCAACAAAATAACTGAAAAGCTCCCATGTTTATTCTGATCTTAGCTCAAAACATTAACTCAAAGACTGTTAGCTTTGTCATTATTTTATTGGAGTAAGAAAATGTAAATTGAACAATGTGCATAATCAATATATCAATGACAATTCAGTTTTTTTTGTTGTTGTTGTTTTAAACTTCCTAGTTAAGGGGAAAAGCAGGTTAGCAAATAAGTGCAATTGGTTTCTCTGTCATACTTTCACAGTAAACAAGAGTGAGGCTTACTCCAATTTTAAAATTGGAATAAGATATGTGGAAATATTCAACTAGGAGGTCCAAAGTGTCTTTTGAATTATGAGGAAATAATCTGAAGACATAAACATTTGTGTATATTTAAAGAATGACTTGATCTAAACCACATAAAACAAATTTTTATTTAATTAAATATTGTAATCCCTAACAGTATCCCACAAAGAGGCCAAAACCTTTTTTTCCCCTAAGCTATTCTCTTATACTTCTATAAGGTCTGCTAACTGCAACATTAATTTGCATTCATTACTTCCAACCAACACTTAAAGATAACAAGTGCTCTGTTATTTGCATAGCTTTTATGCGCAACAGAGCCGAGAAGGCTATGAGCTGCTAAGTAATGTTAATGTGTCAGAAGTGCAACTCAGCAATTTTTTTTTTCTCCCCTTTTCATTTTAATTTTCATGTCAGATAAAGCAATTTCTCTTAATTGTTTCAAGCAAACGAAGGGAGTCGGTGCAGCGAGTCCTAACCTTGACGATGATGATGCTGGTCTCGGTGATGACCTTCTTCGTCACGTTCTCGAAGACGGGGTTGGCGTAGTATTTGAAGGACTTGAGCTCCTTTACCCAGTTGTCCAGCTGGATGAAGGTTCTGAAGTCCTGGCTCTGAGAGCCGGTTACCGTTGGAGACCGAAACTGGATGACCGTGTCGTTCTTCTCGTGGGCTTCCTGAGTTGTGTCAGCGTGACAGTTTTTGAAAAAAAAAGAGAAAAAGACGTGAACAAAATTAACGAGGAAGAAAAGACACGAATGAAAACACACCAGTACGAGCACAGAAAGCTATCGGCCGTTTCAAAAAGCAAATAGTAGGTGTTGAAAGGCCTTTGTTTTATTGTTGGTTTTTTTTTTTTTGTTGCAGTTTTTTGTACAATAAAGAGGATAAAATTATGCACATCTTTGAAATCATTCAGACTCCAATCTGCCACAGAGAGCAGCATCTGTCTCTGATGAGTCACAAATCAGTCACTCCTCCAACAGCATTTCAACGCAAACTAAACTTCTTTTAGTTTGCGTTTTTTTTATACTCTGTCACTCACTGATTGTTTTGACAACAGACAGAACCCCCCCAGCAATCTCTGTCACAGTTTACCTTTACAAGATAAAGGTGTGCTGTAATTCACATAAATTCAGACATTTAAATTCTTCTTCAGGCTCATTTGTATGACTTATAAGTCGTTTGCCTTAAAGCACTAATTTGTTCAACTAATTTCCTAAAAACAAGTAAATTTGCACCTTTTTTTTTTAAACTCATACTTTTGCATTTACTTGTAAAAAAAACAAAACAAAACACAGAGCACCTTTTTTTCACCATGTAACTTTCATGTATGTTTTCTATTCATTGCATAGGCCTGTGTATTTTATATTCAGGTCTAGTTTGATATGAAATAAAATGGAGAGAATATGTTTAGTTCAAGAATGCTAATCAGCTTGGTTCTTTTGCTTTAAAGCTGACATGACATAAGCTTTTGTTTAAAATAAGAGCAGTCCTGCGTAGCTAAGCAGACAGGACAAATAACTTAAAAAAAAAAAAAAAAAACAGATCCAGCAGAAAGGACATGCATGAGCTGATTATGTGCCACTCATTTACAAATTGAAAGGAGCCTTGTTTAAAATTATTCAGCAAATGTTGACTATTGTGTATTCCAATATGATAACCTGAACGAAATACGTTGTCCCTGATACTTTCTAAAACAGAAGCATGTTTTGATTAAGAAGCTAATTGGAAAGAGGAAAACAAAGTGGTGGAAAAGCTGCTTAGCTAAAATAACCTCAAATACTTTCAAAGGGAAAGCCAAACTAGAACAACATGCAAGAATATTTAAATCTGTCTTTATAAGATACACGAGGGCCACAGAAGAACAAACCAAGGATTAAAAGACGCTAAAGTTGACCAAAAACCACATTTTCCTTGTCTAAAGAGAAATGGTGCAACATTTTGTGGACTGATGACAGCGAGGTTGTTCTTTTTATGCGGTTTTAGGGGCTGCAGACAGTTTGTCAGACAGCAGGGGTAACAACAGTGATGCCTTTTCTGAGGCAAAACCAAGAAATGCAAAGGAATCATTGAATTCCTAAAGCAGTACTCTTTAACAACTAAATGCTAGTTACTGGTTTACAGGGAAGCTAAATCTTCCAAGCATATTTCAGTTTATATCGTAAATTAGTTTGTAAAGATAAATGCAGACAATATTTTGTAAGTGTTATTCTGTAGATAGGGAAAACGTAATATAGTTTTAAAGATCGCTTTGATTTAGAAAACAGAAATAAAGGCTTTTACATGAAATTCAAGCTTCACTCGGTAACGCTTTATTTGACGGGGTGTACATAAGACCGACATGACACTGTCGTAAACATGACATAGCACCTGTCATGAACATCTTCATTAATGTTTATATCTGGTGTCATGACGAGTCATTGGGCAAATAATGACATTTTTAATACAAAGTCGTACTACAAGTTGCATTAAAAGTCCAATAAAATTGTCAACTTTGCAAAAGTTGATGCTTTTAATGGACCTTTAATGCATGTTTCACTGAAACTTTGCATGAAAAGTGTCATTATTTACCAAATGACACTTCATGACCAGATTCATAAAGACTCCTTCAGGTTCATGACAGATGTTATGTCAATCTTATGCACATGCTTTCAAATTAAGTGTTACCCTTTTTTTTTTATATATATATACCACACTGCTATTATTATCAACATGACTCTATGCAATGTTTAGATTTTACCAATAAAAACATCACACATTAAACAAATTTACATATTATAGTTTAGCTAAATGTATCATAAGGTTATCTGGAAATATACAACAGTACAACATTGCCCTCATATTTCAACATGGTAATATAAACATCTTTATAGCCGACCACAAGAACCAGTCTACTCTCTATTATATTAAGAAAATTGGCTCTTAAAGTATGCCTACTTATGATAACTGATATGCAGACTTCAGAGGGCTGTTTTTCAAAATGAAAAGTACAGAGTGTCTTTCAAAAACAGAAAACCACTTGATGGCTAACCACCAACCTGACCTACATATAAACATTGGTTTACCGCATGCCAGCAGCAATAATGTGTGTGCATATTTGGGCTTAGTTGGATGGAGTTGAACCAAGAGGAGTTTATCAAATAGAGCAGCTTAAGCCTCTGAGATGACACTCTGCATCTCGTTCTAGGCTGTGCCGGCCAGGAGCATTTTGCAATCTCTGCCCAGAACCTTGGCTCGAGAACAAAGTGGTAAAGTTTAACACCGTTGTGAAACTTTAAATCTGCTATTACATTGAGGTCTTTAAATAAAATGGACTGAATCTCTCCAGAAAAGCGCTGCCCAGGATAAAGATTGGTAAATAGCAGCAAGCTGCGTGAAAACCTTCTGGCTGGGATCAACCTAATGAAGCCGGTCAAGAATTAGTTACTTTGTGGTGAGATTGAAACAATATGTCTTTTACCTTGAGCTTAACAGGTTTAATAGATTTAAAGAGTGTTCCTAATTGGTGGGGAGAAAAAAAAGGGATGGAAATCTGCAGTTAATTTAACAACAGCAAGGCTAATTTTGAATTAATTGTCAACCAAGGAAAAGAGCAGCGCAGGGCTGCCAAAGACAAGTGATTGGGAAAAGACAAACACTGGATGACAGATCAGATCAAAGAAGAGAAACAGTGATGAAGAAATGTAGTAGAGACCTCGACAGATGATGAGTTGTCTCCCTGGACCCTCATCACAGCAGTCTGGATTAGATCAAAACCAGAGCCTGTGACCACAATGTTCCTCCCACCACTAAAACACAAATCAAACAGAAATTAGGCATGTGAATTCCCAGACACGCAGAGTTCAGATTAAACTTAAAGAAAAAGAGCATTTTCAATAGAAGCTAAAGCGATTTTACAGCGAATTGTTTCAATACATAATGGAGGAAAAACAGATATTGGAAAAAAAAAAACACCAACTGGTTAGGAAATTATCAAACACTTTATTTCACGGTACATTTTCAAGTCTTTCTTATTCCATTTTAAACTCTGTTTTACTTCTTAGAGTTCAAAAGGTGCAATGAGTCCCAGTCCTGTTCTCTCATTTTTTCCTCTCACTTCTAACGGCCCTTGTGACATTTTCTACATCGCTTCCATTGCAGAGATTTAGACATCAGCAGCTCTGGCAGGATGATGACTGTTGGGGCCAGAAAATTGGATCTCCTCAAGCCTTCAAAACAAGACAACACTTTACAGAGAGGCTGTCAGTTGTTGCAGAAAAGCACTGGGAGCGGCACACTAACATATTGATTTTGCTTATAAAATAATGTAGATGATATTCACCATCTGAGAAAAGCAGCCATTTGTTAAAGTGCATGTATTTATTCATAAAAATGTGCTTTGCCATCCAGCACATATACAGACGTACTTTACAGGCTAAGTGAGCACAAATGTTGTTATCGTTTGTGGTCGACTTCAGGATTCATCACCTGGGGATCACAAAGCCATTAAGCAGCAGTTTATCTTTTGCAAAACAGCAAACTGTTAGCAAAATAGCAAACTGTTAGCAAAATAGGCGTGTTTACCTCTTAGACAAACAAAATCAATTGTAAAATGTATAACTTAAAACCAGTTCCAGAACAATTTGTTTCCATATAGAAATATGAGCAGCCTGAGGTCTCAATGCCTTTCGAGGAAAGCGATGTCAGGGGTGATGTCTGTAATAGCCTGTTTATAGTTACAAGGTGCTCAAGGCTTTCTCTGGCAGGTACACAGCGCTGAATGCAACTTGTGTGTGTTTTGCCAGTCTGAGGATGGCAGTGTGTCCTTTAATTATCTAAAATGTTAGTACGTGTTGTCCTGGGTATATTCCTTCGGCTTGAAGACAAGCCCTCGGGCTGGAAATGTAGAAGTCTGACTCTTGTGATTCCTCAGTTTTTTTTCCTCCATATGACTTTCAGGGTTATGCTCCAGTTCGATGTTTGATTTCAGAGGTTTCTAGGGGAGGTGCAACTGTTGCAGCTATCTGCAGCCTTTTTAAATGGTTAATAGAAGGTTTATGTGTTTTTCATGCTTTTTCCTCAAATTCTATAAAGCAAAATCATTGGATCAAAATCCATTGGCTTTGGACTTTTTCCCCCAATCTATAACTTCAATGTACTTGACAGACTTATAGAAAAATGGGAGGAGCTTTCTTAATAATAAAAAAGCAAAGCAATGTGTTCTTGCCCTATTTTGCAAATTTTCTACTACTTAGTCAATCGCATAAAATCTCCATAAAAAGACAGTGAAGATGATGATTATAATCTTCACTGGAAGAGATGATAGATCACTAACATGATCGATAACCAGAACAGCTAAATATGCAAACCCTAACTTACTATAAAATTCTATCCATGCTCAAAAGGCAAATAAAAACACAACATGGCAAACAGAACCAGATCATATCACACTGTGACCAAAGGTGGATAATTTAGTTAAACTGACCAGACAAAACTTCCTCTGGGCTGATGGTCCGACACTGTTGGGTTTTCCACGTACTGGAAGGCACCTTGGACGGATGTTGTGGTTGACTTTCCGTAGTGAATCGTGACGGGGAGCTTCTCCAGAGGCAACTTCTCCTGTTGATATTCACCTGTATTGCAGACAATAGCTTCCCCGAATTCCTTCCTGCCAAGACAAGGACAAAGCTCAGTACAGGCTGTCTGAAGGGTGGATGGGCCACAAAAGGTCACTGTGTGGCTCAAGCCAACATGGCAGCCACCCGACGGTCCTGGCTCAACCGTTTCTCTTGGTTGTTATTTTTAGATATCGCTATGGCTTTTGAAGGAGCTTTGGCAGCCACAAGAGTGAAACAGAGGGGAAAGTACATTTCTATTGCTAAAATCAATTAAAGTTTTACATTTTGTGCAAAATCTACAGGTTTTAGGTCTGGATAACAGCTGGCTATTTCATCAGAGAGATTAATAGCATCAATACGAATCTAAATGCAATCCTTACACTGCACAGTCCACGTCTCCAACTTTAACCTGGACATCCTCCTTGCTGCTGGTCTTCAGAAACTGCCCAGTTATTGTAATGTTCGTGCCCCCTGCCTTAGGCCCTCTAGAAGGGTGCACACCTTGTGGCACTGGGTCCTAGTAAAGGGGAGAAAAAAAGGAGCAGGAAAAGAAAAAAGCAGTCAGGTTGTTTGTCACCAAGTACTGCTTGAATAAGTGCACATATCTATCTTGCAAGGACTCAAACACACAAGCGTCAACCCTCAGGCTCATACAACCAGAGGAGCAACACACACAGAGATAACAGTGTTGTGCCATAAACATGCACGCTTACTCTCGGCCTCCTTGAACAACCCCCACCGGCTCTATCAGAAGCATTCTGCCACAAACCCATACAAGCGCCACATCTGCCTCAAAATGCTGCGTAAACAGTTAGACAGAAGCAATTCTCTTGTGGGGGGAAAAGGCGGTGATATGAAAGGCCAGTTAAAAAAAAAGATAAGCTGTGATCTTATAAAGCATTTAAAAAGAGACTACTGAAGCTAAATTGCTTTTCGCACTTCAATAATGAAAATTAAACTCTACCCCTATTTAGAGCATTTTAACATAGAAATGCACATCTAGAAATTTAATGTATGGCCTAGTTTAGGTTTTAAGGGGAGTATAGTGGCTTGCAAAAGTTTTCATACGGCTTTTTCTCAATTATCAAATTTCAACCACAAAAATTCTCAGCTTTTTGAGAAAAACCAACACACAAAAGAAATGCTAAATTATGAAGCGTAAGAAAAAGTATATAGTTTTCAAACATTTTTATGAATGTTTTTGATTTGATTTTTATACCACTGACACAGGATTGTACCAGTGACATGCTTTATGGATGCTTGTCCTTCAGTGGGCAAATGAAACATTTACTTGATGGGAACCGTTAGCTGTATACAGAACAATTGTGCATTATGTGCATCTTATGTGTTAAAATGACCCAGTCAAAGTCCAGACTTAAAACCACAATATATCTTCAAAACTGATTTTTCACAAGTGGTCAGCATCCAGTTTAGTTTGAAATATATGGCAAACAAACAACAAAAAAATCACACACACTTTTGAATTACCACATTTAACCACTACTTTCACAGACAAAAATTTCCAAACTATAGAGGTTTTGTGAATAAATTTACAAAATATGGGAAATAAAACTTTTGTATGGCACGGTGTTTTCTGAGGTGAACTTTTTAGTACTTAAACATACGAGCATGATCTCCAAAACATTAATCAAGATAAAAATCTTAAGTTTTTATCTCCTTTCCTTAAAACCTTTAAGGCTTACTACTAATCAGGCAGTAGAGTAAAGTTTGGTACTTACCCTGTAGGTGAAGTTGATGCGGGACTTTCCTCTCTTTCCCCCATTCACCCAAACCTCCACTGGACCCGAGAGGCTTTTATTAGGGCCTATACGGCCAATCTCACACACGACACTGGACAAATCCAATAAGAAAGGTTCATAATTAAATAACGAAAAACAAATGGAAAGTGACTGTTTCAACACAACATGTTAATATTTCAGTAACGCTGAATAATTACAAAAAGTATTTCAGTATCTTTAGTTGGACGAGCCAACTTTTGATGTGTGGCTGCTTATTATGTTGGGATCTGGACTTTAGTGGAAAACCATGTCCACATCTTCAGCAGATTTTAGTGGAAGTTAACACAGCCTTTAATCAGGCCTCAATATCAGAATGAGGAGCTCAAACCAAGCACACTTCAACCTGAAAAACAAACAACAACAAAAAACGCATGGCAGCTAGCAACAAGAGGAGAGGAGTGCGGTCGTAGGAACAGAAGTGAATGATTTAAGACCGGAAGACTTCCATCTGGTCACATAAATCCCGGTTTATGTCTCATCATGCAGATGGTGGGGCGAGGATTTGTCGTAAATGTAGCTCCATCCTGCCAGGTGTCAACTGCTCTGGCAAGAGGCTGTTTTCTGTTTTATAGACCATTTGTATGAAGTGAGCACTTTTAGACCCAGCTGTGACTGAAGTGACTCTGGTAGACTTGGTTAATGCAATTATCTTCCTAACTGTGCCTTGCCAAATAAAATGCCTGCAAGATGACGGGAATAAATCATTAAGAATCTATCCAGAACATGCAAGATCTTATCACGGCTGAAATAATGTCATCATTAAGACTGGCCTGGGAACACTTGCCCTGTATGAGGAAGGTTAAAAAAAAAGCAAAGGTCAGAATTAAAAATGTTTTCAATTGATTATTTCTGTTTCTTGTTAAATTTCTTTACATTATTTGACAAAGATAATTTCTTCCTCAGACTTTTCCAACCACATGTTTACATGCAGATAAAAAAAAGATCAACTTATACTAAAAATGACACGTCGTAATTTGACCAGATTACTTAACAATAGTACAAAGGACATAAGATCTGAAATTTAAGATTTGCTCATCTTAAATTTACTCTTAGTAAGAACAGTCCAGGGTTCACTACAAGTAAAAATATTTTATTGTGCAGGTTGAAAAAAAAAAGTTAAGTCAGAGACCTAGCTGCATGCTGTAGATGTTGAAAGCAGAAAAAATATACCTAGAAAGGGTTTAATCCTTTCTAGGTATCTGTATCAGAATAAACCACTGTTGAACCTTATTAAGTTGGAAATATTGCTTCAGGTTGTGCTACTTTTTGGCTTAAAAATAGAGCAATTAAAAGCTACATCATTTATATTCTACTACTTTTATTTTCTACAACAACACAAGAGTGCATGTTCACAATCAGTGGGGAGTTTAAAGCCTTCCCTAAAGACTCAACAATCAACATCCAGCTAATGATCAATTAACCAAGAAACCACAGAACTTTCAATTTGCAGTCATGTTATCGAAAATGTGACCAAAAATGCTCAACTAGATTTTAAACTTATTTAAGTCAGTAAAAGCATCATTAATAATATCAAGGGAATGCAGAGTAAACAAACAACAACAACAAAAAAAGGAACATGGTGATCAATTCATTTGTAGCAGTTTGCTGAATATTGTTGACTTTTGTGTTTGCAGGTGTGGTAGTGCTTTTTGAAAAGAAACGTCTGCACAAATATACATGGACATTTAAGTGCTTCCACAAACACTTATTCAGGGAAAAATGTAGCAGATGGACAAAATGGCGGACTTCATTGAGTGCGTTCAGCAGATTAAAAATAATATTACGGTAACTGTCTTTACTGTCTTCTTATCAGCAGAAACTGAGCAGCTGCAGCTGTGAAATTATTTTATAACTTTGAATTAATTTTCTCCTGTTTAATTTGAGAAAAACAGAGAAGTTTCAGAAAATTAGTTAAATCTATTAAACTTTTTCACAAAAACAGCAATGTTGACATCACTGATTGTGTAAATTAGCTAAAAACGTCCCCAATCTAGACATAAAACACAATCACAAAAAAAAAAAAACGCAGAAGAAGAGTCGGCATACCTCCTACACAATCATAACAGTTTCATAATAGTTTATATAAGCAATACATTTGCCTGTTAAATCAAATGTATTTTCAGACTCTTATGGTTTGGGTTGTATGGAGTTTTGTCCAACAAAATGTTTAAAAGAAAAGCAGATTAAGCAAAATAAGAGTTAGTGATTGATTATAGTTTTAAGTGAAATGCGTCATTAGAGGCGCTTATATGCTATTCTGACTGCATTCTCCTTTATATGCATTTCAGTCAGTTTTATAAAAATATTTAACCTGGGACTGCAGACACCTTGGTCAGGTTTAACAGTTCACCTGAGAGGAATTTTAAAGAAGGAGCTGAATGTGATCTGTTGTTTTAAATTTACTCAAAAAAAAAAAAAACAATATGCAGTGTCTGTGTCCTTTCAGAAGACTTTTTACTAAACCCGCCCGTGTCTGGAGACCATCAGATCAATACGGTTGTATAATAAGCATGCAGGCACGACACAGAGAGGAGAGGGAAAAGCCTCTGAATGCAGAGATACTTTAAAAACACAATTAGGAAAATGACAATGAAATGTGTGTTTGTAGTACAGCTCACTGCAAGCATACTTTACCTGGTGGATACAGAATACTTTTCCACCTGATGTATGCAGGGCTCTCCAGCTACTGTGATGTTTTTAATGTCCTCCTTGTAAATGCCAAGGTTGGATCCATGGATGGTAATGGAGATGCCTCCTTTCATGGGCCCAAAAAGAGGGACGATCTGGAGGGAGAAAGTTTGGAGAGATAAATCAGTCGAGTTTATTTGTATGGCTAATTTCAGCATCAAGGCAGTTCAAAGTGCTTTACATCATAAAGCACTTTAAATCTGTGACAGATTAACACACGGTGCTTAACTTTGAAATCTAGTTTTTCCTCTTTCAAAGTGTAGCGTCTCTTTGAAACCCACCTCCCTGTATAAATACTTTGTACATATACTTTCATTTGCAAATACAGCTGCAAGACTCATAGCTTTACACATGGAGCACATGGACTACTTTTTCAAGAAAAATAAAACTTGCAGGTTTACGGCTTCCAGCAGGAATCTTTTGATTTATTTTTTTTAAAAACTACATAATCAATTCATCAAAATTAATACTTTAAAGCAATAAAAACACCTGGATTTGTACTTTGAGTAAGTTGACTGCAAAGTGATGCGTGAAGTCAGGACTTTATTCAGGGGTATTAATGTAAATATAAATATTAACATGTCAACCTTTTTTTTGTTGAACAGTCACATAAAACCCAAATTCAATACATTAAGATTTTTGGTTCTAGGTTAAGAAAAGATGGTGGAGATTTAGGAGTCTGACTGTTTTTGTGAACAAGTAGAATAAAGGTTTAGCAGACAAACTGACCTCAACCTCTGGGATCCTTGAAAACCTCAATGATTGATGGGAAAAAATAAATAAATCAACCCACTGACACCATAAACAATCCTGCCAATGCCATTTATCCGTGTTCCCATCAACCAATATATCCGTTTGTCAGTGTTGTGGCTGCCGACATCCTCTGTCTGAATTTTATCAACACAATTACTGGTCGGCGTTCTTTTGTCAATGACAAAAAGACACCAACAACCAAGTAAGCAAACAAAATATTGATCCATCTAGACATAATGGAGGAACATTGCAGCATACTCACAAGGAGACTTCCAAATCTTCTGTCAACACACAGATGAGACAGACAATACACAGCCAATTCACTGGCCTAATCAATAATCCAATACCAAAGATCAATGTGTTCTCCGCTCAAACGTCCTCGAGGCCAACACGGTTTCACATTTTAAATGTAAATGTGAGGTTTGCCAGTACTTACGTTGGTGATCTCGGGGTTGGGGCACTCTGTGTTTTGGGAATCACTACAGAGCTTTTTGAACACGCACGCCTTCTGCTTGCTGCACCACACACAGTCGTACTTTGAGTCGGCGTACTTGCAGAGGCTACAGTCTTCCCTCCCCACAGAGCAGTTGTACAGGGTGACTGGATCGCAAGACATGTCAGAAGAACAGTTATAGAGTATTAGTCAGATTCCCATCTCTCTTTTTTTGTTTTAGGTTGGAAATTAATGGTAGCTTAAGAAATGCACCATTTAGAGTGCTGTCCATCTTGTTCCCAGTCCTCTTGTCCTTCATGTAAAACAGGACGCTGGTCTCCGGTGACTTATCGTAGGAGAACTAAGGAATTGAAAACAGGATGGATAAATACTACGAAATCCAGTGATTTATTACATTTAAACTCTTCTCTACAAACAGTGTGGGCTGCTGCTGCCACCCTGTGCCACGGGGGGAAAAAAAAAAAAAGAAGAAAAATAAAAACTATACCCAGTCTGGCAGATTTTCAGCAGAGGAAATCAATGTAGGAGAAATAACATAGCTGGGGGCAAGATACGGTTCGAGTTTTTCAATCAGAGAATTCAAAATGTGGAGAGACACAGCTAAAATAACTCAAACGAGAGGAGCCTGTCCATTAGAGGGAGCTAGAGAATATCAAAGGATTATGAAGAAACTGCTAAAGGGTAAATTCGTTTATAATTACGCAACATACAGAACATGCTTGGCAATAAAAAGGATGTGCTGCAAAAAGAACTGAGGCTGTTCTACGGTATATGCTGTTACTTATGTAGCACTATAAAGTGAACAACCCCACACCTTAGCTGTGGTTTAGAGGCTGCAGTTCAGTGGAGGGTAATTTCTGCTAACACTGAGGACAGAAACTAAAGTCTAGTGCAGTATTTACAGTTATGGTGTACTCACACTGAAACCGTTAAAACTGTAGAAACGACCGCTCTCTTTTCTGACCACTTCCTCCATGTTTTTCATCAGTTCGGTGCCGATGGTGAAAACACGATCCTGCATGACAACAAGGAGGGAAACAGGTAAGCTGATCCAGAAGGAAATGGCTATGATTAGAACAAAGACAAGACTCACTAAGTGATATCTTGACATATTTCAAGTGTTTAGCTGCATTGAAACTGATCACCAAATAAAAGCAGCAAAATGAAAACCCTAAAGTTCAGTTTTTCATTACATTTTAATATTAGACCAAAAAACACTTTTATTTCCAGAAGTGTCTGTGCATCACAGGCATGAGCCAAAAAATTAAAAGCCGCAAATACCTGAGACTTCCTCCAAAAAACATAGAATTGCCTATTTCAATATTCTAACCAATAAATCTGTTTTTAAGCTCTCACTAGAGCTACATATGATGCCTGCAAACTCTTGAATGGACTTTGAATCATAATCCTCTCAAGGATGCTTTCGTCACTGTTGTGTGTCTTTTTCCTAATATACTTTTTCCTTCCACTTAACTATCCACTAATATGCTTGGATAAAGAATTCAGAACCACCAGCAAATCTGTATGAAAACTTAAAAGAAACAAAAGCACCGTGTTTAAGCTACAGAATGAGTTTTAATTATGGAAATAAACTTCATAATAAAATGACCATTTCTTTTCAGACGCACATCCAGGCACATACTATTTTCATCCGTGTTCGCCTATTCCATTACCATGGCAAAAAATATACATGCAGACTGTTCCAGCCTTCTCACACCGAGATGATTATATGTTAGTAAATTACAGGTAGCTTTATAGATCCTTCAGCCTCAGACAGTGTCTTACGAAGGCATACAAAAGTGGCAAGTTTGGTCTCAAAACTTGGATTAAGACTTGCTTCAACAATCAAAGTTTCAATCAGAAGTGATGGCTAAAGAGGCAGAGGGAGTCCACCATTAATCAGAAGGCAGGTGCTTCATCCCCGGCCAGTCTAGTCCACATGTCGACGTGTTCTTAGCAACACTGGTAAATCTCCCAGTTTCCCCTGATGTATAAGTGTGATAGAAGAAGTGCTTTATGTAAGACAGGAAGAAAAAAAATAAACACGGCATAAATGTGTATGAATGTGGCTTGTGTTTTAAAGCACTTTGTGTGGTCAATAATACTATCAGAGTGCTACATAAATACAGTGCATTTTCCATTTCGCTTCGCTGTAATGACTTCCTGTTGTGATTTAGGTGATTAATGGAATTTAGCACGTCCAACGTCTGCTTCCTCTTTTTGCTTTCTTATGAGGTGGAGTTTTTTTTTCTTCTTTTTAATCAAGAAAAAGCTGTATATTTATTCTTTTACAACTTATATACCGCATCTGTTTGTTTGCTGATAAACCACTGAATGTTTTGGGTGCGCAGACAGTCTCCTTTACCTGGTAGCTATCCAAATTGATCCCTTCAAAACTGATACTGGTCTCGTAGCCCACTGGGATCAGAACCGGGTCTGGATTCTCAAACTGAGGACACTCCGATCCCTGAAAACACATCAAATCAAGTCAGACACACCCACTTTTAATGATCTGCATTTCAAACATGCAAGCCACTTAACAGACGCCCTCATCTGCGGCAACAGATAAGTGTATCGCTGGAACATCTGCCGGCTTGTAAATTGATATCTTCTACACTCGGTGTTTGTCATGGACGATGTTGGCGGATGATTGAGGGATTTGCGTTTTTTATTAATTTTCAGGAAGCCTCTACAGTCAGTTGCTGCGTCAAAATTGATGAATAGATACACGGTCTTATAAAAGTCTTCATAACCTCTGCACTTTTCATGTTTTATCAAACTTCAACCACAAATCTTAATGTATTTTAGTGGACTTGCATTTTACAGAAATACAAGATAGCGGACAAATATAAAGTGGAAAGAAAATGCATAATTTTACATTTTTGATCCTAAAAAGACATTTCAAAATTGTCTTATCCCTCTGAATAAATGTCTTTTTGATGCAGTGTGGCTCTGTCTGCTTTGCATCTACAGACTGATGTCATTCGTTTTGGCAACATAGCCCAAGTTCGGTCCGATTAAAGGGAAAGCATAACAGCAAATTCCAACTCTCATTTTGATTCCAAACCATTCCATTGCAGATCTGGTTGTATGTCCTGGGTTGCACTATAAATTTGGCTAATCACAAATCTTTAAAAAAAAACTTGACCTGTCGATTCCGATTTTGGCCAGTATCGATTTTTTTGTCTGGAAGTTCACTAAATATAGTGACGGAAACCCTAAGTTTGCAACAGTTGGGTGACTATTAACTGCATGCGTGCAAACATAGTCAATGGACCGTGGCCATTTTTTTTTACTGGTTTTCTTCCTCACCAGCTTTCCTGAACATTTTTTACAGCATCACAATTCTAACAACATATTTCAGCATCCACTGCTAAGTTTTCTGCCATAGATAGCATTTTGCACATAGTCCAGAAAGTTAAACTTTGGGGTCATCTGACTAGAGCGCATTCTTCCCTTTCTTGTCCTGTCCGCTCAGGAGGGTGGCGATGTGTCTGAACACTGCAAAAACACAGAATCTTGTGTTGTGTTTTTGGTCTAGTTTCTAGTGTAAAACCTTGCAATAGGACAAACACTAACAACTTTTCAGCAAAATTGGAGCTGGTTTCAAGAAAGTAATTCATATCAATCAAAAAGTACTAGTTCCACTGGCAGATTATCCCACTTAGACGTTTTTTTCATAAGTGAAATAGTGCTAAAGCATACCAGTGGCTTTAGCACTATTTCCATCAATATTATGTATTTATTTAAAGCAGGAAAATGGAAAGTTACCTGTAAGTTAGTTTTGTCTTATTTCAGATGTACGGATATTTGCACTAACGGCTAGACCAAATATACTTGATAAGATTTTGTGGTTTTGCAGAATAGGGAAGAAATACACATAGGTGAACTCTATACTAACACTGTTAAGGTGACATCTGAAGGTGGTTTGTTACACTGGATTTTAGTTTGGTGCATCAGAATAAAGAGGGCTCAATGCAAATACACACCTCACTTTTCTGGGGAAAAAAATGCAGGAAAAAAAACCTCTCTTTAGTGTAAATATATGGCATAAGATCCTAATAAAATACATTGACGTCTGTGGCTTTATTGTGGCAAAATGTAAAACACACACAAGGTCTCTTCGTTTAACATACCGACATACTGTTAGTGATAGTCGACATCGACTCATCTCTTTACTGAGACTGACCTTACGGTGTCCAATGATGTCTGGGCCCACTATGCTGTTGTCTTTGTCACTACATGTGTGATAATGCGTATTCCACTGGCAGCCCCACGGACTTGTCACGCATGCCATGCACCTAAAAGACATGGCAATATCAAATGTCAGAGAATTCTGACAAGCATATTTACATTATTGCACACAAACAAAAGCCCGTAAAGAACAGAATTTTTTTAAAAACATGCAAACTCATCAGAGGCTGTCCAGCACAAAAATCTATGCGGCTGACATTGAAATGGATTTGTGCAACTTCACATAAGCAAAGCTCGTTCATCACAAATGCCTCAGTGTGAAAGAAATGAAGAAAAAATATGGGTGGGGTACAAGGGGGGGACTGGTGTGATCGACTTTCATTTTTTGATTAATGAAAAGGGAACACAGGCAATTTCCTCGGTTTGGTAATAAAGGCACAGAAAAATGCGAGAGGTGCATTCAAAGCCGCCGTGCATCACAATTTACAAACAGAGCCTTGATCTCTCATCTATTCATGCGTGGTGATAAATTTACATCAAGATTGTCAAAGCGATGCTGTGTTCAGTGTCACTGTGCATTTTGGTGAGTGACAGAGCAGAACTGATAGGTAACAATCTCACTCACGGCGTGTTTTCCGATTTCCTCACAGTGGCTGCACAATTGTAGAACTTGAACTCCCTCTCAGCCAGCTCCACGGTCTCGTTGACGAAAATCCTCACTGAGACGGCCACAAAATCTAAGCAGAGAGCAAACTGTTTAAGTATTTTGTAAAGATAAGCAAGGCAGTGAGAGCACAAATGCTATGTGTGCTCATCAAGAAATGATTCAGTGAATATATGTTCAATGTTTCCAAAACTGTTTACAAATTATGACCCAATCTATAACTCTTTGTGCTGATTTTCTTGGCTGGCAACTTTTTTATCTCTTTTGAAAGTGACCACAACTAAGATAATGCCAACATTTTGCAGATAATGGTTATATCATGAAAGCCAAATTACAGAATTAAATAAACACTGAACAAACAATTAGCTGAAGTGAAGAGGTAAATTGTTTGGCCAAAGTGTTCGCACAATTTACATTTTGATATTACAGATCAATGCAAAGCAGCTCATTAATTATTTTGACAATTTTAGGAAGACGAGTGGAAATAAAACAACCCAAAGACGCCCCATTTGCATTTAAACAGAATCCATCTACCAGACACAAAAAACACACATGAAACAGAATTTGTGATTAGATGAGATTAAAATTTAGCCTGCAAGCCTACTTTCAAAACTCTCTCCAGCTAAAACTAACATCCACACATGGTGGTGGCAGGAAGACGGAAAACCTGACTGAGGTAGAGCTTAGGCTGCAGCATGACAACACGCCTTATGGGTAATATGAATTTATTATGATAATTTGTGGTATTATTGTCATAACAATAAGACAATAAGAGCTATTTATCACTTCTTTTTTGACAACTGTATGGCTGTGACTGCATGACAGCAATCATAGCTCCACAAACACAAATACTGCTCTTGAAATTTGTAAAACACTTCTTTAGACACTATTCACTAGAAAAATGTGATTTCTATCACTAAGCTCTGCACAGTCGCTGAAGTTATTCATTTATCTATTGCCTCATTGAACAAGCAGTTTGGGGAGGGGAATTAAACAGCATTAATTATAATTTATCGCAAAAGCGAAAAGAAATTTATCAAATCAAATGATAAACAATATGAAAAAATGCCCAGTACTAATCAAATTGAACCAAGCTTGAACAATTTTACAAAAAAAAAAGAGCAAAAGTGTGTCATTCTCTTCAATGCTAATGAGGTCATGAACCTGCCTTTTAAAACTCTGAGCTTTAATTATTATGAAATGTGGTACTTCTAAGTATTTACTCCGGTACAATAAATAGGGATTAATGTAAATGCATGCCAAACTTTCTGGATGCATATTTCCAAAGCTATGTCTGTTCAAAATTGGGTGTTTCTTTACATTGCTCACCATATGGGAAATCAATACTATATATTGAAAATTAAAGCAACAACGTGGAAAAGCTTGAACGCTTTTAGCGAGGCGCCTTAAGGAAATCGGACTGGTCAAGATAAGGAGGCCCAGACCTTGATTCTCGGGTGTTTTCGGGATATCCGAAGGCTGTGGCAGATCACAGGAGACCTGGCTGGAGTCCAGCATGATGCCTTCACTCTGGAACGATCCGACATTACACTTCAGACGGTCAGAGGGTCCGATAGAAGGGAGTGAGGGGATGTTGATCTGGATCTGGTTGGGAAAAAAGAAAAAAAATACACACACGGTGAATATAAAACCAATTGATTCTTGCTAAAATCAATGTTGTTCATCAGATGCTTTGATTAAAAAAAAAAAGAAGGAAAGACTTGAGTTAATTTCTCTGCTCTGTTAATGATACAAACACCTCTGAAACAGAAGTCAGAAAACAAGAAACAATTTCCTTTTGAAAGACAGGAGATTGATTGAGAGCAAGAAAGGAGGAGACAAGCTTTTGATGGAAATTCCAGTGAGTCAGAAAGGGAGGGACAGAAAAATAGAAAGCAAAAGGAATGAGAAAAACCATTTTAGAAGCAAAGCACATAAGAGGGGCTCTCAATCTTCACAGTCAAAGGCCCAATCAGCCAACCTGGATATTAATAAGAAAGTTTGGAGCTTTCTGAAGGGATCAATACAGAACAGGAAGATCCAGAGCCTACGGTCGCTGACTCAGAGTAAACAGTTTATAGCTCAGATCATAGACATTAGTTTAGCATGCACTGGAAGCCAGCAAGAGAGAAAAATACACAAAAACAAGACCAGAGCAAATTAGAGGAGCTGTGTCTACCTTGTCGGTTTTTTTGTTGGAAAGGTTGGGCGGGTAGAAGGATAAAATCTTGAGACATTGCTGCCCGGGGCTCCACAGCCAGCCATTCCTCTCCTCTGCCCGGCGGCATTCAGACCTCCTGGTGCACCTACAAATGAAGGATGAACATCCGCCATCAGCATCTGCTTCACATCCCATAAACACTCAACGCCACAGACTCCAGCAGAATCTCAATGGCCTTTGTGAATAATAGTTCGATACCAAAGTGACCTAAAAAACAAACTTTGATAAGCACAAAGGCTCATTTATAGTAGGTTTATTTAACTTTATGATGCATAAAATGACTATAAAACTGAATGTTTTGTCTCTCCAAGAGGAAACTGGAAATGCAAAGTTTTGAGACCAAAACAGTGACTTCTATCTAAGATTTCACAGAAGCAAATTTTATTATTTTCTTTTTAAAATGATTCCAAGTAATTTCTATGATCATCAAAAGAACAAGCCTCATTTTGTTTTCCACAGCCCACCAGCTGGTTGAAAGAAATCAACCAGCTGGGTTGATTTCTTACAAAGTAAAGATTTAAATTATTTCTGGTCAGGAAAAACACACCTGAAGGAGCGCCGCCCACCTGTTCAGTTTAGGTAATAAATGGACAGATAGCCAAACTAAATAGGCAGGGAATAACAGATTACTTTGAGTTCTTTGATAAATAGAACAAAATAAATTAATATTTTATAAATATATTATATTTGCATACTATATCTGTGATATAGTCAAATGATAATATTTTGACTCAAAATGATCATTAAAAAAAAATCAAGTTGAGTCATTTCTAAATTCAACCTGTCTACTACTAATTCAAAAAGTTTCATTCTTCTTCTGCCAACAGCGAGGTTTTGAGCTTTCAAGCAGTATTTTTTAAAACTGCTTTCAAGATAAAAAGTCAGAATCTTGGCAGTGGAAAAACACATTCTAACTTTCAAGGTAAATTATTTCAGGGATAATGAACTTAAGTACATTTGGAGGGAAAACAACTTTAAGCAAAATAAATAATTTTATTTTCTGACTCTACTAGCTAGACTTTAAAATAAACAACTGTTATCTCTTCAACTAATGACCAACATACACACTTTATCATAAAAGTAATACTAACTTTCTAAAGAAAGTTCCTGGCCATATCCCTGTGAAACACAACACATTCGCACTTTCTTTTTTCTTTTTTTACTTTTCAGACCTTGATAAATATAGACTGATCAGAGTAAATTGCAGTCTGGCTTCGCCGCATGAAGCTGACAAACAGCTTTAATTTCTTACGGTTCCATGGACAACATAAGACTGAATATAAACACCAAGGGGTAATAAACGTGTGTGCAATAAAACACACCAAACAAATACCCCACTGTGTTATACAGATGGAATAGCATTCGCGGGTGTTTGCATTCGTGTGTTTTTGTGCATACGTGCATGTCTCTGCGACAGAGATTCTCACCTGCCCTCCAGGACACACCAGCCACAGTAAGGATCCCTCAGCTCCACGCATGATTTGCAGTCTGTCTTTTGGAGGCACGTCTGCACCGGCACCTTGGTGATCTTGAGAATTACAAAACAGAGTACGATCAAACAGTGCACCTCGGAGATGTAGCACTGAAACGAGGTGTTCAGCTAGAAGCGCCTTCTGGTTTGCTGGAGGAGAGCTCCTGTCACAGCACATGGTCATGTTCAATTACTGAAACAATTTACTCGGAGCATTCAGTAAATGTTTACTGTATCGGCCTAATAGAAAGTAACTACCTATGTAATTACCCTATGCACTTCCATTAGACGCCACGTTCTGCTGTCAGTATTCTTCAAACAAAGTCCCTAAATGTATCTGAAATAGCCTCTGTTTTTAGGAGAAAGCTGCACAGATTGTTTCTTTCTTTATCCCAGCCCTGATACAATTATTTAGCATCTTCCAGGAGAAACGGTCTAAAAATATTTTTCATGTTTTAAAAGGATTCACATCTCGCCTATCTGTAAGAAAGTTGGCACTCAACTCTGCTTTTGACTGAGCTTGGCAGAGACGCGAACGCTCGCCGCTTCCAACACTGCTGAACATCGTGTCATTCAAACCTGTTTTGATCAAGTACAAGTCATCCTTTTAACCCTGCGTCTCTCTGCTGTTAGACTGGCTCAAAACAACAGAACGAAGGGAAAAATCAAAGTTGGGTTCAGTTTTCAGTCTTCTGTCTACGAATGTCGCAGTTGTTTTTGTCAAAATACAAAAGCGTTTGAGATTTAAATTCAGCTGTATGCCAACTAAGAACATATCTGCATATATTCACTTTAAAAAGTGGGTTTGTATTCAACCTCGGGCTCTCACATCAGGATTTTTTTAAAATTTTGCTTAGTAGTAAAAATGATCTGTGTATAAAACCAGTGTAATGTTACTAATAGGGTAACAAAATGTTATCGGTGAGATTTACAACTGAACAGGTTATATTTGTATTAAAACGCACAATTAGAAGTTGAGACAAAAAGCTGCAAAAAAGAAAAATAATTTAAAAAAAATCAATGTCTGGGTGAAATTTTCAATCAAAATAAAAGAAAAATGTCTCTTCAATAACCACATTATTCCATTTGCACTGCAATAACAGAACCTTACCAAGTGTTTTCGGTCTAGTTTCTAGTGCAAATATATTCATACACTTTGAATAAGACATACCTAACTTGCAAGTGACTTTTTAGCAAGATATAGGAGCTTGTTTTAAGAATAATTCCTTAATATTGGTGAAAAAGTATTTGTTATAAAAGTACTAGTGATAAGTGAAATAATCTGCCAGTGGAACAAGACATTTTAACTTATAATATGAGAAAAAAGTCTTGATCCACTGACAGATTATTTCACTTATAAATAGTACTTTTCAAACTTGCATAATAAAAACTTGCTTTTTATTATGCAAGACTTTCTCTCTGTTGTTCACCTGCAAGAATGCGTTGCGCTCTACCTGCCTAACGTACCTTTTTCTCAGTGGTGATGTAGAGGTGGCTGTGAGGGAGGTCAAAGAAGAGGTTCTTGTTGACCTTCTCCCCGATGTTGTCACCAGGAACCTTCCCATACTCATCCACTGCCGCTGTGAGATGTACCTGGACAGATAAGGAAACAAAAAAAGAAAAAATAGAGCAACGCTGTTAGACATGAGCTTCGTCATTAACCTGACACAAGCTCCCTCTGGGCAAAGGGTTAAAGAAAATGAAAAGCTGAGCGAAGAGACAGATGAAATAACACCACCTTGAAGACCTCTCCCTTGTTGTTGCCCAAGAAAGCAATGGTGTGATCGTTCTCCACGGCAACAGCCACAGCGGTCAGAAGGCTTGTAGAGGTCCACGCTGCACTGGCCGTTAAGGCAAATTTTGGCCTGCTCGCCAGAGGGGATGGCAAAAAGTCTCCACCACACTTGAAGGTTTCCAACAAGTCTTTCTGTGAAAGGTAAACAGAAATGACTTATTACTTTTTCCCCTTCAACATTATGAAATGATATAATTGACTGCAAGTAAACCCACTAATTACACACTAATCACATGGGTATAGCGATTACTTTTTATAGTCACAACATACTTTTTCAATTTGAAATGCAGTTTTAACTTGTTACATTTTATGCTTCATCGAAAAAGACACATTATTCTGATTGGGTTGCTTATGTGTCAGATTTAGAGACAAACTCATTCTTTGATTGTAAAAGTACTAAAAACTGAAAAAGCAAAAGTTATGCACAATAAGCCAGACATTTCAAGTAAGAATTAGAAGAATTTGCTTCATGACGCAAAAAATTAACTGACACACCAAAGAAAAAAAATTTAAAAATTAAATATAGAAAACTTTGAATTTGAACAACTTTGGATGTGATTTTGATCCTCTTTGACAAATAAGAATAAAAAGGAGCGTTTTCAGTTGTAGATTTTAAAATCCTTTCAGCCTCCAGCACCCGGCAAGGAGAAACACTTATAGATTATGGATGAATGGATGGACATTTGAAATTAGTAAGGATGCTGAAATGTGCAATTTGTGTTGAATATTGCGCATTTTGCTTACGGCTGACTAATTCATGTAATATACACCTTGTTATTTTCAGGGTTTCCGGAGGTTTCACCAACTGAAATTTAAGACCCTTATGAATTTAACTTAAGACCATGCACAAACTTCATCTAGTCAACATGTGATAAATTTGCAAACCATGATAGATGCAAAAAAGCCAGCCAGCTTGTAGCAGTGGCTAGTTAGCGGTAGCTTCAACCATCTCTAGTCACAGAATGTAATTAAGATGTGTGAGTGCGACTGAAACTTTTGTCTCAGAAAAATTCCACAAAAAAAAAAAAAAGTGTGTGTGTATATATACATACATACATATATATATATATACATACATACATACATACATATATATACATACATACATACATACATATATATATATATATATATATATATATATATATATATATACATATATATATTACGTGTCTTAACATCTGTGGCCTGTATCTCCTCCTTTGGCCAGTTAATTCCTGCAGGGTATCTGATTACTGGCAAGGCGTAGCTGTTTATTGCCTGGATCTTGTTCTTGCCATTGAGCTGGTTTGAAATTGAATTGAATATATTTTAAGGCCTTAATTTTAGATACATGAATTTAAGATGTTTAAGGCTGGGCCACATATTGGATTGACTCAGGTCTAATGGAGTTATGTCAAAGCAGCTAAAGACTCGAGGACAAAGGAGGAACCTCAAAGACCTGGAGCTAAGACTTGGATAGTCAAACATATCAGTGGAGACATGCAAAATTTTGCCAATGATTATCAGCTGGGTTTGATTGCTCAAATAAAAATAAAGGGTTTTCCACTCTACCAAGGCTATCTGAGAATGTTATTTTTCTATGTAACATGCAGGCATGGGAGGTGCCTGTGTCATTTTCTGTCAAAAACTAATTTTTTGGTCACCTAAAGTTACTAAAATGTCCTGTACTTGTGAAGCGCCTTATCAAATCCAGAGGATCCCAGAGCCCCTCACACTACAGTCAGTCATTCACACACATATTCACACTAATCTAAACCTGTTAGGACTATAAATAACTCTGGAATTATCCGTTTAATGTATAGTATCTGACTAGAAAAGCTTTTCAAATGCCTACCATCTTTGGCAGGCATTTGTGTGCCAGGAATATTCAAAAAAGAAAATAAAAGCATTCAATAGTTGTTAAAATATGCATTTTATACATAGAAGACAGAGATCTATTAAATATGTTACGCTTATAGAGAACTCACCCCAATGTTAGATGTACAAAATTCTCCAGCTTTCGAAGAGTAGGGGATGTAAACAGCAGGTACCCCTGAAATCTTCCCGTTGTCGCTGTAACAAGCGCTGATTATGTCCACCAGCCTCTCATTGATGGAGTTCATGGGGTACATGCACAGAGCCGATTCACCGTCGAGGTCATCCGAACTTGCCACCATGAAGAGGACTTTATGCCATGGGCTTACCTTCCCGTACACGTTGGACTCAGTCATGGCCCGCGCCAGTTCTTTTCCAGGAGAAGCCACAAAAGCTGCTTGGACTTTGTTGTATTGATTTTCTGCTCCACATTTTAGCTGAAGCTCTGTGTAGGAGTAGTAATGTTGGTCGTCTTCGCAGAGACGGGACACGAAGGTCAGGTTTTTGGTATCCACACCATCAGTTCGAGACAAGAGAAAATATATGTGACCGTCCTCTTTGAAGGCGTGCCTGAAATCATGAGAGTACTTTATATTAAATGGCGGCTGTATTGTAGAAGCCTCAATGATGGTCTCAAACACAACCCATTCCTTGTATTCATCGAGGATTCGCGTGCTGATGAGTTTTGAACTGTCAGAGTTTCTGTAGTCCTTCCCCACAACAAACACGTTGAAAGTTTTGCCATCTTTTTTGTAGTAGGACATGACTCCCACCACATTGACATTATCCTCTACGTTAGCAACGTAAGTCCTCTCTCCTTTACTGTCACAGTAGTAAATCTCCTGCTCCACATTTGACAGATTGAGGAGGGAGCAGATGCCTCGATAGCGACTGCCACAGGCTATAAGTGACTGATTAGATGGATGGATTAGCAGAAGCTTGTTGAGATTGGGCATCGGCTTCGTGTTCTGGCAGGCTGACGCTGGCGGTGTGCAGGTAGGTGAGTCTTCTTTGGGGCCCGTCTCGGCACGGGCCTGCAGCTTGAGGGAAGGGCCGAGCTGGTAGATGGAGTTGTTGGCTCCCAGATAAATACGGCCCGTCTGGGGGTCTTGAACCACATTATTAATGGTGGAGTCAGAGTTGAAAACCGGGTGGGGGGCGTTGCTGCTCTCCTCCTGGGCTTGTGATATTGATCGGCATAAGAGGACGAGAAGAAGGGAGACCCAGCTTGCCATCTCTGTTGGGAACAGGAAAGGAGAAAGTGCTTCATTATTAATGAAGTTAAATGTATATAGCAGTGCACTCTAAAGGCCACAAACACTGGAGCTCAACAGCATTTGAGTGGTTAACATAACCCCAACACAATAGTGCATATAAACCAAGAATTTATGTTAAGGTCAGGGTCAGGAACGTTTCTAATACCCAGCCTGCTGTCAGAGAGAATCACATTTTAACTCTCTATGTCATTACTTTTTATTATTTTGGGGAGAAAAATGTCTTTGGGAGCTTGGGGGTCCCCGACTACACATCAATCATAAAATCGGACCCACCCAGCTCCCAGAACCCCATCTGGGTTTGTTGCCTCCGGGCCTATAGGGGGTCTAAACACCAAGGTTTTCTACAGTGATTATGAAAAGTGGTGCAAAAATCAAACATATGCATAAAAAACACATTTTTTGACAAAAATTAATCAGACATGGTTCCAACTAACCAATTAACATTCAAAAATGAATGTTAGATTTGAACATTTATACACTTGAACAAATCACTACAAAGACCTTTTAAACCTTTTAAACACAGTTTAAGCATTTCAAGACAATGCCAACAGACATTTATGATGTAGCGTAAAACGTGCCATGACAGATTGTACCCAGGTTTTCAGATTTTCCACTCAGTTTTGAGAGATATCAACCATTTATCCAATGTGATTCCATGATTACACCAGAGGAATTGGTATGGGATCCTCTGGATCCTCTGGTATTAAAAAAGCCCACACACAATCAGAGCCAGTGGCTACATTAGCAATGCTTCATCTGGTGAAGCAATGAAGAATGTTTGAAACAGTTTGATATTTATTAAGCTTTTATTCTAGTTATGAATACAATGGCATTGAGCATCTCTGCTGCATTTGGGTCTGAAAACAAACTGGAATTCAAGAGGGAAAAAAATCTATAAACACACTAATCAAATCCTACTGGTCGTATTTATGACTGGTAAAAAAAAAAAATATTTAAAGCATATCTTTTTCTTTGTGAAATGTTTAAAAAAAACCTAATATTGTCCATCTTTTCCTCTTGTGAGCTGCACGTATCACTACTGCTCCAGCTTATACACAAAATTGGCTATTGCATCAGCAACCATAACAGTGAACTGTGATTCATAATCTCAAACATATCAAGGTATTTCTGGAGTTCAGCTATTGGGGTAAAACATTAAAAAAAAACAACCAAAAAAAACTGCCTCCAGCTAAGACCATGTGCAGTGTAGGTGTTTGTGTGTGACTCAGATCTGTGTTCCAGTTATAAAAAGGCCGTGCTATTTTGGATTTAACTGACTTAATATCAAAAGCGACCACCGTTCTGCTCAGATGGGGGGTAAATAAAGATTGTGGCCAAGAACAAGGTTTATTTAAAGTAGCTGGCTTTCAGCCAGTTTCATTTGCACTTTGTCCCCTAAACACACAAACACCTCCGAAAACAATGTGCTGAGGAAGAACAGCGTTTTGTCTCAGGAAAACATGATCACACAATATCATCGCGGCGTACAGACAGCATCATGTACCAGGACACAGCAGGTGCCTGCGGAGCCTTCGCTCACTGCTGTTTGCCCAAGCTGTGGTAAATATGGAACTGCAGGTGGTTTTGCAGCAGCTATTGCCCACACAACAAATGTGTGTCTGCGACTGAATGCAGTTTCGAGCTTTCACACTCTGTAGAAGCCTCCTTTCTTATTTCACCTTGCCAGTCAAATCCACAGGCACATTCTGTCAAATGAAAGCCCCCCGATGAAACTTGCCAAAGCCGTGTTTTATTGCCTTAACCTGCCGTTGTTTACTCCACTAAGTGGGGAGACCACTCAGTTAGAAACCTGACTAAAGAGGGGCGGGGGAAGCACGTTAATTTCACCAGAAACACTCATTTGGATTTAAGTACCCACAAATCGATTCAGTGATTTTATTTTACTTTGGAGTTACTGCCACTATCTTTCTTCCCACCTTTCCCAATCTCACTGCTTAAATGTATCAAACCTTTCATTTCGCAGATTAAAATATTTCCATCAAAATTTAAATGGTGCAGTAAAATCCCTGTTTTTGCTTATTCGGGACAGAAAAGTGTATGGTTGTTTGTTTCTTACAGCTTTAATTAAAAAGAAAGGGGCAGTCGGTGTTCTGTCAAAGAGCTTTCTTGAGGTTACACACAGGCTGCAGTGGGAGGAAAAAGAAGAAAAAAAATACAAGTGAACAATAATTTCATTTCAAAGTGACAAAAATTCAATTTCAAAGACATTTCTAGTAGCAATTATGAGCTTGTCTCAGTTTGAAGAGATGGCAAGAGAACTTTAATGTTCAGGTTTTCAAGGAAACACCACAAAAACTGCAAGAGCTGCAAAACAGCGTTTCTGCCACAAATTGTCAGGGGAAAAAAATAAGCGAAACTTAGCCACATAGTAATGACAAGGAGATGTGTCATATAGAAAATTATTAAAAGCAGAGATCTTTAAAAAAAATAACCTTAAAATGACTGCAGAATTAAATGAAAATGTCTGCGAGCTGCTCTTAGCATAATAACGTTTGCTTTTAAAGGCAAGTAAGTACAGATTCAAAACACATTTGGCAATGCTTTCGGTTATTTTAAGGCATTTTCTTACAACACACCAGTTTTCCACAACAAGCTGATATTTAAGCTGCTTTCACAAGAGCAATGCATGTGTCCCGGTGTGCCATAAGACATTTAATAGGACTGAATGAGTAGACCTCAACATGCAATAAGTTTTGTTCAACTGGAAAGCGCTCATTAGCAATCGAAATAGCACAGACATAAACCTGACAGTTAAGTTTAGCTTCTTGAAAGATTGATTGGTACACGTGGCTCCAAACTAAAATTTTTATAATTTTTCTGATTAGTGAGCACAACACAGGTACAGGCAAATACTTCATGCTAAGAACATGTTCCAGAGAGGAATTTCTTGCTTTGGGAATACTCGCATCTCTCAATGCTAAGAGAAGCTAAAATATTTAAGATCTGAACTCTAAAGCCTTTTTCAAAACGGAGAAAATTATTAGAGTCAGATTCCTCACACGCGCAGTGCGATATTGCCTCTTCTTCTACTACAAATAATTAACTATACACAGCAGAAAGTACAGAAAAAAAACGCTGCTGGTTATACCATTTTACTCACCTTTCTTGTACAGAAATCTGAATCAACCTCGACCAGTTACTGGAGAGATTGTCAACGATTGAAAGAAAAATAGATTGAAACTTGAAAGAGATCAACCATTATTAAACTGGCCTTTATAAGACAAAAAATGTTTGTCAAATAATTTTGACTGGAAATCAATAAGGCATCCGGCAAAACCACTAACCTTGGACCAATGAATTTAAATTGTTGTGAAAATCTATAGGACAAAGTCACAGAGCCTCATAAAAATACTCCAGATAACAAAAGGGAAGACAAATTAAGGAAAATTAACTGCAATAAGAAAGAAAGTCTGGACTGAGACAAATTAGAAGGATATCATACTGAAAAGTCCATACTTTGAGAATGTTTGCATCTAATAAAACTTTAGCTACAAAAAACAAATTAAAAATTAATCTGAACTGTTACAAACAGAAAAAAATTAGGTTGTTCAAAGCCTCTAATTAGATTTTGTTCATGAACAAACCACCCAGGCGTCCCTGTTGCTCAACCTGGTCACTATTTCATCCACACACACATTTCCATAAACCCACTTGTGTTTTCATCAGCTTAATTCTGAATATGAGATTTATAGAAGGTTTAAAGAGCCGAGGACAGACCGCTGCGTAATAGGGGTGGTACAGGTGAATTAGGACCCATTTCTCTTCAGACTAGCCCACGTCTCTTTTCTCCACATATTTGAAAGCTCTGATGAGGGAGCGTGGCAACTGGGCATACCATTCAACACATGGCCATTCAAGATAAATAAATAGCTGTTCAATTTAGCAGGGCCTTGTGCCACATCGGCCTCCTGCTAATGATGGCTTCAAATGGTCTGGAATAAATATAATGAAACACATCAGGCGTTAATAAAGGTGGCACATATGAAAAATGTCATCTTGTGGGAAAAAAAAAAAAAGTTGTTGCCGAATCCTGCAAATCTCACGGGGGTGTTCAAGTGACCCTAAGTAAGGCATCTGATCCAATTTATCTTTGTATTACACAACATTCAAAATAACATATTGAAGAGGTAAAACTCTTAGTTAAAAAGACAGTTATCTTCTGACTAAATGGGTATTTAACAATGAATCTTCCCCCAGATTAGGTTCAGTGTCCTCTTAAAACATGCAAACCCAGATGAAGGAGAATCGGTCAGTTTAATGATGCACAATGTAGTTAAAGAGCCTCAAGACTGAGTTGCTGATTTCATTGGGTTTGGTTTTTTCAAATCCATACATTCCAACTAGACCTCCTAAATGTCTTTTTTGTTCTCTTTGTCTTGCCTTACGCATGCCTAAGCAAACACTAAAGATGCATCAACAACCAAGTTTTGGTCAGAATTAGCCGATTTTCAGCTTGACCTACAAATGAAGAGCAGTCGAACTAAAACAAATGAACACATCAGAGGTCTCACTTAAAAAGGTGGCGTAAAACACAAGAAATGTGACCTGAAAGTGAAGTACGGCACTTTCCAAGAAAAGTTGTGAATTTATAAAAAAACAAACTTGATATGTGGTCTCTTACCGAAACGCTGGCCAAAATGAATTCTAGCCTTTGGAGACAAGAAAACCTGGTGACGGAAAAACTGAAGCAGCCCGGTTCCTGAGATATTTAATTTCACTCCATATTAAAACCACAGCTATTTAAAAAAAAAAAGTTACCAAATTAAATATTATATTAAAGTCCACACAACATTTTAAAGTTTTCTCACAATCACATTCCATTGGCTTGTGTTGTTTGTTTCTTATTTTTGTCACTCCACTACTGTTGCTGCCAAAAATGATATTTTTTCAACTCCACTGCGCTCACATCGATTTCTGCCTCGGTGAAATTCTGTTTCTCGACTTATTTCTCCACGGGTGCCATCGTTGACCATAAAACAGAACTGATCCGCTCATCTAAATACGTCACGGTTTTTGCCATGTGCCATATAAAACAAGTAATACTTAATTCAAACAACTTGTTGTTAAATGCAACTTTATTGTGAAAGTTTAGTGAGGAAATGCTTTAGTTTTAAACCCCCTGAGATCATTAATGCATCAGGGAGTATGGCAGAGCTCCCTTCTCTGAAGCAAGATTAAAAAAAAAACATTTTTATGAATGTCGGCTTAATTGCTGCACAGCAGGCTAGATGTACAATTTAGGTACTGCCATATAATCTCCATAGTCTGGGTGTTAATACCACCATTTTGTCAAATGGTCTCAGATACTATGCGCCAGCTGTTCCTGTGTGTGAGCTGCGGTGTACCAGCTGTGGTAATATTTGATAGAAACAGCGTTACCAAAGTGGGACAACTACAACACCATGTAGACTCGCATCTTGAATGGCAGTTTCTGTTGACTTCCTGCTCACTGGTAAATCATTGCAGGCACAGTGCCTTTTTGACCTCAGTGGGGTTCCATAGATCGTTCTTTGAAACAGCCACACACTCCCACAGTTTTTTTATTATGTATTTACACAATATACAGTCCTTTAAGTTCACTCGTACACCGATAAGCATATCTGGATGCAACCTGGGGCTGCAGAGGTTGCCCAAGGACACTCAGACATGACTACTTTACTAATGAGATACAGTTGCCTAAGGCAACAAAATTCCTTGGTTGGGCAAAGGATTTAATGATGGTTTGTGTTAAAATATGCCATTTCTTAGGGTTAATGTAGCATACACAACAGGACATCCAATGATTTACAAAGCAGCACATCATGTCTGGACAAACAGACTGTGTGCAATAACCAGAGTTGCACAGAAAAATCGGCACAGATTGACTGACGCTGGACAGAGTGTTGGAAACTCAAAAGTTCAATATTTTCTCTTCAGTGAATGCAGCATACACAAGTGCTATCATGCTACAATAAAATGTGTAGCGTAAGAGCTGTTGCAATGGGAAGAAATCTATGCTTGCCATTTTTAATACTGAGTTAAAAAGCTAAGTTAGAGAAAGAACCATTTGCTGCTGATGCATTTTACTGGTTGCTCTTTTGCAGCTGCATCAGAAAGCAAAGCGAATGTTGGTAATCTTGCTTGCCGTTTTATACTTTGGCAGTTGTGCCACAGGAAGTTAATTTGTTCCTACAGTGAGGAACACTGAAGTCAAATTGAGTCAAATTGCTCTGGAACTCACTCCAGCAAATAATAAGACTGAACATAAGGCAAAAAAGTTCAGCTGTTTTACTCTTGAACTGCAAGAGGTAGTGTAAAATGTTTCATTTCGACTGACTGAAGCCCAGTTAGACAGCGACTTCTCTCTCACGCACATGACGTAACGTCACCTCTGCTCCAATACCATGTTTGGTTTTCACGGGAAATGACCTACAACTCTTTTAGAAATGGGGTTGTTAAAGGGAAATCTGAATGGCCAAATACTAAAGAGCAAAAATCCACCACTAATGTATTGTAACTGTTCCACGGATATGACAATCGCTTGGACTGATTTCTAATGGATCCAGGACAATTTCGTAATACATGTAGCCGTGAGCAGAGTTTTTAAGTCTGCACTTGCCAGGCCAACTGAGCAGCCAACAAAAAAAATGCATTAAGGTGGTGTATAAATAAAATTTGCAAGACTTAAAGTCTTACAAATAACCTCAATAGTCTTGAGGTCATTTGGTTGTAGATCAAGCTTATTAATTTGGATGCAGGGAAGATAAGTCTTGCAAGAAAAACTCTTATGAAACTACTTACAGACTTGCACAAGGCTTATAACAGCATGTCGCTTTATTGGCTTGCCAAGTTCTACACACACCTTTTGTTGGGATACATAGTACAAATTCTTTTAGTCACTTGCTACAAGTTAAGGCTAGTCCATACAAGAGAGGCAGCTCTCAGCAGAGGAAATGACAGATAATTGAAAAATTGTAAGTATTTACACAACACGCACACAACCTCACACAGGCTTTGAACCACATGTTCACACATCCGTCCGTGCACCGGCTCAGGCTGAAGTGCTGACGACGTAATCCTCCTCTGACCACACAGAGACACTCCTCTCCTCAAACTGCCATGCTGCGTTTCTTTGACACAGTGGCACTAAAACCCAACATGGAAGCCCTCATGCCTGTCGTCCAATCCTCTCACCATGAAGCAAACATGCCAGCGTTGGCTGGGAGAGTGAGCCAAAGATCATAAAGGATAAAGCTTCGAAGGGGGAGAATCAGTTGTGACTCCATCATCCGCACAAACCGCTTCAGACTGCTGACCTGGCAAGTATTAGCCTGACAGGAGTGCTGCTCTTGCGCACTAAAACAGATATGGAAAGGAAACGGATGTAATGGCTAAATAACAGACGCGCCACACTGAAAACATAATAGGATACATCATTCCATGATGGGCTCACTCATATTCAACACTTATAAAGATGAGCTGGTTTCAACAGATGCCAGCTCCGACAGTGATGTGCTGGGTATCTTTATAATCAAAGTGCTTTCACTGATGTAAAAAGAGAAAAAGGGGAGTGCAATTAAATTACTGGATGGTCCCCAGAGGTTTCCATTTCGTGCAGAGAAGGATGAACAGGGAGGTCTCTAAGGATTTAGACATTATGCCTTGGAAAAATGTTAATAGTCCTTCAACTTCAACATGTTGGCATTCTACAATATAAAGCTTTAGTGCATTTTATGTGATTTGATGTGATAGTGCAACAATTCAACAATGCAGAAAGAAAACCTACTGAAGGGAGCAACACCTGGGTGAAGATCATCCTTCCAGCAGGGCAACATATCTTAAAATACAGCCACAGAAACACAGTCATGTACTAGAACAACCAAGTCAGATCTAAATCTAATTCTAATTTTTTGGGCAAAAAACTAACAATACATGTTCTCAGAAACATTTTATCCAACCTGACTGAGCTAAAAATATTTTACAAAGAATGGGTAAAACTTGCAATGTCCAAATGTGCCAAGCTAGTTGAGATGTGGGCTGCATCATATTAGAAAAGTTACGTCACTAGTAAACAGACTTTTTCAAGTGCATCTCTATGACCTAAATGGTAAAATTAATGTCATCCACAGGCACTGACTGCAGCAAGATTGTCCAACAGGCAGAATATCTTATTGGCCTACAAATATATATCCTGGTAAAAACCAGCCCCTTGTCCTACACTTTGCGTCGTGCAGAGGGTTTGGACCCTCGTCTATTGAAAACTGACTGATTCCTCAAGGTGTAGATTCTGAAGTTTTTTTGGGTTTTTTCTACTTCTCTAGAGGGTTTTTGTGGGTTCTAGTGTCCCTTATATGAAAGTAGGCTTACAGGAAAGGGGGCAAGGAGAGGAGGGAAGACATGCAGCAAATATTGTTGGGTATCATCGAACCCCCGACGGCCGTGTCGAGGACTCAAGTCCTCCAAACGTAGGTCGCGCTATCCCCTGCGCCACCACAGCACGCTCGACTCTGAAGTTTTAACTTCAGCTTCACAACATTTGCCTGCGATGTGTTAACAACCATCCTCCACTGCAAAGGGAGAAGTGCCGAGCCAAATGAGGGCGCTGTTAGTGTTAATTCAATATGTGGAAGCGCAGCCGACACAGACTGAATGGCTTTGTTCATGTCCTTCACCGCCATTGCTAAAACTATAGTCGGACTGATATTTTAAAACGGCGCAGGAAATTGACGTCATCATTCAAAACATCTCCTGTTCGCCAATCGGCTCAGTTGAAATTTTACAGGAGAGATCCAGCTCAATGGGAGAAAGTCCAGATGGAGCAGTGAAATAAATTAGAATCTAGCAGAAGTGGAGGAAGGCAACGATGAGGCTAAAAATAATATGGAAGTTGGCAAACAATTGCTGCATAAAAGCAATGCTTTGCCGTATCAACATTTCCACACAGATATTGTGAAAAGGGTATGTTCATGATGCACTGCACAGCGGCAGCAAGAGAGATTAACCATTTTTTAAAATTTATTTAATTGGTTTTGACAGAATTATAAATACTTTTCCAAATGGCACTTTTTTGCAAACCAGCTTTTCTCAAGGACCTCTTGCCATTTTTCCTACACAGCGTAAGTTTATGAACAAGGTAGAGAGCAGAAGATGGGTCTGGAGCTATGACAACAAACTGGGAAAATGGGCGTGTCCGTCTTTTATTTTCCTGCCACTACCAGCAGGACGGGCAGAACAAGACGCATTGTTAAAGACGAGACACATGAAAAGGGAGACTATGGAGAGCACTTTCTTTATCTGCCCGTCTTCTATTCGCCCTTTTAAAAAAAAAGAAAAAAAAAAAAGAAAAAAGAAAAATTTTGACATGCAGACACTCTTGTCCAATCCTTACAGCGATGTTTCACAAGTTGCAACGGGGAGGCTGGCGTGACGATGGCAATCCAATTTCCATATGAACAATTACCCTGCCGTCAGGGCTGGCAGTTCATTTATTTCAATTTGACTGACTGGGAGAAGCTCGCTCACCAAAGCAGGCAGCCAGGCCATTGTATTCAGGGCACCAAGCAGAGGCGGGGGTTTGATGAGCCCGGTCCATTTCAGAGGGATCCAGCTGCTCTGGCCTAAATATGCTAACATCTTTAAAGTTGGCCCGTGACCCAAAGAGTATGTGGATCGCGCCAGGGTACTTTTTTTTAGCCTGTGTCCCAAATTTACTGAGTATTTACTTTGTCTCTGTGTCCTCTTATGTGTGTTGTGTATTTGTCTGCTGTGATGTATGACCACGAGTCAGGAAGGTGCGAGCCCAACATGTGCGCACGCACACACACACACACACACACACACACACACACACACACACACACACACACACACACACCATCCGTTTAGGCACAGCACTTTTCCTCATTAAGGCTGATAGACTGTTTGTGTGTCTGTTTACTGCTCCGTCACCATTTTTTTAAGGCTCCTGCTATCTCCCCTCTGCCAGCTGGACACTTGAGCAGCAAAAGCACAAAACCACAGGCTCAGACACACAAACCACTCGAGACGCACACGCATTTAAATGTGCTTTGTGTGCACCGCTGCGCATGCACGCAGAAATTTCGGTGCCTGAATTTTTCCAGCCACATACTTTTCTCAGCAGTCTCTTGTAATCTTTTCAATCTCTGTTTGTTTTTCAGGCAAACACGCAAATGCAACCTCTGTCTGTCTGGGCAGATTCGGTTAATCTCCCGTCGCTAAACCACCTGCACCCCTCCTCCCTCCAACGGCGTCTCCCCAGCTGGATGCTGCAGCTCTCCAGTGGTGTAGAGTGGCTGTTCGCTGTGTGGACACAGCTGGCCGACGTGGGGAACCTGATTAAACGGCCCAGCCTGGCAGAGGAGAGCTACTTTCAGGAGCCAATACATCCTCGGCTCGACATAGCCGCCGCGTCCAGACGGTTGCCGTAATACACACAAACAGTTGTCGGAGGCGGCCATGCATGCACAAGCTCATTTCCTTGACTCACTCAGTGATCTGAATGTGAAAAACCAACTCTGGGGCAGCATATGAAAACTGTCACTCATGCCAAGACTCCGGTTAGACATATTTTCACTATCAATCAACCCCTCCGTTTTTTTTTTTTTTATGCATGGATTAATTTTTTTTAGTTCACAAAATGTCAAGCTTGCAATGTTTTGTTTGATGAATGACTTAAACTTCTGATTAGCAAAATACCTGTCTATTAATTCTCTGTCTATCCACTAATCAAATCGTCAACTAATGCTTTCACCCTGAGCTCAGTTTGACACAAGACTGATGGCTGCAGGCTATTTCGTTTTCCACTTCCTCATGTTAAGAGTTAAAAAAAAAAAAAAACAAGGAAAACAGGTAATAACTCAGTGTCTTGCTAAAGGGCATTTCAGCAAGTTGTAAGTTCCCTCTCGTACACAGAAACTGAAAGTGTGAGCTTCAACCGGCCGGAAGGCAGCTCCCTTAATCCATACACCACCCTGAGGTGAAGCCCTGCTCATCACCCTCCTCTTACACACTGCACACTCATGTTCCAACACTCATGCAGTGACAATTAAGAAGTCAAGCCGGCAGACTGACTGCTGGGAAGGAATCCATTACACACCTTATTGGTTATAATGATTTCACTTCACGAGCATAAACGCCAATGAGCCATGAAGGTATCTTGTAATGTGGTTTAGTCTCAGTGGCCAGCTTTCCTTTGGTTCCAAGGGGAATACTGATCTCATGGTGACGGATTGCTCGCCTCCTCTCCAGGAGATATTTACATGAAACCTATGCAATGTTAGGCATTAAGATACAACTGCTCAGTCTTTTTAGTGGCTCTGACTTGAAAGGGATTCGGTAATACGGCTGTTTGCTTTCCTTCCAAGCATAGCGTGAGAGGAGCAAAATGAATCTTGTGTCAGTGCACAGCTGGAGTCAATGTGTGCAATGTAAGATAGAATACATACAGTAATCTGGCAAATGCTTTCAAATGGGTCACAAACAAATCTGTAAATCGGTTGTCTCCTCCACTGGCTGTGTTTTGAAGTTTTGACTATAAGCTTGATTAAAAACAATGCAAAACCTCGAAATATAAACTTGCGCTTTATTATATGTGGAAAATATCCAATAGCCACACTGCTGCTGAAGATGGTGATACATTTACACAAATGCATGTACGTACATTGAGGGTGGATATAAAAAAAGCATTTTACAAGTGGAGTGATTTTCAAGAGCAGTATTTTGTTTGTATGGCTATGAATGCTGCGTCATGCAGTCATAGCCAGATAGTTTTGTAAGAAAGTAGTAATACATAGATCTTATTGTCAGTTTTATTGTTACCACGATGCTACCACAGAATATTGCGATAATACTTTAAGTACATATTGCCCACCCATATCATACATACAGACATCTATGTTACTTACAAACCATCATTATCACATGACACTCAAACATCACCATGCATATCCAAAGACATACAAGAAATAAACAATATGAAAAGTGTATCAAATATCTATAAAATCAATTGCAATGCTGATAATTCACTCACATTTTCCAGCCACTTTTTTTTTTTTTTTTTTACCATAATGCAATGCTCCCACCACTTTCTGTGAGCCTTTAGCACCAAACCATTAAAGATTGAGGGCAGTTAGAGTCCATCTATCTGACCAAATCAATATTCAGAGCGTGAACGCCTGACACTTGAAATATAATACCCCACCGAATGCTGCACACAAGCAGTCTGTTGCCAATGAAATACTGCACACACTGATATTGCAATGAGCATTGCAATTCAATAAATTGTGCAGCTCTAATATAAACACATTTAAATGCATTTTATTCTCTACACAGCTTGAACAATAGGGAGAAACTTTGTGTAGCAAAAAAAAATCTGAGTCTCAAATGTATAGATGTTGTTCATTTTCACATTATCAGCAACATTTCTGCCCCCCCTCTCCTTTGTTACAGATACTGTGATCCAACTCGCAGCACACATGCTGAGTCACCCATATTGCATTTCTCCTTGCTTTTCCTCTGTACGCCATGATGTAATCTGGTGACGGTGGAGATGGGCTGATGTTCAGAGCCATCAAAATCACGTCTGCATTGAGGGCCTGGGGGATGCAAACTCTTTTTGCAGCATTCCACAAAACAAAGATGTTGTCTCATACTCCATAACTCTGCACAATAATCTTATGGCACTTCTCCAAACATTCTGAAGCACAGACACATCGAGGTGTCTTTACATTTATGTTTAATTGCAAGCCTGGAGATTTTGCTGTGAGGGCCAGACGAACGTGTGGCATGCAAGTGCCACCAAAAATTGGTAGACATTGCTTTTTGTCATAAAACAAGAGGAAAATGCCTATCTTAAGTTACAAATGAGGTGATAGAAACACATCAAAATATCTCCAATAATGTAGAGCATGATTGTTTCTAAAAACAATCATTGATAAAACATTACTCTTGTAAGAGTTGCAGGTGGTGTTCCTTTAGTTTCTAAACCTACATTGTCTAAGTCTAAAATGTCTTCAAACAATGAACTTGTCTTCATATAACTGAGACAAAACTTTGCTTTCTTTTAGCCTGCTGACCTCCACTGTGGCACAACAGATGGAGGAGGAGCAGCACTGCATTAAACTGCTTTATTTAACTGGAAGTAACTGAAAACCAACAACTTTGACACTTTGTGACATTTTAGTGTAAGCACTTTAAAGCACAGGGAGGATAACACTGAAAATGTGAGCAGAAACTTTAATGCCTTAAAACCTTAGTGTGTGTATTTGGAGACTTTTTTCTGGTAGAGAACCCATGCTGACTGGTCAGCTGTCTCCATTTTGCCCCGTGGTGTTTAATGTGCCTGAATTTGACAGTCGCATGATGGGCTGTGAAAACGGATTGCTTTTGTTTTATAGAAGGTAGCTGGTATTTTAAATTCAGGCAGATTTCAGATGGAGCCATTTAAAATTATCCTATGAAATGATCTGTGTTTTATTAAGGATCTGCTGCTTCCCCTCTCTGAGGTTTGTGACTGTCGTAAAAGGCTGATTAACATATTGTAGTAAATTTCAGCTAGAGAAACCCAATTCTGCTAACTCATTCCAATAAATGCCATTATCAAAAAACTGTTTTCTAGTTCCCTCTCACCCCACACACACACACACTCACCCCCCCCCCCACACACACACACACGTTACATTCTGACCATAATAATTCTGCAGAGTTTGACAAAACATATATTTCCAAGACTGAACTGCATATAAGGAGACTGTGCTCTGCTAACAACAGTAGGCTATAATCCAAACAATTACCATTTCCAACTCTCTTCTGCATGCAACAATGCTGCTTGTAACTTTTATGGAGGCAAGTTCAGATACAGGCAGCGCTCATATCATAACTGAAAAATCATTACGAGTCAATCATTCCCAGTATGCTACTAGAAGAAAGAAAAAAAAGATTTTAATAGCTAATTAATTTTGTTTCCCTCTATCAGGTCCAGCTTCTCGTGACAGACTGGCACATGGAAAATTTCCAGTAATGAGTCACTGTCCAACAAAGATAAACTCCTGTTGTGTGCGAAAGGCGACTTCGGACAATGGCCGAACCTGATAGTGCAGACGTCGTATGTGGGAAAGCAGCTTATAACAACAAAACAATGGAGAAAGTTGGCTGTGTATGGTCACTTCCATTTGCCAAGAAATATTTCTATCAGACAAGCCTTGCTGGTCGTATCTTGGTTTTGGTGTTTGCAGAATAGTCAAATATTTGTTTACTTAAAGGAGCACTGGAGCTTTAACAGGGTGCTCTGTTGCCTCTCTGGGCATGTTTGTAATACTCTGGTTATCTTTAAAAAAATGGATTAAAACCAAATATTCACACATAACCAAACCAATGACTGCAGGTTTTGTAAATTGTGAACTTTTTCAAGTTTTGTCCATATACAACCGCCAATTTAGATTTATGTGATGGAAAAACAACAGTGCATAGTTATGAACTAAAATGATGCAGGGTTTACAATTTTAGAAGAAAAGAAAAAAAAATATATATATATATACACACACATACACTTCCACGTTTTAATCCCCTTTAATCATCTGCAACAAAATACAATCTAGTGTATGAATTCAGGTGTTCCAAGAAAGCCTCAAAGGTCTGCGAGAGAACATTACTTAAAGACCAAGGAACACACAGACAGGTTGAGGATAAAATTGTGGATCAGTTTAAAGAAAAGTTAGGTAAGGGTATGATTATCTGATCCATTTTTAATCTCTTATCTGAAAATGTACAGAGTATGCCAAAACACCAAGACATGCCTGTCCATGTAAACCAACAAGCCAGATAATGAGAACATTAATCAGAGAACCAGCCAAGATTTCCATGGTACCTCTGGGAAAGCTGTGGAGATAAACAGCTCAGGTGGGAAACCTGTCAGGAGGACTGGCAGACACGGATCCCACACATGTTGCTTCAAGCTAATTATAGGGGACAGGAAACATATGAGAGAAGGCACCCTGGTAAAATACCACCAATGAACATTTTTTTTCATAGGCAAAATGTAACTATATATGCAGTGAAAAACCGACTGGGCACATCTACCTCAATAAATTGCCCTAACTGTGAAAAGTAGTGGGGCAGAAATACCAAATAATGTCACTGAGCAATCAGATCAAAACATATTCGCATGTGATAATGACAGTCATAGTCTAATCTTTATTATTAAGAATCTTTTGCATGTTTTGATTGTCAGATGTACTCTACCATGTTTGTTACGCTACCAAACATGTTTGGTAGAGTATTACCAAGCAAAGGGACACAAACATACACCAAGACTTGTCACTGAAACTACAGCAAAAGATGCTTCAGCAAAATATTCACTCAGGAGAGTCAAGTGCCATTTTTCAGATTTTTTTGCTTGTAAAACTTAAATAACCTTTTCTTTTCACCAGTTTGTATTGGCCTGCCATAAAATGAAACACATTTTCAAGGTGTATGAATACTTTCGCAAAACATCCAAGGAAAAGGTGGGACGGAGCAGCAAAGGAGGGAGGACAGAAGCAGAGGGCGGGCCATCACACTTTACTGACTGAAATTCAATAACTTTATTGTGCGAGCTGGCAGCTGCCTGTCACTTGTCAACATGAGTCAGAGTGTAGTTGGTGACAGCGTATCGTCGTGATGGGTATATTAACTGATGCCCAGTAAGACTCCAGCTGTTGGTAAATACTAACAGCTATCAGTAATGGCTCTAAAATGAGCCAGCTCTCATCAGCATATGGAGAAAAGGTCACATTTGGAACTTAGACGGTAATCTCTAATAGCTGCAAAAATACCTCGCAGAATTAAACTTGAAGTGCCTTCCACCGCTGCAGCGGAAGGAAATAGACTGGACTTCTTTTTAATTAGTTGGACGAAGAAAACTAATCACAGGATGGGAGGACTGTGATAAACGTCTGCATGCCTCAATGCAAAACTCATAACACAAGAGCGCCTTCTAACTTTCACCCACTCTAAAATATTAATGAAAACCCACATTTGCTTAGACTACCTGCTTCTTAATTGAGCGCAATAAAAAAGAAAAAAATAAATAATAAAGCTCCGTGGGTTGGTGAAATCCCTGCACAGCTCTCATCCCTCAGTCTGCCGATCCTTGCAATCTTCATCCATCATCTATCAGCATTGCTGTAGCCAGAGGGGAGAGAGCTGCTAAGCAGGGCCTGACTAATGGCTAAACAAATACCATTATCAGGCCTTGGTGGCCAAGCGCTGAGCTACAGGAGCCCCAGAGCAGCTGAGGCTCTTTAATACTTAATCCCTGCCACCCTGCTCTGCTACGGCTGTTCAAAGCTGTGGGCAGCGCGGAAGGTTCCCTAATGAGGAAATAGCCACGAAAACGCGAGGAAGGATAAGGTGGGAATAAGAAGGAAGGGTCGTATATTTAGGCTCACACAGGCACAATCACTTAGTGTAAAAACTAAGGTGTGAAAAGGCCATATTAAGAACGAGTGCGGGCCACTCGTCTCGACCAGTTCCTCTCTATATATATATAAAAAAAAAATATTCAGGGAGAAGTTAATGAGCCTGTTACAGCCCCACACCTCCCCCGACGGGGTGGCTGATTGCACCAGGCGTCTGGAAACAGGAGAGCTGGTGTGTATGTTAGAACGCACATTTCCAGAGGGGACGTCACTTGACCTAAAGCGGTCATTTGCTAATTCTATGTTCCCCAACTCAGGAATGCACATTTACTGATGAACATGCTTTCACCCACAAATCAGCGCTCTCGGCTTGCAATCTATCCCACTCGCACTCGACGTCGCCTTCCTGCATAAACCCATCACACCCGCCATAACATTTCACATGCGCACAAGCACAGACAAACACACTCAATCAAGTGTGACTGAGCGAGCAAGCCACTCAATGGGAGTGGGTGATTAGGCCCTCGGAGAGTAGGCCTAACCTTTCCCTCCACATCCAGTCCTCCGCGCACATGTGTTTTTATGAGTCAGTGGCTGTAAGCTCTCGGGCTCGCGCCACTTCACATCAAATGTCACAGACTTAGATGAGATGCCCAGACAGACAGGATAATGATGGAGGAGGGAGGGGCAGAGAAGGGAAAGAAACAATTGAGGATAAGTAAAATAAGGAACTGTAAGAACGACATGATTTATTATATTTTTTTGGATGAGAAGGGGTTTACAGTAGCATCCATGCATAAGGAGGAGGGAAGGAAAGAATCCCTTCACCAGTCAATCTGCTGTCAGACTCCTCTCTCTTCCTCTCTGCATGAGAAACAGCAAAAGATATTTTTACAAGTCCTTGTTGAGCTGAGGGAATTTTTTTTACAGCCTTCGTGTGTACACCGACCTCCCCATCTGACACCAGAGACAGTCGAGTCTGCACTTCCACATTCCCGGATTTCAAGACGGACAGAATGGCAGACAGTCTGAGTCAGGACTCCGGGGGAAGGGGTGAGCAAAGGACAAGAAAGTTTTGCTCTGAAGGTTTACTGAACCGCCAACCGTTAAGGGCAATGTTTCCCCCATTATAAAAATCCTTGAAATTATTCAAAATACTCCAGAATTAATAGCCTCCAGAGAACTCCTGTACGTGCCCGAGGCTTGTTGTTACCTGAACACACACCACTCTGTATATCATCAACTCCTTGGAGAACAGATCGCTAATGACCTTACCTGGTTAAAAAAACAAAAACAAAAACAAAAACAAAAAAAAACACACGAGGATCCAGCAGAGACGGCACTTCATGAGGAGACTGAAGCAAACATCTCAGAGAGACTGCCAGCGAGTTTCACTGTATTTAAACGGAAATTTTACATAATATGATCTCACTGACTTAATGCAAAAGACAAAAATTATATCAAAATCAAAATATAATTAACACTTTGTAAAAAAAATATGATTTTGACACATAAGCCACGTTTCTTCTGCTTCCTTTAGTTTCACATAACTTTGGTGTCTTTAGCAACTGTGATTTATTTGTAAAGGCAATAAAAAGGCTAAAACATACCAGTAGGTGACTTTTTTTCACAAGTACTTTACATATGTGACCATTTCACTTATTTTTTTATTAATTAGTAATTAGTAAAAATGTCCTGCTTAGTTAGTCTTGAGCAAATTCTCTTGAGAGGAGGCAAACTACACGATGTCCTGGTACAGTCATAATGACCAGTTTAGAAACTTAGAAAATAACTGCTGGATTAATCAAGGATGGAAATCGGCAATTTGCATGACCTACAAATATCACCACAGCCTTTCATCAATTAACATTTAGTGAAGCAGGAGCACTCAGATAATTAGAGGTTAGTCAGAGCAGTCTAGGGGAGAAAACAACAAGAAACTCTAAAACGGTACTACCAAACTGCAGACGCTTCATCAAAATTTACCGTCAGGTTAATAAGTAGGCGAGTGAAAATAGCACACTTTTCCTCAGTCCTGGGGTTGAGGGGGCTGGATTATAACTCATTATTACACTCCTTGCCTTCATTTTAACCTCCAAGTGAGGTGTTTTATGCCGATGTTTCCAACTCCTTCTCTGTGGTTAATTGGGCAAATGCAATGTTGCTAAATGCAGAAAAAGTGGCTTCTAAAAGGTATAAATAAAAAAACAACAACACTAAATTCACACTGAGGCAAACAGGAATGACTTGATAATAGCAAGCTATGGTGTGTGTTGGTAGTGGTGCGGCAAGTTTCCATCTGTCTAATCTCGCCCTTATCCTCCCTTCCTGTTTTATTTCTTTTCCCACCGCCATCGCAACAGATCTCAGAGGAGATCGGCACTCGCCGCTGACGGGCTGGAGGACGTGTGGCGTGATGCCCAGGTTAATTAAGTTTGAAATCGTGGAGATGATCACTGGTGCTGCCACTTGGGCTGCCATCCTCCCTCTCTGTTAATACCATGGTGTTCAGCTTGTCTGACAGGTACAGGGGGTGTTTGTTTGCATAAGTTTGAATGAGATAGAAGGTTATTATAGGCGAAGAAAAAAAAAAAAAAAAAAAAGGAATGGGAAAGTGTTGGTTCAAATTTAGGCAACCAATCAATTAGTGATTTGTTTTTCCACCTAAAGGTTGGAGTTGTTGCTCATTACTAATACTAATAGATTTCAAAGAAAAAGGCGATGCATGAGCCCGACTTTCATCCAAGAATTGAATGCATACATACCGGCAATGCAAAAGTAATTGAGTAGCACATTATAAAGTGCTTTGGGGAGTACAGATAAGCTTTAGAAGGCACTAATATGAGCAGACCATTTACCATTTAATTTATATGTAAAGGTAGTGAGCTCCTGGTGGAAGTGAGGGATCTGTACACCTCATAAAGCACAGGTGAAGTTCAACCACAATGCCATGCATATGTATACACTCTCCTGCTGATAAATGGCTATGATTAGGTTTTATTTTCTGTACACCCCTCTGATTAATTGCCCAATCCATTTCTAATCAAATGCAGATGCACAAAGGTCAGAGGGCGTCTCACCATCTAAAAATAAGCTGCTTTAATCAGGTTGCAGATGGTCTGAGTGATAAGCGGCATTGTGGCAGTTGGGACCAGTTTGTGCGGCACACAGAGAGGTGTCAGCGATAGCATCTGTACCTCATCTCTGAAGGGGTCACTGTGCCTTTCATGTCATTTGAACGTTTTGACATTTTGTCACGTAGACCCTCAGGTGAGGGGAAGAAGAGGACTGTTGCTGGCAGAGGTCAGGCATCTGCTCCAACCAGAAGATAAATCATCATGGGTAAGATTGTCATTAATCTGGGGATTTTAATGATGCATTGGAACCGGTCGAGTTTCAGGGGGATAAAACAAAACTCAAGAGCTTGATACACAAGTTAGAAGGTGTTGTGGATTTCCTCTAATCACACATATATGATGCAATGTGTGATTAATAATCTATTACAAAGCGTATTTAGGACAACTGTCTATATGGATCACCCAAATTTAAAGCTTCTGACCCAAAATGTGAAGGAAAATAAAAGAAAATTAATCAGGATGTTTAGTACCAACACAGGAACCACCAAGGCTGAAGCCTAGTGTAAACTGGAAGATGTTGGAACACCAGTGTCCATGTGAATCCAGCTGATTGAATGAAGAAGCAGGCTCAAAATCAATACCTTTAAACACATCTGGAACTCACATCTGCTCGCGTGAACAACTCAAATATCATCTAAAGGAAAGTTTTGCTACCAGACAAAGTGAAGAGAGCAGTCTGGTCACCATGACAATAAGCAACAGCTCGTAGGATCATAGTTAAGTTTGGTTTGGTAGCCAGCGGAGCTACTGTCAACATAATGAAGAAAAATTAAACCACTAAGTTGATGATTAAAACTTTCACATTTTCAGGTGTTTGGAAGGCAAGTAATAGATTTAGAAAATTCACAGCAAAATCCAAATATTGTTTGTACAATTCATCATGTTTATGTTTAATCAGCTCATCCTGAGAAGCAAGGAGTCATGAATAATGCCCAGGATGATTCTATGTCTGATGTCTGACCGGCAGTGTAGGTGAACAGCCAAACACAATGGCCGAGGCGGGGAGATAAATTTAAGTCTGAGGTCTGCAGCTGAAGCCAAGGTTTCCGTCTACGCCTCCTGAAACTCTCAATTAATTAAATCTGTCTCTTCTTTTGGACTCTGTCACCACAAAGCATTCGGCCCGTGAACGTTGAGCCAGGGGGAAATTATCAGCTCCGGCCATCGCAAAACGGAGCATCTCAAGGTCAGGGCCTCTGTTCAATTACACTTTTGATTCCAGTCCACCTTTCTTTCTCCTCTACCACTTATCCACTCCTCTCTCTCCGAGTCTGCCCACGCTGTCACCACTGAATTTCACTCCAAGGCTAACCCCTTATTTCCAGGACAACCACCGCTTTGACACTCATTCATTTCCAATCTTTCAGAGTGGTGGGCTGAATAGAAATTGACGCTAAAATTTTTGGAATGAAACTCAAGAAGCCTTTTGGAATCAAGTCCCCGTCGCCCCGCACCATCCTGTCTTTTATTTATTTATTTATTTTTTCCTTTTGCTTAGGTGCCTGCTCTTCTGCCCCCCGCCAGTCGTTATCTCTGTCCTGGTCTGCTGAGTACAGCCAATTTCTCGGCTTGTATGGCGACGTGGGCGAGATGGCTACCTCAAAGCCCAGTCTAGGAAAGAAAGAAAAAAAATGCCCTGCAGCTCCCACACAGTTCTCTCAGACACCTTTTCTCCATGCATGTTCCTTCTGATCAACGAGACTCCCATCAAACGCTTTAAAAGCGAAAGGTTTATTCTCAGCATTGCTCCCAGCAGGATGCTGTGTGGCAATTTAAAAATGATCTATGCAAATGTAATTTCTCTGTGTGTCATCCAACACAGCCAATTAATGAGTAAGCTTCCCCAACCCTACCATAAATTAACAAGGCTAGATATAACAGTTAGATTAATGTGTTTTTCTGGCACTTGCCTAATTGCTGGAAGACTCCGGTGGGGCAGGAGTAAGAAGCCTCTATATGTGACAGAGCGGCTGGAGACAGCGAGGGATAAACCACCGGATTATTTATGTGAACTCTGTTGTCTCATCTGCTGGTTTGCAGTGAGGAAAATTCAAGTGTCAAGAGCTTGGCTAAGATACCCTGTCGCCACCGAGCTTGTGTTTAACCCATCAGAAATCACGGGTATCAGTTGCTAGATTGAGTCCATCTTCGAAAAGGAGGACATTGGCTTTGATCAGAATTAGCTACTGGAAAACAAATCCATAAACAGTCGTCGAGGCACATGTGCGCCAACGGCGAAAGCATTAATGAGAAATGGATGCTCAAGGCAGAGGGGAAAGAGGTAAAGGAAATAGAGTGGATGAGTAACCCTCAGTCTAAGTCATGGGAAGGATAAAAAAAAAAAGAGTGGGAAAAAGAGAAAACAAGCTCAGGGAGCCAAAACAGCACATCACCAACAAGGAGGCCTTTTGTTTTTGCTTCTTTCAGCTGATTGTTGGCTTCACAGAGGGTGAGACGGCTAATCCGCTGTGGAAACTAGAGCTGGGAGGATTTGCTCTAAGTATCCTTATTAGTAGGGACGTACAGATATGAGGGGAGCTGGGGTGTGTGGTGGGGTAAAGGTTGAGTGGATAAAGCGGAGAGTAGAATGAGTAAGGAGGAAGCGAGCAGCAGGGGAGTGGTGTATTCTGAATACAGTCTAGGTGCCATATGAATCTTTAATATGGAGCCTAATGGTTTGGGAGGGAAGATGGGAGGAGAGGAGAATATGGGGAGCGATAGGAAAAAGAAGAATCTCAGAGGAAGTTACTGAACTCCTTGTATATCAATAGACATTAAAGGAATAGTTCTGAACTTTTGCAATTGATAATTCTCTTGGCTTCTTTTAGTTCATTTAGTCCTAGAGGTTCAGATAAATGGTTAGCCTGAGAGGGGCCAAGGCTAAAGTGGACTTCTTTCATCTTAAAATGGCTCCAATCTCTAAATTGTTGTTGCATTGGATGAGAGTACCAATTTATGAACCTTCAAACTAGAGGTGGGCAGAGATTTTTCCCACATGGTCAGATACACAGCTGTTACTGTTGGACTTGATCGGCAAAACGAGTTTCACCTGCTTCTGGTTGTAGTAGACAATTTTACTGGCCAATAAAATGTGAGGCATTATGCTTAAAAACTAGAGATTTTTATTTATTTCATGTATTTACTTTAGCGTGGGAACCTAAACTCTTCAGAATAAAGTGTGCCTAACCTTCACACACCTTTTTGACTTCTGTGAATAAATATTTATCCATGTCATACAATATTTCAATAAAACTGCCCTTCAAAAATCCTGAATTGTCCCTTTAAGGCAATCAAGCCTAACTCTCCACACATCTACTGTTACAGCAGAGTCTCGATTAGCAGCAGAGGATTGTCACAAAGGACAGGCTTCCCTTTGTTGTCCAAAAAGAGAGCGAGAGAGAGAGAGCGATGGGCCCGATATGCAGATAAAAATAGATAAAGAATCTTTCCAGGTGATAAATTCCCTAATTGTTTTTTATAGAGCACACACCCTGCTGGAAGCCTGGCCATGGAAGACTCTTTTAATTACACACACAAGAGCCTAATTAGTTGTATCTGTTATACCAGAGGCTAACATGCACGCAATTAGACCCAAATCAAAAGGACGGTACTTTCAGACGAAGGAATCTGTCCCTCTTTGTTCCTGCCCAGAATTCATCAAACAACAGAGAAAAGTAAAGACAGCACTCAGCTTCCCTAAGCTGCTGGTGCCGAGATCAGCCGGCCATCTTTAAACTAATTAAATATATTTCCTTGTGTGAGTGCTTGAGTGAGTGGCTGCTTGACTTGTCAGTGTCTCCATCTCTCTGGCTCGCTAGCTGATGATGATTGCTTGGAGAAAAAAAACGTCAATGCAATCACAACAGCTCAAAAACACTGCCAATAACTGTGGCCTTCATGAAACAGTTTGTGGATTAAAGCTGGCAAAGTATGGCCTATGGAGCCTGATCCACCAGCTGTCTCTTATAGGAAGAGAAAGAGATGAGGGGAAAGCAGCAGCCTGGAGTCTGAAGAGTTTCAACGACACCATGAGTTTGCTCTTTTGGTTGCAGCTATATTAATAAACTGATAAAGTGTTGCCCAGGGGAGTCAAGATACCAGATTTAAAAATAGCATACGACAGGAGTTCAAGTGATCTTTTTTTTTTCTCAAAGAAATGATTGAACATTAAACTCAGTGGGTGAAATTGAATCACCAGGTACACAGCAAAAACCATAGCATGAAAACCATTTCTCAAACCCGACGGTACTTATGCCTTGGGATAAAAAATAAAATAAAAAAAAATAACATTGGCATATGACCCATAAAAAACTTAAGCATTTATGCTGTGATTATCCCCGTCTACTGTGCAAACCTGAAACATTTTAGTGAGCGCATGAATCTCCTCCAGGGAGGTTCTACAGGTAAGTGAAAAGGAGCAGGCATCTTTAGCTTCATCTCAGCGTGTTTCTCTGTTAGTCGTTAACAACTGCAGGTCTACTGTTCTCCACAATCACTCTCATCATTGTAAAAGAAAGTAAGTAGAGTGAATCACTGAATTGGCTGCCACTAAATGGAGTCCTGCAGTGCTTTTCGCAGTCTGATATTAATGTTAGCACAGGTCCCTCTATTTGCACCTGCACACCAAATCAGCTACAATTTTCTTGCTTTGCCGTGATTGCTTTTAATGGTATGTGTTTCGCATGTTGTGTGTGAGCCAAATACTCAGCAATCATACTCCTGTCGTCTGGTCCAAAGTGAACTTCAGGTCACAGCTGATTTCTTCAGGCGGTGACTGGCTCCAGGCCAAACTGTGTTCCCCCCTCTTAAATTAGTCACATTTGCGTTACTGTTAATCAGACCAGATTTGTCATTTACTCATTCAGATTGAAAATGTTCACTTTTAAAAACAACAATGATCACATAGGCAAGGTCTGTAGTGAACATAGGATTGAATTGAAAGGAAAATTCAAAATTTACCACTAATGTAAATTTAGATTATAATTAGATTGATTTGGAATCAACAGTACTAAGTTTGTAAAAGCACAAAAAAGAAGATTTTTTTTTATGTATTTGTAGATTTATGTAAGTATATGTACTTTTTCCCAGCCATAGATTTCTCTGCTTGTGGTAATAACGCTGAGCCCTGCGTTACAACTTGCACAACTTTGCCACCACGTTGGTGGTTGAGGACAATAACTTGTTCCTGTAAGATTTTGCTGGCACAACATGAAAAGCTGTGTAAACTCTGAGGAAGAAGAAAAAAAGAAAAAAAAAGAGAAAGAGACGCTGACTTGTCAAATCCACAAAAAGTTCTTCCGGATAATCTAAAAAGAGAACTTAAATTATCTGCTCTTCCTGTCTCACAGGACATCACAACATTTTACAGAACATAAAGAAGAGACTAATTGTCGAAACCATAGGAAGAACTACAACTTTGTGCATCTTGCGTGATAAAAACGAGACTTGTGCACCGATGACAACAGGTACAAATAAATAAGTAGCTGTACAGATGAACATGAGAGTGTGCAAAGGGGGTAATGTTCATAAGTGGCACCTGGTCGAGCCGGTCCATTTCCTTGATTGGTTCTATTCTAGCTCTGCAGAGGACCTGCTGGGCTTGTGGCCTGGCAATCCACATCCTGAATAGCACCCGACAAGTCACATCTGATTGGAGCGAGGGATGGGGCAGCAGCGGTGGAGGCTGGGTGGCAGAAAAACTGATTGTTACCATGGCAATTGCAGACCAAGGATCAGGAGGTTAGATTGCATGGCGAGCAGCCCTCGATAGCTACATGAGGGCGTGCATCCGAGTTATTTTCTGCGGTTTATAATCACCGTCGACCAGCAGCTCAAGTGGTCTGTGCACACATGGGTATTTACATGCAAGTATTCACAAGTAAGCAAGTGTGCGCTTAGAAGAATTTCCTCCAATCTGTCTCGGAAACTCATCTGGCCTAAGCTTCCAACTGGCAGCGAAATCCTAAAATCCTTCCCGCATCTTTGCCATGAGTGACAATCTTCTTTCACTACATCCTGTGGATTCCTGCTTTCAGCAGGAGGAAAAAAGCAGAGAGAAACTTATAGAAAGCAGCTTGTGTGAATCTAACAAGAGAATCTTCACAACCCGCCACGCAGTTAATCCGACATTGCTTATGTTTTTGTCTTTCCCGATCAATAACTGGTACATACACTGGCAGTAGCTCTCAGAGTTATGTAAACATGCATTTGGGATGAAATCAATGCCAGCCAGCTTTAAAATAAAGACTCATTTCTATGCGATGTGCCCATTTTGCCTCTCGCCTCATCAACTTTTCGTAGTGAATTTTCATACAAAGCCACTTAATAGAGTCAGGCGTGTCTGAGGGACACAACTAACAATTATTTAAGCAATTGGTTATTCTAGAATAACCAATTATTATTGGTTAATAATTTTGTTACTTAACCAAAAGGTGCTTAATAGAATTTTGTTTGACTGTCTTTTGTTTTTGGGGTTTTTTTGCAGTAATTGATCTGCCACTTGAGGAGTCCTGACAGAGCAGATTTTAAAAAAGCGTTTTCATCTCAATTGCAAAATGTATCCATTTCTTCTGCACAGTTTTGGCTTATTAGTTGTGTTGTACTTTCAGCAAATGGCCATTTTTAGAGCCAGTTAACAATTAATCATTGACTAAATTATTTGATTATTTTAATGACAGAATCACAATTAACTCAATCGCTTCAGCCCTAATTTGTTTAGAGTTTCTTTCTGAGTGAGCAGGTTGTGTCGATTAAGCTTGGTTAATCCCTAGTACAATAGCTATCAACAATTACGAACGCTAAAGGAAGAGTGTTGAAATTAAAGTGCAAAGAGGATAGGGTCGACAGGTGGCAAGAGTGCATGAAATCAGTTATTGCATATTGGCTGAGATTTATTTCTATGTAAGAGACAGCCTGAGAGAGATTGTCTCTGAGTAAATGTGAGGGATGCAGGAGTGTAGACAGAGTAGCTGAGGCCAATCCTTAAAGGGTATCAGATTCTCAGAGTCAGAGTGGCAGAGCACTAACAGACAACATAGCACTCCTCTGGGGAGACGCATGCACAGCGAGCCTTTAAGATTACAGAGAGAAGAGAGGCAGCAGGTCACGTTTCCTGGGTTGAGGGGAAACATTAGCAAAACAAAATCAAACCCAACTTGCGATGAATTTGCTGCTGCTGAAAATAATCTCCGCTGTTCACTTGTTGTGAAGAAGCAGTTTTTTAAAGCTGACACAGTTCATCCGAGGGTCACATTAGCAGAGAGAGGAATTGTTTTCTGCTAAATCTAGTTCCGCGCTGCTACAATGACTCCCCGACATCAGGGAAAATACCAGGCTTACACTTTCACTCTGCACAAATTAGGCATTTTGTTTTCGCTTCAAATCGATAACTGGAGGAAAAAGTGCCCTCTTATCAAATTTAGCTTCTCATGCTGAACCAAATTATTTTTCCATTTAGATCACTTGCTAAGTAAATGAAAGGTTAGCCTTTACAAGAGGGAGCAAGAACCACAGAGCGGTGAAGTAGTAGCTTCCCCTCAAGTGGATTATAACATCAGACCAAGGTAGCCTCACTAATTATGAAATAAAGTTTTCAAATGATAATGTGAATTTTCACAGCACAGTCTGAGAAAATAATTACTCCTCTGTCAAATTATGAATTTACTGTGATTAACGTTGGGAAAAGCTGAATTCAATTTCATTAGACAAATCAGTGCTTGGTTACCGTCAGACATGTGAAGAAAGCTTCAAAAATAAATCATGAAATCGTTTAGGGAAAAAGATCTCAAAAGCAACTAATCACACCTCAGTCTGCAAAGTGTAACAAGAGACTCCAGTGAACCAAAGTGAGGGACTGAAAGCCACAAAACTGCTGGTGAACCTCGCATTGATTAGCCCAGCTACCAAAATTATTACAAGAGTGTGTATCACTGATTCATATAAGAGTCTCAAAAAACTCATGATTCAACAACAAGAAACACAGGGTGAAAACAGTAATTATGTCAGAATTACAAGGTGAAAACCTCCGCTGAATAAAAAGCAAACACGTCCATTTCAGGTGAAAAACGAACCGAAACACATCAGTAAGTCCACTTCTAAACAACAAAAGTTTTGCAATTGGTCTAAATTTTAGAACTTCTCTTAGACAGTTCATGTTTGAATACCTTCCTGAATTTAAATTGCTCAAGAAAAAAGAAAAAAAAAAACTCCACAGCAATTAAAAGACTAAAGGGAGTCATTTCTGAAGCTCAGCTGCTGCCATTAGCACAGACAGTCAGCAGGTCAAGAGAGCGAATAAATGGTGAGGCTGGTTTGGACAATAGTTTTATCCCAGGGAAAATGTCATCATCTGAAATAAGTTTTGGTATCAGATATATAAGATAATACAAAAACAGTTTTGACTTCTACTACTAAAAATGCAAAAACAGACAAAATCTCTGAAGTGTCAAGAACTTCGATGCTTCGCACAGCTGCGTTTTGTGAAGAGCCATGACCTTGCACAACTCAAGAGATCGTTTAACATTTTGCTACCTTGGTGGATCACTCGAGATCTCTTTACAGCCTTGCATGCTCAACATCCCAAACCAGGGATTGAGAGGAAAATTCAAGGGATTACAGATCTGGTCCCTTGGTTCTCATTAAAGCGAATCAGAAAACATAAACAAAAGACAAATAGCCTAAACCTTCGCGTCCTCCTTTTAGATGTTAAAGATTTGGTAAGCAGGACACATACAAGTACGGTAATTCCTTATGAATAAACAAATGATCTGACAGACTGATATGACAGAGATGCATGAGCTTTTATGTGTTCGCTGAGAGTCGCACTGACAACGTATCGGGAAAGCATAAATCAAGAAGCAGCTTATGAGTGCAGGGTGGACATCACAGAGGGTGCTTTTTATAGCAGAAATATGGTTAATATATAAGCTCTTTATCCTATACAACGCTGCAGTGTGATTTTTTGCCTGACACTGCGGAGCACTGAAATCCTCTTACTTTCATCTGGATGAGGTCAGCAGCAGAAATGAACAGAGTTCAGACAGATGGGGGACCGAGACAGAGGGGACATAAAAATAACGAGAGAAGCATCTCAAAAAGCAAGAGATAAAGATACTAGGTGACAAGAAGGAAATGTGCAGATTTATAAAATGTCAATAAAATTGTAATTCTGAGAGAAAACATTGGAAAAGGATCATAGGGATCAAAATCTTAAGTACGGCTAAGCAGACTGTATAATATTAAGAGTAATACATGATATATTATCGCGCACTTTAGGTTAGAAAGCTAGCAGACTTTTAAAAAATTTATGTTCATATGATTACTTTTTTACTCTAAGAGTCTGATTTGCTGACACTTAGTCTACAAGCCGAGAGGATATTTCCCAATCGATACCGAAACTGTCACAAGATGCATTATCATAGCAGCCACTGCGATTGCTGAATAAGCTTTTTATAATGAAATTATTTACTTTAAGATATTCATGATGATTTCAAAGTTTCAGTGTTTGATTTCTAAAAATCACTACAAAATGGGTTGATTTATAGCTATTTGAAGATTCAGCTGCATGTTGAATTTGCACACAGAGGCCTATATAATACAATACCACATAAAATAGAAAAAAATATTTAAGTATTACAAAATATTGCCATACGTATGGTCAATAGTACACCCCGTAAAGTTAATCTAATTTATGACAATAGGAAAAGTGCATCTAAGTACAATGTTTAGTGTTTTTAAGGTAAATGGTGCAAAATTTTAGTCTTTGTGGTTTTAATGCAAGGAGAAAATTGGCAAAGTTAGATTTTATTTTTCCTCCATCGCTGATCAGCAAGTCAGATCCTGTCTGGTTTTTCATGTAATTTTGTCAAGATGTGATTGATAGAACTACAACTATAAGTTTACGGAGATAAACACATTTGAAAAAATATCTGTAGGTTAATTTTAATTTCTAACATTAACCACAAGTCAGTAGTACATATACAATAAGATTAGGAAAAAATGGAAGCTTGTTTTTAACGTTAAAAATCTCCTTTAAAACTCCTCCTTATCCACAACATACCCAACAATCTCCTGTAGACTGTATTCACTCCGGATCAAACATGTCAGTGTTTTCTGTTTCTAAACAGAGATTAAACTAGTCTATTTATGCAGCAAATATCTGTAGTATGATGATGCAGTTCAACACCTTTAATGTTTCTCCTTACAATCCCTGAGCACATGTATAGTGAAGTCATTTAAGGCCAATTTTCTCTGAAAATACTGAAACAATCCTTAGCAAAAGCGTGCTTCCAATGACAGATTGTAAAATTTGATTTTCAAAACCATTTCATGTCCACTCTAAACTCTACTTAGAGGCGTTCATAAAGTCTCCAGTCGTTCTGCAGGTGGTGGTTCTGCAGCTACTGTCCCAACATTCCTCAAACTCCCACTGTTCTCCACCTTCTGTCTGAGCCGAAGGCGGATATTTCCTGAGCTGAAAGGAGAGGGTGGGTGGAGGTTGCTGCATTTCTTTCTGGATCGTAGGAAATATTTTTTGTGAAAGTTAACAGACAGGAACAACCTGTAATAACGTGGAAGTGCAAATATGCTAAATCGAAAAATATGTTCAGTATTTAGACGAAAAAACTGCCCTCTGCATTAATTGAATAAAAAAAAACTCTCTTCCTTTGGCCAAATTAGAGCAGGAGTCCCACTCAGATGCATCTGCACACACAGACATCTTCTAAAGAGCTGATAGACTCCACCGGGGTAGTTAACTCTGCTGCCCCTGAACACTGATGGTGCCTCTTTTTCCCCTTGCTGGGGCCACAGGGTCTTCTGTAGAATCGACAGGTCACCAAGCAGAGTTTGAAGTCAAGCTTTGATAAAACGAGCACCTCTTTTTTTTTTTTTTTTTTTTCCACTTCACTGCTCAGATCTTCAGGAACCAGTCTGCTCCAGTATCTCCCACTACCCCAATCCTCCTCTTCTAACATCTACTCTCCAAGCTCCTGCTATCTTGCTCTTAGAAATGAGTCAGGCAGGCGGACGGGGCCCCTGCTACTCTCCATTCTGGGAGCGCGCTCGCACGGCCCTGACAACCATCTCCTCCCTGCGACAGGCAATCCTTCTCCACAGGGCTGCCCAAAGAAAAGTGTTGATGCTAACAAAATGCATGACAGCCACTCACTTATGTTAACAGCCAGCGCGCACGGCGGAGCAGCATCCCTCCGCTTGAGTTTGGTTTTATTTTCAATCACCCCGTCTAACATCTGAACTCTGCATTCCCGTGGGGGGAAGACGACAGTTGACAGTGAGCCAGACGACTCCGCTCTGCCAGAGATTTCAACTTTTTGTCCCGCGGGGAGCGATGGGTGTGTCAGCTGGGATATAGCATAGAGAGAGACAGGGATGGGGGTGGTTGCAGTTTAGCAAAGGGTGGGAAATTGAAGAGATTTCCCACCCATCAATATCCTGTCATGGCTGCCTGGGAGAGCTACTGCTGTAGAAACGCTGAGATAACACAAGACAGACAAATTCATTTCCTTGATTTTTAAGTCAGACAGGAAAACAATGGGGGGCAGAGGGAAGGAGTTCACTAAAAGTGATTGGTAAAAATCTTGCTTCAAATACTGCCAGAGGAAAAGAATAACCAGATAAACGGAGTTCTAGATGTTTAATTTATTCATCGTTGTGATATTAATCCAACCTTACAGACACAATGAGAAATCATATGATGAAGACTCTAGTCTAGTTTAGGTTGCATGAGCAAGAACACTTTTCAGTGGGGAACCTGCCTCACTTGGCCATTTGTCAGGAGAAAATGTTGATCCAATTAAACACCAGCCACAACATATTGATCTCAAGTGTATAAAATAAATGGCTTAAGAATACTGTAAGCATGTAAAGAGCAGTGAAAGTCGTCTCAAACTGTTGCAAAAGATACTTGAAGCTAAGTTTGCAATGATTAGCTAAATGTGCTAATCATAAATTAAAAGCATTGAAAACAACATTACAGGCATCAGCATCATTTGATTACAATAGAAAATTACTATTTTATGGAACTGCTTGTTTCAACCGAAGCAACACTAAGAAATAGACACTGAAAAAAATAAAAAGAAATAAGCAAAAAATCACATCGTCATACAAAAAAATAATAGGACTCGTTCTCAGAGGGGAAAATGCAAAAAAGAAAAAACTAAGGTTTCAAATAAGCCTGAAGTAGAATTGATATTATTGGCCTGAATTTCTCTTAAATTAATCACTGCAGACTGAAGCACCTTATAGGATGCTTAGCTTTTGGCCTGTTTTTTTTTTAAAAAGAAAGAAAAATGTTTTTGTACTTTCCCTGTTATTTATAATGAATTTAGTGGATCTCAATGACCTATCAGTGCAGCCAGTGTGGGAGACATTTGCTTGTGAGAAAATAAATTATCCAGTTTCAGCAGTATGAAAGGAGGAATGACAGTTTCCATGGACCATTTATCATCAGCACTTACAATGCAGGTTCAGAAGATGGGACTGGGAAAATAAAATCCATGTAAATTACCCTATTTTCAAAAGTATTGCTTTAAAAGTAAACTATAACTGCTTAAATATAACCCACTCTTATTAAAATGCATTAAAGTGGCATTCTGAAAAAGCATGAACCTTAAAAGTTTGTTCTTCTGACTCATTCTGTTAGCATTTTGATTTGCACATTCGACTCCAGCACCAAACATTGGACTGAATTTCTGCTTCAAAGCAAGAGCTCAAATCATAGCAGACTGAAAGTGAACCAGCACTGTTGTTGTTTCACTGTAAAGCAACATCCAATTATCTTCTTGCTTTACTTGGCTTTATCAGCAAAATTGTAGGCGTATGGGTTTCTAATCAGGAGGAGATTGTGATAATTTTGCTATTTTAGTCGTGGTTTAGCGATCCAGAGGTTATGTTGATAAACCAGATAGCTCTGCTGCAGTGCACTGACAATTAGAGGCGGGCGAAGCTGTGCGGTACAAATCATTAAAAGAAACATGTCAAAGGTCGAACCTTAACATGCAGTAGTTGCAATTTCAGCACAAAAATATTTGAGAAATTTATTTGAGAACTAGTACAAACAAACAAAGTGCTTTAATGCACTTTATATCTCTTTAGCAGTCGCTGAAGTTTAAGTTATGACTGGTTTTTGGTTTAGTCTACACCACAGTTTTAACAAATCATGTTTCAAAACCACCAACGTTTTCCGTTGTACAGTTCTTTGGTAGTCTGAGCTAATTTTAGGACTTATTGCACACAGTAGTGCAGGGTTTTAGATGTGCATGTCATAAAGCTTTATGGTATGCACTCTCCCCACCTTCTGCTGGAAGCTGGCAGCCAGTTCTGTTTGTGAAAAAGGGAAAAACCCCTGAAAGCGTCCCTGTTTAAAAACACGAGGTTTGCTGAGGATTGTCATGCACTGTTCATTTTAAAGGCAATTTATTGTTCTCTAAAAGTAAATGACTATGACAGTTGGCAAGTTTAGCACCAGTGGAATAAAAGAAATACCCCGGGCTAGCTGCTACGACATATTGCTGGGCAAAACAAAAATAAGCGCTCAGTTTATCAGCCTTCCGACATAACATTACAAAAGGGAAAACAGCAGAAAGGAACGTGCCATCTCTTTCCTCTTCAATTGTTTGCCAACACAAATATTGACAGCTAAATACATGGAAGCAAATGAATGCATTTAGGCATCTAGACAAGACGAGCTGCTGAAGCTCAAACCGAGCATCAGGGTGGAGGGGGAATAAAGAAGAATTACCTTGTTGGTTCCAGTGTCAGTATTCCTAACACTACTCATCTACTGGGATTTTTACGCAGCCGTCATTCATTCTGGTTTAGATAACGTGGTGAAAAGAACTTAATGTCGTTATAGTTGTAAAACAGGAACACCTTGTTGATGTCAGAAGAGTGGGCAAACTGGTTTGACAGGATAGATCGTTAACAATAGCTTAAATAAACCATTTGTTGTAAGCAGAACATGAACGCTACCTCAGCACACATGGCATTGAAGCAGATGTGCTACAAATGCAGAAGACCACTCTGGTCCAATCATAAAACATGAAGGCAACAATCAAACCTCCTTTAGATCAACAATTCAAGTTGCTAGCTTGAGAGCCATCACATTTTTCATAATACTAAACTTAAAGGCAAAAATGAAAAACAAAGAATCCAAACCACATGTAGTAGTTGGTGGTTTATGGAGGGATACGGGGTTCTTGTGGGTTCTATCAAAAGTTTAGATTGTTTAGAAAAGGATCTTATGGACCACCCAGCTGGCTCTATGGTCTTTTTTGCCAATATGTCAATTTTGAAGCTAAAATGCCAATAAACTTGATTTTCTTTGGCACACTTATGAGTTTTTAATCAATCAAAACAACTAGAAAGAGCCATTACTGCATTTAAAAATTGCGACAACATGATGTGTTTTCAGCAGAAACAATTGCAGAAGTTTTGTTTTAGATTGTGGAATAGCTTTTTATTTATTCTGTTATTTTGCTGCATTTCAACCCATGAGAACTAAAAATTCTCATTTCCATACAAATGTGTGATGCAACAGCAGTAATACATGTAATGTTTTTGTATTAAAATAAACAGCTTTGTCTAGTAACAGTAGCAAGCAAGAACACTATTCTTGCTTGTGTAATCAAGCAAGGATTCAGCTTCTGTTGCTTCATGTCAATTTCTCATCAAAATTTAATATAAATACTCTACGACCAGCACAAAGGTCCTGTAGCAAAACCCAAATGTGGTTGGGAACTCGTAACAGATAGTGTAGGCAATTTCTGATATAATTTCCTAAAAATGAAGACTTGAAAAAAGTCCAATCCTGACACAAAAGGCTGTGTTTCTAAATTAGAAAATCATTTAAGCTTCCTCACTCATAAAATGGCCGTTGAAATCTTAAAAGAATTTAATATCAAAGGTCAACCAGACCGAACATTTGAACCTCTCAGTTGCTCCACTTTATCTGTACAAAAATGTACCGACATCTTTTTTTTTTTTTTTAAGGAAATCATTCACCCAGCCTGAACACAGCAACAGTTCTCCTATCACACATAAGATAGCATATCACAATAAGAGGGCTTCTATGGCCTATTCTCATCCACAACAGATCCTACTGTTGGGGATTTATCTTTTTCTCTCTCCCCCTTTCTGGCACAGACGGAGAAGAAGCACATTCCAGTTTTGAAATAAGCAAGACTGGGCTTCTCAAGAACGCCGATTGCAACACAGCGCCTTCTGTTTGCTAAGCTGAGAGACTGAACCCATTGACTAAAACATCACAGAAATAATGAACATGTCAATTGTTTTGATCAGTACAAGCAGATGGTAGGCCAACTAACAACATATCACACTTCAAAAAGGCTGGGTTTGTTTCATTTTCGTTGGATGTAATGTTGTTTTTTTTTTTTTGGCTTTGTTACCACATTTGGAGAAAGAACTCAAGCAGATTTCTGTGTTTAGTTTTAATTAATCTCTGTAATTAATTTTTAACAGCTGCGATGGAAGAAGTACTCAGAACTTTTAAGTTTAGGAGATGTGCTAAAACACAACTACAATTTACAAATGTCCCATAACAATATGTTAAGAAAACAACCCGATCGAAACAAGCCTATAAAGCCATGTAAACGATTCGAATTTATACTTATTTCTACATACTTGAGTTGACAAATTTAGATTCTCACCACTAAGCCACAATCATCAGAACGTCCTGTAGCTTAACGCAGAAAAAGTTTGAGATCAGAGCTTATCTTGACAGCTAAATACAGCAGTGTGTACAAGAAACTTAGGTATACTTATGTACTATGACCATTTGATCAAATAAACATTTATTACTAAGTTAGCCTAACACCATCTCAGATGAATTGAAAAAACAGCATGCTTCTTTGAAGAGCAAAACTGATTGATTAGAAATCTTTTAATTGGTCAGGTTGCTGTAATGGTATATTTTCAGAGATCGTTAAAGGGAAAATGAATTAAGAAGTTGGATCTTATCCACACTGCTGTTTCCAGAGACTTACAAAGTATAGAAGTATGGATAGAAACTGCATCACTCTTGGCTGTAGTTACCTCTGGTCGACAGAACACTGAATGGTCTCAGGTTTAAACATTTTAAGATTTATTTGTGATTTTTGATACTCAGTGTAATTATGAAAGATATCTGTGCAAACAAAAATATAATCGGTTTCCACCTCACTCTTACAGCTAAGCAATTTGGGTTACTAAACCAGCCAGTTGAAGGTACAGACAAGCTGTCTACCACACAAAATATGTTTCCAGTCACATTTTCAGGCTCCCTCAGAATGCAATCAGACAAGGGAAGGGTGAACTACATATTTGAAAGATTCTACACAGGAGCTGTGACACTAAGAAAAAAAAAGGTGGGAAGGAAAACTAAGCTTAAGTCAGAGCTATCTGGCTTCCTTTGATCAGAAGGAATGGTGGATTAGAAAGGATTCTGAAGAAGTTTCTAGTTAATCCCCAAAACGTTTTTATAAAACCCGCCAGTAAACGTTACAGCAAACTGAAGCCCCGTGCCAAGGTCAGATTAGACTTCGGCAGAGCTAAGGCCCCTCACTACATCAAGCAGAAGCTTTTCTACCCAAGACCAAATCACTCCACACCATTAGGTCACTGAACACTGGACAGAATGGTCGTCTCTTCTGAAAAACACAGAAATAAACCATTTATCTTTAGCTTCGCTTTCATTGCTTCTCCTGTGATGGATACTCTCACAGTGAACCGAGCAGGTCAACTTTTCTTCTGCATGTTAGTCCGACTTTGAGAGCAAAGCCAACGAAGAGAGAGGAGTGAAACATTTCGCTGGGGGTGTTAAATGTTGAGAAGTGTGATGCTCTCTGCAAGCAAAACCCCTCTGGCCTCCTTTGAACTTTAAGTTTCACATCTATGGAAACAATCAGAGATTGCGTCTGTGACATGTTTGCACGTGCCTTTGTCCTCAGAGAGAGCATTATGTCTGTGGGGGTGAACTAAAGCATAGCCACCTTTTGAGTCGTCAATCACCTTCATGTACAGTAAATGATTTTTCAACAAGCTCCGGGGTGATGGATAATCAAAACGAAAAGGTGGGCTGAGTGTTCCCGATTTTCCAGTGGATGACAAAGGAAAGAGATGGTCCCAACATCATAGCATGCTTGTCGTGCAATACACGTTTTTCCATTTGGGCGCCAACGTTAAATGTAGCGCCCTGGGCCAAACACAATGATGGATTCCCTATTCCGGTAGCTTCCCTTGTTTTCAAAAGAACAGTCAGGATGAGAAACAGTGCGAGGGAGGGTGAACGTCTGGGGACAGAAACCCCATCTCGAATGAGAAGCTGCCAAATAGAGCTTCTTCATCAGGACTGGGGGTCCTGAAGGGTTGGACGCTCCAGGCAAATACTAAAAAAAGCTGTGAGCCAGGCAACACATCTGTGCAGCTGTTCTCTCTCTGTGGCATCATGCAGAGAAACCCCTCAGCGACGAGGAGATAGTAAGTTTGGAGGCTGATAGACAAGTTCAGAGAAATAAAATGACTGAGGGAACTAGTTAGAGAAAGATGAAACAGAGGAATGTTTGTGGGGGCAACTCCAGCTTCTGACTCTATATGTGGAAATCCAAACTTTCTCTTGCCCTCAGCGTCAACGACAATGATCTGAAACCAAACACGCTGAATTCACCAAAGGAATTCGAGGCAAATTTCTGTGGTAATCCTGCTCTTTTGTTTCTCCAGCTGCAACGCTCGCATGAGCTCTATTCATTTTCATTCAGGCGTAATTAAAGCCCTCTCTTTTTTGATGGTGATCATAAATTGAGACAAGTCAAGACTGGTGAGACGACTTTTTATTGCTCGATGGCTCTGTTGTGTCAGCTCAGGCTGGAGGAATTTATTCGGCACTGACGCAGCAGTTTGCGTTGACATTTACTTAACGTATGATGCTGTTTTCTTCTCTTCTGCTCCGTATATCTCTGCTTCTCAACGACACTTCCATTCGCACTTTAAAGATTTAGCACAATGAGATGAGACTTTATTCAAAAAGTTGCAATAAAAGAAAGTTCAAGTTTCTCTTTCTGTTGGTGATTAATTGCTTTTTGCTTTGCGTCGTAATTGCTCAGTTTGGATAAATATTAACATATTAAGTGAATTAACCAAAGTCAGACAAAAAGACATTTTATATAAATGAATTCAAACTTAGTTTCACTTTACAAACTAGTTAAGTGTCATGTGTAGAACATGACATCTGTCAGCTGTGGTTTATTATGCCAAATTGAATTTATCTATTTCTCCTGTTACAAATTAAATTTGAATTTTTCTTTTCAATGAGGCTCCTAAATTGGATTCGTCAGACGGTTCTTTTAAAACAAAGCACTTATGCATCTGTAAATCCCAAACAAACATAAGCAGTCTAAGCATTTCCTAACAATAAAACCCATTAAAAATGACAAAATGTTGTCGTGCACATGATTTCTTGTTTATTGACTTTGGCATTTCTATTAAAGTCCATCTCACTGTGGTAGTAAAGGGATCTGCAAGTTTTAGTTCGTAAAAGTCCAGACTTAACACTATAAGAACATTATTAACTTCAGCACCTGCAGGACAAAACAAGTGTAGCTCAAATAAATCAAAGAGAAACATTATTGAGCACATAAATTATACATTTAAAGCTTTTATATTACGGTTATGACAAATGAAAACCCAAAATAATTTTCTCTGAAGGTATAATTATTTTTACATAATATCAGTTAAAACATATATAAGTATGTCAGTGTTCTGACATGCATTTAATGTTGGCATGGGTTATTGCATCTACAAGTATGTGGCATGGCATACCAGGCTGAGTTATGAAATGCAGACTCCACCCCAAGTTGTTAAATTAGCTTTGCTTAACACTTCTCTAAAGTCTTCTGCTGTCCCTGTTGTTTGTGCCACCATTTCAAACTTTCTTTTTTTTCTTCCTTCCACTTAATTTTACATGCTCTGAACAGCCAGGACTTTGGTATTGATCTTTTGTCTTTATCTTTCATATGGAGGATTTGAGTGACTGCTGGAAAGCTGTCAAGTCAGTAATCTTCCCAATTAATGTGTAAGTCAGGAATACATTTCTGTATTAGAAAATGTTGTAATGCTAACAGTAGTAATCAAAATGAACAAAATCAAACGGTTCAAATCAAAATACTGCATTGTATTTTTGATGATATTCATATTTATTGAGCTCTACTTTTAGTAAATATAACAGTTGCTGACATCAGGTTTTAGAAAAACAGACCAAGCATCAATAAATACACACTTTCTCATGATTAAGGAGCTGGAAGAAGCGTAAGAACATCACTTTTTATTTAAATTGGAAAAATATACAGTAAAACACTTTCATTGCATGTTTGCAGGGAAAGGGGACGTCCAGGAATGCATTTTATTTTAACTAACCTTATTGTGTAATGCATGATGGGGTCTGTAGTTTTGTCAGAATGTAATGACACCCACATTCCAGCCAGAACTACAAAATACAGAATAAATGAATACAACCAAAACATTTAAGTGGTAATGAATAAATAAAAATACAAATTAATCTAAATGAACATTTCTGATATACTAGAGAAAATCACTATTTAATACTTTTTAGAGTCTAAAATTAAGATAATTTCTTTTCTTTAAACTTGTGTTTATCAAGACTTTCCATATAGTTGCTTCTTCTTGTCTTCAGCTCTGTGCACAAACACAGCTTGTATGTTGACTGTGCATCATCTGACTTATTTGTTTCCCATATTTCAAAAGTAACACCAGACACTGCCAGACATTGTGATGACCAAATTTGCATGACCTTTTTTAATACACTCTCGTCCACTTTCTGGAGATCGTGTGTCTGCTTCTCCGTTCCTGTGACGTATTTGCAGATCTCTGATTTATTGGTAATTACTCAGTGTCAGAGTTTGTGACATTGCACCATAACACAAACACTCTCAGCTTGCTTTTTAACAAGCAAAGAAAATAATATGACAAGACATGATTACAATATGGTCTCCATTGCAATATCAGTCCCTACTTATTGCGCATACATGCACAGCAGCCTTGCATAATGTGAAGTGTGACCTTAAGCTTTATCACTGCAATCATGACCCTGTCGAGGATTTCCATTAAAGAATATCTGTCTCATTAGATTATGGAATGCAATCTGTGCAGAGCGCGATAAAGCGGTACCGGGTCACACAGTCAATATCTTATCATTATGTAACAACAGGGAGTGCAGCCACTGCTCTCTACACTCGCGCAAAAAACTATTTCTGTGCCAGATTACAGTCAAAACTGACAACCCTCATCAATTTACGGAATGGGCATCGTCAAAGTATACTGAAGCCACGTCTGAGAAGTTGGTATTTTGGAAACTGTACAATAAAAAGGATCTACAAATCCTCAAACCGGCTCTCGTGCAAACCATAAATTCAACCACTTCGATCTCATCATTGTACACGTTGAATACAAATGGGGAATGTTAGCGCAGGAATGCTACATTAGCAGAAATAATAAGTGAATAAACTAACATAGCAGCAAGGCAAATGGGTCTTGTAGGTGTGTTCCTGATACATTCTTGGGCAAATAGTAACTTCTGTGTCATCCCCAAACATCTACTCAATATTTACCATTTTTACATCCCTGTGTTGAGGAAAATAGCCGTTACTCTCCCTTTTGAGAGGCAAAATGCCATGCAAATGGATGATTGCTCCTCAAACACTGCCCAGCAAATCACTTAATGCCGTGGGGAAAATGGGTGGTTTTGTCTGGTCTAACAGCTCTTTAGCGATGGAGTAGAAGATTGTCAGGGTATAATTCCAGTTTTTCCAGTTTTGACCTCTGCCAGCACAGCCCTCCCTTAAAACATTTCTGACATGATTTAGGGATTAGAAATTTTTTTTTAGGGATTTAGGGATTAGAAAAAAAAATAACTCGGCCAAATTCTACCTTTTCACCCATTTGTGCTGCTATTATTTTTAGATTTAAAAATGCTAAATGAGGAACTGAGAAAGAAAGGCGGGAAAGAAAGATGTATTTTCCAATGGCAGTGGATTATTGGTGATTTGCTAAATCCCATCATGAATGATGGGGTTAAGACATGCTACTCTGCATTGCATAACGTACAAGAGCTGCTGCACATTCTATAGTTGAGAACGACCCACTACTGAGCCCTCGCTGCATTTCTTCTCCTCTCTTCCCCCTGAGTGCTAGACGCTCCTGGGGAATTAACCTCGCAGTCATTATGCTGCTAAGGGTCAGTGAATCTATGGCATGTGTAGAAACGCCAGCAGTTCTCCGACTTTAGTTGTCAGCTTCAGGCATCCTGTCTGCATGCCTTTACTCAGGCACAAGTTCAGATTTCAACCCGTATTAGGACTTTGTGCTAACACATATTTACCCCATTCCTAGCCAAAACTTAAAACCCATCATACGTTTAAATCCCTAAAAAGGGAGTCCATCACGTTAGGACTAGGCTTTATTCCCCCGTAAGGCCCATCAGTCCTAAGAAGGTGAGTGAAAATACCGGAGAAGGTCCTAAATAGGCCACATAACACACATAGCAACCTAGTCAGTAAATATATTTTATAATCAAGCTACTAACATGAAATGCATATTGGTAACAATTCAACTTCATTATACATACAAAGAAACCTCTGTAAAGTAGTCCATAAATTATCATGTGTAATAAAGTAGAATGACATACAACAAAAGGTTTATCACGGTTGCTTTTGGATTGGATTAAGGACTGATTGGGAGCAGACATTTCAGCAACTTTATTTTGCTTTTCTAAAACTAAAAGTGACTTTTGTTGTCTGTGTTCAAGATCATTGTCATTTATCAAGATCCTCAAGACATTTCTCCAATCATATGAAATCTGACATGCTGTTGGTATGATGTTTTAAGTGTGAGCAACTATGGCTGTATGGCAGAGTAGTCGTCTTGCGATCGGAAGGTTGGAGGTTCGATTCCAGCTTCCTCCTGCCACATGTCGATGCGCCTCTGGGCAAGGTACTTAACCCCAAATTGCCTACCGGTCTGCGTATCGTTGTATAAATGTTTGTATGGGTGAATGTGACTCTGGTGTAAAGCACTTTGAGTGGTCAAAATGACTGGAAAAGCGCTTTAAAAGTTCAGTCCATTTACCATTTAAGAGTCATGTGCAGCTTGACAATTTTTCTCCTTGAAAAATTGTGCAAAACAAATCCAATAGTCAAACTTTTGTCCCATCTGACCAAACTCTTTTCCAGTACATCGTATTCTAGCCCAAAATCTGCTGCAATCAGCAGTAAGAGCTTCTTGAACTTCTCCAAGGCGTCTTGAAACTTTAGTAACAGGCTTTAAGTTGCCTTTTAGTCATTCTCTGGCAGCAGGTGTGAATTGAGGTCATGATGGTTGAGAGCAATACTTGTTGCTTTCACGGAAAATCTGTCCCTGCTAACACCAAGACTCTTTGCTGGGGCCTTGGATCACTTCTCTAATCATTGTTTTGAACTCTCTTCTAGAAATCCTGCAAAGAGCTCCCAAGTATGACCCTTATAGAATAAATGCCCTGATGGCTCTCAGTGGAATCGTAAAAGTTTTAAAATGCATCTACGCCCAAAGTCATTTTCAGCTCTTTGCTTTTACCCTTAATGAGATTTTTCTTGCAGGATACCTTGGTATTGAGAAACTTTTCAATATATAATGAATTGGGATTGAAGTAGTGGGTTATATTTTATACTGATCATCTGTAATTTGTCAGTATTTAGAAATGAATCCTCCAAACTACTTGCTGGGCTTCTTATGACTTCCTTAATGTGTCCAATACTTGCCCCCTCTTCAAGACAGATAACATATTTATAGCTTTTATTGTTTTGATGCCTTCGCATGTGTGGATTACTTCAGTCGTTATTGACAGCTGGTGTGAATTTCATAGCCATAGTCCCTTTAGAAATACATTTACAGAGAAAAGCGTTGACATTTTTGATAACTTACTTTGCCTGCAGTAAATACATGCACATCCCTAAGTGAACATTGTCATGAACATTGTGGAAGCCCACACACTCAGGCTCGATGCCCAGTCACCAATCAGACTGCTTAATAAGGACTGCAAATGGTCCCTTCAGCACCAACGGCACACTAACACAAGCCATAATATTCTCCCTGTAGACAAGAGTTTAACTGTCTCTGTGTCCAAGTGCAGGGCTGCAGTTTCAGACAGCTTAATGCAAACACTTCACACGAGTCAGAGCTGGATTTGTGAGGGGATGGGGCTTGTTTTCAGACGTAGCCGCTGGGGAGAACCAGTCTGGCCATCTCCTAAACCAGCACCACTGTGGCTTTCCACAGGTAAAATGCCCCTCGAGATAATGAGCCTGATGAGAGTCAGCAGGGCAAACAATAGCTTCAGGCAGCGATTGTAAACTCCGGCATCAATTTCTAATTGCCAATGTTCTCTTGGTTGATGGGGATGCAGCTGTGCTTTCAGTTTGCCTTAAAAAAGGAGACATACAGACCTTCGAGTGGAAGAATCAAACAAATGGAACTATAAACCCACTTCAGCTTCCATCATGAAAAGCTTTTCAATATACCGCCCGCCCTTAGTAATTTTCCTCCCTCCTTCGTCGAGTAAGGTAGCAAGATGAGCAAACAGACATTCAAGCACACACTCACCCCCCAGGGTATCATTATCCCAGACACAAGAGTTGCCGCCAAAAGTAATGGAGCTCTGGGTCCACCTGGCTCATGGCAGCTTTTACTTTCTTAAATTGAAATGGAAGGAATGGGAGAGCCCTGAACACTGTTTATAAAAAAAAAATGCTGCCAGCGGCTTTACTGTGGGATTATGAGAATTGGCCCAGAGTCAGGAAAAGGAGGGAGGGGTGAAGGGGATCAGCCGTGCCATTTCTCCCCCCCACCCTGTGTTGGCTGGTTCTGTACTGTCCTGAGCTGGGTTGGGTCAGGCTTTTTTCTTTTTTTGCTCTCGTTTCCCAGAACACAAGAGCCCTTTTTTCTCCTGCCAATCACAACCAGATGTGCCCAGACTGGTTTTAAGAATTTTGACTCCTCGCTCCATCCTGTTTCAGCTGCAAGAGAGCCACATGAGTTACAACAGATGCACAACAAATTTAGTAGGCCGAGGAAACGCACAAGCATACACACACATAACGACTCACAAAAACATACTTTCACCGAAGCCCTGTAATCACAAGGGTCTAAAAGGAATGCCGCAGCCAGACTGGGTTTCAATAACATGCTTTTCAACAGTGGACGCTTGTTTCATTCGCCCTTTCCCACAGGATGTCTCTGCAGTTCTAGGAGATTGGACATGACAGGACAGATTTACAAGAAGAAGGTAGAGGTCTTCTCCATAGATACCTGGTCCTATCAATTATGCAAAGCCAGAGCCTTCTACACCCACAAAATCTCCAGCAGGTAACATTGCAGCCCTAAAAAGCAGAAATACAGTACAGAACTGTGCCATGTGGGTGCATATTAATATTTGACTTCCTCTGGAATGTTTTTGACTGCAAAAGACAGTGGGAATGCAAATTTGTACCCTGTGGCTATATGAAGCGCTGATGTTAATGACAACATCCGAGAAGTACAGACATCAGTTCAACTGTGCTGCTGCTGTTTGAGGGTAAATGAATCTACGAGGGGGTCATGTGTTGTGTACACAACCAGTAGGAGTTGATGCGAAATTAACTATTCATTACAGAAAACTGATTAGGGAATCACTCTTCCACACAGGTTACAAGTTTACGTTTCAACATAGCACCGTAACCTCTCCCCCCCACCCTTTTCCCCTGTGCTCCGGAGGATCTATTCTCTCCTCACTCTATCTCTCCCTCTGCAGCTCCTCCGCCACAGATCCACCTCCAGCAAACACTATCAGCGAGTACCATCTGTTCCCTGCCGCAAGTGTAAAATTGAGCTGCTTGAAAGTCATCCGATATCGATCGCAGCCACATTAATTTCATAATGTCACATACAGTGGGTCACCGTTCACAATCGCATCACGGAATCTGTGCAACTGCTTGTGCCACCGCTCATGACTTGCAATCAGTGTGACTGACTTCCTATTGGCTTGTGATGTTTGGGCGTCTGATGTGAGAGTCGCACGCAACATATTTGGTGCTTTTTGTGTGTCGCAGTTGCTAATTGGAAGGATAGCAGCATCCTCAAAGATCAAAATATAGCAGAATGTGTTGTTCACACCTGACAAGTAAATTAGTTTAACTTTTTATTTCAGCAATCTAACCAAGCAAGTCTGATGTGAAGGTGTGATATCCTCTTGGAACCGTTAAGGGTTTGAGTAACAGGTTTTTGTTATTATAAATAAAACTAGGGGCGGCAACACAACACTTAAAAGAGAAAAGCTGTTTTATATCTCTTGATGGAGGAAGTAGTCTTAAATAAAAGGTAAGTTTATTTAATGAATGAGGAAAAACAAACAATAACCAACCACTGATCAGAGCCAATAAAGCAATAAATAAATAAAAAATAGCCAGTTTGATTGGAGTATGTTTTCTCTGAACCAGATTTTTAAGTCATTTTACAACCCATAGCAAGTGAGTCAAGTGAGTTAAAAAAAATGAGAATGAAGTAATGCCATTAGGCATGTCTTGATGGAAGCCAAATAACCCTAATCATAATTTTTTTAATCAATACATTGATTAGCTGCGCCCCTTGTGGGGACAATTTGCATGGCCGGTCTCAAAAACAAACTGTATCAAAACTGAAATTAAACATGCTTCAGATGGAGATGCAATGTGTATGTTTACTGAAGCCTTTAGCTGTGTGAGCCAGATAAACAAACATAAAGATGTCCTACAAAAACTCTTTCAGGGACAAAACATCTACCAGGAAAAGTGAACACTGTAGGACTCAGAACATTGCTATTGAGTTTGTTCAATAGGAAACAATAACAGAAATGTACACCATGCAATATTGATGGAATATGTGTTATTTTGGATAAGGATAAGGAAAAGAAGTCCTGATCAGGACATCTCTACGTTTAAAAGAAAGACCAGCCAGGAAGCTTTAATTCTGCAAATCTCTGAGCACACACTCAAACAACAAATAAAATAAATAAATAAGCCAGACTGGAATACCAAATAAATTCAATACGATAAATTTTGCAAGGTTTAAATATGTATATATATATAAATATCCTTGCCAGCAGGCCGTACAACATGACTGGTATTTCATAAATCATTCTTTTTTAACAGCATAAAACCCCCATCAAACTTAATGGAAATTGCCTGAAGCTGTCACGGGCTTGCGGGCACACTGACCAACAAGGCTCGTCGTCCTTAAGCGGATCGGCAGCGAGGAAAAATAAACCCACAAAAGCACCGGCAGAAATGTATTAAACACGGGAGAGTCATTTAGTGGAGTCTTGCCAATCCCAGAGGATCTCACCCATGACAACCTCAACAACTGCAGTCACACTCAAAGGTGCCATAGTGCAAACAAGACACGGAGCAGGAGCCAATCAGATGTGTTGCTGGTGTGCAACTAGTTTCTTCCCCGTTGTTAGCTTACACCAAACTAACTTCCATACACACCAGGTGCTCTATGAAAAGGATACCTTCAACCTGTCAAGGTGATGATATTTATTGTATGTTTCCAACTATCTGCAAGTAAAACTGGTTTCAAACATTGACAAACTGGGCTGTATTTAAAGGCCACCTCTATCTTCTAACTTGTTCTCCTTAAAACAAACTAGACATGCGGCTGACAAAGTATTTTGCTGTTCCTTTGAATCTCTATAATTATGTAAGGTTACAGACACTCTGTAGGATTTTATTCAATGACCGCAAACTTGGCTATAATAAGTAATTGGAAGAAAAATGATGCATGATTTTTAAAAGTGGCGTTTAAATGTATTTCTATCCATTTTTATTTAGTTTCTTTCTGTATTCAGTTGTATCGACTTCCTTCCATTCTCTCATCAACTGTGAGCAATTTTCCAATATCTGCTGAAAAACTAAGCCTCACGACAGCATGACAGAGCCGGCAGCTATTTCAGCCAACAGATCCACAGTCACGTGAGAAACTGCACTGGTTTCAGAGCCGAAATATGTAAACCACTTTACAGCCTCGTGCTTAAAGCACATTAAAACCCAATCTCTATGGAGCTACACAGTGAACGCAGGGTGGTGTAGATTGTTAGCAGAAGAGGTGGGAGGGTGAGAGTTGAGTGGAGGCAGGCCAGAGAGGAGTTCGTGCCCTACAGGCTGCTCTTCAGTAGATGGTCCATTGTGGTCGACTGTACAGATCGATAGATCGGGTCAATAGATCATTAAGCTATCCCTATGCTCCTGAAATAACACAGGGATCAGAGTGGAGATAAGAGGTTGGATCGATGCCGTTTGGATGCGAAGCTGGAACAAGAATGGGGAGCGATGGAGCATGTGAGTGTGGCGAACTCACTGCAGCATCTAGAAAATTAAACCAAGTTTCACATATCATGAAATTTACCTTTTTATCTTTTAAATATATGTAGTTGTACATCTACGGTATCCTTGCAGAAGCAGGTTAAAGGTTTGAGACATCTGAGTCATGCTGGATGATGGTCAGTGCAGGAGAACCTGAGGAGCAAATTGCTGCAATCTAAAATGACTCCAACCTTCACAAATTTCAGAGCATTTTGAGCGAACAAAACCGAGGGGATTTTTCCACCCCATTACTTTTGTATCAGAAAGTTAATTACGCAGAAAAATGTATGTGTTGCAATATAATCTGTGCAAAATCGCATGAAGACGTGAACCGTGATATGTAAACTTGACCCATGCGACTGCATGATGCAAAGCTGGCACAGTGGAAAAGGCCACACGGCAGTGTTCGCTCAAACCACAATGTGGCTTAAATTCTTTTTTTATTTAAAATCACACGTTAAAATCATCCTGTAAATTAGTCCACGTGTCAAGAAAACACTCAAAGCTTCTCCAAACAGAGTACAAACACTGTCTACTACAGGTTAAAGCTGACCAGAAATAATTTACATATCCCTAATGGGAAAATTAACTTTTCACTTTCAATTAATTGTGGTGTTGAAAGCCTCCATGAGGCCAGTTTGGTAAGGACAGTTAAGTAGAACCGTGGGTGATAAAAAAATATTTTAAAAAATGAAAGTCCCCACTCTCTCCTCAACTAAGAGCTACAGCTCCAGACAGTATTTAAGCAAATGGTAAATTAATGAGGGTAGGTAATGACAAGCTGCAGGAAATGATGCGACCAAAAGCCGTTGTTTCTGTTCAGCCATTAAATATTTTTGATTACATTGTGAAAGTGAATATATGAAATTAAACATGTAGTCTTCCCGACTCTTCCTCACATTCCTGCTGTGGCGTTTGTGGATGCTTTTTTCACATCTCTATTGTGAGATCCTTTTTTATTCAAGGTTGTATTACAAATATTACACTAAGCCTATTTTGGAGTGCCGGACAGAGCATTTTGCTAAAGCAACCATGTGTTTGGTGGATTGTGGGTAGGGAATCAGAAGTGCAATTGGATTTTATCTGATTTATATATTGATATATACAAAAATAACATATTTGTCATAACATTATGACCAGTCGCAAACATGTCATTGGTCATATTACAGTTAACCACCTCAAGTTTGAACGCCAATTCCAGATTCCTGAAGAAAAAAAAACTTAAGGTCCTTTAGTAAAGATCAAATACAGATTCAAAAGCCATTTTAGCTAGAAGTGGTACCACAATATTTTCTCACAATTTGACAAAGTGGTTTTTTGTCACTTTGTCACTGCTTCTTTTGCCAACCAGCTAACCAAAAAGTCACACTGACATCAGCTGGATTGTGCTTTGGGAGGTGAACTTGACTTTGTGATGAGGACAATCATCAAATTTAAATATCACAAAATCTTGTGCCAAGCTTGCTACACCCTGAGTGAAAAGGTCAGCAGAGTTATTATGTTTCCTCAGCTAACCTGATGTACAAAAACCTGATAAAACTCATTAACAGCAAAGGCAGCACTACCCCAGGAAACCTTACCCCACGTTCAAATTCGTTCTCTGGAAAAAATTTAAATTATGACAGAATAGCTTGTTCTGTAATCTTCTCTCAGATGGGAGCAGAACAGAAATATCACAGACATATAGATTCCAGACTGGATTAAATCACAACCCGACGCTGGCAATTCTGAAATTGTGCTACCTGTCGCCCGAGATATAAATCTTCCCCACGAATGCTGAAATATAGGACTCACTTTTATAATGGAAAGTACAAGCAGTAAGTCTATAAAGTGAAATCTGTGGATTTGATACAGTATTCCTGAAAAGTCAGAGACCTGTTAAAATCCTGGGTTTGTGATTTTTAAAAGAAAAATAAGCTTGTGATAAATCTTGAAGGTATTTTTTTGGGCACTAGTGACCTTTATTGAAAAGTAATTAGACAGTAAAGAGAGCAGAGACGAGGGGAAGACATGAAGCAAATGCCCCAAGATCGGAAATCGAACCCAGGACAGTCACACTGAGGACTACAGTCTCTGCACAATGTGCTCCTGTTTTTACAACTGAGCCTCCCAGTGCCCCAATGATTAATCTTTGAAGGAAAAAACAGAAAACATAACATTTGTCCTGTACAATTCAACTGAAAAATCTGCTAGCAAAGAAAAGTGGAATAACCTGCCTGCAAATGTGTGTGAACCTTTAAACTGAAACTTTGTGAAAGCGCCTTGAAATCCCTTCTCAAAACTGTAAGACATTCTTCCATAAATTTGTGAGAGCTTTAAGCCAGGCCTGGCTCTTCAGAGCAAAAGACTTCAATCTTGTAAGTCTACTCCTTATTCCAGACACATGAACAATACTGGAGCTTGTTATCACAGGGAGAACACAACCAGTCTTTGTTGGAAATTCCTTCAGCTCACTTAGTTGTACCTCTGGCCTGTTAGCACCCTCCCTGACCAATGTCTACTTTATTTTTATATGTATAATTTTGGAGAAACGTCCAGCTTTTATAATGTCATAGTTATCCCAAAATTTCTACCAACATTAAAGACCTTCAGTGTACCAGGGTGCATAAATAATGATGTGGAATTTCATCTTTCTCCTGACTGATACTTTTATATAAGATCCCTTTCTTATCTATATGCAAACTATGTTTTTACATAAATGTTAAAAATGTAAGAAGTCAGGGAAATCCAACAGACCATTAAACATAATTTTAGATTGGATATAATTTGCACGAGGTGAAAACTCCACAAGACTGAATGCTAAAAACTAGTCAGAAGATACTTTAGCAAAATATTAGTTCAGGGGATTCATATGTGCAACCAAGTTATTGTAGCTTGTCTGTTTACATCTCTACATAGCTTTCTCTTTCACAGTTTCATAGTGGTCGGTGTAAAATAAAAGTCAGAATATATGTGGCTAAGGTTTTGAAATGATTTATTTCAAATCTGCTGTTTTAAACAGAGGTGTTGAGAGCCACCGTATGTTCAGAAGCTACAATGCCAGTTAGCAGTGAACGAAATCCTCTTCCCTTTTGGTGCGGTGTCATAGCATTGACGTTAAAAAGGTTGGCATTTCAAAACGAAAACATTTTACCAACCGGGCTAAAAACCATTAAATTGAAACCTAATCTGCCATATTTACGCAATATGGATGAAGTGGCCGCTTAAAGCATTAGCTCAGATGTGCATGGGTAGCTTCTCTGTAGGTCGAGCGCATGAGAGGAGCACCGAAATCAAATGAAGCTCAGCCAGGAGGCTTTGACAGCAGAAAAATGGATCGAGGTTTCTGCAAAGGAAAACAGCCAAAGCTTTTGGTGGATAGAAATCACATAATCTTTTCTTTTTTTTTTTTTTTTTTTAGGCTAACATTGAGTTTAGAATTCACTAATATAGACTACTCAGCAGTAACTCATTAACATCAGTTGCTATCTGGCAAACCAAATTAAGAGCATACATTATTCTAAACAGCCCTAGGCAACAGTAGAGCTGTGTGGCTCTGGCATTAAAAGATGCCTTCTATCAGATAAGGATTTAATTATACAAAGCTAAATATTGTATTGACTGCTGGAGAGTTAAACAGCTTAAATGAAAGGAGGTATTAGCGTGCTCTTGCTAATGTCTTTCTATATGCCAAGAGTCCGTGTAAACCCGCTCTTATGGAAAATCATTTCATAAATCAGCAAGATTCATTTCTAAAAGGTCAATGTCTGATGTTTGTTCATTTTTCTCATAAAAAAAGGGGCTGAAACATTGATTTTGGATTACAGCGGCATCAAAATTCTCAAAATTTGATTTTGCGTTACATCAATACGTCTGCCTGTTCGTAAACAGACAAAGTCTGCGGCTTTGGATCAGATCCTCATTATCGTCTTTGAGCAGGACTCGTGATAAGAGCCTGAGGACTGGGGTTTCCTGTTCCCCGCCTGATGCCGCTGTGGCATCTTCCTGTCTGGGTATTTTGGGTCCAGATCAGCTCATTGCAAACCTGAGAAAATCTGTGCACAGAACCGTGCAGGGGAGGAGGACGAGTGGCTCGGAGCCACACGCAGACGCTCCACCTAAAGAGGAACAGCACGCCAGCCCCGGTGGACATCTGTTTTCACAGGTGTGCTCGCCCAGTGTGATTAAGATTGGCGCTACACACCCACCGAGTGACGCCGCGCTGGTACGGCAACACCACGGGTGCTGGGGCATGACTGTGAGGCACTGGGAACAGTTGCGTTGTTAAGGGGCAGATGGAAACGATGATGAGAGTTTGAGTGAAAGAGGACGGAGCAAATGGAGGAGAAAGCGGGAGGCGAGTTATGAGAATGATCACAAAGCCTATTTGTTGCAAACAACTGTTTAGCAAAACATTATGTAAGAAAAGTGGAATTATTTCAAACGCATGCAGATTATCCTCTCCCATTTCAATCTTGCAGTGAGAGGAAGGGATCACATGAAAAGACTAAAGGAAGCCGCACATGGGAGCAGTAAATACAGGCAGCATCCAAATGTTTTTCAGAAAGAACACTTCATGGTCTGAAAGGAAACCCATTCACTTCCTGGAAAAGCCTATGTGATATAGGTGGGCAGCAGTTTTTGGCAGAACCAGCATGCCTGGTACCAAATCCTACAGCGCACCTGCTTCCATGGCAACCAGAAGACGGATTGCTTTCCCCTTGCACCAACAGGCAGCTTCATGCTTTAATGTAAAGCGACAACATGCCCGAATTAATTTGTGTGTTGTCAATAAAAAAAGAAGAGATCCCCTGAACAGATTCAATTCTTTAAAAAAAAAAAAGAGCAGAAAGCAATTTTCCTATTCATGTGGGCTTCCACACCCACGCTCCCCACCCAAACACACCCCCCTAATACCACACCATAATTTTCCAGGGGGTTTTGGAGAACTTTCACCCACTTCAAGTGATCTCACTCCTGAAGTAGTATGAGGCAGCGACAAGAAAATCTTTAACGAACGAGAAAGCAATTCCATTTCACAGCAGCGAGGAACCGAGGAGGAGGGGCGGGGGAGTCAGTCACTGGCTTCTAAGGAGACATAGAAGCCATGGATAAAAGCTGCTCACCCTAAGATATCTCCAGAAACAGGGAAAAAAGCAAAAAAAAAAAAATTAAAAAAAGGAAAAGCAGAAGACAGACCTAACACTGAATCATCCTGCTGTACGTCTCTGAGGCTTACCTAGCTGACAGTCAACACCAAGAGCTTCACACTGTATGTAGCTTATTAGCATTCGTGAATACTACTTTGCTTGTGCCCCAGCTAAACCTTCTTAAACCTCTATCTGCAACCAACAGAGCAACACCATATTTTTGGTGCAACAATCTTACAAATAAGGGATGAATCAAAATAAAAAACATTATTATGCACGCTCACGCTGGGTAATAAAGTCTTTGTTTTTACAAGAGAGCTTAAGTGGTAGAGGATAAAACCTGTTGCTAATCCTTGGTTTAGGGGACCAACAGCAAAGGCGTAAGACTGATATCCATGCAGGCAGTGTTAGGATGGACGGTTGCATGATGTGATAAGCTACAGGAAACAAAACATACAGTACCTTCCTAAAGCACTTAAACCCTTCAACTTTTCAAAAGAGGTTTACAAGAGAACATCAGGGAACAAACAGCAATGTGAAGAACATGAAACACAACAGATTAGGCATAAAGCTTTGGAGAGATAAAGTTGGATTAATAACGCCATCTCAACAAGGACTGTTCCAAGTCTTTTGAAAATGTGGAAAATATGATCTTCCAGACTTACCAAGCAATGGCCGTCCATTAAACTAACAGGCCAAGCGATCAGAGAAGCAGCTAGACAACCTCATGTTTTCTCTGGATGAATTGAAAAGATCGAAAGATCAGAGGTCACCATTATTTGCCACCAGCCATGTAACACCACAAACATATGGGAGAAAGTGCTGTGGCTTTATGAGACCAAAACTGAATGTTTAGGCCCAAATAAATGGTAAAAATCACCAAAGTTTGTGTTTCAGGTCACGCTGAACACTCCAAGACCTTTTACACCAAGGCACTGTCACATTAGCAGACGTGGAGTAATAGCCAATTTATGATTAAGTGCTTTGCCCAATTGCTCATCAACATGTTGCCAGACAGACTGGACTTGAAACTTGCACAGTTTTTTGTCAGAAAACCTTGTTTCTCACTAACCTACAGCAGCCAAAAAATACTATGCAAGGCAGAAAACTGACACACGTCATCGGTACATGACAAAATTATTATAGACAAATAATAGGGCAGAGAACTAATTACTACTTTAATGATTCATCCTCTAAGGACCTCATTTTAAAGTCAGAGCTACAGTGGAACAGTATAAAATGGAGCACATTAATGTGTTGGACTTTATCTAAACCAATCAGTATCATTTACCTTCCACTATGGGATGAGGTTGATGGTTGCAACATAGCAAATATGAAAAAGTTCAAGGGTTATGAATTTTCTCCATCCCTTTATTGAGTCTGGGGTTTATAACAAGCTAGCCTCTGTTCTTGTTTGCATCCACAACCATTTACAGACTTTTCACCTCTGCTATTAACGTAGGAACGACAGGCATCATCCCTGGACCTCTTTTCAGCACCAGTCTGCTTTTCCTACTCATGAGCCTCTCTTTCAAAAAACAGTACAACTTCTGTCAAGCTCTAGATGTGAGAAATGTATATGTGTGTGAGTGTTAATGTATTGGGTCAGCACCACAAAAAGGTTCCGAAAGAGTCAGAAGATCAGAGACGGTCTCCCTCCCACTAGCTCTGTCCTTGTTCCACTATTTTTCTGAGAGAAAGCCATATCACAGTACTGCACAGCACCAGGGGGGTTTAAGGGTACAAAAGCGGGCCCAATTCCCCCGACAGTGGAATTGGTTTACTTTAGCAAGGGTATCAAAGTACTTCATCAACGAGAGAATTTTAAAATTTAATATCTCAAAAGCCCAAACGAACCGTGTGTGGAATACAGCGGAAAGCTCTCTGTGCGTGGATAACGGACAGATAAAATAAAAAGACAAAACAACAAAGATGAAAGGAAGTAGTTTTATAGAAAACCGATTTGGAAGGAGGTTACTTCAAACAAAGAAGCTCTTATTTAAAGGCGTAATTAGCATCGTCCAGCGTGTCCTTTAAAAAGACAGCCAACAGATTATTCGAAACAATCAGACGAAAAGAGCTTTATTTACAAAGCTAAAATGCTCAGGAGCAAATGCTGAAATTCCTGTGTGAGCGATGTGTGTTTGTGGATGGAGAAGACATGGCTTCAGTTCCACAAGAGGGTGGGTTTTATGTCTTTATTTGGAATAGATGTATGCTAAAATTGGCTCACGACACCACTTCATAAGTAGTCCAGGGTCAAACAAAGTGCAGTGCTTCAGAGCTCCCCCACAGCATGACAGACTGGGATTCTCAACAACTAAAGCACAAATATTTAAATAAACCAAATCCCTTTTACCCTCAAACACACCAAAGTTCCCACAGACAGTCAAGCTCAAAGTCTCTAGACAGACAGTAGACCCTACTTTCCTTTCACCCAATGAAGCTGGTCTGTGTGAGCGACAAATGCACACTTTCATAAGTCACGTGTATTATAGTGGACCGGCTCACCTCCTGCTTCTGTCTCTCTCACGCCGTCTAAAACTCAGGAATGAAATTTGCTACAATTCACCCATGGAGCAAAGAATTCAATCAGGGATGAAGACACAGTGGAAGAAGCGTTTGCACGGAGAAAATGACCAGCTCGGCCTGCTGGGAAGAGAGGAAGGTCACGAAGAGAAGCAACCAGCTTATTGGGAATCTCATTGTCCTGATCGGATATGCCCTCTCATGGGGCAGTTTACGAGCTACATCTTCTTTTACCTTCAGAACTGCATTAATTCTTTCTGACAAATGCAACTAGGTGTCTGAAACATTCCTCAGAGATTTTGATTCATATTTACATGATGGCATCTCATAGTTGCAGCTGATTTGTCAGCTGCACGTCCACAAAGAGAATCTCCAGGTCCATCACATCGCAACGCTGCTCTATTGGACTACAGTCAGGTGACTATGTAGGGTTATTGAGAGTATAATGAACTTGTCATGTTTGGGACACCGGTTTAATATTAGCGTAGATCTATGACATGGAATAAATAAGGTACTTCTATCCACACATCAGCCACATTTTCTGTAAACCTGGAAGATGGTGGTGCTAGAATATCCCAGTAGACGGGGAGCCTCTACGGATGTTTTCATACCTGATCGTCTGGTAGACTTTGTTCGACTGACGACCAAAATTGCAACATTTGTTACATTTTCAGCTGCTGTGGTTCACTTCCACACTGCACCGTGTCCAACGCTTCAGATCAATTGGAAAACCTGTTCAATCCCTTGTCTGTGATGGTGCTGCACCAAGAACCACAGAAGACGACAGCACAAAAACCTCTGAAGAAGACATGCACAACTTCTTTCTTCAACAAAAATGGAGCGACATTAGATTTTTGTGATTGTAGGAATTTCTCTTTTGTCTTTGTTGAAAGGTCAAGAGCCATTTCTCCCTGAAGAGTTTGACTCTTGGGTTTGTTTTGGTTGCATTTACCCAGAATGACAAAGAGTTCAATTACTCTCATGTGATTGGTTGATTTGTACAAACATTAATAAAGGCATATCTGTAAACAAAAATGACAGGTGAGTGTAAAAGTCCTGGTTGTCTGTTTGAGCCATCTTGACCGTTGATGCTGTAGAAAGCCAACAGCACTGGGGTGTGAAGGAAATTGAGTCTATTTTGCTCTCAGCCACATTGCATAGCCGGTGTGGAGCAATGGATGCAGACAGTCTGCCGACCTGAGTGACCTCTGGCCTACCCGGCCTTTCTAGAGCTAAACAAATGTGCCGTGAGAGCTCCACAAACATCCTTTCTCCCCAAGGTGATGCAAAAAAAATTCAAAAACGGACTGAAGACAAAAGAGCTTATTAACAAGATACACAACGGAAGGTAGTGAAGAAAAACAGAATGAGAAATGGGAATAAACGAACAACTGACAGCAAACGGTAGACACCAAAAGAAGTTGGCACTCGTCCATAAAAAGACAGCTGGCAGCGACACCCTTCATAAACCTGGCGGCGCAAGCGGCACGATGATAGCAACCTCGAGAGACGCTCAGACAGAGGGAGAGAGGGAGAGAGGAAGTGAGGAACGAGAGGTATGAAGAAGGGGGGTGGTGGCAGTAGATAACGTGGCTTCCGTCTCCAGACTGCTGTGCTAATTAACACAATTCCACATACAAGGCCCCCTGCTGGCCTCACAGGCTGGCCCCTGCCTTGTGCTCCTACAAGAAGGGACAGAGTGAAGGCTGTGTTGTCGTGCGAGGGGGAAGCGCTGGGGGAGTGAGAGAAATGAAAAGGGTTGAAAGGTGAGGTAAGGTCTGGTGGCCTTGTCTGAAGGTGAGTCAGCTCAGCTCCCCTGCCAGCCTTCATCCTGGCTCATCTGGCGTAAAGATGTGGAGGGAATGAAGACGAATGGGCTGGCGAACGGGGATGCTGATCAACAGCACAGTCACTCATCGCCTATCTCCCTCTGTTTCTCTCAACACCTAGAGGGAGCAGGAAAGAAAAAAAGAAGAGAGACGAAGAGGGACAGAGCAAAGCAAGGAGGCCAATGAGCCGGCACCAGCCCAGTAACAACACCACGGACACAAATCCCGGTTCTGTGCCATTAGCTCCAGACTGTCATAAATCAGACAAAGCCAGCCAGCAGGATGAGCGAGAAGGCCAAACAGTGAAGTCAAAAAACAACAGACACCCAGCACTGATGTGGCCGGGAGGAGAAACAAACAGCAACCTCTGGACAGATGAAGCATTAGTAATGAGCATCTGCAAACTTAGACAGCTCAACACATTAAAGCTGGATATTAACCCTATAGTCCATTGCAGCCTTAACTGTTTATATTTGGTTTGTATTTCTTATGCAAACCAAACATCCTCCAAGTCAGTTTATTTTAGTATGTTCACTTATGTTTGTGTTGATCACACACATAAGTTTAAATGTGTACCATTTGTTTTTGTATACAAAGAGTACTTCTTGTTTATCACTGCACAACACCCTTCATAGACCTAGCGGCGTGTTTAATAGAGGGCCTACGGACCGTGCGATTTACTAAAATATATTGATGCTACAATTTAGTTGCTTCAAAGCATTAATCTGCTTATTTTTAAATAGTCAAAGACTCAATTATTAATTTTTTTGTTGTTTTAAATATCTGAAATACTACCAAACTGGTGACGTGATTTTTCCTGTTTTATCCACAATTTCCTCTTGATCTGTTGCATTTTCTCTTGTCACTTCAAACCAATTGTTTGTCTTAAAAAATACCTAAAACTGCTGCTGCGCAAATTACTCAACAGGTTGTTGCTAAGTAACCAACGAGTGAGTGAGTTAGTTGATACCACTAACACACTGAGCTGGCAGCCTTTTTATTTGCCTACATCCCCCAGAATGCCATGCTGTTCTGGATTAAAGTCCAGTAAAATGATCAATTATTTTCTATTGACATTGATCATGTTATTGGTTTTGTGGCTCTTCCCTACTTGGTGGTAACTGGCTGGTTAGTTACATAAAAATCTATATTAAATTGTATGCTTTAAATGGATGTTTGTGACACAAATTAAGCAAATTTCAAGAAAGAAAAAAAAATGCTTTGTAAGCTCCTAAACACAGATTTAAGCCCATGGTTTCCGTTTTGCTTCCTAATTAAAAATTTGCTTCCTAATTTGCTTCCTCCATTATCATACAATCTAGATTACTCTGATATTAGCAGATTAGTTATTTTGTCATTATGACTGTCACTCTAATTTACGATGTACATTTAGAAGACGAAGGCTAGCGTTTTCATTATCGCGGATGTTGGTGGAACAATTACCATTTCTGCATGTAATGATCTCAACGGGGGATTTCCTGACCCAGATTTCAACCACACCCAACACAGGCATGATGCCTTGGCATACACCCTGCTGGCAAAGTAACATCTGCTTCTCTGCTCTCAAAGTTGTACACACAACTTCTATAAAACACTGCTAAAAGGCATCTGCTATATGGGAACAAGGGAAAGAGAGTTTCTGGAGGGGTGTCATGCAAAACCATTTGATTCCATGCAAGACTGTGTGTAGGAAGCAAGGCTTCGGATTGGCACAAAGCGGCAGCAGAGCAGGCTTTTGCAGAAGGATCTGGTATGAGTGTGCCAATCCTGCCTCACACAGCAGCACACCATGGGGAAGCTGAACATTTTTACGGTTGGATCCAATTAATTTCATCTCCACACACACCACACATTTCAACATGCTAGGAGCGTTAAGGAGAGGAGGTGGAGGTTTCAATAAGGTGGAGGTGTGCAGTGAGGCAAGTGGGAATGCAAAATAAAGAGGAAGAGGAAAGGATGAGCCAAGGTTGGGGAATCTTAGAATTCCCCGTTTCTTGCAAGAGGTGAAGAAAATGCAATTACACATGCCCTCTCATGCTTTTCAGGCAAGTATGGTGTGTAGACGCAAGAGGTTAGTGGTGGGGATTGTGCCCAGTGGCAACCTGCATTGCCATTTTCTATGCTAATAGACGCTTGTTCTGCATTTTAACAGACATTTGGTGGCACCGCTCGAAGCGTGGAACAGCGGAGGGGAGAGCGCACAGCGTATCTGTGGGTTGAGGAGGAGGAGGAAGAATCTGTCGCCTCGTGTCTCTGGAGATAGCAGGAATAATGAAAAACTCTCTGCTGGGACTTCAAAGCAAACGGCTGGTCATTTCCTGTGGTGATGGCTGATACGGGCCTGCATGTTCAGGCAACCTGCATGCACACACTTAGTCACACATTCCTGTTAGCAAATCCTCACACGGTGAAAACCACTTCCTTTGATGGTACAGTTGGTCCAAAAGAGGAGGAGGAACAAGGCTTTCGGACAATGAATAAATTTGAAAAGCCTTTGTGTGGCCCTGGCTGGATCATCCAAGTCTTTCAGTCGTCGCCTTGGGGTCAGCACTTATGCAATGTGGGTGTAATGCCAGAAACAAGGCTGACGTTTTGCACTGCAAAGAACAGTTTCTACTCAAAAGGCATTAGAAGACAAACATAACCTCAGTTTTTGTTATTCCATCTGCCAAACTCCAGACATTTTTTTGGCAGACAAAAACAGCAGCACTAAAACTCAGGTATAATTAATCATGTTTCATTAAGTTATTCTAATTTCAGAACTCTTGGCACGGAGGAGTTTACCATAGCCTCAAGAACTGGAGTTTAAAAAGTCTGATTTATTCATAAAATAAGCAGTGTCCTTCTGGCAGAGCTTTTCTTAGGCTGTCAAAATCAACGCAAAGAGAGATTTAGAAGATTTGGCAACCAAAAGTGTGGGAAAATGTGGAGATATGCATGTTGCTCATCTCATCTTCGCAGTCTGAATGGTAATCTATGTCAGGACAGAGGGCGGCTTGGCCAGCATGCTACACAGCCATAAACAAGCCAGCAGCAGCCATTTCTGGCTTATTGCATTTCTTATCGCGTCATCTCGTTCCGTTATGAAAGTCAGAATTCCCTGCAGGTTTTTCTCATGGTATGTACTGCATGTGTGCGAGTTTTCATTTAGAAACAAATTCATGCAGGTCCTTTTAGCCTTACATGCTGGCTAAAAAAAAAAAAAAAAAAAAAAATCTAAGGGCTCACATTGTGTGGCTCAGTGAGAACAAAAACACAGAAACATCTGGTTCTGTTCAAAATGCCAGGAATTCCTCTGCTGCTTGGTTCATATTACTTCCCGAATGCTAGCTGAGCAGGTCAACAGATAAACTATGCCCCCCAAACACAATGCCTTGGCTTTTCAGCGTGTAACCGAGGAGGTGTAATCTGACAAGTGATAGGGGTTTACACAGAGTTTACACTCAGTGTGGATGAGCCGTAAGCAGGAAGCTGCTCTGATTTCTACCTCATACCTGCTGCAATGAGCAGATCCCAAAGAAAGGCCATGTTTGAGATTTTGCCAGAGCAAAAACCTTCACCCCTCCCACTTATTTCCACTAAGGAAATCCCCACCAGAGGAGCAGCAACAAGAAGACTGAGACCAACGAGATTGAAATACACAAGTCAAAGGACAAAGAACCTGGAAGGCATCAAATGGCTAAAAAGAGAGTATTCAGTTTTTCAAATGAGGTTCTTTGTAGTTCTCCTACCAATCGAAAGATGTTATGTCACAGTGGATTTGTAGAAAAGTAAAAAGAAAAAAAAAAAAAAAGAGAAATATCAGAGTTGTAAAGAACCATAGACTCAAACAAAAAGTGTTCATATCTCTGGGATGTAACTGTATGTTAGAAGGTAATTAACATCTACATTATGGCAAGAGACATTATTTTAATCAACCAATGAATGCCCATCGGACTATTAAAAATTACTTTGTCCGAGTCTTCTGGCTGTATGACTCTTGTCACGATACTTTCAAAATAAAAGCCCTGGAAGACTACAAGAATCTCTGATGCTACTGCACAAATGATCACTTGATTCAAAATGAAAAACTTTACTCAGTTTCTGCCGACTGTGCTGCCTTCCAGATGTCTCTCAAGTCGGACCTGGGACTTGGTGAACAGACACACATTAAAATAAAAACAGCTGATGGATATTGTACACTGCAGAGTTTATAACTGGTTTTATGACCTACAAGCTGTGAGCAGTACTAATTTATATTTACAACTTTTACCATATTTTATAGACATGGGAGCCATATTGAATACTAAATTTGGCACTGGTCAACAACTTTCACTGCTCAAATTTCAATTTAGAGGGTGTTTTTCTTGCATTTCTAACTGGCTATTAGGGGGGAAAAAAACTAGCTCCAAATATTAAAAGGTATTCTTAATAGAGCTGCAATTGACGAAGTGAAATTACACAGCGTCACCCTTAGTCACCGTAATTTCATCACAGTTGTTTGGCGGAGATAACAGAGCTGCACTTATCTATATATGCTTAATACAGGTAACAAAGCAGCTACTGATAGCGTCACAACAACAATTAAGTATCTCTTTCAGGTAGGAGAGCAGAACAGTACTCAAGGGGCAGAGTCCTGCCTGTTTTAGATCTGTCCAACACATGATGCTGTGAATTATTTTCACAGCATCTCGCCAAGGTCTGTAATAATGAACCATTTATTTTTTGAAGTTGTGTTGAACTATGAAAAAAAAATAAAAAAATTAACGGGCAGAACAGCCATTAGGGATGACTGGCACTGGGCACCACTGCTGCTATCACAGGAAAAAAAAAACGAACCACAAAGTAGTAGTTGGAAGATGTGCTTTTTATTTTTCAACAGCAGTAAACCATGTTGTGTTCTGCATTTTGTTGAGAGAGCCCAGAGAAAGCTGCTTTTGATTTCAAGACAAATAGATCTGCACACTTTTAGGTCAGCTCTTTTTGCACACCAAGCTGGTTATAAACCCCCATACGTCATCCTTCCTTTACATTTCAGGTTGTGCTTGTTCCAATTCCCCCGCCCTATTCTCTTATCTCCCATGTTTGACAGAGTGATGTCTTCAGCCAAAATCACCCTGTCTATTGCGGTTCCCCAGGAGATGGAGTGCCACTGATGTAGACGATTCAATCAGAGAGAAGTGAAAGAGCAGATCACAGACAATACGCCGCGGCCCCATTACCCCCAATACCCGCTTACTGCTAGCGATGCTTAGCCCGGGCCCCCACCTAATGGGCCATAATATCATTTTACGCCATGTTCCAGCTCCTTATGCCAGATCTAAACACAACTGTGTCGCCAAGGCACAATAAAAACAGATATATTTCTTTATTACTCCTCACAAAGCATATCACCAGACCTGAGCACCCCTTCAAAGGAAACTAATATCTACAGGAAGCTGCTCTTTTCCTTGGCTCATTTAGAGCCGACGCGCTGTTGTTATTACTCTGAGCTGCACTCTGCCGGCCTCACACTCCCCATGCCGTTCACTCAAAAAGTAATGGATGTTTTATTATAATAAAATGAATACAATATCTTCGCCATAAATAGCGTACTTAAAAAGGCATTTTCTCTGCCTCCCAATATGTCTGGATGTCCATCATGCCTCAGGCTATCAGGCGCTACATGTTTAATTCAGAGTCACAGCTAGTTGCGGCTTGTGTGTCACTGTATAGATGAAAACAGTAACACGTCCAACCTTTGCTCACCTTTGACTTTCCATTCTATTCACCCAATAACACGGTGCACCTTCTAACAAGAGGTCACGGAGACTCATTACTTCGGTTGAAAGCAGAGGAAAGAATTATCGCCTGGGTTTTCTGTCCATTCATTTTCTTCATCTTCTGGATTAGATATAGACATGTGATGAGAAATCAGCTGGTGAGCAAATTCAGGCAATTTTACATTTAAGCAGCAGCCGGTCAGAGACTATTTACAATAGTTTAATATGTCTGCAGGCGAGTGAGAGAAAGCAAGACTTGCAGATAACAGGAAAGCTTGACCAAGTACAAGCAAGTAGAGTCCTTTTGAGCTTTCAGCCTTTGGCATGGACTTATGCTGGATTTGGTATTTGTTGGCAGCTTTTTGGAAACCAGAATTAAAGATCTACGTTCTTTGGCCAATACAGTGAACCCTCGTTTTTCGCGGGGGTTACATTCCAAAAAGAACCCGTGATGAGTGAAATCAGTGAAGTAGTAACCTTTATTTACTTTTTTTTTTTTTTTTTTACAATTATTATACAATGAAATACTCCATAATACATTGAAACCAAAGAACAAAACCTTTTTACAGGCCCAAGCATTTGTTTAACAAATAAAGTACTGTATAAACATTTTTTGTTTTTTTTGGTTTTGTTTCGTGTTTTTCTTTTTTAACAAATAACTACTGTACTGTAAAATAATAATTTTAATCATCGATACGAACTGAAGGCTTCAAATTACGGAGATCAGCACCGCCACCCGAGTCATTGAATTAGAATGGGAGAAAATGAAAAATGATTATGAAAAAAAATACAAAGTACAGTAGGACAAATAGTGACTCACGTGTATATGTATTGTCCGAAAAATATGGTACCTAGATGTTGTAATATTGCATCGTCATCCTATACAAATACATATTGAGTCCGGCAAAAATGTTCTAATCTGCAAATGCAGGAGGCATAAGCACAAACAGGCTGCACCAATATTGTTACTCTTCAGTGATGAAGTTGTTACTGTGTGAAAACAGTGTTTTTATTATAAAAGGTTTGTTGAAAACTGAAACTAGAGAAACAGAAAGAGCCCTTAGCAGCGTCAAGAAAGAAAACAGTTCTCTGATGTTCAGTCAAGCTGTTACAACAAGGAATGAGACATCAGAAGACAACAGGAAGCCCAACATCTTACAGCAGAGTTGCTCCGTTTTTGTACATTTTGACAATCTGACTCCACCTGCTAGGACGCACGCTGAAAAAAGAAATGTTTGCAGCCTTTTTGGAAATCTCAATAAAAGTAAAAGGACCACCAACTCCATAGAAAATACATAAAGAAAAGGCAGTTTTATTCATGTTAAATGTCCCAATAGTGCAAAAATAGATATAGCAAACAGATATCACATTTTTAAAAGATCAACTATCATTTTATCTTTGACATATTGGTGAAATCATATCCAAGTCGATACATGAAGTGGCATCTCCCCTGGTCTGTGGCAGCAATAGTATTGCTGCTTTTTGTGATAACAATTACAACTGATCTACATTATCCTGACTCCTCTCTTTATCTTTCATCATTGCAATGTCCTCATATTTTCTGCAAGCTTCTCATCCAGTAAGATATGCATCTGACGAGGACATAAAGGGCAGCAAGAGTCCCCGCGCCTGGCCAAATATATCATTGGCATGCAGAGTTTGAATGCGTGTCGCTCGATATATAACACCCCATCAATAACTGCATCCAAGCATTCTTTCTACAATAATAATTTTGCAGACTCTGTTACTGAGATTATGATTGAAGTTCAGTATATTGGGAAACTCTAGTCTTTTAAAAATGGAATTGTGCAACAAAAAAAGGTTACCCAAAACGCCTATGTAGTTACCATAAAGTAATGACTTAAGCTGATGTAACCATCAATCTGATGTAACCATTTAAAATCAATGATATTAATTTTAAATGTCTTGTTGGGGAACAATCTGGCTTTATTTATAAATGCTAATACACTAGCAGAACACGGTGGATTTTTTATTTATTTATTTACTTATTTTATTTATTTGTATAGCACATTTCAGCAGCAAGGCATTTTTCTTCATTTGTGGATTTTTTAGGATATGGAAAAAGCTCAACAACTTTGAACTTTTTGAATATTCATTGTCATTAGGTAATTCGCATGTCTAATTTATGCAGAAAGCAGGAAAACTCCAGCTTGTATCAACTAAAATCTGTCAAATAAAAAAAAAAAAATCTCAATTTAGAGAAGAACTTATACCACAAACAACAAATAATTCTGAACTATACAAGGACTGCAGCACCATTATCCCATACACATATATTTTTATATATATACACACACACATATATCCTAAGGTCAGATCAGGCTATTTACACTATGAGGCGGATGAGACGAGCAAAATCCTAGATGGGGTGTGTGTGTGTGTGTGTGTGTGTGTGTGTGTGTGTGTGTGGGGGTGTGTGTGTGTGTGCGTGTGTCTGCATGTGTGTAGATGTATAGAGATGGAGGCAGATGAGAAGTTGGGGGAATCCAATCTCTCACACTGAGGAGCAGAGACAGGTGGGCAGATATGCCCCAAACCGAGGATAACCCCTGCAGTATCCAAGAGTGAAATGACAGGATTACAGAGGCATTAGGAACCTTACTGAAATGGTTGATAATGCTGTTTATGGTTGGAAGTCACGCTGGCAAAAGAGAAAAATAAATAAAAATATTTTACTAATGAAAATATGGACAAGCTTCTTCTCAGTTATTGAGCGTAAAATTCAAGGACAGGAACTTCTTGCTCCATTTACAGCAGAGAGTTGATGTTGCCCACTTGACAGATTCTTGGAGCAAATGTATATATATATATATATATATATATATATATATATATATATATATAAAAGATGCGTCTTCATCACAGTTTTCTGCTCAAACCTTTTAACACTTGCGACAGTAAACATAAGCCCCACTATCCAGGTTGAGAACGGGATTATTGTTGTGTCAACAAACCCCCATAGATAATAGTAATTACTGCCCTGGCTGCTGCGCCATCAGACTGAGGCAACTTCACTAGCTGACAGCTTGGTCCTAATTACCGAGAACCACCAATTACGAGCTTCATTTCATTATTTATATTCTACAGAGCGACCAAATAAAAGAGACTTCAGTTACTCCGAGTGCTCACATCTCTGGCAGCTGCAGGAGCGTCCAGAGAGCTGCTGAATCACGCTCACTTTTTTGGGGTTTTTTTTTCCTGATGATAAGCTTGTAACCAGGCAAACAGTGAACTGATGATGCACATATATGCAAAAAAAAACTGCTGTTCCAGAAGGAAACTGCAGTTACTTTGTTTTTGTCAGCCACAGGAAGTAATTTAGCTACATAGGAAGTGTGTTATCTACTCCTCCACTAGCAGTTAAAATTTCAATCATTCCACAGCTTGATATGTGCAGAAATTAAATGACAAAACTGCTTCAATTTTAAAGCAGTCTTCAAAAATATTGAAATAAACACCAGCTTCTTATCGGTTAAGTGTATTCAACCACACTGATTTGCACAGATGTTCGCGATCACCCCCGACTGCCAAGCGGCGTCCAGAGATGGCTGACAGGAGGGAGGCAAGGAGAGGGCTCGGGGCGGGGGTGTGAAATTCAGCTATTCCTGCTCCAGTGATTTCTCCGGAAACTTGGCAGATCATTGTGGAGATTTGTATGTCTGTGGATTTGACATGAAACTGTTTGAGAGGCTCGTCTGGAATCCGTCTTTCAACGAGCCATCCCTTCACCCTCCCCTCGCTGCTCATGTCATGTTCCTATAATTCCTGAAGGCCACAGTTCCCAGCCTAACAAAAGCTGCAGATGTGGTGATTATCTTGGGGTATTTTATGGCTTGTACGATCCACTGAAAGACGACCGTTATTACACCTGCTGAATCAAAACAAAACAAACACGTGTGTGTAGAAGCTGCAAAATAGGCAGAGCAAACAAAAGAAAAAAAAAAAGCATCTGCACAATCTATTCAGACATCTGCAATTGCACACCTTGTTGATCTCTATGATTCAGTGCAAATTCAGTGATTCACACAATGAAACGGAAACTCGCGCTCAGAAAGCTATAAAGCATGCAGAGCTAACACGTTCCAAAGAGATAACCTAGCACAAAAAAATTAAAAAAATGGAAACATAATTACAAAAAAAGAACGCACTGTAGAAATCCAAAACTCTTAGCATGTAGATGACAGCTGTGCAGGGCAGGCCTTGTTTGCACGGCCTGAAGAGGAGCAGTATATGTGGCCTGGAGGCCGTATCCGTTCCAACTGTGCCCTGGCACGAAAACGATCAGCCCGATCCGACTCGACAGCTTGGATATTTGCAGGGGGCGATGGAAAACTGGAACGTTGCAGCACCGTGTTGGAGGTGGGGGAGGTGGGCCGGCGGTGATGAGTCAGGAACAAGGTGGTTTCTATTATTTTAGGTCCGCAAGGACGTGACATTTCCAAAGTCTGATGAGCAAGACCGAACCGCGGTGGGTGAAGGAGGTGCCATTTCTGTGAGGGCCTGAGGCAGCCAAGTTTATCCAAAAGCACATGTGTCTGGAGGACATATGAGCATTTTTAACTATTTCCAAACATTTATTAGGCGTCTGTATATGCTGCAGCGGTCAAAACCTGCATGGTGATGATGCATCTTTAAAGCCTGGAGTTAGTTTAGGTAATTATCATTGAGACAAAAAGATAAACAGGTCTGAGGTCATGTAGCTCATGGGAGGAAAAACAAAACTAAGAACAAAAGTTAAAAGGCATGACGAGTAGCCTTGCAAGAAAAAAATTACTTTTTTAGCATGACAAATTTATTTAATCTTATCTTGTTTCCATCATCATAATCCATCATCACTTACAAAGAATCAGAGTTTGGGATTTTCCTTAAAACTAAAGAAATGCAGGAGGTTTTCACAACCAAACATAATTTTAAAAAGTGATGCAATGAGAAACCTGCTTGTTATGTGAATCTGTTCAGTTTAGCCTGCTTTGACCACTGACAAGAAAATTAAAAATCTTATCAGTGTGGTTGATGTTACTGACTGAAGACTCAAAGGCTCAGTGTTTTTAGGATCAAAGACAAAGTAGAAACAAAAAAAGTGAACAAAGAGACGCAAACCAATTTGTAGGACATAGAGACATGTCTGAAGTTTGTTACGCAGATAACAGAAAAGGTGAGCGGAGAACAGGAAAGGCGCTTTATACAATCTCTTCAGACTATAATCCTGTCAGTCATCCTGGCAGCCTTTGATAAATCTCAGTGTTGAGGTAAGGCTCTTCCTTTGAGGAACAGACAGAGTGTTGTTTTAGCACCATGTGCAAAACTAACTTGAAACAGCAGTTTAAAAGGTCAAATGAAAAATAATTAATACAGTAAATCCCGATTTTACACGGATTGAACTCTCAAACACATGCTGCTCCTAAAATAAATAGATTTTTTTCTATTACTAAAGTTACTATGGCTGAAGAGAAAGCAAAATCAGTTAAACTCAGTATCAAGCCAAGTCAAATAAACAAAAAGAATCAGCAATCGGAAAATCGGACAAAATAATTTTGATCTGTGCAGCTCAATGTGAAGTTTCACAAGACAACACTGCCCCACGAACAGCTTTGCTTACCATTTAAAATGCAGAATAACGGGAAAAATTAATTTTTTTTTTTTAATTAAAAATTACAACATTCTGTTGCACAAGAGAATAGAAAGCTACAGGCCCCACCCTGTCCCCAGGGTTAAAAAAAAAAAACATTTGTTTGATTTAGTGCATGGTAATTCATTCACCCCCAATGTAGCTCTTTGCTCTGGGGTAGCACTGATGCAAAGCCTCCTGGGAAAAATGATTGACACTTCTTAATCCTCGTGGATAGCAAAAAGCATGTCATTACCATGACATTTATACCATCTTCTGGGACATGAGATGAAGAGCGTAAACAACAAAAGGGATAAACAGCGAAAACTCCATAAATAAGGAGTGCGAATGTTTGTGGGATGCATTTTTGGGTCACACGTGTAGCTTAAATATTTCACTCTGGCTGTGCTCACTTAATAGAACGGGGATGGAGAGATGCCTGTGCGCTGGCACTGGGGTAGCCAAGATTTCAAATTATCCAACATTTTATTTATCTATAACAACAGAGGGCTGGCTGGTGGGCACAGAGGACTGCAGGAAATGTGATGGAAAGTGGAGCACAACTGTAATGACCAAAGCAAACAGCTGATAATGAGGAAGATGCATGGGGGTGGGGGGGTGAGGGAGAAGGAGTCATCTGTCAAGCTAAGCACTACACAGATGAGTAAGAGGCATCCAGAGAAATCAGCAACTCCTCAAGCTTTCTGACAGCTTTGGGACTTAAACACCACAGAAACTGTTTGTGACAAAGTGAGAAATATCCGACAAGCCTTGATATATCAGTCACAATTATGTTGCGACGTTCTTCACCTTAATTCATCTCTTTGACTGGATGAGCGGAGCAGCGTTTCTCCTCTTCAATTAAACGCGTAAAGAAAAGGTTTTAACAGCGATCTCCATAAAAACCATTACAGCAGCAGTTAATTACTGGGAATCTTCAGCTAATGAGCATCGGAGCAGATTTAATTACTCATATCCCTTAATAAACAAACAGATCTTAATAGAGCGCCCATAAAGTTTCATCAGGACGGACCGAGACTTTGAGAACTTGCCTCAACTTGTAGGACAAGGCGTGGCTTGTAATTGGGGCATAGTTTCCTGAAACAGAGCGCTGGGCAACAGAACTACTTCCTCTTCTTGATGCTGTTCAGTTTCTTTCCTCCAGAACTTTTAAAACAGATAAACAGGGAGCAAAATGGTTATCAAGTGAGGAGGCTCGATTGATTACTGGGATCCTATGCACATTTCAAGTGAAAATAACCACACTCCAACAGTGCTGTCTGTTAAACTCATTTTTCAAAGAAAGGAATGAAGATATATGCCTTAGTTTGAGAATTGCATGAAAATGGACAAAGGTAGCTAAAACATATTAGTTTAATGGTCACCATTTTCAAGTTGTATTGATGTAGAATTATAATTTAACATCTAAAACTGGGGAGCTTTTTCCCCTGAAACTGTGGGATATAAAATGAAGTACTGGACGTGCCATTTTTTTTTTTTTTTTAAATACAGTTTTCTTTCACCATCCTTATTCAGACCTGAAACACCACCGTTTCAAATTCAATACCTTTTCAGACAGCATAGGAACCTTGTAATTATACCACCTCCACACCATTAGCTCCACACCCTGCTGTTTACTCAAAGCAGTTTGATACAGCGAGGCCTGGCCGGAAACTGATTCACCCATCAGGAGAAAACGGGAGCTGAAATGCCCTTTTTTTTTTTTTCTTCTCCCTCCCATCTTGGCTGCTGCCCAATGGGAGACCATAAAAAATTACTTAAATCCAACTGTGTTTAGCGCAGACAAAGAGTGTGAGCAGAGTGTGAGCCAGAGAAAGTGAGGAAATGCAGGGACAGAGTCTACAGAGTCTAAAAATACAGGTTAAGAAAGAGTATACAAATAATGGCAAGTTTTTATTAACAAAAAAAAAAAAAAAAAAAGAAAGAAAAGTGTGACGGGCAGAGCTGGTGGTCCAGAAAATAGCTAGACCCCGATGAATTTTTCTTTGTACAAAAAAAGAAAAAAGTCAAAGAACACAGCAAAGTGGTGCAAGTAAATGAGAGGATAAGTGAAAATAAAACGACCTTGGGTTGCTACTCACTAGAGAGAGGCCGACAGGGGTGCTGGGTGCGTCTTGGCTGCTGGAGTGGAACAGAGTAGGGTGCAGCGGCGGCTGCACAGTGTGTGCTCAGTGGACACTTCAATCACAGGTAGCCCCAGCCCCAGGCGAACTTGGCCAATTAGCCACACACTGCCGCTGACCCCTGGCTTCATTAAGGGCTCGGGCTCTGGAGGGGGAAGAAACAGGGGAGGATTAGAAGGCGAGAGGGGAGACTGTCATTACTGGCGACGGTTTGAAAAGACGCGTCTACACCTTATGCTTAAGGTGGGACTGAAGGTTACAGACGAATACAATCAAGTGTGGAAACAGACTCAGCTCTTGCATGTATCCACTGCCTCCAAAAATCACACTCTCCACATCCCTGAGGGTTTATACCTGCAGCAAAGGTGGTGGAGGTGAGAGTTGGAGCTACAGAGGCCAGAGGGCAACGCCACACCCCCACCTTAAAACACAGCTGCAGTGACAGCAACAGGTGTGGTGGCCGGCAGACATGCAATTATCAGGCTGAGATTCTGCTCTTTGTGACAGAAACAACAGCAGATCAGAGCGAAGATTAGAGCTACAGGGGGAGAGAAGAGGAGCGGGACGGGAGGAGACCGAGATGAGAGGGAAGAGGGGAGGATGCTCTACTATGAGTCCCTCGAGGATGGAAGGAAAAAAGTCTTTCTGTTCTGTTCTTTTGATCGGCAAGTCCTCAGAAACTGAAGAAAATGCAGATCAAAAGCCAGCCCCACGCTGTCAATCACACGTTCACTTTCACACATCAGCATGAAGGTGATTAGTTTTGACCTTTAGAGGACTTTCAATTATTTTTTCCTCAATTATAAAAAAACTAAAATAAAATACAGCTCACTGATAATTAGTTGGGTTCTGGCTAAATTCCTGTTGTATATCTGCCTATAGTTTTTCTTAGAAATAGTAGAGCTCAATCAAACTGGTTGGATTCCTGCCAGACATTTAGCTTTTAAGCATAGGTCATGCATTTTCAGAACAGTTAAAGTTGAGCCCAACATGGAGCAGGCCTCAGGATCATCGTCTTGTGCAAACGCCAAATTGGATCAACCATCCGCCTGTTGATTTTAGGTGCTTCAACTCATCCACTTCACTATTGCAATTCACTACTACCCCCGGAAACAGCAACACAGTATAATGCTACAACCATGTTTGAGAGTTGCTACAAAGAGCTCTTTACAGCTTCACTTTGATCTTCAAAGACTCTTATTATGGTCAAATTGGTCACTATTTTCTCTTGTCTGGCCTTTTAGGTTAAATTTTAGAGTACTGCAACCTCTCAAGTCTATGATGATTCAAACGTCACTTTCCTGTGCATTGACCAGACAGATGCATCTTCCAGATTATTATAGAGCTCAAATAGGTTACAACAATCTCAAACACACATTAAAACTGGTTTTGGATTGGATAAAGACTAACATTAAGCTCCTGGATGGCTCCAGCCTCAACTGTACTGACAATTTATGGACTTTGCTTAAAAGCTTAGTCCCAAGACATGAAACAAATATAAATGTTTCATGTGATTATGATTAAAAGAGTTATGATTTATGATTATGATTAAAAGAGCAAGATTTATATCAGCAGCTTGCTTGTGGCTACTACTTATCAGAAATGTAATCTGTGTGTATACATTTCTTAAAAGGCAGTATTGTGTATTTTCCAGATGCATAGTGCCATTTTAGTTATAAAAAATTCTGTATAGAACATTAAAAAAATATATATTTCACAATCTTACACCTTGAAATTGGGCCTTTGTCCTTTTAAGAAAGTCCTGCTTTTTCCGACACTCCATTTTCAGGAAGTCGTCACAACATGGCTCCTTTATTAACCCTTCAACAACATTTTTACCAGTTTTGCACTGAGATGTAGCTCATATATTGATCTCTGTTGATGCAATTAGCTGTGTGATAATTGCTTCTGGTTAGTCTGAAGGACCTGAGTGAGGAGCAGTGGGGGATGCTGCTCTGTGAGGTGGAAGCTCAGAAGCTGCAGCACCAAGGAGGAGCTTCGTTCCACCCAGCGTTTTGGACATCTGAATGGTTGCCACAGGAGATTAAAGGATTTCTCAAACACATATTAAAGAATCAAGGCAGCACTCCAGCTATGTTTTTTAAGGAGGTAATAACATAACACGATTTAAAGCTCAAAAATGTTGATTTCACATACCATTGCCCCTTTTTGTGGGACTTCAAACCTGTGTTGAAATGGAGAACACACATTATATGGTTCAAGTCATAATTTCTCCATCACCAAAATAGGTAAAATGCATCATTAGAAGCACATTAATATCCCATTTAAATCAACAATAATAACTGTGTGCACTCATTTACCAGCATTGTATACTTTGCCCTTCTGCAGCAGGAATCAATTTACTCCGGGTAGTGGTCTGAGGAGACCTCATACACATGTTTGCACGACACTTATAAAAAGCCAAAACATCTTGCATCATTTCAGAGTAGGTGGAGCAGTTTGTGGCTATATGGGACACGCAAGGCTCGGCAACAGTTAGTCATATACAAATGTTTTTCTCCCTTACAAAAGCAGAAATCCACATGGGACTTGTGCCTGCGTCACATTTACTGTGGAAACCTCAGAGGTGCCGTGGAGGAGTGGGGCGCTTCATACCAGTGTTCCCTCTGATTACAGGGCTTTGACCTAGCTAAAGAAAAATGTTTATAAGGTGGGCTACCACAATAGTAACTACTGTTACTATCCTGGTATCTCCTTATTTAAAACAAGCCAAGGATAAAAGATCAATGGTCCAAGTCGGAACAAGAATTGGAGGGAAAAGTTTGCAAACATGGTGGGAGATTATGAGGTGGGGGAGTGGAAAGAGCGCCAACGAAGAGGGATCTAGCTCATCTGGGTGCTAGTGGCTTATTGATCGGAGAAGACACACAGCTCCGAGCCATTCATCACAGGCCACTCTCAGGTCCTTAGATAAGTCCTGTGATAGTGCCTGCTTGCTGAGCAGCTGCAACTGGCCACATCCATTATCGCTCGAACGAAGAGCTACAGGGGGAGTATCATGCCTCCCCCCCAGGCTTATAATACATATGCCTATTCCCACTACCCTGGGAATAGGCATGGAAAGGGCTGCCGGGTGACATGGCAGAAGGAAGGCTGGATTCAAAATAGAAAAGAAGCCAGTGGTTAAGGGCTTGTGGCTGACGCTAATGCCTACAAAGGCAAAAGCTGCAGTTAAAGGGCTGGAGTTTGATGAAAAAATCGTGCCCCAACAGCCACAAACAAAATGAAAAACTCTCCGTTTGCACCAGCAGGAGGTGGGAACTTTTTTATGGTCCTATTGCTTCCGTTTCACTATTAGCAAAGCTGTTTTGTAGCAGATAGTACACAAACCAGCTGAGCGACAGGCAGATCTGAAAACCGCTGAGTGGTTCTGACTGTATGTATGACTGAACGCGAGTGTGTATGTGTATAAAGGAGAATTCCCCAACTGGGCAGGTGGGGATCAGCCATAATGAGCCATGCAGGGAAAGAAGACAGAAAGGGAAGGCAGGAAAAAAAAGATGACAGGAGGAGTGATGGCGACAGGCTCAGAGCCAGAGACAGGGCCCCAAAAGAGCAATTACAGGAGCTCTGGAGAAGGTGTGGGCCTCGTCCCAAGGCATGGTTTCAAACAGCACAAAGCCCTGCCAGACATGTACTCGCAGGCAAACACAGACACATGTATACTGGCTTTATATACCGTTCTTATGTCAAAATCCTATAGTTTATATACAGAAGTCTACTATGACATTAAGGTGTCCAAAGGCCAGAGTTTAAATAAGGGTATTAAGGAAAGAAAAAAACAGGATGGATAGATGGTGATCAAGTGCATTAAACACAGACCATTAGATGGATGAATGGATGGACAAACAATTTGAAAGATGAACAGACAGACAGGCAAGAATTGCCGACTGAAATTGATGGCCTCATGGTAGGACACATGGATAAACAAATAGTTGGACGTGTGAATGGTAGGCCTGTCACAATAAATCAATTAATTACATGATAGATTAAAACAAACGCAACAATTTTCATTTGCTTGACTGATGGTTTTTCTCTTTTTACCAAAAACTGCATGATAAAAGTTGTCAGTCTGGTTCTCTGGTCTCAAAGATCCCTTTTCATGAAATAATTTTGTTTACAGACACTTCATAATTCATTTTATTTGCTGTTTTTTTATTTTGGATATTTCAAATGAAGTCTGTAAACAAAATTATTTTCTTATACGTTTTGTTTATGATCGTCATTTTGTGCAACTTAGGAAGAGATCTCTTCATGATAAACTTCATTTATCATGAAGCGTCTCTTCATGATAAATGAAGAGAAACAAAATTTCTATTTGTTTTCCAGTTCCAGTGTTTAAAAGTTCATTAAAATTTAAAGTTTATTGATCTCTGGGAATGTGTTCTTGCAGTTATTACTATTACTTGAACATGGTCTCAAAACAATATTATCGTTTATTATCGCAATAAGCTCTAGGACAATTTATTGTAAAGCAAAATTTGTTATCGTGACAAAAAAATGGGAAGACAAGTGGTTGGGTTAATGAACATACCAATGGCCAGCCAAACATACTGAAAGGTCATTTAAGCAAAGATACAGGGGATAAAGTCCTAAAATACAAATCAAATATGTACTGCTGTGTCATCGTGCATCAATGTATCATTGTGCTTTAAGGTGTATAACTGGTAGCAGACGAAACAATCTGATAATCCTGATTTATAAATCTCTACTCTGCCTAAATCCAGCATATTTAAGCTCTCTCTTACATAGATCTGTTGGTTCTCATTCTTTACGCTCTAATGAAATTTTTCTTCTGCATGTTCCACGTGTTCGAAAGGAAAAAGGGAAACAAGCATTCAGTGTGTTGGCTCCGACAGCGTGGAATCAACTCCAGTCTGAACTCAAGATGTCAAATTATTTCACTGGATTTATTTAGAGCGGTTCTTAAAAATAGACAAGAGTCTATGAAGCAATGTTACTGCTTTTAACTTGTTTTTGTTGTTTTATATTTGTGAAACAAACCTGGTTATTTTGTAACCAGGTTGCTGTGTATTGCAGACTTCTGCCCAGGTCCCTCTTGAAAATGAGATCCAGATCTCAATGGGGTTTACCTGGTTAAATAAAGGAAATAAAAATAAAAAAAGCTGTTAGAAGCCATAGGAACAACAAAGACGGGGTGAAAACGCAAAACGGGAAGGAAGGAAGCAGGAGGGAATATTTTCAAGTGTAAATCAGCATGCTACATGCCGCACATGTTTGTGCCGGTACATTCTGTGCTGCTCTGAATCTGCTTCCTAACACCACAGGCTGAAACAAAAGCCCAAACTCCAAGGTTCTGGTCCGCATGCCGAAAACTTTCAAGTGAATTCTGCTGCGACTGGTGGGCGCTAAACAACAGTGAACGGTCTGGACAGCCTCTCACCATGGTGCCCGTCACAAACAGGGCTCTGAAATAGCTTCTGAAGGCAACCATTTTTGGCCTTCTCCACTCCACCACTTAAAGGAGAATGACAAGATGGGGAGAGCAGACATAAATGACGGGAGAACGAGAGAAGATATGCAAACAGATATGTGGGGGAGGAGAAATTAAATTAAGAGAAAAGTTCTTGCGCACCGGTACGGACCATTGATTTCCCATTCTCTTGGAAAGATTTAATGAGCTTAAATAGGAGGCTGGTTTGACACTGCCACAATGACTCTGAGAAAGCTCCCTGTGAGAGGAAATCGTTCAGAGGCTGTGACGGCTACCAGCGAGAGGGGAGGGAGATGAGATGCAGGAAGGGAATGTTTTCACGCCAAAGTAGGAGACATGAGGAAGACAGATGTTGGATTATGCTTGGGAAATGGTCCACGGCTAGCTTTACTTGTCTGGTTCTCAATGAGCAGCGAAGACGGGGGGGAGGGAAGGGAGGTGAGGATGAAGGATGAAAGGGATTAGAGCAAGAGAGGCAGATGCTGAAAGAGGCTAAAAGGTGGTCTACATTCAACTGAGCTGCCAAGTTATATAGGTGCTTACTCACAACAGGCGCTCATTATAACCCAACGATCTCCGAGGTGATTGACAGTTCCTGCTCGACTGCGGCGCTTCACCTCATTACTTTCTGGATGGCCTCCCCATGAGCCATTGAAGAGATGCAATTGCTTAGCAGCCATCTTGTTTTCCAACCCTTCCCTCTCACTATCACACCTCCGTAGGCAGGAGCACCGTAGTGACTTCCGAGAGCAGAGTGCTCGGGCGCTTCACCGCGCTCTACCGCTGATGAGGGCCACACTGGGAATCATCAGTAGCCGTTTTATGAAGCTGTCTGGCAGAGTGAATGCGCTCAACATCCCGCCACTTTTTAAATTTTTTTTTTTTTTTTTTTTTTTGCAGGCAATGACGGTAATAGGGAAGTGGTCTCAGGCATAGCTGTGAGCCGTTACCAAAGGGATGAGGGCTTCTCTTCGCCAACTGTTGGATGCCACAGTGTGCTCAATGACTTCCTTCATCCAAACTTAAATTAAAAGCAGTTTTACCCTGGAGATGCACTTGCTCCAGATGATAAATATGGGAACATCTCTGACAGAAGTAAGTAATTGGGTCACTCTGTTAGAGCATTGCAAAAGTATTTATCCTGAGATTAATTTACACAGAATCACTCTTCACTAATTAGATTACAGACATTTTTAAGGGCATCAGAATAGAGGTAGCTGACTATATATATACACTTGACAAAAATAGTCCTATGTACCCTCCTTTTTCTCCTTCAGAGTTGAGCTCCACATTGTGTTTGTCCATCATGCAAACCCACAGTAAAAAGCATGTTGATGATTGTTTGGAACATGACAATTTGAAAAAGCTCAATGGGAGAAAGGTTTCCCCCAGAAAACTTGCTGAGCCTGGTGGCTGTCATTCATCCAGCGGCCCGTCATGTTTTTGAGTTAAAAAATGTTTAAAGTTCACAGAAAATTTGAAAATATAACTTGATAATTATGTGTTATTGGACGATTGTAATATTAATATCTGAATACCAACTAGAAAGTCTTATAAAATGCAAACATTTAAAAAACTTAAATAAGCAATGCTAAGCCTGGTGGGGGCGCAAGTACAGCCTGGTGGCCTGCCAGGCTTATAATACACTGTGGGAAACCCTGTGTAAACACTTTTGCAACTCTTGATATGAAACTGCCAGCCTACTGCTTACTATGTTTCAGTTACACAATTCTGTAACTTTGTAATTAAAACATATTTGCTTTCTGTAAAAACCAACTAAGAAAAGAAAGAAAAAAAAAAAGAATGGGACCCGTACTTGAGTTTAATACAACAGGTTTCTGCAAAATGACTCGGAAAAGCCTCATTTCCGCAAAGATGGCCAATAAAATGCGAGTTGGCAATTAAAGCATTGATTTATAATGAAATTATTCAGGGCAATTTGATGCTAGCTACATTCAGATTTAATGATGCACGATTTGCAGAGTTTGCATGTGCAGTGAGGCAAAGAAGAGTTCCACCGTACTTTACACAAATTTAGATTGATTGCTTATAACTGGATTTCTGCTGGATGCAGAAGATTTCCAAAAATCATCTAATAACTTGTGGTTTTAATGTCTAGTCATATGTACCCACACGTAAAATAGATGTCAAGTGAGTTTGCATAAATACAACATTTTGCAAAATAACATTTGAACCTTTTTGCCCCTTAGTTTATCCATTAACTGCAAACTTAATGTACTAGTCTGATTTTACAAAATTTGCATATTTGTGTAGTGAAAACAGTAAATTTTCTAATTTTTTAATTAATGCAAGTTATAAAAATCATTTAGAGTGCATTTCTACTCTGCTCCCTTAAATCTGATACCCTTAAATAAAATCAGATATAATTCCTATAATTAGTAAACAAAAACCACATGGCATCAACTTGATTTAAAAAAAACTTTCACCAAACTATCATAATTACATGTATGGTTTCAATGATAGAAACCAAACCTAATGAAATCTTTTAAACATTGATGGTGAAAAAACAATACAGAAAAAAAGGCAGAAAAAAAACTTAGCTACTTGGATTTTTTATTTATTTTTTTTGCCAAATGTTGTATTTCAGAAGCCTGTGTTTGCATTTAGGCCCAGGACGTTTCAAAGTTTAGAGGTGTTTTTCTTCCAACAAAAATCTGTTTCCCAAATCAAGAGAGCAAAGACAGAGCTAATCAGTTTCTGACCCTGTATTTTTACTTCACCTCAAACTTTTGCTCAAGAGCTGATAACACAGCTGGCTGGCAACGTGTCTCAGAGTGTTTACCCAGACGGATGCATAGTAAGCAGTACAGCAGCGACTGTGGGTGTTGTACACAACTGGCAGCAGTGCTGAGGCCATGTTTCGCAGGGCATTCGTCTGTGACTCGCAGCGAATGTTATGCTGAGGGGGGGACATATTTTTAAAGAAAATGCATCTTAAGCTGAAACAATCATGTGGTTCTCTGGTGATTAATTATAGCAAGAGGAAAAACAGCCCGTATGAGAGTTCCCCCATTTGCTTCTGAAGAACTGGAGCGGAGGCACACAGGCGTGCACTCCCACACAAGCTGGAAATGGCTAACAGGAGCAAAAACAACTCAAAGACGACATGTTTTACTGTTTCAGATAGTCAGAATCAACATTTTCTGAGCCAGCAAGACACAAACTTTCACAGTGGAGTTCTTTCATGGGTTCAGATTTATGCCGGACACCAGACCAGTAACCAGACCATTTATACTGGTTATATATATGGACTGTGGATAGAAGGTTATTATAGGAACAAAAAGCTATATTTCATAATTGTACCACCGTGCTTGTGTCCCCTCAGTGAAATTGGCTCTCCAAAATATATTCCCCGTCTCTTTATCTCTCTTGTCTGGCAGAGAGGGTGATTTTGACATCCTGACTGTCTCTGCTCATGCAATAACCACCCTCCATTTGTATCTGAGGAGGGTGCATTAACTGGACAGCGTAATCAGCCCGCACAGGAAAAGCAGCGAGCCTCACCGACCGACTGCTTTTTACCACTCTGTGCTATAACAGCTCGCCATTAGGCCACAATTAGTGCAGCTGCTTTGGGGGGAAAGCAGCCCCTCCAAAGCCCTTTGGGTTGCAGAGTGGAAGCGAGAAGCAAGACTTTTCGTCAAAGTCTATTGTTGAGACAAACATTCAAAGAGAGATAATCTGATTTGTTACCATTCCTGATGGTAAATGCAGAGGGACTAAAAAGCCTCACACAGTACCACGGGACATTGCTCCAATCCAATTTGAGGGTATTGACACTGCAAACAGCTAATCACCAGATAATGCAGACAAGAGAATATCTTACAATATAAAAGGAGAGGGGTTGATTTTCCAATGTAGGAGGGAGAATTAGACTTAAATAGTCCTGTAGCAACTTCCACAAAGTTTAGCACACACAAAGATGTTCCCTTCCCCAGGGGATTTGAAACAATGACGTGAAAGCGCACGTTCCTGTGGTCATTTGTGGCATGCTGGCAGTGGGCAGACACAGATAAGAGTTTGGATCGGTGGCGGCTGACACGCTGTGATTATCTCTGGCTGCTGGAATTGACCGTCCATCAATCCAGGCGACCAAGACAACTAGGGCTGGGCGACTTGATTGTTATCTGAGGCACGATTTTTATGATTTACTGACCTGAGACAAAAGAAAACAAGTACAAGTAGAAGTGTTTCTGATACTTTGTATGATTTCAATGGCAGCACCTGCAACTTATAAGAATAAATCAGAGTCTAAACATATTAGTTGACATCTCACAGGTTGTAATGCCACAATGTTCAGATTTTTATTTATAAAAATTGTAATATTCATCTTTTTTCCCCCTTTCCACATAAAACCTATCAAAAATAAATCTACAGAGAATTGTGGTTGTGATGGGACAAAAAGTGAAAAAGGTCAAAGGGTGTGAATACATTCATAAGATACTAAACAAATGCTGCAATTTTATAGGGGGATATCAGATGGAATATATATATATATTTTTTTCCCCCACCAACTTTTTCCAAACAATCAGAAAGTACCACCTGACTTTCAAGGGCTCCCCTCTCACGTTCCAATCTGCCTTCTTGGCTCCCTGTGCCTCGCCTCATGCTGCACATTCTGGACCTGGAAGCAGATCCGCAGACCAGAGAGAACCACAGGAGAGATGGAGAAAGGGATGGGTGGATGGAGGAAAGCTAGAGATAAAGACGGCGCTTGTCAAGAAGCACATTCTTTCTGCTGAGTGCCATCTGGAAGTGGAAAGGTAGATAAACAATGACGTGAGCTGCATTCCACCTCTCTCCTAAAGCCAGAACAGACACGCGGGCTCCACAATGCTCGAGCGCCGCAGCCACTGATCCCGTGCCGTGTGCCAGGCATTGTCAGGGATTGGGTCTTATCAATCGTTGGCCAGATCCTGAGCAGAAGCGCGAGGCAAACAAAGGGGAGGGGAGAGAACAAAAATGGAGGAGAGTTGCAACCGACAATGAGAAACACAAATGAGAAGATGGCTGGGAGCCACCCGTCCACCCGGCCTGGACCGGCTCCATTTAATCTGGTCAAGTTTGCACACACAAAAAAAAGAGCAAAAAAAAAAGAAATCAAAGGACCGTCCTCCCTTCTGAGTAGAATTAGACAACTCCATGCTAAGAGGAACTTAGCCGGTGAGCAGAGTGAGACAATTTGGGGTCATACAGCATTATGTAAAAATGCGCGCAATATTACAACTGAGAAACTCAAGACAACTTCGTCGCAATAAGCTAGAAGAATTTGAAGCCTTACTTCAGATTCTTTCTAACTTCACATTTTTAGGTGCCCTCAGGTATCCAATATATCAAAGTGGTGGCGGACATTTTTATTAGAACTGTTCTTTGTACAAAATGAGAAAAAAAATAAAACATTCGAAATGTGACTTATGCAATGCAGAGGGAAAGATTGAGGCTACTCAATATCAGCACCTGGCATATGAGCATACGGTGGTTATTGCTGTTAAAGTATACTAGGGGCTTAAAACGTTGACCTTTTAAACTTTTATCACATCATTACAAATGTATTTTTCCCCCACTTTTACACTTACTCTTACATGCATTCCATTTAGTAATGCTCTCCATTACTAAATGCTCTCCATTTAGTAATGGAGAGCTGTTCCTCCCCTACCTATTGCTGAACTCAAATGTTGAAAGGAAAAAACAATTTTCTCTTGGTTACAAAACAAACAGAGCAAAATTAGATGTTCTAACCCATTTCTGGTGAAATCTAAAGTCATTCCATGAAATGTAAAAAAGTCAGCACACAACTATAAAAATGTGGTCATATTTCCTCTTAAATAGATTCCACTGCACCTGTGTGATGGATGACAATTATGAAATATTCACATTTTCATTACTCTTTTTATGTAAACATCTCAAGTCAAACTATTTGAAAAGCTGTGCATGAGTACCAGAGGAAAAAAGTTTGAGACTGATCAATATCAAGATCTGGAGAATAAGTTTAGGCCAGTTGACTGAGGCATGCTAGGATTTTAAATAGTTTCAAAATAACTAAAAATGCTCATAATGTATTTGCTAATGTGTCCTTATAAACTACTGAGAATGTCCAAGTGTAGCACTGCCCTTCCCCCACCTACTGCTGTGGACTGCCAGCAAAATAAGAAGGCTCCAACACCTATCAGAAGTACTGATAAATCCTAAATCACATCTAAATCTTTGGTTAGGCAGCAGTGTGGTTGCTCTGTAGTACAAAGAAACTGCAATAGACAACATGCAAATCATTTCTGAAAACTCAGAATGCCACTCGTTAGCAGCTACTGATGCTAAAATTAGCATTACTAGAGTTAGCATAAATTCTCTAAAACACTGATTTGTGAACTTTTCCAAGACATTTGTGGAAATAAAGTAGAATTTTGTTAGAATCTCCACTATATACCTCATATTTGGTGTCATCTCAGGAGCAGGGTAATAACCAATGTTTCATTTTATTTTAAAAGCAACATTTCTTTGTTGTGTTATTGTAGAAGCAACAAAGAAATGTTGTTTTCCTGTTTTAAATACAACAGATTTATATTTTGGTTTTATTTTTGTGTGTTGACAAAGTGATACTGTGGTTCTGACTCCAGGTTATCCTTCAGCGAGAATCTGACTCACACCCCTGCCTCCTCCTCCTCCTGTTTCTTCAGGCAGCCTGTCGGGATGTTTCCTGCAGGGACTGTGGCTCTTGGGACCACCCTGTCCTCAAAGTGTACCAACCCAGACCAGAGCTTGATTTCAGGGGAAAATAAGCCATAGCCCTTAGTGGGTAAAACGACTAAGAGAGAAGGACGAAATGAAGAGACTTTGACAGATTTCCCTTAGGCAGCGAGAGGAGCTGCACCTGTGTGCCCTTCATCTCTGCTCAGTTTAGTTTCCATCTCCTCCGACTCTCAGAAGCAATAGCCTGTTCGGCTCTGTTGGCGCTGGCGGAACAACAGGAGGGAGGGATCAGGTGGCTCAGGCAAGCAGACGAAGGAGAAGAACTGGGAGGAGGGCTGACAAATGAGTCCCGTCAGGTAAGATTCACAGATGTGAAGGGATGGGAGAGAGGAAGAGGTAGGAGGTGGGTAGGGTGAGAGGAGAGTGTGTGTCAGCTTACATCAGTTCATCAAACATTCCTAAGCCTGATTAAAAATCACTGTTTTCAGTAGACAGAAACCAGTGAGTGCTGCTTACCGAGTTAGACTGAGAAATAACAAAACAAGGTCTTCATTTTGCTCTCACTGTGACCAGTATCTGCAGAAATAATGACTCCTATCACAGGCGTAAGCAAGGCCACAGAGAACGCAGGAAGAACTCCAGAGCTTTTGTTAATTGGGTCAGATGCATAACGCATTAATAAAAATGACTGATTGGGGGGTGGGAAGATGGGATTGAAAGACGGCCAAAACACGCACAGCGCAGACGAACTTGAATGGAGGCGAGAAGACAGGAACCTCTTTTGCAACGGACTTGAGAAAATAAAGAGAGCTCCATTAGTTTAAAGCGGTTTTACCAAATGAACACGCAACCCCTCAGCTGGATTCAGACCTTGATAAATGCCCACTGTCTTGGCTGTTATTAAACACAAGAGAGACTGGTGGGTGCTTGTGCCAGCCAAAACTAATTAAAGCCAAGCAGATGCGTCTGGACAGTGGTACACTGCACACTCACTATGTTACACAATTGTTCCCTTTTATGCATGCTTGCACACACATACTCACAAAAGGAGCCTTTAGATGGGCTGTTAACCCCGTCCACAAAGTAATCACTGCAACCTGATGAGACATCACCCAGGTAACTAGACAAGGAGAACATAAAAAACAGGACCTCAGCCTCTGTTTCCAACGTTGCAGTATTTGACTTCAGAAACTTGGCGCAGTTGCCTTTTTCCCCTCCCCAATTACTTATCCCACTAAAACCAGCAGACATTTTTGATTTCCGACCTTCCATCCTGCGGGTGATGAGGTAGAGCTAATAGCAGCCAAGTAATCTTTCAAGATGCACGTGTTGTTGCTTTTGTTAAGGGAGTGCGTCATGTACTAAGTGGCAATGCAACCTACAATAGAGGGCTCGTGGAGCTTTCATCAACCTCCTCTCTTTCCTTTTCCTACTTTTCAGCTTCAAACTTTGTGAGCAAACACCTGTGCTTTTTTTTTTCTTTTTTTTTTTGCAAAAGCTATCATTACACCAGCCTACAGGCACGAGAGCTGAACTCAAAATTGCTGATGGAAGCCCCCCTAGCGGAGTCAAAGCTGGAGATGAGATTGCACTGGGGATGCGTTTTGGGAAGGGTGGGGGAGAGTGATGGTGCTTTTAGGTGATGCAAACAAACAAGTACAGAGATGCAGAGCAGGAAAAAAAAAAAACACAAACCTCTATGTTCCATCTTCATTTCGGCTGCTGGTTGCATCCAGCCATAATCATGCCTATGTAGGGTCACATCAACCACGGTTCTTTCACGGTTTCATAAGATGCATAAGCAAAAAGTAGTAAAAAAAAAAAAAGAAAAAGAAAATCACTAATTTGTTGCAGCTAGTCCCATCTGTGGATAAAAAAAGGGGCTTGTGCTGACAAATGTAGGCTAATGCCCTTCTCAACCAAAGACTCAGGCTGCATTACAACCAAACAGACAAGTCTACGGTTGGGGAGGGCGATTATGACCTGGATCAGACAAGCATGGACAGGGGAGGGAAAAAAGTGCCAACACGTGGCACCACGGATAAAGCTGATGTGCCAGATATTGCAGGTAGTACTTGCATGGCACTGACAACTTTGTACGTGCTCTTTGTTTTAATAGCAGCTCACAGAATCAAGGGCGATAAGAGGTCGTGACCAAAAACAACAGGTGAAACCATGTCAATATAACTGGGCTTGTTTGTGAAGTGAAAAATTCAGTGGCTCCCCCAAAGGGCTTTGCTAACATCCTTCTGTCGCAAAATATTAGTGTTGGCAGAGTCGGGTGCTGGCCGTCCACTCCAAGAGGAGTCAGTGGGTTAGAGTTTATGCTCAAAACGTCTCCACCACTGCAGAAAGACATTTCCCAGGTAAGTCTTCTAGCTGTCAGAGCCTAGGCCCCGACGCAAAAGCTAAGACCGTGTTGTGGATGAGAATGCGGGATACGGTTGGAGAAGAGCCAGAAATCATTAGCAAGCAATGTGTCCGACACAACAGGCAGAACATGGCATTTTCAAAAGCATAAAAGAGCCTCAAGTGTACGGCGGTGAGCAGTGCTAGGCAGCTGTTTCATTCAGGTCTTCTGATAACAACCCCCTGTCCAGACTGGCTAATGCAAGGCAGCACGAATACAAATCACTTCTTTGATGGTCCACACTGAGCTAAGCAAAAAACTGGTGAACCGCCACACTCTCGCTCATTTCTTAGCTGATCAAACCTCTAGTGGATCAATGTGTGGAAAGAATTTCAATGTAGTAGTCCGCATTTAGATTAATGTGCATCCTTACAAAAGAGCTTATGATAGTATGGTTAATAAGAGAAACACTTCAGCTATCAGGAAGAGCCAGCAGGATGAAAAGACAAAGATCTAGCTAATGGCCTTGGCCATATCATTAACCACACAGGCCTTTGCAGATACAGGATCACGCTGAGGCTCCAACGACGGGGATGAAGCAACACTTTCATTATTCACAAGATAACATCTAGGGATACCTTAAATGGGATGAGTTTTTGCACTAAACTACCTTTCTGAATAAGCACACAATTGGCACATCGATTATGACTTTAAGCAATGAAGATTTAGGCAATTTAATTCTCCTTCTCTACTTAAAGAGAAATGTTAGATTTGTTAAAGGAAGAATCTGTGAAGTTATCCGTTTTAGTTCTGTTCACCTACAGTCAGCAGATGCCACATCACAGCAAGCTTGTAGAAATGTTACTGTTAGAGTTAGACAGCAAACAGCGTTTTAGATATGGGACACTATTTTAACACAAATTAAAATGATCATATTCAAGGAGGGAAAGCTTACATGTTTATACTTCAGCAGGTTTGTTAATATTTTCTAAGGCAAACAATGTCTGTTATTATGCCAAATTATGCTGCCTGAGGGTTCAACAATCAGCTATCTTAGCAGCGCATATATTATAAAATGTGATGAATTAACTGAGATTAGAGTTTTTTTAGAAAGCTGAACTCTACTTCAGAAAACAAATCCATTACTAAACTGACCTATATATATATATATATATATATATATATATATATATATACAAATTAAACAGAACCTCTCTGACAGCTGAATTTATTCACCTCAATGAGAAACACTGTGATGTCTTAACATCGCAAGACAATCTGCAAGATGATCTTATTATACCTCATCAATACTGACAAAACGTCATACTAGTCCTTCACTGCTCAACAAAACCTACCAAGCGCAGGCTGAAAGTAAACATCATGAACAGATGGTAGGAACAACCACACGACCCCAGCATCACGGGACTTTTGTTCCATTTTTAGTTTTTGCAAGATTTCTTGGCAAGTTGAGTCACATTTCAATTAAAAATTAGTGTAACAAACAAGTAAAATACCACTGAGAAACCATCTGGCTTTGAGCAGTTTGAGCCTAAAAATCAGTCACAGTTTCAAGTAGAGTGTCTGGCGCTCTGCAGGCTCACCTATGGCACGCTGACCATTGCAATCACCAAAAACAACAAGCTCTTACATCTGTGACTCTGGCCCAGTCCCATTAAAAACCCATCACAACCACTACAACCATGCTACGCTTACTGCTCACAAAACCTATTGCTATAATTGGTTCCACTGCACCCTGCACCGACTCCAAACAGCCCAGGCTGCAAATGCAAACTATTCCACGGAAACTGGAGAAGAACCATATCCCAGTCATGTCTCAGAGACAATCAAGCATGGCAAATTATTTCCAAACACAGAAATGAAAACAGACGCTTTGTTTTCAATCACACAACAGGAATAGGGTATGAAACGAAACAAAAAAAAAAAAAAAAAGAAAAAGAAAAAGACAACATGAGGTGAAACCAAAACAATGTTCATCTGTTATGGAAGGCTGGAGGTGATGACAGCTTGACTGTGGACCAATGGAAAGCTTTGCGATAAGAACACACACTTCATCAAGCCACACAAGCGGACAGAGGTGCAACAGTGAAGCAGATCTGTTGTTTCAACACCAGCACAGTGAGACCCACAACCATGTCATTACCTCAGCCAGAAGCAAAGAGCAACACCATGGCTAAGTATGCCCAGAAAACATGACAGTTAGGAGAGTGTTTTTGTGCTGTGACAGAAAGACAAACAGGAAGAAAAGTGGGGGGAAAGAAATAGATTTGAATGTGTATGGGAGCAGAGGTGAATGTGTTCTACTGAGGATCAGTTCTGCTTTGAGCAAGTATCTTGGCAATCTTTGTAATACCAGAGGAAGAGAGCGTGACTGGACCTGGATGAGACAGAGAGAACGCTGGCAAATCTCTTGGGCTTTCAGAGCAACACCAATGTCTCTTCATCTGCACGACTGGAAGTTGTGTACGAAGAGGAGAAAAAAAGTTATTTATGAGCAAAAAAAATTACCAATTATCACCAGCGAGAGACAATGGAAACTCGCAAGCAGTCATAATTGCTTGTTGGTGTGACAAGACTGCAGATAAAGTAATGCCATAATTGATATTCTGAACTGACTTTTGTTAATTAAGGCACTGATTATTCTGCTTAACAGACATTGACAACCAGAAGAGCAGCACTGCCCTTTAGAGAAGATGCTTTGCACGGTGATGAACTAAATTTCTTCACAGACCTTGTTTAGGGAGCGAGCTGTTGTCCGGGGAATTCTCCGACATGTAAACAGAAAACAAAAACACGACAGGGGATTTCATACCATCTAATGCCAAAAATAGGCACTTCAATTTGGTACGTGCAACAACTGTCCAATTTTATTAACCGACTTGGACCAAGAGTTCGACAAAGGTAGACAAGAGTAGACTATTCATTATTCCTTCACTTTAGGGTCACTCACTGACCATTCACAAACATTATATATATATATATATATATATATATATATATATATATAATATATATATATATATATATATAACATTTTGTCAGAGACCTCTGGTTTAGAGCAAAACCTATTTTATATTTTAGAATGACTCAATCAAAGTTCAGACCTAAATCTAATATAGAATCTGTGGCAATACTTTAACAAGTCAATGTTCACAGATGCTCTCAATCTGACTATATGTAACAATTTTTTTTTCCAGGATTGTCCTGTATTTCACTCCCTCCACATTCTTATCAACTTTGACTACTTTCCCTGTCCTTTATTCAAGCTCAGTATAGCTGCATGATGACCACCATGTTTGGCTGTACAGATGTTGTGTTAAGGTAAAATGCAGTCCTGATTTTGCTCGTTGTACAGGTCAGACAGAACAAGTCAGGATTTGTTATTGCTTTCTGTTGACAAATTCTCTCATTTAAGCATTACATTTTATTTAGGGGCAACAGAGTAATAGGGCTGAATCCTGAGGACTTTTAAATGTTATTTGACAGAAAAGAATTAAGTGATTTGAAAGAAAAAGAAGCATTTATAGAAACATTTGGCCAAACTGGTGACCTTACACACACGACTATCCATTATTTACAGATGAGATGCATTTACTGATGTTAATAAATATCTATTTAAGGTTCCACTGGACCCTACTGGCTAGAACCACAAGATAATCCAGAAAAAAAAAAAATTATGATTACAAGCAAATAGTATTTCTTAGAGTCCTGCTCTTCTAGCCAAAAAGGCAATAACAGTTTTATGGCTTTGTGGCACCTCCAACAGATTTTGCAACAACAAAATTAAATCTTGAAAGTAACTTAAATCCTTATGTATGAAAGTTTTAGGTTGAAAGGTTTGTGAATTAGCGAGGCTGGACAGCGAACAAAAGGCGCACTCCGAGTCGGGGTTCTGGGTATATGAGGGAGGCAGTCGGAGACAGCGCATTTAATGGAAGTGACAGTCAGCAGATACGCACCAGTCCGCTCAATCCGCAATTGCTCCCACCGCCTTCTCCGGCAGCCAGGAAAAGAAAAGAAGAAAAAAAAAAAATACCCCCATCCCATCTACTGATTACATACAATGCATCCCACCATACTGAGAAAGAGGATAGGGAGGTGGAGCAGAGGGAGTGAATAGACAGAATGTTGCCCGGACCTTCTCTCAGATAGTGTGGTTATCAGTAAGAGAAAGAGGGAGGGAAACAAAAAGGAAGTTTACTGGCGTTGTTTTATCTGGTAGGGCATTAAACAGAGAGGCACACAGGGGACGTGACTGCCAGAGTAAAGAAAAAGACCATTCAGAGGAAAGGAAAGAGAAACTGTCCAAAGTCGGAGAGCCTTTAGATGTATCCTATCTCACCAAGTCAGTAACACGCATGCACCAGCATACATGCACAGTTTACCCTTGGCTCAAAGTCATCCCTGGTTCATGGTCACTGGCTTTGATAGGAGTCCGAGCCCTGGAACAAGCTGCTAACGACCCAGAAAGCTCCTCATCAGGCGACAGGTGCAACTCGATATGCAGCAGGAGAACGGAAACTCATAGTGGCCTCAGATAAAACACTCAAAGAGGGATAAAAACAGAACTGTAAGTAAGATAACTATTAAGACTGAAGCAAAAATTAGAAGAGATGAAAGGGGAGGCCGCATGGCAGCTGGGGGTAAATCCGTACCCCTGTGTGCCATCCTTGACCCCGTCAGAAGAGACCAGGGCATGCAGTGAAAAAGATTGTTGGCCACAACACCCGCCAGGTGTGAGTTGGAGAGGGATGAGAGGCATGTCGATGAGGATACCCCTCCCCACCCCAACGAAGCAAGCACAGCAGCCTGATACCCTGCTGGATCCAGCTAAATCAGAGAACTTAGCCAGTGACCTCTCCACAGGCTCTGTACCTTTAATGAGTTCTCTGTCTTTGATTTGTCTTAGCGCTTGCAGCAGGAGACAGATCATGCATAAGCCTCGTCTCACACACACACACATCAGAATTACTTCAAAGCAACATGTGTCCATCCATGTCTTTAAAAGTTAGAGTCAAAACAAAAGCGGGACATATGCAGTCGAAATAATGAACACACCAAAATCCAGAGTGACCAAGAACTCTCATGTGTGCTCAGACAGACACAGGAAACATGTACCAACAGCGATGGACTCGGCAACAACTGCCTGCGAACTAGCTGAAGTCAACTAATCAGTTCACACAAGGACAGAAAAACCCACACTGGCATAAGCCGAGCAGAGCTCAAGGAGACAACACCCACCTTGTTAAGAGAAGGCCAGAGTAGGTGCAGGTGAGATTGGATCCAGACATGCTTGCTCACAGATAGAATTGAATTATTGATCAGCCAACAGATTGTGTTATGAGAAATTCATGGATCCATGTCTTGACCGCCTAGTTCCCTCAGGCTCGGAGGCCGTGTTTGGAATCTCTATCCATGTATATATTCTGTGTTTGTCCACATGGCTGTAGCCAGGGGAAGCAGTCTGCCCGGTCAATGTCCAAATTATTTCCAGAGGCCAGAATGAGCTCACACTTAGACGACTTCAAGTAAAACCATGAATTGATCAGGCCGGCCGAGGCGATTCATTCAGAAGGAAGGCCTCAGTCTCACTCAACCGTAACGGAGGAGCTTTAACTCACAAATAGTTCCTTCTTCCTGAGCACTCAGGCAACAGCGCAAACTTCAGCTCCTAATTCCACCAACAGAAATGGAAGAAGCAAGATTTTGGAGCTGCATTTGAGTCTGTTGCTGCTGATAATGCAAAAACACACACACACACACACAAAAAGTCTGTTAAGCAAGTACTCTGGTGTTCACAGCATCACCAGACTGAAGTAGGGCTGTGTTTCTCACAGGGATGCTGCATCTAAAACCTGACACTCCTTCCTACTAAATCCTGGACAGGATGACAAAACAGGACAGTGTGACCAATTCTTTCCTGAACCGCGTCATGTGGGCCTTTGAACCCACAAACATGTGACTAATACCTGCTTCTCAATACCAGTACTCAAAAACATACACTGGTTTTACAAAATTCACACAAATTTTAGCACAAAAATAAATAGGATGATCAAATATATTTTAAAGTAAGAAAATTATTTTTAATTCAGTAGGATGTTGATTATTGCAAATTAAATAGGTGCTTTGTAGTTTTTATTTTAGTCTCATAGCAGAAGATGGGGTAGCAATGTGCTTCTCAGCTAACAAACATTTTTGCTACACTGCCACATTTCTTCACATAGAAAAAGACATTAAATCTTATTGTTCTTAAAATGATTAATGCTTACTGACCACAGTATAAATATCTTGGCTAGAGAAAAAAACTAAATCGCACTGTCCCATCGAAGCATAGATTGCTCAAGTTTGAGGTCGCGCTATTGTGTCACATGTTTGTGTAGGATATCCAAAAGAAGCTCACTGGATTGATCTCAGAGAATTCTGGATAACAAGTCAACACCTCAAACCACTCCAGAACTATTTCTGGCACATGGCAGAGTCATTATCCCACTCAAAGAGACCAAAACCATATGGTGCAGATGATAAGCAAACTGAAATGTGCTGTGTTGCTGCAATTTTCTCTCAGAACCTACCAGACCGACAGTCGCCCATCAATTGGATCAGAACCACATGGGCCAGCCTTCACTCATTTGCGTATTCCTCAAACACTTTTGGAAAGATCAATGTCGGCTGAATGATGTTTTTATGAAGTAAGCACTTTGAACCACCTTATGGCTGAAATGTGCTACACAAATAAACTTGACTTGCAGACCATAGACTATTTGTGGGTTAGCCGTTCCTCCTTCTAGCTACATTCATTTCAATCACAAAATGTTCACCTGCTGCTGCCAAACGAGACCCCACCCACTAACAGGTACCATGATGTTGTAATCTGCTGCGCTTCACACCACTTGTCATAATGTGCTGATCAGTGCATGACCAGGTCTTAGCAAAAGTGCTCTGCTTTAATCTAGTCTAATCAGATTTCCTACAGAGGAAGAAAATACACTTAGATATATTTAATAATCCCACCGGTTTTCAATAATTAGGATTTGCTTTGTTTACAACTTCTGTGGAGAACAGATGTGTGGTTTTAGCACGCTGCTCAAGGGGGATAATGTTTTGTTTTCAAGTCGGAAGGTGGAGAGACGCACAGAAACCTACTGGGAACAAGATGTGACTTAGTTTTTTTTCCATTACCCAAAAGAGGCAAGCGACTCTGTATTACTAATTAAACAACAGACACAGAGGAATGTGTGATGAATTCCTGACAGCAGACAAAGACAGGGACTTGAGATGAAGTAGAGCAGAACCTGGTTAAACATAAAAATAAAAAAAAGAAAAAAAAAGAAGCTGGCTAAGGGAGAAGCACAGACACGTTAGTGTAAGTGTACTGTTGATCTCAACAAGAACAACAACAAAGAGACCTTAATGGAGGTCCAGAGTGCAAGATAAATGGCTATCGGGATCTGGTTGGAACACCAATTGGCACCAGTCAACAAGCAAACAAGCTAAAGTGAACATGCTGTCTAACATCCCTGGGTTTGCTACAGTCTGTTATTAAGCTGCTGCACACTGCACACTTGTCCATATCCATTTGAAAGAGGATGAGGGTAGATTGGGGGGGAAATGTGTCCTGTGTGAGACTTGTGCGTGATTTGGGGATGCAATTGGCAGAATGTATTCCGTAAACAATGTAACATCAACTTGTTTTTAAAGGAGCCACTAGAGAGAAGGCATCAGGCTATTTGTTGTGTGGCACAGACAAAAAAAAAAAAAAAAAAAAAAAAGAGAACAAGACAAAGTCTTGGTAATAAGGTTCTGTAAGCCCAGCAGCACATCCACTATGGTTAATGACTGTAATTAAAGAGTTGGGCTTCAAAGAAGGACGTGACGTGGGTTCGGCTCAGACGAGAAGCAGGATAGACGTAGTCACAGCAGATTGAAGTGACCACAAGGCTGAGTTTTAAAAAACTAACAGGCGGAACATATCCAAGACTGAGTGCTGGGTAGCATGTGTTATGAGAGCTTGTAAATATTTAGGCATTCCTACAAGGGCATGTGGCTGCAACTCTGATGTCATTTCTCCCAAGACTACCATTTGCTTTAGTTGGAGACTGAACAGCCATGGCAATGCAACTGTAAACAGATCTGTGAAAAAGGGGAACAGTTGGAAACAATGTGCTGCAGGATAAAAATAAAGCACACTAAACAAGTCTGAATAATAAACCTCTGCAAATCAGACCATTTAGAAGAAAAGCAGAAGAAAAAAAAAAAACTGATTCTGTGTCTAGATAATATGCAGACATCACCAGAAACACTGAACAAGCTTCCTTTTTCCAGCTAAAATAAGTTGAGAGGGGGAAACAAAACCGGGTATCTTTAAGGCTGCCCAGATGAGTCAGTGAGGAATAATGCATGTCGTTATGGCTGCATGAATAGAGTAGTGAGGCTACGGGGCAAGCGCGGACACCTAAGATACAGAGCAATGATGACACCTCCACAGATCTACATTTCAGTAGACAGCCTCACGCTCCAGGCAGGTTCAGAACGCCAGGAAAGATGTCCACCTAGAGCACAGACACACTGAGTAAGAAGAATAGTTTAGAAAAAAAAAAGTAATGGAGCAAAAGAGGAAAGTCTCATAAAGAAACACCAGCTGAATTTTGCATTGGCGATGTTACAGGGAAGTTCTCGACACGAATTTATTTGGATACTTCCACCCTTTTTTAGCACAAAGCTCATGGTTGGCTGATAACACAAACAGTACTTTGAATTTTTTCCTGTTTTTTATGAGTTACAACCACTAATACCATGTTTTTTTTTTTTTTTTTTTAAATAGACAAACAAAAAAAAGAAGAGCATGACAGAAACATAATGAAAAGGAAAACTTTTTTCCCCCATCTTTACAAATTCTTTAATCTAAAAATTCAGGCAGAAATTTCTACAAAGCCCTTTTTACTCTGATACTCCTGAATAGAATTCAGTAGAACCCACAGAAAGACTTCTTTAAATAAATCTGCGGGAATCTTTTACTCCTCTAATCTGCCTGTGATAGCAAAGTGGCAAAAAGAAAGCAATATGAAGTCCCATCTGCAGTTTGCCACAAGCAGCACATTATCTAAGGGACATGTTTTCTTCAGCAGGGACCCAAAACAGATAATGGAAAGATAGGCTGAATACATGGAGGTCATACAAGGGGCTGCGAAGGACCTCCGACTGGAGCAGATGTTCAGGTCAGTGACCTTAAACAAACAGTCAGAACTATAACAGAATAGTTTGTTAAAAGTATATTCATGTAGAATGGCTCTCTCACCATCCAGTCTGCTTGACTTTCTGGAGTAACTTTGCAAAGAAGAAGCACTAAAGTTTGAACTGTGAAGCTTGTAGATTTGCAGGTGTAGTTGCAGTTGTTTTAAAAAGTTTTGATTCCAGAGAACTGAACATCATTGCATTCCATATATATATATTTTATTAGTTAAAATTTTGAATACCTGGATTCTTCCCCTTCTATTGAGAGTGATGCACTACCACGTTCTGGTTTAAAAAGAGCTCAGTGTAAACAATGAAATGTGTAGTTCTATTATGACAAGGAGTGCCGGTTCTTTTGAATGCCACTGCAAATAATGCTGCTCTTTGTGATTATTAAACTACAACTATATACACTCCAACAGCGCTCTTAACCCACTGGCATGCCCCAACACATCAAGGTCAATGCGGAGGTAAAATACGTGACTCACTCTAATGCCTGCTATAAATCTGCACAGCAAAATGAAATGTGCAATGAAATACTACAAAGCTGGCCTCCTCACAGGCCACGTTTTGCTGTTTTGTTGCATTTTTATTTATATTTATGCTTGCATTGTACTCGACTTTTTTCTGCTGAATCACTCTCCATCTGCTCCCAGGAGCCAATTTCTCCATGGGGATCAATAAAAAGAGATTCCCTTAAAAAATTATTGCAAAGTCTAGTTAATTTTTTGCGACCGACGGGTCACTGGCAAAATGTCAGTCTCTGAGGTTGAGGCTATTTCTTAGGCAGTATTATTACTGCTGCTGAGACTGCAGCCACAGTAAAACGGTCTGTCAGTTTACAGATGAGAAGCAACAGAGCCAGTGGCATTTAACTAGATTCTCAGCAACTTTAACAATGGCTGTATGAACAGATTTTAATGGGTCCCTCTTGGATCATAGGCTAGCGAAAGGCCACTATACCCACCTCATTTAACAGAGACAAGGACATGATACTGAAAAAAAAAAAATTCCTCATACTATTTCATAAAAATGTAATAAAGCATAACCTTATCTATATACTCTATTATCGCAGCTTGATAATAAAAGGATGCAGATTTATTTCAGGGAAAGACGAGATTTACCAAACAGTCTGGATTTGTGTAAAGTCCTGCTAAGCATGCTATGCTTAGAAACCCTGCGTTATCTTGTCTATATTAGTATTCATTATTAGATCCTATTGAGATGCACGGCAGAAAGGTCTGGAGACTTCATGTTTTGCACAAATAAGCACAAGTAAGTGCAACAAAACATCTTTCTGCAGCCTTAGCAAACTTCACAATTTGACTGAAGTGACTAAGGGACAGACATCCCACCTGCAGCAGTGCTGCCCACCTCCCCCATTACCACGTCCACCTGCCAGCAGGTTTCAGTGCATGCCAGAAATAATAAGGACAGCATATGGTCTCATGATCCAACGCTGCTGATGCTTTTCTACAGCTCAAGTCAGCAAAATTACTGTTTTACCCGGTTTTATTTTAAATCAATTACTGCCGTTGTATATTTGATTTTGATTGTTTTATGGAAGTTTTACTAGGATATTTCAGCAAAAATTTTAAAAATAAAAATACTTTCAAAAATCCAGATAATTGCCAAAAAAGAAATGGCTATGTGGTTCCATTAGTTTTATGTTTAAATACTGAAAACATAAAAATTCCAAAAAGTATAGATTTGCAGGGGACTGCACAGTGTAATATCCATGCCCTTAGTACCATCAGTCAATAAAATTGAATACTAGCAATCTAAAAAAAAATTCTAGTTTAGTCAGAATGTGGACAATTACAAACTAAAGTTCTGAACTGATCATCCAAGCCTGTCAAAAATAACATGACGCCTACAGCCATATATGGAGTATAAATAAATTGACACTAAATATAAAATTCTGTTGCAGGTGTATCTTTTTCATTTGAAATTAAAATCTTAGACAAGCATGACAAGAGAACAAAAGAAGTGTCTCAATTATATAAAGGTAATATTGAACTTTGGTTAATTTTATTATAAAGATATGCCAATCACTTAGCCAAAACCTACAAATAGCTTTTTTTTTCTCTTAACCAGCTCTGCCTGGGGAAAGGAAGGTCAAATACTAAAATAATATTGATAAAGAAGCTGTTATACTAAAAGCAATAAAACTAAGATTCAGTGTATATGACAAAATAGTCAGTCTATATGAAAGACCTGAGCCAATAGAAAGTACCTTGATGCATTATTAATACAAAAAAAAACAAGAAAAACAAACAAAAAAAATTGCTTTGATGCAAAAATGAAGATGGTAATAATTCATTCTCTGTCAGATTTTATACATTTTGAAACATCTTTCTTCTCTTTTATGTGTTTCAATCCTTAGAAACCAGAATCTAAATAGGACTAAAAATCGACAGCAGTCACTAATTTGCAGCACCACTAATTTTATTGTGCAAGCCTGCTCTCAAAATCTCACTTGCACAAGACATCCCCGTCTCTCTTCCGCAGTTTGTTATGTTATCGTATCTCTTTGCTATCTGACATTTTGACCTTCGTCTCCAGCTGCTGCCACTGAACTGACCCCTTCATGCATCTGTCACTTACCATTTCTGGCTGAGCCTCATTTTCAGTGGTTCATAATTAATCACCAAGTGTACATGAAAAAAAAAAAAAGAGAGAAAAAGCAACAGAGGGCCAACAGTCGACAGCCACTAGCCTATTAACATCAACCAGCTGGACATCATATTAGCTGTAAAGCAGAGGTGATAATTAAAAATGATCTTGGTGGGAGTAAATTGGTCAGTTTGGAGGATTAACTGTGAAATGACTCACATGAATGAAAATGAATTGCATCCTCTGGTGCCATTTCTGGGATTAAATGCCACTCGGTGTGGAGAAACCCTTAGTTGAAGACTTAAAAAGTGCGGTGATAAAGCATTACAGGTGGAATAAGTAGCTCTACACAGTTTCCATTATTCTGCAGCGAGTGTAAGCCTAAGTCCATTTCAGCCCCAAAGCCTTCTGAGGCAGATGTATCAGCAAGCGGCCAAATCCTTCACAGGCACCCTCAATTTGCGCAGAAATGAAGCGTCGACTCATTTTCAGTATGTTTCAGTTTGAGAGATCTGAACCGTCTTCTCATCCTAAGCAAGGACAGGGTGACTAAACATCGCCTGCCACATTAGACTAGATGAAGCAACCGATTCTCCTCTGAAGTGTTTAAGCAGGTAGTGTTTTGATAGTGAATCATGCTAGGCTTAATTATAAAAGCAGCAGATAATTAACTTTCTGCTCTTGTCTTTTTTGGAATCAAAACAAGAAACCATCTCCATATAGGGGGAATGAGGTGATCTGAACAGGGTTGTATTTGCAGAGGAGTTTTCATTTAAACTGTGGCAGCAGGCAAAATGGCTTATTATGTGTGTGAAATGTTGCTTATGGCCCGAGTTGGTGGGCTGGATGACATGCCTCCAGTAAACAGGCACCATCAAAAGCCAGTGTCTGTTTCAGCCAAAGGAAAGTGGCTCAGAGGAGGCGGACTGAGGCAAATGTTTGTTTACTGTTTCTATCATTGGGTTTCAGTCTTCATGGCTGGCGACGGTCCATATTGCCGTTTACAAAGAGTCCTTCTCACAGCCATGACAATAACTGATGCCCCAAACAACTGGCCAGAGAACCAAATTGGACAATTTTCCTTTTAATGATTGGTGATTGAGCCAGGTCAGACGACAAGAAAGAGAAAACTCTGCATCAGCCACAAACAGCCTAACTGGAAAGTCTCTAAGATCATTTTGTCATAAACACACCAAACAAATGTTCCTGTTCTGTCTTTCATTTTAAAGAAGTTTGTTTTTCCCCCCCTAACAGCAATTAAGGCAGCTCTTTCCCCAGGTGATTTATTTGGCTTTTTCAGAAAGGTATTTTCAAGATTCAGTATGTTTCTCTTCCTCATGCTCCAGTGGAGGAAGGGGGAGTAACTATAGCTCAAAGGTGGGGAAAAGGGAAGCAAGAAAAACCACTATGAGTTGACAACTATGACGGGCTGACTAAGCTGTGCGGTTTCTGGTGGACATGGGGATAAAACAGCTTGAATTGTGAAAGTGCCTAGGTCATTTAGGCAGCAAAAGTAAAACACATTGAACTGCGTTTGACCCTTGAGCTGCAAAGGCTACTGGACCTTAAAGTGAACTCCGTCTGCTGCTGATGTTTGACGTTGCAAAGAAGTTCCAGGCTCCTCTGTCACAAAGCCAAATTCACAGCCTGGCACTGGGGGACTTGAGATGAGAATTAACACAATCACAACTCCTAGATCTGTCGTACATCTGCTTTGTTTACTCTGATCTCAAGTGCATGAGAGGACAGGAAACGTGCTGAGTGGAAAGGGTAGCGGGTGTTTAGTTGTGTGAAGTGCATACATCACATCAGAATGAGAGGCAGTTGTAAAAAATAATAATAATAAAAAAAAAAACAATATGGGACAGTTCAGGACAAGGCCTTCATTTCCAAGGGCAAGGGTGGCAGCAGTAAAACCCAGTGGAGATAAGATCAAAAATCCACCTCAGCGTGGCGCCTCCTTCACCAACGGATAATCCCTAGACATGAAAAGACGGGTCTATCTCCAATTTAAAGGAAATCTTAATTCCCCCCATCTTTCAGCAGCCTAATGCCAGGCTGACACACCCTTCAAGCATCTGCCCACACTCCCCTGAAAGCAATGTGTACGTAAGGAAACAAGGGGAACAAGGTAGTACACATGCACATCCAGTTTGCACCACACCTGTTTTATGCTCAGTAAATGTAGAAAATGTAGAAAATTCTCTCCTCGACAAAGGAGAGAATTACCAAACAATATCGTGAACTAGATCTAAAAAGTTCACAATATTGAACAGTAATAATTTAGATTATAATGTCTAGAAAGGAGCATAAAGGGAGGCTTATTTAGCAGCTGAAAAAGAACCAGTGGCCCTCGACAATGATGGAAACGCTTGTCATGTCTCTGCTTGTCCAGTGCTTTGTTCCTGCCTGTGTGCAATGGACAGGAGAGAAGGGATTGCTCGTTGTTTATGGGGATTAAGGCTTTATTTTCCAAATGAAAATGACAGGAGCCTGTAATCCGTGGCAAAGGAAACAAAAGAGACAGTGGATGAATATGAATTCATCTGACCTCAAAAAAATGTTACCAAGTCCCAGAATATGCCACATGCATTCAGGAGACAGTTTACACTGTGAAAAAACAGAGACGGAAGAACTTAAAACTTTAGCTCACTCCAAATCCCGCAAGAAAAGACAGTATCTAAGCAACCTTTGATGTACAGTAAAGAAATAAAATAAAATACATCCGTTCATAAGTAGTCCAAGGTAGTTACAGTGCCTTAGGAAAAAAGTCGTCATACCCCCTGGAACATTTTACATTTTGCTCATATTACAACCACAATATTCAATGCAGAGTAGCGTTTAACAATCAAGTGTAAGGAATTTTATACATGGATTCCAAATTATTCACAATAAAACTTGAACAGTATGATGATTTGTACTGAGCCTTCTTTACTCAGACATCCTAAATAAAATTGATCATAACTGAATGCCCCTCATTTTTTTTAAAATCACCTATGTCATAAGTACAGTCCAGTGTCTCACATAATCAGTATAAACACAACTGTTCTGTGAATCCAAAGAGGTTTGTAACAGAATATTGGTTTGCAAACAGCATCATCTGAAATAAAGTGTGGCAAAAATGCAGACCTTCCTACACCTGACCTCTCTCTCTATAGCAAACTAATAGGCCAAACAAGGAGGCCCTTGGTAACTCTGGAGGAGCTGCAGAGACCCAATGCTAAAGCAGGACAATCTCTTGATATGACAACTATTAGTTCTGCTCTCCGCAAATCTGGGCTTTTTTAAAGAGTGGTAATACAGAATCGATGTCATGAGATAATTGCAATTTGCAGACCTTATTTGACTGACCATGAGATGCTTTGCAAGGAAAAATGGGCAAAAGACACAATGTTGCTTCAAAATAAAACAACGGTTTCCTTTGATCTTTAACTTTGCATCCCACTAAAATATAAAAATACAGCAAATCTGAAAACGTACACCTGGCTTGTGAACTTTTGTAAGCTACTCCATGCTACATTTCACCTGAAAGTTTAATTCCAGATCCAGCAGCCTTTTACCCAAAGGGAGAGAGGTTGAAGGCGAAGAAAACTCAGAAATGCTCGATTTGTTTTCCCGTTTCCCTTGCATTAAAAGGGTATGAGTCTGTGCTTTGGGAATTGTTTTGCAGACTCCTGAAACCCTTTGCATGACCTGAATGAGAAACGTCTCTCATTCCCCTGTCCTGAAAAGAGCATCTATGATGAAGCAGTGTGGTACGCCCGTCTTCTTCACCCTTGTGGGGAAGCAGGAGAAGACATTTATCACACTCTCCTCTGCACAGATAAGGTGTCTCTATTTATTCAGAGCAGAAGAGATAAACACTGAATGAAGCATTGTGGGGCACAGAGAAAGAGAAAGACACACTAAACAGAGGCGGGGAGGAAGAAGAGGGGGTTACTTTTTAAAACTGCTTGCGTTCATCTGTGTGTGACCAGATGGCATCTCTCCTGGTGCGGGGAAGAAACTGGAGGCTGACCCCCTGCTCGAACCCCCTTCCAGACACCAGCAGCCACCTTTCCGGCTTCCACACAACCCCTTCCTGCGCTAATCCATTCCCACTACGAGTCTGTTTGTATGAAGTTATTTAATTGGAATAATCTCCAGGAGGTAGATCATCCTGTGTACAGTGGGCACGTCTAGAGGAACAGGGGTGTAGATGATGATATAAAAAAAAGATGATTTAGACAGGGCAACAAGGCAGTACAGTGGTTTTCTGAGGGCTGCGCCAGGGACTGAGAGATACAGACTGGCAAGAACAGCATTTGAGATTCAACAGGGACATCAATAGTGCCTCTGTTCCCTTGTACTCCACAAGAGAGACAAGACAGAGCGGATACAGAGTAAAGAGAAAAAGCAAACATGAGGCATGGCTCTCTACTACGTCTGTGCTCTCGGATACTGATGTACGGCTCGCTTGTCCAGAGGTGAGGAACGCGGCTCACGTGCACATTTCTCACCGAAATTGCCTATCGCGCAGGGACAGATGGCCCCTTGTGAGGTGACTGGGCAGATGCCATGGCGGTAGTGCATCTGACGTTAAATGAATGGTTTTAGGGAAGCACATGTCTTCTGGGACCTTTATTCCCTCTCCTTGTACCATCAATCAGCTGTTGAGTCTGAGAACAGTTGAACAAGTTTTCACCCAGACAGTCATGAGTGCAACTGTGAAGAACTACAATGACACAGCTCATTACCTGTGCACAAAAGGACTCTTTTTTTTTTTTTAAATAATAAAAATTTTGGTATGCAGCACAGCGTCACTGGTGCGTTTCATGGTAAGGATGGCGTTCTGGTTGGGAACAAGACATGCTTGTTTTCTCAAGGTTTTTTGCCTTCATCAAACAGACTGCTGCCTGTAGGATTTGAGCCTTGAAGGGATGATAGTCATATTACCCATTTAGTTGTTTCACACTTACAGTTTTGGTCTTTTCATACCTCAGTTTTCGACAGCATGTGGGTATATCTAATTTGTAAGACCGCAGGACTGCTTTATGCACTCTTTGACAACTGGTGATTGCTCGTAAATCTCTATAATCTGTTTGCAATCAACAGGACAGAACTGGAGTTATTTGACTATGACGGATACTATACATCAGCAGGGGATCATTTTAGTTTGCTCAGGGGTCGTAATATTTTATAAGGTCTAAAACGGCGCTAGAAGCATAACCAGTGACCTGATCAAATACCTCCCTGATGTAAGCAGTCGACTGGAAAACAATCTTTGAAAATGTTTTATTGGCTTCCTACATTCTAATTTGTCTGCAAATTCATCAGAACAACATTCACGGAACTTATTTAACCCTGGGTACATTACACAACATAGTCCTGTCTGCAGACGCTTGGTGCAGCATATGTCCTCAGAGAGCTACTGGCGACTTCAACCTTTTTGTCAAGATGTTTCTGATCTGAGGTTAGGAATTTATCCTCTGAATCTGTGTGTATCTGCAACTTTTTGTTTTTTAAACTCTTACCCACAGCTGCCTGCCTGTCTTCATCAAAACAGTTATTTTGGCTGACCTTACAGCCGACAAGAGCTGGCAAAGAATCCACAAAATTCAATAAACAAACTTACTTTTAAAACTTTTGCAACACTGACCAAAGCTGTCAATTGCAAGAGAGCATTTGGGGTAGACTCTGGGGACTGACAGCGAAGATTACAATGGATGCAATATAGTTGTAGGAATGCATTAATGTTGTTATAGCCAGTAATAATGGTCCTCGAGAAAGGTGGGGTTGTTGTTTTTATTACTATTATTATGTTGAGATAGTTAATATCTTCAGAAACTAACATGCATTTAATTTCACTATAGGAGACAGCTGAGTACTTGTGAATATTTATTTCCACAAAAAATAGAAACACTACCAATAATAAGAAGTAATTGATACGCAATGATCAAGAACATGGTTTGCACACTGGTACGAAAGAGCAAAGGGGCGAACTGATCCGCAGCCACTTTCGAGACGGCACTAAAACAGAGTAGAAGGGATCATTGAAGAGCAGCGACATTCCTGGGGTTCCCTGTCTCCTAACGCTAACTGGCATTAAATGCGTGTTCACGCTCTCACTTAACAAGAGACCGAAATTCATACGAAGTCAAAAGGGGATGAAAACAACAGCGCTGGCGAGCTTTCCTCGGAACTCACCTTGAAGGTGAAAAAGCGGAGTAGTTCCACAAACGCAAACAGTCCAGAGAGCCAAGCGAAGAATCCCTCTAACGAAATCTGGCGACTTTTATTTAGAGAAATGTCCGTAAAGGAAGTTTTACATCTCGTCTCGCGTCCTGTCAGTGGGTCTGGGGGAAAAGGCACTATTCCTCTGGAAGGGAGGGGGGTGGGGGAACCGAGTAGCCAAAACCCGGGTCACGCTTGTTTGACCGAACAGTCGCTGCTGTTTGGAGACGGCGCGGTCAACTCCTCAACAAAAGAGTCTCCGGTTGGAATAAGAGGACTTTCTCCACGCCCAGGTGCAGAGTCACATGGTAATTTCCAGGTATGCGCGCGCGTGCCTCGGACCAGAGCCTAGAGGCACCGTTCCCAAAGGCGGCAACACACCTGTGGGATATGACTCTCACGCATTCGTCCTGACCCTCATCGCGTTCTGGAGCCCCGGGAGGTTTGCGTACAGAGCGGAGGGAGGACGAGGAGGAAGCCAAGCGGACAGGCTGGTCGGGAGGGTTGGAGAGGAGCGCGCGCAGGGGGGAAAACAGACGACGGCGACAAGAAGTGCCCCCCCTCTCACTTACTCCAATGCACGCAGAAGGCGAAGCCGCTGTGTGCGGGGGGAAACCGGGAGAAGGCTACAAGTTGTGTCTCCTGCTCGCCGACAGACACGCACATAGAAAATACTTCCGCGGGTAGTGGACAGGCAGCGGCACGGAGGCAGGCAAGGCAAGCCCCGCGCTGTGGCTCCCAAAGTGTTACACCGGATTCAGCTTTCTGTGGGGGCGTTTCCAGGTCACTTCAAGCAATAAAGCCCAGCGTTCATTATGAAAAGTAATAGCTTTTGCTTAACCTCCACAATCCAGCTGGCGGTGCCAGTGTCCGGTGTATTTTTTTTCCTCAATCCAGTGTGAAAGCTTTATGAAGTTAGAAAAAAAAAACGAATAAAAAATACCAACGATATTCAATACAAGTAAATATCTGGTGTGACAAATTAAAGCTGTTTGAGAGATCTCGTTAATCTATATGATTTTGGACAAACCTTGTTTGAATCCGATATAAACTGAACCTTAACCCTTTGCTCTGTGTACAGTGAAGGAGGAAGCTAAATTTACAATCTGTGTTATACTGGGTGTTGTCCTTTTGGGTTTTTCCTGACCAGAAGCTGCCTTATACATATTCAGAAGTCTTGTCTGTTCGGAAAAGATTACTTATGCGCTATATGTATGCGTGTATGGGTAAGTTTTTGTGTGTATTTTGTATTCTGAGCCGAACAACCCAATGTTTGGGAAAATTAAAGGTTTAAAAGTGCTGCCTTGCAGGTAGTTTAATGTCGTTTGAGTAGATAAATCAAGAACTTTGCTTATTACAAACCCTTTCATTACATCACTTTGTCCCCTGTTCAGAGCGTCTCCAGTGAAGTCTTATCAAGTACAGGGAAATTTGAAAGTTATGCTAATGCTGATAAATATATACAGACTTCACAGACGTGAGTATAGCAGTAAATTTTACAATTAGCAGTGTGCATAAATACAAGGCTTTGCAACATAAATCTAAAGAGGCTGATTGAAACTGAGCTCTCATAACTGTAATTATCCTACATATGTTTTTTTATTTATCCTCATGTCAAAATGTTGGATGCATAAAAAAAGGTTAACGCAGGTACTGGATTATGCTTATGAAATACTGTTCCACTGACTTATATTTATTTCCATTCCTCACAGTTTGCCTGCAGACAAAGCTTTTTGAATAAGCCAAGATTTTATTGACAGCCTGATGACCATTATGCATTTTCGTTCCCATTAGAATACAACAGATTAGTCAGATTATTATTGGATCGTGGAGTAACAGAGTAAAAGTTCCACGTCAGGTCCTTGTGCTACTTTCTCCACTTGCAAGATTGAGGTCATGACCTCGGGTATTTTGCTGCACATGCTTACAGCCTCTCATAACTAGCATAGAAAAATACACTCCAGAGTCGGTCTGTGTCTATCCAGTAACAATCTCATGGTACTCTGGGATAATCAACAGAAATCGCTCTGGACACTTTCTTGTGTGCATTGCTTTGGATGGATATAAACCAGTTGCCAGGGGAGGCTGCTGACAGCGAGGTCTTTCAGCTTTGCAAGGGAAGACCTAACGGTTGTCACATGGTGATCTTGTCGGAATCATCCAGCAAGTTTCCATTTTGTTGTGGTGGCAGCAACATAAGCCTCGGCGTCGGCTCGCTTTAAAACAAACTGACAGTAATGGGAAATTAGCTGTCACTATAAACTATACACATATGTTGTATTTTAGGTGACTGCATGTAATGATGTTAATTGCACTTTTTCTTGGTACGTAAACAAGGAAGCATACACACATGCCGCTCTTATTCCAAATAAATCAGTGGTGATTAATGCCCTTCTGGGGGAAACTGCTTGGTTTAAAAATACTTTCCCAACCAACCCTCTTCATTCATTTACGTTTCACATAGCCGCATGTGCCTGTGTCCTCACAAGAGAAGGTTTAGCGGTCTGAATAACGCAAATTATTTGTGTGCTCTGTACCTCGACTGCTGAATCGTTAATCAGAAGGAGTAGCTATAATTTTGGAGCTCTTCAGTTTTTATAAGCTGTGAGCACTTAACGGGCTTTGAATGAGCCATATGTTCACGTCATTTTTAGTCTGATTTTTCAGAGATTTGTGGCAAACTCAAGCTGCAAAGAACAAAAAGTAGGATTATAGATTGTGTGCTGATGACCACGTTTTGATTCTTGCTTCTGCTAAAAAGAAAAAAAAAAAAACAAGGTTCCTTGGTACAAGTACCACTGGTGGGACTTGGTGATCTTAGAGTAAATTCTGATACAAACCACTTCTAATGGAAAATCAGAACTAAAAAGCAACCAAAATGGTTAGTTGTTGAAGCACACCGATGTTTACTTTAAGCAGGAACTAGAAAACAACACAAACGCCAGTAAAATGTTGACAAAAGTAAACAAGGAACCAGAGCTGGTGGCTCATCACTTTACCTCATGTGTTCAAACCTGGATTTGGGAATGAAACCAAACTTGAATTTAATTATATTCCACTTGCAAGTAGAAAACCAATGTGAGATGTCAGTACCTTGGATTGCTGACAAGTTAAGTGCTAAAAGTTAATTTCTTACGTATTTTATTTACTAAAGCAACATTTTCATTGCAAAGCTGGTATTGTAGTATTTGTAAAAAAATATATATATCCAAACCATTAAAAAAATGTAAATAACAGCTAAGAATAGCAGCTAGCGCTATATTTAAACCCACAGTGGCCATATTGGATTTTATCTTTGGCGTCCATTTAACTTCGACAGCTGACTTTGGAGAAAATCTTATTTAATGTTTCAACTAGGAATCCGACTGTTGTAATTTCTGCGCAAAAATAGAAAACAGCTAAGCCTTTCAAAAAATAATTGAACATTTTTAAGTTGTGCAGTGGTAAAGTACCGTGGTAGATATTTCAACCATATGCTATATCACCACCATAAACTGTGATAATGTAGTATGTCGCTGTGGTGGAACATGTTACAAAGGATTTGAGAGCAACAGGATTAAAGCACACTGACTCTGTAGGACTGTATGAATGATTTTCCCCAATTAAAGTAATTTCTTTTTTTCATAATAGTAAAAACTGGCACCGTGAGTTTTCAAACCGTGATGTGTTTTAGTGCGGGGCTCAATGTCAGATTTTTGAGTGATTTATTGGCGCGTAAATGGGTAATAAAAAGCTTGAGGACGGAGGGGACGTGCTAATTACCGGGTTCAGTGACAAGCTAACTTCTATCACCAGCAATAGCTAAAAACTGTTATTTCTTTTTAATGTATGTGTTCAAACACAATAATAGGTTGTGTGTTAAAAAGGACTTTAGCAACCAAGCTACTGACACTACCCCTACAGTTACTGCTGTGGTTTTACGTGTGCAGCGGCCATATTGCAGTTTGATTTTGGGATTGATGAGAAACCAAACATTTGTACTTAACAGGACTTCCTGTCCAGTGTTTTACCTTGAAAGACAAAAAAAAGAGTAAGTTCTAAGTAGAAATTAAATCCATGCTGACAAGAAATTGGAAGAATGACAAGTCATCCTGTGTTTCCAGTTTAACATACCTGCCTTAATGTTAGAGTAATGAAACCTTGGCATTTAGCCAGGTAGTACTTGCAGAAAAGCCTTGAGAATAACTGTCTTGAAGGGCACCCGCTCTGTATGATTATCTGAATGATTTTCCTTGATTAGAGTATTTTTCTCATAATGTAAAAAAAAATAAATAAATGGCTCTTTGAGTTTTCCAACTGTGGCAAGTCTTAATGCGTGGCTCAGTGTCAGATTTTCTGAGTGATTTATGAGCATGCAAATGAGCCTGTCTGCTGAATTGAAGGAGAAGTGATGCCTTTGCCTAGTGGGCCCTGGAGCAAACACTAGAGACTGCGTGGGCTTTTGAGTCAGTCCCTAACTGCTGACACAGGCACTGAGCTGGCGGGGATTCACAGAGCAAGATGGGGAAGATGGCCTTCGCAGGTCTTCACACTGACTGATGAGATCAAGACGAAAGTAGGCCAAGCCAGACAAGTGTCAAGCAAACAGACAGCCAGAGACAGAGTGAGAGAGACAAACACCCTCCTATCACACATAAGGCCTGGAGAGTGGAAAGTGGCGGCACACGGCCGGGTTGTTTTGGGTCTGAGTTCAATATGTCCAAATCTGTTTGTCTAAAGAGTAATGAGGCTGCTGGATCTCTGAGCATGTTGGCCCAGGGGAGTCTGGGTAGCAAAGAAAGGCCAAGTCGAGGCTCTTTAAATTCACTGGAGTGGAACAGTTTTACTTTGTTCTATTAGATATCCTGATGACACTTTGATCAATGCCCCTACACCTGCCTGCAGCGTCCCTTTATGTTGCTCGAATAGTGATGATCCGCTGCTATTATGCCGGCGTCAAACACGGCCATTATTCACACAGTGTCCCTCAGCTGGTCCAGGCACTAACATATTTGACTATCAACACATTATATGACCTCATTTACGATGCAGTCTTCCAGGTGTCCGTAATGATGTAGTGGTCATAACACATTCAAGGTTCATAGTTCACAATGTTTGCCATAAGGACACACTGCCCTCTGTTGGCCAAACTCAGTATTGCATTCCTTTTTTAAAAAAAACAAAAACAGGTAAGTAAAGTCATCCTTTTATGATCCTTTGTTTTGTTTATTCTTTCTGCGTGAAAAAAAGACAATTTACTATATCCTTTTAGAACAGTATTTCTATATTTACAAAGTTTGACATCAAACGTAGCTCTTGGACATAAACAATTACAGATTCTTAACAATTTGCAAACACGTGTCAATAAAATCAAATGATTTGAGGTAGGACTTCCCATAAACTGAACAAGACAAACTACAAATGTTGTTGCACTTAAATGTACATAATTTATTTATTCTTTTTGCATTCTTTGGAAACTTATGCAATACTATAAAATGGATTACATGACGATCAAAGTGTGTCAAATGGCTTACATGTTAATGAGGCTTAGTCTTTTACACAAATAAATCTATAGAAAAGCCAGGGAAGCAGCCAAGAGTGATCATAAACTCAAGTGGGAGAAACTTTTAAATTCCTAAATTTTAGTCAGCTACTCAAAACTCCATACATACAATCTTTCTGGCTGAGGGACAAAAAGAAAGCCTGGCTGTAAGAAATCCTGCTTAAAGTGTGGAGGAAAAAAAAAGGCATTTAGGAGGCAGCAAGAATGTGGAAATTGATGACCCAGACATAAACAGACAAGTCAAAACCCAGACATAAATCCAGCTGTGAATCTGGATTGGGAGGACATAAAATTGGTGTTCACATAAGATCTCTGTCCAGTCTGACTCAGCTCCAACTATTTTGCAAATAACAGTTAAAAACATTCATATCTGGATATTGAAAGTCAATTGACAAACACCGAAAGACAAGCAAAGGATATCCTTACAAATTGTCGACAAAATGGGAATGAACATAAACACACCTGTCAGACTTTTACTTGGGCAGAAAGGTTTAAAAGTATGTGTCCTTGTCCTCTGCTACCATGTGCGCCTTTGTCACATAAAATCCCACTTCGATGCTCTTGGGCTGCAAAGTGACAAAAATGAGAAACAGCTCAAGAGAGTGACGTAACTTCTGCCCAAGGTCATTATCGGTTTAGCTAATTTTATCGTATCAAACCGGAGGCAGATCGTGAAATGCAAGGTCAACAGATGGAGCGGTTCACAGACACAGGGACTTGTTGTGGAGGTGCTGATGGAGGTGCGGAGACAGACTGACGAGGGAGTGAGTGGTGGGTGGGGGGGTTATTCGAAGCGGAGGCAACACCCTTGCACGACTTGCTTTCTAACTGAGCGGAGACCACCTCCAGCTGGACGACTTAGAAGCTATTTGAGATGCGTGGAAATGGAGAGGGGGACTTTAACCTAGCTGTGGAATGCGTGGAAAGGCTTACATACTTGGCAAAGGCCGCGTACGGCAAGGAGACATCAGGTTTGGCATAAAGCGGACAGACGGGCTTATGGTGTCGCTCTTGACTCAGTCTGGGAAAAAAACTACAAGCTGGGAATAGCAGGGTGGCAGCAGTGTGTGGGTTGTTGTGAACAGTCTGCACGTGTTGGACGGAAAGAGTGACATTTGAACGAGGAAAATGACGTCTGGAGATGTACCGCAATAAATATGGGGCTAGGATAAGCCGGGCGGGAAATTTCATGGATCAGTAAAACACCAGAAGAGTGTGACTTTTTGACCCCAAGGTTTTAGGCAGAGACCACGAAGGCACAGCGGGCCACGTTTGTTTGTCCCCTCTCATATCAGATGTTCGCTCACACTCTGTCATTTCACCCAAGCTAAAACAAAAACGTCATTGTTTTCCTCCTCCTGCTCTTAACACAATCTAATCACAGCTTTATCGTCTCCAGGTGGGCCCGTTCTAGAGAGACAAAGAGACTTTTAACACGGCTAACCGTCTTTTACACGGCCTTGATCTGAAGCAGACCAGATTACAAAATGACCCTCTTCACGTCCAGGCTAAAAGCCCAAACATGCCTGCTTTCACTCACACGCTCTTAGTCCGCCGATCCGAGATAGGACGGAGATACCGAGTCCATGATGAGGTCTGTCAATGTGTGATTGCAGGAGATCAGGATTGCCAGGCCACTGGATTTAGCAGATGTCTTTCTTGTTCCCTAAAACAGACCCTACTTACGAAGCTTTTAAACATGGGCTAGACAATGACAAGAGTGTGACACATCAGCTTTCTTTATGTTTGGTAGTTCAGGGGGGAAAACAGCTTTCAGCATGTTAGAGTCTTCAGGCTCTCCAGTGAGCCTCTTTTGGATGGCATGGTGGGCACCAGTCTGTGCTGAACGGCGGAAACAGCCATCTGTTCAACTCTATTTTAACCCACCAGGAGGCTGGAGGAACTTAAACCACTCCTAAAAAGTCCTAATTGTTCAACAGGTCAATTTTAAGCTTTGTATAACAACGCCACCAAATGGCAAGGCCCAGATTATTATGAAACCTGCACAGAGTGGGCAGAGCTGCTGATAAAAAGAAATTGAATGCGGCTGAAAAGCAATTATGGCTCTAGGAAAATAAGAGGAGATTATTACCGTCAAAGTTATTAGGTGACCATAACCCAAAATGCCCTCAAATGCATTTTAAGCGTGGATAAAAGGCTGCTTTTTATGAATTAAACTTTGCTGATGTGGCGCGCTCCTTGGGTTGAGAAAAGAGAAATTTGTGCGTTCCAGACTGAGGATGAAACAGAAGCTGGCGGGATTCATTTGAGATTACTCGGCGCAAACATAGTGTAATCCCCTTATCTGCGTACTTACCTGTCCCTGACAGTGATCCAAGCCTACCTCTATGAGCCTCATTGGCCTGACATTCTGGCACGGGCAAATCCCTGTCTAATGTGTCAGCTCAGGCGGCTTTAACACCTGGCACAGCAACGCTTATCTGCCGAGCACCCAAAAGCACCTACGTTATACCACTGAAGCTTCACACAAGTGAATAGGTTTCTAATATCCACAGATTGAAATTACTGCTCGTGTCGAATACGCTGCGTGTAAAAAGCTCAGTCCGTTACCAAGGGCTTAAGACCGGATTTCAGTACATGTACAGAATGACACCTGCAGCCACAGTCAGCTTATCATTCGCATGAATGTCATATTGATTTGGATCTTTTGGTCATTTGAACTGAAGGTGTTAGGATATACATACTATATGTGAGAGGTGGGGGGAAATCTTAATTTGTCCACTTCACACAGATTCAAAATCATAAATACAGGTTCAAACATACCAACACCCACACAGATGTTTAGATAAATTACAGAGAAACTGCACACTGTAGCTAGTTAGGAGAAGGCTGTTGTGTTAGTCGGTTTTCTAACATTGGTGTTGACATATTTTAGGATTTTTGTGTTGCTTGAACACCCAAAATTGTTTACATTGCTACTGTCTGGATGTTTACTTGAGGTGAAGTTATCGGGGTAAATGCTGTAGATATTCACACTGGGATTTCAATCATCTTCAGCGGTTTTTCTGTATGCATTTTGCCCATTTCTTATATTTCTGCAAGCTGACTTCAATTTATTCTGCGATCAGTTTTCACCTAAAACGTTCAGCTTACAGCATCCGCCCTGCATTTTCACAGGAAATGCAAGTCTGTCTGGTTCCAACAGACAGACTTGCTCTGCTGTGCAGAGCAGCAGGGCCAGCGGTAGCGAATCAGACCGTCGCCATAATGGTGTTGCTACCAAGCATTGACACTTGCTGCAGTTTCCTTTTCGCAACAATTTGGAAAAACTGCTTGATCTTTATCTTGCCTCACCGATATAAAGCCTCAACCCTTTATTGTACACAATCTTTGGTATGGAGAACATTGTGTGCAATCAACAGGTCAACAGGAGGGGTCAACAGGTCTGCATCACTGATGGGCCTGTAAAAGTGTGATTTAAAAAGTAAAAATCATATGAAGACTGTAGCTGGATGTATCTATAATGTTGTTGGATTAAAAAAAAACATAATCTGGTTTTCCATTCAGAATTTCCATGTTATAGATTCAGATGTTTAACTATTGCTAGTTAAACATCTTCAAGAAATGTGAGGGGGGCGCTCCTCTGACGGAAGTTTAGCGGAATTATATTACGTCATTTTAAAAAAAATGTATTTCTTAATTTAGAGCTATTTTATGATATTTTCGAGCTTAATGAGGAGCTCGGCCAACTTTATTCTCATTCCAGTCTGCCATCTGGTGTCGATGCACCAACACTGCATTTTGGAAGCCGTTTTTAAGTGAGCCTGATCAGCTTTGCTCTTGTCTACGCTGCCATCTGGTGGTCATGCCATAACATAGCATCTTTGAAAACATTGACATGTCAGAATTTGAGAATTTCAAAGCTTTTGTTATTATAAACACAACGCTTAGCTCTCTTGTCATGCTAAGTTGCGAGTCAATTGGTGTTTTGATGGTGAGATGAAAAAATATTGATTCAGTTAAACACTTACGTTACATACACGTTTGGACCCAGAATGCACCGCGCCAAAATCCACAGTTTTAAAATACGTTTATTCGTAAACAAAAAGAATGCGGTTAAATCTTTATCCACCGGATCCCTAAAATTGTCCATGTTTTGAAGTAAGGAGGCAAATACGAGAGTACTTTGAACTGGTCACGAAACCGTGAGTTAAGCTGGTATGTAGCAACTTGACTACCCCTCCGCTCACAACCGTACGTCAGCTTTGCGCAGTGGCAGTATCGTAGCCTATGAGGTTTATCCGAGGCGCGATTATTGCTAGTTGAAAACTTTACCCAATACCCCGCCTTGACGACTTGAAATATAGTCGGCAATGGCAATTTTTGACGGTCTCTACGGAGGCTGATTTTATTGTGAAGTAAACTAAATTATAGAATTAACCACATACAGTAAGGCTTAAATGCTCAGTATGAAGGAATACACTGAGCACATGTTCTTTTCATGACAGTGGATAATGGAACTTGCTATGTTTTCCTGTGAGTCTATCGAGCTTTAAATGTTGTGACACCGGATGTGACGTCATTCCTATGTGGACATTCTTTTCGGTAACTTTTCTACACTGGTTTTGAATGAACTGAAACATTTTTCCGACGTTTATTCTGTCCTTAGATCCGACACTACGCCAATGCTTCTTCCAAAGTGTCTTAAAGAAGCGATCGGCCGCTTTCGACCACTTCCTGTTTCACAATAGACGTAATTTAACCTCTGTTCTTAAAATCCGTAGAGATCAATCTTTGCTATTTGTTTTAGGAACAGAAGAATATGATTACTAACAGACAACTATAATACTTGAATCCACTTGTATTGATTGAAACCACGCCCACTGTAAAACCGTGAGAGAAAGAAAGAGAGCCCAGACTAAAGAGTCTCTGCAGACGGTTATGACATCAGCTTTGCGCAGTGGCAGTATCGTAGCCTATGAGGTTTATCCGAGGCGCGATTATTGCTAGTTGAAAACTTTACCCAATACCCCGCCTTGACGACTTGAAATATAGTCGGCAATGGCAATTTTTGATAGTCTCTACGGAGACTGAATTTTCTGTAAAAGCAATCAAAATGTGATTACGTGAGTATCATACAGAGCTTTTGAAGTTTGGAAGGTCACAAATATTTAAGGTTTTCAAGCTGCAAGTTAATGCAGTTTATTGCATTTCAGAATAAGTCAATTCACATTATGCTCTGCTAATGGTAACTGTTTAAACCTCTCAAAACAAAAATGTTAAGTGTTTTAATACCCGTGGTGGGGAAAATATTTACATTTGTGATGTTTTAGAAAATATGATTAAGCCTAAAACAGGCAGGTGACAACAAATAACCTTTTGTTTATTGTTTTAGTTTTATGACCTAAAGGCACAATCATCTGTGCATGCGCAGAATTTATCATTTATTTATCTCTGTAATGTGGATACAAATGGACTTTAATTTCTTCAATTTCTATGACTTGTAACATTTGATCACTTTTGGCATTAATGTTCGTTTTATACCAAATCTCTTTACTTCTCAAGGTAATGACTGCGATGTTTTGAATTGCACTCCTCAATCATCAGAGTCTTAGTGAAAGATAAAGCAATGTTTTCAACCATAAAATAATCTGATTCATTTTTGGATTTCACAAAGTGAACAGGGAATTTGATTAGTTTGGCTGCTGTCAGATTATTGTTTTTTTAGGTCTAAATTGCATTTCTCAATTTTAAGCAAACTTTGATTTTAGTCACTTTGACCCCACGCCCCTCATCTTAAGAAGAAAGTTAGACAAAAATACCTGAGGCCACACAGCATTTAGTCTTTTCTGTGAATTTAACTAAATTCACAGAAAAGACATCCCCGCTATGTTTTATTATGTGTTTTCTTGTAATTGATGCCGAATATTGTCGAGGTATTTTTAGATGTGATTATGATGTTATTGTTTCTTTTTCAAATATGCTAACGATGAAGCAATGTTTTCAACCACAGGTTAACATGATAGGGAGTGAATAGAGTTCCCATCAGCTGTCAGCTTTGCGCAGTGGCAGTATCGTAGCCTATGAGGTTTATCCGAGGTGCGGTTATTGCTAGTTGAAAACGTTACCCAATACCCCGCCTTGACGACTTGAAATATAGTCGGCAATGGCAATTTTTGACGGTCTTAAACTTCCCTGTTTAAATATTTATAAACATTGGAAAAATCGTCATCGCAGCAGCAGAACTAAGATTTCAACATTTGCAGACCAGATCAGTAACTTACTCTAAAAAGCTAGATGTATATTTGCAGTTCGTCCGTTTCAGCTTCATGTGTTTTGAGGATTCAGAAAACATACGTCCCAACTTTGCTTTCCAAAGTGAGAAAACTGGAGAAAAGTCTAAAACTAAGCAGAGAGTCATGTCGTATCACTATCGATAACGCTGCCTTTGGTGGGTATTTGTGTTTAACGTTTTGTTCCCACAACTAATTCAAGTCGAATCGGAATCAAATCAAACTTGATTTCAACACCAAGGTAGTTCAACATGCTTTACATCACAAAAACACTAAAATCAACTACCGAAACATTACTGTTTTACTTTTTCATCAAAATGTTGGCTGGTGCTTCATTAAATATGGTACAAAGTCAACTCTAACAAGGTGTAGATTAGATTTAAAGCAACTCAGCGTTTGTTCCAGATTTGTGGTGCATAGAAGCTGACTGCTGCTTCTCTAATGTTCTGGTTCTGGTTCTGGTTAATTAGTAAATAGATTGTTTTTGTTCCCTTGCTACAGTTAAAAGCAGAAGCATTTAAGTTTTAATATTGTGATGCACTGTGCTTTCTAGAACACACGGGGGCGCTCTAGAGCCACGATGACGGAGAATAGACGAGCAGAGGAACATCGAGTTGGTCATGCTGTTCAGTTTCTTTGTAAATGTTATAAAATCTAAAATAATATTGATGTTGCCATGTTTTAGCATCTCGCAGAGACACAATTGCTTTGCTATTTAATTAGAAAGAGATTTGCTGCAGTCAATCGCCGTGTGGGGGACTTAATCAACTCAAAAGACTCTTGTCTCACTCCGATAAGGCCTTGTAACTTTGATGTTTTTGTAAACAGTCTTAATTTCCTCTTTATTTTCACTATTTGCTGTTTATAAAAGTGAAAATGAGGGATTTAATGTCACAGTATGAAACCATTTTGCCTTGCTAAATACATATATATATATATATATATATATATATATATATATATATATATATATATATATCTTCCAGTTTCCAAGTAGTAATATTTTGATGTGCTACTTTGCTAAATGTATTTAGCGTGCTGTCGTTGGTATTCTGTTCATAATGAGTCATTGTTTCAGATGTTGGAGTGCGGTTATAGAAAGCCATCTGTTGGTTGTTACAACCCCAACTTCAGCACCGAGAGTGTGAAAAAGAAATTGGAGCCACTGGTCATCTTCATCCAGAGTCAAATAAAGCTTTGACGAAGAGAGATTTCTATCAACTCTGAATTACTCAGGAAGACTTTTGCGTCGAATGTTGTGGCTTGTCCTCTGTAGGCCCACAGAGCAGTGATCGGTGACTCTGTTTTCTGCGTGTGGTCCTCTTGACCCGATCATGACCCGGCGGGCGCTCCACGTCAGGACGTAATTACGGTTTCAGTAACGCGAGGAGGAAATAGACGGCTCTTTTATCGGGTCAGTGTCTGATCTTTTGCTGAGAATTCCTCGGCTGTCCAGAGCGACATGAAATATATGGCTCTCCTCTGCGTAAACAGGAGCCTAATAAATGCCCAAACATAAACAAATACACAGCACAACACGACAGGACTAGTTCCTAGGTAACCATGTGACAGTGCTCAGGATTGCTATGGAAACCAGAGTATCCTCCCCTCCAACCCCAGCTCTCTTTCTAAATCTCTGTGTCTCTCTCTTCCTCTCTAATGTCTGTTTGGAAATATGTGACGAGCTATTAGCTTTAATGTGTCTTACAATTAGCGCGTCACTGTTGATTACTCTTAAAGTTTATTTTTCTATGACGTAAAATCCATCATTTCCACAAAGTCCAGAGGCGGCAGTACTCACTGAGGAATTCACAAATGAAAACCTGCTTTTCATTACAAAGGATAATAACTTACCACAACGTTGAACTCCGTCACAAAACCGAAACTATTTTGTTTTTCTTCAGATGTCTGTTCAGTTAGCTGATATACAGTCTGCTTTTAAAGCTAGTGCTGTATTCGTTTTTGTTGTTGTTTTTTTTTCTTGTGACAGTGGGTGTTGCATTTCCATTTCCTAAACATAAAACCACACTTGTCTTCAAAAGACTAAAAAGATCACAGCCGATTCTATTTGAAACGCAGGTGCAAACTCTAAAGGGGATGCTTTGATTTGTGGCCAATTACGGACACCCTTGTTGCTTCACCTTTTTGCAGCAGGTCTTCTCGTTTTTTGTTCTCTCTGCCGTTTCTTTCGTGGGGGCGGTAGGTATTTTAGGGAGACGGCTAATACGTTTGGAGATCACATGAGCGAACAGACATCTCAAAAGTTACTTAACAAACCCAATTAAAGTTGTTGCAGTCCTCCAACGCTATCTGCCTTTTTAATCTCTGCATGGTGTACGAGGGATTGCCCCCCATTAGTTGCCTCCTCCGACACCATGACATGGAAAGCAAGCTATCCTGATTGTAATTCAGCCTCAATTACTCTGCAAGCCAAGGAAAACTGGTCTCTTCCACTCTTTGTCACTTCTTTGGAATGATTTGTATTTCTTTATACAGTGTGGCGCTCCAGTTGTTTTGCATTTGGCACAAAAGGCCTGGCTGTCTTATTGGTGAGAGCAATCTAGTGTAACCTTCCAGGTCCCCACAAAGCCTTTTATTTTAAACTCTTCAGCAAAATTTGTTTGCATTAGGAGGAGGAAAAAAACATACTCCAGACTTGTAAGAAAAGAAGCTAACTGGGCTTAGCATCAATGCTAAACAGATGGCTAAATATAACACTATAATTTGTAAACATTCTGGACTGAACTTCAATGTGTTTTTACTTTTGGCTTACTTTTATATATGGGATGTGTCTTAATTGCTACTTTGCTGAGTGGCGACAGATGAGGTAAAGACTCAAATACGTGACGAGCTATTACCTTTAATGTGTCTTACAATTAACGTGTCACTGTTGATTACTCTTAAAGTTTACTTTTCTATGACGTAAAATCCATCATGTCCAGATAACTCTGTTTGACACATCTGTCAATGCAAGGAACACTTCCTTTCTTTGGGATTAAGTCCCCCAAAAATTTCAAGTTGCCTTCTCTTCCAGTGATTCACTGTCTGCGCGGCAGACAATGGCATACGACCAATAACAAAACTGTTATTTTTATTTCCTATGGCCTGCAGCGACGGTGCTCAGTGTGAAGCATCTTCCACGATCGGATACTCTTTTGCTGAAATTATTTTCCTTGCAACACATTGGTTTCAGAAAATAAAAGGAATAAACAAAAACTGATTTTTTATTAAGGAACAGTCTTTTAGCACGGACGGTCAAGGTTTTGTAATGAATGCTAACATGCATTCTGAACGACTTTCGTAAACCATTAGAACGTGTTGTGTTTGTCTGAACGGTTGATTTTAAGTGTAAAGTCGCTGAAATGTACAAAGTCTGCCTACAAAGTCTGCAAACTGCATCATGATTCAAGACACTGATTTAGCATTTTAGTCTAGTAAGGATCGATCGTGTCTTTGGGAAATGCTTCTTCAATCAGAAATGCATTGATCTACTCCTGGTGTTGCGCTAATGTGGTTTAGCGGTAAAGTTTACTGACTTGTCTCGAACATCGTCCCTAATGATCGACGTCGTTCTCAGATTTTCTCCTTAACATTCTGTCTCTCTCCATGCCACGTAGCAACAGGAGTCCAGTGGGTTATACAAAGCATCCATCCATCCATCCTATCTCCAGCCCAGCATTAGATAAAACCGATGCTGTTGCTGATTATGCTGCTGCAAATTGTTACAAATGAGTCAGAGGTTCCTTCAAGAAACCTGTAGCATAAACAGGATCGCCTCCAAGGGAGAATCCATGCAGAGTCATCTCCTTCAGTTAAGAATAAATGTGAAGGAAAATAAAGCATCAGTAGATGTATAGTTGGCTGTAGTTCTTTGATCAAGAAGACTGTGCGTATTTATGCTGACTCTTGAGGAAAATAAAATTGCCCCTATTGCAATAAAATTGCAATAAAGGTCAGTCAGTCTAATCTGGAATCATTCAGACCCTTTAGGAATTAAAAGTCCTTTGAAATAACCCTGGTCATTCTTTCTTCTCAGTGAATCTATCTTGTGAACCTGCTTTGTTTTAATGAGCATTATGTTTTCCTAATGTAAGCTAAACCCAGAGGGACAATTACTCCCTATATTTAAATACAGAAGACGTGCGTTGTGAGTCTGATCGAAGGAGCAATCTTTAATCATTTTACTGAACGAAGGACAAATCCATGCAGTTCTTTAATCTCATTTATTCTACAAGAGCAGAAGGTCATGAGATCTCTAACAGAGAGTAATGTCCTCCATTTTGCAACGTCAAATTAAATGCATTGTCTTCTCTTTTCGTCGGACTCTTTCTCTGAGCGTATGCGACGCATTTTAGAATGAACGAATGTTCATTTAATGCAATCTGAGACTGCAGCACATTTCGGAGGCCCTTACGTCAGTGCTTAAAAATACACTTGCACCACAAACTCTAAGCTCTGCGGTACTCTCGGTTCACGCTCAAGATGTGCCAAGATGTTTTTCTGCCAAACATCTTTTGTCAGCAAGAAATCACTAATTGGCTTTCCAGTGCAACAAATTAGTTAATGGAGTGGTGGCAGTGATGACAAAAAGGAAAGCAAAAATTTGGTCTACCACAGTTCCTTCTCATTTTTTTCCCCCCATCGTCACTTCTCCAAACAAATAAATACTAAAGAACCAACCAAAAACAAAGACTGCCTGCTGGCTGCAATCAAAGACAAGCTTAGTGTGATCCTTTTGAGAAACAAACACTGCAGACTTATTTTGGTTTTTATTCTGCAGCCTTTTTGTTCCATGTGCTCTAAAACATGCGCTAACCTCTTTCTGAGGAGCAGATTACGTCTGCCTGTCTGGACGTTAACGATGCATTGAAACTACAATACACAGGGTCTCGTTTCAGAGCAAGCGTTTGTTTTGGGGGTTTTTTAATTGCTGGGCTTCGTGCGTTGGAACCACACAGACCTGCGGCCCGTGAATTTAGTCAGTGGAGACGATGCACCGTGAGGTTCTTCATGCTTAATTTAAGAGCACTCACGATTCCTCTGCAAAATTTTACAGAGGTTTTACCTGACCAATCCCGTTGACGTTTCTAAGCTCCGGAATAATCGGCTCTTCCACGCATTGGTAACTTTCAACATGCTAAATGTTAATATATGTAGACAACAAACCCCGAGGTCTGAATAACTTTTAATAAACCATGTTGCTGTTTTTTGACTAAGCTGTTCATAATCCTAGTAATTACTTTTCTTGTATTGTGCTGTATTACTGACTGCTACATTAAGTTTTTTCTGCCCACAACCTCTAGCATCTACAACACTCTGCAGAAAATTGTACATTCTGGTTTACAGCCGACATTTAATTTCCCTTTGGGATTAATTAAGTGTTTTTGAACTGAATCATTTCATAAATTATTGTCAGAGTTGTTTATCTAACTGAAGTTTCGGCAGAAGTCACACAGTGTGTATGTACTTTAGATTTCTTAACATCCCGTTTTCCTGCTTTTCGATGATAATAAGTTGTCATAACAGGAAGAAGTGTCGAGTCATTAAGGGCGATTCGCAGTTAAAAACTACACCCATCTGTATGTATAAAGAAATACAGTAAATCCGTTTAAAACTATAAAAACATTAAAGCGTAAAAACGGCGAAAAAACACACAGATTAAAATTTTTAACGAGAGTCAAAGCGCGTCTTTAAGAGTTTCTTGAAATGTTTAAAATTCTGAACAGATCAAATGTTAAAAGGCAGATTGCTCCAGATGCACCTCTGCTTCAAAATCTAGCTAAAAGGTTCAAGGCTTTCTCGTTCCGTCTGCTTTTAATTGGATTTCGTTGACAGTTTTGCCTGTAACAAGTGCTACGAGACAGACACTTTAATCATAAGTAAAGTACACAGAAGTTTTATTTAATGGGGAATTACAGTGTGACCAAATGATGACCCTCCACCCTCACTTTTCACTCATTGTGCAACTGCATGTAATCCTCTGACAAACGTAGTGCAAATTTTTCACTGCATTGTATTAAGTTCAGTTTGGATATGTGTTATACAGAGAGAGAGAAAAGGGACTCAGCGTGTCTGAACTTTTCCAAAGTAATTTTGTACAACTTCTTCTGCCAGGAGACAAAATCCTCTGAAAGGATTTCTTCCACAGATTTAGACCTTCGGAGGGATTCTGACCCTCTTAAATGGGACTGAAATTTAGGAAGAGCATTTACTGAAAGGAGTGAGCCGTGTACCGTAATCCCTTAGAAAACGGTTGATTTAAAATCCTTTATCCTTTTTTCTCTCCAGAAGAACAGCTGGACTGCTGGTCACAGCAGTCAGTCTGTGGAAGTGTGTACGCTCTCACAAATACTAGCATGTTATTAAATATCAGTCTAGGTTACTGTGCTACTTTAATATAAGCTAAAATGAAAGGGGGCGGGGGGAAACATATCACCTAGAGAGAGGTTATCCCAACCCATGTCGAATTGTCCTGACTGGAAGCTACTGAATACTGCTGCTGCTTTAAAAATAGGAATATCTGTGAATGTTATGCAATATATAAGTGCTTAGAGTGGCTGCTAATACTAGAAAAGCACAATATATGCTTCTAAATATGCATTACATATTACACGGCCTGTTGGTTTCCTTCGTAAACTGCTCAACTCTGTCGGGAGTTTATTACTTTTTTAAAGAATGCAACTTGGACACTATTTTAAATCAGAAGGAACTGAAATAAAACAAGAGTTCAGCCCCGCGCAGGCACGTGAAACGAAATAGGAAATAAGAGTCGAGACCGTTAAAACTGAGCTGAGCAAAGGATCCACTCCATATTTAATATGGTTCGTATTTAAAACGGGTTAGTCAGGATTGTTTCCTAATTATGCCTAATTTGATATTGTTCAATAAAGTGTGTGCTGGAATCAGCGTGTAGCCGGCTGAGAACATTATGGCACGTTCAGGTTTCACTTGTCTGTTTTCAACATTGTTTTTTGTGGTCGATTCACATTTGAGTTTATTTATTTGTATTTATTTTTATCATTCGTCTATCTGGATTATGTTCTCTCACTTTTCAGTCGGTTCCTCTGTGTTCCTTCTGTTTATGTGTCGCCTTCGTCCTCTGCCTGCGTTCTCCCTCAGCTGTTCTCACTTCTATCTCCGGTTCCCACCATCATTCTCCTCGTCTTCCTCTACGTATCTGTAACGTTTTGGTTTTGGCTTCTTCCATGACTACTAATGATATCTGCTTTACTTGCCCGTTCCCTGTTCTTCGGTTGTTTTCTCTGATTTTTTGCCTTTTTATGTAAGTTCTGAGTTATTCCCATTCAAGAACACTGTGTTCTTTACATGCTCCCTCCAGTTTTGCCTGCGCTTGGGTCGTAACGATTCACTCCAACGCTATGGCAGAAAATATTTCACCTTTTACGTCACACAGTCATTTAAAGAGGAAGGGGAACTTCTTTCAAACTACGCTCGTCTTTTATTATTGCCAAATTGAAAGTGTATGAATCGAACTCACAGGATTGGTTGATTTATTTCTTAATTTTTTTTAAGGCTGCGAAGCTGCTGTGCGTTTCATTTATTAATCTAAAATGTAGTTTTCCATAAAAATCTAATCTTTTCACACTTTGCAATGAAGTTAAAAGTGAACAGCAATTTTTTTTTATGTTTATGCGCCGTGTTGCTCTCAAACTGTGTGCTCCGACGGCGGGTTTGGGTTTTGGACACAGAATATCCATTGAGTCACGTATTTTATGTTGCGTGTTTTTGTTTAATCTTAATTATTTTGTGGAAGCAGTTTTTACTTCGACATTAAATGCTTTTCTGTCATTTTCGCCCGTCAAAGAAGCCAAACTGTGTTGATCATGCTCGATTCGTACAAACAAAAAGGGAAATCATCCAAGCGGGTGAATACGTTTTATAGACACTATATGTGATGTTACAAAAAGACAATAGAAAACAACAGAAGCAATTTTATGACAAAAAAAAGTCACATTCTTAATAAAATATAAACCCCTTTGAGTAAAAGTGACCATCTCTTGCCCTCATAAAATTACTTCAAAGCAGCCATCCTTTTAAATCACCTGATAGATCTGCCAGTGAAGCCCTGCTGACTGACTCAGCATCCCACCATCTTTTGTTAAAGAAAGAGTCTCATTGATGTCAACTTTATCTGAGGGGGGTGGCGGAGCAGTCAATGAGACTACTTGGCTTTGACATTTGTTTTCCAAAGCTGCTCCGTGTCGACATCAGCAGGTCAGCTCTATCAAAAGGTGGATCTATCGAGTGTGAGGGGGGGATGTCGATGAAGCATAATGCGGGAACAGGGTCTTAGCCAGCCCTGGTATTGGTTTCTTCTGCAAAACCTTTTCCTTTGCTGTTGTGCATGTGTCAATTATTTCCCAGAGAGCGGGCTGATCTGTGTCTGGCTCCAGGTCTGTCTGGTAGGTCACGTTCGCCCACACAGAAAACCCGGGAGCTATAGAAGCATCAGTTCAAGATCGGCATCCGTGGCAAATCTCCTGCCAGACTCGGTCTTGTTCCGCAGACCAAAACGCATGAATGATGTTATTTTGAGTGCAGAACCCCTGCGTTGCAAACGAAATTCAGACTGCATAGGAGGAATTTTTTTCTTAAAATGTTGCTGTTTTGATTAAGCCAGTTGTCTCTCATCTGTTGGTTGTTATAAATATCAAATTGCTTTTAAATTCACGTGTTGTGAAAATGACCGAAACAAGGTGGTTTAAACCAGCTTAGATAGTTTAGGAGGGGGAAATTGGTAGCAATCAGTCCGGCTTCACAGCCTGGAATGCTTTTGCTTCCAGGCCATCCAAGTACTTTTTCAAGAGTGCTTGGATAGTGGTAAAAAGTGAAAAAAATAAATAAATAAAATAATAATAATTACCGTATTTTCCGGACTATAAGTCCAGCCATAAAATGCTTAATAAAGCAGAAAAAGACATATATAAGTCGCACCGGAGTATAAGTCGCATTTTTGGGGGGAAATTATTTGATAAAATCCAACACCAAGAACAAGACATGTCATCTTGAAAGGCAATAAAAATAGAATAGAGGGAACAACAGGCTGAATAATTGTACGACATGCTAACGTTACATGACAAACAACGAACTGAGATCGTGCCTGGTATGTTAACATATTAAGAGTTATTCAGATAACTAGCATAAATAACATGCTAACAAGTTTACCAAACCATCCGTGTCACTACAAATCACTAAATCTTCATCTTCGGTGTCGCTTGTAAACAACTCGGCTAACTCCGGATGTAGCTTCTACCACACACATTATCAACACAGGCCTAGAGCGCCCTCTTGTGGTTTAGTGTGAAAATAACATGTGACATACAATATTGTGTTAAAAATTTCACACATAAGTCGCTCCGGAGTATAAGTCACACCCCCGGCCAAACTATGAAAAAAAATTGCGATTTATAGTCCGGAAAATACGGTACCTTGAGAAACCGTTTTGAGAAATAACTTCTCTTTCTTTCTCTCTCTCTCTCAGACTCGCATGAGGGAATTTATTTTGACTTGGAGCAGTTTGAGATTTCTTTTATCAACCTGAGGTCTTTGTATTGACTTTCATTCTGTTTGGTCCCAAACAGGCCTGTTGGTCCTCAGAAGATCAGTAGATGTTGCACATGAAGTCCTGCATAGATAACGAAAGGCAGTTGTATTCGTATAGCACATTTCAGCAACAAATTTAATTGAGTAAAAAGAAGATAATGCAACAAACATAAATGAGTATCCAGAACTGTGACAATTTCTCAATAACTTAGGTGCAATGCTGTGTGGACATTTAATCTCATTGGTCAGTTTTCATATTTGTGACATTTTTAATCTGATTTTTCACATTTATTTGAATGCTTATTTCTCTAAAGCAACTAATATATAGTTTTTGGTCAATATTGCACAACCCTCCAAAGAGCTAGCATTCATCTTCAGCTTATTCTTGCAGCTCAAACGCTGGCACTAATTAAGAAACTGGAGTTGTGTGTTTAATCCCCTCTAAACTAAAATGAAATCCATTAAATCAGTCTGTGTGAAAGAGGACAAGGTGTGAAGAAAGTCTTTTTTTTTTGGGAGTTAATGTGAATTTATTAAAAAGGTGTCTGTTCTTTGTATTCCTGGGTCTGTTTTGATTACTAAGAAATATTTTGCCAGCAGTATTATATTAGGGTTTAAAAAAAAAAAAAAAAAAAAAAAAAAAAAAAAAATAAATATATATATATATATATATATATATATATATATATATATATATATATATATATATATATATATATATATATATATATATGTACATTTCTTCATAGCCACAGAGAAAGTGTTTGTAACTAAAACAGTGTTAAGACTTTGTCACAAAGTACAACGCATCAGTAATTTGGAGAGGGGAAGCGCTACAAGATCGACAGAGCCTCACGGTTTTTCGACCATAGCTTGTTTGTGGAGGTTGGCTAAGAACCAGCTGCTCTTGTAAAAGAATTACGCAAAAACTGGAATAAATATTTGTTCTGGAGCTTTACATGGAGCGCTGAGGAAATTTTTATTTTCCTCTTCAAACACATGTAAGAACTGTCTAAAATGCTGTTGAGTTTTACCTCTAAAGTGTTTTTTGGTGGCAAAAAGGGTTACAGGGTTCTTCCTTCTAACCCAGTCATCAGCTTAGCATAATGTCACAGAAAAGCAACTGAATGAAGATAAACACTTCATAATCACTCTCGCGTTCAGAGATCGCCATATTAAGAGCCCAGAGTGTCAGCTGTACTGTCTGAAGTGAAAAGGAAAAGGAAATAAAGAGCAGAAGCAGCAGATTGGCTGATGTTTCAGCTGAGCTGTCAGCTCTGGTTTGACTGGTTTCTCCAAATAGCAGATTGGTGTATGCTAGTCCAAATAGCAGACACCAGAATCAGGAAAGAGATCAGTCTTTCTCCTGATTATAGAAAGAGACTGAGGGAGTTTGCCCACTGCTTCCCCCCCTCCACAATCTGTACTTCGGTCTAACACAGGTCCAGGCTACGGCAACCATGCTGAAGTCACGGGGTGAGATAAATGGGCTCCTCCAGGGACAGATTGCTGTTAATTTTAGAACACATTGCTGCCCAATCACTGTCTCCCTGTTGGGCCGGCATAAGCTACGTTGTAATGTGTGATCACTTTGACCCTACAGGAGGCACACGGGGGAAAAAAGTGGGAGTTTCCAGGGTTTGGCATAGCTAGTATTTAAAGGCAGGCTTGTTAAGATATGACTGAAAATCGTAACACTGTAGACTCCGAGCCAAACGGCAATGCTATCGGCGTGACAATGCTATCGGTAAGGAGCCAGATGGGGAGCAGGGAGCTAATCAAAAAGCTGGTTATGCTCAAATATCCAGAGACCCATTTTATGTTCAACATCTCTGCAGTTTTAATTAGGAAAAACAGCTGGGTAATCATTTTGGAATTTCAAGTGCACGATTTTGTAATAAAAAAACAAAGATATGTGTCTAAAAAATGCCAGGTATAGTAGCTGCATGGCGAGGACCGGGCTGTCACAGGAGGTAGTAAGAATTGACAGGGAACATTGAGAATAATAGTGAGCAGCAACTGGGAATAAAACAAAAAGTCAAGTTCTGTGTTCGAATTACATGTTCTTTCACTCACTATGACCCACCTCGGTTTCCAGGCGTGCATCAATCCTAACCTGGTTGCTGTCAGAGAACAGCATGTGCTTCTTGGGGATCTTGCTGTTGCTGAGTGTATTTCGTTTTTGATATGCAGATAATGGTGTTAGATTTATGCCTTTTCTTTGTGCATCCTTAGGAGACTTTCGAGGCTTGGAGCTTGACTTGGTAAAGAAGACTCTTGAAATAACTTTCTGTTGTTTTTCCAGGAAGTTATTTGCTTTTATCTTGTAAGTGCTCCGTAGCTCCTCCTGCAGAGCTTCCTGTTGTTTCTGAGAAGTAATTATTTTGCTGTGGTTACCGGCTGTGTGGAGTTTCACTGTGTATCTTGTCTGTTGTCGGGAGGAGCTTCTCTTTTTTTATTATTATTACTGAGAGATATCGCTGTCTTTCTTTTTAAATTTTGAATTAACAAGTCGTCTTTATTGTAAAGGTTCTCATAATGGGTAGGCAGTTGTTTGTTTCCATTATGTGTTTTTATTATAAGTTCAAAAATCAACCAAACAGCAGGGGATTTTTAGGCAAACGTCCCTGATTCACTCACATTCTCATACAACTATTGCAGCCGCTATAGCGTCCAGTTTTTAAATTCTTTGCCAAACACATATTTCAACTTTTGCATCACAATGAAAAAAACAATTTGTGCACCAAATTTCAATTTCCTCTGCAGCCTTCCCAAGACGACAACCCGATTTCACAGAACTGGAAAGTTCTGGCTCATGCTTGAGCTCCGATGAGTTTAATTTAAGCAAATGAAAAGAATGAAGATTAGTTTTTTTTTTTGTTTTTTTCAAATACCAGCTCATTGATTCGAAACGTTCCTAAACGAGGCCATAGCTATATCTGTGCTCCAGTCCCTTCTGTTTGCTTGGCTGCCACTCACGCAGCCATCTGAGCCACCGGCTCAGTGATGAAGACCCAGGCTGACTCCCTCAGCTCGCCGCCTGGGGTTGTCGTCTGCCATCCATGCTGACACGCCGAGCTCAGGCCAGCTCCGAAAGGGTGGATGAGTAATGACCAAAGGCAAGCCAGAAGTTTCCATTTCTCACAGAGCTGTCTTTCTACGACTCCAGAAGGAGGCGGATGATCTCAAAGACGCTTCCACTTCGCCTCAACGTAGGAGAAACGGAAGTAAAGCGGCACATATTTATGCTGATTTACTATGCAGTTTCTTACAGTCAGATGCTTGAATTATGTTAAACAGTTTAAAAACTGCTTAACTTTTATTTATTGTCCCCACTGAGATTTAAATTTTATATATCAAGAGGATTCTGGTTCTTACAGCAGCCTGATGGTCATTCAAATAAAAACATAAGCTAAAAACAAAAGACCATGAAACAGCTTAATATGAACATTCAGTTCTCAAGATGACCTTAATCTTAAAATTGAAATGTATTTGGCGGGCAATCCGTTTCAAGGTGTCTCTGCAGCCCTGACAAAGACGAAGGTGGAAATACTTTAAAGGCGCCAACATCCTCACACAGGTCACCAGCTGATGAGAACAAAAATAGGAATTAGATTATAATTTTAATCCTACACTTCTTGGCCTTTAGGCTAAGACAACGGCCGCCTCCATCGGGCGGTGATGCTGGTAGTCACTGTGATATGGCTGATTTAGAGGGTGAGATGCTAACCACCTAAACTGGAGGAAAACATCTCCCCTTTTAATTTGTTGTGTGTATTTGGCTTATTGTTTTGGCTATTTATTGGGTTTTACTAAAGGAAGAGGGGAAGACTGGAGGAACTCTCAGATGGTTCATCCGAGGAGGAATCCAGGATCTTGTCCTCTGACTCGCCCAATGAAGTCTCTTTTTTGAACATACCTCACAAATCAATCCTGAAAGGACTCAGTGAAGGATTCAGATAAGATAAAATGTATTTGAAGATCTATATTTTGACAACAGATGATATTTGCTCATGTAATGCTATTTGATTCCAGTTGTTCCTTTCAGGCTTAAGGAAACCCAATCCAATGCTGACTAATGCAATCCTCATTTGAACTTTAAAAATGAATGCAGCTTTTTTACAACCTGGAGGGTTTTTTTTGTTGTTTGTTTTATTTATTTATTTTTTGCCAGAAGTCCGACTGCTTCTATTCCATTTTTTTTCTGTTTAGTATTTTACGGTTTGCATTTGACTCCAGATTCCTTACTAACAAAACATAAAATTTAATAACTGACTGCGCGCTCCCACCATTGTGTTATACAGGTGACATCACTTTTATTCAAAGGGTTTATGTTGTGCATTTATTCATTTATAGAAGAATCTTTTCAGCGTCGTCTTTCGCCCTATAAGCAGCGGGTCCGGATTCAGTCAGATCAGAAATACGTCCGGTGGGGAAGCTGGAAATGAGCTTATAGCTGTTGCTAAGAAACTGCTACGCTTACCGGTGTTTGACAGAAGTAATTATACTGCTGGAATGTGATCAGTGGTAAGAATGTATTCAGCATGTGACGAGGCGAAGAGTGCACTGAATGTTGCCTCCTTCATATTTGGCAGAACCAAAGTAAACACAGTGATGAGGAGTCAGCTACTGCAGCCTCTCAGACAACCAGCAGCAAAAAAAAAAATAAAATAAAATCCTGCCAAGGCTGGTAATATTAGTGCTACAGTATTTAAGAGTATATTTTTGGACAAAATGGTTATTTTATTTCATTGAACATGAAATCTAACTGAATTCTAGCTTTAGGGGAGTCATTGTTTAGATTTACATGAGTAATGATTTGGGTGAACGAGAGTAAACTGAATTGCTCTAAAAATGTTTCCCTTGGAGAAATCTGGGTCAACCAGTGTCTGCAGGAAGATGTTTTTATTTAACATCGCATTGCTGAGTTTCTTTCCTCAACACAACACAGAAGAAGTTTTAAAAATTGGTAAAGGCTGCAAATTGGTTCCCTCCAGTTTCGCTTTTCGGGGGTTCTTATGTTCCAGTTAATCTCTGTCAGACTGGAGCTGATTTCAGCGTTTCACACATTTACATACCTTACGTTTAGGCAGCGGAAGTTAATGGAGAAATAGTTGAAATTCATGTGCAAATAATGGAAATTTGACGTGTGTGTTATATAAGTTCTGCTGGTGCGGCGGAGGCCAGTGGAGGAGATTACTGTGATCATGAATAATGACTGCTGTCAGATCAGGGGAAGGGTTAAACCTCAGCTGTGACTACTGGTGGGCTTTCTTCAAATATACTCGCCGTTTCACTAGGTGACACATTCCTGAGCTATTTACGGATTTTTAAACAGTAAAAATCCGTAAATAGTACGGATTTTTTGTAAAATCTATACTAACACTCTTTTCTTTTCAATCATAAAATTACAGCTCTGTTCATAGCAGTATTTTTTTTTTTAAAAACAGCAAAATAACTTTGTGTCAGTTTATTAGAGCAGACAAAATGCTGTTTTTAAAGAAACTGAGTGAATGACAAGGCAAAGAAACACCGTTAATGCAAATAAACAAGCATAAATAAACAGCAAATGTCATTTCTTGTTGTAGTTTACATGTGAAATAATCTGATGTTCTTCAGTTGGAAGATTTTGTAGATCCATATTCAGATGCATCGAAGTGGACATGTCTGTTTGGGTCTGTTAGCTTTGTTTGAGAAACAAAGATAGTTCAGGTCTAAGATCCATGAAAAAAAAAAAAATGAAATCATTGGTCATTCAGCATAAATCAATTACGGTGGAATCAATTTCTTTCCTTTGGATTTTTAATAAATGAGAACTGTCTAATTGGGTACTATCGACAGGTTCAACACCGAGTCAGAGCTTTTCAAAAGTGTCTATCAGGAGGAGAGTGGAAATAACCCCCAGGTGGAGCAGAGTGGGCTTTCAAAGACCCGACTATTTCACTCGCCACAAGAGGAAATGGATCCAGAATGATCAAAAACAGCAGAAGCATGGTGGGGGAGCAAATGATCATGGCCAGAAGGGGTAATAATGTTCTCCCTGGTATCTGCCGTCTCTGAAAGGTAATGCATATCGGTGATAGATTGAAAATGCTGTACAAGGCATGTTAGCAAGAACAGAGTCGTCACTGATGAGGTTATTTAAAAGGTGTGAGCAAAAAAGATGAATGGAAATTAGAAAAAAAAATCACTGATTAACATAAAAGTAAGCTTAGATTCAATGAGAACAAATAATTTGCATTGTTTCATGAGAGGGGCTGTTCACATCTCATTGTGACGTCTTTTTCAGCTTTGTCTACATTTTATAGCTGCAACAGAGAAGCACAAAGCAAGACTTTTTTTAATCACTTCCAATATATAGAAAGGGAACCAGTGTCGCAATCAGCGAGAACTGCTTAGCTGCATTGTTTTGATAGGATACAGTATTTCAAGTGTCATGCAATCAAGCTCAGCAAGCCCACCTGATTTATATCTTTAGTGGCTCAAGTGTCAAGTCGTGTGGATATTGTGTAACAGTAAAGAATAAAATGTCTCCAAAATGATTCTAATTGTATTAGAATCAATATTCTTGTCACATTTTTCACCAATGGTGGAGCAATTTGATGTTTTCTGAACGTGTCAAGATCCTGAGTTGCTTTTCAGGTTTGTTTATTTTTTAGCTTCTGTTTTGTGTAGTCTGCTTCGCCCACTGTGCTACTCTTTTTCTCGCTCTCTCTTTTTCTGTTCTAAAATCAACTCTTTCTCAGTCACTCCTTGCCGGTTCCCCCTGCCTAATCCCGTTATATTCCCTGATGGATTTTGCTGCTGGATTCCTGTTTTTGTTCTGCTCTGGCTCCCTGTGTGTGGTTTTTTTTTCTTTTTGTAAGTTTCTTTTTTGTTTTTTTCCCCCCCATTAAAACATTTAACACGATCCATCCTCCTCGCTCCAATCTGCATTTTGGTATAACTATAAAGTCACAACTCACGACAGAATCACCCTTAAGTAAAGCGTGACTTAATGTCGAACAGATTATAAACACATGATGGTGCAAGAATTATCTCCATGCGAGAGGCAGCAAATTAAATAATTCAATAATTTCCTTCCAGTACTTTAAGCAATTTGAGACAGACTAATCAAGTAATGACCAGCTTACTCACCAATCAGCAACCTATAGTTATTGCCTTTTGATTGGTTCATCGGACAAAATCCAGATTAAGAAAAATATCAACGTTTGGACTAGTTATTTTTCCAGCAGGGTTTATGTTGCTTGCAGTCTGTGGACCCTGGAAGGAACAGGGGAGTTAAAAGGTTCCCTGCAATTAATTTTTGCCATTTGGGTCCTTTACAAGATCACTCAGCCATGAAAAGCAGTTCCCTGCATTTGGCTTATTAAAGTAACATCGCTGGCAAAAAAGTGGCACTTAAAAGTTGCAAATTATTATTAGCGGCAGACGAAAAGTGCTTGAAGCAAAATATTACGTCCACAAGCAAACTTCTGGCAAATCAGTGTTTTTCCCACATTAGTATGTTTCTATATGACAGAGTTAACTCCTCAAAATTGTATTTATTTCTTTCCAAAAACAGACCCTCAAACACCGAGCCTTATGAAATATTAATCTTTCTGGACAGCATGTTCTCTGGTGTTCTGAACTCGAGCTCAGCAATGCACTACAGTGTGAATCCAAATGAATGCTGCGGCGTCCATCTGCCTTCAACTGTGAACGAAACTCAGAAATGTTTTAACGTGTTGTTTGTATTCTTTATGAGAGAATTCAGATGGAGGCTGGCTAATTACACTATTGAGGAAATAGGTGGGGAGGGGGCACAAGGTCATGTCCTTATTTCAGATGTGCAGGCTCACCTGTTCTCTCCTGTCAGTTCGAGCAGAGGGATATTTCATGCTGCGGCATTTTGACAAATTTGAAGCTTCCCTGCTAGCTACCGTTTTATTTCTGCTTATGATCTCTGCCTAAGTCCTCTTTGACTCCTAAGCCAATCAAAACAGGGAAAATAGGATTTACTTGCAAAAGCGATGGTGTCAGAGGGGCAGCCTCTTCAGACACAAACAAGAAGCAAACCAAATAATCTTCCATAATGAATAGAGCAGCAGTGTTTTCTATTTTGGCTTCTCGTCAGGGCGATAGGATTTTATTTTATTTTTTTAAAGGAATGTTTTTAAAATGTGTACACCTGCAGCTGTTCCTTTAAACTGCAAAACCCTGTTTACAAAATTTCATGGACATACCTGAGGACTGCAATAAAAATCTCCTGGACCTGGCTAATGTCACTTCTTGGAGGACTAAAATAACAGCGCTTGATATTTTGTAGTGTGTAATGTATTAAATGGCGTAGATTACATACTGAAGAGAATTGTGTAAGCGCTTCTGTAAGAGCAAAAGTTGAGAAATCCAGATATATTACTGCAAACTCGACAACAGAATGGACTTTCTTTGAATCTTCAATCTTTTCTCAATAATTTTAATTTTAAATCTTTAGTTGGAATTTGGTTTAAAAAAATGTACTAATTAATAATTACAAGATATTGGTTTCAAATTTCTATACCGCTTGAACTTTTTCCGATTCTGCTTTGTTAAAGCTACAAAAACTCGACTCAATTTTATTGGCAACTGAAAGTGATGAACCGACACAGAGCCGTGGAAGTGGGAGGAAAATATAATTTTGGAAGACACTGCAACTCAAGAATAACAAAAAATTGTCACCAAGCTGTATGTCAGATTACTCAAATATTCAGCGTCAAAAATCTTGGAACGTGGCATGTCCGTCTGGCAAGTGTTTTTGTGGACTGTTTGGGAAAGGGCTTTGAGAGTGTTTGAATTACTGTCATATAGAAACTTCAGATCAGAAGGAGATCAAGGAGCAACTATAGCTTCTTCTGTTGAGTGTTATAACTTCAAAACCTCATCTTTACTTGCCTGTTGCTTCTTTTTTCTCAAGGGAAAATGAAGCTTATGTAACATTGACATTTTTTAGCTTAATATCATGTTGTAATGTTATTCCCTCATTAAAAACATGGTTCTTTTTTTTTTCATGTACGTTTGAGGAATCTCCCGTGGCAGCTATTCTGGGGTGTCTAAACGTTTCCCGTTTCTTCCTCACAGAGAACCCCTACCCCACACCTCCCCCCAGACTAGCGGCAGCAGCAATTAGCAAACACTTTGTGGAACTGCCAGTCTGCAGAGCTCATCATACAATCAACTTCTCAGTCCGGTATGGAGTGAAAATAGTCTCAAAATATCTGTGTGTGTGTAGTACTGGATTTGTAACTCGCATCTTTGTGTGTAACTTTGGAAAATTGTGTCTGTGAAACATAATTTGTAAACCAAAAATAAAAAGAAAATAAACCCTCTCCTATGCTTACAAATGTTGAAAAAGTACACACAAGACATATTCACACACAAAACTGCATTTACACACAGATCCGGTTACGAGTGCACGGCCATTTTTGAGACTCATTTCACGCTTCCGGAGCTTTTACAAATCACGTTTCACAAACACAACTATCCAAAGTTACACACAAAGATGCTTACACGAGTTACAAATCCAGTATTACACACGCACAGATACTTTTACACATGCATAGATATTTTGAGACTATTTTCACTCCATAGGCGGAGGTCAATTTCAAGATGTCAAATTGCAAATTCCAATTCTTTTAAGTCGTGTTTGATATATACATCACTTTTAAAACAACTGGAGCTGACGGATGTACTTGATTATGGTATAAAATGGCACAAAGTGCCTGGAAAATACATAAAAAATACATTAAAAAAATCTAGAAAGAACTAATCTGTCATTCAGTGATGCTAAAAAGTGCAGTGAAGAACTTACATCTGTGCGTAATGTTTTTTTTCCAAGTCTAAAGCAACACATGGTGTTTGAATTTATTATTATTTTTTAAGATTTTCTTTTTTGCAGGTTAATAAAAAATCAACTTGGAGGAAAAGAAATCAGCTTTTTTTTGTTGTTTTTTTCCTACCTTACGTCTGCTTGAGGAGATGCTGATGCAAACCAATTTTTTCCCCCAATAAACTGCTCTGTAATTCTGAACACTTATTCGTCTTGTTGCTTTTTTTTATTTATTTATTTATTTTTACAATAAATCCAACAATAAACATGCTTAGTCAGGATTATCATTATATCGTCAAGAAAATAACTTGAACAGAGCACTGAATGGAGCCAATGAATTGGCAGCGTAACAATGGCAGGCTGGAGTTTGTTTCCTGGACTTGCTCTTTAGACAAAGTGTTTCTTGGCAGCTCAGAACGCGGAATACTTTATGAAACTGCAGTACATTTGAGTTTAGTTCAAAAACATAAAATAAACCAGTGAGACATTTGTTTGAAATTATGATCAGTTCCTTTTCTTACATAAGGTAATCATGCCATTGTGCTCTGACACAGAAAATATGTAACAGCTCAAATCTTGTGGAGCAAATGGACTATGATTCAAGTATTTAAACCCATGAAACTTTGTACTTTTTATGTATTTATTTATGTTGAGGTAAACATCTGATCATCTCTCGATTTATGCGTAAGGATGATCTGAAGCAAAGCAGCAAGACAAAATGGATGCTTAATGTTAAGGTTTTGTGAGACCAATGACAGACCAGAAATGATAGCCTAAACGATTTGTCAACAAAGAAGAAGAAGAAAAAACTTCTTCTTGGATCAGATGGAAAATCCAGGATGCCTATTTCAGGAAGCTTCTGGTAGGAGTGGTGTAAAAATGATGAAGGCCAGCACACCACTGAGGCTGTTTGTCAAGCCAGTCGTGACACTGAATTCAACAAATATTGAGGCAACGAAGATACTGAGGTATGATGAAGAATTTGTGAAGGTTTGGAAAGAGTCTTCAGGTGTTAAAAAAGAAAACACAGGGCAACACCTGATACTCTCAGCTCCTCTTCGTTCCAGGGAGTCGTGTGAAGAATGTCTTCCAGACGGTTCCACTTCTCATTCATTTCGAAATAGCCGACGCCTTCCTCAGCAACATCAGGTTGCTTTCCTGGTGCAGGAGATGCGCTGATTAAAGCAGTTCACCGATAACGGATGTGAGAGGATGACTTATTGATGCTGCAACTTTAAAAGTCAGACTCAGCTACGCTCGTGCATAAATCCAGCGTATAGTGTGTGAATCACTCCTCACTCATCTTCATCACACAGGCATACTCAATGACTAGCATAAAAAAGCAGGCACACCGATATGTTGGTAACTTTCAGACCTCTTTTACATAGTTATTTCTTATCTTTTTTCTTTTTTTTTGGCATTATCCTTTGTATTTTTTAGCCAGGATTTTTGTTGCATTCTGTTCTGCTTTGCGTGATAAAAAAAAAAAAAGGACTTTGACAAAATGTTAAAAAAAAAAAGTTAAGCTGGTCTTAGGCATGGATTTGTGAACCACCTAAATTAAAACATCCTGTTCATTTATTAAGCAGAAAAACCTATCCAAACCAACCTGACCTTATCTCCCATAAGTCATTAATTAACTCATTTTTGGAAAACGTAGTTTGGTTTTACAAGTCACAGCCAGGTCTGATTTATGCCAAACATGTAGATTCAAGAAATCGAGCAGAACCTGTCTGTATGATAAAAAATATCAAAATTTAACAGAGTAAGATCCGAGCTTTCTCATCTTTAAGGAGAGTTGAGAAATAAAACCATTGAGATCCTTTCTTGAAGACAATCTTAATTCACTTGTACCTAATTATTTTTCTTTCATCGCAATTTCAAACTATAAAATAATAATAATAATAATAATAATAATAATAATAATAAAAAAATAAAAAAAAAGTCTGAGTCTGATTTATTCAAGTCATTCTGGCTGCACATGGATGTGAACTGCTTTTTGAACTGAAGAATGTTGTGTAACCAGCCAAAAAAAGATGGTAGATCTATGGCCATTATCTATGTATTAGTTCAAACATCTGCTTAAGTTTGTCAATTTGTTGGCAATTATTTGGATCCTATCTATGTAAGACTTTCTCAATCAGAAAAAAAGAAGACAGCAAATTTAATTTATTAAAAAGTTATTGCAAGGTTAGCTTTGAGTCAGAGCTGTTCATTTGGTCTTCAGTTAAACATAATAAAAATTAATGTAATTTTTTTTTTCTTGCACCGGGTTATATCCAGTGGGAACACAAAGACGGTTTCTCTTTCAGCCAACAGAAACAACTAGCTACATGCAGGCTACTTGTTGCACTCTCCCCGTGTTCAGAGCAACGCTCCCGTAAGAAAAGGTGATATCGATGTGTTCAGACAACCTTTAAGATGAAAGCTGAAAGCAAGATCTGTAAGGGTTGCATTCTTCGGAGGGTTATAAATTTCCCCTCTGGCCATTTTACTCCGAGGATGAAATCGGAGCAACTTTTCGAGTCGCTCAACAATACGTGGAGATTATAAAGGTCTATTTTTATTTTCCAAGAAATCCCAAAGCAGCTTAATAGAGAGAGTCTCACTGTGTCCTCTGGTACTTGAAGCTCCTCCAACTACTCCTATAATTTCATGGTTGCAGTCTTCGCGGCTTCAGAAGCTTGGAGCAGATTTAATCGGTGCGTGCATTTAAAGTCTACACACATAACGAGGTTAGACAGAGATGTTTTACAAATTAGAGGATTTTTTTTTTAACTCCTTGAAATATTTTCAGTTTCAAATATGCCGTCATAAACATAATAGTTAATTTTCTTTTCTTTAACTTCCAATAATAAGCTATCAAAAGTTGCAGTCTTTTCCTGATGTCCACACATGACCTTTGTGCTTTTTAGATTTTGTTCAGCGGATTAATATTTACACCCCAGCACAAAGCAGCGGCTCCACGCTCTGACCTTGTGGCTGTGTGTTAAATATGACAGCAGATCATCAGCATGTAGTAGCCAGCTGTTGTTTAGCGGCTTTGTCATTGTCCTGGTGGCTCACTCCCGATAATTAGCTGTGGGAAAGCAGAGCATCTTGTCCCTTCCAAGGCTGTTTGTTGATCAAAGGCATGTGACGGACTCACTAATCTCCTCTGACCGGCTGGAGAGGAGCTGTTACATCAGGGTGCAGAGTGGCAGCTGACACACACAAGGACTTTTAGCAAGGCCAGTGATGTTTTATGTCACTCTCACTCAGATTTCTGACTGCGAACGAGGGAACGTATTGCACTTGTGCTTGTTTGGGGATAAGACCTGTAACTTTTGTTAGAAGTACCTGCCAACTGTCAAGGACAGAGACACTTCTTCTTGTAGCTGCACTGTGGGTTTGCTGGACTTTGGGAGCTTTGGTGGTTTGGATCTTTCGGCCACGGGACGTGTCATGCAGAATGTGTCATTTAGTGCCCCCCAAAGGAGTCTTGAAATGTATCCATCCATTGTCTATACTCCCTCATCGCCGCAGGGAGGCTGGTATTTATCTGCAGCGGTCATTGGGCGAGAGGCGGTATACAGGACAAAACACTCACACACACACATACCACACTACACATGTACAGGGAGACGCAATACAAAAAGATTATTAAAAGTGGGAAACTTTTCAGTCACCTGTTGGTTCTCTGGATTTGCTCCTGTCTCTTTTTATTGCTCTTTCTAAATACGGGCTGCAGCAAATATTTGCTTTTACACAGTTGGATTGCGGGATGACCTGCCGTCTTTATGGTACATTTGCTGTGAAATGCCCTTCCGTCCAGTTTTATTCAGTCTCTAATGGACTCAAATAAGCTGGTATTTTAATAACGTTTCTGTTCCCATTAAAGTAAGTTGATTCGAAATCGCCTGTTTTATGTCGGATAATTCCTGAAAGAGAAGACAGGAATAGAATGTGTAAATGGGATCATTAAAAATTTCTGGTTCATACGCTTCTTGGCTGACATGAAGTCGTAACGGTACCTTCCAAAGAAAACGTCCGCACTCCTCATTAATACAGCCGGCTGAACGCGGTCAACTGTTCTGGACTTCATGAGCGTAAGTCGTAACTCGTCTACTGGAATAAATGTACTTTGCATGTGGAAGCCGACCGTTGAGTGAGTCACATCATTTGTGCAGACGCCGACTTTAATGCAGCAAATGTTGAAATCACAAGCCTTGAAAAGTACCTTTAAAGCATCAGTTTGACATAAAGTTGCATTCAAATCCCGACGATACGATATGAAATGATTCGATCATATCGTTTGCAAATAATTGATATTTTCCATTACATATCGTTTTTGTGAAGTGTAGCATCTTGGCTACTAAGACTAAGATTAAGTCAAAGTCCACCCACCCTGCCAAATATATGATTGATGTGTAGGAGTTTAAACGCCTGGATTTCAGCAACCCACTGGAAGTGAGATTTCTGGTTTTGATTTTGAGGATTGGGAAACAACACAATCTAGCTTCCTCAGCCTCCATGATCTACAGGTGGTGGTATTTTATATCCATGCTGCGAGGCAGGTATGCCTCGTTTTTTTTTCTGTACAAATGGCTTTTTTAATCACTTAAATCTCTTCAGAGTTTTATGGGAACCGACAGACAGTCGGAGTTGGCAGTGCTGGTATGGTTGCCCATAAAATCTTCTTTACGTCTTTCATCAGGAACAGTGTGTGAATTTCTCCTCCCCACAGTGAAACACAAATAATCTCCTGCTCCGTAAGGTCTGGCAAGAAGTCTGTTTTCTATTGTTTCTCTCTCCTGCAGCCCGTCAGAGCAAAAGGAATCCCGACATTTCCCCACAGATCTGAGCCATGCAAACACCTTTGTGCTTTGTCAGTGTTGTCACAATGCAGCACAATGATGAAGGACCTGTCAACAACTCGCCAACCGCTGAATACCAATGCAATGCTACCAAATGGCTCCTCTGAACCCGCACCCACCGGTATGTTGAAAAAGCACGACTGTCCAAGGCTGTAGGAGTCGGGAGGAAACGCTGAAGGTGCAAACACCTCGTCATCCTCACACCCGAAGATGTGAGGGGTTTTGTTTGAAGAGCGCCGCTGCTTTCATGTGGCTCAGATCAGGTCTCTTGATTGGCTGCCAATGCTTTTAAGTGTCTGCTTCTGGTGTCTATCGGTTTGCAGGTGACAATGAAATGTGAGAGGGTTTGTCCTCAGTTTGACATGATGGCAATAAAATATTTTCCTACAATTCACCAGTTTAATTAATGTTAAGAAATTCAGATCAGTTCTTTTGGAGGCATCACAAACTAAGGGACAAGTGTGCTGTCATCGTGGCGTTTTTTCATGCACCGTTCGTCTAAAATAACTGACTGAAGTTTCTCCCAGAAATAGGATTTCGCATTCCCGCTCAACGAAACCACTGATAGGACGATGAGTCATCTTGATGCCGCTTCAGGCAGCTGCTAGAAAAAACGTGGCAAGGTGCGGACAAATGTCACTGTCGGCTCGTTTTTCTTTAAATCCTCCTTCACTCGCCTTCAGTCAATTAGTAGAACAGGAGGAAAACCTACTGGAGGCTGCGAGGTCGAACTAAGTGAACCACACTGTATTGAATCCATCTGAACTTAAATGTGGGCCGCACTTGGTGCGCAGGTGTTAGATATGTGCTTTGTAAGGAAGGAGGTCCTGGGATCAGATCCCAGCTCAGCTTCCAAGATCCAATTAGACGTTGCTGACCTTAAAATACTCTCCCCTCTGGTGTTTCCGTTACCTCTCTTAACCCTGAAACTTTCATTGTTTTGGATGGACCTCTACATAGATCAGTAATAAAATCAGTAATTATAGCTATTTCCATTCACCCATCCATCCAATACGTACCTCAGTTCCAAATCTGAGCTGTCGTCTTCCTGTGTGGGTGCAAAGACTCTACTTTGTAAACATTTAAAGCATAAAAACTAAAAAAGCCCTTCCCTGTTGTCACTATTAACTGTTTCCAAGACGATCTTCATCACGCAAAGCCAGGCTTGGGTTGTGAGACATTTTGCGCCTGTTTAAAGCGCTGATTGTGCTCAGCTTCCTTCTTCCTGCCGTTGTTTCGCTAAGGAGCGGCGTCTCATCTTCCCTGCTGCTTCTCAGGGCCGTTGTAATTCAGATTCGTCCACTCGAGCCCTTGGTTTGCATATCTGCTTGTGCTTAGAGTCGCTATGATTATTCATGTCCGGCGTCTGCTGGAAAGAATAAATGTTAAATAGCTTTGATGTTGACCTCAGAGCCCCGCTTCTTTATTGAAAGAAATTAGTTTCTCAGTGATTCTCTTTTGTTATTTTTTATTTTTTTATCTTGTAGTGGAAAAACATGTTCATGACAGAAAGTGCCTCAAAACCATTTTGGAGGGTTTTTATTCGCTAAATGAAGCTGGTGTTTACCAAGTTCTAAAATTATTTGAATCTAACCTCAAGTTTGCAAAACTGCAAAGATTTTACCATAGCAAATATTACAGTTTAGATAAATGTCTATATATATATTAATTAGACACAATCATTAGAAACATACAAAATAAGCAGAGCTGTGAAATGTAAATGTTGCTCAACTTTGAGAAATTGATCACATCCTGGTCCTCCAAAGCCACCATCCATCATCAAAACTAAATATTAATCCATTATTGTATAATCTGACCCTCCAGAAAATTAATGATTTAATATTGTTTTATATGTTCACGGTTCTCTTTAGAGGCCTGTGTTCAACTTTTTTCACACCACAGGTATGCCGGTCACTCCACTTACACTGGGGTTTTTCTGCCACTCTGAAGCAAAGGGCAATCGTCATTTAACAACTCTGTGAAATCAGGTCAGTCGGGATTTGTCGGCCGAGGTTAAAGTTATTCATTTTCCTAAACGTGGAGCAGGGACGCTTCGGCTCGGTATTACCATTTTAATGATGTGCTCCTCTCCACATGAACAGTCCGAGTGCAAAGCTTAATTCTCCGACCAGTTAAAGGTCAGCCGCCATGGAACTTGTTTCAAAACACCAAGAATAGTCAAAAACGTGAAGAAATTCAGCGGCTTTGCATGCTGTGCCGCGTTCCTTTCCTCTTCCTTTTGGAAAATTCCCGATGGTCAGAAAAATAATACCGTGTCCTGCGTGTCGTCAAGTGTCCCAGTGATTGCTTAATGTCCTTCAAATGACACTCGAGCTACACCAAGTGCCATTTATTTACATGCTTCAAGCACATTCACAGGTCTGAGTGGTATTTCATGGCCCGCTTCCACTGAAGCCCGAGCATGAAATAAATTTTACATGAGCTGAAGCTAATCCGCAGAGGGCTGATTAGGTGCTAAAAAGGGAGTAATTCACCAGATAATGAACACAGCTCGATAAAAATGTTCCGCAAATGTCAGCGATGACGCATAATCCTTCAATAACTGTCACGTTTAATTTTTTCCTCCTCTTTATTCTCTTTTTTTCTTTACTGTTTTCATTGAACCCTCCCTGTGCCCTTTCTACTCTGTAATTCAAAAAAAAAAAAAAAAAGATGAGATGCCAATCAAACAGACACAGATGAATACAAAAAAAAATATATTAAAATACACACATCATGCATCAAACGGTCTTTAGACATCGGCAGCAATCAGGGCGAAAAGCTGCGAAAGAAAAGAGTGACAGAAGGGTTTTACAATCAACCCTGGTTCATATTTTCACGCCTCAGCACGCACAAATATCTTGACATCTAGCGCTGATGGAAAAAATTGGCAACCTGCAGGTTTTTGTGTTGGCCTATAATGCAAGAAAAAAAATAAAGTGAGAAAGCAAGCCATTCTGAATGGAAAAATCTCTTTTTATTTATTTCTTTTACATCATTTCAAACAGACAGAGTGGCTCAGTTGGTAGCTTGGAGAAGGAAGATAATGATTGGCTGTGAAAAGGTCCAGGTTGCACTCTGCTATCTTCCCAAACACAATAGGAGACGCACTCCCATCCAGGCTAAGGTGGCGAGAGCCCCATTGTCTGCTGGAGGCGAGGCACTCGGCTGACAGCATGACAGCAGCTATTGTGTGCCAGTCCTGAGACGGGTACTTTCTAATGTACTGGCAGGCCAGTAGCAGCCTGTGGTACCACTGGCCTGTCAGCACGGTTCTTGGGCTTGCCCTCACAGGGCAGATGTGACATTTAGCTGACTGTTTCCCTGCTGGTCCTTCCTTTGGGAGCCGGAGGAGGAGACAGTGACACGGCTCACTCTCTCAGTTAGAGAAGTCCACCGTGTGCGCAGTGTCACTTGTGACCTTTCCACATTTATGTCACAATATTTGTCACCTTCATTTGCCACCAGCTCACTTTGATGAGTTTGCCCGCTCCCTCGCAAGTCACAATACTCCGGCTCCTTCCTGACGTTAGAAATCAATATTGAAATGTCAGCTTTTGTATCCCCGTCTCTCTCTGTGTGCATGTGTGCACAGAGCCGTAATGCACCTTTGTGCCATGATGAAGGTAAAACAAAATGGGGAACTTTTCATCTGTGGTTGACGATTAAACAAGGACGACAATAAGACAGCAAAAAATAATTTTTTAACTTGTATGTCTGAGTCTATGTCGAGCTTTCTTTACTGATAGTTTATTTTTATTTAATCCTTCTAGTTATTCCTTATGTCAGGCTCTCTGTGGTGTTTCTAGTAATGTTTATTTCTTGGTTATTTCCTCACCCTATTACATGTCTGAGTTTAGGTTTACCTTTCTTTAGTAGTTCCAGTGAAGTTATTAAACTAAACCATAGTGTTTAGGTTTAGTTTGTCTTTCTTTAGTAATTCTAGTTAGGTTATTTCTTTGTTCAGATCTTCTAGTTCCTCTAGCTCTATGTTCCTTCGTTCTTATTGTTGTTAGATCAATTAGCCTTGTTTCTATTTAGGTTCAGTTACGGTTCCCCTCATGTCTTTCTCTCCTAGTTCATCAGATTTTCTTTACTCTTACTGTCAGTATCAGGAGTATTTTTCAGCTTCCCATTTCCTCCCTTTCTTAACCCCAGCAGATCCTCTTGTCTTCCTTGTGCCACCTTCTCTTTGTATTAGTAATGTGACATGTAGAAAAGTTCAAATGAGATGGATAGTTTTCCAAAAACTTGGCAGTTCGGCTATGTTAAACACAAACGTGTGTTCCTGCCTCACAAACAACTACATACAAAATGGTTCAGTTAACTTGCAAAAGCAAAGTTTAATAAAAGGAGGCAATAAGGAGGAGAGGTACGAGGGGCTGCTTCCAATCAGATTCAAGCCGGGAAGTCAAGGAGCTCGTTATTACATGATATGCATATTAAACTGAGATTATGAATGTGAAAGTGGGCTCAAATGCTAATCCTCTTCGATAGGTGCACAAGTGTTGATTACCAGTGGAGTGCATGGTGACTGTTTCTTCCACTTGTGTCTTGATAAGGATGAACAAGACAAAAGGATAAAGTTGAAATCAAAAGCTGCATTCGAAGACACGAGAAAATATAAAAAAGACCAAAAGAAAAAATTGAAGGCATTTCTGTTCAAATAGAAAAAATAAGACATGTTAGCATTTTTGTATTTCCAGACAAGTCTTTTAAAAAGTGTTACTTAAATGTTAAAATAGATGTTTTTTAATTAGAAGGTTTTACACCATATTTTCTTATTAGTTTAATGTATATTTAAGTCATTTTTGCATTATTGTCTGTTACATGAAGGTTATACTTTTGAAAATGTTTATGGCTCATAGCTTTTTGTTATTATTTAGTATTTTGTGTAAATTCAGGAATCATGTGACTTAATTTTGTATTATAGACTGCAGATAAACATATTTACATTTTTGTCCGAAGCGGTTTTGTTATTTTCACTCAAAAGCCAATAACATAAAAACACCCAGAGGTTATGTCAGGATAACTCCGGAAAAACAGGGAAACCTTCCCAGCACCGAACAGCTCAGGCTCAACATGGGCAATCCTTTCTTCACTTGGGTTGTCATGGTAACTCATGAAAAACGGAGATCGCTGTTATAAAATTACATAAAATGCACAAACGTATACTTTCCCTCCACATTTCATGGCTTCTTTTGAAGAAGAAGAAGAAGAATTGCGTGAAATGCCTCAAACATATTTTTGTTTGTTTGTTTGTTTGGGTTTTTTTCCCCCCAGATGTTTAATTCATTATTTCTACACTCAGACACTTCTCTGGTCATCTGTACTGAAACCGTGTAAAGAAACATGCCAGTAAAAGTCCAGGGGAACATGAGACTTGAGCTGGACTTTCCTCCAAGGGAACTGCGTGTGAACGAGCCTCTCAGTGGATTTTCAGGCAAGCTGTTTTTTATTGATGCTGCAGAGCACAAAAGAACAAATATTTCATAAATTGCCTCAGGATAAAACCCATTGAAGGATTTTATTTTATTTTATTTTTTTATTTTTTGCTAAAATGACATAAAATGTGAAAATATCCTTTTATTTTGTGTTTCTTAAAGGGCATATTTTTACTCAATAAATTCTATACAGTAAAAATGTTACTGTAACTTAAGGAGCTCATTTACATTCAGTGAACTTCAGCTATGATCAAATGAAGAATAACCAAACTAATAAGTTAGCTTTGATTACAAGTGCTGTGATTTACCACAGAACTGCACTTACAATACATTTACCAGGCTGTATTAATATTGTCACTTGGTTCATAAAGCCGACTTTAAACGTTGAACGCCACCTGATCTTTTAAACACCATTTATGAATTAAACTAGCAGTAGTAATATTTGTAGTAATGTACAATAATGAGAACAATACATCAGCTCTTGTAGGAAAAACCTTCCAGTTTCAGTGCAGTCATGCACAAAAACTCAAGATAGCCGAGGAAGCGTCAGATATTTTCTGAAAAGACTTGTCTAGTGGGCGTTACATCGTGGCGCCCCACTGCTTATGTTTTTTTGTTGGTTTTATTTGATGGACACTCGCTTCCTCACATCAGTGCCTCACCATGCGAGTAACAGCTCAATCGCATTACGTAAGAAAAATAGAAAATACTGAGTTTTCTGGCATTTTCTAGAAATACAAATGAAATATTATACTTTTCACTTTGGCTGACCAATGAACGTGAATGCTGAAGATTTGTAAAGCAAGTAAACAAAGCATTAAATGTAAGGCAGGGATCAAACTTTGCACATTAGAACAGATTGTAGTACATGTGTAGTGTTTATGGTAGATCTACAAATGGGTTAAAATGAATAAACACAGTCACATTCTTGTGAAAAACAAGTTGTGTCTATGTGTGAGTGGTAGTTTTTGTTGTGTAGTTTTACATTGGAGTTGCGTTATCCCATGCATATGGAAAATATCGGGCAATTATTCTAAAGTAGTAGTAGTGAACTATAAGTACTGCACATCTAAGTTTCAATGTTTCAATGATAATCACTAAAATTAGAAAACCATAACAACACATTCTCAAAATGTTCAACATTTCCATGTAAGTCTGGCCCTGCCCAGAGTCTGAAACCTGTTGAATATTATAAATCGGTCTTAAGGTGACGTGAGTTGGGCAAACACACACCAGATTCGCCTGACCTGCGTGATCGCAGTGGGGGAGTTTCCCGACATCTCTCTGCTTTCTTGTTGTTTCAGTTTGGACAGCTGGCTAACGGTAGCGTAGTTGCCATGGGAACATGCTCAATTTGTAACAGAAAGAAGTAAGACAGAACATTTTCTCCATACGACAACTCTGAGATAGAGGAGGGGGAACGGCAGAAAGACCCTCTGACGCAGGCATGAAGAAGCAGGTCACCTTGACGACGCTAACATCTTGAGGACGGAGCGGAGCGGGGCCGAGGGTTTCTGAATGAGAGGCGATTTTAGACTTCAGAGAGAGCTTTATGCTCTATTGTCCGCGTGACCATTGACTAATCACTGCATTGTTCCTGTGCCAGTGACCTCTGGGAACTCTTGCTGCAAAGTTATTGGAAATGGGAATATTCAAAACATTCTTGTGAAAAGTTCAGGTTCATCCATAATTTCTGCTGCCTTTGAACTCCGATAACTAAACGGGCTTTCTGGATTCTTATCTCTTATTTATTTTCTCTTTCTTTCTGAACTGTGGCTTTTTGGTAACTACTGGCAATCCTGTAGCCTGAGTCTCTCACTCTTAGACTCCTTGTCAGGTTCAAACCCTTTCTACTTTCCAGAGTGAGTAAAGTACTAATATATAACCACGGCACATTGATGTATTCTGTATGCACAAGATGGATCGAGTACTCTATGTACTCTGAAAAATCATTTCAGACTAGGAAATAAAATATTTCTTTGAGCTGTCATGAAGTTAGTGACGTAAGAAAAGAGGGAATACAACGGCAGGCAAAGCAAATACTTCTACTTGTAGGTTTTTGTTAAATAATTCTCTCATTTTTAACTTTTACATCATTTGTCATATTCAAAACAAACTATTTTACTAATATTTCTTGAAGATGCATCAACACAAAGTCACTCAAAAAGTGGTTATAATAAATCATCTCAGCTCATCTTTGAGTGACTATTAGCCACAAACAGCTTAGCTTTAGCGAGATAACGCGTCACATTTTAAATGGGTGTTGGCCTTTGTTAAAGCTCCATTTATGATGAAATGCATTTACAGTGTAAACCACAATCTAAGTACTCTGCTGCCCCTCACAGAGCTTTTCAGCTGCAGCCGACGCCGATGGGAAATCCAACTGTGCCAGCGAGATGCGTTCGCAGCTTATGAACAAGGCTGCAAGATTGGATGCACTCCGAGATCATTTTCATGGAAAAAGTGCGTTTTCTGCTTCAAAATATTACACCTTCCTGCACACACACCCCCCGAGGAGAAAATAGTCGTGTCGACTTTTAGAGTTTCCCTGTTAAAGCTGAAGGAAGATGACAAAGTAATGAAATATGTCCAGATGCAGAGCTGTTATCCTACCTGCCGAGCGCATGGAGCCACGGCACTTATACCGGGGCCGGAGTGAGGATCCGAAAACGTTCTGATTTATCACAATTTCCCTCACAGGCAAGGCTGCCAATTTATTTTGTTGTGATGAATTCATAGCCATCTTCTGGTCAACTAACCAGTGCAGCGGGGATAAACAAGGATGACTGTCATGTCTCTACCTTAAAATAATCAGCTGTGAGGAAAGTGAGATGGTCTAGTCAAAGTCTGTGATGGGCGATATGAAGACACACTGTTGTGTTATCGTTAGATGCTGATTGTTTGTTTTTATTTAAGGCTTGTGTTTAGACTGTTATGCCTTTTTTGTTGTAGCTTTAAATTTGATGTTTCAGAAATCAAACTATGGAGTTTTAACTCTGTGTTTTGACTGACCCCCACCAGTCAGCTTTCAATAGAAAGAAACAGCTTTCTACTCAAAGCTGTTTCTATTTACCTTTCTTTCGTTTGCCATGTTGATTTTGATTATTGAAAAAAAAAAAAACAATTCATAAAATACTTTGAGTTTGTGTTACATGCACAATGAAAGGTTCGTGTAGTATGCAAGGAACTCTGCTGAGAAAACAAAAGGTTTTATTAGATGGTAAATTGACAGGAAAATGGGTAATGAGAGAAGGGGGAAGACATGCGGCAAAGTCTGATTTTTTTATTTTTACTATATAGATTAGGACTCTAACCCACAAATCCAGTTTTGAATCTAATCGAAACACCTAAGCACACAATATTTTGTCTCAGCGAGGGCGATATTGAAACTACAAAGACAAAATGTTCTTCAAGAATTAATATTGCACTGTAACATCTGAGTAAATAAGCTATGTGCTCCATTCCCTTGCTGCTCTTCTTGCATATGAATGTTTTATGGATGCTGAGAGCTGCTCATCTTTAATCAGACATTCACACAGACATCTGATGTGACCCGCTCGGCTCGTTGTTATCAAAGCTTTTTTGCCGAGCTGCAGGACCTGCAGCGTGTCAACAAAACCTGTGATGTCATGTAACCTTGGAGACCAAGTGAATGGATCATATCCAAAATAAACCTTTAATAACTGGGTGTCATCATGACGGAGTTTCATCTCCGAAACTAAACAAGAAGCTTATGTCATAACTATGAACTTTTCTCTAAATGTTACCATTCTATAATTCATAAATAACTAAAAATATATACCTATATATATATTTAAAAACTTTAAAATATTACTTACTAAAAGGAGATCCTGTTTAGCAAAGCCTGTGACTGAGCTGAAAATGTAACCTTGGCTGTAATTCTTCACGGCGAGGGAGCCGCCCTAGAGACACATCACTGCATCACTTTAATGCTTCTTTATCCTGAATATCTGTGCAGGACTGCAGTGCAGAAATAGAAACGCACTTTGCCGTACATATTTCATTCTCAGTTAAGAAATACCAGTGGGCATGAATCAGATTAGTGTGTCATGGAACAAAAGCAAACATTTTTCTTCCTCTCTGCGAACGACCTTTGATCAGGGAGGGCCCTTGTGCCTGTTCCTAAAGTTTTGACTTGAAACTTTCGAGCTTCAATTTTAGCATCTCCTTTAACACCGGGCAGTCATGTGTGGGGCAGCACGGATAAACTTGGAGATTAAACAGTTTGTGGCATATTTTGTAGGCAAGCAAAACAATCGTGGGGTGGAATGAGTGGGAGTGGGGCGGTTGCACAGATTGTGGGCCAGCAGGGGGAAGTAGCATCTCAGTAGGCCGTGTTCTGCGTTAGCATGAGGGTAATTAGGTTATCACCTGAATGTGTGCAACATTTTATCATTTATTTGATGGTTTATTTAAGTATCAGGATTTATTTTCTTACAGTTTGTGTTTTATTTATTATTCCAGTTTGGATTTTAAATGTAATAGTTTAGTGGCTTTATTAGCTCCTGTTCTGGTGTTTGAACTAAAAAAAACAAAAAAAACAAAACTGTGCTACTTTCCATATGCACTAAATATTTATGGGTTCAATGATTTTCAGAAAATGGAAACATGGAGAAAGGAGAAATCCGGCAACTTTGCATTTAAAGAGGCAGGCGAATGAGAGTTTTCAAAATTAACTTCACTCTCATTGACAGCAAGAACAACTCTGAAGATAAAGTTTGCTGTTATATGCCTGATCATAATGCTGTTTATTTATTTATTTATTTTTATCAGAACAAAAACAAAAAAAATAAACACAAGTATGAAAATAATAATAATAATAATAATAAATTTTATTTGTAACGCACCTTATATTTCAAAGAAATCTCAAAGTGCTACAGGGACAAAAATAAATTGTAGAGCTTAAAACATACAATAATACATCTCACACCAAGTGGTGCCAAGATTAACATTAAATCTAAAAATTTAAAGTACCGGAAAAAAGAAAAATCTTGAAAAGCAGTCGCCTGGCAGTGAAAGGAACAGAAACCGGTTGCCTCTCATAAGGTTTCACGTGTAATCCTCTGTGACTACCCAGGTGAGCAGGACAGCTGCCTGAGATTATTCAATATAAATAGCCAGGCACAGGTGTCTGTCTCCTCTCAGAATCAGGCTGGTAATAATCTCCGCCTTGCTGCTGCTCCCAGAACTAATTGATGTCTGAAAAGCAAATCCGAGCAGGTCCAAATATAGATTTGGAATCTGGCTTTTCACATTGCGAGGAATCCAGACTGGCAGTTGTTGTCGAGGCCAGACGGCATCACGACTGCACGACAAACGGCGGGCGTGGCTTGCATCTGACCCTCTGACCCGCGTTCAAAACCGTAAAAATTATGTCAGAGGTAAATTAAAGGTTCGGTCTGACAGCTCAGGATCTTAGATTAGGTCAACTTCAGGTCCACTGCTAACGTCAACGCTGCTTCTAATGCTGTAGAAAAGCTTTTCAGAGGAGAAATAAACGGATCCGGTGACTGTAGCTGTCTGAAGGCATGAGGATTTTCTCCCAGAAAGCCGTTCACTCGCCCAGATCACAAGAATCTCTCGTGGCCCCGCTGCCTGGACCTGTTGGGATTTTGTTCCCACCTTCCTCTCACCTGCTCACCTCTCTGCTGCTGGGCTTTTGTCTCTGTCTGAACCACAGCAAAATGGAGCACTTGCATTAAAGCCAGTAGTAAACCTCAAAATAGCCATCAGCTCTCTGCGTGTTGCTCGTTGTTTTTGTGTCAGCCCTGCCATGGCAACCGGGCTTTGCTTGCGAGCCATCTCCCTCCTTCATCAAATGCTTCTGTTCATTAAGATCAAAGACTTTGTCCGCACCAATACAGCTAATTGCATCCTGTTTGTGGTGCGTTACATAATTATTAGGCTTCCTAACAAGTAGTTTGAAGAAGTGGGCCTGCGCCGACTCGGTACACAAGGGACGGCGGAGAATGACAGAAGAATCACACGCAAGCTCGAGTCGGTTCATGTGCAATGTCTCTTCATTTTGCAAGCCAGACCTGGTTGTTGTTGAGATTTTGTTCCTTCTTTATTCTTTGGAGTGTGCGCCGTGAAATGCAAAGTTCTGCTTTAAATCAGGTTTGTTGATATGACCCAGCTGAGAGAGTCAAGCACCCGACTTTGACTTACGACAGCATAATGAGAAATGTTACTTTGAAGCCGTGACACACTGATAGAATGCAGCTGAAGTGTGTCAGGTCAATTTTCTGTTGAGTGTTAAGATGTCTGCAGTTGAATTTCTGCCTCGTCAGCCCAAGAACCGCTCATACGTCACAGACAAGATCTGGAGTCTGGAGTCGTTTGTGCCGTGCGTAGAGTTGATGAAATCCTCGTTCTTTGTTGCTTCCTTTTGCAAAGTCCAACCAGGAACAAATCCGTTTTTAGGAGCCTGAACAAGATGTGACAATTACTTGTGTTTCTTTTTTAAGAAAAAAAAAAAAGTTTTGTTTTTTACTTTATTCATGCAAAAAAGATGGTTTCCCGAGCTTGCCCTGAGCGCCGAGCCACGAATGGAGGGAAACGATTCACCCTGCAGCTGCTGAACGCTTCGGGCTTGCTCTCCTTGCAAATGCTTTCTCCACTGGTGGCTGTAGATGGAGAAAACTTCCATCAAAGTTAAGCGCGTATAGTTGCAGATGAACGTGTTCGGTGTTGCCGCTCAAATATTAAAGGCGATCCCCGTCTGCGCTCACAGATTTCCACAGGGGTGTTCATGGAAATTCATCAAGAGTTTGCAAGAACTAATTACACTGCAGCACCGAAAGCCCTTTTAAAGTGATGAACAACATGAGAAAATGAAATAAAACAGTTTGACAGGATTCAGTGATTAGATGATTGTGTTTTATATCCAGGAGGACGGAGGTCAGATTCACTATGTCCCGTAAATTACACTTCTTGCCAATCTTTTAAGTCTCTCAGGAGGAGAAAGTGAGATGCTGACACTAATCCTGGCTACCCCCACTGACAGATTTCTTTAGCTGCTGCCAGACTTCAGATGAGCGTGAAGCTTCCTTTTATAAAACTTAATGTTCTACCAGAACCAGCTTTATCGGTTCAAGGTGCAGGCAGAGATTATTATACAAGGATGTACCAAAATGAATCCAGTCTTTAGTTTTAGTCAGTTTCTCTGCAGCATGATTATTAGCAACTCTGATGTTAATACTTTGTTCAGCCACCAGTAGGACTTCATAGTGTTTTCTGTAAATCTTGAGAGAAGGTTAATTTTGTCTGGTGAACCATTTCTGTGTAGATTTGGGCCCAATTTTTTAAATCATATTCTTGATGAAATCCCCAATTATGATTTTTAGTTTTTAGGTTTTTATAGCTGGCAGTTCAGAAAGGCCCACAGCATCACAGATCCTCCACCATAATTAATTGGCCGGAGGGGCTTTTACATGTGTCGCTTTCTAAAGTATCGCCAGATCTGAAGTCTTTACTTACAGACAGCATGATTTCAGATTACCTGACTTTTGTTTTGTGATGATTCTTTTTGCACAAAGCCAATAGCTGACCCTGAACCAATAAGTGATCGGTGGTTTGTGTGTTTAACGTGGAATAATCTAAAAGTAGCCTTAAAATCTTTTGACCAAAATACACATCTACAGGTAAAGTGGAAGTAGCATTTTATAAACTCCATAAGTTCATGTTTGTGATTTTTGTTTGCTATTTCTTGGCCGCTCAAAACAATTCGTGCACTTGTAGATGGCATTTAATGGTTGCTATGGAGACTGGTGAATCCTTGAGCTTCCTTATCCTAATGTTCAGGTCAGCTCTGGAGACCTTTTGACCTCTTTCACCATACTGATCACTCTCCCATGATGGCAAGATTAACTCAAGTCCTTGTCTAGTCTATTGAATAGCGGCTAAAAGAAATGTTCCTCTGTGACACCTTATATTCATTCCCCTGAGAAACAAGTAGCCAAGGGTAATTAGTTCCTAGAAACTTTGAAAACTTGACGTTTAAGGCATTAACCAAGTACTTATTTGTTTCACTGTTACACTTTTCTACTGCAAAAAAATGAATTGGTTCATTTTAAGCTTATTAAATATCTTTATTACAGATTTCAGTAAATAGAGGGGGCTTTTTCGCTTTCTGATTGACCCCATCCACATGTTTACGTCTCTCCTTTTTTGCCTTTACAATTTTTATACATGATACGGGAAGTAAGAAATGATTGACTTGTAGAGAAAATGAATTCAGTGTGGATTGATTCGTCCCGTGGCGTGCTAAAGGTGTTGCCCACTTTAGCACGCCCAATGATCTTTTCCTGCAACAGCAACGTGTTTCTCACTGTGTTAACCGCTTTCAACGCTCATTTCATTGTTACTTTCACTCCACAAGGCTGCATGTTTGCTTTGAAGCTTTTCTTTACCTGCACGCTGTCAGCGCTCTGCCATCCACCGTGAATAATGAAGCTTCTCCGGGCGTCTCTTCCGCCGATCAGGTGCATCAGTGCATGTATTGGGGAGGAAGAACATTGACAAAACTTCATCCACCTTCACTGATCTGTGGACGCCCTGCTGTTGATATTTGTCAGGTTTGGTGAACGTAGGAAGTGAGAGGCATTCAAACGAAACACTATGCACGTTTGGAGAAAACGAGAGAACTCAATTAGATTACCGTATTTGTTGGTATTAAATGTCAGAAGTCAAAGTGATGGTATCAACATGTGATGGTATTTGTTTGGATGAGGAAAGTTCTACTTTATTTATTTTGCTGGAGGCAACTGAGAAGTCCAGACAAGAAATAAACACTTTTATGACTTGCAGTGATTTGCCGTACATATTAAAACTTTCTGTCTTGCACAGTTTGAGCAAATTATAATTGGGTCAGCTGCATAAAATCAGTTTATTGTTTTTCCTCCATCTTTCAATTTCCATTCTGCAGCTGAATAAGACCCAAATCCCAGTCTTTTCCTTCATTACCATTTGGTTCACCAGTTTAATACTTTTTTAAGAACGTGGTCATTTTCAGAGGCTACATTAAAAGCCATTAAAAAAAAAAAAAAAAATTATAAATTGTCTTTTAAAAAGTCTGCTTGGTAAACTTGCTACTTTTTTTCTCAATCCGATCCACCGACATTCCCAGCAGCAGCAGCGGTCACTGCGGAGATCAGAAACTCTGATCTATCACTTGACCCACAGTTACTGAGGAAAAGTCCGACCCATTTTCACAACCTACTTGCTCTCTCAACATTTAGCCTCTAACGCAAGGCCTCTTTCCCACTTAGACTGTGTTAGATAGAGTTAAAATTAATCGTGATGTGTCTGTCGATACTTTTGAATTTAATTATTTAAACTTTAAACTGTAAGCTATACCTACAGTGAGGTATTGTTTACAGCAAGCATAAATAAAAGTGTAAAAATATTATTATTGGCGCATTTTGCTGTTGCTGATATTCCTGTTTATGGTCACATAAATGGTAATGAAAAATCGGGAAAAAAAACATGTTTCTGTTTATATATATAGAAATTACTGATATATACATGCATATATATGCCACATGACATCTTGTGTCATGTGGATTTAATGTTTTGTGATTTATGACAAGTCAAACTGAAATCACCTTGTTTGCTATTTGCGAGGTTAGAAGAGGCCAGGATTTGTTTTATTCAGCGAGACGCTCACGCTGAGGCAGACAAAATGCAGGCCCAGAGGTAGATTAGGTCTGAAGAATTGACAAATGGAATCAAAGAGTGAAAACAGATAAAAGACAAGACACAATCTATCTGGTGGCGTGTCTCTCTGTGTCTTTATATACGTGTGTGTGTCCGATCAAAGCTGATCTCACCTTTCCTCAAGGCGATCCTGAAAAACAGTGTCACAGTTCACTCTGCAGAGGTTTGAGTCTGAACACTTTTCTATGATTAAAACTGCAGTTTATTTTTTTTTTCTCAGTTTCCTTTTGGATGTAGGAGGAAAGAATACAGCACCGCAATGCTAATTCAAAGATGTAAAGCGCCGATCAGATTGACCAAGCAGGACGTGACAAGCAAAGTAAATCGCATTCCTCTTGCTTCATTTTAATAAACAGTGTGAAAGCATCTGTGTTTTTTTTTAATCGTATTCAAACCATCAGTGGAAGCTGCTGGGCTGGAAAGTTTCATCATTTGATGCACTTATTACATTTACAGAGTAGCTGTAGATTTGCAAATCGGATTTTTGTTCAACTCCTTCTCTGCATTTTGGGAGAAAGCTTGACACCTTGCTGGTGATTCAGGACAGAGACAGAGGCTTGTATCATATCTCCATTTATGATGTACATAAATTATTTTATTAATGTCCATTTCTGTGGTGCATTTCCGCTTCAGGAACTTTTTTCCAGTAACCAGGGTAACTTTCTGGGACCAATTTTTTTAAACCCCAATTGTAATTCTGAAACCAGAACAACCTCAAAATACCAGGTTAGAAATGTAGCCCAGAAACAGCTATCAGGAACTGAGATTACAGCTGTATTATTGTAGTTTTTGATGGGTGAAAGCTACAAAAAAAATAAATAATTGTGCAGTCAGGGTGACCTTCTCAGCTTCGGAGGATGTAATTATATAAACAGCACAGTTTTGGACGGTACAGTGGAAACTCACACAAATGACAGCCAGAAATAAAATTAAAAGCTCATGGAAAAACATTCCATTCACAGTGTTAAAATGTGGAAAACATATTCATAACACATCATGATGGACAACAAATGAAAGAAGTGACAACAGGACTTAAAGTAAAACCTCCTTTTATTCTGGCTTAGAAGAATAAATATTTTTCAGGTCTGGATTGGTGTGGATTTGTCTTCCTTGCCCCATTACCTGAACGATACACCAGTACACCCATTCAACGGGTTGTCCTCTCAGCCATTCCTCCATCAGTCATCATCTGTCCATTTGAACATCTGATTTTAATGCCACCCATTTCCATACATTTATATGTCGAGTTTGGGACTCTGGTAATTTGAGCCTTTTAAGCGCCTGGAACATGAGAAACGTGCTGGAACCCTGTTTCTAAGACTGACACAGCAAGCAAGTTACCGTAGGGCTGCGTTTGACTGGACACAAACTGGAAATGATTAGAAATTTTTTGAAAAACTCCGACTGAAATCTTTGCCAGTACATAGAATTTCTTTCTTGTAGATCTTGGAGAGGTGCCCTTCTGATACACAGTTATCATCAGGCTCTTAAAAATTTAATTGCCTCCTTCTGCACTCTATGTTCCCTGTTCTTTCCTTTAAGCTGTTAAAATTATATTGTTGGTTTCACAATGATCTTGGAGTTGATGATTTGTTCCTGGAGGACTTGAGAGCCTCGACATATGAAGCCAAACCTCCTTTCACAGAGGGTTGAAAGGAGCAAGCGCCTTTTTATTCCGTGATTTTTGGCCGAGCTCCAAGGACACCCGTCTACTGTAATCAATGCGCGAGTGTGGAGACAGATTCAGTAAATCTGAGCAGAAACTTGCCTCCCTCCGTCTCATTCATGGTGAATCCAGATGTTATTACAGATGTATTATGTTTAGTGTTGCATAAATGATGGACTGAGGTGTTTCTTTCCCCCCAAGTGATGTCTGGTGGTTGTGGAACATGAAACATTATTCACAGTGGCCACACTCAGAAGCACGTCGATCCAAGATGACTGTAGTGGATGTAAATGAGACAGCATGCTTTATGTACTTCCTAATTCATCCAGGTTAAGAGACGTTAACAGAAGCTTTTAAATCAAGCCCCACTGGTGTTATCCTGCTCTGTAGTTTAAGGATCAACTCTTTTGTACAACAAAGGGATTTCCTTGCGTAAATGTTAGGTTTGTATTTTCTGCACATCTCTCCATGTGCTGCTACCCAGAGGTATCCTGACTGCCATGGCATACCAGGATGAGACCCATAGTGAGACCATATGCTGATGCAGTGGGGCCCTTTGTTCCTTCTGATGCATGACAATGCTGGGCCACATGTGGCTGAAGTGCGTCACAACTTCCTGCTCTATGAAGGCGTTGGGCTGGCCTGCGCGTTCCCCAAAACCTGAATCTGACAGAGCACACATCTGGAACATTGCGTCTCGTTCCATCCACCGCTGCCGCCACGTCGGACTTGTCCTGGAGATGACTGATGGGAGGGAAAATGCTCAGGAGAACATCGGGATCATCAGGATCATTCGCAGGTCGTACATGGAGGCCACACACACTGAGCCCCATTGAGACTCGTCTTGAGGTGTTTTCACTGACGTTAGATCGGCCTGTGATTTGATTTTTCCACTTTTATTCTGAGTGTGATTGTAAATCCAGATCTCAGTGGGATAAGCCTGACTTACATTGATCATTTTTTCATGTTATTTGTTCTCAGTGGATTCCACTATGTAATGAATAAAGATTTCCTACTGAAATATTCCATTCATTAGCAAGTTAAATAGAAAGTACTTGGTTATCAAAAACATTCTAGCTGGATATTTCTTTTTAAATCTGTGTACTTTATCAAATAAGATCTGGAAAGGCCATTTAGCCTGGATGCCCACTGAGGCAAATTTGACACATAGCAGGGATTATATAAATTTTAATGACCTGCAACATTAACATACTTATCTACATATTTGCAAAATAAGGATACCATATTTGTTTTGTTTTATTATAAACTATGACACTTAATAGTATCATAATTGAATATTCATCGGTTGTATATGCAATAATTAAATTAACCCACCCTACTTAATTTAATCATTTCAACAGGAAAATCACAAAGAATATACTTTTTAAAGTTGTAAATTTAAAAAAAAAAAATCAATTTTGGGGTTACACAGTTTTTCTTAATTTCCAAATGCAATTGAGAAAATTGCAACAATAAATCCAAATGTGTGTTTGGCTCTATTTTGTATTGAAAAACTCAACTTTGTCAAAGTTTCATCCTAACCAGTGAACTGAGGCAAAGTCAAAGAATATCTCTGCAGATATTTTTGTGGTTTGAGTTCATCATATTTGCATTATAATAACCATCTTAAATTGGAACTACGGCGTCTGTAACGATCTGATGATGTAAAATTTGTTTAAGTTTGTTTGGTATTTTGTAAGTGATGAATAGTGAGCATCACTTACCAGCAGTAATTAAATATTAATCAGTGATAGAGCAGCAGACATGTTGTTGTGTAACATGCAGCTGAAAATCCTTCCTGCTTGACTTTGAGCTGAGGTTAAATTGTTGATTTGAGTGTTGTTGTTTTTTAGTTTTAGGAAATGTCTCCTGGTCAAACAAAAGTCTTCACTGTTTTTCTGTTGCTGCCATAAAATTAGTTCTTCATGGCTAAATCGCAGAGCTACTTATGTTTTAAATTTGATGAATTATCCCATTGTGAGAAATGTATTCAAGTACTTGTGTGTGTGTGTTGGTACTTTAGGACAGAAGTAAAAATGTTTTCAATGCTCTCGAGGTTTTCACGATGACTCTGTGAGTCTATATTTCATTTGCCAGAGGTCTTGTCAGCATCAGCCACACATGACCTTCCATGAGTCGCTCAGCAAATGTCCTGTGACTCTAATCAGCCGGCTCCCCACCGACAATCATGCTGGAGCAAACACAGGTCATCGCTCATCCACGCGGCGCACGCCTGGTCAAACAGACCCGAAGAGGATGAGGCACAAACATGATATTGTGAGACAGATGTGCAGCGTGCACAACAGACATGTCAATATTCTAGTTTAGGGGGAATCAATATCTGAAATATTCATGTCATTGGAAAATGACCTGCAGTGTTTCAGAACATAAATCCCACATGCTGGGTTGGATTCCTGTCCACTACATCCAGCTTTTAACACTTTAAAGGGTTAAAGAGCCTTTAATGCAGAGCAGCGAGGCAATAGAATCAAATTTTTGTTTCAAGGAATCTGGAAATATTCTAAATTCAAAATATAAAAAGGGATTATACATTTTTCTAATTCTTTTTGGGTAGATTTTTTTTTTTTTTGTTTATCTGGAAATAAAATTTTGTGAATTTTAAGTAGCAAGGTATGCAATATTGTTTTAATCTTCCAATCTGTTCTTCTGGACAGATTGTATTTTGTTTGTCAAGAAAGGAAATTTAGTGCTTTTTAGGTAGCAAGGTATGGAATATCGGTAATTGTTTTAAAATTAAATTGTATAAATTGTGGCTTTTTACTGACGGTCACTGTTTGTTTGCAGTTACTTACTGCAAAATGAAAGCAGAAAATGTGGTTAACAAAACATACATATTTGGAATTGTAAGTAATATATATTTTTCTAATTTTAAGTAGATTATTCTGTGAGAAAATCAAAAAGTATTACCCTCTGGTCTAAATTCCTTAAAGCAAACATTTTACTCATTTCAAGAAACTCACTTATGGACTTATGCTAATTTATCAACTTTTATCAAGCTGCTATAAAATGCCTCATTTTATCTTTTCATTCACATCTGGTTGGAGCTAAAGAAGCAAGACAGGAATTAAGAAAAAGGCTAAATATTATCAGCCACTTTGTGCTATTGTGTCATGATGCATTTCCGTTACCTAAACCAGATTTAGCTGTGTTGTGTCAAAACTTTTTCCATGGATGCTCAAAAGCACCAGGTCAGAGGTGAAGTCTCCTCTGGAGATCGTGCTCCGTGGGTCTACTGATCTCATTCGGCAGGATAAGCTCTCACGCGCGGTCGGGCTCTTCAAGAGGCCCGGGCAGCTTTTAAGAGCCCTTACGCAATCACATGAAAAGTCTCTTGAGCTGATTGACAATTTAAGTGCTAATAATTATTCCCTCTCCAATCAAAAACAATTTCAGCATAGAGGGTTTTGTCCCAGATGTAAAAGGCCTCTGTTCCTCTAAATAGGTTTCCTTTGATGATTTGAGGATTTGTGTGTGTGTGTGCGCGTGGGGAGGGGTGTGTGTGCATGTGTGTGTGTGTTTGTAGCAAAAGACAAAGACAGAAAAGCAGACTTTAAATTGACAGCATTTCAAAAGTGATAAACAGACTTCGCCTGTAGAGCAGATGTCTGAGGATTTTGTCAGCTGCAGTGATTTGAGTTTTTCTCCGTCAGTTTAGAATATGAGCAATTTTCTTTTTGATTGCAGCAGCAGCACATTGACTCTAAAGGCTGCATGAATTACCTGCGTATTTTGTGGTGAGGTTGCAATGTTCTTGCAGACATCTTTTTGTACGAAAAGAGCCAGCTCCACCGCAGAAATTTGCCAGGAGTAGCCAGGGCCCAGAGAAATTGGCAATCTTTGTAAATTTGTGCCTATTTTTTGTCGTGATGATTACCAAGTGAGATTATCACGCAATTATTTTCGCCTTCATTTCAGTCTTTGGCAGCCTGACAGAGGTTGTCATCCTGAATCTACATCTTTACAAAAGCATCGACAACACCTTCAGATGCTACAGGTCCAATATTTCTATTAGTTAACAGATGGAAGATATCTTAATGTTAAATGTTACATTAACTCTGCTTTTTTTTTTTTACTGTATCATTTTGCAAACGTAGGGAGCTTAGTATACATGACGAGCACATAAAATAAATCCAACATATTTATTGAGTTATTTAAATAGTGTCGCTTCTCCTTTCAAAAGTAGGAACCGTTCACATTTTGTCACATTACAAGCATAAACTTCAAACTATTTTGTTAGAATTTGATGTGATAAAGAAGCAACTTTATCCAACTTTCGTGACAAATAAACACAAGGTAGGACTTTATTGTAATTTGGAAAGAGAACGATGCAGTTTTCAAAATATTTTACAAATCAAAATAATAAAGTGTAGCACAAATTTACATTCGAAAAGCAGATTTTGCATGTAGAATAATATAAGTACAAAGCTCCAAGTGGTTCACAAAGCTTTGGACAATTAATCATTTTACCGAACTAAACAGAGGAGGGAAAGGAGACTCTGAATCCCATAATGCACAGCGTCAACCCATTTTCAGAGGACCGCCCGCCACCATTGGATTCCCCCTGACTGATTTTGTTGATGATGCCGTTTTAATGTTTATTGATTTTGCATAATTGCTTACTGCATCATGTTTTTATGCTGTAAAGCACTTCGAACTGTCTTGTTACTGAAATGTGCCGAACAAATAAACTTGACTTCGCTTGCAGTCCTGACAATTTTACCAACCTCACCCTGTTATTGGTGCTGAATTTGCATTTATTCACAAGAACAAAATAAATAAAGAGGACATACACAAATCATACGAACCTTCTTCCATGTCAGTTTTTTTCTTTCGGCACTAAGAGTCCCTTCACAGCAACCCCGCCGTCTTGTAAAGTGCGAACACTGCTAGCTGCCTCAAAAGAGCAGGTGTGCAGACATCTCAGGGTTTTTACGTGGTACTATTCAAAGCCGATCTCAAATCTTTCTAGCAAACACTTTTGTTCTGATAGTAGCTGCTGAGAGAGACAGAGACATCGTCTCCACACAGCTGTTGACAATTGTGCTGCCGTGTCCCCGAGCTATTAAGTCATTTGAAGTCCCCCTACAAATGTCTTCATTTGAAGTCATTTGAAGGGGGCTTTTACATGATTTACACATGTAAAACATGTGTTTTAGATGTAAACAGGCTTTTACATGTTTTCAACATGTAAAACTCTCACATGTAAACACATTATTAATGCTGCTGGGTGCATTTCTCCTAAAAGCCCCTCACTGGACATCTCAGATTGTCAGCTGCTTCTTTGCTCTTAAACAAAGCCATACAATCCTGGGTTCTACTTTTAGATGAAAGAAACACATGTATTAAATTTAGGACCTCCATTTAACCGATGTGTACCCATGCACATTTGACTCAATGGCTCAGCAGGTGAATTAAACGTGTCAAGACTTCAAAGCGTGGCTGCAAATGTCTGTAATGACTGGGCTTGATGAGACGTAGAGGTCTCTCCTGATAAGGAAGGTAGTGAGGCTCGGAGCAGGTAGAAACGGGGGAGAGAGCATTTTAAAGTTTGGCAACAGCTAATTGGATTTCTGGAAAGCGAAGGGGGTGAGAAGGTCAGTTTGTGTCTCATAACTTCCCAACTCACATAAAGTACAAGTGCAGGAATCAGCATGAGAGCTTTTGTTATATAATACTCACTTGATGAAATAAGACATGAGTAAGGATCTCAGTGACTGGAAACTCCTTGTTGCTGCCGGTCAGCCTGGGATGCAGCGTTTTGTCAGAACCTGAAACATGAGGGCGGGTCATTTACAGTAAGATCTGTATCTATTCTCTGGTTGACAACAGGTTTGGACAAACAGTTTGAGGCAAATGCAGTTTCTGGTGTTTTCTCCTAGTCAGGCACAACAAAACCACAGAGATTTTCATATTAAAGGCACTATTAAACATGATGCCAGAATGAGCTTTGGTTTTAATTTAAAGCTTAATATTTTGCTTAGCATGTTGCCATGGTACCATCAAAATGATGTCCTCTTTTTCAAAATATAGCTCTGATAAAAGATTTGCCTTCAAAAGAAAAGCAGATCATAACTCACCTTTGGTGTTGATCAGTCAAGCTTCAACCTCAGTCAAGCTTCCATGTTTACAGCCTGATGTCCTGAATTGCTTTGGTAATTTATTATTGATGCCACAAAGACAAAAAATCTTTAGCAGCCTGTGGGCCTTGACACAGAGTCGAATTGATCTCATGGCTGGCAATCCCCTCGCTGTTTTCTCACTAATTATCCAGAAGCAAATCGACAGCGAAGGTGTCAATCACCGCAAATGACACGAGTCGTTTCGAGGTGAAGAACCATAAAACTTTTGCACAAAGAAACAGCCTAATCCCAGAGGGGGAAATGATTGCTGCAATTACGTTTAATCCTCATTCACAAACACAAAAGTAATTCTGGTGCTTTACGACGGCAATAACAGCGTCTCATCCGTGTCGGTGACTGCGAGCGAAGCTTTGTTATTTTGGGTTTAGCCCAAAGTGGATTTTCACATAAATTCCTCCTGAAAGCTTTGGCCCCCACAAGAAAAAAGCTCATGCAAAATTTAGCCGGACCCTGAGTGGACCAGTTTGACTGACAGATATTCTCTGCACCGAGGCTTCAAAGCAACATATGATGACAGGTGACGGCGCTTTAAGCGTTTTCCATGCAGACGGGAATAGAAGAAGCAAATATGCAATTGACAGATGCTGAATATTTCATGTCCTCTGTCTTCTGACATGCTTTTCCACATCTTTATTTTTTGAGTATGTTAAAAAAAAAAAAAATAAACAAAAGTCAGAATTAAAAAAAAATCAATTTCAAAGAATATATTTGCAAAAATAATTAATTACAAATGAACATAACATTATTTGGCTAAATAACTTGACCTTGGATTTTTGGCAAGACTTTTTGTGATGCATCTATATGGATCGGATATCTGGAGAGAATTTTTCAAACAATAATGCAACCACTTTCTTCAAGAAAATGCAACAGTGCTGCGTTTGTGCTGGTTTCTCACTTCTATCTTGTCCATCTTGACTGTTTTCATAAAACTTCAAGTGTAAGCTGAATAACAACAATGAGAAGAACGCCTAAAAACATTTAATGTTTAAGAATCTTAACCTTTTTTAGCCTGGCATTGTTTCAGCGATGCTCAGGATTTTCTTCATTTGCAAATGTTGTCAGTGCTGCCACCTACATGTGTGGAAGAGTTATTACATCATTTTTCATTGGCGTTCCAGAGCCTGTGTGGATGCAGATTTATAAAATTATTAATCTAACCCTAGCAACCCTTTCTTGATGGGTAGTGCACCTGCTACCCATCAAGTAATCACTTGACACGTTCCTCTTGATTTCAAGGAGTGCTTGTCAGATCGTTTACTGCCTCCTACTAATGCCATGTGTCTGAATTACCCGTGGTTGTCATTAAGTCATGGTTTTCTTAAGCGAAGCCTGACTCACATACTCCCAGGATACCAGGACAAAGTTAAGTGGTTGTCTCTGTGGTTGTTACTGGAGGATGCGATGATGAACCGGAGAGTTTGGACGGCGGACAGGTTGAACTGACAGGACAATCGAAAGGAAGTTCTGGCAGAAAATCCCAAGAGGAAGCTTTAACTCCTGTGTTTCGCTGCCTTTTGGAGAGGCTCAGAAAAACAGAATATTGACGAGTTAAACGTGGGGAGGGGGCAAAATGAATCTATGTAGCAATATTAATATTACTCAAGTAAAAGAAAATGGTACAGCGCAGCAAAACTAATCTTATAAATACAATTTTTTCCAAAAAAGTGAATGTAATAAGTACTATCCACTTTTGAACATAAACAACATCAGTAGCCTACAGGCTGCTAGTTAACAAGCTTAAGGTGCTGCACGTGTATTAGCTAGTCAGCTGTTAGCTAACATTACCTGCATCCAACAGCTTTACTCAACTCAGTCCGTTAGTTTGGGGGTTAAAACTGTGCCAAGTTCTTTGCGTTTTACTGGTTTGCTGCCATCATTCTAACACCTGAGTAGCTTTGCCCAGCAGCAGCAGGTCTCCTTCGCTGCCGCACAGGTGTAAACCCAGCGCGAGCGTCGCAGCGCTCAGGTGTGCACGTGCACCTGGTCGGCACCGCCTTCCAGGAAGCCAAACAGTTCTGACTCCCCGGCGACCTCCAGTGGAAAAACTGGGGTAAAAGCAGAAAACTATTGACAGTTTCATCAATAGTAAGTTTTGTGAGTGTTGGTTATTTGTCAGCACATTTTTAATCTTTTTTTTTTCTTATTTTCGCATCAATGAAATAACCAAAAACTAGTGTTCATAAAAGTTTAAGAGTTTTTTTTTTTTTGCTTGTTTGACTAAAAACTTGACACAAGTTGAGTTTACCACGTTGATTTTTTTTGTCGTTTTTGTGTTCAAACAGCAGAAAAGAAGTTGTGACATGATGAGAGCTGTAAGAAAATGAAATACATCGCTGACCTGACGCATTGCAACAAAATGACAGTTCTGAGACTTTAGTGTTCAGGCAGAATAACTTTGAGACAGCAAAGCTATTTTAGAGCGATGCCAGAACCAGTTTGTCACTTCACCTGCTGCGGGAGACGACTTGAACTAGACACGAGGCTGATTCACACGAGGAACGTTTTGAAGAGGACGACCACTGCTTGTGTGTGGATTTAGGAAAGGATAACAAAAAGTGACTTGGAGATTTAATTTATTCAGAATCTCATTAACTATACACAAAGCGTTATTTATGGAAATTTATTTTTAGGAGCTGTGCCTTGTGGAAACACATGTTATCCACTTGGCTTTTAGTTTTAATTCCAGCTAAGAAATGGAGCAAACACAAACGGGTAATTTTGCAACCAAATCAAAAGCAAAACAAAAACAAGTTTACTCAGAGCTGGAAATGATATAGTTACAGTAAAAAACAAATGTAGAAAAAAAAAAGATGCTTTGTTTTTCCACTTTAGAGTAAAAATTTGTTATTTTGTATTTGCAAATTCAAATTATTTTCAGCTCAGTTGTCAACTTTTGGATCTAAAATTAAATTATGTTCTTGGGTAACTTTAACACGTGAAGGATTTTTGCCTGAAATGAGGATCGCTACAGCCTGGGCTCAAACTGCAGAGAGGGCAAATTAAATGGTTATTAAATGCTTATAGCAACTTCTCCTGATTTGATATTCATAGCTTTCTAATATGAATGTAATCTTCATAGTGAGGGAAATGAAGCCAAATGAAGCACACCCTGAACAAAAAAAAAAAAAAAAAAAATCTAAAATGGGATTTTAAGTGGCTGATTTTAGAGTCTGAATCATTTTCATGATCCAGTTTTGTTAACTTCAGGGTTAGAAAATGTCACTTTGCTAAAATAAAACTTCAATCAGACACATCTCATATGTTCTCCTATACTTTCGTCCGTCTTCTGCTTCTTTTCTGCTGCTTGCTGGTTTTTGTTTTCAAAAAAATTTCAAAATTTTGTTTTGTTTTCAAAACGGGGAAACCAACAGCTCTCTAATCTCTGACTGTGATTAAAAGACTTGCCGTTTCTTTCCTGAATAATTTTACAGATTTTTTTGTGGGTGGGATTGATTTTTTGCCTGTTTGCTCCACAAAGCAAAAACGCTTTCCCTCTTAAGCCTGATATGCAGGGACATCATTGGGTAAAACCTTGACTTGGCATCAACTTAAACTGTAAATAAATACCGATAAATGAAGTTGTGAGCATAGGCGTCAATGTGTGTGTGTTTCAAACCTTGTCCAGATGTTTCAATGAAGCAACGACATAGGCCAACCTTTCCGAGGCACGCTGAGGTTTGTTTGGTCTGGTCTGGCAATCTTAGAGCATTTCAAATGACTAAACAACTTGCGATTGAATTTAGCAGTTGCCGATTAAAGGTGACACCCCATTGCTTTTAAAATGAGGTTTACAGCTTTCAGGCAATGAGGAAAACACACTCCACTAAATTAGGAAAAGTGGAACCAGCGTGTCAGAAGATTTTCCGACGGAGAGGTTTATTTCACAGTTTTTTGTTGTCTTTGGTCCACATTCACATGTCAAAATCGCATTGCTGTAGGCTGGGGGGAGGAGGAGTTTTATATAAAACTGCAATACCTTCAGCCAGAATAGTTACACATTAACTCTGATTAAGTGAACGGAAGACTTTGATGTCTTATTCACTTTTATTCTCGATAAAAACGTAGCTTCGCAGCATACTTTCCTATTAGCCGTTTTGATCCAAACACCAGAGGACACGCAATGACTTGTGGGGATTTGTACAATTCCCCGTTCCATCTTTGACCTCTGTCTGTGCCACAAGGAGGCCCCCAGAGAAAGGTTTATCAACATTCTGTCTTATAAATACTGCAGCACTTTGTAGCATCAGCTGCAAGATGCTAAGTCAAAGCTCTGCTAAATTTTACATCAGTCTCTTAAACCCGCCGTCTTAAGGTTTCTAAATGGAGAATATAATCCATGTCATCTGCCTGGGGCTTTAATGTTGGAAAAAATAAACATATTTTCATATAAGTGCTATTTAGTTCTTCCTTTTGAAAGACTTAGAATCATATTTGTGTCAAAACGGTTGTTGGTGTTGTGGTCTCCGCTTTAAGAAACGCCACTTTTAATTCTGTTGAACATCCCCAAACAACAAGAAGAAAAAAAAAAAACTCAAACTGTCTGAGTGATTTAGAGGAGATTATACTGAGATGAAAAGTAAACCACAGAAGATAAATTGAAATTTAATCCCCATGTAAAAGTGCACACGCACCGATACAAAAATTATTCCCCGATTTTATAAAAACATTGGATATGAAAAGCCACTGAAAAACATCAACTGAAAAAAAGACTCTTTGTTGTCACAATGAAACTCTGCGTTGCCTCAAAGCTGGATGTCTCGTTGCAGCCACACTCCAAACATCAGTCTGATTTTGGACAAAACTGTCAGGATGCAGAAAATTATTGTCATGAGGCTTATTTACTTTTCAACATTTCAGTTATGTTAAGCAGGCATCTAAATTAACAACAAATAAGGATTTGAATAAAATCTATATCTTGTCCAAATAACTACGATATTGGAGGCTGATAGACTTCAGTCAACAGCAACGACAACAACAAACTGAATGCAGTAAAATAAACCATATCGTCACCTTCCTGAAACAATGGCCTCACTCAAATAAACCATGTGATTTTTTTTTTGTTACCTTTTTGCCAAAAACAGTGACTTCTGCCATTATTTCAGGGTGACAATATTCACTTAAATATGCAGCTATATCCTCTATTTTGAAAGTTTTCCCAAGAACAGATGAGTTTTTAGTTGATTTCTGCAATAAATTCACCCTTTTTTCCAAGTGGCTCAGACTCAGTCGTGTCATTACCGACCCCAGCTGTTTGGAAGACGGTCGAAACAAGGAGCCTGTCATAAACATGACCCCACACCTGAGAGTGGTCACCAACCAACTTTGGGCTTTTTCCTCTCCGTAGCGAACGCTCCCACCCGCAGGGGAAACATCAGGTGCTGAATGACTCATCTAACTTCACAAGATGCGAAACAAGTCATCACAGGGATTATCTTGAGACGGATGAACGAGGCTCGCAGCTTCCCTGGGTTCGCATTCGTACGTCATGGGCTAATTTTCCGTGCACATTTCAAGCTACTCAATATTTCATGAGGATTTGAAGGAAATGTGTAATGTTTACTTTATGTCGCCGTGGGTGGAGGGCTCCGTATAAATTCCTGCAAGAATTTCATCATCGGAGACAGACAGAATGATACTGTGCGGTTGCACAATAGCCTCCTGCAATTTCACAAGAATGAGATTGCAGCGTAAACAAAGGTCTGATTCAACACTGGTCATGCCACTCATTAATTAAGTAGCTGGAGACGCACTAAATCTTGTAGGAACAGGACTGGGCTTGCGGATGAAAGTTCTAAAAATGGACTACGGCGTTCAGGTGCACACGCAGAGACACAAATGCACTCTCAAAGGATGCATTATATCTCTCCCCTGCATATTTCCTCCTGGCTGAACATCATAGAGGCCGATCGCCACACAGACGGGGCTTCAGGCAGCCCTGTCGGCTCATCTTCCCTTGGACAGAACCCGGCCCTCCGCAGTGCTCCCTCCTCCTCCTCCTGCATGTTGTTGTGTGTGCGGGAGCAGCACCCACCGTGCTCCACGGGGGCGTCGCTCGCTCAAGACGACGCGGCCATATGTCCCCCACCCTCTGTTTTCCCAACTTCTGAGAAAATGGCGGCGTGACTGAGGGTCATCGTCACCTTCGCTCTTGCGTGCGCGTTGAACTCTGAGACATTTTGACACTTTATCAACCGAATGGAAGAAACTGTCAGCGTGACCCTTTGATCACCTTTCAGTAATGGGTGGGACCTCATTGATCTGTCGCTCTATGTGCACGCTGACCCAGAATTCACCACGCTCAGGGGACTCGCTTAGGCTTTTCAACTGCAGTGACGCATCAGGAACCAGCGGAGCATTGCGAGGCGGGCACTTAGCAGTTGTTAGCAATGGGCTAAGAACACGTCACGGCCGTTATTAGTAGCTTAACATCAATAAACAGCACAAAAAGCAGCGCCTCCTAATGACTGCGTTTCATTTTACATTATTCTGAATCAACTGGTTAGTGAACTGCCATTCTTATAATTACTTATTTATTTAACTCCAGACAGCGAGTTTTTTTATTTGGTGTATTTAAACTTCTGGTTTTAACCGTACATGTAATATTACTACTGCTGAAAATTTTGTGGCCATTTTTTTTTTTTTTCAGATGAAATGTGAGCTTTGGCTTCTCTTCTGGTCCCATAAATTGTCTCGGTCGTTATTTAAATTATTTAAATTGTATTCCAATAAATTATTTTTGCAGCTTACTGTATTCTTTAATATCTTTGTATTTTGTCCAAGTTTTGTGTTTATGGTTCATTTCTCCAGAGTGAATCTAGAAGTTGTAAATCGGCATAAACCATAAACTTGTATTCATAACATCCAGTTACACATACAATGCGATGTTAACTGCAGTTGTCTCTGTAGAAGCAGAAGATCAATTTGATATTGCACGAAAACAAATAGTGATAGATCATTAGCAACTAGAAGATTAAAAGAAAGAATATTTTAGGTATTTCATTAAAACTTCAGACAAACACTAAAGTGTATTTAAATGTAGCATGTTACCAACATGAAAACGAGGATTTAGCTGAGAGTAAAATTACAGAAATCAGTTCTTAGTTGCCATTTTTAAGATGTAGCTCTGATAGACAGTGGACAGAAACTGTCCTTGAATCTGCAGATCTACATTCTGCCGGATGTGTCTGCCCTGCTTTCCTAATGGGAGGGCTTGCAGACCTTTGTCTGCAGCGCCGTCTGTAGAGGTCCTGGATGGCTGCCAGTTTGGTCCAGCTAATGCGGTTTGTCGATCTGATCGTCCCCTTTTGAGCTTCGAGGTCTGGTCCAATGCAGCTCCCAGGCTGCATTGCAACCTGCTATAAGAACGTCCTCAACAGCGCAACCTAAAGCTAAGCTAAATCTCCTGAAGTTGTTCCTCAAAGAATTTCTTTTTTTTTTTCAATTGCTGTCCCTGCTAAAGGTGGCACCCCTGTCATGCAGCAGCACTTTAAAAATGATATCATCTGTAAATTTAATTAGGGTGTTTGATTTATGTTTGTCGCTATGATTATGGGCGAGCAGGAGGGGGTTTTGGCGGGCGTGCTGTGAGGCACCAGTGTTGAGGTGCATTAGGGATGAAATGGCATTTCTGATCAGTACCACCTGTTGTCTGGCTGTCAGAGGAACCAGGACTCGGTTGCGTGTTGAAACTACAATGTTCAGATTCAGAAGCCTCCTCAGCAGAGAGCTGCTATTGTGAAAGCACAGAAACAATAGCGGCTTTTCTATTCACTACATAATTGTGCAAATTGGAATTACAAAAGTTTATTTGCTTAATGGAAACAGGCCAATAAAAAAAATAAAATTAAAATTAAAAATTTGATTAAAAAATATGTTTTTGCATGAGAATGAGGGAGTTTTTCAGTTGTATCAAAATTAGTGTATCTCATATACTTTTAACGCATCACGCGAGTCATGTGATCAACACCCGGTTGTAAGAAGATGACAGCAAGCGGTAGAAGGAGATTGTTTTTCAATGACCTATCGCCTGAACAAACTTGTTCATGTGTGATTTTAGTTGATTTAACCAAAAGTCACATAAATCCTCTCCTTCCCTCATGCTAATGTCTGGTTTTAATTTCAGCAAATCGCCTTTACTAGACGACCAAATGCTTTGAGTGATTGGTGTGCCTAATAAAATGGCCTCGGTGTGTACTCTAACTGGCAATTAAAAGCCAAGAATTTTTAATAAATTTGTGAGGTTTCTGTATTGAACTCAAATGTAAATTTAAAGGGAAAAATACCGAACTAGTGTACATGTAAACTGTTGTGTCACAGAGTGGGTATTTAAATGAAAAAAAAAGTCACAGCAGATGCCTCCTCGTGAGAAGCGTAGCCCCTGCATGGGCTGCGCTCAGAAATGAGGAAATTACATCAAGGCTGGCTGGGATGCTCACGAGTCTAAGCTGGAGACGACTGAGCAGGAATATGATTGCACGAGAGAGGGGGGTTATTATTAAAGAACGAGAAGACCACCAAACTAAGACCGCCTTCACCCCGCGAGGAAAGTTGAGGAGAGCGAACAGGAAGTCTTTCTCCCTCAGGGGGGAAGCCAAGTCTGGTTGCTGCAAAAGCAGCCGACCCCGTGGCTTCTGTCGGGAAGGAATGCGCGCGCCGGAGACAGACAGACGGAGCGCGTACTGTACAGAGGATCACCCTCTACTCTCTCACACCCTCTCACTCACCCATTGAGTATCATTTCCTCCTCCCTCTCTCTCGTCTTCTCTCTCTCTCACACACACACACTCACACACTTTCAGTTGCTGCGCTCTGACGGATGGGAAAACACTGCCAAGGAGGACTAAGGGGTGAGAAGAGTGTGTTTCTTCTCCTCTTCGCCACTCTGGTGTGTTTTCTGGCGTTCTCTTATGAGCTGTTAATTTCAGCCCCACGCCCGAGGATGAGGAGGATCTATTTGTGAGGAAGGCACAGCAAAAGAAGGGGAAACAAGAAGCAACAGGGTGGCCAATTCTGCGAGTGGCTGAGGATCTATTTTCCCCACAGGATCAAGGTACGTAAAGAAAGCCTAAAGCATCAAACGTTGATGACTGTGATTTCCATCTCTTTTTTTTCTTACCTCTGCTTCTGAAAAACTTCTCTCCCTTCCAAGCTTGCATTGTTTCCTCCTGCTTTCACTTATTCATCCCCACATAGTAGTTTTGTAAACGGGAACATGTTTATTCTTTTTGTTTTGTTTTGTTTTGTTTTGTTTTGCATTTGGTGATATTCCTCCAGTTTCCATGTTGGTTGTTGAAGTTTCCCTCCAGGCCAGCATCACTGTTTATTCCTGAAAGGGGAAAAGACTAATTTCTCAGGTCCATCCCCTGGAAAGGCAGAAGAGGCTCTGATCAGCAGGAAGAGACGAGGACAGCTCCCTGTCATTGCTCGCTCATCAGCTGTCACTTTACACAGGAGGCAATTAAGCTGGATTGGCAGACAATGCTGCCGGTAGCTTAGAAACAGGCGTGTGGGAAGACGCACTGTGCCATATGATAGGATCCAGGGTGAGAGGGAGAGAAGCAGCTGAGGAAGGAAATTCCCTTTGTTCAGTCAACACAAAAGCTTTTATTTTCTTCTGTGAAAAAAAAAAAAAAATCATGCCCTTTCCTGTGCAAAAACTGGCCCCGGAGCAGCAGTTGTGAAGCTTTTATGATTTTGCACAGAGGTGAGCGCTGTTTAAGTGTGCCGACTGCAAGTGGCTCTACAGGGAGTGTTTGTTGCTCTTACCTTTAAGGAGAGAATATGAAATGAATTGCTCTATAATCATATCAAGCAAGCTGTACATAATTCCCCTTCTGTTTTGCTCTTTGTGCTGCTTCTTAGCACAAAGAGCAAAAAAAATCCAATCACATGTTAGCGTTTCAATGCATCTGGACATGCTGGAGATGACTGCTGAGGTTAAACCTGCACATCAGAAACAGGAAGGAAGGACAATTATTGACATCGAATGTCGTCTGATTGTTGCAAATCAAATAGATCTACAATGTGAATTTCATTTCGAACCATGTAAGATTTATAGAAAATAGTCCAAAGAAAGAGGAAGTAATAACTACTTAAAGTCATTTTGTGGTCAAAAATGACTTGTTGATGTCAGAAGTCAGAGAAGAACGAGCAGAGTATTTTTTGTATGTGATTAAAAACAAAAGGTAAAAGTGGTTTATATAGCAACTTACTGCGACCAATGTTTCCAGAATTCAATCTGCTAACACACAACATTACGAACCTTGAAGTAGATGTGCTACAGCAGCAGATGCCCACACTGGCTGTTACCCCATTGGCTAAAAGTAGCCAATGGGAGGTCAGCACAATCTCAACACAAAAACATTGCATGATCTAATGAGTCTTGTCTTCACCTGCAGTATTAAGATGTTGAAAATGAATTAATTCTTCCTGGTATTAGCAACTCAGGCTGGTTGTCATGGTGCCTCGGTGTAAAGGATATTTTCTTGGCACACTTCTGCCTCATTTCCACTGAGCAGCACAACAAAGAACAATGTGCTTTGGTAAGCTATTTTAGTTTCTATTGTGAGAGCAGCCATGCAACCAACCCGTACCGCACAAATCCTGGAACCCCTTCAGCAGTGGATCCATAGGATAATGGTACAGTACTGGTAGGGTGGAGCTACTGGTGTCACAGCCCATTGATCGGTGGACAGAAAGACATCATACTCATACTAATTAAACTAGGATTTAACCATACCGAACTGCACCAACCTGTGCCATACCACTCAGTGGAAACTACAGATCAGGGTCTTTTAGTACTGATTGATCATCCATTAAATGACACACAACCCACTTGATTAATGCTCCTGACAATATCCATCAGTTACTTACCACACTTTACCCCTCTTCAGATGGTTGCTTCCTGCAGAATAACTCACCCTGTAACAAGACTCAAATCACCAAACACATCTTGAATTTGACAAAATGTTATTTGTACTCCTCTAGTCTCCAATCACCAGATCTCAACCCAATAGAGAACCTTTGGGATGTAATGTGACTGACATTTTGTCAACAAATCTGAGCGATGCTGTCCATGTATGGACCAAAACTCTGATGAATACTTCAGATACCTTGTTAACTATGACAAGAGGTTCAGTGTGGTTTTAGTAAGATGTCCCTAATAGTCCATCCATTCATCCATCCATTTTTTTCTCCTCTGAAGAGTTTTGGCGGCGCTAGTGGCTCGTATTTTTGACGGTGGGGAGGGCAAGGGAGGACATGCAGCGGGGGTCGCCGGAGCCGGGAGTCGAGCCCGTGGCGTCCGCGTCGAGGACTGAGGCCTCCAAGCGTGGGGCCTGCTAACCCCCTGCGCCACCACAGCACGCCCCATTCATCCATTTTCTAACACCCTTGTCCCTAGTGGGATCAAGGGAGCTGGTACACCCTGGACAGGTCACCAGTCTGTTGCAGGACCCTAATACTCATTGATTATAATTGTTATTTAATGAAAACGTTGTATCAGATTGTTCTGATGTCCATTTATTCTCTTTAAACATGCCTGCTGATTAAACCATAATAACCTTCACCAGGTAGATGTTACTTACTGCTTTTCAGTACAGTATGCTATGTGGAAATGACAGAAAAATAAATTAAAATCATTGGCTGTCAGCATGGGAACAAAATGTCCCCTTTGTAGGAACAAATTAATGCGTGATCAGTAAAAACATAAAGGACCAAAAGGTCCAGCCCACATTTGGCCTTCACTGTGGCTATCGCAGCAACCAGAGAGAAGTTCAAGTTTTTCACTTCATACACCTTAAAGTAAACTCACATTGTTCAGGCCTTGTTTACTTCTGTGACTGAGTAGATCTCCTTGAAACCAACAAAGGCCCTCCATGCTCAGTTTTTATCACAAACACTTCCAGCAGCCATTTTTCAGCATGGATAAGATAAGAGCACATGCAAAAGTCAGCCCAGGCGCCGGCAGCGAAGAAGGCCTTTTGATAACGACTCGAGTGTGGCAATGAGCTGTGAATTCCTTTAAACATTCGTTGTTGGGTGGTAAGACAGTTATTCTGGGTCGCGAGTGTTTGGACACGAAAGGAGAGATATTGCATAAGCCTCCAGTCTATTCGTTTTAGTGACAGGGAAGTGCTAATGTATGTTCAGTGAGATGTGTTTATGCAGAGACCCCTGAAGTGAAAAGCGAGCTTTTAAAACAGCGTTGTTCCGCTGCAGGACTGTTCACACTCGCTTTGTGCTTAGTCTGTATTCATACAGTCATAATCTGCTTCGTCTGAGGGACTGAAGACTGATGGTTGAATATGAAGTTCAACCATCAGTCAATAGTTGACAGCCACTTTCTGTCACCTTGTCTTAAATACGCAGACGACGACGTGCTGCCTCATGGAGATGTCTATTGCAAGTCCTTCGTGGCTCACTGACTTTTCCTGACTAGGAGGAATCAGTGAACTGAAAAAGCAATAATGTGCACCCATATTTACTCTCATGCACAATAGAAATGTCCTGATTCACCTCTTGTGCACGCCCCGTGGTTCCAGAAAGGGACTTGCGTCGTTTATCTACACCGACTGGACGAGGCAAAGCTGACAGAGCCGTCGTGACAGGTTGCTTGGCAGGATTCCCCAAGGTGAAATTTTAAAGTGTGGAGAATTTCAAATTCAGAACAGATGATCAAACCCCTGTTGAAACAGTAGAGCAGCTGGAGGGCATCCGATCTAAACAATCTTCTGACTGAGGGAAACCTTTTGATGCCCGAATCGTGCCAGAAGGATCAGGAGTTTAAAAGCGAGATCTAATGCGGTGGTCACGGTCAGCTTGGAGGTCCTTATCATGGCTCTGCAAAGAAATCTAAACTTTTTCATTTCCTGAGAGGTACTCTGTGTACAGCGATGATCCCAGCACACCGAATCCTGTCATACATCAGATCAGAGAGCAGACAGAGGAGGGTGTGTATGAGTGAAGACGAGCCAGGAGTCTGTCACTTTATCTCACGATGAGCAGACGTGAGCATCATGCCAGCTGTATAACTGCCTACAGGAAGTCAAATATAACCCCAGTGCTCTGAAGCTTATTAACTAATAGACACTACCTTTGTACTTAGCCTTCCTAAGCCATGAACCTACTTGGCACTTTCTTTATCGCTTGTGCACAGCATTACACGATTAGTCAGTGTGTCAAGGATTAGGTACTACATTCAAATTTCTGTTCCTCTGAATTTTGAAACGCCAAGATACACTTGAAATTGGTTCTGAAATTGCACAGAAAATTGAAAATTTTGGGTGAACAACATAGTTGCTGTTACGTAGACAGATACACGATGCCGAAGTGAATTGTCAGTTCTGCTGCAACGGTGTGAAGACGTGCATCTCTGCATGTCAGAACCGGTATATTTATTTGTCATCAGTTTTCAGTTTGTTCAACCCATCATTAAGTTGCGTGACTCTTTACTTGCAGCTGTGCCCTTGCAAACCAATTTGTTTCCTGTTTTTGCAGGGCAGGTCAACCACATGTACCCTAGCTTTGGTTGCTATTAGAGCTGGAGCAAATTTTCTGCATCAATTTATTTGTTGTTCTATGAGGTTATGATTGCTATGCTAAGCCCATCGAGATGTATCGATTGAAATGTGGCCAACTATCAATCAGCTACTTTTGTAAAGTTTTGACCTGCTGATTCAATGAGTTTTATACTATTACACAAGAAGAGCATTTAAAATATTTCTTAGTCTATCATTTATGTTAAAAACATAAATGAAACTATCTGAATGGTTAAAAACATAATAATTAAAAAACAATAAAGCACATTTCTGATCAAATCTCACATAAAACCTGTTTCACATCCATCGGCCTCCTCCAGATTCATTTTTAAACACCATGCTGATGCTGATGCTGAAAATAGGTAAATTTGACTCTATTTTCTTCTGTGTCTCACCCTCCTCATCAAAGAGTGTTGTCAGCGTGACTTAGGGAGCGAATGTTTCATTCTGTATCATTGAGCCGCCCTCCGTTATGGGACATTTTTAAGCTTTAATTTTCTTTTCAGGTCATATGCGCTGTCAGCTGTAATCCTGGTGTGAAAGACGCAGATATCCTACCCTTCATGGTGCAAACAGCTGACTGAGTGTTTCTGCTAATACAAACAGAGCTGGAGACAGATTGCTTAAATCAATTTCTAGGATTGCTCTTACATGCATACGCTGACCTGCAATGGATTATGAATATTATGCTTGGAGTCATTTTGAATATTGATACGGTTACTGATATGTGTTTAAAGCCAGCAGAGAATTTTCCGAGGTCTCGTGTGAGAATATTTTCTAGATAATTGTTTTATATCACATCATTTTCTATGTCTCCATTTGGGCCCACCAGATTGGATCTGGCAGCAACATTTGGTAGTGAGATGGAGAGTACTCAATACCACAGAAGAAGAAGTGAGATGTGGAAACTTTTGAGTCAAGAGCTACAAGCAGTCCAGTCTGATCAGTTGTGCCAGGTGTGACTGAAGATGCTTGTTTTTGTTTTTTATTAATACTGTCATTTGTCTGCCTGTCACACTCCTGTGAGCCTTTTTCTTTACAGACTTTCCTAAGAAGAGTTTTTTTCCTCTTTGCGTAATCCCGGAGAGATCCCTGTTCCCTTATCATTCACTGGGAAACCTCCCTTTACTCAATCTAAACAGCCCAGGCTGTCTGTAAAGGCAGAAACTTCTTAAGCGGAGCTGGAGATAAGGAGCTGGATGTTTATGCCTGCCTGCTGGCTGAATGTCTAATATCCAGAAATCAAGGCAGAGCTTTTCCAGTCAGAATCAGGAGGAAGTTGTGTGTTACTCTGCTGAGCTGGAACTGCATTAAAAAAACACAAAACAAAAAAAACATACCTTCAGTCTTCTTTTCTGTCTATCTGGGATTAGATCAAATAAAATCAGATTACAACAGATATCTTTTTTCACTCAGGGTTTTTCAATAAAGTCTGGAAAATTATGGCTGTCCCGCAAACTTTTTGAAATATTCCTGATCTGGCACAGCTGAATCAAATAGCTGAATCACCCCCTTAGCATGCAGTCAGGTTGTACAGAGAAAAACTAATTATCCAATTTATTGATTCAGCTCTGATGAACGAGAGACTCTCCAGAAGTTCCTCGACACTGGCCCTGCAGGACCGGACTCTGAGAACCCTGGATTAGCGATAAATCCAATGAATAGTTGAATTATTCATCAGCAGAAGTAGATCGGTTGCTTTTCCATTTGGTCATTGTTATATTTTCTGTTAGTTCAATTTATCGCTCATGTTCCTAATCAGTAACTATCAATCGTCAATTAAATTGTTCAATAGCAGATTTACCCTGTGATTCAGTTTGAAATTTTAAAAAAAGCCAAAAGTAGATCTGAATGGTTAAAAACATAATAATTAAAAAGCAATAAAGCACATTTCTGATCAAATCTCACTTGCGCATTTTAATAGAAACAGTTGCGTTTATCAGGTTTGCCAAAAGTCCTGTAATCCATCCGTCACCCGTCCCTCCAAGAAAAACACACCAAAAAATAAATAAATCCCATTGAACCATTTCCAACTGAGAGTGTAACCGAGTAATAAACACCAGCAGCAGCAGTCAAATAATTACATTCTGCAGACCCCCGAAATAAACAGCCGCCGCTCACTCTGAGAGTGTCTTGTTTTTCTGAAAACTCTTCTTCTATTTGGTTTCTCTGCTACGTCTTCCAGACGTCGTTCTCCAGAGGGTTCACACCACCCTCAGCCTAACTCGCAGTTTCAATGGATCCTTGAAGCTGAATTATATCCAAATAGATGTGTGCGTCTCTGTTAGACAAAGCAAAGTTGGAAAAAGGGATGCCTATAGTTTCATGTGTGCATTAACGAGATACTGTATGGATGCCAACAGAGGCAGATAGCGTCCCCTATGATGGCAGCTTTCCCTCCATACCAGACTCCAGTGATCTGACGATAATCTAGCAGAGCTTTCAGAGCGTTATGCCTTCTCTGCTCGTCAATCCTAAGGATTTTCAGCAGAAAGCCATGTTGATACTTTTATAAGTCAGAGCTAATATCAGCTGTCCTCGTCAAGTGGCATTGTTGTGGATCCAACATTGTCCAACGCCTCTCTTTACACGCGTATGATGTCACAGCTCCAATGAAACAGCTCAGAAGTTTTAAATCCCTATATCTCAATAGTGTCTCAATCGCAAGGTGAATTTCATTACATCACAATTCTCATCTGCATGTCTGCAGGTTGCTTTGAGCTTCCTCACTGTACATTTATTTATTTATTTTTTCTTATCGAGGGGGCGTAGGCGTTTGGGGGATCAGAGAGGCATTTCCTCTGTTTGTGCAGCTCCAGAAATGAATAATCAAGTGACAGACGAGCTGCGGCAACTCTGACGAAGGTTTGCCCAGTGGGTTTTTTGAATGCTAATGCAGTGTTTGCTCTGTGTTTCAGTGCTTCTGTGTCTCGGGTGAAGCGCAGAGCGGGAGAAAAATGACCCTGGCTCCTCTGAGCACTAACGCAGTCGAAACGGTTAAATCATACTTGAATGATCTGCCACAGGAGGACAGACGGGTATTTATGAAAATATGGACATCTGCAGAAGAAAATCTATGACATTTGGCACCCTAATTTGCCACTTTGGATTGTTTAAAAACATAGACAAGTACACCAAAGTATACTTAAAAGCAAAACATGAGAGCTTCTTGTAAGTTCAACTTGATTTTATTATCTGTTGATTGTAAAAGTATTCTTCCCCCTTGCGTTGTTTAATGTTACAACCCCAAACGGCAGTCGGGTTTTATTGAGATTTTCTACAATATGTGAAGTAAAGAGGATTAAAAGAATGACACCTAGCTGCTAAAATTTGAAATTTGAAAAGGGTTGTGCATTTGTGTCTACGCCTTTGGGTCAATTCTTCATACAGCTACATGTTCTTTAAGGAATGTCTTACCAGTTCCTGAAAACTTAAACTCAGTCAGAACTAAACGGACTAAACTAAACAAACATTAACTGATATATGTTTGCAGACCCAAATTGATTTGGGTCTGGAGGCTGACTGTGCCGTTTGAGCAGATGAACATGTTTTAATCTGATAATTTAATTCCGTTCAGTGTCATGCTGCCACCACCGTGCTTCACTGTGGGAGTGGCCATGCAATTTGCTAGTTTTCCATCATTGGAAAACATTGCTAGTTTTCCATCTGCATGCCTCTGTTGCTGTGTTCTTTGTTCACAGCAGACATGATGATGCTGCTTGTTCACAAAGGTTTTCTAACAAACCTGAGTTCTTCACAAAACAGCGATATTTATGCTGGGAATAAACACAGGAGTGTGAATGCTTCTGCATGGCACCGCGTGAGTTTTTAATCACACAGCTGTAAATATTTACTGTTTTGTTAATTATTAAAATGTGTACCAAGGTTTTACTGTTCAGATTTTAAAATCTAGCTTTAAAAAAGTGCTAAGACGTTGTACATTCACTTCCAAAAGCAAGCAGTGGATTTAAAGCCACCAAATGTCAGATGCGAGATAAGAGACCCTCTATGCACTTTCAGACTGTCATAAGAAAGACATTTTATGTCACCGCTCATGGAAATTTGATTTCAAGCTGGCTTGTCTTGAGCTGTTTGCAGTGAGCAGCAGGGAGAAATGTACTTTAGACCCACACAAAACAAAACTGTGCATAAAAACAGTGATGTATGAGCCGATTTGTTAGAAGCAAGGTTTTCTCTGCATCTTCAAACACAGAGCTTTTTGATTTTATCTCTGTATGAAAGTTACTTTTTATTTTATAAGGAAAAAATGCCAGCTTTAAGTTTTGGTGGAAAATTGCATTTGTCTCTCCTTAAAATCCCATCAACAATCTTTTTCAAAGAAGAAATTCAGTGGGAAGAAATTCCCACTGCTATAATCCTGAAAAAAAAAAAAGCCTCTACTGTGACGTGCTCGATCTGAACAAAGGGTTAAACACTGATGTTACATAGTTGCAGCTTATTACATAACCTCATTCTGTCAACACGTTGAATAATATATATGTGCTAAAGTATGTAGTTAGGAATAAAATGTGTACTAATCAGACTTATGAAAAGAACAAAAGATTGTATAACCTTCAAAAATGACACATTTAATATTTAAGATGGAGATGACATATTCCACTCCAACTGTGGGTTGAAGGAATTTTAAAATGATCAGTGTTGAAGTCTGGGATTTTATGTCTGGACCTTTTATTTATTTGTTTTATTTTATTTTTTATGACTTTTTATGTTTTAATCATAGTCTGGGATTTCCCCGCACTCCCAGAATGCTATGCAGCCATATTTTGCTCAAACACTTTTTGAACTCGTAACCTAACAATGTTGGGTCGCACATCGCAGGCGGTGAACAATATTTTATGGTTCTATACCCAGTTGCTGTTTTTCTGCTGGTGTTTTCTGTTGATCTGTGACCCAGACAGCGGTCCATGTGGGGCACAAAAGCAGCTGAAATACACCAACAACTTTTGCTGTAAGCTTTGTCTGCCTAAAACTACGTGACATTGAAGAAAAAAAACAACTTAATAGTCAAATTATCAACGGTTTGTATCAGAACAGAGAGCTATCAAAATGAATTTAGCAAACAAAATGAATTTAGCACCTTAGAAAGCAGATCAGTGCAGAAAACATCCTTTGCAGGAGCAAGAGAGATAATAAAAATATCAATTTTCAGCTAGATAAGTCAGACAAAAGCTGGCGTATGAGAGCTTGTGTCTGCACACCTGATGACAGTGAGCGCTGGAGGGTGGGGTTAGTGCAAAATGAACAGCTTTTGCTGAGACAGACATGTTTTTCATCAGTGTTTGAAACTTTGAGAGCCGTTTCCCCTGGTTTCCTGAGTGCTAACTTTCATTTGGTCATATCTTCTTCAATTTTTTGTATTTAAATGTATTTCACATCTTTAGAAAGCTAAGAATGCACATTTTCAGGATCTATAAATAACTCAAAACGCTTCAGACGACACTTGGTCACGGTTTTGTCGCGGCCTGTTGCATAACGTGTGGCTGACATGAAATACAAGCAATTCAAATAATAATGACGTCTGCTGTGTGTGTGAGTTTGTCGGGAAGAGTTCATAATACTGAAGCGCTGATAAGTTGTGTTGTTTTACTACATCTTTATGCAGCAGATCAATATTTAAATCTATCAATCAATAAAATTTTATTTGTATAGCACACTTCAGCAGCAAGGCATTTCAAAGAACGTCGGCTGAAAAGCCCTAATTGGGTTGTTCCTAATTAAGTATTGCTTTGGAGTGTTCCTGTCCCTCTTAGAGCCAATCCCTACTTATCTTCAGCTGCTTTTACAGACCTTTCCGCACGATTTATTGAACCTGTTTTTTTCTCTAGTGGTGAAGCATTCCCTGTGCTAATAGCTACAAACCTATGCCCAGGTTATAATCAATCAGTCTGTGGGGTTATGTGTCGCAGCGGTGTTTCTGGTGTAAAATCTGAGCCAAAATCTATTCTCTTTTCTCAGGATTTGTTTTTACAACGACTCAGATCTGCTAATGTTTGTTATTCTGCTAATGTCTTCATAAGGGCCGTGTGGAGGTTGTTGTAGTAGTGTGTCTTCTCCCTATATGCTGCTGGAGGTTGTCCTTCTGTGTGTTGAGGTCTATCACTGGCACATGTAAACGCAAAATCAAATATCTGCCGCAACTGCTGCAAAGCTTTTCATATTTCTCTGTTGTGTCACACACACGCCACGCAAACAGGGATGATATGCTAAATAAAGACTCACTATAATCCATGAGTCATTATGGGCTCAAATGACTGTAATTTCACATTCAATGTGTAATATAACAGCTGGCACTAATCCGTTTCTACTATAATTACTTAGAATTTAAACAGGCACCAAAATTACATTGGCGTATTATTGGAGAATAGCAATAGGTGACTCTATTGTTCATTATGATAATGATAAAAAAAAAAAAAAGATTCCACAGTCTGTTCGGTGTAGGGCAGCCTTGCTGCAGAAGTGTCTGAGCTGAGAGTTTGAACTTCCAGGCATTTGGGGGTCATTTGAGGACAAAACAGGAAGTTATTACTGACGGCGCGCCAAAGTGAGGTGGGTCAAAACCAGAACAGCCTCGTTAATGAGGTGCGATCCCACTGCGATGGCCAGTCAACCACCACCTCCGGTATTAATCGCTGGATCAGAACACAAACAGTTCCTCGACTTCCAGAATGTTTTGATTTATTTTCAATTTTTTTTTTATTGGCTGTTTAAGCCGACTGCCAAAACACCATTAGCATTTGGATGAGGAGGAGGAGTGGGGAACTTTATCCTTTCACATCCAAGGTATTCTTGGCTGCGTGGTACTGACTTGTGTGTGACCTCTGACCCCAAGAGGTGACCTACGCTAAATCTACCGTGGCTATTTTCAGGCCCTAGGAGTATGTAGGCCTTCTCTTAACATATTCTATCCAATATGGTCGTAAAAGTCACTGTGGATTAAAAGTTTATGTTTTTTTTAAGCGATTGGCTGACAGTGTTGGATCGGATCCTCAAAGCACTTGTAAAGCAGCTCTTCAGTGACATTGTGATCTTAATGGATTATACAGCAGTGTTCTCAGGCAATTTTTAAATCATTTATATATCGATCGCAGTCTATCGTTAAGTGCACTAAAAGCTCCAGTCCTCTTGTTGCTGCTTCTGCTCAGGAAGCAGGAACAAGACAAACAAGTCTTTTGTTTTCGAAAAGACTTTCCTCCATCTCTCTTTTATCTCGGTTAATATGCAGATTTAATGTGACAAAAAAAAATTTCTCCCAATCTCCAGCTAAAGATAAAAGAAAAAAAAACTGTTTCTGTTGCATCTTTCTTTTCAGTCGCCTCCACTGCTGTTATTTTGTCCCCCAGGATCCCATTGACTAACTAATTCAACTCCCGAATCACAAAAGAGAGGATCTCTTGTCACTTAATTCTATGAAGGGCAATGAGAAACTCTTGCTCTGAATGAAAAACAAACCCCCAGATTAATGTGTTTGGGCTTAATTAAAAAAAGAAAAAACCTCCCTACTTCTGGGTCATGCACAGAATGTTTTTTTTTAAAATTATTTTCTAAATGCCAGCTTTTGGTCAAATGTTTCCTCTTTGCTTTGGTGGAAGATGTTAAAACATGAATATTTATGCAGCCAGTAACAGCACAACAAAGGCCTGACTATCGTAGCGGTTTTCTTTTGCGTTGCCATGTCTCGCTTTGGTTTTTTTCTTCTGCCATTTTTGAAATTCCCCATGGACTACTTGTCTTTGGGTAGGAGCTATTTTAAATCCCGGGGTCAGCGGATGATGACGGGGAACATTTCCAAGAAAAACCAGATGAGCTCCGCGTGTGGTTGAAGCAAAGTCAGACAAACAATGCCGGCTTTTTTTTTTTTTGTCCGGGGACGTGCCGCCGTGTCCTCTTGGCATCGCAGACACAGAACGTCTGCAGGACGCGTCTCCTTAACTTCGCGGCTAAAATAGGTCCAGTTGTTTTGCTACATGAGTCACAGACTGTGAGCTGCCAGAGACCCAGATGAGGCCTCGGCTGCCTGCAGAACGCTCAGAACCATGATGGAAGTGTAAGTACTGGAAGATGCTTCAGAGGAAACACTGGAAAGTTTTCTGTGGCTTTGGATGCTGCAGAACTGTGGAAACTAGCCGGCGATACAAAAGTTTTTATACACACACTGTTTGAGATGCCAGGTTTGTGTGACGGTGGAAGAAGAGAAACAAGTCATTTTCCAGCTTTAATCTAATGTACTTAAAAAAAAAACAATTTATTCAACTAATAAATCTATATCAACGTGGCTGCATAAGTACGAACAACTGAAGAAACTTTTCAGTCAGTTTCCCCATTCAGTCTTTGATACGAGTCTATGAATGTCCTGAATCTTGATTTGATTGATTTTTTTCTGCAAATCGATCAGATTGTGTGGACATATTCTTATCAACAGCCTTCAGACTCAGTTTTGGACTTTGATTGTCTTCCATTAACTCATCATTTTGTTTATTTGGAAGCATGCTTGGATTCAAAGTAATACTCTTGGTCACCTTTATATCAAACTTATCTACCAGGGATACACGATGTTGAATTTTTGGTCGATATCCGATATGCCGATATACTAAAGCTCATTTGGCTGATAACAGATACCAATACCAATATTTGTTTTCCTATACCTACTTTACTGAAACTATGGTTTTCTATTTAAAATCCAGAGTTATCTTTGTTAAGTTAGCCCATTACCAAATGATAAACAGGAGGCCAATGCAACATGTTCAACTTGCATTATGTTTAATATCAAATTTCTTCAAGACATTTGCTCTCTCTAAGACAATGACACTCAAACAGTGCAAATTTAACTTCTGTGCTGCAGGCATTATTGTCATCGATTAGTCATATAAAAACCCCTTTCATATCGGTGAGTTATTTTTGACGAAATGGCCGATGTCCGATATTAAACTTTTCAATTTCATCCATTTTGACATCGGAAGCCGAGCTTCAGTCCTCCAAAGCAACTCCTTTGTTCACCCATATGAATGAACTTTTATGAGTTGTGAACAAACATTTAGTGTTCATAATGTCATTGTTGCTCCAAAACTTTTCCACTTACTGACAAATTCTGTACCATTTTAATCTTAACTGACATGTTTGTACAATTAGATCATTTAAATCCTCTGCAGCCTCCTGAAAAACTATGGATTTACCACAGCAGGCAAAGTACGCACCCGATATTCATAGTTAATCAGATTCTCTACAATTGATGATAGTTTTTGACCCAGAAGTGTGAATACTGGAGTTGAGTTCAAAAATCTGAATGCTTATGCAGCAAGATTACGCAGCTGCTTCTTCTATTTTCCCCCCAGATTCTCCCTTCAACACGTCTGTTTATTCTTCAGCTGACTAATGCAGGAAATGCGTCATGCTGAAGGTATAAAAAAGTGTGAAATGATTTATCATGGTCTCATTTTTTATATATCAGGGTCCTGGCATTCACACTTTTTATTGTCTTCACATGAAAGATGCGGCTGCAGCGTGGGGCACAAATCAATACCGCCGATTGAGCAAACCCAAGTAGACTCAAAGTTCAATAAATTCTCATTCCAGTGAATCTCATTAAGCAGGGCAGGATGCAAAGCAAGATTCACCTTGTTAGGTTGAGGGAAACGGAAATAAAAACGTTTGAAATGTGATATTAAAATGCCAAAAAAACTTTGTTTCATCCACAGTTTTAGCACAAAGGAAAACATCCATGTAAAGTACTGTTAAGAATTCAGTCTCTTGCAAAGGCACACGGAGCGCTGAAGTGTTCTGCACCACATGAAAATGAAGCCTTTGTAGATTTGCATCATTTTAGTTTGGCTTCCAAGAACTCCCATTCCCCAGCTGACTTCCAGACCTTGATTGTGTAATGAATTCAACTTATTAAACAGAAGCTGTCTCATTAAGTGCCTCTCTCAGTCTGCATGCATACATTTATCACCTTGGAAATGGTACAGATAAAGGTACAGATAAAAGAACAGCCCAGTGGTAAGATCCAATCCCTTGATTTCCTGTTAGCTGCGTTGCCTCGTAAAATGTTTATCCTGTTTTGTCACATTACAACCTTTATTGGGATTCAATTCTTGGAGATTTTATATGACAGCTGTGCATACGCTTCATCGCTGAGTAATTTAGTCTCAGTATATCTGCAGCTGTAGCTGAATCTACTTATAGACTCAGGAAAATGGAAAGCAAAAGTGGCCTAAAAGTAGCCTATGTTTTTACCTGATGGGGCACAATGTTGCTGTTTTAGGGTTGCTTATGCTGCTGCTGATAGCGCGTGTTCATCTGAGACTGTAGACATTAAGAAAACACAGGCGAGGAGGCGGTCGTTGATTGAGCAAATGTCTTGATGTAAATTATGAAAACATTGAAATTGCTGCGGTATCTGTCTAAGTAAATCTTAATATCTGAGTGGTTAATCTCCATGGTAACTCAGCTTTAAAGATCAAAATAACTCGGAGGGGCTACGTTTACGAATCTATGGGGATGTTAGCTTCTCTGGGATTTAAGGTGGAGAGAAAAAATTATTTCATAATATATTCACCACATAGTAATGAAGTAAAAACCTTAATGAAATTCCAAATAAGGCAAATAAAAAATGGGTATTTTAATATTTTATGAAGATTGATGACTTTGACAAATACATCTCAAGTTTTAATATAATTTCCATATTTTTCAATTTTGGGACATTTTTATTTACCGAATTGTGCCATGTCTGGCCATTGCCTTTCTACACAAATCCACCTGATTCTCATCTCTCTTCAGCACTACATCGAGGTTTTCTCCTATTGAGCTGGATTTCTCAGGTTGAATTTGGATGTAGTAAGTTTTTATTCCTCTGGGTAAAACTGGGTAAAATGCCTCCAAAAAGCAATAGTTTTTCAATAGCCGATGGTTCGGACTCTCTGTACGAATCAAAATGTTGAAAAAAGGCAGGTTTTTTTGTTTTTCTTTTTCAGACAAGCTTTCCATGCTATGATCTGACTTGTTGCCACTGCGCTTTAGGCTGCTATTTGTGACATGTTTAGATTTGAGGTTCTTCATTCTGTTCACGGCTGCTCACCTCCAGCCCAGGCCCTGTGTGCAGTGGTGAGGTCTGGTGGATCAGTGAGCAAACCAGAAGCAGGTTGTACCTGCTCTTTAGGTCGTGTTCCTCAGGTGACAGTCGCAGTACGGTTTATTTATGTCAAAGTGATGGAGGGTGCCCAACCCAGAGCAGAGGGAGCCACTGAGGATGTGTCTTTGTCTTCTCTACTCTGCCTGCAACGCACCAGGCATTTTGAATAGCTCTGGGCCAACCTAATGAACCCTCAGTCAAAAGTTGTGTCTGCATCCAAAACATTTCTGTGTTTGGGAAGTGGAGTGATGGAGTTCTTCTCGATTTTTGTGTAGCTTTCATTTAAGGCCTGCGTTTTTCTCCCCAAACAGGTGTATGTTGAAAAAAAATATTCTTGCCCATAAGAATCTCTGCACAATCCACACACAGCATGCTCATTTCACTTCATCAGTTGCCTATTAACATATAAATATATCTACTCCATACTCACATAGCAAAGCACCTGAAAAGATGGAGAATGAGCTTTAGTTAATGGTCACCATGTGGCTGATGGAAGCCAGACAATTTTCTTTAGCTAATTTGTTTTTAATAAAGTAAAAATTATTGTTGAGGGTGACAGGCAGGCCTCCACACACACACACACATGCACACACATAAAAAGAACATTGAGAAGAAGAAACAACATTTGTTCAAGCTCCCTCCTCTCTGCATGACCCTGATCTTGGGTTGCACAATTCAAGCCATGATTGCAATACTTTTTGTTGATCTATCACATAAAATCATAATAAAAGACATTTGTGAGGTATTATACACCATCTAAGTATCTAATGTGCATAAGACTGGAAGTTTAACCCTTTTCACTTTTTTAGGTTTCACATTGAATATTTAAAATCACTTTGGATTTTGAGTTTTATAAATATTTGTGATGCTAACCTTGAACCTGAAGAGAGCAACTCCTTTAGATAAGAGTTACCTTCTGATAGATGCTAACAGAAATGTTTCAAAAGGCTTGAATAGAAAAATATTTATGTGAAAAATGTGAGCTATTATTCTTCCGAACTTTTGGGGGGTCGAGGGAGAATAAGCCACATTTTCCATTCTGGCCTGAGCTACATTAATGAAGGTAAAGGTTGAACACCAAGCAGGATGGCTTCCATCATGTTTCAGGTAGTGACAGAACAGACCTCCTGCAGTTTAGAGTTTGACTACACATCTTCTTCCTCTTCTGTTAATCTAACAAACCATATCAGAAATAACAACAACATAAAAAAGACCACACATGCAGCGTAGCAGAAGCGCTGCACACTAGTTGAATTCGTCACGCTGCCAAACTGGTCAAAGTCTGCCCAACAAGCGCTATGGCAACCCTGTTGTTCCCCCCCTTAAAGATGGACTATATTAATTTCCTGTATAATACATTGTGGGAGCTAATTATAAGGTGGTACATGCTTTCCTGTGTCTTCTGTGACGTCGACGTCTCCCAGGCGACATCAATCCACTCGACCAAAACATGTTGCTGCTGCCTCTGGGCTTAATTTAGCAGATTTGATCTGGAAAATGTATTCAGCATCATATAAACCAAAAACTACTTCTGTTTGATTCTGTGTTTTCTATTAAATTTATGTCGAGTCCTGCAGCTGGAACTCTGTGAGGTCGGCTATTATTCCAGCCCTGCTTAGTCACTTCATAACAAAGAGACGGCATGTTCAAAATAACAGAGGGTTTTTTTGCCTAGTTTCTCTAAATGATTCACTCAATTCATTGCCTTGTTATATTAACCGAATAATTTAATTATGTACATGTTTATCTGAATTTAAACACTGTTGAGATTCATATTAAATACTGTAGTTAAAACGTATTTCTTTTGGGCATTAGTGCTTTAGATTATTATTATTATTATTGCGTATCCTCTGGTTCATTTTTATTTGTCATCTTGCCTAAAGAACTGCTACTACTGTTGTAAGTGAATCAGATTTCTCTCTTGGATTCTGATTGATTCACAGAGTGCATATATTAAACATAAATGCAACAGGCAAAACTCTAGTGTCTTGTAATATTCACAGCTCTGCCTCTGATAATTGCTCAGCTTCACACTGAAATAATCTATCCGCTTCAGGACAAGCAGCGAGCTAAGGCGAGGTGGTGTAGTCTAATGGTACAAAATGGACCATCACTTACATTTTAAAAAAAGAAATAGAAATTTTAAAGACACATGCGACAAATATGACATTTGTGGTAAAGAAATTGAGATTTTTTTTTTCAGAGCAGGTATTTTACATTTTCCAAGAAGAAGTAACTTTTCAGTGTGTTTGAGAAAGGCTGTGCATACTTTCACAGTGTTCTGGCTTTCTCCAGAAAGAGTAACCTTGTTTTTGTTTTTTCTTTTGTTTTTTTTAGCTCCATGCACTCCAATGAAGAGGTTTCCATGGAGATTAGGAGAACCTTCGATTACGTATTGATGAGAAACCTTCCTGACTGACTTCTAATGCGGTAGTCAGATGCCTGGGATCTGGTGTGCTTGGAAATCTGGGCCGTTAGCTAGCAAATGCTGGAGCAGAAGTTCGGAAAACAACTAAAGCACAGTTTTCCCCCAATGGTTAGTCCTTAGATAACAGGTTGGATTACTTATAAATCCAACCATGAATACAAGACTGCTGCGTTTATATTTTGATCATAGCCATGTCTTTGAATTCAGTAGCTGGACTAGCTAGCAGATGGGCAGATATCAACTATCCAGATGACAAAGCAGTTGGTCATCTGTGAAACATTTGTCTTGAAGCTATGATTTAAATCCAAGTTATGACCTAAAGCAGTGCTTCTCAAACAGCCTGAGGACCACTTCTTAGCCCAATTTAGCAAACACTCACGGACAACCTAACTTGAAATTACAACCCAACATCTAAATATATGCAACCTGAAATGAAATTAGTCTCTTAACTAAGGAGAAGTTTTATTAGTGTGACTGGCCATGACAAAATCATGAACAAGTTGAGGGAGTTTTGAGTTATTTACAAATTCTGAAAGTGTAGATTGTGAGCTTTCCAATAAAATGCATGGAAATAATATATATATATATATATATATATATATATATATATATATATATATATATGTATATATATATATATATATATATATATTGTTCTTAACTATAAGTGTTGTGTGCATTAAAATCATGCACACAATTACCAAGGCTATTGGTAATTTAGAAGCACAATAAAAGAACAGTAATTTTGAGTTGCTTTGGCAAAAACAAAAGTGCTCTTCTGCACAATTATTCACACAGTCCTATAAATTGTATTTATTTGCCGATAGATCATGTTTAATCAAATAAAAATGATAATAGATGTTGACGTGACCTGGTTTTACGTCACTTACCCACTAACTTCCGGTATCGCGCAGCAAATAAACGGTCGTTTACATGCAGTACCTTGCGGACCAGTAGGGGACGCCCGCGGACCACAGTCTGAGAAAGACTCGCTGGCGCCCCGTGAACGAGCTGGTTTCCATGGAGACCGAACGAACGCGAGCTAATGAAGAGCCACTGTTGACAAAGACGTCTTCTCAGCCACAAGTGTCCTCAAGTGCCGCTCTCCTCTCTCAAGTGTTGTTGATCTGCTGCATCTAGAGGAAGCCACTACGTCACTGATATCGTCCAGACAAGATAAGTGCAAAGTTTTTGTGCGCCGACAAGCAAATCCCCACCTATTCCTGACAGTCTTCGTTAGCTGCTCTCCTTACAGTTCGTCCTCTCTCTGTGCGCATTACCATTATTAGATCGCAGCACAGCCTCATGTTACGGCGAAACTCGATAGGGCTTTTGAGAGAGGCTCTAATGGCATACAAAGTGAATAAAAGCCAATTTACTACGACGACAGTCGAAAAGAAGCACTAATTAGGCGCAGGGCTTATTGCGGTTGATCAGCCCTTGGACAGAAGCCCATCAGCAGAGCCACTCCCAGGCACTCATCATGTGAAAATGAAGTCCCATCACTAACCTGAATCTGACTCCTAATGCTCTCAGGCTAACGAGCTTTGTGGTGATTGATTCTCCACATAAACATGTATTCAGACCACGGCAGCTGCATGGTGGACATGGCTGCTTAAAATAAGAGGCTTGAGTATTTTCTCTAATCTATTAGTAAAAAGTTGTAACTTTAAAAGCTGCTTAGATTTAAAAAATAAAAAATTAAGACAACACAGCTATGTTTTTTTTTTCTTAGAAAGCATATTAACAATATGCTTCATACTTTGAAGTTTTCGTCCAAACAAAACTAAAACTTGGAGCAGGACATTCATGAGATATTCTGTGGTGTATCACTGTGTCTAATCTCCAAATAGCCCAAAATATTCCACTGCACATTCCCTCATTACACCACTGACAGATCTGGGTCTCGTGCTGTGTTGTGATGAAAAGTGTGTTAGCTTCACAGTGGTAGCCGCAGTAATTGGTCACTTCACATTCATTTCTTCTTCTTGGCTACGGTCAGGAGCACGCAGATACATTAAATTAACTCCTTGGGTTTTTGATTAATTAAGAGTTCAAAGGTTTTATTGTTACATGCTTGTGTTCGGAACTTTTAAAGAAGAAAAATAAGAGGTTAATAGACATCTGCCATCTTTTTGATCTGCGTGTTGCACGAACGTTGCTGCTCTACTTTCCTTCCCAGGAAGCGATACGCTTTTCCCCATGCTGTATTTGCCTTCCTGCATGTTTACAGTCCATGTTCTCCTTCACTGCCATCAGACTCTTTACACAAACCCTCACTTCTTCTTTGCAAACAAAGAAGAAGTGAACCTTCACCCTTTTATGGCTGAATAGCGCAGGTAGCTGTGTAAATTTTGTAACTCCATGTAAAACAGATAAATCCTTGTGTACCAGTCATGTGAAAGACCACAGCAGATGTAATCGTGTCTATAAAAGACCGGGATTCCACACCACGACAGTACGTCTGACGTAAAGCCGGAGCGGAAATAAAAAGAGTGGGGAAATCTATACGAAATGCTACTCTAACAAGGCTCTTGGGACCCCGGCCGCCTGTGTCTCTCCAGCAGGAAGAGAGCGTCACTGATCAAAGAAGTGTTTAAAGAATCCAGCACACAAAGCCTGCTGTGCTCCACAAACACATTCTCCACATTACAGCCACGGATTGGTTTGGTTATCATGTGCAGCCTTCAGTCGAAGGAAGCAAAACAACCAGTAGGAACTCTGGCAGGTACAGCGTTTCTCCAACATGTTTGTTTATCCACTCCGGCTCCATTAGGGTAGCGTAGGTTTTCTATAAAATGTGATTTCTGGCGGTGATAAGTCGCAGTAAAAAGGCAGCATATGGTTTTGCATAAAACAGAACAAGGATGACTGAGGAAGGCTGGAGAAGGAGGTCTTCATAGGTCTCTGGGCTCATTCGGTTTAATCGGATCAGGTCAGGAGAGAACTGGCTCTAATGCTGACGAACAGCTGTGGCTGCGGGTTTAACAGCTCTGGTCACATGATGATATTTTTATTACATGAGACAATGCTATTTTTACAGGGCCCACTGCGCTTCTTGCCAACTGGTGGCATACCATGCTGGTGTTGTTTTTGAAGATCAGAACTTATTATTATGATTATTGTTAAACCTTTATTTATCCAGAATAAAGACATAAGTTCTCATCTTCAAAAGTGGCATTTATGACAAAATCATTGGAAGTCACATACAAAACAACAGTGCATTAAGAGGTACAATGTCAGAATGTGTAAAATAATAAGTACAAAGACATGGTTAAAGTTGCAGTATGTAACTTTTATTTAAAAAAATTATGCCTTTTATATATTTGTTTAAACTCTCACTATGTCGGGCCCACTGCGACGGAATGAGACGGATGTTTAGTAAAAAAACTCAGGCTCCTCCACATCCTCTTGGTGGCCATCAGAAATGCACCACTCCTGGTCAATAGCAACCAATCAGAGCCAGGAGGGAGGTCTTGGCTTTGTCAATCCTGCTGATTGTGCTAATGGAGGAGAAACAACTTACTTTTACAGGAAAACTGCTTATCCGCTATCATTGATGGCCATGCTGACTGGCCTTAGCATTTATGGCAGGCTCTGGTGTGAGCAGCAGATACACGAGCTTGATGGACAGCTCAAAGATACTCCTGCTTTTTCGAGATCAGAAATTTGTCAAATACCATCTTACATCTCTGCTTCCTTCTTCTTTTTTGATAGCATCTCAGTAATGCTCCCTCTAGCTTGCTTTGCATCTTCTTGGTTCAATAACAGCATCCACACCACATAGTATTGTCAGTGTGACCTGGCACACTGACAATACTATGTGAAGCTCTTACATATGGAGCAATATCTGATCGCAAACCAGTTTCAAACTGGTTCAAAATAGCTTATTCCTCCATGCATCTCTTGCCTCACATATTTAAGAAGAAACAAAACGCTTCTCGACCTACATATAAGCATTTATAGATAATTGACATTTCCCCCGAATTATAGCAATTAATTGGATTTATAGCTCTTAAGTTGAGGGTACTTTTAAAGGATCTCAGAAGTACTTATGCTGTGAAGGTCTACTGGACCCAACTAATGCAACTTTCCCCAAACAGCCTGCAGCCAGGAGGATTTCAGCTTTGGCAGCCAAGTTGTGCTGAAGTGTGAATAGTGTGAAAATTGCCATGAGCCTCTTCTGAACTCAAGTTGTTGAAGTAAAAAAAAAAGTGCTTGCAGTGTTCTTTTAAAATAACTGAAAAAAAGACCATAGGTATTTTCTGTGTTTTCCAGTTGACTAAAAAAAAAATAAAATGACATCAAGAAAGTAAAAAATATATCTGTTTAAAAACAAAATCAGGACTTAATTATGATGTTGTTAATGACACTTGGACAAAATCTTCATTATTTCTACGTGTCATGTAAAAGTCTTTGCCTAAGCCAATTGTCTTTGCAGTCCTTGAATGACCTTGATTAATGCTTCACATACTTTAGCTGGTATTTGTACTTGTTTTCAGTCCAGCACCTGCATATCTGTAAAAGAAATGCATGAGTTTCTTAAGCACCTTCAGTCTGATTTATGAGCCAGATTTATCAACTTAGAGACCTGTTCTGAGCACAGATATGATCTGTGCTTTATTACACTGCCGAACGTCTCATACAGTGCTCTTAAAAAGTTTTCGCAAATACTTGCAGATGTTGAATCCAGCCAAAGCGCTTATTGATTGCGCTGTTCATTGGCACATTTTGCACAAAGCCTGTTTGGTTTCCTCATCATTTCGATGATCAGGTGATCACAGCATCACTGCACTTGAAAAGATGACTGCTGCTCCATAAATAATGTAAAATGTTGACTTTGTTATAACTTTGCTCTGTCTCTACATTTGTAAAAAAAAAAAAAAAAAAACTTTCACCTTTCTGATTGCTCCTTTCATCACTAAGGTCTTTTAAGTCAGGATCTTCTTTACATCTTTTGAAAATAGTATAAAATATGCAGCAGAGTAACAGCATTCCTCGTTCTGCTATGGAAATAATCGCAGCAGTGTAAACGTGTGCGCTGTATTATCATCTGCTAGTCTCTTGTCTTTAAATATTTCACATGTAAGCACAGGGAACAATTCCCTGATTGGATTGTTTTTTTATTATTTATTTAAATGACACGGAATGGAGCTGCAGTCTTTCCTCTCTGAACATTAAAATCAGACCATACCTTCAATAAAAAAATATTCACCAATTCCTCTCCAAATGGATATTCTGCACTCCCGGGTTTGAGCGGCACAAGGAAAGAAAAAAACATTAAAGGATGGTGATGCAACAATGAACTGAATGTGGTCCTCGATTATTTATATATATATATATATATATATATATATATATATATATATATATATTTTTTTTTTTTTTTTTTTTTTTTTTGCACTGGTGGCCTTCTGCGCTCATATAAGTGGTTTCTTTTCTCCTGGTAGCCGCCATTCCCTTGTCAATAATTCAGTAGTCAACTTTTTTTTTTTTTTTGCAACGCTCTCTCCTTGCAACCCACGCTGGGAGGGCGGGGTGGCAAGAGGGGGATTTTTATATTTTCCCGTTACATGAACTTGCAGCTGTAAAGCAGTGAAAAGTTTAGAGGTCACTTTTGAAGGTCACACGTCGACAAAGCAGTGACATTACTGTCGCATGAATATTTAAAGGTGCAGATCTGATCCATTGCATTTTAGTCTGAGGACAGAGAGCGTGTTTACGACAAGGTCGCTCGTTCGTTAACGTAATTAGTAAATCGGCGTTAACGAACCGAAGCTGTTGGCGTGTGCTTTCTTCTTGTGCTCTTAAAGCAACATGTTTGCAATGGGAAAGGAAGGTGCGTGTCTCAGCAGGTTGCATGAGTGTCTCATTTGTCTTACTTACCATCAGTGGACAGAGAATTGTGATGAAGATCCGAACGCTGACTGGGAAGGGAAGCGGTGGGATGACCTCTCACAATGCATCATTTCTAAGCAACGTGCTCCTCAGCTGCTTCACGATCCGAACACTGACGCTGCGCTGAAGGAGCGGATTCCCTGCAATTTATTAAATATTTGATGCAAACATCACTTTTTTATTTTTTTTTCTCAGAATGCTGCACTTTTAATGCATTACTTGCACAATTTCCATGTTCAAACGAAGTCACAGATTAGCTTTTGATTTATCTCTTCTCCCTCTAACATAAAAAAGGAGGGGGGCAACAGATTAAAGTTTAATTTTAAGACGTTGCCGACAAAACCACTCGTAATAAAAAATATATTTGACACCTAATCTTCCTTCCTGTTTTCAGTGTTTTGTGGAGAGCAAAGTGAATTTGTCAGCCTTAAGCAGTTTTAAGTGGAAATCTGCAGAAGAAATAAAAATTAGGACCTACTGAAGTGAATTTCTAATGGAGATTCTAAACAAAAGCCTTTCTGCATTTCATCAGTTTTAACGACGAGGATTAATATATTTTATTTCATGGGCGATTTAGCCATATTTAAAAAAAAAAAAAAACAATACTTTGCAGCATACACTTCTACTCAGGGCCCTTTACTCTGATTTCAATAAGTAACAAACTGCTTTGAGAAGTAATGCATAGAAAATGGTGTCTCGTGTGTTTAATTTAGCTATCGTTGAAGAATGGCGATAAGAAGTGCATCCAGTACTGAGGAACTCTTCCATTTGCTCTTGATCAGCTTTATGGTTCTGCTGGCTCTACTGTCCTTCCAGGTGGGGAGGCAGCTACCACTGGGGGATGGGGTTGTTGATGATGTTCCCAAATAATACTTTGGCGGTAGGAGGAATGTGTCAAAATGACATCTGGATGGACGTGAGGATACAGATGATTCACTGTGGCAACCTGCTGAAATAATCCAGCTGTCAGATTGTTGTCTTTGTGTCGGTTCCAGCTGATCGCTTGAAGTTGCCGGTATTTATAAGTCGGACTGAGCAGCGAACACGGGACCTGGTTTAGCCGGCGTCCAATTTCTTCGTTACAATTAAGCTGAACGCCGAGCTATTGCTTTACACAAGATTTTGGACACATTTAGGGAGCCGCCGTCGCCAGCGAGCTGTCGGCCCAGTTTAGGTAGAACGTCCAGAAACCCGAATCAGATATCTTAATCTTTTCTCTCCCTGCTTGTCTTGTTCCCATCAGGAGTCCTGTCTCCCAGCAGCAGCCATGTGAGAGGAGCTGTCAGCATGCAGAGGATGCCCACATCCAGCTAAAACAGAGCAGTCCTCCCCCTTCCCCATCCTCCACACCTGCTCCAATCCTCCTTCCCACATGAGGACAAGAAGATGACTATCACCAGCCGGCAGTCCTTTAATGTCCTGACGGTCATCTTCCTCCTGCTGTCCACTGCAGGTATGTAAAAGTCAGGATTGTGTCCATCGGCGAGTCTGCCTTTCTGACCTACCTCAAGAGTTTGTCTCATTAGAGGGGTCGGCAAACACCCATGTGAGACCTTAGGGGGACGTTGGTCCCTGTACTCTAAAAGATAGACCTCGTTTCAGGAAAGAAAAAAAACCCTGCATTTATGTCTGTAATGTCGAGACATAAATGCAGAGAAAACAGCGAAATGTGCAAACGCTTTGTCGGAAAAAGCTGGAAGGTGTTGATTTCTGAGGGTCAGAGAGTCAATGTGAGGACAAATGCTGCGTTTAGAGTCAAAATGTTGTCGTATTTGGTCGGAAGAGCCCAAAAAGGGGCTATGTTTGTTGAAAAAAGAAACAGAGAATGCTTATATACATTAAATATGTATACATGAAATAGATTTTAAAACATGCATCTGCTGCTCCTTCAATGTTTTCAACTATATATAAAGTTGATAGAAGTTTATACATCAAATAAAAAGATAAACATCTTTGCTTTGTCTGAAGTCAGGTCAGACCGTCATGTTTTGCAACAGTTTGAATTACCAAAATTACTTCTATTTGCTAAATGTCTCTTAATGAGAGAAAGACTGTGTCAGAAATGTGTTTGTTTAGATCTCCAAAGTCAGAAGTTGACATACATTTACTGAGTGTTTGGCAGCGTTGCCTTGAAATAGTTTGAATTGGTGTCAAACCGTTTGGGTTTTCTTTCACAAACCTCCCTCTGACAGAGCTGGTGGAGCCGAGTCAGGTTTGCAGGCCGCCTCGCTCACAAATGCCTTTTCAGATTCGCCCATAAACTCTTTATAGGACTGAGATCAGGGCTTTGTGACGGCCTCACCAAAACATTGACTTAGTTGTCCACTTTAAAAGTTGCCAACTTTCCGAATTGGGGAGTTAGTCAATGATAATGTCTTTTTCTGAGTGTGCAAGGATAATTTACAGTCAAAAATGTAAAACGTCATGCCAAATCCAAGTGAAATTCAAAGTAATTAAATGGTGAGCTCTGAACGTCAATCAGTTTGTTTTAACTTTGGTAGCTAAACCTGCAATCAGACATGTTGCTCATAGCTTTCCAACCCTATTTATAACTTAGTTTTATGGGGGGTGGGTGTTCCTTTTGTTGCTAGACCATGACCCACTGTGTGTTCTGTAATTGGAAATATTTACAAACTGAAGACTTTGTCTTTGTTGTAAGCGTGAGAAAGGCTTTGTAGCCATAAAGTTGATCGGTCAGAGGTGACGACTTTGCCGTCTTTGCTAGTAACTTCTCTGTTTTCATAACTGAAAGCCATTATTTCACATTCTGAGAAATAAGAAGTTACTTCATTAAATTTTCTTTTCTTTTAAATGAGAGTCGAATAAAATAGATCACCAACTTTAATGCCTCAGAGCAAAAGAGACAAGAAACTTATAGATGTGAAAGCAGCGACAGATCAACAGGAGCACTTTCTGACGTTCAGAGGCTTTTTGTTCCGCTTGCAAAGAGTCGTGGTGGTTTTCAGCTTGTAAACAAACTGCATCGAGGAGAGCCCAGCTGTTAATGGCGTCCTGAATCTCAGGAGGTGTTAATGAAATTAAGCAGGTGGGTGTGCGCCACAGTGGCAGTAGCTTCGTGGGGAGTGGCAGATTTTTAGGCTTTCCCGAGACAAAGACGAGTTGCTTACAGTGACACGAGAGCACGACACGTCGATAGGCGTCCTTTTATTCATGCTTTTTCTGATGATTCTGAGGCACAGAGAGAGCAACACATCATATTAGCATATCCACAAACATGTCAACAATACATATAATAACTATTTATCTTTTTTTTTTACATGTTTCATGGATTTGTACCGAGTTCCCATTACTCTAATAACCCTAAGTAAAATCCTAGAATTTACTTACTACTTTACTAATTTGAGCAGATGAAAGAGCACTGCGGAGAGAGAGAGAGAGGTCAGGGAGGAAGTTGTGGAGAAGATAAACCAGAGTTGGGTTACATAACACTATATTCCAGGCTTTAGGTGTCTCTCTTCAAGCCCAGCAAGTGGCCATTCAGTGCAAAAAGAGGAATAATCTGGGAAAACTACAAAAACAAACTTCACAATTTTGCACTATCTTGGGTTGGAATATCAGAGAATCTTGATTAGAAGATTGTAACATGTCAGAATGGGGCATTAATACGTTTGCAAGGTTACTTCCTTATTTCCCTGTCAGCCTTTAGAGCTATTTTACGTCCTGCGTTGTTCTGAGTCGACTCCTCTCTGCTCTTTCCTTCTGTTTAAACGAAGGTTGAATATTATTAAAGAGATACACATGTAGGCAGCCTCAGCAGTTTTCTTTATGAGTATGCACAAGTCGTACGGATAAGACAGCAAGTGCTTGAGCTCATTAAGTGTGTGAATAAATGTCCTCTGTGCACTTTTTATACCGCTACAGCGCAGCACAGCTGTCTCAGAGTGAGCTGCAATATGTTTTCCTGCACTTATTATTGGTAATAAAGATGAGACAATGCTAAGCAGCTAGCTCTGATTAGTGAGGACAAAAGTGGAAGAATTGCGGCATGTTTTAATGTCACACTCTTTGTTCTTATGGCGTTGTTCTGCTATCAGATGGAGTCTGAGCTCACGTTGAGGTCGATTCCCAAGAAGCTGCCCGATTCGACTGCAGAAGCTACATTATTTTTATTTTTTTCCTAGTAAACAGCAAGAATGCAGATATTTATCTCGCTCTGACGCTGAAGGAACTTGACAGCACAGTTATGTAGGAATGCAAATAAGCAAGAATTACCATTTGCTCAGTGTGGTTTTCTTTTACTTTATGATAATCCTCCTTTTCATAAAGTAGGAATCTGAAGTGTCCCTTCAGATTCCACATAAAACAGGAGAGTTTTTTTTTTTGTTTTGTTTTGTTTTAAACAAATTGTAAGGTTTTGTCTTTCCAGCTTGTACCAGAACACAATCCAGGAATTTGTTGGTAATTATTTCAAATCATGTGAAACAAGGATTGTGTTTGGTTTTGCCAGGTACTGTTCATATTTGGTTCTTTTTGCAAGCTAAAGCCCGCTCGCTTCGCATTCCTCATATTATCACACAGTGTCTTTCTGTGTCCAGCAGCTTCCAAAGCAAACAGCCAAACAAAAAGAACAACATTAAGTATTCAGAGGTCTTCCGCTGCAACAGCTGCAGGCTGCGAAACCTTTCCTTTAAGAGCAGTATTCCATCAATAAATCTAATAAGGGGTTTCAGAGCCTGGAGATAAACACAATTTTCTGCCTCAAAGGTCATGAGTTGCATTTGCTCTGAGTGGATGGATCTGGAAACAGCAACAATGACTTGTCGTGTTCTGCTCCGACGTTGCAGCTCTCTCGGCTCATTACCGGGTGTGCGAACCCTACTTCGACCATAAAGGGCGGTACCACTTTGGGTTCCACTGCCCGCGCCTCTCAGACAACAAGACCTACATGTTCTGCTGTCACCACAACAACACGGCCTTCAAGTACTGCTGCAACGACACCGAGTTTCAGATGGTCATGCAGGTCAACCTCACCACCACCTCGGACGGTTACGCACACAAGTAAGTCCGCATTCAACTGCCTCGGTGCCTGTTTCCTTGTAAGGCATTTTAAAAGATTTGTAAGTTTAATCAGGGTGAATTATTATAATAAATGTCTCTTATCATTTAAATCATCCTCAACACTCTGTGCAGAAGGAAACATAAAGGGATCTTCACGTACTTTTGGTGATTGTGCCAAAACTCTTTGGCACTTTTGAAAAGTCACACACCTTTGAACAGGAAAGGTTAAAAATAAACCCAACATGAGGGTTGTATAGTCTTAGATCAAAGACAGACTGGGTTGATTTAATACCACAGGCTTGGATTATGGCTTTAGCATACTGAGCAGAGTTGAGCCGATATTGTATCAGGTCCTTAGAAAAATTTAATTTGGACCCCAGTTTCCAAATATGCCCATCGGCATCCACCACAGTGTGAATGGAATATTTCTTTATTAAAATAAAGAAAATTATTTCTTTGTGATTTTCTTCAAGCAAGACTGTTTGCATGTTGCAAATTCAAGAGCCCTAGTTTCATAATTTACCACCAAAACAAGATGAGATTGGATATATGATGTATGGAGCTGAGTTTTCGACTCTCAAATGTGTTAAAATGCCTAAGATGAACTTAGCCAGCGGTAGCTTCTGCTGGCTTCTTGTGTGCAGGAATAATATTCAGAGAACAAAGCCATTTTCAGTTGTGAACTAGAATCGCTATGACAACCCAGTGACATCTACATTGTTTCACCGTCTTACACTTCTTATTTCATCTAGTTAAAGAGATTCAGTGGAGTTTGACCAGGTCGTTGTACAACTTATTAAAAATGAAAGACGACGAGGAACTTTCCGGTCTCTTCTCTAATGAAACAAACTGGGTCACCAGTGTTTGATTAAAGCGACCCAAATTGCATCCAAACGTCAACAGAGCATTCGGGCTAAAAAAATATATATATATATCCAAGTTGTTTTTTTGTTTTCTTTTTAGTAAATATGTGTGACGGTCACGTCTTGGCAAAATTTGTGTCAGATCAAGAAAGCAAACACTGCTAGGATATAAAAGGATAAATCGTGTAGTGACATCATTCATTTACTTATTCATTCTCTTCAGCGTCTTGTTTGTGGTCACAGGAGGGGGGTTTGGCTCATCCCAGCTGTTACTAAACATGACACACACTCACACACTCACACAAAACAGTACACCAGTCAAGAAAACACCAAATACCCTAGCTTTTTTCCTTTTTTCTTCAATTTATGCTCGTGTTAGCTGACTGAAATGGGTGCTGGTCAGTTCACTCCTTTGTTATTTTGTACCTGTTCAAGTGAATGGATCATTCTGGACTTTTTATACCGACCAATTTGACAATTGCAGTAATACTCTATTATCTATGGAATATTGCTAGAACATGAGGTTTTACGACTCCTCCAAAATGACAAGAAAAGGTGCGCGCTTTTGAGAAATTAATGTACATGTACAAATGCAATCAATTGCTAAAATGATTTTTAAAAGTTTAAATATAGATAAAAAAGTAAACAATATGCAATGGTGTAAGTTGGGGCTTGCAAATGGTTTGTTTGTTGATATGAAGTGTATGTAGGAAGGAGCCAAACCATGGATATAAAATGGAGGCATAAACAAGAGCTGTTAATTAAAGCGACTGGTGAGAAAAAGGTGGAGGCCGTGATTCTTCAGCGACTCTCCGCCTGCAGCTACGTTGGACCAAAAGGTTTTAAACTACAACTTTTGCAAGAGGACCGACTTTCTCTTCGCCATCCCGCTCGTTGACACGGTTCACCTTTTGCTGAAGAGGTTCATCGACATTGAGCCGCAGCTTACAGAGAGGCATTCAAAAGCATGAAAGTGAAGAGCAGATGCTGAAAGCACTTGTGGCGATCGGCCCACCTGCCCGCAACGCCGCTGCTCCACCGCTATGTCCTCTGTTTGGTTATTTTTTTTGGACTATCTTCTATCAAAATACAGTTATTGAATGGAAAGGATTAATAGTTAGGTTCGTACTCGCGAGCCGTGGTACGATGTACCTGGAGGACGGGCTTTTCGCTAGCAGGCTGTGGTGATTTCTGCTGCATGAAGGACACAGAAAAACGGTGGCTCTCGTTCTGTGGGAGCTCTCGGTGGGAGGTTTAGGTGGCAAAACCACAGCTTTTTGTACTCTTTTTGTACTAATGCCCTCCCAGCATGCAGTCAGTTCACGCTTCCCCTCTTCTCTCCCCCAGTGAGCCGTGGTATTTCAATTTTAGCATTGGGAAGCCCAGTGAGCAATTCTTTCATCTTGGCTCAAAAGGTGATCAGCCTGCGGGTTTGATATTTACCACCGGCGGAGCTATATAAAAAAAAAAATGACAGAAGAAAAACTGGCCACAACTCTGCTCTCTCCTGTTATTACAGGTTGGAGGTTTAGCGCTGCAGGTGTTAAACACCAAAGGGCATTTGACCTTTGAAGGAGTCGTCAGGGTATGCAGGGTAAAAACAGGAGCTGAAAGGAAACGCAAAAAATATTTACTCCCCTTCGACTTTATTAACTTTGAAAGTGGTTACGAATACAACTTTCGAAGTATTAGATGGAGCTCCAACACAACATAGTACAGTTGAAACAGTGAAAAAGAAACTTTAATAGTGTGGCATGCACATCAGTAGAGATGAATATTTTTACTCATTTGTCTTTGCAAAATAGAGCAAGTTTAGTCAGACCGGACATTTTTCAAGCATCGCCTCAACTGGATATCAGTACGGACTTTGAATAGGCCCTTCAAACACAAGGATATGCTTTGATCTGAAAAGCCTTCCTTTTTAGCTTCGGTTGTGTGCTTGGAGATGTTGTCCTGCTGGAATGTGAACTTCTGCCTTGAACTCAGCCTTCTATTTTTTACAGTCTCTACCTCCTAGGATGAGTCTGCTGCATTCAGCTCTGAGCCAAAGAAAAGCACCGCAACATCTCAATTCCCATTTCATCTGGTCAGCGTACACACTTGGTCTTTACTGTGTCCTTAAATGGATTAAGGTCATATGACGTAAGCTGCTGCAGTTATGGCTTCTTATTACTTTACTCCAACAGTGTGTGTTGGTTTTTTTGACTCATAAAGATCAAGGTGAATGGATGCACAACCAGTTTTTTTGTCAACAGATTCTCTCTTCTGAGTTCTGGATATTTGCAGCTCCTCTGGACTGCTGCAAGGCAAACTGGTGGAGTCACGTTAAAATTAATGCTGGGGGGGAAAAACAGGCAGGGAAGTTAGAGCTGTTGATAGCTGATGAATTGCATCATCTCCCCTTGGAGGGATTTAAGTTTACGTATTTAATAACAAGTGGAAAATTTCCTCCTAGCAATGAGCACAATTTCTTTCTAAACACATATAGCACCTTACTATAAACATTTTCCTTTGACACGTCTCACAAGATTTAATAAGTGTTTGTTTCAAACTCAGAAGTGGGAAAATGCAGGTGAGGTGAGCATGCATTGCTGCAGATCTGAGAGCAGAGGCAGCAGTCATCTACCCTAATTCACCTCCGGGCAGCTCAGCACATCCATTTGAAGTGGTTTCTTCAGATTAATATCTATAAGGCTCTGAGATTTCACAACGTAATAGGATTCACTTGATTTGCTAAATCTAGAAGCATTTGCACATCACGGTTTATCACGCCCGTAATCAGTGCAGTTACTGTAATTGGATAGCGAGGCAAATAAAATTTGCTTCCCTCCAAATAAATCTCTATTTTCAAGTAATATTGAGTGTCAGCTCCTCGTCTGAGTCAGAGTAGTTATTTTTTCTTCTTCTTTCTTTTCATCCATTTGTGGGATATTCCCCCGACTAAATGCCCTCAGTGCCAACTCGAGCAGAAATGTCACACTCAGAGATAATTTAATATCCCCCGTTTGCTCAAAAGCCTAGTCTTCCACTTCTCAGGGAAGCTTATTTTCTGAAACGTTTTTTTTTTGTGTGTTTTGTTTTTTTATCGTTTACTTTGTTAGACTTTATGGATGCTGGTAGACTAAAGTAGTTCAAATGTGACCCACATAAATCCAGCTGGATCATGTAACGCGTGGAGAAAAAAAAAAAACATTAAGAGATGAGACATAAGAGCCGGGATGTTTGTTGATTTTTATTTTATTTATTTTTTTGTCAAAGCCAGAATGATGGAGGATTAAAAAGTCTCTTGTGCTAATTAAATTCTTTGTCCAATTTGTGCAGCTGATTTTAAGAAACTGCAAAGGGAACAGATGGAGGTTTATATTTATTTATCTGTTTTTTTTTCTTTTTTGTTTTTTTTCTTTTTTTTTTACCAAGGGAGAATTGGATGAACATCTTGGTCCTGCCAAGTGAATAGCGAACGTTCACACCTGGCAGCACCACCATAGCCTTCGGGATTTGGGAGCTTAGCTTTTAGAATATCAAAATGGAAGCTCTTGGCGTGTAAAGACTCTTAATCATCATCTTTTCCCAGATAAAGCCGTGCTGTTGCTCCCCGTCTCTCTCTCTCTTTCTTCTGGCAGTAATTACACAGCCCTGGTAGGTGTGTGGATCTACGGCTTCTTCGTCATGGTGCTGCTGGCCCTGGACTTCCTCTACTACTCAGCCATAAACTATGAGCTGTGCCGGATCTACCTGGAGAAGTGGGGTCTGGGTGGCCGCTGGCTGAAGAAGGCCCGGAACCAGTGGCACCAGTCCATGCCCGAGGAGAGCGAGGTCCAGGCCCAAGCCCAGCCCATGGTCCCCAGCAGCCACTACCAATCCAGACACAGCCTCAGAGGAGAGAGCCACAGCCCGACGCTCCTGCCCTACAACACGTCCACCGCATGGTGAGTCTCTTGACACGGCACATGTAAAGGAGCACGCGTAGTGATGTGATACAAAGTGTTAGTGAGATGCACCGATTACATTTTAGTTGATTTACAATCTTCAAAGTTGTGCAAATTTTTAAAAATACCTGTTTGCCCTCTTTCGGATTCTGGTTATTTTTTCTTTCTTCAGATCCTCAAACAAATTCAAATTTCGCACAAAGAGTAAATGAGTAAATGCCTGAGTAAATGCAAAAATGTTTTCCAAGGTTTTCTTAACTAAAAAAAAAGCTATCCCAACCAACCAGCGTTTGTTTTTTGAGAGTCTTTTAGATGACCATGGAGGAGTTTTGGTCCACTCTTCTTTGTAGGACTCTTTTAATTTAGCTGCACAACAACATGAATTAATTAATGGTTTAAGGTCATGCCACCGTATGTGAATGAGATTCGACTCAAGGTCTTGTCTGGTCCACTTCAGAATCTTTTACTAATCCAGAGGTGGATTTTTTTAAAGCTCTGATTCCCAATCTCATTATCCTGCTTGCATAACCCATGTGACCTTGTGTTTAAGATTGCAAACTGATGTCAAGAGATGCTTCTTCAACTTGTACAAGTAGAAATCAGAATTCCTGACCAATTATATAAATAAATGTCCCAAAGGTGAAGTACTCTGTTGCTTTTTCTCTTTTCAGAAAGTTCTCGTTTTAGCTCATTAGTCCACAGAATATTTTGATGATAAAGACTTTTTTTGTTTAAGATGGGTCTTTGGGCTCAAAATGTTTTACAACTTGCTTTCTAACCCTTTCCAAATGAAAGAATGTTCGTGTCTACTTCTTGTACTCTTGAATGGGTTTAGGTCGGGTCATAATCTCTCGCCTTTTGATATTTTTCAGCCAACTTGTGAGACGGGTTTGTATGATTGTTCTTTTTGTTTGTTTTTTTTTTAGTCTGGCTTTAAATAGACTAATGAAAGTGAACTCAACCGTCCCTAAGAAGTGAGACACACCCCTTATTTATGAAGGCTTTAACAAGGGGGTATTTATTTTTAATTTATTTCCCCATAACTAAATCTTTTAGTTGTATGGGACACTTAAGGAGCCTTTCTGTGGTGAATGGTGATTGATTATTAATGCGAGGAGCAGAGGCAACGGTACAGGGTGTGTGTGAGAGGAGTCACTGTGACGCAGGTTTTGGAGTTAAGTGGGATTTTATGGCGTATCACCATGACTGCATAGATCACATGTTAAACTGTCTCTAGCGTCTTAAAATTTAGCACAAGTAGTCCTAATTACTGTAAGAATTCATATTATGCAGGGTTTTTTTCAAAGAATTGGTAAAGGCTGTGGATAGGAGTGATGTCCTGTAGTGATCAGTGTTGCAGTGAACACGAAGAAGCCTCTGACTGAAGAACAGCCTGATGAAGAGGATGCTCTAGCTCTACAAAAGCATTGTGATTTTGCTGTTATCTAAAAATCGCACGGGGATTAAAAATGGCAGTCTTGGTAAACAGCAGACAGACAATCAGTTGAACAATGACGATTATTTATTAATTAATTAATTTATTTTGCCTAAACATTGTCAAATAGGCTGGTGCAAAAAGTACCAAAATTAAAGCTAATCACCTTCTGTTAGTATAACAAAAATATTAATCAAGAGCGCAGTGAAATGCTTCTGTAACTTCTGGCTGCTGAGAAATAATTAGGACTTTAAAATCTTTCCAACACATCGCCCGCTACTGGGATTTTTTTTTTCTCTCCTAGCTTTTACCCCTCGCACCCCAAGAAAAAACAAACATTACAGTGTAGTAGTTTGTCAGAGCCGAACATCTTCATGTTACTTGGCCTTTTTACCTTCGCAAGGCATCTGGTTAATGTCACCACGCAGTTCACAGCCACTAGACACTCCCCAGCGGGAGCTTTAGAGCAAGCATGCGCATGTTTTATCCAATAAAACAAGCTATGCAGCCCTTCCGTAATAAACATAATAAATATAGTTGCTATCCTTGGATGTTCCTTCCGAGGCTACGGCGTCTCGGTATCAGCAGGCTGAATGCAGTGGAGGTTTCGTAACGGTTAATGGTCCAAATGTCTGATTTTCATGATTTCTGGCGGGGAAAAAAGCAGTCTGCTAAAAACTGACCAATGCACACAAGTATGCTAATATACGGTTAATATTTGTTAATATTTGCTGCGCACAGACAGAAGAAAATATCCACAGGTGTATTACGTAAACCTCTGTGGAGTAAAGCACAATGTGATTTGTTCTGCTCTGATAAGCATATTTCCAACATGGATACTGTTGCCATTTGGAAGAGAGCAGTGAATGAAGCAGATGTTTGGATACCAGTGAGGTGACTGGCTTCAGAAATATTGTTTATCTCTGTTTTTAAAAGAACATTTATATATATATATATATATATGTGTGTGTGTAAATTTATTCTTTTTGGGGGGGGGGGTTCTTTGTAGTTTGTGTTTTATTATTTAAAAAGCAACATGGCTGGGAAGCCTAACAGCGTAAATAACAGTGTTTTCAGAATACCTCCTGTGAAGTCAACAGGGGCTCCAGCATCCAGCTCAACATTTAGTTGAATTCCTTTTAAAGAGCATAAGATGAGGAGATAAGCAGACTGCACACAGACCGTTAACAGCAGATAAAATCAACACATCTTCCAGGAACACAGATTCCCATCCTTCTGTCCTAATAAATGTCTTCCTGCAGAGCATTTAGCCTCCATGTCTGTGAATGCCTGTTGGTTTGAGTTCATCCAGCGCCTGTTTTAGAAAAAAAAATGGTCTGGAAAAAAACTCCTTTAAGCTAAATGAAAATATTCTGGGTCACATAAAAAACACTTTTTTTTTTTTTTTTTTTTTTTTTGTGGTGTTTTCTCTGGAAAACACCATCCTTCATCCTTTCTGTGTTTATTATTATTGCTTTTGAGAGCAGTCAGGAAGACTGGAGGTGCGTCAGCCCCACAAGTGAGCGGATTTAAGACAAAACGAGATGATTTACGACACCCGGAGTGAACCGAGCGCCGTGGCTGGTGGTTGGGGGGGAGGACTTCTCCTCTCTTGCCAGACATTGTTCAAACTTTGATGATAAAGCTGCAGAACTGAGGGAGACTGCGGCCCGAACAAACATCCACTTTTTGCGCAGGCGATTTTTCATTCCAGGTCTCCGTCCCGGACGCGGCGCGCCCATCTCTCTCTGACCGGGGTTCGGTCTCTTCCTCGAGGTAGACGTGTCTCTAGGGCCGTGATAATTTAATGCTGCGACGGTTTGACAAATGGCTCGGAGAAGCGGTGTGGACTGGAGACGGAGGAGTGGGGATGCTGGAGAGGGGATCTGGAGACTGCTTTGCCGGTGGAAACGTGGTTAACTCAGACTCAACAGAGCCGTAGAGCCTCCTCATTAGACACGAAGTCTGTTCGGGATGATGGGACTCATCAATCCTAGACTGGCTTAGGCTCCCCTCTAATGCCTGTGTGCCAGCTTTTGGGTGGATTATGTTAACAGTATTGGAATACGACAAACTAAAGGGGGACCTGAACTTGTTAACCACGTCACCTTATGAAAGTATTTACATCCTCAGCTGTCACATTCAGCAATTTTAGCACGGTTTAATTAGCACACATCTACAATTACAAAGTAGTGTGTAATCATAAAATGGAAGGAAGATGATCAAAATGTTTTATAAATTAAATCTGAAAAGTGTGGTGCGTAATTGTATTTAGCACTCAGAGTTAATTTGTGGAGCTATACTCCATGATAAGTGCAGCTGCAGAGCTACTGGTGCGTCTCTGCCAGCTTTAGTTCTTCTTGTTAAAAACTCTGTGAATTTTCTCCAATCCACAGAGAGAGTGCCAGACTTTCTCCTTTGGGATGTTTGGGTTACAATCAGACTTCACGGTTCCACTAATTAAGGAAATTGTAAAGAATTCCAGCTGGATTTAGGTGCGGACTTTGACTGAATCATTTTAGCGCAGAAAGATGCTTTAAATTAAATATTTTTAATTTTAACTCTGGCTTTAAGTTTAGGGTTGTTGTCCTATTTATGTTATTTTTAAAAGCCCCAACAGGTCACTTATTGGTCTGCATTTAGCTAATCTTCCTGTCAACTCTGATCCCATTCTCTGAATCTCCTAAAAAAACACACACACACAAAAAAAAAAAAACAACCCCCGACCCCTCCACAGTACGATGCTGCCATTTAAATTACGTTTAAGTGGGAAAAAAAGAGTATAACAAACTTATGTATCTTACTGAACAGTTACCTTTGAGTTCTTTTTGTCTTAGTGCACTGCGTAAAAACATCAATGGCATGTGTTGCATTTTAAGTTTTGTTCTGCATCTTTGGTAATGAAAAAACTACCACTGGCTGAAACCCAGTGATCTGTGTGTAAACGCTGTTTGCTTTGGGTGTGAGTTAGCGGCAAGAAATTATTAGATTTTCTGTGCATTAGCCTTGTTAAAGATTTTATTTCACAAAAACTTGTGAAAACCACGTATGCTATGTTGTGTTGGTATGTCAAGTAAAAAGTACACTGAGGTTTGTTGTTGTACTGTGATAAATCTGGAAAACTTTATGCTGTGTAAACACTTTTACAAGGCATTGCATGTTTAGTTTAACAAGGGAAGCCAACGTCAACGCTCTAAAAAAAAAAAGTCAAACACTAACTTGGTCAAGATTGATGTCATATCTTGTCCAAGATGTGTTGCTATAAAAAGAGTTTCTGCTTTCTTTAAAAAAGATTTTAAAAAAAAGAAGAGGAAGAGGAAAGAAAGCAGCAGGCCGGCCCTTACCAAAACCTAAAACGGTTCTTGAACAATCAGTAAAGCGACATGACAGATGCTTGGAGCTAAATTCAGTCACAGGCAGTTTCTCAGGACGAGATTAGAAGCGCGTGTTTGCAGTTTCACACATTTAAGCTCACTTCTGAATGCTGATAATGCTCACACTTCTTCTTAAAAGTGTTAAGCAACCAAAATGGGCGACAGTGGGCTCCAATGGAGGATGCCCACGCAGTGCGTCATCAGGCGGCCCCTTGTTTTATCTGTGGGGATATTTCCTCTCCTCCCAGTGCCGGGGGAGACTGCAGGGAAATGGTTCCGAAAACTAACTGCGTCCACTTGGGTTTAACATCTGCTGGGCCAAATGTAAATACACAGAGTGGGGGGTCAAGTCCCAAAACTGGCTGAGCGGCAGTTCAGCCTGCTCTGCAGCTCCTCCATGCATCTCTTAGCTATAAACAAACTCTGGTCGCACAGAAACTTGGGCATCCTGCACCGTATGGCTGCCAGCGTGGCGATCCAGTCGATGTATCCGCAGACGGAGAAAGTGCAGCTCGGCGTTCAGCAGAGGGAATACTGCTCTCTGTTTCGCTACGTGAGCCGGCTGGTTTACACGGTTGCAGATCTGCCGGGGGCTTCAGTGTAGGCGGCCTGAGAAAGCGCTTCTACTTTCTCTCCTTGGATACTGTTTATTAAACTCCGCTATTCAACATATTCACTTCGGATTGAGCAAATATAGAAAACTTAATCCTTGCTCTCCAGCAAATTACGTTCAAGGGGAAAATATTGAGTCCACCCGATATTGTGGTTTATCTTGGTTTTATTGGAGCGGCGCAGCCGTTCTTTGCATACAGGAAATTGCCTGCAGATGGAAGTTTACTCACGGGGTAATGGGAAGCCTAATGGCAACGACATCCGAGATGGTGATTGATTTTTATTTTTTTATTTTTTTTTTCCCAGAAGCTTGTATCTGATTTTGCTTTCTGCATTAGCATATAGCATGGCCAGAGAAACGTCCAACTCCTACAATCAGAGCAGCTAGTTTGATTGATCTATTCAGGTCTGTGAACCAAGGCGTATCTCAGAAACTAAAGATTCTCAATCAAGGCAGTTTGTTCCTCTCAGAATGGAAAGACCGAAAGAAAAAAAAATAAACCCACAAACCTCAAGATAGAATTTGTTGAATAATTGTGGAATCGTTGCTCCACAGACTCATTTCATGTTCTTTTGCCAAAAGGAGCTAACGAAGAGACAACCCGGGACAGGATGTTACAAGTCTAGTCATAATTGAACATTTTCACTTTTTTTTTTTTTTTTTTTTTTTTTTTTTACAAAAACTCCAATGTTTTGTGTGGTTTTATGTGACAGACTAATACAAAGTAATGGAAAATTGTTGTGAAGTGGAAGGAAATTGATTAATGACTTAAAATGTTGCCTTCATTTGTGTTCAACCCACCTATGTCAGCGCTTTGCTGAAGCGCCTTTTACTGCTATTACAGCTGTTTCTCTTACAGACTTAATTATGTAGAGATTTTTACACATTATTATGCAAGTCTTGCCTTCGACTAGGCATTTTTAACAGAAGAATACAAACCATTTAATCGTAGTCTGGCTGTTTTTGCTTGTTATCCTGCTTGAAGGTGAACTCCTGCTTCTCAACCTTTGCTGAAGACATTTTGGGCTTTTTTCTGACCAGTGTCTTTTTTTTTTTTTTTTCTTTTTTTTTTGACATCACTCATATTGTCAATATATTCCCCCACCTGAGCTGTGGATCTCTGCAGCTCCTCCATGCATCTCTTGGCTACTTTGCTGCAAGACATTGTGTCAGAGTGCGTTGAGTGCTACGAGTAGCCACAATAACTTTGAAACACTTCATAATGTTGCACTGTTCTCTAGTGGTTTATCAGATAAAATACTTTGAAGTTTGTCGTTGCAGTCTGACAAAATGTGAAAAAGGTCAAGGCGGGACAGTTTGTCCACTTCAAGTTCCAGATGCTGGTGAAGCTCGCCTCCGTTTGGATTTCACAAAACCAAAAGACTGTAAGGAGCTCGCACTTGATCGAAACTCATCCTGTATTCTCTTTGTAGAGGATCCTCTCTAAGATTCTGCAAAAATGATCTGATCAGCTGTTGACATTTAGGTCCGACTGGATTTGGTTTGTGCTGCAGAAATATCTCGAGCGGTAAGATTAGACACATTGGAGGTTTCTTTCCTCGTGTTTGTTTTGCGGCAGATTAAAAAAAAAAAAAAAGATGCATGACTCATTATAGGTTTCATTCAATCTGAGCGTCTGCCAGGACAGTCGTATATATATAAAAAAAGATAAAACGGAAAGGAATAAGATGTTAGGCAACATTAAATGACACCGCTGCAAAATCAGCCAGAGCTCCATATTGAATCCCTTGGCGACTGATAAGTCACTCTGCACTAAGCAGCAGTACGTCCACCCACTCGATCTGGGCTCTGCGCTCAGTGGGCCAGCTGAGCTTCACCGTGTGGATACCGGTCCGCGCAAGATGACATCTGTGGCCACATTCGGCGCGCGCACCTGACTCACCAGGCGTTGCAAGCAGAGCTCCCTGTAGTGACTCAGCGTTACCATCCGTGTGTAGTAAATCTTATCGCTGTCGCCATCATTTGCGTGGTGTTGCATCACTTACTTTAAGCTTTCCTAACACCTGCACTTCAACATCTGCTCTGCAGGAAGTGACGCCGAGCTGCCTCAGACTCTGGAAGCTAAAGCAACATTTTACCTTCATTTTTTGTTATTTTTTACCGTTCTTTTCTTTTCCACAGCGTGATCAAAGCCTCGCTCTGCCTGCTGCACATTGGCGTCCATCTTTGAACCCACCGGTTGGTTTTCTGTGATAATAATGGAACAGTACATTATAATATTATCCCTGGCCTGTCTGTCCACAGAGCAGCACGCCAAGACCTTGTCCAATTAGTGAAGCTCTCCATGTGGTGTGAGTTAATTAACATCATAGATGCTACAAAGACAGACGGACAGAGAGCTCTGTTGAAGGGAGAGAGCGGCGGAGCAGGTTTAGGTCTTTGAAAATGCCACGTTTAGCTTTTTGCAATAATGAAAACACGTGGGATATCTGCAGTATTTAAAATTTCACTTTGGTCTATACAGATTTGCCGCTGAGTAAATAGGAAATAATTTAAAAAAGGCTCATTTTGTTAAATGAAACACCTAACAATGCCAAGGTGTCGGTTCGAAATTGCAAATGTGAAAGGCTGTTCAAGCGTAGAGGAATTAAGGCTGCAGGGTAGGTGTCAGAAAAGTGAAACCTGATGTCAGCTGTTTTATTCATGTTTAATGTAGATGGCTTCTTTTCCTCCTTTTGTCAAACCACCTGTCTTCTTTACACAAAATGTGGAAATCTGGAAATTAATTTGCAGTGTAAGATGAATCTATATGAGGGTTTCCAATTTTTGAATTCCTGAAATAAATTGCCTTTCGGACGATCTCCAGATTTATTTATATATCTGTATTCACCAGTTTGTAGCTGCTTAAACTGAATTCCCCCTAAAAAAATAAAATAGCTTTTACACAAAACCCATTCTTGGAAAAGTGGACAGCTCATTGTTCCCAATTGCGGCGTCCACGTGGCTCCGCTCATTTAAGCAGAAGGGATCGGTGGATGTGATTCATAGGACGGAGGTGGGCTTGGAGTCCTGACGAGACTTACAGACTCCTAAAATATTCCTGTAAATTTAATTGCTTTTTGAAAAGCAGAGCAGCCCTGTTTTATTGGTTCTTCTGTTCTTGGACTGTGAGCTGAATTTAAAAACCAATAAGCTTTTTCTTCCCCCCTGCCCCCCATATAAAGAACAATGTTGACCGAAAGGCTCAAAGAGCACCAGCTCGTAAGCGTAGACGGTGTCAACTGTAAAGCGAAAGCGTCTCTGTGTTGTTCGGTAGGAACCAAACCGTCTCCGTGTCGACGGAGGGCTTAACGATGCAGACCCGTGCCCTCTGAGTAATAAAATGGCTTTTAGGAGAGTTAAAAGCACCGTTAGTTATCTGCTTGTTTATCCGCCTGCAGTCTGTTTGAAATTACCTTTGCTGCATATCCAGAAACGTCTCATCTGCTTCGGGTTTTTTAAAGAGTCCGCCTGACTGTGAGGACTCTGCTTGTTCTCTGACATGCAGCCGAGTTGTTATCATGGTCATTTAGTCATGCACATAAACTGAAATGCATGCATGGATTCGTTTTCCCGACTTATTAAATATTACCTACTGAATTAAATGTTTCATCTAAATGTGAAAATTGTTCCAGATTTGCTAATACACTCCAGATAAATTTATTAGCTGTTTTAAACAAAAAATAAACTTTTAACTGAATGTTAATTTAAGACTTATTCCATATTTTGTTGAAAGTCAAAAGCAGTAGCTGCTGGCTTTGCCTTGTTTGAAATCAGCACTTTTGGCTTCGGTTTCATTTCCTTCAAAAACAAGCAAACTCTCCAAGTGTTTTCACATTTTGTCTAAATTTAACCACACATTTGATTTATTTAATAAACGATTATACTGGGATTTTATATGCTCTGAACAGTGTGGCAAACTAGCACTTCAACCAAATTGCATTTCTCTGCTGGGCTTTAAGCAGGCTTCTATAAAATTTCAAGAAGTTTGTGTTTTGTAATTTGTCTGAATGCAAAAAGTACTAAAGGTTTCTATACATTTTTACAGCGCTGCATCTGATCCACTGTGTTCCTCAGCATTATGGTTTATCTGAGGCATTATGTGACCTAATAGGTTCCATTTTCAGGTCAACGATATTTATCTCAGACGTTGATCTGATTTTAGATACTGGCGAAATCAGATTTCTGGGTTCTTTGAGACGCTCAACGATGACCACTGCTTTTGAGCAAAACGTGATCGGATACCTGTTTATAAAAATGCACCAGCCAGTTTCTGTTGTTCAAAGAGCTGAAATTTCTGTTTTATTTTATTTTGCTTAACCTTCATTTAACCAGGAAACTTGGTTGAGAAAAACTTTATGATTAACAAAGTGATTGCCGAGTTCAGAAACATTGGATAGGTTATGTGTGCTGGGACATTATAAGACAAAACATATATACATACCGTCCGTTCTACTAACATGAACTGATTTGTTATCACTGCCCACATGGTGACTGTGAACTGAAGGCTGAAGCCAGTTCTCCAACCCAAAACCCGAGGAAACGCTGCCACCATTTAAAAAATCTCTAACTTGGGCAGATTTTCACCACATTGTTCAATAAAATTCATTTGCATTTAAATGAGCAATTTAATTTGAAAATGTTAATTAAATGTTTTATCATCAGCCATCCCATATGATTACTTTAACTGATTAGTCATTCTGGGGAAGACTAGCAAGGGCAGCAACATGTAATCATCTTGTCAGCTGCTCTGGTACATCTCTACATCCGAATGCTTTGTTTTTCCTTGTGGAGGAAATTTAAAATAGGGCTGTCCGCCTTTCACCGGTGAGGACAGCATGTCAGGCCTGAGAAGGCCTCAGAGTCAAAGGCAGCGGGGTGCTGCTTATTCGTCTCCCTTTGTTGTGATGACAGTCTGAATGTGCACTAAAAGAAGAAAAAGATGCAAAGAGGGGAAATGATTAATTCACCCCCTGCTGATTTTGTAGATTTTATTTATTTATTTTTTGTGGTAGCTTTATTTTAAAAATCTGGGGAAAAACCAGAAAGTAAAAAAAATGACTCCCATGCCATTGAGTGAAATAACATTTCTATCTGCTTTTGAACCACAACTTGGTTCTTATTGTAGGAGCATTTGTTGGCAAGCACAGCAGTAAGAGTTTGTTAACAGCTGCTTGGCAGCTTACGGCTCCGGATCCCTCCTACAGGTTTTTATTTCCTTTTGTTGGACTGAGGTCTAGAAACTGGCTCAGCCACGCCACATATCGTCCTTTGTCGACGATATGATTTGGGTTGGTTTCATGCTGGACGACCGCATTCGTCGTGATGATGAGGAAAGAAGGTTCACAGACCCTGAGCACGGCCCTGTCCGCCGACCCCGCAACGCGTCGAAGCTGGACGCGCACCAGTTCAGTTCGGATTAGTTTTTTACTAATCCGAAGTCAGTTTTTTGTTTTACCGATGTAAAGCAAAAGCCTCCTGAAGCAGCTTCACAAACAGAAACCCATAATCATTACTTCTTCCAAAACATGGCCAATTGAGCTCATGCTTAAGAACTTGAACTAAGGCTGCGTTCACACTGCTGCCTGAAGTGACCCAGTTCCCATTTTTTTGACGTAATGCGACCTGCATCCGTTCTTCTCATGACAGTCTGAACAACGCAGGTCGGATTTTTTTAAAAATGCGACCCAGGCCATTTGGTTATCCAATTCAAATGTGACCTAATGTCCAGGTCACATTTTCCATATTCTCCATATCTCACTATTCTGTGCGACAGGAAGAAAAACTGTAACAAGGTGAACTGTAACAAGGATTGTTAATATGCTGCTCCGGTTGGACAACAACTTCAAATGTTATCATCCATGTTTAACACAGAGCACGTCTTCTTTTTTATGGCGGTTGGCAGAACACTGAGAACGCTGACGTTATTGCGCCCTCTACTGCGCATGCGGGACACTTTCAGATCGTTTGCCGCTCACATTGCAGGAAACATACAAGGTCGCATATGTTTGGCAGTGTGAGCGGCCACAGCAAAAAAAAAAAAAAAAAAAGTACGATTTGACCAAAAAATCAGAACTGGGTCACTTCAGGCTGCAGAGTGAACACAGTCTTTGTCTCATCTGATCACAGTATTTTACATTTACAATCACTGTTTTCCCAATAATGTTCTTGGTGACTGTGACTGCAACTGCCTTCAGATCAATAACAGGCTCTTCCTGTGCTGCTGTGAGCTAATCTCTGCCTTTTCCATGATCATTCAAAGCTCAACAAGAAAAAGCGAGGGATCATAAATCTCTCCATGAGGCAAGAATTGTCACGTAACTTCAAACTGATGGATGACGGTCATGGATGTTCATTTTACGTTTCACCTATTTCTGAATATTACACCAAGTGTGATCTCCTTTGCACAAAGCTGTTGCAAATGTCTGATAACTTGTATCTGATGTCGTTTGACAGCTGCTTACACAAAACATACATTTAGAGGATTGAATCTAGTCGGTTAACGACCGAGCACAAGTCAGACTGTTTTGTTTGTAAGAAATAAAACCTGTGTCATTCAGTTGGTCGTTAATAATTTCATCCTTTTGTCATTTTTTTCCTTTATTTTTGCAGTTTCTGAATCCATTATGCCCAACATTTTTGCTTATATAATTGTGTCTTTTAAATCAGGACATCCTCTATGAATCGTGGCTCAATTCATACCCATCAATGGGATGTCTCAGATTTACTATGGCAACCAATCATGGAAATATAGTTTTATGGCTCCAGTAACTCTTATCTACCAACAAGAGGGCACATAAATGTTTTGGTTGGATGGGTTGTTATATTTTAAAAATGAAAGAGGCACAAACTGATCAAAGCTACACGGAAAACACAGTTTTCAGGAAATGAAGAGTCATTTTATTAAGCTGCGCAAGAGATTTTTATGATAATTAATCCCCTGGATTCATAATAACAATTCCATTAAATTGAAAAAAAGGAAAGGAAACTAAACGTGACTCATATTATCCCAGTCTCTTCAAAAATTTGTTGTAGGTGCTGGTTGCTGTGAGCAGAAGGATTTCCTGTAGCAGTCTGTATTACACCAAATAAGAAGAAACCTCTGATTGAAGACACTCTGTTGTTGGCAGTCTCATTAACAGAATGTCTGTGTTGTCCGTGATGTTTTTCAGTTTACAAAGAACAACTTATTTTAACATAATAAAAAAAATACACGTAGTTAAATTAGATGACCATGAAACGGCGAGTAAGGTGGGACAAAATGGCAGTAGGTAGACTCACAATTGTGATACATATTGACAAATCAACCTGGAACACATTGTGACAAGGAAATGAATATTACTTTTTGTGTATCATGTCGATTCTTGTTTGATATGACATCTTTTCACATCACAATAAGACTGGCAAATAACTGATAAACCGCTCATTGTTTTTATGCAAGAAAACTCTATTTTGCTCTTTAATTAGCAGGCGATTAAACAACTAATTCCTCAACTGCGTCATATTTTAACCTGAGATGAATTCGGTTCATTTTGACCTCACTGCTGTTGTTGTTTTCTCCTTTCGAACAGAATAATGCTGCGTGGACAAACTGAAGAGTAGCAACACCTGGTTTCCTTACACAGAACAGAGGAGATGTCCCAGAACCCCGTCTGCAGTGTGGGCTGCAGATACGTCACCACCTTCGGCCTGGCCATACTGTAGTAGTTTGTAGTGACTACTGCCAATACGTAATGAGCACAAACACCCGAGGACGGACAGAAGCAGGGTTTTTGTTGTTTTTTTGGTTTTTTTTAGGAAGACATGATCAAAGGGGACTCTTTCAGCTGCAGCCTCAGCAGAGGAGAGACAGGTTCATTTTCCTGCTTGAAGGATTTTTTGTGATCCTTTCAAAGCAGCCGGCGCGGCCCGGAGCGACGGACTGGAAACCCGAACCCCCGCCGGCCTGCAGACACAGCTCCTCTTTCTACAGTAGATATAAGATGTTTATCGCACCGCTGTGTCACTTTGTGTTCAGTAGCAGTTAGACACAGTCATGGATTATCTATTTGGTGAATTATTTATGTGAACTAGTAGGAGAATTTCTATGAGTGGCTAACTTTCTGAACATATAACAGCTTAGGTTGATGCTGAGCATCTCACTTAGAATGTTTTTTTTTTGTTGTTGTTGTTGTTGTTGTTGTTACTAAAACCAGACAAAAGTGTTCTCAGCGATGCGAAAACAAAAAAAAAACATCTTATAAGAAAATGTTCCAACTCCTCCTTGACAAAGACACAGCATCACACAGTTTATCCCCTGGTGGTTTCATGATCCTGACATGAAGTCCTCCAAAGGTTCTGTCTCTTCACCCAGAACATTATTGAGGATCAGGGATGCCTTCGCAGCAGCAGGAAGCTTTATGCCAAGTTAAACACATCCACAATCCTCGGTGACGAGCCTTCAGACCAACAACAAAGCCAGGCCGATTACTTTTAAGGTTAGTTTGTAATATCACGACTCGTCTGCAGCTGTACAAGCGGCAGCTTCATTAGCAATATGATGCAATCGATTAACCGTAATATTAAGTGCTCCTTTATAAGGAGCACTTTGTATCCTGCACTGGTAATTGATAATTGTAAGAAATTAGCCATGATCTAAGAAAAAAAAAAAAAAAAAAAAAAGGAAATCCATCCAGGCCCCATCAACACTGGCAGCAATAATGTACAGCAGCCTAATCAGAAAGATGAACTGGTGCCATGGGTCCAGTAGGTTCTGACTGGGGGAAATCACCCAAACGCCTCACCGCAGACCGCGTATGCTGAGAGGAGAAGGAAGAGAAAAGAACATGTTCGTGTTTCAGAGTAATGGATACGTAAGAAGGTCTCCAAAGATTTCTGTGTCAACTTGGTAGGAGCTAAATTATCACCGCTTTGTGGAAGAAAGCCGTGCTGGAGAGTTGCATCCAATCAGAGCTTTCAGACTTAAAGTTCTTTACTGGGAAAAACAAGTCAAAATGCCCTCCATTATTTTCAAGTCTCGTTTTGTTGGTTTTACAAAACAAAAGCCTAAAACCACAGTACAGTGCCTTGTAAAAGTGTTCAAACCATGTTGAAATTTTAAAAGTTTTTTTTTACATCACAACCACATCCTCAGATGTATATTTTTGGGTATTTTATGTTGTAGAAGAACCCTAAGTTGTTCATGACTGTCACCCGGACCAAAGATATTTTGCCCGCGCTTTGAAAAAAAGCTCAATGGATGCCTCCGCTATGTTTCCCTGTAGCAGATGGTACATTAAGAGTGATCTACTGTGTTTCCCTCCAAACGCAGTGTTTTACATGTAGCCAAAAAATTCATCTTGGTCTCATCTGATCAGAGAACCTTTTCGCTCATGTATGCATAACCCCTTAAACATAAAATACGGCAAACAAAAAAATAGAAATTCTTATAGCTTTCTTTCAATAATAATCCATTTCTGCCTTCATGCCACATAAAGAGCAGGTCCTCCCACCTGAGGCCATCCTCAAACATTTTGGATTTGCGCCCAGCTTAAGCCGGAAGGCGGCTGGTTGCCCTGGATTCAATTTTAAATTCTCCTAAAATACGTCCAGGTTCGTGGTTGTGATGTGGCAAAGTGTGAGAAGAACCTGGAGGGGTGCGAATACTTTTGCACAGCACTGTAAATGTATTTATTTATTTATTTTTGGATTGACGAGTGATTATAAAGGAGTTAAATATAACAACCTACTATCGCGATTTCACACTGATTTTAGTGCCTGTTAGTCCACCGTCTGTTTTGCCCCGTTAATGAATGGACTGCTTCGCTCGAGTTTTATCTTAAACTAGCAGAAACATCTTCAGCTGTTTTGTCCTTTTGTTTTGCTGATTTATTCACTCAGTCGGGTCCCATTTAGATACACTTAATGATCTGCCACAGTGGACAAAGTCATAAAATCTAAGTATTCATATTTAAATGGCTTAAAGGGACATTGGAGTCACTTTTGCCTAGAATATTAATTACAGAAACACCAAAGTGATTCCTAATGGACTGACTAAAAGACATAAAGACGATATTCAGCTCTACAATCATCAGAAGGTTAATACTTCGGGCCGACTCTGAATCAGCTGCTGAATCCAGAAAAGAAAAAAAAAAATCCTTGTTTGGTGGAAAAGTCATGCGAAGCAACTTGTGGTCATTAGACCACTGACTCCAAACAATTTGTTGGAACAAAAACAAACCAGATAGAGGATGTGATTCTTTAATCTCAGCGCTCCGTGAAGTTTAAGTGGAGCCGAACGGCGGCGGCCAGCGGCCTCCGTTACCCTTTATCTCCAATGATATTCAAATTTGCTGAACCGCTAGAGCAACTTAATTCCCGCTTTCAGTGGCTGAAGTTTAATTGCGCGCTTGCCCCAAAAGACTCGTTCCATCAACTTCCAGGGGGCAGGGAAGAGGCGGGATGTGTCCAAGCGAAATAATTGGCCCACAGTTCAGTTCTGGCTTTAAATTACTCTCGCTCGCTCAGAGTGTGACGAGCAGCAGCAGCAAACAGGAAGGTGAGAGTTTTAACAGGGTGCGGCAGGAGAGTAGTCCCCAAATCTGGATCAATTTAGAATTATGTTAATATATATATTTTTAGCGCTGTAGGAAGACCTTTTATTTTTTTTATTTTTATTTTTTTTTACATATCACTGGTTATAAAATGCATTAGTCTCACCCAGGAAATTTAAATCGAAAATAACTTCAATATGCCTCTGACAAGTAGTAGCAGGATCTGAGACGGAGTTCATCATCCAGAGTTTCAGGAATCCTGACTTGTTTTCAATGTTCCGACCTGGTTTGTTTGTGACGTTTTCTGTTTCGTTGACAGTAGTCCTTCCTCTGGCCTGACGTGATGTGGTACTGTTAATCGTATCAGCTCAAGCCTTTCTCCTGTACTGAAAATAAATAAATAAACAGATGGAGGGGGGCAGAGGAAGCACACAGCTGCTTCGGGCTCTCCGGGTTGTCATGGTAACAGTTGCCTTACAGTCAAATCCCCACCTGTACGCAGAAGCTTTGTGGCGGTCGATACCTCACTTTCCTCCGGGTGTGGTGATGAGGGCGACGAAGACGATGATGTGCACCGCGTTCTGTCTATGTACCTCCTACTAGATAGAATGTAACTTTTTCAGTCAGATTGTAATTGCACTCGTTGACTTTGTATTGTCACAAAAGGGAGAAATAATAAAGTTTTATCTTTTCCAGTGTGTTTAAATCCCTCTGTGTGTGAAGTTAGTCTCTTTGACAAAAGGAAGGGAGATCATCAACAGGATAACGAATGAAGCGCCACACTTTCCAGGCCTTTAAAATCAGGCTTTACATTTATTAACTATAAAGTTCGTCGTGTGAAGGCGAAGATGCCAGGTGAGGGCAGACTGACGGGAAGCAGGAAGGAGAGGGGCGGGGCCAGAGCATACCTTTGGGCTTGGAACCCATTGCAGCTCTAGTTTTGTTTAAATTTGTACGGCAGAGCAGGAAAATTATTGAAATAAAATGACATAAAACAGCAGTGTTGCCAGAACTATTTATTGCTACTAATTTATGTTTATTGCCTTAAAAAAGTATTTCTGCACCTTTAAAACTTTTATAACCATTGTCATGGTATAACCACAAAAAGCAGCATTAAAAAAAAAAAAGAGAGAGGTCACAATTTGGTGCTGCATTTCTATTTAGCCTCCTTTTTAATTCAGAGGCTCCAAAGAAGCACCGTATTTAAAAAAAAATAAATAGAAGGACTTTTCTGTCGGTGGTGATCTGAGCACCACCGACAGAAGTTGAGGGAGGTTCAAGTTACAAAGTGTCTAAGCGCTACCTCTTACTTTGCACAACAGGTAATGTGTAGAAATTATGTTTTCATAAATTGGGCCGTCGTAGGATTTGACAAAAGGAGAGGTTTGCCCAGGGCGCCATTCATCTAAGAACCGCCATTGAGCCGGTAAATAGAGTTCACCCGTCAGTAATTTATCCTCTGCAGCTCCAGCTGTTCTGACGGCCCTTGAGGTTTGGTAGAAAACATTAGTGAACAAACGCCATCAGTCGAGGAAGCACAGGAGACGGATCCGGGTTGGAGACGTGGATAATTTTAAAGATCGATCAGACTCTACAACATTATTCCACTATCGATCCGTAAAACCTTACATCATTTCTACCATTAAATGTGGCATCAATCGGAGGAAATGCTTTTCTTTAGTAGTCAGAGTTGATAAGATTAATTAATACCGGACAATCCAGGAGGAAAATGTTTAAGAGGCTGTAAATGTCTTAAAACGGAGGAGGTTAATTTTTCAGGACAACAACTCAGGAAATACAGCCAGAGCTACTATCTAATGGTTTCAAACAAAGCATATATGTTGCCATGCAGCTGTAGTTGCAGCAAACATTGGTTACAGTGAGTAAATACTACATGCAATGCATGCTTTTCTTTGTCTAACTTTTAAAAACAGCTTTTCTTTAGTCGCCCTGATTATGCGTTTGTTTGTGTTGGTCTATTACACACAATCCAAAAAATACTGGATTTTTTTATCACACTGAAGTCAGTGTGATAAAAAATTAAATGACTACATTGGAGGTCTCAGGTTTAAGCTTTTGATTTTGTTGTCAAAATGTTTTTATTAATTTAGTTGCTTACCTGCAACTAAATTAAGTCTAAAGGAAGCCTCAAGGTCTTAGTTTGCCCTTCTGTTTGTAGAGTTTGGCCTTTACTCTAACTAGCAAACACACAAGTATCATTACTGCGGTGAGACAAATGACCGAATCAATCGAAACGCTTCTGCAACAACTTTCTAAACAGAGAAAGAGCAGCTGAGATGAAATGCAACAAAAAGCTGGATTCAGGTGGATGTTTCTTACAGCCTGTGTGCAGCAGGAAGATGGTTTATTTTAATAGACTGGGTAGATGAGTAGCATTTGTCTTCTGAGGACAATTGTTTTAAAAAATATTCTTGCTTCAAACAGGTCAAACCTTAATGGAGTCTGGCAAATGGGTTTCTAACAACAACTTTCTACAGAATCATTATTATTATTTTATGCATGGACGCTTTACTGATGCACCAAAGGCTCCTAAAGTATAAAATAATGTTCTTTTTTTAATGTTCTTTTTTTTTTCCTGTTTTGTTTAGCAACACGATACTGATGGGGGACAAAACTTGTATAAAAGCCATTCTAAGCTAAAAAGGAGGAATCAGCCACTTTTACTCAAGCAGCCTGTCACAAAGGCATCATTTGTACCAACTTCTTTTGTGGCATAATGGATAAATAAAATGAATGTAACTGCTTTACAGAGAGAAAATAGTGACAAGTACCACAGTAAGGATAGAAGATGTTAACTTTGGAGATAGAAATTAGATTAAAACAAACAAACAAAAAATAGTGTATGCTTAAGTTCATTGCTTCTAGTTTTTTTCTGTCATGGTTCTTGAAGACACAGCTTTCAAATTCTCTTTTCTTCAGGACACAGTTTGAGGTTTATCTACTTGTTCTTTTCTCCTTCACTTGTTTCCAGAGATTTTCTAAGGGATATCAAAGATTTAGGATATACAGTACTTCCCACCAAAACGTTATGGTAAGGTAGTATTTCTTAGTAAATTGCCCACATAAATTCCATAATGTCTTTGCCAAGATCGCACTGGGTTCATTGGACTTTCTTCAAAGAGTGATTTAGAGAGTCCAACCTTGGGCCACCACTGCGAACAATTAGAGACAGTGGAAAGGAGGCGTCAGATGTCATGAGCACATCGGTCTAAAAACAAACAATCAGGACGTTTGGATGTGAAGAAACAAACACCTGGACTGTGACAGAACGAGAGTTTGCAACCATCCAGCAGGTAGCAGCACCGTTAGCAGCTTGTTTGACTGCTGTATTTGCGTGGCTAGAAAGACAAGTGGCCCTGGCTCATCAGTTCTGGTGTCACTAATTGACATTAATTCTGTCAGCAGCACGCTGCCAGACCACATTACACCTTGCGTGCCGTCGTGTCTGAGGGCTTTCTGCAAGCTGGCGCCTTGTGCCGAGCCAAAAGCTTGCAAGGCAAGAAGTCCCGGTTACAACGAGCCTTTTTCCTCCTAATGCTAAGTGTTGATCTAATAGCAGATCTAGACTTCCGTCTTATCAGGAAGATGAAGCAGGAACTCACGTTAGCATGAGCACTACTCATGCTGACTAAATCACAACAAGAACAGTAGAGCTGTGATGAAGTATTCTCCCTTTTGCACAATTCTTTTATTTGTCACAATTACACTGCAGATCATCAAGAAAATGTTAAAATCCGAGATTACTTGATTAAAGACAAAAACGGAGCAGATGAATACGTTTTCTTTTACGATATATGTAGAAATGTTTAATTTTTAAAAAGCACATATTTTCCTAACTAATTTTACTGTGGAAATTTAATGCAAATTATTCGATTAAAACCCCATTAAAAAGTTTCTAATACCTGCTAACCTTTTAATTTCATTGCCTTTTGTTAAGTTTTGGTTTTATAGCTTAACATACCACAAATTAATTTATCTTCCATGGCTCGTCATTCATCACCACATTACGCAATGATGCATCTATCACTGAGACGGCGGTCCTCGGTAGGGGACAGAGCCTCAGAGCTCGCCAACATGGCAACATCATTAAAGCGATGAGCTGAGGGTGAAAAAGTCAGCAGACTCGACACCTCGCTTCAAACCAGACACCTGCTACCGCCTGCCTCCCGAACCCCAAACCCAACCAATAAAGCTTTTCTCCATCGCCTCATGGAGGATTTCCTAATTAACTCTGACTTTTACCAACTCTGCCAGAGATAAAAAACCCAGGTTCAGGTGGCGAGGCTGTTCTCTCCCTGCTGCCAGCTTTACCACCACGCCAATCCGTCTGAGTCCTTTTACTTTCCACTTGCCCAGTTATGAGCACTCTTCCTATTCGTGCTTATGAAGCAAATTGCTCCCATTCATCACCATTTAAAAGCCATTGTCTGGATTTCCACATCCTGTTGTTATTGCAGAGCCACAGATACATCCTTCCGACATTTATCTATTAAAACTCCATTAGACCTCGGCTCCATAATACTCTGCCTACTTTAGCGGGAGCTTCAGTAACACTGACGCCACATTAAGATCCATCTGATGCAGCACACAGCCTCACCCTGACCCGGACTTATTACCATCACTGATGCTAAATGTTAGCTAAGCTTAGCATTTATGCTAATTTTTAGCATTAATGCTAGAATTTTTAGCATTAGAACGCTAAAAAAACCCACTTTTTCTTTTTCAATTTCTTCCGAAATTGTGGGATTATATTGAGATAGGGTCAGTGTGGGATTATATTTAATTCCCTTTCTCTTCAGTATTTTATCCCCGACTCTACATGGGTATTCTGCTCCAGTTTTAAAGTCAATAACTAAAGGAAGACTGACTCAGTACATATCGTTGTTCCGGCTGACTCTTCATGAGATCTGCTGTGTGACATCTGGTCAGCAAACATAAACAAGGCGTTACGTAACCAGCGGCGCCACTCATGGTCTTGACTCACGAAGAACGAGGAGAAATCTGGGAAAATGTCACAGTGCAAATCATGTTTTTAATTTTTTTATTTTATTTTTTTTTTTTTCAACTTGGGTTGTGTGTGTAGCGAAGTGATGTAATATTCTGTTAAAAGGAATGTATCTTTTTAATAAAAGTTCTCAAAAAAAAAAAAAAAAAAAAAAGTATCTAGAAGCGAAACATTCTATTAAATTTATGACATTTAAAAATCTTCATAAAAATGAACCAGCTCTGAAAAGATTACAGTTGACCAAGTATGTTTCATTAAAAAAAAATTATTTAAACATTTTAAGTGAGTCCATGTGTGACTCCTCATTGATAACTTAAATTAATATTAAAGCTCAATGGCAATTAGTTTATCTAAAATATAGTTGCTTTATGTGTTCAGATGCAAATACAGCTGCCTACTGGGCATGCCAAATTTAGCCAAAAGCAGTTGCTTTATGTAACATTGTGATTTCTTACCCCATATGAATATATCAATGCATCTTCTTAGACATGTTTCAGTGTAACCTCACTCCTACTCAGGACCTGTAACAAGCACTATTAGATGATAATTTGCAACTTCTTATTGCTGGATAATAAGCCCAATATGTCTTGGTTAGCTGCAACAAGTATGGATTTAATGTTTGTTACTCAGTGATGAAATATATTGTTATGTTTCCTGACCATTAAATAGTCTTTGATTTTATTGTAGGTGCTCTCTGCTGTTCTTCCAGTTGAAAGTCTATTAGCCTGTGCTTTGAGCCTTATGCATCTACAGAGTGCATTGTTTTCTGTTATTTTTATTTGTTTGTTGTTACGTTTGGAAGTCTTGTCACAGATACCCAAGTGGATTTAGATCTGGACTTGGACTAGGCTATTCTAAGATATTTTTATGATGATTCATTTTAGCTTGGGCTGTATCTTTAAACTTCTTGTAGTGCTGGTAGGTCTCTAGCCTTAGAAAAGTTTTTTTTTTTTTCTAACAAGTTTTCAGATGTATATTACCTTCATCCATGTTTCCATCACCTTGGACCAACTTGATTTATTCGTTTATTTTGGGATATGTGATATGTGAACACGCCACTTTTTTATTTGAATAAAGGTCCATGTCTGGTGCATTTTTGATTAGCATGTTTTTCCTTCGTGGATAGGAAGTCAGGTTGTCCAAACTGATAGGTAAAAAAAATAATAATAATGGTGAAATAATACATTTAACACCGAATTCATAAAATTCATTTTTTAATTGCTTGTATCCATCCTCGCTGACATTGTTCAGGAATACTAACATTGCTAACATTAGCCTGCTACCTAAAATAAGCATTTTACCTTATTTTTGATTCGGCTATATTTATCAAACTGAATAGATTAAGTCAACATGGTGGAGATATGACACATGCTGCAGACAGCATTCAAGCTAATCTTAGTATTTTGGCTAATTTTAGCTTATACACTAATGTTTGGACCTACTCTTATTAACTAAGAGTAAGTCCATGATAATATTAATAGTACAGATTCTCCACAAGCTATTGACTGCATTTAAGTTCACTTTAGCATTGTTGCTAATTTTCACCATCAGACTGCTGGGCTCCAATTCACACACACGCTTTTTTTTTTAAATTTCTTCTGAAAGTTTCTAGTCATGGTTTTAGCATAATTCATAATGTTTTCATTAAATAAATTGTACCTCAGATTTATTTAGTATCTTTATTTAGTATCAAGTGTTTAGTATCTGTTTATGTGAACTACTCTCTTTTGCAAGGCACCTTTTTATCTTTGTTTTTCTTTCTGCCTTTCACTTTTTACTTTTTTTCCCTCTCTGTCTGACCATCTAGCGCTTTTAGGTCTACTTTAACATGAATCTGTAAACACTTTTCTGAAACCTCAGGTGTCTGGTATTTAATGAATCAACGCAGCAGTTAATTGCTGTTCAAACACACCTCCTCTAACGCCTCCAGCTCTGAAATGATTGTATTTAAAATATAATCATGACATCCCAAACGACTCCCGAGAGCAGCAACAGACAGAAAACGGATGATATTCTTTAAGGATTTTATACAGCGATGCTCAGCAAGCAGTCAGACTGGCACTAATGGGATTTAAATCATATTCATTAGGTAGAATTACCCACTTGATCTCCAGACCTAAATCAAGTTGAGAATATGTGGCAAGTTTTGGAGATTTAAACTCATGCACACCGTCTCCATCCAATCTGTCTGAGCTCGAGCTGCGCTGGAAAGATAAAAGAACTTGTAAAGAACTTGCAGCCGTTCTCGAAGAAGCGTTTCTGCAAAGTATCCGCTGCTCTGTGATGGACCGCCAAATAAAACACCAACAAAATAACTTTACAAAATGAGGAAAAGCACATAAAGTTGTCTTTGGCAACTCACTGTAAGCCAACAGAAATGGTTGAGCTGACTGAACAGAAGTACAGAGGATCGGAATAAAAGATTTTGTCGTTCTTCAGGACAAAACGGCATGAAATGACATGCAGAGAGAAAAAGAAAATTAAGGCCGTGCGACTTCACACCAAGGGCTCTCTACTTTTTGCACCAACTGCTTCCAAGTCTGGATTTGTTATGCACTCGGTTGTCTGCAGCTTCCTTCGTCCCTTTAGATATCAGCCCCTCTCTACTCCCAGTCATTGTGTCTTCAAATTGAAAAATTGTAATCGCATATAAACATAGAAGATAAGATTTGTGCACTTGTTACCAAAAGCAGATGCCCAGACCAGCAGCAGCAGCAACAGCAGCAGCTGTGGAAGTTTTTTTTTTGGTGTGCCTCATGAAGATGTCGGTGCAGAAAGTCACAGCGTTGGAAACACCAGAGCAGCAGAGCACTCCTCTGTTAAAAGAGCAAAGTCGAGCAACGAGAGGTTTTCTCAAGAGAACATGTTTTCACTCTTGACCCGGGGGGAAAAGAGTTTAATAATAATAAGAGTCTTTTTTTTTTTTTTTTTGTTGATTCTCTTCTGTTGGCTCAGTTCCTCTTTTTGTCCACGGAGAAATGCATCCGTTTGCTGCGACATGAGGCACAGATATTATTACTCATGTTTCCCGTCGACATGTTTGGATGGGCTCCAGCTACAAAGTATGTCGAGGTTTATTTTTGTTTGCCTTCTTACAAATTGCTTCACAATTGGTTTCAAACGCTGAGAAATCCGGAGAACCTCGCAGTAGTTAGAGATCAGCGTTTATCTGAAAATGATCATTGCTCCTCCCGATGGATTAGAAGCTGTTGTCAGGCTGCATTTGTGACCTTTTTGCTGATTTTCATGCAGAGTTGAAAGATAGTAATCTTCTCTGACTTTCACACTATGGCGTGTCACACAAATAGCACATCAAACGTCATTTCTGTAGCTTTGTGATCCCCAAACAACGGCACGTCAAATACCTGGGAACTTGTCCTTATGTGTTAGTGTCATACAAAATGTTTGGATAGGAAACTGCTATTAATTAGGCCTGTCAATTATCTAAGAAAAATCAAATCTCTCTTTCTTCTTCCAGCGCTCCGTGGAAACAACCAATCAGAACCAGGAGGTGGGTTTTAGCGCTGCAAATCACAATCTTTAGCCAGCAATAGTATCTCAGGGAGGAGGTAGAGGAGATTGATCTTTTCACAGATTATCTGTCTCTTAACAAACTGTCATGACACAGAAAAAAAATATTTTTTATTAGTTATATACTGCAGCTTGAACAAAATGCAAATACATTGCATTTTTTGGATTGCTTCATATATATTTTGCACGTTGTGTGTGGGGAGAGACATTTCACTAATCTGAAACTAATTAAAAAAATTAAGCAACCTATTTGCATACTGTATGTGGACTGTTGCATGCTAAATTCACAAGCAGCAAATACTGCTCAAGATACTGTAACAGCACATGTGAAGGGGGGCCCAATTCAATTTTTTTGTCATGGGGTCCAAGATTCCTGGTGGCGCCCCTGGGTGTGAAAATGAGTTTTATACAGATTACATTAACAGAAACACAGGAGGAAGCATCGATATCATTTTTAGGAGTGATGCAACAACTATAAACAATTTCTTCAGGTTGAATTTGAAATATAAGAGGAGACACGTGAAACCTATGAATTGTTTTACCAGGGAGTGAAGCTTTATTGAACTACATACACAACCAAGGACACATATGACCTAATATTTATGCAGCAAATTAAGTTACACTCAAGTTACATCCACATGCCGTACCTTGAATATTTTGTTATCTACAGCAGGTCTTGTTAGTCGTCCATCTGTGGTTAAGATTTAAAACTAACGGCTGATGTTGACGGTACTTCCACTGTCAGAGTATTATTCACAAAAACATTCATACATATAAAAGTAGACAAAACTTTGCAAAGGTTTTAGTGGTAACAGTAAAAATCTTTAAATTTTGGCACATCACTGAAACGTTTCGGAAAACCTGTAAAACAAAATCTGGTCTAAACTGTGAATGGTTCCTTCTTCTTTCCTTTTTCATTTTTCTGCTGCCGGCCATCTTTTTCTCTGTTACGCCAGTCAGATGTTATCAGTTTTCTGGATGCTAAACTTTCTTTGCATAAGCTGACTCCAATCAGCTGCTTCAGTCATGCTTGTCTACCTGAGGGTCCGTCAGGTGTGCAGAGTCTTAAAGAAATATCAGGTTTTTTGACTCACTTAAGCACCGACACTGAAGTATTTGCTGTCCTCCCATGCATTAATAAAAGTAAAATTCAATACTTTTGTTGTTTAAATCAAGAGAAGATTTACTTTTCAACCTGAGTTCTCAAGATATTTTAAAAAATACATATTTTTTTTAAAAACGCATTTAGCCTACATTACATAAAATGCCCCTATTCATAAAAGCTGAAAATGTTCCAAAAAAGATCCCACTGTTTTTTGTTTTTTTTGTCTAAATCTGTATGACCCAAAAAACAAAAAAATACAGCAATACATTACACAGTGAACTCTTTCCCCTTTCCCATCTTCTTGCTCATTTCCAGCAGCTCGGCTCGTCTTCGTCCAGCGTCTTCCTCCCTCAGTTCCTTTTGTGCTTCCTGAACAGGGCGTAAAGGACCTTCAAGGTGGCGGCGACGTCCTGAGAGACGATATCTGTCACAATATTCACAGGACAAACGTTACGTAATCAGCCAGGCCAAGTCGAAGCGGTGCGACTGCGGCGACGACACTTTGTGGGCATTAGCTAATAGCTCCTCTCACAATCTACTCAGGCGGGTCAACAGATCAGGAGGACAAGAAAAATCCATTAGGCAGAAATTTGATCTCTCTGTCCTTGGTGGGACTCAATAAGCGAATGAACGTGACATTAAGATTGACTCCATCGCTTGCTCATCTAATTAACGCGCACGGCATGCTCCCGTTTAAAGGCCTTTACTCCTGGAATTCCTCCTTTCATCACAGCAATTATGGCGTTAATTAAAAAGACAGTAAAAATGAATTAAATTAACTGCTACCTCTGGGCTTAGATTAATCGGCCCGTTCTTTACACGATCAGTTATAGTGCCGGGAATTTGTTTTAAAGTTGAGAAGGCGCCGCGCGCGTCCGGCGGAGAAAAGTATGGGCGAGTTTGAGTTGAGTGCCTGTAAGAGGGAAGCTGAAACTCGGCCAGAAGATAATCCAGTCGGTAACGGATCTGCAGAGAGGAAAGGTTGACCCATTTGGTTGCTGATGGATTCGTATCCATCGATACCAATTGCTGGATCAATACCAAATCGATCTGTTTGGTATTGATGGACTCAGGTCCCGATATATCGGTTGTTTTCCTTACTTCATTGTTCTCCTATTTGCAGTGAAAAAAGTTGCACAGCAACTGATTATATTTAACGCATGACAGTAACCTGTGGTTTATATTGTCATGCAATATGTTTATGGTAATAAACATCCAGTACTATAAAAATATCATAAATATGTTTTTAATATTCTACTGGTATTTCTTACAATATAATTTGCAGCAGTGTTTTACTGTGTAACTACATTAAATGCCCTGTTTCTTAATATCAAGATAAATATATTAATTAAAGTGCATGCATTATAAACCGAAAATGCATTATTGTGCTGCTCTATGATGTCCATATTCTTGTCTGTGTCTGTGTTTCTGAGAAGTTTGATAGATTATATTCTTTCGTTGCAGCCAAACTTTCTCCACACAGAAAACACACAGGCAGTGATGGCATAGTTACTTTGAAAAAGTAACTTCAATCAGATTACTGATTACGCCTTGAAAAAGTAACTTAGTTAGATTACTGATTACTTGATTTGGAAAGTAACTATTTTAGTTACTTCCACTAGCATATAATCTATGGTAATTTTCAAATTGGGGTTAAAAGACACAAGCTTTTTTTACAGTACACAGATAAAATCAACATTTTGAGCCTGATAACTGAGTTATATCCAGTATAGCACGGCTCCTGAAAATAGATTCCTCCTCCTAGGGAAACGCTCCTACAGGGTTAAATCCCTTTTCCTATCAGAGGACATCAAGACAACATCGTCCCTTTGAGGCTGCCTTTTCTGCGGCTCCTCTCCAAAGGAATGACGGTTTCCTGAGACTGAGAAAAATCCTCTTCAGGTATAAACACTAACACACAAGCCACGCTCATTTATTTCCCCCTGAACAATTTCATCTTTTCCCTGTGAAACACCGTCAATCCCTCCCTCCACTCCAGCGATTAAATCCACCGTGGACAAAGCGTCCCGCCTGACACACAAACAGATTTTTAGCTTTTCCCATTTCAGCCGGATAAATGCTGCTGATAGAGGAGATAATATGAATTAGTTTGACACTGCTGTCTTGAAGCCGGGGCGCTTTCGGCTATCTGACTCGGTTTGCAGTAATTTTACAGACAGTAGATTTTGTGCCGTGTTGTGATTGTGCTTTTTGCTCCTCTGGAAAGTGAGGTCATTTTCCTCACCTTGCGGGTCAATGTTGGTCAGCTGCAGGCCAATGTCACACAGGAGATCCAGGGCCAACGTCACATTATGAAGCTGTGGTCCAAAACAAAGCACAAAGAAATATGACATATTTATATATTTATCAAAGGGAGTTTAAATAATGGTAATTTACATTTAATGTCATTTAAAATTTGTTTTATCTCCTTAAATACCAATTATGTTCAAATTTGACATCAATGTTTCATTTCAGTCGTGTTTTTGATATTAACTATTACAAATTCTCTAACTCTTGGTGATAGGTGTGTGGAAAGTCTTTAACATGTAACTACTAAACACCAGACACAAAGATATATTCTTGATTGTTTTTAAATGATTGTTTATACCATTTATATGTCTGAGAGGAAAGATGTTAGCGGATGTCGTTACCCCAGTGAATTATTCATGAACCCGTCATGTTTCAGATAAAAGAGGTTTTACCTTCACAGGCCGCATCCTGTTGGCCCAATGTAGATCAAAGATATTGGCACAGCATGAGTGCTTTATGATGTTAATTACATAAATACATCTGATCAAAACATGCATCGTAATAGGTACTAGTGCCCGGTTTTGAGTGGTTAGATAAGAAATTAGACACATAAAAGCAAAGGTATTTAGAAATCCTAGGAGAGTGAAGGACTTCATCGCACAAATGTTTATTTTAAAGATAAAAAAATTTCACGTTAAGATGTTGACATTTAATGAAAAGCAGACATCAAACTTTAAAAATCACATATGTCCCACCATCTCAGCTTCGTTTACAGGGGTCAGGTGGAAGTCCACCAGCGGGATGAAGAAGCCTTCCAGTTGACCAATCAGCAGCAGCAATATCACGCCATCAGCAAACTGGGACAGAAACACGGGGCGTCGGATCTCGTCCATATGCGCAGTGATAAAATCTCAGGAAAACTGAACGTCGGGTCTATTTTTATTACTCGGCAGCCTGTAATAAACGAACCTGTTTGTCCATATCAGCCACCTGCAGACCCAGGGTTGACATGTTCTGGTTGACGAAGTGTAAGATGGCCTGAAAGTGGAAGTTGAGAAGTAAGTGAGTAAGTAAAGGTGCTATCACCAAAGCCATCCACTGTAGTATGAGTGACAATAGGGGATTATGAAATCAGGCTCATAATAAAGTAGCATCTGTTATTGTGTGCAGCCATTACTATAAGACACGCAATAAATTGGTCAAACAGCTGAAAATTAACCAGAGAAGGAAAAGAGACACTTGCATAAGTCACTAAAGTTCGCAAAGTGTAACTATATTACATCGAATGGCAGCCAAATAAACAGCCAATAAAAACTAAGGCAACAGGTGGCAATAAAACCAACAAGTCCATATTCTTTGCCTTTTAGCTGCGTTGTATTCTTAGATGTAAAAACTGTGAAGGATCAAAATGCCGCTCATCGCTGGCATCCTGAAGACACCTCAAACTTTTAATGGCTTCTATTTGTACTGAAATGTACATATGATCAGATTAGAGAATGTGGATGAAAGTAGTCCTCTGAAGGTTGGACTCAGAAATACCTGGAGATCTGAAGGCAATCCTGTTGAGAAAGCCCAGCGAAACTCATTTGAACACACTAAGCACATCTAAAGTTGTCAATAGGGCATTGGACTACAAGTAATGACAGCGTCACCTCACAACATCGGCTGCTTGACAAACAGGGCATTTCCTCTAGAGAGACAAAACTATGACAGGACATCGTATAAACATGTAGGTCAAGCAGTATGAAGATTATTGGCAAGGAGGAGAACTGAAATGTCAGCTCATCAACAATTAAGTTGCTTTGATGAAAAATGATCTCTTTAGTGACCAGCTGGGCTTGTAACGCATCACAGATCAAAGACTGGCCTTTGAAATGTTTTAAAGGACTTAGTTTTGCATCAAATGCTTCTGTCTTTACTTTACTGGACCTCAGTGCTTCATTTGATGCAGTTGCTGGTCATAAAATATTGGCAAACAGTACAGTTGATGGGTATTTGTGAAACTGCCAAACATCTAATATGGCAAATCAAGACTTCATTATGTCATTTGGAAAAGCTGTATCTGAGTGAACAACAATCACATGTGGTGTTCCGCCAGGCTCCGTCGTCTGGACACGTTTATTTACAAATTTATTTGCTTAACATAAATATGCTGATGACACATTTTATTCTACGAGTCCCTTATATTCACTTAGTCTGCTTTTTTTCCTTCTTTTTGGTACCTAAGATGAAATGTTTGAGATCAGCACTCAACTAGATCCAATTAGACTAAAAATAACAGAACATGTAAGCAACGTTGGTGTGGTTTTAGAGCCCAGACCTACAAAGCCAAAGGTGCAAAATGAAAAATGAGTTTTACTAGGTTATGTCATATTTATGGTGCCTTCATCGACATATGTAAGAAAATGAATCAGAGCTTAGCCAAAACCTGGTTGCCACAGTCCTGACCAGCACCAGGTAAATGGACCACACCACAGGACTGCACCCAGTCCCTGTTAGTAAAAGGACAGATTTTTAAAAGGTGTTATTGAACTACACAGAATGGTGTTGGACCTAAATGTCTCGTGGGAACCTGTTACACACCTCAGGTCTTCAGAGACTTGTTAACTCAGTGTTACTAGGACCGGTGCGGACAACATTTAGTTTCTACGCTCTGGAACGAACTCCCTGTGAGCCCGACGTCCAGAAACTATTGGATTCTTTAAATCAAGACTGGAAGCATGATTAGCTCTTACAAAACACTTCAAGGCCGGATTAAGGCGCCTTTTCTGCTGCCTCCCTGTGTTTTGTGAAAGAATCAATGCACCAAACTGGGCAAATGTCAGGCCACTTTTATCACGGCCCTGACTCGCCCGGTGAGGAGGTCACCGGCCACCGGCATTGGCTGACATCAACAGGGTAAGCCAGCTTTGTTGGTCAAGGAAATGACACTTATCTTGTCTAAATGTCTAAATGTGCATTTCACTGTTTATTTCTTTTTATGTCAGCTTTAAATTATTACAATTATTGCTTTGTTTATCTTTTTCTTGAACCGTTTTTAGCACTTTGAATTACCTTGTGTATGGCTCATGCTGTGCTAATAAACATGCCTTGTCTCGCCTAATCAACTGAGTGCAAGTAAAGCTAACATACCTATGATCACTGATGCACAGATTCACATGCATTGCTAATTGAGGAGCTAACTAAAGCATTTTACTTTATTTAGATCATTTTACAAAATCAACATTCCATTAATTTCTCGTTGGCCTGTTTTTTTGAAGAGATATTAAATTGGCTGGACTTTTTGTAGTTTAGATTTGCAACATGGGATAATCCCTAAATTAAATGTTACAGTGACAGGGCTGAGTGGACTTGTTCACTGCAGTGAAGGTTGAAGTGTGAACCACAAGCCCACACAGTACGAGTTGTATTTTATGCATTAACTTTACAAATCTCTAAAGTTGATCAACACCTTTAACAATGCCAGAATGTTTCCTCCTGTCGTCTATTTTTTTTTTTTTTTTTTACCTTCTTCACTGTGTTGACCTTGTTAGCCTCAAGCTTCAGCAGTTGCTCAATGGGATCTTCCCCTGGGTTGGTGAGACATCCAGGAAAATGTGTTAGAAGGCTTTAATGGCGTTTGGATGACATTCAAGATGTCACATCAGCTCAACCTCTGACCACTCTCACTCACTTTCAGGATAGCCGGAGGAGTCTGAGCCTGCATTGCTGCAAAAAGGGAAATAAATGTGATATGACTTCTGTTTGTTTTTTTTTTATTAAATGAAATCAAAGTAAGACACAAGCAAGATGCAGAAATCCACTCACCTGTCCTCTGTCAGGACTTCGGTCTGCACCTCAGATTTGATTCCACTCCTGCTTACCTGGGTGAAAATGAAAAGTCAGCCAAAGCTGTGTGGGAATTTCACCAGGCAGGTCTGGGGCTGAAAAGACTCACTTCTACTATGACAACGTCAATCTTCACATTCGCTGGTAGATTTAGCTCAGGTTGGAAGGTTTTTGCCATGGCAACCAGCAGATGAATGGTAGCTAGGAGATCTTTGTTGTGGATGACTGACAGGCAAACAAACGGAGAACAAAACAAAAACACGTTCAACTTGGACTGATGTGACAGATCTCAAAAACCCACTGTGTGGCAACTAAGATAAACCAAAACGACTTCGGACAAACAAAACGGAAGCACAACTAAAGAGGGTAATTTTGGAGAACGGCATTCAGGGATGCTGTCAGAAACGGATTCATGACTCAGGGAAAACAGGGACACATATTAAAAATATTGTAATATTTTAAGACCTGTGTCATTCCTATGCCCTAAAACATTGTCTGTTTGGTGTGTAAATTGCATAAAATGCAAAGAAACAGCTGCATAGCTTTTAGCTTAACGGTAGTTAGCTTGTCAGTGAGGATAGCTGGACCTTGGTGTTATTGCCAGAGTAGTTTCTGAGGTATGAGAACAACAATTAGCTAATTAACTAAAATTACTCACCTCACATCTGTTATGAGTATTAATACTTCATCTTTCTTTCTAGGAACCATGCCTTTAAGAAAAAAACCCCAAAACAAATAAGACAGTAAACTGCACTTCACTAGTCTTCAAAAAGGTAAACAACTGTTCTGTCTCCAGCTTTTGTCGGGGGGAAAAAAAAGACAAAATAATGTTTGCTGAGGTATCAAACCAGTCTGAATTCAAGCAACCCTCAAACTAAAAGAGACCTGTCATTTTTAGCAATTTCCAAAAATCTGTGACCCATTATTTTCTGTGACCACAGGGGGCGATAGAGTGCGAATACTGGGTAAATTCTGATGCAGCTGGGATTGTATGAGTCATGGCTCTTTTATTAGCCATTGACGGAGAAAATATGATGCAATTACTTTGTATTTGAGGGTCAACACTGACCATTGCATCGAATCCCTATGTACTGTCATTAAAATACACAAACCAACTGTGGCCGTTTAATAAATCGGTAACAGATTAAGAAATGGCCAGATTATCCTGAATAATATGTGACCTTACTGCACAGGCCTGTAAATAATGTGTTTAAAACAACTATTTTTCAGAGCTCTACCACCTCATCAATACAATCCGGGTGTATTTATAATAATGTTTAACCCTGTAATAGCCCCCTGCGGCCACAGGAAATGATGGGTCACAGATTTTTCTGTAACACCTGGATTAAATTGAGTCACATCGCTCTGCCTCATCAGAAGGTCTCGTCATCATAAAAAGAAGTCGGCATAAAAATATGCGCAGACAAATGTCACACTGAGATAATCCTTTGCTTTTAAAATCTGGGGAAATCTCCCACGTTTTCTTGGTCTTATTTCTCTCAAACTAACTCGATATCTCCCGTTTTAAATTTCTTCCAGCTGGTGTGAGCACCAAAGCCTGTTGCGACATGAAGCTGAAGTCGGTGCCAGAAGGGGATATTTGTTCACTTGTTGTTTTTTGTTGCCGAATCCAAGTCGAGTTGCGTCGACTCACGTTTGACGTCCCATTTGATCGGGCGGCCGTCCTCCACGCCCAGCATTTGTCCAGCTCTTTCATGACGGCTTCCAGTTTACGGAGCTGAGAGGAGCTGGTCAGCGCTATCTCCTCCACGTCTAACTTCACGTTGCCCAGTCTGGCTGCAGAAACCAGGAAGACATTATTTATGAGCTCGGGGTTAAACTTCTGCGACTGCCCGTTTCATTTGTTCTCGATCCGCTTATTGAAATCACAACTGAGTGATTTAATGGGACATCAAGCGCATTACAGCTCACCCAGCAGGTGATGAAGGACGAGTCCGTCGTACAGATCCTCCTCCAAGCTCTCGATCACGATGTGCTCTGCTTTCAAAGTCTTATTGATCCAGTCCACCAAGGCCTCTCAGGACACAATTAATCACACAGTCAGAAACATCAAACGCCTCATCTTCTCACAAACGTTTTCATTTTACCAATGCAGCAGATGAAAAAAAAAGATAACAGCATGAGAGCCTAGCTGCTTTTTAAACGAGCTTTGTCTATTCTCAGAGACGACGTGAGAATGAAATGGACAGATATGGATAAATCTGCTGTTTCACTTGCACTTTTTTTTTCTGATTTGAGGTTTAATTCACAACATTATGTGCCTGAAACACTTAAGTTGCTATTTTAAACTGCGATCCGTCAGACTCCCCACTGAGACAGTCTGATCTGTCTCCTATCACCTCTTATAATTATGTATGTACAATTATGAACATATAATTGATGTTCAGTACCTTACATTCATATGCAAAAGTGCATATATTTGTATTCAGATAAAACACTACAAAGCTCTGATCTAATGGTACCATTGCAAAAAATCCATAACCTTTAAACTTTGCCATATTTTGTCATGTTACAACCACAAAATCCAGTGCATGTTAATGAGGTTAAGAAGAAAATGTGAAAAAAAAAAAAAACTGTATGCCTTTATTTACTTAAAAATATATATATTCTGAAAAGTACGACATCCATTTGCATTAGCTAGTCTAGTTTCTCGTGGTTCTAATCGCAAGTTAGAAAATTGTTTTGATAACTTTTATTTCCAATTCAGGCGTGTCGCTCTGTCACATGAAATCTCAGTGAAATAAAAATGTGTCAGAGTTTCAGGTTGTTACATAATGAAATTACAAAAAGGCAAAGAAGATTCTCGTGCAAGGAAATATGTATCAGAGATAAGTCTTTTCATCAACAGAAAATAAATCATCTTCTACCTGCTTTAGGTTTTCAAGCTTGGGGTCTTTCAAGGACGTCGGCTGGATGAGCTTCCTCTTCTCTCCTGCGCAGAAGTGAAGACGTTTTATTAAATGACTTTCAGTCATCTTTTTTACATTATCAGGAATCTATTTTGGCTGGAAAAATACACTTAAATGCTTTATGGATAATGGATCAAAAGGACCAAACGAACTGTGATTCCTGAAAATCATCTCTCGACTCCGCAGGGCTTTTATTTTCCCTTGTAGCCTTTTAATCTCTGCCAACTTTTACTATTACCACCACTGAGGGACAAAACATCTTCCCATAAAACCATTAAGGCATGAAAATGAACAAGATGGAAAATATATCATATAGGGAGTCATATGTCAACTTCAGAAGGCTGTAGAAACGCTCTTATATTAGTACTTATTGAGACATAAAAATGTATTCATTCCACCCTTCACAGTTACTGGTGCCCATGACAAAGAAGTAAGTAATGTAATTAATTCAGTTTAATTATGTATCATGATCTCATACTGAGAAATATAGAAAAATGACACTTAGTTTAATTTATGTGGATTTTTTTACTCGCCTGAATTTTCTGATGTTTGGCTGAAAATGTTTCACTTTTATTCAACTTCAATGCTGTTTGGGGAACTCCAGTTTGTGAATCTGAAGGAATAAAATGTAACACCTACAGTATATTTTGAAATTATTTAATAATAATGTTCAAATTGTTTATTAGTATTGTTTTACTCCGAGTTTTTTTTTTTTTTTTAATGCCGTGTTTTTATCGATTTTCATGCAATGACCACTAAAAAAACAAACAAAAAAACACACACAGGGCCTTTTTACCTCAGTTTAGTTTCATTGCAATGACTAAAGTTTATATATGTCTCCAGTACTGAACACGTATGAGGATGAAGGCTGGTTAAATGTTGTGGGTGTCTGAAAACAATACAACCTACCACTTCATTGAAGACACACATACCCTGAAAAGACTCCACCTCCAGGGCTTCCTCCTTCTTGTGGTACTCAAAAGCGGCGGCCTCCATCTCCCCTCCTCTGGATGGCTGATGGCTCGCTCACTTTGCTGACCCGTTGGCAAGAATCTGCAGAGGAGTCAGAGGCTCTCGAACACCGTCTAAGGAAGAGCTGAACATGCAAGCGGGTCAGCAGAATGAAGAAACACTTCTCATCAGGCGTGTTGGAAGGAAGTCCCTCTTTCAGAAATAGCTTAGTAAGTGTTCATAGCAAACTGACTCCTGTTTCTTCTGGGGATCGATTTGCTGGAAGGGAGGATGTTGATTCCACTGACAGGCAGCTTATGTTTGAAATGTTTACAGCATCTTTCGCAAACGCATTTTAGTGCATTTTATTTGGTCAGTGTTTCCCTCAGTGTATTATAAGCCTGGCGGGCTACCAGACTTCATTTGTGTCCCCACTAGGCGAAACATTACTTACAGTGCTTATTTAAATTCTTTTTAAAGTGTTTAAATTTTTTAAGCCTTTGGTGTTCAGGTATTAATATTCAATCTTTCAATAACACATAATTATCAAGTGATAGTTTCCAATTTCTTGTTAACTTTGAACATTTTTCAACTCAAAAACACAACGGGCTGCTGGATGAATAATTGCGCTGGCACCCAACCACCAAGCTTAGCAAGTTTTCTAGAGAAAACCTTGTTAGGAATTTATGGAATATGCCAGTAGTGTGTATTTGTGAAGTCTCCTATTTCAACAAACTCCCTTCAGATGTCACTCATGGTGTTTTCACACTTGATATTCCAGTAGATTCGATTGGGGACCAGAACTGCGACATTTGTTACATTTTCAGGTGCTGCTGTTTGTTTTTCCCCTCACTTTGTCAAGTAAACCAAACCCTTTGAAAGAACAGTTCTCCCCTTGCCTGTGGTGGCGCTGCGCTAAGAACCCTGAGAATCACTGAAAGACATGACACGAAAGCCTCAAAACAAGACATTGTTCAGAGGGTTTTTTTCTTAAACAAAGTTGGAGTAGGGTTGGTTCTCTTTTGACATTGGTAAAAGACCGTAAGCCATTTCTCCCACCAGTGTTTGTTCTGGTTCTATTTACCCAGAATACCCTGTGCTGTGGTCCACTTCCTGCTTTCAGAGCGGTCTCCGGTCCGCTCGGCATTCGCATATGGATTCGAACCACGCCAGAGTTCTCTCCAGCCGAGACGAGAGTGAGGTTCGTAGGAGAACCAGAGTTTGCTTGAGAGTTTGGTGGCGCATTCACACCTCCACAAATGAACTCAACTTTCTAGACAGTCTGTGAAGGACCTATCAGGGCATTATTCAGAAACGCAAAACTACGAAACTGTGAGGATTTGTTTTTTTCTGTATGTCAATTCGTGTCCATGTCGTCTTGTCTGCCCTGATTTCCTCCTAGCTGTGTCTCACGTTTCCTGATTACCCAGGCACGTGCAGACGGGGAGGTGGGGGGGCTAAGGGGACTTGAGCACCTGCCCCTTTTGCTCGATGACCCCAAGTGCCCTTTTGGTCTTTTTTTTCTTATTATTTATTTTATTTTTTATTTTATTTCTGACACATGTACTACAATTATTACTATTATTATTATTATTATTTATTTTTACTTTGCAAGAAAAACAACACAATAAGCCCTCCGGTCACATTGTTACCTTTAACCTTTTGCCCGTGACGCACTTGCCTCTCGCACAGTGAGATAAGGCGGCTAATTGGTCGGTAGCGAACGTTCCAGATTACAGAACAGTTTTTGGTGAATTAAAAAAAAAAAAAACATTTGGTGAAAAAACTGGAGTCGGCTTGCTACTAGTCAGATAACGGAAAACGTTGAACGTTGTATCGTTTCTCCTTCAGCTCGGAGTAGCGCTTTAAGCAGAGAGGTAATGGCGGAGGGAAATATAGGGCTCTCTAAGTCTGCCTTTCTCTGAAGATCTACTGAGCGGGAGGAGACAGGCAGGTGAGGAAAAGCTGTTCTTATCTATCGATTCAGTATTTTTATCATACAGACATTAGGCTGTTGTTGTTGTGCTATGAGCTAGCTGCTAGCTAATGACTTTGCTAGCAAAGCAAGATAACTAAAAAGCTTTCCGGTATCGTTAATGATGGCAGTCATTCTTCAGTATTACTTATGCAATAGGGGCACATCGCCCGTCCAAAACCTATCATCTCTATAATGGATATATGTCCGATTTTCTAATTTTCTTTGGTGCATGATGTACATTGCATTTATTCTAGTGTTAGGTAAATGTATCTTGAAGGAGGATAGTACTTAAATAAAAGTCCAACAAGGACTTTTATTGTTGGATTTAACAATAAAAGTTAACAATAAAAGTTAACAATAAAAGTCCTTGTTGGACTTAAATAAAAGTCCAACAAGGACTTTTATTTAAGTCCTTGAGTTATTAAAAATAACTCATCCTGAACTACCATAATATCTATAATGTCTGTAATAATCAAACTGCTTCTGTCCAACAAAAGCGTGTCATTAATGAAGGGGCAAACATAAACTTTTATTTGCACACATCAGAAATCTTTGATTTTGATTTTAGGCTCTTCCCAGGACGTCATGTGAGAATTGCAAGCAAAGATTTCTGACATGCGCAAATAAGTTTGTTCGTTTTGCAAATACTTTTTTTAAGTCATGAGATAAGCATTTGTGATATCAATTAATTTTTTTTTAAATTATTTTTATCAAAATGTCTTGATCACAATTTTATATTATTTAATTGAGGTTAGTATTTTAATTGAATAATTGTGAAACAAATTGAACTCCATAGGAAGGGTCTCATTTTCTCTGAAATTAATATTGTTATGCTGTGCTATGGACTGAAAAACACTGATTTAAACACAAGGGTAAAGAATTGGTAGTGGTTTAATATAGTGTTCTGATCATAATTCATTATGTTTTGCTTTTTTCAGTTCAAAGATGCCACGTAAAGACAGACGTCAGAAACAAAAAAGAAAGGATCTGCTAGAAGCAGCCAAAGGTAGTGGATTGTTGAACAACTGGGTCAGAACGAGTACCGCAGGTAAGAAGAAAAAAAGTAAAGGTTCTTACCATCATCAACCTGCAGTTTTTGGTAGTGAACACTTATTTAATATTACAAGGCAGCTATTATGCTTTTATTTTGTTAAGATGTATATAGGTACTTACAAAATACACTAAGACACAAATAGAGTAGGATTTTCTCATAGTGACATGCATTAATGAAATTTTTGCTTTTGCTTTTTTTCTGCAGTGCCACGTTAAAGTTTGATGCAGCTCTGCTTTTCTGAATGGACCGTCTTCATCTCCACTGCAAGTACAGCAAACCAGGCAGATGTTCTTTTTTATAGATTACAGTACACTAAAAGGTTGGATTGTGCCCTTGTTTACATTTTTAACAGTGTAATTCTGTAAAGACAAAATATGTCTGGTGGTCCAGCTCTGATTTACATATTTTGCTAAATTGCGGGTTTGAATATTGTAATACTTTCCTATAACAAAATAGACCTGCAGAAAGAAATTACTAATAAAATATTTTACATATGCATAGTTGTATGTTCTATGTAGAGATTTTCCTCAGCTTTGATTGTATGTCTCACAATTTTGTAATTTATCATTGTTCATTAAACTCTGAAAGCTGTGTGACTTTGTTAATATTCTGTCCTAAAATGTGAATAGATGTGCCCTTTTTTTTTCTGAGCACCTGCCCCTTTAGTGGTCTCTGCACGGCCCTGTGATTACCTCTTGTGCGTTTAATCCCACCTGTGTTTGTGTTGCCTCGTCTTAGCCGTCTTGTTGTTGTTTTGTTAAAATTTACCAGCGATTGAGCTCCTCGCCTTTTGCTCACCTGTGCTGCCTGGACTTTTGGACTGGCTAGAAATATTCATTAAATCATCAAACTCAGTGTCTGCCTCGCGTCTCTGCTTTTGGGTCCAAACCAACAACCGCAAATCATGACAAAACCAACCTTCTGCACATGATGTGACAAGTACGTTGAGCAATCCACTTGTCCTAAAAGACTTACAGATGTTCTTGTAAAAGTTTTATTTTCTTTCCAATCACAATGCTCCTGTGCTTAGTGTTGGTCCAAAGCAAAAGCCCTGATGAGATGCGTTGAAGTTTATGAATGAGGGGTGTGAAAACATTTGAGAGTCACTCTAAAAGTTCCACTTGTGAAAGCCTTTCGCTGACAAACCGTGGACTTCCACCAAAAGATCCGAAACAGGTAGTGGTTTCTTAACAACAAAACAAACAAAATCTAATCAAAAAAGTCTTAGCACCAAAATAGGAAATGTCAGGTTTGCTCACTTCCTTTTTGTCAGCGGCACACACAGCAGAGTGCTGGTGCCACGAAGCCCTGCAGGGTCGCATGGCTCTGCCTCTACCTCAGAATATTTTAAACCCCCACGGTTTCCGACACAAAGCACGGCGAACGCCCAAAGTCACACATCCTGACAAAACAGACATGACATGAAGCATGTCGAGCTGTAGTTTCCTGGATCCGGAAAAAAAGAGGAAACCCTCCGTGAGCAACTTTTCTCCCACCCCACATGTGTTTTATGTACGTGTGACTTTTATTTCCTGAGGTTGACAGCAACTTTCAAACAAGGTCGTAAACATAAAGACTTTCTGAATAAGCTTACCTTCAGTTAGCTCCCAGAGAGCAACCACAACAAGATCGGGGGAGTTTCTGCTGAAATAATCCCTCTACAAGACGTTAACTCCAAAAAAGAAACGTGTTAAAAACCCGGGGTGCAGGAAGTTGGAGGGCTGCTCTGCCATCTAAAAAGAGACGCTAATGAGATCTGCGAGATCAACAGGCCCAACTGCAGATAACTGTCAAAGCAAAAAGTCATTGGAGGGTCAAAAAGGAAGACAAGCACAACTGAGAGGATGTGGCATGAAGGAAGGTAGCACTTCCTCTTTTTTTTTTTGATACAGGCTTTACAGCAGAGCGTTTTCACATGAGACTGTTTGTGTTCTGTGACACGATCTGTGTTTGGGTTTATGATAAACTCAAGTGCGCGTGAGGTGAGAAATGTATTCATTGTTTGGAGATCTTTGCCTCCAGAAGCCCTGGGGGGTGGGGGGCACATGACTTTGTTGAGGCCTGGAGCGTTCAAACTTCTCTCTTTGTGATTGGCTGGCTCCGTTTGCTGACATCTGGAGTCCAGCCTCATCAATTCTATGTCAAAAACGGCTAAAAGACTAAAAAAACAGACCAAATGAAAACCGGACTGAAGCGTGCAAAAATAAGTGGGAAAGAAAACCTGCGAGTGCTCGTTGCATTGTTGAGGAAGAAGGAGGGGTGGGGGAAATACAGACCACCCATAAGGGAAACGAAAGGGCAATTTGGGAGATGTGGAAGGTTACCATAGCAACAAAGGTATGAGACAAGAAAATAAAGGCCTAAAATAAATCCATATCTTTACCCAAGTTGCAGGAATCGCCTGTTCCAAAGCCATTCTTTCTCTAAAAGCCAAAGCAAATCTAACCTATCACACAAATGAAAACCTGATTCAGTTTCATTCCAGGCTTTTATTTCCTCCTGATGGGCAAGATGAAGAAGAGAGGGGGGGGGAGAAAAGGAAAAACTTGCAGCTGAGAGGTGCAGTAAGATCTCCGTCTAGATTGACTCATCTATTCCCTCAATTATTCAGTTTGGTTAGAAAATGCCTGAGCAGACGTGCTCTGTGCGTTTTCAGCAGGTCTCCAGGTAGCAGAGAGAGAGAGAGAGAGAGAGAGAGAGAGAGAGAGAGAGAGAGAGAGCAGCCCAGACCTCCGCCGAGACTCATTTAAAAGCCCGATGATGCCCCAGACCGGGGCTCTCCTGAGACACAGGGAAGACGCTGCACTTAAGGTACATTGCAACATCAGCTTTTACAGCTTAGAAAACTGAATATATAGGCCAGGTCAGTATCCTGCACTGTTTCTGCTACTTAGAAACATTTGGTAAAAAAACAGATCAGCTTTTTTTTTTTTTTTTTTACCAAAAGGTAAATCTTTAAAAAACAAATAAACAAAAAAAAAACTTCATACATACACATGAATTTCACATGCATTTTTGATCATGTGTAACTCATAAATCTGTTCGATGAGAGAAATGTCATAACAAAATTTAAGAATCATCTGCTTCCGTAAGAGCTGCGCTCTGTTTTTGATTCTGTTTTAAGGATTCGGCCATTTTGATTTAAACTGCATTAGATCTGATGATTCAGAAATAAAGTTCAGGTAGGACTTCCTCGACTGCAGCCTTTAGCTAACGTCGCAGTTTGCATAAAGGTTGCTAAAGATCAAAATAATGTCATTTTACAAAGGTATCAGTCTGGAGGAGAGTAACAAAAAAAAATAATTCACAGCAACACAGAAAATGCTGCTGAAGTTTCCAACAAGTTCTGGCTGCGTTTAGCGAGCTCGTGTATTCTGCACATCCAGACTGAAGAATAAAGTCTTTTCTTCCTGCAGGAGCATCCAGGCCTGGCTAATGTCATCTAAAACCTCCCAGCAAAATCACGTTACGGTCGATTTGATGCGAATCGGTGCTTAACATCTCAAGATGCTTACCCAAATATGGTCCTGGCCGTTTCTTGATCCAAGTGTCCGTCCAGGACAACAAAAGAGCAACTTCATGGGAGGCGAGCTAAAAATCTGAAATCTGTGGAGACACAGGAAATGTTCTCACGGTCCCTCAGGAGTTTGGGCAAATATTACCATGATAGCCTGAGGGACGCAGACTGGAAATGGAAATTAAATCCCAAAGTGTTTGTTTTGAAGGTGCTCCCTTTCTTGTTTTCAAACATGCTTCCTTTTGACATATCTGTTGTCATATTCAGTAGTGCGGGACAAATATCGAGTTATTTCTTTTAAAAGATTTTGAAAATTATCATTGCCTCGTTTTTTTTTTTCACAAAAACCTGAAATTTTAGCAGGAATGAGTACAATTTTAAGAACCAAAGTATTTATTTGTAATTGAAGGTGCCTGTGGATTTTTATATATATATATTTTTTTTATGTGGCATTGTTGTATAAAGCTGAGGCGAATGTTAGGGTGATATCTGCCTTGGCAAGGCAGATGCTAATGAACAGCTAGCATCTAGCAGGTGTAGATTATCTTAGTTTAGAGAGGATATTTGCAAAATTGAGGCACCATATTATGTTATTTCTAGCTTTCTAGAAAAAGCTTGTTAAAACTTCAGAAACTTCGAACAGAAAACAGTTTCCAGTCATTTACAGCGTTTGTGCTCAGAGCTGCACAGACAAACAGCATTAGCTTGTCTGACAGCATCTGCCAAGTCTAAATTATTGTGATTATGTTAGCATGACTAATTGTTTAAGTAGAAAATTTCAAACTGAGGCATTCCCACATCTGCTGATGGCAGAGAAACACAAGAGTCTCATCCTGACAAGTCTGTGGGTGCGAGAACTGAAAAGAAATGTAATTAGGTTTCTATTTTTGTTGTTGTTCCTATTTTTGCTCCTTTAATGCATGTTTTTATTTCTTCGAGTCAATTATGATATATATATGTATTGTGTTCCATATTCTGTAGAATTTCGGAGTCGAGTTTTCAACTCTGCACATGTTTGTCAAAGGTTTGTAGCTTTTTCTTTACATCAGAATAATCTTATTGCTTCTGTTAATTTTTTAATTAATTTGAAATATTTTACATTTATCAGGTGAACCTTATTTTGCAGTATTTAACTCTGGCGTGTCGCTGCAGAAAGAAACAAAGCCTTGCCTTAATGATTCTGCCTGTCACAGTAAATGTTTCTGTATAAATTAGTGTTATTGATGCCTTCATAATAGTGTAAAAATATTCAGCTTTACTTGACAATCAGCTGTGAATTTTGTGCTTCAAAAAAATCTGGGTGATCCCTCTTATTTTGTTTTCTGGCAATGTATTTAGTTTAATGTATTTTCTGAAGAACTGATTCTTTCAGTCTCTTCTCTTCTCTTATACCAACCTGGTATAAGTTACCAAGTTGTAAAATTTTACCCAAAAGGAAAAAAAAAAAAAAACAGGGCAACAAAAAACAAACAAACGAAAAAACAGCTTTATAAGTTGATTTGCTTTGTACTATTTAATATTTTTAATTAAATATGATTTTTAAATGACACTTATTACATTCACGTACTTCTACAACATACTTTTTGGTACAAGTTTTGAACAGACTGCTTTGTGTCTCGTACATCTCACAGAGTTAACGACTTGAGTTTTGCATAGGCTGAGCAAATATAAGAAGAGATAAAATATAACAAGCTTTTCTATTCTGATTCTGGCTTTCTTTTCTTTTTTTCTTTTTTTTTGCAGCAAAAAAATTAAATGAAAAAAAAACATTTTATCTGAAATTTCAGTTCCATTTTCACGTCTTAAAAACTCCACGATCCAGACATCTTTTGAAAATATCAGCAAAAATATTCAGCACTGAAGGCAATTAGTTCACTTCAGCGCAAACATTCTCCAGCGTCGTCATTTTCCCATGACGGCTGTATTGAAATGCAGGGGCTAAAGGTCGCCCCGCTTCTTAAGTCGCAGATAACTTTCGAAGTTGGAATAAATAAATACTGACATTTGGAGATGATTAAAGACGAATGTTCAGAGCCTTGTTCTGTCCTTTCCTCCAGGGGGTTTCGGATTGCAGATAATGATGGTGTCTCTCAGTCCCAGGTGGCCGCCTCAGTGTCCGTAATGACGTTAGAGCGGGCTAACGTCATTACGGCGTGTTCAGAGTTACTCTGGCCAGAGTACTGCCAGGGAAACGGGTTCAGTCAGAGTTTTTGTAGTTGGTGAACAGGTTGTAGAGGACTCTGAGGGTGGATTTCAGGTTCAAGTTGACCACGTCTGCAGGAAACACAAGCAACAATTGAAATAATTACTTTTAGATTGCTTTTACAATCTAAAAGTAAGATTGTGCGAGTCTGGTGCGCGATAAGTGTCGAACTGCTTTCCTTCGAGCAGCTATTTGCGATTTTTATAAAAGAGCCGCAGCCTAAAATAGATCCCCAAGAATTTGCTAAATGTTTATCGCATGATGCATTACTCCTAGCTGAGAATTTTGGAAGCACAAATTAGGTTTTTGTTTTCTTTTGGAGGTGTCGCAGTGTGTCACATAAGCAACTAAGCTGAATGGCTCATTCTGGGTCTGGGTTAACCGGGGGGCCAGTCTCTGTTCGGGATCACACTTGTTGCCTATAATGAACCCTGCGATGAAAGACAATCACAGCAGCTGGGACTGCAGGAGCTGGAAGGAGCTGAATTAGTGTAAATGTTGGGAACAGAGTTGATAAGTAGTGATTTGTTAATAGAAGGAGAAAGGACATTTACACTATGGCTGCATTTTATTTTATTCTTGTAAATAATTACAAGATTTCTACTCATGACTGTAAATCTAAATTTGAAATCTGCATGATAATAGTTGGTCATAGCTAAGTTTTGAGATGCCATCTTTTATATAAACAGAGGCAAGGGGTGAGAAGCTCAGCAGGATATAAATCAAGTGGCTACAGATTAAGCCGAGATCACCACCTGCTGGACGATCATGGTAATGACGGCTTCCTGCACACTTACTGACTTCCCTGGTAAAGAAGCATTAAAAAAAACAACCTTAATGTACACGAATCTTTTAATTCAGTGAAACCTTTACTATATTTATTCAGTGGGTAATAAAAAGTCAACGTTTTTTGTAAAGAGTTCAAAGATGCCATAAAAAGTTGATCAAATTGCAGAAATAGGCCCACAGCATCACTGATTCTCCACCACACTTAAAAGTTGTGCTTTTCAATATAAACCAGGTTTCCACTAGAGTAGCATTTTTTATGAGCAGGTATAGGTTATGCTATTGCAGTAAAGATTAGGTTGTTTTTACAAGTTAAACTCATGCAATTCATGTTAATTGGCATTAAAATTGTGATCATTTTAACTTTTCTTTAAGGAGAATTTACTCTTAATCTGCAGTAATATTAAGGCGGTGAAATGGTGGAATACCTTCTGGCCTTGCCTTTGGTTTCTTCAGGCCTCCGTCCTGCATCAGCTCAAAGGCAAATGCCACGTTGTGAACCTAAGTGGGAGCAAAACTGGCAATTAATATTTCTTATCTAATATATATATATTTTTTTATTCTTTTATTTTTTTTCTAATTTTCTTTAAGTGAGACAACCTTCTGCTCGAAACTTTCAGGGTGAGAAAAAAGTTGTACAGAGGGACAAAATAGTCTTCCAGCAGCCCCATCAGCAAAATCAGGTACACTCCATCAGCAAACTAAAGGAAACACAAACATCTTATAAATATGGATAAGATATAACACATCATGAAGGGATTCACTTTAAAAATATCATCCAGTCAAAAGAATAACAGAAAAAAATGATATGTTTGTTGTTTTTTTTTAATGTTAGACAATATATAAGTAACATGACTTTCTTGGATGGGATGTGATTTTAAAAAATATATCCATAAGTTACCTGAGACTCCAGCTCAGTCACCTCCAAGTTCAGCTTGTTCAGGTGTTTGTTCACGAAGGTGATGAGGGACTGAAAGGAGAATCCAAAAACTGTTCAGCATTTTTACAAAACATTCTTTAATAAAAAAAAATAAAAACAACACCTAATGTTCACTGCAAAGCTGAGATCTCATTACTGTTTTCACGACGTTGAGCTTGTCGGGCGCGTGATCCAACAACGTGTCAAATGCATCCCGCTCTGCTGGAAAGGAAAACAACTTGAAGGAGGTCCAAACACTGACTGATGATGACTCACAGGTTTTATCCTTATCTGGTTAAAGGTGCTTTGTCATTCTGTTGTTTATGTGACTGAAGTAACACGTGTTCACTTTTAGTTTGACGTGTAAGAAGAACCAAAATAATCGGAGTTCAGATTGTTACCAAGGTAATCTAGTTCTTTGAGCTTTTTACACGACGTTTCGGATTTCTTTAACTTACCAAATCGCCCCAGCATCATTCTGCAACAAAAATCGAATGAGAGAAATTACATAATTAGTTTCTTCCTCAGCTGCAGGCACTGAGCACTTCCAAAAAGGCCCATAAACATGTCTTGGGAGCTCTTACTCTGTGGTGCTGGTCAGTTCTTTAGCTACGACAGCAGTCTGCAGGATTCCTTCTCTCTTCTGCATGAACACAAATAAAAGTTGTGACTTCAGAGAGTAACTCGTATTGCTGATAAAGGAAATATCAACCACAGTTTTAATTTCAGGAACGTTGTTCCTGCTTCTGCTTCTAACGCCAACACCCCGGCCACACTGTTCCAAATATACGGAGAGAGTGAAGATATTTCTGGAATCGGCTCTCCAAGACATTTGATACCGTCACACATGCATTACCTTTTAACACGTTATAAAAAAAATAATTCTGCACTAGAAATTACACAAATGTCACAGCAGCATTGCCCCATTAATGGTGTTACTTCAAATCATTTAATGCAGATCTGTCAACTCATCTTGCCCAACGCCTGAAGAGACCTGAGCAGAACAACCACTTGGGGGCGCTAAAAGAGTATCAACAGCATCATTAAGATTTCCATTCGTACAGTGAGAAATGTACAAGTCTACCCCTTCATCCCAGTAAACAAGCCATAAGATACGTAACACACAATGTTGTGTCAGTTTTACTATCTGAACTGAAATACTGAAGACAAACTGAAAGAAAGCATTTAAATAAATAGTTTTACTACTCAAATTTATTCATGTTCTTGCCTTCAGTGTTTTCAATGACCCTACAAGCCGACTGGAACCTCACCTTTACCACCACCACCTGCACAGACACGTGTTCAGGGAGTCTGATGGGAGCCTGGAAGTGCATGGCGAGAGCAACCAGCAGGTAAACGATAGCCACCAGGTTCTTTGAATGGATCGCTGCAGAGGCGACGATGAAACACAAAATCATGTTCACATTAACATGAATTTAATTAGGTTGAGCTGTGCAATATCAGAAAAAAAATGTGTAAAATTCTGCTACAACGTGGCTTGAGAGACATAAACACCCAGATGTAGAGCGTTGACATCATCCCTCCTCAGCTTCTCTCTTTATTTGCTTCCAGTTAACGCCTCCCACTGAAAAACCTGCATCTGGCAACAACTGTTTGTATTGGCAACCAAACAGCTTTGTTGCATGGCAACACCGTGTTTTAATGACAAAACATCTTGTTTGGCTCATCGGCTCAGTTTCCTGTCATAATGGCAAATTTTGCTGGACGATAAATTGTCTCAGAACTTATTGCGATAAACGATAACATCGTTTTGACACCATTTTCATGTAGCACAATTGTAATAATGGCATAAAAATGCAAAAACACGTACAGTTGAGGTCATCGTGTATTCTTGTTTTCTCCACACTCTCTAGGGAAAGACTATGATGGAGCATGAAAGTGTATGCAGAGGCAAGAACACATTACAGCTTTAATGGCCTCTCATTGTGACTGATCTCACAAATGGAAGGATAGTCAAACATTCATGAAAAATAAAAAGCTTTCCCAAAACGACCGAAGCCGTTATGGATGATGAAATGGTGGGCAACAGGATTATAGTATGCATTATGGATTAATAATGGGATGTTGCTCCAGTTCATCCGGTATGTGTGTGAAGACAGACAAGTGAATACTTTTGGCAGTAAAGTGTATCTATCTATCTAGGAAGTTCTTTGTAATACTGGTATTGCCCAACTATGTTTAGCAGAAAATAGTCATCATTTTCAAAAATGATGATACTCAGAGCTGTGTTTAAGTAGTTTCACTAGGCCTGCCACAACAATCACTAAATCAAATAATCACATCATAAATTAAAAGAAATTTGTCGTTTTTCTTTTTCTACCAAAAGTTGGCTAGTAAAAGTCTTCAGACTGGAGTTTTGGTCTCAACTAAACCTTTTTTTTGAAGGATAATTTGTTTCCAGCGACTTCATAATTTATTTTATTAGTTGTTTCTGTTGTATTGTTGATTTATTTGGATATTTAAAATGCCTTCCAGTGCTAAATGTTAATCAGAATTTAAAGTTTATTGAACTTTGACAATGTGTTCTTGCATTATTGTGCCATTATTATCATTGCGTGTCTGACAAATTGTCTCAAAACAACAATACTATCATTTATCACGATAACTTGTGGGACAATTAATTGTCCAGAAACATTAGTTATTGTGGCAGGACTAAGTGTAACCCATTAAAATTGCACGTATATGTTTTGTGCGTTTACTTCAAGAAGTCACGGACTGAAAAGGACGTCGAACTCACAGTCCACACTCCACTCCAGCGTCCAGCCGTGAGGCCTCAGCGTATTGTTGACCGCCTCCAGAACCGTCTGGAGCTTCTGCTTCTGTCCGATCTCCGACTGGGTGACCTCCGCTACGTTCAGCTTCCGACCCGACAGTTTCTCTGTCACCGACGGAGAAAGGGAGAGGTTTAGGACTCCGAGCTCATCTGTGTCGATTCAAATATTATTGCACGCAGAAAGAAAGTAGCCAGCAGCTGAACAAATGCAACAAAGGACTTTGACTGCAAGAATGATGGAGTTTGAAACGGGGCAGAAATCTCACATAATGATCCAAAAGATGTCTTGGTAGCAGCTGAAGAACATTTGGCTTTAAATGTGAATGTACTTCCTGTTTTGTGTTCAACACCAAGAAATACACCGGGTTCTTTTCATGCTTAGTGTTCACTAAAATAGACAGCTAGCCACAAGCCATTTGTTTTCTTGTAAATATCTGGGTGTTGTGCTATATATAAGCCAACTCTTTGGACTGACCTGCCATACAAGGCCACCTGCTGGCCAACTTGCGTAAGTGCACAGAAAAAACTTCTTTTGGAAACCAACATGGACAACCGGCCAATCAGAAATGCTGAGCAACTTTTTGAATTCGGCTCAAAAATCAGTTTTATAGCTTTGACTGAATATATGCAAGTCATTTATTTTTAAAACAGATATTTTAAAATCTATCATCATGAATGAAAATGTAAAAAAAAAAAAACTTTTAGTGCTCTAAAGAAAAAAAAATAAAATTTTATTTTCTTCTGAAACCTTGATTTTCATAATTCGAGAAAAGACAAATATAGGGGTGCTGTTAAACATGCTGGTGCTTCTGGTGCTCTTATTCTGTCACCAATAAGTATAGATAATTCGGCATATATCAGTAATCGCATCATTCACAATACTATACGTATTTGGAAAAATTTAAAATCCCAGTTCGGTATTGAATCTATATCTACCTTATTAAAAAAAAAATCCCTCATTTGTCCCTTCCACTTTAGATTCAGGTTATACACAATGGAAAGATTTAGGCCTCAGGACTATTGGTGACCTGTTGGTGGGTGGTAACTTTGCCTTTCTCTCAACTTCAGGCCAAATTTAGTCTCCATAAACACAATCATTTTAGATACCGAGGGGTCAGGGCATATGTCAAAAAACATATGCCCTGTGCACTTTAGAGAATATAATACCTAGTGAATTTGACAAACTTTTCAAACCGGGTGGTGGGGAAGGACATCTAATCTCCCAGAATTATAATGTGTTATTGTCCAGATCCATGCAGGGCCTTCGAACAGGCTGGGAGCAGGAAATAGGAACAGAGATAAGCGACGAACTCTGGAAGGCTGCGCTGGAGAGTATTCACAAGTGCTCTGCCAACTCTAGACACTGTCTTATTCAATTTAAAATCACACAGGCTTCATTACTGTAAGGTGAAGTTACATAAAATGTGCCCTACCACATCCCCATTATGTGACAAATGCCACATTGAAGAAGCCACACTTCTCCGTTCTTACTCCTTGTGTACTAAGTTAACCCCATTTTGGTCTGGCATATTCAAAACTTTATCAGATACGTTTCATACAGAGTTGAGGCTGAACCCACTTCTGATTGTATTCGGAGTTTCTGTTCAACTTTCACAATTTGATAAACACCAACGACAATTTTTATCTTATGTCTTAATCATAGGAAAAAAGCTAGTGCTGATGTTCTGGAAAAAATCAGATGCTCCATTGGTTAAATTGTGGCTGGAGGAGCTGGTAAGGCTCTCTCACCTGGAAAGAATATGGTTTTCATGAGCAAATAACTTAAAGCGATTCAATAGAACTTGGCAACCCCTTCGACAATATATTGATAACTTTATTTGAAGAGAATTTGATTTGACTCTCAGTGTGATAAGATGTAAGTCCTTAGGAAAGGGGAGGTGGGCGAGTTTTGAGAATACCCTTGTTTATTTATGTTACCTTTGTTTTGTTTCGACTTTGTATTTCCTTTATGTTTTATGTTCACATCAAAGGAGGATGGATTTGTATTGTTGACATTCTAATTTTTATGTTTGATCCTCAATAAAACTGATTAACAACAAACATGCTGTTGCTTTGCGTCCTAAACAGCCAAAACAAATCACATTTTTCACAGCAGACAATCGAATAGAGCTGCTGACGCATTGATTTTTACACAACACAAAATGAGAAGAACGTTTATTTGAACTTCAGGTTTCCGGTTTTCCCAATTGAACGGTTTCTAGAAATACAATCCTGGGGCTAATCGTGCTGCTGTTTCAGGAGCCATGACTTGTTAGAGCCCACCTGGCAAACAGAACAGCAAGAAATGAATCTAGTTTACATTTTTAGAACAGAAATGAAAACTGTCATGACTGAAACGAGCCTTAACGTCATCTACCAAAGCGTTCCTCCTCTCAGGTTTTGTTTTGTATCTCTGTCAGACATGTAAGCGTTTCCTACCAAATAGCTTCTGCAGCACTTGTCCGTCGTAGCAGTCCTCCTCCAGGTCTTTCACTATGATCCTGTCCTCCTCCAACTCACTGTTGATCCAGTCAATCAGCACCTGCATGATGCAGTTCGTACGATTAGGGTGTTTTGTTTTGCTCTGAACATATTCAGCTTTTGTTTCGGTGCACAAAATCTCGTTCGGTCGCATTTACCTTCACAAGATCTTTAAATTTAGGGTTTTCCCTTGACGTGGGGTCCAGCATGATCCTTTCAGCATTTTCTTCTGTGAGGAAAAACGATGTCAAAACAATAATCATGAAACATGTGGTGAATAAAATGTCTCTTCTAACAACTTTTTTATTCAAATTAGAAAACATTTTCTTTTCTCACCAGTGAGATTATTAGTTTATAAATATGACAAGGACAGGTTTTCCTTCAAAAATAACTTTACAGCCGTCGATAAGACAAGCCTTTCCTCCCAGATACGTCAGAGATTATTTCACAGTTTACTGAGTTCAAGGGCATCCACACTCCACCCACTTTCACTTCCTCTTTCTCCGTTGTCAATCAAACAGTTTCAGCAGAGTCATTTTCTTGACCTTTGAGGCCTGAACACCCTCTGACACACTGCCTTCAGAAATTAGGCAGAAGACCTGGAAGCATTCAACATCCCAGCCATAACTCGTAGTTCAATTTAACACAACTGGGCGCATGCGTGAGGTGCTTCTCAGGTCCAAATGGTTTGTTTTGGACCTGCATGTGCAGGAAAGCGTTCATACCCAGCAGAGTGTCCTCGGGGTGGATTTCTGTTGCTGAAGGAAGCAGCGGTGCGTTGATGGCATTCTTCCCCTCCTCGTGGAGATCGCTCACTGGTGAGACAGAAACAACATGGCGAAATCAGGTCGATTTTTCAAGCAAGCATGATTTAAAAATTAGCAAAAGGAACTAAAAATATAATTCAAAGCAGTGGTTCCCAAAGTGTGGGGCACACCTCCTAGGGGAGAGCGCGGGAAGCGGTATGGATGAATGGGGAAAAAAAAAAAAAAACAGTTACACAAAAGTGTTTCACTGTAAAGATGGTTTGTAGTTTGTTTTGTTGCAACCTGAATTGTGAAATAAACTTCAGTGAAGTTTGAAAACAAAATGTGTGTATTGGTTTATGTCTGGTTGAATGGTGTGTGTTCCCCGCTGATTTTTTTTTTTCTTCTTTTTTGGGGGGGATTTTATTGTAATCCATAAGTGGGGAAATCTTGCAGAACCACTGAGGGGGGCCCAGAAGAAAAGAACCACTGATTTAAGGTGAGAAGAAAAGAGTCCAGATTGTCTGGGACTTTCAGCTGCCAAACCCTTTGACAATCCTGTTCACCCCCTTTGCCTGTGGTGGCGCTGCACCACTGGAGGAAACATAAAAACCTCTGAAGAAGAGACAGAGCGCAACTTCCCTTTTTGAAAAATGTTAATCAAAATGGAGAGGTGTCAGATTTTAGCGATTGTAGGATTTTGTTTTTGATTTTTTTTTTGTAAAAGATCACAAGTCATTTCTCCCAAAGCAATGGCTTGTTTTGTTTGCATTTACCCAGAATGCCCTGTTCTGTAGTCTGCTTTAAGCTTTCGGGGTCGTCTCCGGTTCCCTTGGCATTCACATATGCCTTCGACCTGCACCAGAGGTCACTTCAACCGAACCGAGGCCAGAATTTACCTTTTTGGTTGACATCAGAGTTCGATTACGTCTTCACACCCCCTCAACCCCAGTTCGTTTCTGGGTAAACGAATTAGAGTCTGTAATAGGCTACTGACTGTGTATAAACACCATGGTATACCTTATGTACCATAGTCTCTTATGACCACAGTGCACTCATCTGATAGCTACTTCCACCAGGCCTATGCTCTATGTCACAAATCTCAAATCAGCTCAAGCAGGTCTCTTGAACACGACAATGGATTCCTTGTCCTACGGTGGCCTCCGCAGTCACCAGATCTCAGTCCAAAAAAGGATCCGTGTGATGTGTTGGAATGGGTGATTTATATCAGTGATGTGCAGCTGACAAATATGTGGATGGTTCTGATGGGGCTCCCGAGATACAAAAAAAAGGAGATCTACCACTGAGAGTACCTAATAAAGTGGCCAGTGAGTGTACAAGTTGAATGAACTGAATAGAGTGTTGTGTCTGGTGAAATCTGCACGCTCTTCCTGATGCAGATCTCCAAGCTCATTAGTTTTGCATCACGTTTACATCCTTGCTGTTGAGCACTCAGCAAACGCTTATTCTGGGTTTCGGCTCCGAGCTTCATGCCAAAAGTTTCTCATATTTCTCACTTCCTTTTTCAGAACAGATTGCTTCACATTTACTGTCAATCTATCAACAACACCAACAAGAAAACCTTCTCTGGAACCTTGGAGTTGTTCGGTAGTGAAAGCAGCGTAAGAACTTCAAAATCTCTTCGTGAAAAACACGCTGACACTTGCGAATATCTAAAAGATATATTCTGCATCTTTTAGCAGAATATATTTCTGCTGGCACGTCTGGATACGGATATAGTCCGGGAGATTTAAGGGCTTTCTGCTCCTAATGGCCATAAGGCTTTTTACCCTCCTGCTTTTCAATTCGCAGGAGAAGACGGACGTCAAAGGGAACAAACCGGAGTGTGTTTATAGCACAGCTAGAACAGTAACACGACCTCAAAGGGGTGAGTCATGAGATAAACAAAATTAGCCTGAGAAGAGGGTTCCCCAAAGATTTACTATCTGCTTCAGCCCTCTCATCGAGCCTTTAATCGTACTATAGATCAGCAGTTAGCTTAGTAATTACACATCAGACTGACTGAAATGCCTCATAATTGTTGTTTCCTGCCTGCGTGTCCATCTCACTGCATCACTGCTGCTTTGAACAGTGAGGGGTGCATCTGAATGATAAGATTTATAAAAAATAAAAAAAACAAAGCAAAAAACTCATTTACTCAAGCAGTGCGCTGCTGATTCCTCTTAACAGCTGACATTTAACCAAAGCTGCACTGACAGCTCCCGTTTCCTCATTTCCACTTCCAAGTTCCTAATAATCCAGCAATAAAAAATTTTTAAAAATAAAAAAAGTCTGATTACCTTGCTTCTTCCTTTTAGTCCCACACAGCAGCCCGGCCATGTCCCGTCTCTCCCCCCCCCCCCAAAAAAAAAACACACACACACCTGGTCCTCCTCAGAGCCGGCGAGCAAGCGAAGGATCCAGTCGCAGAATAAGAACAGTATTAAATATTGAGAGTATTTGTGTGCAGGGTGAGAGTGTAAGTTGCGATCGGTGCAACTGAGCAGAGGAGTCATCACGTGTTTATTTCTGTCACAGCTCTCCACCCCACCCACCTCTGCGGCGCAGCTACCAGACAGGTTCATCAGAGGAGGGTGGGTGTGCGTGCGTGTGTGTGTGGGGGTGTGTGTGGTGGTGTGTGTGTGTGTGACAGGAAGGGGACGCCACGTTGGAGGCAATTAGGTCAGGTCGGCTCCGGGATGTGGAGACTTGGTGCACTTTGAGGAACAATCACAGGTAAATGTGAAAAACCGATGTCACTGCAGCCCGTGGCGCAACAACAAGTGGCTTTGCAGAGGGGCGCCGCGCCGGAGAGGGCGCCAAATCGATGGGAGAAAATTATATTTCGAGAGGCATTTTCTGCATTCAGCAGCTGTTTGTGCTTTGAAAACACACTATAATATGTCTGCGTACTTGAATCAGAAATTTAGCCCTGACTGTGGGGTGGTCTCACACTCACAATACGCGTTACATCAGTGAGTAATGACTTATATTTTATACGCTCGCTGGAAATTTTATGGGCTTTTTTACTATGACCAAATCCACTGTGCATGACAATTAGTGCCGTGAATATCTTTTGCTGCGTCATATAATCAGCTGGACTGTGACAGTGTTCCTGTTAACCCACTTGTTCTAATTTGATACAAACAAAGCTTGCAGCCATGAGCATTAATCTTCTAGACCAGCAGAAGCCAAGAAAGGAGCTTCTGTCTACACAGACGTTTGGGTTAAATGACACCGATTTATCAAAACCACTGCAGGGAGGTTCCCTTTGCATTAGAGACAGTCTACTTATAATCTGTGTGCATCATAAACAACGGCGTTAAGCAGATTGAAATCGACCTCCTGCGGCTGGGAAAGAGCCACTAGACTGAGACGCACAAGGGAGGATATAAATAAGGCCGTAGTATGGAGAAGACAGACAGACGGCCGCTTAAATATAGCGCCAGTTATTTACATCCAGTCAGGAATCGGTGAGTAACAGCAGAAAGGAGAGGAGTGGGTTGTACACTTCAGAGCCCACAGCTGGAATTCATTTAGCTTTTTCCCCCCCGCCGTTATCTGTGTGTCAGAGCCATTTTTTTTCTTTCTTTTTAAAGTTTGATCCGATAATTTTCAGCTCCTTATAAATAGGTTTTGTTTCTGTTTGAGCTGTCAAAGAGTTGAGGAAGTGAGACGATGTTTCAAGAACAATGAGTGTGACGTCTGTAACGAAGTCTGACATCTAAATCTAACTCTGATCACGATTCAAACTGAATATAACCGGTTTATGTTTTGTTACAACTAGTACAATTAAACCTGGAATATAAGTTTGCTCAGTTTAACAAAGTCCTGCTGTTGGGTGTGATTACAGTTCCCTGCAGATTTTTTTTCCCCCACATTTTATCATGTTACAGCTTCAAACTACAATATATCCCATCGGGTTTTTGATCGACGGGTCGACAACAACCAAAGGTTAAGTGAGAAGTGGAAGTATAAGACATGGTTTTCAATTTTTGCATCACAATCCAGTAGCAAGATGTGAGTTTGTATAGAACTGTCTCTACAAAATAAACGTCACCACATGATACAGCCATCACCATGTTTTGTTAAAGTACAATTAGGTCAAAAATAGTTTACGTTATTATGACGATGTTTGCTTAAAGACACTGAAGTATAACCTTCTCTAACAAACCTCAATACAATTTAAGAGAATATCTTAATTTATACTGAATGCAGATATTACACTGAAAATTATGTAACTTGTTTTTATTTAGGGGTACCAATGTAGATGTACTACAATTTCCCTGAGGGAAAGTCCCAAAGGGATTAATAAAGTTATTTTGTGTTATCTTAAAGAGGGCTGAATCTGCATAAAACTATTTATGGGTGTTTATTTGCAAACTTAAAAATTCCTATTTTCCTCCCACTTCATGACTACACACTGTGTTGGTCAGCCACACGAAATTGCAAAAATATACATTCAAATGTGTGGTTCTAATAAATTTGTGCAAGCCACTGAATATTGCAATACAAGCTAGAGGATTCATAAATAAAACTGAACAAAATCCAGTGGTAATTAGGTACAACTTGTGTAAATCCCTCCTTTAGTAAAATAATAATCACGTAGCAATGAAATAGACTGCTACAAACTGTTCAATACTTAATTTTCAAGTAAGATGTTAAATTAATCAAGAGCTACCATGCAGTGCATACCAAGTTATACTAAAATAAGCAAGCATGTTCCATGTAGAGTGTAATGACTCACTGCTGTTGCCATCCATCCTCCAGTCTGGTTTTTTCTACAGTGTGTTGTACATTTAGGGTGTAACCACAGTGTCAAAACAATCAGGATGCGAGAACGGCCTCATCGTTTTCCAGCGAACTGCACTGTCTGCCCACAAATTGATTCCAATCTTGTCGGTGAAACGCAGACTTCCTTTCATGTTGTCGCTTCGCACAGAGAGAGTCATACGCCATCGTCTCTGAAATAGTGACATGTTCCATCCTGTTTCACAGTAAAAGAAGTAAACAGCACTCAACCACATGTTGTAGTTACTAGTAAGTGACTATACAGCAAAAGCGAGGCAACTTTTCTAACGGTACAACTCGTCTGCCGAGTGTCGGCTTTACACCAAACCGAGGACGGCAACACGATGGCAACACCTCGTCTGCTGCCAGCAACGTTGCCTTCAAAGTCTATGACGCTACCGTCTCTTTAAACATGTTCCATTCAACTGCTCTGACATTAGTTGACCATTATCTGTGTGAGTCCGTCTTACAGAGATAATGAGAGGATCCATACATATATCATGAATTAAAAAAAAAAAAAAAAAAACATACTGCCTGGATTTATGTTCAATTATTTAAATAAAAACATTACTTGTGTTTTTGTTGTCAGTCGTGCGTTAACTAAAGATTCTTAATTGGATTGTTGAGTCTGAAATTAGTGTACATTTGCGTACGATGCGAATTAGCGACATTAGGCACAAAGGGAATAAAATGTTATTTTCTATTTGAACTATATTGATTATTTTGGCAAACATGACTCTGAAACTGAATTATAACCTCTTTTTAGAGTATGGGATTATTTACTCTAGGGCTGAAACGATTCCTCGAATGATTCGAGTACCTAGATCATTAAAATTCCTCGAAGAAAGTTTATCTACCTCGAAGCTTCGTTTAATTATGTAGCGTACCGTGTTCAGGCCAGATCATCATTTGTGGAGAGCAGCACTCTCACTTCGGCCTATGCGTTGTTGTGAAGGGCTAGCAGCATGGTGGTGACTTGTGCGACGTTTTGGGGACAAATAAGGATTGTAGAAGTTCGCGGTGCGATGGTTGGACTACGACACCTTTTCTGACGTTGGAATCGTGTCGGTTTTGGAGCGAACAGAAGGGATGGCAGAGAGAGCGAGATATCCGATTCCCCGGATAATCGTAAAAATATTCTACAGAGTCCTCAATTACTAAAACATTCTTTTACAACTGCCCTAATTTATTCCACAACATTTTATCAATATTTATTAATCATTTGAAAGAATAATTTAGTTCAGAGTTGCATGTTTCAAATATATGCGCAGGATTTCCTTGTTCAAATATTCTACCTATCTTATGCGTCTTTAAAATAATACCTGAGCTCATTTGCAGTCCGTTAATTTCTAATGTCACAAAAACGCGACAAGCCGAGGATTGAAACAACTAACTTTGAGAATCTCAATACATTTGTAGAAGAAGTTATCATTAAGCTGGTACATGTTCATAGCTTTTCTGACTGGAGCATTTTACCAGCTAAAATTCACAAGGTCTTCCAAGTGAGCACTTCTACTTTCATGAAGCAGATCCTTATCCGGCTTGTGGTGGCAAGACACTTCTGACAGGATCTTAGGTATGAGTAAGGCAAACATCAGTCAGCGTCAGTGGTACGCATGCAACAAGTTGGTCAAGTTTAGATTGGAAACAGATTTAAATCAGAGAAGAGGTTGGCAGAACGCATCAGGTGCTTTCACAGTGAAAACACATTGGTGGGCAGAGGACGGCAGACACTCATCGTCCACTTTCATTTTTGACTTTTAATGATGCATTTTAATTGCTTTTTTGGTATTATTACAGAAGACGTAACAATTTAAGCGGTTAAAGTGCGGCACTGATACATTTCCTTACTTCAGTCATACCCCAGGATGGATATTGGACCTTGTCACAAAAGGAAGATTTTATTTAAAAGGAAGGGGGGGGAAAAAGGAATATATATTTTTATATCCAACAGTGTTAGTATCTTTGCAAAATTAAATGGGGGGGCGATTAAACTGCACAAAAGTGGTTTGCATTGCCTGATCCATAAAGAGTTAAGAGAAGTTCAAATGAGAGAACCTGGAATCCAGGGTTCCTCCTAAAACAATTAAAATGTCTCTGACCTCCTGCCGGTGGGTCTGCTTTTATGGAAATTGCAAACACATGGCTGTGAGAAAACACACAGAGAGAGAGAGAGAGAGACACATACACACACACACCCACACACACACAGTTTGAGGCTGACAAACCTTTGCAGCTGTCCTTTTGACCAAACTGCTCTGTGGATTTAAGGACATAAAAACTGCTGCTTAAACTCACAGAATAGCAAAAGAAAAAAATAAAGACTGTTTCAAGTTAATAACCTTCCTGTCACAGCTCACTGAGGGTCTGATCTATTTATACATCTTTACCTCATGTTGAATGCCAGAGGAGTTGCTGTCTATGAAGTCTTTGTTTATATAAATAGATGCCTTCCATGTTTCCATGTTCACTTTCAGCAGCCTCACCGCCATCAAAACCCGTCCGCGTTTGCGTTTTAAGCAACGTGCAACATGTAAAATCATGCGATTGCAGCACCATGGACAGAAACACGAGAGGATTTATTATTACAACAACAACAAAAAGAAAAAGAAAAACGCCTTAAAGCAGGAAAAACTCTGAACCAACTCACCTTCTTTAGCCCGTTTCTTCCGGACCAGCGTTCCTCCTAATTTCCCCAGAAAGGATTCGTCTTTTTTCATCTTTGCCGGCTGCAGGCTGGCGGATGCGCTCGGAGTCAGAGACATGGTTCTTGTTGCGGCTCTTCTCTGTCGGCCAACCCCTTTTTTTTATTATTATTATTTTACCTCCGTCTGTCTTATTCTCTCTGTTATTCCGCTCACTCCTCCCAGATCTGCATTCAGATTATCCAATCACAGCCCAAACAGACAGACACACTGTCTCATTCTCTCTCTCTCTCACACACACACAGTAATCAGGCTTCTTCCATGAGGCAGCCGCGGTGGTTTGGCTTTAACGCAGATGATTCACATGGGAGGAAAAAGTCTCTATTAGCTGCGGCTAACCCACAGCGCCACCCACAGGCCTGCAGATGTCGTTCATTTTTGTCGGGTTTAGGTTTTACACACACAAACACACCCCCACACACACACACACACTCACACACACCCCACACACCCACACACACACCCCCACACACACACACACACACACACACACACACACACACCCTACTAACAGGGGACTGTCAGCCTTTGTCTAGTTTGTTGAAAAAGCAATAAAATTTACATTAAAGCTCTATTAGCATAATATGACTTAAGTTTGACTTTTTCTCTCTCTCTGAGGATTTCTGTAGGCTCTAGTGGCCTGTATTTTTTGAAGGTAGGCTGACAGGAAAGAGGGGAAGACATGCGGTGAATGTCACCGGAGCCGGGAGTCGAACCCGCGGCGAGGACCAAAGCCTCCTCCAAGGCCTCCTCCAAGGCTACTATTTCCCATATTAAATCCTCCTCCATTTCCCTGTATTCAGTCTCCCTGCTACCAGGAGCACGACCTTCCACGCCCTTCTGGAGGGTTTAGTCCGTGGAGGCGTGCTTCAGTGTGTGTACACAGGTTTGTCAGGTGGTTAGGTCAGGTGTCAGGTGGCACCCCACCACCCAGTTTGTGGTGGGGTGCTTAAATGTGGGTACCCAGGTTTGTGTGGTTCCCTTTAAAGCTCCAGGCCTGGTTCTAAGTCTGGTCCAGTCAGAGTCCTGGTTCCTGGAGCGCTAGAGGGCGGTCCAATGAACCTCCATGCGGGCTTTGGGTGCACTAAACCCAGGTTGAAGACCTCCATGAGTTCCCCCTGGTTCCTCCAGAGCAGCCATCCCTGTTAGTGCCTTCCATTTGTGGACATCTGGTGGACGCTCCCTTATTTGTCATATTAAGTCCCCCTATATGTCCCCATGTTAAATCCACCCATATTTCCCATAGTAAATCCTCCCCCATGCCCCTGTAGACACTCCACTCAAATGTCCCAGAATATGTGTTTACTTCACATGTAGCTGATTAAACCGTGTGTGCGTTTACTGCCCTCTGTTGGTTAGGACATAACAAAACACTCCCAGACGGTCTACACTTCTTTATATGGCACTTTAGTAAACTTTAACAACACTAAGTAAAAAAATGCAACCAAATCAAAGAAAAATCACTAAACACTTCAGTGTATAATAAGAAATCCTCTTATTTATTTTTTCCGGTTGCAGCTTCTGTTGTGTCAAACATGTAAAACAAATTTATTAGAATAGAAATGGATAGACAAGCATTAAATAAATGCATTGGCCTACATTTATATAAATGTGTTAATATACGCACCATTTTACAACATCTGTTTTAATTTATTTGTATTTTTAACGGTTAATTATTACATTGTGGATTTAATAAACTATTTAAACTTGTAAATGATTGATGAACTTTTTTATTTATTAAAGATATGTGTTACAATTTTAGCAACGGCAAAATATATAAACGTTTAATTGACAAATTATTTTTACGCTGGATTGTGGGACTCTGGGTTCTTGATTCGTTTAAGTGGTTAAAATAAGACTAAAATGTTTAAATTCAGTGTTGCATCACTAAACGGTTCAATTTCAGTCAATTCCACCAAATACTTTTTGTGTTTTGGAGGGTTTTTTTGGCCACCCTTCAGAAGTCCTTGGAAAAAATAAGTTGGAAATCAGGTGACTACGATAATTATTTTATACCCAATTCAAACAGGACAGAAAATTGGGTGAGAAAACAATAAGAGGATTCTTACAGTAATGACTTACTGTATGTGATATTTTTATTGTCATATTTCTTCAATGGATTTTTTATTTTTATCCGAACAGCCATCAGTGCAGCGTAGTGATATGAGTGCAGGGTTTTATAATGTCCACAAACCAAAATATATTCGCAGTCACTAGTTCCAGGTATATAACATTTTATTTTATTTATTTATTTTAGAAAAAATGCATCAAATGAAAACAAAGCAGCAGAATATTATAATACAAATATTTTATAGCATTTTTTTCCCCCCTCAAGATGCCCTAACATAACAGTAAAGCTGAATGTGTTTTCTGGACAGCTGCTTATCTAATCAATGTTTCTTTTCCTTCTTTTTTTTTTTTTTTTTTTTTTGGTTGCATAAAGTCGTTTTGCATATCTTCTAAAAACAGCACTGTTCACTAAGCCTGCAATGCTACATTCACTAAAGAGACACCCATTTTTTTTTTCTGCTGGCTTGATCCTTAAAATAAAACCAAAATGACTAGTAAGCTCTCTTCGTGACACGAGGTTTTTGCTTTGCTACAGTTACAGTGTGATACAGAAGTTCCACTTGAACTTTTCCACATTACCGCCACAGACGTCAATCGACTTATCGGGATTTTATTTGATAAACCAACACCGGGTAAGCTGAAGAAAACATGATGCATGGCTTTTCTTTCAAAAATAAAATTAAAAAAAAAAGATTGTGGCATACATTTGTATTTGTCCTTCTTTACTCTAAAACCCCAAAATAAAGTCAAGTGCAAATGTTTTCACAAAGTACTGAATAAAGTTCTGTGAAATTTAATATCAGAAACAAACGAGTGGCAAGAACAAGATGTGAGACTGAGTATGTAAAGCCCTTCAATCAGATACCTTTCATCCACAGGTCATGTGGGAGAATATATCGATGACAGGCCGATTATTAGTTGAACACCAGTTCAATTACCCTATATGAACAGCCAGAGCTGTGATTTTGATCAGTGCTTATCCCCCATGCTGGAATGGTCAGATTATTATTTAATTGTGGCCGGGCTTGAAATTGCATGTTCACAGACGTTATCCATCCGGTCTGACTGAACTTGAGCTGTTCTGCAAAGCGAAATGGGCAAAAATGTTACTCTGCCGTCGTGCAAAGCCAGCAGAGCCACACTTGGAGCTGATGGTTCGGTAACTGAATAAAAATGCTGCTCTTTTCCGATTTTTATTTCGTAAACATTCGCGTTCACTGCATCGATGGAGTTTGTGGATGTAGCACGACAAACCGCGAACGAGTTCCGAGAGCTGTGGATACTTTTGCGAGGCGCTGTACCTGAAGGGACCGGCGCTGTGGAAAGTTAGGGCAGAGAGATATTGCACGACTGCTGTCAGTCTGGAGGCGCTCGGCGTCGCTCAGCTGCCATGCTCCTCCGGGTTTCGCCTGAGGGTTCTTAATAGCCGCATGCCTTAATAGTCGTCCCCTCGGCTCACCACCTCCTTGCAGGTGGGCCTGAGGAGGATGGTGTGCTCGTACTGGGCGGTGTAACTGCCTTTGATGTCGCACAGAGGCGGGTAGGGGTCTATAATGCCGAGGTCGCACAGGTTCTTCAGCGCCATCAGGTACTTGCTCTCACCCAGGCGGTCCAGCCAGCGGCGGCAGAAAGCCAGCGTGCCGAAGTTCTCGTTGATCACGTTCAGCAGGTGTTTAGCCCTTGGCAGTCTGGAAAACAATTGAGAGTGTTTTAGATAAAATACTAAAAAAATGAACCATTTGAGAAGGATAAATGCGAAAGTTTAACCTTATCGGCACATGTCCCACGTTGAAGTTCTTCATGTAGTGAGAGCACTCCATGTCGTCGTGGACGGCGCCTCTTCCGGTACTGCCGAACGTCTCAATGGCGTAGGCTTCACCTTCCTGAAAGGCAGCAAAAGAGGCACTCATTACCCTGCTTGACACGATGTGAAAAATTGCCATGAAAACTTAAAAAAAAAAAAAAAATGTCAGGAACGAGAGGACGCAGGCACTGCAGAAAAACGGGGGGCTGAATGACAGAGTAAATTGGACCAAAACCTCCAGTTGTCAGAGCTGCTGATTTATTCGCTTGAGGTGTAATGAGGACGGCAGCGACCCCTGGGCTTTGATTGGCTGCGTCTCGCTGACATTTTGTGCCACTGTCATCCCGGGCTTGATGTCGGAGTCCCCTACCCTCCCCCGTGGTATTAGCTGATAACACCGCGCCGCCCTCTGTCGCGGCACCGATAATCAGTCAAAGTGCTCGCAGCCCCCGCGGCACGCCCAGCTGCTACTCCTCTCTCTGATCACAAAAGCAGGGGTAATGGCCCTGTTACACCGACACACTTCAGCTAAAAATACAATGTGCAAAAGGTGCCACATCAGCATCCGACCTCCCCACCCACCCCCTTCCCCGTTCCTCTCCTCCTGCAGCCTTCAGGTAAAAAGCTTGACGCAGCAACTTGCCAATTAAAAATGCTTGCTTCTGTCCAAATGCAGCTGTTTACTGTGGCTGTGTTTCGAGGCGGCTCGGTTTCTTTGTGTGGCAGAACTTGGCCTGTGTGCGGACTGTGGATTTGCTGCGATAGGCCGACACGACGCAACGCACGATTGGTGAGCTAGGAGGAAATGTGTCCTTAAAAGAAAAGGAACTGTTGAAATGAAAAATCTGAAGGGTTTTAATGCTTTGTAGGATCACCTTTTTGCAACAATTACAGCGGCAAATCTTGTGAGTCTACCCGCACTGCACATGTGGAGAGTTACTTTTTTTCCCCAGTTCTCCAATTTTACCGCTTCTTGTTTTAAAAAGTTGAATAAATAAGTAATACTGAGATCAAATTCTGCATAGGGCTCTACTTAGTCCTCGTGAAGTTAGCTGCACTTGATTTTATTCAAGGATTTCATAGTCATCTTTTTGTAAAATAGCCAAAAATCCATGTATTGTTTTTCTCCCACTTTGTCCCCCAATGGATTAGATTTCAACATTTAAATAAAGGACTCCGTAAATGTGACATGAACAGAAACTTCTTCATCTGATGCTGGTGTTTATTGGTTACAGCAGTCCTTTCCGTCCTTAACGCTGTCCTTTGCGTAATTATGGTTTTGTATAAAGCAGTCCATTGTCAGTGCCAAAGGCAGTTTTTAACTAGAGTGAATCCTTTGGCTTTCCGTTCGATTAGAGATGTGAGATTAAAGTGCTGCTGATGAGTGCGACCACAGAGCGACAAAGTGGAACGCCTCCCCACACCTTAGCGTAGCCCAACCAGCCGAATCCTCATCCAATTACACTTAAGCATTAAAAAAGGTTTATTTACAAGGTCAAACAGCCAAGAAGTGCCTCATTTCAGCTGCTGCAGCAGCAGCAGCAGCGTTTGGCTTCTTATGTGGCAGAGTTTAGGAACAAACACTTTTGCCAAAGACTTAATTTGAGTGCAAACCTCCATCCTGGTCGCCTCGCCGCCTTTTACGATGGGAACGGTCTTCCCTGAGTGTATCCTGTACTGTCCAATCGAATGGCCGTTCAGGTTTCTGACCGGCTTCACTGCAAGGGAAACAGAAAAGCTTTCATTCATGCGTTCGCAGCAGAGACTGACTGGGTCAGCGGATGCAGAACACAAGCCTCCTTTCACCTTGGTACGTTTTTCCGTCTATCTCAACTTCGTAAGACTCCATGACCTCCTGGATGGTCTCGCCAACGTCGCACAGGCGCACATCGATCCCGGCACACTGGGAGAGATCCGGTACTCTGAGTCAGCTGATATGTGCGTGAAATATATTTACTCATGTAACAAATTGAGTTTTTACTTGAAGATGATAATTTTGGGTTTGTGTTGCCATGATAAAATAATTTAAAATAGCTTCTCCTGTTGGATTTAAAAGCTGAATTCATAGTTTTGAAAATGTCGCCCTTGTCAAGACGCTGGAGAAACTCTTAGCTGTTTCAGTTCTTAGCTCTGAAATAGAACATTTTTATCATTTTTATGTCTTCTCCTGCTCTCATTCCACAAGGCTCTGTTCGTGGACCTCTCCTTTTCTGTTTTTTTATTCTGTGCTCTCTCTTTGGTACTGGTTTTAAAGACAAATCTTTCCACTCGTATGCGGATGAATGGTAGTTTTGTTTTTAGCTAAGTACAAGTGTAAACAAGCGAGTGCTCTGTCCAAACTTTACTTGATTTTCTTGCAAACATTAGGAGTCGGTTGGCATAAACTGTTTGCGACTTTAATGAGAGGAAGAACGAGGCGGCATTGTTTAGGCCTAATGCCCGAAGCATTATCCGTTACACTGAGCATTCTCCCCTGTGAGAAATCCCTCTGGAGTAAAAATGGACACCAACCTGAAACTTGACAGTCAAGTAAACTCGAGTAAGAGTCAAAAATGAAACCAGGAGGCAATAATATGCATTCTTCTATCACCTCTCACTTGAATCGCTGCAGTGCACGGCTTCCACTGCTCCCCTAACTGCGGTGAAACACAGTCGATTGATTTTTAACTGGAGGCCCTCACCAACTTTGGCTTCCTGTTAAAAAATCTTTGCGTTTGTCTCAGTATCTTTGCTCCATTTGTCCCTCTGAGCTGCTGCACTGATATGAATCGTCTCGTTCCAACAGGACCAAGTGGACCAGATGCTTTAAAGCTGTTTAAGGTGAGACGTAACGATATGTTACTGCATGAATTGGTCCTCTAATGCTGTGGTCAGCTTTATTACTGCTTAAAGTGTTTTATAAATAAAGTAGAATAATGTGACAGGGGATTAAGGTAATAAAGGTCCCTTTTATTCCAGTTTCTCTCAAACAATAATTACTTTCCAGGCGTAATTCGTATAAACGTCCCAACGCTACCTTCTGTTCACATACAGAAGGACGTGTCCCATTTACCCCCGTGAATTACGGCGTTTGCTTACAGAGCATTTTTTTCCCATTACATTCGCTCATATTTACCCAGCGACATTTTTTTTTTTTCTCCGAATCAGCCATTTGAAGCAGCGTTCTCAAGAGCACCGTGGCATTACGTTAGAGGTTACATCGCAAACGAGCTGTTTACTTAAATAAGGAGGTTTCTGTAAATATGCCTGGAAGACAGGAAACGTAGACTCTCAATAATTAAATTTATTGTATCTGAATTGTGTATCTTATTGTAAAAAAAGAAGAAGTGGGGGGGAGGACGGTGTTACCCTGATGCCGGTGTTTGTCGCATCCCTGACAGCCTCCAGCAGTCTGTCGTACTTTGGATTGAAAGTGACGGTGAAGGCGCAGTCGATGATTCGACCTGAAAGATGAAACGATTTAAATGTTCGTTCTCACACATTGCATGAAATGATCACTTTTCTAAAACGTCAACATTTGCTGTTCGTTTCCTATTTTCCCTCCATGTAGATAAGAATTTATAGAATGGGAAGAAAAATAAGCATAATTACGCTTTAAAAAAATAAAGTAAATAAAAACCTAAAAAGTGTGGCATGACTTCAGTCAATACCTATCTGACCTTTCACCTTTCTCTATAATTGTTTCGCAGTGCGTGTCATTTTTTCCCATTTTTCTTCGCTAAATACCACTATGTCAGAATGGAGAGCCTGTGTCGCAGAGTCTCGATTTATTTTAGGTCTGGACTTTGACTAGACCCTTCCAACACATGAAGAAGGTTTTTTTTATCCAAACCATGTGACTCTGCGTTCATGTCTAAGATGATTATCCAGCTGAAAGGTGAACCTCCACCTGGTTCTAGGCCTTTTGTAGCCTCTGACGTCCAGATCTTCACTCAACAGTGGATTTCCCGTTGAAATCCACTGATTTCCCTGGAGCAATCCTCCTCTTTCAAACATCCTTTACTTTTAAGGCATAATTCGTAAAAATGTCCCAGCTACTAATGTCCCAAAAATGTCCCAAAAACTACCCATGTTTCATTTACCCCCTGTGAATTACACTGTTTGTTTGCAACGGATTGATTAATTGATGGACATTACAGTAAAATGGGTTCATTACAAATCCATGTCAAACTTTTAACATTTTTTGCAGGTAAAATCTTAAAGGTTCATGTATCATTTTTCATTTTCCTGCCATCTTGCAATTATACATTTTGTGTGTATCAATTAAAAATGTGGTGGTAGTGTCACAAACAACTAAAACTCATGGTAGTTATACACAAAAGCTGTTTCTTACTGGGGTAAGACACTAAATTAATATGAAATCCCCTTCTCCCGCCAAGTGTGAAACACGCCTGCGCAGCTCGGAAAAAAGCGCCTACCGTTGATGTGGGTACCAAAGTCGACCTTGCAGACGTCGTCGTAGCGCAGCACGGTCGGGTCTCCGGCGTTGGGGGTGTAGTGGGCGGCGCAGTGGTTGATGGAGCAGCCCGTCGGAAATGCCAGGCCGGCACTCAGCCCGTTCTCCTTGATGAGCCTCCTGGAGCAATCCTCCAGCTTCTCGCTGCCGCCAACAGAAAGCAGCAAAGACGGACGGTGAAGGAGGAAGAACGCGAGCTAGCGAACTTTTGAGGAAAGCTTGGCGGCTCGTTTCTAACCAGATGTCGATCATGGCCATCCCCGGTTTTATCCAGCTCCTGACGTAGGAGCGCACCTGCCGGTGGGCCTCGGCCGCCTGCCTGAAGTCGCTCCACATCTCCTCATTGGCTCGGTCCATCGCCCGCTTCTCCTCGCTGGTGGTCCGCCACGCGGCGCTGCGCCTAGAGGGGTTTGCAGCACTTATTACGAGCAAAAGACACACTTTTGCAGATAGACATATTCAAGGTTTATGTGGGGACCTAAATAATGATTTAAAAAAAAAGGCGCTGCAGGAGACTTCTGGCAAAGTGTGGAGGTCACACACCCGTCTTTCGATGGGGGGTATTCACACTCCTCTCCCTTTGGAAAGTCCCCGCTGGGATAGAGCTCACAAATAGGTACTGAGGGAGGGTCAGTCTGTCCCTTCGCTGTGGCCCAGATAGAGGAAAGTAGAAACGCAGGAAAGAAGAGGGATACAGGGCAGGAAAACAAGTTAATGAACACTGATATTTACACTTCAGAACACAAATCCTGCAACTAAAGGAAAGCATCTGTTGTCTCTTATATTGCTTATTGTTGCTGCACGCATGCTAAATGCACATTTTGTCACTTTAATTGGGATTTGGTGTGATGTACCACCATACAGCAGTGTAAAATCAGGAAGAGAAAGGAAAGTGACCTGTGCTATTCAAAATTTCCTTTTTTTTTTCCTTTTTTTTTGCTAAATAATTTTCTTAAGGGTTTGCTGTGTGTCAGTATTCAGCACCCGGAGTAGAACCGCCTTTCTCGCTGATTTATGGTTTGTCTCTGACATATTTCGCTCCTCTAGATACTTCAATGTTTCCCAATTCTTTTTTGCAAACAAACTTAGCCCCAGTTAGGAAACAGAGCTCTGGAGGCATCAGTTTTCAAGTTCTTGCCACAGATTCTCTTAGGCCTGGACTTTAACTGAGCCGTTCTATGAACCTGGTCTCATTTTAAGCTTGCAGAGGTTTGCTGGAAGGTGACCCTTCACCCCAGTCTTTAACTGTTTTCCAGCCTTTTTTTTCCCCTCTGTCTTTATTTCCATCCATCTTGACCAACTTCCCTGTCCCTGCAGTCCCACAGCACAATGCTGCCGGCGCCATGTTAAAAGCTTTCAAAAACTTCATTTTATTTGCCAGTATCAGAGTAAAGAGGGCTGATTAAACTTTCTATATTTATATTTACTGAAAATGTTGCCAATCACACCTCCTTCCCCTTCCACTTCACAGTTATACACTATTATGTTATTGGACTGCAATAAACTAAAGCTTTAAAAAAAATAAATAAATAAATGAAGTTGTCACATGTTAAAATGCGGAGATGCTTTGAGTGTTTGGGTAAGTTTGTTGGTTGTAGACTGATTTGTTTTGCAGTGCCTTGCCTCCTTTCTTCTTCTTCTTCTTCCTCTTCTTCTTGACAGCAGAGTTTTCCCCTTCATCGCCATCTGTTGAAGGAACCATTAGTTTGCGATGCAGCTATTAAAGCAAGGAAATATCACTGATGGGACACCCCCAACTCCACGCAGGCGCATTTCCCGGGGCGTCCGCTCAGAAATCAAACATCGCGCTGCAGACGAGGGCGGCCGAGTCTCGCAGTGGCACTTTTACGACACTTTGAGCTCCAGCAGCACCACTGCTGCAGGTGAGGATGACTGTGGGAGATGAAGGCGATACCTTCCTCTGCATCCTCGGGCCTCTCCTTATCCTCCAAGATCTGCTGCTCCAGCTGCGCTGCCACTTCGCCGACACCTCCGGCTTCTCCAGAGTCTCCCTCGGCTTCGTTTGTCCCTGCTGCAAAGTCACATACTGTTGTGCATCCACGTGCACACACACACACACACACCCACACACACACAGAGTTGATTATTTGTGGTTCATCCCAAGAAAGTGTATCCGCTACGTTCTGAACTTGGCAGAGATTGTGAATAATTCCTTCACTACACCTTAGTCTTTATCCTCAAGGGCATATGTATCTTGCAGCATTATGACATTAAGTGCTGTGGTATAAACATGGCTTATAATGCAGCAAAAGCACCTCAGCCTTTTGTTAAGGATTTTGTGCCTCGTTCTTATAAATAAGTAGCTATAATGAGGCGACTTCTTTTCTTTTTCTTCTCTTTTCTTGCATAATTTCCCTGCATTGAACTGTTGCTGCTCCCATTAGATGAAATGAAACTAAATTAATATGAAATCCCCTTATTTTGTACTTGCAGGACAACTCTGAATCATTTTCTAAAAATCACTTTTGTTTTTTTTTTTTTTGTTTTTTTCAAACTGAGTTGCAGCCTAAAAGAAGAAGAAGAAAAAAGAAAAATTCCCTCTGACAGGTTGGAAACTCTCCTGTGTTTTACGCTCTTTTACCCCGAGCCAGAGAGAGACATAAAGAAGGGGGGCACATTTTGCGCGCTGCAAACCCCCCCCCCCCTCTGCCCTCCACAACCCGCAGCCCCCAAGACGACCAAAGTGATGCGCCTCACCTGGCCCGCTCGTCCGGCTCCTCTTCTTCTTTCTTCTCTTTCTCTTCACCGCGTCCTCTCTGTCTCTGTCGTTCAGTTCGTCCCCGTTGAGAAGTTGAGGCTCCACTTCGCGCTGCCGCTCCGGCTCCGCCATCACCAAACGACTGAGAGAGAGGAGGAGTGACGCATAGTAAAGGCTGCTGGGGAGCCTCCAAGTGGTCGAAGCGGATAACAAAAAAAAAAAAAAAAAAAAAAAAAAAGAAAAAGAGAAAAGTCAGCGGACTGTAATGACTTATTAACGACAGTTTCACCTGGTGGGAATAGAGGGAGGAGGAGATGCTGCGTCTTTGTGGCTACCAAAAAGAAAATTGCGGGTTTTTTTATTTATTTATTTATGTTTGGCTTTTACAAAACAATATTTTGGGTGAAAACTGTAGTAGGTTTTGCAACCAGAGCCGGCCACAGGCATAATTGAACCACGCTGCTGTTTCAGAACTGTTTCTTCCATCAGCGGTACCTGATGGGCCAGACTTGCCTTAAAGGGGTAACAGCAAATATATATTGATAGTATTTTTTTTACTCAAATATTAGTATTTTCTTTTCAATGAATGTGTGTTTGGGGTATTAAAAAAAAAAAAAAACAGTTTTTTTTTTTCAAATTAGGTGAGTTGCATTAATAATTTAGGGTCTTTATGAGGATAAGCAATATTCAGATATTTAAAAATTATTAAGTTATATTGGTTTCTTTGGGAACAACATGGAGTTATTGGCAAGGTTTAACCTTCCCTGCATCAAATTGTACCTGCTGATGTGTAGAACTACCTATCAATTCATTGCAATTTGGATTAGTAAAGTACAATTTCCGTAGCGGATCGTGCACCAAAGCTGGCTTCGGCCCAGGAGCCCACATGCTTGTAAATCCGGCCCTGGGGGGGTCCAGTGGGCGAGCTCCCCATTCTCAGCAGCTTGCAGCGACCGCATAAAAGTGAGTGTGTGTGTAGGTGTGTGTGTGCGTTTGTTTCTAATACCTTGTGGGGACCATTTTCCTGACACATGCTACATTGTGGGGACCCACTGCTCCTTGTGGGGACTGAAGCCTGGTCCCCACAAGGGGAAATGCTGTTTTTGGGTCAGGGGTCATATTTAGACCCCTGACCCAAGGTTCTAAAGGTGTGAATTGAGTTTTGGTTAGGGTTAGGTTAGGGTTAGGTATGTAATGGTTAGGGTTAGTTAAGTACATAAAATGCTGACTAGAAAAAAAATCCCCACATCGTTGTTGCGCCCCTATGCGTTGCATGCACTGCATAGTGGCCTTTTGCGCCACTGTCCTCGATGGCTGACAATCTATAAGTAGGTAGAAATAATGAAAATCTGCAAAGTATCATAACTTAAACTTAAAGCTCAAAATGACTTTAAAATTTCACTTATATCATCTTTCATTTGTAACACACTCCTTAAGGTTTCTGTGTTGGAGGTATGTAGAAATGGCCCAAGCCTTTAAGGGGCCTCAAGCAGATTTTCATGTGGTCCGTCCAGGCACGTGCAGGGGGGGATTGAGCCCCTGCCCCTTTTATCCTTGATGCCCCCCTAGTGTCCTTTTTGAGTTTTGTTTTGTTTTTTTCAAAAAAAAAAAAAAAACAATAAACTTTTTAAATTCTTTTTTTTTTGTCTGTATGTCAGAAGGTCTGTTTGTGCCCCTCAACATTAGTATTTGGCTAAATATAATAATGTATCAAAATGAACTAGTCTGGCTGTCCTCAGTCTAATAATGACTCAGTTTCTCTGCCTCCATGTTGTTCAGACATCGGGTCCATGATGAGGAGGAGGGGGTCGGATCTGTGCGCTCTAACTATCAAAGATTCAGAACAGTGTATGAATATTTTGTTCATTTTTAAACCTGTTCAAATGTTAAACTTGATAGAATGATACAAAAAAAAACACTATTTAAATTAATGGTTTTAATATACCATTGTCAATCTAAACTTAATATTTAACTATTAAAATCCCTGTTTTAATCCCGCGCCTCCTGAAATATACACTTCAAACGTTCGTCATGATTAATCATTTACCTCAAATGATTAAGTGATGCAGTTGCAAAGGGTTAATACTTTGAGTTATGCAGAACTGATCTGACCGTTTCCATAGCAACGATCAGAGCAAGACATTCTCCCAGAACTACAGTAAGGTCATTGTAGCTATGACCTCACTGTCTATGACACAGATCTATGTCATAGATCAAAGAACATCTGAGGTGATAAATGCTTCCATCTCAAAACACCAGGTAGTCGACAAACAGCTCTTTGGTGATTAGCTCTGCGATTTACAAGAATTTTTCAAATGGAGGAGGTCTTAATTACGATGTTTTTTCCCCTGGGATTTGGGACCGGATATTTGGTGACAACTGGTGTCCGAAAGATCTTTAACACACTGCTTCCTAGTATTCAATTTGAAACTAGTTGCTTTCAGGACAACTCCATCGAATACGACGAGTTCGATGCATTCCTTTTTAATCCTTCCCCGGCAGGGAAAGAAACTTCCCTGGCCGCGAGAGACTCACAGCAAACTGGCCCGGCTGGGGCAGTTTGCTGTGAGTCCACAGAATTTGATGAAATTGATGCGTACCTTTTTAATCCTTCCCCTGCTGTGAAGGAAACTGCCCCGGCTGGGGAAGACTCACTGCAAACTTCCCCGGCTGGGGAAATTTCAACTCCTCCACCTCTGACAAAAGCGGCATTAGAAGATTGGACTCATCCAGAGAAAATTGTTCCAGATGATGATGCCATCGATAAGTTCTTATCATTTTTCAACAAGTAATTTTAAAGATGAATTTGTTAAAGTCTGGGACATGCCTAACCTTTCCTTAACCTTAAACATGTTTTAAGAGATGCTCATAAATTTTAACATATTTGGTGACCGCAGGTGTCCGAAAAATCTTCAACAAATTGCTTCCTGGTATTCAATTTGAAATGAGTTGCTCACAGGACAACTCCATCGAATACGACAAATTTGATGCGTTCCTTTTCAATACTTCCCCGGCTGGGAAAGAAACTTCCCTGGCCACGAGAGACTCACAGCAAACTGGCCCGGCTGGGGCAGTTTGCTGTAAAATCTAAACTACTGAGATTTTAGAGTGTGAAATTTCAACTACTCCTCTTACAAAAGCGGCCTTAGAAGATTTGACTCATCCAGAGAGAATTGTCCCAGACGATGATGCAATTGATAAGTTCTTATCATTTTTCCATAAGTAGTTTTAAAGGTTAATTTGTTAAAGTGTGAGACATAGCTAACCTTTTCTTAACATTAAACATGTTTTAACAGATGCTCATAATTCTCTTTAGGCTGAGATACTCTTTAGATGTAAAACTAAGAGGTTTCGGCTAGAAATAGTCTGTCTTTACCTCGACGGTTCTGGAACCAGTCTCCTTGGGAGGGACTGGACATACTTCCTCTATGGAGTTGCCCACGGTGAAAGGCACCGGGCAGGAGTGGGCATACTTGTTGCCCCCCGTCTCGGTGCCTGTACGTTAGGGTTTACCACGGTGAACGAGAGGGTAGCCTTCCTCTGCCTACAGGTGGGGGAACGAGTCCTGACTGTTGTTTGTTTTTACGGCCGAACGACAGTTCAGATTACCCACCCTTCTTGGAGTCCTTAGAAGGGGTACTGGAGAGTGCCCCTCCTGGAGACTCCCTCATTCCTGTGGGACTTCAACGCTCATGTGGGCAATGACAGTGAGACCTGGAGAAGCGTGGTTGGGAGGAACGGCCTACCTGATCTAAACTCGAGTGGTGTTCTGCTGTTGGACTTCTGTGCTCGTCACGGATTGTCCATAATGAACATCATGTTTAGGCATAAGGGTGTCCATATGTGCACTTGGCACCAGGACACCCTAGGTCACAGTTTGATGAGCAACTTTGTCATTGTTTCATCGGATCTGCAACCGTATGTCTTGGACACTCGGGTGAAGAGAGGTGCGGAGCTGTCCACCGACCACTACCTGGTAGTGAGTTGGCTCTGGTGGTGGGGGAGGATGCCGATCAGACCTGGCAGACCCAAACGTGTTTTGAAGGTCTGCTGGGAAAGTCGGACAGAGTCTCTGGTGAGACGGAGCTTTAACTCCCATCTACGGCAGAACTTTGAACATGTTCCAGGGGAGGTGGGGGACATTGAGTCTGAGTGGACCATGTTCCGTACCTCCATTGTCGAGGCGGCTTATTGGAGCTGTGGCTGCAAGGTCGTCAGTGTCTGTCGCGGCGGCAACCCTTGAACCTGTTAGTGGACACCTTCAGTGAGGGAGGCTATTTCTGCTAGGCTGAAGAAGGAGTGCTATTGGGCTTTTTTGGTGGCCTGTGGGACTCCAGAAGCAGCTGATGGGTACTGGCAGGTGAAGCGACATGCAGGTCCGGTGGTTGCTGAGGCAAACACTCGGGCATGGGAGGAGTTTGGAGAGGCCTTGGAGAAAGACTTCTGTATGCTTTGAGGCAATTCTGATCCACCATCCGGGCTCTCCAGAGGGGGAAGCAGTGCAGCACCAACACTGTTGATAGTGTTGCTGCAGCATTTTGTTGCAAACCTTGAAGGATCTTAGCTTCCTCCAGTCTGCTCTGTCCCTTCTTCTATTGCGTGTTGGTCCTGTCTGTTGTCCAGATGAACACCGAGGTGTTTATATTCTTCAACCATCTCCACTTCTTCTCCCATGATGGAAATTGGGTTGGATTCAAACCTGTTCCTCTTGAAATCCAGAATCATCTCCATTCTTTTGTTCTCCGGCTTCCTGGCCAGTCTGAATTCATGACTGCTAGGTCAACTGGTCTGTAAATTCTCCTTAGGTGTCAATAAAACAAATACATTTCATGAATAAAATAGCAAAAATAAAACATCAGGGCTGTACAGACTTTATTGCCTTGCAGCAATAAAATCTTGGGTTTGAATCCCGGCATGGGTTCTTCATGCATGTTCTCCGTGTGAATGAGCGGGTTCTCTCCTTGTTTATATTAATTATTATTATTAGTAGTAATAATAATAGCAATAATAATATGAACATTAATATATTAGTGTGTTTATCAATATACAATTAATTATATACTATGTCATTAATATGATACTTAGTAATATAGTAATTATTATATTGCTAAATACTGCACTAAAATGATTCTAATAAATCATAATAATTATTGTTAATAACAATAATAATAAATAATTATCAACATAATAAATAATATTAATTGTTATTATTTGTATTGGTGATTATTATTACTATTGATAATTGTAGTAGTAAAACTATAATAATATAATAACATAAAGGTATTATAATTTAATATTCTTCTTATTGTTATTGTTTTTTTAATAGTAATAGTAAGAATAATATCGCCACACATGCAAAAAAGACCAGAATATCCAGTCCATTACAGTTTTATGTTTTTATAGCTTGATGTTTATTTTGTGATTATTAATAAGGGATCGCTGTGGTAGAGTAACACTGCTCTAGTGTTGATCTGTCAGCGTTGGTGTTTAAGTTGCCTTTTTCATTTTCTAACAGAACTGAAACACACAGAATTGACATGACGCCCAGGGGGCAGTAGAGCAGTCCTCCGACAACCACACTGTTATTAGCTGTGTGTGAATTCAGGGTCTGTATACTTGGAAGGACGGATTTGTAGGCCGATTACGTCATAGCGTGGCGACAAGGCCTGTCCGAATTCGACGACTCCTTCAAATGCGTCCATCTTTTCCCCAAATTTGAAGGATGGGTCTGATATATCTTTCACGGCCCATCATATCCCATAATTCATTGCGGGTCCCGACCAGGCGTTCAGCGTCAATGACAGTGAAGAGCCACACATTATTTTGCTATTTTACACTTTAAATGAGACACAGCGTGATTTGGTACAACAGTTTTAGGCGAGAATGTAAATGTGTAGGTCTCAAACATCTGCTCGGTTCATCAATACATCACCTAATTGCAATGTTGCTCTGATATTTTCGGATATGTCTGCTCCCGTTGTGTGCCCCTTTTTTAACTTTGAGCCCCTGCCCCTCCAAAGGTCTCTGCACGGCCCTGGTTCGGATAAGGGTAAGTGTAAGGTTTAGGCTGTAGAAATGAATGGAAGTCAATGAAAAGCCCCTGCAAAGATAGCCGCGCAAACGTGTGTGTGTGTTCATGACAGGTGGCCTCCCAAAGTTGCACTCATCAACTTTCTCTGCGCTTCCAGGCGCGTCAGGGTTTCGGGTTTCTTGGTGGTGAACACCTGACCGCCACAGCGGCAGCCTAGCCGGCACGGTTCTTGTTCCGCGGGTCCACAATCATCTCAGGGCCCGAACTGTTATCGGGGATGATGTTTTCCTGTTTGCACTGAGACAGATACCCTTTGCAGCTGATGAATCGATGATGCGTAAACCAGGAGAAGTGTGCAGAGGAGTGCGTATCTTAGCAACAAGGTGAGCACAGCAGGAAAGAGGAAGGTCTGTAGAAATGGAAGGTAGATGTTTTTCTTGCCGTTTTGTTTTTACCGAGTGTAACAAGTGCACGTGGAATAAAAAAATTATTTTTATTTGGTATTAAATATCAGCTTAAATTACAATTACACACATCGCTGCAAAGCAAAACCAAATGAAGATGTGCCACGGAAGAGTTCTCCTTTAATGTAATAAATGATTATTGCTTCATTGCATTTTGTACAAAAAGATCTTATTTCTACTGTGTCTTATAAGAATTAACAGAGCAGAAGAAAACGGCCCACCTCGCTTTCTGGTTCTCAGGCAACAAGAGAGACAGAAAACCAGGCTCTCCGTTGATGAGGTCCAGCCCCATCGATGTTACAACCTGGCAATTCTGACTTTAAAACAAGAAATGTCATCCGACGATCAGACTGGACGGTGTTACAGCTCAGTCTCGTCAGAGCAGAGCTTCGGGTTTCTCCTTTTGTTCCGGTTCTTCTTCAAATTCTGACGTGTCCTGCTGACTTCCTGAAACTTCGTGCCTTACCGCTCTAGTTTTTCCATTGCAGAGGGAATCAAATCAATCAAATTTTAATTGTATAGCACATTTCAGCAGCAAGGCATTTCAAAGTGCTTTACATCATAACAAACATAAAAACACAAAGTCATGTAACACAGAATAAACGGTCAAAACATTCATTTAGACGGCCGTCAAATTTATAACTTGATATCCATTTATCTAAATGTTTTACTTTGTGCAGATCCTGATCTTTGACATACTTCCAGTCGTTTGATTTTAGACTGTCTATTGGCTAATTTTTACTTATCCCTTTCCCTATCACGTCACGGAATTTAAGCGCCTGTTTTCGCCGGACTCCGCCGTCCGTTTCACCACGGGTATTAGCCGGGCCCCGCTGCCCACAACAGGACAAGGTCTCAAACCTCGCAGCACCAGGCTCCGTACACCTTTACACGAAATTTTGAGCTAGGACTTCGCCGTCCTACACGGATTTTGTGCATTATTATTTATTTTTTTACCTCAAACCTTTTGTCACGGAATTTAAGCGCCTGTTTTCGCCGGACTCCGCCGTCCGTTTTACCGCGGGTATTAGCCGGGCCCCGCTGAATAAGAGCAGAAAGCCTCCAATTAGTTGGTCTGGATGGAAACGCTTCAATCACAATCCTTAACTAATCTTTGACTCTTCTCCCAAGGAGGACTCAGCTACTATTTGATAAGAATCCTTTACATCCGTGACTTCCCCAAATGGCGCCAGCTGTGGAAAAAAACGTGTCCTCGTTGTTCAGATTTATCTCATCGAAGTGAATAAATGTAATGGCTGCCAGCATGTGGCCAAGTGTAAGCTGTCACTATGAGCCCTAAACATGAAAGTGTCCGTCTCTCTAAGCTTAGCAAAAATATTTGAAGTAGTTCTTGAGCTGTTTTGCCATGACATGGATTGCAAATACACTTCTTGTCAGGGTCAACGACGCTGGGTCGCACAGCCATGAAAAAGAAGCTGTGCGTTTCTCATCTGCCAAGCTAAAGGGCGATTTCACCATTTTTAGTGGTTTGTTCATCCTTTGGTCATTTCAGGTTCAACGTTTTAAATGCGATTGTTCTTTAAAGCCGAATTGTTCTACGCTGAGCCAAGAGCCTTTAAAACACGTCTGTTATAAATAAATAAAAAGTATCATTTTCAATAGCCTATCTATTTGCATTTATGCTAACATGGCCTATGCTAAAGTGAGACACATTCAAACGACCCCTGAAACGTTGTGCACTTGATGCAGATGAATTAAAACAGTTTGTGTTTAAGACACATTTAAAATCTGCTGAGATCTTGTTAAATCCAGCTGTGGCTTTTGCAGATGCTGATTAATAGGCTGACAAATATCGCCAGTTTTAGTGTCTGTTGAGTGTTGAACTTATGTAAGAACGTTATTGATTAATCTAAATAGAAAGTCTTCAAATAGTCGAATGGATTTCAAGTCCGGGTTGTCTCCTCCAGATGTTGGATTCTGCTGGCGCGCAGGGGGCCAGACTCGGCCCCGTGTTTTTCTTTGACCAGGTGGGCTTCCGTACATTCACTCTGCAGACTGTCTTTTTTAAATTATTTAAAAATAAATAAATTAATCCAGGTTCATCGTTTACCTCCCTACAGCCAACGAGGCGAAATCCGGTTAAAGGCAACATTTTAAATTCCATGATGAGAAGCACGAAGCCACAGCCGGAAGATGCGCCACCGAGGCGGTAAGATCCTTTCTGTGAGTTTCACTTGTTGAGCTGTGCGTCTAACGCAACGGACCCGTTTCCTCACAGTCAGCGAGAGGAGGACCAAAAAGTCCACAGTGACAATTTGAGCAACCAGAACTCCTCAGGTATGGCCTGTGGGGACAAAGAGCGTGATCCATCATCATCATCATCCGTCAGCGCCGCACCAAAGGATCAGATGGACGCCTACAGGCGAGCGGCCCCTCATTTATTAAACGACTTGGCTCGCCTACTGTCGCAGCACAAGTGGTCGGAGGAAGACCGCACCCCCCGCGGCGTCGTCAATATCCTGAATTGCTCCTGGCACGATCTGACTGCAGGGGCGGCGCTCCGCCCGAGGAGGCCGCCGGCGGCGGCGGCGGTGGCGACAGGGAACCCGAGGAGCTCCAGAGAATCCCCAAAGTCGCAGAAAACACCCCGGCGGGTGTCTGACGGCGCCAGGGAGGAGGCAGGAGGGAGGAACTCTCACCTCGAGAGAAACGCTGGTTCATTTCTCTCAAGGGGTGAAGCAAATCAGACTGAAAGAAAGGAAAAGCGAAGCTCAAAAGGAGGTAAATTTGGCACAAGGCGAATTTGTGCCTAAAAGAATTACGTATGAAAACATCATAATGTGTCAAATACAATAATAAATAATAATCCAGTTCTCTCGAGGCAGATAAAGTGTTACATTTCATGGCAGAGTAGTGAGAATATATAATAAACAAGGCAAAAAAAATTTTCTTTAGAGTTTTAAAAGAGGAACAAGTGATTCCATAATAGTCAAAGTGGCAGAACGAGAAGCAAAACAGTGAAAGAAACACCGACAGTGACCACAATCAGGCTCAAAGAGACCGATTTCACCACAGAGTGTTCAAACTGAGACAAAACAGGATGAGAAACATAAATCCAATGAGGACAGATGGAGACGTGAAAACGAGCATAGATGCAAGATGACTGTCTTGTTCAAATTAGTTGCAGAAAAGCACCTTTTATAAGTTTTGTCCTCAACGACACATTCCTGAACATGTTACTTTTTTATAGCTAAGTGTTCTTCCAGTATTAAGTGGATAATTAGCCCTTCATTTGATTGAAACAAATTATATTATATATTTGTAATCACAGCAAGACATGAATGCATTATATCAGATAAACAGATTTAGTTCATACCCACCTGATGCTACAGGAATCAGTTCAGTTCAAACAAAACCAATGAACTATATTCATTTTGTCATATTCAGATCTACCATACTAAAAGCCGCAACTACAAATTTAAAAAAAAGAACAACAACAACTTGGAAGCATACATCTATAAGCCACTGGTATTTCCGCCGGTCTCGGTTTCCCACAGACTAATAAATCAGATGGATTTATTAAGTCCTCCGTCTCCATGGTTGCGTTCACGCGCAGCTTACGTACAGCGGCTCTATTCCCCTCCTGTACTGCCAGATCGATGGCCTTCAACTTAAAAGCTTCATCATATGAGTTTGAAGAAATTTCTCCGTCGTGCCTGCTGCTAGCACGCGTTTGCTCTAAATGAAAATCAGCACTTTCTGCTTTGATTTTCAATTTTGGCTCCCGATGATTCACTTCCTGTTATAGAGCCCCCTGGCGGTTGAAGAAAAATCCACAGAAAAGCCACACCACGCCATTAACCGCACGGTTCAAAGCGCGGGGGAAAAAAAGCGGCGGCTTATAGTCCGAAAATTACGGTAATTAGACATCATCAAATGTAGTCATTGTTGGAATATATTGACTTCGGATTCAGTTAATTAATTGGTAAACATCTGTTTTCTGTTATCAAGCCTCTGACTTTACAATAATCCCTTCTGCTGAGCAAGCACGTGGCGACAGTGGGGTGAAAGCACTTCCCTTTTGACAAGATGAAACCAGGCAAGCATCCAGTATCTTCCTAACCCACATCTTAGATTGTGTTTAAAAGAGAAAGTCATGCTGAAATAAATAGCATACTAAAAATAAACTAAAATCTTGAGTATTTACTCCACAGCCAACTTACAAACTCTTCAGTAAAAGCTTGTGGCTGTAAACGCTCCTGTCGGGCCGCTTTAGTTGCAGCCTTGTGGAAGTGAAGGTATTGGTTTACCAGATCAGGTGTGTGAGTGTAGCACAGAGGCCCTCCTCTCTGTTAATGGACGGCGGCAAGGCTATCCAGTTGCTCCTGGCTCATTGACTTACGTGCTCATACAAATCTAACATGTGTGAATAAATGACACCAGGGCCACTTGGATGACACAGCTACTCATTCCCGCTCCGAACTCCACAGCTGTCACGATCTCCGTCTCGGTCCGGAGCGGCGAGGATGCAGGTACGGCGCGGCGCTGCAGCCTTGCGTTATTCATTGTGTCTCTGCTGCACTTCTGCTGCCTCAGCGGGATGTGGTGTGTGTCCAGGTGGGATCGTTCAGCCACAGCAGCGCCGCTGTGACGAGCCTGAGAGCACGAGAGCGAGCCGGTGGGTGGCGGAGCGACTGAGGGCGGCCCGGAACCCACAGTGGGTTTTTTTTACTCTCTTCTTCCGCAGCTTCAACAACTGTGTGGCCAGTGAGGAGCTGCATTGCTTTATGCAGGTCTTACGAATATATTTATATTCTCTAAAGATAATACGAACGAGGAGCAACTGCACTTTCTCACCTTACATTCAGGGCTTTATGTGAAAGACCAACGTAAAATACTGCATAATACTATGAATATTTCAGCAAGACACTGCAGCTATTCAAGAAAGGATCTAAAACATGATTATGGCCCTAATGTTCAGAAATCCGCCTCCACCCGAGCGAGATCCGAGTACAGCTCCTATTTCCGTCATTATGGTGATGGAAGAGGTGAGCTTACTAATGACAAAAGAAGAAGAAGGACAGCGGTTGCCCCTCTGGTTGACGTTTTGCCCCAGATACCAGAAGCGAATCTGCAGAATCCAGTCCAGAGGAAGCTGCACTACAGGATAAACGACGGCTCCTCGTTTATTTAGTATCCTTCACTAATTGTCTTATGTCGAGTGGCAGTCCGAGTAAACACGGTGTAAAATGTGTCAGAGGAGTTGACCTCTTGACCCTTGACCTTGCTGCCTCAGCTACCCGTCCAGCTGCGTGGCGGTGTGCCAGAGTCGCTCCGGCCTGCCTCTCGGAGGTTTTTGCACCAACGTGTTCAGCGACGGCCAGCGTCCTGCCGTTCTTCTGACCATCACGCCGTCTGGACACGGGGCAGTCACAGACGCCGTCAGGTCAGTTCAGACCTGCAGTTTATTTATCTTTTGCTTTCTATTCTTGTTAGGCGATTTTTTTTTTTCTTTACTTTTCAAACTTTTTTGTAGCTACATTTCGTAAACATTTCTGGACTTAATGATGTTTCTGGACTTAACCACTCGATATTCATATTTTGTTTAAGTGTCAGTAATTATTCTCTCAGTAATAAAGAACGATCGAGGTGGGTAGCAATATTTGTATGACAACAGAAAATATTTTTATTTGTTTGTTTGTTTGTTTTTTTAATTTGTTCCGGCTGTATTTACAAATGCAGAAGCAGTGCTATAAAGCTTTAAGCCTGTTATCACTTGGTTGGGTTGTCCCTGCAGCTCCACCATCTCGGCTGTGTGGGATCAGGACGGAGGATTCAGGTTAGACAATTACGGAAACACAACGGAGGAGTGGAGCTGGCCGACATATCGCCCACTGAGGAGAAATATTATGATGCAGGTGGGAATTACCAGCTGAACAGACAAAGGATGAGCAAAGTTGTTTTTTATATTTCCATGTAAAAACGAAATAACGCCATAAGTGATGCAATAACCTTGATGTGGTTGAAGTATTCACACAGATGTGTTAAATAACCCGGCTGCAGTGAGTTGTAGAAACGGCAATGGGAATGTTTGCATTTTGTCTTGAGATTTCTTGATAAGTCAAGTAGATTTAGTGTTCTTGAAAACTGCAAACCGAGAGAGTCTGGTCATCAGATTATGAACTAGCTCATTCAGTTTACTGAATATTATCCTATTGTTCTTCTCTTTGGTTCCCGCAGGTCTCGGAGGAGATCTCAGTGAAGCTGTTCAGCGGGACGTCTGGTGTGCTCAGCTTCAGATGTGAAGAGGAGAGTGTTCACCTCCCTCTCCGTTTTGTCTCTGATAAAAGCCAGACGGAGAAAACGGTGAGATCATAACTCTCCCGGAGTTACAAAAATAAAAAAAGGTTTTCGTAACAGTTCTGCTCTCTGAAATCTGCTTTTCATGCGGCCCTGTTTGCAGACGGAGAACAAATACAGCTCAGGTGCTGCTCAGGAGCCTCGTCTGCTACAGAAGCAGAAACGTCCCACTGGCGTCTCAGAGAACAAAATGAGCCTGAGGAAAACACCTGTGAGGATCTTTTATTTACTGCACCAGAACCTTTTTTCAAGTATTAAAAAATGTATGTTTTGATCAGTTACTCAGTATTTGAGTACCATTTTTATCAAATACTCTTTTGCTCTAACTTGAGTAATTTCCTGGGCTGCCTTTACCTTTACTGTAGTAAAAGTTACTTTACTTGGGTATAATTTAATTTTTGGGGTACTTTACACACCTCTGATCAGAACGCAGGGATTTCAGATTAAAATCACAGTTTTAATGTTTTTTTTTTTTTTATCAGTCCTTTTGACATGAACATCTCTCTTAAGTGCCTAAACTGAGTTTCTACAACTTCATCCACCAGGTGGTCAGAGAGGAGGAGCAGCAGGCGAAGCCGTCTGCTCTGTGGAGAAGACGGAGAAACGCCGTGCGGGAGCTGCAGGGGCTTCAGCGGAGAGTACGGAATGCTGTGGAGGGCTGGTTGGACTATTATCGCGTTGCTGTCGGTAACCACATACTGAATTCATCCACACATAGTCACTATATGATGACGCGGCATAGGGATGCTGAACGCCAGACGCATTTCATGGTGCAAAGAAGTGCCGCAAAAACTATGCAACACATAGGGGTGCCACACTAGACGAGGCGCCAGAAATATGGCGGGATAATCATTTCAAGTCATCATTTTCTGTATTTGACAGTTGTTTGCGTCTATAATGTGTCTGCGCACTTCAGAAAGCACTTTCCTGGTGCAGAAACTGAACGCTGAGCCAATCCAACCTGGGGGGCTTGTAAGGCGTAGTTTGCTGAAGCTGAAACGTTCCAGTATCACGTCATCCTGCAAACTCAACATTATTGAATAGTTCCATCAGGATCCTGTTCACGGTCACTCGTGTCACTCGGTGGCTGCGCATGTCAGTGACCTCTTCCTGTCCTTTAGGTATCAAGTGTCCTGATGCGGAGCGACTGCCAGGGGCCCTGCCACCGGCCCGGCCGAGACGAACGCCGCAGTCGGCTGCTCTGCCCTCCCCGAACTCACCCGAACGCGCAGCGGCTGCGCCGCGGCGTGCTGGGAGAGGCAGGAGGGCTGAGCTCAGAGAGAGTCACAGACGCCACTCAGAGTCAGCAGAGAAACATCAGGACCGCCTCGTCCAGATGCAGAGGTGCTGACTGATGTAGAGAGTTTTCCTGGTGTCCTATTAGCTCATCAATAAATCATCAGGGTGACCTTTGGTAAGATTCGGCCAATAAATATCTAAAAACATTTTATTTGTTTTTACCTCACTGACCATCTTATAATTGATCAAATAACCTCAATGTTTGTTTGTTTTTTGTTTTTTTTTTATTTTGAGTTAATTAAATATTCAAACACATGTGACGTGAACAGAAAATTATATAATCTATTAAATTTGTTGATTTTGTGTGAATTTCCATGATGATTCTCAAGAAAGTGGAGGGAGTGATTGATATACTCTGGCAGTAAACAGATAAAACTTGCATTGATGTGACCGATAACATAATATTTAATGTTTAGTCCAGAATCTACAGGGCTACAAAAAAAAGCTGTGGCCAGCCAGATTTGGCCCACGGGCCTTAAGTTTGACACATGCGCATTGAATTAAATCCAGTGCTTTCTAGAAATAGGAAACGGATCAAAGAAAAAACTAATACTACAACAACAAAACTTCATCCAAAAAGGCCTCAAGAAATGATTGTTTTACAGCTCAAACCTGTTTGTTTCTAGGAGACCGAAGGAAAGCAGAAAGGAGCCTCCTGTCACACAAATCGGACCCCTTCGAATCCATGGCAACGTCGAACCAGGGTAAGACCCTCTTTACATAAACTGTTTAAAAAAAACCAATTATTTTTCATGTTTGGTATTAAATCAGACAGGTTTCCTGTTTTAGGTCAGTTTAGGATTAACAGGAATATCTCTACATGCTCCATCTTAGAACATTTCATTGAGATATAAACTTGTTTTAAGTCAGTTGTTCCTCAATACTGATGAAAAGGTATTAGCTATAAGGAATAATCTGCCAGTAGAGCAAGACATTTTAACTAATAAAAATATCTTGTTAATCTCGTAGATTATTTTACTTATGAGTCGTACTTTTTCATCAATATTAAGGAATATTTGACTCAAAACAAGCTCATGTCTCTTGATGAAAAGTTACTTGTAAGTTCATTTTGCACCAGAAACTAGATTGTAAGATTTTGTGTTTTTGTGCAGTTTGGATTTGAGTCGTTAGCTGAGAATAAACAACACATGAACAGGTGTGTTTCTGGTTCACTTAAATGCAGCAAAAGTGAGAATTTGTAGAAAGTGAGTAAACATTTCTAAGAAAGAAAAAAATTAAATAAAAATAAATCCCTCCTTTATTATTCTAAGAATGCTGCAAATGTATAATTTTAAATTTGCCCTAAAACAGGAAACACTGAGTCTGATTTACTGTGAAAAGCTAAGACCTGGTGTGTGTTTCTGCACAAAGCGAGTGTGAACATCTGGTTCCGACAGTATTTTGATTGTCGATCGTCTCCCAGGTCAGTGACTCTCTCTCGCAGCCTTGAGCCTGAAGCTCCCCCTGCGAGCTGTGGTCCTGCAGACAGTGGGCCCTCTGCGACGTGCCCCGCTCTGCTGAGAGCTGCCCTGCGGGGAGAGGAGGAGCGGCGGAGGAGGTGCTGCTGCAGTGCAACACTGATGCCAGTGGTCACCGACCTGGAGTACGATGCTTTCGTTATGGGCCAACCTCGCGACAGCAAACAGATACTGGTGATGTGTGTCACCACGCCTCAGCAGCCGGTTAGCACACACACAGCAGGCAGGTGGGAGGAACTGGAGGATCTCTACAGGAGGAGGAACGAGCAGAGGACCATGCCATGCACCCAGGTGTGAGGACACTCTGCAGGACTTTCAGTCAAAAAAGATAAAACGCACTGTGTGCGTAACCACACATGAATATCAAACTAAGTCTCTAATTTATCCAGAAGGGCATGCGTCAACATCAGGTGGCGTCACTGTTGTCAACATCCAGTTCAATCAGCAGGAATTTTTATTGACGCTGATGCACTTTCTCAAGGATAGAAGCTGTGTTGCATAAACAAATGAACAGAAACTGACACACAGACCAGTCAGCAGTTTAGAGAAAACCCCGGTAACAAGTTGTTTTGTGTTTCAAAACCCCCCAGTGCCAGATGGACTCCTTTCGCCTGGTCAGGTACGAGATGTCAGACGGGGTGGCGGGCCGTGGCCCGGAGAACGTTCTGCTGCAGCAGCGACACGGTGCCGCTCCTGGGATGTTCCTGGTAGGTGAAGCTCACTGCAGACTTTGCAGCAAGGCAGCAGCGTGCTCAAGTGCTGCAAGTCCTTGCGGCTGCCACATGGTGGCAGCAGTGGCTCTCGTGAGGAGCACAGAGGGGTTAGTAATGAAGCGGCGTCTCACATTTATCCTGGAGATACTTTGAGCTGACAAGCATCAAGAAGAGCTGCCTCTTAATCACTAAAGACAGCGCTAATCTTTGGCCTAAAGTCACGATATCTGCTTGACTGATTTGTGCCGTGCAGTGAAAAATTGCTCTTCTCTCCATAAATCAAACAAAAGTGGCCAAAGTCAGCGCAGCATGAAATTGTACCAGCAGTTAAAATTCTGCAACCTGAGGGATCTTATCCTCAGAAAGAACTGCTACAAGCCTGCACAAAACATGGGACAAAAAAAAAACAAAAACAAAAAAAAGCTCAAACCTCGGCTTTATGGCTCTTAAATGAAGATAAAAATAAAAAATTTTATATAGACAAGTTCTAATGGTTTCATATATTTCAACCCTTTGAAAACACACAGTGCCCTTCAAAAACCTTTTCATCCACAGATTTGATTTTTAAATTGTTGTGCCACTTAATGTATTTAGATTTTACGTGAAAGACAAAGTATTGCATGGTTTAACACCTGGTTTTATTGATTTATTATTTTTTTTGTACAAATGAAAATCTGAAAAGTGTGTGGTGTGGAAATGTATCTTGAGTTTCAACGTTTTGTTCATTAGGCTTGAAGTTGAACTGAGCTTTTCTAACATCTTTCTAAACCAGCTCCATCGTAATTCTCGCCAGATTTGAGACACACTTTCCCTCCTGAACTGTGGATTTCCGGAGTTTCTCTCAAGTTACAATCAGTTGGCTGCTCGTCTGGAAAATTTGTAATGCTCATATTAAAATATAAAACTTTTATTTTTGTGTGTGTGCACCAAAGATGTACCTCAAGGGAGAGCTGCTGTTTCTGGGCTGCATACGCGGAGGTGACAGCTGCTCTGCTGTGGATCTTCAACGGCAAATCTGCAGGACCAGGAGAGACTCTAGACTGGGTTTGAGTCTCCCTGCGGACCACAAGTTCAGGTATCGCTTAGCGCCAACCACGTCCACCCTGACAGGCGGTAAGGACGGAGAAGCCACTCCAATTAGTCACCGGATCCAGAGAACTGTTGAGAAAATGTGGCCACATGTCCATTTAAGCTATAAATAAAATATGGGTTTAAAGCGCATGACATTTTGACCAACGTAAGATTTTTTTTTTTCCAATATCACAGTGATGTGGTAAAACCTCCTGCAGCCACAGAAGCATAGATTGCGTCAGAACAGAAGGATGTGACTCCAGGACGGCTGTTTCTGAGGAAGGAGGAACTTTGCAACATACATGATTTCATCTACTCCTCATTTCTGCTAATGAATGGCACAAATTGGACATGTTATGAATTGGCAAATTTTGGCAAATTTGCCAATTTCTGTACTTTAGAGTAAAACCTGATTACATTAGTTCTGATAGGGTTTTTACTGCTTAATTTTACTCAGGAAACAGCAGCAATACTGAATAATATTTTTCAAATAAAGGTAAAAACTCTGGTTTAGTAATTTCATCCATCTATTTTCTTCCACTTATCCAGTGGTGGTGAAGTAAAACTAAACCTAAAAGTATGTTTATTCCTCAAAGGTAACTCGTTTCTTCCTCACTACTGATCTATTTAACAGATTTAAAGCTTCAAAAATAGTCCAATATGCTTATAGTGTTTTTTTTTTTATTATTTTTAGTTCATTCACTGTTTTTTTCCTACACAATATGTGGATACATAATAAAGGTGTGATATTACTGTATTCTCTCTCTTTTTTTCTTTTTTTTTAAGCAAAAAAAAAATGTAAATTAATGAGCCATCCCAATAATAACACCCTGTTGTTCCCGTTTGTATTCGACATGTATGCCCCACAGAAAATAAATTACAAAGCAGTCTTTTTGCGTCAGCTATTGGTTTTCATGGGTTTCCTTGAACATTCATACATTTTTTGTCATCGCGTTCTTTTCTTCAGTAGAGACATAGAAGCTGGTCAGAGTACATGGGAAGACGGATGTGGCTAAATAAAACATACTATAGTGCAAAATACTGGAAATTGAGGCAAAGGTGCCATTCCAGCAGGACTTAAACATTCAGGCAGAGCTGTGGCCCAGTCAAAGTCCAGACCCAGGTCTAATTTAAAAAAAATCTCTGTCAAGACTTGCTCATTTTTGTTCACAGATTATCTCCTTCTACTTGGATTGATGTTTTAAAATTATGAAAGAGCAAACATTTTTAGTCATAAGATGCAAATGTAGTAGAGACAGTAGACGTCAGTATTGACTTTTCACATTTTAGATATAGATAAACATTTTATCATGCATAATTTTTCTTGTGCTTTACAATTATGTGGTACTTTAGCTGGCAAATGACATATAATCACAACAAAATACTTTGAATTAGATGGTTATCCATGGCAACGTGTACAAGTTTAAGGGGGTACATTACATTTTCAAGTACAAGAAGAGCCATTAAAATATAAATGATCTGGATCTTTTTTTGTTTCACTTTGACAAGTATCTTTTCTGATCTTTCTCTTTAGTTTTATTTCACTGTAAATCATTTGAACCAACTGACCTGCTGACAAATAGGCTGCACGGCGTGACGGGCAGCTCTGACAGGAAGAGAGAAAAACACTCTGCACTTCCCACATCTTTAGAAATTAAAACCAAGACGACGTCTGCCGGTCTGATTCCAATCATATTTGTGGCTCCTTAGTCATACTGTTAATATTAGAACTGATGATCTACGTGGAAAGACAGGACACTGGGAATTTGCAATGAAACAATGCGCTGTGAAAGTCATTTTAAAGAAACCATAACCTAATGCGACAAGGAAGAGTCTGTAGGGGGAAATCATGTTATGTTAAATATATATATACATTTTTATTTCTTCTACGCCCCATACTTATAGCAGTTCAGTTTCTCCCCAGTCACTTTTTGTTTTGGTTCTTGCTGAATTACGCGCCCTCTGACGCCCCCTGGCGGTCGAGGGAAACAAAAAGGAAGTTCACTCGCGCGTCTCAGGTGACAGGAGCGGGTCCATTCCAACCGAGCCGAACTGTTACGAGTCCTGTTCCGATCCGGAGACAGATAAAAAAGTTTTAAAAAATGTCAGCGTTTGACTCGGATAAGCTCCGCTGAGCGTCTCCGGACATGAAGGATTTGTTCTGGGTTACGGTTTTCATTTTGAAGGCGAAGTTTAAGAGGACAGGTTGAACCAGGTAAGTGACCGACTTCTTCTTCTTCTATTTTTTTTTTATTGGTAACGCTTTGATTGTGACAGCTGGTCCAACTGAGCCAATGCAACCCGAAAAGATGAACTGCTCAGCTTGATTGTATCGATATTACACAGCTGAGAAATTAAAGTGTAAGTTTTAATGGTTCCCCCTCCTCTTTTGTAATCTGTCTTTTCTTAACTATACTTACAAATTAGCCAACTGTTATTTTACACGCTTATCCTTGTAGGACTTGTAAATTAAGATAATAAAAAATACAGTTAAAAGATCTTTTTCAGTATAGAATATCTCTCTAATGAAATTAGAATGAAACTATCAAAGCAACTGGCCGCGTTTCTTTCTTTATTTAGGCTGCGGATTAAATGCACACATGGAGGTTTTTTTATATATATATTCCTGAATGATTTATTCTAATTCAAGTGTTCTCATTGTGCCATTGTAAACAAGGAAGTGTGTGACAGTTACATCCCTTTATGTCAACATGGCAGAATGTTTTTTTTTTTTTTTTTTTTTTAGATGATTCTGGGACACTAGTTCAGCCAGATGTGCAAGTTTTGTTTTGACACTTCCTGCACCCCTTCCTCACCAGGCTGCCTCCAGCTTCTTCATCTCCCATTTCACCTCCTCCTTTGCCTGATGACATGAAGCCATTAGTGGGATTGTTGTGCTGTGGAGTGGAGTGGTTGATGAAAGCCATGTGATATTTAAACTCCTTTCGCCGGAGCCCCCTAGGGTTCTTTAGTAGTTGGGATTAGTAGATTTACAGAGTGAGCAGTGAAGCCAAAATTTAATTTATTTTTTTGCCAAACAAGGGTTTTCCAGCGCAGGGTGAATAGTGGGCAAGTCAACATTTCGACTCATATTATCTGGTACTTACATTTGGATCTGATACACAGCTAAGAAGACATTAGTTGAAATAGAACACCAAAATATACATTTTTAGGTGACGAAAATGCCACTCAATAACTTTGATGTTTTGGGTCATTAACTGGATCTTGCCAAGGTGTCAGAGAAAAATGGTGTCTGGTTGGAATATTTCGGATATTGTCTTTGATCGGATTCCATCTTCAGGCTGTTGCCTGGAGGATGGACTGGAGCAGATCCAGGCTGAATATGAAACAATCTAGACCAAAACTGGAGACTCTAAATCCAAGGCCATGGTTCTGATAATGTGGACTGTTCCCTCCGGGTTGAGGGTTGATCTCAACCCGGATCGACCGGGTTTACCTTTAACAACCCGGTAGTTAAAGGTAAATATCTCGCTGTTTCAGTCACAAGTGATAACATAATGAAAATCAAGATGGTGGCCTGGGGGGTCTGAGTGTGAAGTCATTTCTACTGTGGTGAAAAAAGAGCTTAGCAAAGAGGCTAGATTGTTAATTTACAAGTCAGTCTCCATTCTGACCGTCGTCTTTGGTCATGAGACACGGGTCACGACTGAAAAAATGAGGTTCCGGATACAAGGGGCTGAAGTGAGCAGCTGGCTGGACTCACCCAGTAGATACGGCTTGGAGCTACATCATCGGACGATGGGGAAGGTTTGCAACTGATGTGGTTCTTCCTCTGCACCGATCTTTGGAGGCTTTTGTCAGAAATAAGACCCAGAACACGCTGGAAGGGCTGCACTGAATGAATATAACTCCTCTTGGAACAGTACGGCACATTGTGGCACCTTCACTCCTCCCATCCGGAGGTTATTGCTGCCTACAAAAGTTGTTCTAATTGTTTTTTTCTCACACAGTATTATCAGCTGATGTTATCTCTGACTTAGTAACCCAGAGGTTTCTTTGTTCTTCAGGGCATTTCAATTGGTTCACTGGTAATGCCAATGCACTGACTCAGTTTTGTTGATGTTTTTTTTTTCCACCCACAGACTGCTCGCTTCTTTTTATGCTGGTTACATCTTCAGCTGAAAAGTCTCCACAGACAAACCGCAACTGTGAGAAGACATTTATCGTTTCTTATTATTTGAGTAATTAGGGTAATGTGAGACATCTGGGCAACACCTGTCTGTCACATGCTCCAATATTTTTCTTCAGTGAAACATTTGGTACTCCATTACAAATAACGCTATAAATCAGAGTTGTGCATCAGATACAGATAGAAATACTTCAAAAATAAAAGCTTAAATATTGATCTTGTGCTTTTTAAATATCAAACCCACATGTTTGAACTCCAAAATAAAACCAAAGACATTGGCTGTACTTTGTGTTTCGTTAGGAGTTGTACATTGATTTAGCCACACGCTAATTTGTCTGCAATATCTTTCTCTTAAATTATTTGCATACTTCTTTCCAGTTATGAGATTATTGTCTGGTGTTGTCATTTAAGCTCCCTGTCTACTTTTCTGTCCTCAGGCATGGAAAGGCCACCTGTAGCCCCCAAGCCAAAGTTCATTCAGAACCAGAGGCCTGTCTTGTCTTCTCCAGTCTCCAGAAGAGATGGCCTCTTGCCTCTGTCCCCTGGTCCTCCAAGAAAGGTCAAACCAGCGCTTCCTCCCAAGCCCTGCCTGGCTAAACTTCCCTCTCCTTCAGAATCCAAGCCCCCGATTTGGAAGAGGACGCAACAAAAACCTGCTTTAGAAACCCATCAAAGAGTCGCTACTCTTAACTCTCACAATGGAATTTCACATAGTAAGAAACCAGACTGGGATTATATTATTCCCATTTGCTTGTGCAGCCAAGAAAACTGCGCATGCATCAAGAACAAGAAGATTGAGCAGGGGGCAAAAGACTTTGAATCATCACATGTTGGCAAGCCAGAAGAAAATCAAAAGACTGTCCCTAAACAGTCTTTTGATCCTCAGGATAACAACCGAGGGAAAACAAGCAACATCAAGTCCCAAGTGATGAATAACTCCTCAAGCAATGGTCACATCATTAATCATGTTAAAGTCAACAGGACCCCAAACCACAACTCTGACTCTTACAGTCTCAGTACAGAAAACGGTGTTGGGCCATCTCCCAGATCATCAAGTGAAGGTATAGAGTCCAGTGCAATACATCCAGATGTGCGGGGAACAGGACAACAGGCTGGTAGTCTTGGCACAGAGCAAACCAGTGCGTTACAACCCAAACATCCCCCACCAGTCTTTAGGAAGCCTCACCCTGTTCCTGTTCCACGGAAACCCACGAGATGTGTCCCTGCCCATCAGAAAAAGGTGGAGAAGGACAGGGATGAAACTGCTGTCCAGGAAAAGAGGGAAGCAAGTGTCAAAGAGGTAGGGGTATCAACAGACGGAAAAGGATGCTCATCCTTATCCGTCAGCGAACCCTGCAATGAAAATAGGCCGCCAGTGTTTCTGTCTGCAAGGCGAGCCTGTCCTCCACCAGTCCCTCCTTCCAGGAAAAAGCTTTTGCTATCCAACCATTTGAACACACCTTCCCCTTCTATGCAGACTCCGTCTAGGGACATTCACGTTGAAGATTCGAGTAGGGGCAGCGGCATCCATGAGATAGAGTTATGTGTTGATGGTGAGGTTGACAAGATGCAGAAGAAAGTTGTGGATGATCAGGAAGAAAGTACCCATCTGCCTTTTCACACATTGCTTAAACAACCTGAACTCGAAGATCTTCCAGCCACTATTTTGGCAGCAGAGGACAAAAGGATGGAAAACAAAATGCCAAGGAAGCATCGTAGAAACAAAAGCTCATTGGGACTGATTCAGAAGAAGGAAATATTAGAGGGTAAAGGTGTGAATAAGTTAGAAGACTCTGAGACAAGGCAAGCCAGTACCGTACCAGACGGAGTATCGAAGGAATTGATGAGAAGGGAACTGCCTTTAACTCCTGACGAGAAACCCAGCAAAAAACATGCAACGGCTGGAAACAAGAAGCCTTCTCGTAGTAGCACCGCCAAAAAGAAAGCCAAATCCTTTTCTTCTGCTGATCACGATTCCTCTGAAGGTCAAAGGCGAAATTCCTTCAAGAAAATGCTAGAACTGAAGCTCGTCAAGAAGACTCCACCGAAGACACCAGCAAAACCAGACCTGACTAATGAATCCATACCAGAACCTCACAGGGATCATTATGTACAGCAGAACTTCCCGCTATTTGTTGGCACTGATAATAATTTCCATCATTCACAAACCAACGTTGAACAGAGTGTCGACGGAGATGAGCTTTACCCTGAACCCAAGGAGTCTCCCGTCTACGAGACCATTCCTCTATATGACGACGTTCCACTTTATGAGAATGTAAATGTGGGAAAGGCTGGCTCTCCTCCAGGTTTCCACACAGAGGGCTGGCCGAGATCTCCTTATGACAATGAGGGGATTTATGAGCTACAGGACCCATATTTCTCTCTTGTAAAAAACTCAGAACAGGATCAGACACCAGCAGAATACCACAGGTAAACTTAAATTTCAGTTCTCTTCATCAATGTGTGCTGCATGATGTCACTGTTAGTTCATCTACAAAATACTTGGTTATTGGCTGAACCTGACTCTTTTATACGGCTTACAAAAAATAATAATGATAACCAATCAAGAGCAAATGTACAAAGAGCTGCAGTAATCTAAACTAGATATAACTAAAACATAAAGTTATGTTAAGCCTTGGCTGTAAAATAGGAACTTATGTTTGTATATCTCAAATGGTTTTTGCTAAGCGCAGCTATTGTTGAAAAAATGTGGATCAAACTGAATTATTAAAAATAACGATCCTCAAGGAATCGTATAGAAAAATGACAAGAAGAGGAAAGGACTCTTGAGGTATTCCACAGGGATTATTATTAAGGAATATGTCCCTTAAGGGACAGAAAATGGCCAATTTAATATGGTCTGTGTGTTTGTGCTGCTTGTCTACATGTTGCACTAGTATTGTTAGAAATACATATGTGCACACAAATAGGAAGAATGAACACAGCAAAAGCCTGTCAGGTTTCTGCTTTGTACGGCCAAACGTGCCTTTGTAGTGCAAACTGGGCAACAGATATATACTAAAAGCACTTTGAGCAGATCTCAAAGAATGCTTCATAGGTAAGAGCAACAGCTCTTATGAACACAACACAGTATGACCTAAACACTGTGAACTGCTGGCTGTAATGTTTCTGTGCAGTTGTTTTAAGGGTGGTGCCGCTGTTTCAGCTGCAGCGCTCCCTGAGGGAATTGTGGAATTTTAGAAGCATCTTGAAAGCATTTTTTCTTTTTCCACTGCAATCTTTTTGAGCACAGTAAGCTGCAAGCTTACTGATCTCTGTCATGGTTTGTAATTTATCCCTGGTTCATGTTTTCAGGACACCTGTTGGGTTTGGCAGAATCAATCCAAATTAACACTCTGACTATATAGAAGCAGCTGGACTGGTGTTAGCGGGGCGTGATAGAAGTGATGATTTGTATATCAGAGGGTTTTTTTTTCTTGCATGCTAACTTTGTTATTGGTTTTTGATTGCAAAACTTCCTTTCAATTTGAGCATGATATATACAGAGAATAAGCTTTGTTTGCGGGAGATGAGTCATCCGATAATGTGCTGAAGCAAGTGTTATAAATTTAAACCCCCTCTTATCTCTCTCAGCCACTATTTTAATAAGCCAGCTTTCTTTCCTGTTTCCTAACCGCATGTCAAAAAATGTTTTGTGTCATATACAGAGTTTGCTAATTTTGTATTAACATTTTCATGTTTGCAATCTGATCAGAAGCTCTGTTGATGAGGAGGCGGCGGCGTTTATTAGTGATGCTTTCTCCGACGACGACATCGCAGTTGACACCTCCGACGAGGAGGATGAAGATGATAGCAGTGTCAATTCAGGCAAAGACGACACTGAGCATCCAGCACAGAGTACGGTGAGGTTCAGACGTCGATAGGTTTGTGTATCGTAGAATCGCCTCACAGCGTTTGTCCTTCGATTTCTTCTCATTGTTCACTTCAGCCCTGAAATGGCAGCTCTGCTTGAACGTGCTCACTGTCTGTAACAGAAATTTTAATGTGGTGAATGAAAGTTTGGTTCTGCATCTTTTATAGGTGCAGAGTGGACAGAAGAAAAGTAAGATACAACACATCGCTACCGAAATCATGACCTCCGAGAGTGTGTGAGTTAAATGCTTTTAATCTCTCCCACATATGCTCTCTAGGTTATGTGGTGCCTTGGAAAAGTGTTCAACTCCCTTGGACTCTTTAATGTTTTGTCGCATTATAACCTAATGCAAAGTAGCACTGATAGTTGCAGAGTGTCAATTATCAATGCATAATAATACTTGACTTCCAAGTTAGCCATTTTTTTTCTTTTTTTTACAAAGTGCGGCATGCATTTGTAGTCAGCATCCTATACTCTCATTCCATCCAAATTAAAATTCTCTTTCATGGGTCACCTAATTAGTATTTAGTGTCTAGTTTATTCTCAGAATAAATCCAAGTGCTTTGTGAAGGCCTTAGAGCTTTATTAGAGCAGTGGTCCCCAATCTTCTTATCACTGCGGATCAGTCAAGACTTGGCAATTATACCGCGGGGCAGGTGGTGGGGGATGCGGGGAAATGGGGGGTTTTCACATGTCGACTCGGTTGCGATAATTGTGACCGATCATCCTGCAGTGTATGGTGTGTTATGTAGATTGTCAGGACCGCTCAGATCTAAAATCGGGCATGCTGAACACGTTGGATTGTCTTGGCCCTTTTATCTCAGCATGTGGGTTTTTCCCTGACTGGGAGCGAGGACGCACCCTGTTGAATGTTGAATGTGACAGGTAGCCAATCAGAAAACGCAGTGACGTAAAACCAGAGGGGAATCCCAAACAGCAGACATGGCTCTACTGAGAATCCGATGGACATTGGAGATGATATGTGGAAACTATCATGTGCTTAATAAACATGGATGTTTACTCAATTAAAAATGTTACGTATGAAAAAACATAACTCACCTCCAAATTATAGTGCAGCAAATAGAGCGGCTGCTCCCTCAGTCTTTTATCCGACGGCTTTTCTTTTTGTTTTGTCTTTTATTGTTTAAAATTAGTCCACAAACTATCACTACTGCTTCTACATCGTTACTCGTATTTGTTTCTTCTAAATTCACGTATGTTGGCGGTTTTACGGGATTTTCTTCTGGGATCGGGATGTTCGTGACTGGAATCGGTTCGTGCGTTGCTCCTGCCGTGTGGCTGGACACACGAACCAATCGAACCTGTTGTACTTTTGCCTAAGGTTATTTCTAATACTTGTTGCGTTTTAAAATAATTAGCTCCTCACTCGCTGATTGTACCCTCATTTGCTTTGTCTCCCTTCCTGTTTCTTGTAGGTTTGTTGACGTCCTTAAGCTGCTTCATGTTGTAAGTAACCACACATCCGACCAAAATGACCTTTTTGAGGTAGAATCACCTTTGTTTTGTTGCGAGAATAGCAGAGTCTTGTTAGACTGAACGCCTCAAAGCTCAGTTTCTCCAGATGTGTTTCACAAGTGACAGAAATGGGGGCACTCCCTGAGCAGCATAACCGCCCTCAGTTTTGTTTTTTCACATTTCTCTTGGTGTACCCCAGACTGTCAGTAAACTCAGATGGAAGAAACGCGTTATTTAGGCTGACAAACCTCTGCTTTCATGTTGTAGATTAAATTATAAGGAATTTATTCTTTAATCAAAGGCACAGACATATGATTATGAGTTTCCTGTTTGTTACAAGTGACAACGCACATTAAAGAATGCAGGTATTTTGTATATGTTGACTGACAACAACAATCCCTACCCTGTTCCTTCATACCTAGCGCCTTAACTTTTGCCCTGTTTTGTTTGAACTCATAGTGACATGAAAACAATTTATTTAATTACTAAGAAAAGCTTTCAATGACACTTGCAACACCAAGAATTGACACAGACAGATTTAATGTTCATTAAAAAACTAAAATGTGACTTCATATTTAAGCTAAACAAAGCTACTAGCTGCATCTAGTACCATATATTTTGACTAAATATTTACATCAGGGTCCACCTAGGCCAAGGACAAAGTGCATGTTTGAGTTCAGCACATGCCATTGCCTTTATTATTGTTTGTATCAGTGACCAGCTGCGCCCTCACAGGCTTTGGGCTCCCTTTTAAATTCTTTGTCTTAGAGACACATTTGGAAACAGAAAGCCGCTGAGGTCACTTGGCATTCGCCAGTGGAGATGGTTTCTCTTACTTCACGGCTTGGATGTCTGGAAGATCTTCACTTTGAATTTGGAACTGTTGGACAACTTGGAAAACTTTTTTTTTTTTTTTTCCCCCACAAATCTGAAAAACAAAAACAGATTCCTGCAGAGCGTCTTTCAAAAAAGTACAACTTAGCAGAGCGTGCGTTGTAAGAAAAGCATGTATCGCAGCTATTTCTTGAAGGTCTTCAGGCCTTGAAGTGATTCTATTAGGTCCATTTTTTGGACATGGATTTTGGCCTTATTTTTGTCTTGAGACATAGCTAGTTTCACCACCATATGACTGATCAAGCAAATGAAAAGCATATTTTGATTTAGCTATTGCAACAAGTGCTACACATCGGAACAGTTGGCAGGGCTGTCACATAATGCAGCAAGAAAGTCCTGGGTTTGAAACAAAGCCTCTGGTTTTTCTGCATGGAGTTTAATTATTCTCTCTGTTGCATGTGTGGTTTCTCTCTGGGTACTCTGGTTTCCTCCCACAGTCAAAAATTAGCTAAACAACTATAACTTTTTACTTTTCTTTTTCAAGCCATCTGGTAGGCAGAGTTTACACCGTAGTAACAAATACGTTTGTCACAGCATAGTGATTTCTTTTTTTCTTTAAGTGAAGGGGAAACCCATCTGTACGGTCAAAAATTCAATGGCCATTTTACAGAATCCGGCACACCAAAGTCTTGAAGCTCCGTCTAATGATTTGAGAACGTCTTGAGTGCTGCCATTTCGCTCCTCTACCCTTCATGCCTTTTTGTTGTTTTGACTGTTTCGTACCCGACTCTTTCAGCCACAAGGTGCAGCTTCCTGCCACAGGATGTTTCTATTGACCATGCTTTAGTTAGTTTTTTTTTTTGTAATGAGGGATGTGCAACATATAATATCTACTAGCAGAAGGTTGCTCAGAGTTATTCCGTTTGTTTCTTTTTGTGTGTGTGTTGTGTGTGTCTGTCACCAATGGCCTTTATCTCAGAGTTCAGCAGCTAGAAAAAGTGTTAAAGAGAAGTGAAACATTCAGTAAATGTTCCAGGAAATAAATTAACCCAAACCATCGAGTGCTTCGAAACTATGGAAAGTTTAATGTGTATGAAACCATCATTTTTTTAAAAAGTCCTAGTCCCTGTCAGAGTCGTAAGAGTCAAGTGATTCAAATGAAAATCGGGACCAGACTAATTTGAAATATGATGTTTTGCAAATTCCTTTGAAAATGATACATTATTGAATTAACTTACACTGAGATTTGAGCATTTTTGACTGGTTATAGGGTTACTGAAATACAAAGAAATCTAAACTGATAGACATAGGTTTAGGCGAATGGGTGACAAATAGTTTTACATGTAGGAAGGGACAAAACAGCGGTGATTCCTGAATCACAATGTTACAGTTTTTCTTATTTCTAATTAAATAAAAACTTTTTAATTATTACCTTTCATTTCATACAATTTTATTTTTCTTTACGAATTTATTTTTCTTTACGTTGAGTCTGAACCTTTTGGGAACAGAAAAAAAAATACTCAAACATATTTGCTTTTCCCCCCATTGTTTTATTGTATTTTTTACATCCTTATTTTCTAAAACGTACACGCAACCTCGTAGTTGATATTTGCGTGGAAAAAAGGTAATGAAATGAGAGCATAGTTGGGCTGAGTCATGTGCACATGAACAGGAAGTGGTTAAATCCCTGATATCTGCAGAGGAAGAATGTCCAGTAATGCAGAACAGTCACATATTCAGATCTGGTGTTTGGAGAACAAGCAAAAAAAAAGATAAAAATCAAAATCCACCAAAAAGGACAGCCGTTTGTTGGCCTTGTTATGGGCTGCATGCAGTTTTAACAAAAATATTTACTCAGTTATCAGTTCTCTCTGCAGAGTCATCCCCTTTCCCTAATTTGCTGCCACAACATTTCCATGTGACCCAACATTTTCTGCATCAGCTGTTGGAGCAGAAAATATTCACCACAGGAGTTGTTGTTTTTCCTGGCATTTAGACTAAAAAGCAGTTTTATTCGCCACCTGCCCTTTAAACCACTTAAAAGATGCCACATCATGTGAAAGATTTGCTCATTGGCGCCTCTTGCTTCTCTGCCCTCCTGATTCAGCCTTGAGTCATAGTTTTGGGAAATATAAGACTTCTTAATGTGTGATCAGCTTGAGATGTAAACAGTTTCTTCCTCTTTGGTCTTCTTTTAAACTGAAAACATTACTATGGCTGACTCATAGTTTTAAGGCAAGGGTTAATGATTTGCTGGACGTTCAATGTCTGAACCTGTATACTAACACAAACCAGAACTACAACCGCCTTATTCAGCATAACTGTGTCTTATGTGTGTGCGTAACATTAAATTCCTGAACTTGATGTTATCCATGTCTCTGACCAACAGGACTTCCGTGAGGCCGTGCACAAGGCATCCCGTCAGAACGGGAAGCCGGTGATTGAGGAACGTCATCTCAATCAGATCTTGTACTATCTCCCGCAGCTCTATGAACTCAACCAGGATCTGCTTAAAGAGCTGGAGCAGAGAGTTGCAAACTGGTATAGTTATTTTATATTTAGGAATTTTTAGATGCAAACATGTGTGTGAGACCCTTTAATATAAAACCCATGTAAGGCCATAAGTTTGACTAAAAGTCAGGCTTTATAGCAGCAATTTTGTTGCTGCTACATAGACGTTCCTACTATCCAGCACCCGGTCAGTGAAATTGGACAATAACAGTCCAGTGTCATTAACCAGTTCAGTCATGTGTTTTTGATAGCAATTATATCCATGCATGATGAATAAGTTATTAATGGAAGCGATAAAATAAATCAGGTCATTTATTGTATGAAAGTACAGATGGTCTGAGGATGAAGGCATTAAACAACATGCAAGTGGAGAAAATAATTGACTCATATAAAATTAAGCCAAGTTGTTGGCATGAAGACCAAACGTGGTTGAAAAAATTGAGGTTATGATTTCTAAACTAACACACTGAGAAACTGTGCAGCTGATGAGAGCGAGATTGTTTTTTGGGACATAAGGAGCCGCATCAGGTGACCCCCCCAAACATTGATTTAAAGCCATATTTCTCTGTGAAGAATGGTGGTTCATGTATCATCATAGGCACATGTTTCTTCAACAATGAAGCTTTTATGTTGCTTATCAGGGATCAGTTCGAACGCATCCAAATACTTCAACAGACCATGTTGTGTTTTCTACTCTGAAGAGTTGGTGGGCATTTGAGCAAGACAACAACCCCAAAAATACCAGCAAGCAAGTAACATCCAGTTTCCATACCAATAAGACTGGCATTGTAGAATGGCCAAAAAACTTCAATGAAATAGAAACCACGATGCCTCTGAAGCAAAACCAAGAACTGCAAAGGAATTGTGGGAGTTGGTCCAATAGTCCGTGTTGGATATTGGACTATTGGACCAATATTGGACTTTAAATTATACAATTTAAAGGTCTGACATAAACCACAAAAACATCCCTGCAACACAAACACAAACCAGGATATACATATAAAAAATATCTATAGTATGAAACTGATTAAGGTGGCATTGGACTATTGGACCAATAGTCCAATATTGGACCAATAGTCCAATATTGGACCAATAGTCCAATATTGGACCAATAGTCCAATATTGGACCAATAGTCCAATATTGGACCAATAGTCCAATATTGGACCAATAGTCCAATATTGGACCAATAGTCCAATATTGGACCAATAGTCCAATATTGGACCAATAGTCCAATACCGGTTGGTATACCGGCTTACAGGTGACAGAGATCTGTTAGCTCCGTTCAACAGATATGTGAAGCAGTTCTCAGACACTGTAGATCAACAGATAAATACTAAATCGGGGTTAATTTGGAAAACGAAATTTTCAAGCCTTTTTCAGTTTTAATTTTTGAGATCGTAAAGAAATATGCAAACAATGGTGACCACCGGAACTTCAGGAACCACCTCATTAGACGGAGTTGACTCGGTTTGTCTTGTGTAACAGGGATGAGAGTTCTCAGGTGGCTGATATCTTCCTGAAGAAAGGGCCCTATCTAAAGATGTACTCCACTTACATCCGCGAGTTCGACAAGAATGTGACCCTACTAGTAGAGCAGAGTAAGAAGAACTCTGCATTCGGCGCCGTGGTTAAAGAATTTGAGGTAATCCTGCAGGCCAAACCAGTTTGGGGAGGTGTATCTGTGTTGGTGGCTTTACATTGTTTGTGTCAGAACAGAAGGATGTAATTTTGCCCCTGAAAACGGTGTCTTTTTTTGTTTTATTAAGGCAAGCCCTCGCTGTGCCAACTTAGCTGTGAAGCATTACCTGCTGAAGCCGGTTCAGAGAATCCCTCAGTACCAGCTGCTGCTCACAGGTACGTCATTGAGTGTCACTATTGAGTGACAAGATCTTTTTGCATTCATTTTGCTTAAAATCTTATCATTGTTGTGGAATATCAACTGTTTGTGTCTAACCAGCCTTCAAGGTCTCATCTTCTGCCCCATTCTGCCCTCTAGTGTCCAAAACTTAAAAGTTAGCCCACTTCAGCAGTCCACCTATTATTGACGATCTGCCCAAATCAGATTTAGTGACATAACAGAAGCTTTCAAAGTGTTTTATGTGTCAAATAGATCAAGTCCAAAAAAATGTGAAAAATTCTCCAGGCGTCACTTGCTTCTTGTGTTGTGTAATTACATTACATAAGCACCTGCAGACCCTTTCACTCTGGATTGCATTTCCACACCATTCCTGGAATTTACATCTCCAAAAGGCGATTAGTTGGAACCCGGAGTGGCGATTCACGTTTTCCCTTCATGCGCCTTCGCTGTTGGTCCTGAATCTAAAATAATTTTTCCTCTTTTGCAGACTATCTAAAAAATCTGTCAGTAGACTCAGATGACTACAAGGACACAGAAGGTAAACTCACAGCCGTGTTTTATTGCATAACGTAAAATTAAGTTCTTTGCAAAAGTATTCATATTGTATAGTTTTGTTTTTCCCCCCATTGTGTGACATTACAACTGCAAACTGCAGTGTTTCTTTATGGGATTCTGTGTGCTGGTCCATAATCATAAAGTGGAAGGAAAATGCCAGTGGATATAAATTTTTAAGTCTAAGACAAATTCATAATTGGATTTAGGTCTGGACCCTTCTAACACATCAATATAACTCGATCTAAACCATTTCTTTGTGGCTTTTTGTTTAAGGTTAAAGAAGGTTTAGGAAAGATAAAAGGCTCAGCTTTAACCATCCTCCTAACAAGCCTGTCCTCCCTGCTTTGAATTTTTTTTTTTTTAATGACCTATTTGACAAATTGTAAAGGGATCTGCTTTGAATGGATTATATTGAGCAAGGCACTGTGTGATAATCAATGTGTTTCATCTGAAAACACAAATTAAAACATGTTTTCTCAATCCCACCAGCTGCCCTTTCTCTTCTGAAAGAGGTGGCCAATCATGCCAACGACATCATGAAACATGGGGTGAGAGCTGCATCGAAACACACGTGGGAAATTTGATAACATAAATATGAAAGGCCTGTAAATGTTGCTGCTTTCATTCCAGGACAACTTCGAGAAGCTGGTTCAGGTCCAGTGTCGTCTGAACGGCAACCATGAGATCATCCAACCAGGACGGGTGAGACACCGAAGAATCGGTTTTCGTCTTCACTTTTTGTGAATAAAAACGGTCGGACCAAAGCAGCTAAATTAAATAAACATGTTTTCACTGGTGTTTATGCTCCAGATCTTTATCAAAGAGGGCATCCTGATGAAGCTGTCCAGGAAGGTCATGCAGCCCAGAATGTTCTTCCTGGTAGAGTACACTGCTCCCTCCTTCATATTTCTTGTTTTTTGGATAATAACAAGTAATGCAAGCACAAATATGCTACTTATCTCAACCAGTTCCACAATCGGTCCTGAAAGAAAGGCTTTTTTTTTTTTTTTTTTTTTTTTCCAAATGCAGCACAACATTTTGTGATTTAAGTAACACTGTAGTCTAATATAAGGAGCTTATTGTCAGAATTAAGCTGTCGTCAGATCAAAGCTCACAACAAAGAACTGCTCCATTTTTTTAAAACTACCATGCAGGCATTCAGCCTAAAATGAATCTTCCCTTTAATTCCTCTCCTCTCTGTCTTGTCGATTAGTGCTATTTTAAATTAGATTACCATATGATAAGTAAGTGATTCACTATTATTTGTTTAACTCTTTTTTAAATGATGTAATCTTTCAATATTGGAATTTTACAACAACCTCAAGTGCTGGACGTATTTTCCTACATAAGATCAGAAAAAGATCCTCTAAAGTCTTTGATTCATCAAACTGAAATTATATCCAAACAGGAATATAGATTGCCAGTATTTAAGCATGAGGTTTCAAAAATCATTCAACCAGGATCACATTAATAAATGGAGCACCATAATTAAAACTTCAACTTATCCCAAAATGGGACTCCACGTGATAAATCTGTCAGCTGGGTGGGGGAAAAAAAAGAATCGCTCTTCATATTCTGAGTCTGTAGAGAAACCAAAGTTACTCTGCTGAAAATCCTGGCGGTGACATAAGAGAACGAGAAACCGCTACAACTTTATTACATCAGAAAACTTCTGCCTCTTTTTTTCTTTGTCTTTTTGTCTGTCTTTCAGCTTAGCGACGTGCTGCTTTACACCACCCCTGTTCAGTCAGGCCAGTACAAGCTTAAAAACATGCTGTCTCTGGCTGGGATGAAGGTGAGAGCCTCTCCTTTCTCTTATATCCTTCATGTAATCACATTCAAATGATCTCGATGAGCTTCATGCTGCTAAAGCCGTTCGCAATGCTAATAATTGCAGGTCAGCAAACCCAGTCAAGAGGCCTATCAGAATGAGCTGAACATAGAAAGTGTGGAGCGCTCCTTTATTCTCTCTGCAAGGTAAGTTCGAAAAAGGCTTTTTGTTCTCGTCAAGGTAATATCCATCACCAATATGAGATCACGCTGTTGGTTTTATGTGGAGGGTTTCACCTTTTCTCTTTTTAAAGTTCGGCTGCAGAGCGAGATGAATGGCTCAAGACTATTTCCTCGGCCATCAGTGAATATACAAAGAAGAAAATTAGCTTTATGTCTACTAATAAGCCAGCTGAGGTAAGAATATTTTTCAGCGTACGCGTTTCTGTTTTGTGATCTAAAAGCCTAAGTCACTGTGATTTTAAACACTCAAGAGTTTAGCGTGCGTGATTCAGCAGCCAGTGGGAACTTCAATGCAACATTTTTGCTTTCATCCAGGAAAATTTGGGCGAAAGCGTTGATGGTCCACCTTTGGGATCCACAGCCCCCATTTGGATCCCGGACACACGGACCACCATGTGCATGATCTGCACTTGTGACTTTACCCTGACGTGGAGGAGACACCACTGCCGTGCATGTGGAAAGGTTCGCGGACAAAAATGCAGAATTTTTCATTTTAGTTTTTTTTATTTCTACTCTTTAAGGACAAGTATAATTTCTGAAATCATTTTTTATTTACAAATAAGAACTATAGCTTGCCTCTTTCAAAAGAACTATACAGTTGTTTTATATATCCAGTAGAAAACGTGTGGTGCCTTGCAAAAGTATACATTCTTGACTTAACACAACGTGGTGTGTAGGTGTGAAACGGTAGGAAGTGACACATTATATGTGTTTACAAATTAACATCTAACTAGTGTTGCATCATCTAAAGCTCCAAAATAAAACCCAGTGCAACCAGTCAAATAATTAACGAACAGAGTTCAAAATGAGTTTTGTTACAGCATCATGGTAATGCTGGAATAAAGTTTTGCAAACATTTTAAGCAGAATTAGCTTTTAAAATAATTTTCCTGGCTTTGAAGGTCGTGCAGAGTTCTGTTTCATCAACAAAAGTCAAAAGCACCGTGGTAATAATGTGTGGAGCAATACCCATTGTTCTTTAATTAAAGTGCTTAAATAAAACAACTAAACAGATTTATGCATTAGTATTTATATCATGTGACCGAAATATTTTTGTGGTTTCATCCCCTCAGGTGGTTTGCCAGGCTTGTTCCTCCAATAAACACTGTCTTGCATATCTAAAAAAGCAGTCGGCACGAGTGTGTGACCAGTGCTTCGACATTCTTCAACATAAAAGTAAGCCCAAACATGTTTAGAGTCATTGCTTTCAATACCAACACATTGCCATTCTTGCATACTCTTCTACACTCTCAGGGTGTCCTATATCCCTAAAACAGACACCGGAGGTTCATAAACATGTTCTCAGAGTTAAAGCAGTTTTTGTTCAACAGGTGAAATTGCCTCAGCAGCAACATTGCCCTCTGGAAGCAAGGCAACAGCTGCATTTAACAGGAAACATAAGAGGATACCTGCAGCCCTGAAAGAGGTAACTGATGCTTTGTCCTGACTTGAATTAGGGCTGTGCGATGTATCGCATACGCTCGATGTATCGCGATATTTTCAATTCATGATAGTTAGAAAGACTATATCGCAACCATCGAGTATAAATTGTCGTTCAAAGAATAAACTTTCGCCGTCAAATTCACTGTGAGTATGGTTTATCTGGCACCCTATGAATCGCATCACTAGTCACTCCCTCCTGAAAAATTTCTACCAATATCTGAGCAACATTTGAATCTTTTGATTCGTTTGACTTCTATGGGTCTCAACAGGTTGTTTGAGAAACACACTTCTGTTATTCATTGCTACTTATTAGTCAATTTTGATGGTGCAGCTTGAACACACACACAAAAAAATGTAAACCACACTTTAATGTAACTTTGCCGACTTCCCCAAAATTGCTCTTAATAAATGTTCCTGTTTATGGTGAGATGGGATTTACGCCCTTGAATCTGAGGAACCTAACTTATTATCAATTTTATAAAACTGAGGAAGAAAAAGTTAACTTATTATGCTTTATAAATGCAAATGTATGAAAAGCTGTTTGTTTTTTGGGGAAACCTTTCTTTTTAGGTCTTGGAACAAAGAAGAACGATACTTTTATAACCACGGAAAGAAAATGTTGAGAGGAACTTTTCAGTTCCTTCCATTCCTGTCAAGAATGATCCAAAAAGAACAATCTGTATTTGATGCATATATTAACTAAAAACTACTAAAACTAGCCTTTCTTTTTTTCTTTATACCTTAAAAAATTATGTGTCACAATATAAGTTGTATCCAAGGTTATTCAGAGCTTGTGTGGAAGACCTAAAAAGCCACATGTGCTTCATAGCCACAAGTTGCACTCTTTTGTGATAGATCAATATAAAGGAGAAGCAAAACTACACAAATTAATTTACAAATAAAAATCTGTAAAATGCACCATCCATTTTGTATCAGGCCCTTTTTACTCTGATACAGCACAATAAAACTTTCATCTTTAATTGCCTTGCATACATTTCAATAAAATACATTGGTAGTTGGAGATAAATCACATGTATGTATACTTTTAAAGGGCACTCTGCAGAAAACGCACAACACAATTATGAATGTTCACTCCCTCGCATGTCCTTTGAGGACTGACACTAAAATAGCTTGTTACACTGTCACAACACGAGAGCTTTGTTTTAAAATTTAGACTGAAAAACTCACTTTTCTTCGTCTCAGGTGTCCGCAAACACGGACAATTCCTCCATGAGTGGATATTTGCAGAGGTCCAAGCACAATAAGAAGCAGGGGAAGAGGCTGTGGTTTGTCATTAAAGACAAAGTCCTGTACACGTACGCTGCCAGTGAGGTATGCACATCTCACCGTGTTCATCCGACGCAGAAAGATACGTGAACTAGCCTGATGTTTACCTTTGTTTTGGTTCTACCTCCAGGATGTGGCAGCCTTAGAGAGTCTGCCCCTGCTGGGCTTCGTGTTGAAAGCGGATTCCTCTCAGAAGCAGCAGTTCAAGCTCTACCACAAAAACACACTTCACTACATTTTCAGGGCAGACGATGTGCAAACAGCCCAAAGGTATGTGCAGCAGAAAAGATAAGCGCGACTTGCCGAGGCGCACTGAGACCGCGGCGATTTCAAAAATATTTGATCCTTTTTTTGTTGTTTGTTTTTTGAATAGATGGATCGACACGTTCAAAGAGGCAGTCGTGTTGTAGCATCTGTCGAAGATCTCTGAGTGGAGGGGTTTGTATTTTACCTCAGTGCTCCATAGCTTTTACAAAGAAGAAGAAAGTCTTCTGGAGGCACCGTTTTAGTTGAAGTGACTCCCCCCCCACCATTTTTATCTTGGATTTTTTTTTAATTCCTGTAAACGTTAGTTTTATATATGTGCAAAATTCTTTGCCTACAGGATTTATGATATTTCATTGAGTACTAGAAGTATTCAATAATGTCAGGCTCGCACTTTGACTTGTTAATGATGGCTTCAAATTTATGAAAAATAGTGGACCTATGTTCTAACTTTAAAAGGTCCATAAAAATTGTGCAAAGGCTGTTTGTTGTTGCCTGACACCACACTGTCACTGTATAAGAGGCTACACATTTTCATTTCATTGTAAAAAAAATATATATATTGTAAATATTTTGCACTTACGTCCCTTAAAACCGTGAACATATGAAATTTTGCATGTAAACTGAGAAAAATAAAATCAAATTTCTGTGAATATTTGTATCATTGCTTTTCACTTTACTGCGCTGTATGCAAGGGTAAACACCTGGTGTTTATTAAGAAGAACAGAAAAAAATACCATGTTGAATACTCATGTCATTTCTGAAAATATGTACTAGCTTTCCTAATTTTGTATAATTTATTTTTTATTTAGGGTATCTGATAGTAGTTTTGCACATTGCTATGACTCACTTGTTTCCAGAAATGGCTAAATTCAGTCATGTTGGATGATTTTTGAACATGAACCAGTTTTAGGTCATTCCACAACATGTTGAGCTGTAAAACCAGTCTTTTGGAGATTTTTCAGCGGGGATTTTGAAATAATGGCTAGAAGTATCTGTAAACTAAGGACCAGATATGCATTTTTCCTAAGAGTTTCTTGGTACAGGACACAAATTTATGGTACCATTAATTACAGAGAATCATCAAAGTCCTGAAGCCGACCCAGAACATCACACACACCACTACCATTATTTGACTGGTTTAATGAAATGCTCCTTTATTTTTACGCCACATTTAATATACTTTTTGATTTTTTTTTTTCCGACTCGCAGATGTCAATGGGTTTTTCACGATTAAAAAATGGAAATGGAATTATAACAGTAAAGCATTAATAGTGATTTAGTTTCATTTCTGAAGGGACTTTTAAGACCCCCACACTTGCTGATTTGCGGCTCCAACTTTGAGAACCACAGAAGAAGAAAAATGCTGAAGTCCCTTTTCTAGCAAATAAATTTCAATGAGGTAAAGTGAATTAGATGGCTTTAAAAGAGTCACATGCCTGCAGTTACAACAGCAATAAAAGCACAAAGGAGGGTTAGGGTGATTACACTGTTTCAGTGTTTATTACTTTAAGCCATACAAAACAATATTCAGAATTCCTGGAATGCACATGCAGTTAAACAACCCTAAAAAAAACAAAAAACTATTGGACTCAACAATCCGAAATATGAGAAGAAGTCTATAGAAATAAGCACTAAATCTAAAAAAACGTCTAAGACTTTTAAAAACTGGGTACATAAATGATACAATTAAACTTAAATCTACATTTATCTATTTCAAGCAAGTAATTTAAAAATGAATTTAAGCAAAGCACAACTAGGTAGCGTGCAAGTTTGTCATTTTCACCTTTATTGTAATTCACACTCTGAATAAGAGTCACCACCATTGTTTGTAGACAACCAGTAAAAGGAGACCGTCAGATGCAGACAGACCGTCAGCACACCGCTGCCGCTGTCGTACATAAACCGCAGCAACGTTAATGCGCATGCGCATCAAAGCTTTATGGATGAAAAAAGGTCACGAACTCTGACCCTCTCGGCAACTGAAGAAAACACTTCCAATATTATTGCATTGAAAGTCATACATTTCATTACATATCGGATTTTCAAAAGGTAGGAGGCATTCGTTACTGCGAAAGTACGCGAGACTCGGGAGTATCGCGCTGTTGGAGAAGCAGGAAGGAAGTTGCCATTAGCTACTAGCTAACAACCAGCTAAGATAGCTTCTCATAGTCTGGAGCTACAATTAGGTCTGGTATGTGAATGCTCCTACAAAGTCATACATTTTTTTACTAGCCTCATGCGCGAGTAGGTGGACTTTAAGAGACTCTGAACGCAGGTAATGTTGATAAAAGGAGACAGCTAGTTAGCTTAGCAGCGTCAGCTAACAGAGCTACTGCTACCTTCGGTGCGAGAGCAGCTCCATAGATTCCTAAATAAAGGCATCCATATTGCAGGTAATCGTCATATCAACGGGTTGCGGTGTCAACCCGACAGCTGTCTTGTTATTTTAGATGATCTGAGTGAAGATCCAAAGCCTCTCAAAACGGATTTTGGCCGGTTGTCGCAAACGGAACTCGTCTCTGTTGGCATCACGGGCCTTGAACCCTAGCGTGCTTTAACCCTTCAATGTTGACCTTTCACCGACAGGAAAAGAAATACCTTTATCTTCCGTACGGATTTTAAGTAGCCGGCTCTCAGTGGCATATGTAAATATGGTGTTTTTACCACTGATCTGACATCCCCGGACTCAGCTCTTGAGCGGTTTCTGCGGGGTTTTGGCTAATGTTAGCTCGGTTGCTTCCCGCAGGCTCCACATTTTTAACACGTCCTGACATCCAACACAATAAACCAAGTGGTTGTTTATACTTTCCGACCCAGGCAATTCTAAACGAACTGACACAAGTGCAGGCTTAATCACACACGTATAAGTCAAATCGATGCTTTAGCGTGTTGCATGTGCCATGTAGAGGGGAGAGAATGAGGTGCTAACATATAAAAGTGGAGGTAAAGTCTGATTGTAACGCAACCAGAATCTATTTTTGCTGAGATAGTGCTTCCATTGTTTTGGTTTATCATGCTGCTCTATGTCGGGATCTGTTGTTTCTTGTTGCTGGGGATCAATAAGTTAGAATATCAAGAAAGCGTATTTGTCTGTTGCAATGGTTATTTGCTGATTTCGATGATTATGGCTCATAGCTCATAATAAGCCCAGTTTTACAAAATATCGATAAAATTTTAAGGCCATGGGAAATTGAAGTCTTAATCAGCCTTTTTCCCCCAGGTTCCAGTATAATGAATCTGCGTATTTTGTACGAATGTCATTATTTACCAGAATAAATAATAGGACTTCAAACTGACTGGCCTCTTACTGTGATGCTTTCTGCCGTTCAGGTGTGTATGCCTCATGGGGCACTGATGTGAGGAGCGGCGGATGAAGGTGTGCGCAGTATTAGAATGGATGGACAGACTCACAAGATTCAGCTTGTGTCAACAGACAACAGCATGGCTTTAGGACATCGAATCCAGGTGAATGAGGGGCCTCTGCACCCTTTTCACAATTCATGTTAATGTGGTTTTAGGCCCTATCTGCAAAAAAACATAGATATCCCCCTTACACTTTGATTGTTATTTTGATAGATTGTAACTGATCAGCAGACCGGGCAGAAGATCCAAATTGTCACAGCACTTGAGCCATCCTCCCCGGGGAAGCAACAGTTCATCTTGGCGAATGCCGACTATTCCCCTGGCGGGAAGGTGATTCTGGCCAAGCAGGAAGGCTCTCCTAACAAGGTGATCCTCGCCTCTTCGGACGGCTCTGGGGTCAACCAGCTGCTTTTTGCTGCCCCTGAACTGGCAGGACAGCAATTCAGGTAACTGTCCAAAGCACGTCGACTTCATCCCTGATTCCGCTTCCATAAACAGGCCGCTGAAAGAGCACATCACTGAATCGTGGGTCTGTTTAGTCAGCCTTAACCTAACGCAGTGTTTATGGTCTTAAATCATCCCATCGTGTTCTGCTTGTTTGTCAGTTTGTGACTGATGGCTCGGACCAGTCTATCGTCAAACCTGTGGTGGAGTACTGTGTTGTCTGTGGGGACAAGGCGTCAGGTAAAAATAACAATTTATTTAAATGCTGACAGTATTTTGTGTACTTTATGCCAGTTTTTTTTTGTGTGTGTGTGTGTGTGTGTGTTTGTAGCAAGCTGTAACATTTCCTTCTCTTTCAGGGCGTCACTATGGAGCCGTCAGCTGCGAGGGCTGCAAGGGCTTCTTCAAACGTAGCATTAGAAAGAACCTGGTGTATACCTGCAGGGGATCCGGCGAATGTGCCATTAACAAACTACACCGAAACCGCTGCCAGTACTGCCGACTACAACGCTGTATAGCTTTGGGCATGAAGCAGGATTGTAAGAGACCCTTTTTAACTACTCATACACTTTTGACGTGTCGGCAAGGATTCAAGCGCCTTACCGTCCGGTGCTGTGTCGTCTTCCAGCCGTGCAGTGTGAACGCAAGCCTGTGGAAGTTGCCACCAGAGAGAAATCGATGAATTGTGCGGCCTCCACGGAAAAGATCTACATCCGAAAGAACCTTTGCAGTCCTCTGGCTGCCACGCCCACTTTTGTATCTGAGAAGGAAACTGCTCGGTACATAACATTCACCCCAAGATAACACAGTAATGATATTGTCCAGTTGACGTTGAACTATACATGCAGTGTTGATATCAAACAATAAATGTTCTGTTTGCATATTTATAGCAGAATAGCAGACAGAAGGAAAATACTTTAAATATGTTTAAAACACTGTTTTGCACATACTTAAAAACATCCTATTTCATGCTTATTTTTTAGCTATTTAAATACTATAGTAGCAGAATGTAATTAATCACCCAACTATTAAGCAGCAGTATTTTCTTATTACTCAATTTGACTTTAATAACTAGATATCAGACATTGAGTATTCTAATTTTCTAAGCAAATATGATTTTAAAATGCATCGGCTGAGTTTTTAAAATGTTTTTGGTCTTTAAAAAAGTTGATATACAGGGTTTACTCAGTACTCAGAATCCCTCATATAGTTGAATTTATTCAATATGATTGTCTGATAATAACAATAATCGATGTGTACTTTCAGATCCACGAGTTTGCTTGAGTCTAGCATGCTGCTCAACATCCAGCAGCCCTTCCCTAAGCTGGAAAACACCATCCTGATTCCAGCGTCCCCTGATAAGGTAACATTCAAGGTTTAATATGTTTGAGTTACTGGTATGGATGGTTTGTTTTATTGAAAGAAATTTATTTTGCCTGATTTTGTTATTTTGTAATTACATTATCTACGTGAATTGTTTTCATTTTGGTCTCTAAAATACCAAAAACATCTCCGTTACACTTTGGTTCATCTGATGACCTATTGAGTAGCCTTTTTACCAAATACCTTTTTACTCTTCTGTAATTTCTTCGATGGCTACTTTTTATTTTTACTCGAGCAAAAATATGTTGAAGTAGCGCTACTCTTACTTGAGTACAATTTTTGTGTACCCTGGAAGCATGTGTAGTAGATTCATAGGTAACTTCTCTATTTGTCACACATCTATTTAGAAAACAATAGTTGAAGAGTCTCTCTTCTCGACAGGACGATCTGTCTCAAGGGGACCTCGGTACTTTAGCAAACGTAGTGACATCACTCGCCCAACTCAACAAGACCAGGGAGCTGGGCGACTGCGGGAACGACGTGATGGGAGCCGAAACGCTCAGCAACGGCGACGGCTCCATGATGGACGTCAAAGTTGAAGATCACACTGCGAGTGATATCACCAGGTGAGCGTTCGACGCCTTTGATGCTTGTTGTTGTGTTCATATGACTGAGTGTAATGACTGGATTTGTTTTCCTCTTTGCTCTTGACGCCTTAATTGAATTTCTTCCAGGGCCATGTGGTTTCTGACTCCAGTCATATGAATCTTATTAGCTTTACACAAAAGGTTCCATCTTGTTTTCTGGGTGTCTATTCCAGTGCCTTTCCTTAATATGATAAATGTCCTGCTTTATTTAATCAAAATGTAAGAAACAAACATTTATCTTTGTAATATCTACCTATTCTTGTATTTTATTTTTATTTTTTTATGTCCAGAGCTTTCGACACGTTGGCCAAGGTCCTACATCCTGACGACGGCTCGGCCGGAGAATCCTTAGAAACCACACATGCAGCTGATGTCGGGGGACCAGTCGGGTCCAGTGGTGGAGCTGGATGGGCCTCTGCTTTCTGAGAGCCATATCCCTTTCAAGGTAAAAGCAGAACTGTTGCACTAAAGCTCCCACTCATGTCAACTCAAATTCACTCCAGGTTTTTTGTTTTTAAGATGCACAATGTCGTCGTGTTTTCCCCCTTTATGCTTCGAAATGATTTCTCTCCAGCTTATGATGCCTTTGCCGGTACCAGAGTACCTCAATGTCAACTACATCTGTGAGTCTGCGTCCAGGCTACTTTTTCTCTCTATGCACTGGGCACGCTCCATACCTGCCTTTCAAGCCTTAGGGTAAGATGATGTCTTCAGTTTTAGTGATGAATTGTTTAGATTTGACCCTAATTTGTTCAAATTTCAATGTATTTTATTAGGATTTTGTGTCACAGTCACCCACTTGGTGGATCGGGTCCATCTGTGAAACGAGAGAGCAAAACTAAACGGTTTGGTCTCCATCTGCAATGCGGTGTGAGGCCAACATAATATTGTTGCACTGCCATTTATTGTGAAACACGGTTGTGGCAGCTTTATGCTACGTGGATGCAAGTAATTGATTGCATTAATCTGAAGTTGATTCGTCTTATCAGCTGATTAATCATTAATTGATAAGCTGCTATTTCCTTAACAACCTGACTTTTCTGTTGTATCAAGCGGGCCGACTGTCTTTCCAGAACATAAAGGGCTACATTTTTTTAAGCTAAATAAAAAAAAAAGTAACATTATTTTGTGTCAGCTGTATTAAATACTCACTGTAACATGTTTTTTTTAATATTAATAAACTTAGACATATTTATAAACTATAACAAAACGGGACTCTCTTGTGTTGCTGACTAGAAAAATAAAAGATGAAAATAATAAAATATGTGAATAAGTCCCTATGAACAGGAAGATATTCACATAGAAACGCTGTCTGTGGCTACTCTTAAAGGAATATTAAACTTTCGCTCCATGAAGTGCATTGACTCAGGAAATCACATAAATCCTAACAAAATGCATCAGACTCTTTTTCTCTGCCCACACTTTATTAAGCGTAAGTCCATGACTTCTTCTTTTACAGTGGTCAAGACAATGACATTAACTTGATGAAAGCCTGCTGGAATGAACTTTTTGCCCTGGGCCTGGCACAGTGCTCCAACATTATGAATGTTGGTACCATTCTAAGTGCTATTATCAACCATCTGCAGACCAGCTTACAGGAAGGTAGGAGGGCTCTGCGTGTGGCTGCAAGCATCCATTAACGGAGTCAAATGTCTGAAACGGGAAGACATTTGATTGTGCTGAGTTTTAGTTCTTATTTTTTCTCTTTTTTTTTAACACAGTTGTCTGTTTTGTCTCGTATTTAGAAAAGCTGTCCCCGGAGAGAGGAAAAGTGGTAATGGAGCACATCTGGAGGATGCAGGAGTTCTGCAACAGCATGTCCAAGCTGTCCCCAGACTCTTATGAATATGCCTACCTCAAAGCTATTGTTCTCTTCAGCCCTGGTGTGTGAAATCAAGTTTCTTCTTTTTATCTGCGTTGTTATTGTTAATGAAGCATGTTTAGTACGTTCCTTTTTTTTTCTTCTTACTCTGTGCATGTGTTGTTTTTGTGCCAGATCACCCCGGCATAGATAACATCCCGCAGATCGAGATGTTCCAGGAAAAAGCGTACATGGAGCTGCAGGACTACGTTACGAGGACCTACCCCGAGGACTCTTATCGGTTTGTAGTCATGCGAAGTTAAACGGTGCTGAAAAAGCAGCGGTGCTGTTTTAAAGTGGGACAGATTGATGATGTTGTCCCAGATGTGCTTGCTTCATGTGTCTTTTAGATCCATGTCTCCTTTCTGCCTCATTACTCCCAGGTTATCCAAGCTGTTGCTGCGTCTTCCGGCCCTCAGGCTAATAAGCGCAGCTGTCACGGAGGAGCTGTTTTTCGCCGGGCTCATCGGCAACGTGCAGATTGACAGCATCATCCCTTACATCCTCAAGATGGAATCCACTGATTATAACAGCCAAGCGGCCTCTGGCGTCTGACAAACGGACGGTGCCATTTAACGAAGAAAAAACAAAAAAAAGTCGACATTTGGATTGCAAAAGGCTGGCAAACAAAGCATTTAGAGAACTCATCAAACCGGTTTTTGATTGAGTATAACAGACTAGATTCATGGCTTGTTATCCGTTTTCATTTCTGTTTTCTCTCTTCTCCATACGCTGTCAGCTGGGCTCAGTTCACTTGATGAGACAACCTGCAGAGACTCAGAATTCAATCCTGCATAGCAGATTTAGCTTTTTACTGTATAGTATTTTATGCTTTGTACCCTTTACGCCTTTGTTTTTCTGAAAAACTCATTTGTATTTTGATTGAAGCAGCATGGTTTGTTGTTGTTTTTTTTGTATTCATTACTTCTCTGACATGGCCATGCTTTTTTTTTTTTTTTTTTTTTATGTTAGGGTTGTTACAACAAAAGAAAATGTGAAATAAATTTGTGAGCTCTTCTCATCAAAGGTTATTTATGGCTCACTAGTTTGCTAATCCGACGGATTAGCTGCGTCTTAGCATCATGTGGATCTGAAGTAACTGTGTATATATATTTATATATAAAACGCACCAAAAAAAAAGCTATACAGTCAACATTTGGTAATTTGTGTATTCTGTCATTTTGGACAAGGAAATGTTGATGGGTAAAGATGGTTGTGTCATTTGAAAATAAAAACATCTTTCAGTCTTTTTTTTTTATTTTTTATTTTTGTAGGCGTTTCACAATCAAGGTTAAATTCTAGTTTCCATGAACTTGGTAGTTGTTAAAGTTGGCCTTTAAAAAGGTTTTAAATTTAAGTGGCTTCTGTGAAAGTTGAGATACTTCCACTTAACTCTTGCTTTTGCAAGCAGGAATTCCTGGAAAGAAAGAAACAACCAAAATGGACGGACGGCGGTGGTGCAATGAAACAAACAACCAGACACACGTGTGTGCATGGATCCCACACCTAGGGAGAATTGAGAGGGAGAGACCAATGAACCTGACAGTCATGTTTTTGGACTGTGGGAGGAAGCCATGCATGCACAGGGAGAACATGCAAACTCTGGGCAGAAAGACCTTAGGCCGGGACTCGAACCCAGGACCTTCTTGCTTGCAACTGCGCCACTGTGCAGCCCAGACTTCCATACGGAATAAGCGGAAAAAACAGCTTCGTCCTGCTTCTCAGAACTCGCCTCTCCTTCTGTAAACAGTATAACGTTTACATGCTGGTTCTGAATTAATAATGCCAAATCTCTTATCCTGCCCCAGTGACTTATTGAGAGTAAGTTGCTGCTGGGCGCTGCAGAGTGGACGAGACTGTCAGTGTTATTAGCAGAGAGCGGTGTCTGCGAGCTTCTCTTTGCTTCAGTCACCCTGAAAAGACATCCAGCCAATTAATACAGTAGTGTCGGTGATAAAAGATGATAAATAAGATTTCCTGCTCTGTTTCTAGGACGCCATAGAGAGGCCTAGCTGTCAGCTTCTTTGGGTTATTCTGTATGAACCATTAAGCTGTTCTCTCCCGAGCAGGGGTGTAGCTATTTAAAGCGTGGCCATGGTCCCTCCCTGTTGCTACATGTGTGAATGATTATTATACGACTTCTAGTTGCTCTCGATCGTCTCCATTTTTTAAATTAAAATGAAAAATGCTGAGATATAATAGAGCACCATCCATTTAAAGTCTTAATATGTAAAAATACTTTATCCCACTTCACTGTACATGTTTTTTGGATTTGAGATAATACTAAAGTACTTTTACACCCCTGCACGTATTATGTTACAATCACAAAACTCTGTGTACGTTGCAGAAAATATGTGATAGACAAAGTAATGCATGATAATGAAGTGGGATATTACATAACGTGAGTTACAAATTTATTCAAAACAAATAATGCTTCTTGCACGTTTGTGTCACGAGGAGATAGTTTGCTAAACTTTTTTTATTTTGAAGTTACACCCTTAGAAAAAAAAAAAGCTGCTCTGTTTTTTCCTACTTAGTACATCCGGAGATCAGAAATTTCAGCACATTCTTCGTCAGAAAACAACATGTGGCTCCATCTGACTGGATGAAGAGCTTCTTTTAACCTCAATTTTCAACAGGTTTCCTTCCACAGCTGACTTGTTAGCTCCTTCTGCCTCCCCGTTAACTCTGTTACCGTCCTCGCTACTCCAGGAGAATGATGCTACCACCAAAAAGTTAAACTGACAGTGCATTCAGTGTTTCTCCATAGATAGTGCTTTGCCTGTTGCCTAAAAACCAAATTTTAGTCATTTCTGACTGCATATTTGCTGTGTTTCCACATGGCAGATGGCAAACTGTAAATAGTTACTTCCTTTTACTTTTCTCTCAGCAACGGCTTTTCTCTTGTTTCTCTTCTGAAACGCCAGATCTGTGGCAGTGAACAACCAACTGTTGCCCCGTCAACAGATTCTCCCACCCGTTCTTTCAGGGCGACTGGTGCGACTGGTTGGTGGAACCGGTCCTGTCTCACTTAATCTGTTGTCCATCAAACGTAGCAGCATCAAGACATATTCACATGAAACATCATCAAGAGTTGAACAGGTATAAATACTCTGCACAAGATTATAAAGTAAAAACTGCTGTGTGGTGATCACACTGAGCCAGTTATGTTTATGCGGCTGGCATAAACAAAAAAGGTTTGACTTGACGCAAAGCAATCGTAAAAAGTTAAATAATCTATAAAGCCAGTCAAACCATTTAATGTGATACATTAACTAACAAATGGTTGCTGTCTTTTTATGTTTCAAGATCTTGTAAATTTTCTAAAGTTTGATTTCCAAACCACTAAAAAAAACCCAAAAAACTATGTTTTTGCTCAGCATCTCTTTTCTTCATCTGACATGCTGGGAGCAGGAAAATGAGCAGACCCTGCCATTACAGATTTGTCACTATACACCCACTCACAATGTTTTGGAGCAAGCAAATATAATTAATTAGTCGTTACCAGTCTTGTTTATGGATGCTTTTCACTCCACCACTATGTGTTTGAAATCTTCACGTCTAATAACTTCACAATAATTCAGAGCACATCCTGTTTTGAATCCGCTTCCGATGTTTTCACATGATTGTGCTCCACTTATACATTGCGGGCGCGCGCACATATGTGAGTCAGAATGAATATAACAAATGTCCTCAATCGGCAGCCGGAGATGAAAGTGAACCTGAGAGCTGCGATCTTGGAGTGGACACGCCTATGAAAACGTCCTGGCCGCTTCGTAATCGCTCCCAACAGTACAGAATGACAAAGCCCCTCATTGAAGGGGTCTGGGATTTGTGATGCAACTCAGGCCTTTGTGTTTAGTGCAGGATGGATAAGCTCATTCCAAGTTACATGAATGTGAGTTGAAAGGCCAGTGGGATTGTTCCTGATGGGAGGTGCGTGGCGAAATAACAGCTCTGATCACAGAAATGAACAACAATACACTGCGTTCCAGTGTATCGTGTATTGTATTGTAACCTACATGGTTACTTATTGTCCGTCTTCTTCACCGAAAAACGTGTTTCTCTTCTTGCAGACTTCATCTTGTTCTGTGCCACGAGAACAAGATTGTTTCTGCCAAATGGTGAGACTGTCGGGCCTTTGTGTTTTCTTTGTAAGAACATTGTTCAGTGATTTGAGTTTTGTGTGACAAACCCCCCCCAAAAAACAGCTCAAACTCACTAACAGTCAAATGTAGTTTAAAAACCAGTTGGAAAAGCCAAGACTAAAGAGTATTTTACTGAAATGCTTTCTCTTTATGATACACTTTAGGCGTCTGAAGCGCACTTCCTGTCATGTATATATATCTGCTGACATGTTAAGCATTTTTTCAGAATGTGCGCAGCGTTCAATCAACATTCACAGATTCAAATCAGATACTGCGGCTATCTCAGCTCAGTCAATCATGCTTTATATTTGGACAACTCCATCAAGCTCAGGGATTACATACAAAAAATAACTAAACTGTCTCTAATTATCACTTGACGAACAAGGAGGGAACAGCCACATGCTTACTATTTTCTACTGCCAGATGCTTTTGAATCTTTATATTAAACTTATATCCCACGATTGGATTAGTTGGCGAACTTTAGTAGCAGGTTTAACTTGGTGCTTGCTCTACGATGCTGCTGCTTTCGTACTTCTTATTTGTTCCTGATAAGGAGCCCTCGGCAACCAGCTTCTGCCTGACTACCAGTATTATTGATAAGGGCATATCTTCAAAAGCATGTCACACATGACTGAATACCAGGTACCAGAATGGAAAATACTCACCCAGCTTGTATTCATTCGTGTTCCAAAATAAATGTGATTATACTTTTTTGTTAAACAAAAAAAAAAAAAGTAACAAATAGTTCTAGCGTACAACTAAGTATATTTTAGTATTAGTTCAGTGTAAACGTTTCAGCGATGTCTATCTTCTTGCCACTTTGTCATTAAATACAAGATATATGAGGCTATTAAGCAGGCTCCCCCTGGTTAATAGTTTAGTTTAACTATCACATTTGGATATTTCTCTGCTTTCAAAATTTGCTAAAGCTCAGTGAGACATGGCCGTGCAGACATTTTAATGACTGAAAACCTGAAGAAGACGGCCAATAAACAACCATGTCGCCTGGTAGGACTTGGCATCAGGCAAGTTATCGCGCACATTGTTCACATGAATTGTGTACAATGGGCCTGATAAAGAGCCTTGAGGAACTCCCTGTAAAGCAGAAAGGGGGAAGTGTAGTTTGAGAATCAGTTCACAGCCTAAACAGATAACCCAATCTTGTAGTCGATTTACCGATCGGTAGATCTACTGATCAGATATGATCAGTAGAGTCAATGCCTTTTCTGTGAGTCAAAAAAAAAAAGAAAAAAGAAAGAAAGAAAAGTTGCACAATCTTTTTCAGCCATCTTAAGACGCCCCTCACCACTTTAAGTGCTGTGAGAGTAAATCTAAGAACATTTTCAGCTGTCCCCTGACCAACTTTGCCACAACTTTGGGAAAGTAATTTACAGAGGCTGACATACCGACAGGTCACCACCTTTTTCCTGCAAGAGAAGAAGAGGCTGCCCTACACATATAGGCTATACAGGGAGTCTTACGTTCAGGAATTGTTGGGTTAAAGATGTCACATATGGTCCGCTGTGAAGTCTGAACGAAATGTTGACAACTTAACGTCCACAGTTATGGACCTCTTCGCTCCATCACCTTGAAATGTGCTGAATTTTGTGACCAAGCGTGGCCAAGTTCAGGGGGAGGAGGAGTGGAAATACTTTCGCAAGGCGCTGTGCTTTTCGCTCGACTGGTTTCTAATCTATCGCTCACAGGCGGGCAGGCCGAAAGGGTTAAAGCCCTCCCCCTGTCTCCTCCTCTCTCCTCCCTCCTCTCTGCGGAGAGCAGCAGGCGGAGTTACCTTCACACACAGTTGTTGTATGCAAGAGTACAGGACCGCGGGACACACGGAGCGCAAACAACAAGACGGCGCTAAAAGGGCTGAGAACATGAGCCGTCGGACCTCAGACCGTAGGAGTTGGAAACTGGTCCCGGTACCGAACTGAAGCCCCCCCCTCCCCGGCCCCCGGTACCGCCTCTCTGGGCTCCAGATGGGAGGTTATTATGCCCGGGGTAAGCGTGTCCGTGCGAAGTTTGTCTGAAGTGGAGAAATACCTCAGCAGCAGCAGCAGCCGGATGGTGAGTAACACCAGAGCGAGTTTCTGTCTCTCTCTGGGCTGGTGGCCGTGTGCTCAGAACCGAGCTTCTTCCTCCCACGCGGTACCAGCGCCGCATTGTTGTCCGCTCGGCTCTCGGTCATGTGAGGCCAACAGCCACAGTTTCTCCAGACAAAGAGCTTTAAGTGACCCGGTTGTGCGTTTGGGCGAATATGATGGACGTAGAGAAGATGTGGTAGAACATGACGACTGTGGGTGTCTGGAGGAGGAACTATGTGTCCGTGACAAGAGGCTGTCCAAATGATTAATGAACTTCATTAGTTTCCTCATGCGTTTTTATTAGTTATGTCAAACGCAGAAAAATGCTATCCCTGCGTCTTCCTGTCACACCAGTCCCATATTGCATTTACATCTGGTCATTTTTCCTATTAGTTTCTCTTTTTTTTTTTTTTTTTTTTAACTTTTTAACAAATGATGAATGCAGCTGCAGATAAATGCACTTTGTACCCAGGCTCCATTCTAGTTCAACACACCAGTGGGTCAACCTGTGCTAACCCAATAAACCCGAGTCATCACCAGCGTCACAAAATGAATCATCCGAGCAGAAACTGAAAGAGTTGAGTGATGTGATTAAGGTTTCTGTCTTTTTGTGGTCACTCAGTGAGTCAGTTTCTGACCGGGGTTGTTGTTTAATTAGCCTCTTATCTCCTTCCCCACCAAATCTCCAAGACAAAGAGATTTGTCTTTGTCTTGAGAACATGAGCCGTCATGTTCTCAAGACAAATGATTAATTATATAATTATATATTATTGATATAATTATCAATAATAATAATAACTATTATTATTATTATTATTGTTATAATAATAATATGTTATTATTAATAATAATAATAATAATAACATATTATTATTATTTATTATGATGTAATAAATAATAATAATAAAAGGAATTCTTCAGGCCCCCCTCACCAATTTAGTACACCACGTACTAACCAATATTGTAATATTTTTTTAATAATCTTTTTATGGTTCTTTACATAAAAAAATAACGTAGAAAGGTTTTTGAACCAGTCACATAACCGTTTGTCAATTTCATCATTTACTATTTCATTAAATATACAACATCCAGTTTTTAAAAAAACGATCAAACTAGTATACATATCACCAAGCATATCAGTTTATTTTTTATTGAGATATTTTTTATGAAGTATTTTTTTAGATGATGTAGTTTAATTATTTATGACGTGCCTAAAGGTTTACGCTAAACTTTGTTTTCGTCGATTGCAGTTCAGATCTTTGTATAAACCCGTTGGCTCTCATGACAGTACACGAGTCCCGATCCACTCAAAGTACCTTCTGCTTGTAGAAAATATTTATTGGCACCATATTTGACCAAATCTCGTTACGGTGGACATGAATAGTGTAAAGGAAGTTATTTCAAGTCAGAGGTTGTCAAAGCAGGTACTATGACTCCCCAAGCTGGGTGCAAATCGATGTCTGGCTGTTATGAAACGTTTGTTATAATTCACTTGCGCTTTCTTTTTTCTAAGAAAAAAACGACAACTTTCATTTATTATATAATCAGTCATCTCATAGACTAGGTAGTGCTACAAAGTGATGAAACTGTAATGGAAAATTTGTGAATATATGCGGTATAAGTTGGTGTTTTGATATTTTAAATACTGTAATTACCCACAAACTGGGAAATCTTCTTTTAAATATATACATTTCCAGTATATATTTATAAGTAAAGTTTCCAGTTAGTCTGCCTTTTCTTCCCCACTTCTCTTTTCTTAAAAAAATAAACAAAACGCAATAATCTGCACAATTAATAGCTCAATCTTTTTTCTTTTTTTTTTTTTTTTTTTTTTTTTAGATACCTCAAATTTGAATATACAAAATCCCATAGAAACAGGGAAACCTTCTCTGGTTTCGAGCTACAGAAACATTTCCTGACAGCGATGTTTGATAAGTTCAGATGTTTCCTCATATTTCGCTCTGATCAGTTAAAGCATGACAAGAAGCAGGTTTTGCAGGTGGCCGGGACACAGAGAGGAGAGAATATGGGACTCTTGAATAACAAGGAAGTCTCCGCCTGCAGCTGAACCAACCCTTAGACCTGAGCTGAGTCACCGTCAGGAGCCACACCAGTCCGTGTTTCTGGGTTTGGTTGAAAAATATTAAGAAGGAACCTCATTACGAAACAAGGGAAAACTTTGATTCAATCGTGAAATGTTTTCATTTTAAGTTTGACACCTTCACACTTAAAATGATAGCTCTGGGTTTCTGAAGAGAGCTTCTAAGCAGTAAATGTCTTACCTGCTGTCGAAAACTGTCTCTGCAACTTCATTTATTATGAATCCAGATTAAGTTGTTGGTGTGGCTGGAACTAGGTCCAAGAGGCCCTGCCCTTTGTAAGAGCAGAAAGCCAACAATTATGCTGAATTAACCATCAATTATTAATTAATTAATACAGGTATAGAGTGCTTTTTATGGCATTTATTTGTTTTATTTTGATTCAACTGCTTAAGACAAAATATAGATCAGACTTCTGCAGAATTTAGTGGTACTGCAAAGAATATTATTGTTGCTGTATATTTTAGCCATGCTGCTCTTTATAGAACAACCTGAGCATCTCAAAGCTTATATTAGCTGCAAATAGAGATGCTGCTCATAGCTAGCTAAGTATAGTTTTGAAACGTGGTGCTGCTTTGTTTTTTTTTTTGTTTGTTTGTTTGTTTTGTTTTGTTTTTTTGTCTGAAATTGTGTTTGCTGCAACTGAGGGGAAAAATGTGCCAGCCACCTGACTGTGTCTGGTCAGAAACAGGTCGGGGAGGGGTGTAGTTATATTACGAGAACGCAGCCCGTTGAATCGGAAAGCGCGGTGACGTAATCACGTAGGGGGAAATCCCAAACGGCTGACATGGCGCTACGGAGAGTCCGGCGGTCGTCGGAGGTGATGTGTGTGAACAGCACGAATGTTTATTTAGCATGTTCGTACCGGGGAATGACAACAGAAATGATAATGAGAGGAAACTGGAGCGAAACTGGTACCGCAGTTGATGAAGCCGGTAACGTTTCAACTGTCATTAACTGACATGAACAGGTTATAACGACCAGGCTGTTGGTTCAGTCAGGGCTTGACGCTGACGCTAGCTAGCTTAAAATGAGTCCACAAACTCACTGCTGCTTCTATATCGTCATCCGTGTTTGCTTATTCTAAATTCACGTATAATGTTGGTGGTTTTGCGGGATTTCCTTCTCGAACCGGGATGTTGGGTGACTGGAATCGGTTCTTGTGGTGTGTTTGCTCCTGGACACACGAACCGACCGAACCTGTTGGACTTTTTTCCAGCTCCTGTTTGGTCACAGAGGTTTAGAAAATCGGCCGACTATCCTTAAATCGTGCCGTGTGAAGCAGACTTAAGACTCACGAGCTCTCCTCTCGACCACTGCCCTAACGCTCTCGGGCTCTGGTCGCTATGGTAACGTTTACGCATCCCTTCAAATTAAAATACAGATGCGCCACAAAAACGAACATTTTACTTTCGTGAAAATTTTAACAAACGGTAACGACAAAATCAATTGGAGCCCCGAGCTTGTTTCTCTGCAAGGAGACGGCCCCAGCTGGGACAATGACACCCGAAGTGTTGCTTATGCACAGGGTGGAAGCAGTTTGAAGCTTCATTCCCTCATTAACGAGCCGCTCACCATATCATGCGGATTGGAATGTGGAAATTACCTACCGAGATAAATCCATTGTCCTGTCTCTTCTCTGGGCCTTTTCCCCTTCCCAAAGAAGCCTTCCACAGACTGATCTGTTTCTTACTCATTTTGCTGTTTGTGGGCTCAGTGTTGGCGCCGCAGCGTCACCGAGGGAATCCGGTTACACAAAATAAAAATAAAAATCCGGACTATCTTTTTAAACGACCAGATGGCATTGTGGAAATATCAACATTTAAAAACAATGGAGCAAAAAGATTTGAGTTCTTCATGCTTACATAACTACTTAAAAAAATTTTTCTCACATTGTGCTTGCTGCCTAATGACACTCTGGGTTTGTTCCTCAAAAAGCTGTTTTTTCAGCAGATTTTGTAGGTCAGAGGTCACGCCGTGAGTCACGACGTGGTTCCTAACACCGTATGAACCCCTCCTTCGCATCAGGTAGAGGACACTTTCTCAGGACAGACGGCCTGTTAGATTTTTCATGGTTAATTAGGCGCTTTAAGTCCTCACCAGCCTTGATACATCACCGGCTCCATTATTCATCCCATTTTTGAATCATTACACTCACTACACCAGCATATTTACTGTAATTAGAGCCCACTCAATACACAGCAAGCAGACACTGGTAGTGTTAATGGGTTATTGATTCAGTCCCGGACCAGCTGGTCTGTATGAGATAACAGTGAATGTGCCCTAAAGCGATTCATTCCCAGAAAAATCTGGGATTTTTCATTCAGGAAACCTTGTTGCTCCCCCCCCCCCAAACCACCTTCCCACCCACTCCTTTCTGCTTTGAATGAGGGTCGTTGTTTGGTTTCATGCTGATGAAATAATTCAAAGTTTGGACGACACAGGCAGCTGTGGGATGCAGTTGGGAGGAGGAGATGTTGGGTCAGCTTTTGGACTAAAATGAAAGATGTGCCCCTTGTTGCGCTCTCTCTCTCTCCCTCTCTCTTTCCCTCTGTCTTTGGTCCTCGCTCCATCTCTCTGTGTGAGTCTGTATCCATGAGGATCAGCTGGAGGGAATACCAATAAGCTGTGGAGGCTTCTTCCCCTCTGCGGTTCTGTTCTCCGCTGAAGGGACGGGTTTGTTCCGTCTCCGTGAGCATGCCAGCTCCAATCCCCTTTCATGCTCATGTGGACTACCCTCTGCCAGAGGCCGGGCCTAATAGGTGCCCCTTCATGTGCGACACATAAGGGTCTTGTTAGGCAGATCAGATGGCTTCAGGCCACCGCCGACACCTGTTCCGGATTCCCCTCCGCCCCTGCACGCCGTCGAGACTCGACCTGGTGGATTCAAGAGAATACAGGTGCGGCTGTGCGCAGACAGAAGCATAACTTCCTCATTGAGGGAACACTGTGCACAGCCTGTTTGCATGTCAAAATGTCTGGTTCTTTTACTGTTCATGACGGAGGGGAGGGAAAGCCAGGTTATCGAGGAGGTTTCTATGCGCTCTCTGACCTGGACCAATATTTATCCTACCAGTTTTTCAGAGAAGCAGAGAACCTCTGCATACCAGTTTGTCTTTAAATAATTTGTAAGCTCTCAGCCCTGCTCTGGTTCAGATCAAGACCAATGCTCTGCCCGTATTTTATAATGCTGCAGCTGCTTTTGCAAGAAAAATTGAACCACCAACTACATCATTGATCCAGGAGGAGGAGGAGGACATACTGCAGTGCAAGATAAGCAGCATCTGCAGGATTTTTATCGACTCCTTTGACTTTGCTCACATTTGGATGTATGGCTTGTGTTAATATTGAGGCTCAGGCAGATGGATCTTTATTGTGTGCACAGAGGATTTAAGTGGGTCTTGATGTTTGGTTTGATATATGTAGGGCATTGTGAGTGACAAGGGGGTGGGGGTTTACCAGACTGCGGTATGGAAGAGCCACTCAGAGGTCACAAGGAGAGCCGTCACAAGAAGTGTGTCTGTATATGTGATGGCGATTATTGAGGTATGAGCTGCTTAGCTTGCCTCGCTTATCTGCCTTGCTTCAGTTTTTCCACTCCTGCGAATCTGCTTTTCATCTCCTTTGACTTGGGAATCAAGTCAGTGAATGCAGTGGGTGAACATCTGGGGTGTAGATGTCAAAGAAATCACAATTCATATTTCACCCTGAGGGAACTCCCTCCTCCCTCATAAAAACCCTGACATTTGTTGTTACAAAAGTAGAGGAAGAAATGCCACAGTTAACTAGCGCAAGGCTCTAATGACGTCAGAACATTTTATATTGGCTTCTGCTCAAGGAAATATTTCAAAGATTGCCATTACATTGATTATTATTGTTAAAACCCATGCAGTTATTAATATATTTTTCATATTTTTACTGTGCAAGAAAACACACTTGTTACATTCAGTGTCTTAAACATTTAAGATTGATTTCAAAGACATAATTTAAGCTAGGTCTACCGTGAGCTACCACGACGTTCTGAAAGGACACTTACAAAACAAAAAGTAAAGAATTGTTCCCGAATACATTTAGTTAAAGTTCTGAGATAAATATACTAATTGCACAGAACATTGTGCTTTTCTGTTGGTCATTATTTCATCATTTAGCGCCTTCTATGGTTCATAGCACGCGCTGTTTATTTTCTCAACATGATGATGATGATAAACGTATCTGAAACTCTTGTTTCAGATATGTTTATGTCAAGTAATGTCAAGTCTTTCCTGCTCCGCGTTTTAACACACTGTAGCTCCTGCAATAATCCTTTCTTCCAACGACTTAAAAAGAGTCGTTGGAAGAAATGATTGGTGGATCTCTGGTAGCCAAGGAATCACAGAAAAATACCCGACGAGTTTTGTTAAACAATTGTTTTTAAATTTGCGCCAACTTATTGATGCTATCAATTTGAGCTACTGACTGTTCACAGCAACAGGTGGAGGAGGGGCATTAATTCACACTTCAAATGATCATAGTAAACCAGGTGCCATATTTTGTAATACAATACTAGAAGTTTAAGCCGCATGAATGAAATGAGGGGAACTTTTGATTGTTTTGAAACTTGTGACTTTTTAAACCCAGAAACGTGCACAAGTGCTTTGCATTGTTCAAAAACACCCAATGATTTCTGCCTCATTATACCAATACCTGGTGTCAGTCGGTGACCTTTAAGTTAAGGAGCAGCCAGACGAGGGTCTCCTGGTGTGGCTAAATTAACTTAAATTTATTTATTTAAGTTAATTGAAAAAATAAGTTGGCCTTAAATTCATTAGTGACAGGTCTTAAATGTTGTCTTAGCATGACTATTTAATCTTGTGTAGTCTGTGTAGTTTTTCTGTTAAGCTAAACTTTGAGTCACGTGCGAAAAAGCTTATTGCATTCTGCGCCTGGAATAAGTTGCAGCTACCGCTAACTAGCTGCTGATATAACTTTGCCAGCTAGCTAGCTTTTTTATGTCTATCATAGATAAGTGCAAATTTATTGGCAGTTGGCTTGACGATATTCGTCGTAGCCATTGGTTTACTTCTGTTCTGATACAATTGTGACTTATTTGCGATTTTCTTTTCTGCATTTCTGCCTTAAAAATTCCACTCACAGCGGTCTTAAAAAGTCATAAATTTGAGTTGAAGACGTCCTCCTTCTCATTACTTCATCAGTGGCCCCGGCCCTTCTGAACAGACCATTTGTCACCCTGCCGCGTCTAACCCTGTGAAGAAAGTGTGAAAAGTAGGGCAGCACAGCATCAGATTGATGTGGATGTTTCCATCAGCAGGAGGCTACTTCATTTAAGCCGAGCCAGTCATCCAGGGAGCAAATTCTCATCAGTGACTTTCACTCTTTAGTATCCAGCAGCGGCAATAGAAAGGGGTTCATTCAGTTGAAATACGGTTCCATCAAACCTCTCACAGGGAAGCTGGTTGATGTCATACTCGCTTGTGAGTGGTGGTTCATGAATGAAGATGTGGGTTGTGATCCTGTTATGTTGATTAGGCCTCGTCATGCCAAAGTCAGCGTTGTTTTTTTTGTCTCTCAAAGTATGCAGCGCAAACTCGGAGAGATGGCTTGCACTCTGGTCTGCAGTGTAAATACACTGATCGACACAAACACGATGCACCGATCTCCGTGTCTTAAATACGTGATCGAGCTTCCCCGAAGAAGATGCGTGGACCGCTGTTGTTCATGTTTTTACGAAGATGTAGAGGTTGCCTTAGGGTAAAGTTTAGATCCAGTGCTTCAGGAACAGCTTGTTTCCTCTCCTGCTGGGTTGCATGGGCAGTTTGTTGTGTTCATCATTTGTAAACCAAAAAGACTTGGCAGCATAAGACACCAACATAGCAGCCTAGTTCACACTTCCTTTTAAAGGATAAAGATAGGCTTCTCTTACTTTCGTGTAGCAAACAGGTTTGACGATAGGGCAGCGTGTGGTATGTGTGAGTGGTTTTGATAATCTCCACAGACCGCACACTGGACAGAGCTGGATTGTTATTGGACACAGGGCTCCTCGGACTGTACGCACGTCAGTCCATATGTATCGAGCTCGGTCAGAGACGGATCTGAGGTGGGACATGACAAAGTGGCTTTTTTTCCCCTCCGCACAAAAAGAGTTCTGTGTCCAAGGAGGACAGATGGGAGGGTGGAATGAGGACCGACGCTGAAATGTCCCCCACGCCCACCAGCAGGCTTGAAGATATGAACATTGCCCACTCTGTGCAGCCAACACAAAGTCATAGCTATATCTTCATGGTGCAACCTAAGGAGTTTGACATCAGTTCTGAGCTGGGATGAGATTTTTGCAGCAAGATAACGTTAAGAAAAACATAATCGAGTTGCTTCTATTTTAAACCAGAAAAGGCAACAACTGTTTCTTTCTGCTTTGAGAACTTTTTAAAAATCTTGATAACAGTAACCGACCCATGGCTGCATGACACTAACATTAAAAACTTGAAAGATTAGTCCTTGAGTTGACCTTTATAATAATAGTTGAGAAATGGATAAATCTTAAATGACGCTTGAATTACCAAATATATTACGTATTGAAACAGGGGAAGGTTTATAAAGAAAATAATAATTGATAAGCATTTATCAAATCCAGGAATGATGACAACTTGTGCTGCCATTTCAGAAGTACATCACCTGAAAAATCTATTTGCGTTCATATCTATTAGAGATTATGGAAAAGCTATCCATGGTACATTTTGCTGAAGTTCTTCAAAACATTTCATGAGATCTGAATTCATAGTTTTAATGTCAAAAAAGCTTTTGTTTGTGTAAAATGCAGATATTCTTAGCATAATTTGGCAAGTAATTGGAATCTGCCTCGATAACTGAATCAGACTTCAGTCTAGATGTGTGAAGAAACAGCTTTCTGTTTCAGTCTGAGGATTTATTCAGTCTATGTCAGCACACATCTAGTTATAATTCATCCACTTCGAGGTTAAGCCTCCGCTTATTTCCTCATGACAGTCATGTGTTCGTTAACGTCAGAATGTGGAGACCCGTTGCTCAAATGTGGAGCTCGCCGTATGTGGCCAGTCCATGGCGATGTTGCAATGCTAAGCAGGATTGTGGGCCTAACTCCTCTTAATTCAGCTGAGATCTGTTGATTTGCTTGAATAACGGCGTTATATTTGCCGGGGATTAGCGCAGCTTCGTGCCACCCATGGTGCTGGTTGTACGACACTTTGCTGTAGTTTTTAACAGCTTACACTTCCTGTCACAACACCAGCGCTGAGCCTGTGTTCAGATCTTTAGATGCCACACCAAGCCACTGTTGCTGGTTCACTGCGTTGGAAGTTAATTAATTTCCCACCACTCCTCTGCAATATAATAAGCACATTTCAGAAACCTAATAAAAGTCAAACTTTACTTCTTCTCTGCAGTTTCCTCTTCTTTGAGCCACTGTCCCCTTTTGGTTTCCTGTCATTATTAAACATGCTTGCATGCCTCTTAGCGTCGCTCTTTACTTCCTCAAAATGAGCAACCGAGAAGCCTTGGCTCTCTTCTGGTCACTGAACTTTTGACTCAATGACAAAGTGAGCGCACTGTGCAGTCCTTGTGTGGAGAAACGCTAGTTAACTGTAAAAGGAGGGAAGGCTGCGTCTGGGACAGAGATTTTCTGAGCCCCGTGGCTTTTGCGTTGCGTTATGACTGACCTACATTACATGCCCATGCTTCTTTGAAACGTATTTCATCGACGCACTCTGAATAATGTCATCTGCGTTTTTACAGCATAAACAAATGGGATTACACACTGGCTCGTAAAAAGGAGCAGATGTGCCAAGTAACAGCATTACATTCACACCCAGATGGTCTCACAGTGTCAGCAGTGCAGTAGATTGCAAATGTTATTCGGAGGTTCACACTCAAGCATTGAAGGCCTTTAGAGAAGTACTGCTAAAATTAAAATTTACTCATTTGTAACCAGTGACACCTACTCATAAATTAAAGTTTAACATCATTAGCATTAATGGGTACATTAGCACTCAAAGTATTAAAGTATGTGGTAATTCATGTACTATTAACAGGGTAGAAACTTACATTTATTTTTAAAAGTGTTTTGAATGTAACCAAGGGTTTGGTGACTGAGTTCAATTGTGGATCAAAGTTGCAACATTTGTTGTATTTTCAGTTGGTTTGGTTCACTTTCACACTGCATTGTGTCAAACTATCTAACCTTTTGTAAAACTTGTTCACTCCCTCGCCTTTGGTGGCACTGCAGCAAGTACCACTGGAGAAAACGACACGAAAACCTCCAAAGAAGACATGAGCACATGTCTTCTTCACAAATTGTAAACAGACATGGAGTAGCGCAGATTTTAGCACATGTAGGATTTCTTAAGGTGGAAGATCACAAGCCATGATCAGTCTAGAATTTGATTAAAGCGGACTGGTGTGAACACACCATAAGTTTAATTTAACTATGCCTAAGACGGGTTGCACCAATGAATCGACCGACCAACATTTTTGGAAGATCGGCAATTGGCCAATCCTTGAATAAGAAACTAATCTTATCTACCTCCGCAAAGATCTGCAAATCAGCCACTGACCCGTCCTCCACGTCACATCTGCCCATGTACAGTTAGCACCAGTCAGTACACTTTTGCCAACTTGGCAACTGTGTTGCAATACGTAGAGCCTTTTCATACAACAGGGTCAGGTTTTTTAAAAATCGATCATCAGTCAGAAAACTGCAATCAGTGCAACCTGAGAGTATAATTGAGATTTTTTTTTTCCTATTCAAGTTAGAAACAGAAGGATTTTACAGAAATCTCCACATGTGTTTGCAAAACCTGCAAAGGATTGCATCATTTATGAGTTAATAGCCGTACCCTGTGGGCTGTCAGTGCATGAAGTTGTACTTTCAGTTCCTCCTGGATGGACACTTTTGCTGATGAGACACATTTCTGTTGCAGAACATCTCTGTAAGTGCATCAGTCCTTAATAGAGCTTCTCTTTTTGGTTTGTACTGCAGGACCGGAACACGGAGGCCGGATTTCTCAACCTGCCTCTGTCAATGCGTCGGGGTTCTTCGGACAACAACCTGGATCTGGACCTCACCGACGGGAGCCCCCGCCAGGCTCTCGTCTCAGAGGTCCACCAGAGTCGCTCCTGCCTGGACAACCTCCAGCAGAAGATCCTGAAAGTCACGGAGCAGCTGAAGATCGAGCAGGCCGCCAGAGACGAGAACGTGGTGGAGTATCTAAAGCTGGTGAACAACGTGGACAAGCAGCAACTGGGGCGCATCAAGCAAGTGTTCGAGAAGAAGAACAACAAGTCGTCACAGAACATCGCGCAGATGCAGAAGAAGCTGGAGCAGTACCATCGAAAGATGAAGGACAGCGAGGTTCTTCAAAGCCCGCCGCCGCGGCCGCCCTCGGCCAAACGCAGCACCATACCCAGGGAGTCTCCTCGACAGCTGAGGGACATGACCAGCAGCGGGCGCCACCCGACCATGGACAAGATCAAAACCATCGGGCCCGGCGTTTCTCTCTCCCCTCCTTTCTTCTTCAGCAAGCCCAGGGAGTTTGCCAACCTCATCCGGAACAAGTTTGGCAGCGCGGATAACATTGCTCAGCTCAAAAGCAACCTGGACGCATCGTCCAACGGCACGGGGAAGGGGCTGAGCAGCAGCACGTCTTTGGTGAGCAAGGCCAAGTATCCCAGCGACGACGAATGCTCCTCGATTTCAGCAGACAGCAACGGGAACCTCGGTGTGGGTGGAGCCGTGGTGGGGCAGGGGCAGCAGCCTGGGGGAGACGGCCAGGGCAGGTTGGAGCTGTGCTACGAGGAGGTGAGAGAGATAAGAGAGGTCCAGAGCCAGCTGGAGGAAGAGATGGACGAGATTAAAGAGCAGTTCAAGAGGGAGTACGGTATTCTGAACCAAACACTACAAGAGGAGAGGTACAGGTGAGTTGTTGCTTCCTGATCACAAAGTTCAGCAACAGATCTGATTTGATCCAGAGTTTAAAAAAAAAAAAAAAAAATTCAACCCAAGTTTTTTTGGGGAAATGTGAAAAAGCACAGACACAGTTTCTTTATAAAGTGGAGAATTTTGTCTGAACATGGAATCTGATTTAATTTAAAGTTTCCTCCAGGTTTGAAGATGATGAAATTAGAGACTTCAATCCAAATCCCATCATTTCGGATTCATCCAATATTCATTCTGTCTTTATGTGTGTCATTTGCGTGCGCTATATTTAAGGGCCAGTCACTGTAGAAGTAAATTATATAAATTCTTTCAAAATTGAGAACTTGAGCACTTTGGAGTGTTTTAAAATTAGAAATTGTAAACTCTTTCCAAGCATGTTTCTTTATGTGGCAAAAATAGTTTCTTCAGTCCGTATTTCTGCGTTCTGATTGGCAGGTATGAGCATCTGGAGGATCAGCTGAACGACCTGACAGAACTTCATCAAAACGAGATGGCAAATCTGAAGCAGGAGCTGGCCAGCATAGAGGAGCGGGTGTCCTACCAGGCCCAGGAAAGAGCCCGGGACATACAGGTTCGTACAGGTCAAACACATTTTTATGATGCTTTAGTCTAAGCAGAAACCTGCAAAAAATACACTCCTATTTATTGCGGGTATTTTTCTGAATTTTCAGAAATCTTTATTTGTTCAGTATGATATCTCTTAGATGGTTTTTAAGACGTGAAGTCGAATTTGAAGTTATAATTTGGAGCTAGATGCAAGATTAAATTCAACTTAGCCTTTGGTTAGTTTTTGAGGTTGATGCGAAACCTCAAGAAGAGTGACTTCATGTTCATCTTTTTTTCAAGTTAGAAGTTAGATTGAAAAACTTTTCCGTCAAACTTTCAAAGAAAATAACTTGACTTCTTTATTTCCTGATATTCATTTTTTAAAATCAGTCTCTCAGGTGGTGTTTTAAAAAAATGTCGGCTTTTTTGAATCCTAACTATATACCCAAATCAATTTGGTAAAATCCAAATGAACCAAGTTAGGCCTTAAAAGATCCACAACTTTTATCGCTACTTTCTGACATTTGTTCCAAAAATTTTGTAGTTCCTAATCTACAATAATAATAGGTGTCTGTTAGTAACATTTAATTTGCTAATTAAATGTTACTAACATTTAATTAGTAAATGATTCATATTGAATCATACTTTTAAGTTTCTTTGAACACATTTTTGAGAGTCAGATCAAAAACTTTTGTTCTGCTGCTGCACAGTCTCTGAAGAAATACTGTAGAAGATACAATAGACCTGTGATGCATTCAGTTATTTTCCGTTAGCTGACCTTGACTGAGATGCTACATTTCAAACATTTGTGGCCGGATATTCTTCCAACGTCATAGTTTTTTTTTTTTTTTTTAAATAATGTCATTTGATTTGATGATTAGAACGTCACCCAATGCAACCGCAGCAACACTGAGAAGCCTTTTTCACTGATAGCATCTCTCCCTGTGTGTCTCAGGAAGCCCTGGAGTCGTGTCAGACTCGCGTCTTCAAACTGGAGCTCCAGCAGCAGCACCAGCAGCAAACGGTGCAGCTCGAGAGCCCAGATGCTCGGGTCTTACTGGGGAAGAGCATCAACATCATGCTGGCCATCATCACCGTCATCCTGGTGTGCGTCTCCACCGCTGCCAAGTTCGCCGCTCCGCTGATGAAGAGCCGGTATCACATGGTCGCGACGCTGCTGGGCGTGTGCTTTCTAACCGTGTTCTGGAGGAACTGGGAGCGTTTACAGTATGCCATAGACAGACTGCTGATGCCCAATTAAAAACGAGAGGATCACTCTGAAACTATGATTAACTTAATCACCTTTAGTTGCAATAGGCGTCTAAGGAGATTGGTTGTACAATCTTCAAAAGGCGCGACCGCCGTCATCTTTAGAGTTTTGCGTTTTTAAAGACCGGTTTTAAATTGAATTTCTTTATTTTGTTTGTTTGAATGGAATTTGAATGTGTTTAACTCCGCTAAACTAAAAAAAAAAAAAAAAAAAACTATTTTTATGTTTCAGTCAATTTTGCTACTTTCTCATTGACATTTTCACAAAATATTTTAGGTCAAAGTCAGAATTAAACAAAGTGAGAAAGTTTGTTTACTGAAGAAATTATGATGCAACATGATTGGAAACACACTCAGGAACAAGACGTTACTAATACTAATAGTCACTCTTTGGTCTAAGAGAGTGGATGGGCACCTTAAAAATACTCTTCCTTTGTTTTTGGTAGGTTCTTAGCTTAGCATTGAGACTCCAGCAAATTGCTAAGCTAAGGATCCTTCTCAAACTCACAAACTAGGTCTACCCCAAATTCCAAACTAGAACCAAAAGCCGTCTATTTTAGAGGTTTGTTTTGAAAATACTTTAAAAATACACCTTTTTGCTTTCTCTCAACTGCTTACACGCTGCTAGCAGCAAATAAGACTAATTTTGCATCACATTAGTCAGGGTTTGTAATTTTGATCACATCAATTACGACAAAAAATAACCCCCCAAAAAAGCTCCCTAAAATATACCAACTACAACAACTTCTAAATTCTGAGAAGTTGCTCAGACTTCTCAGAAAAACTAATATTTCTAATATTCACTTACCTCTAATTCTCTGTGCAGGTCAGCGGTTAGCTGAGTTTAGCCATGAATAAGCAGCAAATTGCTAAGCTAAGCTTCTAATTTCATGTTACATAGGAGGTGAACAGTGCGAGGCTAGGAGCTTTCCCCTATTTTAAATAATTGTTAGATAAGCTATTAGACTTATGTCTTTGAAAATTTTTAAATAAGCTGTTTGAAGGAGGAAGAGATCATTTGTGATTTATTTTTGATCTAAAAACAACATTGGAAACTTGCACAGTCACACCTACCTGCTTCCTTCTGTCTGGTAACCTAAATGTAGCTTGGTATCAAATTTGAAACACGTTTAGCTAAGCTAAACAAACGCATTGAGATCCTCAAATGAGTTATTCAAATTCAGCAAGCCAACATCAAAAACTATTATTTGCCAACACGTTTAAAATACACTTACTTGCTTGTTAGCTTGTGCTAATAGCTGTTTAGCTAAGTTCTGCCAACAAAACGCCATCGAATTGCTAAGCTAGCCTCATTCAAAAGACTCAAAAGACATGTTCTCCAAAATTATGCAAAAAACAAACAGATGCTCTCAATTTTGAAGTTTGATTTGCAGATTTTGTTGCGTTTGGACAGAACTGCAGCAGCTTGCTTTTCACCGTGTGTGTGTGTGTGTGTGTGTGTGTGTGAGCTATGCTATCAGACTGCTGCGTTCCCAAATATATCAAACTATTCTACTTAAGGGAGAAACTGCAGACTAAAGTAAGTGCGTCTGGGAATCATTATCTGTTACCGTTTGCATTGTGTTCATGTGTCTCCTTTAACTGTTGCTGTTTAATGTGCAATATATTTGATTTCTTGGAGCACACTTTTTCTTTCTTTTTTCTTTTTTTAATAATTCTTAAAGGAGTGAGCGTTTTACATTACTGATCTACAGCAGTGACAGGTGCTTATTGCTGAAGAAACGTGTAAAGAAGTTGTCACCAATGCTGACACGAGAGATCCATAAACATCTAACCCACTGCTGGACTCTGATAAAACCAGCTGTCTCCTTTCTTAAAGGCCAAAAATCAATGGAGCTGCATTATCTTTGCTGGTAGCCTGGTAACAACCACACAGCAGCACTCCAGTGGAGCCACAGACACACACGCACACAAATGCACAAAAAGGCACAAACCCACATCTTGTTGCTTGGTTTTCTATGTTATAAAAGTCTTAAGGGCTTACCCAGTTTCATTACTCTGTTTTCTAATAATGTGACGTGGAGCGGGTGGATTATACTGTGAGATAGGGCTTTTTTTTTTTTCTTACAACTAAGGGCAGTTCTTTTTAATAAACTGCCTTGAGTTTCAGAGGAAAACGTCACTGTGTTTTGTGATTAACTACAAGCCAATTATTTTTGGAATCACTAATGTAATATTTTATGTTTTATCTAATGAGCGTCGTCTAGAAGGACAGCACATAAATGTATAAGGACCACTGATGATGTTTCTAAATCCGTAGTAGCACAATTTCTGTCGTGGTTTGTTGCACCTTTTTGTTTTTATAGATTAAATTTGATCTTGTTTTTTTTTTATTTTGTTTATGTTTTGTTTTTTTTTTTTTGACACATTTGAGGAAGTTTCTCCGTGCAGAACCATGATCTCGTTTACATTCTGTATTTTTTCTCTGGTGCACTGTGGTCAATCAGTTGTATGTTTATGCATTCTGTGCCTTTGTCTGATCATTTCTGTTAAATTAAACAAACCTTTTTAATCAACATGTTACGCAGGTTTAAAACTGCACGATTGGGATTCTTTTACTAGTATTCTACCATTTTTGCACCGAGAGCTGGGAAATGCCACCAGACATTTTGGCTTTACATGTCTTTATGGGGTTGTTCTAAAGAGGGAAGTGGAGGAAAGTTCAAAATTTGCATAGGCTGTTTCAGAAAAGGATCTATTTATGTAGTCGACGGGGACGTTGAGTATTTTCTGCGTCGATTAACTTACAGATTTTGTCTTTTCAGCCTTTATTTCCCTGGGGGATTATTGCAGCAGGAGTCTGACATTACTGCAACCACACTGAAGTTGTTCAGCTTACCTTACAAACACCCTGCATTAGCAAGCTTTTTTTTTTTATTATTATTTTATTTTTGCATATTTTTTTATTGTGTTTTTGAAAGACCAAGTGAACCATTGGATAGTCCAAAGGTAAGTGGTGGGAGGAAAAGACCGATGGAAGGTGCAGGTAAAAAATAAAAAGTAGATATTCAAAACATTCTGGGGATGTTTCTTTAAAGGTTCCTTAAAATCACAAAACTGAGGCAAATGTTTTCTCACGCTTTCATAATGTAGTACTTGGATAGCATCATTTTCACAAATTTCACATCAGACATGAACGCTTCCTGGACAAATGAAAAAAAACAACCTTGTGTTCATTACACTTTTTAATTTCAAGGGTGAAAAATCTGAGTTATAACAATGATGGAATGATTTTGAATTTGACAAAAATCCCTAAATTTTAAGAACTGCTGAAAGAAATCGGTTCAAAGAGGCTTTGACTGCAGCTAAAGAATCTAACAACAAACATTTTGATGTGCAAAATCTCAAATGCAAGTAGGTACTTAACATTTGAGCAATCAATGCTAAATGTTAGGTTCCTGGAATTGTATCATTTTACAACCACTCGGTGTTTCTCAAATGGATAAAAAAAAAACTGAATACAAATTCTGAGCTAGGAGTGTGTCGCAATAGTGCTTGCAGTTTCCTGATTCTACCACTGGGGGGCGGAGATGTTTCACAGTTGGATCTGACTGGGCTCAGAACAGCTGCAGAATACTAACTTCATCCTACCATGCTTTCCTGTTTTTTTTTTTGACATGACAAATTGATTTCTCTTTGTCAGAGTCTGTGCTTTATATTTTTAAAAAAAGCATTACAACCAAGGAGAATTCCTGCAGCAGGAATTTTGTCTTACTGTTGCTGAGCATAAGAATCTGGCTACATTTTTCCTATGCGGTCCATTAATGTCAAGTCTGAGAGTCGGTGTTAAAGGCTGTGTTGACAGCTGTGATCAAGAATGCTTTCCGCAGCATGATGAATGTGTGATGATGCGGCGGGTTGATTTAGCTTCCCAGAGGCCAGACGACTAGGGACGCGTTCGGTTCCAATTAAATCAACCTTAAGGACTGAGCTTGGCGTCATCAAACGGCCAGTGTGGTCAGCAGGGTCACAGTTATGGCTCAGATAAATGGGAAATGCAAACATCAGCTTTTAGACCACGGTGGTGGAGACTTTGGAAGCCAGAGAGAAGCACTAAGCAACTCTGGACTTTCCTATGCTGCTGACTGAGATCTAAAAATAAAGTTGACTTGTTCTGATAAAGCGTACTTAAAGGACGTATCACAATGGCTCCGCCTGTAATCTCTGCTGCCTCTGAAAATTGATGAGGTGATAAAACAATGGACCCTCTTCGTATAGTAACTGCTGCTGTTAAAGCTGCTGTAGGTGCACTGCTCCCCGCACAGCACCGAGGCACCAAGAAGCTTTTCACAGATGAGTCATCAGAAGGGAACCTGTAACCTCAACGCTAAGTTCAAGTGCAAAGTGACAGCATTATATATATGCATATATATGTAAAGGTTCTGTATAAACTGAGCTTTTAGGGCTTAAGTATGAATTGCATTCATTTTCTACTTATTGCTTATTCTCATGTGTATCTGGGTGCCAAAAACTAATGCATCAATTTTGTTCTGATTAAGCAGAAAATTCTCAGCTACCCAAGATTTAATATCTAAAATGTTGTTAAAAATGTCATAATTTGGACTTTGGTCACCGGGAAACATGATCAGGTACATCTGGTCAATTGCTTGTTACCACAAGCAGAACATAACCCGGTTAAGTGTCAGCAACACAACGCACTGGTAAGTTTTAATGTAAAACGTGGTTTTACGTTCTTCCCCATCCAAATTGGAAAGGAGTTATAGCGACTGATAGCGTGTGGTTGTTGGCGCCAGCAACAGATCGGGCATAGCAGTAGTAAATCAAACTTGGTGCCACTCGTGTCAAATGTGAACATAAAGACGACTCCATGATTGACAAAGATTCAGCCAAAGCTTTGACAATAACAGGTTGCGAGTAAAATGTTTCCTGGTATGATTGGTCTTGATTTCAGCCTAGACATTCAGACAGCAGAGTCAGAATTTGGTGCAAACAACCTGGAAGGACGGGTCCGTCGTGTCTCATTTTTGAAGTCATTCAAGAATTAACAGCATTCTGACAGCTAGAGGCGGTCCTACCTGGTACTATGAAGGCGTACATAAGGATGCTGTTGGGGAACGTGAACTTGTGTGTCACTGGTGTAGAGAACTTAAACGTAAACCTTGAGGTACGCCATAGTTATGCCCAAGCAGGAAAGCGCTGTGAAGGCCTATTGTTTTCATACTGTTTTATATTATTATTCTGCCCCCCTAAAGAGGGGCCTTTCATCGTAGAGACATGAAATTTGGTACACTTGTAGAGCTCCCCAAGATCCTCACAATTTACAATTACAGTCATAGTGCAAGTGTCACAGGAAGTCGGCCATTTTGGATTGAAGTTCCGATTTTGACCCCATTTTTGACGTTTACAGCCTTCGCATTTGATCGAACTCCTCCTAGGGATTTCAATTGATCGGCTTTAAACTTGGTCAGGCTGTTCATAAGGCATGGCCGATCTGAAGTGATCAAAATTGTGAGTTTTTGAGCATGCTGAAGGGGCGTTATCAGGGGTCAAAGTTCACTTACTCGCCATGAGACACAAAACTGTTGTATCTTGTATAATAAAGCTCACAGAGGCACCAACGTTTCTGTGATTGATCATCATCGGATGTCCTACAATACCCAATGGTCAAATGATGACATCACTGAGGCCACGCCCTCTGAGAACAGGAAGTGTCATGTTTTACTCTGAATGATCGCTATCTTACCTCTCTCACCTAATCAACATGAAACTGTGTGTAGAGACAGAAGACATGTTGGTGTGTTGTGGATTCCAACCCTGACCAGCTTCGATGGAACAGGTGGGCGTGGCGGCGTGGCGATACGTTGCGATACGTTGCGATACGTTTCGCTCTGAATTCCGCAGTTTCAGGCCAAGCTGAATTCCACAGTTTCAGCTCCAAACTCACTAGGATGGATCCTTATCCACTCCCCAACAGGAATCCATAAGAAAATTTGGTGGGCGTGGCCTAATTTCTCTATAGCGCCCCCGAGAATACTTTAAATTATCAGCCCCAAGACACACTTTAACCTAGAATTACGAAACTTGGTACACATGTGTATCATGTCAGAATGTACAAAAAAGCCTCCTGGAGCCATGGTCTAAACCCAACAGGAAGTCAGCCATTTTGGATCAAAGACGTCATTTTCTCTTTTTTATACACGCGGTATCTGATCAAACTCATCCTACATTTTTTCAGATACTGACTTCACAATCACTCAGCACACACTTGAGGCAGAAAAAGGTCAAAAGTTATCAAAAGATTTCTTGTACATCAAAGCATGTGGGCGTGGCTAAGTGTCAAATTTTGACTATTCACCATGAAACATCAAGGTTCAATAACTTCCAAATGCAAGGTCACAGCTCCATCAGACTTCGTATGTCTCACTACAAACCAGTCTTAAAAACATTATTATGTTCAATTGATGACATCACCTTTGCTCCGCCCATTTCCAACAGGAAGTCACCTGTTTTTTCTGCTGTATGTTATATTTTTATTCTATTATTTATATGGGTTTCATCCTGTGCAAACTGACTTCAAATGATAAAATGATTAACTCTGTAAATGTTCGCTGCTGACTAAACCGCATAGGGTTGTAGAAGTGGCGAACTGCAGTCCCTCGCCATGTGCATACGATTGTCTCTAAATCACACATGGATCATCCTACTGGCACCAAACCGAATATGTATGACCTTTTTTCACCTCTAAAGAGCCCAACAGCATTTAAATGTAATTTGACTCCACTGCGCCCCCTATGTTAATCCATCACCTATATCAGGGGTGGGCAATCCCGATCCTCCAGGGCTGGTGTCCTGCAGCTCTTAGCTGTCTCCCTGGTCCAACATAGCTGAATCAAACAGCTGAATCACCTCCAAAGTGCAGTCGAGTTCTCCAGAGTCCTGCTAATGACCTCATTATTTGACTCAGGTGTGTTGAAGTAGAGACAGATCTAAAAGTTGCAGGAGACCGGCTCTCCAGGCCTGGAATTGCCCACCCCTGACCTATATCTCCTCGCTACATCCACCAATCTGCACCAGATTGTTTGTGCGTCGTTGGGGAGCGAATGCATCGAGTACCGCCATGTGGACGGGCACAGAAACTGCACGAGAGCGTCTGCGTTGGCGGGTGGGCGGCGGTGCCGGAAGCCCCGCGGTCGCCAATAGGCCGGAGCGGCGCTTGGCTGCGAGGGCCGCATGATGCCGTTGTGTGGATTTAATTCGAGCTATAACTGACAATCTCCTACATTCACAAGTAATTTTCCATCAGTGATATATGATTTGAAGCATGTGTTTGGATCTATTTGAGCCTACATGATAGAACGATGGTGTCTACGGCACTAGAGTCCGTGTTTAGGTCTGCTAATGCCGGTAGTGATAGTTGGTTCAGATCCACATGCTAAATTGCAATGGGAACTCTCTAGCTCTGCACTGGGCTCATGTTTGATCTCAAAAGTTGTTGTATAATGGGGAAAAGCATGCATGCTTGTCTTTGTGTGCCTCTGAGTGGGAGAACCAGCAATGTTTTTGCAGCACCCAAGTCCCCTGGGAAAGGGGCAAAAAAAACTACTCTGATTTGTAACACAAAGTTCCTAACACACACTGCAACGCCCTCGCACAAAGGCTTAAAAACAGGGATTATGAGCTATATTTGCAGGTGTGAATGCAGAGCGATATTTCTTTTCAGGTCTCTCTCATCTCTTTATCTTGCGGCCGAGCGCTTCCCTTTGATCTCAGCTTCAATTTGGTGTTTTTCATTGAGCGGTCCTATGTGGCTCCTGGAGCCCGCTGGCCCATTCATGGGGCTCCATAATAGGCTTCTAATTATCCCAGGACCTCATCAAGTTTTTTTAAGGAGGGGCACAGCAAAGCCTCCTCCTTGTGTGGGTTGGCATGGCGACTGCAGGGGGGGATGGAGACCCGAAGGAGGCCACCAAAAGAACCGCCATACTTGTTTTCTCTTGGAGCAGAAGAAGGGAAATGAAATGTGTTATCCATGTGGATGGAGGGCTATAAGTGCTGTGCCTTACATACATTAAAACACCTTAGAGTTTTTAATGTTTTATTACTTTACTTACAATAAAACATTATTGTAAGTAAAGCAATAAGTTTCGATGTCTCCTTTTTTGGATGGGATTAATATAGTCTCATAAAACAGAGCATACTTTGAAGTAAAGAGACAAAATCAAGAGCAATTATACGTGGTTTTCAAAATTATTTTTCCAAGTAATAATCCAAGAAGAGTGGAATGCACAGTGCTGTCTTTATCTCTGAACACACTGTATACGTAACTCAGCTTAAGTCCACAAAAGTGCAACTCTGGAAAGAACTTAAGAGTCCACTACAAAATGATCAGTTCTCTGATTTTTACTTGTTACAGGTTTATGTTTGAGTAAAATGAACATTGTTATTTTATTCTATGAACTACCGACAACATGTCTCCGGAATTCCGAGCAAGAATGTTGTATTTATTTGCAGAAAACGAGAAATGGTCAAAATAACAAAAAAGATGCAATGTCTTTTAGACCTCAAATAATGAAAAAACAAAACAAAACAAACAACAACAATGCTAATGTTTAAACTCAGGAACATTTCAGAAACCAACATTCGGTGGAATTTTTCAGTGGAGTTCAGTGGAGAGGTCTCTTCATATTTTTATTTATTTATTTTTTTCCCCCCCCAGAGCTTTGAGTTTTAATTTCGAGGGCCAGCCACGAATGAACTCGGATTATGGGAAAGTTGTGACCTCTTTAGCAGCAGCTTCCAGCCAGCTCCACGCGGCCTCGCCTGGTCGCGCGGCGCCCTTCCCATTTCCTGTTTATGGTGTCATGGAAATAGTCAGGGCTCCTCTCCTCTGCTTCCACATGAGAGCCACAAAAACACCACACCGACCTCGAGACGAGCGGCTCGGTGACGCTGCAGAGTCAAATCACGAAGAGATATAAATAGCTGGTGAAAAGTGGGGGAGTTTTTTTTTTTCTTCTTCTTCTTTTTTATGGAGACATTTGTCATTAAGAGCTCCGTGTAAATCACATCCTTGCAATGCCCTAATTCAAAGACACCTCCGATTTCTTTTTTTAGTTGCTAGGCAACCTACGGAGCGCCACAGCAACCCTCGAAGCTAAAGGCTGACAACCCAGCGGGGTGAAACAAAAACCAAAACAGTGTTTTGTTGGTTGAATCGCTATGTTTTGTAGCTCTGAGGTTCCATTACTCGGCCAGCTGACAGTGGCAATGACACACTGTCACCGCTGAGTAATTATCCGGCGCTGCTGAATGTTTTCCACCGGAGCGCTGCAACTTGACCAGAGCCGAAGAAGAAGAAAGAGTCGATTCATCTGTTGACGGTTTGGACGTGACAAACTTTGGCTTCGAAATGTTTGCGTTGAAAACTGCAAACAGGACAAACACTTTTTTGTGAGATTCAGGAGAACAAACTACGCCAGATTTTAAAGTTTGGCGTAATTGCAAATTACAATTACTTCACAAAAAAAATGGTGTAAATTTGTATTACACCAATTACCAGTTGTAATTGGTGTAATAAAAACTTAGCCTTTTGCTAAACATTTAATTGAATGAAAAAACAACAACAAAAACAAAAGGATTTTGAACAAAACACAACTTAGAAGGACCCATCTTTAGTGTGAGAAAAATGAGCGTTTTCAAGTTGATGCAGAACATTTTTTCCCCCCTCTGTTATGGATTTTATAAGGCAGAGCAACACAAAGTAATGTAGAAAATGAAAAAAAAAAAGTGTGTAAACTTTGTTGTTGCGATCCCTTTTGGTGTGACTCTGCCAAATAAAGTCCAGTGCAACGAAGTGCATTGCATCGACTAATTGGTAACAAGAATCTCAACTGAAACTGAATCTTATTCCTGTGAAGGCCTCTGAGGTCTTGCTGTAGCATTGCAAAGGGCTGTAATTGGGGAGAAGTTTAAAGCGGGATTTGGTTTTTAACTAAGCAACATCACCGTTCCATTCGTTGTCTAAAATGGACCAAGTATGGCAGAACTACAAACCTACTGAGACCTGGATGGATGCTCACCTTTCTCTCTGACTGGACAGCTGTTAGCGGTGCGCATTCACATGAGCGAAAGCACATTCATGATGACACAAATGGACCCAGAACAACGTCTGAAGCACCTCGACTCCTCACTTGCCTAAGCTGAGTTTAGTCTTCATAATTCAACAATAATAAGATGGCACCAACGGGAGAGTTGCAAGACCAGAATCAGTCGTGACCATAAATAAATCAAGGGCCGGATTCACAATAAAACAAAAAGAAATTTGATGATCCTCAAAACTCTTGGGAAAATGTACTGGAGAAACGGAGTGGAACTTTGGGAAGATGTGCATGTCTTAACGTTTGAAGAAAAACATTTGAAAAGAGAATCCTACCACGAGTCAATGGTTGTGGTATAGGTGGCCTAGTCAAAGCTTGCAGACGAATCAGGCAATTTTTGATATATAAAAAGAAATGCAAAAATAGCAATCTGTAATTTGTAAAGAGGCAATACTTTTTCACAAATGCGTCCATCTATGTTGAATATAATTTGTTGTTTAATCAGGACTAGTGACAGGCTGCAGCACGAGGAGAGTGGACAGATTCCTCTCATGTGATCTCACGCCTTATGGAAGAACTCTTTGTTACAGAACAAATGCCACCTTTCGAACGCTCCCCCACTACAGGACGATCAGGATTTATCCAAATACGCACTGATACAATACACCTGACCATTTACTTAGCTTGTTTACGTTAAAGTACAAATAAGAATAAGGTCAATTTGTCCTAATGTTGCCGCAGTTACGTTGAAACATACCAAATGAATCGGTAAAAGCAAAAATGCAATCAAAACCAGTTTGAGAAACACACATGTAAAAGTTGAGATCACATTACATCTCTCTCTCTCTGTGTGTATATATATATATATATATATATATATATATATATATATATATATATATATATATATATATATATATAATATAAAAGTTTGATGATTTCTGCTTCCCCTATTTGTCTTCTGTTCTGCAAACAGACTGCTGCCACTTCACAGTGACACTTGTGGATTGAAGCCAGACATTGTCAGCTCATTATCGACACCCTGTCATGTGTTGTCAGCTAGTTCTCTGCCTTCTTCTCTCTCTCTCTCTTGTGTGTGTGTGTGTGTGTACACGGTTGAACGAAGTGTGGGAGGAATTTGAACTGAAAGATGTCTCCCTGCTCTGGCTCCTCGTCTGGGGATTATAACTGCGGGAGCCGCGCTGCGGGCGGCCATGCAGAAGTCAATACTGTGCCGCGCTAACGCAGACATACTCATTAATCTTTGTCACACTTTCATCAGATATAAGCCACAGACTTTGAGGTAATATTGGGGTTTTATGTGGGAAAACAACTCTTAAGCGCTGCATACAAGAGGAGAGACTTTTAGTTGTTTTTACTAATAAAAGTTCTGAACAGTGCGGTGTGCACTTATTTTCTGCTTGCATGTGCATGTTCCCATCTGCCCTGACCAACGTCCTTTCCCTGCTAATGCAGAACTTTTTTTTTTCCTCTGTTTTGGTTTTTATGAGGCAGAGCAACACAAAGTAGTGCATGAAAACGAAAGAATAGTGTGTGAACTTTGTTAATTGCGATCCCTTTTTGGTGTGACAATGCAAAATAAAGTCTAAGGAAATGCATTCCCACAGGATGATACTGCCACAACTAAAGGAATGAGCATTTGTGTCTTAGATGACCAGAGATGTCTTTACTAGATGGAACTTGTTTTGACACATACAGTGGGTAAAATAAGTATTGAGCACATCACAAGTTTTCTTAGTAAACATACTATGAAAGTGCTCTTGAAATTTTCAACCCAAACAATCTTAGAAAGAAACCAAAACAAATAAGTTCAGAAATGAAGTTACGTGTAATGAGGTGAAATAATGGAGAGAGAAAGTATAGAAAGGGAGGCTGAAAAAGACAGAAGCCAAGAGACCAGCTGAAATCAGAAAGCCATCCTGGCCCTCGGCAACGCGGATGAATGTAGTCTGGCTCGGTCCAAACGGAACCAGATGCACCCGAGTCATCCCTGAGTAAGAGGCCATCACAGACCGCTTTCATAAAGCTCACAAACTAGGCAAGTCAGGATTTGGTTTGCACACTCCTCAGCCAGGCAGTTCCTGACAAAACTGAGATGTGCAGAAACTGAACACATTTCTATTTACTGCAGCTTTGCCATGAGGCTTAAAGATAATCGCATCTGGTCATTTCAGCTATTCCTGCATTTTGTTTTATGTGCTTCATGGTTTTCGATTGGCTTCACTTGATCCTGTTTTGGGCTTAAATGCCCTTCAATCGCTATACAGACACACTGTGTGTCAGATCTTTCCTTTCTTTCTTTCTTTCTTTTATTTTTTGTTGCCAATATTAAAATCTTTGTATATTTTTGGAGTGCTGGTTATTTCTATTTCCTACATGGATTTTTGATGTATTTATTTTTCTCTAAGGTGCTTAGAGATGTTGTGATGCATGACACAGTTTGCTGTCTCAAAAAAAAAAAAGAAAAAAAAGAAGATAAAACGTCAACAAGGGTACGACTTCAAGTCATGTTAAAATGTTTGCAGCAAATCTTTTTGTTTGTTTGTTTGTCTTTTTATTAGAACAAGCTTTATTCATCTGTTTGTTTGTGTGGGTTTTTTTTTTCTTGTCCTTTCCTGCAAAACAACCTGCTGCTCACAGCAGGTGGGAACAAGCCCTCGCTGAGCGCCTCTCTCCCTCTATTTCCGTCTCAGAAACTTCTGCTTTCCTCCTCGACGCTTCCTCTTTCAGACGTCAGCAGGTTGTGGGGAGACCAAACACGTGTGCTCGTATCTCGTTTTCGTGTCAGTGTGCCTGCTGAGCGCTTCCTGTTCCCTGACAGCGCTTTGATAGGAATATCCTCCTACAGGGACAGACAAAAGTTGAGTCTGGCCTTCTCTCTCTCTTTCTCTCTCTTGTCTCCATGCTGACAACGTCCTCGGAGTTTCCTGACACGCCTCACATTTCTGGCTCCTTCACGTGCCCCACCGACAGGAGCTGCCCGATGTGGCAGCAGCTGAGAGACAGAAGTGAGGGACAGACGGCGGATGAAGAGCACGCCGCTGATGAAAATCGGTGGGGGGTTGGCGTCATGTTTGTAAGCGTGGCGTTTGCGAGCAGCAGACAAGTGAGACACGCTCGGCATGCAGAAGGGGAGGAAATGAACAATGCAAGGGGAAGTGATCAGTAATCTGCAAAGCTCGCAGTCAGCCTCTGCTGCAAACAGCCCGTCTGGATCTCATTATGGGTAAATTAATTTGGCACAGAGCCTCCGACCGAAACGCTCATGAGCAAATTGAGGAAGTAAGTGTGCCTCTGTGTGATTACGGGAGCAATGAAAAACAGTGAGAGGTAAGATTTGGCACATGTTTTGTTTTCATTTTTGTTTTTTTGCCCTGTGATTTCCCTGAGTGGCACTGAAGACAGAGTTTGCTCTATTACATCTCTCTGCACTCATTACGAGACTTCTTCAACTCTCCCATGAGGCTCGGCTGCGACTAGGAAAGCAGGTTCCTGCTCAAACGCTGTTGCAGTGTTGCAATTAGTGCTTTTTTTTTTGCCGCTCTTGTATTCTGTCGGACCGCTTAATTGTTGCAGGCAGAAATAAGAGTGGAGCACAGAAGAAGTGCTTTTTTTGTCTTTCATTAGTGAAATGAAAGAAAACTTGTAGGGAAAACAATAAATATCTCATTCTGGTTATTAATCGCTGTGTATAGTCTGAGTTTTTCCCTATTGATGTACAACAACAACAACAAAAAATAATAATGATTTCTCAGAAAACAGACAGAACTGCTGAGGTTGGGCTGACATGCTGGCACAGTGTGCTGTGTTCTGCTTCCAGCTAATCAGAACCGAGCCAGCTCCAACTGAACAGCGGCCAGATTTCGCCTGGATTTACATTTGTGAATCTGAAGGACAACAACATCAGAACCAAGAAATGTTTGCAACTGCACACATTTTTGCACACTTTCTCATTCAAAGGCCCTGCTTGAATTTTGTTTATGGCCTTCATAGATATTCTGAAATAATTCAGCTCCTTATTGCTACCGGTTGTCTCGTTTGGAAGCAACTCTGGTTGCTTTTCAGTCCAAACTTTGGGGGCGGGGTTGGTTTCCAAATGTTGCATGTTGGCATGCTGCTGAGCAAGGGCACTTATAAAACCCAAAGTCGCCAGTCATTCTGCATATTGTTGCACAAATGTGCACACATTTGTTAATTGTAATATTGGAGTTAGACTGATTCACCTTCACTTGGACTAGACGGCTTGTGTTGCTGATCATTGGACTAAAGTCTGATTTCTGATACTTTGACTAGTCTCCTTCATAATGTCGGTCGTTCTCAAGTTAAGCGTTAACATATCCAGTCTGCATCGTCCCTTTTACCAACTACACTCATCCTCAGTGCTCCACAGCCTCTGTAACAGTTTGACGTCTGTAACCGGGTCTAGTCCTGTACCAGTGGAGGCCTAAAGACGGATGAATAATGAATAAATCATCTTTAGAAACAAGATTTGTTTTTGAGGCAGGGTTTGCATGAAAGCAGAAAACAAAACAAAGCAAAACAGATTAAAGGTGTCTCGGCACGAAGAGAAAGACACAGCACAACAGAGACAAAAACATAAAGGAAACATGGGAGACACGGAAGGAGGTAATAAGTCACAGCAGACAGATGTGAAAGCAACTAAACTGCATCAGAGTGTGCAGAGAGCATGACGCAAAACCAACTGGGAAGAACAGACACTCAAAATAAAACAAGGAAGCAAAACATTACCACAAGAGCAAGGGACTGTAAAGCTGCGACATGTTTAACCAAACTGCGCATAGAGCTGTTCGTCCACAACGTCGTGTGCATCGACAGAAAACTACAAAGGCTAAAGGAGAAGAAAACCACCAGACTGTGGCACGGGTAGTTGAAACCACAATGCTAAACAGTGAGTTGGCAGATGAGAGCTCCCACGCTGCCGATTTAAAACCAATTCATCTGTTGGACCCCGTAAACCAGTGCTGTCCGGACTTTTCTCCATTTGGATCGAGATCACACACACCAAGCACATTTTTGCCAAGTTTAGTAAATGGGGATGGCCCATATTTGTGATCATACTTATCCCAACATTAAAATCAATAAAGACATAACCTTAAATTGAGTGCACATCTGTAACAGCTGCCTTTTCTGGCTGGCCAAATTGGTATCATTATTCAGCTGCAGTCATGGAGTATCCATAATCATCACAAGGACCACAAATGGCTCCTGGGCTGCACTCGGGGACATCGCTTCTGTAAACCCTTTCCTTGAGCAATAGGCAGGTAATACTTACTAATATGGACCATAAAAAGCAATTTTATTACAAAGGAACTAATACTAATACTGATATGACTAAAGCTTATCTGGAACACGTAAACTCTGTTTCCACTGAAACGGTGGGTCTTGGTTCACTTGGAACTCTGCATGAAGGTAACCACAGCAACATAGTGTCTTATTCTTCACTGTCTTTCTTTGAAATGCTGCCTCGCCTCTTGTGACAGCACTACAAGTTCACATCGCTGATACATGCAGATCTTTACCTGTAAACCCACTACGGTCTAGAACAACGGTTTCCCAACCTTGGACTTCAGGCCCACCGAGTCCTACGTGTTTTAGATGCGTCTCTGTTTCAGCACTCCTGTTTCGAATGACTGCACAACCTGTTCAAGGATTCAAGGATTTTTTATTGTCGTACCACCTTGATGATTTGCGGTACGGAATTTGTACTCAGGTCCCAGGTCAAGAAATCCACTACACACACAAATTGATAAGCAAATAAAACAAATAAATCAACTAACGAACAATAAAGTAATTTGAGTGATATATACATAGTGATGTGCATGTGTGTAAATAATCTATGAGGTGAAGCTGCATTTGGTGCAGCCCAAGTTCAGGAGTCTGCCGGCTGAAGGGAAGAAACTGTTCCTCAGCCTGGTGATCTTGATCTGGATGCTCCTCAGCCTCCTGCCTGAGGGGAGCGGCTGGAACAATTTATGTGCAGGATGGGTGGAGTCCTTCGTGATGAGGACCGCCCTCCTGCTGCGTTGTGCTGCATGGAAGTCCGACGTGTACAGCCTTGGCCACTCTCTGCAGAGCCATCCTGTCAGCAGCAGTGCAGCTGCTGTGCCACACGGTGATGCAGGTGCAGAGAACGCTCTCCACCACACGGCAATAGAAGCTCCTCCGGACTTCCAGCTCTCCGAAGCTTCCTGAGGAAGTAGAGACGCTGGTGGGCCTTCCTGACCAAACGGGAGGTGTTGGTACGCCATATGTAATCAGATGTACCGGGGCTGAAGAGGATCCTCGCCCCTTCTAAAATTCACCACCATCTCCTTGGTCTTCTTCACGTTGATGAAGTGGTTATTTTCTCTGCATTACTGCACCAACCGTTCCTCCTCCTCTCTGTATTTGAACTCATCACTATTCATGATGCGTCCCACTACTGCTGTGTCGACGCACCGAAGAACAAGCATTCTTAGGTTGTTTATAGTAAAGTTCGTCTGCGAACTTTACTGTATGACAGCTGGGGTGCCTTGCTGAGCAGTCAACCGTCATGAGAGTGAAGAGGAGGGGGATCAGCAACGGAGCCCTGCGGCGAGCCGGCGCTGAGGGTGACGGAGGAGACGGTGTTGTGGATCCTGACATGACTCTGCATGCCACCTAGAGTTGCTCTACTGCCACTCTTTGTGTGGCAGTAACCTAAAACATACAGGACTGGCGGTGGGGGCTTGAGAACCAAGACTGGGAACCACTGGTCCAGAAGACTCTTGAATTGACTTGCAGAAATGAGTGTTCATGGGAAAGGGGGCTGGGATCAACAGAGTTCAGGCATTATTCAGCTTTAGCTTGCAGACATTCATGGGAAATGTTAAACGAGTCTGCATTATGTGGATTAGTTAAGGAGGATCTCCTTTTTTTTTTTTTCTTTTTTTTTTTGAAACAACCACGGATAAGCAAGAAAAGCCATTAAGCATATTAATCCAAAACGACCCAGCACACAAGGACAGAGCAGATCCTCATTCAACCTCACCTTTTTCCCTGCAGCCTCTTCCGTATCCACCCACAGCAGACACTTGGGTTACATTTTTCCCCCCTAAACAAGAAGAAACTATGATTTTACAAATGGTGCTGAGATTTGATTATGATTTATGCCTGTCCGGAATCATCTGATCCTGATGAATGGAAACCATTAACAGGACTCGTCTTGATTTACGAGCCCTATACCAGTGCTGAGATGAATGGGGTGAAAAGTGTGTTTGGTGAGCATATGTGGTGAGCACTCATAAGATGTAGGAGTAGTGTGAAGCAAACAGGAGCAAATAGCACATGAAAGGAAGAGGGATGAAGTAGAAAGACAAAAAAAAACAACAAAAAAAAAACAAAGTGCTTATGTAGTAAACAGCGAGTGCAGCGTGCAGACAGGAAGAGGGAGAGAGAGAGAGAGGAGGGAGGGACCGGACCGTGCGGAGCTTGCCGTCTGGCAAAACAGCATCCTTCCCTCCTTCTCCGCTCCTCCCCTCGGTCCTCTCGGCATCTCTCCCACGCTCCAGCTCCTCCCGGGGAGCGCAGGCTCCGCTCGGTTCGGTTTCTCCGTGTGAACCAGCCACTTGACTCGGTACTTTCCCGCGTGTTGGTCGACCTGCGGCAGCGGAGGTGGGCGCGCGCGGAGTCCTCTGACCCCTCCGTCGCCCACTCGCCTTCTCCAGAGGAGAGAGAGAGGGAGAGGAGAGCGGGGGGGAAGATATGGATGGACTGCGCTTGCCTCCACTCATAGAAGAGGCTCTGGACTCCACAGGTCGGTGCTGCTGCTCGTTTAGTCGGCGCTTTGCTTTTTCGCAGCTCGCGTAGGAGAGGTGGGGGGGAGAAGGTAGCGGCTTGATGTTTATCTCAGCCTGAGGAAGTGTTTACAGCCACTACAGGGGTTGTTGAGACCTGGTGGTCGCGCGCGAGGAGACAGGGTAGCTTGATTGTTGTCATTATGAGTGGGCACCGTGGGGTCAGCTGTGGGCATATGCTCACTTCTAATGGAGACTGTGAGGTGAGACATGGCTGCCAGCCAATAGTATAATGTAGGCCCGGCGTTGGCTCTGTTACACGAGCAGCATATGTTATTGTCAGGGTTGAGAATTGTCTTTTTTTCCCTCTCTCTCTGCTCTGCAAGGTCGTGCTGAACAGCTACAGCTTTATTCCATGGAGCGTTGTTACATTAAGCACAGAGCATTCTTGTTTTCTAAATCAGGGATTTTTTACTGAGAAAAATCTCTGGAATGTTTTCTGTGTGTGTGTGTGGGGGTGTGTGTGTGTGTGTGTGTCCAAACAAAGAGGAATCTTGTTTTGAATGGTTGTGCAGACAGGGCGGCCCTGTGAGGAACTCTGCTTTGAGGATGTTTATCAGTGCAGAGAGAAAGCCAGGTCCAGAGGCCAGCCGGTCCGCCTGCATCCAGGCTTCCTGTCAAGCCGTGCCCTGAAACTGAACTTTAGAGGGCCGCCTCTGTGTGTGAACTGGGTGAGGATTAAGTCATTCGCACACTGCCTCGAAAAGGGTTTCAACTTTTTCACATTTTGCCAAAAAACGTCAGTCGACTTTGTTGGGATTTCATCCAAGCATTTGCTTGGGAATCAAAAATCTGACAAGTGTGAGCATTTATTTTTGCCCAGCCCTGCTCAGTCAACACTTTCTAGACTCATCGTTTGGGGTCTGTCTTGAGATTTGTTTTGCATATTCATCTTTCCAAAAATAGTTTGGGCTTTGTCAAATTTGATTACGAGCGTCTCTGAAGATCAGTTTTCACATCTGGACATGGATTCCTTATCACGATTGGGTCCTAATTTTGACTGGACCGTTCTAAAGCATAGATTTGCTTATATTTTTCACAACAAGCTTCTTGTTCCCTGTTGAATGAATACTTCCCCACAGCATGATGCAGCCACTACTAAGCCTTACCAGTGGGATGAAGTGTTCAGGTTGATGTACTGCGCTAGCTAGTTTCGGATAATGAGTTGAAAGGTGCTTCTTTAGATGTTCCAAGCCCGACTCAATATTTTGTCACCTAAATGTTCTTTCTCGTGAACACCTTTTAGTGAACACAAGTGCTTTCCAACGAATCCTCTGAGGCCAGAGTCAGTTGTATTGAGATTCATTTACACACAGAGAGTCACTGATAACCTGTCAACTTCTGAAAGCAACTGATTTTATTTACAGGTGCTGGAGTGAAATGGTGCAGGATACAAATGGATGCCTGCGTTTTGGATTTTTTTTTTTTTGTAAAAAATATCTCAAACCACAAACTACTTAAAAAAAAGAAAAAAAAATCACATTACATCCCAATAAAATACGTTGAAATTTGTGTTTGTAACAAACATGTTTTTTTAAAAACAGTTAATTAAAATCACCGTACAAGTGTCATAATCTTCTGCAGCTGTATGATTCCATACATTTATTATCACTATTTATAATTAGTAGACCAAGCTTTAGTAGTTTTTGTCACATTTTGAAAGTTTCTCAGGCTTCACTTGAAACACTTGTAGCTGCTGTTCACAGTCAGTAAAGAAGACACACTTTCTGTTTTTTCGATTAAAATACTGATTTGCCAGCTGTAAAAAGCCGTGGGTTAAAGAGTAAAAACCCACTTGTTTTTTTTTTTTTTTTTTCAGGCTCACCATGCAATGCTGAGCCTGTCATTAGAGAAATGTCTTCCAGGGATATAACGAGTGAAGGATCTGCAGCTACAATCACTTATTAAAACAGTTTCTGGTTAACCAGGGAGCATTTTACCTTCCTCGAACAACAAACCAACAAATCCCGGAGCATTTTAAGCGTCTGAAACTCACAAAATAGACTCACTGAATCATTTATATCTACTTGCTAATGGTGCTTAATACACTGCTGAAGGCTGTGTATTGACCATCATAACACATGGATGCTGTCTCAGGAGAAAACTCTTCCTCCCTAACAAGCTTGTTCCTGTTGTGGTAACTCCACGGACCTCTTTCCTTTCACCGTAGCCTGAGGCTCGCTGGTAACACGGAAAATTCAGCACGCAGTGATGGCAATTGTGTGTTCTTCAGTAATAACCGTCCTGACCGCTTCACTATAACAACACTCAAGCGAGCGTAAAGTGGACAGAGTGATGGCTGGCATTAGCTCATGTTGAGAATTACACAGCGTTGCGAGTCTAAATGGCTTAATACGCCTTTTCTCTGACTGAGGTCATTTCTGGCCAGACATCAGTCATCAGTTGTTTTTTTTTTCCGTGTTTTTCTATCACGCTTGGAAAGATTATCTAATCACTTTGGGGGGACAGAAATGCTCCTCAATCCACAAGAACAAAAGGGCAAAACAAAGGTCTTACACAAACACGCTGTCACTAATCAATAAAACATCATCAGACATGCGGTTGACATTTTGCAGCTGTCTAAAAACATTCTCCTCTGCTGGTCCTCCCACTTGCGTTTCTCTCAATTCGTTCCCACTCGATTCCTGATTCCCCCATCGTTACCGCTGCCATCCTCTGCTCTCTCCAGCGCCCACACATACACACACACATGCACACACACGCACACCGACACGCATGCACGCCCATGCACTCACGCACAAACCCTTTTGCACCTGACAGTGTCCTCGGCCCACGCAACTTCTCTCCAGCGTTCATTGGTGCTACAACAACAACAAAAAAATATTCCCTCATCAGCAGTGAAACTTTCCAAAGGCACACAAACAGGAATCCTGTAAGGCTCTCTGGAAGTCATAAACAGCACAGTGTGCCGCCTTAGGAAAACTTTGAAAGCTCTGAGAAACACAACAAGAGAAAATAAATCGTGCGTGCTTTTCCAGCCCTCTGGCATTTTTAAGCTGATCTGTCGTGACCTCCTTAGAAATACACAGGGGGGAAATAAGTATTGAACGCGGTTTTCTCCTTTAGATATATCTAATTAAAGTTGTTGACTTGAAATTCACATCAGCTGTTGTTAATAACATTAGTAATCCACAAATAGAAAAAACCCTGCAATTATATGATGATTTAAGATATGGCTAATAAAGTGCGATGGCCAGGGAATATGTATTGAACGATCTTACTGTAATTAATCAAGTATGCAGCAGACAAACATTTGTCATATTGTATCTTGTTTCCATTCTCATGTAATTTGATTTTTATCCAACAAAGGCTGTCTGCACCTTTTCTAAACAATTCATTTTTTCTTTTTGTTTCTCCCATATATTCTCAGTTAAATCCGAGTTGGGTTATGACTCGGTTGATTTTATTTCTCTAGTTTCTCAGGGAGCTTTCAGACGTCTCTCTTTCTGAAAAACTCACTCCTGTTGTATTTTTAGAGTCTTGGCAAAAATGTCTCCAATCAGTTAGACGTTCCCAGATCCAAACTTTACTGATCCAGTGCTGCTCTGGGAAGTTTCTACGCAATGCCATTCCTCTTACAGGCATGTTGTGAGCGAAATTCAAAGATATGTAAAGAGTTCGGTGTTTATCTCAATTCGCCCAGTTCCTTTGGCTTCACTGACCTGTTCAAAAGTTCTGAAGTAAAATTTAAAATAGATTCAACATGCTTTTACTTCATCCGTGGAGTATTACGCAGTGAGAGGCGGCTGAGGTTGAGTGGATTTCTTTTTGTTTTCATTGAAAAACAAAAAACCTTTCTGCGTGTGGTGTTCGGCTGTTGAACGATTCCCTCTGAGTATTTTAGACTCCTCCATTGAATATATCGCAAGGAGCAAAAGGTTGTGCTCTGTTTGAGGGGAAATTATGTTCTGTACAATTCTACTTTATGGCCCCAGTGCTGCTAACTTGAACTTTTGATATGCTTCTGCTGGCAATGCCATCAGTATATTTTGCAAGCTACAATGTTCCGAAGGTTTAGAGAGGATTCCTTGCTTTTTACTTGTCATGGACGGCTTGAAATGAGAAACGTTTTATAGGCCATCAATTAGGACTACACCAGCCAATGTTGCAGTAAGAAGCAACATTGCCCTCTAAATACGGACAGATTTCAGCAATTTTCTTTTGTCTCTCCCTCACATTTCGATATCTATTGCTTGTATACACACAACTTAATTGATAAACTTAATTGTTTTGATTTCTTTGCATGTGTTGAGTAATTGGGCTGTTGCTGACGGAGTGGATTTAACACGAGAAATGTTTCCATACTTCCTGGGGGAAAAACGTTGACATACTTATTTTGCGCACATGTAAGTGCTTCATTTTAAAAAAGTGATTTCAAAGCACTCTGCAAAAATAAGTGGGCCATACGTTGTTTTGTCGCTGCTTTGTTCCATAATGGCAGAACTCTTGGAGCTCTCCAGTGAGTTGAGAAAGTTCGGGAACTCATGCGGCTCCTTTCTGCTGATTTCACATTTTCCAGACTCTCGGGTGGGGGGGGGGGGTGAGTGGCTGGCATTGTAGCGCCATCATTAGTGCGCCCCTCCTCACCATTAGTCTTTTTATTTTTCCAAAATTGTGCAGCTTCGCTGTGACTTTGTGTCGCTCTCTTTCATTTTGTGCGACTGAAGCGACGCCAAACCTTGCAAAGAGATTGCTTTCAGGTGGGATTTGTTGATATGTGATCAAAGGGATTCTTGCTGCATCACTTATTTTTCATACCTCGTTCTTTCCTGCTGTCCGTCCCTCCTGATGGATTACCGCACGGATGCGCAAAGTCCTCCAAACACACGATTCCCTGCAGAAGCCACCCATCCAGACTCGTACAATTTTTCTGCATGCTCATTTAATGAGGCCAAGTTGTGACACATTCTGCAATATATTTCTCTTCCATTGACCCACTTTTCCTTTATTTCTTTTGGAAAGTGCAAACATGGATTTTTTTTTTTTTATTATTTAACTCACACAGTAAGTAAATGAATGTGTCTAGTGTTTCTAGTCGCCCTTATTGCTGTTGCTCCTTGGTCTCCCCGGAGTTCTCAGGCTCCAAACACAATAAAGAGAAAGAGACAATCTCACATTGGCCCCACAGGACCTTTAGCTCTGCTTTTAGCTGTTCACTAAACACAAGAGTCAGCAAATCTCCTGCACTGTTGACCCTGGTGAACGGACTCCTGATAAGATCACTCAGGATAGGCGGTTTAAACATTAAAAAAAGAAAAGGAAGCAGAAACGGCAGACAGGTTTCCATGGTACGCCAACTCGTGAACGAAAGCCCAACTGAATTACCATGGAGACGATCCATATGTTTCCGCGCTGGTCCTCAGGGGTCGCGGCGGGGATGAACCTGAGCACATGGCTGCTCCTGATTACAGCTTAATGGCAAGGAGGGAGCAGCATGTGACGCTTCGATTGAAGTCAGAGCTCCTTGTCCTTGCGTGTTTCTTATTGTCTTCGCTTGTCGCTCCCATTCACTTACTTACAATTCCCTTTTCTCCCCCCACCCCACACCACTCCACCTCCTCAGCTGTGTATTATGTGTTGCTGAGGAAGTGAGGCAGGGCAGGGGGAAAAGCTACGACGTCAGAGAGAGCAGGGGCTGCTTTCAGAGCTGGAGCAGGAGGGGGTGGGTGTGTATAATGCATGACCTCCTCCACACACACATCCAGCACTTGTATACACATGCTGAAGGTGTGGCTGTCTTGCTGCCCATAAAATGCACTACTGATCCGAAATATAAAGCAAGTGACAAAGCACCTTGTAAAAAAAAAAAATAATAATAATAATAATCATGCTAATTAAACTATGTCTTTTTGTCATTTTAAAATGCAACATATTTTGTAGGGATTTTATATGATAGACCGACACAAAGCTGGATGTAGTTACAAAGTGGACGTAAATATATTGGTTTTAAAAACCTTTTTACTAATAAGAGCCTGAAATCAACCCCTTTACTCTGATAAAAAAAAAAGAGAAAAACAAATCCCCTCAAAAATCTGCTTTTAGAAGTGATCTAGTTAGGAACACAGGCTTAAGTTGTCAAACAATTTTCCAAAATGTGAACATCTCATAGAGACTAACTTATCCATCACCGGAACAAAAACATGCTTCAAAAGACTTGCAGCTGAAAGGAGAACAAGGCCAGTGGGAGGTTCAATACAAATGCAAGCCAAATGTCTTGTCTTTTTTTTTTCCTTTTCAGAACATTTGTAAAAACTTTTGAAAATCTGGTATCATTTCCCTTCCATTTAACAATGAAGCAATTTTGCGTCGGTCTATCACATTCAACCGCTCTGAAGAAACATTGAGGATTGTTGTTGCAGCCTGGATAAATGTGAAAAGGTTTAAAGGTGATACAACAATTTCAAATGCATTGTTAGTACTTTAAAAAGCCTTTAAAATCTTTCGTTCTGGTGCTCGCAGGCATGCTACTGCAATAGCGCCTTCCTCTCCCCCAGATCTCCTAGTAGGAAAGCATTGGGGTCTCAGAAACCGCTAAGGAATGTCTTTAATAAAACCAAGAATCTGGCATGTGTATGTCCGGCCTCCAAGCTTCCAACATACTGATCCAATGGTATCTATGGAAGACAAATGAGGTTTGTAAAGACCCCAAACCACAATCCTTAGTAAGTACCTTCTTCTAACATGTCTCCTAGCAGAAATCCAGTGTTAGGCCTAACAATACCCAATATGCATTATGTAAGTTTGTTAGACATGAAGTTATTTCTTTTATTCAACATGTGCCTTAATTTCTGGATATTCGCAGATATAGGAAGGGTGCAGCGCATGCAGAAGCTATTGCAAACAGCGTATTCACAGATTTAGACACATATGTGCCACACACACACGCACACCACTGACACCAACACTTGTCTAATCATATTTTTATGCTTCAGCACAAGGCGCCATCACACTGCACCTGTGAAAAGCTGCAGTTCCAGTTTTGAGCCTGCTGTTGTTGCTTTTCGCAGCCAACTGTTGCTCTCACATCAGCAACATCAGACTTTATTTGGTCTGGGAAATTGCTGAGGTGCACGCTGGCATTCAAAGAATATCTTTGCACCCTTGCTTCGGATCATATTATACCTGGCTCCGAGATGCGAAATGATGAGTTTGGACGGAGGCTGTCAGGAGACGTTAGGGTGAAATGACAGCTCCTCACTCCTGAGTTTCTCCTTCTGCAAATTTCCATCCATATTTAATACATAATCTGCTGTCGCCTCACGAGCACCTGGCTCACGTTGGTTTCCACTGGGTACGTGTTCGCGCTACCTTGCAAATGGCTTCGCCACATTTTGTAACGTTGCGATCATAAAACTGGTAAATGTTATGTAAACCATCGATACAAAATAGTGTGTAATGAAATGTGGTTTTCAATTAGTTTTTTCAAAACAAACCTCAAATCTATGACTTGCCTTAATATTCATTCCCCTTTACTGATGCGACTAGCTGTGCCTTTCACTTAACTTCTCAAATGAGGAGCTGGAAGAAATGTTATTGTTTGTTAAAATTGAGCTGTCTGGATTATTTTTTTGTGGAAAATACCAGCCTGAGGACAAACCAAACCATAATGGTGGCTGCATCATGAGGATGGAATGCATTTTATCAAGCAAGAGAGCAAAACTGGTTAAAGTTAAAGGGAAGATCAATAAATCAGTTTGTGGTAGAAAAAGACTTCAGGGTCATTGTCTTGCTATGAAGGTGAACCTCCTCATCCTAGCTTAACTTGTAACTAGCTCCCCTCTAGCAACTTTTTTTTTCTTTCAAAACAACTAGTGTTAAATCTAGCAACTCTGTTTCTATGTTGTTGGAGGCTTTCCTGGCTGCAGGCAGCTTGTCTGTCTTGAGCTAGCAACGCTAGCGGCTGTTAGCTTCTCCTGCTTCCTCAGCACTTCAGCCAGCCTCACACAGTCGCCTGTAGTCAGAGCAGAGGGGACCCGTTCCAGTAGGCGTTCAAATTGCAAATAAATCACACATCTGTTTTACGCCCTGAAATGACGAAGCTTTACCGAGCCATACCGCTTACCAGAGAGGGAAGTAGTGAGAGGGTTTTAGGCGAAATGCAAAGCTGAAAGAATTTCACAAAAATCTCTAAATTCACATGAAAACATGAAAATAAAAAATGACCTAATTAGACAGTTTATCAGCAAAAAACAAACAAAAAAAAGAGAGATGATTTGGAGTGGAGTTAATCTATAGGGACTTTTTATTTTTTTTTACTGAGAATAAATTATAGTAATTTTTAATCATAATTTGAAGGTAGTTGCTTACACTATATTTAATTTGGTAGTTTAGATTATTAAATCAACATATCAGTAGTAGCAGATGTTCATCAAAAACTATGTATTTATTATTTTATTATTTAGTGTGAAGATACTATTAATGGTAGGAGATTCTCCTAGGTCCATCAGTCGGAGGTTTTCTCTGTGGAGGCCTCACATTTGTAGGTTGCATGTGACTTTTCTAGTTGGAAAAGTGGTGAATTGTGGCACCTTTGTCTTGCCATACCCTTTAATTCTTTTCTATTCAGAAGCAAAACTTCTGATTTAACTAGAGTAAGATAATTTTTCACTGGCAATGCATGTGATGTGTGGAAAAACCCAAAGGACAACCTTTCATTAGAAAGTTCTTTTGTGAAATCCGATTTATGCACTGCTTTGTTCAGATAAAGGGACCATATGAAATAGTTTGGGGTTTTAACGAGAGGTCATGCTAAAACGTTGGGGGGGTGTGAATACTTTTACGAGGCAATGTAAAAGTATTGCCTTGTAAAAGACTGCCAGATTGTCAGTCTTGTGATTTCTTCACGGAGGAGCTTGGTCACAGTTGGATTCAACACCTCGGACCATTTGTCAAGTTTCTTGAGAGGGTTTATTGTTCAGAGAGCGAGAGTTCTTGCCAAATTGAGTCTGTAAAAATGCGTAAATTCATTCCATCTCCAATTTACGGGCGTTTCCCGTCAGAACAGTTAATATAAAGGTTTTATTTGTCATGTGCATGACAGCGGCAGAATTTCTCCCTCCTCTCTGAACAGCTTGTCTGTATGCGTCACATCCCCTCCCTCTTGCTGCACGCCTTTGTTTGCCAAATTTTCACTTTTCTATTCAAATTTGCAAAGTGCAAATTCCATTACGTTTGCCGCTCCGGCACTGAGCGCCCAATCAGAGGCGAAACAAAGAGGCCGCGTTGCCTCATTAATGTGCAAATTTAATTTCAGACAGGTATTTTGAGATGCTCACAGAAAGCTCTTGACCTGCATGTCTTCCCTCTTTTCTAAAGCGACAGATTGTTTGTTCCGACGTGGTGAATGTGTTCTGCTGCAATGCGATTAGGAGGGAATGTGCCGCACGCAGATAATCCCTCCCGCCTGGAGTTGCTGAGATGACTGCGCTGTCCATCGCATGTGTGCTGTGCCCCGTGTCTAACGCGATCGCAGCGTGACCGAGGACCAGCAGCGCAGGTATCGCAGGTGTGACTGCGGCCGATTTGACTTTCGCTCTCAAGGTGAGGCGAGGTCTTTAGACAGTGGAAGGAAAGTTTACTTATATACAACTGCGAAGGTTTTCAGCCCCCCTTGCATTTTTTTTAATCCACGTTTTGTAAAACTGCAACCACAAATATTACTGTGTTTTATTGGTATCGTATAAGATAAACCAAAACAAAGTGGTGCCAATTAAAAAAGGGAGTCTTTCACTGGGATTGCAGATCCAAGACTTTCATCAGACACTGCCATTTGTGCCCTTTCCGCTTTGCAACACAGCTCAAGTTCAGTCACATTAAATGGGGAGCATGGTAATCATGACTATTCTCTGAATTGGATATATGTCTGGACTTTGACTAGGCCATTCTATTGCAGCTGGTCATTTTCCTGCTGGAAGGTGAAACACCACCCAAGTCTTGAGTCTTTTGCAGCCTCTAGCAGGTTTTCTTCCAGGATTGCCATTTATTTGGTTCCACTTGTCTTCACATTAGTTTTCCTGTCGCTGCTGATGAAGAGAATCCCCAAATCATGAAACTTCCAACTTCATCCTCGAGTGAGACACAGGGTTAGGTTTCTCTCATACATAGTATTTCTCGTCTAATGTAAACTTTTTGGTTTTATCTGATCAGAGACCTTTTTTCTGCTTGTTTGCTCGGTTATTTGTCGTGAGCTTTAATTGGGACTTTGTCTGGCTTTCTTTCAACAATGGCTTTTCTCTTGGCCATCTTCCACAATGTTGGCGGTAACAGTGGTAGGAGTTTGTCCTGTAACCGGTGGGCTGTCATTAAACCCCAACTCCGTCCATCTTAGTCATTGTGTCGTTGGGTAAGACACTTCACCCACCTTTCCTATTGGCAGTGGTCAGAGAGCCCAGTGACACCAGGGCAGATATGGCTATGATGTAACTTACCACCATCAGCGTGTGAATGTATGTGGGAATGACTGAAAGCAGTGCGAGATGCTTCGGGATCTTCTGGACCAATTATCATTCACCAAAAGTTCAAGTATCAAGAGATTCTCACAGCTCAGCTGTGGATCTGTGAAGCTCCTTCAGATTCACCATGGGACTTTTCTTGTTTGCTTATTATCGCCTTTCCTTCACCAACTTGTAAGCTTAGCTGGACAGTCATGTCTTGGTAGGTGTGTCACTCTGTTTCCATTTTTCAGACAATGGATTAAACTAGGGTTTTTGTAATAGAATACTTTAGTAATCAAGTACTCTATCGATTATTTTTACAATTATTTGAGTAATATCTCTCTCTCTCCTTCTGAGGAAGATAAATTTTCCTTGAGGTATTTTAATAATCGAGGTAGTCGAATCATTCGAGGAATCCGTACAGCCCTACACTGAACAGTGATCTGGAAGACCTTTAGAGATTGACGAGTTGATTTGTAGTCACTTCTCTACAGCTTTATCCCTGTTCCTCGGCCTCTGTGAGGCTTTTTGCTCCCTAATGTTCTCTAACAAACGTCCAAAGGCTTCACAAAGTAGATGGGTTTATGCACAAACTTAACTACTGAAATACAGTACACAAAAGTTAAGATGCCATGCTGTTCAGAAGCAGTTGCAAAGAGAAATAAAAATTAAGCAGCTCTGCTCTGAACAATGTTTACTTAAGGAGTGGAGCTGATTCCAGCAGAGAGAAGCTTAATTTTCCCATATTGTTTGGGCACGGCCAGATCTAAAATACCCTCCAGGCTTGTACTCTGAGCATAATGATTTATTGTAGTCAGAGGATTCAGAAACTCATTACAGGACCTGCTGGGTGCCAATGAGCAAAATAAAAATAGAAGTTACGAGGTTCAGTTCTTCCGTGTGAATTAATTTGTTAAAAGATGCTATTCTGTTTGAGAAGCACCGATAGGTCACTGTTTGGGTTCATCGCCTTTGAAAAGGGAGCATCCTGGATTATATCAATAAGCAAAACATTTCACAAATCATCCCTAAGTTTGTCATTGACCTTCATTTAATGAATTTTATATTCCTAAATCCTATTTGAACGTAATATTTTTTAATAGGTTTACATTTTGAAATGTTCAAAAAGGATATAAAATTCTTAATCCAGGTCTCAGTCAACAGTGAGCACAGCCAACTTTATCCCAAAGAACAAGATATTGAATAGAAGGGGCTAAAATTAGCTTCCTCAGTAGGATGTCCACATGCAGACAGGGCAGAAAGTCTTCTCTCTTCCACCTTAAAATTGTTTTATTTTTTTTTCCAATTTATGAAATTTATAAGAGTTAGTCATTGCATGAGCATAAACCAATTTGCTTCAGCACTCTTCCAACAAATCTTGCGATGTCACAAGTCTTAAAATGCCACACTAGTCACATTTAATAGCTGCGAGACTGATGCCCTCTCCGAGTCATTAGAGGGGGGGAAGTAGTTGAAAAATCTTTATGACTGACACTTCAGTGGAGGAAACCTGAGTGAGAGCTGTGGGGGACGGAAACTCTCTGAAAGATATGAACTTTCTCCATTGTAACATTTATGAAGTAGAGAATTTGCAACCTGCAGTCGCTTTGTGTTGAAGGTGTCTTATTATCAGCTAGGCTGTGACAATCGCTGCGTTTTTTTAAGTGATGCTGTAAAAGTGCTTGAAGTGAGGAGCGGAAGTGAGCCATTAAATGTGTGCAGCACAGTTGGTAACAACTCTATTTAAGGAGCGTCAAATAATACACAGCAAAAGATGTTGCACGATGGGTGTGGTGCTGTTGAAGAAAGGTGTTATGGAGTTGCAAGATGTTTGATGTGATTTTTTTTTTTTAACATTCTAATTAAACTAACAGACTACAGTAACTTTAGCTGGGTACAAAACTAAAGGGACTCCTTAAGTGGCTGACATGGTCTCTGGTTGAAGAGGCAAAAACTGGTCCATTGGAGGAATACGGGAGAGGCTGTGGAGAGAGGTTGTTGGTTGACCTCAAACTTCCTGTCCTCCATGGAGAAGGTAAAGTCTGAGGATTTGGGTGAAGGTAATTCAATTATTATGGGGTATCTGGGTAGTTATTGAAGACTATCCAATTCTTGTATCTCTAACGGAAGAGATGTGTCCGCATTCTTGGCACAAAGTTGAGCCTGTTCAGGTGTAGGTTGGATTCTTGTCACCGGTGCTGCTTGAGGTGTTCATAAATCGTATCTCAGGACGTAATCATTGAGAGGAGGATGCCTGTTTCGGGAACCTCATGACTGTGAAGCATCTTGGATGAGAACATGGTAGTCCACAAAAGGTGGACTACTCCCTCTGCTTCCAGTGGAGGAGTTTAAGTACTGATGGCAGGATGGAACGACGATGGACGGAGAGATTGCGACATCGTCTGAAGTAACGCAGATGCTGCTCTGGCGAGTTGTGGTAAAGAAAGAACTGAGCCGAAAAAGCAAAGCTTTCGATTTTTCCGGCCTGTTCATGTTGTGACCTTGGGTCATGAGTTATGTATCAAGACCCAAAGAACGAGATATTGAGTAGAAGGGGCTGAAATTAGCTTCCTCAATAGGATGTCCACATTCAGACAGGGTAAACAGCTTCACCATCTGAGGGGGCCTTTGCTTTGCTGTATCAAAAGGAGTCAGCCACCAGAGATGCTTTGGTATCTGACCTGGATGCCTGGATGGGATATATATAGAGGAGGCAACGTGTTAGGATGCCCCAGAATGAGCTGGAGGATGTTGCCAAGGAGAGGAATGTCTAGGTTGTCTGGATGAATGGATGGGCATAAAAACGAGCTTTAATGATGCTGCATTAATTCCAGAAACAGCAGAGGCTACTTAAAAGAACGAATCCTTCTTCTAGTCATACATCCTAGAGAATCTGAGTGATATTCAGGGGAGAAGTGTTCAGTCTGTTGATGGCCATTTTCTGCTGCTGGCTATATAAGCAGCTAACCCTCCTTCCCTGCGAATGTGCTCCGGCTTTTTATGACTAACTCATTACACCAGCATCAAAGTTAATGACAAAATAGCCCTGTGTTCATGAAACCTCTCACTTTCCCTTCAGAGGGTGCCTTCTTTGAATTAACAATACTATAAAAAAATAGAAATTGGGTCTCTTGAATACAAAGCATGTACAGGTTTTGCATGTGCATAATAGTCATGCAAATTCAGCGCCTTGCAAATGAATTCACACTTTTTTAGTACTTTTTTTTTCATTTTGTAATAACCAGTATTTCTATTAAAGCCTCCTGAGTCGATACTTTGCAGAACCTTTCACTGCAATAACACTTGCAAATCTTACACGGCATGTTTCTTCTAGTTTTGTACATTTAGAAACTGAAAATGTTCTTGTTCTTTCTTCCAAAATATCTCAAGCTAAGTCAGCGTGGATGAAGAGCATCTTTAAGAAATGAACTTTCACTAATGGGAACCCGTTTTTTGTGGTTGAATTTGAAGCAACTTCTTTTGATTTTAGTTCTACACTAACTATTTTAACTGTTTGTGTACCACGTACTTATTGCAAATGCCAAATTTGGAAAACAAATCTGATTTTCAGTGGAGTTTAGTTAACTTCAATTGCTATTAGCTATGTTCCTGCTCTTCTAGATATAACTGTCCCCCACAGCATGATTCTGCCACCACCATGTTTCACAGGGGAATTTGCAGTGTTGGTAAGGTGTTTTGTAAGATAAATGAGGCTTGGTATTTTGTTTCATAAAGTCACCCACTCTAAACTTCTCCCCACTCTGCACTATAGTTACATCCAGTCAGGAGGGAGGGAGAGAAATAATTATCTCAAGAAGCGAACGCATCCCCAGAGTGATGATTACACCGGTGTGTATGGCTCCTAATTAGGTAGATCTGTAGTTAATACACCGCCCCGTCCCCTGCTGCTCCCTCTTTCCTCTGCACATCTCACTCTCCCTCTCTTGAGTCGAACTAACCGGCAGTTCTGTGGCACTCAGACACAAATTTGTAACACTGCGTCTTCATTTAGCCGTGAAACGGACTCGACCTGAAAAGAGCGCGCTGCCGGAGAGGTGAGAAGGAAACCATGGCGGGTCAGTGCGTCTGCAGTGTGAGCAGACTTCTTTGGAGTGACACTGAAAAAGGAGCACGAGGAATCGCTTTCCCCGAAGAGACCAAACCCCCTGGAGGAGGCAACTGATCAGAGAGGCCTCCATCATCTCCTTTTGTCTGTGCAGGCCCCCTTACGTCTACATAAAGCCTCTTTGCATTGCTCTACCTCAGTTTTAACATGCTTTTCCTTTTTCTTTTTTTCTGTTGCTTTTCCCATGAGCAGTCATGTTTGTATCAGGCTGTGAAATAAACAAAGAATGGATTCTGTAAAGGCTGTGTGAATATGAGAGTCGCATGTGTCTCATCTGTCTCACTATGAGTGGTAGCTGGTGTTGTTATGGACTTTGAGGTGCATTGCTGAATGGTGAGTCATAGTGATTGCTTCAGCACACTGGCTAGTCCCAACCCCCCCCCCTCTTTTTTTTAGTATTCTTTGCCGCAATGTGTCAGCTAACTCACTCCACCTACTGGCTGAATATTTGTATTCACAGTGCAGCTCAATGGCTTTAACTCCACATCCCGATTGTGATGCTGTAAGTTGCTTTTAAGGTGCGTGTTGTGATTTTTTTTTTTTTTTTTTCAAACTTTTTTTTTTTCTGTAAAATACATGTTCACAAGCAGATGTTTGTGATTCTTTCACAATCTGACATAAGTGGAGTAAGAGTTACTGCGCAAAAACACAATTTGTGCCACTTGGATCACACAAGATGGTGCTGTTGTTTCAAGCATGGCTGAGTCCAGAGAATGACAGGGATTTTTCTTTTTTCATAACACATCGACCTCTCCTTTTTTTTTATTTTTTATCTCTCTTTCTATTATACGCATCCCTCCATCAGATGATCCCAGCGATCTGAAAGCCGCCAGCAGCCCGAACATGGACAACGAGATGACGGCCAAGGAGAGAGGCGTCCTGGAGGAGGACAACGAGAAGGAGGAGATGGACCAGGAGCGGTCCCAGGAGGACGAGGGGGAAGAGAGGAAGCTGAGGGAGGAGGAAGGAGAAGGGGAAGGGCTGGAGAAGAGGAGGAAGGAGCAGGAATTGCTGACGGAGGAGCAGGAGCTGGAGGAGCTGAAGGCCCAGGTCCTGCAGCTGCTGCTGGAGCTGGACGAGGCCAGGGAGACGTCCAACAAGCACCAGGAAAGTTTCCATGAGTTGCAAGGTGAGACATCCAGCCTTGATATGGAAACATTATTTATAAACTCGTCACTCATCATGTGGAGAACCATAATTCAGCTAATCGACACACCGTGCAGTGCTTTGGAAAAGTATTAATGCCCTTTCCAGACAAATGCTTTTCCCACTGCCACTTAAAGTTCAAGATTTTTGCATAAGTATTTTATGTGGTAGACCAGCGGGTGTGACGAGGAAGATGAAATGCTGAATTGGTTTTCTATGCAGTGATGATCTCTGTCTGTGAAGCTGCAGAAATGTACAGATCAAGTGTAAGAATCTCTCAATAGGACTCCACAAATCTGATCTTTATGGAAAACTGATGTGTAGAAGCTGTAAAAAGCACAATTTACAGTTTATCATGAACTGAAACTTGTGGAAGAAAGTCAGATGTGCAGCGCATATGTGGAGGAACTCTGATGCCACGGTTTCCCTCAGTGTATTATAAGCCTGGTGGGCCACCAGGCTTTACTTATGCCCCCACCAGGCTTAGCATTGCCTATTTATTTCAGGGTTTTTTTTATGTTTGCATTTTCTTAAGACTTTATAGTTGGTGTTCAGGTAATTTTCCAATATCAAGTAATATTTAAAATTTTCCTGTCAACTTTAAACATTTTTTAACTCAAAAGCATGGCGGGCCGCTGGATGAATGACTGCCGAGCGTCCCAACCACCGGGCTTAGTAAGTTTTCTGGGGGAAACCATGGATGCTGTTCACCATCTTGAGCCAATGGTAACAAATGTTGGTAGCAGCATCAGGCTGTGGGGATGCGTTCATCCAGCAGGGACAGTGACGCTGTTCATAAGGTAAAAAGACGACGGCTGGAGCTAAACGCAGGTGGACACCTGTTGACTTCTCAGAACAGTCGGTGGCTCTGGAATTTATTAAGGGGTGTTTGAGCAAAGGGGGGCTGACGACAAATGCACAACCCTACCTTTCATGTTTTTGCTTGCAATTTGCATTGTTTGTCATTTATCATTTTCATTCTGTTTCACAATTCTGCCTACTATATAAATTTAAAGAAAATTTCAGAAAATATAGAATTATATTTTAGCTACAAAGGGTAATAGTACAGAGAAATAAAGGAAGACAGAATGCTGAATGTTTTTGGCCAATAACATTTAACTCTCTAAAAAAAGGATCTAACCAATAAAATATTTTAAGCAATATTTTCAGTTTATCGTGTTTAGCATTCCCTCTAGGTTTAAAACTATACTTTATGTATAGTTTAAAAAAAAAAAGAAAAAAACATCTACGTTTTTTGACTCAGCTTTACTTGAACAAGATGCCTAAGAAGCAAAAATAACCCCCCCCCCCCAAAAAAATGACATAAAAACTCAGAAAAAAACCCCGTCTCTCTCTCTTCCCTTTAAAGGCAGATCAGTCTCATTTAAATGCAGTCAGTGACCAGCTGCACTGGTCAGAGCTGGTAGACGGGGTGTCGCGTCACGCCTCAGAAATGACTGTCTTAATGCTGAGGGAGCCTCGCGGTGAGTTAAGCCCGCAGGTATGAGGCCCCTCTGAGCTCAGCTTGTGTTTATGAGTGTGAGCGTAAGAGTTCACCATGAGCTCAGTGGTTTGTCTGGCGGTGGTGGGGGCGGTCCTCTAACAACCACGTGTCCACTGAGAGAAGCTTCTAGACCAAGTGTCCTGGAACGCCGTGACAAATGGCTGTGGGTTAAGTCAGGAACAAGCAGAGGCTCGGTGTGGGTAGCACTGGGGCGATTCAGATGCGTTTTTCTCTAACGTTGTAATCTAGCTGAAGCCAATTAGACATATTTGGAGACTTTGGTAATTCTGCATGACTCAGGCCACAAAAAAGATGCTTTTCAGTTTGGAAGAAGGAAAGATTACTGATCATTTTGGTGTGTTTTATATTTTGCTTTGGTGTCTTTGTTTTAGATACCTAAGCACATTGGGGCATGTTAGCAAAAGCTTCAACGTAGAGTAAATGGTATTTTAATGTCTGTTTTAATTTCTGCCTGAAAAAATGAGTTTCTGCTCTGAATGAATGGCTCCTGTGTTTCACGCCGCACACTTTGTGTTTGCAGATCATAACAGCAGCCATTAAATCTCACAGTAATCTACATAATTAGTGCCTTGATCTATTTCAGATCCATCCCGCCCCCTGCTTTAGCTGAAAACTTCTATGTTAGTCATTCACATTTCATTTGGTAGACCGACACAAAGTGGCGCATAATTGTGAAGGTGACGACAAAGTGATGCCAGTTTTTTAAAATAAAAATCGTTTGTTTGCGGCTTGCATTTGTTTGCGGCCACTCCGAGTCAATACTTTATTGAAGCACAAATAAAACCCAGAGGTTTTGAAAGGTTTCCGTGGATAGTCATTTGGATTTAGGCCTGGTTTGAATATCTTGAGTCTTTCGCCTGCTGATAGTAGAATTTCCATCTCGTGGAGTCTGATGTGCTTCCTTAGCTCTGCAGACAAAAACCCTCCCCACAGCATGATACTGTCACCATCATGCTTCACCAAGCAGAACTTGGCACAGTTTTCAACAAGTTGTATAAAGCTTTTGCATTTTGTTTTATTCCCTAATCCTTTGTTAAACTTCATCCTCAACCTGTCTTCTGTGCTCCTCGATCTTCATAATACTAATCGTTCAGCTATGTTCTCTAACAATTTGTTTAACTGGATCTCATTTATGCGTGTCAGCAAAACAGAGAAAAATAAAGGGGATAAATACAAATTTTAACTTATACAATGTCTTTTCTTCCGCGTATTTTAGCAACATTTCATCATCGTGGTCGTCTGACTTTAAACCCAGGCCCACTCTGAAGTGTTTTTCTAACTCCCATTGGATGTGACAGGATGAAAATTTATGCTCGATGTCTGTCCTGCAGCTACGACTATTAAAACGTTTCACCTGATCAACCAGTGCATGGCTGGTATAGCACAGTTGGCGTTAGATTAAAAATACTTTTAGAACTTGGGGAACTGCAGATAATTTTTTAACAAAACCCCTAAAATTGACATACGGGACACTTTCTTTTTCTTTTTTATAGCATGATTCAGATTGGTTATATTGGCTGTAGATATTAAGGGACTCTCCTTGGGCATTTTTATACCTGTTCAGGATAATAAAACCATATTAAGAAAATAATCTGATCTCACTTAAAAACAGACCTGCTGCAATAAAACTCTACCTTCATTTGAAAGAAGAAAGAGGAAGTTTGAACACTGAAACAGTTTAAGCCCATAACTACAGACATCAGTGCAAACGTTGGGAAAGACGTCGGCAAATGAACCACATTGACATGGTTTTGAATAAAAGTTTTATTTGACAGAATCGTAATTGAATAGTTTTAAAACAATAAGTTAAAAAAAAAAAAAAAAAAAAGGCATTTCAAAACGTAATTAAGAATAAATTAAATGAAACAAAAATGTAATTAAAAGTAGAAGAAAACAAAAAAAACCTCTTAACATGCAAAATTCAATTCAGTTGTAAGTGGACAGGTCTGGACTTTATGGGTCAGACAAACTAAAGAGGCATTTGAAACTCAACACACTTGTTAACCATCCAAAAATGGCGTTGGGTTGCATTAAATAAGACGTGTGACCTTGACTGAGACCAGCAGCAGGGAGGGCTAATGGCACAGAGGCCCGCTAACTCAGTACTGCCTGGATTATAATACCTGTCGTATTTATGCAGGGTCTGCACTGTCCTGAGGCATTTCGTTTTCTCTGTCTTTCACCCAGTTGTAGCCTGAGCAGACTGCTGTCTGTCCTCAGCACTAAATCCCACAACTCTGGTTGAAAACAACATAGCTGGCACAGATTATGCAAGCAGGAACCAAAAGCTTCTGAGTGAGGAAAAAAATGAACTAAACTAAAAATAGCAGTGAAATAAATCTGTGAAAACAGCAACAAAAAACAAATCTAATTGTTCTTATTATGAGCTGCTATAACAGGAATACCAACAGAGAAAAGTGCTGAAGGTTTTTACTGTGGCCTCCAGTCGTGCATCAGGTTCCAGCAGCTTATTGAGTCTCTCTCTCTCTCTCTTCTGTGTTGTGTGTTTCTTTCTTTTCTCTCACCTCTTCACACACTCTTCATCTCTTCTTTCTCGCATGTCCTCAGGTCTGCTGGAGGATGAGCGATTGGCCAGCGCCCATCAGGCCGAGGCCTTCACTCGACAGATCCAGAATCTACAAGGTATCACCAAAACACAAACCTCAGCAGATAAAATCCTTCAGTTTGTCCTTTCACTTTCTCTGGAGTAACTTTTTAAACTGAGAAAGTTCTTATACTGTACTCTACCTTATACAGGTTTTACTATATGTTGCTTTCTCTCTCACGGTTCCCAAAGAATTGATCTAAGAACTGAACCGGGTTGCCTGGATCATCTCATTCCAACCAATGTTTTCTACCTGAGAAGTGTTATAGAAGACCAGCTGGAGGAGGATAAATAGGCAAAACTTCAGGGATGATGCCTCTAATAAATTGAAAACATATAAAAAAAACTGTACAGTTGTCGTATTTGATATTTTTGTGTTAGACAATCAAAACATTTTCAAATAAAACTTTGAAGTGGATAAAGCAAATATCAGTTCATCTTTCCGAGGAGAGGAAATATTTCACAGATTTTCCATGTAAATATAGATACCACTACAACTACTACTACTACTACGAATAAATTTTGTTAATAATACCTTTAATATTTTTAGATCTCAAAGGGCATGTTGAAATCTTAAGTTATATGTTCAGCAGAGTATTTTTTCTTCCTGTAATTACCAAACAATCCTAACTTTATCTTGAAAAATCTATAAGGTTACACTGAGTTACATCAGCTCTGCATTCTGCAAGCTCACACCACCCACACAGAAACACACACAGACCCACAGTAGCGATAGCTCAGGTGAGATCACACACACACACACACACTCAGGTTGACAGCACAGCCTCTCCCACACACACACACACACACATGCACACACGCCTTCCGTAAAGAAACACTGACATCTCCCCGCTCCACCCCAGCCCAGCTGCGCTCCGTGCAGGAGGAGATGAACAGCTTGGAGGAGGAGAAGGAGAGCGAGCTGGCCGAGGCCCAGGAGGAGCTGCGCGTGGCCCAGGAGGAGGTGCTCCTGCTCCAGCAGGCAGCGGAGGAGGCCGCCGCCGAGCGCGAGAACGACATCGCGTCGCTGCAGGAGGAGCTGTGCCGCCGGCGGGCCGAGCTGCAGCGCCTGACCGAGGAGACCCAGGAGTACGAGCTGGAGATCACGACGCTGAGGGCGGAGATCAGCATGAAGAGCCAGCGGCGGGAGGCCGAGAGGAGAGAGGGTGAGGACACAAGGAGGAATCGGTGTGGTGCAGAAAGAGGAGAAAAATAAAACACCAAAAAATGCTTACAAATGGATCTGGTGTCAGTGAGAGACAGAGTGAAAGACGTGCTTTTAAAATCAAATGCATCCTGTTCTCTAAAAACCACAAAGAATCTCTGATGAGCCATTAAATTAACACAAGAGTTTGGGCAGTCCTCCCTCACATCATGTTAGCATCCTGCTGTCAAGTACATTAATCAGCTTTAGGCTTCAATAAATAATACATCATACAGATGTGATTGCAAATTGTTGGGAAGGGGAGTGGTGCTTGTGTGTCGTTTGGATACCAGAAACATGAAGTCATGACAGGGAGGGACACACGAGTTCACCACTGGGTTCAGCGGCTGAGCAGGAGGAAAGGGGATCTCATAGTTTTCTCTCATTGTTTCAATTTTTTCAATGAAGAAAAAAAAAAAAAATCAGCCTAACTTTATGTTTATGCAAACAGAGGACATGGCGAACGTGTGGCAGAATGCGCTCTGGTCGCACGAAGAAACCGAATCTAAACTTTTGGCTTACATGCCCTTACTTTGCGTGGAAGAAAACTAACACGATACATCACCATTAAAACCATTCTCTTCACGCAGCCCCAGCAGTTCCAGAAACAGTCACGGCTGCTGTCGGTTTGCACCTCGTCTGCAGGTTTTCATTTTACAGTGGAGAACCGACAAACGTTTCAGTTTGTTGGTGCTAAAAGCTGGAAATTCATCGCCTATTATTGAATAATTTTCCTGAAGCCTCCCAACTACAATCGTCTTCATCCCAATCTGTGCACTGGTGAGCAGAATATGGGGAAAAATGAGGCATTTCTTTGAACACTAATGCACGCGTAGTCTATTAATAGGCTTCGATGATCTCAGTATGCTTTTTCATGAGCAAAATGTGAGCCCTTCTGTCTCCTGACCTTTTGCCGTCGTCTCTTTTAGGGGATGTGGACCTTCTAAAGGAGGAGTGCCGCGTGCTGCGGGAGGAGTGTCAGACCCTGAAGGAAAACAACAGGGGGCTCACGGAGAAGCTGCAGCTGCTGCAGAGACAGAGAACCTGGTGAGAGGTCAATGGCTGCTCAATCACGAGCTGTCCTCGTTTCATCAGCTGGTGGGGATACCCTCTGGAATACTACCCCGAGGCGCTGCCATGTGTTTGTAAAAAAATACCCCCCACCTGTTTACTTACCGCAGCTCGTTTGGAATACCACAGAACTGCCCTGTTGCTTAAATTTGCTGTAAAAATAAACCGATCCGGACGATGCATTAATACTGAAATAGTGTTATTCGTTGATGTGCAATAGGAAACGCCTGAGATTTTAACCATTTAGTGTTTGAACAAATTCTCCCAAGCGAATTGGAAATGCCGTCTTTGAATCGCTTCTCCACAGCTCCAGCGTCTATCTGTCACTCAAAGAGGAGGACGCAGTGGAGGGCGAAGAGGCGAAGGAGGGCGAGGTTGGCTCGGGTGAGGTCACGGCCGGGAGTTACATGACCATGACCCAGTCTGAGAACTGTCGCCTGGTGGATGCCTCCATTCAGAAGAACATCTCCTTTGACGGGAAGCCGGCGACGCCGACGAGCTGGAGCGGCGGGATCGGGGAGATCTTCTCACTGAGAGACCAGCTGAAACAGGCCGAGGAGAAGGCCTCGCAGGTCCAGAGAGAGGTACGACACCCGGGCAAGATGTTCATATTTAAGTCTGTCGATCTTAAAACGCTAAATAAATGTTGGGTCTTTTTTTGTTTTTCCCCCAGTGTGACGGTCTGAAGATGGAGCTGCAGGAGCTGCAGATTCTGTACGACAGCAGTCAGAGGGAGAGGGCGGAGCTGGAGGAGGAGCTGCAGCGCTGCAAGGCGGAGCTGCAGAAGCTGTCAGGTGGTTCTCAGGTGAGGAGTGACCAGACGTCATTGTCCAAATGGGGAAAACAGGAATTACAAAATAGTGTTCGGTATGTGTTATGTTTTTCAGTGGGATCTATATCCATTTTTTATTTTTATTTATTTATTTTTTATTTTATTTTTTTTAGATTTTACATATTACAACTAAAATCTAAAGTGTACTTTATTAGTATTTTATGTGAGAGACCGACAAGATTGTGAGGTGCAAGGATAAGAATTCTTGGATTTTAATGATTTCTGAAAACTGTGTTTTTATTCATCACTGCTGAGTCGATATGTGGCAGAACCATCTCTTAACTTTTTAAGGCAATTTACGACGTTGGTGTCGAGTAGAGTGTAGTTTGACTCTACAACTATTAACTACTTTATGTTGGACTGTCGCATGAAATCCCAATAAAATTTGTGAAAACACTCCAGGGGTGTAAATATGAACACATTTCTGAACAAATGCACGTTAAAAATGTTGGCATTTTACTTTATGACATGCATGCACTCTAAACTAACTTTTTGACCAGACATTTTCTGCATAACGAAAGAAATGCTTTTTCCTCTGCAGCTACAACTAATGCATAGCACCCACTCGTTGTATCCTGTGTGTGTTGCCCACTTTTTATGTGTCCCATACTGTGGAGATACATGTCCTGATATGAACTGGTCTGGCCTGTCGGCTCATATCAGCATTTGCTTTCCTCTTTGGGCCGGGGGAAATCGTCCCCTCACGTCCACGCTGTCTGTGTCCTGACCTCTCTGTGACGATGGTGCTTGAATACTGTTGATGGACAAAAACACTATTGAATAAAAATAAGAATGGAAAAAAAAAAGATTATGGATGACTAAATAAATTTTGATTATCAAAATATTTTGAAAACCCATTTAATTTATTTTTTTTATTTTATTTCGCATAGTTATTATTTCAACAAATAACTTAAATCCAGTCTAATTTCCATATTATATGATTTTTCAGAGTGTGGGGATGTTGAGCTTTCCATGACAAAAAATTTGTAGAGCACTGATGCTAACGTCGCCCGATTTTTCATTTATACTGTCGAGCAAAGACAAAGAAAGATTAATTATTTCTATTATTATTATTATAGTTTAATAGAAATAAATGTTATTCCACATTGAAGCCTTATTTCCTTTAAAAATAATTTACCTTCCAGTCCAAAAATTCACATTTTTCTAAAATGAAATTGCAAAAATAATTTCAAGGGAGATTTTTTTTATATTTACCTTCTCAATCTTCACACCACATTTTATTAAAAGAGATAAAGCACTGAAATCTTTGTAGAAGAGTAATCAATTAACACATAATTATTTTACGTTTTTCTTATTAGAACACAGAATCTCCTAAAGTACGATCTGAATGGTGGAGAAATAGTTTTGTCTACTCTCAAAAACATTTGCAATGTTTAGCTAAAGGCAATCAATATGCGCTCGGAAGTCTGCAAACTTTAGAGTAAAGCTTTTTGTTGTCCGGCAACAAACATCCAATGAAAGCATAAAGTGCGAACAAAGACAAAAGTATGAACGAAGACAAGCAGGTTAAGATAGTAGCATTTTGAAGTAAAGTCACACAAATGACCCTCAGGCTGAAGTTTGGATGCCAGTGCTTCAAACTGAGCCGAAAGGAAAACTAATTACTTAATTATTGCTATTTGGTCACGTTAGCTAGATGGGGATATCGAAGTTTAAAGAAATGAGTTATGTTGGTCATGAAACGGTTTAATCTCTGAACAAACAGTGATCACAATGACCGAACAAAAGCCGTTTGGCCTTGGGAGATAGGAGAAATCTTTTTATGTCTGCAAACTGCTTACTAAGCTCTATGTGGCTTTTCAACGCTTACGACAAAGAAATAAATGACCAAACACACGTTTCCTGTCTATATCTTGTTTATGATATTTACTCATCTTCTAAATCTGGGACCAATGAGGTAAAAACTGAATCCATTAGTGCTCAAAGACAAAGCAAAACGAGGATGAAAAACAAAACCTCATGTTTTGTCGTCAACAGCAGTGAAGCGGTGTGTCTGCGTCGTGTCAAGCTGTCCGCCCGTCTCTGACGCTGTCCTTGTTCTCTGAATGTCCATGACCTCTCAGCCTGTCAGACGACAAATTAGCGGCATTAACGAGGATAGAGACAATGAAACGCCTCCAAACCCGCTCCCTCACATTGTTTCGTCTTTCTGTTTCCGGGCTATTCAAACCATCACACGCTTCACAACAAATGCCGTGACTTAATGCTTAATGCCGTCATAAAGTTACGCATTGTCTGCTTTATAGGGCGTTTAAATTGCTCCATCGCTGTCCTTTCCCGTGTAAATCCCAGCATTGGATCACGTCTCATTATTTTTTGTGTTTGTTCTGGAGTGTATGTTTATTATTATTTTGTTTCTATCAGTTCATCCATTCATTCACCCTCCGTCACCTCCATGGTCCTTGTGTTTGTTTTCTGTTCCCTCCTCAGAGATTCATCCATCCATCTGAGCACCCTGTTCTCTCCATCCCCTTCGTAGGAATGATTATAATTGTGGCTGTGGTCTGGTGCTGGTTGTCGGAGCTGGCGTCCCAGAGAGCAAGGTATGGCAGGAGCTTATCTCTACCTGATGCATTGTTTTGTTTTTGTTTTGTTTGTTTGTTTTTTTGCTAATCTGGAAATCCCAGACATTCCTAACAAAACATCACCTGAGATGCTTCACAGAAAATCTTCCAGTAGTGCTAAGCAAACCAGCTGAGTGTCTAATTAAATAACAAATTCAAAAAGAAAGTAAAGAAATAACTTAATTGTGGCAAAAAAAAAAAAAAAAAAAGGGGAGGATACTAATCTTTAAGCAAAAAGTTTTAAAACAGTTTTACGAAAATTAGACAAATCACTTCTGCAGATAATATTTATTTGCTAAGTATAAAAGCTCACGGCTGTCTGCAGTAACCATTGTTGTCCTGATCTTGGGAGGCTCAAGCTTTAGCGCCCTCACCGACATTTTCCAATCAGGATTTCTTGAACCTGAATCCATCTTGATTCCAGGTTATGTAGGCACTTTAAGTTCAGCCTTGCAAGCAAAAATTCAAGGCCTTTACCAACGAGTTGTGTCCTCCTTTCTCCTGTTTGTGCCAGGAAATAATAATAATAATAATAATAATGATAATAATTATTATTATTATATGTCAAATGCTATACTATTTAATTAATCAAAGCACTTTGTTGCAAACAATTTGCAGTGGTGGTTGAATAATTTTAGGTGCAACTGTTTAATAGCTTCACTCCTTTTTTGTCAACTTTTACAGATTATTGAAAGACTGTGACTTGAATGTGTTCTGAATGTTTGAAATGTTCTAAATCCTCATCCAGAAAATCAAAATATTATGATTTAGTTTTATGATGCAAGCTCAACGCGGCAGGACGGGTGGGCAGTTTGACAAATCAGAGCTAAAACCCCCTCTAAATTGCAAAATGCCCTTTCAAGTTTTAGATAAAGAAGAGTCAAAAATTACAATATTATCAAGTTTACAGGTTTGTCGTTGCCTTTAATTTGATCGTTTTAACTGTCGCACGATACAATAGGAGCTTTTATTGCATTCGGTTTAGGTGCTATATTCTCTTTGAGGCGCATCTGTATCGTCTCCAGTGACAAACATGATCTCATAAACATTTATTTTGTGTTTAAGTGAAAAGATGGCATCAAAAGACCGTAAGAGGGGTCCAGGTGCGCCTTATCAACTATAAAATGTGCATTACTCTCTGCAGCAAAGATCTAGAGACTTCATGGTGTATCAAAGTTCACCAAATAGACAAGATAAACATTTAAGTATCTATATAAATAGATTAAAACAAATGCTCATACCTGTTCTTGTTATTTATTTATTTATTTTATTAAAAAGTGTAATTTTTTTGTCTTGAATGCAGTTTCTAATCAGTGTAAACGTGACTTAATATTTAGAACTGAGATGTAATTACTTTCACTAAAGATTTTGCTACTGTTAAATGCCAACTTTGAATTGAAAGTGAATCCACGGCTGTCGCTCTTGCAAGTTTTTATATATAGGCTCAATAAAAGGCTCTTCTTCTTTTTATTTAAAATGTTTTACAGCTTTAAGAAAGACAAAAAAGCAATGCGGGTCTCTCTACTGGCAATGTTTTATGATACACTTGCTGATAAAATGCGTTGAATGCCCAAGTTTGGACAGGCTGGATGAACGGCGATTTGGCTCTCGCGTGCAGCATGAGGAGGTTGTCTTGTCCAGTTGCTCTTCATGTGTGGCGGGTTTGGGTCATTTTTCTGTCAGCCACTGTAACCTGACCTCTGTTAAACTCAATTAAGAGCTGAGGAAGACGCCTAAGCAGTTTCTGTCAGCGAGTGCTACACTTATCTCGGCTAACGGCGAGCTAAAAACATCTGGATGCTCGAGTTGCGAACGCCACGTTGTGTCATGTTTATTCAGCGTGTGCGCAAGCAGAAATCTGAAAACAATAATTAGTGGTTTTGTGAGGGTGGGTTGAGACCCTCACCGCAACCGGCGGAGTCTGATACGCCGGGATTTGCCTCGGTGTTTGTAATCTATTTGAAAATAGATGTTCCTAAACAAATATTCAGATTTCCTAAAGATGTCAAACTATTCTTTAAATGTCCTGGTAAAAATCCTTGAATACAATTCGAGTGATAAGTTTAATATTCAGTCACTGTGGGGTGTGAAACTCACACTTTCTAGGCTTTTAGCGATGCAACTGAACTGTTCCTTTTCCTGGGTGCAAAAAATAATAATAAAAATCCTCTGAATCAAAAACATGATTTTGGTGAACAAATCTGAATTTTCACCAGATTTAACATGCTAAGATACATATATACCTTCTGAACAATTTGGTCCCTTGGAGAGTTGGACCTGGTTCATTTATGGCGTCTTGAATGGACCTGCCTTTGAGTAGTGGCTCAAAAACGATCAATTTCCCATCGGGCCCAAACTCTGACCCGCAGACCAAGCAAACAAAACATGTTCAAAATTCAACATGCTTAAGTTTGACCGTAATTTGCAGCTGCCGACTGCAGAAAGGTTTTATGGTTAGTAGAGTTTGATTCAGCTGTCCGTACTGGCAAGCGGAAGAGTCAAAGTCACTGCATCCACTGTCGGATTTGGTGGTGGCAGCATCATGGTGTGGGTTCTGATACGGGTCGTACTGGCACGCTACAATAATGCGGATGTAAAAATAAAGAAGCAGGACTGTCTCTAACTCTTGGCCCAACTAGTAGCTGGCTGAAACTTGTGCACAACTGCTTGTTCCTACAGGACAATGATCGCAAAAGCAAATAAAAAATTGGGTTTAGATCAGATAAAGCAGGCGAACACAAAGCTTCTGAAATGGCTCAAACCTCAACGCTGTTGAAGATTTATGGGCTGTGCTTACAAGCTGGATCTAAGCCAAAAAAACATCCATCCAGGATAATGTTAGTTTGTTTTTGCTCTGGCACGACAGTCAAAGACAAACATTTAAATTTACATTTTGACGGATCGCCGGCTTTCCCGGACTTTTTACCAGAACGAGGGCAAACGCAAAACTTCCCCAAATGTCCTAACACTTTCTGTCCTTCTGTCTGTCTGTCCCCTCAGGGGAGTGAGGTAGGTTGGAACTCCATTGTGACTCTCGCCGCGGCCACCGCCCTGCTGCTGGCAATGGCCGGCTTGTTGAGAGCTCTCGTCCGGTGCTGATTGGATGGGACGGACGTCCGCTTTGGACCAGCCTGCGTTCTCGCCACCTCAGCCGACTGAACAGAAATCATTTCATCGACACGCGTGAAAGCGTGGGAAGTTTGTTCTCCAGCGAGACGGTACACGAAAACACGGACTGGGAACGACGGGCTCGGTCTAAGCGCTGCGGCCCGATCGAGAAGTTAATCTGTTCTATAGACGTACGCTTGTGTTGTGACAGTCCTCTGTGGATATGATCTTCTTCTCTTTTAATAAGTGACATGTTCGTTCTTATTATTCCCTAGTTAGGATGTAATTAATTTGTAAAATTGAATAATTTAATTTTATGTTTCTTCTTGTGTTAGGTAGGTGTTTCTGATAACAATGAAAAATAATCCTCTGTAAGTTTGAGCAAAGCGAACCTAAAACGTAACATCCGGTCAGTTTACACTCCTGTATTTATGAATTACTTATTTTTATTGTAAAACTCCAATAATGATCCTCTTACGGATGAAGTCAGCTCCTCTTTCGCCTTTGACTCACAATCATGTAACAAAGCGCTCTCGCTTGAATTCTCAAACTTTCTGCATCAAACTCCGACAGTGAGATTTTCTGAAGTCTTTATCTTTCCTTACCAAACATTTCAAATCGGCTTAAACTCACATAGAGTAAATGGTCTAACTGATGAAGAATGGGATCAAATAGTTAATTTATTTCAGTGATTTAGTTTAAAAATTGGGCAAATTCAGGGGTTAAGAGATTAATAACACACAGAGGAATTTGTTTGATGTCTCCTTGTCTGTTGATTTTGATGATTATGGCTTCCAGCTGATGAAAATCCAAAATTATATTTATATCAAAACTTGAATATTGCTTTAGTCTCTTAAAAGGGTTTTAGTGCAAAAAAGTCGACCCACTAAGTACTGTGCCGTGTCCCATGCTATGCAGGGCTTCTTGTGCATGAATTGCCACTTCATGGATTCACTCTGGGCCTTTGGTGAGGCCAGCTTGCTGACCAGTCACGGTCATTAAATCAGCCACTGGTTTGGTAGCGAGGGGAGGAAATCTGCATCTCCGTGAAGCTTGTCAACAGAAGCTTGTAGACATCGGTGCCAATTTTGGACTTTTTGACACCAGCAGACGACAATCGTCCCAAACTCTCAGAATATCTGGAAACTTTACACTCAAGCATCTTGGATTCGGTTCCTCATCACTCCGCCAAATTCAAGGAACTTTTAGCACCACAATGTTTCAATCCGCTCAACTTTCCATCAGTGTTCTTGCACAGAGCGCTCTCGCGAGCTTCTGTCAGTGTCTGCTGAACAACTCTGTAATCTTCCCAGTTATTTCTCAACATTTCTGAATTGAAACACTATTTTCATTGGTTTTATGTAATCTGCTAATGTTCTCAGAAACTGAATTTGGGTTTGCAGCAGCTGTAAGCTATAATTACAAACTTTGCAACTATAATATGATAATACTCTAATTTATTGAGATGCATTTATATATATAAATATATGGACCATTTCCTTGCAACTATAGCATATATATATGGCTATATATTTTGGAAACCTCCTCAGCTTTTTAAAGGTACACAGTTAGAAAAGGATTACTGCCAGTTTCAAGTGTGAAAATCTGACAAAGTACCAAATGTTTTGTTTTGAGGATCTATTAGGAGTTTAGAATAGGACGTGATTTGTGTCTGAATCTTGTACATAAGGAGATCATAAAACCTATCTTAAGCATCATCTACTGTTGACTTCTGTATGTAATCGAAGGACATTGTTTACATTTGTGAAATGTTCTTTTTTGTGTGTGTGACAATCGCTTCGAAACTCACAGCATGCTAGAAACGCATAGAAGCACAAAACTATATTTATGTCGGTCATGTGATTTTGGTTCCTTTCTATTTCCTGTAAATAGAGGCAACATGCAGTACTGTGGGAGAGAGTTCTTTCTTAAATCCATTTGTACTAGCTTTGTAGAAAGTTAATTCTATTTTAAAGAGCGTTGTATATTTGATAGCCAAACTCTAAGCTATGTAAATGTTTATTTATGGTATCGTTAGTCAGGGGACTACTTTCCAGACGTCTTTCTTAAAAACCCTCCAGCAGCCGGTGCATGCATTTAGCCAACATAAAACCTTCCTTTTTTTTTTTGGTCAGTCTTCTGAATTTCAGACACTTTTATTGTCAAAAACAGTTTTAATTAGCTTTATCTGCCTTCAATGAGATTTTATGGAGTAGACATGCGCTGCAGGACTGCAGCTGTAACACGAAACAAAGTCCTATTAAATATTGCGTTATGTTCAGCGCCTTGCAAAAGCAAACATTCACGCTGAATGTCTCCACGTTTTGTCACTTTACAAACCACAAACTGCATTTTATCTCTTTGGGATTTTATGTGACGGGCCAACGCAGAGGGCTGCATGAAGTGGAAAGAAAACGTTCGCAACCCATCGAAGCTTCAGTCAGCTTGAATGGAGAACATTCGTGTTCAAGTCTTTGCACAGACTCACAATTGCATTTGTACTTTAACTGGACCATTCAAAAGAAAAAAAAAATGGTTTAAATAATTTCCTTGTACATCCAGCTGTATGTGTCGGGTCATTGTCGGCCTCTCGCCGATTTCCCTCCGTAAAACTGCAAGAGCCTGGAGAAAAATACTCCCCACAGCATGATACTGCCTCTACCATGTCTCAAAGTGGGGCTGGTACATTCAGGGTGACCTGCAGTGTCGGTTTTCTTCCACACGACGTTCACTTGTTGTTTTGTAACCCAACACCTGTTCTCCTTGTCCTCCCCACTGCGTCCCTTGGTCTTCATGATGCTGTTTGTTCGTAAATGAACCTCACAGAACAGCTGGATTCACAATGAGATTAAGTCACACAGGTGGAGGTGTTCATGTAATAGGAGACTCTTGAAGCCAATCGGTTCCCTTGGGTTTTATTTTGGGGGTAACAGAGTAAAATGGGCTGAAGACAAGCGCATGTAACCTTTTTATTCTATGTCACGATTATGAGAAACGTTACGTCAGTCTTACCCAGTCCCCATGGAACTCCTTAAAAGTCTGTGTTTTGAAATAAAACAAAAAATGTGAAAAAGATCAACTGGTATAAAAGCCTCTGCCGTGCAATTTAGGACATCGTCTTTCCTTTTATTTTCTCTCCGAGTTCTTACTATTGTTTGCGAAGCGTCAATGTTGCACAGAGTTTCGAAGCTTGCCGCTTTTTTTTTTCTTTTTTTTTTTCTTTTTTGCATATTTATTGCGTTGTTTTGTCTTCGATATATAGTCGCGGCTATTTTGTTACCCGGATGTCTATTTTGCACTGCAAATGAGTCGAGGAAATAAATATATCCAACCCACATGATGTCTGAGGGCCACTTTCTTTCCCGGGCGGCTGACCTCACGGACCGTCATGCTCACAAGGTCTAAGGTGTGCGGGAGTCCCATTCATGAAAAACACTCAGCAGGAGCAGGAGCCGTCCCTCTGAAGGCGTCGCGTTACACACACATGCATGGGTTGTGCCGATATTAATAGCCGTCACTCCGCAGACGTGACACGATCTCGCAGCCGCAGTTTGGACGCAAGTGGCGCGTTAACGTCGCTGACGACGAGGCCTCTGAACCGCACCGCACGCAGCTCGTGGGTTTGCTGAGATTAGGGGAATCTAATTATCCGAAAGTACCCTGGATGTGCAGCTTTGTGTAAAAAGCCAGCCTAGGTTTAAAGTAAATTAGTTTCCCCCTCCCCTCCAGGTCTGCCAAAACTCCCCTAGGATTCTGAATCAGGTTCCTGTCTCATTCTGTGTCAGAGTTGCAGCTAAAGGATTAAAACGTGTCTTAATGGGCTCATCAAATAGCCTGTGGCCCTGGGCCTATCTGCACAGCAAATTCACCCCAAATCCCTTTTTAAATAATTAATACAGTCAACTGACAGGCAAACAGGGGGAAAGCTAATTTTAAAAAAAAGGTGCGAAGCAGATAGTGAAAAAGCCACGGGCGAGCTTTAAAGATAAAAAGTCAAAAGGCCAGATCAACAGATGAAGCTCAGCGATTTATTTATTTGCTCTATTTTCATCACTTTTTGACTATTAAAAAAAAAAATTATATATACTGCTCAAAAAAATAAAGGGAACACTTAAACAACACAATATAACTCCAAGTAAATCAAACTTCTGTGAAATCAAACTGTCCATCTAGGATGTGTTATTTGAGTGTTCCCTTTATTTTTTTGAGCAGTATATATATATATATATATATAGGTAATGAATGAACTGAGCTTTGGACCAGTTACCTCCAGCAGAAGAGCTGGAACACATTGAGAAGCATTTTACGAGCAAGAGGGGGAAGTCTTGCAATTTTGTATTTGTGAAACTATAATGAATGAATAAAAATACATTCTGGTAAACTTCTGTTTTTAGGTTTTTGTTTTTTTTTTTTAAATAAAAATAATTTAGAATAGCTTAAAGGGTGTGTGTTAACGGTGAGTTGTAAAATATAGCAGCAAAAGGAAAAACGGAAACAAACTTTCCCAAAGTCTGAGAACATAATCCAAACATTTTTTTTAATACATTTCCCACAGCATAATGCAGCCACCACTGTTTCTTGTGGTATTTTTTAGAATGAAGTGCGGTGGTAGTTTATAGCAACAAAGTTTCTCCTCGTAAATGTTCCCAAATCTTGTGATTGTTTTTTTTTGTTTTTTTTTAAAGACTGTCATTTGGCTCTGTAATTCATCCAGCTCGTAGCACATCTCTCTATTAGTTAAGCAGTTCTTATCGCTGCAGGATGTTCCGGCGCCTGCTTCAGGCCTTACTGTAACCACTCCGGCTGCGTCATGACTGAAAGTGAGGAGGTGAGTACTCCCTCTGGAAGCAAACACGGTCTGAAAAGGATGACACCTGAACATCCGCCGAGCCCTCAGAGAGGCGCTGACTCACTTTCAGTGTCTACACGCTCTATGTTTAGATCAGATGACCGCTTTTACGCCGACGTAGGCCGCAAGTGAAACAAGAAAGCAGGGTTTAAAGGAGCACCTCGAATGTTTTGTGGTGTCAGGCGACCTTTCAGGAGACCCACCTGGGGTCCCTGCCACTGCAGCCGCCCTCCCGAGAGCGCTTTCTGCATGTGTCACAGTTATTCTTACCTCCCACTTATTTATCCAAGCTGGAGCTGGCAGCTGGTGTCAAGCAGTGCTGAGTCACAACACCATGACAATCCCAGGACCTGCTGCAAACACAACATTTACTGACTCCTCGAGATATGTTTTTTTAATTATTTTTTTTATATAAACTTATGTACTACCTGCTCACAGTGCTGTCAGTGAGCGGATCTTGAGATGACACTTTCACTTGCTGGAAATTCAACAAAACAAACTTCCACTGTGCAGAAGCTGCTTTTCGCTCTAAAAATTTGATTTATTCCTGCGAAAATGTCAATTTTGTAATCATTATACTGGACATATCGTCTCATATCTATTTAGCGTCAGACACAGACCTGAGTAAATGCAAAATGTTTTCAACGAATGGTTTTCCTTTGTCATGAGAACAGTTCTACCCGAGCCAACCTGGTTTTATGTAAAATGTATCCATAGTAACTGGTTGTGCCAATCCATGGTGATATTAGCTGCCATAAAGCATTTGCTATAACCAGAAATCGGTTTTTACGTTGCAGTGAAGGAATTTTAGCTTAAAAGAGTTTTAATTCAGCCATGTTATATGGATATTAAGCACAAACAAACTGCTTGAGTTGATTGGAGAGGTTAAGTGTACACTTTAACTAGGCCAATCCAAAACTTTCACTTTTGCCTTTTGAGCCATTCAGAGGAAGAAATATGTTTCAGAGCATCGTCCTTCTTTACAATCCATTTTGGCTCAAGCTTAGGATCATGAATGAATTAATAGTCTGCAATGCTTTCGAGTTCTTCCTGTCTTACTTTGACACTTCTTTTGGAACAAAGTCGTCAGGTTGGCGACCGTGATAAGAGCATGTAAGTATGTAACCAGTGGGTACTGACTCAGTGTCGCGTAAAGTGTTTTTGGGTCCGCTGGACTTGATAAAGCGTTAAAAAGGTCCAGGTCATCCACCATTTTTAGATAATGGCCCTTATTGTGGTTCACCAAAGTCTTGGATGTGGGATTACAATTCATGACTCTGGTGGCCTTTATTTGATAGTGAATTGACAGTAAGATGTATAATGAGAGACAGAGAAGACATGCGACAAAGATTACCAGGCCGGGAATCAAACCTGCGACTGTGGCGTCGAGGACTGAAGCCTCCATATGTGGGTTGTGCTCAACCCCTGCGCCACCACAGCACACCGCCAGAGAACATGATCATTGCACCTACTCCTTGTTATGTGGCCAGTGAATCTGAACTCTGCTTTTGTTGTTAATCACTTGTGATCGTAGACGGATGGTGCAAGTTTTACACAGAGCCAGGCTGGTTTGGACAGATTTTTCCCTTAGAAAATAAAATCGCAATTTGAAAACGACTTTCTGTGTTTCCTCAGAATTGGTTTGATGATGTGAAATAAGTGCAACAAAAACACAACAGCAGAACAAACCTGGAATGGTTCTGCCTGTATGTGAGGGACGTTTATCCTGCTGGAAGGTGAAGCCTCGAGTCTTTCACAGCCCCACTTTGGTTTTGTGTGTTTGTTGGAGGAAAACACTGCATCACGCTGCCCTGGCCATGTCGCACCGAAGGCACGACATGTTCAGGACGTCTTGCGCGTCGGCCAGAAACGTCGGCTTTCTCCGATCAGAGCACCTTTTTATGCAAACGGCAGATTTGCTGAGCGTGCAGCCGACACACACGGAGACATAAATGCGAAAGGGCCCTGAATCCTTCTGCAGGGTTCTTCTGCAATTGCAAAGTGCAAGAACTCAAATCTGCCCATCCAAATAGGGAGCTTTTTTAAAAATATAATACAACATATAATCTCATAAGCCTCTGTGAGCTCGCTGACCTTTGCTTGAGATGCATATCTCACCGTGGTGGCAGATAGCTGGAAGACATACGATTCAGTCACCTCATATAATGACCTCATTCTTTAAAACCCACAGTCTTTTCTTCTTTATAGGACTCACTGGAGGATTTTAATTTGAAGCAAAAAAAAATCTTGAATTGTAACATGAAAACCCCGTGGCCCCCAGGGACTCACTACTCCTTCTTTTCTTAGCCTAGTTGTTCATCCACTTGCCCCCCCTCCCCCTCCCCAGAACGACACACATCCACAACAATCGGTCAGTGAGTCCCGGTCCACTCCTCCCTCTCAGTCGCCCGAATTGGAGCTCCTAAAAATAAGGTGCATGCCACAACTGTTGCGCTGACAGGGGTCTGACCAATCACAGCCCCCCCATCACTCCCCTGCCCCGCTCCTCGTCCTCCCGTTTTCCTCATGGACTAACAAATAGACCATGATCACAGACGCAGAGTGACGCGGCCCGGGGCCCCTTTATAAACCCCATCTCCGTCCTCCTCTCTGCATGCAAGTTGAACACGCTCCGCTCCAGCTCACCTGCCTCTAAACCCACTACTTTTTTTTCTCTCTCTCTTTCCCTCTCTCCAAGTACAATCCTCACAGGACAACTTCTCCAGAAGAAAAGAAGAAAAGCCTCCCGCTTCATCGGATCATTTAAACCCCCCCCCCCCCCCCCAAGTTTAGAGGGATTCTTCGCATCTGTGTCCGAACGATCTGAACTTTTTGCCATCGACCCGCTAAAAGTTTCCACCGCGGTTACGCACACGAGTGTCACCTCCGAGCTATAAAAAAAAAAAAAAAAAAAGAAAGAAAAGAAAAGAAAGTGGACGCGCACAGGGCCATTATGATGAGCAACAACTACGGCGAGGACCAGCTGCCTCCTCCGCAGTACTACCAGGCCACGGACTTTGGGGACGAGGAGGAGGACGACGAGATGCCCGCCACGGAGAAGGACCTGGCCGAGGACGCGCCGTGGAAGAAGATCCAGCAGAACACCTTCACCCGGTGGTGCAACGAGCACCTCAAGTGCGTCAACAAGACCATCGGCGACCTGCAGAGGGACTTCAGCGACGGCCTGAAGCTCATCTCGCTCCTGGAGGTGCTGAGTCAGAAGAAGATGTACAGGAAGCACCACAGCAGGCCCAACTTCCGCCAGATGAAGCTGGAGAACGTGTCCGTGGCGCTGGAGTTCCTGGACAGGGAGCACATCAAGCTGGTGTCAATAGGTGAGCTGCTATATATATATATATATATATATAGAGAGAGAGAGAGATTATTGATTTGATGTTTTGTTCAAGTGTCATCAGGCGTGCATTTATGTGGAGTGACCTTTCTCTGCAGGCTAATACTGCAAGTCTTTACAGGTCATCGTGTCTCTGATATTTATTTATACATCCAGTTGCTAATTCTCCCCAAAGCAGATGAAGATGAACTAGACTGCATGCAAAATCGGGGCGTTCTAACAAAGTATTCTTCCATTTCAACCAGTCCTTCTGGAAGGACATGGACGCAGCTGAGATTTTCCTGAGTGTTCAACATGAGTTTGACTTTTTTTTTTTTTTTTTTGGGTCTTATTGAAAGGTATAGCTTAATTATGGGTCCAATTTTTACATGCTTAAAGTAAAAAAAAATGTAAAATAAATAAAACAAAACTACCAGAAGTTAGAAAGTTCTGAGGTTTCTCCTCAATAAATCCAACATGGACGCCTTGTTTTGAAAAATAGTATATATATTTTTTTTGTCATTTTTTTCTCTTGAATTGTGTCCAGTGAATCAGTCACACTATTCTGCGTAACCTTCTTTGGTAAACACTTTGGTTCGGTGCTTAAAAAAAAAAAAAAAAAAAAAAAAAAAAGATTCAGGGAAATGATCAGGTAAGAACTTCCACTGGAACCAGTTTATGTCTGATTTGGTTCACTATTGTGGTTACTATGCTTGTATTTACTCTACCAGTAATTAATGACATAATTTCTTCTGAGTACCTCTAAGAGTCATCGTACCACTGGAAGGTAAACCTCCGTCAGTCTGATTCCAACAGGTTTCTTTTTTCGGGCTCCACCCATCTTCCAATCAGCTATAAGTATCCTCGCTGTAGCTGCTAAATAAAAGTAATCCCACAGGATGATCCGGCCATTACCATGTTTCTCTTTTGCAATGGCATTTACAGAGTCATGTGCCGTATTAGACCGGCTGCACATCGTACTGGTCATGTTAGATAGGCATGCGCTGACCTATAATTAGCTGTGGAATCCAAAATGAAATATAATTGATAAAAAAAAAAGAAAGGTATAATCACCTCTGTGTTTTATTAGTCCAGGTGCCAGGCAACAGAGACGTGGCTTTCAGAGGCCTCTGGTGTCGACAGTGTTGAGTTGAGGGTCAGGAGCTTATTGGAAAGTTACTGCAGGACGTGTCACCGAGGTCGCAGAGTTGGATCGGGTCCCTTACCCGGCGGCCGCTCTGCCAGCTTGAACTAACTCCTGCTGCTGCAGTGTGCTGAGCTGTGGGCTGGAAAAGTATCAAGGCTGTGCTAATGAGAACGATACAGTTTTTACACAGACATTAGTCTCACTCACACGTTCACAAACACAGCTGTGTCTGGCGGGTCGTGGGGGGCGGCGGGGTCCCGTTTTGGGCGATCTAAGGCCATCGGCGGCACTTGTGCGTGTCGGGCACATTAAGTCCATTGGGACTGTCACACAGGTTGTATCAGCTTGCCATATATTTGTGTTATTCGTCACATCCGCAGAATTACAAAAGCGTGACTTAAATAGACCGCAGAATGAGTTGAATGCCAAACTTCATCAGGCCGGTTTTTAATGTATTGGTTCTGATCGGAACCAATAAGTTCAAATTCTGACAAAACCAAAACCAGATTTGTCAATGGATAAAATCGTTAGATAAATGCATTTCGACTAAGAACTCCTTCTATTATTGCTCTTTAAATGCGCTGACCCGCAGCGTGTACTTTGATCCGCTCTGTTTTAGTCTTATTATAATCGGATATAGATTGGGCTTGGTGCTTTGAAGCATAAATCAGGATAAATGGGGTTCCCACATTTTCTGTTGATCAGACAACCTGCAGGTCCTTTTGTTTCTAATTCAAAAGAGTCAGACTTGTTCAAAGTTGGAGTTTTGATTTGAAAAGCACCGATTTCCTACGAAGCACCTTTAGAGTTTGACGGTATTTATCTGTTTTCGTCATGCTCCCACATTTCAGTGAAATTCCTGACAGGTTTGAGGTTTTGGCCGTCGGACTGTGAAGGAGAGACCCCCCGCACACCCTTCCGGTGTGTGTGTGTGTGTGTGTGTGTACACACACGTTGCAAATGGCCAGATTCAATCTCCAGCCCCGCTGCTGATCAAAGGAGAGCAAAGGTCACAATCACAGATTACACCTTAAATGCTGCTCCTCATGGCTAATGAGTCTCACGCTTAGTATTCTGCTTGGCGCCGACATCCCTGCTGCACAGCCCGGCTGGCCGTAGGTCGAGATTGCTTTGACGAGAAAAAAAGGTGTGCTCATCAAAGCGCCGGCATTATACTTCCCTGGCACTCTCTAGCGAGAGAAGGGAGCCCTCCGAAAAGACAGCCTTGAGCCTCGCTGCGGCGGGGACGCCGAAAAGAGTCACCAGTTGCACATGTGTCAGAGCGTGTAACCAGATACGGCATGATGGATGCCTCTTCGGCCACACGGTCACCCGTAAAGCCGGACAGACGTCGCTACCACCTGTCTCTGCCAGTCGAGCGGCGACACATCAAACACGACCGTCTGAAAAGCGAACATTAAAAACCGTCCTTAGTTAAGCAGCTTTGTTAATCAATAAAAAAGAGGAAGAGGAAAGAATACCCTTAAAGTTTCCAAACTCCTCAGAGGTTGTAAATGTTTGGCTTTAATAGCTGAATTTCAGCCACCGAGTGCGACTTAGCCGAGTCTCTTTGACAAACTTCTTCCCCTCTGAGAACTTTTGGAAATGAGCTGCGTGGACACCGTGAGGGGACTCTAATCTCCGCCTTCTTGATTTATCTCTCCCTGGCGCAGCAACTTTAGGGAGGTAATTGAAATCCAAGTGGCATTTATGCAGAAAGGAGATCCATTTCTCCACACACCCTCAGCTGTCACTGCGTTCAGAGTGGACTATTGTGACTGCTTGACAAACTGTCACAGGGTCTTCAGCCAGACAGCTGTCTTGGAGAAAATGCCTCGAGGAGCAGGGGGGTGGGGGGGTAACAGGGGGGCCTGTGAGGAGTGCTGCATTCTTTACACCTCCGTAGCCAGTCATCTTTTTTTTTTTTTTTCTTTCTTAAAATAGAGTGGCCGTCTCTTAAGACCTGCAAGGAAGAGAGATTTTCAGAAAATCCTTTGCATGAGATACTTCGAAACGCGTTCGAATGTCCAAATGCGTGCAACGGCTCAACCCTTCATGAACCCCGTTGTCTCTGTTGCCTCTCCACAGACAGTAAAGCCATTGTGGACGGGAATCTAAAGCTCATCCTGGGTCTCATATGGACACTCATCCTCCACTACTCCATCTCGATGCCCATGTGGGACGACGAGGACGACGAGGAGACCAAGAAGCTGACCCCCAAGCAGCGCCTGCTGGGCTGGATTCAGAACAAGGTGCCTCAGCTGCCCATCAACAACTTCAACCGCGACTGGCGCGACGGGAAAGCCCTCGGAGCCCTGGTGGACAACTGCGCCCCGGGTAAGGAGCTCAAAGTGGCCGCTGGAAATGCTGAGTCAGAAAATGTGCGGCGCAGTTGCCCTTTGTCTGCTTTAACCCCTTGATGACACCGGCGTCCTCAAGTGTTTTCTGAGTTCAAACCCCACTTTGCCATCTCAGGTTCACTTTATAAGCAGGTGATCATCGTCATAGAGAGTCTATTTTGGGTTTCGTTTCATTCAAAAGGGGGTTTGGGAGAGTTGCCCTGTCAGCTGTTCCATAATAACTAAACCATTTGACTTCCAGTGTCACAAAGCCCACAAGCCCAAGTCTGGCTTTAGTGTTTATAGCCTCGGTGCTGCACAACAACCCCAAATGTGGGCACCACTCCTCCTCTTCCATCGAGGGGAGGTGAGGAGGATGCGTGGCTGCAACAAAATGCAGCGTAATCTGTCACAGGGAGTTGCTTAAGCCTCAGATCCAACGACCACAAGGACGCCGAGTTGATCAACAGCCAGCCGAGGCGTTCGCCTCCAACAATGAATGCTAAAGAGTGAGTCCTCCCTCGGGTTTGCCTTGGCGAGAGCAAAGTGGGGGAGTGACAAACGTGGAACACCATGTTCGACTGTGTTTATAGGAGCCATTGATCTGAGGAGACGCATCTTTTAAACACAGTGCTGCTGCAATGACCATACAAGGTCATTTTTGTCTCATCTGCTGGTGCTGAGGCAAGATGAGAAGGTAGCTGCGGTGGGTGCAGAGATTCTGTACAGTCTGCAAAAGTCTGGGACACTTTTGCAGACTGTGGGATGTATGTCGCCAAACCGATCATAGATTAAACTTTTGCACTTATTCCTTATACTGTTGTATAAAGGTTGTAGCAATTCCTCCATACTTCCTTTTTTTGCAAAGCGACCGCTACAGAAATACTTGACGTGGTTTCATTGTGAGATTTAGAACTTTGGAAATTTTGGTCTGAAATTCTGTGATGAGAACCTACAGGAACCGTGTTAGAAATACTAAAGTTCTGATTCAACTCAAATTTATAAAAGCATGTTCTCAAACCAGGCTATGACAAAGCTGAACAGTAGAATAGATAATTCCTCTTGTTTTTTTTAGCCATATATAGTTCTTCTTTATGTTATGTTTACAGCTACAGAGAACAGACCCACTAATAAGTGAGAATATTACTGAAAAACTAATTTATTTCAGGAACCTTATCAACAAACAGCATCGATTAATCACACAAAGTCCAACGTTTGAATGTCTTTACTTCTGCTAATTATGATGATTTTTATCACTTTCATTTTGCTTTAAACCAAAAATAATGAAAAAAAAATGTAACAACAGAAAGTGCTTTAAATCTGAAAAACGAGACCCATATTCTGATTTACTGAATATGATACACTACTCAGTTTTTTGTTTTTTTCTAAAGAAACCCATGTGTCCAGTGGTCCTGTGTCAATATTGATCAGATCATAGCACTCTGCGGCGTGCTTTCATTGGCCTTCTGAGCGAGTGACCACTCCATTGCCAGCACTAATCCAATTTAGGCATTAGCAGCCCGGAGCATGCGAGGCTCAGCCGCAGCGAGCGCACCGCCGTGTCTGTCGACGCTGCCTCCTGTGAATTCCCGATAGAGACATCCGCTGTCACACATACAGAAACGCTTGCAGCAGGGCAGCGTGGGTAAGGTCAGCCACTCTCGCAGCGCGATACAAGCGCCGCAGAGATAGCACTGACAGCCTGAGTAGCCTTTTTATAGCGGCTGCCTTTCGTTAGACCGGTTGCACGCCTTTTCCTAATTGGCCTCTTTTGCGTTCCTGCTAGGTCTGTGTCCCGACTGGGCAGAGTGGGACCCCAACCAGCCCGTGCAGAATGCCAGGGAAGCCATGCAGCAGGCCGACGACTGGCTGGGCGTCCCTCAGGTAGGAGCCACTCTGCACCGTGAACCTGACCTCACCCAGGAAGAACAAACAGAAGCAGGGCTGTTTGCTTTGTTCTCCTTAAAGTCAAGAATGAGATTGCAGAAGAAGCACAAATCAACCCAAAGCAGCCAATAGTTTGCCAGTGCAAACATCTAATTAGATTTAAAAAAAAAAAAAAAAAAAAAAAAAAATATATATATATATATATATATATATATATATATAAATGAAAAACAGGATTGTGTTTGAGGCTGGTGTTTTCCCAGGATAACATCCCGGAGAATGAAATGAAATATTTATTACCCAGCTCTGCCTCCAACCGCTTCCGTCGTCTCCTTTTTTTGCGCCTCTCGGTGGGCGATTGCGTTTTATTTGGTAACGTTCACAAATTTGTTGTGAGATTTCTCAACACGCTCCACGCCGGCAACTAAATCATGTACATTTGTAAGCGTTCCCCTGAATAACAATGGGCGCCATGCGGGCTGTTTACTTGTTTTGCTAAGAGACGTTGTTATCTATTCCCAGCGAGCGTTTGCTTGTGTAGATAGCCAGTGGTGTAATGTCACGGCTCTGCAGGCCTGTGGGTGGGTGGAGGGGGCTGGAATCCAGTGTGGTGTTGTTAAGTAGATGTGGGGAGAGGTCTGGCTCAGGATAAATTCCCCCATGGTGGCTTAACCCTGTTGTCCTAAGGTTAAATATAACCGTTGTGAAGCGTGGCTTTGTGCCACTGTGCCATGCACAGGCAAACAAGTGCCTTAAGAGAGAGAGAGAGAAGTCAGAGGTGGAGAGAATAAATACGTTTAATCCTTAAATCCAATTCTATTATGCCGAAAGAGTAATCCACACCCTTGTTGAAAATGACATACAGTTAATTTAAGAATCAGTTTTCATTTTTTTATTTATTTTTATTTTTTTATTTTTGTTTATTTTTATGAAAACCAGAGCATGTCTTTGCACAGAAACATCCTGGGTAGTTTGAACAATTAACCCCTGCAGCACATTCTGGGTTTCAGGTGATCGCCCCCGAGGAGATCGTGGACCCAGATGTGGACGAGCACTCGGTCATGACGTACCTGTCTCAGTTCCCTAAGGCCAAGCTGAAACCCGGTGCTCCTCTAAAGCCCAAGCAGCTTTTCCCAGACAAGGTTAAAGCCTACGGACCAGGTAGGCAAGCCAGAGCCTAACGTCTCCGTCCAAATGCAGAAAAGTTAAAGGGGGTAAATTGTCAATGCAAGGCACAGTATATAAGCTAAATTAAAAATGTCAAAGATTTTGTTCGGTAAGATTTTCAGGAGTCTTCCTGAGACTCTGTGCCCTCCTTCATCACGTAGAATCACTCAATTCTGTTAATTTACTGAAAGAATAATATCTCTCTTTTTTTTTTTTTTATGATTTCTTGTTTCTGACAAGCCGGCTCACCCAAAGCCTCTTCTCTCTCTCGTCTCTCTTCCTGTTGCATTTCCAGGTATTGAGCCTCACGGCAACAAAGTCCTGCAGCCCGCCGTGTTCACGGTGGAAACCCTGGAGGCGGGCAGCGGGGAAGTCTTGGTGTTTGTCGAGGATCCTGAAGGACACAAAGAGGAGGCGAGTCATAAATCTCAACATCCGTTCGGCTGACTCTTCAAGTTTTTGCAAAGTGTAGCATCTTTTCTTGGGATTTAATTTTTTGACTTTTTTTTTTCTTTACTCTCTAGGCCAAAGTTAAGCCCAACAAAAATAAGACTGGAACCTACACCATCACCTACCTTCCAAAAGTGGAGGGTGTCCACAAGGTAAGAGCAAACTCACAGTTCTTTTCTTATTAACTTCAGGGTCACTAATTAATATATTTGTAAAAATAATTCTTTGGTGTTACTCTTATTTAGAACAATAAACCCCACTAAAGACAACAAATAACATGAGTATTTCACGGTATTATCATTAAAATAGCACTTATCTCATCATCATTATCAGTTGAGAAAAAATAATATTATTTTATCATTACATTCAGTGATAAATACAGACAAATAATCATGTTTTGTTTTTTCAATTACAATATCAATGCCTTTTTTAATAGAAAATTGGATAGTACTGCTGTCATGCCAAACTGCTAATGTTTAGTATAAAAAATCATGGACAAAATAATAAATACATGTTTTTTTTTTTTCTGTTTTTTTTTTTTAATTATGTGATTGAAATTTAAATGTACAAGTGGTCAGAAATATGTCATTCTGTGTCATGGTATGCTGTACATGTGCTTTTCTCATACTTGTGTAAGATATGAAAGTGCATCAGGAAAACATTGTTAGAATCAATCAATCAATCAATCAAATTTTATTTGTATAGCACATTTCAGCAGCAAGGCATTTCAAAGTGCTTTACATCATAACAAACATAAAAACACAAAGTCATGTAACATAGAACAGTGATCTTATGCTCCTTCAATAACAATTTTTAACATCCAATACAGGAGAAATATTTAGTGATGTGGGAAACCTGTCTTATAATCTTACACCCCTAAATCGTATCGCGTATTGCCAGAAATCGAGGCATGTTTTTATGGGAGACAGACCTTTGATTCCACAGGATTTCAGACTTGTCTTTCATTTCCCTTCCCTTCTTCTGCGACTGTAGGTGAAGGTGCTGTTTGCAGGTCAGGACATCGACAAGAGTCCCTACTCTGTCAATGTGGCTAAAGCAATGGGCGACCCCAGCAAAGTGCATGCCCGGGGCCCAGGTTTGGACGCTACAGGCAACGTGGCCAACAAGCCAACCTACTTTGACATCTACACAGCGGGTACTTACTAAAACACACTTTATCCGCCAGAAGTGTTTATAAAAAAAACCCCTTCCTTTACTTGCTGCTCACCCTGTGTGTCTTTGTCACACTCAGGCGCTGGTACTGGTGACATCAGCGTGGTCATCGTTGACCCGCAGGGCAAAAAGGACACTGTGGAACTCATCCTGGAAAACAAGGGCGACAGTGTTTTCCGTTGCACGTATCGCCCGGTGCTGGAGGGCCCTCACACCATCCATGTGCTGTTTGCTGGCCAGGAGATCCCCAAGAGCCCTTTCAATGTCAACATCGCGGAGGGTGAGCCGTCCGTCTGCGTTGCACATTAACTGTCAGACAAATCAGATTTCTTAGCGGGCAAGCTGGTGTCAGGGCGATCTATCTGTCACAATTTTCCGTCATTTAGTTTTTGCCCTGGAAACAGCCAAGCCCTCCGCTAACGTCCGTAACCCACGCTGTCTGTCATTTCTAGCTCCGGCAGTTGCTCCTCCCCCAGGAGCTCCTCTGCAGATAGCTCCTCAGTCAGTGCGCACCCCTCCTGGAGCGAAGGGTGCCTCTCCCTCAAAACCTGGCCGTCCAAGTTAGTATGCATCTGCTAGGAGGGGCTTGTCAAACCATCCCAGCGCCATCCCTCCTATGCCAGGCTCTGCGCTCTGCGCTTTCCTGAAACTTAAGGGCGCCGCGGTGTAACGCCTTGCTTGGTTCGCCTGTCCCGCCTTCTCGCTGCTTGGTGGCTCGGTCCTGTTCAGAAACCGTCAGTGTTGTACAAATTGTTTCATAGACGTAGAGTGTCTTTGCGTTTGCATTTCTGTGAATTGCTGCGTTCTTCCTCGTTTCGGTATCTCTGCTTGTGCTGTTGACGTTTGTTTTCCCATCATGTCTAAAGTTTGCATCAGCCATCTCTCCTTTTCAAAGCCTGCCTTCAACAGTCTTAAGTGACTTGACTGAAATGTTGTTGGATGCTCCTCTTTCTGCTCTGTAATGTGTCAGTTTATCCCTTTGCGTTGTGTATCTGGTTTAGTGTGTTGTTCCAAAAAGAAAAAAAAAAAAAAAAAGCATCATTGTTGTTTTCAGGATCTTTCCCTTCAGCGTTTAAAGACTCTCCAGTGAATTCAGTTTGGATACTAACAATACTGTCAAAAAGCTGTCCCCGTTTTTTTTTTCATCCCCCGAAAATAATTTTCCCTCTTGCACTTCTTCCCTTCAGCTGTAAACCCCAACGCTTGCAGAGCTACTGGCAGAGGGCTCCAGCCTAAAGGCGTGAGAGTGAAGGAGGTGGCAGACTTCAAAGTTTTCACCAAAGGAGCTGGCAGCGGTGCCCTGAACGTCTCTGTCAAATCACCAAGTGAGTCACACAGACTCCTTTTTCTCTCCATCGCTTTCTTCTCTTTCCCCTTTTCTAACGTCTTCTATAGTTTGAGCTCGGTGTCTGAATGTTTTATTCACATCTGCGCGTCACGCGGTTCCGAGTGACGAGTCAGACTGTGCTAGACCTCTGTGTTCGTCCTCAGCCGGAGCCGAGGAACAAGTGAAAGTGCGAGACGCCGGGAACGGCGTGTACGAGTGCGAGTACTTCCCACTGAGTCCCGGTAAATACACAGTGAGCATCACCTGGGGAGGCCAGCCGATCGCGCGCAGGTAGGATCCCGGCGCCGCCTCTTAGCCTCTTTATCCTCGCCTATTATCAGGGCTGAAGCCGAGTGACGTTGTTGTGTTTCACAGCCCCTTTGAAGTGGAGGTGGGAGACGAAGCAGGTTTTCAGAAGGTGAGGGCCTGGGGCCCGGGTCTGAAGACGGGCATGGTGGGAAAATCTGCTGATTTTGTGGTCGAAGCTATCGGCACTGAAGTTGGAACTCTGGGTAAGACTTTCAGCTCATCAAATTGTTCTGAAGCCTCTTGCGGACACGCTGACATCCTTTTAAAGTTTTTTCCACTTTCTGTATCTTACCACATAACCCCACATAGAAAATTATACACTGTAGTCAGAAACCAGACTCAGTTCTGTCTCGGTATAAATCCAGCAGTTGTGAGAAGACCGTGGAGGTTTGTTGGAGAAACATTAGAGAACAAACAGCATCATAGAGAACACAGTAGCTAGCTCTGGGATGAAGTGAAGAAGTTTAAAGCATTAAGGTTAGGTTGCAAATCAACATCACGAGCTTCGGCTATATCAAAGAGTTCTGTTCAATCCAGCATCTCAAAATGGAAATAGTGCCACACAACTCCAGACCTCCAAAGTCCAAAGGGTTTGAGTGAAGAACAATTATTAAACTGAATAATTTTCTAGGATTTCCATTGATTCCATAGTCGTTAGGTATTTTTTTAATAATCATGTGTTCCTGGAAATTGTTAAAAATATTTAGCTTGTTTGTAAAATTACTCAGCTTATTATGTATTTGTAGTTTGATACAGACTAGTAAAATACAGACTAGTAAAATACACTAAGACACGGATGTACTCTTAAGCTGACAGGAAAGCCAAGCCAGTCACTGTAAAGCTAATGATATATCTGCAGAGATCCACGGCTCAGACAAAATACATTAAAGCTTGTGGGCGAAGCGAGACAAAATGTGAGAAAGTTGATGTGCATACGTTTGCTAGCCAGGCTTTTTACAACCTCTGAATGTTAAATTTCCCCCAGGCTTCTCCATTGAAGGCCCGTCGCAGGCCAAAATCGAGTGCGACGACAAGGGCGACGGCTCCTGTGACGTGCGCTACTGGCCCACCGAGCCCGGCGATTACGCCGTCCACGTCATCTGTGACGACGAGGACATCAAGGACAGCCCCTTCATGGCTCACATTCTTCCTGCTGTTAACGATGTTTTCCCAGAAAAGGTAACTCCTGTTCATTTCAGCATAACACCACATTTCAAGAATCTTTCTTTATTTGTTGTATTTAAAACAAAAAAAAAAACATTGCAGGTAAAAGCCTACGGACCAGGCTTGAAGCCAACCGGGGTCATCGTGAACAAACCCACCGAGTTCACCATCGATGCCCGCATGGCTGGGAAGGGCCACCTGAAGATCTATGCCCAGGTACAGAGTTGCACAGACGTTTGCAGAGCCTTTATCTTTTATTCATAGGGCTGTGGCATTTATATTGCATAAGGCTGGCACACAGCAGAAGTGACTGCGAGGCTTGTGTGTCTTCCCAGGACGCCGAAGGCTGCACCTTCAATATCAAGATCACAGACAGGGGAGATGGCACGTTCGTGTGTGCCTACACTCCTGTCAAACCCATTAAACACACCATCATTATCACCTGGGGGGAGGTCAACGTGCCCAACAGCCCCTTCAGGGTAAGATACATGCTCAGCCACGGATACGGCATGTAAAATTAAATCAATCTAATGCGATGACACTTTACCAAATATAGACAAAGTAAGAGGACTGCAGACGTTGCACTTCAGCTCGCCTGCCTCTGCTCTAAGTACACTGTGAATTCATTAGGTCCTGGTTGGAGAGGGCTGTCATCCTGACAAAGTCAAGGTCTATGGGCCCGGAGTGGAGAAGACGGGGCTCAAAGCGAACGAGCCGACGTACTTCACCGTGGACTGCAGCGAGGCGGGCCAAGGTGAGCGTGCACGAGCAGCTGATGTGAGCGGTTAGGAAAGGCTCTCCTGGGTGTTGGCTGGCTGAAAAGTCTCCTCCAGCTCGTGATTTATAAAGAGGAGAACCGGTGACTCTCATGCAGAACAGCATACGATTACTGATACGAAAGTATCAGTAATCCTCTCGGCTGGGAAATAAATCAACAACAATACTATGGGGATAAACACATGATCAATATCAATAGATGATACCTCTGAAATAATTTTGAATAATTTCATTGAACTGATCCAGAACCAAACAGCATTGTGGGGGATGTAGGCAGAAGAAAAGGTTTAGCTGCTCAATCTCCCACGAACAGCTAAACCAGCTTCCTCTTTGGCAAATAAACAGAACGGTGTGGCGTGGAAAGAAAAAATTATTTGTAATTATATATCTACTACTGTAGATGGAAGAGTGGCTTAAAAAGAGAAAGGTCAGGTCACCAGATTGGCAGCATTTTGGAGATAATTAAAACAAAAAACTAATCAATAATTATTGATGTCAACTGATATTAAACTTTTACATCGTGATACATTTTTCAGTCATTATATTCCAGCCCATAATCCAGGCCTGGTTGGTGATTGCTACTTTATCTTCTCTGTATTCAACTTTTTTTTTTTTATTCATATGCACCATTAGGAGACATCAGCATTGGAATCAAGTGCGCCCCGGGGGTGGTCGGGCCAGCAGAGGCCGACATCGACTTTGACATCATCAAGAATGACAATGACACCTTCACTGTCAAATACACTCCTCCCGGCCCGGGCCGGTACACCATCATGGTGCTGTTTGCTGACCAGGTAGGAATTTGGAGCTGACATGCAAGAGAGAGCTGCCACCTGCTGTATCCGTCCGCCTGCTCCAACTCTGTCATCCTGACGGTTTCTAATGCTTTTATCAGGAAATTCCTATCAGTCCATTCAAAGTGAAGGTGGACCCCTCCCATGACGCTGGCAAAGTGCGAGCTGAGGGTCCTGGGCTCAACAAGACAGGTGAGATCTTTCGGAGTCTGATTGGGAATTCCTGCCTCATTTTACGGCTAAATCTGACGGTTTGACTGGCGTCGCTTAGAAAATGCTTGTTCTTTCAGGTGTGGAAGTGGGCAATCCAACCCACTTCACCATCTACACGAAGGGAGCTGGGAAGGCCAAACCCGAGGTCCATTTTGCAGCGTCAGGCCCCGGGGAGGCGGTTCGTGACTTTGAGATAATCGATAACCATGATTACTCCTACACTGTGAAGTACACAGCTCTTCAACAGGTACAGAGAGCTTCGGTTTGACAAATGTCATTGTGCGTTACGACGCCTCACGTTAGTAAATATTCAATCTTCTCTTTTTTTAATCAGGGTAACATGGCTATTTCGGTGACTCACGGAGGAGATCCCATCCCTAAAAGCCCCTTCCACATCACAGTGGCACCAGCTTTGGATATCGGAAAAGTGAAAGTGGAAGGGTTAGATACCAGTAAGTATCATCCATATTGCAAATTTTCACACACTCTACGTAAAAGCAGTGCCAGTGAAGAACCTCGCTGCACTCTCACTTGCAGAAGTGGAGGTTGGGAGGGATCAGGAGTTCACTGTGAACACGAAGGGAGCAGGTGGCCAGGGCAACGTAGGAGTTAAGATGACTTCTCCCTCTGGCCGACCAATCCCCTGCAAGCTGGAGTCAGACAAAGCCAAAAGCACTCACGGTGTGAAGTACATTCCCCCAGAGGAGGGCCAGTACAAGGTTGATGTCACCTATGATGGGAACCCTGTGATGGGGAGTCCCTTTGGGGTTGAAGCTGTCATGCCAGCGGATCCTTCAAAGGTAAAAGTTACAACTACACCCTTCAACAACAGAGACTTTTGCAAACTTGTGAATAACTATGAAATGGAAGATTAATGGCACATGGTTTTATAAATAATAATAAACAAAACAATATTATTTGTCTTTGACTGCTTGTGCTTTGATACTCCTCGATCAGACGTCTTCAACGCTTGTGCTCAAGGTTTGATTCAGTTGTGTTGGATCAGAAATGCATGTAAAAGTTGCTCTGGAGGACAAGAGTGGTGCCACCAATTGCTCTCAGAAATCACTTTATTAGTAAAATTAATTTAATCTTAGTAGAAGTACAGCTGGTTTGTGGAAACCAACAGCTGTATTGTTATGGATTTATAGTTTGCGGTTGTAACATGACCTTTTCAGGGTATTTCCCTCAGAACTGATTTGGCTGTTACATTACAGGTGCGAGCCTTTGGTCCGGGCCTGCAGGGCGGCATTGTGGGTAAACCAGCTCCCTTCACCATCGATACAAAAGGAGCTGGTGCCGGTGGTCTTGGCCTGACAGTCGAGGGTCCCTGCGAGGCAAAGATCGAGTGCCAAGACAACGGCGACGGCACGTGCTCGGTGGCGTATCTTCCCACTGAGGCGGGCGAGTACGCCATCAACATCCTGTATGCCGAACGCCACATCCCCGGCTCTCCGTTCAAAGCGGCGGTCCGCCCGGCCTTCGATCCCAGCAAGGTGACGGCTAGCGGACCGGGCCTGGAGAAGGCCAAGGCGGGTGAACCAGCCGCCTTCACTGTGGACTGCACCAGAGCGGGCGACGCGGAGCTTACCATCGAGATCGTGTCCGAGACCGGCGTTAAGGCCGAAGTGCACATCCAGAAAACATCGGAGGGCACCTTCTCCGTCACATACATCCCATCCTTCCATGGCACGCACACCATCACCATCAAGTACGGCGGGCACGCCATTCCCTGCTTCCCAAAGGTGTTGCAAGTGGAACCGTCTGTGGACACCAGTGGGGTTCACGTTTATGGGCCTGGAGTGGAGCCCAGAGGTAATATTCGCTTTGCTATTTGACAAAATCCACCTCACCAACGCTTTGTGTCTAAATCAGTATGAGTAAGGGTGCGTGATGACTTGGCGATATTGAGCCCATTTGATGCAGGGCAGCAAATCACCACAAGTGCTTTTGTGTTGCAAGGGGTCCTCAGGGAAGTCACAACCCACTTCATTGTGGATGCGCGTGCTCTCAGCAAGTCTGGAGGCAACCGCGTGAAGGTTCGCGTTGTCAACCCTTCTGGCTCCAACACGGACGCCTACATCACCGACAAGGGAGACGGCACTTACAGAGTGGAGTACACGGCCTTCGAGGACGGTAAGAGCAGCGAGAGAAGGCACGACTCTTCGATACATTTAATTTAACCGCGTTGACTTAAACGCACGTTAAATATTCCATGTAATGCAGAGGATCTTACCTGGACAGGAAAGAGCTCGCACAGATGGACGGAAAAAGCACTAACAGGTTCTTGATTTAGGTGCCGTTCGGGGAATAAAGACGGAGGAAGCGAGGAATGGGGTATAAATACAGAATGATGCAGTCAAGCAATGATGTGAGGGACAGAGATCAGGCAGACAGGCTCTGCTTTATAAATAGTGTGCTGTGGAACAGAAGCTCTTAACCAGGCAGGTATGTGTGCTGAAGGCTGCCTGCACACAGGGAATGACAGAGGGGGATATTAATAGAGACCTATAACACAAAGCTAAGAGATCACAGAGCACTTCTCGTTTCACCAGACATCTTCTAATACTGTAGCCGTGTGGCTGGGAATCTGCCTTATAGGCCTACTGAGAGCACTCTGTCAGAAAAATGTTGTAACAGAATAATGAATAGGGAACAGATGTAACGGCTTGTATGTTCACCCGAGCGTCTGCACTCTAGATAGCGTCTTTTATAAATAAACAGATGTTTATCTCCCTAAAAGGGAGTTTTCGCTGGGCTATAATTACAAGCAAGAGTGCAACCACGGAGTATTTTTTCCTGTTACAAGAATTTTAAGATTTTCTTTTCTCCTTTGTTTTTTTTTTTTGCGTGTACGCAGGTATGCATCTGATTGAGGTCCTGTACGATGGCGCGCCCGCTCCTAAGAGTCCCTTCAGGGTGTTTGTGGTGGAAGGGTGCGATCCGACCCGTGTGCGTGCGTTTGGACCGGGTCTGGAGGGAGGAATAACCAACAGGCCCAACTGTTTCACAGTGGAAACCAGGTAGCGTTTAATCACACAAAGGGGAAATAATATCATATGTTCATCTATATTAAACAGCACACAACAAAACAGGAAGGAGTTTCTGTGGGACATATAATGTATTACTGTAACATAATATGTATATATGTATACATATAAGTCCTAGAAAGAGTATAACCATAAGGTCGAAACCTGTTTTGGTAAGATCTTAACTGCAGAAACATAAAATCCACAGTATTTTACAAATCCAAATACATCTTAGTGCATTTAGAATAAGATGGAATTAACTGACAAGTCACTTTTCAGCAGGACATAGTAGCTTGTTTTAAGTCAATAATTCCTTTAAAAAAGCTCTTATTGAGCTTGTTTTATCTGGTCTTGGATGCCAAATCTTTCATTGAGCTTGTGTTATGCTCAATGAAACAAGCATAAAACAGTTAGTTACAAGTTTATTGTAACTGACTTGCATGTTAGTTACAAGTTACTTACTTGTAAGCCAGTTACAATCATGGATGTTTCAGCTTTTGTTTCTTTAGTGGACTAGATTTTAGAAAGGAAATGAGGAGATGTGATAGAGAAGAGAAGAAGGAAACATGTTGGCTTCTGTCCCTCAGGGGTGCCGGTACAGGAGGCCTCGGTCTGACAATCGAGGGAGCCTCAGAGGCCAAAATATCCTGCAAGGACAACAAAGATGGCAGCTGCAGCGTCGAGTACGTCCCCTTCACTCCTGGAGACTATGACGTAAATATCAACTACGGAGGCCAGCCGATCCCCGGCAGTCCGTTCCGTGTGCCGGTGAAGGACCCGGTGGATCCGACCAAGGTGAAATGCTCCGGTCCAGGACTGGGCGCCGGAGTGAGGGCCCACGTTCCTCAGACCTTCACAGTAGACTGTACCCAGGCTGGACAGGCGCCACTGGACGTCAAACTCTACGGACCCTCAGGTAGAAATTAGGACCTGTATAAAAATCTTTAAAGGGAGACAATATCTAACCTACATTCTGCTTCATTTAGCGTAGATTCAGATTAGTAGGCCTTGGATAGCTGACATTTAGTTAGCTAAGAGGTTAAAAAACATCTAAAATCATCATCTATCTCAAAACCATGGTGACGTAGCGAACTTTAACTTCAGGAAGTTATTTATAAAATCTGCTGATTGTTTACCCAAGAAAAGGAAGCTACTGGGGTGTGCAACACAAATAATCTTCCCTGTGAAACACTTACTGAGAAGCAAACATGTAAACCACTTCTTTTCTTACAGAAAGTCCTTCTGAAAGTCAGTGTCATCAATACTAATGATTGGCATTCACGCGAATCGCTTGTTTTTAAGGCTTTGTTTTTCTGTCAGAAAATTAGAGACGTTTTTTTGTGCAAAGTTCTCCATATATGTTTCACGTAGGAAGATAATTGGTGGTGCACCACTTCCTGCATGTACCTCCAATGTTATGAATCAAGCAAATCAGACTTTACTGGTTGAACAGTTTTCATCTTGGCACTGTGCGACCTGCAAAAGAACCAAACAAACAGAAAATGATTTAATCAATTCAATAACCGATCAAATCAAATCAGCAATCCACTTCAGACGAGCCGTCAGCTTCCAATGCCTGGGACTCTGGGTTTCTGCTCCACAAGAAATGCTAAAGAGTTATCTACTGGAACTAAGATAATAACTGCTCGTAACCTTTCCACACAACCTCACTTTAAACATTCTGAATTATTCCCTTAACCTTTCACACGCTGCTCAGTAAAGCGAATTAACAATGCAATATTTCCTGTGTGTTGCAGGCACCGTGGAGCCGGTGGGTGTGAAGAATAACAGTGATGGCACCCACACAGTTCACTACACCCCGGCGCAGGACGGCCCCTACACTGTAGCTGTTAAATATGCAGATCAGGAAGTCCCACACAGGTTCAGCATAAGATTAATGACTTTATATGTAGATAAAAAGAAACAACCAGACTGTTTGTTCACATACGTCTTAATTAAAGCTCCCCTTGCTTGCATTAAGATAAAAAAAAAAAGGTGTGCTTCAGCAATTTTTCTGTCCTTATTTCTTTTTTGCCTCAGACGCTCTATATTCTCTGCCCCCCTTTAACAGCCCATTCAAGGTAATGTCTCAGCCTGGGCACGATGCCAGCAAGGTCCGCGCCAGCGGTCCCGGTCTAGACACCAAAGGAGTGTCTGCCAGCCTGCCTGTTGAGTTTACGATTGATGCCCGGGATGCTGGAGAGGGACTGCTCACTGTGCAGATTCTGGTGAGCTTTCGCTGCCGTGTGCGCGAATCATCGGAGCCGCACGCTTGCTTCTCCAGCAAATGTCATTTTGCGTCTCGTTCACACCAGGACCCAGAGGGCAAGCCGAAGAACGCCACCATCCAGGACAACAGGGACGGGACCTACACCGTGTCCTACGTGCCTGACTCCACGGGTCCGTACACGATCACCATCAAGTACGGAGGAGACGAGATTCCCTACTCTCCGTATCGAATCCAGTCGCTTCCCACGGGAGACGCCAGCAAGTGCCGCCTCACGGGTAACGAAGCCGCGCCGCGGTCTTAAACTTTCAAAGCCAGTCGTTTAGCGTCGCGTTCATTTTGTCCTTTAACTTGCAGTTTCAATTGGCGGACACGGAGTTTGTGAGTTTACCTTTTTCTTTTCAGCTAAATTACATAAATTTGTTTCAGAAGCAAAGTTTAAAATGCCCTTCCTTTGTCCGCCCTCACACAGCGAGTCTCCAGAAGCTGCAGACCTGTGAGGACACGGTCATCACGGTGGACGCCAAGGCAGCCGGGAAAGGCAAGGTGACCTGCAAGGTGCTGACTCCTCAGGGGATGGAGCTGGACATGGACGTGGTGGAGAATCACGACGGCACCTTTGACATTTACTACACGGCCCCGGAGCCTGGGAAGTATGTGATCACCATCCGCTTTGGGGGTCAGAACATCCCAAAGAGCCCCTTTCACGTGGTGGTGAGTGCAGCGGTCGCAAATAGCTGCTACAGGTGTGTGCGCTACAAGTTCCGACATTAAAAACGTTTTTTTTTTTTTTTTTTTGTCGTTCCTCGTCACCAGGCCTCAAATGAGCCGGTGGTTCCCCGTGACCCCGTGGATCCTCTCTTTCGTCCTGTCAACTTCCTGGTGCCGTTCACTCCACAGCAAGGAGAGATCACAGGTGAGGCTGACGCATTTAAAAACCTGCAACGTTTCTCCTTTGCCCGGGTCACTGATGTTTAAACCCTCTGCAGGTGAGGTGCGGATGCCCTCTGGCAAGACGGCCCGCCCGCACATCACCGACAACAAAGACGGCACCATCACCATCAAGTACCAGCCCACGGAGAGGGGCCTGCATGAGATGGACATCAAATACGAGGGCAATCACATTCCAGGTCGGCTTTCGGCGGCTCTTTCTTGTGATTTTTGAATTTGTTAATGGTATCCCAATTCCACTGTATGAGCAGGCTGGTTATTTTTCACCCTCTCACCCGTGCAGGAAGCCCGCTGCAGTTCTTCGTGGATGCTGTAAACAGCGGGGTGGTGACCGCCTACGGTCCGGGTCTGAGTTACGGAATGGTCAACAGAGCCGCCACGTTCACCGTGGTCACCAAAAACGCAGGAGAAGGTGAGAGTGAAGCAATTTTAAATGTCCTTTTTTAGAACATTTTACATCATTTTAAGGTTTTACACTGCAAAAACACAACATTTTACAAAGTATTTTGGTCTAGTGTCTAGTGCAAATATCTTGATGCACTTGAAAAAAGACTAAGCCAACTTGCAGGTACATTTTCAGCAAGAAATAGGAGCTTGTTTTATGTCAATAAAAAGTATAAAAGTACTATAACTTTTTCTTCAAAATGAAGGAGTTATTGACTTGAAACGAACTCTTGTTTCAAGTATGTTGCTGGAAAGTTACTTGCAAGTTATTCTTTGAAGATATTTTGATATCTCGAAACTGGAGCGCAACACTCAGTGGGATTTTGTGCTTTTGCCAAATGAATCTCACCCGATCTCTTTTTTTGACAAACAGGTGGTCTGTCACTTGCGGTCGAGGGTCCCTCTAAAGCCGAGATCACCTGCAAGGACAACAAAGACGGCACCTGCACCGTGTCCTACCTGCCCACCGCTCCGGGAGACTACAACATCATCGTGAAGTTTGACAACAAGCACATTCCTGGCAGCCCCTTCACCGCTAAGATCACCGGTGAGGAAACGCTTCGTCCGCCTCGCAGGCAGACGTGAACGTAAACGGGGGAAGAAAAACATCTGAAGTTATCTTTTCTTTTCCTTTGAATGTCAAGGGGACGACACCATAACCAGGACGTCCCAGCTCAACGTTGGCACGGCAGCCGACGTGTCCCTGAAGATCGCGGAGACTGATCTGAGCTCCCTGACTGCCAGCATCAGAGCGCCGTCAGGCAACGAGGAGCCCTGCCTGCTCAAACGGCTGCCCAACAGACACCTCGGTGAGGCAGACACGGCGAAACTCAGGAAGACGAAAAGAACAGAGCGTTTGTGAAGCGTGGTGGGCGTAATGCTTCCCAATGGAAAGTCAGAGATGTTGTTGTTCGCGGAGTACGGCTGCATTTTCAGATCTTTATTTTCTAATGAAATTCTAAAGCCATTTAATGTTTTCATTTTCCACCTCGTAATTTCACGCAGCTTTGCCTCGGTGAAATTACAAGGTAATTTCTCATAAAATACCAGCACGGAGATGTTCATTGACGTTCATTGTTGTCAGTTCCAAGGAAATGCCCGTTTTGGTCATTTTTCTATCTTGATTTCAATTTTTCTTCTCCTCGCTTTGATTATTTGGCAACAGGCATCTCTTTCACCCCAAAGGAGGTCGGCGAGCACGAGGTGAGCGTGAGGAAGAATGGGATGCACGTGGCCAACAGCCCTTTCAAAATAATGGTCGGCCAGTCGGAGATCGGCGAGGCCAGCCGAGTGAAGGCCTTTGGGAAAGGGCTGGTCGAGGCGCACACTTTCGAGATGGCTGAGTTCTTTGTGGACACGAGGAACGCCGGTAGGCTCTCGGCGCCCCGACCGTTCGGCACAAGGGTCTGGACAAAACACGGCTCTGATCGTTTATTCCGGTTTGTGCATAAGGCTACGGCGGTCTGGCGTTGTCCATTGAGGGTCCGAGCAAAGTGGATATAAACTGCGAAGACGTGGAGGACGGGACGTGCAGAGTGACCTACTGCCCCACAGAACCTGGGAGTTACATCGTCAACATCAAATTCGCTGAAAAGCACATCCCAGGTTAGAACAAATGATATTGTGGGTAGAAAAAAGAAGTGTGAATAGAAGAAAATTGAACAAAAAAAAAGCAAAACTAACTACTTAGACCAGTAGTTTAATACATTTTCTTCAATTGGAAATCCATTTTGTATAGATTATTACATAAAGGTGCTAAAAAGTCCCCAGTTTGCATCGCAACCTGTTGACAAATAAAACCTTACTTCATAAAAAAGGAAATTCCTCACAATATTAATGCCTTTCAATGGGGAAATGTTTTATATATTGCATTAAAACTGAGAAGAAAAAAGAAAACACGTTGCTAAAACTGGCATTCAAAGCCTTAGCTTACCTTTAGTTCTTTAACCATGAAGGAAAAAGTCAGAATGTTTTTGTTGTGTTGGTTGTATTGTTAGAAATAGAACTTATTTTAAGATAAATACAAGCATTAACATATGAAACAAAAGGGCATTTTTACATACTAACTAGAAAAAGTACTTTTTATCTGATAAATAAAATAAAAATAAGTAAATAAATAAATAAACCAGATTAGGCGTGGGCGGTCTGGACTTAGAAATTTATCCCAATAATTTGTGTTGCTATGGTGATAACAATAAAGATTCTAATAAAAAAAAAACAAAAAAAAAAACTATTTATTATTTACTTATTTTTAGGTAATAAACAGTTTTACAGACACAAACATTGATCTTGAAAAACAAACGTTCCCATTTGAAACAAAACTCTTCAGGACGCCACTTAACCCTTTCATGCATGAATTATGATCCTTTGTGTCAGAATTGTTTTACATTTTTCAAAAAATTCTTAAAGCATAAAAAAAGGTAGGAAAAAATTTTGTTAAAAAAGTTTTTTTTTGGGTGATCAATTGTAATTTTCTCCAAATACAAAGTTGTTATTTGAAAAATACATCAGCAGTGTTGTTCTTTATGGGTTATCTGATCTCACAATATTTTTTTTTCACCTGCAAAAATAAAATGGAGGGACCGGGTCGGTCGGCATGCTTTTTTTGTCTGTCGGCCATATTGCATTTAACAAAAATAATTTCTTGCATTTGCAACTGATGGCCAGTAGTTGATAGTGTATTTTATGATGCACTAGTGTCCTCTTCAGTGGTCTGTGTGCATTTGTAACGTAAAAATCCACAAGAAGCACAAGAAAATGGCTTTTAGAGAGCTGTCCACTGTGCATGAAAGGGTTAATAAAAGGAAGAGGGATTTATGTCACTTATCTGCTCACAGCAGTTGAATATATTCACGTTTTCAAATTTACTGATATTTATTGATGCTCTTGTGAAAGAAAAACTGGAGGAAATAGCAAAAATAACATTTCTGATTATACTGTTAGGTTTTTTCTTTTGAGTATCAGTAGCTAAAATTTATCATGACAATGATGAACCATAAGTCGTATCATGATAAACAATGTAATAAATGTCCACCACAACTTTGAATAACAGAAATAAAAGAAAACCTGACATTTCTCTGTTTTTCCTGCAGGAAGTCCTTTCACAGTGAAGGTGACCGGAGAAGGGAGGATTAAGGAGAGCATTACCAGGAAGAGACAGGCTTCCTCCATCGCCTCAGTGGGCAGCACTTGCGGCCTCAACCTCAAGATCCCAGGTGAGCGCATCAGACGGCCAGAAAACGCTCAGAGAGCGTTTTAGACTAAATGAGGCCAGTGCCACACACACCACGCACACACACACACACACCCGTCCGTATGCTCACCGCCGCTTCCTTTCTGAAGGAAACTGGTTCCAGATGGTTTCCGCTCAGGAGAGGCTAACCAGGACGTTCACCCGGAGCAGCCACACATACACTCGCACGGAGCGCACGGAGATCAGCAAGACCCGCGGCGGGGAGACCAAGAGGGAGGTGCGCGTGGAGGAGAGCACCCAGGTAGGAGGGGGAGGAGGAGGGAGCCCCTTTAGAGACGTGTTCGGAGACTTCCTGGGCAGAGACAGCCTCACCAGCTTCGCCGGCATCACCGCCAGACCCGAGCGTGAGTCGGACTTTGATCGAGTCGCACTGTTTGGTGTGAGAATCTCAGCCTTGTCTAACCTGGTGGATGTGACCCGGCAGCCGAGAGCGGCTCCCAGGCCATGACGGCGCAGGTGACGAGCCCCAGCGGGAAGACGGTGGACGCGGACATCGTGGACGGAGGAAGCAGCACGTACAGCGTCCGCTTCATCCCGCAGGAGATCGGACCCCACACCGTGAACGTCAAGTACCGGGGCCAGCACGTGCCGGGCAGCCCCTTCCAGTTCACCGTGGGGCCGATGGGCGAAGGCGGGGCCCACAAGGTCCGTGCAGGAGGTCCAGGCCTGGAGAGAGGCGTGGCCGGAGCACCATGTAAGAAAGAAATTATGTCAGAACCTTGCAGAAGTGCATCAACAGAGAGAGTGATACGATTCAAACTTTTAATTCTACCTCAAAGATAGAAAAGAAACCAAATTCACTTTTTCTGGAAAAAAAAATTGCTATGCAAAGGAAGCTTTGAGTGCATGGACTTTCTGATACTTTACATTACTAACATGGTAATTCTTTATCACATCTTCCTACCACCTAACTTTCCCTGTGTAGGCCTAGATAAACGGCCGGATAACAAAGCAATTACCTAACATGGCTTGTTCTCCTTGTTAAGTTATAAAAGGGCTTCCTTGCTGGTTTTATGTAATATTCAAATTTTCAGGGAAACTGAATTTTGGGTTTTCATTCGCCGTTAGCTGTAATGATCAAAGTGCACGCTCAAAATCCAGCATCCTTTGTGTAAATGAATTTGTACGAGCTGCTCTTTTACTAGAATTAAATTATCAGAACAAACGAGTACATCAGCAACACTCTATTAAGCTTGGACGATGTACGTTCATTTAGACGCACGTTTCAGATTTCTCTCCTCTGTCTCGCCCGCTCTAGCCGAATTTAGCATCTGGACCCGCGAGGCCGGCGCCGGTGGCCTCTCCATCGCCGTGGAAGGCCCCAGCAAGGCAGAGATCTCCTTCGAGGACAGGAAAGACGGCTCCTGCGGCGTCTCGTACGTGGTGAAGGAGCCAGGTGAGGACTCCCCCCGCAACCCCTGGAAGGCGGCTCCTCGCCAACGCACCACCTGTTTATTTTTGTCTCCTCGCCAGTTGACTCTCCAGCTGTTCTCCCTCCGCTTCCCCGCGGTTCACTTGATTGTGAAAGTAAATAACATGTCTGCTTCCCCAGGTGACTACGAGGTGTCAATCAAATTCAACAACGAGCACATCCCTGACAGCCCGTTCATCGTTCCGATCGCTACGCTGTCAGACGAGGCCCGCAGGCTCACTGTGACGAGCCTTCAGGTGCGCGCTCGCACACACGCCCGCACGTGCACTGGCGATAAAAATCAAATTAATTCTCAGCACATAAAACATACACATATACAAAATATAAGAGCTGAGCAGCAGATGGTGAGTGTGATTTGTGGTGGATATTTCTGTCTCGTAGTTCTTTGCCCTTGAAGTGTAATTGAACGCCAGCGTTGGGGCAGTCTGCATGACTGTAATACTGCGACGCTGGCTGGCGATGAAGGGCTGGATTAACTGTCCCTCGCTAATGTGGGGCAATACAAGCTGTGCTATGTGGGCCCGCCGTCAGTTTACGCGTCTCTCTTGGAGCGGCAGCAAAACAAGGAGCGGATAAAGCAGATAAAGATTCCTCTACAAGCTGACAGCCGCCTCAGAGGAGCGTTTGTTTTATATGCTAGCGTAAAGCTGGAAGCCGAGTTTTTAGGGATCTGAATGACAATATAAGCCAGCCGAAGTGCCTCCGTAGTGCTTTAAGCGTGAGGTTATCTGTTGTTTTCGCTTTAGGGGGCAAGGCCTTGCTGTAAACTTTTTGTCTGCATGTCGTACCTGATGACTCGGTCTGGGCTATTTTAGAGCTGATGAGTCATACAGGTTGTGTCCCCTCCAGGTGTGGGCACAATCACTCCAGATGAGAGCCTCACATTCAGTTATCATGGACATAAACCACATATATTGACTTTGGATTTTCTCTTCCTGGCCAGATGTAGCTTTTGTGGTGAGAAAATTACTGAAAATGAGGCAAAATGTTAACAGTAGACTACAAATAATGCAAAGTAGTAGAAGAAGAAAGTGGCAAAAGTGGTCAGATTCCAGCGTGGACAGCGACATTGGCATTCCAGAAGCTTACGATCACCCCGAGCCATGGTGGTTTCTGGGTAGACCCTGAGCCTTATGAGCTGTTCTCACAATGTGATCGGGGAATGGTTTGGGTCGGCTGTCTGACACTCGAATGCAGCTCGGTGTTTCTAACAGGAGCAAAATCCTAAACACAAGTCAAGAATAGCTTTTACGGTAAGCTTCCTAAACGGCCTCCTCAAAACCCTGAGCTCAAACCTGTTGAAAACTAATGGACTATGATTAAAAGTGGGACTCAAACCAATTTGATGAATGAGAAGAGCAGGCAAATTTCCAACAAAAATGATTCCAGAAGCTTGTTGATGGCAGTTAGGTAACGGATATTGATCTGAATACTAGTGGGTGTATAGATCCATACATATATATGAACATGTATGGATTTAAAAACCGCGAGTTAACTTCAAATGCCTCATTAAAAGCCTGAGATTAGTTCGTCCGGTGATGATGGCTGTAAATTTAGGTTGTGTTCATCTGCTTTCCCTCTAGGAGAAGGACTTGAAAGTAAATCAGGAGGCCTCCTTCATGGTGCAGCGCAACGGGGCCCGAGGCGCGGTTGATGCCAAAGTTCACACACCCTCTGGATCATCTGAGGAGTGCTACGTCAGCGATCTGGACGGGGGTACGGAGTCAGAACCCAGACGGTCATATTTAGGGAGAAAATCATTGCAGGGGGAATGATTTTCACTTTCTTTCTCTTTTTAGACAAAAGTGCAATCCGTTTCATTCCACGCGAGAATGGCGTTCACTCCATCGATGTCAAGTTCAACGGGTGCCACATTCCCGGAAGCCCCTTCAACGTGCGAGTGGGCGATCCGGGTCTGATCGCCGATCCCGGTTTAGTGACGGCCCACGGAGCCGGGCTGCTGGGAGGAACCACAGGTACATTCCACACACGCCGCTCGCATGTTGGGGTGTTTACGTTCAGTAAATGAGGAGTTATATTTAAGACAAGGGTGTCCTTCACAAACTGACTCTTTCATTGCTTTATTAGAAGGACTGCATGCTCAGTTTATTGTCGAGCAAAAACAAGAGCACATTTGTTGTCGTTTTAGACGGTTCTTTTGGTCCGCGTGTATGTTTGACTTGACGATTTTGGCACCGCCGCATTAAGACCTGCCCTCCGTTCCTCCAGGCGTGCCCTCGGAGTTCGTGATCAACACCTGCAACGCCGGCTCCGGCGCTCTGTCGGTCAACATCGACGGCCCTTCCAAGGTGAAGATGGACTGTCGAGAGTGTCCAGAGGGCTACAGGATCACCTACACGCCGATGGCGCCCGGCAACTATCTCATCACCATCAAATACGGCGGGCCGCAGCACATAGTGGGCAGCCCATTCAAAGCCAAAATCACAGGTCTGCACGACAGTCACTCTCCCATCTGATCTGTGGATGACAAATGTCACCATAATGAGACAAATGTTCTGCTGAAAAAAGTGTGGCAGTTCTGGAAAGAAAAAAAAACAAAACAACAACGTTATGTAATGTGTGTCTGTGCGACTCCATGCTCCTATTTGATAAAAGCTGCCAGTCTTCTTCGCTGTAGTGGTTTGTTTCCGTCAGTTTTTTAAATGTGACTTTAAGAAAAATACAAAAGTTTCAAGTTGTGAAAGTTTATTTTATCCTTGAGTCATAATAAATATTTTTTTCAGGCCACCTTCTCTCACTTTTGTGAGAACTTCTCCCAGGTGCAGCTGCTTCTGCGCTTTCCTCGTTTCGCTGTCAATACCCACTGGGTTATGTAACCGTGTCCAAACCAATACAGTTTTAGATAAGGTTTCTTTTTTTTCTCTCTCTCTTTCTCTCTCCGTCTCCCACAGGCGCCCGGCTGTCAGGGGGACACAGCCTCCATGAGACCTCCTCCGTTTTGGTCGAAACCGTCACCAAGACCTCCAAAGTCGGCGGCGCCTACAGCTCGTCTTCCTCCGCCACCTCAGCCAAGCTGACGTGCGACGCCAGCAAGGTGGTTTGTCGCGGAGCGGGGCTGTCCAAGGCTTTGGTCGGGCAGAAAAATAACTTCACTGTTGACTGCAGCAAAGCAGGTGAGAAAAGGATAAATTTAGAAAATATCACAAGATTGTCCACACACGCCAAGCATGAAGAATTTCCATCTGCTTGGACGCTTTTGTGACCAACGGTCACCGTGATCATTAAAGATGCCATCTGAGAGTTATTCTCTCACGAACATACAGTCAGAGTAAAAACACATCACTGCATGAGTAGTAAAGTGTTCACTTCCTCTGCAGGGTTTTACAAAATTCAGTTTTGCAAAGAAAACTGAAAAAAATAAAAACAAAAATCTGCTTTGTATGTATTTGGGTTGATGATGACATCGCAAGAGGCGCAAGAATCGAGCTAATCTGTAAACATCATAGTGACTTTTGACAGATGTCAACCTAGATGTGCGATTTTAGATGCAATTGAGTCGCACAGTTTAACTTTGCATTTCTGAGTCAGAATTTGACTCAAGTGTTTCTAAGTTTCCGTGACGGGTTTTCACATTTAGCTCAAAAGTGCTTTGTTGCATCTATTAAAGATGAAACATGTTTAAAAATCTAGATGTAGATTATAAACACACAATTAACCATTTGCCTTATATGATGTCACCAGAAGCATTTGCAAATCGGAGCTTGTTTTTGGAAGTGTCGACCATGTCTTCAATTAATAAGCATTTACAACAAATTACCAAAACGATAAGAAAACTGCTTTGCATAAATAGTCAAGTTGGTAGCTTTAAATCTCGATTTTTTTTTTTCTCTTTCTCTCTGTCCAGGTACCAACATGCTGATGGTGGGCGTGCACGGACCCCTCGCGCCATGCGAGGAGGTTTATGTCAAACACATGGGCAACAAGCTGTACAACGTCACCTACACCGTCAAGGACAAGGGCAGTTATACCGTCATCGTCAAATGGGGTGACGATAATGTCCCGGGGAGCCCCTACAAAGTGACTGCGCCTTAAAAAAAAAAAAAACAACAAAAAACTGCAAAATACAACCAATTTTTCTCCTCCGCTCCTTTCTGATCATCTGCGAAACAACGGTCAAGCTTCTTCGGGTCTTCATGCGTGAAGCACAAGGGAAATCTTTGCTTGCAGCTTTCCTGGTGGTTGAATGTCAAATGTGCCAAAGTTTTTTTTGTTGTTTTTTTTTGTTTGTTTATTTTATGTACTTCAGAAGTTGAGTAACGCACTCAAAATGTAGCTATGCATCCACGTTTGCGGGAAGGTAGCCGTTACAGACTTGCTTAGAGGGCTGGAGTGAAGCTTGTTCGGTGTAGACAGATGGCAAAATACAGATGCTAAGAGAGGCTGGAGTTACTGAAGGTATTGACGTGTGATGGTTTTTGTATGGTTTAAGAATGAAAGATTGATTTTTTTTTTGTTGTTGTTTTGTTATTAACCTTTTTTGGTAAGTCTTTGAAGACCTAATAAAGATTGTTTACTAACTTTCCTGATGAATGCGACTGGAGTTATTGTTTGATTAAGTCCAGGATTGGCAGACACTCCTCATAAAATGTGTTTTTTTTTTTTTAGTTTAATGAAACTAGCTGTAAGCATATAATCAGAGCTGCTACTGAAATCACACTCCTGGGTCAAAGTTCAAACTAAATAAAGCTGAAGAACTGTGGAAAGACTTGCATGCACTCCGTCCAATCAGACAGAGCTTCTGGTATTTTGCAAAGAGCGACTGGCAAAAACGTTAAGTTTTTAGATGTGCAAAAACCCAGACCCTCAAATGCCTTGCATCCGCAAAGGTGCCACTTCAAAGTACTGATTTAGTATTGACTGAATACATACGCATAAGCTTTTTTCCTTTTAAATGTGAACAATTTTGAAAACCGTGCATCATTTTTTTTCTTTCGTCACAATAGGACGCAAGAAAAACCGAGACTGTTCTGTAACGGCTCTGTTCGTCCTAAAACTGAATTACAAAATGGTCGGCTTGCTGACTTGGCAACGTCTGTATGCAAACACGCTGGTATTTATTTAAGGGTATCAGAGTAAAGGGGTCAAAACAGAAATACACGCCACACTTTTCAGTTTTCGTTTGGCCAGAACGTTCCATTTATCACTTTTCTCCCACTTACCGCGAATGTGTGTTCAATTTATTAGCACATCTCAAAGTGAACGAGACCAATAAATGTGAAAAACACTGCAGTGTGTGTGAAGGGCTTTGCTGGGCACTGTGTGTGTGTGTGTGTGTGTGCGCGTAGCCGCACTCTGCAGGCTGAACCTCTGCGCCAGTCGCTGAGCCTCCTGCTGCTCCTCATTCATCTTTAATTCACCTCCACCACTGGATACTGCATTATGAACAAGAGCTTGCCGAGATTATTTCTGTCGGCCGTCTTGATTTATAATCATGTCCAGATGCAATCACAAGATGGCAGCATACTCAAGCTCACATCTGTATATATGCCTAAACACAAATCTCCATCGTTCCCGTTGAAGATGAACTAGACCCCCGCCACTGCCAGCACACAGGGGAGCAGAAACCAGAGGGCATAGGCCTCCATTGTGTGTGTAATTAATCCTGTTGGATCACAAACGAAACAAGTGGTTTCTGTTGCGGAGCCCCTCACAAAAGGGAAGGGACCCTGCTGAGGCACAAACCAACCAAGAAGAAGAAGAAGAAGAAGGAGGAGGGTGGAGCAGCTCTGTGTCTCTGTCTGTGTGTGTAATCACTCTGTGACCCCTGTGCGTATGCATGCGTGTGTGTGTGTGTGCTTCTTTCTGTCTGCGTTGTTTTCAGGCCCGAGTCCCACAGTGAGTCAACCAGGCAGCCCCCGCATGGTGACACACTCCATGGGCACCAGTACCATTCTTCACAGAGAGGAGCCTATAATTAGGTGCTAATTTTCTCTGGTTCCTCTCTGACACGACGCTGGGGGCCATGGTGAGGCAGGAGAGACGGGGAGAGCGTGCCGGGTGCAATCTGACGAACAGAGGCGAGGGCTGCAAACTCCAGCAGATCCATCTGGCCGAGGGGCCGGAGCCGCCCTGATGCTGCGTGCGCTGATGATGGAGACCTGGTTAGGGTCAGGGCCCCACCCACGTCCCAGTCTGTCCCCACAACCACCACCACCACCACCCCAACCCGCCCTGTTCTTCTGCACCGGGTCTCAGGCATCTGTCCACTATAACATGTTTATCTCGCTCTGCTGCCAATTGAATCGTGGAGGCTCCAGCTCCTCCCCTTGCAGGCAGCAGCCATCAAGCAGGCGAGATAGAGAAAAAAAAAGGAGGACTGAGGAGGAGGAGGAGGATGGAGGTGACGAAGGGAAACGGTGAGAAAGATGGATTACAAGGATTTAAAGAATCCAGATGGAAGAATAGGATGCACATTCTCACACATCTAAGACGGCGCTGAAAAGGGAACCTAAGAATAAATCAATCATTGCCCCAAATCCAGTTAGCACAAAACGGAGAAGGAATCCTGTACGAACCAGGGCTTTTCTCTGAAAATCAACCCGACTCCTTTGAGATGTGCAGTTTATCACTTACAGAACAACATGTCACGGTGAGTTTCTCTCTCTCCTCTTTATCTCAATCATGATAAAATCTAGCCTCCCAAAAAAAACAAACAAAAAAAAAAACAACAAATTCCTTCGCACACATCTGCCGCTGGTGACATCACATAGGGCTTCATTCATCAGCTCAAGATAAGGCAAAAAGCATGAAGAAGAAGAAGAAATCAATCATCTTCAGCAAACACAAGAATGAAGCAACACTAAGTTAATTTAGACTTGCATTTCTGCTTTTATTTCGGTGTACTAATTGAATTGGGTTTCTTTTAAAGCAAAACGCAGCAGGATGCTACAAGCAGGAAGCTAGCCAGCATCTTGCGCCTCTCCTTGGTCTACTAGATAGCCCTCCATCCTCCATTAATTGCACTGCATCAGGAATAACATGCGAGTGAACCTAGACTCACATTTCCAAGTGGACCAAAGTTTGAATGAGTTTTCCCAAATAGAAACAGCTCTGGCGCCCCTGGGCGCTAGTCCGGCTATCATTTTTAACCAAAACGTAATGTGTGCTGAATCCTCCTCAGGATTCCTGTGGGGGGGGAAAAAAATGCAATACCTTATAATGTTTCATCACTACCTGCTCCAGCTGTGGATTTAAAAGAGGATCCAGTGCACGGCTAAGTTAGTGCTAGGCTAATTTTTTTTTTTTTTTTTTGGACAAATAGCTGTAGCTCCAGTGTTTTGCTCCCTGTCATTAATGGATTCAGCCAAAAACTTAAATAAAAAATTTAAAAAAAGACACACAGTCAAAACAAAGCGATAGATTGTGGAGAAACGTGTTGAAACAATTGCTCTGTTGTTGTCATGGTTTCCAAGAGAGAAAATCACAGCTGACATGTTGGGCTAGTCAGTGGGCTTCTGTGTCATTATTTTTAATTAACAACACCACAATATCAAATCCACACATACAGACAAACACACTCCACTTCTGGGCAGGTTTTGTACAAATTCTCCATTTTAGTTATCAAAAATCTTGTTTGCTTGTGGAAGGGAGGCGCAAAGCAGAGCAGAGAGTCTCAGTTTTGTAAATTATCAGAGAGTAAACAAGGTCTTAAAACGAGCCCTGGTGTGCATGCACCTCCAACTCAGCACAAACATTGTCATCACTCAAGCAAACACGAGGTAAGAAGCAAGAAAAAGAAAAATACGATGTGAAAAATACCACTTGGCAGCCAGAAAGAGAGAAGCGGAGGTAAGCCGAGGCATTATGAGTTCAGACTCCAAGCAATGCAAAATTACATAACTCTTAAGATTACGTAATCAGTGATTATGGGTGATGAAGATACATGGAAGAAAATCAGATAAAGTTAAAGTTCTGTAGATGCTCATCGTCAGAGTCACTGATTTGCCTCCATCATCAAATCAGTTGATGAGTTCATTGACTTTACTTGTTTTTTTTGTTGTCTTTTTTTTTTCCAAACGATGCGGTTTCTTTTAAAACTGAACAAACTCAAAGCAAAGCAAATGAACATTCAGTCTGTTTACTGATCAGATGTGTCCCGTGGTGGAGTACTGCAAAATATAAACACATGAAGATGACGTTATGTTCCACCTTAGCAGAAAACATAGTCAATTTAAAAGTCTTATTAGTTTCTGTCTTGTTGCTGTTTTAGGTATGATTACCTGAGAAGAACACTGAGTGGACTGAAAAGATTTGAGAAGATGTCTTGAAAGTTGCAGTGCGCTTTATGCATCACGAAAAAGACACGCTGCATTCCTCTTAGTTTGTTTACTCCTCCACGATGTACATCTGACTACGGTAAGGCGCTTGGTTCAGGTGCACCTGGTGACGTTCCCACCATAAACAAACCACTCTCAGACGGTACAAAGGAGGAGTCTTGGTACTGCTGTTTGGATCTCCAGCCAGGTTAAGGTTGAGCACCCAGCAACTCAAACGTAAATAAAAGCTTTCTTGTCTACCATTGTGCATATTAACCCATTTAAACCCACCGGTCACAACAGTGACCAAGAAAGTAATTTCACTTTCAAGGACTCCAAAATAGCTTATCGATTAAATTTTAAATATTGAAAGTTTAGAGTGTTTGGATAATACTAATGCAGCATCACATGTTTAGAGTAAATTATCACATGACCAGACCTCTTTAATTTATGTAGTGTAAATGTGAGAAATAAAAGCTTTGTTAGGAAATTCAGAAGACTTTCTAATTCTTGATATCTGTAATATCAAGAATTACAGATATATATATCTGTAATAATATAAATGAATAATATAAATGATATATTACAGAGGTTATATTTATGATCTATGTTAATGGAATAACATAACACTTCAACAGACTGAAGTCCAATATAATCATGCATAAACACTCAAGCACTCAAATTTACCTTGGTTTAGAATATAGAGAGTCAAATTTGTACCTTACAGAACAAATGTTGCACTAAAATAATGCTGTGACAAGATATATTCAAATAAAGAAACAATGTTCACTTTAATGATCTTCTCTCTTTGGAAAAAGCACTTTTAGCTCATCTTAGTAAGAACACCATATTATCATAAAACACACTTTTCCATTTATTTTTCCACAATTCTTAAAATTGTTGATTAGTTCAAAGGGCTTTCAACGACATCTGATTTTAATATTTTCATGTCTGGGAAGAATTTGGGTTTAAATGGGCCATTTAGTTGCTTTCATGATGCCTTAAAACCCAAACACTCCCAAAGCTGAGTTAGCATGTCTCATTTTAAAGGTTTTGCACACTGTAAAATCCTGGATTGGATTTTTTATTTTTTTTACCAATGTACCCAGCTGTTTTATTCATCTGTAAACCACCAGATAGCATCTTCAACATGCAAAGCTTCTTCTTTTGTGATTGAACTGAGTTATTAAGGATTTTCTGCCTTTCGAAGTTTTTGTTTCTTACCTTTCCTTGACCAACATCCTCATGCTCTTTGACCGAAACACACACACGGTAAGAACTTGGCATCATATTAGGGGTAACATTGTGTCAAGGCATGCGTCTTTAAGCTTGTGAAGGCTGTGCTCTCGGGGCAAAAATCTCATTTTGTCGCTTGCCTCTATCATGCTGACTGCTGCTCTCCATCCACTCCGCTCCAGCCTTCTCCCTGCCCTCGTTTCCCCGAGATTTAATTTTCCCTCCCAGTCCTCAAATTCCAATCAATCTAAGCTTCTGCAGATGCAGTGCTTTGCATTCCGCCTCAACGCTTCCCGTCACCTCAGGCTCTGTCCCGAGGTCTCCGTTTTACCTCTGACCTTTATCTGTCAGTGCAGCTCGTCTCTTCAGTCCCTGCAGACTGTGTCGCAGCATGGCGACATGTCATGAAGACGATGGGGGACGAGAGGGGGGAAGACTTCCGTGACTGAGCAAACAGACGAACGCAGAGACTAAATGAATGTTTGCACAAACAAATGGCCGCACAGCAGGTTAATGAATGGACGTGCAGACAGGGAAGGAGGAGGGATTGCTGTACCAGGATTTCATCTGTTTAATTTCAAGCCCAAAGGCAGGAGGACATAATTGCTTCATGCATAGTTGATACACTGAATAATCAAACAAACACGTTTGATCCTTTATGTTGAAGCATGCTCTTCGGATGCCTGGGGTGAAGATGGTTTTGCAGTGCTTTGCAAAAAAAAAATAAAAATAAAAAATTGTTCATGCCCCATGAACTCATTCACATTTCTGTCACGTTAAAAACGCAAACTTTAATGTGTTTTGTCAGAATACCTTGCGATAAAAGGAGTGCAGTGAGCCATAGATGTAGTCCCTCTCAATCATTTGCTTTCAAAAATGACGTGATTGTTGGAAAAAAAAAAAAGAGAGAGAGTCCTGTGAGTGACTTAACCTCAGCATAAACTCGGCTGCGAAAGTTTCAGAGGTTTGTCAGAGAACGTTAGTGAAGACTGAAGAACACAGCAGCTATAAGTTACAAAATCTTTTCCCTTAGATCACTGTTTCTCAATTCACGCCCCCCTGCACTGCATGTTTTAGGTGTTCCCCTTCTGCCACACACCTGGACTGAATATTTGGGTGATTAACAGACTTCTGCAGAACTTGGTGGTCATGCAATCCTTTGAATCAGCTGTTGTGGAATAGAGGCACATCTAAAACACGCAGAGCAGGGGGGCCTGAGGACTGGAATTGAGACGCACTGCCTTAGAGTAATGTCCAATACATAATAATAATTTAAAAAAAGATATAAAAGTATGGCCCAACTGCAACCGTACCGAGATAGCTAACAGGAAAGGAGAGTATTGTTCAGAGACGTCAACGGGGCCAGTGCAACTTTAACTGAGCTGAAGAAATTCACAGCTCTGTCAGAAGAATCTGACAACTGGACAACAATTAGCTCCGATCTTCAGAATCCTGGTTTTTCAGGTTGGCAAAAAGGAAGTTTTTTTTTTCGTAAATGGCTTTTTTCTTCTATGGCGCTTTATTAGGTCCAGAGGAGCCCAAAGTGCTTCACAATACATTCAGGCATTCACACACTCGCACACACGCTGATGGTGACAAGCTACTGGACTGTAGCCACTGTAGTAGCTGGTGGCTGTGCCCTGTGGCTGCGCTCCAGTAGCACAATCCAGCGACACTACTGCACCCTCTGACCAACACCAGCAGGCAGGGAGGGTGAACTGTCTTGCCCAAGGGCACAAAGACTGAGGCAGACCGAATGGAGATCAAACCAGACACCCACCGATTGCAGGACGAAGTCCCGGTTGGTAGGAGTCCTCGATGGAACGAGACCCTTTTATTAAAGTTTTGTACAAGTCCCACATAGGGACCATAGGAAGCACGAAAAGACGAGATCAAAACTGAAAAGTAAAACTTGTACGTCACTTTGAAAAAGTGATCCTATCCTGACGCTTTTCTTCAGGAGGAGATGCTGATCACGGCAGAGGCATATAGTCGATACGTGAAAAAAGATTTTCTTAGAGGTTGTGAAAGACTTGAGGCTGGGACAGAGGTCCACCTACCAGCAGCAGGTTAATGAACCCAAATGGAGAAGAAAAAAAAAAAGAGGGTTGAAATTGTCTTTGCAAGGCACCGTCAGTGTTTCAGTGTCTGTTTGTTAACGATTCATGACCAGATTCTCGTGGGACGAGAAGGCCACGCTCAGTCCTGCGTTTGAAACGGGGACCAATGTTTGTTTCATTCATACAGAATAAGGATGAAATATTCATAATAGCGATGCTCCACTACGCTTTACTCCGTGTCTCTTACCTCTCTTGCACAAACTCTTGATTAAAGATCAGGTGGACGGTAGCAGCAAATTGGCTCCCCTTGTGCATTGGGTGCACCCCCCCCAAAAAAAACAAACAAAAAAACAATGCAAATGGATGAAAAGGTGTGTGTGGAGTTGGTGGGAGGGGGGGACTCCCATCAGGCTTTGGCAGATTGTGTTCATGCAGCATGCAGACGCGCCATGCGTGAAGCAGATCCGGTGCACCTCACACACCCGTTTGCTAAACACGTTGCACTATAGAGAGGGACGGATTTCAGCTGATGGAAGACTGGAACGAGAGATGCATGCCAAAGACCCTCACTGCCTCCCCACCCTCCGACCCCCTGCACAGCATTTTTCACACGGGCAGCAATAAGTGTGCAGACATACACTAGATTAGACTCTTTCCTCCCCCCTACAGACACACACACACACACACACACACACACCCACACACACACACACACACAATCTTGACCCAGGCAGACGTCTGAAAAGGAACAGCGTGATGTGAAATGGCTTGGCTTCATGCGGGTCTGTGACTATACAGCAGCAGCAGCAGCAGCAGCCTGCGGCAGGAGAAGAGAAAGCTGTCCTTCTGTGCGAGGGAAGGTGTGCTGCTTGCACTTCCTTTGTGGAGCGGGCAGGGACGTGTCAGGGGCAAAAGCCCCCCCCCCTGCCTCCCCCACGTCTCCGTCTCTAATTGGAGCGCGTCCCTCCGCCCTGTCCCCGCCGCACCGCGGCGAGGAGGCCGGATGCCGCGCTAATGCATGGGGGGCCCCTCTGTGGCATGTCTCTTCAGGATGTGCCGGGCTGACGGCAGCGCACGCCGAGGGTCCAGACTACAGATTAGAGGCAAATCAGTAGATTTGTTTGTCCCCTTCTAAAGCAGGGCAGGACGTTCAAGGAGAGAGAGAGAGACAGAGAGAGAGAGAGAGAGAGAGAGAGAGAGAGTATTTTGTGATGGAGGGCGACAGATGTGTGTTAGTGTGACTGATGTGTTCCGGGTGAGCAGGCACCGCTGGGTCACAGACACCTGGAGGAGGGAACATTAGGCCATCCTGGGCATCATACCGATGCTGTGTTTGTTTTGATCGATGATCGAGCGGCAGAGCCAAAGGCAGCTCACTTTTGCGGTAACACCTTTGGAGAAGATTTAGGGGGGGGGGGGGGGATAACGACGTTGTAATTACCGGCGCTAAATCGGAACTGTAGGTACTCAATGAGCTATAAACAAGGTTGCTTCTGCAGCCCTTGGGGTAATTGTTTCAGGAGCCCGCAACAGTTTGGTCCGGCGCTGGTGAAATTGGAAAAGGGTGGTATCCTGTAATTTTTCAGACCACTGAAGCGTGACCTGTGTGGTGGCTGGAAACTCAAGCCGATTTCAAATGGAGGCATAACTCTTTTTTTCTTCTTCTTCTCTTCTTCTTCTTTTTGTTTCCTCCTGCTGTAAGACTCAAAGCCGCGTGCTCTCGGTTAGCTCTTAACCCGGCGAGATGATACGGGGTGTGAGGGGCCCCGTGGCTCATTGGGTAACCACCTGCACTGCATTTATTTTTATTTTTTTACATTTCACCGTGCCAGCCAATTCCTATTAGAGGGTATTAATGCAGTCACAGCCACAGAGCCTCGTGCAAACTGTTGTGTTAGATCATGCGCACAGGTGGCTGAATCTGCAGCACAAATAGCGCGCAGGAATAACAAGCCCATTTTGATACAGCCTCGCAAAAAAAAAAAAAAAAAAAAAAAAGAGAGAGAGAGCCGTCTGTTAATATTAGCATAATGGGATTCAGCGCACATTCACAGAAACTCACTTAATTCATCACCGCGTCGGGGCCAAATAATGCTGCGGCCCCTTGAGCTTTCAAAGGGCGACGCGATTCCAAATATTCCCGCGGAGCCGCGCGGGTGAACGCCTGGACGGACACGGACACGCTGGGCGTGAGTTGCTGAATGTTGATGAAAGCGGCTCAGCGTCCAACAATAAAGGATGGACCAAAGTGGAGATGTGAACCAACAGTTCATTGCTGTGATCTTGCAGGGTCTCTCATCTGCCCACATGAAAATCATGCAAAAAAAAAAAACAACAACAAAACCCCTCACAGTCAGTGTTGTTGCTGTGAGCTTCAAAACTTTAAGTATTTCATCGTCTCTTTCTGAGAGATCACAGTTGCTTTCTCTGCAATTATGGATAGATTTTTATTATTATTATGTCTCTTCAACCTTTGAACGTCTACAAACAGATTTTTTTTTTCTGACATTTTTCTTTGAAACACAGCGAGACCTTCTTGATAGCATTTTATGAACCTTACTTCTTTTCTGCCATGTTGGGACCGAATGGCCAAACTGTCCCCCACAAACCAAGAGCATCAAAGTCTGCCTGAAGGACAAGAAACCACAAAACCTTTACAGCAACCACAACCGCCATAAAACGGATGAAGATCCAAGAACCAAGAAGATCCACGACCTTTGAACTTAACACAAATTACGACAAAACTGCTAAAACTTTTGCTTCCTGGGTCCTGGCAGAACCGGATGATCTTTCCTCAAAGTTTCAGCTGCACCAGCTGAGCACTGAGCCAACGACAGGAAATGGGGCCACTGCAAATGTTTTCACTGCCTGTGAGAGACACAAGGTGGCTATAGATTAAAAACACCCACGGCGAAGGGCATGCAGACACAAACGATTTCACGTTGATCGCATTAAAACGCACGCATCGCACACTCTGTCTCCATGCTTAATAACGCTCACGTTATTAATTTTGATATGTTACCTCCGGATAACATATCACATTACTCTATGTGACCAGGCAACATTAGTTCTCAGTAAAAAACCCACCTGGCAGTTTAATTAAGCACGTTTCCAAATATGCAGATAGAAAAAAAAGTAGCTTGCAGGTTCGCCCCCTTCCCCATGCAGCGACGTTTCACCAACTTTCCATAAAAGTTTCATATTTGATGCACATTAGAGACATGGTCACTCAGAAGAGCAAAGACTGTTGCGCTGAAGATCGGAGGACAAATCTGGCCGCAGAAGCCCTCGTCTCCGTCTGCCGCTAATCTTTTTAATGAAGCTAAAGCTCTACGCCATATCTGGGATACTATAATCGCTGCACTAAATAACACACAGTGACATTTATACAGCATATATGAGACGATGCTGTGCTAATAACAGTTGGTAAAGGGAGAGGAGAGCATTACAAGCGTGTTAAATACATTTTTCCTGCACTTTAATGTGATGATTTTTAACAATTTTCCGTGAAACCAGTTTTATTGCCGTGTTTACAAACATGGTTGATGTTAATGTGTGTTTAATGCTCAGTCTGAGGCCTGAACTTAGCAGGAAACACCGACAACGCTGTTTTCACGGTTCTCTCTGAAACCAAGCAGCAAATGTTGGATTTTTATGCAAGTTTTTCTTTTTAGCATGGCTACAATGACTCCAATACCTTTGGCTTCTATTGACTTTCTCTTGTAAAACTTTCTCCCAACAGCACATCACGTCTGCCTGACCTGCAGTCACCTCAGTCCCACGAGGCGCCGATGTCGTCTGACAAGGTGACGTTCTCTGGCCCATGAGAATGTCGGACGCAGAGCACGGCTGAGCGGTCAAGAAGATGAGCTTTTATCAACTTTTCCAGAGAGTTTTTCAAAAGCATCAGAATTTCCGAGAAAGACGGGAAAACAAATTGCAAGCATGCTTCCTGTTTGTTGACTGCAAAGATATTTCGCGCTTTTATTTAGCAACAAAAAAGTGCATACTTATGTTGTCTTGCTGAGGTTCTTGAGGCCTTTCCATTGCCATTTTGGACAAATACTTTGATATAATTTAAGGTTTTTATTTGATAAGCCATCGCAAAGAAGAGTGATGATTCTTAACTTCTTCTTGGGAAGAAAGATTATAATTTTTTCCCCCCCACAAGTACAAAAGAGGCTCATGGTAACCTTGGAGGAGCTGCAGAGATCCACAGTCCAGGTAGTTGATACTAATAGTAATAGTATCAACTCCCTGCTGTGCTAATATTAGCATTAGCTAATACAATATTATCTAATATTTGCACAACAGGTAGCACAGCAGATAGTTGTCCTAATATTAGCTCATGTTAGCAGAGTGGACTAATATTGTCTTTACAAAGGACTGAAATTTATTCAAAAATAATAACAAAACAAAATAAGATCAGATAAATATAGCAATAAATAAAGTAAGATAAATAAAAATAAATAAATGATTTCCTTTTGAAGGTTGACACAAGCCCTGTTGGACAGACCCAGTAAACATGTGACACACGTTGCCCTGGTCAGATGAGTCCAGTTAAATTCAACTTTATGGTCTCAATACACAAAGCTATCGGTTGTGTAAAACTATCATTGCACTTGGACACTTTACCATGGACAGAGAAACTAGTAAAAGAGTCGGTGGGGAAATGGGAATCCCAATAATTTGCATCGAAGTCAAGGTTTCACAGGGTGTCAGTGCTCATGCAGGGTTCTGGGTTCGTTTGTAGGCTTTCTGGTTGGTATATCTGCATCAGCGTCACTCTGGAAAATGAGAACGGTTAAATGCAATGACCTTCTGGTTTTCATTACTGATGGTCCAGGCTGCTTTGCGCTTTAGGAGCAAATCGGGGAGTCGTCGATCCTCCTTATGATCACGTTTTAGGTCAGTTCAGTCAGTGACAAAAATTCCTAACGGGCTAAACTGTGACAATACAGACCCATTCACAGACTCCATTAGTTGTGCAAAAAAAAAAAATGCTATTTCAGTCAAAGCTGGACAAATTGCTGATAAAAAAAGTAAAATAAAATGTTTGCAAGTGTGCAGCAGACCTTATATGTTCATAAACCATACTGATATTTACAGAGTTCTATTATAGAGAGCTTTACACTACTTTTCTAACACCGTCTCCATATTCAGTTAGGAAGTAGTGTAAAAACCCCCTATGTATCTTGTAGCAGCAGTGCCAAGAGACCATAAGTGGTGCACGGGCTTCGTTGTCCTAATTGGCTCCAGCGGCTGCCCCTGTCATGGTGTAAAAGTTATGCGACCTGACTCTTTGCCCAATTCCCTTTTTTTTTTTTTTTTTTTTTTTTTTTTATTATTATTATTTATCTTTGCTTTAATCTTTTAGAAAGAAATTTTTCTTTTCTCAAACCTCTATTTTATAATGCAGCCCCAAGAGCTCCATCTAAACAAGCCAGCTTTAAACCAAAAAAAAAGAAAAAGAAAATTACACTTAGTGGATGGCAGTTTCTCTTCAAAAGAAATGAGAGAAATTGTCTCCAAGAGGCAGATAAAGGTGACCTATAAGAGACGTTTTAAGGTCTGTGTTTAAAACCCTTTGAGGATCCATCTTTTCTTTCTTTCTTTCTTTTTTTTTTTTTTTTGCACATCTCACAGATGGCTGATGAGATGGGGATCTTAGTAATTTGGATTCCACTTAAGTTCTGTGTCATGTTCCAGAATTGATTGCTGCAGACAAAATTTTAAAAAAAGAAAAGAAAAGGAAACTGGACTGTTTGTGTAAGAGAGCAGCTGTAGGTGAGAGCGACACATTAAATCAGTCAATACAAACGGAGAGCAGAATGTTGCAGGACACGAGGAAGATTTTTTACAGCTTGAGTTTATTTCTCCAAAAAATGTCTTTGAACCTTTAGTTAAGCTTTTTTATTTTTTAACTGCATATTATACATTTCCCCTGACATTCGGAAAACACCTTTCAAAATCCATCCTCCCTTATCCGCTCGCTGGCTATCTTTTTGCATCACCGGGAGCTCATAAATATTGGCTGTTGTTTCCCTGTGAGGAAAAAAATCAAAACAGAAAAACATCAAGAGTAAATCCGATAGTTTTTTGGGTTTTTTTCTTTCCGCTCGTATTCTTTCAAAACTATTACAGAAAAAAAGGAGAAAGTTTCTGTCTGCCTTACAGCTTCAATCTGTTCTCCAGATAAACCCCTTCACATCCAGCTCTCTTAATCAGGAGAAAAGCAACTTCCTTTCATTTCTTCAGCATGGTGGTGGGGATTTGTGCTCTTCTGGCCTGCAGCAGCAGCAGCAGCAGCAGCCAGACACATCAGACTGCAGCAGCAGCAGCAGCAGCAGCAGCCAGACACATCAGACTGCAGCAGCAGCAGCCAGACACATCAGACTGCAGCAGCAGCAGCCAGACACATCAGACTGCAGCAGCAGCAGCAGCAGCAGCCAGACACATCAGACTGCAGCAGCAGCAGCAGCAGCAGCAGCAGCAGCAGCAGCAGCAGCAGCAGCAGCAGCAGCAGCAGCAGCAGCCAGACACATCAGACTGCAGCAGCAGCAGCAGCAGCAGCAGCAGCCAGACACATCAGACTGCAGCAGCAGCAGCAGCAGCAGCCAGACACATCAGACTGCAGCAGCAGCAGCAGCAGCAGCAGCAGCAGCAGCACGCTTTTGTGTCCTGACACATTTCTGTCACAGACACAATTAATGCCTAAAGCGATGCTTTGTGGAGCCGGACCACACAGGGCGCTCGCTCTTCCCCCACATGGACATGATGCAAGTACAGGTTCGCCCGTTGTCCTTCCCTAGACCACTTTCATAAGCTACAGCGGCCATGTACAAGCCTAATTGCTGCGTTACCTCAAAGCATTGTGGGGCTATTTTGTGGTAAACCAACACAAACGAGTGCATAATTCTGCAGTGGATGGAAATTATGGCTGAAAACTTTTTTTTGTTGTTGTTTGTTTTCTTGTTTTTTTTTTATTTTTTTATATGGATTAAGATCTGAATTGTGTGGTGTGCATTTGCATTCAGAAACCCATTTTCTCTGAAGGCTTTAGAGAAAATCCAGTCTGAATGATTGCCTTTTGAAGTTTCCTAATTAGGAACTGAGATCAACATGCATTCCTGTCACGACAACAAATTTTTCTGGTTGATAATTTGTCCCAGAGGTTTTTGCGATAAACGATAATAATGTTGTTTTACATGCACCATGTTGCACATTGATATAACGTTAATAGCACGATAACGATGCGTGGATAAAATGAGACCAAACTTTAAAGCTCCATTTGTGGCACTTCTCTCTGAATCCTCCATTTTAGAGGCAGAGCACGGTGGTGGCAGCATTATTCTCTGTGGATGCTTTAGTTCAGCAGGAAAGGAGAAGACGGCTAATGGATAAAGACTCTTCTTCTGGCAGAGCCGCTGTCTTAATACAGCCAGAGCAGAGATTAAATTTAGTGTTTTAGATCAAAGAATATTCATGCCTTAGAATGGCCTAGTCAAAGTCAAGACCTAGTTGTTTTGGGGATTTTTTGAGGGGGAAAGTTTTGAAAACTGGCGTTCACTCTCTGTCTTATCTGAGCTTAAGTTGTCCGTCTGTAGATGGGGACTGCTTGGCACTTTTCAGATTTGTATTTCCACAAAATGTTTTTTTTTTTTAAAACACGTTTTTGTATTGATCTGTGATGATTATAATGTGACAAAATGGTGCAGAAATACATTTGTAAGTGTAACAAGGACAAAGGCATATAGGAACAAGGACAAAGGCATATATATAAAAAAATATATTAAAAAATAGCTTCTATTTATTTTCCACAAAATCTTAACAAAAAGCTTTTAACAACAAATCTCAAAAATATAGGGAAAAATGGGCCCAAAATAAATCAACTAAGGTATACCTAACTCAACATAACAAACCAAAAACTGACCTCACACAATGAACACACAGGGGAATTTAAACACAAAGGCTAGCCTACACAAACGAGGAGGGGGCGGGGACAAAGACAATTAATATATAAACATATATAAACATAAATAACTAATTTTAATCAAACATTTTAACTTTAACACAACTATAAAAAACAAACAACCTAACACCATAAATGTTTTAGCAATTATGCTTTTAGTAGAGCGAGAGGAAGAATCTTCATTATCAGGTCTCCTGCTTCCAGCAGCCTGATGGTCTGTTCCAGTTCCTGGTTTGCCTTAACCAATCATCTTCCCCCAGCAGTCCTTCAAACTCAACAAAAATAAAATAGTTAATGAACTAAATAAACATAAGGTGTTTACTAAATGTGCGCACCCAAAATAGTAAACAACCTAATGCAAAACCCACCACCAAAGAAAATATAAAATTATAAGTGTGAAAACATTTTAAATAAATACTAACACTGAGGAGAAGTTGGAGGAACCTCCACAGTAAGGAACAGCGATTTGACATCGTTACTGATGCCTGGATCTATCGGAGATGGGATCCAGACGGTTTTGGAGGCATTCAGCCTCTAAAGCACTTTAAATCTTACACACCGTGAGATCTGAGCTGCCGATTCGGTCTCCGTTCCGCTCCGACGCTTTCCGGCTGCCAACGACAAGGAGGCGCTCACTTTACTTAGATTTTTTTTTTCTGAAAGGTTCTGCTGTGCAGTGGGTTTGCAACAACAATTTTACACATTCACCAAAAAAATCATTTTGTTTTAAAGACCCCAGATGACTTTATTACACACTTCAGGTTTTGCAGCGTGACGATTAATCGGTTACAGACATTTAAATAACATTAAATAACCTTTTTTTTAACACAACATGGGAGGGGTTAGCGAGAGCTTACAATCATGCTATTATTCCCAGTGCGTCCTGTTAGGCTAAACATTTCAAATCCATCATAGAAGGCATAATTAATCCGGTTCACTTGAATGGGATAATAAACCCTGTGTTAATACGCTTTACATGGAGGTGATTGGCAGCCTGTCTCCCAGCCTCTAGGTGAACATTAGGGGGAGGCAGAGGGCGCGATGGGGATCACATGGGCGCCGATGCGCGCGCCCTCGCGAGCACGCGCCGCCTCTGTGCAATTTGGTTTCGTCTTGTTGTGATCCGGTCCCAGCTGTGTCTCATTAACGGCTGTCATTTTAATCCTCTTAGTCAAAATCCCATAATTTTTGTCCATCAACAAAAACACAAGCAACAGGGCGACGGCGGAGGACCGGGCTTCGGGGGGGGCTGCACCCAGACAGATGTTATGTAAAACGACTCTTTGAACTGTTTGATGAGAAGCTACAGTTAATCTGACTTGGACTGTGCAGATTTCTAGGAAAAGCGTGGATTTTTCCGTCGGTTTGTGGCTTTACTTTGCTCATCCACACATCCTCCTGGGACGATGATGAGCAGTTTGGTTAAATTACACAACCTGCATCATTCTACCCCTCCCTCCTTATCCCCCTCACCTCCGTTGCCCTGGGCAGCATTAAAAAAAAAAGAGGGCTGTGTGTGAGCACCATACAAAAAATTATAACCCATTTATTGGTTGGCTGCGTCCTGAAAAAAAGAAAAAAAGAAAAGAGAAGTTATCTATTGCATTTATGCATGTATAGTCAGGGAGGAGACCAGACTGTCAGTCGCACAGCCTGGTCCACATGGGGTCAGGCTCGGTTTATCCTTCCCTGTTCAGCCGGACTCTCTTAACAAGAGTTAAAAGGAGGGCATTCCTGTGGACGTCTGCATCGCTGAAGCAGCCGTGAAACGAAGAAGAGAAACAGAGGAGCTGTTAATGTGGGGGAACCACACCAAACCCCAAAATCTACCCCCCCTCGGTTGTTTTTGGGGAATTCGGTTGACAACCTACGACCGATTCAGTCTGCCTCTCTGTGGCCGAGCGATTCTCTCTCCTCCATCCATACGATGGGAAGTATTTTCTTCTCTTTCCTCACACTGACAGCTGGTGTGTGTTCGCCACCAACAACACTTCAGCTCAGACCAGCTCTATGTATAGATCCCTCTCCTTGCAAACAGCTATTTTAGCACCTCCTGCATGCTAAGAATACACATTCAACATTCTGACGCGCTTTATGCCTTATGCAAATGCTTCTTCCTTTGTTTGCAAATGAGATTCGGTAGTACTGCAATGCACAGTTTCTTTCAAAAAAAAAAAGAAATAATAGAAACACTTGGTTTTCTTAGCAATGAGCAACCCAACAGGATTGTCTAAATGTCAAGCCGTCCCCTGAGAGGAATCGTGATGTACACGGAGCTTGTAGTTACGTTTAATTGTGACATTTATGAGATATAAGAGAGCAACATTTGTTCTCCCCTTCCCTCTGTGCCAGATCTGGCCAGCCGGGGGATTCTTTTTGTTCCATGAGAGCGAGTCGTCCATTAATTGTGAGTATAACCGGTGAATCGATCTGTCAGGTGGTATTTTCCCAAGCTGCAAATTAGTTTCCCTGGAAGCTGTTGGACTACGTCGGAGAGAGCTGCGGCGTGTCTGCACCCCGGGTATGGTAATTCCACACTGTGTTGCCACGGCTTCCCATGATGACTATAAAGTTCAAATAAACACATTGCAATTACCCCCCCCCTGCCCCCCCCTCTTTTGCTCAGTGCATGGGCGCCTTTAGTGACTACCTCCACCAGGAGCCGGGACAAGCCTCACTGCCTCACTTCGCCTCGGTGTCATCCTGGGCTGCAAAACAAGATTAAATTGGTTCTGCTCAACTATTTGCTGTCAGGTAAAAGTGAACGGTTCAGCTTCAAAGCAGGAAGCCACTCTGCAGCCAAACAAACACTTGAGTTTAACGGCTGGGGGATTGTGGAATATGTGGAAACACATAAACGTTTTGCAAATACATTAAGCATTCATGCCTCCTGGATGTTTTCTTCCCTCCCCCCATTTTCTCAAGTTGGAACCATATATTTTTAGTGTTTTATTGGGATTTTATCTGACAGGGCAACACAACGAAGCGATAATAGGTGTTTTGTCTCGGTAAGCATTTTCGCCGGATGTCTCACTCATCCTGGACATTTTCAGCCGTGTCTAGGTCTAGACTTTGACTAGGCCATTAGTTATGCTGATTTGATAACTTCTGCAGACTGCTGGTTGCGTTTGATGTCATTTAGGGGTGCCACACTTTTCAGATTCGTATTTGTATACATTTACTTTACAATCGTACTCTACTCTGTTGGTCTATCTGCATGTAGAATCAAAAAAATAAAAATTAAAAATAAAAAAACACACTGAAAGAACTAATTTGTGTGACACTGAAAACAAATCTTTAGAAATCCTAAAATAAAATAAATCTTTAAAAAAAAAAACAACGTCCAAACACTAGAGAGGCTACTACTATGCTGAAACCAGTGTGCAAACATGTGCATGCTAAAGCCCACAGACCACACAGTCAAACATTAGCCTAGCGTCAGAAGTCTGTCATTTCTTGTTTGGAGGATGTTAAAGCTTGGGCCGGATTTGCGACCTTTGTTGTGACTGTGAGGCGTGTTTCTCCCTCTTTGGAGAAGATGATTAATTTCTGTTATTTACATTAGCGCCCCGAAGGCTTCTCGGCAGGCCTCGCGCATTTGTCATTTCCTCTGCGCCGTTTTTCAAATGGAAATGAAATAGAACGTGCAGCCTCCTGGGTCTGCCTTACCGAGATCCTTTTAAGCAGGGAAGACACAAGAAAGACGAAGAAGAAAAAGAAGGAAATAATAATAATAATAATTTAAAAAAAGACCCAGCTATTTGCTCATAATAAAACAGCCATGTCGACATGGTGCTGCAGCACACGTTCACACTGCAGTCTTTTTGGCTCCAGTAAACAACACTCTCTCACCGTTCCTTCGCAGCTCCGGTTTAATTAGAGCTCTGATTGGACGAGCTTAGTCCATAAACCAGCCGTAACGCTGGTGCAGTTCAGCTGCAGATCTGCACCGCGTCTTAAGATTCTCAACTCAACGGCGGCTTAAAGCCCCCCTGGCTGCAGAGCATCCCCAGATGTCTGTCTGTAAAACATTTTCCCCCCACACACATGAAATCATCTCTCTCTCTCTTTCTCTCACACACACACATACACACGCGCAGGCACACACATCGTAGTCAAACAACTTGTGCATTTCTGCTCTCCCTGTTCTCACTTCCTCCTTCTCCTCTTCTCTCCTTGCAGTTCAGAGCTCAGTTCTTTTCACCTCTTGGGAGCATGGTGATGGAGTAAAAGAGAAGCGCAAGGAGGAAACAGGGAGTTAAAGGTAAAGTGGGGGGAAAAAAACTAGTAGGTGCCCTGAGAGTGCAGCTCATCCTCTGGGTGTCACTTTCTGCAGCCTAAGTAAAAAAAAAAAAAAAACAGCCTATCTGCATATATCGTCTCCTCATGCACTCCCCTTTCCCGCAAAATTGCAGAAAAAATAAAATAAAATCCTGAGCTTTGACTGTGTTATAAGTCAGAAGAAAACCAAAACAACTACTTCATTAGCTTTGTTGTGATGTTTAGCTACATGAAATTATTTTCATGTTTAGAAATCAGACTTATAAACCTAAAAAAAAGAAAAACCTGACGTAAGATTCCTTTTTGCCCAGAGAAACGTCATTCTACTGTAATATAGATAGCATAAAAACACAAATATGTATACCGCATACACAAATTGCATATATGCGTCCACAATGTCCATGAGATTCCATCGTGAAAAACCTGTGCTGCAATCGCACATGGCAACAACACAGACAGTGGTAGACGTGAAGTGGCGCCATAAAAGGACAGAAAACCTTAGTAGTGAATAACTCTTTGAAGCGTGAGTGCTGAAGGCATTACAGTTTGCTCACATCCGAGGATACATCAATGTCAACTTGCCCACACGTACAACGTTGCTGCTGTATGTGGTCAACATTGAATAACAGAGGAATGTGTTCCCAACCACCACTCAGCATCCACCTACATCCCAGAGCACGATCTTAAAAGATGGAAAAAAGTGCAAACCGAAGAAAGGATGAGAACTTTGCCCATCGGGACTCTTGCTGGCCTGCAGAGCTCCACAGAAATGTTTTAACACAAATTCGTGCTCACCGATGCCATTTTCATGCTCTTGGTATCAGTCATGACCAGGAAATTTAAACCGGTACACAAAGCCATGCAGGTGACATTTCTTTATCTGTGTACATGAACCCATACAAATGAAATCTCTCTGAACAATCTGAGAATTTTTCCTAGTTTGAAAATGAAGCCTATCCTGCTTTAGACGCACGATGGATTCCAGCTTGCAAGTGAGCCCGCATTTCCCTTAAATTTAACGTCACGCAGGAAATGTAAGTGTCTGAGCCACCTTAATGGACAGCGCAGCAGCCAGGCCTTGTGGGGACATTTTATTTGTACTTCATCCGACTGTGGCATGCTCAATCTGCCTGCGCTGTGATGGTCGCAAAAACACTGAACTGATTCACTCCAGTCCCCAGCTGCCCGCCTGACCATGACAGAGATGTGGAGTTATTTCTGCTACGTATGACTGCTGTTCTTCCACGATGCTTTAAAGTAATTAAATTCTTATAAAGCATCTGGAACAAAAATGAAAAATAGAAGTAAACATGATTACATGATTACATTTTTTTGCAAATCGCACACGGAGGGCGGCCTGCCCCGGCTTACGCCGACTCCATACCAACGATTGGAGTTTACTTTTTCTCTGACGCAATTTTTCCTTCCAGCTCCGTCACGACCTCTTTCATTTTAAATTTAACGTGTAACGCATTGGTTATGTCTGGAGGAAATGAGACAGATGGAATAGGGAATCATAAAAACAACATCGCCGTCCAGATAGGCCTAGTTCTTGATGGATTCAAGAGTTCAGTTAGAGTCACGAAGGAGCGGCCAACCAATCAGAAACAACATGAGGGCTACATAGTGATTAATGGATTCTCTATAATCTCATCCTTGGAAGAACTTTCCACATCATTTAGCATCTTCCAGGCAAACAAACAGGACCGCAGTGACGTCAGCTCATCAACTTTGGGAATTATGTTCTTCTTCTTAAAAATGACATCTGCAATTTGGTGGAGCCGGCCAAACTGATCTGGACAGAGCGAGCTGTTGTATGCGAGTCGGCGAGGTGTGTGAGGTGAGGCGTGTGTTTGCCCTACCGCCTGCCTCATTAGAACCTCCCGAGTTTCAGCAAAACCTGCTGATTAGAAAACAGCAGCCTACTGACGAGGCGTAAATGAGTTACGGCCATTTATGCTAATCAAAAGCAACGGCGACCTCATTCCGTGTCAAACAAACGCTTTATTTCTCCCAATGAGACGGCATGACATTTGCTCCCGTGGGCTGTGGTGCTGCAGCCGGCCTACAGCTATGATCATAAGTTAGCGTCCTTATAATGGACCCGACGCTCCGAGCAAGCTGACCTGCTAGACCCGGGACTGCTTGACAGCAGTAATTACACATGTGAGCCAGTCAAATGAGCGTGATTAGCCCGTAACAAGCTGGAGGAGTGAAAGGAGGTGATTAGACAACTGCAGGCTGATTCATCCGCCAGTGGGGGAAACAAGCAGGTGAGTATTTGGGCTGCTTTTTCCGCAGTAACAGTTGGTCTTCTGAAGTTTATCCTCATGGTGGTGAGGCCGGCCTTAACGAGAATCCTAAATTGTAATAAAAAAAAAAAAAGCGGTTTTGCTATTTTTAATTTCTACAGAGCGCACACAACGGCACGGAGAAAACAGAGGAGCTTTTATGACATTGTATATTCTCTGGCAGGTCAGAAAGCGGAAATCTGCGACATTTAATAACACGGGTTGGGTTTAGGTTGCTCACTAGTGTTTATTTCAGCCTCACATTTAATTTAACCACATGCTTGTGTTGTCAGCAAAGCCCTCCAGCTACTCTCCAAAGCCCGAGGATTGCCCTCTGGCACTTTTCTCTCCGTTTGCAGATAAAGAACCGCGAGGCTTTGCATATCAAAATGTTACGCTTTCATCCGCCACAATTTTACAGCGGCAGTCAGAATTTTACATACACTTCTGACTCGCATCGGCACAGAACACGCTGTGCGAGTCTGAATTTAAGGGCAGGCGTCCTGTCCGATTCATACAGGGTGGAAATTAGACAGACAGTCTCAAAAACGTACACACACTGAACACATGAATGAACGCATCAAAGAGGTCCTTTTCATCATTCTGCATGGATGTTTGACCACTCCTATCGTCAGGAATAGAGAAGCTTATTTGGACTTGTTGACTTCCTGTAATTTGTCCAATCTGAAACCCATTTCGATGTGCTTAGGAAACAGGTGTCCTCAAGGGCCACTGTCCTGCAGTTTTTAGATGTACAAAACACTGGAATGAAATGGCTTAATTACCTTCTCCTTGTGTAGATCAGTTCTCCAGAACCTTAATGACCTAATTATTCTCTTCAGGTGGTGCAGCTGAGGCACATCTAAAAGTTGCAGGACACCTGTCCTCGAGGACTGGAGTTTGACAACCCTGACTTAGGATAATGTTTTTAATTAAGCATCCTGTTGATGCTTAAATCAACGGGATGTCGCTCTTGATTTGCTTTAATGCTGAAGAATTTCAAGGTTGTCCTCCCTGCTCATTTTTCCTCCCACTTTGTGCAGTCGGCCTGCACCAGTGGGACCACTGGTGGCAACAAAACGGACCCTCAGCAGGTCTCGTGCGACTGCAGGATGACGCTGAGCGTCTGAACAAGCAGCATATAACTCACTCTGACTCTTCAGCATCACTTCAAATAACAGCTGAATGACTGAAACTTTTACTTTCCGGGTTATTCCAAAACATCAACGACGCCAAATGCATTGAAACTGGGCTTGGGACAGATACAGGGGGTAAGATGATCGTATAGGCATGTCACAAAAACTAATTTTGCTATATGATGAATTGACCCTGAACTTGTTGCGATAATATCGTTGTTGTTTTGAGACCATTTTCAAATAATATAATTGTAATAATGACACAATAATGCAAGAGCACGTTCTCAAGGATCAATCACCATTAAATTCTAACGAACATTTAAAGACTGGAACTGGAGGACATTTTAAATATCCAAAATAAATAAAGAAAACACCAGAAACGATACATAAAATGAGTTATGAAGTCTCTGTACACAAAATTAAATTTCTAAAAAGGGCTGGTTGAGAACAAAACTCCAGACTGGACACTTTTATCATTTGGTTTTTTGGTCAAAACAGAAAGAAAAGAGGAAAAACGATAAATCAAGCAAATGAAAATCGTCGCGTTTTGATTTATCACGCGATTAACTGATTTATTGTTTATTGTGACAGGCCTAAATGTGACGCTTGTGGTCTGGGTCTGACCTCAACCCTGTTGAGTTTTTCTGGGCTGTGTTTTGACAGTAAGCCTGTGTCAGCACGACAATTTAAATGAACTGAATGAATAAACCTCTGCACTGAACCCCATTAAAAACCTCCTGGTCATTCAACCAAATACTGATTTCTGCACATCAGTATTAGTATTGCTGTTCCTAACTGAATATGAACTTATTTTCTTTGCATCATTTGAGATCTAAAAGCACGACATCTTTCTTGTTGTTTTGACCAGTTCTCGTTTGCTGACGGGTCGAGACAGAGAACAGCTGCTTCTAACTTTTTGTTCGACTCTTGTCCCATTTGGATATTCATGAGCGGGGCTTTTGCAGCAGCTGCCGTCTCTCCTGTGGGTGTACAAATACTTAATCGCCTGTAACAGCATACATTAAACATTTATCGACCAAACTTTTAAGGGGGCTTCCCAGGATGTGTGATATTTCAAGGCGAGGATGAGAGCATCACAGCAGCCGAAGAGGAACCGTGCTCAAGCCCGGGCGTGACTGATGTCGTGGCCCAGGATATAGTTTAGCGATTAGCGGCCCCAGAGGTTAGCCACCGCTAAGATGCATCAGTGAAAACTAGCATCCCTGCATTCTGACGCTAAACAAACACACACACACACACACACCCAAACGTGCGGTAATGATCTTTTCGCTCAACTTGAGAAACATCTCCTGCGAGCAGACCACATGCAGCAACCGCCATCATTAATAACTTAATAATGATGTACAGTAGTCTGAAACTGAAATGTTTGTGCAAGGACTCAGCTTGAAATCCATCACATGGGTGTGCGCGCGTGTGCGTGCGTGTGTGTGTGTGGGACGCTCATTACTCGTGTGTAACAGATGAATTATCAGCACAAGGCTTTTCGCCGGCTGCCTGTCACCGCATTACCGTCTTGACGGCGGTTTCGGGTGGGGGGGCTGCCGGGGGCGTTCAAAGGGAGCGCGGGGACTTATCTCCTCGGCTGTAAAAATGATTTTCTGTCTCTCCAGGAGGCTTCGCCAGGGCGCGCGCGTGAGTGTGGATGTGCGCACGAGGGGGGGGGGGGTATCAGTGATCTGAGAGTAATTAAGATACGGGCTCACATCACACGCGGGGGCTTTGCATGTGGGAGACGAGCAGATAAAGTTAAACGCGAAATGGTTGAGTTTAAAAGGAGGGACTTTGATTAATTACAAAGCCCCTCAAAGGACGGCGCAGCCTCCTTAACACCCCCCCACTCCTCTCTCTGACGCCATCCGAGTGGAGCCGATGACCCCCGACACCTCGGCCTTATCTTCAACAGGCAGGTTATCTCGTTAGCCGCCGACGCGCAGCCATTCATTTGCGGCGCCGCCTTTTGTGCGAGACTCAAATGTGTCGTTATATTTGTCTCAAGCTGCTCCACCTAAAGATTTTCTTTAACGGCGGAGGCAGCGGCGTCCTCCGTGGAGTCTCTATCGAGTTAATGACTCGTGCCTCCAGTGGCGTTTTAACTCGGGCTGTGTACATTGAAGTTGTTCATTACTCGGCTCCCTCACGGGATTTATTACCCTGTTAACATCCTTTCGCATCGCGATTGTATAGCAACAGTAAAAAAATAAAGATACATTTTTGAGGATAAATGTACCGATACGTGTAGGATCGGCATCGGCTCAGATGTGAAGGAAAGGATCGATATGGTTCTCACACCCGTTCACTGAGCACCTTGTTAAATTGAAACTCAGAACAGGACTTCATATTAGCTTTATAAAAAAAAATATGTTATACAATGATTTAAAAGATTATTATTATTATTTTTTTTTTTGGAACAGAATAATCAGAAGTTTGGGGAAAAAAATAAGTTAAGCGCTTAAGAATAAAAATACGGACCGTCATTTAAAGAAAGCAGTTCCAGAAATGTACAGATTTACACTGATGTTACTGTAACGGTCTACCACATTAAACACACTGAACTGTGGCAGACTGTGAGAACCTCATAGGGTATTGTGGACACATTTGAAGACGTGTACATGTTCACTGAACCATAATCAGAAGTAAACAGCCGGAAAAGACGAAAAAAAAAAAGTCAAGCACATACGTCACACAGTGACTGTTTGAAGGAAAGAACAATCTGTTACAGAAGAAACAGCGTATTTGTAAGCTTCAGAAATATTCTTCGCATCAGTACCGCTCTCCATCGATGACACGTCTGCTTGATTTAAGAACACCCTCTCTTTCCTTGCATTGCAGTTTTTTTTCTTTGTTGTTGAATTCAGGTCAGGACTTTAGATATTTCTATTCTTCATTCTTGCTAACTCAGGCATGTAACTGATGTGCAATGAACAGGACGAGTGATCAGTCTCACTTTTTATTCAGACTCCATTTTCTTTTAGGACTGTGCTTTAAGACTTCCAACAGGTGAGGATATTAACAGCATATTTACACTGAATTACATATGCGATTAGTTTTTAAACCAGCCATCATTTTTATGCTTTCATACATTTCCTTTCGTGGACACTATAAGTGCTCAGCTGGACTTTTCTTGTTTCATCTCTCGTCTGTCCATCCGTCCGTCTTCTAACAAACTGGGTCTACACCCGTAATTGAGCTCCCGGTTTGGGCTATTGTTCCCTGACAATCCAAACGTTTCCCTATCACTGCCAGTTGCTTTGGTCACATGTCTCAAGGTGGGATTTGCTGAAGAAACACCTGTGGAGACGATTCAGGGCTGCAGAGGCGTTGGAGGGATGAAATCCTCTGTTCGGTGTTGGTTTTTCAAGTTTAATGCAGACGCTTTGCTCTTTTCTCAAGCCACACACTCGCTCAAAACGTTCACAATGCAGGACTCAAAAGAGTGTCTCTCGTCCTTGACGTGCAAGCTGATTCTTGACCCGATGACTTGGCTCTTCTCTATGCCATGCTATGTCCTTTTCTTGTATCGTTTGTTTTTCTCTCCAGAACATCCCTCGCTGCACCACATCTGCATGGCTAAGTTCACGTTCAGGAATTATCTGTGGACTAATCTAGTCGCTGGTCTTCAACAAAATGTCTTCAAGAAGCAAGAGAAGAAGTCCAGCTGACGAAGAAGTTATACTGATCTTGCAAGTGGTCTATAAGAGTAGACAAGTCGCTGACAAGAATCGAAATATATGAAGGCCGAATCATATAAACAGTATCTAAAACTCATACTGACACAGGAGGCGAAATGCACCATCCATCTGTTAATATCTTCTAGTGGTGCTAAGACTGTTTTGTGCATGTTCTGTATTACAGCTGGTAGTTTTGTTTTTTTGTGTTTTTTTTTTACAGATTCAGCAAAATAAATGAGGACAACCCGCATCTTTTTGACAGCGTGCGGCTAACAAAGGCCCTAAAGATCCAAGTTAAAAATACCTTTTTGGCCAGGCTGACACTACAAGGGTTCATCAGCTGAGAGGCTTTTTAGGCTTGAATCATTTGAATCATTTATTGGACAGAGTTAAGCAGCTTAACAAACAAAAACATTTTTGGGAAAACGGTCAGACACTGGACTAAAACTTAATGGCAGAGTTCCCAATGAAACTTTAAAAAAACAAAAAAAACTCAAAAGATTTTGCTAAAGTATTGATCACGCTTTTTATTTTTATTTAAAGTTCATCTTTTAAGACAGCTGAAACTTTATCAGTGATGATGCCAAGAGAGGTGACCCCCCCAACTAAAACTCAGGCAGCTATCACATTAACTTAAATTAACTCAATGCAGCCTTTCTGTATTGATACACAGTTTCACCATTTTCTGCATGTGTATATTTTCCTGCCTCCTCTGTCAGGGCTGCTCCTTCTGAGAGCAGAAATCAGCTCGATAAGTGATGCGGCTGGATCTGTTTTGTCAAACTTCGAAACACTTTGACTCACCTCCTCGTGGAAGATAATGTCTTAACTTGCAGTCCGGGGAGCCGCGCAGGAAGCTGCGGTGGGACAAAGTAATGAAATCTGCAAAAGACAAAAAGCCGGAGGATTCATCACGATGAGGCGGCTTCCTCCAGTCACAGTGAGAACTGAGGCTGCGTCTGCCTCCAAACCTTCACAGCCACTCCTGCGTTCACTGAACTGTGTTAGTTTATGACAGAAATATTAACAGCAAGGAAAGGAAAGAAGGAGTGATACAGCTTATACTCAAAGGGATAGTGAGGAAGAAAGGAGGGAAGAAAGTAGGAAGTGAGAAAAAATACAGAAGGGAAGAAAGAAGGAAAGAGAAAGGAGGAAAGACAGAAAGAAACAAACAAAGAAAGGAACTAAGGAAGGAAGGAAAGAAGGAAAGAAGAAGGAAGGAAAAAAGGAAGAAATAAGAAAAGCAATGAAAAAGGAATTAAAGAAGGAAGGAAAGAGGGAAGGAATAAAAGAAATAAGGAAAAAAGGAATGAAATATAAGGAAGGAAGGAAGGAAGGAAGGAAGAAGAAAAGGAAAGGGATGGAAGGAAGGGAGAAAAGAAGCTATGAAAAAAGGCATGAAAGAAAAAGGAAGGAAGGAAGGAGGGATACTGCTGTTAGTCAGTATGAAATATTTTTGTTACTCTGTGGAGTTTTTCCGAACTTATCTAGAACTGGAAAAACATCCATCACATTCCAAACGTTTCCAGACTGAACAGTAACTCTCCCAGTCCCACTGCGCCGTTTGAAGTTTTCCTTTCAACATTCATTTTTCTTGGTTTAATCACGACACACCTGCTCCAGTGACAAACCCTTACTCGCCGCTTGTTGCCTCTCACAGGTGACAAATCCTCCCTTCATGCTGCCGAAAGATACCGAGGCAAGCCAGAAAAGGGGCGGAAAAGAGACAGTGAGTGAATCAGAAAGAAATTCTGCAGTCCACGGAAAAAGGAGGAGGTGTAAGAGCTCTGCACTGTGCCTTCAAGATGATATTTCACCCTGCACAAACAAGATGAGGCTCACAGAGAGAAGAAAGCATCGATCTAGCCGGCACCAATCATAATACGACTACTTTTTTTCTCTTTCCCCCCCCAAGTTTGCTTTCTGGCATTCAATCAGGACTTTATAAATCATTTTGGGTGATAAATCGTTCGCCTGCTTAGTCCCCAACCAGCTCTGCTGCTGAGAAATGAGAAACTTGACGGTGAGTGTGCATGAGTATATTTTTTTCTTTCTTTCTCTTTTTTTTTTGTGGTGTGTGTGTCTTCTGCTTCGGAGGCGTCATTTGCCATCTGGCCTCAAAGTACAGGGGCCACATGGTGGGAAAGCAAATGTCACCGTTCGGGCCAGCCAATGCCGAGTCCTGACAAATGACGTCAGGAGAGGCCCACACTCTCACCGCCCAAATAAACAACCCGGCCACATGCTTCAATCCCTCGCTGACCCTTCCTTTACCTTACTGTCGGTCGCTCGTAACGACGACAGTGACAGTAATCTAGGAATTAAAGCTTAAACTGCGGGGCCTTGAAGACAAAAGTCTCCGGAAATGAGTGAAAATCCCATGAACAAGAAGATACAGGAATGAGACTTATGGTCCGCTACAGTCAGATTATCCCTCAAAGGCAACCGAAATCAGGTCCACAATCCAGATTGAGTAACTCTCGGACATCTGAGCCAGCAGTGGCAAATCCAGTGACATTTAAGTATCAATCAGCTGAAATGGCAATAAAACTCCGATCGCGATCCAGTGAAATGGAGCCTCACATCTGCCAAACAAACATTATTTCAACAGTAAGAAGATTAGATAACCTTTTTTGTTATATATATATATCTCGTATCTTGGATACCATCCCTTGTGCTCCGGCATGAACGTCTCATATAGCGATGTGCTCTGGTGATGAACAATGAACCCTGAATACGCTGGCTAAAGCCGGATCCGATTCTGAGCACAACTCAGAGGTTAATTCCTGCATTTATCTCAGCCATCACTCTGCTGCAGAGAAGCAGCTGAAGCATAAAGGCTCCAACACTTGCCACGCAGCGAATAAACCGTAGAAATGAAAAAAAACAGAAGAAAAAAAAAAAAAGAGAGAAGCTCTATTTCAATTTCGCACTGTGGACGTGGAGGCATTTTGAACCCGTTAAAAGGAAGCGTTGGTTTTAAATGCTCGCGTGGCATCTGTTCGCCGCTGCTAACGAGTTCAACACATTCGAACAATGCAATGTCCTTGCAAAGAATTACTATTGCAGCAAGTGTTTGCTAAGTGGGGGCCTTTAGCTTTTAATTACACATTATGCACCAAGCCCACATCCTGTATTTCTCTCCCTGCACTGCAGCAAGACCGTTTGAAATAAAACAGACAAGAGAGGGGAAAAGTTCAGTTTGGTTTAATAGCCATGCTGTAGATTTTTTTTTTCTTCCTTTTTTCTTCAGCTGATGTGCCTGCACTTGTAGGAGTCGGTTTGTGTTTATCAGGATGTCTCAAAGCCCCACATGCTGCAGTATATATATATATATACACTGCTCAAAAAAATAAAGGGAACACTCAAATAACACATCCTAGATGGACAGTTTGATTTCACAGAAGTTTGATTTGCTTGTGTTGTTTAAGTGTTCCCTTTATTTTTTTGAGCAGTATATATATATATATATATATATATATATGCAGTAAAATCCCCCAGAAATATTCTATGAATATTGAAAGGCTACATTACCTATAAATACAGAAAGAAGGTGGTGGATAGAAAACAAACTAAATTCATAATAATTGGGTGATTCATAAAAGTCTCTCGCTAGGAGAGCTGGTGAGAGAAGAAAGATTATAAAAAGATGCTTGATAGCATCAGATCAGTCAAAGGCTGACACAGTCAAATGAGGTGGATTGACTTTTTTTATGGGACATAAATTCAAAGAAAGCTACATTTGAACAGCAAAAGCTTTGAGCCACTTACTTTAGTAAATATAAATGAGGGAAGTGTAGAAAGTCAGTGGCAGCTGTCGCTCCATCAATGTTTCCATCCAAGACAGAGACGCAGCTAAACGCAGATTCACTGGGTGAACAGTTCTTCCTATGGGAAATAGTGAACAACGACAACAGTTCTGTCCAGAATAGACACAGCTAAACACTGAAACCTGGAGCTTAAGAATACGTTTAATAAGACATAAAGGTCAGAAAACACACTCCAGGAAATTGACACGGCGAAACACAAAAGCACTGGGACAGGAATGGATTGTAAGAAAATTAGGGAAGAACCGTATTTTCCCGACTATAAGTTGCACCGGAGTATAAGTCGCATTTTTGGGGGAAATTTATTTGATAAAATCCAACACCAAGAACAGACATGTCATCTTGAAAGGCAATAAAAATAGAACAGAGGCAACAACAGGCTGAATAATTGTACGACATGCTAACGTTACATGACAAACAACGAACTGAGAACGTGCCTGGTATGTTAACATATTAAGAGTTATTCAGATAACTATAGCATAAATAAAATGCTAACAAGTTTACAAAACCATCCGTGTCGCTCCAACTCACTAAATCTTCATGTTCGGTGTCGCTTGTAAACAACTCGGCTAACTCTGGATGTAGCTTCTACCGCACACATTATCAACACAGGCCTAGAGCGCCCTCTGGCGGCTTAGTGTGAAAATAACATGTGATATGTTATAATAATGTGTTAATAATTTCACACATAAGTCGCCCCGGAGTATAAGTCGCACCCCTGGCCAAGCTATGAAAAAAACCGCGACTTATAGTCCGGAAAATACGGTAGAAGAAATATGTGGTCCTCCTTTTGGATGACAGTGTATATAGGACTTAAATTCATAAAATGACAAATATTTATCTGCTAAATTAGTGTTTAATACTGATGGATGCATATAGTTGGACTTACTGACCTTTTGTCTTGTGCCAACAGAGACCTGTGATACAGCAAATACGCTTGTAATGACAAATTACACAGAGAGCACTACAAGTGTAGGGAGGCATTCATATCCATATTGCAAACTTGCAGTTATCCGGCTGCCAGGGGTGGATAAATTACACATTATCCGCAAAGTTCCTCTGGATCAACCTGCTACTCCGGCCGACTCCCTTCCCCGCAGCACAGGCACACACCGCTGGGCACACTGGTGCTTACGCTCTCACACGCGCGCGTGCGAGCAGAAGCCACCGCACCAGCTGCCATATGCAATAAAGAACCATGAGGACCTACTCTATTTTACAGATCCGCAGGGGGTCAATAACTCATTAGAGCCAAGAGGAGGCAGAGGCAGCTGAGGGAGATGACGTGGTGGGAGGCGGTGCCGCTCGGCTTGTGTGCCTGTTCACCTGCAGATACCGGCGTGTCACTGTGAGGTCACGAGGACCATTCATGACTTCATTAGCGGCATTTCATGAGACACACTGGGGGTGTTTCTGAGTCTTAGTCTGGGGATAAATTGGAATTGGCCCGCTTTTGTTCTCCTTCTAGGAATATTTCCCTCCAGTTGTGTGATCCTCGCTTCTCACCCTGTCGGTACTTTATTTAATACCCTCATATTGCCTGTCGTGAACCCGCGTCCTCTTGAAGTGCCCCATATTGAGGTGACTTTCAGGTTAAAATAAATTTCTGCACAACATCGTCCCACCACACTGACTTTAATAGCATTTACTCCCCACTCATAAAAGTAAGCATTTGCACCGTAGACTCGTCAGAATGATATTTCTGTCTTCAGCACAATAACCTCAATCAATTAAGAAAAGAATCAGCAATTTTTCTGCAATAAACCAGAATGAAATCAACTGCTGCGCACCTTTGCTCCTTTTCTTAACAAGGCCTGGCTCATCTCCAGTGGAGGAGAACTCATTTGTTTAATCATCTCAATCACTGAGCAGGGCCTGACTAAATATAGAAAACAGAAAACAAGCAGCAGTGTGGGCTGCATTAGTGTACACAGTGGACAGTCTGTTAGTGTCAGAGCATCAAGTCCAGGAAAATATGGCTGTGTGTGTGAGAGAGCCCACATGAATGTCTAAAGCCTCATCAGACTATGTTTGTGTGTGTGTGCGAGTGAGTGTGTATGTTTGGGTTTGTTTTGGGTGCTTGCCTCTGTGTTACAGAAACGAATACCCTTAAGAACCTGCTTACAAAATTCATCCTGTTACACAACCCATCAAATCCCAAAAGCCTTAGAGTTGGTCAAGTTTAACATGCAAGTAATTATTATTTGGGCAGACAGATCGTGGACTTGAACGCGATTTAGTTTTAGCTGCAGGTCAAGGCGACTTGTTTCTTGTTTGTTTGTTTTTTGTTGTGTTAGATTCTAGCGTTACCTGCGTCAGCCCTACACACCAAACAGATTTCCAGAGGAAACATGCAGCAGAAACTGCAACAGAAGGCGCTCAACCTTTTTTGAGGACACGTGCACTAATTACCTGATGCACGACCCTAATCCATAAACACACAAATGGAGTAATGAAATAATCTGCGCTGCTCTGCATCGACTCCACTCATCCGAAATCACCTTGGAGCTCAACCTTGGGTGTCTGCGCTCTTCACGGAGTGTGTCGGAGCCTCGCACTGTCATTCATCAGAACGCAGAGCAGCGCGGCCATTTGTTTCACGGAGGAACGCGGGTTTGGAGCTGCAGTCGACGTCTTGAGACGGAAAATCCACAATAACTGAAGCAAGGACAGGAGAAGCTTGGTTCTTTGTTGTTAGGTTAGAAAACTGCTTTGCTTAATTTCCAAACTGAAACTACAGCGATTAGATTGTGTGAACACAAAGCTGTGACAGAAAAATACATAACCCAAGACATTGGCCGAATTTGAGAGTCTGCTGTTTGTTTTGTTCTGTTTTGTTTTTGCTTGTTTGGCAATAGCAAGTGCATCAGAGGTGGGATAAGATATAATTTTTCGTCTATAAACATCAGCCGTCGTGCTTCTGATGAATATTTTTGGGAGCTTGGGAGGAATTTGATCATGGTTAGATTCATGTGGTTTTGATGCATAAATGTTGAGTCTCGTAATTCCTTTTCCTTTCTGTTAAATCGTGAACTACCACCTCAATCAAAGAACCTGCAACACACTTTTTTTTTTTTTTTATGTATTTTTGTCCTTAGCATAAAAAACAAGGGGTTTGGTGAAAATCACAAACATTGCATCAGACCTCTATGAAAATCCAACACCGATGTCACCGGCATCCGACAGGAAAAACTTGATCGGTTCATATCCACGCATCCGATTTAAATCTGCAGGCCGACTAGATGGTTACTAGCCACTTTTAGTTTTCAAACCGTTTCACTTTAAGTATGAAGAGTACAACCCCAGTACCTCACCCCCATTTATTGTCCATTTAAGTATCTCCTAAACTGGAGATACTTCAAAAGCAGGAATTTTTTTTTTTTTTTTAGAAGACAAATGCTTTACAACAACAGCTGGGGATGGGCAAGCCTGTGGTTTCTGTACGCTACAGACAGTGAAAGAAGTTTTCGGTGACTTCAACCCATTTTTAAACATCTCGTTAAAATCACTTCAAATGCCTTTTACCAAGAATAGGTAAATAATCTACCATCAGTTTGCTGCTGTAGCCTTTTAAAACATTTAAACACTTTGACACCAGGTGACATCTAATTCTTACTTTTGAAAGAACAAAAACAGTAGCTATCTGCGGTGTGAAAGAAAACGTAACTCCTGAGCTATCAAGCTCAGCAGGCCTGCATCTGTTTGGTGCCAAGCTCAGGAATATTTAAATGCTCTGATGATTACATAGCCCCTGGGCCTGACTGCTCAAACTGAACACTGAGTGTGCGCTGACATGCACGGCACACACTAATGGGACTTCTGACAGTTCAGTGCATTCAGCCTTCAAAAAATAAAAAATAAAATAAAAAAAGAAAGAAAGCAACACGCTGCACCGTGCCAGAGGAAACCAGAGGCTTGGGGTGTGAATGTTGTGGAAGCTGGCTGAAGGTCTGGAGAGCAGGAGGTCAAAGGTCTGACTGCCGCAGCATCTAACGTGTCCGTCAGCCGGACAGCCACACCGTCAAAACTGTCTCTGGGCAAAGCGGGGATCCGCGTCCCGCTTGTTTGCCCCCGCAAATTAAATAAGCGCAACAGCTGCAGTGGACGTGCCACACCTCATCCGGAGTGGCCATCCATTTTCGCTGGTCTTCACTGGCACGATTCCTGAGCCGACTCATCAGAGCAGATAAACCCGGGACGGCGTGCTGAAAGCACCGGCGCTGTCCGTGGTGCTGAAGCATCTCCAAAACACTAAGAAGTGCCTGTAAGCTCCCAATACGTGAAGCTGAGTCCAGACACGGCGGCTCCCCGGGGGCCACAGCCGTCTGCAGGCCTGTGGGAGGAAGGGGGGCGCGGCGGGGACCGTGTGCTTTTCATTGATTATAGTTATTTTGGAAAATGTCAGCGGATTGGTGTAGCCCAATGATGTTGACCTTTACAGCCATTCAACAGCGTAACAGAACAACGCAGTTCATAAGACGATATTGATTATCGTTTGTTGCCAATATGAAAGGAGCGCTCCAGCACATTTTTCATGTCAAAACATTCCACACCTTTCTGGAGTCGTAGTTTTTCCTCACTTCCTTTCAGACGGTTTTCAAGGCGTAAATACAAAAGTTTGTCCCATGAAGTTTCATCGTCAGCAGTCGGATGAATGGATGGGGAAATAAATAGGTGGGTGGGACGATAATTCTGACTTATTTTTTTTTTACCCTGATCACCCCATGACCCCTCCGAAGGCCTAACCTGTCCTTCATCTGACCTTCAGTCGACCTTCCGTAAGCAAAGGAATTTGATCAGCTCTGCCTCTTTTAATATTCAAGCATCTAAACCACATTACAAGCACATCTTTGCTGATAATTCTCACAGCTGCCCTTTTTTCTTCAACATAGACCTACACACATTTCTTTATTTTAATAAAGTGAGAATATGGTCAATGTTATCTAACCGACCGTCTGACAACAGAACGCCACATGCGTCAGGACTCTCAGATCTCTTGTTCACATGTTTCTCACGCTGTCGCATAAGCCATTTTTCTCAGGAAGCGGATTAGGAATCCGCAGGAGACGAGGACAACCTGCAAACCGTGACTTTAACATTTTCAAGACATCGGCGCATAGCGACAATTATGAAATCGGGGTGGTTTCAAACAGGTTTAGTGCAGTGCTTTTATTGAACTGGCCTTCATTCAAGCATTTTACAAAGTGTTTTTATTGGAATTCTTCTATTTTGTGACAATTACCCCAGTCCAACCCAATTTCAGGGCAAAGTGTGAATGGATGGATGGATGGATGGATGATGGGATGGATGGATGGATGGATGGATGGATGGATGGATGGATGGATGGATGGATGGATGGATGGATGGATGGATGGAGGACAGACTGAGATTTGTGGAGAGACGTGGCATTAGACAGGAAAACGTGTAGAAGTCCACAAAGTTGTTCATACTCATATTTTCCTCATTCATCTCAATCAGGATATATATATATATATATATATATATATATATATATATATATTTTTTTTTTTTTTTTTTTTTTTTTTTTTTTTTTTTACTTAAATCAAATTCTGCTTTTCCAATCTGCATAATAACAATGTGGGAAACACGTTATATTCCAATAATGAAATAATAAGCAACAACATCTCGTCAGGGTCAGATTTAAATATGAGGAGCAAAACAAAATATGCAGAAAAACTTAAAGGGACTTAATTGTTCCATTAACTTCATAATAAATCAACTGCAGGCTGTTGATCCATCCTGGGAAAAAAACAACAACAAAAAAAAACAAACTCCAAACACAGATCTAAAGTCGAGCTTCAGGAGATAAACCGCCTACTTGGACCAAAGTTACGCATTGAACAGCTCCCCATGCACACGCTGAAGCAAGGCAAGCAGAGGAATTTCAGGGTGCAGAAAGGACCGCTCCTCCCTCTCTCTCTCTTTCTCTCTCCCTCTTCCTCTCTCTCTCTCTTTCTCTCTGCATCCGATTTTCCTCTCATCTCTCCACTGCTCTGTGCTGAGAAAAGGGGGCAGGCGAGGAGGGGTAGGAAGGTGGTCTTGCAGTCGACGAGCGGAGAAAAAAAAAAAAAAAAAAAAAAAAAAAAAAAAAGGGAACATGAGTTTGCTGAGGAGCAGCTGCGGCGAGAGGGGAGAAGAAACCTTTGCACAGGAGCCCTGCGGATCGGCGAAGGAGGGACGAACAACACACGCTCTGCTCGGAGTCCGCCGCTTCAATTGTTTAACTTGTTGATGCAACGTTACAGCAGTTCTCCCTTTTTCTTCTTCTTCTTCTTTTTGCCCCCTCCTCTTGTCTTCAGTCGCCTGGGCTGCAGTGGGCAATAGATGGCTGGCGGGATTGCAAATGTTCCCTTCCGAGGATTAGTGTTTCATTGACTTCGTCGCGGACGCAGATTAATGATGGAGCTTCTCTGTGGTGGGTCTGTTAGTTTTCTTGGATTCGTTTCCGAAAGGGGGACAGAGAGGGGAATAAATAAATAAATAAATAAAAATCCCGGTTATTGTTGGATGAAGATGTGGGAATCTAATTGATATTCTGCCGCAAAGAGTGGGCTTTCTTAACACAACAGTTAGAGGAGACCGGATAGGCTCGGCAGAATATAAATAAGTGATTGTTTTCTATTATATATATATATATATTTTTTTTAATTCTATTTCGCTGAGCTTCTCTCTCTATCTGCTCTTCCTCCTGCAGATGCAATCTATCTCTGAGCCCGTAGCACTGTGACAAGCGGAGAAGGGTCGTTTAAAAAAAAAAAGAAAGAAAGAAAAGCACTACAGGTCAGCATGGCAGCAGGTGTAGCGGCATGGCTTCCCTTCGCCAGAGCGGCGGCCATCGGGTGGATGCCCGTGGCGAGCACCCCGATGCCCATCCCTCCCCAGGACAAGAGGAAAACCCAGGACGGACTCATCATCCTCAACGTGAGCGGCACCAAGTTCCAGACGTGGCGGACCACGCTGGAGCGGTACCCGGACACGCTGCTGGGGAGCACCGAGAGGGACTTCTTCTTCCACGAGGAGACCAGCGAGTACTTCTTCGACCGCGACCCCGACATCTTCCGGCACATCCTCAATTTCTACCGCACGGGCAAGCTGCACTACCCGCGCCAGGAGTGCATCTCGGCGTACGACGAGGAGCTCGCCTTCTTCGGCATCATCCCCGAGATTATCGGGGACTGCTGCTACGAGGAGTACAAGGACCGGAGGCGCGAGAACGCGGAGCGGCTCCAGGACGACGAGGAGATGGACATGAGCAACGACGTGGCGCCGGTGAATCTGACGTTCCGGGAGTATCTGTGGCGGGCTTTTGAAAACCCGCACACCAGCACCCTGGCGCTGGTGTTCTACTACGTGACGGGCTTCTTCATCGCCATCTCGGTGATGGCCAACGTGGTGGAGACGGTGCCGTGCGGGACTCTGCCCAACAGGTCCAAGGAGATGTCCTGCGGGGACCGCTACGCGCTCGCCTTCTTCTGTCTGGACACGGCGTGCGTCATGATATTCACGGTCGAGTACCTGCTCCGCCTGATCGCCGCCCCGAGTCGCTGCAAGTTCATGAAGAGCGTGATGAGCGTCATCGACGTGGTGGCGATCATGCCCTACTACATCGGCCTGGTCATGACCGACAACGACCAGGTGAGCGGGGCGTTCGTCACGCTGAGGGTCTTCCGCGTCTTTCGGATTTTCAAGTTTTCCCGGCACTCCGCGGGGCTGCGCATCCTGGGCTACACCCTGAAGAGTTGCGCCTCCGAGCTGGGCTTCCTCCTCTTCTCCCTCACCATGGCCATCATTATATTCGCCACGGTCATGTTTTATGCAGAGAAAGGCTCCACAGCAACCAAGTTCACCAGCATCCCCGCAGCCTTTTGGTACACCATCGTCACCATGACAACACTGGGGTAGGTGGATATCACGCAAGTTTCTGAAAGCCCCCCTCCTTTCCTCTCCCCCCCAAGCTTTGCAGGATGCTTAGGTGAAATATTGTTATTTACATGTGCAAGTGGTGATTCTTGCCTTAATGCTACTCAGAGCAGAAGGTATTAGGATATTGGGGGAGGGGGGGTACTATGCATATTTATGTGTGTATGCATTGAAAGATATATGTATATTTTAACATTTTTTTATGAGAATAGAGAGAGTCTATCTCACAAATCACAGTCAGTGTGTGATAAATCCAGTCTACAGTGTTTCTATAGTTTAAAGCATTATCAAAAGGATTTGCCCGTCTCCACGAAGCGTTGAGTGAAATCCACTCGCAACATGTTGCTGCACACTGCCTCTCCAGCTGGCTAAACGAAGGATGCTACAGTTCAACTTAGAAGACCAATAAATCTGGTATTTTAACGTGACAAAGTGATCTGCTTTGAAAACTTTGGGATGTTTGTCAAGCAGCCTCAGTTAAACAACCAGAATAAGTTTGTTATTCTTGTTTCTCTACAGAAAATGACAAAAGGTAGGATATTCTGCAGAACAAAAAAGGTTTCGCCTTAGTGTATGTCATGAAAGTTAGACAGTATATTTTTATGTAATTTTTTTTTGAGAGCATCATTATAGTTGTACTGATCAGCTATGTTATTCTATCATTTGAAAGGTTTGTTACTTTCCTGTTGTATATGAAAGCAATTACAGCATGTTGTGCATTTTGCTTTAAATTTTTATCCATTTTTACCAGACACCTTCGGTGTACAGGATTATTTTTAATACACTGAGGGGTTCAACAATGACTGGGAGTGCAAATAAGCAAGAAAAAATAATAAAATAAAATACCCTCTGGGCCGTGACTCCCCGGGCAGAGAGCCATGTCACCTATATCGACGCTCTGCCAGTGCTTATTTAATAATTATCAATCAATCAAGGTTATTTGTATAGCACATTTCAGCAACAAGGCGTTTCAAAGTGCTTTACATCACAAAATATAAAGTCATCAACAACTGGAACGCTACATTTTGCCAAGAGCTGTACGATAATGCCACAAACTGAGTTTGACTTCTTTTCCCGTTGGGTCGGCGGGAGGACAACTTCAGAGGAAAGTTACTCTTGTCCTTCCTGGCGAAATAATCGTTTATTAAAAGTAAGAAATGCTGTAATGTAAAAACTTCTACAAGTCTAAAATGACGCCACCACAAGATTATTAGAGATTATTAAACTGCCACACCCCCCAAAATAAACCCAAACAAAAAACCTTCTGAAGGCGCCTTTACTGACTGGATATGCTGCTGCAGGTGTGCACTGGGACATATTAAAAAGTCCTTGAGCCGTTCCCGGCCAATCACGGTGCAGCTGGCGGATCTGCTGCACACCGTCAATGAGGCCGAACCCATCACCGCGCTGAAGGTCAAGCGCCGTCCCTGCCCGCTTTCAAGGGTCTTCTGCGGATCGCTTGTAAAGCTCACAGCAACGGTTCAGGGTCCCCGTGAAAAAAAAAAACAATAATAAAAAAGTCGGTGTCGTGAAACCAAAAATGGAGACCCTTGTAACCCAGCTGACAAAGACAGAAAGAAAGAAAAAACACCCCTGAATTCCCAGATCTAAAGAGCAGCAGGGATTAAACCGAATGCAAACTTGTTGGTGATAGAGTGCACTCAGAGGAAGCCGCTCTCCTCTCCCCTCCTCCTCTGCTCTCTGCCTCTCATTCATCCTCTCTCAGCTCATTTTCCTTTTCAGCGAGGTACAGTAAATATTTGAATGCTAATTTCATGCCCATGCACAATGTCAGCGGCTGCTGTGTGCTGATGTAGCATAAAATAATTAAACACCGTTAAGACGATTACATCACGTTAATTTGTATTGATGTGAGCGCTCAAGTGCTCGGATCCTCGGTCCTGAAATTATATTAATAATATCGCAGCTATTTTGGCCTGTTATCCTTATCAATCACTGCATGAGTGAGATATCTTTCCCAAGATGCTACCAAAAAAAAAAAAAAAATCACCAGTTGCTTTTTTTCTTTTCACTAAGTTGACCAGAAATCACAATCACACAATTGCAGATGTTGGAAGCATTCGCTACTGGCAGCCTTTTCACTCACTGCTGCAGAACTGAGCACCCCACCTGTCCCCCCCCCACCACATCGTCCATCCCCCTACCCACTCCATCTCACTCCTGCTGCTGCTGATGACACAGAAACGAGGTCCTGTTGAAATAACGTGCTCATCTCAAAGTCACAAATCAAACATGCAAAACAAGTCTCCAGCAGTTGTGTGCATTTATCCCCTCACGGCGCTCAACGCCTCGTGAACAAGTGTCCGCATGGCAAAAATACCCCGAACGTGACAGGGTTCTGGCTACTTTTTTTTTTTTGTTTGTTTGTTTTTCGGGGGCTGAATACCAAAATCCTTGCACCTTCTCTTATTCCCTCCCCGCACTCCCCTGTCTTCACACCTGCATTGACGCAGCTCCGCGTCTCTCTCTCTCTCTCTCTCTCGGTTCTGCAGGAAGCCTGTGTGATTTTTAAATATTACTGCCATCATTCAAGGTGTTCTCTATCTCACCGGCTTCCTCCTGTGTGCTCCTATTATGTGGGTGACACTGAGTTAGTGGACGTACTGTCCTCTTAATGGCACATACAAATCTTCTCTCTGCTTTCACTCAATACCAGTCAGACTACAACTCACCCTCCTTAAATGACCAGTGAGCACATAATTAGTAATAGGCTCGGTCCGCCGTCTCTGGCTCGGCGTCGTGCCGGACTTGCCCTCCATTTAGATTCAAAGCACAGATGAAAGATGAGTTGTGCAAGATGCTACATTATTTATCTTACGGTGGGCGCAGCGAGGATATTCATCGGAGTTCGGCTCGGAGTTCTCTCCTTTGTGCCGCTCGAGATGGATTTGAAAGAGATGTTTTGTGTGCTTGGAACAAAACTGAGATGTCCTTGGTAATGGGGACGTCTCTGTCACTCCATTGTGAGCCATGACAGCCGGCTGACGGATCTGCAACACGAACTCGAGCTTTCCAGTTGGTGCAGAATGCTGCATAGTGGACCACAGCCGGAGCAACCCGAACGAGCGTCGCTGCAAAACAAAGTGGGCCCTCTTCTCCGAAGCGATCGTTTTCTGAGGCGCGCTTGCGGAAAACAAAACGGATGCAGGCTCGTTCCGATGCATCGGAACGTAATCGAGTGCAATCCGTTTTCGGTGACTCAATTTAAAAGGCGAAAGTCACATTAAGGCTGCGACTACTGATTATTTTAGTTATTTATTAACCTGTCGATCATTCTGATGATTGATGGTTTAAAAAGTTGGCAGATTCTGCAGATTTTTCATTGAACCACTTAAAATAAATGCTTTAAAAAGACACAAAATATACATAAAATTGTACATTTTATTGCCTAACATGCAACATATCAGCATTCCTTTAGGGAACACTTGCTCATTTGTAGCGAAGAACGCAGCTACAGGTAAAAAACCCCCCAAAATTTCTAAGATCAACTTGCGAATCCCGCAGCCCTTTCCGCTCGACTCCACATGAACACAGTCTAGGGATAATCTGCTGATTAATTGATCAATTATCCAATCTTAAAATCAACACGTGCCTATTTGTTGTACAGTTTTGCTTTAATTGCTGCTCTGAATATGTCGTTGTTTCAGCAAATGGCCTGTTTTTGAGTCTGTGTACTCCAGTTAACAATTAATCGAATACTAAATTAGTTCACGACGAATCCAATCAATCTCTTCCGCCACAAAGTCGTGCCATGTAGACTCAGTTAGAATTTGCACATAAGACCGATGAAAAACATCAACCTACTGAAAATGATGTATATGTATTGTCGGTATTCAGCCAGCGACTAGTCAAGGCTACTTTTACATGAATTACTGCATCAATGCAGAGTGGCATGGAGGAAATCAGCCTGCTGAGGTTTTAAGGAAACTCAAGTTGCTTTATTAGCAGCCTTCAGCTGCTGGCGCTGTTGTTCTTCATCTTTGTTTTGACAATGTGCTGTAGATTCTGTTTGGACTGTAAATCACAGTGGCAGCATGGTCATTAAGCAAGGTAATGAGCAAACAGCTTGGGAATCAAACCCGGGACAACTGCACTGAGGACTGCAGCCTTTTCATACAGTACGTCTGCTCTACCACTAAGCCCTTCTCCCTTGGTCAGTCGGTATTTCTGGCTACTGTTGCAGCATAAAGACGAAAGGACATCCCAAGCAAATCAGAGAAAATGTTTTAGAAAAGTACAAGTCAGGGGATGGATCCAAAAAACAAAACAAAACTCAAATTTCTTCTGGAGTTCAACTAAATCCAGCTTCAAGAAATGAGAGGAATATGGTCCACGTGTAAATTTGACTGGATCAGAGTGAGTTAACATTTCTTTTCCAGCAAGACAACGACCCGGAGCGTCCAGCTACGGCTACACAGACATGGTTTCAAGACAACGAGGCGGTTGTTCTTTGGTGGTCTAGTCAAAGCCTTCAATCCGATAGAGAATTGATGCATTTACTTCAAACAGGTTCTTCAGCCTGACAGAGCTCGAACAGACTGGAGGAAACCTGCAGCCTGCCTGAGACTCGGGCTGTGACTGCGTTCAAAGGCCCATGCTCTACATTCTCACATTGAATGGGGGAGATATTTACGCAGTCACTTATTTTTATGTGTCAATTAATTTGTGGAAGTCAGTTTTCAGTTTGTTATTAAAAGATTTTTTTTGTACATCTTTTCTGTCAAAAACGCCAAATTTTGCTGATCGTAGTTGACTTGCAAAGACCGATACAAAGGGCGAAGCATCCAAGGAGCTTAGCACGTTTTGTGGGCAGGGTATAGTACGACTTCAATTTTTAGCAATATACGACAGAAACACGGCGACTTTTCAGTGATTTTCTAATTTATTAAGATGCACTTGAACCATACAACCTGTAGAGCTGAATTAATTGTCTATAAAAAAAAAAAGATTGAGAGACTATGCTGCACTCTCATCCAGTAAGCAAAGCAAATGAGGTGTTTTGGTGCTTTGCTTCAGAGTCCAGGATGCAGAAAAACATTGAACAAATAGCTATTTAGACTGATACGAATGAGTTGGTCTTTTCATTTAGCTGCAAGTAAGCTTTCTAAAGACTATCAGCGGCGCCACTGACTGAAACCTGCACTCTGAGGCAAAACGTTTAGATTTCTTCTTTTCCTTTCCGAAGGCTGTTCATGCCAGCGCGGTTATCATGATGCATTTCCCCCTATGTATATTTTCAATTTCCCACTTCTCCCACCCCATGGAAGCAAAGGCAGTGGCGGGCATTCTCTCCCCCGCTGATGGCCCATTGATTGTGCTTAAGCAGACGTGTAGACATTGGGAGAGGAGAGCGGGGGGCTCCTGTTCTGAGGCACTTGGCAGGCAGCCTGAATGAAAAGGGAAGGGTGCCTGGAGACCAGTGGAGAATCAATAGCTCTGTGCAGCTGCATGTCATGCCTCTGTGTGTCTTCTGCTCTATGCCACCAAACACAGGACAAGAACCACTTATCCTACCCTATTTATCGAGCCTAATCTCCGCGGCCGCTTTTTGGATACCCAACAAAGAGGAATGAGCGTCTGTCGAAACGGATCTGCGCCGATTTTCGAGCAAAACGCTCGACTGGGTGCAGAATGGGAGATTTCTATCTGTGGTGTTTTTGTTTTGCGGCGCCCTTTGAAAAAGCCGTGCTTAAAGCGTCAGCGTCATCGTCGTGACGTAGTTTTATACTGGTTGTTTGTATCCCAGTCTAAAGATATCAGAGCTTATTAGGCTGGAATCAGATGTTACGGTGTTTTCATGCTCTTATTTTCTCTGGATGATCCATGCGGTCAGGGCGAATTAGCTGCAAAGGGAGTTTTCGGTGCTTCAGATCTTTTTAAGTGATTTAAGGTGTAATGGAGTGCACTGCTGAGAGCAGCTGTGAAAACGGTGGAAGTCAAGCGCAACCCACAGGGGAGGAGGACTGGGAGGACGGGGTTTATTCTGGAACATCGGCACGCTCGTTCCTCTGGAACCACACAAACATCGGCGCTGATAGACACGAGAGGTCTCAGCTTCTGACAAGAACATGTTTGTTTCAAACACACTCAAACACACACGCACTGACACGGTTTATCTACCCCTCCATCCCACATCTGCCTACTCTGAGAACAGGGGGAAATCTCAGTAACAGACATCGACAATGCCCTGTTTTTTGTTTTTTTTTCAATGAAGTTCGTGTTATGCTTTTTTTTTTTTTAATTGCAGTTGATCGCTGTGAACAAATGTTTATTTCTGTTTCTGGAAAAGCAGAACACGGAGTCTAGAAATCTTTCCTGCAATGATCGTTAAACATTGTTAGCACACAGCGTCTGTAATGTCTGTCAAAAGTTCACATCCTCTCATCATGAAATTAAATGGGATGTTAATTTTAACCTTTCGGTGATGCATTTGAACGGTTCTTCTTCCATTATGGGGCGATGATACAACAAGTTACTTCAAGGAATGTTTAGAACAAGATCTTGGTTCTCAGATTTCAAATTTCTTGTAGGTTTCCTCTAACCCATGCATCCACCACCACTAAGACCTGGATAAATGTCTCTAGAAGACAGATGTCTACAACATTCTTCTGTAGACATCCGGCATTATCAGTGTTTTGGTGCGTTCACACCAAACGCGTTTTGAGCATGAGGTTTGGTTTACATTCAAAGTCTATGCGGCGCGTCGGACGCGTCAAATGCTCCAAACCGTTCAAATTGCGCTTGAAATATTACATATTTGATCACTTGGCAATCAATTGGCATTTGGTTGATCTTATTGGTTGGTTTTCTGGTGAGAACCAGGCTTTGAATCAAAGTCCTTTTTTTTTTTTTAACAGATTTGAAGTTGGGGTGATTGCAGAAGGTGAATACTTGCTGGGTTTGATGAGATTTGGACTACTGTCCTGCTGGAACCTTCAATTGTTCCAAACTTTGAACCATCTGTTAGACTGAAGTTGTCAATACAGTACTCTTAGGCCTGAATGCCTCACCTTGAATCACTGAAACCTTTTTCCTGCCACTGGGGACAAATCTGTGTCTCCTCTTCTTCTTTTTAAAAAACATCTGAACCAGTTCCTTTAATCCGATGGTGGCGTTTGGGGTACAGATGACTGCAGCCTGGGCACAGCTGGGCGTTTCAGCAGGAGAAGGAGACCAAACACACATCAAAGCTGACTTTGAGTTTGTGGAAAATGAATGGAATAGTGAAGCAGGACTGCTTCTTTCTTCCTCTTCACCTCAAATCCGAACTAGATGGTTGAAATTCGAACACCACTGCGTATTCCAACTTAGGTGACGGTCTCAATCTCAACCATATAGAGGAATTTTGGTCTGCTTATAAGTCAGATTTGTGCGAGCACATCAACCACTTTAAATGAGGGTTTGATAAGAAGAGAGGGGAAATATCAAACCAGAAGTGAGAGGAGGCCAGATAAATGCTGATTTTTTTTTTTTTTTACACAGACCTAGCTGCGAACAGCTAAAGTAGCATAGCTCACATAAACATTAGCTCCCGCTAACAGAAACAGGAGGGCAGACTATCAAAACACCAGACATATAAAACATAATCTGAAATTATTTATAATGACTCTATGTCCCATTATAATTGGAGAGCAAAGCCTGGAGGTTTAGTGTCTTCTTACTTCAGAGGTCAGGCCACCAGGACGCTCCGTTTCGCTTCTTGGTTCCGTCCAGCGAACCATTGCACCACCCAGTGGTCATTTTTCAGACCACTTGGACTTGTAAATTAATGAAAAGTTACTTTTTGGTAAAACATTACCTCTTGAATACACATTTCAAGGCGGTTTCACCTTAAGAATCACAAGTCTGCCTTTTTGTCATAACCAAGCTTCGGGTTTCTCCTTTGGACTTGTGTGATTCCTCCACCGTCTCTGACAAGCCATTAGAAACACCTCAATCCTGCAAGAACAGTGTGACAGATTTTTTTATTCGTGGATCCACAAAAGCCTTATACCTTAAAACATGATACTAAACCTCGTCCTAGTCGTAGATGTTAAAAATCTACAGCAATTAAAGCAATCAGACTTAAGGAACTAAATAAGTTCTAATTTGTTTTTAATTCTGAACCCACACTTTTCTTTTCTACACCTTAACAAAAAAAAACAAACAAAAAAAAAAGATTTATTTCCACTTCTGTTTACTTTAAATTCAGGGACTTGGCATCACATTCATCACACCTCCCACAATGCATTAGTATTTATGAGGGGACAATAAAACAGTGCAGTTTCAATGTCACTTTTAATTAACATACAATTTCTTGTCAGCGTAGCGATAATGTAAAAAGGAGCAATCAACTTGTTGTGGCGCCGAGCAAGCGCGCTCTCCTGCGTCGCAACGAGTGTGCTGCACTCATCAGAAGGCGAATTTATCGCCGCGTCATCATTGCTGCAGCCCCACCCACCGAATCCAACTTGAAAGGCTTGACGAGTGGGGCCCAATAAAACGCTCAGGATAGGATTTATAAGGCAGAGGAAGCAAGGTTAACACACACAAGGGTCACTGTAGGGCCCATAAACCACCAGACGTATAACCATTATCATGCTTGCCAGTTTTGACACCTCAGCCTCGCAGCATTCAAAGCAAGCACACAATGCGGAGCCCTGACGTGGCGGTTCGGCTCGGTTCGGTTCGGCACGGGGCGCAGCGCAGCTTTTTTGAAGTCCAAACTCTTCAACACATGTCAAATCTAATTGAAATGTACAGGAACAATCTGGAGGGCCTTTGACTGTTTCTGTGCCCACGAGATAACAAATGCATTCTTGATTTAGTCCTCTCGTGATTGGGTAAGTTGGCACGCCTCTGGCAGACGAAGCAGAGGATTTTCACTCTCTTTGTTTTTTGTTTTTTTTTCTCCTCTGTTTTCTTTTGCGCAGAGCACGACAGTCGGCGAGAACATTTGGTGCGTTTGATTATGGAGTGAGATGGGTGTTATTTTCATGTTCAGAGGAATACATTACACCAGTTGGCATTGTGTGTATTATGCACATTATGAAAATCAGCAAACCATTATGAGATGCGACAAACCGCGGTGTAAAACACAAGTGGTTAATATGAGATGTGTAGGCTGCCATTCGCCTGTAGGCTAACACACTACCCCCCATACACACACACACGCACGCACAGACACACACATCCTCCTTTCAATTCGGAACCAGGTGTTTTATTGGGGAGGGGAGAGGGAATGCTAATGCGAGGTTGCTATAATGGTCCTGAAGTGACAGGTGACTTAATGAGAGGAACCAGGCACTGAAATGTGTTCTGTACACACTCCTTTTCTGCCCAGGCAAATGACTGCAAAATGGAGGAGCGAGAGCGAGGGGCGGAAATAGGGAACGTCCTCAAAGGACATTAAGATCATTGTTAGAGACAGAATCAGCGAAAAGACACAGATCTTATGTTTTATTGTTTTTTTCTCTCTCTTTGCTAAACAGAAAAGCCAGAGTCCCTGCATTTCTTCAATCTCCTTTGTTAGCACTAACAGTTTCACATGAGCAGCCAGGGACCTAAAGGGCTGTTATGGATGTGTGAGCTGAATTATTAACATTTTATGGAGTCATATGTTACAGCTTTATTACATACATCTTTAAATAGTTTTATGCAGAATCTTTATGGATGCCAGATCTCCGTCTTCATAATAGAGGGAGTCAAGGTGGGAGGGCTGAGGGAGGGATCGGAGGTAAATGCTCAGGGCAGCGATGCAGCGCCTTAGGATTGTACAGACCACAGGTCACATCCAACCCAAACCGATACTCAGCCAGCCTATATCTTAACATGCTGTGAATGTTCAGATTGTTGCTATTATTTTGAAAATCCTGCTTTTATTTGAAAGGGTAGTGAGTTTCATTTCCTGTTCTTGAGACTACATGAGCTCTGTTTAGCCTCCTGCAGCCCCCAGTTGTACGCACTGATTGCATGTAGCTTGCGACGTGCGACTAGTTTCACACCAGTTTTTGTGATTTCAACCCAAAACATCAAAAGCATCAGGATGGAATTATTGAAATTTAGCGCAATGGAATTCAACGTCTTTCTAATGCTCCAAACAGCTGACACAGGTTTCTGCAGGCTCAGAAACTACGTCCAGCAAAATCAATCTAAGGCCTTACTTTTTTTTTTAATGTCCAGATTGCCCATGCAGAATCTCCAATTCCATTTACACAAGTTTCAGATTGTTCATTTGCCAATTTATTTATTCTTTCCATTAACATTCCTGCTAACTTAAAAAAGAAATGCACGTGGATGCCTGATCTCCTGTAGTTAGATCACAATAAGGCCAAGGAGCAATCGGTGGAATGCAGCCGTATTTTTCTTGATCTACACAATGAGTGAGAGAGATGCAGCGCTCACACACTTAGAAAACTGATTTATATTAGTCTATCAACTGGTATTTTCAAACCAGGCTGTGGTGCACAAAGGAGGAGGAATCCTTCAATCCCTGGTGGCACCCATTTGGGGGTGCCTAAACGCTTGCTCTCACAAAGCGCCGCCTATTTCCACAAAGCTCCTCCGCGGAGCTGCGCACTCCCCTCGAACTTTCGCCCCACTAAGCACCCCGCTCTCACACGTCCCCACTCCTGCAGACTAGTGGCAGCAGCAGTTAGCAAACAGCTGGTGGAACTGCACGTCTACATCTAGCGCACGATCCCTAAGAGTGTTTGTAAACGACATCAAGGAGTAGCAGGAGTGTCGGAAAGGGCAGGAGTTTCTTAAAGAGACAGAGGCCAGTTTTAAGGCATCAAATTGTGCGGTTAGATTTTCTTTTAAGTTATTTAGCATTTTCATAACAGCTAAAAGTGAAATATTAAACTTGACTCTGTTATAAATGGCATGATGTGCCTGGAAATTACATAATACATCCACCCTCCCCCATTTAAATTATATTAAATTAAATTAAATTAAGCCTTCCGGGCTAAATTTGCTTCAAAAATGCAACAAACCCAATCAAAAGCGCCGTTTGAAACAGGCCACACCTGCATTTCACAGTGTTTCACAATCATCTTGCATAAATAATAAACCAGCTTCGGTTCAGCAGTGCAAGAGCAGCAGCGCAGGCAACACACACACACACACACACACACACACACACAATTCGGCACAAGAGGAACAAAGCAGGTTTTCAAATCATAAAATCTCTATTAACTTATAAAATATGTAACACAGAAAGGCTCAAACAAATCACGGCTCATTATTTTTTATGACATTTTGCACCCTGAATTCAAGATTAACGCTTTACCTGCATTTCAGACTGACGGGCAATGTCAGCTGCAATGTGTGGGGTTTTTTTGCGGTCAGTCACCCTCTGAGCTGAAGAACAGACCGCGGCCAGCTGGTCAGGCTGATGTGAGGTTGCTGCGTATGTGAACGGACTCGAAAAGCAGGCAGGCGTCACCGCGTACGGTCAGATTGATAAATAATCCATATACGGCGAGGACAACATTTCTGTCCCGACGTTTGATTCGATTCCTTTGACAGGCCGTCTTAAAGGCAGCACCGGTAACTCGCACTTCACACACAGGTGGATTATTTTATTATTATTATTATTATTATTATTATTATTATTATTATTATTAATTGACTTTGTTATTATGCAGGGGAATGCACGCATGTTCTGCACACGGGCCACTTGGTGTGAGGATGTAAAATATAGCATCAGTGGTTTTCCCACCGCTCAGCATTTTTTTCCCCCCTTTCTGTTTTTTTTTTATTTTTTATTTTTTTATCTTCTTTGTATTGCAAGCAATGCCGAAGATTAATGGAATTTTCCAGAACAAGATTAAAGTTACCCCAAATGAATGCGGCATCACTGCATTAGGGAATGAGGAGATATGTGAGAAAACACATCACCTCGATTTCATTGTTGTTAGAAAGCGTTTGCTCTGCCTGGCTCCACTTTCATCCAATCTAGCAAGCTGGAAGCCCTGACCCAGCTCTGAGTGAATGAATGAAAAGGGGAAATATTGCCTATTATGCGACTGTGTCCCGTCTTCAGAGCCGACGTGTTGTAAAAAAAAAAAAAAAAAAAGAAAGAAATCCGATGCAAAGTGTGCGCCACGAGATCAGTGGATCAAACACTGCGAGTGATAAATCCGAGCCCAACAGCCATCGGCTCCTCCGGCGCGGCTTGGCCTTATTTACATATTCAGCATTTACATACAGATGAAAATGGCTCGTCTGGTCACGGAGATTGGTATGCAGACTCACATAATGCCTCATCATCACTTTGTTCAAATGTGCGGGAGTGTCTCTAAATGGATTCCCTCTACGTTTAGAGTCTACTTAGCACTCAATCGAGTTATCGCGTCAGGATCGATAAATGTGCGCTCCTCAAAGATATGTTCAAGTGACCAAGAGACGCGCTCGGGGCGTTATGCGTCATGAATTTGGGTTTTCGTCCGACACCCAATGAGAGCGGAGCCGCGATTATTCATTTCGGAGCTTTTATTGCAAACGTGTTGATCGTTAAAGAGTAAACATAACACAGTGGGCTCTGCGAGCCGTGATTTATGAGCCGAATATCTTTCTGAATACATTTGCGGCGCTTACAAATGCTTTCCGCTTCCCCGCGAAACGCATACATATTCATGTGCGATACATTCTTAAAGGTGGATTATTGTATATAATAAGGTGCGTTTGTGTGAATTCTGTAAGCCCCACCACAAGTTGGTACCATTTATTTGAATCACAGAGAAAACAAGGGGTGTGAATGAAATAAAACACGGTTCCTCCAGATATTTCGTGTCCGAACTCCGAACTCAAGTCGGTAGAGTTCCCAGGCTGTTGTTGTTGGACCAAATATGAAATACAAAGGTTCAGAGAAAAAAAAAAAAAAAGCACCTGATAAACCCAGAGGAACAAAGAAAGAAGTTAAAATGAAAGAAAAGAAAGATTAAGGGGGAGGATAAGGGGGAGAAAAAGGTAAAACATGTGGTAGACGGAAAGAAAAAGCAAGGTCAGAAAGTAAATAGATCCTTAGACAGTCAGGAATGAGTTGAGAACAACATTAGATGCAGGTGATAAAATCAGGTGATTGAACAACTGTAAAAGGGAGCGGACTGTTCGGCGGAGGAAGGGTGAATAATAAACACCATGGAGCCAAACTAGGACTTCAAGAAAACTACAAATCAAGGGAAAAGAACAATACTGGGCCAAGAGGACAGCACCCAGCAGCACAAAGACCAGAAGATACCTGAGAAACCCCGAGCACGCAAGGATCGAAGCAAAAATAGGCAAAACAGGGGAAAAGGACTGAGAGAAAGAGGAAAGACCAGACAAAACTAAAGCAAAAAAGGACGGACAGGCGTCTCTTTAACTGCAACGTGTTACTTTCTCATGTGGGTTTCAGGAGCTCGTTCTCCCTATGCGTGGAAACGGAAAATAATGACTTCCAAACATCTAATTTGAGATCGCAAGCTTTACCTGGAAGAGATCAATAAAATACTGTTAGAGGAAAGCTGCATTATTAAAAAACAAAACAGCCACCAACCAGCTGAAGTTGCAAACGAAGTTGGTAACAAGATAAGTAGAGCATCACAGAGGCTTTCAGCGGTAAAAATAAAATGTGTAAATAATTTAACACTCAAAGTATAATGTGTCTCAAAGTAAAACTACAATGAGTTTGAGGTATTCATAATTTAGAGTACACCATTTTCTTTAAATATTAAGAGAATATGGAGAAAATGAGAATTTTCCACACTTACACACAATATATAAAGCCTTTTTTTTTTGTAGACGAAGGTAATTTATATATCAGTGAAAAATGCCTTCCCATATTCAGTGACACTACAACATGTGATTCTTAAAAAAATGTCTTCGCTAACCTAACCTTACTCCAGTGCAGACCTTCAAACCACTGAGCGCCGACATGAAAAACAAGATGAAGCCCCCACTAAACGGGTGAATGAAAGAAGAGTCTATTGCCAATGTCAGCTTAAGAAATCTTTCTTATAAAGAATGCACTGGAAAGAGCTTTTGTAGTTTATTAACTTGAAATAAGGAAGTGAACCGAAGTGAAAATACATTCTCCTCACCAACAGTTTTCCTCCTCGGCTGCTTCAAGCTTATATTTGACCAATATTGCTTCGTTTAAAAAGCTTTTTTTTTTTTTTTTTCCTGACACGACTCTGAATAATTGTTGAGTTTTCTGTTCTTTGTCAAGATTTTACTGTACATATATAAAAGTGGGACGTGAAGCCCCACGGCATGCTGGTCACGTTCACCATTTTGACCTTTTCTTGTTTTTCTTCGAGATGCTCCTTTCCAACGACTCGTCTTTTGTAGCCATTTTGAAAACTGACAATTTAAGGAAATTTACCTACATTCTGCTCATGACGCAGTCATAAGAAATCTGATTGTGTAACCAATAAACAATACCAACTAACTGGCAATGTAGGATTTTAGAAAAACATGCAAAATGCGATAGTAGCAGTGAATAGTGAGGATTTTGCAGCATTGGAATAAATAAACGACAAATAAAAAGTGTTGATTCCTTTCTGCTTTGAATTTGTATAGCAAATAAATACCCTTGTGAATAAGTGGGTCTATTCAGCAGATGGGAAAATCCAAAATCTTATTTTCCCCTTCTCATCAATACAGGTTTAGAAAAAAACCCACCCGAATGCTTCCGATCAGCATCTGCTCTTTTGGCGGCGAGCCTGACTGCCTGGTACTTAAATAATTAGCTGAAACATGATGTCTTGATCATGACAGTGAGTTGATTGTCCTTCATTCCCCCCACAGTTACCAGATCCAATAGAGCTCCTCTGGGAGGAAGTGGAGCAGGAGATTTGCATCAGGAATGTGCATTTGAGAAATCTGCAGCAACTTTGTGATTCTATCATGCAAATTTGGAAATCTCAGAGGAACGTTTCCGACTCGCCGCTAAACGTATGCTATGAAGAATTAAGCGGCCAATGGTGGCCAAACCCATATATCTAGTAAAGTATATAATGACTATAAAATATTGTGTTGATGAATATTTCCTCCAGCTATGATTGACATGCTGTCTCTTTACATAGGATGATAGCTGAACTGTGTGGAATAGAAGAATCACCAGTACAGGAAGTATTTAAAGAAGCAGAATTATGGTATTTGCAGGCACATGGTGCCATTTTCTAGCACAATCGAGTAACTATGTTATCTTTAGTTGCTAAAAATAATACCGCAAGTATCAACTTAATTTTTAACGACTTCTGTTGCGAGAGAAACAACTTAGCAAAAGTCTGGATGAGACGATTCCGATATGTCCTAGGTTGGGAAAGTGAACGGATTGCTACCGTTTTATGACTGTAAAGGTTCATGTGCACCGAGTTCCCAATTATGATGCAAGTGATATTTTCTCAGATTTTTCTAAATGGTCAATGCCAATGATGGTCAGTATAATTTTCAAGTCATAAACTATTACAGTATAAATCAATTTTTACTGAACAAAGCTCCCCATGAGAACAGTATTTATATAAAAAATAAAAAACTCAAAATGTACTGTTCCAAATTATTATGCGCAGCAGATTTTCTAAACATTTCATGGATTATAAAGAACTGTCATTCTTTGAATGTGCAGCATTAAGTGGTCACATGTGCTAAAATCAAAAGTTATTTCAATCAAAAATATCTTAACAGAACTAATTACATGTCAACACAGGATCCCTTCCTTAATATCAATAATAATAATAATTCCTTAATTCTTGCATCCATTGAACTTGTGAGTTTGTGGAAAGTTTCTGCTTGAATTTCTTTGCAGGATGTCAGAAAACCAGAGCTGCTGTTTGATATGAACTGCATCCCACCCTCAGATCTTCTGCTTGAGGGAACTCCAAAGGTTCTCAGTAGGGTCGAGGTCAGAGGATGGTGACCACACCATGTTGGCTTTGATTAGTCCCAAAGCCAACCTCTGCCACCAGTCTGCTGCACCACACTTGAAAATAAGAGCATTTCTAAGAATAAACGTAGTTCTCTTAATGCGGTTGTGAGTACTCCATCCACCGTCCTGCCATCTTAATTTCAAACTCTATTGTTAAAGACCTTTTTTTCCCCTCGCTGTGTGACTTTCACAAGGCGCTTTTGTAATAGCCGCAGCCTCTGAAGGTTTCCGTAGAGAAAAATAGGCATTACCACTCACTTGTTTAAACTATTATGCTCCGAGTTTCACTGTACCATCAGAGACGTAATTAGCAGCTCCATATAGTTCCTGCGGTCGTGCACTTGTTGCTTTTTGTTTCACGCTAATCAACACACCGAGCTCAAGCTGGGTTCATTTTCATGCCGAGCTGTAGCATTTTACCCATGCCCTTGCAAACACTACACTACCCCCACAATGGTACGTAATGACTGCTGGATGATGGGGAAACAGTTGCTCTTTTATTTTTAGATGTGAGTGTCATTACCCTGAACCTAGTGATCATTAAGCTGCACTTTTCTGAGTTCCCTTGTCTGCTTTAGCACTTGAAAGGGCAGCTTTGCAGTACAAATATATGTGCAAGAGGTTACTCTCGAACAACTGAGAGTTTAGGATGCTTAAAAGCCCTTTAAATGACTTGATGATTTTCAGCGGGGTTTTTTTTAACTTCCTTTTTGCTTCTATTTAAAGGTGGCGTTACGTATTTTCCAGGCTCATAGCACAAACGTTTGAGCTTTAACTGATTTGAAGAAGGTGGTGAAGGGCAACTTCACTCAGGTCCATTTTAAAGCACAATCAAATGACTTTATTACCAAGAACTATTATAAAAAATTTTCACGTAACAAACATGGCTTAAAAGAACATTTACTTTGCAATGTGATGCCTTGAATTTGGTCTGTGTCTCTTTAAGAAGCTCCTACTCTGACACTACTTTTCCTTCAGCACATCATCACAACAGTATTCCTCCGACATGACGTTTACAGCCGTTCTTAGGAGCTTTGGACCGAGACGTAGTTTGCATGATGAGCTCAGTAGACTGACAAGTTCCACCAGGTGTTTGCTAATTGCTGCTGACGCTAGTCTGATGGAGCTCAGTGGGGAACGTACGGGGGAGGTGTGATCTGTGGTGCAGAAAGTCGGCTGGGAGACTGAAACTGAAAGGCGGAGCTTTACGTAAATAGGGGGCATACTGTGAGAGCAAGCGTTCAGGCACTCCTGAATGGCTGCCAGGGGAGGTTAAAGGATTTCTCCAACAAGCATGAAAGAATACGAGCAGCACTCCATGTATGTCTCTGATTAGGAAATAACTTTTTAACATGATACGTAAACATAAAAAAAATTGACTTTACATAATACTGCCTCTTAACATCGTCAAAATAAAGATTGGATTTTTTTGGTGAGGGATTATTCCTGCACTAAACGTTTTTTCCCTACTTTTGATATCTTCACATTGAAGGTGCAGGGCAGTATCTATGCAAACTTATCACAGAAAGTAAGGAAATTTGTGCTTCGCTGGTTTCTTTTTGTGTGACCGTATTTCTTTTTGTTGAAACCCTTTATGTCCTAAATCTAAAACATCTGCCTGGATATTTTTGCAGTTCTTTAAATATCCTTTGGTGAAATTACCGTAATAACCCGAGACTGGCTGGAAGGTGCAACGTTTCCCCTTTCGGAAACCGTTAGAATCTTTCAGATTCTAATGGTTTATTTCCCCTCAAGTGGTGAGGACAAGGCATTTTTGGAGTTGCGGATGTGGAAAAACTTTTCTCAGCAGCATGTGGGAGAAGTGTACACACCCACAGCAAGCCTGTGACTTCCTCCTTCTTGTGGTCGCACACTGCTGTGGGACGGCATCCCATTCTTCAACCAGCATTTGTCTCCAACCAGCTGATTCGACTGCGTTTATCACTCTGGTACGAACAGCGCACCAAAGCTGAGCCCACACGTGTTCAGGTTGTGGAAGCTAATTCCATCCAAATAAACCCCAGGCTGTTGGGAACAAACGTCAGCATCTTGGCGGAAGAGGTTCGGTTGACACATGTAGACACATCGGCAGCAGAATCTTATCTCAGAAATCTTTCTTCATTAGGATTCCTTTCAGTGATGACAGGGAGATGCTGTCCCACACTGTTACACCGCCTCCACCAAAAGCTGTTTTGCATTGGCAGAGAGGAGTTAGCAAGTTTTTCACAGGCTCAACCTACAAACTCGACTCACAACGGCATTTTTCTTACAAATCTGGCACCCTTTGAGGAGACAGACCTAATTGGCTAAGGACTCCATCACAACAAAGCAGAAATAAGAGAAATACAAATCACCTTGCTTTTTGTCAAAAAGCGGCGTTTCATTTATTCGAATGGTTAGAAGTTTCCCTGCCGCATAATGTTTCTCTATCTCCTTTCTGCTCTTACTGCTGCGTTCACTGATTATGTCTCTCAGGCGTGTGGGGCAGCATGGCAAACACAATCTCTTGAAAGAGTGCCAGCTTCGGTAGTGTGAATATCGCTTCCCTTGACATTTGTCTCTTTATCAAAAACAGCCCTCAGCCAACGCAGCAACATCTGTGATCAGCTGAGATTTGCAGATTACAGCGAACAGCATTCATCAGTCTGCTGCGTGAACAAAGCAGAGATGCAAATAAAAACGGGTTTCGAGAGGCTCTCGCCACACGTCGGCCTGCAGCGGTAATGGATCATCGCTCGCAAATGAAGTCCAGTCTGCAACGGTCACTTAATTGCCGTCTCACGTCTTCTGAGAGTGTTGGGATCGATATGAAACTCATGTCGCCGAGGCGAACGCGACGCAGGGCTCGTCATCAATTTACAATAATGTCAGCTTCATTAGCTAAAACTTTGTTTACAGCTATTCGTTTTTTACCTGAACACGAGCAGACACGTAAATATCGATCCAGTCGTTTTGTAAACTTAAACACTGACAAAAGTTTTCTCTCTTTTTTTTTATTGTTGAAGCAGAGGAATCATGTGCAACTCTCTCTCTCTCTCTCTCTCTATATATATATATATACGTAAAAAAATACAGAGGGGCGTCCAAATCTGTGAAAGTCTGGACTCTGAACTGAGCCGCCCATCCGAGCCCCTGTTAGCCCAGTTTCATTGTTGCGTCTTTGCCACGGGCTCCATATATCACTAGTTTTCTGTATGTGGTGTGAGTGATAAGAGGCCGTGTCCCATTTCAGTTTAGGCATAAAGAGCTTCCTCATGTCTGCCTGGCAGGGAGGTCCTGCTGAGATGAGGGATGTCAGCCTGTCACCCTGACGCATGGCAGCTGTTTCCTGCCTTGCCCCGCATCTATAAATAGCAAAATATATCACCTAATGTAGGCCATTTGGTCAAACTGAAACTAAACAGGACATCTGCTCTGGGATGTTTCTTCCTCTTTCACCTCAAGCGGATTCCTTGTGCATTGATATTTCCGAAGGAGTCTTAACTTTGTGTCCTCTAACGATCTCACCGACGTCTCTTTCAGACAGAGTCGCTTTCAGACAGAGTCGCTTTCAGACAGAGTGTTAAAATTTAAAGTCGACATTATTTCATCTCAAGTGAAATGTAATTCCTGTAATAGTGCAGACACATCCCAGTAAATTAGTGTCTCTATTACAGCTCAAAATATGAGTCTCATAGTTTAATTAAGAACAGAGAGATGTTTCAAGTGTTTTAGTAACTTATTATGTTGGAGTCCATTCATTTTTGTCTTTGTTCTCCACCAGGTCCGTTCACCAGTTTCAGGACCCGGCCAGAACCCCAAAGTGTAAATTACCTTGAGAAATAATGAGATTTGGTTATACAGAAAAGCAGGCTTTAATGTCGAAGAATGATCAAATGTTACAAGTCACACAAATGGAACAGATACAGAGTTGCATTCCCCGTCCAGCGCTGGGCCGCACTGAGCTCACCTTATGGACGGAACCAAGCGAGGCAAAGACTGCAGGACATGTTTAGCTTTTTATTCTTCTCTGCAATCTAGACCCTCCAAGGGTTGTCTAATCAGTTTCAGTCTGTTTATGTTACGCCTGGCGACGGTCATACAAAAACATGGTTGTGTAAGCTGTGGCGTGTCAGCAGATTAAAAAGTAGGCTACAGGAGACAGAGAAAAAGACAGAATCTACAAGATAACAAAAGAAGTCACAACCAAGTATTGAGTATAGAGGACAGTGAATTGACATAATGTTCTGACATTAGGCCAACATTGCTGCATTAAAAAAATAGTTTAACTTTTTTGCATAATATAATTTTAGAAGAGTCGTGATCTCCTTTAAAGCTGCAGTATGAAACTTTAATAATGTTCCTTACAGATTTGTCAAAAATGGTACTCTGTCTTCACAGTATAACATGACATAATCTGTGGGGAAAAAAAAAAAAGAAAACAAGCTCCTCTGTCTCCTCCCTGTGGTCATACTGCCATCTGCAGGAATATGCCTCTTGGGACGAGACAACCAATCAGAGCCAGTAGAAGGGTCTGAGTGGGTCTGTGAGAGGAAGCACTCTCCTCCTGATTGGTTGTTTCTGATCAGGAGAGATGTGTTTCTGCAGGTGGCAGTAGGACTCAGGAAGGAGGCAGAAAACCAACATTTTTCCACACACTATCTGTCGCATGTTACAGCTTTGTGACATGGCGTTTTTAAACAAATATGTAAAAAAAAAAAAGTTTTTAATTATCGTTTGTAAAAGTGAATTAGGACAGCTTTAAGAGAGCGGACAGAAAAGTTTGTTTCTGCCTCCCTGTATAAGCTAACTCTGGGGTGACGGAAAGAAAACCCCAACTGATTGTCGAACCTTGGATTCAGAACCAGTTTCGTCCACAGGGCGGCTGGGCCCAGAACCAGGATGAGGAGGCTCTGACTAAAACCGCTGCTTCTTTGCACCTGAGGGAGTGAGTGGAGGCGTTTCGACAGTCTAGATGCCTCCTGGGACAGATGCAGATTACGCTGCAGGGTCTATAAACCCTTCTGGGCTGTAAACGTCTTATGATCCCCAGAATGAACTGGGGAGTTTCTCCAGGAGGAAGATGTCCTGGGATAAGCGAACAATGGGTGGATTTAATTTGGATTTGTTAGCTTTAAGCCAAAATAATCACAAAACCCCACTTCAAACATCAATCTTTATGTCAAAAACTATCTGAAAGAAGTTAAAAACTCACTAAATTATTTGCAATCATTTGAAAGCGGGAATATATTTTTGTTCTACATATTTTTGTATATTTCTTGTAAGATTCAGATAAATTAGCATAAAACTGGCTGTGCTGTATTAATGTCACTGCAGAGATAATTAAACACTCCGCAGTATCAAGAACCGCACAATAAATCACCACAAAAGGAAATAGTGAAGATATTTTTATTATGCCCACACACAGTAAATTGAGCAAATTAACATGACAAGTAGATCATGTCTCTGAGAGTCGATCAGTCTCTGTTGCATGAATTTCAGCATAATTCAGTACGCCAGTGAGAAACACTATAAACATATAGCAGCAGACTTTTAAGTCGCTTTATTGGACTTGTCTTTGAGTCCAGCAGTTTGACCCAGGACTTAAAATACCACATCATAACAACAGTAAAAAGCAGGTTGAAAAAACTTCAGGAACTGCAGCAATTATTAGTCGCCATTTGCCAAAGCTTTACATATTTGATTAAGTTTGCATACTGGTGGTTTACAGTTGAGGATTGTTTTTCTGCATTGTCATTAACCTTTGAATTTCATCTTTTGCTCTTGTAGTCCCACTCCCTCATAATGATTCCAGCAAGATATTAAGGATTGCTTGAAAAAAAACAACTGTGGGCAACCAGCAGGCATTGAACGTGCATTACAACATAACCCTGAGCCCCAGCAGGTACCTTCCTGTAGCTTTTTCTATTATGTAACTTCACAAGGAAGTTTACAAAACGAGCATGACCTAATGAAATGCAGAAATATTTTAAATCAATCCAATACAGTCAAATACGTCCTTTGCTTTGAAACCATTCTGCCTACTTATCAAGCACCTGATGACAGTGGGAAGAAATGACTCTTCAGAAGAGAGAGTCTCCAGCAGAACTGGAAACAACACGAGAGGCCATCTGCTGGGGGATTTGAGTGAAAAAGTAGCAACCAGAAAAAACAAACAGATGCTTTATGATCAGATTGTTTCATATCGGTCACTGTTTAAAAGTTAAAGTTCCTCCAAACACAATATCTAGAAGAGATTTTAAATTTGTTCCGTTCACTCACCGCTGTCGTAAGAGGAAGAGGAATCTGACCCTACAGCACAGACAGTGATTGCTCTCTGGTACTGAATTATAAATGGCATTATAGGGAGTTTGTAATATATATTTTCTACTCTTAAAGTTTCTGCAAAGTACGATAGTTCCAGAAAAACCATTACTGCAGTGGAAATGCAGAGCTTGGTCTTGTGGTAAACGTTAAGTTTTTGTGCAACTGCAGTAGGATCTAGTGGTAAAACTCGCGGTGGGTTTTTATTTTTATTTTTAAGGACAGAATATACTGCTAGAAAAGATCAAACTTTAGGCCCTTTTAATGTACCAGTGCAAAACTTCACCCCAAACCCTGTTGGCACCTCTGAGGCAAACCAGACATCTTCAGAAAGCAAGAGGAAGTGGAGTAGTCAACTTGCAAAATCAGGGTTCAACCAGAATACAGCCGGGGTGCAAATGAGGAGAGAATCCGGCAGACAACACTGGGAACAGAAGGTGCACACATTCAGAGGTGGAGAAATCAGGAGACGAGGGACAGCTGGAGGTACTTACTGAGGACGCGGGAGGCCGAACATTAATCAAAACTGAAATGCACAAAGAATCAGAACAAAACTAAATGCAAAGGGATGAGCTGATAACGCTAGATCTAAGCTGACGTAAACAACGAGGAAATAATCAAATTATAAACACAGGTGAAACCCAAAAAGCCCAGAATTGTGACAAACGCCTCCTTTCTCAAGCTAGCCCTCATTCATCCCTCGTTGTGCGTCGATGTCCTGCATCAACATGCGCAGGTAGACATGCTATCGGATCCAATTGATTGCACTGCTGGTTTGTTTCTGAGGTTATTTCACCGGCAAATCAGTGTCAGCTTTCCAATTTCATCTCTGTGTGTGTCGGGCGCCGCCGCACATGAAGCTCTTGTGCTGTTACATGCGCATAAGGTCCACCTGGAAAATCATGTTTACTGTTATAGACACAAAAGATTAGCCAACGAGAAATAAAACAGAAACAGCCTTTAAGTTGCCTTGCTAACGCTGGTCCTGAATTTAAAATGTTTGCAGATAGCTGCGGGTTTTAAATAATGCACACCAGCTTCCAAGTGAACAGGGATCTGGGCTTCAGTGGTAACAATGGTGTTGCTGTGAATTACATCACATTACGGTGTACCGACCCCGTTTCCCCAGTTTGTCATAATGATGGACAAATTTCAAAATTCCAATTAAACAGTCGCAGTGACCTTTGCGTACCTCGGCAAAGTATCCCCTGCATGCATTATTCCGTTAAATTTACATTTTTAATCTCCGTTTCCTGGGCACGATGTACGTTTGCTCAGCTTAGAAGATGCCAAAAGGTTTAAATTTTTTTAAATGTGCCCTTTTAAAACTTTTAGAACAAGCAAGCAAACATTAAGAACTACATAAAGTAATTCCTCAAATGTTGAATTAAAAAAAAGGATAACAAAATGTCTGATTTATGCTGCTGTTTAACACGTGCTTTCATTAAATATGACTCATTTTTCTTTGAGGTCAAATTCCAACTTTGACAATTTTCTGTTCTAAATATAACATGTTAAAGAGAAGAAAAATGGAAATGCAGAAGAAAATAAAGGGACTACAAAATTATCCCCTTTCTGCATCAAAGTAGACATTTCAAATAGATTTCTATTGAATAAAACATATCAGTGCATGAGCTACTGGTCTGTTATATGCTGAAAATGATGGGTGTTGCCAATTTTTAAGGAATCAGAAAAGAAAAAACAAATAAAATAAAAAAAAAATAAAATATATATATATATATATATATATATATATATATACAGGAACTGTTAGCGTTTCACCAGCCGGTTACGGATTAGATCTGATCATGGGAAAACCCAGATATTGACATTTTTAACAAACAGCAATTCAAGCCAAAAGAAACAAAATCCCACACATAAGATCAAACTCTGGAGTCCAACATCGTGAGACGAACAAGTAAACATTTGCTCAGGGCTTTCATGTCTTCCTTATGCAAACAGAGAGATGAGTGATTGATAAATGGCCAAACTGAGACCATTATTTTCACTTAAAGTTTGCAGACATGACTACGGTGAACAAGCGCATGTTTTCATGTGATGCTCCATCAATCACATGATAACAGGAGGGGGAAAAAAAAAAAGAAAAAAGTCAAAACGACATATCTGGGACTCAAGCTCTGATTGTGTCTCTTTGCTTGGTAAATGATGAATGACTTTAATATGTTGTAAAGTTTACCCCTTTAGTGGACATAAATCTGATCATCAAACCCTGTGAATTCCTCGTGAAGCATTGGAAACCTGCTGTGCTGCAGATGAGTACAACTACTGATTCTGGGATTAAAAGCTCCCAAACTGCTTATTGCGGTTTACCTTCAGAAAGCAGAATAATTGTCACCCTGAATGTGGTCATAAAAGGTTTTCATATCAGATACAGCAAGGATACTCATCTGTCTTCTTTCAAACCATTTCCAAGGGTAATCAGGATCTCTCACTTGGAACTAAGGATATTTTCATGCAGTGTTGCATCTGGCAATGGATTTTCAATTGCATCATTTAGTGCAACAAATATCACCACACAGAATCATCCTAAAGGAATACTATTTTCCAATACCTTTGTCTTTTTTTTTTTTTTTTTTTTTTTTTTTTACATTGATTGTAGCACCTGTTTGCAAGCATGGCGCAGTAGCGCAGGAGGAAACTTGCTTAAACTGCAACTGTTTATAAAAGTTTGCATCTGTACAGTTTTGTTACTGTAACTCTGTCTGCAGCAATGTTCGACTAATCATGGATCCTTTTAACTATAACACCTTAATCCTATTTCTCTTTGGAAATATTCAAAATAGGAAACGAAGGAAACCGTGCCATTCGATTTAAGTAGCCGGTCATTGATTGGAGTCTTGACTCTTATTAAATTATTTGTCATTTAACTTATTGACAGATATATTTGAGTCCAGCCGTCTTGGATTTTGAAGTAGGAATGGTGAAACACGTACTTCTGGATATTTACAGACCCGGAAAATAGCTGTTTAATTTAGCTCAGCATAGAAAGCTACAAATCAGACACCGACCGATACCTTCATGACGTGCTTAGACTTTGCGCAGGGGGTCAACCTATGAGGGAAAACTGGACATGCAAAACAGGTGCTGTCTGTATCAAACACTGCCATTGCAATAAAAAAAAATAAAATAAAATAAAAAATTTCAAAGCTTGTTTACACATTTTGTACTATCAGTTCAAGTAATAGTGATTTCAGCTATCAGGCACTCTTTTTGTTTTACTTTGTCATAAGCTTAGTACATTTTGTTTAGGTGCACAACCGACAAGAGTGTAAAGCTGGAAGCAAAAAGAAATACAAGCAGAATATGCTTTGCATTCTGTTGATTGGATATATTTGGTTCGAAATGGTGTTTGCTATTACTTCAAATAGAATATAGATCCTTAGCATCAAAGATTTGTCTATTAGCCTTCCTGCTAATGTCATACAACTTTAGTTCACTTCTTGAGGATGTCTTTCTGGTGCGGCTCACTCCTGGTGTCCTAATCAAGGGTCACTCGACTGCTTAAGCCTCGCGTGTCCACAAGAGTATTTTTCTTTCTCTCCGAGGTATTTGCGGGGAAACCGTGAACAGTAGATTATCATTTGTATTTTACAAATGATAATCTATTTGATTACATAGATTACAGCCAATTGGATTACAGCCAATTGTCTGTAATCCCGGTGAAGGAGCTTAGGAGTTGGCCTAATCTTTACACAGTGGACAATGAAAAATGGAATCCGCCTCATTTTTTTTGTCTTCGGCCAGCAGGCAAAGAAACACGAGTGAGTTGGGCAGATAAAAAGCCGTAGCATTAATAAACCAAGACACCACAATCAATTTCAGCCCAAGCTTGCTGCCATTAGCTTTCCCTGGAAAACTCAGTTTTAAATCCATGGAAGTACTCAACGACAGACATCCCTGATGCATCTGCTTATTGCCCACAACGCTATAGAGATCTTTTCTGTCCTCTGGGAGGAGGGTCACAGGATCACCTCTGGATACTTATTATATAGCGTCCGTCCAACTTCTAATGTTGGCATTCAATTACCTCACAGTATCAGGTCGGTGGTGCATTAAAAGAAATCAATCTTGCGTGGAATTTATTAAAGCAAATTTCCCCATAACTCTGTATACACATGTCGGTGACAGAAAACAAGAGACGCAGCCGTTGTTCCAACTCCCATCGTCTTCCCCAAGAAACGGCATCCATCAAAGTTAATGGGCTGTAATCATCACCACAAATACTGTGTCATACATCCCACTGCTCGCTCCGGAGTATTCAACTCCTAGTCAATGGGATGTAAAGAGTGACAAGCCCGAGGAACACAGTTTCCCATATCATTAACAGCGAGAAGCAAGAATTTGAACAAAATTCAAAAAGTTTTGCAGATTTAAAAAAAAAAGAAAAAAAAAGTCTTATGTTTGGGGGCCGCAGTGAGGAAACGTGTATTAGTCAACACCAATCAATTCGAGCAACACTGTGTTTCAGGCACCCTTCATCGCTGTCTCCCTATGAAATAATTCTTATTAAAGCGCCCCACCGCCTAACGACAGATCTGCTGTGTGGCGGATGGATTCTTTCCACAAGCAGCCAATTCTTCCAGCTTCAAATCACATCTCCCAGCATCCAGTACGTCTGCTTATCTCCCGGCTGTATGCTGCTGCTGGACTTCTGATTAGACATCACACAGGTGGAAACACACACATGTGCGCCCACAGAGTCCCGTATCTACCATGTCAGAGGACATTAAGTTGAGTTTTCTGAAATCACAGGCCCTTGCAAAAGTCGTGCACCTTGAATATTTGAGCGTTTTTTTTATTTTATGACAGACCAACACAAAATAAGAGTTTGAGGCAGTACTTCTGTATGTGCAGCTGAAGGTTGGTCGAGAGAAAGTCTATAAACATTATTTTTGGAGCTTCGCCAATAATTCTCAAATAGGCTTAGGCTGAGACATTTTCATAAATGAATTTTCTTTGCTCACCCTGATGTGGGGAAGAAAAACTTCCCCACATCATGACGCAGGCAGGCACCATTGTATTTCATTATGGGATTGGGAAGTTGACGCAGTGTTCTGTGTTAATTGTCTGCCACCAATCACATTGTTAGCCAACAAGATAAACTTTTATCTCATCACCTTCCTCCATGTGTTTGCTATGCTATGTGGTCTACATGACTTGTGGCAAACTACAAACGAGACATTTTTGGCTTTTGTTTTCAGCTAAAGCTATATTCTTTCCTTCTGCATCCTTTCAAAGATCAGCACTAAAACCAGGAGATATTTTAAATATCCAGAATAAATAAAACAACCAATACCAAGTAAAATGGATCATGAAGTCTCTGTAAACAAGCTTGCCCTTCAAAATACATTAATCGTTAGACCTAGACGGGGAAAACAGGCAATACTGCCAGTTCGGACTGAAAACAAAAGGAGTATAACTCTACTAGTGGGTAGTATGTGTCAAATGTTTGCAGCAGTTTTTGAAATGCTGCCTTTTCAATGAGATTAAAGGGCAGCATTTCTTTAGGGATTAAGCAAACTGTCTTTGTGCGCACTATTTGGCACTGGCTTTTTTTATTTTAACACCTCAGTGATTGTGAACTGCCACCAAGACACAAACCGCCCTATAGTTTTTGTTTTCCTTACATTTTTTCCAAGCTGGGTGATTTATGTTTTAGGTGCAGATACATGTTTGTTGTATTGTCGCGTTTGGTTGGACCAATGCCAAGGTTCGCTCCTCTTTATTGACTCACACACAAGGCGCGACAAACGACAGCGACGGGCCAAAGTCGTCGATACCTGGGGTGAAACCCAAATCACGGCACACGATAGCGACGGCAGCGGCAAAAGTCGAATGTTTTTCAACTTTCTTGCATATCTGCGTGTACAAGCTTGAAATTTCACGTGCACGAATGACTTTGGTTGCTTGGCAGGAGGAGGGTAAGTGATTGTCGTTTCACCGCAAAATTTTCATAAGTAACGAATGGAGAGGGAGTGATGTCGCCTCTTATGTGTTGGTATCTTTGCACTAATGAAACAACTAGGGGAGGTGTCTGTCGATGCGCCGGCTTTTTGTCATTCGGTCTCTTTGGTAGAAAGACGGATCGATGTGACAAAAACAAACAATCATGCAACTGGAAATTATTAAAGTCTTTTTAATTTATAATGCGATTAATTGATTTATTGCTTATCTTGGACATCATTTTAGAGTCTAGCTATACTTTAGGCCTCTCCACAACTGTGTTTGACCTCTCTGATGTGTTCCTTTTGGTGGATGATGTATGTTTACCGATGTTCTCTAACAAACAAATAAGTCCTTCAAAGATCATCTGCATGTCTAGTGATATTTAGTCACTAACCTTTGACTTCCTAAGCTAGTGACGTATAAGCATAATGACTTAAAAGAAGCTGAAGTCATATGCACCCAACACCTTTGAGATTATTTGTAAAACATGTATTTCCTTTACCCTTGACACACTACCTTGTGTTGGCTCTTTAAATAAAATCCCAATAAAATACATTTAAGTTTGAGGTTGCGATGTGACAGAATTGGAAGAAAAAGTAAGCATAATGTAACCCAACCTTAAGTCAAAGTCAAGAAATGACAATAAATTCATCTTTGGAAACCAAACACCTCCTAAAAGAACAAACATATAATTGTTCCAGCCTCTCTGCGGCAGTATATCTGTCTATGTGTCCGTCTACCTTTACCTTTACTCCGCAAGGAGCTGTACTGTTTCTCCTATCGTCCCATTCAAGCACTGACTCCTCCGACTGCATGACGACCACTCTAGCGCCAAGCCAGAGCGATTCCTAAGTAGTGCAGCTGTGCAGTAGCTAGCTGGCTAGCAATTAATTTGTCATGAATGGAGATTAAAGGTAATTATGCAGCCTACGTGATGGGCGCTGGGCTAAATGTGGAGCTAAATTATGTCTTGATCACATAAATATCATGGTGGGCCGAAGGTGCTTTGTTTAATGGAACTGATTCCAGAACGCCTTCTACATTAACTCAGCTGCACGTTTTCTCAGGTTTTGTCTTAGGCATCGCTTTGGTGGTAGTGATATTGTTCTGTGATGCTGGGGCATTTTATTTGCGTTCTGGAGGGAAATTGCATCGAGTTTTCCTCTTATGTATTCTTGTCCACCTGTCTTGCTGCGAACGGCTAGTAACAAGCATGGCAGATTCGGGTTACACGGATCAATGTGTATTGACTTCATTACAGTGTAGATGAGAGATTTAAACAAAACACCACTCTTGAAATTTAGATGCACACCGCCCAAAAGAAATCTATTGTTTTTGTAAGCGCCGTTTTTGTATACAGCCCCTGATAGTGTTGCACTCAGATTGGTTTGTCTGCATTACCCAGAAACATGACTAAAGAAAGCCTTTCTGCATGCAGATGAGGAAGGATAATGCCCGACAGTCTAGTATGTTTCTTGAAGAGTGGGAATACTCTGAGCAAGAGATTTATTAATGATTGGCCAATGGGGAATGGATGTTTATGTCACTGTGCTGAGCTTTCACTTAGTTGAGCAAAGCCAGGTGGCTACGCTTGGGCCTGGTTCTGGAGAGAAAGAAGAAAGTTCCAGGTCAGTTTGACCATTTTCAATTTCATCTCCATTTCAATGATGTATAGATGTGTAGTTTTTACACATCTCTTTGCATATCAGTTTTTTTTCTTGCTGTAATTCAGTGTTTTGATCATTTGTGGCTATATACTATAAAAGTAATGGTAAAAGCTCACAAAACATTTTAAAATGATTTTCTAAATACTTTTCTGTGCCATGTTTTCACTCACTCTAATTAACAAAGGTAACAAATTTAGCACACAAAGCAACTGAGTGATCTCCTGCTTGTTAATATTATTTATTAATGAGCACAAATCATCCTTTCCCCAAACAGGGGTGGGGGAAATAAATGACAGCAATTTGGGAATGAATTGAATTACTGTCAAGTGGAAGTGGGACACCGGTTTATTTTGAGCCCTAAAAAGTAGAGTAGAGAATAACCAGAACTGTAAAGGTATGAAATAGAAACGGGACAAAATGACCAGCACCAAGACAGAAGTTGATGAGGGTTCTCGTTCCGAACATAAAAATTAACACCCAGTTTTTGGCTGCTTGATTTTCCAACCGCGAATACATCTAAAAACAAAAAAGATACGGAAGTGGAAGGAAAACTTTACATTTCTATCAAATGAGGCGCCATCCATCCATCTATCCATCCATCCATCCATCCATCCATCCATCCATCCATCCATCCATCCATCCATTTTCTTCCTCTATATCCGGGGTCGGGTCGCGGGGGTAGCAGCTTCAGAAGGGAGGCACAGACTTCCCTCTCCCCAGCCACTCGTTCCAGCTCTTCCAGAGTGAGCTGAGAAACATCGTCCCTCAGGTCAAATGTGGCATTTAACTGATTGATTCGATGTATTGTGGTGGTGGTGGTGTTCTCCGTACCGCGGTTGTAACTGGTGGTTATTTGAGCTTCGGTTGCCTTTTTATTATCTTAATCCTTCCAGATCATTCTGCTGACCTCCGACTGAAACAAAGCATTTTTGTCCTCACTTCCTCATGCTGGATGTTCTTTTCTTTTCCCAAACACTCTCTGCGGACTCCGCAGAGGGTTGCGAGTGAAAATCTCAGCAGATCAGCAGTTCCTGGAACACTTGTATCAGCCACCTACTGCCAAGTCATGTTCAAATGCTCCTAAATCCCCCTTCTCCCCAATCTGATGCTCACTCTGAACATCAGCTAGTTGTCTCCATCACAGCTAGACGGCTTCATGCTTTGGGGCTGCTGCCTCTTGATTGGCAGATTTTCTGTTTGTGTTTAGCAATTGAATAGGTTTATCTTATAAAGTAGCTGTTCAGCCTGTAATTCTTTGAAAACACCAATATTTAGATTGGTACACTGAGGCAAAATAGCAATTTGGGCGGGTTTCACATGGAACTAGTCACTCTGGAATACACATTCCCGTAATTTTACAGTCCCAACAGCGCTGGAGCAAACCGAGTCCACACAGACAGACATGTGCAGAGACTATTCTGGTGCAGCTCCAGTACGAATGTCCCTGATGCATTTGTGTGTTTGATTGGATATTTAGCTTCTATCTTCCCCACAAGACAGTTTGTGGACCTCAACAGATGGAGAGGTCCAATTAGAAATTGGAAAGATGGGAGACAAATGTTCCAGCTCCCTGTTCCTCCCTGAGGACACACAACCAATCTTAGAGTACATGAACAAAATAAAGGGAAACTTAACCAAATGACAAAAAAAAAAACAAACAACTGATGTCATTTCTTAATGTTGTGTACTCTACAAAAAAACCACCAAATTTGATAAATCCCGCTCTCTCCACATCTACATTATGTATAAATATTTCCTTCTGTCGTCTGAGCCTTCAAGGGCAGACGTCCCACAAAGCAATTGCCTCGCCATCAGCCAGGACCGAAAAGAGGAGAAGAAATGAAAAAGTGCTTAAATATAGCAACCCCCGGGGGATAGTGGGAGGAAGGCTGCACTGTGGTGTGATTAAAATGAATAACCTTCCTTCAGTCACGATTGTTGACGGTACGTTCACATGTCCGGTCAGTGATTAGTAGTTGGTGGTGGGGGGGGGTCCCCGAGTGTGCCTGTCCTCAAAACTCGTATCATCGTTATTCATCGGGAGTCCTGTCCTCAGCAGTGACAAAGATGTCGGAGTTATAAATAATGGCAGTTTTGTCATTATGCACATTGACCCTGGGTCACTTTAATTCAGGCTTCATCCTCTGCTGTGCAAGCGGACAGTAATAATACCTCTGATGGCCGATAGATTGTGTTCATGTAAGGCCAAGTTTCGTTGGGAGAATGACCTTTAGGTTTCCTTATTGTTGTTGTCGTCGTTGTTTTTCTGGCCTCGAGTTATTATTTTCCGTGTCGCTTTTTTCGATGTCTGTCAGCGGAAGCGTTGCGGAGTAAGAAGCGGGGGGGAGAAAATAACGATGTCTCCATACACAAGAAAAAGGCCGTGCTGCAGGTGGAGTGGCTGCGGCTCTGCCCCTGGGGCCAGTCAACAGCTGTTAGAGGAGATACAGCTCACTCCCATTACCTCTCCTCAGATTCTCACTGGCTCCCGACGCTCGCTGTCATCTGGGATCGCTTCTGTTGCCTCTCTGGCTGCCGTCCACGCTCTCCGAGAGAGCGCTGATTACATTTTTACACATTGCCACTCCTTCTGTCTCGTTCCAAGTGCTGATATTCTCCCCCGGTTTTGCCGTGAGGATCTTGTATGTGTAAAACGACGTTTTTGTGGTTGAATGTTTGATGCTTGAGACATAGGAAGGGCAGCTTGTCGGTGTGATTGTGTGACTGGCGTGTGTGTTCACACCCCTTCGTTTTGTCACATCGCAGACACAAAATTCAACGTCTTTTTGTATTGTTATTTTATGTTGCTGGGGAAAAAAAAAAGAAAGAAAGAAAGAAAAAGGCAGGGTATAACTGTGAATTTCAAGGAAAATGTTTCCATGATTTCTTTTCAAATTAAATTCTGAAAAGTGTGGCACGCATTTGTGTCCAACCAACTGAGTCATATTTAACTATTGTAGCTTGTGAACGCTGCCCCAGTTGAACTTCAGTGTTCCTGCTAATACAAAAACCACACAACACAGTGTGTGAGGTTTTCCTCCATTCAGAGCGCGCCATAAAAGTTAGCTTTGTCTCAGACTGACCTTTAGTAAGAAGAAGTTGGGAGCTTATATTGTCGGGAGCCAATTTCTTCTCCTTTTATAATCTGAATTTTTTTGGCAGATTCTACAAAAAAAGATTTGCAACAAAAAGCAAATTGCTGAGTTCAGGACGGGATAATAGTTTAGGCGTTCCAACTCACTAGAAAATTGGCAGTAGTTGGTAAAAAGCAGCAATCATGAACAGTTGTTTCTCTTGCACAACATCCACATTGTGCTTCTTTTTCTGACCTGGAACACGTTCAGACCGCTGAGGACGTTTTTTTCCCTCTTAGCTTTGAGAACTGACAGATTCACCTTTGTGATCAGAAACCAAAGAACCGATCTTCTGTTTTTCTCAAAATACTTGTCCACGATGAAAAGCAAAAAGACGTAAGCGGCGTTAGGGAAAAGGGAATCCTGAGGACAATAAAATCACACGCTGCTAAGACGAGCTGAATGGGTCCACAGACTTTGTTCTGACGGCTCTCGCTTTGATGAAACTCTTGCAAACGTGGATCACAAAAACTCCTTTGGATTTTTTTTTTTTTTTTTCATTTTATTTTGTCCTCTGGCTTCTAGCTGTTGTGGTAAATGCAGTAAAAATATCACATCATTTCCCTCGTTGGTCATTTTAGTCCACTGGAGTGAAAATATGCTTTTGTCTCTTTGTGAATCGTTGCTCAGAATGACCTTTCCTCAGATTTATCAGTGCAAGTCCCAGTTTGAAAGGGCCTATAAAAATAACACGGCTGTGAATGTTAAAGGAACAAGGAAGAGCCAGTTCTCATTCGTTTTCTGTTTCAGGAAGGAACGTGATGGGTTTTTTGTTGTTGTTGTTCTGAAGGAGTTAAAGAAATATTAACTATAGTTTCCTCTTGTAAAGATTTAGAGAACTTACCCAGCGTTTTCTACGACATGATCATTTTAATCAGAAGGAAACCAAAAAAAATGCTCCTTATTTTCAATCCTTCTAGATCTGTCATCATTGTATAATGACACTATCTTACCAGCATCTTCACAAAGTTCTTTGAAGAGTTGATTTGCACAAAAATGTATCGATCTCTTCCTGATATCTTGTCATACAAAGAAGCATTTTGTTGCAGTTACTGCCTTAAAATATATCCATGCACATATTTTTTAAAAAGTAAGAAGTTTTGCAATGTCATTACACTATTATCACTGGAGAACTTAATTAAGACATTTGATTTCAGTGTTTTGTACCTGTGGCGCATCTAAAAACTGCAGGCCTGATCTCAAATTGTTAAAAAAAAAAAAAATCATGTTAGTGGATGTAAACTTCTGTATTTGAAGAAAGTAATACATGCTGATGAGCCTGAAAGAAAAACAGGTTTAGTCTGATTTAATGCCAGTCAGTGACAAAAGAATAGTTCTGTCTTTTAATATGGTGTGTATAATAACAGGTTAAGTATCTGCTCTCAACTGTTATTTTAAGCTCATCGACTCTCTTCAAATTTGAAGCAGTTTTTAGTGACTGTATAAGGAGCCCTCGATGAACCCCGTTACCAAATCATTACTGTATTTCAACTGAACATGACTGAGTGATTTAGTGTCTACGGCCAAATGAGAAAACAGGCGGAAACAAAACACAGAGTTAAAAATAGCAACGTGAAGCTTACAGTCCTGTGCTCCACATAACCGCATCGAATGAGAGAAACTTCTGCATCTCAGACTGTCAGTCGACTTTCCTCTTGTGAAAATAGCTTCATCAAAATACTGCGAGACTGTCTCTGGAATATAATAACTGTCGTGTCAAAAAGAATCGCTTGACAGTTTCACGAACCGGCTTCACTGTTTTATGTCTTTTTTTTTTTGTCTCTTTTTTTTTTTTTTTTTTTTTTTCACAGTTGATATAAGATATAAAACTGTAGACTTTCTGTCTGTGTCTTCCGCAGTAGGAAATTAAGGTAAGCTGTGAAGGTCAAGACATCATCTTCAGAACTGCTAAATGGTGATGGGCATTTTCAATTATTTTCTGACATTTAGGTTTAATTGTTTGAACAGTTGATAAATGGAGGGGTTATTGCGCTTAGTGTTTGATCATCCATCCTGTTAAACCCATTTGCCTCAGGTTGGGCGGGAAGGAAAATAAAAGATCAAATCTTTTCTGATTCTCAAGTCTAGAAAAAAAAATATATATATATAAATAAATAAATCGAAAACTTGAAAGCCTCTTTCCTTAATCCCTCACTGACTGGAAAATTCCCGCTGCTTTAAAACTTTTATTCCCAGGCTTTATCTGAAAAGTTTAACGTCTCCGAGCCTCAGCGTAGATAACCCGGATGACAACACGGTGACATAATCTGGAGCTGTACTTTATAAAAGCTCCTCCAGATCCACTGGAGACATTGTGTAGCTGTCTTTACGAGTTACTTGTAAGGAAGTGCTTCACTTCATGAGCAAAATTCCCCTCGTCCATAAAGCCAGTGGAGTAAGAGCAATGATTAAACTGAGGCCTAAATGACTAACATCCACAGCGTGTTTTAAAACCTCGTAAATTTGTTTTTATGGTAGGTGAAATATTACACAAACTGCGTGCTTTAAATCCGGTCAGGTTGTAACCTGCTGCGAAAAAAAATAAAAAAATAAAAAGATAAAAAGAGGCCGATTTCCAGATACTTCAAATCGCGAATGCACACGCTGCAAACTCTGAGTTAAGGGGCCATTTGGTTGAGGAAGCTGATATCCAGCGGCTGCTCCGTGTGGAATCGCACATCAAAGTTAATCTTGCACCGTCTGCTCTGGCGCTGCAGAGCACTAATCTGCTGTCAGTGTGATGAGGCTCCTGGACCAGTTCCCCTTTCCAGCACAGAGCCACTAATCCCAAAGACCTCTCCTGCTTCTTTCCCCCCCCCCCCCCCCTTTTTTCCAGACAACAGCAGTCGCAGGTCTGACCTTGAATACCCATCTGCTCAAGAATAGCTAAGCATAAGCTCTGCTTTTTTTTTTTTTTTTTTTTTTTTTTGCATTTTCTATTACTTCTTTTTAACTGATGACCCTCAGTAGTTAAAAGGGCCATTAAACCATATTATTTATCTGTACGATGTTAACTCTTGTGAGAACATAAGCATTGTTGCTGACTACTTATAGAACCATTGAACCCTGAAGACTCTTGGCTCTTTCAGCAGGATAATCCTCCCTGCCGCCATGCAAAGATGGTCCTGGAATGGTTAGAAATGAACTCAAGTCAACAAAGAATCATCTTCCTTGTTCTGTTCACACCAACGTTGAGGTTATTGTTACAAACTATGGTCTCCCAGCGTCTTGTCCTGTTAACTTGTCCGGGTATTTCTGCATGACTCTGACTCGTGCTGAAAGTGTTCAAAGTGAAAAACAGTGGTGAGAGCGCGGCGCCTTGTGGGACTCCTTTGCTCCCACCACCCCTGTCTCATTATCTGTGGTATAAATTACAATTCCACATGTTGTGCTGCGGTTACTTTCTCCGCAAAGGTTATCACGCATTTTCTTGTAATTAATCAATTCTGTGAATTAAGGCTTTTCCCCTTTTAACATCGCAGCAGGCTTTGAGGCATTAAACGTAACGCAAGTTACTGCGAAATCAAAGTTTTCTGCGTTCAGCTAAAATGCCACCGTTCACTCTTCATCTGCATGCCGATTAACCTGCGGTGAATACATAACGAGCTCGTTGGCATAATCGCTTGAGTGTTCCGATGATTTTAATTTATTCTTATTTTATTATTTTTTTTAATCCACAGCTTTGGCACCTCGCCGTGCCTCCAGCCACTCTTTAATGTGTCTTTATTCAACCCATTCAGCCACAAACCAGAGTGGATTTTTCATATCAGAGCTCTATGACTGTGTTGAAGGAATGTATTTTCAGACCCTATGTGAGACAGATGGGCCAACACCTGAACAGCAGAGTCCATTCTTTCTGGGGGTTTTTTTTGTTGTTTTTTGTTTTTTTTTTTAGTATTTTTCTTTTGACTTTCCGTTTCAACCTAATTACTCTCACATTAGCACGTTCTCAAGGTAACATGTAGTTTAATGGGAACATGCAGGCACTTGTAACAACACAGAGCAGCAATTCATCCCGTAATTAAAATAAAGCGCCACAAGGAATTGCTTGCAATTATGACGACAAGGAGCTGAAGTAAAGGTGACTTGGCATATAATAGTAAGGTAATAGGCTTTTTTTTTTGGGATGGGGGGTGTAGGGGGTGTTTATTATTATTTTTGCATAGGACAGCAGTTGTTTCCCAAGAGTCAGTGGGTGTAGCCTGAGAGACCGGAGAGCAGAAGAATAGAAGAAAAATGTCAAAGCAGGGCTGTGCTAGCGCTGCATGATAATGGAAAAAGAGACATAGGGAAGAAAAGGAGGGGGAAAAGAGAATGAAGCGTTTCATCTTCAGCTCATAGTTGGGAGGCAGGCAGGTCCGGGCAGACGAAGGGTGAGTCAAAGTCAGGATCGGAAGAGCGCCGGAGACGAAAGGCTTTTTTTTTTTTTATCATTCCTTACTCTTAAGAAGATCTCCCAAATGAGGGAGGGTGCGCATGCTAATGTCAAAGCCGTGTTGATAACTAGCCACCTAGGTCTTTTTTTTTTTTTTTTTTTATGGTTAGGGTTAAGCTGGGATTTGGAAGGGTTGAGGGAATACATGTTTGATATGTAAGCGAGAGCTGAGGTGCCTGTGCAGAAACTATACGTGGAGGATTACTCCACGGGGTTTATCTGCGTCTGCGTGGCTAAAGGAGAGTCATTTTGCTGGTCTTTATTGAGTCTTGTGTGGCTCATAAGACTCTGCAGTGAACGTTAAGCTAGAAGATCAAAGCCTCATTGGCAGCACTGCGCCATAAAGTCGTCGTTTGCTTTTCATTTATAATGCTCTACCATTGCGAGGTGCGTGCCTCTTCGTGTCTCTGTCTTTGAAGCTCTTGCGGGCTAACCTGCCGCTGTAGGCACTGACTGGAGCGCTGAAGATGCATCCAAAGAAAAGAAAAGAAAATTCAGTGGGCTTCATAAGTAATGAACTTATCTTAAACAACGTATTCATTAAACTAAGTTGTCAGGAATAAAGTAAGACGACACAGGAAATCGACACTAAACATGCTGACTAATTTATGTTCTTGAAAGGTCAACGACCTTCCCTTTAGAGGAAAAGCTAATTTACACGTGTTGCTCCTTTATGATTTAAACTCCATTCTTCAAAACGAACCGCCTTCAAATCCTGAGGGTTTTTAGGGCCTCTTTTAAGCACTCTGACGCCTAATTATTTCCATTGATTCCTTAGTTAAATTCAAGTCTGGTGATTGATTGAGGCGTTCTTGAGGGTTTTGCTTTGTGAAACCAAGGAAGTTTCCCGAGTGAAAGCTTCGTTGGGTGTATTTGGGATCTTTTTGTCATTGAGAAATCTATTCTTGTTGCCTTTTCAAGTTCTAATAAAAAAATGCCCGACTTAATTCCTTCATTCATCCTGACTTTATACGACGTTTGCCATCAGCATGTGCTGAAAAACACCTAGTTCCCACTTCCACACTGTTCCCCCTTTTTCAAACATTGTGTATTTGCCGACGTCGACTGAGTTGAACTTTAGTCTCAACTGACCGGTCTCCTTCCACTATTTCATTGGTTTGACCAAATGTTCTGCAGGAAATTTTGGACAAAATGCTTTTTCTTCAGCGAAGGAGTATTATGTTGTGGATATCTGTGTAGCCACGGAAGTTAAAATGACTTTGTTTTCTAAAGGAAAAACAAAGTAACTTCAGGTCAGTCAACAAGAGGCTCTTGGACGCAGAGGTCGCGTCGACGGAATATTTTCCGTGTTTGACCGGTCATTTTTTTTAAACCACTGGAAAATTTAAAGCCCGTCCGTCATTTAACACCCCAGACTTTACGCAAAGATTTCAGCAGAGGCAGCGAAAATCAATTGACAAAAAAATGCTTTCTGAAAATCATCTCATCGACACTGAACTAAACGTGTCTTTCTGACCGGGAGCCGGCAGCGCCTTGGAGAGTTGTGGACCGGACGCTTTGGAGCGTCTGGTTCAGAAGCGCATTTCAAAGCTTCGGTTGAAATGGCGCCTTTAATTCAAGCCTCCATTACAGACCAGAGAAAACTAAAGAGAATGCAATGCTGTGTTAATCCACTTCTAAACAGAGGAGCCGGCAGTTTATCTTGAGGAAATAAATAAAGGTGCATTAGTTAATTAAATAAACCGCACAAAAATACGGCTAAATAGCTGATGTTAATATGATTATAATTTGACGGGTAAAAATAGTACGTGACGGATAACAAAAAAATCTAGCCCGACCTCTGCTTGGACGTCTATTTTGATTATTCTTCTGACTTTTGTGAGGATATTATGTTTTATAATATTTTTAGGACTTTGCTGTGGAGGTCTTGTGTGAGTTATTGTTGTTACTCATCATGGCCATTTCCTTTGCAACACCTCGATCCTAAGTAAACTTTGTACAGGTCATCAGTCAGAATTAGACAAACCATTAGATATCGATTAAAACCAGTACAAAGCAAAACTGCTTTCCAAATGCTTACAGATTTCAATGCTCTTGTTTTTTTTTTAAATTTTTATTCTGTTTCATATTTTGGTTTCATCGCGTGTTCAACGTTATTAACTCTACCTTAGTACACATGACCTAATTTATGGACTTATTTGTTGGATTTCTTTGTGTAGGCTATGTGGATTCCAGGGACTATTCCTGATTTCCTTCGCATTGTTTCAGGAGGAGTATTTCTGTTGAGAAAAAGGTGTTCGGCGCTTATTTGTATTATTATTTGCCGAGCCGTATCTCTCACATCTGCTGCGCACTTCGTTTTACCGCAGTTCAAAATCCAGTCAGAACAACTCTGACACTTATCTGTCTCGGGTTTGTCTATCTCTGCAAGCTATTGTTCACAGTTCGTAACACTCGAGCAATCTGCTTTTCCCTCCTGCATGCCGTACGGCACGCAGTGTGGCCCTCTGGCTCCCCTCTGTATCTTTTGTCTCCCATCTCCCCATTATGATGTGTTGCTCTCCCTGCCTCTCTCCTCCTCGCGCTTATCACCTGCAGTGAAAATCTAGCGGGCTAATCCCAGTGCCTGTGGGATTCCCCTCTCTATAATGATGTGTTTCTGAAGGATAGCATCAGAGCAGCATCCTATCAGCCCACACACTCCTAATCCCATCAGTCTTTGGTGTCCAAACCCAGGAGAGCCTGGCGCTTCGGATGTTGTGCACCCGGCCTGCAGCCAGAGATGCAGCACGGAGCAACGGGGATGATGCATTGTGCTCCGGGATCACGCTGGAGATCATGATCGTTTATTGTGTTTCTGGTTCTGGAAACCTCGCGCTACATCTCGCAGCACCGCAGTGCAACACGCCGTAGCGTTGCGCTGCACTGACAAATTCTTGCAGGCTGTTTTCTCCCAGTGATGCTGCCAGTCTGTTCATCATTACTTTTATTCAACTGCACTCTTTGACAGTCCGCTCACAGCGGAGACGGTAAACACAGAATCTATTAAATATTTTAACATGCTGCTGATGTTGCGATATCGATTTGGCACATTCGCTCAAAAGAATAGATACCATGCAGATAATTTATTCTACAAGCTACTTTGTCCATGCTGTTTTCTGCAATAACAGTCAATTTGTGTAAAGTGCTTTGCAGAACTATTCATTTCTGTCTGAAGTTTTTTCCACATCATTTTGTGAGATTCAAAAAACAAAAAAAAAGGGTAATGAAAAATAATGAAGTGGAAATAAACGATGCATTTTTGTTTTTGTTTTTACAGTGGAAAATCTGAAAAGTGTGGCAGGTGTGCCTGGTGGAACAACCTTCCCAGCAGTTGCAGTTTCAAGTCTCTCTGATCCTTCTTTGCAAAATAGATCATCAAATAGTAGCATCATGTCTGAACTTTGACTGGACCATTCTAACCCATATTCTTTGTTCTCAAGATGACACGTGTGTTGTCACGACAGATGAGAGGTTAAAATCTTTTTAAAAAATGCAGCCTGTCTTCTAGTATTGCCTTGTATTTGGTTCCATCAGCTTTAACCAACTTCCCTAAAAGAAGAACCCCATCAGCATGATTCTGCCACCACCATATTTAGGGTGCGGGGTAATATGTTGAGTAGTCAAAATGCAGGATATTATTTTATAACCTGATGCTGCTGTTTACATCCCTACAACTTTACTCCCTGCCCTGTCTGGTGTGGTCCCTGGTCCTCATGATGCTGTTTGTTCAATAAAGGTGTTTTTGCATTAAGATTAGATTATTATCAGACAGGCCTGTCACAATAATCAATAAATCAATCACATGACAAATTAAAACAAACTCAATAATTTTCATTGGAATTATTCATCGTTTATCTCTGTTTTTTCCTCTTTTTGTACCAAAAACTGGATGATAAAAGTCTTCAGTTTGGCGCTTTGGTCTCAACCAGCTCTTCTTTAGAAGGGCGGTTTTATTTACAAAACCTTCAAAATTCATTTTATTTGTTGTTTCGGTTATTTTGAATATTTAAAATATCTTCCAGCTCCAGTGCTAAATGTTCATTAGATTTAAAGTTTATTGATTAAAAAAAAAAAAGTGCTCTTGTTTTGCCATTATCATCACATTACTTAAAATAGTCTCAAGATATCAATATGATCGTTTGTCGCGATAACTTGAGGAACAATTAATCGTCCTGCAAAGTTTGTGATTGTGACAGGCCTGTACTCAGATAGATGCCATTTAATTTTGAGGGTATGAGATGAACATGATTGAACATGCATGACGAACTTTTTGTGAAAGATTTGAAAAACCTTTTTGTCCACAAAAATGGACAAAAAGGTGCTTGTAACAGGACACAATATGATAAATACTTTTCCAGGCCTCTGCACATTTGTCTTTTCTTCGTCAACGATCAGATTCACCGCCTCTTGGCATGGAGCGTTTTTCTTGGGGGGTGTGAGGGGGTGTGTGTTTTTCTCAAAGTAAATATTTTATGAGTGCTCTTAATATGACAAAACCACCGTCACAACCTCTCCAGTAGCGCTCCATAAATCTTGCAGTCCTCACAAATACAACCGAAGAAAAAATTTATATCATCTTGTCACTCATGTTTGTATGCCTCCGTGGCACGCCGCCAGTATAATCTATTTCCCTCAAACTCTGAATTTATGCTTCATGGCACGATAGAGTTCAAAGGGAAAATTACATTTTTTTCTACATCTATTATTTAACTGTCAGCAAGGATGAATATTGTGCTCTTTCCGCTGCGTGGAGAAGGTACCGAGAATGGAATTGTTGCGCAGCAATGCACCATTTGCTCTTTGACATGACACATGGAGTCTTTCCTGTACGGTCAGGTTAATGTCTATGGGAGTCTGGAGCAAAAATAAATAAATAAATCAAAAAAATGTCAGGAGCACGTCCTCTCTGGCACCTTTTGATCTTCGGCAGTGGCTCGACGTGGAGTCACCGTGGGGGTACGGCGTGCAACACTTCCCAGCCTCTTTGCTATCTTGTTATCCGCACACGCTGTTAATGCCCGTCTCTGCCATTATCAACTTCGGGAACGGCCAGTGACAGTATCGGGGTTTCCAAATAATTGACAGGTTTTGGTCTCGCAGGTTTGGAGTGCTCGTCTGTAGTGCTGAAGCCACTGAGCTGTGAAACTGGGCTAGAGAATTACCTCAGGAAGCGCGATAGGGAGGCGTGTGCAATCAGATGGCTGGTGAAGGTCAGACAAAAAATTATGCATTCATGGAAATATCAATGACAGACTGAGGACACTTGATACAGACAGAAATTTAAAGCTCTCGACTTTCGGGAATGTAAAAGGCATCCTGAGTGTGAAAGTAGTTGGCCTAGACATTCCTGACATATTTTTTTTTACATATATATATATATATATATATATACTAAAATATCTCTTTGACTTAACCAGCGCGACATAAACCATGTCTCCTATTTTCACAGAAATAATCCTAAAAACACAGAAATCAGAGGAAGAAAAAGCAGCTGGAGACTTTGCTCTAAGGAAACGGGTTGCAAAAGTTTTCACGCCCTGTGATTTTTAATTTTAGATTTCATGACAACTAGAGACCTCAATATATTTTGGGGGATTTTATGTGTGTAGCCGTCAAAAGTGGAGGGAATGTGCTATGTGTTTTTCAGATGAATGAAAAGTGTGCGATTCACCCCTTTTACTCCGATACTCCTAAATCAAACCTAGTGCTTCCAGTTGCCTTTAGAGTCGAACTAATTAGCGAGGAGACTCCGCCGCCGTGTCTGTGCTGCGAAGGCGGCAGATGTTTGTTGAAGAACGTTCGTGACCAAATCACACGAAGAAGACTAGGAAACAGAAAGCAAGCCAGGGATAAAGCTGCAGGGACCTTTAAAGCAGGTTTAGATTATGAAACAATGCACCAAGCTCCACATGTTTAATCCAAACACCTCTATCTACTTCCAATGAACTGGAACAGCTGGTAAATCAGCGTGAGTGAGGTTCTGATTATTCAGATGATTGCAGTCCCCTTCACAATTTCTGTCATGAAACAACATGCGCAGACAGCGCACTGGAAACGACGACGGGCTTCATTCATCTTCACTCTAATCGGCTGATTAATCGATATAGTTCATGTAATAATTAAACTAGTTTCATCCCATTGCTTCTCATTAAAATACCAAAGTGGTGTAGATCAAAATGTGGGTTGATGAAGGAGAGATTCAATGTCTTTAGCACGAGAGATTTCATAAAACAGTCCGGCGGCTTCAGTGTCTTCATCGCAGTATTTTATAGATTCATATGCTTTTTTTTTCTTCTTCTTCTTCTTTTGAAGTCTTTGACCTTCATCACTTGGCAGCAAAATATGATGAAGACTTTTCTACGGCTGGCCCGAGGTGCTGTAAAGCTGCCTTTCGGAATATGACTTCAAATGTAGGAGACAAGAAAATCTATTCGTCTTCTATCCAGTCACTAAACCCTCCAATACCTGCAGGGTTGCGATGGTGCCCATGTTCTGAAGTCATTGGTCACCAGTCCGTCACCGGGCAGGTTCGAAGCTCTCAGGTCTAATTTATCATCAGATTTGCCATCATTTATTGAAACTTTCATTCCAAGGGACAATTTTTGTTATGATTCTGCATAATGTTGTAATGTAAAGTTGACCGAAACCGTCCGGAATGGCAAAGCACGCACAAAACATCCGAATCTGTTTGTCACTTATGTGATCTGTCAGAGTTAATTGCAATCACCTCTGTTATAGAGTCAGATATTCAACCACAAAGAAAACAAACAAGACACTGTGTGACTGGAAGAGGTGGACACTTCTACAGCGATTATATAATGGTGCTCTGCTCACTTCATCGTATTCTGTTGTAAAAGACAAGTTGCAACTTAAGACGTTGTTCTACAAGAACTGCACTATTTGTCCACATCCGCCAGGGCTTGGGGCTGAGAAGGTTTTTGCTGGGTTCAAGTGTTTTCTTGGGGGAAAAAAAAGGTTTTTGTTTTATTCTTCCTCTATTCACTGCAGACATACAGAGAGTACAGTAAATTGTTGTGACATGCCTGTAACACTATCTGGTTGTGCGCGCATAAATTTCTGCAGGCTCTTCGGTGCTTCTGTGAGCTTCTTGGCAGTGTTGCCGAGCAGCCATTTTGGAGAAACCTCCAATTTTTGTAACGTCTCAGCTTTCAGTGATGACTGACGACCAATGTCTCTGCTCTGACACACACACACACACACACACACACATATATATATATATATATATATATATATATATATATATATATATATATATATATATTATATATATATGTATTATACATATATATATATATATATATATATATATATATATATATATATATATATATATATATATATAAAGTAAATAAGACACAAGTCAAAAACTGTTCTTATCATCGATACTTCACTGTAAACTTTGACTTTAGCTAAAGGATGAAATTGAGAAAATATCTGAAAAAGTCTACCATATCTAGTTTATTTCCGGTTAGTTTGCTTCTCTTTAATGTATTGCAACCGTGAACCCATAAAAATAAATGTTGAAATCAAATCAAATTGTTTCTCCAAGAAATATTTTTGATTAGGGTGGCCACACTTATCCAATTGGGTTGTTCTTGCTTCTTCATTTTAAAAACTTTCTCCCCTAACAGTTCTGTTTGTTTTCCTTTGAACTGAACGGGATGTGTGGCACAATCAGAAAATAATTTATCACATTCTTTCCACAGGGCCGTGTATGCTTTCGAGCGTAAATGTCACTGCTTGTATACAGGTATAAAACAACAACGCGTTCGTGCTGAACATTTTTAGATGTAATACATGTAAAGTTACAGCCTTATTGCGCAGATATCTAAACTTCGCCGCTTTACCTCCCATTTTCACGAAGTGCAACTCCAATATATTTCCTTCCGGAGAGTGATCTTCCCGTCCAATTACAACATGAAATTTCCTTCAGGCCGTCTGAACTGTTGCATTTACAGTTTTATGGTTATGTTGCTCGAAATGTTTTTCATTTTTCATCCCGCACTTGTGCATGTGAGCTGTTTCCCTCTCCCTGCACTAACGCACTTTGCAGTCTCCTCTGCTGAAGGTGAGTGGGTTACACAGGAAAATCCAGGAGGTGGAAGCTGGAAGTATGACAGAGGTGCCAGAGGATGATTGGATTTTAATGCTCCTGACAAAACCCTCTCAGCTGAAAGATCAGCCACAATCCTTTTGTCAGCATTGCTAAGCTGCTGCAATGATCACAACTGGAATGTGAGTTGGTGGGATGGCAGGACTTACTTTAACCCTCACTGCTTTAATCGGAACCAGGAGTCAGTAGGACTTACTGTTTTCTTTGCAATCACCACCAGATTGTGTGCAGCAAACTCAGCCATCAGCACCAAATAATAGAGGACAGAAGTTAAAATTACCCCCTTTTTTTTGTTGTTTTAGTTTAGTTTAATTTTAGACGGAGGGCACCTACAGCGCCTTGAAGAAAATGAATAAACAAATAACATGAGTGTAAAACCATCCAGATTTTTTTTTTTTTTTTTTTTTCTGCACTTCCCACAAACCAGATGGCAGTCAGATTTCAGACGCAGGGTTCTGGAAGACAATCAAGGAACAAGATTGCTTTTTAGGAAGGGGGATTGGTTTAACTAGATGTCAAATCACGGGCCCTTTCACACACACTCCGATACACCCACACACACACACCCCTACACACACATACACACATGCGCATGCAGGGAGAGAAACAGGTGCATGTTCTCATGACTGCCTGTGTGTGTTCCTGGGCGTGTCTGTGTTTTTTAGGTGTCGGCGGCGCTCGCTGTGAGGCGATGAGGTCATGCGCAGAAATCTGTCTCGGGGCCTCTCTGATGGAGGTCAGCCGTACAAATGCTGCCACCCAGGTTGATACGGGGGGCTCATGAATGTTTGATTGGTCTATTATACCGCCTAGGCGGGGGTACATTCATCCGTTCGCTTTCAGACTTCAAACATTCCCTTTGGTCTGACATTTCTCCCTCAAAGACCTGCAGTTTCCACTCGTTTGCACGGCGCCCGACCTCCATCCGCATTGCCGTCGTCTCGCTGCAGGATGACTGTTAGAGAAACCGTTGCGTTTTGGGTTTCTCCCCCCCCACACTCCCCTCCACTATGGCATGAGCACAACACCGTTTCAGGTGGGTGGAAATGGGGAATTGATACTCAGTCATTCCGACGTTGCTCTTCCTCCGCTGCAGTGAGGATAAAATCCCGGCCATCCATCTTTGCGTCTCAGTCGTGTCAGCTGGCGGTGGTGAACGTGGATACCTGGCAGTCAGAGAAAACAAGAACAAAGCAGGAACATTACTTTAATCTGTCGCTGCCGTTAATTCCTGCCTCTGCCTTCACGCAGGAGGAGCAGCTTGGTGTGTCTCAGCCTCCCTCTTGTGAACAATCCATCACTGTTAGTGCCTCTCTCCCGAGTGCGCTTGCCCCCGCCCTCCCTCCCCCGCTCACTGCCATGCCTGGTCATCACAGGTTGATGCAGGAAAACATTGCATTCCACACTCGATGTCGTCTCTTCTTCCCTGTCCACTTAATGAAGCGAAACATGTACAAGCAGTTAGCATGGCCAGCAGTAGGATAGCCGTGCGATAGCCTTCAATACCGTCATGTTACCTAAAAAGATTTCAAACATAAATTTATGATCAGTAAACACGACATCCAGTTCCTGAATGATGATTTTTCTGGAGAGGGGAAGCAAAAGGAACACAAACTAATTTCTAACCTATCTTTGTAAAACTGAACCTGATTTCTCAAGTCAAACCCAGGAATCACTACAACTAAATAGAAACCTGTCTGAAGACTGACCTACCTGTTTTAGAGGTGTCTCTGTTCCCACCTGAGTGAAATGATCATATTTCCACTCAGCATGTAGCTGAAGACAGCATGCGTTAGCAGGTGTTTAACGCGGAAACCCGTTAACCACCTGTTCGTTTAAGTTATTCATTTAAAACATGCAGGATAATGAGTCCCAAGGACAAGGATTTAGAATCATTGGGTGCAGCAAGACTAAAAAGGGAAAAAAACCCTAAAAAAAAAACTGCGTGCAGTAAGAGATGAGTTCGACAGTCAACCAGACCAACATTCTAGATCCATGACAATAATTCACCAATAAGTCTATTTCAGACGAGAATATCTTACCCCAATCAAACATACTTGTTGTACAGACTATGAACTGTTACCTGGAGAGTCTCAGCCGGTAATTCCTGGTTAATTAGCTGGGCTATCTGCTCCGGACTGGTTACAGTCAGCTGTAATGGCTCTTTAATGTCTTGCATGCTGACAGTATGTCCCTCAGGCCTCTTCCAGGGTTGCATACTTCGACTTTCTCAACAACCAACTGACCTCAAGAAAGACAAAATGTGACGATAAAACCGGGATGCACCTTTGGAGAAAACTTCACTGATAGCAGAACTTCTTGTTTCATCTTTTTTTGTTTTGAAAGAACACTAAACCTTAATAACAGTATGATGGGGATTTTTAATGGTTTTCATATTGTTACTTTTTAACCCTCCGTTTTTATTTTATTTTTTTATCTATCTTTTGATATGTATGTGGTATGGCTTATTGTTTGGCCTGGTTTTATATGTTTGGGGTGAATTTTATTTTATTTTTACCAAGTATATTTTTTTCTCTCCTTTCTTTCATGTTCCTTTTAAACTAGCTGGAGAAATAGGTGTCCCTTTAGCATTACTTCAGGATTACTCCCATTCAAAGTGCATTTTTTAATACACTGCTGTACGTGTTTGATTTCTGTTTTGCTTTGATTTCCCTGGAGTTGAAACCCTTTCAAAGTTTTATCATTTAATGGTTTCCACTCAGTGCAGATATTTCATACACCTGCTATCACTCCACCATGCTGCGTGTACTGAATGGAAACGGTTTAAGATTTTTGGCAACTCTTTTGGACGGCACAGAAAATCTACATTGATTAGAAACAGTTGCTATCATTTTTTTTTTTTTAACACAAAGGGTTAAAAGCTTGGTCAACCTTGACACTGGCCAATCCCAGCCACCAGTTTTGAGTAACAGAAAGCTAAATATAAACACAACATCCAGAATCGGCTAATTTGACACCAGCTGTCAGGCTGCGTCTGCGATTGGATAAGAAAATTATTTGACTTGTAATGATCTGTAAAACTGATGACATCTGTGTGAGATTAGTCGACCTGAAAGCAAAACCGTTGTACACGAAACCTCGTGGAGCGTGATATTAAAATGTCCATTTTTACATCTTTTTTTTTTTTCTTTCTTTTTTTGTTGAAGTCCAGGCCGCTGGGTCCAACGTGATGGAAACCCAAAAGCCTAATGACTCAGGCAGACGGCTGTGGGCATTAGACGACTTCATTTATGAAATAGTCAACCTCCCGTGTAGCGATACATTCACATTACGCCGCCTCAGTTGAGAGACGCGCCGCTGTCACAGACACTGAGCAGTGCTGATGTCCCTTCCTACCTGCATTTATCTTCCTCACTGGAGGTAATGGTCTTCTCGGGTCATTTGCGCATTAGGGTCCCGATCATTCATCTCACCCACCTGCAATCCTGCAAACTGCTGGTTGGGTGGAGGAAGGCTTCGGAAACAAGGAAAACATGCACTCCCTGAATCATTCATGTGCACTGGATGTGAATCTCGGCGTTGCCTGTGGCCTACCACGCCAACAGAGGGCCACTGGTAAAAAGCAACACACGTCTGAATGCTCTCTGCAAAAAGATTTCTTGGTTTCAGTCTGATTTGCTCATTTTCTTCAAATAACTGCGTCAGCCATTGCGGTAAGAACATGTCCTTCCCTTTACAGATAAATGTTTTTCTTTTTATTCCCGGTTGCACTTGTCACTCGAGGGCTGAATCCTATTTCTTTTTGTCACGCCTACACCTTTTTCTGGGTCTCAAGTGTCCTCTTGGCCCTTCATTTTGTCTGAATCCAGGTGCAATGTCAGAGTTAGAGGTGTCAGCAATTTGTTTTGTGATGGAGGAGGAGTGTGAAGTTGTGTAAAGTGCTTTCACCCGCAGAAGTATTCACCTGTTACAAAAACCAGTGTGATGTCATATTTAATGTCTTCCATTGTCTTGTTTTGAGCGAGGCAGCAATCACTCGTCAAGTGGTCAAACCAGAGAAATTTACGCTTCATCGGCTCTGACTCGTCATCGAAATCGAAAAAAAAAAAAGTTTTTCTGTCCTTTGTGCCAAAGCTTAAAATTTCACCTTTTTTTCACCTTTTTTTGGTAAACACACATCATTTGATACAGGTTATATACACGTGTATTCACAAATGGAGGTAATTAGGTGATATGTTCATTTCAGGTTGGATTTAAAACTATCACTTATTTTTTTTAAAAAGCAGTAGATATTTTTTCTGACTCCAGTGTGATTGGAAAAAGCCAAAATTCAGAGGCAGCACATCAGATTCAACAAAAACAGGCAATATTTCTACAAAAGTATTATTCGTACATCTTTAATTAAGGTTGGCATCATTGATTTTACTCAACAAGCATCTGAAAAATAATGTATGCAAGATCACAACTCTATAAGTACAGCGTCAGATGTTGTTGCCTATTACTTTTTGCATACACAGATGCAACATGGTTATTTGTATATGGCGTATAATAGCTTGGAATTTATTTTATGTCTTACGGGTGATGTGACGCTAGTAAATAAGATCTGCTTTAAGGAATTAACTCAAATTTATCTCAATCTGATTGTGGGTCACAATCAACAAAATTGTACGAAAAATATCAAAACCACAAACGATGGAAATAGTGTTGTGAAAAAAGTATTTTCTTCCTTACAGAATTTATTTATTTTTTTTTTTTTTTGTTTGTTTGTTTGTTTTTGTGTCACACCTAAAAATGAAATCATGACCAAACTCAGAAAGCTGATTTTTAATGACTTAGTTCATTAGGATACAAAGTTATGTGAACCAACCTGGTCTTATGAAAATGTAAGCGTCGTACTTATCGAATCATGAATTAACTTTGATTAGCCAGATCGTTTTTGGATAGCTGAGTCTAATTATTTAAATAGGACCTGTCTGTCTACATGAAGTAGACTGAATTTAGAGAGCAAATGAGGGGGAAAGAAAGTTGTAGAAATCAGCCTGGAAAATGTTACAAAGGCTTTTAAGTCTTTAGGACTCTGGAAAACCTTAGAGGGAGTCATCTGGATGACACAGCAGTGAAATTTCCAGCAGTAGCTGATCTCCAAGAGCACATCCAAGGGTCACAGAAGAACCCAGAACAAAAAGCCCTGCAGTCCTCACTCATCTCGGTTAAAGTTAGAGTTCAAAAGGAAATATAACAATGAGCGTTGTAAAAGTAGAACCACTGCTGACCTCCTGATGACTCTCAAGACTTTTAGGAGACAAAAGTGGGACATAAAGTTGTGCTTCTTCTTATATCTGGTGAAACACAAACAACTTTTAAGAAGTAAGTAAGGGGATAAGTGTTTGATCATCAGGAGGTGCTTTGCTGCTTCAGGATAAAGTCCGGTCATTAGTTTGTGACTTAGGTCAGAACAGGACATTAACCCGAAGCAGACATGACTGGCTGGACCACTCCCCAAAACAAACCCAGTGAAGGTTTTGGAGTGGCCAAGTCAGAGTCCTGGACTCCAATCCAGTGACATAACCATAACCATAAACAGATTGTTCATGCTCAAAAAGCCCTCCATGTGGCCCAAACAAAGCAATTCTGAAAACAAGAGTGGACCAAAATTTCTCCACAGAGCTGTAAAGACATATTGCCATTTACTGCAAATGCTTGATGGGGGTTGTTACTGCCGTGGGTGGCACAACCAGTCATTAGTTTGAGGTGGACAACTCTCTCACATAGGGTCAGTTTGGTTTGGAAAAGCATTTTCCCTTTGATTAGAAACATTTAGGTTGGAGTGACAATAAATCAAAAACGGTAAAAGTCTGTAAATGGGGGGAGAAAAGGGGCGATTGAACCAAAGTATGCAGGTGGAAAAAAGAAAAGAAAGGTCGGATTAAATTAGAGTTTTATGTCAAGAGCAATCACATCTGATTTTCTAATAGCACAGCAACACAAATTTGGTTTTATGCTTAAACTGTTCTCATCACATAAAGCCCGTTTGTGCTACGAAACACAATCCGATCAAGGTTACTGAAAATGTACAAAAGCTTCTGATATTCTTCATTTTCCCTGTACTTGATTTCACGCCATATCTGCGTATCATAATTCACAACCTGCTTCAACATGACAAAAAAGAACAAAGCACCACAGTAGCAGCGTCTGAAACAAAACTCCCCAGGTTTCGGCCCACCGCCCCTCCCCTCTTCGCTTGCGCTCGATGTGAAACCGCTCCCCGTATCTTTCGCAAGCTGTTTGGCTAACGGAGGTCACGGAGGATGTGTAGCGCATTTGGTCACGACGTGAAGGCATTAGCCGCTGCCAGCAGGTGTGTAATTATATATGAAAAAGGGTTTTTAAAGGGAGGGTGGCACAGAAAGAAAAGTAGGCCAAGACGAGTAGTCTTCAGAGAAGTCCTATTTATTCCTCACCCCGCTTCAAATGTGTGACTTCTTATTTGAAGTTGTGAAATAATCCAAGGTCAGTGTAACTATTTCAGGACTCCTAAAATAACATGAAACACACGGCAGCTACAGTAAAGTGTTCCCAACCCCAAAGCTCACATCCACAAACTTTGTAGTATTTTTATTGTGATTTAAACCAGACAAGGTGTGAAATCAAGTAAGGTTTCTGAAGTCATTTGCGAATAAAAATCCAAATTGGCCGGCATTTGTGTTCATCCCCCATTACTCTGACACACCAAAGGAAATCAGTGGTAAGAAAGTTGAACGTACAATTGTTGTTTTTCAGCTCCTCAGCAATAAACTACACATGTCATATTTTTATTGAGCTAATTACTTTTGGACATAATAGAACCAAAGCATCATCTTTACATTAATAAAAGACAGGCATACATTTTCCTACATGTTTTGCGTTGTTTTCCTTTTTCTTTTGTCTAAAAATGTGTATTTTTATTTTCTCAGCAACAAAAATGAGATATGCGTACTCTTAAAAAAAAAAGCCTTGTCCAAACAGAAAAAGTTAATCTGTAACAACCACCTGTGCAGTCAGGCTACATTTGTGCCATTCTTGAATTGTGGTTAGGGGTGTCACTCTAAATTATGCAAAGGGAAACAAATGGTTGCACTTTGGACAAACCGAGTTAAAATCAAGGCATTCGATAATTAAAATGTGGCGTAACATTCCATTTATTTCAGGAACTTTATTAATAAGTGAAACACATTTCAGAGATTAATTAGACAGAAATGAATGTTTAAAAGCCTTTATTTCTGTTAATTGTGATGATTTCCCACTTACAGGCAATAAAAATGTGGCGATTAAAATTAGAATATTACAATAAAAAGGTTGTTTTTCAAAAACAGAAATGAGGGCTTAATTAAAAGTATGCTTCATACTGATTTAGAGGTTATTTTCAAAAGGTGCTTTCAATCTGACGAAAAGGCATCATCTGAATGCATATTCAGATGATTCTTTGAATATTAATATGGGTAAAATGTCAGTGTAGATGTGTAAAGCTAGAAGAGACATAGCTGCTCTAATCTGCAATGAAAGGTGGTTCGATAAGGTGTTTGTATTCAACAAACAAAAGTAATCCACGTGTTTGATTTGTTTAAAAAAAAACACAGAAAAACATTGAATTGATGCATCTTTTTTTTTTCCCACTTCAGTTATTCAGTACTTTGTGCTGATTCATCATATGAAACACATTGAAATTTATGTTTGTCAAGCAACTGTTTTTAAAAATATCTAAGGCATTTTGCGAGGATCTATAAAGAGGTTTACATCTTGTTCCAAATTATTATGCAAATTGGATTTAAGTGTCATTAAGATTAAATTTTTTGTTGTGCTATTAAATTTATAGACGGTATTGTGTGTCAGGGCTCTTTGAATCAGTATAATTAATTTCAGAGAGCAGGTTGATTAGTTTGTCTGCTGAGCTCAATTAAAGGAAATCTACTTAAGAAGGATGTTCCACATTATTAAGCAGGCCACAGGTATTAAGCAATATGGGAAAGAAAAAGGAAAGTCATCAGATAGTGTGGTGCCGTATGAAAGGTATAAAATCATTAGATATTTAACAAAAACTGAAGCGTTATCATACTGTGAAGAGATTTGTGGCTGATTTAGAACAAAGATGGTTTGTACAGATAAATGCATAATGAGGAAGGTTTCTGCTAGACAAATTCATGGGATTAAGAGAGCAGCTGTTAAAATGCCCTTACAAAGCAGCAAACAGTTATTTGAAGCTGCTGGTGCCTCTGGAAAACTGAAGGTGGAGGATCCATCAGAGGCTTGCGGTGCTTCAACCTACCATTGCACTCCTAACCAGAGCTCACAAGCAGAAACGGTCGCAGTGGGTCCAGCCATACATGAAGATTAATTTTCAAACAGACTTTTTCACTGATGACTGCTGTGCACCCCTGGATGGTCCAGATGGACGCAGTAGTGGGTTGGTGGTGGACGGCCACCACGTCCCAACACGGCTGTGACGTCAGCAAGGAGGTGGTGGAGTCATGCCTTGGGCCGAAATCATGGGGCAAGAATCATTGGTCAGCCCCCTCAGAGTCCCTGAAGGTGTGAAAATGACCTCAGCAAAGTATATGAACTTTCTGACTGATCATTTTCTTTCATGGTTCAAAAAGAAGAGCCAAACCTTCAATAGCAAAATCATCTTCATCCATGACGATGCACCATCTCATGCTGCAAGGAATACCACTGTGTCACTGGCTGGTATGGGCATAAAAGGGGAGAAAATCATGGTGTGGTCACCATCCTCCTCTGACCTCTGACCTCAACCCTACTGAGAACCTTTGGAGTTTCCTCAAGCAGAAGATCTGAGGATGGGATGCAGTTCATATCAAACAGCAGCTCTGGGAAGGTTTTCTGACATCCTGCAAAGAAATTCAAGCAGAAACTTTCCACAAACTCACAAGTTCAATGGATGCAAGATTTGTGCAGGTGATAATAAAGAAGGGATCCTGTGCTAACATGCAACTCTGTCTGTTAAGATGTTTTTGATTGAAATAGCTTTTGATTTTAGCACATGTGACCACTTAATGCTGCACATTCAAAGAATGACAGTACTTTATAATCCATAAAATGTTTAGAAAATCTGCTGTGCATAATAATTTGGAACAGTACATTTTTAGTTTTCTATTTTTGAAAAAAATACTGTTCTCATTGGGAGCTTTGTTCAGTAAAATTTGATTTATACTGTAATAGTTCATGACTTGAAAATTATACTGACCATGATTTACATTGACCATTTAAGAAAATATCACTTGCATAATAATTTGGAACACGGTGGAGTTGGATAATCTAATAATATAGACATATAGTCTTTCTCCTGTGTGTCTGTTTACAGTGATGTGTGTGTCTGTGTGTGTTTTTCTTCTGTCTTTCAGGTACGGTGACATGGTGCCAAAGACGATTGTGGGGAAGGTGTTTGGGTCCATATGTTCTCTGAGTGGGGTGCTGGTCATCGCCCTGCCCGTCCCTGTGATCGTGTCAAACTTCAGCCGTATTTACCACCAAAGCCAGCGGGCGGAGAAACGACGAGCCCAGAGGGTACTGACCCACCCCCGACCACCAACCCCTTTCCTTCCTCTCCCCTTCTTTTTATAGTGTTTGTTTTGCTTCTCTCTGCCATTTTTCCTCTGTCCCTGTCTTATCCGCCTGTAACAGAACGACAGGGTAAACACTATCTTCCAGAATATTAATCTTTTATTGTGCTTGTGTGGATGTTCGCATCGGGACGGTCTCAACTTGCTTGACTGTATTTCAATGGGAGTCAGAAATAACAGAAGGGAAAGACGAAGCCTAAACAAATCATATATCTGCAGATTATCATGACAGCAGCTTTTAAAAAATATATATATATATATATATATACTATTCTTTTTTTTTCCCCACTTAAAGTGTTTGCCAAGGCAGAGTTTTCCTAATAGCAGATTTAAGCAGAGCTTCTCCCTGCCCAGTTCTGTTGCTGTCAGACAGAGACAGACCCAATTAGTGTGACAGACAGACAGACAGACAGACCGTCAGGGGCTAAAACAGAGGTTCTGTTTGTTCAAACAGAAAACTCGCCTCGCTAGAATCCGTGCTGCCAAGATTCGGGGCACTAACGCCTATATGCGCTACAAACAAAACGGGCTCCTGATCGACGCACTGGAGGAGGTAACGGCGCCAAGCAGCAGCATGGGGGCTGACCGACCTGGGTCCTCGCTGACGCTTGCATGCCGCTTTTTGCTCGAGGAGGGACTTTGGGCTGGAGGGAGGCTGGGAGGGGCATGCCACCAAACACACACGCAACGTGGAAGTTTGGGAGGGGCTTCTCATGCAGTGACATAGGGGGCCGATGTCATTCCAGTGCTTCAGTGTGATCGTCCTCTCTCTTGCATCAAACCTTTCGGCTGCAGCATCGACATGAACGCTATTCTCTCTGTCCCATACAGCAAGAGGGTTTGAGTGTGGGGGGGCTTTGAGGGCAGGGGACTGTTTCCTGCCAGTGGAACGCAGTCACACTGACTCATAATCAAGCTCTGCATGTTTGTCCAACAGGGTTTGGAGGGGAAGGAGGGAACCCCAAAAAAAGGGGGGCCTTGTCGGAGAGCGCGTCGAGCCATGGAAGCTGTGTGCTCAGCCTGCATCTCCTCTAAACTCTGTGTTTGATCTGTGTGTGTGATTTCTTGAGCATCCAGGTTGTAGACTAATGCAACATGCCGTCCATCCCAGAGCCGCGCAGAGCTTCATCAACTATGTGTGTGTGTGTGTGTGTTTTTTTTTAATCAGTGTGTGGTGGTGTTTTAGTTTGAAACTTGTGCTTTGTTTGGAACAATGTGTTTGATCTGTGTCGAGGTGCGCCACTGCTGTTGCTCTGAAATGAGCTTAGCTTGAATTCGACCATCATCGCCCATTTTTGTACGAAAAGAGAAACAAACAAATGATCCTCCGTTTCAACTGGAGATGCAACGATCTGAGATTTTTTGGTCAATTTTGGGAGGTTTTGCAATGCTTTGAACGGTTGACACCAACTTTAGCAGACTCTGCATTCTGTTAGTTTGATTTTGAAATGATTTCATCCAGCCAACCTGAATCCATCCAACTCGTGTCGTTGGAAATGCAACGAAACAAAAATAACCGCATCAATCTTATAAACAAAAGTTATGTTTTTTGGGGGGGTTTTTTTACATTTTATTAAAAATGGCTTGCCAAAACATCCTTGTACTCTTCTTGTAAATAATAAAAATCAAATTAGTTGCTGTGTTTGTACTTTAATGATCGGTCTTTGGTGCTGAGTCTGGTTGGAAGGCCGCCATGCTGTCACTCTAATTTTTAACTCCCTTCATAAATTTTCTATCAGATTGAAGTTGGGAATCTGGCCGACACACTTCAGAAGACGGATAAATGAATAAAAATAAAATCAGAAGAGTCCTTTAACGTGAAATCTGGTGAATTATTTTGAGCCTAATTCCTTAAATAACCCTAAAAGTATTTTTTTCAACCTTCGCAGCAGAGGCAACAACAACACAGTGACTGTTGGGGAGCAGCGAGTGTTAAGCAAGATTTTATTTTTCCCAAAATAAAGACAAAATGTTTCCAGGGTTGACAGCATATACATTGCTGTTAGCATCTTATGTTAGTATGTCAGTTTTTTTCTTTTTCTAAACTTTGGATGGAATATAAAAAGTAAACATGACGCGGTTCAGAAAAATAAAAACTTTATTTTTATTGTTGCTGTCACACTAAAAGCTGCTGTTCCTTCCGTTTACTTTTTGGGACTGTAAATATTTTTTGCAGCAGTAACTGTGAAACATTTTATTAGTCGTCTTTCAGCCAGCTGAGTGGCAGTGCACAGACATTGGTGGAGTAGAGGTCCACTGATGCAATTTAATTCTTTTGTTGCATCTCAATGAAAACTATTTTAACCATAGAAATTGTATCATAGAAGATACAATTTTAATTGGTGGTAACTATCAACGTCACCAAACAACCAGTATTTTGTTTCGTCATGAAGCAAAACGTTCACACATTTTGAAGTCCAGCTCTTGTTTGGATCAAAATCCAGTTTTCTTCAAGAAAAAAAAAAAAGCAAGTCAGAGGAAGCACAAATTTTATCCTTTTGACTTAGTTTAAAACACCCAACTTATGCTAGAAATAGCTATCTTTGTGTCATTTGCACTCAGTAACAATTTCCGCACCGAAAAGACTTATGATTTAGCACCAACTAGGCCAAACGTAATATTACTGCCCTCAGTTTCTGCCTGCCAGGTCACCAGTCAGGGTTAATCTGTCTGAAAATCATCCAGCTCCAGCCACCGGCCGATCTCTCTGTGCATCTCTGCAGTCAGCCCAAGTTTCCATGCATCTAATGCAGTAGATTGGCTGCCAAGCTACAGATCAGCATTTTAACTTCAGTGCTTTGCCTTTTTTCTTTTCTTTTTTTTTCTTTCCCCACCGCATCACTGCAACTGGTTGTTCATTTTATAGTCTGAGCCTGCTCATCTACACTGCAGCTTCTTTTTCTTCTTCTTCTTGTCTTTGTCTGTTTTAACTTTGTGTTTTCCAAGGCCTCTAAGGAAGCAGGGCAAGCCCTGGTTGGAAAGGCGGCCAGCCCTCCGTTTGAGAGCCAACATCATCATTTGCTGCACTGCCTGGAGAAGACGACGGTAAGAATCGTTTTCTTAGTTGAAGAAAAGGGGTTTTTGTTTGTATGTTTTAATGTTCACAGCAAGTGCTCACTGGCAATAGAAGTAAATGCACAATTAAAAATTGATTTCTGCAGCAAGATTTTATCAAATAAAAAATAAAAAAAACATGTCTTCTAGTCATCTTTAGTCTGCGTTAATCAGACTCTGGTTCATTTGTCTAGAAAGTCCGGTTCGTTTGTGGAGGTGTGAACGCGCAAACTCTGATGTGGACCCAAAAACTTAACTTCGGTCCACCTAAAAACCTAGGTTTTGGTTCGGTGGCAGTGAACCGTCATGTGGTTTGAATGTACAGTTGCAAGTGGACCAGAGAACGCTCCAAAACCAGGAAGCGGGCTGCAGCGCAGAGCATTCTGGGTAAATGCAGTCAAAACAAGCGTGTGAGTCTCGCGCTAACAGGAAAAAAGAGAAATGGCTCGCGGTCTTTTGCCAAAGACAAAACAAGTCCTACAGCCACTAAAATCTGCCGCCACTCCGTTTTTGTTTACATTTAGTGGAGAAGGAAGCTCAGCGTCTTCTTCAGAGGTTTTCATGTTGATTCTTGGTGCGGCGCCTCCTCAGGCGGGGGGAGTGAACAGGTTGTTCAAGGGGTCGCGAGAATTTCACCTTTCATAAATTCATTTCCTTTACTGAATCTTTTTCTCCTTTGACGTTTTCCGTCATAAGTTTGAGCGTGAATTCATTTTAACTTTAGCTCAGTCTTCAACTCGCTTTTTCTTTCTGAGGTACGAACTGGAATGAGGGCAATGTTGTGAGCTTGTACAGGAGGGCTAGCTGTTAGCATAACGCCGCTTTTAAAAATGTCTATTTTCAGTACAAATCATAAACAACATAGCAGATCTGCAGGGAACATTGTTGAGACTTGAAATAAATATCTTAATGAAGCACATCGCGAATGCTTGATGTTCTCATGTATGCCTCGTATGTTTTTTTGCAGTCGGACAGAATACACTATAACATCTTTGAAGGGGAAAATAATGAATAAACAGATGTAGTGCCGAGAACGCTGCTCTGTTGCCATGAGCTTTACGTGACGTCACCGGAGGCATGCGAGCACAAAAAAGCTTGAACTTCATCTTGATTACATTTACTTTAACTGATTAACTCCACGTTGATATTGAAATTATATCTAAAGAGATCAGCTTTAAAACGTGCGTCCAACGGAAAGCAATAACTTTTCCGTCTTCCAATTTTCTTATTAAAGTAACCAACTTTTCACATTTCCATCTGCAATTTTTTTTTTTTTTTTTTTTTTAAAGAAAACCACAGTTTGATGACATGGTTCACTTTCATGTAAAGCCGTTTCACTCCTGCAGTCTGGGCTGCATTAGTCAGTCGCGCCAACTTGTTACAGGAAGATAAAAATAGAAACAAAGTGACGTTTCCGTCCACGTTCCTACTGTAGAATCTATTTTATGTGCAGCGCTGGTTTAAAAATAGCCGTCGGTGGGATTGGGAAACGTGTCGTCGCTTTTTCTCGTCTTTAGGAACGAGATGACGCGACTCTGCCCGCCAGTTGCCTTGTTTTCCTCCTTTGTTTTATGCCACCTATAATTCAGAGATGAAAGAGCCTCTTTAACGCCGGTGACATACAGTGGCACAGGTTTTTTGTTTTTGTTACCCCCCCTATTAGCCGCTGCAGCAGAGACGTGCAGAAAGCGGTGACTCAGTGAGTGTGGGGGGATTCTCCTGCCACATAAAGGTTACATACAGCATTCAGATGGGCTGCGCAAATGTTTACATTAGGCCTCTTGATGTGCATTGTAGATAATGGAGAGACGAGCTGAAGTATGAGAGCGAGCGGAGGCGTGATTCGGGGGGACGGCACCCGATCCGTCCCTCGCGGTGTCCCCCTGCCACCTGCTGGCGGGAGCTGCAACGCGTCTCCACGCTGACCTTCAAGTTCTGCTCGTTTGTCACAGGGATAACAGTCGTGTTCACACAGATGGCACCTAATACGGACATCTGGCCCAATATAGTCCCACTCCCTTGATAATTCATTTTTCCCCTCTCATCTATAGTAATGTTAGTTTTTTTTTTCTTGGAAGCATCTTTGCTCGTTATTTTTGTACGTGCTGGACGCCGATGTGGAAAAGCATCCCCACTGAATGCCAAGTTTTAACCCCCGTTTCCTCTCCTCCTCCTCCTCCGCCAGAATCACGAGTTCGTGGACGAGCAGACGTTCCAGGCCAACTGCATGGAGATCTCGGTGGTGAACAAGTCGGGCTCGCGCACGTCCTCGCTGTCCTCGTCGCCGCGCGGCCTCGGCTCCTGCTGCTCGCGGCGCCACAGGAAGAAGAGCAGCTTCAGCCTGCCGAGCGCCAACAACCAGGAGCTCAGCACCATCCAGATCAGAGAGCGGCCCGTGTCCAACAGGTGGGGAACGGTGACGTGTTCGCTTGCGAAGCGAGCGCGAGGCTTCGGCCTGGTTTTCATTATGCCGGGATGAAAAGCGAGTGGTTCTGTAACGTATCCACGTTTCTTGAGCCTTTCCGGAAGTCCTGTCACTTTTCTACAAACGAAGACGTCAAAACGTGTCCGGGGGTTGGGGTGGCGTTTACTGTGATCCTCCTCCAGCAAATCCGCCCGCACGGTCAGAAGGCGCCTAATTAGTAAATGGGGTCCAGCTGTGTGTAATTTAATCTCATTATGAATGCAGCTGTTCTGTGACGGTCCTGAGAGGACGTCGGTAGACAAACCGCATGAGGACCAGGTGAACGCAGCGCAGGGAGTAAAGTTATGGAGTTTAGAGCAGGTGCAGGCTTTAAAATACAGAACATCAAGTTCTGACCATCTCCGCGAATTTTTTTTTTTCCAATCCGACACCTTGCTGGCAAAGAGAGCGTTAATCAGAAAGTGTCCGTGAGGCTTTGAAGCTCATTAAAAGCTCATTTCTTTAAAGAAATCTCATTAAAGGATTGCTTCAAGCCGTCTGGAGGAGACTGCAAACATTTGGAAGAAGGTGCTCTGCTAACCTCAAATGAAGACCGATACTGTAGACAACGCCAAACACATCTTTTCCACTGTAAAGCATGGTTGTGGTAGTATCATACTGTGGGCTTGCTTTGGTTTCAGTAGGAACATACATGAAGCCAGAGCTGCGATGACGAGATTAGAACAGTGCTTTTCAAAGTAGGAAAGTTGGAGGGAAGAAGAAGAAAAACAAAAAGCAAAAATTAAAGTATTTAATCCAATTAATTTCTAAACCGTAATTTTATTTTTATTTTTTTATTTTAATTTTTTTTTTAGATAAAATCGAAATTCTGGTTTTGAATAATTATTTACAGCATTGTCTGTCGGGAGTCTGCAGCTGCTTCAGAGACCAGGGGTTTATCTCACAGCCAGTTCACGTGTTAGGATGGCCTAAACAAAGTTCAGAGCGAAATCCAATGGAAATTTGTGTTCAAATAAGTTTTCAGTTCCAATCTGACTACTCTTGGGCTGTTTGGAAGAAGAAGAAAAAAAAAAAAAATACAAGTTTTCTACATGTGCAAAGCTAGAAGGACATATTCCCAAAGGCTACTGCAGCAAGAAGTGCTTCTACAGAGCAGCTGTAGGGGAGCTGAATGCCAATGAAAGGTAAACTACTCCAAGTTTTTGTTGCTTGAAAACCATGTGTACTTTTTATTTCCACTTACAAATTTGTACGTTTTTGTGTTTGTCGCATTAAAACTGAAAAAAAACAACCGGATTGACCTTTTTGTGGGGGGGGGGTGGAAGATAAAACGTGGGGGGGAAAAAACATTAGGTAAGAGAACTTTAAAAAAAAAGAAATGAATGGCACCATTAATATGTAAATAAACACTACTATCATCGTTTCCTGATTTAGAGAGCATTACTGAAGATGTTGCAATGTATAACAAGTAACATCGCCCAAGAAACCTAGACAGCCTGCACACAAGAAATAGTGCTGCGTAGTGAGAACCTTCTGGCCCCCAGGCGCTGGTTCTGTAGTGGAAATCAGTGCCTGGTCTTGACACATCTGAAGGCTCCTGCTTGAGAGATGACATTCAGATACTAAAATGAGAAAGCTTAACAAACGTTTTCACATTTTTCTGGAACTGAAGCGACACGCAGCGCCGTCAGCGAGGCGTCTTCCTTTCCTTCCTTCCCACCCCACGGTGTAACAGCGTGGCCGCGTACGAGGGAACGCTTTAAACGGATTTGGCTGCAAATTGGACTTTTCGTTCTGAACAACAAAAAGTGGAAAAGTAACATAACATATGAAAAGTGTGCTATTTGGTTAAGCTGCCCAAATCCTCTGTCATGAAAGACTAAGAAACACTAGAGCAACTGATCCCTTCAGTTACCGTTACAGAGCTAAAAGGGATGATGTAACACAGGGGTAAACATCTTCCTGTCCCAGTTTGAGAACTGTTGACGGTGTCAAAGTCAAACCCGGCATGAATTAAAAATGAAGTTTTCTGTGACGACTTTTGATATGCCGCACTTTTTGACAGCGGCGTTCATGCAGCAGGCACTAAACATCGACTCTGAACAGGGGGGGAAGAAAAAAAAGATAAAGACTGCAGCGTGGGAACCTGTGTTGTGTGTTCGTGTAACAGGCAGCTTCATGTGCTCCGGAAAAGAAGTCATTCCGATTGAATCGCTTTCACATGCTGCAGGGTTTACAGTCACAGACTTAAACAGGTTTTATGCTGCACTGAAAGTAAACGCTGAGCTCTTTTTGCCAAGACGCCCCTCGATAAAATGAGGTGCAGCCGAGTGCGTTCAGAGTCCCCCTCCCCGTCAGACAGGCTGAAACGGAACATTTTTGCCATCCATACAAAGTGCTAAGTGTGGCAGAAAACTCATATTGCATATCGGCTGGAACAAACCTTCACCACAGTGCTACAACACGGTGACATCAAAATGATTTGAGGCTTTTGTTGTTGCTAAATCAAAAAAAGGAAGAAGAAGAAAGCCTGTAAAACACTGGGTTCAGCAACCCTAAACATACAGCCATGGTCACAATGCAGTGGTTTAGATTAATGCATATTTAGAATGGCCCAGTCAAAGTAAGCAAAAACTACTTAAAAAGCAATTGTACACAGCTTTGCGTTGGTCGATTTGATCAAATCACACAAAACGCAAGTAGCAAAAAGTGTTCGACAGTTAAGAGTGAACTTTCAATTGAGACGCTTGATCATCTGCAACTTCTCACAGAGACACAATCTGTTCCCATTTAACAGACAGAGTATATGAAAAGAAAAATGTTCACAGCCGAAAAATAAAATCTGATTTAAGCACCAGCAAGACGACTCCTATTTTGCCATCCAGGCGATGATCAAAGTAAACAAGATGCGTCGCTCAGGCGTTGCTCTGGGTTTTTGTTGGATTTCCACAGAGCGAACGCAAACCGATACCATTCATCTGCCGATAATAAGGTGTTAGGTTTGTCCGTTTTCTTCATTTTTAAAGCGCAGCCGTGTTCTGTCATCACCAGATTACAAAGGCTGCACAGAAAATCTGAAGAAAAAAAAACACCAAACAGTGAAAGCAAAAACATTTCACTTTCATAAATGCAGTCCAGTAAATTGCTTCTTTTATTGTATTTTTTATGAACTCTCACAAACGGAGAGAAAGTTAAAAAAAAAAAGCACATTTCTTAGAACTTTCCGTCACAAAAGCTTTTGTGTCCTTCGTGGAAATTGACTCCCGCGGCTGTAAAATATTCCACAAAAGTCGACTGCCTACTAATGCTTCTCATGGTCAACTGACTCTGCCGGTTTTCCTCCTCAGCCGCTCCAGCCTGAACGCCAAACTGGATGAGACGGTGCCCTTGAAGTGCGACGAGGCTTACATCTCCCCGTCCATGGTCCGGCTTTCCGCCCCGGTGGCGACCTCGTCTGACGACGCCTCCACCGCCACCACCACATACTCGCAGAGCAACATTGTCCGAGTATCTGCCTTGTAGATGTCGCACCTGCCTCGCCTGATCAGCCCAAACTGGTCTCGAGAAGCACCAGATGCTGAGGAGAGGGACCACCGAGCATCAACCTGCCATAACCGAGAGGGATTATAAACTTGACAGCGGTTGGGATTTTATTTTTATTTTTATTTTTTTTATTATTTTGAAGTTGTGATTTCATCTGATGTCAAACTTTGCATGGTGTTACAACAGAAAACACACACACACACAAAAAAAAACCCCAAACAAACAAAAAAAAAAACTTTGAGGACCCCCCGGGCCGGAGTTTGATGTTGAACCAGCAGATCTTTGCTTCATTAAGCACATCAAAGCGAGGAGGCGCTTGGAATGACTGTCATCGTTGCCTAAAAAAAAACAAAAAAACCCAAAAAACCAACAACTTTATTTTTCAATATGTGACGTAGATGTGTTTGCTGTCTCTGATTCAAAGGCGGGAAAAGTCTCGAGATCGTTCTCGACAGCCTCCTGGCGATAAAGCACACGTTTTCCTCGCCGTCTTTGTGAATATGGATTCACCCTCCATGTCGTTCCATTTAAAGCACCTCTTCGATTGAAAACGCTTTCTTACCTCCCCCCCGCCCCGCTCACTGTTGTATAAGTCCAAAAACGACGGACGCCCCACCGGAACGCGTCGCTGTGTGTGAATATCCTCGAACTGACTCTCGAAACCGGTCGGCGTCATCGCCTGACAGATGAAATCACACGACTCTTCCCGACATGTGCAAGTGAAGGTTGAACGACCAAATCTGTGTTAGATTTCCACATTTGCCATCCTGGGTCAGTGTGAGAGCCGCCTGTCGGTAGTTAACAGTTACTGATAACCATACAGGGTACACATTAGCTAGGGCACAAGTGAATACGTGAACGTTTCCGGCAAAACTTTACTAACCTGGATGTGGACGAGATGCTGGCACCGGCCTGCGAAACCTTAGGAAAGGACATCGACCGACTTCCTCACAACGACTCGGTTTGACTCCATTGTGTTTCAAAGCACCACTTTGTATATTTTTCATACTGTAAATATTTCTCAGTTAGGACTTTATCAAATGCATCTGAAGTTGGCTCCTCTAAGTTCTAGATTTAGTTTGAAACAGTTGTTGGCAAAAAAACAAAAAAAGAAAACTCTTTCTGTCTGTTACCTGGTTGAATTTAATGATTTGCATGCTGTCATTGCAGAATTATGTTTTAATTAAAGTGTGTGTCTGCTTCTTGTTGGGAGGTTTGTTTCACTGACGGCCGGATTAATGGGCTGGAGCACAACGGAGCGGCGCGGGTGTCCGGATTGTAAAGTGTGCTTTTAATGAAATACAAATCTTGTCATGGACTGCGCGTGTAAGGGTAAAGACAAGGGACACATTTATCACACATTGTGCATTTGGTGCAGTGGATAGAATAAACAGTGCAGATCTGCTGAAGCATCTATGAAATGACCCATGTCTTTTTCTTTTTTTTAAAAAAATACTCTTCTTAACCCCTGGTAGTGTTGGTCACCACAGCAGTTTTCTTCTGTATGCATCAGGGTGTTGATGTAATAATAGCTGCATGTACAGTTGAAACCAAATATTTACACCATTTAAAAAGACACACAATATTTGTTCTCATTGATTGCAATGAAAAAAAGCACAAATGTTCCTGTTTTAAGTCCAAAATGAACAATTCAAATTAAATCTATGTGGAAATATACATTTAAGCAACTCAGGACATTAACAAGTTACATGTATAGATAAATATCATGAAGCTAATGTTTCATCTCATTACAATGACGGATCCCGGAATATTTTTTACTACTGTTGTTTAACACAAATATCTGTGTCTGTTTTTATCTGTCCTTCACAATAATTTGTCAAATTCCTCTTTTAAGATCCATTTTTCATGAGAGGGGTAAAAACTATAATATCTTCCCTGTTTACTCCAGGTGTGTGTGTGTGTGTGTGTGTGTTTTGCAAAGATTGGATCATAAGGAGGAGCTGCTATGGAACATGTGAGGACCTGCTGGCCCAGCAGTGGGTCCTGGCAGCGGGGTCTCTGGAGACACATGAGCTGACCTCAGTGATTGTTTGACGCGGAGCTCTGTGGCGCCGCCCTGCTGAGCCGAATGTCGGTGTAAGCGGCTCCTCACAGCATGCAATGCCGCCGCTCTGCAGCGTTTAGCAAGCGCTGAGAAGCCAGCAGGTGGAATATGGGAGAAAGCATGGAGGCGTGTAAAACAAAAGACCTCCTATAACCTCAATGTAAAAAAAAAAAAAATCCCCTTACCAAAGGGACTTGGATTAGTTTTTTTTTTTTTTTTAATCAGGCTCTATGCACTACGTTACATAAGATGTGTAACACTGTGCCTTTAAAAAACAGTTTTTACACCACTAACTTCTTCACATTTTGTCATATTACAACTCCTCTTTCATTTGACAGATTGTGTTTTCTAAGGAATATAAAACATGTAAGAAAAAAACCCAAACTTTTGAAGGTTCTCTGTTTTCAAGACAGGATTATCTTGACAAGAGTGTATCATCAGGTTTCAATGAAACTCAAAACGGTTCCTGCTGTGCTTACAGAAAATTGTGCTTAGTTTTGATGCAGTTATTGAATATGAAAAAAATGAGCTATTTGGTGTTTGACCACTTATTGAAAAAAACATAAATTCCATCAGAAAGGACAAATTTGACGACTGATCTCAGGCTCATTTATTGGTGAATCTCTAGTTGAAAGCTTTAAAATTTCAATGTGTCTTATTTAGATTTTCTCAGTCAAGAAAAACAGTAATTCTCAGACGATAGATAAAAACTGATGTGAATTTTTATTTTGCCTCCTTTTGAAGTAACACCCCCAAATACAATCCAATGCAGTTTTCATAATGTCCTGAACAGTAATTAGAGTCCACATGTTTGTATTTTCATCCCGAATTTAGCAAATGAATCACATTTATGACCTAAGCCTTCTTTCACTCCATAATTTAGCCAATCACCCAACGTCCTCATGAAACACTTTGGAGTTTGTCGCTGTAAATTGACCATGCGTGAACTAAATCACACTTTTAAGGGCGCCACAAATCCAAATGTGTGCGTCCAGTTTTATCAAAGTGTAAAAGTCAGAGATGTCCTCACTTCCTGTAGAATCTGGATTTAACCCAGCTTCTTAGTTTGTAAAACTCTGAGCGAAACTGCGGGTTCACTGCAGCGTATATTATCGGGTCGCTCAGGGATGTGATGCAGGAGACAGACACTGACAGGATCTCCATGTCTTGAATGACTGGCATCTGGGAGGGGGGAGCAAACAGATAAAACATTTGTGTGAGAGCTCAGCTGGGTTTCAAGCACACATATACATTCCTTCTGATGAAAGGGTCCAAATGTGCCTTTTGCTCTAATATTTTGCACGATAATGTCTTCTGGATGTCCTGTACGAAGCTCACACATGGACTCACCTGCATTTTTCTGTTTTTGTGGACAAGAAAATTCACCAGGATGGTTGTGATCAGCGGCAGCCAGAACAAAAGGAAGGTTATGATGATGTACCCGGCACGTTTGGCCATTTTAGTTTCCTTCCTTTTCCTTGCTCTCTCCTTGCTGGCCTTCGAAGGCATGACGCAGACAGCCCCCTCCAACTGGACCTCCTGGTTTACGGCTTCATTACTTTGGACAGGAGGCGGCGGAGGCTCTTGATGTAGCGTAGGCGCTGCCTGTGTCTCTCCTCCGGTGCTGTTGTTTTCTTGTTTCAGGCCAGTCAATAAGACAGAGGTGGATTTAGGGAGCTCTGATTGAGTAGATGGTACAATAATGAGGCTGTTCTCTTTGACTGGACTTTCAGGTTTTGGGCTTTCTCCGGTCTGATTTTCTGGATTAAGGCTTCTTGACTTCTCCTGCGTCTCTCTGTCAGCAGGCATATCCTGATTAGAGGCTTTTGCTTCCGTTTTGTCAGCACTGCTTTGCTCCGTTTCTAACGTTTTCTCCACGGTCTGCAGTGCGTCCTGCGCCGCAAGAGGGTGGAGTTGTTCCTTCTCCAAGTGACTCATCTCTACTGTAATTTTTAACTCGGTTTTTCTTTCAGGACTAATGGAGGCGCTTTGTGGGCTACCCTCCGAGGTCAGGAGGGAATTTTTACCAATTGCACTTGGTTCAACAACACTTGTACTCAGGATCTGCTTGTTCTCACATTTGTCTTGCCCATTTTCCACTGTAGGGGTGTGCTTGTCTTCCTTTGAGTCTTTTGAAGGAACAGAAGTGCCTTCATCGAATATCTTGCGATTGTGTGATCTCAGTAGAGCAAAAATGCGAGCGTAGAAGCCAGTGATCACCCCGAAACAGGACACCCAGAGAGGGAGCAGCACGTAGAGACCAACGGTGTCGTAGGTCGAGGACGTTCCTCGTTGGCCCTCTTTACATCTAACGTACACAGGTGAGTCTTTCAAGAACACCTGACAAACGGCAGCCACCGAAACTCCCAGGAGCCACGTGAAAGGAATCAGTGCCATCATCCGTCTTTTTCGTTGACTTGTTTTGAAGGGATTCGCAATCGCCTGGTATCTCTCTGCGCTAATGCAGCCCAGCGTCGACAGCTGGATGCAGCAGCTGAAGGAGAAGGAGGCCATTTGCGTTTCACAGATCAGACGGTCCACATGCCCCCCACGGTGCAGGGTCACGATGACGTGCAGCAGAACCGGGCAGTCGACGGTGCAACGCAGAAAGTCCACGACGGCAAGGTTCACCACCAGCGCGTTGACGGACGTTTGCAGCGACTTTTGGTGACACACCGCCAGGATCACAAAAACGTTCGCCGCTGTCCCCACAGCGGAGGTGATTAGCAGAACAAAACTGTTTGTCACCACAAGGGTGAAGTCGATGTAGGGCTCCCAAACGGTGATGTTCCCGGAGCCTCCTGTAGATGTGAGCGGCCCTCTCATCTCCGAGTTCAGAGAATCAACATGCTCAGCTGGCTGGCTGAGCAAACATCAAGCGTGCTCCTCCGGTCGCACACCACCTCCGATGAATGAATAATTGGGGGGGGGAAGCAGCGGCATGGACGGCTTCCTCCAAAGTACCCGCCCTTTTCATTATCACTCCGCAGCACCAGTGGGTCACCTGGGAGTCCTTGCTGTTCACATTCATTAAAACCTCTGCGGTGTATTCACAGCTGAGACAACTGGGGGGCAATGAGAGACGGCTGCTAATTGAAAAGCAGTTATGTCACTATTGTCTCATCTCTGACATATACGACTTCATAAAATCAAATCAGGCATTCAGGTTTGAAAGAACGGATGCATGGCCCTGCATGAAGAGGGTTCACAGCCCTTGAAGTTCACCACATTACAACCCCAAACTCAAGTGAATTTGCTTGGGACAGTGTGAGACAGATATACGCCACACATTTTCATACAGCCTACTTGAGTTATTACCTTATAGACACATTTCTTGCTGTAATTACAGAACTTTAGTTTTATTTCTCTATCATGTAAAGACTGAACGCGACTATTGTTCTTCGTTACCGAGGAGCTGAAGCCCAGTGATATTAGCTGGACAGCTTCTGTGATAAGGATCATCCAACTAGTACCAAAGACTTTTATTACTTAATTTATGTCTGGAATTTGATTGGGTATGACTCTGCTTAGATCCAAATCATTTTATTGTAGCCCTGGTTCTTTGTTGTTGCCCCCGTTTGAAAGCGAACCTGCTCTCAAGTCTTTTTCCATCTCCAGCAAGTTTTCTACCTGGACTACCCTATTTAGCTCCGTCCATCTTCCAATCCACTTTGACCAGCTGTCCCCCGCTGAAAATAACAGCTCCCCCACCGCATCATGCCGCCACCACCTTGCTTCTCCAGGAGGCGTTCAGGGTGTTGGTCAGTGTTGGATTCCTGCCATTTGGCGTGTCACCCAGAAATCTCCGTTTTGCAGAGCACATTCTTAAAAATGTTTTCTCTGCCTCCCGCATGCTATTAAGGCCCAATTTGTGGACATTTCAACTTATATTTATCATGATGTTGTTTGTTCTTTAATGTTCTCTGACAAACCTCTGAGGACTTCACAGAACAGCTGGATTTATATTGAGCTAAAATTGCATACAGTGCGACTCTATTTACCAGCAGAGTCACCCCTAATAGCAATTTTTGATTGTCAGCGTAAAGAGAACTGAAAACATTTGCCCTCCATGCTTTTTACATGTGGAAAATGTTGATGGTCAGTGTTAATAAAGCAGCCGGAAATGTGATTTATTTTTTTGTTTTAGTCTATTTCATGCAATTCAAATAAAGGAGCCCGAATTAAAGTTTGAGGACGTTATGTGAAAACGTTTGGTAACACTTTATTTGAAGGGGTGTGCATAAGACTGACATGACACTGCCATAAAAAATACGTAACACCTGTTATGATCATGGGGTCTTCGTGAATGTCTATGACTGTTGCCATGAAGTGTCATTCGATTAATGATATTTACCAATTAATGCAAAGTTGGTCATTTTAGTGGACTTTTAATGCAACTTTTCATACAACTTTGCAATAAAAGTGTCATCATTTACAATTGACCTTTCGTGACAACAGTCGTAAACATTCATAAAGACTCCTTCACGTTCGCAACAGGTGTTATGTCATGTTTATGACAGTGTCATGTCAGTCTTATGCACACCCCGTCAAATAAAGCGTTGCCAAAACTTCTAGAGGAGTAAGAACCTTTGCAAGTTGCTGAAGCGCGGTGACGAGCACATGATCGGCTGCCCGTTTAATTTGATTCTGAATTTGAGGAAGGTTGACATGGGCAATGCCAGTTGGATGAGTTAAGAGTGGGAGCAATGCTGCGGGATTATGGTTGCATGTTCTGTAATCCTGTTTGGAGATACAGTGTGAAATGCTCTTTGCTTCAAATGTGGAAGCTTACGGGCCGTGATAAATCTGGGATTAGATCATCACAATAAGATGCAGTCTGGACCATCAGGAACGCTACGCCGAGGAGAAATCTCTGACGAAAACTAAAACTCTCGGAAAATAAATTGCCTTTCATTTTGTTTCCATCACGACAGCATGAACCCAAACGTGATATGTGCAGAATTAAAAGATGCAGCTTTCATTATGAACTCAGCTCCGCTGTTTCTGCAGGAAGCAGAACGGGGAGCAACACTGACAACATCAAACCAACACTTCCCAATAAAGAGCCACTTCAAATATCTGGAGATCTGAAGATCCGGCGCAGCTAATTCTCTCACACTGAAAGAGGTCACAGACTGTTTGACCTAAATCTCCTCACGCCAACTCCACAAAAAGCAGCACCCTCCACCATCACTGTCGCATTCCTCGCTTCTGAGAGGCGAAGCTGATCATGTGTGCGTGGAAGTGGGCCCGCGTTGCTCCGGCCACGTGTTTTTGGACCGTCGTCCTGTTGAAAAGACCGGTAATGATCCATGCTGAGTTTTCTAACGGAGGTCACCAGATCATGTTGTTTAAAAATGTCCCATTTGGAAAGATGAATGATGCCGCTCCTGAAAGGTTGCCATGGTTACCCACTGAATCGATTTAGCATGGAGACAGCATCTCACGATTGTTGAGATGACTCGGTTACAACAGGATGCCGTTTTGCTTCAGAGATTGTTTTTTTTTTTAACCACCGTCCAGTTTATTGTTTTCAGCTCCAGCTGATTTAAAATGTCTAAATATAACTCTAATAGCAAAAAGCTCATTGTTTTTTGAAAATATATATCTACCTTATCCATATCCATATAATCCTTATTGCATCTTTGTCTAAAAATGAACCTCTATTTAATCTAACAGAGGTTAGATTAAACAGAGGTTAGATTAAACCCAGTTTGGAAAAGTTTGTCATTGAAACACGAGTTAAGACGACTGTCAGCCTTGATCATCATTATAGACTTAAGCAGAAATGATCACAAAGAGATTGAGATTTTCAAGCATTCCTGGATTAGGATTATGCCGTAAAAGGGGAGTTATTTTAAGACTTCTCGAGGATCTACTTTTTCCTTTCTTATTCAGTGATAGTTCAATCTTCGCAGACAGTTTCGTCATTCCACGTCTGAGACAATTGGATATTTTGGGGGGCTTTCGAATTAAATCTGACACAACAGATGACGTCTCTGTCACTTCACCGCTGAAGCCTGGACGAAGTGAGGCTTCAGCGTGTTGGACTTGATTAAAGTTTGAGTTCTGTTCACATGATTTGCAGTGAAAAGGTGAATTTTTTTTTTTTTTTTTCCTGCACACCGACTGCATAAGATTGAAATCATAGCGACATGCAGGGGCTGCAAGTTTTTGTGCTGCTGCTGTTTGGCTCACAAGTATCGGGATGTAATCACCATAAATGCAGCGCTGGACCTTTCTGTAAGTATTGATCAGAGGGCGAGGCTGATTTCTGCTGACTCTAATCTATTTTGCTTTATTAGTTGTTGTTGTTGTTGTTGTTTTTTTTTTTTTTTTAATATTCTTACATTAATAGTTCTTAGATCATCAAGAGAGGCTTTCAGAGGCTTTGTGTGTTTATGGGATAGAGCGACACAATCAAATTTTTGTTTTTTTAATGACAGCTTCACACAGGGAATGAAACCAGGTACGTTGCATTTTAGGAACAAAGGAGGTTTCAGTTCATTCCCGTTTGTCTGGCTGTGATTGCTTTGTCTGCTCTCTCATTAAATATGAACGCAAATGGAAAATTACAGACGACAGGCGACCGCTCACGCCACCAAACTGTCTTTCGATTCAGCGTTTTTGTGTCTTCTTTCAGCGCAGCGTGTGTCCAAACAAATCGGAGAAATTAAATTGTCTTCGCTGAGAAACTCTCACTGTTAAATAGACAAAGAAGAGCAAGAGCAGCCGGTGGCGTGATGTGATTCATGTAACTGGCAAAGGAAGACTAGTTTTTACAAATAGAGTCTAAGCTAAATAATAAAAAAAAAAAAACTGTTTCCAGTTGCATGTGCAACCTTTGCACATTGATAAATATGTGCAAAATCAATCTCTTTAAAGGTGAAACTGATCATTTCATTTCAATCAATTGATTTTGTTTCGTTTTAGGTTTGTGCCTTGCAGCTGATTCAAACACAGAAGTTATTTTCTAAGACATTTGAATTATTAAGGCCAACACAGTTATTTTTTTAATAAGAAAAAGATAAGAACAAATAGTGTGCTGTGCCATTAGGGCTTTTTGTTTGCTCTGTTTTGCATGAATTCCTTCCCATCCCTTGTGGCCTCCGAGGCCGACTGGGAGGTTCTGCTGAGGTGGCATTTATCTGGTTTGAATTGATCGTTGAGGTTTAAGTCAGACGCATTTGCAGAGCAGTCAAATCCAATGATACCTCTGTCATTAAAGCAGGTGCTGAGACCTGGAGAATGAAATCAGCAGCTGAGAGAGGGAGGCATGAAGTTGCTCTAAAATATCTTGACTTTGGTCTTGATAAGAGCCTCGGACCAACATCAGCAGATGACATTGTCCCTCGAATCCTCACCTGCTGTTGAAGCTTAATTTCCAAATGAAAAACTTTCATATAGATCAGGATATTTTTTTCTCTTCACTTAATCCAGAGTAAGACATTTCTGCTCAGGTTCAGGAATGAGATGACATGAATGCATCGGACGTATCCTGCACATGGGACGGCTCCTAAACGGGCTTTCCTCTGCACACTTTTTTTCCTTCGATTCAAGCTTTGACTAATTTGCTTGGACACAGCAGTTTGTGGACAGACGGCTTTTTGGCAATGATGTTTTGTGGCTTTCTGAACTCCTTGAGGGTAAGGTATAAAACATCTGTAAAGTCAGCAGTTTCCACCGACCAAGTACTGAATGCGTAAACGGTACTGAACACATTTCTGCTCTGAATATCCTTTCATTTTCATTTTCTGAGACACTGAATTTTGAGTTTTCAACCACTTTAAAGCTGCAGTATGTTAACTTTTATTACATTTTTTTTTAAATCTTGTTTTTCACATGTTTATTAAAACTAGATGGATTGAAATGTGAAAAAAAATTGAGCTCCTGTGTCTTCTCCTTATGGTCCTGCTGCCATGTGGACAAACACACTGCTGATTCATAAACAACCAATCAGAGCCAGGAGGAGGGTCTTAGTGCTGTCAATCAAACTAAGACCCTCCCCTTTGCTCTCTGCCATGCCACAGCTGTCCCACCAGAACGGAGCTTGCTGCTAATGCTCAGTCTGGTTAGCGTGGTCACCGATGATGACGGATAAACAGGTTTCCTGGAACGGTCGTTTTTGACCGGGAGTGCTGCATTTTTGCGGACGGCCACAGCAGCTCAGTCAGGAAGTGGAGAGACTCAATCTTTTCACAGATTATCTCTCATATTGCACTGTCACGACATGGTGACAGTATGAACAAATGTGTAATTAAAAAAAACATATTTTTGTAAAAGTTACATATGGTAGCTTTGAGCCACATTCCTTAACATGGCCAGAAATATGCTTTAAATAATGTATCAGTTTCACTTTCCGGACTGAATTCCTGAAATAAACAAACTTTTTGGAAAACACTTTTATTCAGTGAGCTACAGCTGCAAAGCATTTTGGAAAGTTTCCCTGTAAACACCAACACCGCCCGTTCTCCACTCCGTGTCCTTGACAAGGCGCCAACAATCGCTGTCAACAATGGCACCTTGTTTGTTTTGGCTGCGGAGAAGTCACAGAGGCAACACCTTGCTGCGCGTGCTGGCGCTCCTGCTCCTGGAAGACAGACAGCCCCCCACCCGTTCAAGGAGCTCAGAGGGATGCTGACGCCGGTGGGGCCTCTGGGAACATAACGCCCGCACGACAACACCGCCAGAGCACACTCACGGAACTGGTGGATGTAAACACGAACACACACACACACACACAAAAATGTGCTGTCAAGAAAATGTGTAGACAATTAAAAAAAAACAACATTTCCCCCTCCCGCCCCCCGACTCAAATGCCCACTGTACCCGTTCACCTGTTTGTTGGAACAGAAGCAGATGATGGGGTTGTGCACCGGGCTGGTTTTTACAAAGTACATGGGCAGAATTGCAATGAGCAGAGGGACGTACAGCTCTGGATCCACCCCTGCCACCACTGAAAAGGCAGCGTCAGGCAGCCAGCAAAATAAGAAGGCTGTTATAGTCGCCAAGACCATGTTGATGGCGTGATCGTCCTCACTCTTCCTGGAACGGCCGCCTTGCAGCTCCAGGCTCCTGTTCAGCTGGTGAAAAGGACATTTGAGCTTCCATTAACACCTAAAATCTTAATTTAGAAGAGTGGGACCACTTAAAAGTACTTTCTAAGTGGTGTGAAATCCACAAAGATCCATCTTTCTCAAGGACTTCGGCACATGGAAGTAGGAGGAGACGATGATGGCGACAAGTACAATGAAACAGAGGAGTGTGTGCAGATTGAGGTAGCTGTAGTTGCTCCACGACCTCTCCTCCCACGCCAGAGAGCAGGACGTCTGGACGTCCCGAAGGATCTAATTCCCATTGGTAATTACATCCAGGGATTTCCAGAAAATCCCTGGAAAACGCAGGCAGTGTGGCCAATAAAGTAGGAGCCCTAGTAGTTTGTGACGGTGGCGACCAGCGAGCCGCACGGGGCGATTATGAAGTCAGACACCGCCAGGCTGAGGATCAAGATGTTCATGGGCTGCAGGAGAGACGTTGTTCCTCAGCGTCACAGCTATCACCAGTCTGCTGTTAAAAACCGAAAACACCGTGTTGATGAACATCAGGAAGAAAAAAATACTGCAGCCCATCCTGGGGAAAATAACAGGAGCGTCGGTCACCGTGGGTGTGGATGTGAGGGGGTTGCTGTTCCCGTCCATGCTGGTCCAATGTTCCTGTGAGGCTCTCAAGTGATCCTTATCGTTTCTGATCACTGCTGCCTGCCTGTTGGTTTCATCTGATATCTCAGGTTGTGCATCTGTCTGATTGAGAAAGCCCCCCCAAAAAATACAAATAAAAGCAACATGGCAAAATGACTCTTGACACGATTGGCATGGATTAAACCTCCTTAACCCAGGGCTGTAATTGTAAATCTGATAAACAGCAATCAGACCTCAACACTCTTTTTTTTTTTTCTGAAAACCTAAAAGCTTCTATTTTGAAGGAACAAATAAGCAAATATATAAAGTGTATAAATATTTGAGTGGAAACTAAAACAAATATTCAGTCAACACAATCAAAGCTGAATGTAATTACAGCAGTGAAAACACTTAAAGAATGAACAGGAAGCATTTTAATGATGAAATGATGCATAAAATTATAAACAAATCACAACAAACTACGACGCAAAGGTTATTGCCACCAAAACTTTATTTCATGAATCCCTTTTACATGATGTATCAGTGCTTGACATGATTTTATGTCAGGATTTGTAAAGAAAACCAATTTTCCTATTCTCGTAAAATCCTCATAACCTCAGATTTTTTTTACATCCTTTTCTGAAACAGCAGCATCCACGACAACAACCGACCACCAATCGCCTAAAATGAAACATACAGGCTGAATTTGGTTTAAATTGGCGAAACCCATTATAAAAAAAAGATCCTAATACGTCAACGTGCACAAAATCAAATGAACCAAAACACTGCATAATATCAGCCAAATATAAAAACAACACGTCCTGCAGAAATGTGAATAACAGATTAAGGCAATGGAGAATATAATGTCAATGTAAAAACTCCCATTTCACCAGGGAAGGCAAGAGACAATAAGGCAAAAACACAAATGCATGTTAAGCCCAATGTGTGACTGCCCCCTATTGCTCAAAATAGGTAAAATCCATCTTTTCTATTAAATAAATCTAACCCACTCTCAGTTACACACGCGCACACGCAAACAAATAAATCCACAGGCATTTGGCTTAAAAAGTAAAACATTCAGTGCTTCTTAAGACAATTAATCCAAAAGGACTGAAATAAATAACATGTTTAAAGAAACCACAAACCATAGTTTGAACTTCTGTTACACTCTAAAGGGCATTTAAGCAAAAAAATAAGAAATAAAAAAAAAGAAAATCTTGAAGCTTAAATAATGATTCACTTTTCCATTATAAGTTGATTTAAAACACATATTCTATCATGCTTCCACATATCATCTGTAGCCAGATGGCGGACGGAAGTGTGGCTGATCATGAGCAAAACACAGAAAAACAATGGAGAGAGCAAAACTGGCCAAACGTAGATGAAAATGAAAACTTTCTCCTCACCCACCAACACTGTCCCACGATTTCTCCCCAGGATTAGGAAGCAATTTTTAATCTCAAAGGCCGACATGAATGTCAGAATTATGTATTCTTCAGGCTTATAGGGAGATTTTATAGCTGAAGTAGCCATGTTACTTTCAGCCATTATTAGAATTCTAATAACAGCTATCAGACATGACTTAAAATAACTTAAATAAATCTGACTTTGCAATTTTTAGAATTGGGCCTCCGTCTCTTTAAGAAGCTTCTGCTCTTTCCAACAGTCCACCTTCAGCACGACATCATAAAAACCTTCCTCCATCAAGCCTTCGACATCGTTCTGAGCATTTCACCGAGAAGTAGTTTGTATGATGCGCTCAGCAGATGAGCAGCTCCACCTGGTGTTCGCCAATTGCTGCTGCCGCTAGTCTGGAGGAGATGTGTGGGGGAGTACCACAACGGCTTCCACAGGAGACTAAAAGATTTCCCAAGCATACATGAAAGAATCAAAGCAACCCTCCGGCTTTGTTTTTGATGAGCGAATATTATAAAATGACATAAAGCTTTAAAAAGTTGTTTTGTCGTAATCACTGGTGTCTTTCATTGTTTTATGCCATTCTTGACTCAACTTTATTGCTCTTCGCCAACTGTCGGCTGAGTTCTCGGCCGCCTTCTACTTGGTTTGTTTCTTTCGCATTATTTTGCCTGATACTTTAGACATGGAAATGAAGATAACTCATGATCTACAAGGCTGAACACAGTTGAGGTAAAAAAAAGAAAAGAAGATATATGCACATTTAAAATACAAACTACTACTAAAATACACTTCTTAAAGCATTAAATTAAGAGATTGACTGTTCAATCTTTAACTCTTACACTTCCCTGTGTGATCAGACTCTGCTTCGGTCCTGAGGTGTTAGAGGAGGAGGAGAAGAAGAAGAAGAGACCCCAAATCCAGAAGAATTTTGTTCCGGCCAAAAGGGCGCCTCGTGCTGCAAAGGAGTGCGTCGAGGAAAAAAGGTGTGCTGGAGGTCGTAGTTGAGCATGCAGCTGATAGAGGCCATGTAGATGTCGGCGAAGCGGGAGAGTCGGCGCGAGAAGTAGGTGGGATTGTGGTAGGTGCGGAAGAGGCTGCCGAACTGAGCGTTGAAGATGTCCTTCGTCTGCGGCCTGCCACGAAAACAAACGTAATCAAGACGTGGGCACTTCCACTGCAGCGGAGCTAATAATGCAGGGTTTGTTTTTTTTTTTAAAGCTAAATCTTTTCAGATCAAATCCATCTTAGATTACTTCATGGCTTCTCTTTCTTTGATCCACTCCTCGACGACAGCTTGGGTCGCTGGATCCCGGTGCGCCTGTTTAGACAAAACCGTGTGCACGTTAAAATGAAAGAAGTAAACACGGAGTGACGTGGGAAGATGAAATCGAATGTTTGCGACGGTCGTCTGACCTGCATCTGTTCGATCAGTACGGTCAGAGCCTGCAACCAGGTCATCATGTGGACGTACTGCGGCGTGTTCATGATCTTTATCTCCTTCCGCAGCTCAGGGATGATGGCGCCTGTCCTCCAGCCGTGTTTCAGAGTTAAATCCTGAAGGAAATCAAAGTCGAGTCAAAAGCATGTGAGCTGAGCCAATTAATTGTAAGAAATTAGTTAAAAAACAGTAAAGTGGCGACATAATGCTTTGGTAAACATTAAAAGAAATGTCAATAGACACATTTTCAGCTGGTATGGGATCTGATGAGTGACTCAAAAATATCTGAGACGGAGTTGGAGAGCATATTTGTGTAATTGAATCAACTGTGCCGTAACCTGAAGACATTTCTCCACTCTGCCTTTTTACAGCCATTATCTCCTTCTCTCCATCCAGGGGGTCTTGCAGTAAGTTGTGGTCAGTATAAACCACAAATGTCAACTCCTATTGCTCTAAACAACCTCGACAACATAATTGACTCATGGCTGCTGGCCACCGAGCAGGCTTCATGCCAGTGATGTAAATTGTTTCTTTCAGTATCGCTCTTCGCAGCTGATCATGCATATTTATAAACACATCTCCGAAGCACTTAAACCCTGCGATTCCAAATAATATATTGGCAGAAGTTGGCCTGGCAGTGACAAACGAGCTGCTTTTAGAGTTAAGGATTGAATAAAGTGGAGTGATACTGACGCTCTGACATTTAACAATTTGCGCAGATAAAATAAACAGGAGATAATGCATTTTAGTGCCCATTACTCCATTTCAAACATTGAGCAAGAGTCTCAGTTTGCGCGTCAGTTTGAGCAGAAGGAATAAGGACCAGAGTTAGTAAAGCTTTTTACTTTTAGTAATAAAATAATAATAAAGCCTTTATTAAGTCGGCAGGGACTCCGTCTTTTTCTAAGGAGTCAAAATTAGTCAACATTAATATTTTTTTCCCCAAACACACAGTTAACAATTTGTCAGAGTTGACACAGTTATCTTTGCAAATGGGAATGTGACATTTTTTCATTTCGCACGTTTAAGTGAACGAAACGAAAAAATCGATTATAGGATGATTATAGATCATCCTATAATCACCACCAAATTCTAAAAACAGAAGATGTTTTCACATGATTGCAAGTTGGGACGTGACAATGTTTTACTTCGAGTTCCTTTGAGGAAAACACGACGGCCAACGAGACGAGGGAAAAGGTTTTGAAGAGATGAAAAACGTGTTGGCTTAGGAGTAAAAGTCGTGCTGTTTTCTTTTCATTACTTTTTTCCACATGATAAATGATTGAAAAAAAATGTGTCATTAACTATAACACAGTCATGTCAATTTTTTATTTTTTTTTTTAGAAAAGATTTACAAAGCCACAATGTTCAGCTCAAACAAAACAATAGCTTTGTTTCATATCTAAAGCAAAAATTAAACACCATAACCTGCCACAGTGGTGAGTCAATATTGTTTTCTTTCCCAGGACACCAAGACGAGTCTTATCTTCTTCTTCTGCAGAAAATCACTCTATCTCTCTTAGGCTCCAAAATAAGCTGTGTGCGCACTCTGAGAGGCCTCAGACATTATGTTCAGCAAAAGATTTCAGCATTCTGATTATTTTTATCTCTATTAGTCATCAAAAATTCCAGCAGGAGAAAAACGCCCAGATAAACTAAACCTTTAGTTGTGTTCTTGCTTGGTTGCTTTACTATTTTATTTTCCATCTTGTTCACTGCAATCTGTTCCTGTGATGTTATCACAGGAACATTCTTTTCGCCAACACTATCAGAGAGTTTAGGGGCAACGTGGGACGCCAAAACATGGTATGGACTAGGAGTTTTCGTCTTTTTAGTATTCCTTCTGGAATGTCATCCAATATCAACCCAAATAGAACGTCTTGAAAAGAGAGAATGGCCCGTAGTTGTAAGCCTGTCACAATAACAAATTTTGGTGGACGATAAATTGTCCCAGAACTTATTGCGATAAATGATAATATTGTTGTTTTGAGAGCAGTTTCAAGTAATATAATGATAGTAATCGCATAAAACTCCAAGAACACGTTCTCAAAGATCAATGCATTTCAGTTCAAATGAACGCTTTAAACACTGGAACTTCAAGACATTTGGAAAAATAAAATAAATTATAAAGTCTCTGCAAACAAAATTATCTTTCAAAAAAAAGAAACACAATTTCTTTCTTTCTGTTGTTTTTGAGACCGAAACACCAGACTGAAGACTTTCATCATTCAGTTTTTGGTAAAAAGAGAGAAAAACAATAAATGAATAAAATGAAGATTATTGAGTTTCTTTTAATCTATCGTGCGATTAATTGATTTATTGTTTATTATGACAGGCCTACGTAGCTGCACAGTAAAGTCATTCACCCATTCAAACCGGCAACCCACCGGTTGCAGGGCAAATGTCTACTGGCTGAATTTCCATCGCTCCGATGACATGAACACATGCTAGTTTATTAGTTTATCATTACACCACACCCAGTTTTTGGGTGCAGCACACCACAAACATGGGCATGTAGTTAGTTAATTACCAGCTTGTGGTTAAACAGGTCTGCTTGGTTGAGATTCGACGTTAACTTGTGCTGCTCCTCATGAACCTCTTGGGTCTTCACTGATAATGAGCTGATTGCTCCTGCATTTGTGTCGGCAGCGTTTCTGAATCTTATCTGATAAGCCGAGAGTCCCGTAGGGGTGTTATTGTGAACAGTGGAAAATTGACTGGAATGGTAAATATGGGCCGTGGACTACTGGCAAGATTAAACAGTCAGAATCTGTCTTTTTAACTTAGAGGATTACACACTTCTCTGTGGTAAAACAAGACTCCTCTTTTTGCTCAAATCCCAAACAGCAACAGTCTGTGTAGATAAAATTAGATCAAATGTGTGTGGATGATGCTTACTGCCAAGTCACTGTAAATGTGATCTCCAAAGTAAAGTACTTTGGATCCCCTCCAGCCAGTGAGTCTGAGGAACTCATAGAGGTTTCCCTGTAGAGCAAAAAATATATATAAATGTATCAAATAAAACAATGAAACTGTTATATCAATGAATGTGGCCGCAGCAGGAAATTCACACAGAAAACTGCTGGATTTTTTTTCTCTGAGCCAAATGCTTTTGGGAGTGAAGTTGGACGGTTTTAACGAGACACTGGGTCAGAAATCTGTGAGAACTAAAGAGCGACCTCATCAGACTTCACTGAACCTTTTGCACCATATCAAATATAGAATAGAAAGATGGCAAAGTTATGATGAACAATAGCACAAATGTCAGTGATTGTTTTCACAGAAGAAAACATTCGCCTTCCAGTTGCCAAATTGTTTGCATTTCCATTTCCGTGTTTACATTTGATTGTTTATTTCATTCCCTCAATAATAAATATGAATAGTTTATGTAACAAATACAAAATTGGAAGTGGAAAAGAACAAATAAGTAGTAAGCATGAGCTAAGGTCAATATTCACACAGTGACCAAAGAACTGCTAATAGAGGCAACATAAGACAGTGTAATGTGTTTATGTTATATTAAGATAATTCAGCTCATAACTTGTTAAATATTCAGTCAAACTTCTCTCTGAATGCTGGATTCTCTGCCCATGCCTGGTAAATTATCCCAAATTTAATTTTTATTATTTCATTGGTCATTCCCAAGAGTTTAAAGACGAGGTTTCATCAAATTGGTCGGTTTTAATGCAAAATTAAACTAAAAACTATATAAGTTTAGAGTAATCCAGGATAAGAATTATTCTTTTCAACATAGTCTTAATTTAACCAGTATAAAGTTGAATTCATATATTGACAAAGTGTTAAATTATGCATCAGTTCATATTTGACCAAACACTCAGTTAGCAACACACTCCAAAATTGGATTTAACTCAGCAGTTTTCTTAGACTGCATAAAATATGAATTTTTCGACGCAGTACCTGCTTGTAAATCTCCCCTTTCTCCAGCCTGTGAATCCTGTCCCACAGTAACACACCTTTGTCTGTTACTCGCCTGAAGGGTCTGCGGAAGAAAGGAGGAAGTGCAAATTGTCAATAGATCAGTTGGAAACAGTCTAAACAACAGCAAGCAGAACAGTCATATATTTATGAGAACACAGGAGAAGCCACTCAGAGAAAATACTCACTTTCTTCTGTCGTTGAAGAAACCGGGTTTATCGGCCTGGACAATGACGACGTCAAACAAGTCTCTCCAGTCTTTTCCCACAATGTAGCTCATTCCACGGTCCCTGATGAGAACAAGGAGGAGAGTCAATAGATACCTCAAGGTGTGAGGTGGAGTAAGTGGTACATGGTCTCAGTGCTGGTAAAGTTGCAACAGTAACATTTTTTAAAAGACACATGGACCACAGTGTGTCGACCTATGAAAACTAAACACCGGGGAAATAGCTGCTTAGATGTACTGTAACTACTTTTTGTTCTCTACCATCTTTTGCAACACTGTTATTACTTCACTATTGGTACCTTTATGTTGGGTAATTTTAAGGTACGATGAGGTACCAGGCAAAAAAAAAAAGCAAGGAAGACTGTTTGAGTTTATCTCTTTGAAAGCCATGGACTGAGACATGAAGGTATTATGCAGAGATAGTCAAAAGATAAGATGACTGAAGCACGCAGAGATCTCAACTTCAAACTGGATCTGCTGTAAAGAGGCATAAAGTGAAAAAATATGCCAGTAAAAGAAAATAAATAAGGATGAAGGACAAATTAAACAATATTACCAGAAAACAACACCAAGTTAAGCTACAAGAAAAGGAATAAAAAACAACCTATTTGAAATCAGATCAAATCAGATAACAGTATTCAGTGTTGCTCTATAAATCCAGGAGGGTTGGGTTGATTTATTACACCTGAGAACAAAAAGAGACAACGTCTATTGAACTTTGCCCTATTTGGTCTTTACCTCAAACCAGAAGGGAGGAGAACAAATTTATTCTGTAAAGGAAGTTTGCTGCTGGCTAAAACTGACCTTCACTTCCTGCTGGCTTCTCATCACAAACACTCCTGCCTCTCACCTTTCAGGCTGTATTCACAATACCAGATATGCAGTTTTTTGTTATACATCCAAAAAGAGGTTTCTATAGCTAGAGACAACAAAAAAAAATAATAATGTTGAAACAGACTTGAAGACTGAAGCTTTAAGTCTTCAGAGTTGGGAATATTTCAATCATCTCTGGGTAAACCAAAATAACTTTATGTCTAATATCTAGATCATCACTAGATGCTAGTGATGGTCACTGATCGTTTTTCCGTACGGTACAGTATGAGTAAAGTATAGAAAAAATTACCTTAAATTGTTGTTTATCAAAGTGGCTTGTCCTACTATCAACATGCTAAGAAGATAAAATCTCATGACGGTGCGCTCTGTTTCGCATCCCAAAAAAAATGCAAGTAAGAAACAACCAAAACGACGTGACCTTTGAACCAAACATTGCAGGCTTTAAACTGTAGGAAGATTCTCCAAAACTTGGATTATCAAAAAGTGGCAGTGACTATCAATCAAAATAACACTGTTTTATGTCAGAACTGGGCCAAACTAAAAAAAAGAAAGTTTACTACATGACGACCCACATCTTCTCCTCGGCTTATATTCCAACATAAGATAGTTTAATTTCCTTTTGTCATATAATTTTTTCTTGCTTCTGTTGCAAGTATTTTATTTCTCCTTTTAGTCATTTCTTTTGTTTCAATTTCAACGGTTTTATTTTAATCATTTTTTGTTCAGCACTTTGGTCAGTGCCTGTTGTTTCTAAAGTGCTTTATAAACAGGCTGTGGGAGAACGCCAACGACAAAACAGATTTTCTTCCGTGGCGTGAGAATGAAGAGCATAGTATTTTCTAAGGCAGAACCTCTGTGTCACAGCTTTTACAAGAGCACATTTTATCAATTTAAACATCAATATTTTGGGCCAGCCCAGCTTTAAAGCAGACCATAGAGGGGTGACAATATTTCCTCCCTGATCGATAGCTTTCTCTACCCTATGGCACATCAGCAACTGGATGTCTACGCTGCTTCTCTGCGGCTCGGTGTGGGCGTTTCATCTGTTTGTACAAAACCTGAAGAACATGCAGCAGTTAGACACAAACTACATACATTTACAGAAATGACTGTAGTTATATTGCACTTTCCTGGTGTGTTTTTTTTTTTTTTTTTTTAACCTAATTGGCCACTTTGCAGTACCATTTTGCAATCTTTGCAGCAGTTTTTCCTCTTACTTACATGCCCTGCTTTTCAAACTAATTCCTACATTGTTGAGGCAAATTACAGATTGAGCTCGTTTTCCAAAGACGTCTGGAGATGCATGTTGGAATGAACCGCCGACCCCACCGCCCGCTGGAAAACGTCTTGACCGTGCGCTCTAAACTTCATTCATCAAAACTTGCATTTACATAGCAATTTGAAACACTCCATTAATAAATATTTAAGAATCGACTAATTTCAGTGTGTGTACTCATCTCCCTCCTTATTGCTTTGATGACTTAATATTAAAACAAGGACATCGCTTCATTGCTTTTGGGCTTTAGATAATCTTTTGAAGCTCAAATTCCCAACTGCTCAATTTGTGCAAACAGCTTTGACTTCAAAGGACTTCATGGTCGATGCGAAAGTGTACAGAATAGTAAATATTGGCACTCTGATGTGTGAGGCCCGCTGCACACGGTGGCTCTCAAAAGTATTCAAACCCGAGGGACCTTTTGAGACTGGAGCGCTGTCGGTTCAAGTTTTCTTCCGAGTCTGACGTGTATTTAGATCCATTCATCAGGGAGGCTCAGTCAACTCTGAGCCTCCCTGTACCTGCTGAAGAGAAGCAGCTGTGTGATGATGTCACCCCCCATGTCTCAGGATAGAGAGGGTGTTTTTCCAAAGGGTAATGTTAAGCTTTCTAACTTAGCTTTCTATGTTTTGCATGTAAACAAAATAAAGAAAAAAAAACAACTCAATTTTGGTCTCACCTGACCGGAGCGCATTCTTCAGCATGTGTGTGTCCTCTACTAGTTACTAACCTGGTGCTCATGGGAATTTTTATGGCTTTCTTCTTGCCACACCTTAAATACCAGATTTTCAAAAGGGGGTGGGGGGGAACTAGTATTTGTCCTCGTCACAGATTCTCTGACCTGAGCTCTTGATCTCTGCAACTCCTCCAGAGTTACCATGGCCCTCTTGGCTGCTTCTCTGATTAATGCTCTCCTTGCCTGGGCTGTCTGATCAATGAAATGACATTTATTGGAAGACTTGCAGTGATGTCATTCTCTTTTCATGTCTGCATGATGGAATGAAAAATGATCGGTGAGATGCTAGAAAAATTGAAATGGTATTTTAAGCTATAAACTTCTTTCTTCCAGATGTTTTTTCCTTCTTTGTGATGTCGTTTGTTCATTAGTGCTTGCCAAAAACACTGGGATTAAATTATGCACACCTATTGACTAAATAAGTCACTTTTGAAGGTAACTGACTTTACAGATTTTTTTTTCAGGAGTATCAGATTGAAGATTGGAACTGGTGAATCAACGTCACAGTTTTTCAGATTTTAGCTCAATTCACGCTTTTAAATCTACTATACAGTTAAGCGACACTCAAAAAATTCCAATAAAATACAAAAATGCACAAAAACAGGGTAGCTGTTGGAACTCTGTATGAACACTGCAAAACAGCTCCATAAATTCAACATTAGCACTGCAAAACATTCCTCGCTGTGAACAAACATGGCTTTTTCTTACTCACACAAAATCAAAAGGGCTGTTGGTGATGAGAAACATCTTCTTTCCGTGAGCCGACAGCTTCTTCAACACAGCATGGCTTTGCTCACCATAGCAAATGTATTTTCCTAGAAAAAAAAAAAAAAAAAAACACACAGAAAAAAGGGGTCAATAGTACCAATCTATTGTGCTTTCTATTTAAAAAGCGTGACCTCTCAATGCTGAAACGATATGTTTGCACCTTCTGAGATAAGGCAGAATCATTTCTCAAACAAAAGGAAATGTGTAAAGGAATGTTACCAATATCCGCCTCCACAGCTCGATACATAATGCCCTTGACATGGACATCTCTGATAGCTTCCTGCGAGGAAGAAAAGCAAACAGCACTCAGCCAGAAAGTCAGTGACACACAATTAGCATTCAGCTCTGACAGCAACTTTACTCTGTAAATAAACAGTTGGCTTGCAGCGCGAGAAGAATCGTTCTTGAATACGAATGAAACGGGAAGAAAGCTGGAGTTTCGGAGCTCTGTTGTCACAGCGAGAAAACTTTTGAATTGACGACTCTGCAAAAACCACACATACACTTGTGGGGGAAACCTAAAACCTCCATCATATTCAAAGACTAGCTGACGCAATAAAACATTTAAAAGGGCGAAAAGTTTCAAAAACGTAAAAGGTCAAAACTGAATCATAAAGCGGGAGGGAAGAAAGGGATTAAGGAGGGCGTCCTTGAAAAGATGAGAGGGATTCTTCAAACACAGCACGTGTGTGTGTGAGTGTGTGTGTGAGTGTCTGTGGAGCTTTTAATGACAGCTATCTGTCAAAAAATGCTTTAGCGTCACTGAGAACAGACAGCAGCAGCACGACAGCAGGCCTCAGAAGGAAAACACGGCGCTGATTTCTCACCGTTCCTCCTGTGAAGTAGCAGAGCCATGTGGCTGGTGGGGAAATTGCTCGTCTAAAATTAGACGCTGTTTTTTAGCCGTGCAAAAATTAAGACGGCACAGGACGCCTGGAGTGTTGCAGAGAGCTGCAACGTGTAAATACAGCAACGCTCAAGCACTATTAGTCTGGGTTAGCTATTTATACCCCTAAAGCTTTGTACATATTTTTACTACAATCACAAACCTAAATGCGTTTTAGAATTATTTTGTGAATTTGTGACAAACACAGAGTAGTGTGATAATGAATATCATGTTTAGAAATGTGTAAGGGTGTCACAGTAAGCCAATACTGACCAACATGAAAAGACCATCTGTGGTGGGAAACGGACACTGAGCGAACACAACTTCTTCCCCACAGGAAAATGGTAGTGGCAGCATTATTCTATGAGGTTCTTCCCTTTTTTGATGAAAAGATAAATTCAGAGAAAACGGAAGAAAGCCTGTCAGGGGCAGCCGGCTTGAAGATTTTCATCTTCGAGCTTTGCGACAACCCCGAGCAAACAGCACAACGACACTTTAGAGATCAAAATGTTACGATCCAACTCGGAGTCGGTGGCGAGACTTGAATATCTAGTTTCACAGATACAATCCATCCGATCTGAGGGAATTTAGCTACTTTGCAAGGACGAAATAAAGAAATATGTGCGAAGCTGCTGGAGGGAGGCACAACCCTCACCGTTTGCAGCTGCAATTGACGGAGAAAGATGGTCCTCATGAAGGCTGAATAAACATGTGCACAACAAAATGATTATAAAACCACATTCATAATCATTTTAATCTCACTTCAATAATGTACACAATTGTAATGTAAAAAAAACAAAAAAAACACAGAAATGATCATATTGTTTTGAAACGCACTGCATGGTGGGATTCTACGTGTACAGACAGACGCTGGCACCAGCAGATGCAACCATGGGTAGAAAGAATGATGCAACCAACCAAGACGAGGCGCATTTACCTTTACGTCTTTGTAGAGATGGACGGGCTCGTAATCGATGTTGTGCCTCATGAAGAAGTCGTTGACACAAGAGAGGAGTGTCATCTCCGGCAGCGAGAAGATGTCCATGAACTGTTTCATAGTGTGGCCATGTGTACTCTGCAGGACAGGCGCTCATCATCACTGTGTACATTTGAGGCTTCAGCAGCTAAGAGCTAGAAAATGTGCAAATGAGCTTCACCTTGCCATAGAAGTCGCTCATAATCTCAAGAGGAACATGGGAGCCTTCGTACATGGCAATGACTTCCTCGTCAGGGACTGGATGAAGACCTCTGAGAAAAAAGAAAGAATAATTTCAGTAATCGGTTATTTTATCAAATATTTTGACGATTAATCAGAAAAAGAAATTGGCCTTTCTATATACCATCTCAAATGCAATAAACTAAGCAGATGAACAAATAATTCAACTTCTTTTTTAAATAATAACTTTATTGCCTTACATGCAATACCGTAGCGTCCTTTCAGTGTACGCTTGATCATTTGTAGCAAAGGATGCATCTGCAGCTAAAAAATACTTCTAACATCAACATGTGAAAAGCTCAGCTCTTTCTGCTTGATATAATATCAATACAATGTAGGGCTAATTTGTTGATGAACATATTAATAATTGGATAGCAAAAATTGCTTATTGGGACTTTTTTGTTTTGCTTTTTTCTTCAGAATTTGTCTTCAGAATTTTATGATGTGAACCAGAACACCTCGGACAAACATGCAAGATAATGGATGAAGCTAAAACTACTTGAGGAGTTTTAGCTTAGACAGGTTTTATTTAACCTTATAAATAAAATAAGGTTTTTTATTTGCAAAATGCAAAATGTATATGTTTTTGTTTAGTTTGAGCTTAATTAATGGCCCTGAGAATGTTGTGTTTTCAGCAAATGGCCTTTTTTTGAGTCCGGAGTGATCTATTACTAAATTAGCTGACAATTATTTCAATCATCGATTCATCACAATTACTCTGATTAATCGTTTCAGCCTTAAATTCAACAGCTTTTGCTGACAAAATTATTGGCAATATCTTAGACTTTTATTTCCCATAAAGACATGCGTATGTTAAAAATCTTAACCCTTGACTCTTTGTGACATGAGAAAAACTTCCTATCCTAAAACCATTAAGCAAATAAATGTTAAGATTTCCCTCCACACTGAAGGAAAATACCTGTACACAGTTCCCAGCTGGATGTAATGAAAGGCATCTATCTTCATCAGGAGTGCCTGTTGCAAATCAGATCAATGATTTTAACACGGCAGCTCCATCCTTCGCCGATCCTTACGATTTTACAGAGAACTTCCTCTCACCTTCTGGACATCGTAGTGAAGCCCTCTTACTGCAAAATCTGGAATATATTCATACTTCCGCAAATCCTCTGGATACTAATAATCATACAAAATTAAAGGTGACAACAGTAGTTAACACAACTCTAATACAGGTAACATATGAGGTGACACCCTGGTCTAAACTAGAGCTGCACAATACTTCAGATTTGATTAGCACTGTGTCAGTGTCACAATCACAAAAAAAAACTTCTTGGATGCAATATTTGATTTCATACTATGTTTCAAGTTCTGCATGGGCGACAAAGAAAAGAGCTAAAAAAAAAATAATAAAAAAAACATTGGTTATTCTTAATCAATACCGACATCACTGTATTCAGAAAAACAATTACAATTAGATGTTTTCCTGATATTGAGAAGCCCGGGTTAAACCTTAAAACAAATTTAGACAACCCACAATACAGGGTTCCTGTTAATTTAATATTTATACTTTGTGATTTTATTTATCTTTTGAAAAAAAAACCAAAACATAAATAAATAAAAAAGGAAATTCAAATATCTGTCATCTAGAGAATGGAACAGGGAAGAATGTTTCCAGATTCTTAATATTTTAGTCAAATCCTTTTCCAAGCTGTGATGGAACGGTGATAACACAAACAATTAGAACCCATTATTGTACATTTCCTTCAAAACCTTTGTTTTCTGCAGTCAACCCCATCAGGCGCCTCACCCGGTGGTTGTTGATGAGAATGTCCCGCGCTATGTCAAAGATGAGTGTGTGGAGGTGGCTGGAGTAAAAAGCCAGGGTGTAGTCGTAGTCGAAGCCGTAGATCTCGATGTCTCGTAGGCTCATCTCATTGTTTGCAAAGATGGTGTCAGGATCAACGGCGCTGGTGGATATTACTGAGAGAAAAGAGAAAGGATGGAAAAGGAAAACACTTTAATTTCATTCAACTGAATGCCACGACAAGGCACTTTAACAGACATCAACAATGTAAAAAATGGACGATCTGTTCTCTAGTTTGAAATACAGAAATGCCAAATGCCTCTTTTTGGGATCGAAGGAGAAGTGTAGTAGTTTTATTAAGCCCGCTGACCGGCAGTGCTCAGTAATAGGGGCTAGTTTGTGTCATTATAAGTAACATATATTTATAAGAATTGTATGACAACCCTTTGTGCAAGGTGATGCCGAAAAATGGTCCAACTTCCATTATCACTACATTGAATTTTATTTGCTGATGCTGATTTATTTTTAAAACATTGGTCAAGAAATTATGTTAATTAAATTTGATCTCAATTAAAAAATGTCTACAAACCATAAAAAATTATATATAAAGGACAAAGAAACTATCAAAAAAACACTTAAGATTTGTGATATTTTGCCTTCATCATAGTAGATATAATGTAAGTACTCTTCAAAGACTTTCAAAACAAAGCTGTAAGGCAGTTAGGGTTAGATCAGCGTCACAAAGCTAGAGTATTATTGTATTTAAGACATTGATGTTAGAGCAGCATACCCTCTGTCTGTCTTTTAGTCTCACTGTAGACAGACCACAGCCTCTCTGTAGTGTCCTGACCCTCTGAGGAGCTGCTGCTCGCAGATGCTGCGCAGTTTTTGGCTCCGCGCTGCTGTGACAGCGGCTGGACACCGGCTCCTCCGCAGGAGACTGCCTTGAAATTCCTCTTCCACCAGCCAGACCTGAACGGGTGGTTGGGTGTGCAGCTACGGAAGAGACCCACTCTCCACAGACACTCCGCGTGTTTCACCAGAGACGAAAGGGACCGAGACAGGGGCGCCATTGCGGTGTTCTCTGCGGGACGAGCGGTTCGGAGGGCGCCGTGGAGTCCCAGTCGGCCGCATGTGGGACAGGCTCTTCTGTAAATACCGAAACTGTCCCTGTGTGGTGGCTCTGACGTCACTTCCGCGTTTCTAAAGGTCACAGCCAATGGGAGGCCGATGCGTCCGGTATTCTGCCTGTTCGGTAGACACAGAGAGAGAGAGAGAAAAAAAGTATTTTAGATGCAAAAAATCACAGATATGTTTTAGATCATCTTATTAAAGTGTTGCACCTTTCTAGACATTTAAGTGAAAATAAATATTAATTTGAGAAAAGTAAAAAATAAAATGATCAATAATACATTTACCATCCTTTTTATGACAATTAATAAAATATTTTTTTAAAAAGTCATGGCTGAGGAAAACCTATATATAACAAATCCCGCTCTGAATTAATTAAAAAGAGACGACGATCTAAAGTGAAACCCAGAAAACTACGTACAGATATAGAAATATATTCCTTTTTTTTTTTTAATTGTGGTTTGATACAGTAATGTACAGTAAAGCTTCTGTGTTCATGTCATGAACCTTACTACCACTATCTGAACACATATATGTAAAAAATAAAAAGCCCACTGCACATCACCGTTTCCACCTTTATCTGCTGTTGACACATCACTGCTTTGGTGCGAAAGGTGTGGACTCATGATAAAGAAAAGTGGGCTGGATGATGGTGTGTTTATTTGCACTGCTTCAGCAGCAGGAAGGACTCTGATGATGCCTTGTTCAGAGAAGTTTAAATCTGTATTTCAGGGGGCTTTGACTAGTTTCTCTGACTTACAAAAACATGCATGATCAGTTAACTAATTCTAAATTGACCATAAGTTTATTTAAATGCACATAACTATTGGGAATTTAAGATCCCAAATTTACTCTTTGTCCTGTACTGTGACATCAAAACAGAAACCCACAGATTGCAAACAACAACAATCTTATTTTCCACCTTCTGTCTGAGAGTTTTAACATTAGATAATGTCATTTGAATACATTTATCAACATGACATGTCAATGTCAACTCTGATGTCTAAGATCATCCCAGGGCTTGATTTGTCCATAGTTAATCCCCAACTGGACTGATAAGAACACCTCAAACTGGGGTAATTATTTTTAACAGAGCTGTATACAAATTTTATGCAATGGTATTTCTAACATTGCAGTTTTGAATTTATGTGTCGCCGGGAAAGATTACTCCCTTGTGCAATCCTGAACATGTTTAAATGGCACAGAGAACAGAATCATTTTCTTACATGGTCATTTTAATCCAAACGTCGCAACAACTTTTGCATTTGCTGAGAAATGTCAAGCTCTGAAATGACTACACAGAGTCACTTTTCTGTGGATTTTTATGTGTTCTGAAAATCAGTATTGTGTTAAGTCAGAAATGGCAATTTATAAATTAGACTGATTTATTATAAAATCTGATATTTTAATTAAGTTCATTTTGAGGCCACACAGATAAATAGGTTTTTTAAAGAAGTGCAGCCTAATGTGATGCTCATATAATCAGATACACCCTTGGGCCATCAAACACGACAATATACACACCTGGCACATCTGTTTATCATAAACATTTTTCATTAGAGGTGACAGCCGTATTATTTACTTACTAACTAAACACTGCCATCTGGTGGAATAAGACAAGTAGTGTTCTTAGAATAAAACTAATCCTGATTCATTCATGCATTTACTTGTATATTCTCCAAAATTGAGACCAAAATTGTAGAGCCCAGAGCCAAATCCTGGAAAGGTTTTATGCCTATAGCAGAGCACCACTAAACAAGCAACGCAATCCTTGGAGATTCCCATTTAGTACAGATCAAATAAGCTTCCATTTTTATTATGGAAGATGAATATGAAGACATATTCACCTTTCATCTTTCATGAAAGGTGCAGAACTCATAACTGCTATCACCTAATTATGGCATTATAATTCGTACGCACATACACACACACACAGATATATATATATATATATATATATATATATATATATATATATATATATATATATATATTATATATATACATATAATATAATATATATATTATATTATATCATATAATATAATATATATATATATCATATAATATATATATTATATTATATACATATAATATAATATATTATATTATATACATATAATATATATTATATATATACATATAATATAATATATTATATAATATATATATATATATATATATATATATATATATATATATATATATATATATATATATATATATATATATATATATATTATATATATATATAATATATATATATATATATATATATATATATATATATAAAGCCATGAACAAAAAAGAGACATCGGGTTTTTTTCAGTGTCATCAAGCTGCATTTTTTCACTATGATATTCAACAAATCAATCTTTAACTAACGTAAATTTTCATGTAAAATACAACCTTCATTTTTGGAAGTGATGTGCTGAATATTCACTCTTGGCCAATGGTGGCTAGCCACGATTTTCGGTCATCGACTTATGTTGAGGGATCTGATTGGACCGCATGTGCCATATGCTTGGCGGTGATTGGTCCAATGTTGTGCGTGGTGCGCAGCCATTGGTCGACGGTGGTGGGTTTAACGGACTGGGTACGCTCACTCAGTCGAAGAAGTAGCCGCTCGGCAACTGCTGCAAAGACAGAGCTTCCTGCGCTATTTCTCCTGCCTTTTGTCTCAGGAGTTGAGCACTCACAATATCAGTAGAGCTTTATTTCAAAAATGAAACGAGTTTGGGTGGTAGGGCTGCTTTTCGCACTTCTAGCCTTCGGTGAGTAGCGGGAAGTTTTTTTTTTTTTGTCATTGTGGCTCTCTTGCTGTTCATAATATATATATTTTTTAGCTAATTTAGCTACAGCAAGGCTAATGGAAACTTGTCTTTGTGCCTTTCCACCTCATGCTCATTCATAGCAACCCTTTTATTTTCTTTATGCATGAATATGAGTATTAAACCTTCAAAACGGCTTATCGTGATAGCTCAGAGCAGCTTCAATGTTCTTTATTCCTTGTTGCCTTTCCAGAAGTTTCTGGTTGTGGGAATGAAGCCGCACGTTGGCTGCTATGGAGATGGGGAAATCCTGGGGCAGATATGCTTTAATTTTTATTCATTTGTCACAATAGACACTATTGTGATTCGTCACGGTTTTTCTAGAAGTTTCTATTAGCAACACAATTCATTTTACAGAAAAACGTCCATGCTATCGCAGTGAATTGGACTTTCAAGCTAATTTTTGTCTTTTAAACGATCGGTGTCAACCGTTACAACCGACGCAGAGGTATGGTACGACATGTGTGACAAAAATGTAACCATATCTATTCCGTGGCAGCTGCTGTAAGGGCTGAGGATGAAGTGGATGTGGATGGCACAGTTGAGGACGACCTGGGAAAGAGCAGAGATGGCTCCAGAACAGATGATGAGGTGGTGCAGAGGTAGGTGCAGCTTATTTGCTGAAGAAATTGAAAATAGGCCTTCAGAATAAGTTCAAATTTGTTATTTGTACTATTGATTTTTAGAACATCAGCACTGAAAAGAATGTTTGAAAATCAATTATGGGCAGTTTCGTCTTACAGTCATTGATTCATGTATTCTTTGTATTTCAGTGCTTGGTACTTGTCTTAGAGTTGCAGAAAATGTCTTGCATGGCCATTAAGAAATGTTACTGCCATGCTAAAAGTTTTAACTGCCAATACAACTCTTGTAGCTACATGAAAGTATACAACAAAATTGTTTAAATGGGACTTAAGTATTTAGCATGAGATGCTTACAATCTAAGCAGAAGTGTCCAAAAAATAAACACAATATATCTTCTTTGTCACAGAATGTTGTGACTTTCAGCAACAGCTTTGCTAATTTTTCTGAATTACTGCAAATTCAAAGCTGACACAATTTGTATTTTTTTTTTTTGTCACACTGACAATCACCCAAATTCAAGGTCAGCTCCCCCAAGCTTATGTACATGGATCATCAGACAAGAGGACACTTTCATGTGAGCAGTGGAAGCGTCCTCTTGCTTCGAGCTACTGCTGTAAATTCTCAGTTCTTGAGAACATGGCCATCACAAGCAGCTCTAAATAAGGAATCCAGTCGCTTTCTGTTTATGGGCGTTTTAAATCTGTGTGCCCTGTTTTGTTTCACTTGTGTTTCTGTATTTGTCTTCCTTCAGGGAGGAGGAGGCTATCCAGCTGGATGGTTTGAATGCTTCTCAGATTAAGGAACTCAGGGAAAAGTCTGAAAAACACGCTTTTCAGGCAGAAGTCAATCGTATGATGAAGCTCATTATCAACTCTCTCTACAAGAACAAGGAGGTTAGTTGGAGGAGGGGAAAGGAAAGCCTGTTTGGGTTACTGTCTGGGGGATGCTTACCTGTTCATGCCTTTCAGATCTTCCTCAGGGAGTTGATCTCTAATGCCTCCGATGCTCTGGATAAGATCCGGCTGTTGTCGCTTACTGATGAATCAGCGTTGGCAGCAAATGAAGAGCTCACCATCAAAATTAAAGTAAGCAGTGAGATATATTTTAAAGATGTTTAAAATTGCTCAGATGTTCGATTCAGTCTCCTCTCCTGATGGCATGGTGAGTGCAGGGGTGAATTTTATACATTTCTCCCCTCAGATCGAAGCAGGAAAATGCTACTACCTTTGCATCTTTGCTGTATTATCAGAATTGTCACACTGTAAGCAATTAAACCCGTGACGTCTGTCTCCATTCTCGTTCGCAGTCTGATAAGGAGAAGAACATGCTCCACATCACCGATACAGGTATCGGAATGACCAAAGACGAGTTGGTGAGAAACTTGGGCACCATCGCCAAGTCGGGCACCAGCGAGTTCCTCAACAAGATGACAGAGATGCAGTCAGAGGGGCAGTCTACGTCTGAGCTGATCGGCCAGTTCGGAGTGGGTTTCTATTCTGCTTTCCTGGTTGCTGACAAGGTCATTGTGACATCCAAGCACAACAACGACACTCAGCACATCTGGGAGTCAGACTCCAACCAGTTCTCTGTCATCGAGGACCCCCGTGAGGACACACTGGGAAGAGGAACAACTATTACGTACGTTTGAGTTTAAGGGCTGATGAATAACTCTGTAAACATTTCACTAGTTGAATAGTCACTACTTCAGTTCTCATTCTGCACTGGCCTTGAACTTGAGTGTTTCGCCTCTTATTTATTTGAATTTTTTTCAAACTCAGACTGGTCCTGAAGGAGGAGGCCTCAGACTTCCTTGAACTAGAAACCATCAAGAATCTTGTGAAGAAATACTCCCAGTTCATCAACTTTCCCATCTACGTTTGGGCTAGCAAGGTATTTATTTAATTTTAACACTCACTCCTGCTATTATAAAGTTGATGGAGAATATAGAGCAGAGTAAATGGTTTTTGTTAACATGTAAGACTGAGACGGTTGAAGAGCCCATCGACGACGCTGAGGCAGAGGAGCCAGAGAAGGAGGCTACTGAAGATGAGGCTGAAATAGAGGAAGAGGAGGAGGATAAAGACAAGCCAAAGACAAAGAAGGTAAGAGCTTAAAGTTGAGTTGTATAATAGTTTAGTTAAGCTGTACTTCTAGAGTGTTTTCTCCCCTTAAACACCCCAAAGTTAGAGAGGTTTACTCCTTATTAGAACTTCTCTAGCTTTTCTCACCTGAAACTAATAATCAACTTATTAAAATATTTTTTTTTCTCTCTACAAAGTCCATTTAAAATAAATGCTACATGTACAATTGGAGCCTTTTGCCAATTATAAATGCTACGCCTCGTCTCCCAGAAACGAGAATGACAAACGAGCTGCTCAGCGTACTTTCCGACTGTGGAAATGGCGCTTTGTGTTGTGAAAGCCTGAAGTCCAGAGCCTTTTCGTTCCTGAAATCTTTTTAGACTTACTTAGGGTTCTTGGAATTGGTGAATTTTGAGAACAAATGGACTACATGTTAATTGGTGAAAGGCTCCAACTGACTGTTGGCTGCTAAGTTATTCCTTAATATAAACAGCTGTTTTGTTGTATCATTTGTTTTTGTTCAGTCTCTTCTGCAGTTTAACAGGATTTCACAATCTTTAATTATGGACTTGATTAGAGTGGACATATTGAACTGTTTAAAATCATGTTGAGCTAATCCTGTACCAGTTATTACTATTACAGTACATGCCGGAAGTTCAGATAGACCATTGGTTTTACAAGAGGTTTCCAACTTTTGGACTTCCTTGAAATTTTTTTCACATCCCAACAATGTCAACACTAAAGAGAGCTTGCACATGCAAACTGCTGGCACTTCAGTGGATATTTAGTTTCCAACCAGAACCAGTTCTCTTTTTCTTATTTTTCCTCACCTGTTGATCTAATCTTTTTGCTGTGTCATGGTGGATTGGATAGTACCAAAAGTCAGTATTGTACCATTTCTTAAACCATCATTCACATGGTAGGTTGAGAAGACGGTTTGGGACTGGGAACTGATGAATGACATCAAGCCAATCTGGCAGAGACCGGCCAAGGAGGTTGAAGAGGACGAATACAAGGCCTTCTACAAGACCTTCTCAAAGGTATGAACGGTCTATATTTGTCAGACAAGTGTGAAGCCTTTTTTTATATAAAGACCCGGTTAAATTCCAGTCACGTTTTTCTCCCCACCAGGACAGTGACGATCCCCTGGCTCACATCCACTTCACTGCTGAAGGTGAAGTTACCTTCAAGTCCATCCTGTTCATCCCCACGTCGGCTCCACGTGGCCTCTTTGATGAGTATGGCTCAAAGAAGAACGACTACATAAAGGTTTGAACAAAGCAGAGTTTAGTTTCAACAAACGAGGGAGAGAAAACGTATGCAGGAGTTTGAGATTCATGTCAAAACTTTGTCGCACAGCTCTTTGTCAGGAGAGTTTTCATCACAGACGACTTCAACGACATGATGCCCAAATACCTGAACTTCATCAAGGGAGTGGTGAGTTGCTGATAGCTGGTTGGTTTATATGATTTGCTTTACCATCACGTCCTCTGAGACTAAGTGTGGTCTCCTTTGCCAGGTTGACTCTGATGACCTTCCTCTGAATGTGTCCAGAGAAACTCTGCAGCAGCACAAACTGCTCAAGGTAATCTCAAAGTCCATTGCGGTCTCTATGGTCCTTAAATGGAAAGACGCTTGGTTAAACAAAACAATTTCTCCTGACTCCGTAGGTCATCCGCAAGAAGCTGGTCCGAAAGACTTTGGACATGATCAAGAAGATTGCAGATGATCAGTACAACGAAAAGTTCTGGAAGGAGTTTGGAACCAATGTCAAACTGGGCGTCATCGAGGACCACTCCAACAGAACCCGTCTGGCCAAACTGCTCCGCTTCCAGACGTCCAACAGCGACACCGTCCTGTCCAGCCTAGAGCAGTATGTGGAGCGCATGAAGGAGAAGCAGGACAAGATTTACTTCATGGCAGGGACCAGCAGGAAGGAGGTAAGTAACGATGGTATAGAGGGGTGGATTGGAGAGTGTTGAAGTGTTAGAAAACGCACTGAAATAATCTGTGGTGTCTTGACAGGCGGAGTCTTCTCCCTTTGTTGAGAGGCTGCTGAAGAAGGGCTACGAGGTCATTTACCTGACAGAGCCTGTGGACGAGTACTGCATTCAGGCGCTGCCGGAGTTTGACGGAAAACGCTTCCAGAATGTGGCCAAAGAGGGTGTCAAGTTTGAGGAAAGTGAGAAGGCCAAGGAGAAGAGGGAGGCCCTGGAGAAGGAGTTTGAGCCTCTCACTACTTGGCTCAAGGACAAGGCCCTGAAGGACAAGGTTGGAAATTTGCTGTGTTGTATTTATTTCACACACCAACAGAAATCATGGATTTGGCTCGTTTTTAATGTTGCATAATCAAAATATTTGCCTCTTTTCTCAACAGATCGAAAAGGCCGTTCTCTCTCAGAGGTTGACCAACTCGCCCTGCGCTCTGGTTGCCAGTCAGTATGGCTGGTCAGGAAACATGGAGAGGATCATGAAGGCTCAAGCTTACCAGACAGGAAAAGACATTTCCACAAAGTGAGTGTCAACACAGCTGCTTGTTAGAAAATACAAGGACATCAGACACTTTTCGGTTATTCATCTGAAATCTCATTGAGCCATTAAGTGGAAGGATACTTAAAGTATTTATTTGATAGAATAGGTGAAAATTCTAAAAGGTGTCTTAAAATATTGACTAGACTTAAATTGTAGAAGGGATATTTATTTTGAAAATATTATGTAGTAGCCCAACCAATCACAGGGTAAGTCTCCTGACATGATTGTTGTACAACAGTCACACTGATGCAAAATAGTTGTTTTATTTGTTTGTTTTTTTTCTTTGAAGTGCGCTGCATCCAAAAATGTTGAGTGGAAGGACAAACTTTAGTAGGAAAAATTACATAGGTTACTGGGACCCATGAGCAATACCAACTCTCTTTGGGAAAATTGAGATGGTAGGGACTTCAGCTGGATGGAGTTGGTTCCTAAAAGTCCAGAAAACATGATCTCGTTCATGACATGCAATACAGCAATCTTAATTCCCAGACAAAACATTACAACCTATTTGTTGTGTAAATTCTATTTAAACTTTTCAGCTATTTTAATTTTGTATAAGTGCCTGTAAACCTGTCTTTTTGTCTCATTGCCACTTGAAGCTCACATGTATTGTCGTCTGTTCCTCAGTTATTATGCCAGCCAGAAGAAAACACTAGAAATTAACCCCAAACATCCCCTTGTCAAGCAGATGCTCAACAGAGTCAATGTAAGCTTCAATCTACACTTCTTACTGACGCCTCTTTGAATGTGTTTAACAGTTTTGACGAAAAAAATAACATCACGTCTGACTACTTTTTGTTTCTTGCATTTTCAGGCTGATGCCGAGGACCAGACCGCATCAGATCTCGCAGTGGTTCTGTTTGAGACAGCGACTCTGCGCTCAGGATACCAGCTGGCCGACACAAAAGCTTACGGAGACAGAATAGAGCGCATGCTCCGGCTCAGCATGAATGTCCCTCTGGACGAACAGGCACGTTCACTGGCTTTTAATCTAATTTTGACTCCCACGCATTAATAATTTAATGACTTGACTGTTAAAGCACCCATTAAAAATTGTGTCTTTTCCGTAGGTTGAAGAAGAACCTGAGGAAGAGCCAGAGGAGCCAGCAGAGGAAGAGTCTGAAGATAAAGATGAAGAAGTTATAGATGATGATGACGAAACGGTGAGGCTTCTTTGCCTCGCTTCACGTCCTTAATATGCTCTCACGACTGAATGCCAAAGATTTCACATTTCTTTGTCTTACCTTACCCTGCAGGCAGAGCCAAAGGATGAACTGTGAAGCACTGAAAAGGACGACGTGACAATGGAACTGGAAATTGGAGTTCTTGTTCCATTGCTGCTGTGTTTAATGTTATCCTGAGTGGGTTCCTGGGGATGGGTTTTTTTTAAGAAGACCATTGTTTGGGTTTTTGTGTCTTTTTGGTTTTTTTTGTTTTGTTTTGTTTTTGGGTTTTTTTACATTCCTCATGACTGTAAATTTGTTAATATTTAACTGAACTGTTTATGGAAAGATGCAATTCCGTCTATTGATCAAATAAATGTTACCACAAAAATCTAATGGCCTTCTTTGTTTTGGAAAACATAAGTAAAAATTTGCTTTCAATGCAGAAGTGAAACCATGTGGTAAAGTACTACCAAACCATTTTTGCATAAAACATGTCCAAATGTGACACAGTATGGCATTTTCATGAAAATGCTTCCAAAATCTTTAGATTTGTCAAAACTGACTCGGTTGGATTAGAGAAGCTACAACTATTGAACTAAAGAGAAATCTGAGGACTGTGTGTAGTTTTAAGGCACTGTGCAAATATTTGGTGCAGAGGTGGGCAGAACTGCTAAAGTGTTAGAAGTATTACTATTACTGACGTAAAAGCTATAGGTGAATAGCTAAGTTCAAAGTACTTTACTATCTGGCTTAATCTGTGAAAATGACAATTTATATGCAAATTCTAATATTTTTACAGAAAGTCAATTTTAAAATATTTCCACTGTTTCTCAGCATACAGCTTGTGAAACAAATGGAGTAGATGTCAACAGTTCAGAACACGACAAAAGACATGCTAAGATGCACTGTATATTCACATGGGCTCCAAAAGGTACATCAGAAAAAGCTTTAGAACAGTTTGTACTGTTCTAACCAAAAGGGTTGCCAGAAATTTTTACAGCAGTAAAGTTACTACCCACCTCTGGTTTGGAGATGCCATATATATAATTTTTTTGACGCCATGAATCATTGTCTGGGTGAAACAGATATTGATCTGTCATCCAATTCTCGGTGCAGAAACTTGAGGAAAGTTGTGGGGAAACTGGGGTTTGGGTGCAAAATTTAGCTGTGTAAGGAGAACAGTCTGCCTATGGATTATAGAACAGGACTTAAAGAGACAGAGGCCCAATTTCAAGGCATTACACAGTCAAATTTCTTTTAAGTCATATTTGATATATAGTTTTTTTTTTTTTTTTTTTACAACAAATGAAGGTAACATGCATGGTTACTTAATTTGGCAGTGCCATTTTATAGCACAAAGTGGCTGGAAATCACATACTGCTCCTTTAACACAGTGACAAGCTTTTGACACCACAGCATTCAGCTTCAGTATATTTTAAAGGGGTTTGGTTAAAATTGGCAACCTCTTTGTCATTTGTTTATTATTTAGGAAAATATTAACTATTTCTTACACCCTGTAGACATTATCGCCTCTGTGAAGGGAAACAAACTGTCCTTAGACATTGTAGTATAATATTATGTCCTGCAGATGGCGCTATCGCACGGATGGGACCATGTCAGAAACTAGTTGACTCAAATTACTGTAACTCAGCAGGCTTGAACATGTATGTTACATAGGATCCTATGTTACATAGGATCTGATACACTTTCCAACCGAAATATATTTAGTTAAATATGGTGTAGTTTATAATCTGCAGTTTAATAAATCAGTTATTTTTTAAAAATGATCTCACTCATATAAATGCAGATTTATTTAGCCAGTCTTAATGCTACAAATATGTTTAGTTCTCATCAGTTTCAACATATATCAAACATTCCCAAATTTGTTCTGCTTTTTTTTTTTTTTTTTTTTTTTTTTTTTACAGCTAATTTAATAGATGTAAGGTGAGATTTGGTAGATATAATATTAGGAAAGAGACACACAGAGCAGCTTTAATAAAACATCAGAAAGTTAACAGGCAGACAAGCAGAAATAATTGAAAATCTTCACCAGAATGAGAAAATATCTTGCCTTCTAAACAAAAGGTGACAGATATAGGGCAAAGAAAGGGAGGGGCGTCCCGTAAAGCCTGGGGGTGTAGAGGAAACCCTCCATACACTCATAGAACAAACTGATACTTGTAATATTAGCTGTACTGTCACAGCTTCACCTTGTATTAGTAAAAGCTTTCTGGTAGTATTTTTATTATTATTTTTTTACTTCATTAAGGTCTTTGTAATGGAATACACACTTCATCACCCTGTAACTTAAAAAGACAGGACTATTTTTGATCACTGAGAAAGTGCCATGTTCAAGTCACAATTTGTGTGTGTGTGTGTGCGTGTGTGGAGGTGTGCGTGGGGGTGTGTGTGTGTGTGTGTGTGATTTGTGCAAACCTCAGATTTTAATTTGCTGTATCAAAGCTCTAAAATAAGTGGATTATTAAAATGTTATTTTTTTTACTAGATATAGTTTCAGCAAAGTTTATTCAGGCTTTTTTGCTGTATAATAAAAGTCGTTGTTGGTATGTAGTGTCTGCCACAGATTCACAATGTCCTAAACCCTCCTGCAGTAGAGTTATGTTTTTTTAAAAACATAATTAGCACCTAGGGACAAAATGGTAATTTAAAATGTTTGTGTTAATCCTCCTGCACATTAGCTGCTTTTATTGTTTGCTTGTTTGATCTGAAACACCAAATATAGATCACTGCTGTACTAGTCCACAGATTTTTGGGATTTCAATGATTTATTAGAATTTTTTTATTTTTTTTCAATGCAGGACACAAAATATATATGCACGGATGAGACAAAACCTACTGCAAACTTCAATCCGCATGACTTTTATTTTCCTCACATTCTTTGAGGGTGTGGTTCCATGATCTCAACCTGAAATAACAATAGTTAACAGGCATTTAAAAAAAGTAAACAAAATAAAAACAACACATTTGAGCACCGATGCATTTGATCAACTCCCGTATTATCAATTGCACAATATTTAAAATCGATATAACGAGACACACACACACACACACACACCCACACGCACCCCCCCCACACACACACACACACCCACACACCCACACAAAGAACATGAGCATGATGTGATGTCTAGTTCTGCCGGCAGGATCCGACCTCCTCCGGTGAAAATGCATGTCTGACAACACGTCGGCTTCTCTTTCCCATAATTTGTATTTTGCGACTGACTGCAGTTTCTGCGCCGCCGCTGCTCATGTACGCAATCCCTGGATAGGTGGTTGCCATGGATTCCTGGGTCACATGCGTGGGTTTCCTATTGCCAGAAGCAGCAGAAGATGCTTGGACCCAAAAAAAAAAAAAAAAAAAAAAAATCACAGCCATTTTCATTGAAGAAAAAGAGAGGATCCGCTGTGGACGGCTCGCTGACTGACTGACTGACTGACTGACTTGGGGGGTGGCCGGACTATACACCCGGTTATCCTTATTTCCATCTGGAGGAGGAGGGGGAGAAGCTGTTTTTGCCTTTGCATGTGTGTGTGTGTGTGAGTGTGATATTTTGTAGAATTCGCAGCAAACCGGTTTTGTCCACATCCAAAGACTGAAAACAGGAATGAGTATAGAAATCCCCGAGGGACTGACGGAGCTGTTACAGAGCTTTACCGTGGAAGTGTTGAGGAATCAGCCCAGGGACCTGCTCGAGTTCGCGCTACAGTACTTCACCCGGCTGAAGGACAGCGAGACCAAAGAGGCCTCCTTTGGCAATGACCAAAATTCGGCCCCGAGATCTGGGAAAGCGGTCAATTTCATTGACGAGGCCATGCAGATCGATTCGGAGAACGGGGAGGAGGACGAGGACGACGACGACGAGGAATTCATAGGTAAGCCGATGTGTGTGTGTTTTTTCTTTTTTGTTGTTTTTTGTTGTTGTTGTTGTTGTTTTTTGTGCACGTAGGGGATGTTTATGCATGTCGAGACATATGCATGCACGATGGAGTGCGCGGCTGGGAGACGCTGGAAACGAGGCGCAGAGATGCTCGCCACCTTGCATCCACCGCCGCGCTGTCATTCGCCATATATGGTCAGAGAGGCTGAGAGACGTGCTAAACGTGTCCAGCTCTGCATCTCCGAATCAGGGTTTTTATTTGGGTTAAGAATGCATTTCGCTTGCAACAGCTGCAGAATGAAGAGAATTTTCCTTTTTTTATTTATTTATTTTTTGTATTTTCAGGCCATTTAACACCAGGCCTGTTTAACCTCATTAGCCAATAAGAAGGGGGAAAAAAATAGATGGAAAAACAGGAGATCTAAGCAACGCCTGGCTTTAAAGGTGACATTTTGTGTGTCCTGAAGTGTGATTGTATTTCAAACATATGGCCATGCAGAGATGCAAGCAGCAGCAAAACACATCAGAGACACCGTCCCAGTGAGTGGTGGGGTTTAAAAGGGCCGGTTGCAGGGCCGGACAGAGCATAAATAGGGCCCCAAGCTGAATTTATTGTGGGGTTGCACTTGCAAATGAAACCACGGATCACCAAGCACAGTTTTATCTCCCTCTTTGAGTTCGGTTGTGGAAAAGTTTGGTTAAAGGTGCTAAATGAAGACAATCATCAGTTATTACAACTAATTGAGTTGAGTGCATTCTAGTTGCAAGTTGGAAAAACAAGAGGAATTTGTTCGTTGGTTTGGCGCTGACTTAGTCATAAAAGTCAGTCTCAGTATTCTGCTCTTAATCCAGTCCAATTCACAAACTCATGGAAAAATGTTCTTAAATGGAGATTGTAGAGTGCTTGTTTTTTAGGAGCCATTGACAAATATTTTTACCTGAAGCTTTAATTACATTTTACACTACCTGGGGGGTCTGAGTTATGGCTGATATCGCCAGCTTTTCCAAACAGCTATCCCAGGACATTCTCGTCGCATTTTCAACTGGAAATTCTAAAAACAATTCAACATCCAACAAAATGCAATTTAAACTTTGGGTGGTACCAAAACCAAATCCCATGGTAGAATTTCAAGATTTTCACATGTGCTGCAATGTTAAAACTTCTCCACTAAAACAAAACACTTGCTTTGATTCCTTTTTTCAGGCCTTTTACTTATTATTTTTCTTTCTTTAAAATATGGGGTCCTGGTATTTAAAGGTGGTACCAAGAGTAGATGATGGATATTCAAAAAGGGGCACAACGTTTGAAAAAAAAAAAAAAAAACCCATACAGTTTACAGAAAATTTGTCTTTAGGCTCAAGCAGCAAAATATATTTAACTACACTTGTTGCACTAAATCTCCAACGCTACACCAAAAAATTCAAATCAACAATCGTAATTTTAAACATCTGCTATTTTGGGGTAGCGACAGCTCGATTTAGTTGCAGCTTTAATCGACTGACCGGCTGGCTGCAGCGCCTACATATGGGCAGGTTAATTTGTTAAATCGACGAGTTTTTGGGTCACGCTTGATGATCATTCAGCCAGCTTCCCCCTGTCCGCTGCGTGGCTGGGAAGCTATCAATAGATGAGACTTCCTAATATACATTTCATGCTGATCTATTTTCCAGGAGCTTGGCACTTTTACACTGTGTTACATTTTAATGTTTTTTTTTCCCCTCTCTCATTGAAATTATTCAAAGACCTAAATCCACTTCAAAGCAGCTGTCCTCATTCAGGTTTTACCGTGATGAATATGGATCCCTTAATGAGTTGGGCTCCGCGGGGGTATTAGCTGTGAAATCACAGCCACCTAAACCTCTTTTCAATAACAGCTTCCAGAGCAATTCAGCTCATGATGAAACTGAACATGTGGCTTTTCGTTGTTTACAGCGCCAGTGATAAACAGATTCATCAGAAGAGCATCGGGTGAGTTACAGTTTGCCGCTTGTTAAAGTTGGTTATTAACATCCTGTGGCTCTGGTCTGTGTCATTTGTCGGAGAATGGGCAGCTTCTCCGACAAATGAAAATCTTTTTTTTTTTTTTTTTTTTTTTTTTTTGCCAGCTGTCTTTTGTCATCGCCTCCCTCATTTACAATACGGCTGATTTGTAAGAGGCTGCGAAGCTGCTCTGTCTTGAACCTGGTTTATTATGTCAGTGAGTGACGTGGGTGAGGAAATCAGGACAAGTGATGCTTATAATTATCTCTCGCTCACAATAGTGGGGAAAGGTTGTGGCTCTGGCGGAAAGATGGCTGCAGTTTTGCTGATGTGAAACGCTCCACTTGTACTTTGTTAAACCGTGAGCATTTCGGATCGGCTCATCTTGAAGATAGCCGATCTTTTTTGCAATTGGACCTGCAAAAACGATTCAATTCATTCCTTATCCTGAACATGTTATTGCAGGACTGTAAAAAATGTTTGAATCAAATGCTGCTGTTTAATTATGTTGGAAACATAGCACAGTTTACCCACAATGCCTTGCAAAAGTATCCGCATCCCTTTTGACTTGAGACAAACACAAACCTCAATGTAAAAAAAAAAAAAAGAGGAAATTTCGGTAAACTAAATTATCCTGAGCACACCGTTCCCACTTGGAAACATGGTGGTGGCAGCATTATGCTGTGTGGATATTTAGGATTCAAAGACGAGGGAGATCATCAGAGTTGATGAAGGGACGCATGAAGACGGGAAGACTTGAGAGTGGGGCTAGAGGCTCCCTTAAACAAATGAGATGCAACACAATCCAAAATACATTCATCCATCCATTTTCTTTCACCCTTGTCCCTAATGGGGTCAGGAGTTGCTGGTGTCTATCTCCAGCTACGTTCTGGGCGAGAGGCGAGTACACCCTGGACAGGTCGCCAGTCTGTCGCAGGGCAACACAGAAACAAACAGGACAAACAACCAAGCACACACACACTCACACCTAGGGAGAATTTGGAAAGACCAATTAACCTGACAGTCATGTTTTTGGACTGTGGGAGGAAGCCGGAGAACCCGGAGAGAACCCACGCATACAAAGGGAGAACATGCAAACTCCGTGCAGAAAGACCTCGGGTCTGGGAATCAAACCCAGAACCTTCTTGCTGCAAGGCAACAGTGCTACCAACTGCGCCACTGTGCAGCCCTCCACAATACATAAAGTCAATAAATCAGAATATTCATTCAGATGAAGACGGTTTATCAGATTAAAAATAACTTGAAAATAACCTTCACACAGGTATAAAATATACTTTTTATTACACCCACATTTCTGTATTAAATGTTTTTTTTCTATTGGTCTTAGAAATGGTCTAATTTCAAATGCAATTTTTTCATTACCCGTTTGCTAAAAATCGTCATAACTAAATAACGGCTTTCAAACAATTTCAATTAGTTATAAAGTTCCTGAAATAAATGGGCTTTTCAGGAACATTCAGTTTTGTTTTTTCTTTTTTTTCTCTTTTTATTTTACGTGTTTGTATTAACGTGTTGAAATGGCCCAGCCAAAGTCCAGACCTAAATCCAACAAAACAGTCATTAGATTCGCAAGGTGGGTAGAGACGTCTGCAAAGGTTGACACTCCTAAATTTGACTCTTTTGGCTTGTGACTGATGTATGCCGCTCTTTCTGTTTGTAAAAAATTATGAAAATCATACATCATTTCCCTTACACTTCATTATTATGCACTTGGTCTGTGAAATAAAGTGCCAATAAAAAAACAAAAAACAATGATGCTTATGGGTGTAATGGGACAAAATCTGCAAAAACTGAAGGGCTGTGAATACCTCTAAAAGTTACCGTATTGCATTCAGAGGGATGATAACAGGACGGGGAACAAAGCTGTTTGTCTTTGCTGTCTACAGGGTTCCGTGCAAATATGATTAAATGCAGCTTGTAATATAGTAGATGTTCTTTGAGGTCGACAAAGCACAGCATAGATGTGACAATATTTTCCTCTGTTGCTCTCGGTGATACAGTGTGTGCAGAGGCGTTCAACCCTGACGAAGATGAAGAAGATAAAGAGCCAAGGGTAAACTTCAGACCACACAGCAATCATACAGACATATCATTTCCCTTAGAATCGGACGACATTTTGGTGAAGAATGTGATTTCTTTACGCAATCGTCGACCACCGTGAGACAGGCCCACATGAAACGCGTTTTGTCTCGCAGGTTACCCACCCCAAAACCGACGAGCAGAGGCAGAGACTACAGGAAGCCTGCAGGGACATTCTTCTGTTCAAGAACTTAGATCCAGTGAGTACATGATCTGGTCCAGCAGATTTACGTTGCTTGTTTTTCCTCCCTGCATCATTTCAACCATTCGTCAGCTGTTTAAGTTGAAATATAGATTTTATTTTATTTTTTCAAACACAAAGAAATTGAAACAGCCTTATGTTTCTCTCAATCTCAGGAGCAGATGCCTCAGGTTTTGGACGCCATGTTTGAAAAGTTCTGCACAGAGGGAGAGCACATCATTGATCAAGATGATGACGGGGACAACTTCTACGTCATCGAAAGGTGCTACACACACTTACCTTTAAACGATTAATTGTGTCTTTCTGTATTTTTTTTCCAATCATTTATTTTGCGGTTTTGCTTTCGGTCAGTGGGACGTTCAACATTTTTGTGAAGATCGAGGGCGCGGAGAAGCTGGTGGGCTCCTATGACAACAAGGGCAGCTTTGGAGAACTGGCGCTGATGTACAACACCCCTAGGGCGGCCACCATAATTGCAACCTCGCCTGGAGCCCTTTGGTGCCTGGTGAGTAAAACATTACGCACCCGGGCAGGAGCACAGCTGGCTGCTGCTTGCTCAGGTTTTAATGACATATGCTGTGCAGTCAGCTGGCACAGTTTAAATAAACACCCAGGCTGTTTGTGGTTGTGCTGCAGCGTGATGCTACAGATGGAAATGGCACCGTCAGGATTGGGTAACACAATGTACAGTTGAAGCATTAACTGACGCAGTCTCTGCTTCTTCCACACTGTTTGAAATAAAGTCAGAAACTTTTTGACGTAGGTTGCAGTTAGCATTAACCAAACTGCTCGTGTTTGCTAAATTTTTTTCTACTTAGGTCAAACATTTTGCGTATTCTTCCACAAAATTTAAAAACGGTTTGGACCCGAGTGAAGTTTGTAGGCTGTCTTGCCCATCCACATGCTTTCAGCTGAAAAAAAACGATGCTGATCCAAAAAAGGACAGGGAGAAGAAAGTCACATGACCTACAACATGTGAACGTCTGGTTTCGTCTGTATGAAATCCAGTGGATGTGCGAATCAGACTAGAGGAGTAATATCACTACTTGGTATGAATTTACATATTCACTAAAAGCTAATGTAATAGTAGAAATGACTCAACAGAATTTGGATGCAATTTTGTCGCTAAAAAGTTCCCCATGGGCCGGATGAGCAGTGCGACGGTTCGGTTGGAAGAGAAACATCCCACTTATTCATGACTCAGCAAGGTTTGTGTCCTTAAAGAGCAGCCAGCGGCTCTGTTATGTCATCTACGGGAGACGAGGGACGTTGACGCTGAACCCTCTGCTGACCCGAGAGTCTTAGAGTGTGCAGCTTAAGCTGTGAACGGGCAGGAGCTCCTCTCTTCACCACGCAGCCAGCTTTGTCTGGGGATGAGCAAGTGGTGCCAGAGAGTCTCTGTGCTAACAGAACATTACAGTGGACATGTTATTTGCCGTCTGACCTGCACCGGTACTTACCTCTTTATTAAGGCGTGTGGCTCTCGAGCCTGTCCTGTCCTGGCGAGTCTCGGCTAGAGGAGGGCGCCCTCTGCAGCTACTGGTACTTCCTACAGTGTAGTTCAGTCTAATTTATGTTGACGCCTTATTCTTTGAGCAATATTTGGCATGTTAAACCACTGTTACTGTATTGCAGACAGATGGCACAAGCAGGAGGAACGTTTGAGCGCCGTGTTTCTTTTTACCATTTGAATAAATGCTTTTGTTGCACCAAAAATAAAATAAAATAAAATCACTAGCTCATTTTGAGACCTAATGCATATTTTGGTTTCATAAGAGTTGATGTCTGAAAAAGCAGCAGAGCAGACTGGAATTATAATAATAAGTAGCGTAATGATACATTTACCTCATGAAATGACAGGCTGTGCTGGGCCCTTGGCAGAATTTGATTTGGAGACTTACCAGTTAAGCTGATTGTCCACCAGCCACAAGTCAATTATATATTGTCAATGTTTAAGTGTTTCTACAATTCTACTTTCACCATTTTGTTTTGAAGCCAACCAGTGGGCCAACAACTGATGCCTATTTTACAAGTTATTTAAATGCTTTATTGTCATAGTTTAATTTTCACATATTCCATCCTTCTGTCTATGATATATGCTCACTTATACTTGAAGGTGCACACTCTACAGGTTCCTCCCCCTTGCACTCTGCAGCACTACAGCTCCTCACTCCTCAGCGAACTAAGCTGAGAACTCAAGAAATTGTCAGGTTCCCTGTAAACGTTGGGTTGTTTCTCCACCGCCAGCAGAGTTGCAGCACTCTGGCAGTCAGTCCTGAGCTTCAACAGTGGTGCAAGCTGAATGGGGGAACATTGGGAGCAGCACATACACAAGCCTGATTGACGGTGTTAAGACCTTCCTCCTAGCTGATTGGTTGTTTCTGACAGGAAGCAGTGGGTTTAAACTTTTAGCAGCTGGATCACTGGGAGGAGCCAGAGAAGTTTGATTTTTTTAAAAAACTGTTCTTGTCAGGTCATTGTGACAATTTTAACCAAATAAAAATTTGGTTATTTCAAACTTTGTTTCAGGATCGTCTTACATTCCGGAGGATTATAGTGAAGAACAACGCCAAGAAAAGGAAGATGTACGAAGCGTTCATTGAAACTCTGCCCCTACTCACATCTTTAGAGGTCAGCTTTGCACCACAGTGTCAAACAAAGGGCACCACGGACTCATAGTGAAAGTGTTCACAGCCTGATGTCTTTTCAGGTGTCAGAGAGAATGAAGGTAGTAGACGTGCTGTCCACCAGGGTGTACAACGACTCACAGCAAATTATTGCTCAGGTAATTCGTCTCTGCATTGAGTGTTTTTAATCATTTCATCCTCTGTTTTGCACTTGCAAAGTCTGAGTCCACTTATCTGCATTGCTGTGTTGCAACAGGGTGACTTAGCGGATTGCTTTTACATCGTTGAGAGCGGCCAAGTTAGGATCACCATGAAAAGGAGCCGGGTAATCTTGGACGTTTTAAAATGATTTCCGTGTCCACTTTGCTTTTCAACCTCACAACTTGGAAGCACACGCTCAAAGTGTGTGCTGGAAACATGTTTTCGGTTCTGCTTTCTTATCCTTGTGCTTTTTGTTTCTCACAAGACAAAAAAAGACGAGGAGGAGGAAGAGGAGCTCGATATTGCCACGTGCACGAGGGGCCAGTATTTTGGGGAGTTGGCTCTTGTCACAAACAAGCCCAGAGCTGCATCGGCATATGCTGTGGGGAGTGTCAAATGCTTGGGTACATTTTGTACGCTTCTTTGATGCGCTGTGTTAGGGGTCGAGGCAGCCATTCATACTCACTCTTCTGCTATGTCTTTTTTTTTTTTTTTTTCTCCCCTAAAACTGTTGGTGCAGAATTACTCATAAGACAGGAGATATTGTTAAGAACACTGGACACCAAAAGCACGGATGACTGCAGCCACAGTTACTTGTGGAATTTGTTTTGTTTTTACATTTTCTAACACCGCGTGGCATGAAAATGTTTTCCCCTCCACACTGAATATTTTGTGGAATCGCCTTTCACTGCAGATCTGTTGAGATTTGTCTCCACCAGCTTGTCTGAAAAGCAATTTTCAAGTCTTTCCACAGATTATTAACTAGATTTAGGTCTGAACTTTGATTGGGCCGTCCTAATTAGACTTTGATTTAAACCATTCCATTGGCTAAAGGTTTGGAGGACCTCCACCCAAATCCATCAATTATTTTTTTTATTAACTGATCAACTTTTTATGTCTCTACCAAAGACAAACTGTTACTGCCATGTTTTATGTCTATTTAATAGTGTATTAGTGTATAAAGTATTTTTGAATTTGAATTTAAAGTTGACTTTGAACACGCTGATTCTAGTAAGGGGAAAGGGCTGGATTTGTATTAATAAAAAAATCACGTGTCATTATTTTTCTACTAAACAAATGCACTACCATGCATTGGTTTAGCCTACAAAATTTATTGAAGTTCAAATATGAAAATATAAATTTTTGCTAGGTGTCCTGTGAGTAATTCATCAAAATGAACTTTATTTTTTCATCTTCTGCAAATAGGCAGTGCTTAATTAGCATCTTGCATTTGCCTTTACCCCAATAAAAAAAATCTTGTATGAGATTTACTCAATGTGAAGACTTAATGTTTTACATAACCTTCTATAATTCCCATAAAAATCAAAGCTGTCTTTCTGTCTTTTGTTTTTCTTTCTCAAAGTCATGGATGTGAAAGCGTTTGAGAGACTCCTCGGCCCTTGCATGGACATCATGAAGAGGAATATCGCTAATTACGAGGAGCAGCTGGTGGCCTTGTTTGGAAGTAGCGCTGAGATTGAGCAACAGAGTCCATAAAGCGACTCCGATGAACCATAAAGCAGAGGGCGGAAACAAATAAAAAGGAAAAAAAAAAATTCTCACTGTGGATGTTTTCCACAGCACTATTCAAAACAGAAAAAGAAGAACATGTGAATATCCACTACACCACATTTGAGTGTCTTACAATTAAGACTAAGGTATGGCCCGTGTTAGTAGAGCGTGTGACAGAAAGTCGCAACCTCGGAAGTTGCTTAAAGCCTGTTTTATTACAATAATCATGACTTTCACTGTAAAGAGTATGTGTGCATTTTACTTGTCGGTGTCAAGTGCTTCACTTTTTTTGAAAACCGAAACACTTTGTTATGCCTCACCCCATTTTTTTGACAACGGTATTCTGATAAAAAAAAAAAAGTGTATTATTGCTTGTAAATTTCTAAATTTTACCAGTCGTAAATAGGACGCCGAAGGTGATTTATGTTTGGATAATCATGGGCAGTTTTAGTGCACTGCCTTTCTCAGAAGGAGAAGTCCACACGAATTACAATGGCATGATAAAGTATTTGCCTCCTTACGGATTTCTGCCCATTTTGCTTCTTTTTGTCGGATGCAAATGTTTTAGATATTGAAACAAATTTTAATATTGTGCAAGGATGGCCTGAGTAAAAACAAAATCCGGTTTTCAAATGGCAAGTAGAGAAAAACTTCTCCAAACCAACTGGCTCCTATGCAAATAAAAAAGTAACCGCTTCCCTTGTTATGCCTGCATTAGCTATAATTAACCATGTTTTCTTTGAAAGTACCTAATTGCGATCTCACTACTACCAGACGTTAGAAGTCACAAGAAAACTTTGAACAATTGAGAACTTTCAACATGTCTGTCAAAATTGCTCTAAAACTGCATTGAGATTTTCTTTTACCCCTTAACTGAGGCCTCTCTTCCCTCAGTTAATCGTAACGTTCATCGTTCAACCATAAGAAAAAGACAAAATGTCATCCCTGAAGGTTGCCAAAGCCAAAGCCCCATCTCTCATTTGCCAAAAGTATCTTAATGAACCCAAAGACTTTTGGGGAAATGTTTAATGGCCTGGTGAGAGAAGAGCAGAACAATATGGAGGGCGTGTGTCCTGTTAGATATGACGTAAAACTGGCACAGCATTTTGAAAACATAGTGTTAGAAGTGTGATGCTCCAGGGTCCGTTTTGATTCTTTAAAACCAAGATTATGACCCTTTCTTAATGAAAACGTAAATTCTGCAAAACCTTTTTAAGGTTAATTAAATTAAAAGGACGCTGCAACAACCAAGCAAACTTGTTCCACAGAAATGGTGTGACGGCAGCGGTTGTCCCAAAGGGCGGAACAAGCAGTTTATAAGGTTTTTTTCTGGAGGAATTGCTTTTTTCACACGAAGCCATTTCATTTTTGACAACTTTTTTTTTTTTTTTCGTAAACACGTCATTTGAAATCTGCCATTTGCATTTTACTCACGGTATGCCTGGCGCATCTTAAGATTTGTCAATCTGAAACATTTAAGTGTGATATAAAAAAAAAAAAAAGCAACAGAAGAAGAAATGTGCAAAGTGGATGAATACCTTCTCACCGTGCTGCATTTCTAAATCTTTCATACTGTGTTAAGAGCAGAACTGAGTTCACATTTGTACTCGAGTACATCTTTGTTTATCAGCAGATTACAACTCTTTAATCTGATAAACAGTATTTTATTCTTCATAAGTGTTAGTGGCTCTTTGCCGAAATTCTCTGCTTTTACAACAAAGCCAACGTCAGAGGGAGAGATAGTTGATAGTTTTGTAAGAATATACAACACATTGCTGTACTATTTTGAAAATGAGTGTTATTATACGGTGTAGGCCCCACTTCTCATTTAAGACATTTCTCCACTGGATTGTAGTCATTGTAGGCAGTGTCTTGAGACAGTTTCCTTTGCTGTGTTTTAACGTGAGATTTAGCCCATATTTCTTCATGTAGGTAAAATATACATTATTGCTGTCTACCTCTGCCAACGACAATTTTTGCATATACCTGCCGAACAGGAATCAAAAAGGGGCCATTTTCTTCTTCCCCCAACTAATTTCTCTCATTTTATTTCTTTTTTTTTGTTTTCTGTAACAAAGTTCTTATGTTTTGTTTTTTTGTTTTTTTTGTTTTTTTGTTTTTGTCTTTTTTTTGTCTGCAGCTGAGTTTACATTTAAAAATGCTGATCTCCAACCCTTTTAGTAGCACTTTTATTTTTTAAGGCAAGACCACAACTTTAGCCAGAAGAAAAAACAAAACAAAACGAAAACAATCACATGTCTCACTTTTCATGTCATTAAAGAACATTTTATATTTCTGTGTGACGCGAGATTATTTGTTGTTACCCATAACTTCTGGGCCTTTCTCAACTCAACACTGAGTGTCGTTTGTGGGTCGTGGGTCGCCCCGGTTGTTCCTGTGGTTTAAAAAGCTAAGTTTGGAAAAATATGGGTAGAAGATGCACTTGCAAAGGCACAAAAGATCACAAGTGAACATTACAAATAAATAGTCAAAAATAAAACATTTCTAAATGTAAAATGCAAATGTTTTCAGTTCAGCAAGAAAAGAGAGACATATCACTGTATTTGTTAATTTAAATCTATATTATCCTTAATATTAATGACTGTGTCGAGAATGAGTCATTCTGATGTGACTCATCTGAGAAATTAGCATACTCAGGATCGAGGAATTACTTCAATATACTTGCAGTCAGGCCAGTGATTTGTGTGCTTCGAATGTGCTTGAAGATTAGAAAGTTGAAATTATTTTTTTAACTACTTAACACAGAGTATATTTTATTAGGATGGTGGTAAAAAATGAATAAAAGACCTAAGTGCAGTTTAAAAAGACTAAAGCACTGGTACATCACAGTAATAGGATATCATGAAAAATGTAATTTATTCCAGTAATTCAGTTCAAAAAGTGAAGCATTCAGATTTATCACACACTGAGGGGATATGTTTAACTTTTTATTAAATTTCTGTTAGATTTGGTGGATTTGCCTGCAGTAAAAATCAGAAATTTTGCTGACATAAATAAGTGCTTTTTAATAGTGTTTTGACCTACACCCATATGAAAGATAGGCATTGGCAAACTTTTGTTAAGAATTTAAGCTGCAAAATGTTGTTGCTAACGACGACTGCTATAGCTAAAGATAAGAATGTAAAGTTGAATGGAAGAAAAAAGTGTGACAGAGTCTGAGATAATGTTGAGACACAGCATCTGAATCATCCTAGCTAAAAAGAAAAAAAAACCTGGACTGTTGCTGTACAACATAGAGTTGTTTAAATTATACTCAGTGGTCCAAAGTCCTCTATTCAGATGAAAGTAAAGTCTGAATCTCATTTGGAAATCAAAGCACCAGAGTCTGGAGGAACAAAAAACAAGTATTGAGTTTTTACAGCTGGAGAAGATTTTGGTAACCATGTCATCTGCCAGTTTTGGCCAACTGTGTTCTGTAATGCAGTCATATACCATGAAATCTCATTGAGTTTTAACCTTTCTTCTGCTGTCAAGCTTTTTGCAGAAAAAAAAGCAAAACAAAAAACAAAAAAAAAAACCTGTAAGCCATAATCATCTAAATCAACAAAAATAAACACTTTGGTACATTGACTGTATGAGTTTCAGGTTTTGAATCGAATTGCTAAAATAAAATGGAAATAAATACAACAAAAGTCGCTCGAAAATGATAATCTGACTTATTGAAATTCCCTTGTATTTGCTAGATCTTACAAAAATAAATAAATAAAAAAAATGTTCGCCTGTAGGAACATACCATCGCACTGTTGTGGAAAAATGTAATGCGCAGTATTGTAGTGAAAAACTACCCGTGTATTGTTCGTGTTATTTCCAATCAGCTGTTACTGGGCAGTAACGAGCATATACTTTCAGCCAATCAGAAAATGATCAACAATCTCAACTCCGCCTTCTTTGCGTTGCGCAGTCGTGTTAGCCAATAGAATAGCCTCTTTCATGACACTGATACGCTCAACGGCCAATAGGAGGCGTCCTCTGGAAGCCCTCGTTCCCACCCCTCGACTGAAAGCCACAGAGTTTCTTGATGGCGATAGAAAGAAACGGTAAGTGGGAAGTTGAGTACTTATTTTCGAAGAAATAATGGTTCAAACTAAGTTTTGAGCCGACTTTCATGCCACCTCCGTTTTCGCAGCCTTGCCGCGGTGTTTCAGTCGGGTTGTCACGGCTTTATTTGACGGTAAACGACAGCTTGAGTTCGACTACGTTTTTTTTTCTCTCCCCCCCTGTCGTTGTGACGCTCGCCGTGTTGACGATAAGAACCCCCTCCGACAGCTGCTTCCTGAAGTAAAGCAAAAATAACTGAACTGGTGGAAGTTCTTGTTAGCCGAGCAAAAGCGTAATTTGGGTTTGAGTGGCTGTTTTCTGTGTCATTCATTGTGACCGCAGCAGAGGTTGCGTCATGCCTCAACTTGTTGACATTCTTTTGTTTACTGTGTTGGACCCGACAGGCTCGGGGTCTCAGTTGGATTGTGCTTCACTTCTGCCTCTATGTGAAAGAGGCCAAAGCAAGCGCTCCGTGTTTTCAACATTTCAATGCGTTTAAAGCGTTTGTTCAACAACATGCTATCAATGAATCCCCGTTTATGAAAGCGAAGTCTGGTTTTTTTTTTTTTCCCTCTGATTCATTTCGGCGCAAGCAGCTTCCTTTGTAATAATAAAGATGATTTTGCTTTAGTAGTAGGCCTAATTTTTTTTTGAGTTTATAAAACACCCCATGTCGTCGTCGGTAGCGTTTTCCTTGTTCTGCTTTCGAAGTCTCAAAGTTTCGTCGAGCCGTTTTTTAAGACGGTTTTCTTGTTATTTAACTCTTCAGCTGCGTAGTCGTGAATGAATGAGCTCTGGTGCGCATGCGCCAACCCCCTCTAAGTTTATAAACAAGGCCTCCACGCAGCGGGTCACGTGACCAATCACAGAGACAAAGGGTTCCCTAAAGACCGCCCACACGTTCCTTGATACTCAAGACTGAAATGACTTTCAGACGGTCTGGAGCAGTATTTTTTTTTTCCAACATGTTGACATCCGATATGTAAATTCAGAAACATTTCAAACAGAGTCGAATGAAATCATTCAGACTTTGACTGTCTTGTGTTTGATAGAATTTTGAGGCACATTTCACAGCAAGCAAGGTTTTAATTGTGTTTTTAAAACACAACTAAGATTGAAATATCCTATTTTCAAATATTTCAAATCCTGAATCGTGGTAGAATTGACATTTCACACAAACATTACATTGTAATATCAGCGATGAGCATGACTGATGTGGTTAGTGTCACGGAAGCGCCAGAGTTTAACCTGCATTTCCTTGAGGATTCCTCATCATATCATTTTTAGATGTCTCAAAGTTCGTAACATTTCCAAATCTGGTTCAAGGAGGTTGGAAGCTATTCTCTGTAAAGCTTCCCTGCTATTTGCTGATAAGTCTCGCTCTCACTGGCTGAATGAAACTCAGACATGTCCTGACAGGTCATAGAAAATACCAAAAAAAAACAAAAGAAAATGTCTATAGTACCTTTTGACTTCATCTTAATGCCACTTCATTGGTGTTGAACATTAGATTTTTGAGTTTCCAAGCTAGTAGTTACAGATTGGTACCAGTTAATTTGAAAATTGTCTGATTCCAGTGACCAGCCGGTTTCAATAGACCCAGTTTAGTCCAAAACATTCCTGTCATTTATTAGGATTCAGGTCCAATACATTCTGATTCAATCCATATTATAATGAAATACGTAGATTGAGTTGATTACTTCATGGCAAAAAAGCAAACAAAAAATTAAAACATTTACCAGCAGAAATCCAGCTGATTTCATCGATTTATCGACTTTAATTAAGTGCTTGTTATTTCTCTTTTTTTCTTTTTACCTTAACCAGGTGATGTTGCTAAACATGGAAGCTAAGTAAGTTGCTTCACGATCTTTGCTGGAAAACAAGAGGAAAGTGCTCACACGGAGAATGGACGAGTCGTTTGATCCACTCAAGTGTAACGAGGACCTGCCTTCCTCACCTGGTTGCCACATGGAATACGGTGAAATGCTGAAACAGCAAGATTACATTTATTATCCATTCCCCCACCCCCTACCTTCCTGACATATTTGGGCTGAATCTCGTTGTAATCTTTTCTTCAGACGACATGCCTGAACTGCAGGAGGTGGAGGAGGACCAGAGGTCTCAGGGCTTATTTCAGGTCGGAGCCGTGTCCCACCAGGAGCTCGGCTGCTCCCCTAACACCAACTGGCTCGCCGAGTTAGCCAACATCGCCACCAGTCCCCAGAGCCCTCTCCTGAAGGACGTGCCACACAAGAGGTTAAGATCAATTTGCTCTAACTTGAAAATCAGATCCATTTAGGTGACTCAAGCCTCCTGATACACTCATAATATTACTCCAGTGCACCTACAGGGAGTTTTTAGAAAGCAGGTGAGACAAGTTTGCAGAGTACTTTTGAATTGTTTTAGTATCTGAGCGCTTCTGTCAAGATCACCTTCTCTTTTTTTCAAATTGATGTTTCACTTTAAAGACTTACACAGTCTGTGGAGTTTTGGTATTGTGTAAAAAAAACAACAACAAAAAACCAGCACCGCAAGTGTATATTAAGCATGAAAAGCATTTACATTTATCTCAATATCAATTCCAGATCATCTCCAGTTCACATCTTTGGCAACAGCAACAGTTTACATTCCTATGCCCGGCCTCCATTAGCCAGCAGCGCACCCAGCCCTTCCAGAGGCCACCTCAGGGAGCGCAGACGCGTCAGGGTAACCTCTCCACACGAACCTCCCATAATATTTAGGCTGTTTATTTATTCCTAAACATTTGAGAATTATGCTTCTTACCCACGACAGGCCAGCAGTGAATCAGAGTCCGGGGTTTTCTCCATGTCTTCATCGTTTTCCGACGACGAAGACATGGCGTGGTCTCATTCGTGGCCGTCCACAGCCTGGCACTGCTTCCTAAAAGGTAAATGCATTTGGACGCACGTTTGCAGCGCCTTGCAAAAGTACTCGTATGATCCTCAACTTACGTTTTAGCATTTTATTATGATGCGACAGCAAGCTCTAATGTATTTTACTGAGACTTGATATGATAAATCAACACAAATTATTTAGAGAGAGGGAAAATGTATGAATGGCGTTACGGTTGGTTTACAAAAATAATCTAAAAAAATACAGCATTCAAATACGAATCAAATTGTACTTTCATACCTAGTGAAATAAATTTGTAGTTTTCCTTCCAGAGACAGTGGGAAGGTGCGCCTTTCTGTTGGTCTGTCACATAAAACAAAAATAAAACAGACTGCAGTCTGGGGTGGTAATGTAACAAAATATGAGCAATGAACACATATTTTGGGCACACAAACACAATCAAATCATATGAAACTAAAATATCAACTTAAACGAGTCATTTCATTTGTGAAAATACCCTGTGTGGTTTGAGTCAGACTCTTTATGTCCAAGCAGCACTGATTAGGCAAAGTTTTACTCCACACTTTGGCTGGAATATTTTTGGAAGAAGCAGATTTGTTAAGCCTCTCCAACCTCTAGTGTTCAAATGTCTGCATTGCATCTATTTACATAGATTCTGTTGGCTGTGGTCTTTTCATCTGGTTACATTGTTGTGCTGATGATTCAGGAACCCGCCTGCGCTTTCACCGAGGTCCGAATGTGGAGTGGCAAGAAGCTGATGAGCTGGGGGATTCGGATGACGACTCTGACGACGAAAACATGTCAAAGTCCTCATTCTCAACCAAAGTAAGGCAGTGCACGCCTCAAGGATTGAGATGCTTCTGAATTTTCTAACTTTCCCCAAACTGACCACAAGATGGCAGACAAGTTGCCTATGAAAAATGCAGTAGTTCAGTAAATGAAACCAAAGTGATTTGCGTTGATAATCCCTTGACATAAAACAGAAACACATGGTTCAGGAAACAGGACACCAAGTTGTCTCTACACCAGTTTGCTCATTCTGCTGGTAAATAACGCTCTAATTAGCTATTACCTTCATTTACAGAGATTTGGTTCAGATGGACTTAAACTCGTAAACCATGAAGATACAGTATCCTTTGGCCAGGCTGCCCTCAAGCTGACCTTTGACCCCGGCTCCCCAGAAAAAGGTCTCCTCACAGCCGAATGCAGATTGGATCATCCGTTTTTTGTCAAGAACAAAGGTACCGTTGAACCTTTTCTACGGCATTTGATAGCCAACAATAAAAATGAATTATGATTCCTGTCTTTTCCACGTTGCAGGTGTATTAATGCCCCTTAGACACCTTCACATTTTATCACAGTACAAATGCAAACTTCTGTGTATTTTATTAGGATTTTATGGGCTCAACACCAAGGAGTGTATTTTATTTTAATTTAATTTAATTTTTTTTTTTTTTTTTTACCAAAATCAATGCTGCCATTTCAATATTCTACCATTCTGCATCTCTAGTTTAGATTACAGCACATTCATCTGTTTTCTGGCCTAGTCAAAGCCTAAATTTAAATGTATTTGAGAATGAGTGGCAAGACCTTTCACAGAAAATCTCTTATCAAGTCTGATTGAGCTTGAGCTGTTTTACAAAGAGTGATGACTCTTAGTCTCTCTCTCACAAAGTCTAAAAATTACAGAACTAGTGGGGTAAATACATATGTATTGTCATGGAAAAAAAAACTATTTCCAAGCTCTGTTCAGGTAGAATCACTCAATCAGGTTTATTCATATATTGTGCACGATACAGAGAGCTCGTTGGACAATTAATAATTAATTATTGGATGCAAGGCTCACTAAGCTCTGCCAGGCAGAGACAACATGTAAGTTTTTATACAATGATAAGGAAAGAAAAACAAGGGGCAAGACGGTCTGGTCCTGATGCAGCTGTGGAAAACAACCTTCCAACCTCGTACATGTAACCCAAATAGTTCTTTTGGTGAGAGTTCATAAACATTTCATAGGACATGACTAGCAGATGTTACCTTATTGTAATTTTTACCATGACAGTACATTACACTTTTTGGATTTTCTCGCTAAAATAAAAAATATGATCACCTCTCTTTGCCCTCCCCATTTAGATATCCCCTTCTATTTGTGTACAACATAAAGCCCATTGAAATTTGTGTTTGTGATGTCACTGAGCACGGACTGAATATCATTTGCTGCCTGCAGACTTATTGTCAGGGTTGTTTTGTTTGAAACAGCTTTAAATTCCTGCACCATCTGTTTCTGTCAGGGTGGTCTTCCTTTTACCCAAGCCTTACCGTGGTGCACCATGGGATTCCTTGCTATGAGATGCAGCTGGGGGATGTGTGCCTGCCACCAAACCACCCAGATGCCATCAACTGTGACGACTCGGTTGTCTTTGACACTTTCAGAAGGTATGCAGTTTATATTCTTATTTGTTATTTCTATAAGGCAACACCTGCTCTGCTTTTATGGTTATGTGTGAAGAAAAATCATCTCAGTGAGGTTTATTGTATACATTTTATTTAAAAAAAAATATATATATATATATACATATATATATATGTAATATATAAATCTACGTACACTGGAAAAAAAATCTGTTACAAATAAATTGGCACAATACTAAAATGTCTCCAATGTCTTTTTATTTTTTATTCTTTGCAGCTATGACTTCACCCCACTAGATTCCTCAGCAGTCTACGTTCTCAGCAGCATGGCCCGTCAGCGCAGAGCCTCCCTGTCCAGCGGGGGCGCCGTCAGTCCAGACTGCGATAAGCTGGAGCGCTCCTGCTCCCCACAATCCTCCAGCAGCAAATCCCACCGGAGCCACCTCTCAGGGACAGCCAGCGGTGCCACGCCTACGAAATGCAAGCGGCCAATGAACGCCTTCATGCTCTTCGCCAAGAAGTACAGAGTGGAGTACACGCAGATGTATCCCGGAAAGGACAACAGGTGAACTTTGACACATAGGGTCTAAATATTTCTCTGTCAGTGTTTGACACCGCAGAAGTCTTCACCTTCATCCATTTTAAGTTACAATCTGAGCAGTCCCTCATCAACCTTTATTTAATTAGTTTCTGATTAAATTAATTAAACAATTGATTAAATAATAACTTTAAATAAGTTATTACTGTCTAAAGCTGTATATTGAACCACCAGCAACTTTATTTTTGACCTAATTTGTGCGTAGACAAGTCTGGGTTTTCCCAGACATAACATTTCTGTTTGGACGCACACCTGATTTTAACGTGGCAGGAAAACAGTGAACCGGTAATGGAGACAAACATGTTTTTTAGTTTTTATACACAAAAGAAATCTCTCCTTTTAATTATATATCATAAAAAATATATTGTAGTGTTTTCATAAATGCACATTTCCAGCTTTAAAGCTGGGAAGATATTCCTCTTGGCTGTGATTGGTTGTTTCTGACCTAATGGAGTGTTTCTGCAGATGGCAGTAGGACGGCAGATTATCTGTCCCTATTCTGCTGTCAAAACGTGTAGGGAATTTTAACAAATATTGAACCACTTTTTAATAAAAGTTACCTACTCCAGCTTTAAAAGTAGAGTTGGAAACCAGGAGAATCTACACTCTGAACCATACAGAAACTGATTCGCCTTGTATCTGTGCTAGTTTGGAATCTTTTAAGAATCAAAAGAATAAATATATCTATCGACTTGATTATTTTTTACACTTTTAAAGAATTGCACAATTTCCCAATTTCTGTTCTCTTTTTTAAAGTCTCAAGATTCTAGTTCATTTAAAGAAAAATAAAAACAGAACAGTACAGATTTAGTTTTAGATCCTGCGGAAAGCACTTTTTGCATTCTTTCGACATTAAGAAAAAGAGAAAACAAAAAGCAGGAGATGATGGAAACCCTTCTCCTTCTGTTTGAACCTCTGAACCCCAGAGCCATCAGCGTCATCCTGGGTGACAAATGGAAGAAGATGAAGAACGAGGAGAGGAGGATGTACACCATGGAGGCCAAGGCTTTGGCCGAGGAGCAGAAGAGACTCAATCCAGACTGCTGGAAACGGAAACGAACCAACTCGGTAAAAGACAAAAAAAAAAAAAAACAGTCATTCAGGTCTTTTAATAACAACCTTCTTAGAAAGTTCACCTGCATTTCCTGTTGTCCTCCTGCAGGGTTCCCAGCAGACTTAGACCACCTTCCGCTCGATGCCTCTTCGCTCTCCTGCATCCTCGAGACTCAACTGTGATGCTGAATTCACTTGCTTTTGTAACCTCGACACATTTATAGTGACAGAACAGAACTATGAAACGTATACAGAACATGTAATCTAGTCACTAACAGCTTATATATTTTCATATATCTTTTAAAGATGTCTTATTCTCTCGGAGAGAAAAAAAAAGAAAAAAGTGTGAAACTTCTCACCTCCTTCAGGTCATTTCTTATCCAGTTGCGAAAAACCGAAAAATAAATTGCACAGAAAAAGCCGCGAGCATTAATACAATTGTACAAAAAGAAAAGGGCAATATTAGCAAACTTTTATACCTGTTTGTATTCATTTTTGTATGCATATGCACAGATTGGTAACTCTGTTTGTATTACAGTGTATATTCTACCGCTGAACGATGATATATGAATCCCTATCATGCCACCAGTCAACTTTCTGCACTTTATATAAATAATGTAACCTGAATCTATACAACCAATGTATACAGATAAAAAAAACAAATGTTTGTATATTGAAACTAGTATCTTAGTAGTTAGCCATTTAACACAGCCATGGCCCAGCAGTCAGGCTCTGCTTTCAGGTTGAATTTTAAGTGCTTTGTTGATAATGTACAGGTTTCACTGCACCGACGACCCCTGTTGCACAGAATATCCTTGTATCATATTATAAATAATTTTTTTTTAAAACTTCTCAACCGTTTGTGTCGGCCTGTTATTTTATATGTGCATTTAACTCCTTAGTTTTGTACCGGAAAGCGCGTGTGGGAATAAGTCGGTAGATCTGAACAATTTTACGACGTTCCGTGCCCGATCCAGGATTTCCAGGAGACCTTCCTTTCATGTCTGCTGGCCAAAACGGTGAACGTTGTGCGCAAATGGTATTGAGGAGTTAAAAACATGGGGAGGCGGGGAAAAAAAAAAAGAGACATTTTCTGTGGGCTGAGTGCTTCAAAGGTTTTTACTGAATCATATACACGCTGGAACCTTGGAGAATCTCAAAGGAAATGTAAATGAGAGAAAATGTTTTAATTGCAGACGGTGGTTTCAAGGCAAACTTGTATTTTCCCTGGAGAAAGCCTTCTTTGATGTGGAACATTGTGAATCTGTGGCTAAATGCTGCTTCCAAAGGCTTAAATACGCATCAAAGACAAGCACTTACAACAACAACAACAAAAAAAAAGAGTCAAGGAAATAAAGCTGCAGACGGGTTTGCTGATTCCCTTCCACAAAAAAAATAAAAAACCCTAAGAAATCATCTCATCTCATTTGATTTGCTTCATATTTTAAATATTAGATAAAGCAGTAAACATAGGCTGTATAAGGTATTGATGCTAATAAAGAGGCAAGTATCTGAAGTGTTTACATTTTATTAAAACCTCAACTGAAATTCATATTTAAATTTCACAAGATAGTTTGAAAATAAGTCAAACCACAGTGCTGTGATAAACATTGTTTTCCCCTTTACAAATGTCTTGCTTTTGCTTTTTTGCAACGCCAAAAGTATTCCAGATCATCAAGCAAAGCAAAGCAATGTCACTTCCTGGCTTTCTAATGTCCAGACGGACATTTAAATAAAACGTTTAGCGTCTGCTTTGAATTTAGACTCTACAGCCACTTTTGTCTCGGGGTCTCATATGTTGGTGACAGACGGAAAATGACCCACTGACAGGTGAAGACTGCAGCCACTCCTGAAGTAACAAGAAACTCACTTTATTGAAAGTCTCTTCTGTAGAGGCTGATACGACTGCCCAGACAGCTCCATTTCGCCTGATTAGGCCTGAGGATTTTCTCCCAGAAACTGGGCGTCGTGAACACTCATTCTGGCAATGCGCAGTCTGGCTAGTTTGTTTTTATCTGTCAACAGTCGAGCCCTCCTGGGTCTTCTTCCATGGCGCCCACGATGACTCAAAATGTGGCAGATGGTGTGGTTAGAAGGTGACGTACCTTGACCTTGGAGCTCAGCTTGAATGGTTTTGGATGTTCTTCTTGGCACTTTTTCTACCATCTGCACTATCTGCCTGGAGCTGCTTTTCCATGCACATCCTGAGAGTTTGGCTGCAGCCCTGTGATCTGTATACTTTTTAATAAATTTGGAAAGCGTGGTCGCAGGAACATGATGCTGCTTGCAAATGGTCTTACAACTTTTACCTTCAATACAGATAACTATAGTCACCATTCTGAGCTTGTCAAGCAGCTTCTCTGGCGATTGCCTTCTTCGTTATGGCACACATCGTTACCTAAAATTAGCAGTACAGAAGAATATTTCTTCCATCAACAAGATAAATGAGATCTAATACTAAGATTAAAAAATACTATTTTATTTAGGGGCACCCACACATGTTTCCATACAATTTCAACATAACTTTGTAAAATATACAGCACTAGAAAAAAATTAAGAGACCACTTAAAACGATCCGCTTCTCTGATTTTACTTTCTGTAGGTCTATGATTGGGTAAAATGAACATTGTTCTTTTATTCTACGACTACTGACAGCATGTCTCTGACATTCCAAGCAAAAATTTAGTGTTTATCTACAGAAAATGAGAAATGGTCAAAATAACAAAAAAAGATCTTTTGCGCATACAAGAATGTGGCTGTGCATAGCATAACTGCATGTATAACTGTATGTGGTGTTACACAATATTCTAAAGAGAAATGGTTTTTATTAGTAGTAAGCCAAAATGTCAGTATTACAATCAAATATAGCACATTTATGAACAACAGCTGACTAAAAGATCAAAAAAAGCTCTTTCAGACCTCAAATACTGCAAAGAAAACAAGTTCATGTTCATTTAGAAACAACAATGCTAACGTTTTAACTCAGGAAAAGTTCAGAAATCTATATCTGATGGAATAACCGCAAATATTGATTTGTTCAGTCTACAGGCCTCTTCATGTCTTTTCCAGATCTGTGTACCAAATTATTTCTTACATCATTCTGTTTCAGCCTGTGCATGCTGTTGTCACCAGAGGGCGCTATTAATCCATTTTCCTTCAATGAAATCTCTTTTCCACCCTTTAAAATGTGATTTATGGAAAAAAGTCTGCATATATGCCAGTCTCAGTCTCTCTGCTCTCTATTGACACTGATCTCGTAGAGTCTCTATGGGATTTGGGTCAGGCTAGTTTGTCAGGCAACTTCAGCTATCTCACAGTCATTAGAGCAGATATTGGTACTATTAACAGATTGCGCGGTGGTCAAATCCTGCCGGAGATCTCCAAGAGACATGGCGGCAAAGGGAAGCATGAAGTACCTTACAACTTCTTGGTCGATGGCTGATCGGACTTTGAACTTGAGAAAACAAACACCGTGGGACAACACAGCTCCAAAAACCCCCACCGACTGCAAAATCTTCTCTCTGGACCTCAAGCCTGTGTCTCTTCGCTGTTCCTCCAGACTCTTGCTCCCCAAATGAAACACAGAGTTTTTGTCGCCCTTGCTCAGAAAACAATCTCTTTGTGATTCCACTCACAAAACACAATTTGTGAATTCCCCCTAAAACTCCTGGGTTGGTTCTGCCTTACAGTCTTGTTAAGCCTGCAGTTGTCCCTGGTGTTGTTGTTTTTTCTACCACTCAACTTTATTTTGTTGAATGCCTCCAATGAGCAGACGGCCTCTTTAGCAAAGATGTATTGTGTCAGTGACTGTATGCTAAACAACCATCTAGTCAGCAGTTCCAGGACTGCGCATACAAGAGCGTGGCTGTGCATAGCATAACTGCATGTATAACTGTATGTGGTGTTACACAATATTCTAAAGAGAAATGGTTTTTATTAGTAGTAAGCCAAAATGACCAGAATGTCAATATAGCAATCAAATATAGCCCATTTAAGAACCTCAGCTGACTAAAAATGCGTTAAGAAAAGACATTTCCTAGTGACTTAATGAATTAGACAAGGAGAAATCTTGACTGTGAGTCATAAATTCAGCCTAAACTGATGAGACACTGTTGCCTTTACTGTACTTGTTTTTTTGTTTTTTTTTCTAATCAAGAACCCACTTACTTTTCAGCACAGGGGTCTAATTAAAACCCATCCATAACGGGCTTTTCCAACAGGAATACAAGTCTAACTCTGATGTACTTGAACGGTACACGAGGAGCTGAGTGCGATGCGCTCGTGGCTGCACACCGCTTCGAATTTACAAGGAAGACTGAAGAATATCATTACAGTGCCTGGGAATTAAAAGCATTTTTCAAACATTGTCACACTTTTGGAAATTAAAACAATGTCTCACTGTCAGAGAGTGAAAGCAAAATTCTATTATTTATGAGCCCGACCGCGTGGACACAGAAGAAATGTGCTACTCCTCGCAGCAAAAACACACTTAATGTCGTTTAACAGGCGGGCAGAAAGCTCCATTCTGCTCTAAACAGCATTATTCAAATTGGACCGAGCCGCGCGCCAGAATAGAAACACGTATTAGGGATTCAAAAATGTGCAAATTATATATTCATTTGAGGTCACTGGGTTGCAAATTAGTCCACACAGGGAGTGACGAGGCAAAGAGACTGCACGGATGCATGGAGTCGCGTGAAAGAACACGCAAAGGAGACGTGAATGCTAAGATGAACTGTCTGAATGGTGCAAAATGTGGCAGGCACCATCGCTGCTGGCTTCCTCATAAATCAGAGGCTGCACCTCAATCATGGTTGTCTAATTAGGGGCAATTAGCTTAAGTAATTCACTGAGAGAGAGCAGACATCCAGTGTCTTTGTTAGAGCAAGTGCTTTTGTCTGGAAGGAATGTCTGAGAGGTATTTTAATACAGATGTATGATCTTATCTTTCTGACGGAGCAGTTAATACAATTTATCCAATCGCGCACATGGAGAAGGCTCCAAAAGACACATCTCCTCCCTTCCTCTTAGCGTCAGTGCTTTATGAATCATGCGTAACGCCGGTTTGTCTCTCGTTCTAAACGACTTCGTAAGACACGGGGACGATTTCAAACGAAACGGAGCTGGCACCAGAGAGAGGAGGCAGGTAAAGGACAGGGTGGATTTCTCACTTGCTCTCTCAGCCGTCTCGGTTTCTATAAGAGCCTAATATTTCTGCTGGCTTGTAATCTTACAGTCATAAGTGATGACAAGGGGAGGAGGTGTGAAACTGAAGGAGGTCTCAGACTTTTCGAGCCACACGTTTAAACTCTTTGGGTGCTGAGAAAGAGAGATTCGACTCTCAAATTCATTTTGTAGCCATCGACAAATTCCTCCTCCGATTGAGGTTGAGGATGGTAGAGTTCAGCCATGGCTTGGAGAAAGTCCTCCATCTTCATGTGCAAGTCACTGGCACCATTAACGAGATAAACAGGCCCTCGGTATGATGCTACCTCTACCATGCCTCACACTTGATTCTGTCTTTTTAGGCTTGGAAGCTTCACCTTGACTTTTCCAAGCATGTTTTTTTTTTTTTTTTCTTTTGCCATTGTCGATTAAACGTTCAAAGGTCAAACCCAAAACTTGACTTGATGTTCAAATGAACCTGGGCACCGGTGCTTTAGCAATTTAAAGATAACAATGGGTAATTCCTGAACAATGTAATCAGTTTTCTTTCATTTCAAGTTGGCAGTTTGGGTCAAATGGTTGAAATGGAGAGACAGTACGGTGATCCAACAGAAAAATGACCCCAAATATACATCAAAACCGATATCTGACCTTGTATTTCAGAAGGTAGAAAGTATTTTAAAAGCTGCGTCTATAAACCTGACAGTGTTTTGAACTTTGTGTTGCGATATATTTGTCACTTTGACTGTGCTGCTTATTTTTTTCATCCACTACAATGGATGACGGAGTTTTTTTGTTTTTTTTAGTAATTCAGCAACTCTGCCTTTGAAAAAAAATCTCTTTGATGCAGACTGAGAATAAAAAGTGCAGCCGCGCTGACCTCTGACCTCATCTGAAATAGTGCTATTTAGAGTTTTATGAAAACGGTGGGGAAAAAAAATGGACAGCCAAGTACTTAACCTGAAAAACAGCCAAAACATCAGAGGCCAGTGAAATCCCAGTGACTGCTACCTTGCCGGTCTTGATTAGTCAGTGATTTAAAACTGACTGCAAAGTACAAATGATTCTTTTCCCCTCATAGTGGAAAGACAGGAACGCATCTCACAACCTGCGAAATGTAAATATATGTACTCTTTCAGATATTGCTGTGAAAAAAATGAACAGGAAAGACATTTATGTTAAGAACACATATGCATGTTACATGCATTAATCAGCATGTGTTCTGCTTCATTTTTGTCCTTTTTGCTGTGTGTGTCCTGTAACCTGCCATTCTTTTGTCCTTTTATAATGTCCACTGCTCTGCCTGCATGCGTTCCCCTGAGCCTCCCTCTAATTGGTTGGTGTGTGAACATTGTGAAATGGGGGGGAAATCATTCCATTATCTTGGTCCGCAGGTTTCAGACGAGGGAGGAGCAGACCCGAATTTACTCCTGTTGATACAATTTGCTCTTTGCTCTGACAGTCTGACAACAGAAAGGCTGAAAGGACAGAAATCAGCACCTGTTTTTAGCTCTACAAAAAACAAGTCGCTGCTTACTTTCACATTTCGCCATCTTGCAAGTGAAATCTTCAATGCGTTTTATTGGTATTTTATGGGATAAACCAACGCAAAGTTGGGCAAATATGTAAAACTGAAGCTTTTTTGGGGTCTTTACTTACAAACAAAATTCTGGAAATGCAGAGTGCATTTATGCAGGTCTGTTACAATAATCAATACCGTTACATTAGTTGAAAATGGTCTCAAAACAACAATGTTATCGTTTATCGCAATAACTCCTGGGACAATTTATCGTCCAGCTAAATCTTTTATTGTGACAGGGCCACATTTATGTTCTCCCTTCTCAGCCTGACACACCTGGACAAAATCCAGTCCACACACACTGTTTTTGTAAGCTTACATCATTACATTTGTATATTTCTATGCACTACCAGAATAAATCTGTAATCTCACACATTTAAAAAAAATTAAATCAACTTTTTTTTTTTTTTTTTCTGCATTTTTAAGTAAATCGGTTAAACGAATGATTTCACTTTTCTTCTTGATTCGGAAGTGATGCGTCACGAACAATTAACGCTTCTTGTCCGTGCATTAATGTTTTCTCTGGAATTAGACTCAAAGCTCAGATGGTCACGTGAATTTTCCATTTACTGAAAACAGTAAACACAACCAGCCTCACATCCTCATTTCCTGTGCTTCCTATGTCGAAGGATACAAGTCATGCTCTGATAACACAATTAGCGTCTCCTGGAGATCAATAGCCCCAGAGCTCACAGATAATTAGACATCAAGACATGGCAGAGAGAGAAAAACTGAGACAAATGGATTCATTCGACTTCTTTCTTAATATGTTTCTATGATCTGCTGCAAGTCGATGGGAGCTCACTGTATTATTATTATTATTATTATTATTATTATTAGTAAGATGTTGCAGTAGGTTAAAAGTTGAATGCTTTCCATTTTGTATGTGTGTGTGTTGGAGGACAGGGAGGACGGAGGGCTTACTTCCTTTTAATTTGATCAAAATTCTTTATAAGTAGAATCAAAACCAAAATAGTTGTCGGTGACTCAAGTTTGTTTTACACCTGACGCCATTTTGGGGCATTTTTCTAAAGTTTTCATGATATATTGAACAACAGTTAAAGCATTTCTGACTGGTGGTGGTTTTTCTTTTTTCTTTTTTTTTTTTGGTTTGTCAGGCTTGGAATCTAACACAATTTGTTGGGTTCTGGTTCTCCTTCTGACAACAGACGTTGCTGGTGTATAACTCCAGCCCTATGATTTCTGAGTCAGTCCGTTGTCACCTTTATCTTGGGAAAGCATGGCGGAGCATTACCAACATGCTCCACCACGCTGGCAATGTTATCAGGATGGTCGCCTTTAAAGATATAGACACCGGCTTTTGAGTAAAATCCAATATAATTCTACAAATGTGTGTGAAACCACATTCAAATTTGCAGTTGTATCTTGACAAAATGTGACAAAAGGCCAAGCGGGATTGATTCTGAATACACTTACTCAGTCCAAACTTCTTCCTGACAATAGAAAATATGATCCAAAGCGAGAGAGCTTGGTTAAAAAAAATAATTTTTTATGTTTAGGGACAAAAAGGAAGGTTCTGTATGTGTGTTAGCTCTCTACAACAACCAGTGATTCAGTAATACTGTTGCTTTGACACCTTTGCTTCCTACTCCCAAAAGTGCTGTACACACTTGAGAGAAAAGAAAAAAAAATCTCATTATCATCTCTGAATGTTCACCTCTTTAATTTCATTATTTTAATCCTGACCTTATCCATGCAATTTACATATGAATTAAAAAGGATAATGTCAGTGGTTATGGACTGAAAAGAGTGGCAGCTCACATTTGCATACTTTTGAAGGGAACCAGCGAACTGTTTTTAAAATATGGACAGAGTGAGCGCTCAGCAAAATGTCCTGTTAAGCGTCAACACGCAGGAAACGATCGAACCCATTAAAATGGGTGTTTAACAAGCAGACAGTATGGACGAAAAACAAAAAGCCGGTAGATCAAATTCTGGAGAGGACAAGTTTACAATTCAGTCGGATGGAAACGAGAAAAAACACATTTGCTGGCCATCTTGTTTTCAGAGTTGAGTTACTGCAGATGTTGCAATGTTTTTCTGGCAGGTGAAATTCTGCCTGCAGGATTTAGTGTGTTTACATCATGCATCTAATTACTCAATCAGACCTCGTCTAATCTGGAGAGAGGTCTGAGCCCTGGTGTCTTACGAGTGCGACGTTTTACCTCAATTGCACGGTACTTTCAAAAACCACTGACCATCTTCACATGAAAGGAGGACAGACAGTCCTAAAACGATGCAGCGACTTAAAAACACTTCAAGTACATAAAGAAAACCTGCTTGTCTATAGCTGTAGAGGGTGCATTAAATGATCCCCAAGGGACACATACACATTTTTGTGATGATGATGAACACGTCTACAAACCTTGACATACGAGGAGTCCGCAAATAAATGATAAAACAAAGCATTGCATAACCAGCCTTTGGAAAGGCTCGACCTTTCTCTCACGCTCCCAATGTGACTGGTAAACACCGGGCCTCGGCAGTCGACCTGTGCTTCAGAACATAAATTTGGCAGCGCGACTCGGTCCGTTTCAAGGACAAAGATGAAACGAGGCGAGTGGTGCTTTGTGTTTGGTCGCTTTATCTTTTCCTGAATCTCTAGAGACTTCTAACCTAATAAAGCTCAGTATCTGCTGTCCCATCTCATGTACCAAATCCAATATTGATTGGCCTCACAAGTCACTTGTCACAGGTTGTTCCCAAGTAGATATATCAGAGGGCTTGAAGAAGATTGGATGGGAATTTTAAAAAGACATTTTACCTTATAAGATGTAATGCAGAGAGCTGCTTTAATTATGTAATCTCTGCAGGTGTGCACCTGCATGTCATCAGCCATCAGACTTGGGTTTACTTTCAACTTTAACAACATGTAGTAATGCTCCGCCAGAGTCCAACCTTGAATCGAAAGCAATCTGCTGCTTGAATCTAAAATGATCGGTGTTTCATTTTCACTAAAGGACAACGAACCACACTGCTTTCCGGAAGATTTCTATACCCATTCCGGTCTATACCGGTTCTCGGTGGAGACTGAAGTCACTGACGGACCACTCTTCTACCGTCTGAGCTGGATTTAAAGAAGAACTTCTGGAGACACATCGAATCGTTTAAAATGTTCAAAGATAACCAGCTGTAGATAATCAGCACTTAAAGAGGTGGACACAAGACTGACTGTTAATGTTAACATGTCTGCCTAATCTCTCTCTCTCTCTTTCTCTTTTTCTCTCTCTCTCATTCTGCACTTCATCTTCACTGTATTAACAGGACAGTGGGTGATTTAGCATAGCTCAGGCACCATCACTCAAATGTCATCTCCTCCCAAAACAATCACCTTATAATTCTGTCATACCGCCACTCTAAAACATTATGGCGGCTATCCTTGGTCATTAAATGTTAAATATTCCTCACAAACTGTATTTGGACCTTATTGCGGAATCTGTCACGAGCAGTGACACGGAGGAAAGGCGAGAGTGAGTTTTAACATGACAGTGTTCAAATGGCTTCTGCTTGCTAACGGAGACCATGCATTAAACGACAAAATGGAAAAGGAAAGGGGGTACGAGTCTGTTTTTCTGGACTTCAGGATACTTTTAAAGTAAGTAGGACAAGCCTGAGCCTTGTTTGGTATGGATGAAAAACAAGAATTTTTGTATGTAGAAGAAGAAGTGGGGGCTGCACAGTGGCACAGTTGGTAGCACTGTTGCTTTGCAGCAAGAAGGTTCTGGGTTCGATTCCCTGTGCATGCGTGGGTTCTCTCCGGGTTCTCCGGCTTCCTCCCACAGTTAATTGGTCTTTCCAAATTCTCCCTAGGTGTGAGTGTGTGTGTGCATGGTTGTTTGTCCTGTTTGTTTCTGTGTTGCCCTGCGACAGACTGGCGACCTGTCCAGGGTGTACGCAGCTGGAGATCGGCACCAGCAACTCCCGACCCCAATAGGGACAAGGGTGAAAGAAAATGGATGTATGGATGGAAGAAGAGGTGGATGGCATGGAGACACGGGGCTGGACCGGGCGCGGTTTAGACGAGACATCTCTTGCCTTGGCTGAATAAGTCTTGTTTTGAGGTGAAAGCAGTATGGAGGAGCAACAAATGGGCACAAGATGTCTCGTTCAAAGTGATGCGTCCACGGTCAGCGATTGTTTTAGAGGAGTTCAGTGGACCTGCCATGCAGATAAACAACCAACATTGAGTATTTGAGGCTCAATTACTAGTGTTGGGTACAGCAATGTGCCCAATGATATCTTCAATCAATCCCACTTTGAACCAAAGCAGACACTGGCAACTCTAGGATAACATAATCTATCCATAAAAGTTGCAGTGGGTATCTTTTACAAAAAAAAAAAGTTTTTGCGTATTTGTTGAAACTGCCCTCATGTTGTGACAGTACAGCATTAGACAGATAATCTGTGAAAAACATATCAGGCTTTTCTGCCTCGTCTGTGTCACTCCTGTCTCTCTGCTGTGCCACAGCTTGATTTTTCTTCACATATTATCTGTGTTGACCAGGTGACAGTGACAAAATTCAAAATACCACAAAGAACAAGTCACATGAAACATAAAAACACTGTCACGGGCACATAGCCAAATGACGCAAACCACAAGCTGACGTGAAAACTCTCACCTGGCCTTTGCCGTCTCACTGAGAACAGGAGTGTCATGCGCAGCCACATGAGTTGCAGCAGCCTGTTGTGGGCAGAGCCTGTCACAACAGAAACTCTGGAGATGAATGACAGCCGGGACTCTGCAGCAGCTGCTCTCACCTGCAGGCTGCAGAACCACTAAACAGCGTCTGTAACCTGATCTGACCGTGATGGATTAGGTGGCAGAAACCACCTGCCTCGAGTCGTAGCACGCAAAAACATGAGAGAAAACGCACTTTCTGAAGGGCTGTCAACTGATCAGTCGTCTGAATGTAAGGTTTTCTGTGTCGTGCAGGGCAACATTTAACGAGACTGGGAAGTTCAGAGCACCGGCTAAGCTCAAATGTCATAACAATGCGTCTAAAAATAGTGACATCAATAAATGAATGAGTTTGAATCGCGCCGAGCATCAAATATTAAATCTGAAATTATTGTTATAAATAGAGCACTCTCTCACACTGAGGCCCGGTGTGCTATTCTTACCTCATCAGCGGTGTTTTTTTCTTCTAACAGAGAAACATGAGTCAACACAGGCCTGTTGGAAGCTGTGTTCCAACAGGTTTTTTTTGTAACTTTGAGAAATGTGACCAGAATAGTGAGCCTTTAATGTGCCACATGCCTTACCCAGTTTAACTGTGAAATCATATCTGAAAAACGTTTTCAAGTTTGAAATCATTAACACGCTCTCATATGTTTACGGCGCAAAGCAGATTTTGAGCTTTTCCACGTCCTTTACGTTAAAAATGTAGCCAATCGTTTCAGTTTTCAGTGGTTTTTTGACGAATTAGTTGGATGGACTGACAAAAACAATGCAGAAGGAGCCGTAACCCTCTTTTCAAAATCAGATTTATTAGACACAGAGGGAAAAAAAGAGGGGGGGAATGTTCCACACGTAGCCAGGATGTAGGGAAACGCAGGCAGGTGGTGGTTGTCGAGAAAATACAAGTGAGAAAGTGGAGAAACATGCACAGCTGTCATGGCAACATTCTAAAAATGGCAAAATAGCAGTTAATTACCACCTCCACCCACAGGTATGATATATAATGGTGAAGGTGACAGGACACCTGCTGAAAAACCTCAAAAGGTTATCAGCTGCAGGTTGAGGGCACTCAGTGTGTCAAGAGAATACCTCAGGTTCTCTTCAGCTGCTTTCTTCTCTGCAGGCAAAATGCGTGAAGTAAATACCTGGAGAGCCGCAGCAACAAACCAGCAACGGTTGCTGCTGGTTGCGCTTCCGTCACGTCCGGCGTTCCGAGGAAGATTTGAATGAGTTTGTGGAGTTGCAAGTGCAAAACGTCGTGAGCAATGAGTGTCGTCACTAAAGCGGCCTCAGAAGAAGCGTGCAGAGTTTCTGAAAAGTCAAACTAAGAAGTCTTCAGATCGGCGTTTCCCCAACGCTGCTCTTCGAGGCGCACTGCCCTGCATGCTTCAGGTGTTACCCTGGTAGTTAAGATGATGCTTAACCACCATCATCTGAATCGGTCGTGAGCCGTAAGGATCAGTTTTAGATCAGGTTTTTATCTAGAGCAGTGCCTTCAACTTGTTAACCACGTGATGTTTTTCTAAAATCCCAAAATATGCTTAAATGTGTTGGAAGATGTGCTGCTTTAAGAAAAACAATGCCACCGCATTATTTAGCATTTCACAGCACCGAATGTGCTGCGAATAAATAAATAAATAAATAATACATATTTATTATTTATTTAATAATTTATTTAATTATATTTATCATTTATTTATGCAATAAATAATAAATAAATATCGACTTTTCATTGCAGTCCAAGTAATTCTGTGTATTATAAAGGTGCAATATAGTGCGCAAACTACTCAATACTCAATAACAACATCACTTATCACAACATTATGCCACTTTATGCAAATGATCTTTTCATGTCGTTTTATTTGCATGCACACATTAACTCTCTCTTTAAGAGAAAACTTCAAAAGGTTGGGATTATCTGCCATGAAACCTTCACCCTGTATCTCCAAATTGAGATTATCCTCAATGCTTTCCACTGCAGACAAGATAACGAGTTGCCTTCACGACTTCACATAATTCAGCTTCAAAATATGCTGAGTAAAAATAAAAGGCCTGAATCTGTTTGACATTTTTGCAGTTTTTTTTTATATTATTATTATAATTTTTACTGTAGCACAACTTAACGAGTAATCTAATGTTGTTTGTTTTGCTGTGTCGTGAGCAGGATGTATCATCACATTACGAATGCAGTCAAGCTCTGTCGCTTCTGAGGTCAGAATGAACTCTCCGACGCTCACTTCTGAGGAAAATTAATTCTTCTTATGAATTCTGCATTTTTAGACATTTTCCTCCCTCGTATCAGGTCACTTTAAAGTGAAGTTTTCCTACATCTTTTCCGGGCCAGTGCCAGTGTTTTGATGCTTAATATTAATTTGACATGAAAATAATGTTTTTTTTTGTTTGTTTTTTTTTAGATAAGGAAGCTGTGGTGAAAAATGTATACCAGTAATAGATGCAAATGCATCAGTTCGCTTCAGTTCTCTCACTTTTCTGATGTATTATTTATTTTTTTTTTCATTTATGCAAATGTCGGAGAGTGTTGTGGCCAAATCTGTTGGACTGTTCCAGTCACTTCACCCAGCAACAGGGGGTGAAAAAATGAAATGAATAAATGACGACTGGAAAATCTTGATGAAGAATCAAGAATAATAAAAAAAAGAGAGAACATTTCTTCTTCTTCTAAAAAAAAAAAAGAAAATAAATCAAATGAAAAACCAGATTTGAAGAATATTTTTACTGCAGATCATCCATAGTTATCACAATAATCATCCTGGTGTGTAACTCATACAGGTATCGAATCTCTGAAAGATCCTGTTCAGAGCTGCAGAGACGGGGAAAGTAAGATGAACCACCAGCGCAAACTTTATTTAGGGGACATAAGATCCTCCGATCTAAACTGAGCTGGCTCCATGATAAGCAATTAAACTCCTGGGATAAAAAAAAAAAAAAAAAAAAAAAAAAAACCAGTGGAAAGAAAGAAGGATCAGAGACGACTGAAAGGAATGTCTCGGCGCCTGTGGATGTTATCTGATTCTTACCATTAAATGATCCCTAATAAAACAGGTTATTTGTAGAGGCGAAGATTTGTCAGGCGATTAGATTACTGTTTCTCAAACTTCAGTACTCTGAGCTCTTCCAGTTTACAGTCTGATACATTTTCCCGGCAGGAAGCTTCGCCATTGAACGCACACGGCTTTCTGGCCAGCTTCACTGTGTCACTGATGAGCTCTGCAGCACAAGCTAATAATCAGCATTCCCCGCTGACAGATGGCACGGCATGTCTGGACGTTCGCACTTATAAAAGGTGACAGTTTGGAGAAGTGGCTCTTCGCAAACTCTGGCTTTTCCCAGCGTTTGCTCTGTAAGGAGAACAGAGTCAAAAGCGGGCAGCTCTCATCAGAACTGCAGAGGAAGTCCACCCAGATGTGTCTACTTCAGAAGTTAATTTGTAAAGACAACAAAAAGAGCATCTGGAATGAGTTCTGTGGGTTTTTGTGTGTTTTTTTAAAATTAAGAGGTGAAAAGAGGGCAAAAAGTTCCATCTTTGCACGATTTTAAGTTGAATCCACAGACTCTGGTTGGCCAAGACATTTTGTATTTCAGAACCTGCAAATGTTCTTCCAGACAATTTAAAAATCCTTTAAATTACTCAAAAATACGCAGACATACGATATAAAGCTTGGCTGAATGTCGATTGTTTCAGCCACATAACAGTAAGATATTTTTGTCACTGTTGACTTTGACATCGTGTGACCGGAGAACTGCGTCAGACTTTCTTGTACAGTACCAGACTGAAGCAAACTGTATTTAAAAACCAGAAACGTAACCACTCATATCAGAGTGGACAGAAGTCACATGTGGAGAACCACAAGGCTTATCCTCAGACTCTTCCTGTTCAATGTCTCCCTGCTGCCAATAGTTTAGGTCATGACAAGTAGATTATCTATCATAACTACTTAGATGACACACAGTGACTACAAACCCATCCGATCACTGAACAGATGCTTAAACAGAGCCACGTGCGGATTATTATCTCTTTTATTTCTACGACTAAAGGAGACTAATGTCCCAACAAGATCTGGAGAAACTCAGCAGTTTTTGGTTGCCTTGATTACTGCAGCTGTATCTACTCAGGTGTGGCTGAAAAGTCAAGCGGCTGATTCAGAAATTTGCTGGACACATGTATTAACTTGACTTGACTTTTCGCTGCATACAAGCTTGGTAATATTAACATTGCTTCTAAATTCACCCAAAAGGTAAAAGATAACCGCAGCAATCTTCACCATCAGAGTCATAAAAGTTAATCTTGAGCTAAAGTCAAACTGCTGAGTGGTTTCAAAGCATTGCCTATCAGAGGGGGAATTACTTTTTACATTGGGGCCAGGTTGCATTGAGCGTCTTAATAATTAAAATGAAAATTTGAAGTTAAAATTTGAAGTTTGTTTGATGATCTGAAGCATTTAAACAAAACTAAATGCATAAGGGAAAATACTTTTTCATGTGCATTAAAAAAAAAACAAAAAACACATAATTTGGTTTTATACATCATAAAACCAAAGGTTTAAAAATGAATGAACGCTTGCCACATTCTGTCAAAAACAATTCATCAGAATTACTCTGAGCACCCATCCTGTGTGATTGTAAAGAATACACCAAGGAGTCCTGGCAGTGGGACTGAACGTGCTGTTAATTATGGAGCTGCGGTGTGCCAAATTGCTTTGTTACCGAGGTTTCCAGTCACCCTGTTGGACGAGGGCACGTGCTCTCGATTAAGGGGAAAGATAACCATCAGCTTTATTTAGATTACTGGTAGACCTGAGCAAACGCACAGTTAATAACATTAGAGACCGCATCCTTTAATATGGAGGAATGAGCAGCAACACAAACAAATGGAGCGCCACGGTGAGCTTACAGTCTACCTTCAGTTTCTACGAGCCGTGTTTTGCACACCTCACTCCAGGGCCTCCGCACGCAGCTTGTTCATTGTTTCTTTAGCAATAATTAATCGCCGGCATGCGTGAGAGTCGCTGGCTGCGGTACGCATGTGACACAAGATTTATTCCCTGCGAATTTATGCAGAACTGAAAGTCTGTGCCCTGCACAAAGTGTTTGTGATTCGTACCGAACGCCGGCGCTGCTGAATAAGTTTGGAGGAAATCATTGAACTGATCCAGTCAACGTAGTGAAAGAAAGCAACAGAGCATTCGCACACATTTGCTGGGGATTAGTGTCAGAGGTGAATGAATGTGTGTCACGGATTATGTGTGTCGGAGGATCACAAAATGACTAAATAAGATTGATCCCGATTTAGTTTTGTGTTCTGTTTGTCGTAATTTCGCAGAAAAAGCCTCGTTCGCCTTGATCCACGCTCATCTGGTTTAAACTTTATTGTGATAAAAATCCATTATGATACAACATCGTTTTCTCACAGCATAAATTAATAGTTTGCTACAATGGAGAAAACAACATAAAATGTCCAAAACCAGTAGTTATCCACAGTAGTTATCACAGCAGCTGCTAATAAAAATCAGAGAATCTATGCTGTTTAGCTTTTGCTACAGCAAAGTTATTAATTACACTAGTAGGGCTTCAGTGTTTGCTGGAAAATTTGCCAGGCTGATGTAATAATAAAAAAGCTGCAATTTACACAAATTTATTATTATTTTTTTCATAGAACAAATGCCACAAAGCAATTTTTTCGTATTATTCTCAGCACGAGGTGTGAAGCACAGTTAGTAAAGCTTGACACATTGTTTGAGACATATTGTGAATGATAACAGGATGTATTTAGTGTTTTTTCTTTGTTTTTTTTTTTCAAATTAAATTTCGATTTTGCTCTCCTTCTTGCACAGTGACAGCAGAAGAAGTTGTGATTCTCTGTCTTCCCGTCGTGGCATTGAAAAGGTGTCGCCAAGCGCAGCAACAACACTGGATGACAAAAGTATTGAAGACGCCTCTAATCGAATGCCTGATATTTCTGGACGCTCGACGGAAGAACGCAAAGGAAAACTTGATGGCGACAAAGTACAAATGATTGAGCACTGTAATAAAATCATGGTTGGTTAAGTAATAAAACTCGAATTAGCATGTTGTTCTTAAATCTGAACTGATTTGATCCTCTTATTCAGTGAACTTGACCTGGATAATGCAGCAGTAAAAGAAAAGTTCTCCAAACAGGATGAAACCGTTATTATATTTGTGCTTTACTGGCATGTGGATCACATTAGTATTAGACAAACACTAATGATACTAATAATACTAATGTAGCCTGCATTGAAATATACCACAAACTCACATATTTTACAGTATGAGACCTTTACCCTCTCACCCTGCTACTACTGGTTCTCCTAAGTACGCTGCTAATCTCGTCTGGTCCAGGTTGCGTGAACTCATTTGTGTGTCTCTTCTCATCTCTTTTGAGTGGATCCATCTTCAAGTCCCTAAAATCAAGTAGTTGCTCCTCTTTGCTTCCTTGTTCCTTCGCACTTTTGTGCAGAACGAATAAAATGAGCTGCGGCGCTCTGAGAGGAGAAGCTCTGAAGCGATTCAAGCTCTCTGACCTTCTTTCTGAGGCTGTAGGTGGGTTAGCCGTTTGTCATAGTCCTGCCTATTTGTGCAGCCGAGGCCGGCGACGAGCAATGAAGACCACTGTATTGCAACACAGAGCTACGCCAGAGGTGTGTGCGTGCTCCAAGTGGCGAAATTAATGACGACAGCAACTTCAAACCCGAGGCAAAGTACGGCCATAATATTAGCTTCATGAAAAATAGGCCATGAAGGAGCTGCTTTTGGATTCTGCACTTCAACAACACATAGCCTTCTAAAGACATAAAATCTTACTTGGTAAGCTGTAGGATCCAGCTAATGTATTTACACTGGCTTCTCGATTAAAAAAAAAAAAAGAGAGAGAGAGAGAGAGAGAATGTGGCGTACAAAGATGAAGAAAGGGATTCGGTGTAAAAGTAAAATCACAAAAAAACCCAAAAAATAACAGAGCTTAGGTCACATTTGAGCCATAAGCAATAATACCTACCTGCTCACCTGATGGCCACTTACGGTGTGAATAGTCGGTCGTCTCTTTGCACCGGGAGCCTCAGCAACTGCTTTATAATTTGACAAGGCCTACCACTTTGTACCTGCTTCGCTATAACACCTCTAACAACGGGCCGTGGGATACATAGCTGCGAGGAAATTTCACAAATGAGGCGACATCTACGAGCTTGTTCAGGCAGTCGAGTCAAGCTGTGCTTTTTTTTCCTCACACTTTCTCACACTCTGCAGAATATCTCAAGCATTAACCCAGAGATCTGGGGATTTCAGTCAAGGGGCAAAACATTCAGGGGCTCTCCGAAGTTTCATGCAATGCTCCTGCCTGCTTTTGTTTGTCTTACACATAAAGATCTGAATAGTGTGGTGTGCATTTGTATTCAGCCCCCTTTACTTTGACACCTCTAAAAAAAAAAAAAAACATCTAGTGGAATTAACTACCAAAAACATTAGCAGCTCTCATTGCAAAAAAAGAAAAAAAAGAAAAAGAAGTGGTTTGCAATCGCTAAGAATTTTTAAAACTACGTATCGTTTCAAAATGATGCATTTCTTTGTGTCGGTCTGTCACGTAAAGCGTTGTAATGTGACAAAATGTGAAAAGGAGAAGGGACATGATTGCTTTTATAAGTACTGTAAAAGCTTGACTTGATAACGCTCTAATGAAAACATCCGACCTCCAGCTCATTGGCTCAAACAGAATCCTTCCTTTCAAAAGCAGCAGTGATTCGCAGCGCGGCATCGCTTTTCTGTTCATTCAGCTTCAATTCAGGCATTCGTGCTTAAAGAGCAACGTGCATGCTGTGTTGTTCGTAAAGCGTGTGTAGAACACTTCTGGGAATTATTTCAAATTCAGAAAGTCAGAAGGAAAAGGCGCTCCGAGCAACGCTGCTCCACCAACATTTCAGATTATGTAACATGGACACAAGTGTTTCTGCCTCAGCTCTTCATTTCTACACTGTGAGTGTTATGGTGTAGAAATACCCGCAGTGCATTTCTACCTTCGTTGTGATGCAGCTCTCTGCGTTTTTATTCCTGTATGATTTTGTTTTAGTGTGCAATATTTCGACATGTCTGGCAGATTAACGCCGCTGCTTCTGACAACATAAAATACGTGGAGAATTACTTTAGATATTCTTGAAGGTAGTGGTTTCACTCCGTACAGTTGCTCCATTGTCTTCTTCTTGGACAGATGGGTGAATTCACAAGATGGTGAGAGATGTTGTTGGAGAACGACTGCAGCTTTTCTAATGCATTATTGATTTGTCTTGATTTGCTACTCCTCTATAATCCAACATATCCACGACCATAAAGCAGTAATTTGACACAGTGATGAGTTGCCCAACAGCTTCACCATTTTATTGCCAGTTTTGGAATAAAACACTTAAATATTTTTGCTGAGACAGCTACCTATAATAGTGAGCTTTAAAGGTCATTTACAGTCAGCTTTACAAGTTTTTCTTTTTATGCGTGTTTGGATTTGTAGCTCATAATATGCAGTTATCATTCATTCATTCATTCATTCATTCATTCATTTATATCTGAAACGGGGAACTTGTAAAAAAGCTAGAAGATATCAAACTGTCATCCCATGCAGGGATTTAAAAGCCCAACCTGAATTATTTACAACGTTCCACAGTGATAAAAAAGCCACTTGTGACAAAAAGTAGTTTTAAAAAGAACTAAAACTCCAGCATTAACGTTATTATTTTGGCCCCAGATCTGATCAAGCATTAATATTGTTCATCACCCAAATACCGTATAATCAGAATAGCTGACATAAAATTAACAATGACTGCACAAGTCTTACTTTTCCTCGCACAGTTAGTCCATGTTCTACTTCTGAGTTTGAAACTGCACCACGATAATGTATCTCTTGAAACAACACTTGACCTCTTAAACTCTGTTTGCATTTAACATTTAACCCATTAATGCTTCAAATTAATGTGGGAAGTTAAATCACTGATATATAAAAGCGATGCAGTCAAATTCTCATTTTCATTTGGCTCAGGGATGAAGAAAAATGGGATGAATCTAAGTATTGTAGAAAAGTATACCGAAGGAACATCTTAAAAACATTGTAATTCTACCTTGTTGTGCTGAGAAATGCTGAAAGTCAAAAAAAAATCATCAGAAGAAGCAAAGACATATCTGTTTTTTTTAAAAAAGTATTTCATTCAGTAATGGCTGATCTAGCCGACATTTTCCAAAATGCTCCAAATGCTCCTCCCTGCTTTTCAACACAATAGCAATACTTTAAAAAGAGGATATTTGAAGCTTCCTCACAAAGAAGAGAAAACCTTTTGGATAGATAGACTCAGTTAAAGTAATGGATTTTACAATCGATGAGATGCATTGATAAAGACTCTTCATAAAGAAATTAAAAACTCAAGCAGGACAAAACAAACAAACAAACCAGAAACGTATATTTGAGTTTTGAGTCTGTGGGGCATGACTCCAGTGCTTCTGTTTTTTATTTATACAGCAGCTGTCATCTTTTTCCACAAAGCAGTGAACCAGAAGACAACAAAAAGGAGGCCACTACAAAGACTGCACCGAAAGGCTGCCAGACATACCAATAGATTCACGGACTAGCCGGCTGCTTGGAACAAAAACTGTTTATTTTTAGCGAGCGCACAAATAAATCACATCTAAAGAGGTCAGGCCGGCATCGCGAGTTTAGAAATCACCGACAGCATGGGAGCAAAATATAGTTCAGCATTCGGAGTAGAACCCCAAAAACCTCGCATGTTCGATCTGAGAAAATAACATATAGAACAGAGATTCAGACATCTGCATCTGAAATAATTCAAGCTGTTATTTAATGTAGAATTTGGATGAAGGGGATTTCGATCCACTTTTAACAATTTACGTCTAAGGAGTAGCAAAACCATTGAATCAACACCAATGGTGTGAAACAACAGGAATAAAATATGCTAATGCACGGTTTGTTTACAAAATGAAAATTCACATTGACCACAAATAGCTGAGTCAACAAAAAGTCAGAAGATTCTCTTTGGATTGAAAGATTTATAACCAGTTTTAAAGTGATTTTGTATCAAAACATAGTGTAAAACATTAATTTTGCAAAAATCCATTCAAATATTGGTGAATCTAAGGTTTAATTTTTTTTTCTTTTTAATTTGTTGACTTGTATTACATTTTTTTTTTTAAAACAGTGGCCTTGTAGCTCCCATTTAAATCCGTGCCACTCGTACATTGAAAGGATTGCACTCCTGGCTTCCTGTTCTCACTGCCTAAAGAGACGTGTTCCCGTTCCCAAAATCTGGAAGCACAACAAGTTGCCACAGTTGCTCTGTTTGAATCTTTGAATCTTATTTCAAATCAAAATGCAGTGCAGCAACAGAAATGTCCAAAGTTCCTCAGTCAGGCCAGCAGCTCTTCCACGTGTCCAACAGCCTCGCTCTGCATACCAGCAACAGCAGGATCCTAAATGCATTAAACAGAACACACACACACACACACACGCATGTATATATATAAATCTGTTTGAAATTTGATGTTTACACTATGTTGTCATTGAGAGACTCCATTGGCTCAATTACAGCAATTCAATATTAGAAGAAATTAGTCACAGATTAACTGGCTGCTGCAGAATTTGGTGCAAAAAGAAAACAGTTTAATCACACCAGGTAAAATGGCTCCATAAATGCACATTTGTTGGGCGACACCTGTTCATTCACACTGAAGTTTCTCAAGTATCTACTCAGCAATCTGAAAAGCCGCACACCGTAGTCGCAGGGGGCACAGCAGTCTCCTCCAGGAGCACAAACAGAATGCTAATGCTGCCGCGCTCACCTCCGTCCTCTCTCCTCTTTGAAACATACAAGGGCAATGCTGCATTAATCATGGATTCACATCCCTCCTCCTTCACCATCACCTGCCTACGCACGCACGCACGGCCGCGCCATTAGAGAAATCTGTCCGACACAGTCCGTAAAATTTAAATGTCACTTAACCTAAAAGGCATGACATTGTTTAACTCATGTAATTAGACTGTCTGCTACCAATAAAAGCGTGAGCCACGGCGAACCATGAACCAAGAAGAAAACATTGCACAGCTCACTTCATCGAACACATTATTTTAGCGACACCCACTTCAAAAAAGCACAAGTATGTGCACCCACACACACACACACGCCGTCACGCACACACTCACGTGGAAACATAGTCCAACACACAGCACACTGCCTTTTAGATTGTTTTTTTTTTTGTTTTGTTTTTTTTCCTGCTTCACCACTTTGGGCAAAATGAGTGGGAAAGAGGAGCAGAAGAACACAGTGCTGTTCATGAAAATGAGGTAAAAGTGAGAAACACTTCAGGAAAAACTGGAAAAAAAAAAAAAATCAAAAATTCTATAATGGCATGTAGAAAGATTACATTTTCAGATATTTTAAGTATTTCTTCATGTAGAGGATTTCGATAGGAGAAAAATGTGCCAACGGGCCAAAGGAGTGAGTGTAGAAATAAAAAAAGAAAAACGACATGTAACTATGGGAACTTGCATCCAGATTAGCTGAGACAATTTCTGACCAAGACATAAAAACTCCCTATGCTCCATGGTATTGTGGAAAAGTCTGAAGAATTGATTAGCACCTTTGTATTTTGATCTTCGGTGAGACTTTCTTCCAAATGTTTTTTAAATGGACCTAATGCAACATTTAAAAAGTCATTTTAAAGTGTTTCCTGGTTTTATTTTATTTGGTTTAGTAATTTCAAATAGATCTTAAACTCATGCATGCATTTCTCAGCTCTAACCCCAATATCTTTCCGCAATGGTGTTTGGTCTTCATCATCCTGTTTGGTCGCTAATGTTCTGGTAAAAAAAGATGCTGCAATAACTTCATTGCAAACCTCTGAGGCTTTCATACATTTGAATTTATTGTAGATTAATTACAAGCAAGTGGGCTACATGTGAAGCGAAGCTAGTTGCTCTCTAGCCTAAATCCAGTGAGTATTCCAGAGTAATTACTGACAATAAAAAAAGTTGCATAAAGATAATCAGTTGAAGAAATCTAATTATTTTTTGAACATTTGGGGATTTCTTCTCCCTCAGATCCTTGTTTTGCGCAAACATTTCCTCTCCACAATGTGTTGCTTGAGCACAAAAACCATGAACTCAAGCAGCAGCTGAGGCATGAGGTCTGACTCCTGGCGAAATCCTACAGCGGGACCCGAAACGGGAACAATCTGGCCAGAGGCTGCCTGGACGCAGCAGAGAGACATGAAATAGCTCTCCTGAGTTTAAGCAGCATGGTCGGTGTTAACAATCATAACTGTCCACCAAAGAAGAAGAAAAATTCACTGCTATGAAGTTCTTTTTGGCCATTGTCAGCCGCCTTATTTACCTTTTCTTTATATATTTCAGTAAAAACTATGCATATATTAAAATATGAAGAATTTCTGCATGGGCTGCACAGTGGTGCAGTTGGCAGCACTGTTGCCTTGCAGCAAGGAGGTTCTGGGTTCGATTCCCAGCCCGGGGTCTTTCTGCACGGAATTTGCATGTTCTCCCTGTGCAGGTGTGGGTTCTCTCTGGGTTCTCCGGCTTCCTGTGCATGGTTGTTTGTTTCTGTGTTGCCCTGCGACAGACTGGCAACCTGTCCAGGGTGTACCCCGCCTCTCGCCCAGAACGTAGCTGGAGATAGACACCAGCAACTCCCGACCCTATTAGGGACAAGGGTGAAAGAAAATGGATGGATGGATGGATAGGATTTCTGCATTTCATAAGCGCTCATTACACAGTCCGCCCTGCATCTAGCTTCCCATTGTTCCGTAATATTCTCCAGATATCTCTTATGCTTAACTCATCAAAGCAGAACAAGGTGTGACTTAACCAAAGACTGAATTAGACTGACTATTTTTCAAATCTAGAAAAAAGCTCTGGAAATATTCACATTTTATTACACGTTGGCTCGAAGAAGAATTTAAAAACATCCCTTTTGTCTTATCAAAAGAGAAGGGGGTCAGAGTTCAGAGGTCATCACCTGGAGCCGGCTGACTGATTTAACTCGGTACATGACCTCAGGGTATTCCTCCATTTTATTTCTTGATCACTATTAGCCACACTTCATTTCACTTCAATGGCACGGCACAGCCTTTTTTATGGTTTCCAAGATGTGGCTTTTTATACTCAAGAAGCAAAGAGAAGAAGGTGACGACTGAACCCGAGTAGATTGCATTCACGCTGCTGTAAGCATTACTGTGATTGGTACATAAAGCCTTCAGTCTAACATGTCAGTGTTTTTTCCTCATGAGCGACGTCTTTCCCAACGTATGTAAATGGGGAATTCCTAATCCAGCAATGCCGATGTTTTTATCTAACAGTTCCTCTTGTAGTGAGATCACTGTTTTATGCCGATTTGCCCAGTTCGCGTGTCAAGGTGCCCTTAAGCCTGATGGGCCATGCTGACACCGAAGTAATGGATTTTCACTTGTGAGTCAATTTGGGTGAAAATGTGTGCCAAGCTAAATGCAGTGGTACTTTACGTCCTACGCTCAGGTTTGTGGAGGGTCACTGTTGCCGGGAGCGATTGTATAACATATACCGCCGCTGGCTTCGGAGGTCAGCTGCTGCATTAGCGCTAATGCTAATGTTACAGGAATCAATTTGTGGATAAAGTACTTCATTAAATATTACCACGGAACAGAATGTTGTGATATGAAGCAACACAGAACCTTTGTCGGTCCTTGGACTTTTTCTTTATACGTTTAGTTTCATCAGAGCCAAAGAACTACTGAGAGTTTTATTGTGTTTTAGACACAAAGGAACAATGCATTTCAGCCCAGTAGTGTTCAAGTCATCTTTTAATTTTGTCAACATGTTGTTCCAAAAGTAATATTAAAGTTTTGGAGCCAGAATCCTGATTCAAATCTGTAGAGGGAGATAAAAGATTAGGGCGATGGCAGGAAGGCATCTCAACCTCAACGACTGAGAGTTTATAAATCTTTACAATACCACCAGAAAAATGCAAAAAGCTGGACAGCAAGGGTTTAGTATCTTTAATGTCAATAAAGAATTTCACAGTTATTATTGAAAAGGGTGTGGACAGTTTTTGACATGCAGTTTTATCATGTTTGTTTCATTTCCTGTCAGAAGTAAAGTTGTTTGTTGAATAAGTAATACTTGTGAGAATAGAACAAATATGAAACGTAGGGCTCTAAATTTCAAAGAACAATTGATAGATATTTTAGTCTGTAGCCCAAAAATGAACACATACGCATGCTGCTTTTGTGTATGTGTACTCCTTTTCAGTAAATTTTGCAACTGTGCTCTGCTTTGATTTTGGCTGATCATATAAAGTCTCAATAAAACAAATTTCAAACAATGTGGAAAAAGTCATGTCTGGAAATGTGAAAAAGTTCAAGAGGCATGAATATTTTTGCAAGGCACTAAACACTATTAAAAAAAGCTAAATAAAATCTAAATAGACATTAAAAAATACATGCTAACTGGATGAACTAAATAATTAACAGCCTTTTTTTTTTTTTTTTGGAGTCTTTTTAGGCTCATTCAGGAACAAATTGCTCCAAATCAGACAAAGAACAGACCTTTCTCTCTTGGAGGAAGAGATCAGAGAATCTTTAAAATATGATTCTTTTGTGGCTTTATGGGAATTCTGACATAAACCGCATTGAGCAAAAGTGTTTGGCTCATTAACAAATAGGCAGTGGGCGATATCGGTGATGATGTCGTCCTTCAGTCAGGACAGAGACAGAAAGGCTTTTAAAGAGAAGCGGCACGGATAGATTTAGAGATGACACATGGCTTCCAAAAGGAGAGTGCTGTGTGGGAATGATAATGGAAAGTGGAAAATGGAGGTCTGAAAGGGGTAGCGGAAAGAAGATTGGAGCTCGAGACAGAGCGCTGGGTTAGGAGGACTCTGATGTATAAAAATAAAAATAAGGGCAGATGGACGTTTTAAAGCGCCACTGTCATCCTGCTGCCCATTCATCAGCAGGAAAGGTCACACTGGTATAGACCATTGTGTAATTTTAAGGTTTAACCCTGGAATGTGAGAAGCAAACATCAGAGTCATAAATGCCATCTCATGCCACTTAGAATCCACCATATGGAAGCGTGAGTATAGATGGTGAGGTGATAAATTTTTGATGCTTACGGGAGACAAATGGAGTCAAACAGACAGAGGAGATGAAGAGGTCGGATCAGATCAAGAGCATGGGGTGAAATCTCTTCCAAGAGATGACCTAAAAGACGAAAACATGATTTCCCTTCTACTAAAGTATATAAAAAAAATTTTTTTAAATCACACAGATGCTCCTACACTAAATCAAACCCACAACGACTGCGCAGGGTGTTGAGATCTGGGTCCTGTCTCTGCTTAACCTCCTGAAACAGGTGTACTACCTGTAGTGACTCAATTAGAAAGCTATTAGCCCCTGACAGAGTGGGGGGCTAATAGCTGCCACAGGGGCGTGCAAAACTGGGAGGATTTAGTGAACAAGGACAAAAGCAAAGTGTGAAATCCATGAACTGGCTAAAGTTGGGTTTCAGGCATGGTAGGAAGACGCCTGAAATGTGAAATATGAAATGAAATATTTGGGCAGCATCTACCAAGGTTTCATGTGTGGTTTCTCTGAATTGTGTTTCCAAGCCCTGGAATGTCGATTTGCTCTAAAATTGTGTTTTATACTGAACTGAATTTAATGAAGATGCTGGGTTATGTTGGGTTTTTTTTGTTTGTTTTAACTTAATGTTTGTGTCTTCATTCGAACTAGAATAGGAATGTGTTGACAGTGTTACAACTTTGGCATCAATAGTTAAGAATAAAATAATTTATATCAGCTAAACTAGCAGAAATCTTTGAGGCTTAATGTAAAGTTTAAGTTTTGTTTTGTTTTACTTTTTATTTTTTAAAAACGTGTTCTTCGATTGACCGATTCTGACCTCTTATCTGAAACTGAAAGGATTTTATATTTTCTTAATCTGTGCAAATGAACTGTTCAAATAATTGTACATTTAAAGATGAGAATGTGAGATTTAAGTGTGGAAATTATTTAAGTTTAGCTGGTGTTTGGAGATTTAACTGTTTATAAATTGATCAGGAGGAGAGGAGCAGAAAATCATAAGATCTTCCACCTGCTCCTTCTTTGAACAGATAATGTGAAATTGCATGATCGTTAACATTTTTTTTCTTGCTTGCTTTTACTTTTGTCAGTCCGAAATAGATAAATAAATAAATAAATAAAAAATTAAAATGGCGGTGAGGTAAAAACAACTTTAATTTTCGGATTTTAAGAGATTCTTCGATATTTATTTTAGTCAGGTTGTTTAATGCGCTGATCATTTGGTGCTACATGCATCAGAAAACTAAACAAAATATACACTTCAAATAACCTGATTACCATTATGTAATCAACTGTAAAGACTCGATCGCCGCAGTAATAATTGTGACTACAGCAGAGTGAAGATATTTTGGTTAAGTATAATCTCTAAAGGGAAACATACTAAGCTGCTCAAATCCCCAGGATGCCTTGTTGTGTATGAAACTACTGTTTTTTTTTTTTTTAGATCATTACAGATGGGAGGCTTTTATTTCCATCCTGATCAAGACCAGAGGGCTAAAACCAATTTGTGGAGCAGTAAAGTTGCTGAAGACAACACATGGTTGCCGTGACATCGATCGGTCAAAGACTGAAACAAACCAGGATGTACAGGAAAACAGTGAACGCAGCAACTGAGGACCAAAATATTTGCAATAATAATAATAATAATAATTTTTTTTTAAAAACTGTCTGAATTATGCAAATTATCCTTTAAAGGCCGGACTAAACTTAAACATTTCAAGTGGATATTTGGTTGGATTAAAAGTAACTGTGCAGGATTTTGTTATTTGTTTTAGTCATATTTCTGATTGTTTGTATCAGGTGTGAGAGTTTCTACACAGATTCCAACAACACAGAGTATTATTAAAATATGATACATAGAAATAAATGAATAGTAAATAACATATATTTGAATCTCGCCTTTGGGAAGTGACAAATAAACCAGAGCAGAAGTGTCATTAATGCTCATATTAAGTTTATGTAAGCGTCCAGCATTCAATAACAGGGAATTCACTTGTAGTAAAAAGTCTTAAGATTTTTTTAGAGATGTGTTAAATGCTAAGATTTGATGCGATACGACAGTTTAGTCTGTGCCGTTACCCCCAGTTTTGTTTCATGTAAGGTGCTATAAGGAATTTTACCCTCGCCTCATTTTCCACCAATTTGCAGCCAAACAAGGAACAGCATGAAGCCATGTGTGAGTAGGTGGGCAGTCGGTACGGAAAATCCCACAGTATTTAAATGCTGCTTACAGAGACTATTTACTGCTTCGGCTTTATTCATCTTTGTCGGCTCAGATGCGACAATTCCTGCTTTCAACGACACCTACCAACGAAATCCACAACAAGAACAGGGCGCGGGAAAACAATTTAGTGTTGGTTTCACAAAGTCAGCGCAGAACTAGACAGCTGACACCTCTGTCTGCATTACCAATTTAATTCAGAATCCAGGTCACAGCGGCCACAACACTTTTGACTGCTGCAAAAACCCAGCATGCAGTTTGTGCATAAAAACATGTAATCGTCATTACGTGGACAATTACATGTAATGACATGTATTGAAAGTGTAACTATTTCAATTTTCATTAGTTATATTGTACTTTGTAATTAGTTTTCAATGCAATGGCTGGCCTGCTGTTTTTGTCTACCCGGTGATATTGTTATGGTTAACAAATTGTGTTGTATTCTTCACTTAGAATAGGAAGTTGCAAGGAGTACGTTTTATGTGACAGGGCTTTGGGGGCGGGGGAAAGGAACTTTATTTACAGCAGTTTATTTTATGAAATGTTTGAATTTTCTTCACTCGTAGCACAAGCTAAAGATTAATCTTAAGTCTAGATGAGTAACTGGTCCTTTAGTTTGTGAACTTTATCAGACTTCTGTCACTTTTAGCACCGCTGCATATTGCTTTGAGGTCACAGCAGGATTACGATGCAGTGAAGTTACAGCATTATCTTGTCCTGCGTAACAGAAGGAGAGCAGTGGATATATACCTGCTTTAAGCCATTAGTGTAACAGAATACTGCTTCAGGGAGGGATAAAACCTCTCCCAAAAGACCTGCTGAGATGCTCATACAAATTTAAGTTTTGTAGTGCAATTTAATGTAAGATAGTGAAGGGTTTTTCTTTCTGTTCTCTGGTTTTGGAGAATGTAATTTTCTGAGACTTATGTCAAATCGCTTAAGTGCTCATCTTCCTCACCTGCCAGTTTCTGGCCACCTGTCCCTCATTTTGTCTATCCATCTTGTTCCCTGTTTGCATCGTTCAAGATGGGTTGATATAGGCATGCATTATTCATCTGAATGTCCTCACTGTCATTGGAGGGCTGAGCTCTGAGTGGAGAGGTGCAGAGCAGAGCTACAATCAATCAGCCGGTGTTTGACACTCAGCACAATGGGATATGGTGATCGGTTCGCACAATGTAGCTGTGTTCATATGCGCACCGGGATTTGGACAGTAGTTGAGCCGACTACAAAAACAACACAAGAGTGTTTATTGTTGTACTCTTAACCAAACCGGCCCCTTCCACTGTTACGTGTATTTATTGGTGGCAGATAAAATAGTTAGTGTGCAGCAGCTCAAAAAACTGTGTTGGGACAAACATTTTTGTCAGAAGAATGATTCCTCATTAAGAAATGCTAATTCTCTGAATAAACACTCATGCACTTCTCTGTGGCGCACAGCTTCACGTCCCAAATGAAGAAAACATGGGATGATATACTGATGAAGATCTATAACTCATGATAACATTTGTATTATCCAGGTGAAAGACTTAATGTTTGTTGACTGAGGTCAAAGTATTTTGATGGTGTTGTTGCTTTTCTTCTTGAATGAAATTGCACTGACAGTTGATTGAAGACATATATTGGATTTTGCAGAAATGTGTTAAACAAAGAATGTTTGACTGGAGAAAGCCAGCAATGAGATGCTTTTAGGAAAGGTATGGCAGAACTAAATAAATGTACAAAAAGGTCAAAACTAAACAGACACGTGTAGATAGTTATACAAAGAGCCCAAAAGTCAACCAAATGAAGGTCCCTGTGTCCAAAGTTGCAGGCCCATGGGGCTCATCACAGAATGGGGTCACGGGGGCACATATGGGGCGTGGCAACCACATTTTGCAGAATTTCACAAGGTGACACCCTTGCCTTGGTTTTTGAGCACTCAAAGGGTCAGACGGTTTCCAATGACCGGGGGGAAGACAGAGGCCGAATGTGACGATGTGAGACACCGGGAACACACTGGCTGTTTGGCCCAACACCCAGAGGCGGCCATTTCTCAAGACGGATGCCAAGGGTTTTTTATAAAGAAGTTTTACCCAATTTATAAAATTTTCTCCAAGTCCAAATCTTCTTAGTACTTCAAACATATACTCCAATTCGACACGGTCGAAACCCTTTTCTGCATCCATTGAGACAATAATACCTGGTATTTGTGTCTGATTAAGATGTTGAATAATATTGATAAGTCGTCTAGTATTATTTGATGACGCTCCTTTATAAAGCCAGCTTGGTCTATACTGACTATGTTGGAGACTACCTTTTCCAATCTACTGGCCAAAATCTTGGATAAAATTTTTATGTCTACACCAACCAGGATAATTGGTCGATATGACGAACATTGCTCTGGGTCTTTATCTTTTTTTGGTATTACAATAATATTTGCCATATACATGGTATCAGGTAGTTTAAATTTTTCAAGAGATGTATTAAAGACTCGTTGTAATAATGAGCTAATTTTGCCTTTTAAAGTTTTAAAAAATTCAACAGGCTATCCATTAGCACCTGGACATTTACCAGATTGTAGTGAAGAAATGGCCTTTTCAATTTCTAGAGTTGTTATAGGTCCTTCTAATAAGTTTGCCTGTTCTGGTGCCAGTTGTGGTATATTTAATTTATCTAGCAGTTCATGTTCTAGTGCATCTTTTTTAACTTCGGAACAGTACAATTTTTCATAAAACTGTTTGAAGCATTCATTTATACGTCTATTATACATATGTCGATGTCCGCTTTCGTCCTGAATTGAGGATATAAAGTTAGTGCCAGGGGATTTGTTGACTAATTTTGTCAAATATTTGTTTGGTTTGTTGCCGTGTTCGAAGAACTTTTGCTGCGCAAATAATATGTCCTTTTCAGCTTTCTTTGTTATTATATCAGATAGTGAGGCCCGGGCTGTTTTAAGTTCCCCTAGAATTTTACCTGATTTGGATGCAATATATTCCTCTTCCAATTTTTTTATTTTGTTTTCAATTTTATTTTGTTCTGCTAATCGCTCTTTCCTCTTACGACTGGAATATGATATTATTATACCCCGCATATATGCCTTATAAGCATCCCACACCAACCTGGGATCAGTGTTATTATTGTCATTGAATTCTAAAAAGGAGTCTGTCTGCTCTTCATTTAGCATCAGCAATCTATTTAACCTCCATGAAGCTGTACGATCTAGTGGTCTGGGCGGTTGCATCGCCAGCCTAACAGGAGCATGATCCGAGAGGGAAATAGTTCCCATCTCTGATTCTTCCACAAAGTGGACCAAATGATTAGACAAACAAATAATTGATGCGTGTCAACGTTGAGTGTGGCAATGAGTGAAAAGTGAAGCTTTTTGTTAAGGGATTGAAATGCCTCCATATGTCTATTAAATACAGTTCCTCTATGATATTTTTTACTGCCCTAGAGTTTTTAGACTGGGTGTTTTTGGGGGGGAGCACCTGTCCATGAGAGGGCATAAAGAACAATTAAAGTCACCACCAATAAGTATGTTTGGGCAATCCATCTCGGCAATTTGATTGAGAAGGACCACAAAGAAATCCTCATCATTCATATTTGGGCCATATACACTACCAAGCAAAAAACTCTCTCCATATAGAGTGCCCTTGATCAAGATGATTCTACCTTCTGTGTCCTTAAAAGTGTCTGAAAGGGAGATTTTTATATATTAAGATTATGATTTTATTTGTTGAGTATGATGAGAAATGAACTTGTCTTACCCATTCTCTTAAATATTTCTTATGCTCCGCATCCGTGAGGTGAGTTTCTTGTAAAAAAACGCTACATGGGTCCTGTCCTTCTTTAAACTATTTAGAATAGCCTTCCTTTTTATTGCATTGTTAGAACCTTTTACGTTCCACGTGCAAACCTTAATGCTCTTCTTCAGAGTATATCAATATGTTACTTTATGCTCTATTTTAAAGAGACGCAAGTCATATGCAAAGTTAAACTGCCTGCCTCAAATTGTTTTGTGCTGACAAACAAACAAAAAGTTCCAAGCAAAAATCCGAACATTACACAGAGCTTGGACCAACCTCTAACAAAGGAACAGTAACAGTAACAATCTACATAAAAATTTAACAATAACGAACTTGTCATGCCCTAACTCTAAGGTACAGCAGGTGGGGGTCCAGTGAAGAACCAAGATCAGAAAAAGAGTTAAGCACCTGCCCTCTCTGGGTCTGAATATTAAGCCCCCGTGGATAAAATGAAGATCTTTTACCTCAACATACCGTTTTTATTTGTAAAACAGTATAAGCAGAACTGATTTATAATTATGAATAATGTCATTAAGGCGTCTATGTTATGAGTGTTCATTGTCATATTAACCTCACGTCATTTCTCAGTCTTTATGCCCGCTCGGACGTTTGGAAAGATCCGTGTGAAGTCATTTGTGAAGTGTCTTGATGTCTTTTAGACCGATAATCTTAATGTTCTGGCGCCTGCTGTGGTTTTCGAAGCTGTCCAGCCTTTCCAGTGTCCTTTTAATAGTTTTTTCCATATCTTCCATTCTGGGTGCGCTTCTTCTTGTTCGGTCTTCCAGGTCAGAGATGCGCTGTTCAGCAGCAGCCATTCGCCGCGTCATGCTGTCGAATTTCTCCGAGAGCTCAGAAACTGGCTTAAGAATTGCATCTACTTTTCTGCCCAGTATTTCTTCGATATTTTTGGTAACTCGCTCTACTATGGTGTCTTCTTTTAGAGTGTTAGCTTCTTCCACGTCACTCAGCATGTCCACAGCCACAGCGTCTTGGTCGTTTTGGCTAGCTGCGGGTATTCTAGCATTAGCCCCACCTTTCCGACTTCCTTTCTTATTTTTGCTCGATGCGGCAGGTACAAAAAATTACCCAGGGACATGTCGAAGTTTACCACAACTACTGTTTTAGTTCACACGGTGGGTTATTGTCTAAAATAATATATTTACTTCGACCCAGAGAGGAGACGAAAAACACACGACTATTCCGCAGCGTGCATCACGTGATCCCCGACAAGCAACTTTTGAGCACGTCTGCAGATGATTTTAGCCTAATGGCTGTAGAGGATATCTGACAAGCAGCCAAATGGAATGGAAAACTGGACACGGATAATAGTGGAGGGGATGCAGCAAAACAAAAAAGACCTGTTTTTTCTTCTTCTTCTTCTTTCTGCCAGCTGAAGATGGAAAACAAAGAGTGGCTGCAGCTGATGCCAGACTGGAAAAATCTCCAAGAGTTTACATTGTAAAACTGCAACAGAAGAATAGGAGTCGCTGCCATGCTGGCGACTGTGCTTCACATCCAAAAATTAAACCGTGATCGGGAACACAACCAGTTGGTTTGGAGGACCAGCTCCAAGTAAGTTTTATCTCAAGAAATGCGCTGCATTTTTTACATGTTGACATACATAAATTCCCTTAAATGTAAACCCGCTATATTGTTTATCTCATGATGTTTGACTGTTAAACATTCGCAAATTTTTGTATACTAGCTGTTAAGACTGTGCACCAAATGACATTTACCAAAACCAGGAATCAAGAGAAGGCAGACCTGCAAACTGAGAAAAAAAAATTGCTCTCTCACTTTTTTATTTTTTATTTTTTACACGATAAATAATTGGATGGGGAGTGGGTGATTGTTATTCTTATCCACAAATGACTGACTGATGCTCATTCTCTACCTGTCTTAACAGCCTGAACTCCTGGGGGTTAAATAAAACAATAATTCACTTATCTGCGTCTTCTGTAAATGTTAAGTGCTGATTTCTGATGGAACATTTCAATTCGGGAGAATAATGTGGCTGTAGGTCATTATTCATGCATACAAAACAACAAGATAATGGCTTTCTCTGGAAGGAAGACGGGGCCCACACGCTGCTGCACGTGTACGGATCCAGTTGTAAATAAATAAATTAAACAGACCGAGCCGCGCACAATTATGATTTGCAAACAAAAGGACTTTAATGCTCTCAGCTGTTCACTATTTATCCGAAAAGTCAATTTCATGGCTAATAGGTTCATTACTGTGGTCATGCTCGAAGAGGCTTGCAGATAAAACTCACTCAAGTCTTGAGAACTAAGCTGCTGGAGAGCAGAACTTAATAAGGTTCTCTATCTGTCTCCCGGCTTCTCTTTGTCGTGGCCGTATTACAGAGAGGTTAAAATTCCTCCCTTTTCCCTTCGTACAACTTTTTGCATTTTGCTCTGTTGTAACTACTGAGAGCAGAGCGGATTCCACTCCTCAGCTGCTCTTTTCACTACAGACCATTTATCTGCTGTTCTGGGAGAGAGAGTTTCTGCACAGGTCCAACTTGACAAGAAAGAAAGTTCCACGCTGCATACAAATGACAGTCGGCAGTATTATTATTATTATTATATATATATATTTTTTGCCACACAGCCTTGTCATCCTCTATTTCAGCCATGCTCCTGTGCCGTCACACCGCTTTGGAGATAAAGGATTTTATGAGGAACTGGAGAAAGAGCTGTTGAGCACTTGTGCCCTAAATCATGTAGATGAACTGAAATCTAATCCTCACTTCTTGGTAACTTTCACATGTTGTAATCCCTTATTGTAATTCCTCAGAGTTTGCAAAAAAAAAAAAAAAAGGCTTTAATTTATGGTAAAATGGCAGCTGCGGTTGCCAGATGTAAAATTCTGGCAACCAAAGCTGCCAGTATTTTACCGTATTTTTAAAATACAGTTTTGCAACATTCCTGCACAAAGTTTTGTTTGGAATTGACCCCCCGAGTCCATACTTTATATAATCACCTTGTTCTGCAAGACTTTTACGTTATGTTTTGTGTCAGCTTTGTATCTGAAGAATATTTTTTCCCCACCCAGTCAATAGTTAGAGCTATTTCATCTTTGTGAAACACTTGCGCTCTCTAAGACTGAATGAGGAGACGGCCATTCTGAAGTACTGACACACATGTGAAGCTGGGACTCAGCCTGGACTTTGACAGGACCATTCTAACGCATGGCTGGGTATAAATCTCTATTTCAGCCCCAGATCTACGATGAGGCTCATTTCGCTGCTGGAAGGTGAACTTCCGCCTCAGTCTCGAGTTTTGTGCAGCTTCATCGAAAACTGCTCTGTATTTTTCTACATCGAGCTTCTGCTTTGACCAGCTTCCCTGTCTCGACATGATGCTGCTGCCACCGTGTTTCACTGTGGGTTCAGAGTGATGTTCAGTTTCACATGTATGCCTAAAATTTCAAGATCATAATATCGTTGCATGGTAAACGTCAAACTAATCATTCCATTCTTTTCTCTTGCCATACTAAAAGCCACTTCTGTGCAGTGCATGATTAACATTTAATCTGTCGACAATGTCTCTAAACTCAGAGGTGAACCTCTCTCCTCTGTTTTCAGATGTAAGGTTGTCCCATGCTCTTTCTATTTCCCGCTGGCATATTGAGCAGTGCTGTGTGATATATTGAAAGTTTATGAAGTCGAGTAATCCCACTTTAAGATTTTCAAATAACTTCACCTCAACCCTGTTTACTTAGTTCTGTGATCATTGCTGTTTGCTCAAAGATCCTCTCTAACAAACCTCTGAGTAACAATTACGTAGAAATCAGTGGTGATATTATTAGAATAGTTAAAGGTTTATCAATATTTTTTGAGCAACGCTATCACACTTCCATGTAATAATTTCTTTCTCCTCATTATCTTTGACAGATGTAAACTCTTGCCTCCTGATTTGATTCTTTTCTTTAAATTTGCTGAGGGAAATCAGCTCTGTCGCATTTTGAAAGATGTGATGGAGTTACAGATGTTGTGGTGAGGACGAGCAAATTGTTTGTGGGTCCTGTGTGTGCAGGCTGTTTGCTCAGGTGCCTCCATATTCCAATGGAACAAAATGGCCCGCCCGCCTCGTATTGATTTTTGACTGAAGTTGAAGATGTTTTGTTAGATGAAAGATGGAGTTATTATCTCTGGCTGCCATTAAAAGAGATATGATTATATAGATGCAGCTAAATGTTTAAACTCTCCTGAATCTTTTCACATGAACAAACAGTGACAGATGGTACATTTGCAAGATTACACAAAATTCAGAGAGTTTTTAAAGAAATAACTTCAAATATGGTTAAGAGTAAGATATTATATAATGTTTTATCAAATAAGTAGGAGAAATGAAGCCAGAGTTCCTGTTCCTTGTCAAAACAGCAATCGGTTCTATAAATAGTTCCCACAAACGGTCCTTGCTAATTATTCATTTATTATAACGGACCGACTTGCATGAAGAAAAAAAAAATGTCACAGTCTAAAATAATGCAATTCATCTCACATTATTATTGCTCAGCTTCTATTGCCAAGTGGGAAACAGAGATGGTGTGAGCAGAACTGGACTCAAAAAGGCAAAATGAGAGCAAAACTAAAACTGAACAAAAAATAAATAAAAATAAAGACTCTGTAAAGTTAATTTCTTCCTGGATGAGCCCCTGTTTTTATGGTTTTACGTTGAAAAAAACCAAGGGAGCTTTGAAGTATCTTAAAGAGGTAAAGGATGAAGATATACATACCTGTATTAAAGCCTAAATTAAAAAATAATTCTGCAGATTGAAAAAAAAAACAAAGCCAGAAAAAAAGCACCAGTTCATGAGTGAGAGACACTGAGGCCAATCAGTTCAGCGAAGTAAAGGAATAACAAATAAGCAGGTGAAATCGTCTTATTTAGGGTTCAAAGTTTACATAAAGAGGTTTTAATGCAGTGGCTCAATCTTATTTATGGGGATTCGTATATGTGTATAATTGTACCTTTTTTTATATTTCATCTATTGTGGAACGTCAACATTTCAAAATGGTCTGTAAAAATTTAAACTTGCTTTCGATCGAATCAGAGTACATTTTTTTAGGCAAGTGATGAATAGACTCTTTAATTGCTGTCTGACAATTAAACTTACCAAAGATGGTAAGGAAATTTATTAAAACCTCTAACCTATTTGCTCACTTTCTGTCTCTCCTTTGCCCTTTTCATTTACGGCAGGAGGCAGCAGTCAGTGGACAAAAATGTTGGTCCCTTCAGGGATCAGCATGGAGACATGTGGGCCAAACAAACACGCAGGCAAGCACGCAATGTAATGTATGTTTCAGATTGCAACACAGATTCTACACGTGCAAGTCTCCTTTTTTGTTTATGACCAACAAAACTTAACACGAGGAAAGAAAAATGCAGGAACAAAAAACAAACAAAAAAAAACCGATCAGCTCCTACTTGTGCATCCTACGTTGTGTGGGCAATATGATCGGCTTCATCTGAACAAACATAATCCTTTCCTTGTCCAAGAATTTACAACACTGTGAAAAGAAATTGTAACAAAGTTGCAAAGGACTAAAATAAGCAAAGAAACTCAAAGGATTTTAACCCAAACACTCACAAAGGCTCTTGCATTCATAACCCCAACAAAATGCAACTTTTCATTTATATCCTTTACCAAGAATATTTCAACATCATTGATTAGCCAAGTTCAGCGAGTAAAAGTTGAAGATGTTTTTTTTTTTCTTCTGAAATTCTTGTGAATGATGTCAAACTTTACAGTGAAAAAGTGGTTCTTACTTTGTATATACTCAATGTTCACATCCCTCTGGACCTTCATTATATGCTCACTCTATAAATGAACACTAAGTCATTAAAACTTGGAGAACCAATCTTCTAACAAATGCTATCTGTGAATGTAATGTCCAAAACCATTGAACCATTGCATACTTTAGCAATTGGAAAAGTTTGGCCTGCATCATCAGACAGTATGTGTTGCAGAGTTGTATCCAAGTAACTCCAGCACTTTCAAAAGACCGTTCTGTTCCTATGATGCTGCGTCGGATTCAGCTGAATCTCCACAATGAAGCACATTATCCTGCATATTCACTGTCATTTCAACTCAGTTTAGCTTCTGAACATCCTTGTGGTCCAAATGCTCTGCACAGTTTTTGTGTTCAGTTTTTAGAAACCAACAAAAGCTGCTGCATAACTCTGACATGTTATATATATATATATATATATATATATACACACAGTATATATATATCACTCCTTATTACTTTTTCCCAAAAATGCATGCTTATTTAAGGTCTCAACGTGTTCTTTGAAGGAAGATTCTCTGAAATACAACAGGGAACATTGATTTAAAAGGACAACTGTTAAAAAACTGCTGGGATGACCCAATTTGTTGTGACAGAGGTTTGGACAGTTTGAATCAAACTTTATTAAGAAACAGGAACTTCTGGTTAATTGGCCACTGCCTCAGGTGTGGCTGTGTGGTTATGTCTCTGTTTTGCCCTGTGATGGACCGACGATCTGTCTTGGCTTTTCCAGTCGGCTAATGGACATTGGCACCGGCTCACTTGTGAAGACTTAGTGGGTGTAGAAAAGGGTTGGATTATTAATTTACACCAAAGCGTCAGTTGTTTAGAAATCCACATTACAATATTTTTGAAGCTAATTTTAACATTCGACTTTCTTCTCTCGAACATATTCTGTTTGTTAAAGACTAAAGCCATTTTACGCTGTCAAACCACAATCTCAGATCTGTGAATAATGTCTTTTTTCTTGTTGTTTCTGTAACTGCTAACAAGAACTGGAAAATCTTCAAAAGGCCTATTTTGAACTGTGGGAGGAAGATGTATTTCAGGAAGGCAGCACAAGCGCCCATGTTTTTAAAATCATGCTGCCATTTCTGTCCAAAGAGTAAAAACATCCAAATATCTTGCAAACTTTGGTGACTTTAGGCTTATGATAAAATGTGGTATCTGAAATGACTTTCTTTTTACTAACGAGACTTTGTATAGATCGCTTGATAAAAGCAGTCGTGCCTAACGAGGCCTGCTTGATGCTTCGTTAGTGATCAGAAATAAAATGAATGAGAGGATCATTTTCTGCAGCAGGCACGTGCAGAGGGGGAGAGGGGTAACGGGGCTTGAGCCCCTGCCCCTTTTATCTTTGATGCCCCTAGTACCCTTTTTGAGTTGTTTTTTTCAAAATATATATTTTTTTAATTTTAATTATTTTTTTTTTATCTGTATGTCAGAAGGCCTGCTTATGCCCCTCAGCAATAATATTTAGCTAAATATAATAATTTAGAAAAATAAACTAGTCTGGCTGCCCTCAGACTAGTAACGACTCTCAGTTTCTGCCTCCGTGTTGTTCAGACTCCGGGTCCATGGTGAGAAAAAGGAGAGCGGAAATGTGTCCTCTAACTATCAAATCACGGGCAAGAATATTTTTTTTCATACACTGGTTTGTGAATAAAAACGTCAGTCTAATGTTGACATTAGAAAAACTGTTTATTTATATTTTCATAATTGTCCTCGCAATAGCGGGACAAAACCCGCCTCGCCCCTAAACACAGAAATGCTTCGGCTGCAGAGAAAACTCCTGACTTTAACTTAATCAGGCTGCCAAATGCCAATTTATAACCTTTGACCTTCTCTCCTCTGGTCTGTTTAACAGCTACAGTCTCAGATCAACTCAGCCCTCCAGGACTGTCAGCAGTAGAAACAGCAACATAATATCTGTTGAGTAAAATAGACTATATTTGCTTTGTATTGTCCCCACATGATGGCAACGATATAGTATGATCCAATTAGATTCTTGATTTACATGGGTTGTTGCTATGGTGTTGTACGTTGTTTTAAGGTCTTGTTCAGTGTGCCCCTTTTTAACTTTGAGCCCCAGCCCCTCTAGAAGTCTCTGCACGGCCCTGCTCTGCAGGAAACCTTTACTTATTAACAAACCAGCTTATTTCATGATTATTAACAGTTTATTAAGAGCGAAACAGCTGCAGCGAACAAACCAATCTGTTTGTGATAGATTTTTCTCTACAATGTGCTCCATGGATTGTTTTTCTAAAATGTCAAGGCATTTTGGCTAAAGCACAAAACGAATGATAGTGCATTTTTATCACTTATTATTTGACATTTTAAACAAAAACAAAGTTTTTTTATGTGGTATAAACCACAGTAATCGTTGGTGGGTTGAAACTGGAAGGTGTTAAATTCTGGGATTCAAAACTTTCTGTAAATGAATGAATCAATGAACAGGTGGAGGGTAGAAAATTGCAATCAGTGCCTCCCGAATTTTCCTTTCGTTTAGCAGCATTTCATAATTAATACCTTTTCCGTACCTTTATCTTCTATTGTGCTCTCTGGCGACGTTACTGCTTCAGGCATGTTGCCTCAGAGTGGCTCAGATGGGCCGTGTTCAGAGCAGGAATAGATTACAGCACCTCCTCTTTGCTGCCTACACTTAGTATTTTCTTGTAAATGGAAAACACACACCACCTGGTACTGTGGAGCAAGCCAGCAGCCTCTAAACCAGGCCCAGACACATATCTCCTGGTCCTCTCAGCGTGTGGGGGCGGACAAACTCCTTTCCACTTGGTAAGAGTCTGAATGTCCCCTTACATACGTGTGAATTTCATTGCTTTTCTCTGCAGAGAGCATCGTTCTCATGCAGGCCTCTTTGTTCTCTTTTGACAAAGCAGCAATCACTGGTCTGTGTTTCAGTTAACAAAGTTATCGCTCATATTTTGGGGCGTTTGTTATCAGGGCAATAGAAAAGAATTAAAAATGGTTGTCAGAATTCTCAAAACAAACATTTTATTAAAAAAAAAATAATAATTGCAGAACTAAGCATTGTTTCCACATCTAGGATAAAAATGCATTTCTTGAATAAGTTTCTTCTCATTGCGATCTTAAGGAATGTCAGGTTTATTTTTTCAATGCGTTAAGGTTTCTTAAATGTACTTTTACATTTAAGAAATGTACCTACCATTGATACCTATATATCTAGGTTGATATCTACCTAGATATGTGGATATCTAGACACACTTTGAAGTTGCAAATCAGTTAAACTCAAAAGATTTCAGCATAATCACACTTAAGAACACAAAACAGTGTTTTTTTTAAGTCCTTAGCAAGGAAACGCAAACGTCTGAACTCAAAGATGAACCTCTGTTGTTCCCACGTTCGTCTCCTCTTTTTGTTTTTTTGTCTCTAACCTCAAAACATTGTCATATTGCTTCTGCCCTCAAACACAGCGAAGACAAACGACGGAGCAGGCAAAAGCACATTCCCAGCATGCTAGCTGTTGTCCAGACATGATCTGAAACAACAGTCAGAGCGAGCTTTCCACTCGCTTCAAAATGGTGCTTTGTTGTAACACAGACAGATGGCCTGATATTACCCATCCTGCCTGTTTTTCCCCTTCATTTTCTTCCACATGCCCACTCGTTCATTGGACTGACAGGGCCCTGTTGCTTGCCATCTGCTTGCCACGTTTGGTACTCAACCATGTATTTCCTGCTAGGGATGTCTCCTGTTGTGGCCACCATTCATCCCAATTTGATGCTCTCTTGTCACAAAATGATTTCTCACCTCGAATCTTACTTGTAAAGTGTTTCAGCCCGATACCTATTGGCAATGCATTTGGACTTTTAGAGGAAAGCCACTCATGATGTTTGTATTTGTAAGAAAATGCAGTCGGTGCTTGACTTTATCTGTGCTTAAATTAAGTCGAGCAGTTGTTTCATCTTCTGTTCAGACTTTTCTAGGAAGCCAAACAGATTTTGATCAATACCTCAGAGTCAGCAGGTAAAACATATTTCACTTAAATTATAATCTGTCTTTACAAAAAGGCTTCTTTCCTAAAGGGACTTTTCACAGAGCCTGCTTACCAGCATCTTTGTGGCTCACATTTAAAAAAACAGCAATTAAGTCTATTTAAGCTAAGTCTGAGAGCATAGTTGTAACAAATCTACTGTTGAAATGTCAAAAAAACAGAAAATATGCAGCTGATTTTATTGAAGTTGCTGTTTTTGAAATGAGAAAAAAGGCTGTGGACTGTAAATTATTCAATATTCAATATATATAAAATAAATGGGAATAACTTTAATTTTCAAAATCTTCTTCCTACCACATCCTACAAAGCTCTTTCAACAAGAATGATTTTGGGAAATTATGTATTTATGTGATTAAACAAGTCCCATAGTCAACCATTTCTAGTATCAGTGAGGCCTCTATAATAACACACAGAGATAATAAGTTATTTAAAAGAAATACTAAAAATTAAGACTGATTGGGATTCGCTCTCACACTGCTTTACTTCTATAACGGTCATTTATCAGTCCTATGTTAAAATCTGGACTCAAAATGGATATTTTAACAATCAGTTGTAACAAAAAACACTCAAAAACTTTCTAAACTCCATGATAAGGATTTTTGTCACAAGGTAAGAAGATGTAATCACCTAAAATCTGTATCACCAGGTCAAAACTTTACAAAAGCATAAAATCTACATATAATTCTTACTTACGACTCAGTGATTTTCCTTGTTTATAAATCTAATTCATGCACCTTTTCTTTTACAAGCTTCACAGTACAAACACTTAAAACTGATCATCAAAGTTGTTTAATATTTACACAGATGATGAAAGGTGGCGTTCACGTTTCCCGACTTGGTTTCATTTTTAAGACCCCCCTCCCCTCTTGGATTTCTGCCTGGATGAAGTACGATCAATTCCCATTCTGCAGTGATGAGTAAGAGCCTAAGAGATGCAACTTCCTCCAAGCTGACGGCACGATGCATTCACACTGAAAGCAAACATCTTAATGGAAAATTATCTCTAAATAACTAAATGGCATTTGAGTGATATTCTTAGTTCTTCCTACTTTTTGAATTGACTCGCGTACAATTTCCTGCGGCGTCACCGGATACGAATGTTTGATCACAGAGGACAATCGGGGACACGAAACAGGATACATGGCTGTGGGTTAATGAGCAACTTTGGATTTCGGCAGTTTAGTTAAGCATGACTACTAATGACGTGTACTAATTAAAAGTCCCTACACAGAGCTCATCGTTACCCAGCGGTTGCAGCTTAACCCTGTCAGAAAACTGAGAGCAGTGTACATGAAGGGCCAAGACCCTCATCTTATGGTAACCTGCACACCTCGCTAAAAGGGCAAAATGATCTGCAGAGATGTGAGCACACTAACTATTTTCTTAGGTAGATCTTGGAGCAGCGCCTCCACAGGCGAGGAGGGCGAACAGGTTTTGGCTTGTTTGACACAGTGCGGCCTAAAGGTGAAACACAGCAGCTGAAAATGTAACCGATGTTGATTACAAGCAGACAGGGTTCAACAACCCCACCAAGCACTGGAGAGCTCTGGCAACGCTTGGATCACGAGGTAAATGCTGACCTCTGATGAAAGAACAAAATGAGGTGCTGTGAAGCTGTGGAAACAAAATGAATTATCTGCAATATTTAAGATTACACCCAGACATATATAAAATATTCTGAGTTGTATAAGTGTTTCTCTACTCCTCTCTCCTCGCCAGCCGCACCTAGTAACTCATAGTCTCATTAGAACAGTTCTTCTTTGTGTAGGTAAAAGGGAGGCCCAAGGCCAGCTGCCTGCAAGGGAAGAGATAACAAATAGTTAGTGCACCCCGACTATGGGAACGGGATGAGATGCTCAACTTATCTTAGTGGCCTTGGAGTGAAGCTAGGTAAAGGACGCCTCCCCCTCAGTGCTGACTATTTGGTTCAGAGTCCCCCTGTTTATGTGTCCTAACTTGGTAATGGGCATTTGAAATGACTCCCACTTCCTGTGCGCCAAGGAGCTGTACACGATTCTGTGATTGTTTCAGCCTCCCCAGAACACACCTGGAATTTGCTGTGATTTTATCTGTCATTTTCCGCTTGCAAGTGATATGAAAAGTTTTTGTTCTTCGCACATTTACTGTCTCAGCCTCATCTCTGGAAAGTCTGTGCATTTCAACAACGTTGCGCAGCCAGAGTGACGGACACCGAGAAAAAGGTGACGGTCTTTGTCCACATTAGCTGGAGACGAACCTTAATAAAAAGGCAGCAGCTGTGGCAGAGAGACCCGTCTTTCCTGTCAGAGCATCGGCAGCCGGCCATTAGCGGCGAAGTGACAGCGGCGGGATCACTGACAAGAACTGACTGGGCCCAGCATGGGAAGAAAGATGGCTCTGGTTCTGGCCCATCAATGCAAGTGCTAGAAAGAAAAGTGAGGAGAATATGAGCATAGAGAGGAACTGGGAGCAAAACAAATGAAATGTGTGACATAAGAAAGCAATATCTTTATTTCATGATGTCCACAAGTAATATTGAACAATATTCTCATAGACTTTATTTATAAAATGAAATGGAAAGCTTGAAAGAAAATACAGTAAATATTTTTTAGCTGTTTTCTCTTGAGCAAATCATAAGGCTTATGGCTCGATTGCTCTGATTGCAAAGAACAACTTGGGATGAGTTTCATGAAAAGGCAATGAATACTGAACGCTCAACAGAGAAGAATGAAACTACGTGAGCCAACAGTGAGCTGCTCGCACGACGGTCTGTGCAAGTCCCTTGACTCTCCAGCATAAAGGGGAAACAGAGAAGGAAAATAAACAGGCATTGTGTGGGCTGACAACCACAAGGTCAAAGTTCACAAACTACAAAGCGTTGTATTGCCGTTAGGCGTCATCAGCAGCTTTGTGTCTCCGTAGTGTTAGAGATTCACGTTATGTACACATATTTGGTTATCCGGCTTTATTCTGGGTTTCTGCTCAGTGACCTGGGACTATCAGCCACACTTTTACTAAGATGTCACGTTTGTGTGATTTAATGAAACTGAGATTCAAATCTTTAATTCAACATATATCTTGTTCAAGTCAGTTGAAAAAAACAAACAAAACTTCATTTTACCTAATTTGAGAAAAATATAGAAAATAAATGATTTGTATAAACATTGATAAAAGCTTGAGGGTTTATGTGACACTATAAAGTTAAATGCAAAGCAATGTTACGAGGATTAATTGTCTCTTTACCAACAAATCCTTCCATACTATTCCAACATAACTCTGTGAAACAAGAAACACATCATTTCTTTTTATTCTATTTCATACTAAAGTTATACAATGGTACAATAAATAACTATTCATAACAAAATCACATTGCAGGTGAAATGAAGCATCGTTTCAACCAGCAAATTAGTCTTTACATGCGTCTGTCTTGTGTTTTAATGGACCTTTTGTATGTAAAAAAGTGCATGAAACAATCAAGCTTTATTTAATCCAAACAATATTCTAACACGAATAAGGTCAAAGTTTGCAGCTCTCAGAATGGCCCTCTTTTTGCTTCTCTCATGGCCTCTTTCTCCTTCCTGGGCTTATTAATGGTTTTTAAAGAACCCATCATAAAGTCAAATGGCAACGACCTCTAAACCAGTAAACTTGCAGCAGAAGATTTCCTCGACCAATTTTGTGATTTTTGCCCAGAGAGAGTAGTTTCTTTTTTTTGTTAGATGTGCAATTCGATGCAGTTTTGCTCTATTGTACAATTATTTTTATTTAATTTTTTTTTATCATATTTAGTTGATTTTACTTGGACTAACTATTAATGACAAACAGTTTGTCTAAATGATTAAAAAAAAAAAAAGAACTGAAAGGTACCAAATGCCAGTGTTTATCGCAAAGTGGTCTTTTGTTTTCACTGCTTCGGCCTTCAGAGGCTGATGGTATTTGTGCTCCTTGGCAGGTCATTTCGTTCAGTTGTCTGTTGGGACCCTGATGGCCTCTGAGAACCAGGAAAAGGCTTTTTATCAGCAAACCGTCAGTCAGGAAAACCAAAGTCAATGCCAAGATCAGGCTCCCAAAAGCACTTACCTTTTGATGATTCAAAGACAGACACAAGCAAAATCCCAATCATTAAGTAATTCTTTCATCCCTCGTATTCATTCAGAAATGTTATTTAATAATGAATCAGGTAACTCTGTGACCCTCCCGTTGGTCTGAGTTTACAGATCTGCAACTAACCTCCTGAAGAAACCAGTCACAGAGTAAGAAAGCACTACACCTCCAGTCAGAGAAATTCCCAGCAGAAGCAGCATATTTGGATGAAATGAGAGGATAAACAGAACGCTGTGATGAGTGAGTGTCTGTGGGGAGAAGCCGGAATGTGTGCATGTGTGCGTCTGCAGAGTGTGTGTGCGTTACGTGCTCCCCACCCCCGAGAGCCAGCCTTTCGCTGCACTTGTCCCTCTCCTTGATGGAGCGGGGACCGCCATGCAAAGCTTCGGGTTCCCACGCCTCTCTGGACAATCTTTGACACTACTAACGTAAACAGATGTTGTGTCGAAACAGGAAGTGGCCTGCTTCTGAGGGCCTGATGCTGCAGAGGTTGTTCGTCTCTGTGACAGAGAGCAGCGAGGAGGTCACAGCCCAGCCGGAAAGAGCTGGGGAGAGTCTCTCCCACGCAAGTGTTTGCGGGGGGCATTTCGGACTGAAAGCTCAACAGAATATTTACGATCCGACACTGAAGGTTAATTAGCCGACTTCACCTTGTTGCTCCGGAGACATCCTGGAATGCAAATCTGGAATACGAATCTAAGGCAGGACGAACCATTAAGAAGAGGGAAAGCATAAATGACTGACTTGGACAAGGAGGGAAAAAACTTTGTGAAAAATCTCAGCCATGCTCTGCTTGTTAAGTGACAACAGCAGGACTCAAACAAGCAGAAGTCAGAAAGCAAACAAAATCAGGTGCAGCGCAAGAAGAAGGAAAAAAAAAAAAAAAGGATAATTAAATGAACCCAAGATTTTTCATGGTTAAATAACACACGACATGCATTTCTTCTCTGAGTTGAAAAATCTGTTTCAAAACACAGAGGGTCTTTCCTTTTGGTTTATGACTCGGTTGTGCTTGCGCAGCACCGACCTGCGGCAAAATAAGAAGAAAACAACTTTGTGAACCAGTTTGTACTCACTGAGAATCTGCATCATGCACTGGTCTGCAAGTAAGCTGGAGTCTGCACACATCCAGGGACCGCCATGTCAAATCTATGTCGACATTTTATGAAACTGCTCACATATTTGTAACTTAGAAAATCAGAACACTATAAGGAAAACTCAATTGAGGGAAATTAAGTGTTATTATTAATTAACTTCACCTTCATGCATTGTATAAAAACGACTTATTTTCTCATTTACTTGTACTAAAAGCTTCTTTTAATGAGTTAATGGTCAATGTATGCAAATATGGGGTAACTCTCTCTAACATTAAGACGTTAGTTTTTACAAGCTCTGATCTGGTCCTTCATGTTGCTTTTGGAGTGACGGCTTCTTCCTCTCTGAGTGACCTTTCTGACCTTTGAATGCAAGACTAATTTAAGATACGGCCAGAAGATCCGCAAACACTTCTGTGTCTAGATAAACACAGCTGGTAGGCAAACTAACGTTTCAGTTGTCACTACTTTAGTTCAACAAAGTGTGCTTCACCTTGCACTTGAGAAATATGCATTTGTTTTTGTTGACTTGAGACATAAATACATTACAGTTCTTTGTGGGCATGGAAGGAAAATGTGGAATAAATTAAGAGTATGTGAAAACACTAAAAACACAACAACTATGATGCCAACATAATTTATCCACCTGAAATCTGAACCCAGGATCTATTTTGCGTTTTTCCTTTTGTCTGACTCTCCTGCTCCAGCATCGATTTAGGGTTCGGTGAATAATGAGAGAAACCTGAGCCAGAGCAGCACAGCGAGCAGCATTTTGTTTTCCCCATTGTTAACAGATCCCACTTGCCCATGAGGGGATGCAACCGAAGCTCCTTGGGTTTTTTTTTTAAGAGGGCATTTTCTACAGATCCAAAAACAGCAGGCCAGCCTCTCCATTAGTGCTTCAGTTCTGGGGCAAATCACAGTGGCATCGTATGGGCGCACGATGCCAGCTGCACAGAGGAGATAAAGTGTCTGAGAGCGGGGTGCTCCGGTTCTGCTGGCTCCTGTCCTGCTGCTGCACGATTACCTGCTGATGTTTGGCTTGCATCGGGTCGACTTACTGACCAGCAAAGGACAATACGCGCACATTTTCTTCATCACCCCCAAGAAAGAGAGCCTACGCTTCTCACAGATATGCCACAAGTATGCACCAGAGGAGGGAAGATATTCAAGGCTTTCAACAGGCAAATGAACACAGCAGATCCATGAACATCTAAAGGAACAGCAAAGTGAAAGAAAGAAGGTCATATAAAATATTAATGAAATGAAATTAAATATTAACTTCATTCTTTTATTGAACTCTAAGGTTTGGTAAATGCTGTTTTTTTTTTTTTTTGGTGCAGAATCTTTAAGACGTTTTCAAATAGAAGGATTTATGAGTAGCCATAATTTGCTCAAGCTGTAGGTAAACATTTTTTCATATTGTTGAGCCTTCTTTAAATTTGTGGAATATTTTAAGCAAAAAAACAGACACTGCATGCAATTTAGGTCATTTTCAAGGTTTCTACTTTCTTAGATGAATGATGCAATCGAATTGTTTTTTCAATTCTATTATACAACAAGAATCGTTGGAATTACTGATGAATAGACATCACCTTAAAACCAAATACTTTGCAAAATTAAGAAGTCAATTCTGAAGATTATTGTTCCATCAAGAAATCTTCTGGTGACCAGAATCAGTCATTGCACACAGGAAGTCCAACTAGGGAGGAGAATTACAATATAAAATGCCATTTGTGTTTTACAGTTGATGTTTCAGTTCCTGTCTAACTGATTACAATGAATCAGCCAGTTTCAAAGCTGTCAGCGAGGAAACAAGACGGTTTGTTAAACAGCTCTACTGTTTAATGTCTGGGGAAAAGTGATTAGTTTTAAAGGACTGTTTCATATAACTTTGCATACCTGAGGTTTAAGCATTTTACATCCAGTAGATTGTTGGTTGCTAATGTGGTTAGATGGAGAATCAGATTTGTCAGCTATCATGCTAGCACAAACCTACAAAATCATGATACCCTTAAAGCTAATATCATTTTAACTAATTTGAGCTTTTACATTTTTTTTTTTTCATACTGCATGCAGTTCGTTTTTTGTAGTCCATGCTAGTGCTAGCCTTAATACTTTAGCTAGCTTCAGGTTTTTATCTAGTTTTAGTTTTTACATGGATTAATTTCACTGTAGGTCAACCTGCTAGCCTCAGCGCTATCATTACTTTTTTAGCTAGCTTTGGCTTTTTAGCTAATTTTATCATTTACATGGGTTTTTTTCACTCTGCCTGGATTACGTGACTGTAGGTGAAAATGCAAGTGCTAGCCTACATGTGATCATTGGTATTTTAGCTAGTTTTAGCTTATTTTACCTTATAAATCGTTGTGACCTTAGAATTTAGCTTTGCTAGAATTGTTCTGCACCAATTTCCAATCCTATAGTGTTGGAACATTCAGCATTCACACTACATTTTCACAGAAAATGCACATTTTCTAGTTTTATTTACAGCACAAGCATTCATTCGTTTATTATTATTTTGTTTCTGGAGCTACTTACAGAAAATGCTGAATAACTTCCAAGTGCTGAAAACTTGACCAACAATAAACATGTAAATTAATATTATTTTACTATTTGATTGATGGTGGATGCACATCGATGTGATGCTTTTACATCATGCTATATTCTTTCTAAAGACCCAAATGGTTTACTGAATGATAAAGACATTTTAGGAATTAAATTTCCCTTTTTGTCTTGAACTTCACACCTTTGGTACCTGTACAGGTAAAGATGCTCCTCTTTACAAATGTCTCAGCATATCATGTGATATGAAGCTTTCATATTTGACGTTCTTCATCCTACAAACAACGATGCTCTGTGCATATTACCTGGAACAGCAACTTGAATCGTAGTGTGATCCAGTGTCCTTGATTGTTCCACATTGCAATAAAGGTTTTTCCTATACTCCCACATTAAAAGGGTTGACACTGGTGTCAATAATGGACTCCATCAGGACTCTCAGACCGACTGGCTGCTAAGCTCATTACACCACTTCCAACATGCATCAATTAAATCCCACATTGTAAGTGGGACACGGAAAGTAGATGTTACACATTAGCATTCTGTGACTAAATGTGGTTTTCTGACATCTCCTGAAATTGCAGTTTTTGACATTCAAACAGAGAGGGAAATGTTACATCCTGACTTTTTTCAGCATGAATAACATTTTGAATAACTCCGTTCCGGCCTTTTACGTTTTCCCCCCAAAAATGTGGAGCTGTCCCACTACAGATCTGATGTAAAGCTGCTTTTGTTGGCAAAAGCACTTTAAAAATCGCAGCAGCCTGGAAAAATGACGATTCAAAATCTATGAATTTGGAATAAATTCAGTTTTTTTTTTACCATGGAAATATTGTTTAATAAACTGAGTGGAGCAAATATTGTTCCAGCCTTTGGAGCGAAAAATAACTATGAGCTAAAAATATATATATGAAATCAATTCACAAGCAAACAAACTGTACCAAGTAAATTCATACAAGAAATTTTCAGTTAACTTATAATACTCATGATCTAATGTAAAGTGGTCCTGTATCTCTTTCCAGTGCTTTTGTCCAACAAGTGGCCTTTGGAGACAGTTTCATATGTCCAACCTGTATGGCAGCTTGTTCTGTTGAAAAATAGGCTGTTCTCCTGCTCATTGTGTGCCATGCTCCAGCAGCAAAGAGGAGCAATTTGTGTTGTAACCATGCCTTTTGTATGAGTTATTGATTCTTGAGGAAAGCGCAGTGTACTTCTGGTCGTTTGTCTGGGATCTGCTTGTTTTCAAGTTAACAAGAGCTGGTTGATTCTTCCACTCATTTCAGTTCAGTTGATTCATAAAATTATCTGGGGTGCATCACACAGAAGACAAGCAAGCGCTGCATTAACCTGCGCAAAAACAATTCAGATCAATCCCATTTATTATTCATAGGTGGATAGATGCTGCGATGGACTGGCAACCTGTCCAGAGTGAACCCTGCTGCTCGCCCACTGACCGCTGCAGATAAACACCCTGAAAGGACAAACATTTTAGAAAACGGATGCATTGAGTGGAGGTCGATGAATGAACCAAATCCCAAAAAATGGGATTTAAAATTCTTGCAGCTCATAAAAACATGTCTGTGCTGTTCTCATACTTGCCATGAGAGCATCTTGAATTTCCACTTCCTTCCAGTTCAAGCCAAACTAAAGAAAACTTATTGCATGTATCTCACCACTTTTTGAGAACTTCTAACACAACTGTGCATCATTAACCATCAAGGAGGGGTTTAAGATAATCTCTGAATTAGTCATTTGTTAATAATCTGAATACTATTGAAAAGTCAACGTACTCAGTTCACCACATTAAATACTTTATGTAGATAAATTAAATACAGACAGATGTTTTCAAGCCAACATCTCTGTCAACGATGACGATTTTTCATTAAAATTGACGTCCTTCGCGACCTCGACCTTCTGTTCGCTGATTGGCCCAGTTGGAATTCTAACTGAGAAATCCCTTCTATGGGAGAAAGCCCAGATGGAGCAGTGACGGTAGATGAGAATCAAGAGGAAGAGCGTAAAAAGACGAACGCTAACTGTCGTGAATCTAATTACTATAAAACTAAACTGTTCAATCCCATTTATTGACGTTTGTACATTTAGATGAAGAATTAAGTGAAAATCAATATGACATAATGACACAAATGAGTCACTCGGGTGACAAGTGTGGGTTTCTTCAGCATTATTTGTAAACCGTGGCAAAGAAAAGGCGTTCATCAAAATTAGGCCTGATGCTGACATGTGCCATGAGTTTGACGCACGTTCTCTATGACATATGTAGCGTAAATTATCACAAAATGATCATATTACTAAAAACAATATATGTCACACACCTTTACATTAAATCCATGCTAAGATTCCAAGTTACTCTGTCAATTTTTCTAACCATAAATCTGGATATTTTGACGTACGAGTACATAGTAGGCATAATTAAAGCATGTCCTCTAAGCAACCATCCAGCGCCAAAAGATAAAAGAGTCCAGTTTCGTTTGTTTGTTTGTTTACCAATGCAAAAAGTTTTAAGAAAACATTTCTGTGCAAAAGTGTTTGACAAGCACATTTGCCTTTCTGGGAAGAGAGAAAAGTCTCCTCCATTGTCTTTAAAGGAAGGATGGGAGTCGCCAGGATAGCCTCTTGTCATGGTTGCACCTGACAAAGGAACAGAGGATGGTCAACCCCCTACTGATCGGATTGAGTTACTAAATTGCCACTATCAGTCAGAACTGCAGCCCTCCATCTCTCCTTTTTTCTGACTTCAGTCCTTCTGGTATCATCCATCCATCTCTCCCCCTCAAAGCTGCCAGAATTGATCTCTCCTCTGACAGCCCGGTTGTCTCTCGTGCAAAGACTTACATAAGTGCAAAAGAAATCAGTTCAAAACAAAATGCTGCTCCTCTTTCCCGCCTCATAATCCGTCACAAACACATTGCTCGTTCGTTCCATGGCGACAGATCCGATAATTAACAACCATCGCAGCGTTTTCATCACCTTATCTTTAAAAAGTCCGCGTCTCTGCACAGACTGTTTGCTCGTTTGCGCGTCGACATCAGAAGTCACAGAGCAAAACACGTTTGGAACATTTTACACAAATCCCCAGGGGCTTGCACAGGCAGCAGTGGGGAAGCGAGGACAGAGGCAGAACTACGAGAAACACCTCCCCTTGCTGGTGAGAAAAGAGTTAAGCCTATTACTGCAGACCAATCAGGACTGGGGGAGCACTGCAAACCTCCGCAGTAAGAGAGAGAGAAAGAGAGAGGGGGAGCAAGGATGTGAGGGAGGAAGAGGAGAGCGAGAGAGTGGGAGATGCAGAGATACCGGGAGGGTGATGGTGTGCACTCTAATCCAGAGGAAGTCGAACGGAGTTAGTTTGTTGTAGATTATTCACATGATCTAAGCTGATGACAGAAATGAAGACCAGAGGAAGAAACAGAAATGTCACATTTATCCATGAAGGACAACTCTTTCCTGGACTTCTTCTAAACAGGGCGCACGGAGAAAACACCGAAGACTCTTGGCTGCTCCAAGGAAATCAGCTGTGATTCCTTTAGTGCGCCTTGAAATCAACAAGAATCATCACCAGTCGACCTGCAGCCGTTGCAGCGATGGGAGGAGAGGATACGGTGTGGTGACCGGAGCGGCTCTGGAGCCTCTGTTTACTCCACATGGTGAGCTTTGCTGTGTTTTGACAGGACACTGCACACTTGTAGGCTTGATGTAAAGTCAGACTATTAATAATGCGGGCAAGACGGCAGACGTAGCTCCAGGTGCACAGTCTTGGGTCTGGCACATTTTCAGTTGCATTGTATTTTATGAACAATGACTCAAAAAGAGCTAAAGGTTTTTGGCATCTCTACTCATAAGTTTGGATGTGTTGTGCATCTTGTGGTGCACATGCACTCTGTGAAACAAGAACTTCAACTGAGCGCTTTATTACGGTGTGTGCAATCACATCTTTATGGCATAGAGGCATCACACTCACCAAACATTTCCCCTGATGTTTTAGTGCGATTGAGTCAAGTGAAGGAATCTTCTACGGCCGGAACAACCTTGAAAAGGGGACAAGGCGTTTCTTTGACGAGATTACACGGATAACATGGAGAGACACACAAAGTAAGCGTGTCTTTATGACAGGCTGCCCAAAGGGATCACTCTGTACTAAAGCTTCAAGGCAGCCAAGTCCCGTCATGAAAACTGAATGACCATTTCATCGGCGCTGTGGCTTCATAAGTAGCAAAATGTCTTGCATCTGAAGCATGAGATGTATTGGTACAACAATGACGTGAAGGATGTGGAGGAACTCGATAAAAGATCAGAGGCTGCGTTCTTTGTCATTAAGAATTTCCTTGTTGCTTCTTTGCTGAGAATATGTTTACAGTCACTCACACATCCCCCCACCCTCTCCCTCTGCTGTTTCTCACTCCCCATCTCACTCCCTCTGTCACATACTCTCCGTTTTTTTTCTCCCCTTTCTCACTTCAGGTTACTGTAATCCAAAGACACACAAATGAAGGATATACAGACGACATCCTGCCCCGCGGTTTCAAATTGATGTCGGAGATCGCTGCCTTCTGGCTGAAGAAGTGACTTCCATTACTTCACGGTAGCGACCTTCTCGTAGACCGCTGACTCGAGCCACAATGCGTCCACTTACCGGCGATCACATGTGTCATGGTAACTGGACGTCCATGTGGCAGCAAAGCCTCCGATGATTTAGGGGAAAACTGGAGAGCTGAGCGTGATTCACAAGTCAATGTTGGCTGGAGCCAGAAGAGCAAAGGCTGGCGTGAAGGCTGGAGAGTGAAGGCCTCTTCCATTAGCGCTCCCTGGGGAGGCAAAGGCCTCGACACCGTCTGGATGTACTGATCTATTCCCAGCACACTCTGAACACCACCTTACTGCATTCTGGGGAGCAAACAATACTCTGACGGCTCTTTCCTTTTGGAGTTTATCCTAACGTTTGGAAGCATTTTACCACATTTACACATCTAAGACACGTATCATTATCTGTGAGCCGGAATAAAAACAGAGAAGGAACAAAGCAGACATGTGGGCGCTTTGTGAGTTACATATTCCAGTCCTGTGCTAAAGAAGACTTTCTAAAAACATTTTCTTGGTTGGCTTGAGTCGCTTCAAATTGGGAATATAATATTTTAAACAGATGGATCCTCTGACATCTTACACTTTTTTCAACCGATTTGTCAACGCTTGCATCTTCCTCAAAGCAATCCTTCACTGACTCTAGTTCTTGCTTTTTGGCCGTGGAGCTCAGACAAAGAAGCTGGAATTTTGGCGAAAAGCTCAGGTGCTTTTCTGCACCTCTGGGATGGAGTGAAGGGAAAAGCCTTGTCGGGCTGGGGGGGGCTCTGCTAGAGCGGAAACATTTCCACCGGCTATGTTTGGATGCGACGCGTCTCTCTGTGGATCCAGCACCGACTGCCTGCTCTGATTACACAGCCCTGGTGTTCAGATAGTTCTGGAGCAAAAGGTAATTAAAACTACCTTTGCTTTTTTTTCCTGTGTTACCTAGAATCATGTTGGGGAATGATATCAACTGTGCGTTTGCAAAGCAGTTGTTGCAGTGTCTGCAGAGGCTTTTTCTTGAGGCTTTTTCTGATGACGTGAAATCAAGACCTTCTCTTAAAACGATCTTTTGTGCATTTATTTAGATGAAACACATTTCTATTTCTGGTTTTGAGACTCGGAGACATGGAGGCATATTTAGTTAAAGTGGAGCTGTTTTTTTTAATTTTTTTATAAGTCACTCTGAATATTTCTCAGTAATAAAAAGTGAAATCTGTAACCAAATCACACTTAGCTATTTGAGCAGTAAGAAGCATTCACCTAAGATATTATTTTTTAACGGTATACAGTCTAACGATGCACCAAGTGAATTTCTGAGCTGTGATCAGCCAGCCGGAAACTCAAAAATCTGATGGATACTTTAGGGACGGTGCACAGCGTCGGGTATTTACAGTTACTCAATAGGATTACAAAAGCTCTACTGCGAGTAGGATGCAGAGGCAGCTTTAAATGGCTAACTCGTAATCATTTTGTCTTTAAACAGCAACATCCACTGCTAAAGCGACAGATACCTCTCCAGCACACTCGGTGTTTAAGGTACTCGATTAAAGACTGCTCTTACCAAGAGGGCTCGCAAAACATGTTTCAAGTAACAGCGTCGGAGGCTGTTACTTCTGATTTTTAAAGTCCAGTCGAAATCTCCTGAAAATGTTTATTAGCACAATAAAAGTCGCAAATGGGCCACTAAAGTCTGAACGATGCATCTCTGTCGGCGCTACATATGGTAAGAAAGCAACTGGCAAGGCAGGTCAGGACATTTAACTAAGACTTATTGTTATAGTGTGTTGTTTTCAACAATGACGTCACAAACTCTAGCATTAAATCTGATGGGTTTTTTTGTGTTTTGTGTTTTTTACTGTCTAGAAATGAACATACACAGACTTTTGTTACATCTGCTCTATAAGTTCTTTCTTCTTCTACCTACTTGCAGGATAATGCATATTTTTCCCTGCCGACAAAAAGAAGCCACCATGAGCAACGTCACGGTCACTGACAACACTGAGCCCATCAGCAGTGCCATGAGTCCGGCGGCCCCCGACCCGTACCCTTACCCCGTCAGCTTTCAGATCTCCCTGACAGGCTTCCTGATGCTGGAAATCCTGCTGGGTCTGAGCTCCAACCTCACAGTGCTTGCACTTTACTGTATGAAGTCCAATCTCATTAGTTCTGTCAGCAACATCGTCACCATGAACCTTCATGTGCTGGACGTACTGATCTGTGTGTGCTGTATCCCCTTAACCATCGCGGTGGTGCTTCTCTCCCTGGAAAGAGACATGGCCCTCGTCTGCTGCTTCCACGAAGCCTGTGTCTCCTTCGCAAGCGTCGCCACCGCTGCTAACGTGCTCGCTATTACCCTCGATCGCTATGACATCTCTGTAAAACCAGCCAACAGGGTGCTAACCATGGGTCGTGCGCTGGCACTGCTGGCTTCGATTTGGGTGCTGTCCTTTGTTAGTTTTCTTGTTCCCTTTATTGAAGTGGGCTTCTTTGCTCACGATCACACTGAGCTGAACCAGACAGCGTCGGAGAACGGGGTCCTCAACGAGTATGACACCGAACCCGGCCTCTATTATCACTTGCTGGCTCAGATCCCCATTTTCTTCTTTACAGCAATTGTTATGCTAATCACCTACTCCAAGATACTGCAGGCGCTCAACATTCGCATTGGCACACGGTTCCACGCATCACAGAAGAAAAAGGCTCGCAGGAAAAAGCATCCGTCCATGACGGCCATGTCGACACAACAGGAGGCCACGGATGCATCCCAGAGCAGCACCAGCCGCAATCCCACACTGGGCATGCGAACGTCTGTCTCCGTCATCATTGCCCTGCGGCGGGCCGTGAAGCGCCACAGAGAGAGGCGAGAACGCCAAAAGAGGGTTTTCAGGATGTCCCTGCTGATCGTGTCCACCTTCCTGCTGTGCTGGACGCCGATCACGGTTCTCAACACGGTCATCCTAAGCGTGGGCCCCAGTAACCTCATGGTGAGGTTGAGACTCGGCTTCCTGGTGATGGCTTATGGGACCACCATCTTTCACCCCCTGCTCTACGCCTTCACGCGGCAGAAGTTCCAGAAGGTCTTGAAAAGCAAGATGAAAAAGCGTGTGGTGTCGATCATCGAGGCTGATCCCACACCTAACAACGCAATCATTCACAACTCCTGGATTGACCCAAAGAGGAACAAAAAGGTGACGTTTGAGGACAAAGACGCGCAGCTGAAATGTCTTTCATCTGAAGATGTGGAGTAAAGAAGCTCGTTAAGTTGAGGGGAAACACAGCCAAAGCAGCTAAAAATGACTTCAAGCCATCATGTAAAAGGGAAAATTGTATTCCAAAGCAGTAATGTAAAATACGATGTGCAATATGATGTACAAATGTAGAAGGTGGATAATTTATTACTATTTATTGAGAATTGAAATAAGTTTCATAGATGTATTATTGTACTGTAGATACTGCATGGCCTTTTGTAACAGCAGCAGCAACACATTATGTACATAGTTACATGTACAGAATAGGTTAAACGAGATATTTAAATAGAGAGAGAAATAGGAATTGTTATGTAAGCGTATATTTATAATAAATTTTGTGTTCACATCCAATGCAGCTTCCTATTCTCCACTCCCTCAGGAAGGATGTTTGTGAATCGGTAACAGCTGTGAGATTACACGCATTTATCTTGTTGCCACTTTTCTTTGACACCAGTCCCAGCGGTCTCCAGCGACCGCTAACCTTATTGCTCGGGAACGTTTGAGAAGAAGGCTCTTAGACTGAAATTTGACGATAACTACAAGGCAGCAACAAAGACGGGTCATGTGCAGTGTGGGTGAGAAGTGTACGTTCATCACAGGCATGAATATGCTCACGGTGCAAAACGTGGTGAAATGATGATGAGACAAACAACTTCAAGGATTTCTAAAGTGCGTGTTTGAATTTATTGGCGACTTTCTGTCATAGAGGAAAAACGATATACTGAGGGGGGAAAAAATCCACATACTCCTCTGCTGTAGTTTTGTGTAATTGTCTTTTTGCAAATGTCTGAAAAAAAACATGAGATATGAGATTTAATTATTGATTTATCAGCATTGAAAGACCTAATTTAACTGGGTTGCTTTCCAGGGATTTTTTAGAGAGGTCTGGGTAATTTTCTAAGCTTAATATTTGTCCATTTTTTTCCATTCCAACACCAGTTTTAATATGTGACCATTATCCTTTTGGACCACCGTCTTGTGTTCAAGCTTCAACCTGATGTGCCCTGATTGGCACCACGGCTCGATGGCGTTGTAAATAGGAAGACGCTGGAACAACTGTCCCTCCGTCCACCGTGAGGCCAGTTTCATTTCAACATTGACTGAGAGAGTGCTGACCAAGACAAAAGCGTCTGCTCTAAAATTAGCACCTTTAAACTTGGATCAAATGTACAGCTGCCAACACAGGCCGTCCCTTTGCCCTCTGTAAAATTGAATACAATAAAACGAGACAAAGATGAAGCTATTTGGCTGCAGTGACAAGCACTTTCTTTCGGGTCAAGGTTGAAGCTTTCAAAACCTGAGAACACTGCCAAGGACAGTGGTTGTAGCATGATGCTGATGTCTGTTTTGCAGCACAAAAGGGATGCTGCAAAAAAAAAAAAAAATCAGACGACTTCCAAATTCTTCACCTTCCCCTCAAATTAACACCTGGACGGTTGGAAATTAGACACGAACCTGGACACACAAGCCGCAGAACAACGATCGCAGCTTCACAGTAACACTGGTTTTGGAATTAATTAACCTTTTTATTGAAACAGTCGCTTCCTTAAACCCTTTGAAAACATGTGGATTGCACTTAAAAGCTGAGCTTATGACGACACATATGAACGAGCTCTTCATCGAGGTCTGTGCTTTTTCTACAATTTCATAAAGAGGACTTAACTAAATACAAGTGAAGGCGAATGTATGTATTTTAACCTCAATGTATAATTTGACCTTCTGTTGGATGTGAGATGATGTGTAATCATTTAAATTTGGTGCAACCCGTTGAAGTTTCTAAAAGTCACGGAATCAGCAAACTAAAGAACGGTTCAATCTAGTCAATAAAAGCCCTCAGTTAGGTAGATATTCATATATGTTGAGAACATGAGTACTGTACACAGAGAAGAGGAGGGGATGTTGGTTTTGAAATAAAAAAAAAAAAAAAAAAAAAAACATGCTCAGGAAGTACTGTTTAGAGTTCGCCAATCGCGCACGCATTCCACAGACACAACAGAGCGCCATGCTTCTCATCATCCTGGCTGACACAAACCAGATGTAATCTCATTCTGGTCTGCCTCTTCTTCTTCTTCTTTTTTTTTTTCTTCCCTGCCATTGATTTTTTTTTTTGTCACTGAAAAAGCTATCACGGCCTAATTTTAAGACGATAAATCGAGTGTAACGCAAGGCAGAGGAGAGACTGTGACGGTTTAAATTAAAATAAAGCTTTCAAAGAGAATAAAAATGTTTATTACTCGCCCGTTGCTGTAATGAAGTACTTCACTGCCTGTATGTGACTAATAATGCATGCTATTTATCATATGTCAACGAAGGAGGCAGTACAATTGTTCTCCATAAGTTATTGCCGCTTTGTATTTTGGTCTGAGTGAACGACTTGCCCTAAATAGGCGGAAATATTCTGTCCATGCAGCTGCAGGAGAGAAAAAAAAAAAGAATCCTCCATCTAATGACATTCACTGTGTTCTTTAACAGTAAATCTAGATGCAGAGTTTCATACAATTTCTCATTTGTTTGGCTATCATATGAATATAATAGGTATCCTTCAGTTCATCCTCTGGTCAAGAGTCATTTTCTTTGTGAAGTCCATATAAAATTCTCATGCATACAAAAAAAAAAAAAAAAAAAAAAAGCTACCCACAATCCCCCTTGCACGCTGCCTCCACTCTTCATCTCCTTAATGAACCTATTACATGTGCACCTTTGCTGTCTCACATATGGCAGAAAATCGAGGAGTCCTTTTTGAATCCACAAAGCACGAAGCTGTTGGCTGCCAGACTGATTGCACAGCCTCAATCAAATGCGTGTCTGGCTGTCAGCGCCTGGTTAGTGGCACGGCAGAGAAAATTGATGTGGGAATATCGAGGCGGACTCGGATCCTTATGGGTCTGCTTTAAAGCGGCAGCCAGGATGCTACGGTGCCTTAAGGGCACGTCTGATTGAGAGAGAAGATGGGATCAGAGCCAGCAACAGATTAGCTGGCAGAAGAGGGAAACTGGCGTATAAAGATGAATATTTATATAGTATTGAGGATATTTTAGATCGTAGCATCAACGGCGGAGAGTCATAACTAGCAGTTTTTGAATTCTGCAACATCGCTCTCTAACCAGGGCGGGATGCCCTAGAGGTAGCCTCTAAAAAAAGGGGCGCCATCTGCCGCAGGCGTCAATTCAAACCCACCTGGGGGACGTTTCATGGCTACTGTGACAACCAGTGTTTTCAAGTCATTCCCTAAAATGTGACTCCAGTCAGTAATACCAACCAACAGGAAGTCAGGTCAACTGATTCTGGTTTGGTGCAGAGTAATAGTGATATGAGGGACACGATGGGATCAAAACCTAAATCGTGAAACATTATTGGATAGTAATGTGGATTTTGGTGAAATTAAATTTCCTTAAATTTTCCTCAGTGCATAAATTAGCTGCTTAACAATAAAGCAATATACATCATGAAATTGTTTATGGGTAAGAAATGCAAGTATAATGTGATGAAACTGCACACCACAGGGGCAAAATGGAGGTGCAAATTACCATTAATAAACCCTGAGATCTGTTGCTGAGTGTGATTAAATAAATTCACTGTAAAGTCTAAATTATATTTAATTACTACCAATTGTGTTGCCCTCAGGAGTAAATAAATTAGACCTTTTCTCAAACGCTAGGTCCTTTTAAGCATCGTTAATATCATCGTACAAAAATATCTGTTCAAAATAAATCTGTAGTTAATTGACGGCCGCTTGACTTTGAGCTTATAGTATTTTAAAAAGAAAATCTAGATGGTACGATGTAGACAAAAACACCAATATATTGAATTCATTCAGAGCTGGTTTCCTTCAGGCAGCGTGTCTGGTCCGTCTCTTTGTGGTCGTTCCTTCAAGAAGCGGTCCGCTAAGTTTGCTCTTACAAAGAAATGAAATTGAACTTAAAAAATACTACAAACAGCAGATTTGGGCATATTTTCTTCCAAACATTAGGATTTTTTTTTCTTTTATAAATGATTGTCGAGGATATTTGTATTCTCATTATGCCTTTTTTTAACCAGGTTTCCATGAGTGCCTCCACTTCCACTGTTTTTTGGAAGTCAGAAGCTTTGAGGACAAGTTGCAAAAATAAACAAACTGCATGAGGCAAAATCATGTATTTTAAACCACAATAGACAGGTATATAGGTGATTTACTATTAGGGATGGTGCAGCCCCAAGAAATCCTGTCCAAACAATTTTATTTGCCGACTTTCTCAGTTTTAACAGAGCGTTGGCGCCGGCAAAGCCCACCGCAGTTCAGACACGGGTTGCATTAAAGTAATAAATCAAAAGAAGAAAAAGGGCAGACACTCAGTCAGGCTTGAATAACTATTTCACATTTTTTACACCATCACTCAGACTTTCCCACTGAAGTGGTGGACAGAGTAATAGGAGGAGTGGGAAATTTGCTATTCACATGAAACTGCAAAGTGCAACGATAAGGTGAATATAAATCAATTTTGTGACGTAGAAAATGTTGCAGCAACAATGATTCTTTAACATTTGAAAATTATACGTGACATTTACAAATTGCAACCAAGGAAAGCTAGAAAAGCTCCTTGGATGAAAAAGATATGAGTCTGCAGATGAAATTAACCAACAATATATGGCCTCAGTGCAAACACTGACCTTATGCATTGAAGTTATGTTTTTGTCGTCTATTTTTAGTTTTGCCCTTTTGAATTCGCCTTGATAGTTGTAAGCAGTGGATTTGCATTTGAACTACAGTGTTTCCACCAGACCAGGTTCATAATGTAAAACAACAGTTTTTCATTGGCTTATGTCATATGAATGGTTATTATTTTTTTACAAAGTATCTCCAGTCATGTGACAAATAATCCTCCCCATTTACAAATGATGGAAGCCCTGAAAAAATAATTATCATAATAAAATAATAAGAACATATTATTATTATTTTATTTTATTGGAATTAGTTTTCATTGTCTTTTGTTGCCCGTGACACTATTAACAAGAAATATTTTTACTTCTAGAATAAATCAACAAATCCTGGACTAAAGTTATTTTTATGTGAACTAATTTATTTTTTTCCTGGAAAGAAAGTAAAAAATGCAATGTACGAACCTGATACTTTCTTAAATTTAGATTTAGATTTTTACCTGTAAATCTAAAACACAAAAAACCTTATGAGCAACTGGATAAAGCAGAGCAATGAAATTATTCTCCTTCAATGTGTTTTAATAGATATTATTAGCAACCACACTCAATAATAACTGCAACACTCTCTCTATCACATTGCATTTTTCAGTAATAGCATTAAAAACATTGTTAATGTTTTATATAAATGACTTCAAAATAAAAACAAATAAGAGAAGAAACAATATTGTTAATAAATATGTGTTAGGAGTAGACTTAAAAAGAGTTTGTAACATTAAGTAACAAACAATTTCGGCTACATAATTAGTATTAGTATCAGACAAACTGTGAAAGTAATATCTCAATAATTATAATAAACAGTTACGTGATAATTCTGATAATTATAGCAATTTTTCTGCAGCCTTGTCATTCTTTCATGTTGTGCCTGCAGTGAGAAAAATCCTGTTGTTTCTGGAAGTTATTTATAATCGTCGTTTAAGACGTAGACGTCATTTGAGGGAAATGTGCAAAGCTTTTCTTTAAAGAGCGTATCTGTAGTTATCGACTCCACTACATACCAAGGTCCACAGGTGTTAAGTGCAGCCTCCTTCGTGTTTACCACCTGAAAATGTCACCTTCTATATTTTTAAAGGGTTGATCTTGTAAAATATCCAAAGGGCTGAAGGGCGTGTTATAACATACTGTGATTAAAGCAAGGCACTGACCTGTGATTAAAGTTTTGCCTTGGCCTCATTATCATCTTTAAATATAACTTCATTTTAAAGCCACATTACATTAAGCAATTTGATCACTGGAGGCAAAGCAGAAACAACAAAGCAATTGTTCCCCCTTGATTATGCTCTATTTAGCATGAACAAGATGTACATGTTGTGTGGGATAATCTCATGTATTCACTCTGAATGAGTTACATGTGAACCGAGTGGTCAATTAGAGAAAATCTCTTGCAAGGAGAAATAAACGTATCGTCAAAATAAAGGGTTTAACATAGCAAACAGGTAAGAGCTTAACATAGCTACTGTTTCAGCAGGCGGCGAATTATTTAACCCTAATTGATGCTTCTCGTTTCTTAAACAACCACATCGAAAGGCTTTGTGTGGTTGTGTTATTCTTTTTCAGAAGAGTCAAATTATTGGCTTGCATCGGTCAAAACAGCATCTATTGCTAAATCTTCTAAAGTCTGCTTCAGAACATTGCAATATTTTATTAAAAAGTGAAAGAATAGTGGGGAATTTTGATTTTTTAAGCTCTCGGTTGCTGAAATGTCTTACTAAATCTAAATGTAAAAAAAAACAACACCAGAGCTCATGGCGTTTTGCAATGCACAGAATGAGGAAAGCTCAAGAGGTTTGGATCCGACAGCTGTGTAGCCATAAGAAAAAAAAAACATTTTATCCATGTGACTAATTAGAAACAAAACTTTGCTTACATAGGAAGCACAGAACTTGAACTTCAGAGCAGTAGAAGAAGGTCACATGATCTGATAAGTCCAGATTTCCCCTCTTCAGCGGTGAGGGACATGAACCTCTGGTGGCGACGCTTTGATCTGAGGTTGATGCGGTTCTTCAGGTCGAGGTTCAGCCCTGATGTGTGTCCAGAGAATAAGGTCAGCACATACTGAATTAACAAGTTTTTTTTTAACCGTGAGCAGATTTATTTTTCTCCGACGCCACAGACAGATTCCAAAATTACAATGTCAAGATTCATCGGGCTCAAATTGCGCAGCAGTACAACTTTCCCATCATCTTGACAAAACGAATGCATTTCTGAATGAAATTAAATGTTCTGCCATTGCAGAGGCTTATTGAAATGATGCCACTGTGAAAGCAATCAAAGATAAAGGCAGCAAAATATCAGCGTGTGAGACTTTTTTTGGATAGAAAGTGTATATTTTCTGCATACTAACCAGTCAAGCACATCACCCCTGTTGCCTTAATGCATCTTTGCATATTATGGATACCGTAACACATCTACAAGACGCTCATGAACAGATATGCAGTCTTGGAAAGCCCAGATTATCATTAGGCTTCAGGAATTACACTCACTTCAAGCCTACTGAAAATTAATTTTAATCAATGTTGTGTCAGCGCAAGAAAACTGACCAAGTCAACTATTTCTGGAAGAAGATAATTATGCCACACGCTTCTTAAAGGCTACGAAAGCCAAGAGGTTCTACCGCAAATTCCTCCAAACACGTGAGTGAGTGGATGTTTACATGTAGGCTTATATGTATGGAAGAGGTATAATAAAACTTTTGAACCTGATCTTTGGTAATGCGATTAATTTAATCACTGTGCCCTCCCTGAAAAAAGGACTTTAAATCCTTTAAGGCCCTGAATTAGTCTTGATATTCCTACCTGTATATATAACAGGCCAGTGCATTGTGTCAGTATAACAAGCTTTAGAGAGATTTACTAGATCCACTAGATCCTTTCGCAATTCACTGAAGCCCATGTTCAAGTGGGCCCTTTCGGTGTAGACCACATCTGTTCGTATCACATGCATTATGTCCTTCTATCTCCCGGTCAATGGCTACCTTTTCTCAGACGGCCAGCCCCGATGCAGACGCCCCCTCTTCAGGGCCACTCTCCGTTTCACCACAGACACAGAATAAAAGTCGGGGAAATCACATTACTCTGTTCGTACGGAGCCTCTATTGCATTAGGCCAGCGAACACTCAACTGTGATTCTGCTACTGTAGAGAAACATAAAGTGAATTGAACACACCGGGCCGGCACAGCTTGACAAATTGTTGCTTGTGGTCATTTTCCAAATGTTACTCTCTCCCTCCGAGCCGCGTCCCGAGAGATGGAAGCTCATTGTACAGAGTTGGAAGATATACGACGTTGATAAAGGCAAACCTGTAATCTGGGGGCAAGAAAAGCCTTTTCAGAGGCAGAAAACCAGACAATGGAGCCTGTCCTCTACCAGCAATGACCTCCACGGCATTAGCGAGAGGCTAATACGACGCAAAGCGTGCTCTCGAATTTGTTTTATGCTCGCTGTTTTATGTTTTTATTAGCAGAGAGCTGGCACAAGCATTCTCTTCTTTTCAAAAACTGTTTCGACAGAGAAGAGATGAAACAAGGACGTGTGTATTCAACAGTATGCTCGATTAAGGGTCAACAAAGTCTGACATTTTATGAAAAATGCCGTTGTAAAAGCAGATTCTTAGTTAAGAATCAGATGAATAGTTTGCCTGGCACATTCCTTTCCAGGAAAATAACAAACTAGAAGCATAAAGTCAAGTTTTGTGCAGACACCACCTGCTCTCTGGCCTCTGTGCACCCAATGCTTTCTGTGTCCATTTCCATACCGTCTCCTCTTCAGCTCCTGCAGCTTTGCCTGTTGTGTGTGCATATTCTGTCCTGTTTTTATTTTTTTACTCATCCTTTTTTATGCCAGGCAATGTCAGCTGCTGTGGGTAAGAGAGGATAGACAGCAGAGCCAAGATTGCTCCCCTCCAGTTTTCCTTCCAGTGAATGACTGCTGTCGTGTGATTACACCAGCAATCATTTCTCAACAAAAAGAGATGTGAATAGGGCCGCCATAGCACCTTATTAACACAACCCTGTCGTTTGATCTGATGCGACACGCTGCGCATTCATATTCAAAAGAGACTTTTTTAAAAAAAAAATGTTTTAACTATTCCAGGCCATTTAATAGGTAGAAATAAAGTCGCAAAACAGAAAAATGTGTTCTCTTCTCCCGAGTGCCAATTTCTGCTTCCAACAAGTGTAGAGGATACGGCAGCACAAACCATCATTTCCCAGAATTCTGATCCTTTTTAGAAGAACCAGGCCAAGAAAGTTCAGGAAACATGCTTTTGTAATCTTTGTCTGCCGCACAAAGAACATGAGAACACACTCTGTGATCTGTGTTATTCTCGTAGCTTGCTCGCACTTATCATGTATCTCCCCGCCACTTCAGTCAAACTAAACACAATTCTAACATGCCTTTTCCATACTTATGACATTTATGTCATGTGATCTCCAGCTAACCAAGCTGCCATAGATATTCCAAGATGGCTGCTAAAGTCGTAACTTAGACTGGGAAAGTCAAAAAGCTACTTTTAGGTCAATATCCAATATGGCTGCTGTGTTTATGAAACAGAGTTGCAAGAATAAAATGCTTTCTTATTTTGTCTCACAACAATTTATATTACATTATGCAGAGCTCCCAAGGGGACATGGAGGATTTTTTTTCCCTTCTTTTGTGTTCTCTCGCAATATTGTACTGATCAGTTCACGCGGAATAATTGGAAACTGTGAGCCTTTCGTATGGTGGCCGTCGTACTCGCTGCTATTAGATAAGGTTTTCGTAAGGTTTTTCCATGCGTATTAATATGTCGTTGTGACATATCTGTAGCTTTATATCTCTTTCTTTAAGATAGAAATGCACCACAGTTATTATCTGAGTTATTACTGCGGGGTAATAAGTCACCTCAGAGTTTTGATTGTGCCTCTCTTGTGTTGGTGGTCTGAATGTTTTAAAGGGCCATTTTCATGTGCAAGCAGACATAAACATGCAGTGAATAAATCGATTTTCAGTCAGACCAGCAAACGCAGTAAGCACATTTTCCCCCACGTCCTCTAGAGGGCTCTGTAATATTATCTCAGTGTCTGACAGAAATGCACGATCTGCTTCTATTGATAAACTTTACAAACAATTTAGAACAGGAGAAAACGACATGCATGGCACGTACTCTTTGGAGGAAGAAACCAGAATTGAATTCTGCAGAATAAAATGATAATGGATGTGCTAATTACAGTGAAATGTCACACAGCAGTCGACAGCATGGTGCCAAGTAAAATGCTAAACCGCAAGTAAAAGAGTTCTCCCTAAAGGTCACCTGAAGCGCCGAAGTTAGCATTCTGTAAAATTAATTTAAAGCACAAAGTATGGACAAAAATACTTTCAGTAACATGTTTTGTACCACTGAAAACAATGCAAACTTTTTCGTCAGATTGATGGGCCATTAATTACTAAATGTTTTCAACATAAGGTTGAAAACATTTAGTTTTCAGTTTTACCGGATAAATACAATAGAATACAACAGATATGACAATGAATAGCTCTTTATAGCTCATGTTACAACAATTTTAAACTGCCATCATGGAGGGAGTCGTACGAAAATAACAACAATGAAAAGGGGCATTATGAATACACAACAATAATGTGATCAAGGTAGCAATAATAGGGCCATTATAAAGTAATAAAGTGTAATAATAGTAAACATAAACGTTCACTGAGAGAAGCAAATTACATGTATTAATTACACACAAATTGATGTTTTCAAGCCCTTGTTTAATTTAATTACTTAATGTATCAAACAATCAGGTTCATTTGAATAGCACATTTCAGCAGTAAGGCGGTTCAAGGTGCTTCACATAATAAAAACAGAAATATAGATACTCTCATATTAAAGCATTTTTTAAATAAATGAGACGTGGAAACGTTTGTCGGTTTGTGCTTAAGATTAATTTTGTGATGCAAGAACAAGTCAAGACAGGCATAAGGTTGATTAACTTTAAAACTTGACACAGTCAACCTCATTTCATTTTTACCAGCCGACTGGAGCTGAGCTGGTTTTAATATCTTGAGGAGAAAGGAAGATGCTTTTCTGCCACATTGCAACCAAGGATTGGGTCTTTCTTTTGTCAATAAATGGTTCCTGGCAGCCAACTACAGCTTTTAAGTGCATCTCAGGGGAAATGAGTCAAAAAACAAAACAACCTTTGGAGTGCTTGGGTTAAGTTTTTAACACAGAATAAGGAAGAGAAGAACGGAGACACCCCTGACTCAGCCATGCCTGAAAGCGCTGAGTTTATACCAGTGGGTTCCAGCCATCAGCCACAGGCAGGGCCTGATGCAGTCGCTGAAATTGTGAGATCAAGGACACAAGCAGCTGAAATGAGTTTTCCCTCTGCCACCCCGAAGGGAAAACAGAGGCGAGGTCGTTTATGTGTTCATTGAGCACTTTATCAGGTATGTCAAACTATTACTGGCTGGGATCTCCCTTTGCTCTCTAAAAAGTGCCTTTTTTTTATAGGTTCTGCCACAAAAACCTTCAGGGTTCATGTTGACATTATTGCATCACATAATTCCTACAGGCCTTGCAGCTGAACAGCGATGCTGCGCAGCTCCTGACACGGTTCTGAGCTGCGGTAACAACCATGTTGCTCATGAGAGCGTATGCTCCGCTCCGCTCAGTCAGATTGATTGTTTTGGTTACTACTGTCGTTAATCAAACAATCTGCATATTCACCTGCAATGCCAATTATCAACACGGAGGTTTACCCTGACGCATGCTAACGCTGAGCGATTATTTTCTAAACCTTACAATGGAGATTGTCAGGCCAGAAAACTGAAGATATTAATAGTTTTATAAACTATTCCAGTCATCTTTAGGACTCATTTTATGAACATCCTAGTTTTAAATGACAAATCCAACAGACGTGTTGAGGTGTAACCTTAAACACATCGATCACGTTTGAAAACCTTTCATTGCGGCTGAAATAAAACCTTTTCAGGTTCTCTCCTCACTCGTTATTGCAAAAACTTGTTGGAAACTGTTGCAAATAAGAATGGCACCACCTGTTTTAAGCTTTAGGCCGCCAGACCAGATTGATGAAGATACGCTTTAAAGGAAACTGAGGTTTAAAATTACGCTCTGTTGCTATGCTTTAGGAAATATCCCTGGAGACAGACATCATGGTACAATATGTCACAGTGTGTGGCGGTGAAATCATTTCTTTCTTTATTTATTTTTACCTTTTCTCACTACACAACCAGCTTAATAAATGGTAGGTCCACACAGATGGTCCTTGGTGAAAACCGTCATGGCTGCCTCGCTATGCGGAAGCAAATCAGCGGCCTCTAAAGCAGCACGGAGACAAGCACCGCATCTTGAGTTGTGTCAGAGATGCTCATCCATTCCCACAAAGCTGTGACAGGGTGCAGCTGTAAACAGTCTGCAGCTGAGCGCTCCTCAGTCATGAAGCTTTTCCACAGAGGAAGCCTGCGTGATTACAGGCTGTGAGCTGAAAATATTGGAGAGGAGAAAATAGAAAGAATTGTTTTTGGAGCTAAGCAATACTCATCCAAGAAATGATGCTGAATATTAAATGGGATTATTTTTAAACTGGAAATATTTTTCTGGGATAAATTATTTCTAAGTGTTTATAACTAAAGAATTATTGAAATGATTACCTGTGTTAAAAATTGACAGTAATCATTTAAAAAGGATTTTTGATTTCAAATATATGTTACCTCTTGCACATGTATGTTTGTCCAAGAGGTAACATTGCCCCCTACTGGATGTTTGAGACATTTCCAGATGGGAATGTTGATAAATGGATGTGAAAATGTATGTGGAAAATCTACAGCTAGAATTAAAACAAAACAAAAAAAACAACAAACCTTAAAACAAGACCTGAGCACGGCAATGAACTTGCTAAATGTCTTCAAATATTTTTGTTATTTGGAGTTTCTTTTAGAAACAAAAAGGAAGTGAGAACAAAGAAAGTATTTGTACATAAAAAGAACCCAAAACTAGCATATAATTACACCTCAATCAACTTTTCACGGATAATTTTCTTTAAAAAAAAAAAAAAAAAGTAAAAAAAAGAAAAAGAAAATTAAGTAAAGTCACAGTTTTTTTTAAGCCTTTCTGAAACCGGTGGTCGTTCCACCATCACAATAAATCTCTTTCTTATTTCCACAGTTATTTGCACACTTAACTCTTTCTGTAAATTAAAAAAGTTCAAATATTTCACACACTCTGATGGCTTGCGCAGACACACATGCACATCATGTATATTTTTTGAAAGTTATCCTACACAGTTGCACATCCCTCGGGTCGGAGAATGGTATTTCTGACACAGTATCTTTATATTGTGATCTGCATAGTACAATATAATTAATTAATCTTTTTACTTTTTAAAAAAATATACTTTTTTTTTTTTTATCTTTGTGTGGACTTTGATGCATTTTCCCTCTGTGGGAAAATAAAGTGCATTTTTGTTTTATTCTAATAAAATGTATAAACAGAAATAAATTGTATTTCTGTTCAATGCGATCTGAGAATCCCAGTGCTGGAGTTATACAAAATAAGGAAGTTATTATGAAGAGAACAAAGTTTTATCAGCTTTTTATTATTATTATTATTATTATTATTATTATTAGTTATGCTGAGGTCTTTTCTAAGGAGGAAAAAAATTAAGTTCTGATTGTTTTCAAGGCTCTGTATCTCTCAACACTCACGCAAACAGATTATGTTCTCCTAAATTGTACAAGCAAATAATGCAGATTTGAATAGAACGTCAGAACAACAAGCAGCTTGAATCTATTTCGAATCAGCCGTCCACACTTGGCTATTTTTGTGAAGCAGCGTGTAACATGAGATCACACCCGGCAAACACATTCTCCTTCACGCAGGGAAAGACAGAGTCTCAAACCAAAAGACGACTCTCAGTCTTTCTGTATCCCACCACAAAGATTTCAGACGGGTTTTAACGCGTTGATCTTTCACTGAGTCCGCGGGGAATGACGAAGGAGGTCAGCTACAGAGTTTTCATTTCAGGCTTTGGGCGTAGTGATGTTCCCCAGCAGCTGTTGTGACTCTGTGTGAGAGCATGTGGATAAGCGTCAGCGTGTGGGGACTCTCCAGTACTTTCCAGCTTAAACCTTAAACCTTTGCCTGGTAAGTTACCAGCTCCGTTTTACTCCCGTTTCTCTGAAAACCTTCAAAGTGCTGCTCAGAGGAGTGAGGCAGGACTTCGAGCTGCAGGACAAAGTGACAGGTACGATCATCTGCGAGTCGATTGAACATAAAATCAGGGTTGCTGAGAAGGTAACACACAGATGTAGTTTGATATAGCAGGAAAACGTAGCTTAGATTTTAAAAAGTGTCAACTTATTACTGACTATACTGTTTACAACTGGGCTCAGGTCAGTTGAAGGAGGCCATGTTTCATCTTTAACCACACAGAAGATGATCATAGATTTGTCTAATTTTACAAAAACATTTTCTATCCATTTATTCTCCACAGAAACGTTGCAATGACTCTCCAGTGGACGGCGGTGGCCTTCTTCCTGTACGCAGAGATAGTGTTCAACCTCATCCTGTGCATACCCTTTATATCAGCACACAGGTACCAGAACATGCTACGTTAACATTAGATCTAATAATTCTCCAGCTGATTGAATCTTTATTGTTTTAATAAATACTTCTACTGTCTGACATTAAAGAGACACGTTTTGTACCTTCTTTGCAGATGGCATTTAGTTTTCAACTGGAGAATCTGGAGCTGGTTATCTCCATACTGGAACAAGTTCTTCTTTGCAATGATAATGGCCCTTGTTGTTCTTTTCTGTGGTAAGGACTCGGCTGACAGAGAGTGGTCACATTCCTTGAATCTTCTCATATTTTGTGAGCTTGTGGCAAAAAGCTTGGCGTTTCTCATTATTTAATTCATCTTTTCTCACGTATATTTGACGCACCAAAATAAAGTAGAACAAAATTGTGAAGCGGGACGGCAAACAATGACCGTGAATACATTTGTATTCGATGTACGAAATGGCCCATTGTTCTTCTGAATCAGAAAAACATTGAATGCGTCCTGAAATAGGAGGTTTATGGCTTAGTGTTTAAGGGATTGTATTTATGATAATCAGTTTTTTTATTAAACCAGCGGCAGACATTTAGTACTGCAGGATATTTTGTTTCTTCACTGCTTGAATGTCTGAAATGAAGTGAAATACATAAATATTGGCTTGTTTTGATCATAGCTTTTATTACCAACAGAATAGCAAATCCTACTATTTTCAGTTCCTACCACAGGACTGCACTCAACTTCAGTGCAATGTCGCCATTTCCAAACCAATTGGAAAATTAATGCGGCTGTTCTGCAAAGACCTGCGAGGTCTAGTGAAAAAACAACATTATGAAGACCAGCAGAAAGGTCAGAGATAAAATTGTGGGCAATCTGAAAGCAGACTGATAAAGTAAGAGTGTAAAGACATTATGTTATATTCTAGCTATCTAAAAATTGAAGCTCATCCCGACAATATAAAGTCCAGGACAACGATAAGTTTGAATGGCCTAGTCAAAGTCCACAACGACAGTACATCCAACTGACAGCCTGTGTCTGGAGCTGGAAATGAACGTTTATAAACTCTGTCCAGGCTGAGAGAGCCTGAACTACTGAACAAGGATGAACAGGATACTTTATGTTCCTGTGTTACATAAAACGTTTTAGGTTGCAATACAACAAAACGTGAAAAGTTCTGCATGAATAAGCGAAGTCGGTACGAACTCCTGCTCAACCCGTCACGTCTGCTCTCTGACCCTAACCTCAGACGCCATCCGAGAAGTGCAGAAGTACTCTGAGCCTGAGCCCACGCATGACGCCCAAGCCAACCCAAACTTGTACGACCACGTCCACATGAAGCTGTTCAGGGCCCAGAGGAACCTTTACATCTGTGGCTTCTCTCTCTTCCTCTGGCTGTGAGTGCAGAGCCAGACAGACGACATCCTGAGGTCCGGCTTTGCCTGTGTAACATGCAGTCAGTTTGCTTTCTCTGCTCTGCAGTGTCATGCGCCGGATTGTCACTCTGCTAAACCAGATTGCCGAGACTTCGGTAAACACTGCAGGTCTTCAGGCACAGATGGATAATGCATTTAAAACTGCTGAGAAGCACCAGGAGGACAACCAGATTCTCAAAACAGTGAGAACTAGTGATTTATATCTCTGCAGTGAGAGAAACCTTAAAAAAAAAAAATCCTGTATCTTGCATGCATTTCTTGTTCTGATCAAAGTTTTGCAGAAGGACTTTGTCGTGTACAACTGAACTGAGATTAATTTTTTTTATAGCTGATGATATTTTTGCAAAGGTGGGCAGAGTATCCAAAAATTGTTTTCCAATAGAAATAGCACTGCATCAATATAATTTTCACTCAAGTAGAATATGAAGAACATGAAAGTATTTCAACTTCTCAGTAACTGACTAGAAGATCTGACTTAATTGCTGCAATCAGACAATTTTTTTTTCAAATTCTAATATTTAAACTGAAAAAAAAATAAGTAAAAGATGGCTGTAGTTATAAGACAATGCATTCTCTTATCCAATGTAAAAATAAAAAATAGCAATTTGTTAACTGAGGATAATCATGTTTGCCTAGGCTCTCCTGGAAAGAGAACAATCTACGCTGAAAACAAATAATCAATTGAAGATGGAGATTGAAAAGCTTCAAAGTCAACTAAAGGTTGCCGAGGAAGGTGAGTAGTCATTGCTTTAATTTGTTTAAATTATAATAATTAAAAAATCTAAACACAATCAAATTCAGTTTTTGCTAAATACTTGTTAAGGTTGTATTTTTGTATGTTTTGTGGCCGATAAGAAAAAACACAAATGATTACATCCAATAAACATCAATGAACAATCACTGTTAAAGTAAAAACATCAAACCAAAATGTTCCCTTATACAGTGATGTTTTAGACACACTAAATCTTCAAGAAATATTCATTTTCCTACATTTTTGTTCTAAAACTGTCAGAGCAAGTTTAAAATTAGGCACAAGCATAACTTTATTAAGCCGGATGAAAATTTAAGGTCTTCCCGACGGCCACCGGCTTCTGCCTTAAGTCTTCTCTAACAACCGTGGCAGATATTTTTACGACTCTTTAGAAACAATTGACTGCTTTCGTGTCCAGCTGTGCGAAAGTCTGACGCTGAAGTTGAAGCCATGGCGAGGCAGGCCAAAGGTCTGATGCATGAATATGACAGACTACTGAGGGAGCACCATCGGCTGGAGGTACGCCGCGCAAACCCAAATCACAGAACATTTTCACCTCGCTCACTGCCGTCATATTTTGTTGATAACTCTGTTCTCGATCCACAGAACCTCCAGACGGCCGAGGATAAAAAAGATCAGTAATCACGTAGCTGTGATTAGACCTGGGTTTACCGCCACCCCTCCCGCAGACGAGATGACGCAGCAGCAGCAGCAGACGTCATATGTCTTTGTCACAAATCTCTTCAGGTCTCAGAAAATGTTATGCAATTTGTTGAATAAATAAAAGCCCATATTCCATTTTGTTTTGCTGGCAAGGTAACATTTCAACACATAAGCAAGAACATCTTAGTTAATCTTTGAACTGGCTGGAAAAATGTCCTGAGAGTTTATTACTGATTATGATTTTTTTAATCAAACATGAGGTCCACAGATTCAAGATGTACTACTAGAAGATGTGCAATAATCCCCCCAAAAAAGACCAAAGAGACTCCAGAATAAAAACTTTTACAAAAACATCTACATTAGGGACATTTTGTGAGACTGTAATTGTAACATCTCCTGTATAGAAGAAGACAGAAGGACTCTCCTGTTACTTTCAAAATAATTCAGAAATGCTTTTTCTGTAGTCATTTCTTGTAGGCAATCAGGAAAACCTGGAGTGGAGTTTCAGTGGAAAGAGTATCCTCAATTGAGTGGAATGGATCCTTTTGCAAAGCGATAGAAACAGCGCTGGGGGGGAAGAAGCAATATTTAATTGTAAATGTGAGGGAGGGGGGTTGTCCAAAAAGATTTCTTTTAAATATAAATATATCTAAATATAGCGACGCCCATGTATTAAAGGATCAATTAATGTGACAGCCCCACTAAGTGGATTTAAAGAAACAGTGTTTAATATCTATTTCCTGTGTTATTCCACTGAAGCACACAAAACGTAATTCATGAAATTGTTGATGTTGGGATTGTCATTGATATCTGGCGGCTGTTCCATGTCATTAAATGCTGACATATGCAATACCTGCTTCACCCATTGTATTAGACTTGGAGGAAGAGGTGTTGACAAAACTCCATGATCCAAAAAAGACAGTAAAACATAAGAGCTGAGTAGAGTGAAATTGAAATTTAAAACAAAATGAGGCACAGCGGTGGCTACATGGACTCCACACACAGCACAGCACAGGCAGAAAAATGAGGTAGGTTTTGCGGCGAAGAGCCTTATCATTGCATTATTTGTTTAAAACTAACATATTAGTTAAAACGCTTAAACTGCAACATACAATATAAGGTAAGCAAGGCAAAATGCTAGAATCAACATATTCAGGACAAACAGCGATTATTGTCCCTTGCAGAGAACTTACATTTAAACTTTGCCTATAGAGATTTAAAAATATTGTCCCAATGAATAACGAAGAAATGCACATGTACATATAAGCAAATGCATGAACAAAGCAGGGTGTGACTACAGGTTTCTTATTCTGGTAAACAAGATGACGTTACAACCTGGCTGAAAATAAAAGCAAAGATTCCTACAGATAATCCAGCACAACTTGTGTTAAGGACTAAAACCAAACTTAAAACGCTCGTTTGTTTGTTTTTTTTTTCTCTAAATGTTTCAGATAGCATATTTCTGCACAAATCACGTACAAATATATATACCTGTCTGGTCTGCGATACGTCTCAGCACACATGTGGTGCATCAAGAGTCAGAAGAGAGGATGACGTGCAGGAGATTACAAACGAGTCTCTCTGTCGGGATCGCAGTCAGGGCTCAGTATAAATTGCTCGCAGTGCATGGAGCTGTTCTCTTCTTTCCTCAGCGACTCCAGTTCACCATTTTGGTTGCTCAGAGCCTCCTTCTCCTCCCTTTTAATATGTCTTTTGAGAAGAGCAAATCCCCAAATACAAAGGAAGAAGGAGACCGCCCTCAGACCAAGTGTGAGGCCCAGGTACACTATCCTGTATTAAAAACAATATTGTTATAGGACAGATTGCTCCGCAGTCTTTGGTGCATGTCTAAGTCAGGCTCCAAATCCCTGAGGGGAAAGTCATTGTTAAAATTCACACTTTTGTATTCACATTCTCAAGAAGCCTTCACTCCACTGCATTTTAATTAAAGACGCGTCGGTCGTCCTCTCGCTGCTGATAGGGGCTCAGAACGAAGACAAGGTGGGATTACCGCCCTTTCAGCATTTTCTTAATTAGAAACAAACAGTTTGGCCCATAATTAAAATCCATGTGGAGCTTATGGAGTGTGATAATTAAAAGAAATCCAGTCATATCTGCCTTTGCTCCCTCCCCACCACACTAATCAGAGTTCACTCTCTGCTGAAGAAAATCACCTTGAAAACAGGGAGGAAAAGTAAGTTTCTACATTCACACTTAGACAAACCCTGAGGTAAAGTCTTTAAATCACTGTTTTTCAGTTCCTGGAAACTGTTGGGCGGTCGATAGAGGCCCTAAAGGTATCAAAGCATCTTGTGTTCACGTTACCTGTAAGATGAAGTGTTGTATATCCTACAAGCACCTTTTCCTGCACAGGTGCTGTATGCCCATTTGAGGCAGGTCGTATCTATTATGGCGCCAAAGTAGATGGGAGCAGGTATTCCTGCTGTTGTGCAAGATAAAGAAAACGTAGTTTATCCATCTGCTGCTAATGAGGTTACAGTTCAAAGCTAATATTAGGATGTGCCAGCAGACTAAGCTATCCTCGTTCGACATGAGTCTTCTGTGATATTATCAAATTGCAATATCACTGTCATCAACTAAGGTCTAAGATTATATTACCAGTTCATTTCATGCTAATTAGTCATGTGAGCATCCAGTAAATGCTTTAGACGCATCAATAACAAGCTCTTACCCAGGGTGCGTGTGGCCAGTGTGTGGATTCCAAGAGCTAGGGATTTCAACTCAGGCTTTATGCACCTGTAAGCACATAACTAAATCCTTTGTTATTTTTATTCAATCACGGTGAAACAACTTTTCATGACATGCGTCATTTATTACGTGCCTGACAAGAAACACGAGGCCCGGCGTGCCGCCGAGAGAGATGATGAAGGAACTGAGGACAGACAGAGCCAGGAAGTACGGAAACACTCTGTCACAACTGCGTCTGGGCGAACACTGGCCTAAACTCGCCGTTATGTTTCCTGGCTGGACATCAGTCACCGACACACACCTGCAGTCGTCAAAAACCTGGCAGCAGGAGAAACAATCAAAACAATCAATTCATAAAAATCAATTAAAAGGTGAGAGGTAGCACATTGTATAACGTAGCTATAGGTGATAGTATGGAAATGCTCTGAAAGCAGTGATACGCTATGTGTCCAACCATGTTTCTTCCAGAGCCTGAGGACGACATGCATCCAGCGAAACAAGGAGATATGTAGGTGATCCCGTTCTCTCCACACACTGGGTCCCACTCCTTTGTGGAGCACAAGCAACCCGAGTTACAGTCAGAGAACAAAGACTGTTCCTGATAAGACAAGTCTTCCACTCTGTGAATGACAACAACAGCAAACATACATATCATTGTGCATTTTATTTAGGGATATAGACAGAAACTTCAATTCTCTTTTAGTTTGAACGGGAGGAAACTCAAGTGTTCTGGTGCAAAACATGATTTATGCTTTTTTATGTCTGCGTTTTCCTTCTTAGATTTTCACAACTATCGACACAATCCATCCATATATTACACTAATCTTGTTTTATAAGGGCAAAACGTGTCTCCAGATGTGTGCACAGGTCTAATGAGAAACCAAATTAACGCCAAGAAAAACTCTATGCTGGTACAACATGTTTACAATCAAAATACTTAATTTATTCTGACTTCATGGGTAGGCCGAGATGTGAATTATGTTCCTCCCAATGTGTATTAAACATTTGCTAAGCTACTTGGTATTTTTAACTTTACTTGACCAAAGAAAAAAATATGTTTTACCGAACCCTGCAGAACTCTTAGGAAAACTCTTGACACAAGAAAACCCTGAGGCTATCAAACTGTCTGATCAAAAAACCCGATTTGTTTAATTCCAACAGCATGTAATATGCTGCGAATGATTGTTAGCATGACACAACAAAGAAACGTTTATAAAAACAAAAAGCCTATAACGTAAAAGTCTACAAAAATGTGAATTATTTTGGTTACTTGTGTAGGACTTTCTCAAACTACCGACCAAGTCTCTCTAAACAGATTATTTTGTGTGAACATTCTCGCAGTGGATTTGCGAAATCTATTCAAGAATGTCAGGGATAAAGTTAGGGTTTGTCCAGCTAACACTTCTGTCTCAGGACCAAAAACAGTCCAAACAAAAAGCAAAAAGAAAACACATTCCAGAAGGTCACGTTTACATCGCCTTTGGAAAGGCCTTACGGAAAATTTAAACAAACGACGTTCCCACCTGCCTCTGCTTTATCACCCTTGAAGGCAACTGTATCCTAGTAACCACGGCAACAGCAACCATACTGTAAACCTTGCTTTACTTTTGGCACTTGGAAGCAAAATAGACCAGAGGCATTTAACCTGGACACTTGAAATACCTCACCAAGCGTACGGACAGCTTGAAAACTTTTACTTGTGTGGAGAGAGAAAATTAACAAACCTTGTTAAAGAGAGAACAAAACACAGCTTTGTTTCATCTGCGCAGATGGAGAGCACAACAGTCCAGTTACACTGTTCTGAAGAGCTCTGACCAGACAAAGGAAAATACTTCTCTTTTATACCGTTTACTGTCCTTCCTACAAAAACATGATTCCATCCAACAACATTCCCAAGAAGAAGAAGCGTATCAGATTAACACACACACACAGAGAAAAACACAACCTTCAGCTAAAAACCAGTTTCAGGCAGTTTTACTATTAGGCCCAGTTTCTGTGTCTAATAATAATTGCTCAGCCTTCGAGTTTGGTCTGTCACCCCGTGATTTATAGCAAAACTATTTGCTAATCGCCTGTTGCTGGGTTCTGATGCACTAAGGCAAACTGTGAAGGCCAAAAGAGAAACAACAACTTTGTAAGCCTGAGTAAGTTACAATAAATTGATTAAACATTGGAAGATCAATACTGAATAAGCTTCTAATAACAGTAAACATGCTGTGAACATTTTATTTTCCACACTTGCATTCATCAAAATGTATATAACTATGACATACCCAGTGTATGAAACTGTGATGCCAGCCACCTTCGCGTTCTCACAGCCCATGGCTAAGAATAGGAATGACAGAAAGAACCCCAACAGGGAAGTCCCAAAGGCAAATTTAGCTGCTCCCATGACACCCAGCTTGTACTTCTTCATGACGACGCCTCCAGAAAACATCCCAAGCGCCACAGCTGGGATGTTGATCATGCCTAGCCAATCAAAGACAACAACTCATTCTTAAAGGGAGAGAGAATTAGGAAAGAAGTTGTATAAGCAGCGTGTGCAGAAAACGTCCCATCCAAACAGGGATCAAAATAAGAAATATTAAATTAGTCTCATTCATATTTCATTTAAATACAGAAGCGGCCATTGATAAAAGACATCAAATTGTCTTCTGATGGTTAAGAAGATGTATGAATTTCACACTGAACTTATAAAACTCCCAGCCATGAACTCTGTGGTGACGAATGAGAGCTATGTTTTTACACTGTTTTCAGCTGCAATATATTGGTCATTTAAATGGTCTTATTAATCTGTGACGTTTATTGCTAACAACGGAATACCAAGCGTTGTGCTAAATGTCACACTGTAAAGCTGCAGCACCTACTTCAAACATAGGTAGAGGTTGGATTATGCAAATGTATCAAAAGATGCCCTACTAGAAAAACACAGAAGACACACAACTTCCATCAGACCTTCAGGACAACATCACAATCTCTAAGAAAGCCTTCAGGTTCATTAATTAAAAAGATGTATATGTAATTAAAAATGTCTAAATTTACTTACCCATAAGAAAATTGGCTTTTGATGCCGACTGGCCGTAGTGCTGCTCAATGTATTTTGGTTTGTAGGTCACCATGCCAATGAGTGAGTTGAACTGAATGATTGTTACACCCAGGTAGAGGATGTATACAGGATTACCAAGAAGTATCTTCAATGTTGGCACAAATTCTGTGAAGGAAAGTTTCAATTCATAAATGTCATTGTTTGCATGTCAAATTAAACATTAAAGAAACATAATAATTCATAAATCTTTCTTAATAAGTTATAAAATGTAGTGAAATGAGCTCAGACTAGCAACTGACTAAAAAAGATAATGCCTCTATTTAAAGAGGCGAGACAACGCTAAATACTCCAGTGAGCGCATAAAGATACAAATCTGTCTACATACATAACATATTCCCTTGTAAAACAATTAATGCACAGTTTAACCTTTGAAATTTCTCACACTGCAACCGCAAACGTATTTTATTGAGGTTTTATGTAATGCACCAGACCTTTTTGGTCAAAATCATCTAGTCAAAAGTACTCACTCGTGCCAAAACTAAAAAGTTTTGACCCAAAATTAAACTTTTTAATCCACCAGACAAAATCCTGAGGCTGGAAGAAAACTAGGACTGCACGTCAGAATGAAGACACCAGCCAGAGTTACAATAGTACGTTTTAGCTCATATTCAAGGGTTAGAATGGTCCACTCAAAGTCCAGACATAAATCCAATTGAAAACCAACTCGAAAATTACTGCTCACTGATGCTCTCCATCCAACCTGACTGAACTTGAGCTTTTTCCAAAGACGAGAAAATATTTCCATCTCTACTTGTGCTCAGCTTGCACAGATTCCCCCAAACAACTCGGGGTAGTGACGGCAATAGAAGTATTGACTCATGGGAGACTACAAACACTGAAGGCAGTGATGTTTTTGTCTAAAAAAATTACAAACCTTTTTGGTTCTGCTGTCTGTCAAATAAAATCTCAGCCGAATGCATGGTAATCTGTGATGTTAAGGTTAAAAAACATATAAACATGTATGACACGGCATAACCCTGTGAGGTTTGTTGTACCATTGGCCATCACGTGTAAATTGGTTGGTTCCTCAGGTCTGATCTTGTGGTCCAAGGTTGGCGAATCTGCATTTTTGATAAATCTGGTCTGTTCTGGAGTGCAGGTACAATCATGTTTATCCACAGGTACTGGCAAAGACTTGGGCAGGAACCAGAAAGGAACGGCGGACAGGAGCGTGACAGTGCCAGCCACGAGGTAACCCAGCCACCACGCTCCTACCCAGCGGGCATCTTCAGGGGTGATGGTGATTGTTTCTGTGAAAAGAGAAGCACACAGTGTTTTGTGGTGGAATTTATTCCCATGTTCATGAATTAATTAGACGTTTGTCACTTTCATAAAACTGACTTCATTGCCCCTCTGCTACAGGTACATGTTCATAAATCCTTATATACAAGTAAACTACAGCTTGACAAGAGCTTTAAAAAAATCTCTTGCTTCTTGATCAGAGCGTTCACGTTTTGTCTGGTTTCACCCACAAACTACTATGTGTTTTATTGGGATTTTAGAAGATAGACAAATTCAAATAAGTCCATGATTTAGTGGTGGAAGAAACCATGATGGCATTTCTTCATGAGGCTGTTTGTTCACCAATGTTCGGTCACAAACTTGCGCAGTACAGTAGCATTCATATAGAGACTACATGACACACAGGTGGAGTTCTTTATTAACTAAAGGACTTCTGGACTGAGCTTTAGTTTAATTTTTTATTTAATTTTGTAGACTTCCATCTGTAAAACTCAATAAAGTATCAATGAATCCCAATAAAGTACATCAGCATCTGTGACAGTAATGCAATGAATTTTATATGTGTCAGGGTTGTGAATACTTCAACAAGGCACAGAAATTTGTCCAGTTTGATTTCCTGAAGAAACTATAATGTACAACAAACAATTTCCAAATCTAACTTAATTTTCCAGAGGCTAAACCAGCAAAGAATTACCCGACAGCGTGTCTGAGGTCAGCTTTACTCACCCACGTCTACGTAGCCGACATCAACATAAATCTTGGCACACAGAGACCCGAGCAAGAAACCAAATACAGGACCAATAATTGCAATAGTTTGGACGCAACCTGTGATAAACAGAAAGCATTTAGTCTCGGCTACACAGCTACGTGTCGTCAGTGCCACTACAGTTATCTGTTTTTTTATCCTTTAAAGTATTAAATGCATAACCATGAGTGACCACTGTTAAAACTGATGTTTTTAGTGAGAGTAAGAATCGAGGTGGCTGTCTTGGGAAACACTGATTATGTAAGAAGTAACACACACAGAAAAACTATGCATGTAAAATATGAACAACTCAACTCCACTTCATGTCACTAATGCCGACAAGAACATACACAAAAATGCAAATGTAAGATATCCTACATAAGCACAAGAGACATTACTTTCATAGTTACCAAACACCAAAAGAATAAGATAAATGTCTTTTTTTTTTCTTCTAAATGGTTGTGAATTAATTTAAATTACCTATATACAGGGCCGCATTTTCTGACTGTGCATAGTCATCAATGTAGGATATTCCTAAAGGCTGCACAGGAGTCTCTCCAATTCCACGCAGAACATTTCCCAGCAACACATACATCCACATTGAAATGCTGGACTCTTGCTCGCATCCTGCAGTTCACAAGGAATACAAAAAAAAATACAAAAACCCCCCACTAATTCAGTACAAAAAGTGAAACTTGCATATCATTAGTCATTACGCTAATGACTCTAATGATTCAAGCATTTAATTATGTTTAATTTTGAAGATCCTGGCTTCCTGATAATAAAAAGATTCAATTTCTCTGAAAAGTTAATCTTATGTCCAACTGATAAAAAAACGATTTTTAGTGGAGAGATGCTTTGTTCTGTTCTGTTCTACACAATCGAAGGGAAGGCTGATTGAAAAGCTTCCCAGCAGATAGTCACCAACAACCTCCACAAAAAGAGAAAGCCAGAAAAGATCATTGTTGTTCATGAAATGCTATACAAAGGCTTATTAATGAAAAGTTTAGAGGAAGGTAAAACTGTGTTAGAAACAGCAATAAATGCACCTTTGAGTGGATTGCCTTTTAAAGGCGAGATTCCCAAGGTGCGGCTGTGGCAGGAGCAGCTTTCCCTCACACAGGGGGACTGAGAACGTGGGATACATCTGTCACATTCTGTAAGTTAGGCTACAGCTGAACCCGAGACGACGATAGATGTGTTTCATGTGGGCCAAGGAGGAAAAGGACTGGAGTGTTGCTTAGTGGTCCAAACTCCGTCTTCAGATTAAAATAAGTTTTGCATTTCTTTTGTAAATCTAAGTCCCAGATTCAACGTGAATTTGGGACTTTGAAGTTTGCTTGAAGTCCAGTCATCGGTCAGCGATGACTTGGGAAGCCTTGTCGTCTACTGATGTTAGTTTATTAAGTCCAAAGTTTATAAAAACTTGTCTACCATTAAAGCTCACAAAGTAATACACGTTGCACACTTTATAGGCATACTGTCCAGTGATGCTGTGGCTGATCCAGAGCTGCCAGTTTTAATTGTTGTGACTGCACCAATTACAAAAGGCATAGATATAAAGATGTGTTGTTTTGTTTTTGTTTGCTAACATGAGATGGCTGAACTTCCATATCTTACCTTCAGAGGGCAGTGAAGAGCGCCTATCACCTGCCCTGGGTGACTCCAATGAACTTCCTGGACATGGAGAGAGCTGGCTGGTTGAATTCTCTGAAGCTCTGATGGTTGTTTCAATCTTATAGCTGCGTATAAAATACCAATGCCAATACTGTTAAACAAGGGGAGGGAGAAAGCATCAGGTACAGTTAGACTCTCGCCATTTAAATCCACACAGTGGCCACGTGAAGCAATTTTTTAAAAATGTGGATACATTTCTTTGATGAAGCAAATATGCACATATGCAACAACTTTAATGCAAAATGTTGTTGAATTTTGAAGAAGTTCACTCACTGGCCAATGATGAAATGAGGCATGGCGATCAGGAAGGATCCCAGAGACATCAAAATGCATCCAATTGCTATGATCTTGGGCCGGTGGAGCTTAGCACCAAAATAGCTCACAAAAGCAATCACTAACAAATTCCCTGCAGAGAGTTTACAAATAAGATTAAAAAAAAAAAAAAGTAAACAAATCCCATTTATCTAAATATCATTTATCAGATGGCACCAATAGTTCATCGTCTTGGCCTGTGTGCAGCACTTTTTGTGCATTTTGCGTAGGAAAAGTTGTACTTGAGATCACTCCGAAAACACCAAACCTACATGAGCTTTACAACTCTACAGGACTTTATGATGCAGTTTTTTATGTTCTCTAACAAACCTCCAGGCCTTCAAGCAACAGTTGGATTTATATTGATACGCTGCACCATTAACTTGACTAAGCCATTGGTACTTCTGAATCTTGTGCAAGTGCACAACAAACTTTTCAGACTTTTATTTGCAAAAAGATATTTGTACAGTTCTTATGCATGACATAGTAATTGTGATTAATTATTATGTGATTAATAATAATGATGTATTGGTGTAACTACAACCAATACACCATCATTTGGGTTGCAATGGCAGAGGCTACAGTGGTTGTGTTAATGCATAGAAAACAAAATAGTTAAAATAACTACTCAGTGTAAAGCTCCGAGTTTGAACCCACATTTGACTGCAATATAAATTCACACCCATCCCAAAAGTATCCATAAAATCTGTCATTATTTTTGTGATAATTAAGCCTTCAAATGGAAATACAAGATTCATTTGCACGAGAGGCACTCACATTAGACTTCACTGAATTGTAAAATTAAAGACCAGAAAGACGCAGAAAGGAGCAGAAAACCCACCAATTTCAAAGCTTCCATCTATAACGCCGATCAGATAGCTGGGGATGTTAAATCGTCTCTCCAGTTGTGTAATCGTGCTTTTCATGTAGCTGCCGGACAAGGTCTTAGCAAAGTAGGTGTAGGACAAGGCTGCAAGGAACATCTAGACAGAGAAGAGATGTTATTTGCCTCCACTTTACCTTAAAATTACCAAGAGAATGCCTTGAAAAATTAAAGATGTGCATGACACAGGTGGACAGTGCAACTGGCTCTTTGTTAGAAGGAAGTTGGCATAAATCTTGGGCCAGAGTATCTTGTTCTTCATGTCTTTGACTCATCACCTGCGCACACTGACAGGCAGTAAGAAAAGAAGGATTAGTCTGCCCAGTAACAGGAAGGCTTAGTCACATCCACTGTACTCTGAGCTGTAAGAATAATTGGAAACAGGTGGTGGTGGGGGGATAACTATAGCTGCACTCTGATGAAAGAGCTGAAAATATCCTGAAATTAGAAGAAAATAGGTAATCAGATACACATCTTTTCCAACAGAAATAAAACGTTCTCAAACAGTAGGGCCGTGTTTTGTGATTTTTGGTTATTTTTGTGCTTGATTGCCTCTGAACTTGAAGTGCGTCATGGATTTCCATGTTCAAACTTCAGAAATAAAAGTGCAGAAATCCCCCAAATAAATGACAAAGACAGATGGACAACAAGCTGCAGTCGTGCTTTGTGAAAACTACATTCATGTTTTTATTTAGTGTGTGAGCGTAAAACACACTCGGTCTGACCTTTCAAACACATCCCTAACAACGTCCTTTTAAAACACAGTTTTACAAATCATTTTATCACAAAGGGTTAACTCCTGGGGTATTTCTTGGCGTGGGAGAAAACCAGACAAAACAAAGCTTGTCTGAAATTCCTTTATTTTGTTTTTTTTTTCCACTAAGCAGCTTTGTCAGGGCTGTTAAACACACTCTCTAATCTAATAACGAGGAATTAGAACTCTATTCAAACTTCACAAAGTTTTCACAGAGAATAACCTGAGATCAGCTGCACTCAGCAACTTACCAGCCTTCATGGTTATAATGCTGCTGCATCCTGAATTTACACTTAATAGTCGATATAAATATAGGCGCAGATTAACAAAACCACCAAAATAAGTTCTTTGTCGTAAATCAGAACTATTAAGGCATCCCGTGCAGAAGGAAAGATTTCAGGCCACACTGACCAGAGCTCCCAGTACAGTATCTCTTTGGCTATTTCATTTATAAGATACGTGGATAAAGACCATAGCGTCCCTACTATAGAAAACAGATTGCAGTAATGCCGCAGAGAGAACTGTTTTACAAATAAATAATTCATTATGTGCCAAGTCCACTTATTTTCGGCGCTAGCGCCTGCTAGTAAATAAACACCAACAGCACTTTGATTCTAAAGCTGACAGAAAAAGAGCTGAAGCGTACGAAGTGAAGTCTGCAGAGATGAAGCCTCTGCAGACTCACTGGAGGGCGAATTTTCTGCTGCGTGTCTCTCTCTGCTTCCAACACATGATCACCTGCAGTTCAAGGCGGCTTTAATGTCTTTGAAAGTGACGAGCACGAGGGGCCCCATGTCCCACTAAGCTGAAGCGCTCCGTATGTGTTTTTATGATCTTTTTGTGGTATGCAAACTGAACTCTGTGGCAAATGTGACTTCACTGACTGCAAGACAATAACTGGACTTCAATTTGTGTTTTAATTACCATCTTTATTATCCTGAACTGTTACAACCACACACTTTGATCTATTTTATTGGGATTTTCTGTGGGAAAACTAACAAAGTAGTGCATGCAGGGAAAGGAAAGGAAAATGTTCGAAACATTTTTCAAATAAAAATCCAAAATGTGTGGATGTATTAGCCCCTTTGCTCTGATACCCCTAAAACAAATCCACTAAACTAATTAGAAGACATACTCTGCCAGTGTGTGTCATTTAATATTAGTATGAATCCAGTGAGGATTTTTCCATTCTCAGAGGTTTGTACATTACAGTTCACTCTTCCTTTCAACAATATTTTTTAGCTGGTTAGATATCAGGTGACTTGTAATTTATTCCTACAAATTACCTTTAGGTTTGGGTGACAGTTCTTCGCTGTACAAGTGGCAGGGCTGTCCTCTAGCATCCAGCTGGTCGTGCCTGGTTTTTCCAATTTCTGCATGACGGCCGCCTTCTCTCTGATTCAGGGCCTCCGGTTTTTCTGCAGGTTTATTCCTCACACCTGGGATACGAAGAGCGTAATAATTCAAACAAACTGGATAAACATTGTGACATGAGCGGTAAATCATAAACAGGCTCTGGATTCAGAACAAATTTACCACAGAAACCAAATGTATAAGGGGTTGTGAAATGCATTTCCCCCTCTTACAGATTTTTGCCTTTTTATGCTTAAATATTACATTGCAACACATTAATTTCTATATCAAGCAGATATAGAAATCTGTTTGATATTGAGTAAATATGAAAGTGGTGTCAAAGGAGGATTTGATTCATGCAGAAAAAAAGGTATCAAAGTACAAGATGGACGCCTTAGTTATGCTTCGCTACCCACCACCAGCCATAATTCCTGCCATAACTGTAAAAATAGGAAATCATTTAAACAGAACCTGTCTGACAACATGAAGTAGGTTTTAAGTCACGACTCGATTCAGCTCGATTCATACTCAGAATCTCACAGACAGTCACTTTTTCACTCCCTACACCCAGAATTAATCTCCACACCTTGAAACATGTTTACTCTCCAGACTTTCCAGCAAAGGTTTTAAATGTGGATTTAGCGCATGACTTTCCGATAGTCTAGGTCAGGGGTGCTCATACTTTTTGAGACCAAGATCTACCTTTTCTCTCATCAGCCGGCTGAGATCTACCTCGTGAGACGAAGACATAAAAATTGTAAATTAAACTCTATTGACTTATTTTATATGCAAATATCCATCAGTTATCGCAGAAATAATAAAGTGATAGAAAACCTAATGCGGTTTCTCCCTCAGTGAGATTCTGACACTGGGAGCAGGTTACTGGTTTCTCAGTCAGAAGCTGGTTGCAAACTTGAGGCCAGCAGTTCTGGTAGATCTGAAATTTGGTTTTATATGGGAAACTACAGACTGATAGGAGGAACCAAAGGGCTCTGCAAAGGTAAAGATAAATCTTTAAAGGTACAGATAATTAAATTTGGGATTTAATTAATTTAATTTCACACAATTATCTCAGTAGAAGCCATTTGTTTGTGAAAACTTAATCAAATATTTTTGTCCTGTTTGATGTTTGTTGTGACGTTTACTGCCAAGTTTGTCGTCTATTGAACAGTCAGAAACTCCAGCGGCTGTGATGAACCACAGCGAAGGTAAACAAAGGTGAAACAACCTGAACTCAAAACCACTCGCACCTTTTTACTCTCCGTCTCACATTGTCGTTCAAGCACACCCGTTGCCGTGGCAACCGCCTGCGCACCGCAAGCCGAGCAGAGATTACGTTAAAAACATTCAGTCCGTTACGATATCAGGTTTCCAGGCTTGATATTTATTTATTGATTATTAATAAGCCTCATGAACACAGCGGTTGTTGATTAGCTAATTTAAAATCCTGATCTGCTAGTCAGTAGCTCTTTGAGTCCCTTTTTATTTGTTAATGGATCTGAAACGCACTGCATTGCGCGACACCTTGTTGAAACAATAATTACTGATCATTAATTTTTATATTATTATTCTTTAGTAAAGTTACAAACTTTTTGGATCTTGGTGAATATTTCTGATAAGCCTGTCAGAAGAGGAAGTGCGAGTTTCAGCTTCCTGGCGGCCTTCAGTTTGTCACCTGCTGCCGAGATCCACTCAAAACCTTCCCGCGATCGACCCGGTCAATTGCGATCGACGTATCGACCCTGGCATAGGTAAATCCATGAAACCACAAGGGGAAAGTCAGAAATTCATCATTACCAGGTGGCCACCATGTCTGCCATTTTCCTTTGGATATAAAACTATTACTATAATTAGACATATGTTGTCTTATCAGTTTTCAAAATATTTTATAGCAGTTTTTTTTACGCTTAATTAAATATTTAGAAAAAAAACACAAAACTTGTAAATGTTCATGCATTAAATTTGACCAAATTAGAAACATGAGGTTTTATTTTTCTCATGAAAGACTTCACGTCGAAAAACAAAAACATTGACACAGTTATTCTTCTGGTAGTTTCAGTTCAGAAAAGCATAAAACAATCTGGCATGGTTTAGCTGGTATCTCATGGTTTTTTGTGGTGCAGTGAATCATGAAATCATTTTAACTGTCAATGCTGCTCGTCGATAGATTTTTTTTTTTTTTTTAATCGCTCACCAAACAACACTGAGATAATCACTGATAGATTTACTTGAGAATTGTGGCACTTTTGGCGCTCCATCGTTTTTTTGGGGATGTTTGCTCCAAACCATTGTAATCAAAGCATGACAAAATACATCACTTCATTTCCTCTTAAAAAGAGAGAGAAAATACAGTTATTAATAATAATTTTAAAAAAAAATCTAATAAAATATTAAATGAATTAGGAATTAAAATCAAAAGCATTAAATCTCAGCCGACTCTTTCAGCCCATGATTTTCTATAACATATGGATTTGGGTCACATGCAAACGGTGCGATTTCATGATTTTTGTAGATCCTGACATGTTTGCAGCACCAGCAAAAGTGTTTGAAGGAGACGCTTCACTGAAACGGACTATGTCTGTCACTTGCATCGCCTCTCTGGAAGACAGATGAACCGCACAAGGAAAGCTAATATTTATTTCATAAATCAGACCAGGCTACTTACCCAAGTCGCGTTTTCTAATCTCTCGAGTTACAGTCGCTCCAATTTATTTACTGTAGCAAGGCAAAAATGGGGGGGAGAGGTCAAAGATTTAATAAAAATCCTCTTCTCTGACGAAAACCTCCCCACTGCTTGTTAAACCACCTGCTGCCACAGTGCCAGATTCCACGGGAGCTGAGAGCGGAGCGCGCAGAGCGAGAGCCCGGGATTGACGCACGCTTACTGTTTCAAAGCTTGGGGAGGGGGGAGAAGAAAAAAAAGGCTAATTGTGACAACATATGCCAGGGTTTTTCCTGCGTTCTGATATGCTCCCAATAGTTTGTTTCTTCAGTGTGTGAGTCCCGGCAGAAAGGATCAGATTCCCCATTGATCAGACCTGTGGCGCGTTGTGACGTGGAGTCCTGCCTTGTGCGTCATTTTTCTTAAAGGACATTCATTCACTGGCTGCTCTCAGCGATCCTGTTGAAGATTATTAACAAATAAATAAATAAAAACTTTACGTGTCATCATCACGTGCTAAATCATCAAATAATCATTTAATTCGTCCAGGTTGTGATGCTGAAATGATCAAAATGCAATACAGTGTTGGGCGTTGTATTTTAGCGACATAAATGCGCATGAAGACATGTTAAATGTAATGACCCGTCTCTCCTGATAGGATCTCAGTGCTTGTCTTAGTGATTTTTTTTTTTTTTTTTTTTCAATTTACATTTTACTTTTACTTCGGTGGAGTGTCAACCTGAAACTTCATTGTATTTCAGTTGGATTTTGGGTGATGGATAAACACAAAATTGATGGGGAAATTATACATAATTTTCACTTTTTTTATTTTATTTTATTTTTTTACAAATACTCATGAAAAGTCTGTTTGTCCATACTAAGACAGCAGGACACCTCCACAGTATCATTCTGCCACCACCAACTTTCACAGCAGGGATGCTGCGTTCAGGGTGAAGTAAAGTGTTAGTTTCCTGTGCTCCCGAAATGGCATTTGGTAAGCTGCAGATGCGACTGCGTTTGGCATTGTTTCACCAGTAGTTTCTCGCTGCCACTCTTACAAAAAGGCCAGATGTGTGAAGTGTTTGACTAGCAGTCGTCCTGGTAACAGATTCTCCCTCCGGAGTCGTGAGTCTCTGCAGCTTTTCCAGAGTTACCATGGCAGTCTTGGCTGCTTCTCTAATTTTTGCTCTCATTTCCTGGCGTGTCGGCCGCCATGTTAACTAATTAAGTGACTTGTGGTGGGCAAGTGGTTGCAAAATTTTAATTAAGGGGATTTTAGAGTAAAGGAAGCTCAGTGCATTTCTATGCCACATTTTTTGTATTTAAAAAGTAGAATGAAAAGCTTTTTATTTTGCAAAAATAGTGGATTTTGGTGGTTGTAATTTGACAGACTTTGAAACGATTCAAGGGGGGTGAATAACTTTTTAACACCCTGTCCGATTGACGTATAGATGAAGATCTTCAAAATCAGAAAGGTAAAAGTTATTGAAGTCGAGTCATATGAGAAAGTAGAACTGGATCAATCAAGACTGGAGGACGATAGAAGATTATGTTGCAAAATGAACCAAAGAAAAAGGATAGATGGAGAAGGTAAACTTTTCTAATGCTCACTGCATTACTGAGACAAGCAAGTCAATTATGCTCACAAAGACTTCGCAACTACCTTTAAGTGCTCTGTACATTATTTGTCAACATTGCTGTCGTATCGTCATAGATATAAGGTCATAGAATTTGTTAAATGCTATTAAGACTTGTGTTGAAACCATAAAGTTAATAAAAGACTTTTTAAGCAACAAACAGACCAGATGAGTCTGGGATGAATCAAAGGATAAATGCACTGCCTCTTGCTCAGTTAAAATTTGGTCGTTCAATAGGATAATGATCCCAAAACATGTTTCCAAATTAATGCAGAACTTTCTCAGCAGACTAAAAAGCAAAGTTTTCCCACGGCCAGCTCATTTGCCAGACATAAAGCAGAAAGGAAGGGAGCATAAGACAATACCCAGACATTCATCACCAGCCTGCGCCAAGAAGAATGGTCAGAGATGTGTCTTTCTCTAATGCCTCTGTATGTATATCTAGGAAGGCCCTGTATATAAAAGGTTAATAGACAAATATTGTCCTGGTGGCAAAAGAGGCTGAAATAGTAGCTGCTGGGGCACCAATAGTGTGGCACCAGTGATTTTGCTGAAACCAATTATTGTGTTTTTCTTCTAATGATGAATTTGTTTAAAGGGGCAGTATCGTGTACTTCCCACGCACAGAGTGTTATAGCACATCAAGTAACCATGTTACCTTCAGTTGTTATAAAAAAGCTCTAAATATCAACTATATCTTCAAAGAGAGCTGACTTTGTAATATGACACTTTGAAATTGCTCCTCTGTCTCTTTAAGAAACTCCTACTCTTTCAGACACTCCACCACCGGCCCGTCATCACAACGATGCTTCTCATTACGCTGTTTGCAACTCAGGAGAGTTGGACAGAGAAGTGGCTCATATGATGAGCACAGCAGACTCACAGTCCCACCAGGTGTTTGTTAACTACTGCTACCACTAGTCTGGAGGAGCATTATGGGAATAGGCTTTGTGAGAGCAAGTATTTAGAAATGGCTGCCACTGGGAATTCCTCCAACATGCATGAAAGAATCAAAGTAACACTCCAGGGATGTTAGCATCATAACATATAGCTCAAACAATCAATTTAACACAATCCCTCACTGCTTTTTGTTTCAAGTTTGTTTGTACATATCTTTGCCAGAGGTGCCATTAATATAAAAGGCTTGGTACATGAAACCAACAGAACACCAACACAAAAATAAACACAGAAACTGCAGTTTTGTAATTCAATGTATTCACATTACAACATCCACACTGGTTCAGTCTGTGACGAAGTCTATGATCTCCAAATATATTCACTGTATGATACATAATACCAATATAGGCACTTCCAGTAAGTCCGGCAATATTGAAGCTACAGTATAGTGTCTAAATTACAAAACGGTAAAAATAAATAATGTATATCTAAAAGAGTTTTTGTAGTTTTAAAATTTCTTCATCTGTACAGCATATATTGTACAAAACGGAGCATCGACCTGCACAGAGATTCATTAATTTACCTCCACAAATACTGTGAATTTGGACGTAGTCTTCCTTTAGTATAGTGTGGTAAGTGAAGAGTACTAGTGAGGAAAACAAAACAAACAAACAAAAAAAGCAAGTCATCGTTTCATTACGTGTCAGCTATATAAAAATACTCATTTCATTTTGTTTACATCGTTGTAAAGCTTGTTTGGTTCAAACGGTTACAATTATCTTACACGTGTGAATAATCATGACAATCAAACAAAAGCAATAACACTATAAAACAGATATAATGCTTCAATTCAAATGCAAATATTCGGAGGCAGGAAAATGCATATATCGCTCTGTCTCAAAATAAAGTGATGATGAACAAACGAACACCACAGACAGAGTCAGAATGCCTTCATGTCTGAGCTTTTGAAGCTGTGCAGCGAAAGCTCTGCTGCTTCGCTCGGCGAGGAAAAGGAAGTGTGCAGATCAAAGAGGAAGCACTCGGAGCGACATACTGCGGGAGCTTTGGAGGATAACTATCTGAGCGGAGCATGTGCAAGGAATTAAGAACTGCTTACTGCGTCTCTTCGACCTTCATCACCTCATGTGTTCCCACTAAAATCCCTCACCACAGCAGTACAACACTGGACAGTCACATTCAAAGGGCCAGTGGATCAATTGGAAAAAATACAAAATAAAACATTCTAATATAAAGATTTTCTAAGATTAAAAAGAAATGTGGCTTTTGTCTGTTTAGTGATGGTTGTGGCTCATTTGGAATGAAACAAATCAATAAAGCAGAAAAAAAAGAAAGAAATTAAAAGCAAAAAATTAAATCCTGCAAACAGAAAGATGCAAAGGGTTAGGCTGATTCAGTGGCTTCAAACAATCGCGACCTGATAAAAGGCTTGAGGGCAGAGATGTGTGATGCCAGACTAATCGGTAGGTCAGCCAATTATCAAGCCTATGTGTGGCCTCCATTCTGAGTAGCACCCACTGTGGCAGAGTCAGGACGGTAGCAAAGAGGCCATTGTTCATGGACTGCCTATTCAACACAGATAGCGTCATTGTGTGGTGAAAAAACATGTCGGCGCATAATCGACTGTGTGCTGTTATTAGTCCTGAAGGTACGTTAAATGGATTGAGGTTATGGGAGTAAATTGTGTGTGGAAACCTTTGCATCAAATCACTCAAAGAAAGGGGGTTCAAGCTTTGAAGTTTACGCTTTCCCACTGAACCACCCAACAATGGTCTGGCCTCATGCCTGACATCCCAACATGTACACACAGCTCCCATTGTGTGACCACCAGGGACCAGGGAATGCACAAAATTAATAGGCATTTTTGAAGCACTGCATTGCAAAAGGTTGGCATTGTGGTATTGAGACCCGTGAGCCCACTTGATGTGATGCTTTATGTTTCAGCCCCTGAAAAAGAGCAAAGCACTTAGCAGTAGATGGAGACGTTTCAAAAGAGAATTTAGCTGTAATCGACTGTCTTTATAAAGCTCATACTGTTTCTGTTCCCTCACAGAAAGGAAACGTGTCTAAAGCCAAACAAATGAGCATAAAATCAGCAGAGAGGTATTCTAAGAGTCTTTGGTAATGCTTTATTTGAAGGGGTGTGCATAAGACTGACATGACAACGTCATAAACATGACGCAACACCTGCTGTGAACATTAAGGAGACCTTATGAATGTTTGTGACTGCTGTCATGAAGTAAATAGTGACACTTTTAATGCAAAGTTGCTTTAAAAGTGTCATATTTGCATTAAAGTGTCACTATTTACTCAATACTGCAAAGTTTGCTCTTCTAATGGACTTTTAATGCTACTTGTAAAGCAACTTTGCATTAAAGGCATCGTTATTTACCGAATGACACTTCAGTCATAAACATAAGGACTCCTTCATGTTCATGACAGGTGTTGTGTCATTTTTATATCATGTCAGCCTTATGCACAGCCCTTCAAATAAAGTGTTACCAAATGTTTTTCCATTCAGCTTTAAAATGTGTTTTGCACCCAGATTATAGCTACAGATCTTCCACACAATGTAAAGCACAGTGCAATTTTGATCCCTAAACCAGTTTTTCTTTCATTAAGGAGGCTTGTTGTGGCTCCTTCTTTGTAAATAAAAAAAAAAAAAATTTTAAATGAGGGAAATGTTTCCAAAACTGATAGTCAAGGAGAAAAACTAAAATTTATGAATGTTTTTTTTTTTTTAAATTTCCTCAAAAGGATAGCTGAGGATTTCTTTTACATGAGATTCTGTTAAAAGGGTGAAGTGTTTCCTGATGTATTCATTCATCATAAATCCAGATTAACGGATGTTAAAGAGGAAAAGGCCAAAGCAGATTTCCATCGTCTTTGAATCACTTTAAATATTTCTATAAAAACATTTGTAGCACATTATCCGAATTTGTGCCAAAAGTGATGATATTAACTAGTTATAGCCTTTTAACAGAACTTCAATTAAATAATTGTATCCCCTCGCGGCTGCTGGTGGGAAACCATTTCTCCCAATACACATGTATCCGTGATTATCGCTACAACTAAATGATGTTTTATTCTTAATTTTTAAGGCTATGCAAATACCTGACATTTATTGCGGGGTTGGAGCAACAGAACCATGTGAGATTAGACAATAAAAACTATTCACCACATTGGTGGTGCTAAAACTAAAAGTCAGATGTTGTCCAAACATTTTTACACAAGATAGAGCGGTTTCTAATGAAGCTATTTTAAGAGACTACATGGTCTGTATGAGATTTCTTGGCTTTAGTCACACAGAATGTCCTTTGTCTGAGCTCTCTTCTGATTTTATTAACTTTAAGTAGAATTAAAACTTTGCTGCGTATGTTTGCTGCGAAGCTCTGACCAGCCTGGGTTTGTCAGCATGCCGTCTGCTGTGAACTGCAGGAGGATGAACGAGTCCCTGAGGAGAATCACACAGATTCACTGCACAGATGCACCGTCTTTAGTTGTTCTCTGCCCTTCAAAGACGTGTTTCGGAACAAACACACGCTTGTGTTTGTCTTTAGATGTGATACAGATGTAGTTTTCCTGAGGGTAACAACCAGTGTCAGTAAGATTTAGATGTTTTTTATATATATATAAAATTCAGCACCTTGAGTCCGATTACATAATTAATCTAAAAGATGAATGAAGCTGAAAGTACCTGTAAGTGAAATCTGAGAGACTTCAAAGAACTCCCATTCAAAAAGTGTAAACATCTCTAATCAAATAAAAAATGACAACTCCCATAAAACCTTCATTTCTTGTACTGGTCTTTAAGTTTTAAATCAAGAATTTAGGAACTTCATGTTCTCCTGCTGAAGTTTAATCACTAGATGACTTCCCAAAAACTGCTGAGCCATTTCTGAACACCAGTCCAGAAGAACGATCATGTACCATTTTCGTTTAAACTTTAGCTTTAGCTTGTTTTCCACCACAGCGGTCCCGGTGCTCACTCAGCACCAACTCTTTCTGTTCCCAGCTCCAAAACTCTGGCGCTGCCTCCGATAACTGACACACTTAATTGGGCCAAGTAAAAACTCCAAACTTACTTCAGGTGTCAGATCTAAACTTTGACATGAATCTGAGACTGTACAGGCCTTTGAACATCTCAAGTCACTCGTTCTCATTTTTCAGCTTTTAGTTTTGCTATCACGCATCATGGAGTCACATGTGAGTCAACACGATGCTTGCATTTCGCTCTCCATCGCTGTTGCAAACACGGTTTCACAATCTGCTGATCTATGTTGTGTGTGACAAACAAAAGGTCATTTTTGATGAGTTCTCTTTTAAAGGCTGTGTGTAAATTCACAACTGTAGATCAGAGAGCCACAGTTCTACATGACTTGTTTAAAACAATGTTTATCTCTTACGCTAAGGACATTGGGCATTTAATTGCAGGGGCACAGAAATAAATTATGTGACAAGCATAGTTTAAATTACTCGCTGCACTGTGGACCTCTACAGATTATTTTGTGACAAATAAGCAAAGCAGAATGAAGCTGGTTCTCTGGCTGTGGAAAACCGGAACTGAAACTGGTTCTGGAAACGCTTTGGTGAAAAAATCCCCCAAGGATTATTAATTACTGGCAACAATTTAGATCTTGTTTGTGACAACTCACTTAATTAAGAGATTGTTGTCCTGTCATTTTTTTCTCTAAAATTAAAAACAACAACAAAAAAAAACCAAAAATTTTTTTCTACAGAAAAAAAAAAAATCTGTAGAAAATATTTTTATTGGCATACAATTGCTGTCTTGTTTCAGGAATGTGTTGAGTTGTGCAGTATTTTTTTTCTATGATTAATATTTAATCTATTAATTATGGCCAAAAATTTCACTGAAATTTCTTGTTTTGTTTTTTTGCGTATTAAAAATGAGAAAAAATGTGATGTTAACCTGCATTGAATTCCAGTCCATGTTTTGTAGAATCTCTTTTCCCCAATTCCTCTTTCTCCATCCGGTAGGTTAAAGAACATCCATGAACAGCGATGTTTGAGTCTTGTCGGATATTCTCTTCCGGTTCGGATGCGTTTGAGTTAAACCCGTTTCGGTCTGGCTCTGGCTAGATTGTAACGGTTTAGTCCCAATCTTGAGAATACTGCTCTGCTATTCATCTTTTCATGGCTTCCTTAACTAATGGAGGAATAAAACGGCTCACAGCACGATGCTGCCACCATTATTTGTCGCACTGTGTGGCTGGGATTCAGGCTGGCTTTGAAGCATTTCTTTTCTCTCTCACAAATAGTGCTTTGAAGTTTTAATTACAAGTTTAACTTTGGTCTGACCGAAGCGAGTTTTGTCATTGTGGTAGAAAACAGATAAAGGCGTGTGAATACTCTTGACAGGCAATGCTGTAAAACAGTCGTGTCTTTGACATCAGGTTTACTGTAGTTTAAAGATGGAATAATCTGATTTTTTTTTTTCTCCCTCTGCCTGCTGGAGAACAAATGTGTACATTAGAGTAAAAACTGAGGAACACACAAATGCAGACGCATAGAGACGGTTCACAGCTGCCTCTGCGTTTCTGAGACGCATCTCCTCATGACGGCATTAAATACCTCATTTGGCAATAAACATCAAACATAATATTCATAAATATTTGACTTTGGGTCAAAGTGAGGGATTATTTCTGTCAAGAGGTGAAAGCAAGAAGATTATTCCTCGTGTGAATCGGTCCCTTTACAATCCATGTGTGGATAAAAAAAAAAAAAAAAAAAAAAACATAAACTAGCACAGTTTAAACCGAAAAAGATGAGTTACAATCAAAACACAAGCATGTGATGGTGATGTTTATATATAATCACATTCTGGAAATAATTCTGTATAAATTGGCAGCAGATTTCTGCAGTCCTGTGTGACCACACTTTGTTAAAACCTATGCAACTGCTTGTCTTCACTTCCTGACAGTAGCAAAATAGTCTGTATCCCAAAGTCCATGAATAATGCATTATTGCAACGTGGGAAAAGAAAAACCCATATAAATGTTTGGTAAAACCACATATTCAGATTAAATATGTAAAGCACAAGATTTCCCACCCTGTTTTTTTTTTTGTTGTTGTTGTTTTGTTTTTGTTTTTTTTTCTGTGTAGGCACGCGTTTCCCAAACATCTACAGTGTTGTGTCTAAGTAATGTGCTGGCAGAAACAGGAGTCAGTAGGATGAGGTCAAAAGGAGCATTTCTTTACATCCTTATCCTGACTGATGCTGCGTCTCTATCTGAGGGCGTCTGGAGTTGAGAGGTTTCACTGCAGTTCGCTGTCCTCTCCCTCCTCTGGAGTCTGAGAGTCGTCCCTGTCAGAGACGGGCCACTCTGCTTTCTCCGTCTCCTCCTTACAATGTTCTCCTTCCACCGGCTCTTCCCTGCTGCCCGACTCCTCCTCTTCTTCGTCGATAGCCAGAATCGGCTCAGCGACTTTGTTTAAGTGGGCGGACTCCGTTCCCTGCTCCTCGTTCTGCGATTCGTCTTCTATCACTTTCTTCCACATCTTGTGATTTTCCAGCAGGTGCTGCGTGATCTGGCAGAAAACTTTCCTCCTTTTCTTGGGAGCTGCTTTCTCTGGATGAAAAAAAAAAAGGAAAGTACTTTATTTTAGTGTTATTCGTACTTTTTCTTTTTTAGGATAACCAACATGCCTCTTATCAAGGATATGTGTTTCTATTGCAGACCAACATTATTTTATTGGTCAAAATTATTTGTAAGTGAAAGTAACTGGACACAAGGTTTTTGTGACATGTTTGTGTATTTAACCCCCCTGAGTAAATAAATAACTAAGCATGAAAAAAGTCATAAACGATCTCATTAATAGTTTGAAAACAGTAAAGGATGTAAAGATGTGGACCAATGTACAAATTCAACAATGAGGTATTTCTAAAGAGAATACAGTACAAAAGATGAGAGTGCTCCATCTTTAAGATCTTATTAAAGGGATCTTTAGCAATAATTCTCTGAGGTTTATGGAGCTTGCGTGGTTAATTGTCTTTTATAGAACTTTGCATTTTTTCCTAACTTTTAGTTCTGCATGTGACATTTTTGAGAGACGTGTTTGTTACACTAATAAGTCTCTTAATAGTCTCTAACTTAGGTCTAAAACTCTCTTAAGGCCTTAAATTAGCTTAGTTGGTGTTTCTGTAATGTCTGTGGAGATCATAGTGAAAATCATATTTTGCAAGGTTTCTTAGTTTCCTTAGTAACTCATTAATGTTAGCCATTATTCACTGAAGCAGAAAGAGATGAGATTTACTTTTAAAATGAAAAATGTTACTTTTATGTTACATAACTCTGACCCATCAAATATTTATGAAGAAAGGCTCTTATTTTTAAGAACGGTACCAGTCTCCTGCGTGCACACATGAGAAAGTTTAGCTAGGGAAGCAACTTTTAGTTAGACGTCCAGCCACTAAAATACACTACTAGAAAAATATGTGTATTTCTCAAATTTCTTAATCTTTTTTTACTTTATCTCTAAAAATACAAAAGATAAGACACAAAAAATGAAAACATGATCAGCAGGAGCAAAATGGGAGCATAATGAAGTGCAATCCAGCTGGATGTGCTGACTCGGATGAATCTCTAGTAACAAATGAAAATTCAAACAATGCGTGTTGCATAGAGGAGTGATTTTATCTCTAGTAAATTACACTTAGCTACCTGATGGATGTAGGTCAAGTCTAGGCCTTCTGGGTTTTCTGCTTGTTGCCAATTACAGCTATCTTCTGGGAATAAATATCAATCAGTGTTACTGCGACTGAGTTATCAAGATCTTTCAGTCTTAGCAGAATGAAAGAGGGTGAATTATGACAAAAGTTATATTAAATACTTCTTTATGTGTTGCAAATCACCAAAGCAGGTTTTATTTGCAGAGTTTAGTTGAATAAATATCAATTGTGCTGGATAAATAAATCTGAAGGTCAAGAACAAAAACTGGCTCCATGACCGGAGTTAATTTGCATCCTGAGGGAATGATTTTCTAAAAGAAAAAAAAAAAATGGCAGCCGTATTTTATGATTATTTTAAGGTTCCAGTTGTGTCTTGTTTTTACTTTGACTCGGATCCCTCGTACTTACGCGACGCGTCAGAGCAGGTGGATCCGTCTTCATCTGCCTCCTCGCTTTCAGCGATCTCTGGCTCCTCCTCCTCGGGCTCTGGCTCCACCCACCGTCCGGGTATGAGGCCAGCCGAGTCATAGGAGTTGCAGAGCGGTCCGACGATGTGCGTGATGAACGATTCCTGAAGCTTGGCCAGCTGCGGTGCTGCTCGGTCCATGAAGGGGCTGACAGGAAGCCCCAGGCTGGACTCCTCATCGCCCTACATACAGCAGGAGCCACAAAATGATACAAACCAAAAGGAAGAACAAGAACTGAGATACAGCATTAGCTGATTCTGATTGGTCATCTACAGACCCATTCAATTAAATAAAATATTCCTGATTAAGTTCCTTTCTTTTGGGAAACACAGACAGGCGTTTAAAAGTCTTTATTTCTGTTGATTGTGATGACATTTCCGCTTAAGGTTAAATGAAAACATGACATTTAAATTTAGATCATTACATCATACAAATAAGGAAACATATTAAATACAGAAACATGAGCTTCATGAAAAGATATCTGCTTGTCATTTTCAAAAGGTACTTTTAATCTGACAAACGGGCCTCATCTGCAGATCCTAATTTAATGAATATGACTGAATATCACATACTAGATGTTTAATTTGCTTAGTTACTTCTACTGAACAATAACAGAAGCAACTTATAGTTTTGGGGGTGGGGGTTTGTACTTTTACACTTCAAATAATCTCTGAAATTAATTAAGAACCCTACAAAAAGTGATTTCCATGACATCTGCAGAGATAAAAGTGAAAACATCTCCTTTAAAGTTTTCTGGTTTTACTAGCTTGTCACCTTTGGATTAGGAAAAAAATGGGTCAAATTCTTTTAGTGTTGGATTTTTTCTCCTCCCCAACTCAATGTATAAAATGTAAGATTGGATTAGTAAAATCAGCGCAACATCCCCTGAATTCATTTCATGCTTTTTGTTTGTTTGTTTTTTTGTTTTGTTTTTTACATCCTTTACGTTATTTTGTTCATGTTGTAGCGCTTTTGTAATTTGTAATTGTGCTTTCAATTTGCTGGAGTGGTTTGCACCTCAGGGCCACCGTAATAATCAGACAGGAAAGGAGGCAAACAGTGAAGGGTCATGGAGCAAAAGACCTGATCAAGGACAAATTGTCTCTGCAGAGGAGACCCGCAGGGACTCACTGCAGCTCCACTGGCAGATTTTTAAGTGTATGATATGCTGACATGCTTGGGCACAAGGACAAAGCAGCAATAAAAACTTCAAAATATCCTTAGGAAACTAACAGAGCTCGTGATTAATGACACTTTAATTGATAAGGTACGTCCAGGAAACAAATAAATAAAAAATTAAAAGCTTGAACTTTAGTCCTGGACCTCATCAGCTGGTAAAGTTGGTGTCACATTTTGGGGAAGGAAGTGAATTGCTATCGGTTTATAATATTGGAGATTGTGAAGTGCATTCAGCCATCTCTGTCAGGTGCCTTGAAGAGACCACCTTCGTGCACCACTTTGTCACAGAAAGGCTTTTCTCCTGTTTGACCTTTGCTCTCTGTGGCGGTCTAGTCAGTATGTACGCATTAAACCATCGTATTAAAGCAGCAGTGCCTGAGCAATTAACAGAGAAGGAGGAATTCAGTGCCAAGACTGCATACCATCCTAACAAATGATTGTGAGTGGAAATAAGCTGTGGTCATAACTAGGTTATGTTTGTTACTGCAACTCCATTCAAAATGAGGCCACAACTACCGTACAGATAATTATGCAACACTCCTACAGTTTGAGTCGACATGCTTACAGCTAAAAATCAGGAAAAAAAAGGAACTGTCAAAATGGGTGGACAAAAAATTGCTCTCTGATGCAACAATATCATTTGTATACCAGAGCCGTTGCTAGCCATTCAGGCGCCCTAAGAGCAGATGGCACCCAAATGTTAAAGTCTAGCATCTTATTGTTTATGCACAAGCTTTGTTAACCGTAGCCCCACTTGCTGATCCTGCTGTCATTTGGCTAAGTACTTTATCATGTACTTTACATATTTACATTATTTACATAACTATTTATATTATGTAAATAATTATTTACATTATGTAAATAATTTATATTATTTACATAATGTAAATATGTAAATCATATTTACATTACCTACTGCAAGTATTTGTTTCAGGGTTTTTTGTTGTGTTTTGCTTGTTTAAAGAAAAAAACATTAGTAAAGTGTTTCTTCTGCCTGAATCTGGTATTTTGTAATCAGGTTATCTGTTTGTGAACATTAAAAGAAAAAAAAAAAAGAAATTCTTGGACGTTTTCTTACAATTTAACCTTATTTTCCCTCAACAACCACATATTAATTTTTGTTGATCTATCACTTAAAAACTCAAATAGAATAAATTGAAGATAGATTTTGCAGAACGACGTCGCGGCTCATGGTGCTGCAGCGGCGTCTTTAATCGCTTCGTTCCCACAAGCATCGCAGTCTGGCTGAGAGTTTCCCCACCTGTTCGTAGAACTCGTTGACAATACCCTCGGTCCACTGCAGATGCAGATCCTTGCACTTTAAAGGCCCGTTGATGTCTGCCAGCTTAATGCTCATCTGGCACACCAGAAGCCTGTCGTTCTCATTAGACCAGTCAATACCCGTTGACGGATCATCGCCCACCTGAGGGAACAATTAAAGGCCAGTCGGTTTTTCTCACATCTAAAAACGAAGAATTTAATGAGCAGCATGTGAAATGTTAGAAATGTGTAATAGTTTCCTCTTTTCACTTCCAGTATTTAAAAAAAAAACAACTTAGGAAAAAAAGAAGAAAATATTCAAGTGGCTAAGATAACAGCAATTTAAACTAATGAAAGTTTGTTCTTTGCAATAAATTACCTAAAGTAGTGTATGTTAATTTTTTTAGATATACCTAAAGATGGATATTGAGAAAAAGTTTATAGCTCTAATAAGATTTTCCAGAAAAATAATACGTATTTCATTATACTTAATATATACATTAAGTATATTATACTTAATGTAAATCATTTAAGAGTTTATCTTTCGTGGTACCTTGGCATTGAACTCAGCCAGGAAGTCGAAGTGCTTCTTGAGGTCCGTTGCCAGGATGGCCTCGATGACCAGGAACCTGAAGCGTTTGAACTCCACGTGGTCCAGGTTGACCAGGAAGTTGTAGTCCGGGTGAGACATGAAGAGGTTCCAGGCAGAGGCGGCGTGGTGATTTTCCAGGACCGAGCGATCGTTGTAGAGCACCGCCTGCAAACAGCCAAACTCTCCGCATGAGTGTGTGCAAGCAGGACTGTAACGTTGCTCCCTAAAATCTCCTGGAACCGCCTAGAGATGAGAGGGTTAAACAGATTCAGCTATCCGGGGCTCTATTAGATCAAAGCCCTTCACGATGAGGGCTGATGGGGGAGCTGTTCTCTATTCCCGGCCCTGAGACTCTTGCTTTTTCCTGGAACTTCACCCAACAAACTTTTTGGCTAATTTGTTTTACTGAGAGGTTTTACTGTCCTAACGTCAAGAAAGTTGAAAGTGAGTTAAAAGCGCTGATCCTTTTTATATGTGTTAGAAAACCTGATCAAATTGTTTGCTTTATGGATCACAGAGTTAGTTTTTTTTTTTTTTTTTGGCTTCTGAGTAGATTTGTTTATATAAAAGCCACCTTATGCAAACAGATACATTTATTCTATTAATCGCCCTATTAAATAAATGTGATTAATAAACTGCTAATATTGTTAAAGTTGCAGGAGTAGGAAAAATGTCACAAAAAGGTGTTAAACTAAAGCTGCATCACTACTGGCAGAAAAAAAAGTGTCTGACATGTAACTTTAACGAGGACATTTTGGGGCGAACACTGTTTTAGGTTTTCACAATGAGCCAGAATGTGTGGCTTTAAATTCCTGGCTACTGGACGACATCGCCTGTAATGGTTAACGTCTTCAGCCAGAACTGTAGCACATGGAACAAATGAACGTTTCCAAAGCATTTCTCAAAAACAATGAAAAACATTTTCTTGGAAGAGGACATAAATGAGCAAGTATCCACATTTAAGACCTTTTAAACCTTATACTCAAAAGTGGGTCCATCTCAGATGCTTTGAGGCCTCAGTTCAAATGAAAAACCTATGGAAGTGACAGAACTGAAGAACTGAAGGTATATCAATACACAATAACAATATACAATTATCTCTAAGTCAGGCTAATATCTACTTCTTCTAATCTAAGTTTTGATGTCACATTTTTATTGCTCTGCTATCAAGAATGTTGACACAGAAGTTGGTTAAACATTGATTTAGTTTGTAGCTCTTGGAAAACCTGATCAGTTTCAGATCATTTAAGACTCTGTTACTTGTAAGTCACAACATTATAAATATATATCATGTAAATAAATTGCCCCATGTTTTGGTGTTTGTTGTAAACTGTGGATTTATTTTCCTAAAGGTGTGGCTCCAGGCTTAAATTAGTTGCAAAAACTGAGGAAAGTAGAAAAGCGGAGGATGTGATGTCATCCGTTTCAGGCAGGCGAGGCTACGAGGCAATAAAAAATAAACAGTAAAATATGTTAAAGAGGTGAATTATTTGGGGACAACCCAAACTCATGTCAACAGCAACTAATAACTTCTTAGAAAAGAAAGCCTGGTTTTCTGAAAAACAAAATGAAACAATTGCAAGCAGTCCAGGCAGATTCTCCAGGAAATCTGCACACTTGCTGTTTGAATCTGCTTTTCTTTGCAGCTCACCGGCGAAAATGTTTGCCTGACCTTTCTGGTAATGAAGATATCAGAAAGGTCACACAAACAAATTTCCACATTTGCCGATTCAAACGAGAGAGTGGTTCTGGTGGACTTCGGGAGCAAAGTACCTGAGGGGCGCTGGTGGCCACGAGGAAAGCATTCGTTCTCCCAGGGTGATCGTAGTCATGCATTGCAGCAGCTACGTAAAGTGCCATCAGCTCCAGAGCGGGGATGAGGCCAGACAGGCAGCCATATCCATCTTCTAACACAGTGTAGGTCTTTGAAACCAGGAAGCCCATGTGACTGTGTGTTATCCCACTGTCAGAGTCTGACCACAGGGAAGAGACAAAGCGAGGGGGTTTCGGATCAGGATGGCAGAGTTTACACACAACATTCATACATAGGTTCATCTACATGTGCCAGTGATGCACGCCGGAGAGCATGTGCACAGATACACGCACGGATGTTTTAATCGACTTATGTGTGGATCAAAGGGATGGTCCTGGTGAGGCATACAAACAAGGTTTTGAAATATTGGTGAGAGGGAACTCGTAATTTGCCAGCAATTTCATGCTGTCCTAGACTTCAAATACAGAAAAACATGCCAAAAGCTTGACTGAAGCTGGATGTTCTCACACTGATGAGATGGCTTAGGATCAAGGCACATGGAACAACCCTCCGAAAAACCGTCTATACCCAAAATTTCTTATCCAATACAAAACTTATAATTAAATTAAATAATCAAAAAAGAAGCTCATTTCCTTTTGTTTGCACTTATAGGTACTGATAAAGTGGTGCATACCCGAGTCACTGGCTGAGCTGTGATCATTCATGAGGCTGGGTAGACCAGGCACAGGCTGCGTGGTGAGGTACCAGACCGCATGAAGCACATCTGTGGCGTGGATCCTGTTGTGATCTGATCCAGAGGAGAAAGCATACTTTTTCCAAATTAAATCGCTTTCCACCAGGGCGCACTGTTGAGCCGTTCAGGTTTCTCAAAGCGACACAGAGTATTGTGTCTTGTATTGTGCTTTACGCCGCAGAATGAATAAAACTGGAGGGAGTGCATTTTCATCTAGTGGCTGTTTGTTTTTTTTTTTGTTTTTTTTTTGTTGTTTTTAACAACTGCAACAAAAGCTGACAGGAAAACGGCGTGAATGAAACCATGACCAGCTGAGAGACATTTAAACTTACATGGTATGTCTCTGTAGCCGCTCTCCAGAGCGTGGAAGTAGTTCATAAACTCTTTAACGGGGATTTTAAAGGTCTCGAAGAGGCCAGTGTCCTCGAAGAGCCTGTAAGACACCTGCAACACAAAATGTTCTGTGAAAACCACCATCAGTGGTAATGATCAGACAAATAAAGTTTATTACAATACTTGCGATTGCAGTCAATTGTGTCATCCAGCCGAATAGCTGTAAACCACTTCATGTCTCACTTCATTTATCTGTCTTATGCTACCGTGGCTCACTTTTGTAACCTTACATTTTTGCTTTTTGTTGTATCTCTGGTGAAAAATAAAGATATTTTCTATTCTATTCTTGTCTATTCTATTGTTTTCTACAAAGTATTCAGCTGAAACATCAGAAAATAATGCTTTTATTTTTCTTTTTGTGTTCTTGGTCATTATCTCGTGGTAGCTTTTGCTCCTACGAGCCTTTGGGACAAAAACAGTCAAACATGAAAATATAATTATACTCCCACCTTTGTGGATGGCTAAGAGGAATACACGTTTACTGCAGAGCACCAGTCAGGTTTGCACAGCATTGGTCTCATATGATCAATGCTCTTACAAATGTATAGCTACTCCTAAAATGTTGTTCAGCAAAGTTTCCTTATGAAGAAGATTGCTTTTTTCTCCCTTACAAATCATCCAGAGACCTTTGCATGATGCAGACTCCTTCGGAGCGATCCCAGACACGCTGTTTTTAATGACAAACCTCGAGCCAAGTCTGAAGCACCTGGCAGACAGTTGTTCATTTGGAGAAAGAAGTTCTCTCCTCGTACATCATCGTGAGAGAACAACAACTGTGGATCTGTGGGATTTAGTGTTCATCCCATGTCCTATAAACATGTTCTTATTTATTAATGAGGCTGCGCTTTTCATTTGTCTTAAATGTTCACTGGAGGAGTGAAACTGTTCCATTGGTAATGTAACAGTTGTTGCTTTATAAAGACAAAAATAAAGTCTTTAACTGTGTTGGAGTTTTGTTAATGTCCTTAATAGGAAGTGAGGATTGCAGTAATTCATGTTGGATCTTACTTCTTCGTGTTTTTTTAATGTTCTCACCTGACTAAGGATCCTCCCACATTTTCCATTTGTCTTCTCCATTAGCGTGAAAATAGGAAAGTTCCAATTATTTAATTGACTCATTAAAGGCTCCAGGTCGTCCATTACTAATGGCTCTTGTGCCAGAATGGGTTTGTCCTGTACAAATAACACACAATGAAAATGTTTTAAAGAACACGTTTCTCAATGGCACAAACCATATTCACGTACACTGGATCTGAAAAGTATGCACATTTATAGTAAAATCATTTTTGTGTTGTTAAATGTCGGAAAATTTAAATATTTTTTACCAACTTCAGTGGATAAATAAAAGCAAACATTTAAAAATAAAGGGAAACAGCTTTTAAAAAAATAAGTTGTAATAACCTGCAACAAAAATCTCTCACTGTACAAAGCAACAATTCACAGCATTTTATGTCTATCATGATACGGTAAAGACAATAATTGGAGAACATATGTGGAACAGTAGCATTATATAACTGGACTTTTCTCTATCATTTGTAGACTAAACATAATCTGATGTGGGAAATCTGACTCTGACAGAATGGAAGAAACTGCAGGATTTTCTGGTTGCTCCTGTTTACTGGTTACATCAGTCTCCTGTAATTTCCATGTGTTTGGACTCAGGAGTCGTGTTGACAGACAGAACTCCTTCCTTCTCAAAAGAACTCACAGATCTGGCAGAAATATCTCCCAAGCCAAACGGAAGACAGTTGCACGGTCTAATAAAACCAAACTGGAACATGTGGCCACAGCGCATCACCAAAACTTCACCACATCCATCGCAGAAGATGGCGGTGGATGGCGATGTTGTTCTTCAGATGGAAGAAGACGTTTGTAAAAGTGCAGGAAGTCTTAAGAGAACTTAAGAAGCTCTTAAAATCAACATCGCTGTCTTAGCTGCCATTTTTACAGGGGGTGTGCAGACCTTTTTCTTTCCCACTGCGTTTCCACATCGTACGGCTTCCTAGAGACGTTTTTGAACGCGTGTGCCTTGGCTCACCTCAGGAGGTATTAGTGCGTGGAGGATGACATTCTGCGAGGGTTTTTTCCCCTTTTCTGTGTCCTCCTCTGTTTGTGCTACATCACTGCTGTCACTGTGGTTGGCTTCATGGGTGCTGTCGTAGTCTGATGACACAACCACAGGGTCCTCTGTCAATACAGAAAAACAAAGAGACGTCGGATTGCTGCAAAACCCGTGACACGCTGTAATCAACTCACCTTCCTCACAGAGACCTCTGTTCATCAGCTGGCATTACATAACCAGCCGAACTGGCCTGTGTTGGTATGTATCTAATCTGACTCTGAACTGGATAATTCAACTTTATTTGAATAAGTTTGATTTAAACTGAACTTGGCCCTATTGGATCTGCTTACCTTGTGCTTTGAGATGACTTTTGTGGTGAACTAGAGTCATGAAAACAAATAAAGCTGACTGAACTGCATTCATATCCACACTAAACTAGACTATTGTTTAGTAAAGATTAAAACCCCATTAATGCATTTTAATGGGGATTTTACTCTTAAAATACACTCAAACAGATCTGATACATTTTCTATTGACTACTATTTTATGTTTATATTGAGCATCTTGTGCAGTTCTTTAATAAATTAACCAATAAAGCAGGAAGTCATTTTATTTAAAAGCTCTCAGAGTTGAAGAATTCACTTGGCTTGAAATACCTTTCTCGTAATAAAAGACTAAAAGTTAAAGAAAACGATTTACACAGAAACATGAATCTTTGTAGATGTCAGAAATGAAGGTCCACTTTCTCATGAAACAACAACAAAGGGAATTTGCTTGGGTTTTCCACGATTGTCGTAAAAATGCCTGCATCTCCTTTATCTGACGCAGGAAAGATGCTGAACACGCCCCTCTGTTATGCCCCTACCTGTTCGCGGTATCCTCTCTCCCTTGTCTATAGAGCCCTCTCCGTGGGTCAGTCTGATGTACGGTCTCCCACAACTGCAGAAAAGAAGGTTACACACAAACATCAAACGAATCTTTATTTACTCTGCTGCATATTTATAATACAACAGAGATTTAGCTACTATCTGTGAACTTCTTTAGTGCATATGGCCCAAGTGGAAAGAAAATCATGGTTGTTTTCCAAAATTTTTTTTTACAATAAAAAGCCTGGAAAGGTGTCATGTATTTGAATTTAGCCTCAATGAGTCACTACTTCTTTCCCTGCTTTGGTAACTTTTGGGTCTGTTCTTTTGGGTCCGTCCCAACCAGCTCTGCACATCTGAGGACTGCAGTTTTTGTCCGTTCTTGTTAGCACATTAGAACAAGCTAAAACAATTAAGTTTTGCAGTAGTGCTTGAATTGGACTTAGGTGTATAATTTTCACATGAGAATTCCCTTGTGCACAAACATTTCTATTTCAGCTCAGGCTGTATTTTTGAGGTTGTCATCCGGCTGAATATTGAACAACAGGCAAAATCTAAGGTTTTTTTTTTTTCAGCAGCAATTGTTTTCTCTCCTTGTCTCTGCTGAAGTACGGCAACCCCACAGCATATCGTTGCCGCCATATTCTCCTCAGATTTATCCCTGATCTTCCTGGTGCGTTACTTATTGTTAGAAACATTGTTAGTATGCTAGTTGTGACTGAGAGTATAAAAGACAAATCTGACAACATTGAATAAAATGAAACTTGATGCAGTGAATACCATAACACAAGGTTTTGATGTAAATGTTTAAATATCAAATTAACAACAAAACAAAATGGATCAGTGATAGTAGAGCATGTTCCATCTGGCCGTCTGTGGCTGAGCCAAAAGAGCAAAAACGATGCCACTTAGTAGTCAGGCTTTGATAACTAACCGCAGAAGCTGTCAAGTAAACTAACTGGGATTCCAGCACCGCTCGACATTTACAGATGCTCCAAGAAAACGACAATTAATTAGTGTAATTAATGCAGGCATTAACATGAAAACGATGAGAATAAACAACCAAACAAATCTGAAGCATTCGCCGGTGCTGGCTTTGTTATGAATGCCTCATTAGCAGACATGCCCGCTCTATTTGTTATTTACGGCAGAGCAACTTCAGCCACATGAGCAACCTACAGCAAGCCACGAACTTGCAGACGGATGAAAACCGTCACCAGCGTCGAGTTAAAACGTAAATCAAACGGCAAGTGTCGCACGTTTTGAAAGAGGAATGTTGACACTGCAGGGGGCCTCAACGCTTTCCTGTGTGTCTCTGCTGAGGCTACCGTCAGGCTGCAGGTGGTTTCAATTAAAATACCTCAACCTAAATGTTGTAAAACATTCCTCCTGAGCTAAGGAAATGCCTGCCGTTAGAGTGTTGTGTCACAGGGAGCACAAAGGCCCGCAGTGTGTCTATCTCCTCCTGATAAAGTGTTTCTGGAAGACTTTCGGGCCAAACCCACCCACTATATTGGACCCGGGGCTCTAACAAGGAGCATACTGTTGTGTTTGCATGGTCAGGCCGGACCACTGCGTCTAATACATCACAGGTGTGGAATATAAAATAGTTAGATAGTTTGGCGGGTGAACAGTTAGAACATTATTGTCAGGGGAGCAAGAGTCCGCGTCGGCCGCAGAGCCGTTTGGCCTGAAAGTTTTAGCTTTAATGAAAGCTGAAGAACTGGCAGACACTTTTGCCGTTCTGCTAATGCAGCAGAACAACCTTGAGTTCTGACACCAAGCCTCCAGCACAAAATGTAAATAAGGAGGCTGGCTGTTTCCACTCGCACAGTCTGTCAGTCAAGTGTCAAGTCACTCTGCTTTTATCGCTGAAAAACTGGAGCAGTTACAGTGGTTGGAGCTGCAGTTACAGTAATTTAACTGTCTCAGTGGGACGTCTGCAAACATTGTAAAAACATAACACACATTCCAGTATGCATAAGCCGAAAGCCCGTCTGCTAGAAATAACATTTATCAGCATCGTAAGAATGTGTTTGAGGGGAGAATGGATGAAGGAATGCGTTGCTTCCCAATTTACAGTGCGCACGCTCTGCATTCACCTGTAAATCTGCACACCGTTTTTATCCCACTGTCCAACTTTAAATCAAACAAACTTTTCCTTTTATACGTCAAGTGTGATCACCAAAGTAATTTCAAACAGCTAAATGCCAGAATAAGGAAATGTTGAGTCATTCTTAAGGTAACCGGTTTGATGAGATGCTCAGTCTTTGACCAATTTGTGCTCAAGCTTTAACTTGGTGGTTGATGTCGCTTCAGTATTTCCACATGATGCCAACTTTTTTCTCTGAAGTGTCTCTCCAGTGTGCTGCAACATGATGTCACTGCCATTGTACTGAAGATCTTGGATGTTGTCCTTCGACCTACAGGAGTCCTGCTGCTTCCTCCACATGTAACAATCGTCGTTAAAGCCAAACACCTTCATTTTAGTTTCAACAGATGCATCTCCGAAAATTAGATTTGCCACTTCGAAACTAGAATCGTTCATTTTTGTGACCTTTCAGCCCGTGTTGGTTCGTTAGACTGAAAAATGTTACTTCTTACGAGCTTTCGAGAGAATTTTCACAGGGGCTTTTGGTTTTGGACAGAGGATGATTTGCACGTTTTGTACCTCAACAGGTCGATCGCTAGCGCAAAGAACGTCATGATCCGGAGCAACAGACAAACGTCGGACTTTAAGGCATTCGGAGATGTCACCCGAGAACGAACCAGACTTTTTCTCCTAATATCATGACTGTTTTTTTTTTTGTTTGTTGTTTTGTTGTTTTTTTGGTTTTTTTTTTTTTTGCTTTATTTGATACAAGGAAGCAAAGGACTTGTGTTGTTGTGAATTAGATGCTTTGCATCATCTTTCTTGCCAACTAAAAGGCTTATTTATATTAGTAAATATAAAAGATAATCATAAACTATATAAAAACACAAGTCTCTCTCTCGTTATTCTATCTTTTAGCAAATATATATAACAATGCCAATCCTAATTGACCTAAAACAAAAAGTTTCATCTGCAATGAATTTTGTCCAAGCCAGACTGTAAGAAAAGAAAAAATAAAACATTTATTTTTTGCTGCGGTTTCAACCCATTCATTTTATTTTCAAGAAAACTATGTGTTAATTTGCTTCTTGCTCTAATTGGGATTTTTTTTTTTTAGACATAAAAGTTTTGGCTGCAGACTCCAGCTGCAAACTCCAGCTGGCCTCTGCTTGCTCCCTCTTCTGTTGCATTTTACTCCCAGATTTCAGGCGGCCTTCCTCGCAGCAGGTTGACAGATTATCTTTGGTTCAGAGCCCAAACGGACATTGTCCAAGCCACGATAAACACGGCAGCCATTATTTCTGCTTCCAGTAATCTACCTACTCTTGAGCTAGATGACGCGAAGAAGATAACAGCGCCGTGGCTCAGACCGAGGCAAATGGGAGGTATCGCTCGCTCCCTTTTTAACAAGCACTGTCCGATAACAAGCCGATGTTGCTGCTTTTGAAGTCGGTGTTGTTCCTGCACGTCACTAAAGGCTGACGGGATGGAAAAAAGTGTGCAGGAAAGGAGACGCTTAATGTCCTAATTAAGATCGCGCAGATTTGATGAGGAGTAGAGAACGGGGGAATTGAAACCATGTGTTCATTTTTTTTTTTCTTTCTCCTTCCTCCAAAACCTCCCCTTCATGTGTTCTCCTCGTCCGTGTTTTCCCGTTTTCTCTCTAAGGAGACATGAGGACAGATTATTCCTTTGCCCCGTTTGATCTCTAAAGAGATTTATATATATATATATATATATATATATATATATATATATATATATATATATATATATATTATATATATATATATATAACAATTCTTGGCCAGACGAACTGAAAAAAGGCCGTACATAACTATGGGCGTGTAAAAGCTTAGCTTGAGAATTTGTGGGGGTTGTCGATTAATCAGTAATCAGGAACAAGCTGTTTTTAGAAGGCACTGGACATGTTTAACAGCAGTTTATTTTAATACAGAACCACCTTTTTTTATTTTTTTTTCTTTGCTCTTCATTTTTGGCACCTTAAGAACATCCAGCCGGCTGAAAATCAGCTGAAGAGCAGCTGACGAAGAAATTTCAGTAAACCAAACCGAGAGTCGCTCAGTACACTTGAAACGCTCCATAACCTGCACCAGAAGCAGCAGCTGCGACAGATCGTCCAGGCACCAGCGTGAGAGCGCTGGTGTGTGTGTGTGTGTGTGTGTGTTAATTGAGGGGGTTGTGGTGACTGGGGGAAAAGCCCAGGTGTTTGTTTACACTCTCACCACCATAAGTGGGTATAGCTGAGGCCCTCTGCTGGGCTGAGTGACTGTTTGGGTCCAGGGGACAGAGCTTTGTGTACAGAGTCAGCTCGCTGTGCCTGCGTTTACAGATGTTGCTTCATTATCACGCTGTCTGTGCGCAAACAGAACCAAACCAGACACAGACAGAAGCAGCCCACACAGTTTTTTATTTATTTACTTTTTTAATTATTTTTTTTTATAGCTGAAGACTCTTGAGAAAAAAAAAAAAAAAAGGTGGGGGGGGGGGGTGTAGAAAACAACCCAGTAAACAAAATGACGTCAGATGAAACCCTGTGGACTCATCCTGAGGAGACTCTTACAGGAGCAACGGGGAGTTTGTCAACTCTTAATCTGGGTTGTATTCTTGCTTTGTTTCAGTAATTCTTTTACCAGCAGTAAATGTAAAGAATTATGACCTAGTCAGACTTTATAGTTGCTGGGAAAATGCATTAAATCATAACCCTAAAAAAAATCAATAATAAAAAAAAATCACATTAGTCTATGCCTGATTTTTATTTTATTTTTTCTTGATGTCTCATTTCCAAACTCCAGGCAACAATCTGATGATTAATCAGTAATTGCCTCTTTAAGATGGATTTTTAAGGTTCTGGGGGCTTGGCGCGCAGCTTATATTTCCATCCTAGCATTTCCAAATGTCTGAAGCAAATTGCTCACCGAGAGGCGGAATAACAATTGCAAATATAAGATAGAGAAAACTCTGAACACAGAAACAGGCAACGCAAAAGTGAGAAAGCTGCAGCTTAGATAAATTGTTCCTGAATGGAGAGAAAGAGAGAGAGACTATCTGTAAATTGAATATTCCAATGTGTTGTAATGTCTTAGAAAAGGTGAGACAAAGCAGGATAGTTTCTTGAGTAACAGCATGTTTTCAGTCATTTCATTCAACCACATTTAAAAAAAAAAAAAAAGCAAAAAGCTTGTTTTTACCCAAATGAAACACAAACAGAAAACCAAGTTGCCAAACAGCTCTGATCTGTCACCACACATATGTTTTCTTGTTTTGTTTTGTTTTGTTGATTTTCTATGACAGTCCAAATTCAGAACCTGCAGCAGTGTGGCATTAAAAGCAAAATCAAGTAGAACGTCTCTAGTCGATCCTTAAATACGATCACAGGCCTTTAAATGGGCATAATTTGAGTTCACATAATGAAAACCACATGATTGGTGGATAAAATTGACAACTAAAAGTTTAGTCTAGCACGAGTTACCAAAGCTTTGTCTTGAAGGTTATTTTGTCCATTTTGTAAAACAACATGGTTTATAGCTAATTACAGAAAAACAGCCATGCATTTTATTGGAACAATTTATTGTTAGGACAAGGTCTGTAACCATTTACTAACTTGATGAAAGAACTATTTCCAAAGAAAGACGACTGCAGAGCACACAGCTACAGACCGGTCGACTTTGCTATGCAGCACGGATGAATTATTTCAAGATATTTATTATGTTTAGTAAGTTTCACCATACCTAATGTATCCTCTGCATTTATTACAGTAAAATGCTGCCCTATTTTACTTTTCCTTTCCTTATACTGCCAAATCAGCATGGCCCTAGGATGGTATTTCCTTGTAATTTTCAAATCTAAAGAAAAAAAAAAAAGGCTGGTCAAAGTAGTCTTTTCTTTTTTTAACAATTATCCACCCAACATTTGTTTCTAAACTAGGCCATGCAGTATTAGAGTCACGCCTCATTTTACATGTGCAGTTCCAGGATTTAACAATAGCTAAGTTTCAATAGGCAGTTTCTGCCAAAGCTAAATTAGCTTATATCTAAAAGTTTGGTGATTGAAGCAGTAAGAGCTCAGGCGAGCCGATTCATATCTTCTCACAAGACTCCCACTAAATAATCAGAGGTTTGGGGGGGGGGGGAGTTTAATGGAAAATGTTAAACATTAACTTCTAAATACAGAAAGTGAGAACTCGTGTGACTTCACGCACGCACGCACACTCTTGCAGACATTACAATATATAGGTTATCATCAGCTGGAGCCGTGTTGTTTGGATCCCAGCGGGCTTTTCTCTGTCTCTTTGAGGCAGACATCAGACGTGTCTCACTGAAATTCTTCTGCAGATTAATAATTGAGTTGCAGATCCAGATTATCTATTCAACAAAAGTTCCCATGTAGCATTTGAAAATCAGTCTCTCTCAGAAGGATGATGCAAAAACTGTCCTACTTGCTTGACACAATAGAAATAAACACAGCGCTGTTTTACAGCAGAGGCGACTGCATTTGTAGACTCGTGCAGATCTGGGAAGGTTTTAGGTGACCAAAACTTTACAGGGGAGAAACTACACAGGGTACAGTTGGTGAAAGACAATAATTTATCTTTTAAGGTTTTATTTTTATATATATATATAAAAACTCAAGACATTATGTCCCTTATAAAGGATTTTTGGTAACACTTTATTTGAACGGGTGTGCATAAGACTGACATGACATGAAACCTGTCATGTTTATGAATGTCTACTACTGCTGTAATGAAATGTCATTTGGTAGGTAATGACAGTTTTCATGCAAAATTACATTAAAAGTGTCAATTGTGCATTATTCAGTCAACAATGACACTTTTAATGCAAAGATTTGTAAAAACTTGGCATTAAAAGTGTCTTTATTTACCGAATGACACTTCATAGCAACAGCTGTAAACATTTACGAAAATTTACTCATGTCATGTCAGTGTTGTGCACACCCTGTCAAATAAAGTGTTACCGACTTTCCATCTTCAATGTACAGCAATAAACTGTATTCTATCATTTAGAAACATGCAGTGTTAAAATCGTTCACGGTCTTTCATTATGAAACTCCATTTTGTGCCACCTGGCATTCCAGGAGCTCATGTTCAAACACAAGTCACAGCAATCAGAAAGTACCTATGAAGCTTCCGATGCGTGTTATTTTTTTATAGCAAACTGTGCTTTAATTGTTCCCTAATATTCACTACTTCTGGATTAAATGTAGTCCTACATCTATTTAGCAAAGAATCAATGTAATTTAAACCAAAGCATAGATAGAAAGTCATTGCATATAACTAGTCTAGGCTGGACCAAAATGTTTGAGCCCTCACATAACCCCCAGCTGTTTTCTGATGTACGGTACAACTATCTAAAGTTATACCAAAATGACTAAAACGCCCAGATAAACACAGGCCTGGCCCATTATACCGCTCCCGTCCTGAACCTTCATACTTCTGCGTAACCCTGGTCCCATGCTGTCTTCAGCATTAATGCGCTCACAGTTGATGTGCATCTTAGTTATTCAGGTTAATGCGTTTGCCTGTGGGGCATATTTCCATTCTGGCTTTCGCTGCGCACACATCTTTTTTTCAGACTGCTGTGCCATCGGTGTTCACTCACACTGGTCTTGTTTGATATAAAAGTGGCCACACTGTTGGATAAATCTAATAACCTCATAAACATAAATACTGTCAGACAGACACAGCAGGACCGACTGTAACATTTTTATGCATTATTGATTTATTTGACTCGTTCTTTTGTTGGGAAAAATGTAATGCATTACAGACTGAATAGCCGCTTTTTCCATCTAAAGCAGCATCTGGGATTGGTAAACAAGTTGACATTGAAAGAGATGAGCTGAAAGGAAATGGAGTTGGAAGATGAGGAAAACCCTGCGGACCGTTGAGACACAGGCCTACCAGTAACACGATTCTTCCAGTGGGACATTTTGGAGTCCAACTTAAAACTGATCCTTTGCGAAAAAGTAATTCCCCCCCTCTTGTAAAATCATGAATTATCCGATTAACTTTCTTAGCTCAGTTTCACTGGCCACTAGGTCTGATTATTACTTGACCTGTACAACAAAAATCACTTAAAACATAAAAAAAAAAACAACAACAAATCTGGCTCCACTATTATTCCAAAAGTGAGAAAAATTCAAAAACAGTTCAGAAAGCCACTGACATCCATCAGTCTGGAAAGGACAACAAAGACATCCGTCAAACAGTGACGACGCGGAATGGCGGTGAACTTCTGTGGGATTTGCCAGTCCATCAACAACTCAACTATAACGTCAAAGAAAACCCCAAGACAAAATCTAAAGCACTGCAGGCCTCACTTGCCATACTTCGTTAAGGTCAATCAACATGATTCAACAATAAGAAAGAGATTGGGTAAAGATGACCTTCACGGAGAGGTCAAAGAAGAAAAGCTCCACTGACCAATAGCAACACAAACACTCATCTCGTATTTACCAAGTTGATCTCCGGACTGGCGAGACAAAAATGATGTAACGTCATGTTGTATCTGGTGTAAAATGGGCATATCGTTTCAAAAAATGAACATCAAGGTGGTAATGTGATGGTGTGGGGCTGTTCACTTTGTTAGGACATGAAAACTTTGCACTAATTGATTGAGCCCTGAATTCTGCTTTCTGTCAGAAAATACTGAGGGGAAAATCTCCAGTCATTAGTTTGTAATATTAAACTAAATCACATTTGCATTATCCAGTAACATAATGATCATAAGCAAACCTGCAAGTCCATCTCTGAATGGCCCAAAAAGCAAAATTAAGGTTCTGGAGTGTCCTAGTCCAAGTCTGGACCTCAGTCTGAAGTCTGATTGAGGTACTGTGCTATGACCTTGCAAAGGGCCAGTCATGCACCAAGACTTCTTTGTAAATACTTTCTCTTGGACCAGGTTGGTTTGGATTGCTTTTGCCCTCGTTTGAAATCATTATTTGATTCAACTTTTGTTTGTTTTAGAAATAGGCTAAAACATAAAACATAACTTCGATGAAACCAGTAAAAGCAGAATGCATCACCAAAGCTCAGTCAGCGCTGCAACATGTGAGCGGCGCTTGCTTAGATTCTGTATTTTGCAGTCTATACAAAAGCATCATTTATTCAAACAAGCATATGTTTAAATGGCATCATGACACTATGATGGGGGTATTAGATCCCTAAAAACAGTTTCAGGTAATCAGCTTTGTTTTGGGTACCTGCATGTGAGCGTTTCATGGTACGGCTTGATGCTGGAGCTGCGGTCCCTTCGAACAGGCCCAGGCTCGATGGTGGGCAGTCCTGTGGCTGAGGTGGTGGTCGTCCACGTGGAAGAAATCCTCCTCAGAAGGCCAGGGTGGAGACTCCGCCTGAGACGCTGCACACACACACACACACACACACACACACACACAAACACACACAAACACAAAAAGGGTAACTTTTACAGACTCAATCAACAATTAAAATAGAATCTAAAGGCCACTACTGAACTCTATGAATGAAAGCTGGAACATGCAGTGATTGAAAGAGCAGGATGAACTGGAATAGATCTGAAAGTGCTCCTAGGAAAAGTACGAGAAGTTAATGTCAAATATATCAACTAAATGGGACTAGATCGTGATGCAGAGATGAAATAAATGAAGCTGTAGATAAGCTTTAAAAAGAAACATCACCATTGCACTGATGCTGAAATATGATTCCAAAGCTAAATAACCACCATGTGAAACGACAGTCAGAGAAAGTAGAAACCGTGGTCAAAGAGGAGCGGGGGGATATTTACAGACAGCTGTGGCAGGAAAACTCCTGGAGGTTCATTATTAGATAAATCGCCAGTATTGCATTACACATAGATTAATTTCGTCATATGGATTGTGCTAGTGTGCTCCTCACTCTCTGTCTCTTTTTTTTTTTTTTTCATCGCAGTCCTCATCTGCCTCGATCTTCCCTCAAATTCCCAGAGGCGTGTGTGTGTGTGCGTGTGTGTGTGTGCCCTTGTGATGCCTCCATCTGTTTTGGTGCCGCGCTGCAGCAGTTTGGCGCAACAGCACTGAACATGGCTGGCTCTACGCTTCGTCTTCTGCAGGGTGACCTAGTAAAGATCACCCCAGGATTCTGAATGGGTCCATTCATGGCAACCAGAGGACCGAGCCACTCCAGTCGTTCCAGACTGCCTTTGCAAAACGCGGTCGTACCCCTGGAACTTTTATGCATTTTGTCGCCACAAACTTTAATGTATTTCATTAGGATTTTATGTCTATAGTTGTAAAGTGGTAGAAAAATAGTACATGGCATTAATTTAGTTTGAACAAACTCAAAATGGAAAAGTGTGGCCTAGATTTTATTTGAGCCCGCTGCTTTAATACCCCGCAGGAACACAGCAGACAGGTCCGGGATGAAGTCGACAAGAGGTTTAAAGCGGCTTTCAACTATAAAAACAACATTCCAACGCTGAGCATCTCACAGAACGTTGCTCAATGCATCATTTGAAAATAAAAAAGAGCACATCACTAATGCCGACGTCCCAAGGTGTGGCTGTCCACAAGGAGAGCTTAAACCAGAGCAGTATTGAGGAAACCCCGGAGGAGCTTTAGCTTCAGCGGGTTTTCTCTGCTGACGAGGAAACTGTTGGTGCGCACAGCTAAAGGTCAGATTTCTGAAGAAACATGTGACTGAAAGAAAGCAGCATGAAGTCCTGTCTACAGCTTGTCATGTCGCCAACAATCCACACGCGCACAATATGCTGCTCAGGTCGGATGGGTCCAAAGTTTGACTCTTTGGCCTTCACGCAAAATGTCGTGTGCGGCAGAAACACTCCGCATCACCCTAAACACACCATCTGCATGGTGAAACACGGCAGTGGCAGGATTTATGCTGCGGGGAAGCTTTTAGAGCGGCCCGGTCAGCACTCAGACCTAAATCAGTGTTAGGACGTGAAAACTGCTGATCTCACATGATCTTTCGCAATCTGAATTTCAGCTAGAAGAACGGGTACAAATTTCAGCGAAGCTGGCAGAGTCTTGATTTACCGCCAAAAACTGTAACTGGGTTCTCTGGAGAACCCAGTTACAGAATAAAAGCTACACACCTTCCTCCTCTTTACTTCACTCTGCTTTACTTTGTCCCTATAAGCTGCATGCAAAGTTTTGTCTGCGATATAATAAGTTGCAGAAACTTTGTTTTTAATCTGCTTATTTGAACGACAGACCAGCCTAAATGTATTTTATCAAACATTTTTAAAAGGCATGATGGGTTGATGTTCCTGATGACTCGGTAGTTTGTGTTGAACGCCCCAAGATATAATCCAAGAACACGCACGTACCGAGCACTGATGCACACAAAAATGGTCAACAGCCAAAAGTGCAGCAAAACAAGTCAGCGCAATCTGATGGCTGCTGATGTTTGGTCGATAAACGGACTCATCTCTGCAACTGTTCAAGTAAAAAGTAACACATTTTAAAATCTCTCACATATATTCTTATGTACAGCATCTTTCAGGGGCTTTTTTTTTTTTTTTTTAGTTTTTAAATAATCCACATGCTTTTACTCTTGAGTTATTCTGTAGCACAGAAAAAGAGAAAATTAATTTGGAAGTAAGTAAGTGTAAAAGCCATCATTAGCTGGTGCCACAAATGGACGTCAAACCAGTTAAAAGAAAAACAGCATTTTTTCCAATTTCTGTTCCCTCCTCACGTCACTTTCCCCCACCCCAGCTGTTAAAGCTGGACATTTATGAGAGGGAAAGTCAAAATGACTGCAGGTTTTCATGTCTTTCCAGGTGCAGGTCAACTCTGACGCTTTTACCCAATCCGGAGGACGCGAAATGACATCTGCCAAAAAACCGGATGTGCTCGACGCGAAGCCCGCAGGCCGGCGTCTTTCGCCAGATAAGGAGCCAGATGCATAATAGCAGTGGGAGTCAAGTTCTGTTGACACATACCCATCCCTCTTCAGAAGCTTCTGAGAAATGCATCCAGCTGCGTGTTGCCTCCCTTGCACAACTCCCTCTCACATACGCTCATTCAGACACACTATCTGGCTCGGCACATCTGTCATGTTGACACAGCTGCGGCTATGAAAGGGAGAACGCTGCTCCGAGCAATAGCCGCGCTCTATTTTTTTCCTCCGTTCAAGAAATACGTTCTTTCATTTGATGTCGGAGGAAAAAACCACGTTCCAGTTGAGAGTTGGACTATAAGATTAACAAGTGTGAGGAGTGTAGCGCGGCGTGTTTGACCCAAATGAGCTGGACCGCATCACCATCTACGGTTTAGTTCGAGTGTTTCCAAATGAAACCTTTTTGAGTGCTCTTGATTAACAGTCTTGACCTTTCAGCAGTTTGATAAATTGCGTTTGCTTTCAGCGTGGCTTCTCAGTAAAGTCTAACATGAGGATGATTAATCGTCACAGATTCTCCCACCTTGTGTATCGACGTCTTCTCCCCCTTCTCGGGTCCCTCTTCTGAGTCAGAACAGGTGTAGGCATCGCAGGGGTTGAGCAGGGGGGCGGGGCGCGGCCGGTGGAGCGGCTGGAAGGTGAGCTGGGTGGTGAGGAGGCTGCTGACGGCTCGCAGCGACGTGCAGGTGTGGGACGGCAGAGAGGGGTCGGCCAGGAGGTCTGTGATCAGTCCGTGGGCCTCTCCCATCACCGCTATGTCCACCATCACAGTCGTGCCGGAGGACTACATGTCGACAAGGAGACAGAAGCGAGAAATAAACATCACGATGCAGCAGGTAGTCGAAGCAGGTGGTGGTCGCATGCAGCTACAGCGAGGAAGGCGACCTGAGGAGGAGGAGGAGGTGCATAAACTGTGTCACCAGCTCCCCAAATGTGGTTAACTGTGACATGGGCAAACCTTTGATGTTATTCCGACAGAAGCGAAGCTAAAGTGTGTGACTTTCTCATCTATAGAGATGAGAGAGGAGCGTAGTAGTCCTCACACACACCGAGGTCAGTGCTATTTTACCAAACCAGGACAGTTAAAACCTTAGAAAAGTAGAATAACCTTATGTAGATAATCGTGTAAAAATGAAACAGCCTGTATGCATTTCTCACATAGTTGAGCATGTTATTATCGACGTTATAATACTGAAAAACCTATGTAACAGAAGTAAACAATAAAACTGAAACAATAAAGCAATGTATTTTTTTTTTTGTGGGGGATGAATTAGAAAACCCATACGTTTTCCACACTTAAATGTTTACAAGTGGAAGACATAAAAACAAAATACTAACAAAATGTCAAGGTCTGGTTGTCGAGGCAATTTTACCTCGACAGCAGCAGGCAGAAACACACTAAAATAAGTTTCCAGAGAGATGAACATTTCTTCACAGGACCTAAAGGAGGCTGGTATTCAGTAAAAACACACGCCGATAAGCCCAGAAAGAGACTCTGAAGGTTTCATTGGAAGTGTGCAGACAGAAAAACTTTCTTCTTTGCCAAAAACATGACGATCAGACCAAAGTTCAACAGAGAGAGCGCTGACATTAACTGGACTTCTGCAAGAAGTCATTTAAGACAGAGTCATAAATGGTTTACACAGAGGATCTGTAAACAATGGTCACTTAATGGTACAAGGGAACATTAAAAATCCACAAAAATAGTAATTTGTTGTACATCCAGACATATATTGATATCAACTGGTATGAAAACATAATTGTAATAGGATACATTTCTATCCCTAAGCTGCCATGTTTAACTAACGACATATCTCTTTAAGTTCATCCGAGATTTCAATAATTCATTTGAAAAAAGAAAATGTCCTCTCAGTTCTTTCAATTTCCCTCAAATAAATGGATAATATCAGCCATGGTCAATTGGAAACAGCTCAGCTGTTGTTGGGAGGTTCCTACCATTTCAAGTTTTCAGCTTAGAAACACATGAGCAGAAGCACGTGTAAGATGGAGGAGGGAAAAAAACTATATGGCACAAAAAAAAAGACCAATAAACAAAGAATTACCATTTAAAACTGAAGCTGCCAAATCAAAGCGAACACGTTTAACCGTTTATCGTCCTGCAGAGACTGTAAAGCTTTGTAAACCGTTTAATCGCTTCTGCATCACATACTGTACACGCACACGCTTACATTCACGTAGCCACAGAGACGGCATTTTATAGAAACGTTATTTTATTCCCACATTTTAGCTCAACCAAAAAGGAGCGGAGCGGTGGTTAACAGGAGTAGATGGTGACGTGCTGGTAGCCTGTTAAATATGTTTACAACGTCAGTCTGAAACATGTTCAGCACGGCTGAGCAGTCCCCGATACTTAATGAACGGACCCATTAACAACCTCTCAGCTTTAACCCGACCTCAATGGAACAGCAGCGTCTCTCCACCCTCGCCGCCCAGCCTGAGCTGCCTCTGTTTCAGCAGGCTTAGGGGAAAATTTGTGTCAATTAACCACAAGTAAAAGCAAGGAGGCCTTCAGCTAATTTATCTGAACAGACCACATGTTGCCCCATTCACCCTCAAAGAATGTTATCAGATTTTTCTCTCCATATGTCCTATCGATTCTCACAACAGCCATCAGACACCCAGAGTTATTCTGTTTACACTGGCAGCGAAACAAGCAGCTGACCTGAGTATCAATTTCAATAACGTTCACACGTGGGAACGGAAAACGTTTTCCATTTTCCCAGAATATTATCAGATGAGAAAGTTTAACAATTGGTAAATATTTTACCCAATGGTCAGAAAAAAAAAACAAAAAAACGGTTTTCACTGCATGCAGGATTTATATTGAAGCACCGGACCAAAACAACTGATATCTAAGTTTCACAACGGTTCCTGGCACAGACAGAAGATTTTTTATTCTAATTAGCTAATAAATGATCTTTCTCTGATTCTCCGCCTCTGTCCCTGCCATCTGCATTGCTGCATGATTTCAGGACAAAATGCAACCAAATAATTTTGAGCTAACTTTCTAGCTTTCAAAAATGACACGATGATCAAAAGTGATTGTTTAAAAGAGACACGTGGGCTTAATGAAAAGTGTGTTTAATACTTCCTTAAATGTTGTGGTTTTCAAACGTAGTTTTAATCTAACAAACCAGCAGGGCCATATCAATTATGGAATATGTCTGTATATAGCACATTTAAATACAATCCACACTGACAAAAGTTCTGAAATCAACACCTAAAACCATTGTTAAAAAGGCAACACGAGCAATGCCATACCAGTGAAAACATGCGAAAAGCTTTTCAGCAAGTACACCACCTGTTTTGTTGCTATTATGCCAATACTGTTCATTGTCTATCGTGCAAAGTATAAATATTTTTCTCACGTCACATTCTTCTAAAATGCAAACAAACATATTCACTTTTACAAAGGTTATACCCCTTTGTGTGGTGCCATTTCACACTTTAATTTGTGTGGTGCCATTTCCTTTTATACACAAACTACTTCCAGGAAAGACAACTATCCATCCATCCAGGCATAATCTGACAGGTAATTTTGACTAAATAACCGTATCTCTAAAATGACAACATTTCTGCAAGAAGTGTCGCAATGCCAATAACCGCAACACATAATAAAAATCCGAGCCTCAGTTCAGGCAGCAAATCACCCTGCTGCTCTTCAGCAACATGAAGGAGATGACACACGTGTGTGTGTTTCTCAGTAAAACACAGTATCTTGCTGACAGAGTTCACATGGAAACAAACGGTTTTCTCCATAAGAATCAGAAGGATCTGAAACCTTAGTTTCAGATGGCAGAAGGGTGATTAGTTGTGATGGTCTCAAATAGTTTAGAATAGAATAGAATCCACTGTGGCAGTAAGTGAGACGTTACTGTATTTAGTGAGGTAATGAGTATAAGATACTGAATAAAGTGCTTCATATTGTTACTGCATGCTCTTTGCAATTTTAATTTGTCAACATCTTTGTGCAAAAAGCCAAATGAAAACTTACAGTAGTAAAAACATAAGAGACATCCTCTGAGTAAAATTGTGGACACATGTAAGCAGTAATGCAATAAATATTGCAACTGAATTGTAACTTACTGTGAAACATTTGTCCACGTCCAAAATGAAAACCAGATATGCCTGCTTTTACGTCTTAAATAACAGATTTATAGGAATAATTCAACTTGAAATTCTCAACATAAATACTTGTGACTTAATGGAGCTTTTAAGCATCATCATGTCCCTCGTCGGAGGTTTAATATTTATTCAAGATTATTATTTTGGCAGGAAGACAATGCCTAATGTATCTAATGTTCCAATCATCTGCAAGTTAAATCTAAAAAAAAAAAAAAAAAAAACGTCATTGATGGAGATCCTGGAGGAAAAAAACTTGTGAGAGAGTTACATAACGCCACGGGGGTTACATAAGTGCTTCCTGTCAAGTTTCATGATAAGTTTAATACATCAGCCAAGAGCTCATCTGAAACTTTTTCACTGAACAAAAGTAATGCAAACCACATTGGGTGATTTCTAGAAAAGAAGTATTTCATTTGTGAGGTTGGTGTGTGGACTACAAAAGTGTAATGTAATAAAAAAATTTAAAAAATAAATAAATAAATTAGAAATTGTAAATCAGTTCTACCTTGTTATATATATATATATATAATATAACTATATTATGTTAATATTATATTATATATCTATAAATAAATTTTTATTTACATTCTATTTTTGGGGTTAAATCATGTCATAATCTATTCCCTCATTAAAACAGCGTTTGAATGAGCGTCCCCTATATAACCCATTATATATATACTAATTAGTAAATATATCGGGATTTTTGGGACAGCCTGCAGGCCTGCATTACTGCAACGGAGATTCACCTGTTTCCAATCTATGCTAAAAAGCGTCAAAACAAAGCTGTTTTTTAATGAGGGAGAGAAGTTTGACATATTTAAACACTCAATAATCACAGTAGATTTTAAATAATATGAGAAATATATACAAATATAATATAAAGTAGATAAGTAATATTATATTTTTATGTTTATGTCATAAATACTTATTAATACATTACTTATTTTCATAGCTTTTAAACTTAGTAATTAAACTTAGAAATGCAATAATTTTACTAATGGATGACTCTACAACCTGCTATGAAATATACTCATTTCTGCTCAAATTAGAAGCAAAGCAGGCGTTTTTAACAGTTGGTGAACGATAAAAAACGTAGGCTCTATAATATTATATTAAAATAAACGCTATGGGGACAGCATCCAACCCCTGCATCACTGCAGGGGAATTTAATTTTCTAATGTTACTGATTAAAAAATAAGCAAAAGCAAATATAAAGCTGTGTTTTAATGAGGAATAAGATTTGAACTGATTTAACCCCAATATTATATATATTATATATATATATATATATATATAGTATATATATATATATATATATATATATATATATATATATATATATATATATATAAAAATATATATATAAATTAAAAAATTAAATTTTTTAATTTTTTTTATTACATTACACTTTTGTAGTCCACACACCAACCTCACAATATATATATTATATATATATATATATATATATATATATATATATATATATATATATAAAATCAACTATTTTGGGGTTTAAATCATGTCATAATCTTATTCCCTCATTAAAAACACAGCTTTGTTTTTGCTTTTGCTTTTTTTTAAGCATGTTTGAGAAAACTGTGAATCTCCCATTGCAGTAATGCAGGGGTCCTGCATGCCTGTCCCCCCACAAACCCCCAGCTTTGTTTGACACGCTACATTAGGTAAAAGTGACTATCAGAATCACTTTTTATGACTCCTCAGCAGGCTAAGCAATATACTAAACCATGCATGAACACCCTGTTATGACATCTTAGTGTGACTAACAGCCGTGTTCATGATCAATAGCCTTAATTGTTTGTGTGAGTGCTGCCAGGAGAAGTACATCTATAGACACACTGCAGATCAACACCAGCGCAGCGATTCGTGTAAACTAAACTGAGAAGCAGTCAAAACAAACCAGTAATCACGCGCTAAAGTCAGCACAGCTGAATTTGTATGCTATTGTATTGTTTACTGTCATAAATTACTTTAGTTAATAACATCTCGTTATTTTCAGTATGCTTTTGTAAACTTCAGACGATTACAAGCCTTAGAAAGTGCAATAGATTTTTACAAACTACAGAACTGACCTCTACAACTCTGACTCATGGAAATATGACTGCTGACGCTCCTGCTGCGTCCACATGTATTTTTCCAGTAACTGCAGAATGCAGGGGACAGACAAAACCCATTTGGTGCAACGAAACAAAAACGCTGAGGCCTCTGATCAATGAGGTTTTATTAACGGCACACACACACACACACACACACACACCCACACGCCCACGCACACGCACATGCAGGGGTCACATATTTGTAATTTCTGAGATGGTCTACTTGATACACTTTCAGCCCTTTGGCTCCCTGATCTAAACTCTTAAGTCTTCAAAGCCTGCAGTGAAATACCAGGACTTCTGAAACTGTCCAGCACTGGGGACATAATGTCTCCCATCGGAGAAAAAGACACTGGGCAGCTGCTTCGGGCGTCGATATGGTGTTTTATCTTCTTAGCAGTGATGCAGGAAATTCGTATTCTTATAACAAACTATTCTTAATGAGGTAATGATCATTTATATTTGCAAATTCAGGTGTCATCAATAACATTTACACAAAATCCAAACGTCTCTAAGCAGGCAGTATTAGCCTTTAATTCACCTGAATTTTCATAAGAATTTTTTTTTACTGTGGTTCTGTTTGAAAAATAACTATAAGCATGTAAAGTGCTACTCACCTGTTATGCAGCACTCACGTGCGTCTTTCTTTCTGATGTGTTTTGAGATGCGTTATGTTTGTGTGTAAATATCAATGTTTCCAGGTTCCATCGACTGGAACGCATCTGGAATCTGCATCCCTTAGGTTTTAATTTAACATGGCTTCCACTTGCATCTCATTAAAGCAGTCACAAACAAAGCGCTACATAACTTCTGTCAGTGAACACATTGCAGAGGAATTTACAATATGCTGAGAAAAACATTGTTTTGACATCAACAGATGATAGCGTTTACTCTGGCCACTGACCAAATCGTTTACCAAATCCCACTGGGGAAGCTGGAAAACACTTATATTGGGTTTGAACTCTGACTCTCGGGGTCAAAGGGACCTCCTCGGAGAGTGCGAGTGACCGCCATGACAACCTGAGCAACGGTGGATTTTTTACCGTTTCTGAACAACACTGACACGGATTATTGTGTCACAGCTTTTACAATTTATAAATAACCTAATACTTTGCAAGCTGGATGGCAGGATAAGGCCTGGAGACCGTCGCTAACAATGACTGTCTTTTGGACTCGCTTTTGAAAGATGATTTGAACTAAATAAAGTAGATGGTGAACATATGTTGAGATGCGAAACATCCCAGGTGACAGAACAGGCGCCCGTTGATTACATTCTTTAAAACTCAGTTCATTATCTGAGATGATTTCTTGAAAGTATCGTTAATCTCTCACCTTCTCTCAATCTCCTGAACTCAATATTGTTTATTAACATTGTTTATTATCTTGTTTCGCTACTTTCTAGAACTGGACCGCTAATGGTGGCAGCAGCTTCAACTCAATTTTATTCAATAGATAAATATTTTATTTATTCCAAAGGGAAATTAAATGTTGTTGTGGTTCATATAATACAAGGTTCTTCAAATAATTATTCTAGATGGTGATGGCTAGGGGCAGGAAGGATCTCCTGTAGCAGTCAGTGTGACGGTGAATTTGAAGAAGCCTCTGACTGAAGACACTGTTTTTCTAAAAATGCCTCACGACAAAGACACTCAGAGTTGTCCATAATTTTCTTCATTTTATGTTGGAGTAGCTCTGCTACCAAAGCTCTGATTTGTTTTTTGTCTTTTTCTTTCAACTTTTGATCATAATTGTTGCACTCCGTGATTGGACAATTATCCCCTTTGGTTTTACAGCTGGAGGAATTTCCAGCTCTTCCTTTTTTACTTTCAGATCATTGTTGTGATTCATAATCGCAACAACAAGGCATTGTGTTTACAACCAGGAGCAGCCAATTAGCATTTCAAAAGCTCAAATTATACTTGAACTACAACCCCAACCTCCTCTTTTAATGCCAGAAGAGTTAAAAGAGGTTTTGTGGATGCAGAGGAGGACCAGAGAGTAGAAACAGAAGGAGGAAGCTCAAACCATTCCTACAATTGATTATAATAGCAATCAGCCTACCTTTAAAAGCAGAGACGTAGGAAGCAAAAACAAAAGAGGTGGATTAGCTACTGTAAAGTTCTGTCTTTGCTGACCAGAAATTGAGCTGTTAGCATGTCATGATATGCCAAGAAAAAGCTTCACAACAGATAGCAGGAGGTTAGTTTTTGACTGAAGAAGTAAGTGTCACACACTAACATCAAAACATGCCACTGAGTTAAAGTCAGTGCAGAGTAATTCCTTAGAAACTGTGCAGGGAAAATAAAATAAAAAACACCTTACAACAGAAAAACATTAACAATGTCATCCAGAAGTTTTCCGTTTCACCGACTCGATACTGACATGTGTCCACTTGGATGAAAACTGGAGACACCACTGCCAGTACCAAAGTTCACAGGACGACCCGTAAAAACTCACAACAAAGCCTCACCCCTCCTGTTACCCAACTCCCATCACAAACCCTCAGTCAGCTCAAACACAGAGCCAGGTCCTCAGCTGCAGCCTGGATACAATTACACGCCATTCTATTTTTTATGACAAAGAGGCGGGGAACGCTGTTGGGGAACGTTTAGGAGGTCCGAAGCGAAGGGGAAAAATAGCTTTGTTAAAAATTCACTTGAAGAGAAAGGTTAAGACAAATGAGCCTTGATATCCAACCATTCAAAAGTCTCGTTTGGGTCCAGAAAAGGTGCAACAAAGGATTTGAAAGAAGTCAGATCCATACAATATTGACATGAAAGGTAGAGCAGAAAAAAAAACAAAAAACTAGATATTGTTAGAAATGGTTCTTGGACACAATATTCACAAGATTTAAAAAATCTTATGAGATAGATGGAAATACTTCTCTATCGTGGATTGAATCTGAATCCACTTTTTAGATCAGACAAAGAAAAACTTTCCACGGCTGTTCAGGTGTGACCTGACCTGCGACCAATCTCAAGGAGTCACACGCCGTTATCTGCTAACATCAAAACAGAATCGTAAGGACTGTTCTCTAACAAAAACTAGTAGTAAAACGTTTAAAGCAGTTTATTGAACAATATATATATTTGCTCCTCATTTTATACGATAATGCATCGAGAAACGTTATGAATCATAAAGTACAGATTGAGAGGGATTGTTGTAGGTTAGGATGGTGAGTATAAAAACCCAAAGAAAAAACCCCTTTATTTTTAAAGGTAAGGTAATTTTATTTATATAGCACGTTTTCAGCAACAAGGCAAAACAAAGTGGCAAATTGTTGGGGTTTTTTTTTAAACACACTACAATAAAAGCTAAAGAATAATGCCTAATTTCCACTAAGCGATAAGACATGGATACGCTACGGTCCGGCATATTCAGCAGAGCTTTTTTTACGGGCAGATGGAGCTTCCTGGTCAGGCAGGGTTTAATCCAACCACCTAACCTGTTGTCATACTGGTGGGTCAACGTGACACTAGTTTGTCTCGTCCTTGTCGTATGCAGCGAATCATTGGACTTTGTTTTGTGATGCTAGTAGCTTTGCCCTAAACCGTTCCGTTACATTGTCTTATGGACCTTCAACAGAAGAGGAATGGAGTCACGTGGGTCGCTTTGATAATGGAAACAGAAAATACAGCGTACCGGACTGCACCGACCTGCGTGGTGTAGCTGAAATGAGATATATGATGTCGAAGGTGAGTTTGTTCTAAAACAACCAAAAATCATTTCATCTTATGTGCTATGAGCTACTAATAGCCTGGGGTCTGCAAACATCCCTGGTTTATAAACCAAAATAACCACTCACTGGAAAATACATGCATCGTCTGTGATGACTGCTTTCTAAGGCTAAAGCACTCGTGGTCACATTTAATAAAGATTGTTTACTTACGTCCCACAACTCCAGTCTAACTCGAGGCACAAGGTGGAATTTAAAGACCTGTTCAAACTAAAGAGGATGCTTTGGAAACTGGAGGTTTTCTGCCTCGTTTGCACTTTTTATTTTATTTTTATTTTTTTTTGCTATTACTAAACAAAGACTTTAAAAGATTCAACAAGTTTAAAATGTGCAATCTTTTAAAACTCTGCATGGTGTACAAATGTGGCTTGGATGTTTGGAGGTTCTTAAAAACATTGACAAATAGCACTGTTTCATACGTACCCCGCTGTGGCTTTCTGTGCTCAGAACCAAAACTAATTGAGCATTTTAAAAAAAAAAAATTTCTGGATTGTTTCACATTTGTATTTATTACCAGAAAACCTCAAATATAAGCAGACAAACATATTAACTAGATGGAAAACAAAACTTTAACACTGTCAACAAAGACACGGGCTACCAGTATGTCACCTAGTGCTCTTACACGGGATCTTATTTTATTTTATTTTATGTTTAATAAATAAGTAATGTTATTGCCACCTGCTGGTGGACCATACACATTAAGGTGATTTTAATTATAACCCAAAAAAATAAAACTAAGATATTAAAAAAAAAAAAAAAAAAACACCCAGAAAGCTGTTACTAGACCTAAAGTGAAATATTAAATTTTGCTTCTGTAACTTTTGTTCAAGTTCAAGTTGGAGCTCCCATTTGCATTTAAAAGGTGATGACTTTAAATCGCTGGCACTGAACGCTGAAAGATGGCCGCCTTTTTCCTGGTGGACTGACCTTTACGTGTTTGTTCAGTCAAGTTGAATTTATTTGAACGGCACATTTCAGCAACAAGGCAATTCAAACTGCTTTACATGATCGACTATTGAATAAATAAGCTTTCTGGAAAAAAGGCACGATCAGTGGCCCAGCGCAAATCAAAACACACTGGGTTGTTTTTGCCACTTGCGCTGCTCTTGAAAGGCAGCAACTTGTGACACAGAGCAATCTGTGAAAGTTGGGGATATGTATTCCAGTGAAGCAAGCAGTGCGCAGCCTTTAATACGGTGGAAAATAAACAACCACTTCACAAGTGTATGGCATGACACCAACATCATCAATTGTCTGCTTCACTCTCTTTCAACCTTTCATTAATTTAGAGTAACAGTCAGAAAATTCATCCAGGACTACAAGCAGCCCTTTCTAATTCCCTTGGTCTCCATCCAAAACCAACAACTTTCCAGTTCAATACAAATATTTGAAAAGCTCTTTCCATACATAACGCTACTGTCAGTCTCTAAGCTAAAACATCCACCCCGTGCTTTAGAGGTGGAAAAAAGATGCGGTTTGGAAAATGAGCCCACTAATGTGTGCATGTTGGCAAATACAACACAGAGAAGATCAATCAAGTGGTCCAGTCTCCCGTCCACCCCACTCTCTTCTCTGCCTCTCTCTCTGTCTGCGATTTGAATACGCTGCGAGTTGCTGGGGCACAGAGAGGCGCAGCCTGCCTTTCTGACCAGCAACCTGGTCCAACGGTTAAGGGGAAAACTGCCACAAGGTGGAGAAAGATGCCAACATAAGCCTTGGACTCGTCCATATCTCATCATCCTCTGGATCTCTGCTAGAGTCCGGTGAGGAATGTGCAGCTCATGTCCAGAAAAAAAACAAACAAAAAAACAAAAGCAAACTGACCATTGAATGTAAATAACAACTTAGATGATGCCTGTCATGAAATATGTCTTCTCCTCCTACTAACTTTACACAAAGTGCCAAGACACAAGTCCCAGAGAACAAAGCTCGGGATAGCATGAAGGCTTTCTTTTGTCTGAGGGTTGCTAAGTTGCTAGATTAAGGCAGATTTGGGATCCTAAAGCTGGTGAGACTTTCCACATCTATTTTCATGTTACTCCTGCAATATTAGCGCTATTTCAAGCATATTTTAAAACAATCCAGTAGCCATCATGTCTTCTGTTTGCAAAGTGTTCAATTTTTAAACATATTTTACTTATTTTGGCAATACATTTTAATAGATATGAATAAGACAAACTTTAAAATCTTTGAAACTCATTGTGTTCTTAAGGACTCTCTACTTTTCCTTAGTTTCAGCTGGACACACAATGAAAACAGGAGAAATGACATTGGGCCAATCTGAGGTTCTACCGCTTTTTATTACAAATGTTTCCTTTATTAGATAATCACATCTTAATTTCCATTAGATTTTTTGATCAAATGCAACAAATTTCTGCCATATCATCAACATTACATCAAGAATTTATGAACGTTTCTCCTCTTTTACACAGCATGACTTTAGGCAACAGTTTCTAATGAAGTCTGAGCTTCAAAAGCATTAAATCCCAACCAACTTGCATTAAACCCCAATTTCCACATTGTCCACATTTTTGGCATTAGGACAATAAAATCAAAACATTTATCGTGTTTAAACCTTTAACCATATCTACTATGTTTTATCAATTTCAGGTAAATTTGCCTGTAGGTTAAATTGAAATGCATTTCATTTCTGTTTATTTTAACTTTGCCTTTTCAACATCTGGTACAGCAGTCTGACCTTTTGCTTCTGCTAAGAGCTAAACTTCCTTAGCAGTTTAGCTCTTAGCTATTTTAATATTTTTGCTCATTTTTACAAGTAACAATTTCTACTCTTCCACAGCCTTCCCAGAATAAATTTTCACAGATTTATTTATTTATTTTTAAGTAGTTTTTGAGTCAAGTAAAAATTCGACTCTGTGTAAACAGTTTCTAAGTGTAGCGCTGTGCATCTTTGCAGCATTCATTGCCATCTAAATAAACCGCACACCGTCAGCAAAGACCAGCTGTCCATTTATTTCTGAAGGATGTCCCCCGCCCCTGATTGGAGAACATGAGGTACAGGACACATTCATGCTGGACGTGGCAGAACCAGCGCCAAGGGCGTTGTTTATTCTCACTCTGGAGAGCTGCTCCGAAGCTCTATAGCAGCTCAATACATCAATTTTCAAGAGCAGACACATCCACAAATTCCCCTGCCCACAAAAGATGGGGAAGGTTATCTGAAGGATGTGGCTGAATGTCTGTTCTCAAAGAGCCAATTCCCCTGGTCCCTGCTTAGTCTATTCCCATTCCCTTGCCCTTTAATCGCTTAGAGAACCTTATGTAGAGCCAAGTCACTCTATCTTTCAAACTCGCAGGAAGACGAGGACTTTGTTGGAGAGAGTGACACCTTCCAGCATGTTATTTATAATCTGCATGTGTAGAAAGAGACAGGGCCGTCCCTGTCTGCTGTCACATCCTCAACGCTGGACACATTCATCAGGAGTGAAGACGTCGAAAAGCCGGAAAGGAAATGTTTCTTTTCCTGCTAAAGCACAATCCCACAGAAAAACCCCCTGAAAAATCCAATCGCTAATATAGGTATATTTACTCAATGGGGGAAAATGTGAAAGTTGATAAGTAATTCTTTTATTAACAAAATTACAGGTGCCATGGTTAACGATTTCCTCTATAATACAATTTATTATATTATGCAACATGAAGGTGAGGCCTTTAATTTACCCTCTGGACACAGAACTGAACCGGGACTCGCGCTTATCTTGCTGATCGTGCTGGTAAAAGTGGTAAAAGAAAAAGTAATTCAGAGGTCAGTGATATAAAACCACACAAACAGAAAGGAATATGAAAGTCGCATCGTCTCCAAAGAGTGGTTTGTAAGTGATTCCAGAAATAAAAGCCCTTTTTGTCCAACCATCACAAATATAAACACGGAGTTTGCTAAACTGTTCTAGGACGATACTGGAAGAGTATGCTTTTGTAGAAGTAAAAAGACCCCAAAAACAACAGGATGGATTTGTATTAAAGCTCCTCACACAGACACTGTAATGTATGGTGGAGAGTCAATGATGCCTTTTTCTCACCCAAAGGCCCTAAGGAGGCTTATTAGTGTGCATGGCTTTATGAAACCTTTGAAAAACCAGACGATTTTAGGCAAAAAACACTATGTATGTCTTCATTTTTCCTAAATTAGGATGATAATCCAAAACATGCACCAAAATCTACTTAGAAAATCAATCTTCTCTCAGTCGTTTTGACAGAATCCTACAGACAAAAACAAGGAGTGGATATTTAGGACAGTCTAAGCAAAGAAGGAAAAGTCACCGATTCTCCTCTACAAGCTTCAGACCTGTTGATGTGAATTTTTTCCCACTTAAAAAGTAAACTCAAATTAAAGATTAGATTCATTAAGTGCTTCAATGTAAAATTATTATGCTGGAATACGGGGTGTATTCGTATTTTCTGGCTTGGCACTTCTTGGTCAGGCCTTCCAATAAACGTGTCTGGTACTGTATGTCTAACCTGTGATCCTCGGGAGCCTCTCTTGTGGTCCCATTCTGAACGGGAAAGCATCTGTGGGAAACAAAGACAGAAACATGTTCAAAGCACGGCGCTTCACATCCTGTGTCTGGTGATTCCTGCATCACAGGGTCCCCCAAAAAACTGTAAATAATTTGTTTTTTGTTTCGTTTTTTTCCCTCAGAAAACGGAGGCACATGGACGGAAATGCTCTCGAAGAAGAAAAAGCCTGTTTTGTTTTACTTTTTAGTGCTTTTGAGTAAGCACACATCTTTAATGCAATTTCACAGTCAGGTTTAGTTTGCTTTAGTTGCTTTTTACTGCCTCAGCAGCACATGAAGGCTGAGGATTTTTCTATTTATTCTAATTACCAGCCTCTGCGTCTTCCCACGGGCCTCGTAAACCCATTTTCCACTCTCCCGTGTTTCCCCACATGCATAAGTGCGGTTCTGCCATTGTTTCTTTCTTTTTTGCTGAACATGTTGCCTGAGAGCTCAACCTTAAACTTGTGGTTATTTCCGTCGGACCCACCGCCATAGCGACAAGCGAGCCCGGCTAAATTGCTGCTGAAAGCTGCAAAGACAGAGGCTCAGTGTAAAAGCCAATTTAATAATTCAGGTGTAATTTGCTGTGTCAGTGGAGGTCACCGAATTGTGTCACGCTATGAGTGGAAAAATTACGCCAGTCTGGACAACAGTGTTCTTTCGAGTTCCCCACTGCACCGCTTTGCTAAACAAAGATAAAAGCTGATAATCCTCCTACCTAATAAGAACAATGAAAATTAATTTCAGCTAAATCCGCTGGCCGAAGCCGTCGGCGTCACGTCTTAGTCAAAGATTTGCCTTGTGCTGCCGTGTGTAATTAGACCAGAACTCTTGCACCGGAAACGTTTTTATTTCTTGCTGAAAAGAAATAGATATAATTACTGAACAATATGAATCCAACTAACGCTCATGAAAGCACAAATGATCTTCTCCCCATTTCCATCAACTCTATTGTCTGTAAACATTTGAACCTTTAATATCTTCACATTTTGTTCTACATTCAGCAGCACACTTTGTTAGATACTGTAGATGTTTTGGTGACAATAAGCTGCAGAGGAATGTTCAAAATCAGCAACAGTTTTGTTCTGAAAATGTTACTAAAGACACAAGCTAAGCTTTTCTGTAAAATAAATCAAACTCACATTAGATTTAGTTCATCACTTACTGATTATCCATCCATCCATCCATCCATCCATCCATCCATCCATCCATCCATCCATCCATCCATCCATCCATCCATCCATCCACTGGTTGTTTCTCCATGTAGTTCACAAATATCATAAAAACCTCACAGTAGCCTAACACTTACAAATGTAGTAATTTTTGCCATTTTATTCAATTTACTATAATCTAATCAAGTTACCTATATTGCAATGATGTTTTTTTTTCCCTACCAATAACTATGATTGCCTATAACTGTGCTCCACATATTGGTCACATGACCACATTTTCCTCTTGAATTTGAGCACGGTGCACTAAGTCGTCCAACTGAAAAATACACTTTCAGGCAAGCCATTAAATATTATTTAACAATCCTTTGGCGCATGATTGCTGGCATTAAACCACTGGGATGAAATTTTTATGTGTTCAATACAGTTTGATAAACAAACATGCCACTCAAATATTTAGCAGACTAGGACATCGGTTAGAGAGAAAATACTGTACACTTTGTTCTTTGGTCAAGGTTTTATTAACAATAGGCAAAGCAGTCCAAGAATTAATGACCCTGACAGTGAGCAAACAATGTTATATACAGCCATCATAAATTTAAAAAAATGGCTCTGGAGCAGTCTTTCCATAATTTGACATTTTGGAAGTTGAAAAAAAGAAACATTAAGTGCTTTCTGAAACAGTGTTTTCATCCTCTTGAGGGCGACTTTTCTTTGTTTGGCACTACAGCTACAAAGAAGGTTTTGACTCTCAGCAATGCCCTCAGAGTTTTAACAAGGGTGCAAAATGTTGCACAGAAATAATGCAAATCACTGGAGTTTATAGTATTTACCATTAGTCGCAGTTTACCAAACTTTTTATTCCTCTGAGAGCGACATTTTACCTTAACTGTGTAAAAGCTGGCAGCAAAACCTTCGCTGCTAAGGAGCAGCAAAAGTGCTGCTGCGTCATTAGAGGATCGCCATGACAGTGAGGCGCCCTGATCACACACACACACACACCCACCACACACACACACACACACACACCACACACACACCCACACACACACACACACACACCCACACTTATAAACAGCCGTTCTGTGTTCTGATGTTATGTAACTCAACCTTTCATCTCTGTGCTCTGAAAGACAGACCTAGACTACACCGAAGTCTCAACATGCTGTTTGATGTGCCAAAAAAGGAGAAGAAAAAAACATCTGAGCTGTGCACAAAATGTGAGCCCTGCACACAGGCCCCCCTGCAAAGAGTAACTCTGAAGGTCGCAATGAGAGCGTTTAGCATCAGAGTAGCTCAAGCGCCTGCGTGTACATCACTGCAGGAAAAGCACGATGCATGTTCTGTTCATTACATTTAGTCGTCTACAAACTTCGACCATTTCACACAGAGGAAAGCACTAAAATAATTCTTAGCAACTTACAGCCAAAGTTATGCATTAATACTTAGAATCGCAGGATGTCTCCTTTGTCTTTTTATAATGACACCATCAGTTTTGGCAACAGCACAATTGGGAAAATAAAAAGGATTTTGCCAAAGTTGTGGCCTTTGATTCAGCCTGTGTAAGCTGGTGCTTTCTACCATCCCACATGATAGAAAAGGTACATTAGTTTGTGTGGAAATGTGAGAAAATGATACAAAATGAACTATGATGTCTTTGAATTATGTGTGTCACTTTTGATGGCAGAAAAACAACAGACCTATGGGGTGAAATTCAGTGTATATGTCAATTTTCTGTGATGCCACTGCCTTATTAATGTTATTTTTATCATAACAAGAAATCCCATGACCTTCTGGTATTAAAATTTCAATACTTCCAGGTGACCCCAGGTGCTCAGATAATCATTAGCACAATTGATCAGGCATGCAAACGATGGCTTAATGTTCACTGTCGGTTTCAACCGTCCCCTGTGTAGCGCAAGTAAAATGTCTGCATAGCAAATAGTAATAGCTGCACCATTGGAGTCACGCAGCTGCATTAGCTGTGTGGCAGTGATGCATATGTGCAGTTAACATGAGCTGTGACACTTACGAGGAAGAAATGTTTTACATTTCCAAAACTTCTGCAGTAAGCCGTTTTTTCATATAACAATGTTAAATGGACAGCATAACAATGTGGGAACATAACTTTCTTTAGTATATTGATTACAGTGCCACAGCTAACATACACTTAATGTCAACTTGCACAAAACACTTAACCCTGTACTTTGACTAGGCCACATGAAGGGACTTTTATGTAAAGTATGTGATTGTGACTCTGGTTGTAAGCATAGGTTTGATGTCCTGCTTAAACGTTACACCAGCAACTCCTTGAAAATGAGGCTTATTTAAGAGTATCAAGGTATTGCACTAGACAAGCAACCATCCTCACACACATTCAACTTGAGTTACATGCAGTGTAGTATACTGGAGTGGAAAACACATGGACATGCAGACTCTTTACAGAAAAGACTTGGCCCATCCTGGTTTTCTGTGCAAGACCGTCTTTATCTGAGGCATCAGCTCTAACTTCTGTCTTCACTTTTTGACTTATGTGCAGTACGTTGCTTTACACTTGAAATATAAAAACTGCTCTACCAATAAAGTGTGATCGACTGATTACGACGGCAGCCGGGGCAGCGCTGGAGACGAAACAGGAACATACAAACACCTCGTCGCTCCAAAGCTGAACCTTCAAGTCGTGTTCTGCTCACAAACAGCTGAGATGCGATGTCGTGAGGACGGGAAGTGGTGACAGCTCGTATACCCCCATTTTCTCATCGATCCTGCTGAAGTCTCATAACGAGGCCAACCCATCATATTACCAAGCTGTCATCGCACCGTTACAGAGTCGGAAAAATCTCTACCAGTACCTGTCTCGTCCCGTCTCTCGCTGCAAGATAACAGCTCAGAGCATCTCTTTATCACTCTCGTTGACATTGATCTCTTATTTTTATGTTTTTCTTATGCCTTGCAAAAGTATTCATCCACTTGAACTTTTTGTCCATCACAACTAAAAACTTTAATTAGTTTTTCTGGTATTTTATGTCATAGACAAACACTCATAATTGTGAAGTGATAAGGTATGGATACATGCTTTTAACAAATGTAAAATTTGTCTCCAATGCAAAATAGCTCAAACTCTGTCATACCACAGATTCTCCTGGGTCTGGACTTTGACTAGGTCATTCTGGAACATGAGTATCTGTTGATCTGAATCGTTCTATTATGCCAGCGGCTGCATGTTTATGGTCAGTGTCCTGCAGGAAAACAAACTTCTGCCAAAATCTCAAGACTTCTGCAGCCACTAAGAGCTTTATTTTTTCTTCCAGTATTGAGCTCTGTTCTTCTCTAGATCGGCTCTGCTCTGCTTCCTCTCTTTGGCTGAAGTGCAGCTTGGAATTTCAGTTTCCAGTGTGGCAGCAGAGCGCGGATTCAGCCTCCAGATCAATACCAAAACAGCAAGAAGTCATCTGTCCGAGGCGAAACTCCAAAACGTCATGACAGTAAACCCTCTGCAGCAAGCTCCCTTGAGATATTTGATCACACACAAGCGTGTGCACAATTCAGGTCCATGTGGACCAGGAGGAAAATAAACTGTTATTTTAAATATAATTGCTTGATTTTGATATTTATATGTAATTATTGGTGCCGAAGTAAAACGTTTCATATATTCATCTGTGTGATCGTACAGTGTTGACTCTCTGTTCTACTTGTTCGGCCTAAATCTAATTAAACTGAATAAAAATTAGATGCAATGGAATATGTCATTATTATCATGGTATAAAAATAATGACGGGAAAAACTAGATTATGACGGGATTTCAAAATGTCAGACAATGAAAAGGGCAACGTCTCGTCCGCAGTCGGAACAGTTATGTTGCTTTTCACTTTGGCGTTTCACAATTCTGCACCAGAAGAAACCATACTCAGTTAATTTGGAAGTAAACATCGGCTGAAGCAAGCAGTGCCGACACCCCAAGCCCCAGAACTTTAAAATAGATTCATAGAGCTCTCTGCTGTGTGAAGACTATGTTTCTTCTTCTTCGCATGCAGGTCGCTTTGGGATCATCATTTTTTTTTACAAAGGAGTCTAATTGCACTTAATCTGTAGTATAAACGACCACGCAAAAAAAATAAATAAATAAATAAATAAAAAATTGGGAAATGGCAAATCAAAACCTGCTGTGTGATTGTAGCCAAAATGTGTTTAGAAAAACAAAAGCTTGTATGGAGCCTACGCCACTTATGTTAACCACACATAGCGAAACTGAAAGCTCAGTAAAAGTATGAAATTCAGCAAACTTGTGCTCACTTTTCCAGACAAAACTATAAACCTTCTCCTCTGTAGCATCCGTCGACTCTGCAGCGCGCTATCAAACGACGTCGTAAATTCTCCCCCTGCCTGCCTCCCAGCCTGCTGGGGAGGAATATGGAGAGCTGTTCCTAATCATGCTGGCTAATGTTTTACAGGTTTTACTGTGGGGGTTAGTAATTGTGAGCCATTTGCGTCATCACTGGAGGGAAGGGAACTATTGAGGTGGGCTGCCAAGGCCGGGCGAGGGGGGCTGTGTGCAGGTAATGAGGAACACACTTGTGTGAGTGTAGTGAAAGATTTGCACATGCACTGCTAAAAGCATCCACAGATCCTCGGTTTCTCACGCTTCCAAAGTGTAGCGCTGACAAAATCGCACACAAAACAATTATGCCAAAGTCTTACAGTAGATTTACATTTGCTCCTTTATCTTCTCGTCCACTATTCACACTTTATTTATTTTTTTTATTTTCTAAAGTGTCACTACTGAGGTTTAATCGTTGCAGGGTTTATGTAAATAAGAGGCAGCTTTCAAACCCGAGAACACCATCTCGACCGTAAAGTAAAAATCACGTGTGGTCATGTTCGCTGCCGGTGGAACTGTTGTGTTTCGCCAAATGGATGACACTGGGAGCGAAAAAACATTGTAAGAAAACAGTGAAACAACAGAAAGTCAAGGCTCATACACATTTTAAGAGGTTTGGGGCAATAAAATCAGTTTGTTTGACTGACCATCACAAAGGTCTGACCTCTTACTCAGTTACACCAGATCTGTCGGGCGGAACGACCCAAAAATCCTTCAACCTGTTGTGAACTACCAAGAAAAAGGTACGATTTTAAAGAAAATAATATAATTCTTGATATGTTTGCCACGGTTAATACCTTTATATTAACATTGTCAATAATTACCAGAATTTCCTTTGAGGCCCAATTTAAGTACCGTAGCTGATTCTTGCACAAGAGTTTGAAAACCTGTGAACACAACTGAACACTTTTCCTCAAAGGTGACGTGTTAGAAGTAGGTAAAATGGATCCAAATAAGAAAGTTGGGCAAGTTTAATGAGGGGAAACTTTCACCTATGTGACTGGGTCAGGGCATGTCTAAATCTGCTGCTCCAGTGGATGTGCCCAGTCAGCAGTGGTCAGCCTCTGTCATAGGCTGACCACTGCCTATGGTCAGGTGGAAATAGCAGTGAACCAGCGACTGCATTGTGGGCATTAATGCATTTGTTGGAGTGAAGCCTGATTCATCTGGTCTGATCAAACAGATAAGATACTACAGCTCAAATTAAATGACAGAATGCTGCACAATAAACTTTGACCCTTGTCCACCAACAAAAGTGGTGGAACAAGCATGAAAGTTGGACCATGATCAGTTTGATGATTTGGGCAACGTTCTTCTGGGAAACCAGACTTGAGATCTTCGTTTACTACATTATTCTAGTAATGCTGTGGGCTCTCTCAGCCGGATAACACACCTTGCCACAATGCAAAAATATACTAGGAAAGGTTTGGGGAGCACAACAAAGAGCTTGAGGGACCGATTTTGCCTCCTTACACAGACAGCAATCTAAATGAACAAGTGCAGAACAAACAAGTCCGATCAATGAAGGCCCCCCTTTAGAGGAATTAATAGATCTGGTGCCAAATAAATCAGGATAGTTCCAGATACTCCAAGTGTCGAGAGGAGTGTGGGCCTCAACGAAGCATGTTTGGGCAGAACAAACACACTGTCAGACAGGTGTTCACAATGCTATTGTGCATCTATCAGTGCATCTATCCTTTTAAGGTTTACCATAGCAATGAAAACATTACTAAAAGCCACATAGTTAGAAAAAAAATGCCAGTTCGCTTTGGCATAACCAAGAGGAGGTTTCAGACATCCACACAGATAGGCGTTACAGTTCGCTAAGAAAATGTCTTCATGAAGCCAGAAGTCTTGTTATTTCTTCTAGAAGAGGCAAAGCACGTCAAGCCTGACTTCTAAAGTTAATGAACAGTTTAATGACAAAGCAATGAAGGTTTACACTTGTTCATTACAACACAGTAAAACATGCTGAACCAAACTGCTAGATAGTTAATTTTGGCAGAAAAAAAAAAAAAAAAAAAAAGCTGGAGCTCTGTCCTCTGAAATTCCTCTGATCTAGAAGGTTTCAGACATCAGCGCTGCCGTCACGCTGAGACTGACGACAGAGTTCACTCAAAGGCGATGTTATGAGAGCAGTATGGGAATTTGTGTACAGATGCTGCCTCCACATTATTTCATCTTTTATGAACTGAACTGACTCGGCAACGCCTGTTCTTTTGGGGGAGGGGGGTTTCAAGCTTTTTGCAGGGGCCGCACTTGGAAACATGCACAAATCTACCCAACAATTTCAGCCAATCCTATGAAGATTCCCACAGGATTCCAGTAAACAGACGGACAGGAATTGCCCCCTCAAGCATGTACCATTAAATCATATCCCTTCATCTCCTATAAATCACCGACATGCAAATATAAACGTGCTGTAAAGCCTCAAATAAACAGCATGTGTACCTGTGGGAGACCATAAATCTTTGCTTCCTCTTTTTGCAGGTGGAGGAATTTATATTACTACTGAGCCTGATCCCCTGAAAGAGACTCGGGTCGACCCCAAGGGAGGAGCTCTCCAACACCAGCTTGCCTTTTGTCCATTTGGTTCCCCAAGAAAAGGAAAATAATGTTCATCTGGGCATTGAAGCGAAGGACCAATGAGAAGGAGCCCAGCATGCTGACAGCCACCCCGGAAACCTGTCCCGATGTAAACCAAACACAAGGGTAACATATGGGGGACGATGGCTTTCCACTGGGGAAAATAGGCGACAGCCAGAGCATAGAGAGCCATCCTATTCTCACACAACCTTACTGGGGATCACAGAGGATTATTGAGCGGCTCTCTGCTTCACACTCCTACACGATGCATGTCATAATAAGCATAGACGGCACACTGTAGCAGTAAAGTCTCATCTCTGCGTCTCAAAGCAGCGACACGTGGCTCTAGGGCCGCTCCATATTAAGGTAACACATGTATTTTTGCAAACCATTTACCGAAGTTTTTCTTTGTTTGTCAAAGCTCATCCAGACTGTGTTGCCAATCAATAAATTAATGTGTTTAATGTCATTATTCTGGACGTTGTTGCCACCTACTGGCCTGGCTGGAGTACTTCAGCAAAGTTCCCCTTACAAATCCCGACTTTTCACTTTTGAATGTGTTATATTGGGACTTTATGTGCTAGACCGAAACAAAGTAGCGCACAGTTGTGCAGTCAAATAAAAACCTTACGTGTCACTTCTTTTATTTGTTCTTTACAGACAAAAACGTTTAAATATGACATACGTTTGTACTTAGTCTATATATTGTAGAATCACTGCAGCTGCAGTCGCAATCCTGCATGTTTCCATGAGATTTGCTCAGCCTAAAATGCTTTTTTGTTTACCTTTCCAAAACAGCTCAAGCTCAGTCAGATTGAATGTTCTGTGGACATTATCAAAGTCTGAATTTTGACTTCAATCACACTTTATTTGCTCCAGCCACTTAGATCATAATCATTTCCTTCTAACTCTGATAGTGTTAGAGTTATTGTCTTTCTGACAGGCAGGCCAACGTCCCAGGCTTTTACAGCCTCCAACAGGATTTTATGCTTTAGTGCTCTAATCCGTAGGTCCATAAACACTTCCACATCATGATGCTTCCCTCTCCGTGTTCACTGCAGGGCTGGCGCGCTCGTTGCGTGGTGTGTTCCTTTGTCTTTATTATGCTGGTTGTTTGTTAATGTTCTCTAACAAACCCACAATGCCTTCCCAGAACAGTTCTGTCAAACAGGAATTAACTCACACGTGAACCTCTGAACTGAACAGAAGTGCATGCCGCACTTTTCAGATCCACTTTTTGTAAAGCAAATAGTTGATCGAGTATCAACTTCCTTCCAAATCACAATTATGCTCCATTTTGTGTTATTCTAAAACATTAAATTTCCTTTATTGGGAAGGAATTGGGACATCAATACAGTAACAGTAACTCTTGACGCCATGCAGAATGTCGACCAGGCCAACTCGCCAGGAGACTATAAAGAAGGCATACTATAACAGAAGTGCATGGTGACCGCACTGTTTATGTTTTCAAATTAGTTTATTCTAAAACACTGTTTGAAGCATGATTCATGCTCACAAGTGCTCACAAGATGAAAGCCACAAAGCCGAACAGCCCACAGATCTCGTCTGAGTTTGACCACCATAAAATGTTTCATCACCTTGTGGCCGACTTCTGATGTCTGCCTTTTGATGCTGCGCAGGTAATAAAAGGTTGGTTTAAAGCTTTTTGTGCTGCAGTTGAAAAATAGAGGATAAAGCACAGAGAGATGTTAAAGAAAATCACAGTAAGCAGCAGAGTCAGATACTCGTTAGAAACTCCGGAGCTGACAGCGCAGGCAAAAGGAGGAAATGTATCATTTTCGCCATTTAAATCTCACTCTGGTCCAGAAAGTCCAGTAGTTTTTTTAAGGATTTAAGGACAACTCAGTCACTTCTCAAAGAGCCTCACCTTCTTTAACATTTTAAGACTGCAGACCCGTTTCCACATTGAAATCTATTTCTGATATTCTAGACAAAATTATTCATGCACAGCTTTGATCCTGTTTAAATTTTAGCCAGTCTTTGGTGGTAGCCCTGAATCAGCTCTGTTAAAGTCCGCTGTGGCCTGCTCTCCTTAAATAGTGTGAGATAAGCTTGAAGTGCGTGGACCTTAGAACAGCCTCTGATCTGCATATCCCTCTAAATCTCCCTCTGCACCAGGTTGAGACTCAGGGCCACTGACTCTACTGAGGTTGTTAAAAGAGAAACGTTTCTCTCTTTTAACAAGAGAAAAATGATTCTCTTGTTAAAATATTAATTTTCTCCTGCTCCTGTCCATCCTGTAGTTACCCAAAGATTCATCCTAGCGCCACGTTTAGCCTCTGTAAGCTTTTGTTGGCTTTTCAATAACCCAACACATCCTAAATGTTAGATTCCTGAAGATCTAGTATTGATTATATCTAACCAAAATTAAAACTAGACCACACAAAGGCCCGCAGAAAGAATATGTAAGTACATAATCTGGTTATGATGTGAATCGGCTGCAGCGGCAGTGATAACAGTATTGCAGCTCTTTTCATTCTGTTTTCCCGTCAGCAGACGGAACAAGAAAAAGGAGATTGTATTAGGCAGCTGAAGCATCTGTGTGCTGGCCAGCTGTTAAATTGAGAATTGAGCACTTCATATTCACGTTTCTGTACTTATTCCAATTCGACATCTTTTAAATCTCCCAAACTCCTGTTTTAGCTGTTTTCAGATTCAAACTGCAATTCTTGTAAATCAGATTGTGCTTTTGGTGTTGTGGCCTGGCAACACTGGTGTACTTTAAAATTAATACAGCACCTTTCACAGAGACATCAAAAACAAAGCTAAATCTATGCTAATCCTCCTAAGCGGTTACTTACTATTTTAGCTACTCGCTTTAAAACTTTTACTTTATCTACCTTGTTCTATTTTTACTTGGTGTTCACATTTTTTGTCATATTTTCTTGTTTTTTTATTTTTGTGCAGAGCACAGTGGTGAACGCCGGTTTATTTTATAGGTGGTCTGAAAATAGATCAGCTTTGATCAGCGAAACCCTCTGACTGCTCTTTAATGTGTGTTTGCTTCGAACGCAAGGTTTGTTTTCTTTTAACACCAGTTTTGTTTTAATGCTGCGTATTTGTCTGCAAGTGAATTTCTCAAAAGCCTTTTTACTTTCTCGGTGTAAAACGCTGAGTGAATCCTTCTGATATATCAATGAACACTGATGTGCAACGGTGTCCTTGTGAGCATGTGAGCTGAGGATCAGCACAAAGACAAACCACAAGCTATGAAAACACTGGTTAAAAAACCTAGTCTGCTGTTTAAACATGGAAAGAATGCTAGTACAAATACACAAAACACTTGTGTTTTTTTTTTTTTCACACTTAAACAATATGAAAAATTTTTTTTTTAAAAACTCTTGAAGAAAAACCTCAAGAAAAGTGGATGTTCTGCATCCGAGCTACGAGTGCTTTCCAGGACATCCGTCCTGGTGTTTATGTAGCCATGTGACTGAAGCCACTGTACGTCCTCTGACGTCAGCTTGCATTCCTCGCATTCATCAAGCTCCGTTCTCACTGATACCGTCTCTGATACTCCAAAAGAGAGGGAGCAAAGATCACACAATATAAAAGCGGAATAATTCACTGGGACTGTGTTTGCTATTTTTATCTTCTTCTGATAAAATAAATAACCTCCACTTTGCCATCTGTTTTCATAAACAGTTGAGCAGTCATGAAGACGTATTGCCTGAAATAGTCCTCCTGTTCCACTTAAAACACTGAATCCATAAATAATTGCAAAACTGCTGTCAAGATATGAATGCTCGGGACAAATAACTCCCTACATAAATAAGCCCGAATTTTGAGAAACAGTATTTTTGTTGTCGTTTTGTACTTTTGGGTGTGTGATAATCATATTTTTGAAAAACATATTCTGGGTTGTTATGATAAAACAGAATATTGGCAACGACTTTAATTTAGTAATGTGTGTATAAAAGACATCAAGACTGGGCGAATAACAAAAAAACTAAACTAAAATCTGCAGAATTAAATTTCAGTGATTTCTATTCTTAATATCATCACTGGTAATGATGTGTTAAAAGCCTTTTCATTACTTTTTTACTGCAGCACCATTACTTTATAATGAAAAAAAATTTAATAAATAAAAAATCGGAAAAATCCAACTTTTAGTTGGAGAAAAAAGACATTTGAGAGGATTTTTTTTAAGTGTCTAATTGTGGTTGGTGTATGTTTGTCCAAATTAAGTTATTGTATCCTCATGCCATTATTAGACTTTATAATGAGTAATAATTTCATAAAACTCAGCAGCACAAGGTACTTCTCATCATAACCAATAAAAAAAACAAATACAAACAAGCAAATAAAGTGTTTTGGTGTATGATGATGATGCAAGTTACAATGCAAAACAAAAATAATTTTTCCTAGTTTTGGTAGATCTGACATTAGCCCATCAATGTCAGGATTATTTGACTTAGGTTCACTTTACAGATGCTTCTCCTGTTCCCCTTCAGGGTGTGGTCTGACGCCATCCCAGGTACTTTCAGGCTGAATAGTTTTCAAACCATAACAGCACAGCAATGAAGTCGATGACGTCACGCATTCAAAGGCTATTGAAACAGAAATGGCGGCACACTGAGTGCTCATTTCAACTCGGTTGGACTTCAGACTTTATAAAAGTCGCATTTTTATATTGGTTTTGTTTTTTTATTGACTTCCAAACAAAACCAGATTCATGTTTTGTTTGGAAAACATGAATCTGGTGGTGTAGTGCACCGTGGTGTAGTGCGCATTTTTCGCATTTGCTGCTCATTCAGCAAACGTTTTGTGACCAGGTATAGTGCTTGAATGCAATATATACCCATTTTTCCGATTTCCCCGAATGCACATTTTTAAAACAACCAATGAAAACAGTTTCTGTCAATGTGCTGGCATGGTGGAGTGAGAGACGTGGTGAGGCAGGAAGAGAATGGAGCGTAGTGACGTTTTGGATTTTACTAGAAGTGTTTTCGGTGACTTTATTTTGGACTATTTGTGTGTAAGTTAGTGTCTGTGAGTGTGTGCGCAGACATTCGACCTTAAATTAATCAGAAACATGATATTCATTTGTTCTCTGCATTGACATATCGTCTTCCTTAGCAACACAACAGGAGTTGTTGTGCAATCTGTTAATGGAACCAATAAAAACTCTTGCAACAGAGTAAGTTTAAAACAACAGAAACTCTTCCTAGGCTTCAAAATTCTTCATAAACAGTCCACTGTGCAGCGCAGCTGAAGAAACAGTTTGCTGAGACCTTTGCCCCTCACATTCTGCTCCCCACGCCATGCTCCACAGACACAACACAACGGCAGGCTCAGCTTGCTACCATCTGAAGGGAGACGTGAGAGAAGGCTGCTTTTAACCTTTCGAGTCACTGCATCTCCAAAACATCAGTTTGCTATTCTCCTAATAGTCAAATCAGTTGCAGTGGCAGCATAATTAATCAAAGGGTAAAAAGAAAGACTTGTTCTAGTTTCCGCGTCTTGCCCGGCTATGGTTCACGTCCTGTGCAAGTCCAGCACACCGGGCCAGTAGCCTGGAGCTAGTGTGACTTCTCATGTGTAATTGCTTAAATTGCACTTTCCATGGATCATGTAAAAAGCAGAAAGAGAGGTCTGTTGCTTCCCTGAATAAATGAGAACCATTGTGAAAACAACTCAGACTCCAAAATGGCACCAAAAATTGAGAGAACAATCCATTTTAATAGAAAGTTGTTTCATTAATTAACAAGACAGACCAAAGCAGAGGCATCATTAAGCAAAGGCTTAAACCGACTGCACAGTGATATGGCTGCAGGCCGCCGTGGTGCACTTGTTATTGCAAGATGGCCACCCAGATCTCTGTAAGTGTGCACATTTTATTTCCTTCTGGAAAAGCTGCATAGGGGAACTACAGTTATGGAAAACAGATCTAAAATAAATGACTTCGTCTTCTATAACCTGATTAGTTCAGCTGCAGCAGACTAACCCAAAATAGATCTAGGCCAGATGATCAATGGGGTTAAAAAGGAGGGGTGTGCGAGATTATGCCATCTCTGCCACATTATTATTCTCTGAAGGACAGAGCAAATGCTGCATAAAGTCAAGAGTCTGTGTTTGCATCTTCTTGTCAACAAGCATGGCAGTAAAGTGGTAATTACAGCATCTTAGTTGGAAGTAAGAGGACTGAGTTTGCTGGTTTGAAGCCTGTAAGAGTGAAGCTGTGGATTTACAGCTTTGCAAAATCAAGTATAATAAAAAGAACCGAAATAAAAAGTATAAAAAAAAGTTTGATTATTCTAGATGTGAAATGGTCATACACTAATCAAGGACATGAACGTCAAATAAGCATCAGTATGGGTTATTTGGGCCGACAGAACAACAAGCTGCTTGAATGAATGACAGGAAATAGGTGAAAATGTTAAAATCCATTATGGATTTTCTTTAGTCCATAAAGGTTAGAAGTATGAAATGCAGACTCAAATATATAACTAAACTCTCTACTAAATCCTCTGCAGTAATCAACAATCGCTCAGAAAAATTTCTGGCTGACCATCTGACTGCAGATTTAGCCAGAAAAGATCAAACTTTTGTATATTAGTTCATGGCACCGACTCGCCTTTTAGTTATACCTGGAGATATTTCCAAAAGATTGATGTCAACCCATTATTTATCATTTTTATTTTATTTTTATCAAATATATTTTCCCATCGTCTCTTTTATGTTATTTTGCTGTGAAGCACCTTGTAATTTTATCTTGAAAGTTGCTACATAAATACAAAGGTGGTTATTAACTTCATTCAGTTAAAAGAAAAAGAGAAATAATACAAGAAAAAAAAAAAAAAAATAATATATAATATATAATATATATATATATATAGTTAAAATAATAACAGAAGAGAAGAGCTATGTTATCAAAGAATAAAAATGAGTTGTGCTGCTGTGGGCAGCCTGGACGTTCAGGTTTCCAAATGAAAATAAAAGCAACTGACAAGTTTAATGTACTCGGCATTGAATTTGTAAAGTGAACATTTAATTTCGGGTCTTTCATTATTGATCAACAGCTTAATGTTCTAATGTGGTTATGTGAGCTCATATACCTTTGCCATGCAGGGTCACAAAAATATTCTCCTCACTCCATCACAGCACTCAGTTCATTTATACAGAAAACGTTAAACTAATTATTTATTTCCATTTTATTTTGCCGCTCCTGTTCGCAGGGAGTAAATCCATCTTGTTTGACTCTTGTGAACACTTTGTCCTTGTCTTTTACTAATTTCACCTTTCTTTTCTTGAACTGTCTGCTTCATACTACATTCTGGCTGACCAGGAGCCCTGCATTGGCAAAATGCTCTTTGCCTCAGGCCCTAAACTCTGACTCATTGGTTTATGGCTCAATAGCGCTCCCAGGGATTCAGGTCAAAACTCTGCTCAGATGCAACAATACGCTAATGGAAAGGGTACTGAGTGTCCCAGCTGCTAAAAGCCAAGGCTAAGTCAGCCAGAAACCCATATGACATGAGGTTGACCAGTTATTTTTTTTTATGACTGTCATCTGCCTCGCTGGTAAACCACTGAAAGTTACACAGGGTCACAAATTGTCACAGTCTGGGTTGTTGCTTCTTTTTTTTTTTCCCCTCGCTCTCCCATCTTGGCCACACGTGCGAAAGGAGTCAGAGCGACAGATCACCTGTGTGACTGTGAGTCCAGAAGGTCCGATTGATAATGAAATCAGGGCGGACGCCTGAGTGGGCAAGAGACAAGGACTCAGACCTTTCCTAGTCTTCAATCTGGCTGGTGACTGGATGCGTGACGGACGCAGGTTTCGCTACAGCACAATAGAAGTGGCGGGTCCTTTCCTTGTTTCACTACTAACAATTGTCAGCGAGCAATAAGCGGAGGAAATGGTCAGATCACCGACAACAAACATAAGACAGTGTTTCACTAGCGGGATTGGCCGCAAGCTACAGAATGAGACTGGACTGATATTTGACATTTTATTAATCTTATGCAAAACTGAATTTATATTTGTGGTAAATTTTCATCAGTAAGCAAGCCTTTGGGTCATTCCAGAGTCTAGGCAATATTATTCTTCCTTCTATGTACTTTCACTGTTGAACTAATCAAGTCCCTAAATTCTCATAGTTCGGACAGGAAGTCAGCAGCCAGGCCAAAGCCAGCGACAGCTGTTGTTTTTGAGCACAAAGTTCACCACATGAAAAAGTTTCCTTTTTGCCTCTTCTGTCATTACAAAACAAACCTCTGCTGAAGTCTTTTTAGATCGTCTTCAATCATGACGATTCATTTCAGTTGCGACTCGTTCACTTTTTGTCTGAGCTCATTGAAAAAAATGTTTGACGGCAGCTTTCTGTCTGATTGGCCTACTGGTATTTAAATTTCCCAACATTTACTAACATTTTAAGGCCAAAAAAAAAAAAAGATAGACTGAGTTGAGCAGAAAGACACAGTGTCCTCAGACCAAACATTTTACAGCTAAATTAGTGCAGGTAAGTTAATCTTTCACACTGCTTATATGATGATATGTTGAAGTAAATTAAACGAATGGGTTTGGTTTCCAGAAACTATAAAACTGTATGACATATAATTTGTCAGAAACTCTTTTGTTAAAAGAAAAACCTCTCTGTAACAACTCAAACACGTGTTTGCTTTATCACTCCATGTCATCCTAGAGATGGCCGACACTGCACTAATCTTTGCCTGGAAAGAATACACGAGGGAGTGCGTTTCCTTTTCATTTTGGCCCATCCTCTCACCGGAGAAGAAAGATAGAGAAAAAGGGAAAGGAAAACATGTAACAAGAGAGAGACGGTCTAAAAAAGAAAGGGGCCAGCTGTTCAGTGGAATTCAACAGCGCATGAAAGGCAGGGAGAAAAATGAATTCATTTGGCATGGAGATAGTAGAGGTGGTTGGTTGAGGATTACACAGTTTGAAAAGGAGGAGAAAAAGTAGTGCAGAAGAAGAGGACTGGGGGAAAATGAGAGTTAATTACAAAAGACACAAAGCAGGAAAGCAAGACGTATAAAGATGAATAAAGTCGGGATAATGAAATAAAAAAAAAAGACCGTGGCAGCATGTTTTAGTACGTAAAAGAACAGAAAAATTAAAACATGACGTACAAGTGAGCAGCATCTGTGCTGCTAATTGGTGTAGAACGCTGAGAATCTATACGATCGGAGGCGATTAACCCGGAGCTTTGAAGACTTTAGGAAGAGATGTGAGAAGAAAAAAAAAATCCCTGGAGTGGGGAGCCCTGGGTTACCATAGAAACGGGCCTGACGTCAGAGCATGCATTATGTGATTACTCATAGAGTCTGTTAAGGAGCCAATAAAACAAGGGACCATTACTCACACACACACACACACACACACAGAGAGAGAGAGAGAGAGAGAGAGAGAGAGAGAGATGGCTGGAGTTCAGGTTACACTTCAATATCCACAAACACAAGCCGCGTAATCTCGCTTTTTGTGATTTTTATTTTTATTTTTTCAAAAATCATACTACTGATTTTGAGTTTGTATTTTTTTATCTTTTTTTTTAAACAATTGCAAGAGTCGGTAAACAGGCCAGGACCCCGCTGAGGCTCAAACGTGTTCAACCTCAGGCTGCAGCTCATGAATCCGTCCCATCCAGGAGGAGCACAAAGACTTCCTCATCAGCACAGCCACAAGCATAATATCACTGTCAAAATCTGCATTCCACACACTCTGACCCATGTCTGACAAAATACATCAAACACTGACATGTAGACGCATGTGGGGCACCACACGCACACACACACATACACACACACACCCCCACACCTACACACACACACTCCCACACACGCACATTTCCTTTTGCCATCTCCCACACATTCTCCTCAGGGAGTTAAAACACTGTTAGGGCTGATAAGGATCCAGGCAAATAGAGTGGATAAACAGACATTCTGGTAATTAAGAAGCACTGGCCTATCAGAGGAGAGTACGCACAGACAAATATGTGATCCAGACTCCATTACAAAGGCCGTGTACATTCCCACCACGGAGACCATTAGATGAGTGTGCACAGACAGCAAGGGCAGAAAAATCCTGAGAGGGAGGACACGAAAAAAATCTAACAAATCAGCTTCAGGAACTCCTAATAAATTCAGTTTTGTCTCAAATTTTTATCTTGTTTGTCATTTCCAGAGTTTTGCAGCCCCGTCAGAGTTTATGCGCAGACTACGCAGTGGTTTTAAACTAGACTGTCACACGCGTTTATATTGATTGCTTACTCTCTTTATGAACATGGTCAGTCAGCGTCTTTAATTTCCCGATGGCATGTGACACTTTCAGCAGAACTCAACAAAAACACCAAACCAATTCTAACTGCTGATGACAATTGTTGATTGTTGATTCTATGTTGCATGACTTTGTGTTTATTATGTAAAGCACTTTGAAATGCCTTGCTGCTGAAATGTGCTATACAATAAAATTTAATTGATTGACTGATTGATTGATTGATGGCATATCTTGTAAATCGCCATCATACGTGTTTTTATTTCTCTAATTCTAATACCCCTTTTTCAGCAGAACCATCCTGGGATTTAGTTGAATAAAATGTATATTTTCTTGCATCTTAAAAACACAAACATCAGAGACAAAGTTGCAGCTTCATCTCTTTTCTCTTGCTTTTCTCGTGAACATGACATTGCATTCGCAAGCATCACTGAACCTCAGACCATCTGTATATTTAACTGATCCTCGTTGTCCGTGACGCAGGTCCGTTATTGCATTTTGGACAAAGTGCTTCGTGACACTGCCCTGGCACAAGTGTGAGCGAGCTCTGGCGAAAATCTGATATAGCATACTCTGCATCATCACTAATCTGGTTACGGAGATACCATATCTCAGATGATCTGATTAGAGGTTTATAAGCTCAGTAGCTTGCCTTGCCTCTTTAAGTTGCTGTGAATGTGCCTTATTTGTGGACTGATTAGCAGGCACACATGGGTACATTCATGCATTACAGTGTGAGCATATGTACCCCACGTGTGCGTGCGTGTTCGTGTTTGCGTGTGTGTGTGTTGTGTGTGTTTTGAAGCAAGCTGCAGTCCATCTGGCAGGCCGGTGAACTCAATGGGTCTTGTATTCATGCAGCATGCACAGCAACATCCGCCGCCAGAGGCTCTGACTAAGTGCTCTGACACCACAACGTCTTCGAACGCCATGGGCCAAGAGCCTCTCGGAGAGCTGTATGTCATATTTTCTTCAACCTGTTATTGTTAATGTCATCAACATTAACAATAACATGTTGTTAAAAAAAGATTTTTTTTTTTTGTCAAAGAAAAACTACAGGAAGTCACTTTGAGCTGCTTGACGTCAGCTGCCCTTAAAAAGTAAATGTCTACATAATTGTGATCAACTCAGCTTCTCACTTCTTGTTCTCGTTTTCAAGGCCAAAAAAGAAAAGGACCACTCCTGTTCACTGAAAAAAAAAAAAAAAAAAGTCCCCCAAACTAAGACATCCACCATTTAGCCACACTGTTTTGTTTTTTTTATCTGTTTTACGTCACCGTGTTTGGCTGATGATAAGTTTGGTATGTCTTCTGGATTTCATTCGGGAAACGTACAATGCACAAACAAATCCAACAAAACAGCAGTTCATGAAATACATGAAAACTTTTAAAAAAAATACAAGATGTTGTATATATAAGAGGCATTGGATTATTCCACTTTGCAATTTGATCTCCACTTACTTTTATTTCATTTAGCATCAGCAAAAATTAACAATCTAGCCAGCGCACCGAGCATCAGGGAAGAGCTTCAAGGGGCTTTGAAGACAAAATGTCACCAAGTCTCCAACATGTGTCATCTTCACTTTTCTAAACCGTGACCCCTGTTTCCAGGTTTTTTTTCTTTTCTTTTCTTTTTTCCAGCATATGGTCACCATATGTAAAAGGTTTGCACTGGTTCACTGAATCCCCATTTAATGGCCACCTTCCTGGAACCATCCCTTCTGTGTGTCTGACGTGTGATGGTGGGGCAGTGTGTCTGTGAGCCTCTCCTCCACGCAAAACAAGCTCGACGTCCAGCACACTGCCTTCAAAATGCTCCACTGCTGTCTGGAAACGGCAAAAGACGCTGGTTGTAAACCGGGGAGGCAGAGAAAGCAAATAAGACTGTGGGAACCTTTAAAAATGCGAGTCTAGGAAGTAAGGAGAGAAGTTCTGCAGTTGTTTGGATAAGACTTGTTGAGGGCAAGTAAAAAGGGAAGTACGTAAAACTAACAGTAGGTCAGTTGTGAAGGGAGAAGAGAGCAAGGAGCGACTATTGACTTAATGGCAGATTCAGAGCTGTCAAAGGGCTTCAGAGACAGTTTGTGTTGTTTGGACTGGGTCTTCTGGAGCATGCAGTGCGATGATGGAAATCTTACACTGACTCAAAGCATGCTCACTAGTCCTTTCCCCACACTAGCTGTGGAGGCCGTCCTAACCTTCAGCCTGTGTCGATCTGAATAGGTGCTTATTGCAGGGATCACAGGCCTCAGCCTCCTTTACATAAGACTGTGCTGCATGTGTGACTGAAGCTGAATCAAGTATCAGGGAACGCAATGAGCACGTGGTGTTTATTTAGCTCTCAACAAACAGAAACACCTCAGTTGTTGCAATCAAGATGCCTCCTGAAGCGCCCGAATTCTTCGTTTTGTTGACTTTTGAGGGAACGAACCAACCAGCGACGGTATGAAGAAGCGACAGAGGTGTTAATATACCCTACGTTGGAATTTTCAATGCTCAACTCAATGAGAAAAAAAATAACCTGGCCAAAAAAACTTCAGAAAATGATAACACTCACCTACAATGACAGATTGCTCAGCTGCTGAGCACAAGCTGATTTCAGTTTTATTAAGGAGTCAGTGATGCATCGATGAGTCTAAACTGGAGATACGGTAATGATGTTTCACTTTTATACACGTAATATAGCTTTCTATTAGAAATGGCAAATACTTGACCTATAGTAAGAACATATGTATATTCTTGGTTAAGGTCATTCTGCCGTCAACTGTAGAGTTTTGTAAAATATTATCTATTTATCAGACTCTCGCTCCCCATTGTTGCTCTACTGTCTGCAATGTGTTTACAGCACTTTAATGTAAATGGATTTAAAATGAATATATCATGGCAGACAGCATTATTTGCTTATATAACAACTCTGGGTTTTTCCTAGCAAACTACTTCCCTAAATTACACAGTTTGCAGTTTAACAGGTGTTGTTTAGGCTGTTGAATGTTCCTGTTGGTCTATGTGGTAACTTACTAGTACAGTCCTCCAACATCTGCAAGAAGCTCTAATCAAAACAGAGAGAGCTGTAGAGAGCAGCTGAAATGCCAGTCAATAAATATTAAGACGTTAGAAGCAAAGTACTTGATTTTTGAAGAAGAACGTTTCTTTTCATATGCTTTGTTTTCATAGGATTTTGCTACAAATGAGCAACGAATAGAAACAAAAATCTTTGGTCACAGAAAACAAAATCCCGGTTGTGTTGGTTGCTTTTGTTGTTTAGATGGAGGATGGAGAACTGACCGATGAGCTCTAATGCAAGGGCTGCAATGCGTTTGACGCTAACAGCAAAGTGCCTGGTCAAGTTTGGGGATCAAATAAAAACTAATTGGTAAGAAAGAACTTGAATTAAGTTGAGTTTGAAACCCGCTCTTTCACGATGCATGCACAGCACTTGATAGTCATCATCCACTCAGCACATTTAGACTGAACCACAAAATGGGTTGATTTGTGAAGCCACAACTAACAAAAATCTGACTCGGGTTATGTAATATTGTTTTTTTTCTGCAGTGAGACACAAAATGTAGCAGATAGACAACAGAGATTTTTAAAAAGTTGAGAACTTACTTTAGCAGTGATTAAAACTATATACATTTATGCAGTTTAAAATGTTAAAAACATTTGTGCGAATTATATTCACACTTCACAACTTTTAGGTCTTTATTTAATTCGTCAGATGTATTATGGATGATGGTATTCATGTCTTTCACTTTCCCACCGAAATAAATGCAGGAATTTCATCATCCAAACAGTTTGTGTCCTTTAATATCCAACTGCTTCGCTTTCGATTCAGCCAGAAACATCATTCAGACTTTGAAATGGTTACACAACATCGGGATATTCCCACATACTTAAACTTTTTAATGCTAATTTTTTTATAATCACAGTTTAATTCTATCACAGTTTGGACTCATCTGATGTTCTTGCTATATTGCAGCTGTTAGTTGAGGTAAATATCTTCTTACAGTTATATTTCTAGAGATATGTGTTCACTTCCAGCTGTACCAATATTACAGAGGTAATACTGATGTCCTGGAAAGCACTTTGTGTAGTCTACTGCATGAATGGTGCTACATAAATCATCAGCTTGAATTGTCATGCCGCGCTATTAGATTAACACTTGTATTTCTGCTATTTAGTATGTTTGTCCTGCACATTCTCATAAGATTTAATCTAAAACAATTTTTGGTTCTTCTCATGTTTCTGCTGAATCGGAGACTTTAACAAGTGCTTGTCCTTCCCTTCAGTGCTTTCTGTCTGATTCACTAAAAGTTGAATAGTTTAAAGTACCTACACAAACACACTTCCTTGCAAATGTAACTTTCTCTACACATTTGCAGGCAGGTTAATTTTCACCACTTCAGTTTCCTTTCTCTTTAACTGTGTGCCTGTGCCATTTAGCTCTCGACATGGACTGCACCAACCAGTCTCTAATTTGTTTTCTAACTTGTTTCCCTGTTTGATAATATTCATGTAGCCTGCTGTGGCGTTATAAAATCGTTTTATTCACTTGGAGCAGCTGCCTAATGCTGTTTGAAACCAAAAAACGGTAAAGAAGCAGGCCAGAAAACCAAAACTATGAGTTAATTTATGCGAAAGCGCCCCAAAATCTGAGAAGGACTGCAGACTCAGGGAATAGCTCTCTGTGGCTTAGTACTGTGGTTAAAAGTGACGCCTGTATGTAGTCATGTGATCTATTGTTGAAAAAACAAATGTATTGATTACAGACTGAAGGAATGAAAAAATAAATAAAAAACATGGGTTCTCCAGTAGGACTATGAGGTTCAGCACCATCATCAGGCATCTGAAACATGCCAAAAGTGCTAGTTTTAATAATAGGTGTACAAAACAAAAAGATAAACAGAAACCACTATGACTGACAGAGCAGAAGGAAATATTTCACTTGGAATCACTGAAATGCGGCTGAGATTCATGGAGCAACCACGTTACATAACAAGAGACATAATATAGACCTGCTTCAGGCTTCTTTCTACCCCTCTGAGACCTGTTATGAGAAAACCAGCGAGATATGACCCGAGCGACCCACTAAGAGCCTCCCGTTCATCATGCTCTATCTCTTTCTGCCATCACACAGCAGACAGCCACATCAGTTCGCGCCTGCATGCAACCGCAAACCCAAATGAGACCGTTCTAAGCGCTTCTACGCTGTTAATTCGTTTTCTTCAGACATTTTAATGGAAAATAAAAGGCAGAACCGAGTGTGCATACAAAGTAGGCGTGTGCGGGTGCGCGCGTGTGTGTGTGTGCGGTGGCTCATCTGTGCAACATCTGCTCAACCAGCCCAAGGCTTCTCTCCTCCTGAGAAGTGGGTCACGTTTCCTAATGACGTCAAAAGTCCTTCTGCCTCTTCGGTTTGTGGAGATCTGCCAAAAACCGCCACATGCCTACAATGGAAATCCTTTCCCTGAAGTGTTGGTGAGTTGCCAGGCAAATGCAGTTAATAGTGAACTAGATCTGATCATGACACAAAGAAAAGAGTTGTAGAGTTCGATTATTCATGTAAAAAAATAGGTGCATATCTGGCATTTGTTTTAGCACCAAGATGTCAAAAAATATACAATAACAAAATTAGTGGCTCTACTCTAGGCAGATTTTGAGGACCTGACCCTGAATTTTTTTTCCAAAGGAAAAAAATAATTTGATTTAAAGAAAGATATTTTTGGCAAGTTACACACTCTGACCAGAGAGAGTATGAATGAAACAGTCTAATGGAAAATTGTGGATGGAGAAAGTCTGGAATCCTGAGGAAGTTCTAGACATAACCATAAAAAATCTCCTACCTGCCTGCTGTCGAACACATTTTTTTTACCTGTTAAAGATCAGTAATAGACTTAATACTGCAAGTACATATTGAAACAAGGCTTTTCGTCCTGTCTGTGAGGGTCACATTTCATTGGATGCTAGCCTGGCCATTGCCTTCCTGCACAATGCCGATCGAAAAACAATTCTCACTTCCAAAGTAGTCTGGGTTTTCTCCCCTTCACTAGGATTGTCTCTGATAGGTCTTTGACCGGACCAATCAGCGAACATAAGGAGAAGCTGTGAACGATGATGTCGACTTCCCGCGCTGTTTTAGAATCGTAGACTGCCTGTAGTTTTGTTTGTCGCACTTCCAAATATTGAATTGACATCAACAACCCGCCTCGTTTGGATCGGTACATCACTCTTCACAGTGGAGGATGGTTGTTTACGGCGCAGGCTGTTTCAGGTTAGCTTCTTAGCATTGAACTGGTGCATTACATACGTCATGGGCAAACAGTAGCAATGAGGTAAAATTTTAAACTTCAACACCGTCCACGCCTCCAGGCAGTAATCGTTTTTCAACAATCGACAGTCCAGACCTTTCGGATGGAGCAAAGGGCTAATACCTTCAACTTTAGTCTGTTAACAGTGAAATGGGAAAAGAAGCTGGAACATCATCGTATTGCATGAAAATCCTTATGGCTGTGTTTAAAATAAACATCTACTTTTTTGAACTTTACATCATGTCATACCCGGAGTGTTGCTTTGATTCTTTCATGCATGTTTGAGGAATCCTTGAATCCCCTGCAGCAATTAGAAAACACCTTATGGAGCTGAACTTATTACACAAACTACTTCTCAGTCCAACGTTTCTAGAAACGGATGTAAACGGAATCAAGGAGAAGCATTTTTGTGACGACGCACTGAAGGGGGAAGTGTCTTCTTGAAGAGAGAGTTATTTTAGATATGTACAACATTTTCACAACTGAAAGCTGGTTGTCGAATGAAAGGCCACTATGTGTCTGGAAATTACATAATGCCTTCCTCTCTCTTTTAAGCCCTTTTCAGATTAACAGTTAAATAGAGTTGATCCGCCGGGATCACAGCCCATGCATTCCTTCAGAACATGCAGCTGAGATTGGGGAACCAAAGGAGCGTAGCCTACAACTTGCAGCATTCACCAATATCCCCAAAATGCATGTCAGGGATTTCCTTATCCTGTTTGAGCAAACGTCATGTAAGCTGTGCAGTGCTTTAAAAACAAGCAAACTTGCACAAGTTATTGGTGGGTACGGAGGGGCAGCAGAGAGTCAATCAGGGGCCCACAGACTGAGCTGCTGCTGTCTTTGCTGTGCGTCAGGCCACTAATTCAAATGTGACACAATCCAGTTTCGTCTTTACCGATTACAGGTTTGTTACAACTAGATAAGAAGGGCAATAATGGTAAGTCGATGTTAAATCTGCATTTTGTGCCTTGTTTTTGTGTTTCAATGTGAGGAGATACAACACACACAGACAACCGATTTTGTTTTGCTTTTCATGTTTGTTGTAGAAAATTCATAATGAAACCAAATATAATAAAGAGACTTACAGAAGTATTACATCTTGTCACAATATGAACTAAAAATTCAAGTTTATTATTAGGATTAATGTGACCAACACATGGTAGTAGTGCACAATCGTGAAATATCAGGATTTTTAAATTGAATCTTGTGCTTTTAGTTGACAATTCTGACACAAAGATAAGCTTTTAAATGTTCAGAAAGACAGTAAACCACAACCCCACTTTAACACCTGACCGCTTGGCTTACGTGTCTCTACTCAAGACAAAATTCCCACAGCATAATGTTGCCACCCCTGTGTTTCTGCATAGGGATCGTTTCTTGAGTAATTTGTCAGTTTTTCACCACTCATTACGTTCTCCTTCTCAGCAAATGAATGGAGTTAAAATATCTTTTTAACAATAACATCCTTTTTGCAACTGTGTGAGGTCAGAAGTACAGAGTCCACAATAACTTTATCTATGTTCCTATGTGTTTATAAAGCTGCTTGTTTATTGAGGCTATTTATTTCTAAAGCCAGTTAGATGCTCTGGATATTACTTTGGGCCATTAGAGTAAAGACCTTTGAACATAAAAACTTGTGACCCATTCCAAATTTTTATTTGTAAATGAAAAGAAAAATGTGGTGAAACTTAGCCTTGCCTTTTATCATTTTATACATTATGAATAGCTACAATTTCTGTTTATTTTTTTAATCTACATCACTTGTAAATGTTTATGTGTCCCTGAAAATGTATATTCCATAGAAACTGTATGCGACCAACCTAATTCAGCACAGATCTTTGGACGTAAATTGCATGTTTAATAATTGAAAGTGACTCTGAAAAAGCAGCTCCTGACCCAAATTCTGAGACTTGCACAACTCCAAGGGGGTGAAATGATTTGACAGACAAATGAATGACAGACAGATGTACAGACAGAACCTCCCCCCCTTACATATTTGGAGAGTAAAACATAGCACTGAGCAGAGAACAGCAAAAGCCTTGTTGGCTGCAGACACAGACGTGGAGAGCCAGAGAGGCAGCAGGCAGGAGGGAAAGGAAGGGCTCACCAAGCAGAAGTTACAATAACACATTTCCCTGCATCACAGCACCAAGCTGGAGATTGAAGCTGTCTGCTGAGTAAACTGACTAACATACATGTCTGATGGATTTTGTTGAACATTGATACCATTTCTCTCTGAATAAAGGGAAAAGAGGTAATCCATCTCAACAAATTTTATGCACAAGAAATGCTTCAAACTCAAAATGTCTGCGAAATCTTCAGCTCCACTGTGAGTTCATTAGGAAAAGGCTTGTGTGTAAATTTATCCAGTAAGGAGGAGGAAGTCAGGTGAAATATTGCACCCTACCCACAGTTTTAAATAGACTTAACATATTCTTGAAAACTACCTGACAAAAACTGTAACTCAAAAAAAACTACAATCCTGACAGCTTTCAAGCTTTTGCTCCGTTTCTGACCAGCATTATTACTCTGATACACAGAAGCATATGTCAGTGCTGCCTTTTCTCCAAGCATCTCCAGAAAACCTTGTTGTATTTATGCTTTTATGTTGTAAACCACAGTGAATGGAAGCAGCTAAAAGTTTCACTTTTCTGCACAAAATCACACTTTGTTTTAAATGTACGTACACTAGGTTCATAAACAATTTATTTATTTACTTTATGCCCAAAGGAAGGTGCATAAAAAACATATAAAAACAGCAAAGACGTCTCTGTTGCAGGTAATAATTGTGAATAAAGATGATGTTGGAAAGTTTGAAGAGATCAGTTATTTGTGTCAATAACAATGGGTTATAAGCAAGAAAAAAAATCAGTTTCCTGTTAACGAAAGACGAAATGTATGTGAATCTTTTTCTGTTTTAGAGAGGCCTCATATCAGGCTACATTTAGGTACTGATTTAATATTTGTTGGTAGATTGAATATAGAACAGTTCTGTGGGCAGATTTTAAAAAGGTACTTATCCTGAATGTAGGCAATGAAAGACTAACTACTCCCATCTATCACTGAAACCCTCAACCTGTGTCACTCTCTTGAATTACATGAGGAATTAATACCAGACTATGCCTGGATTTATTAGACAAAGTCAGTCAGAGGGCTTCAAAATGTGCAAAATGTTCCTGTTTATCAAATGATTTACAGCCGCTGTTGGCTCAGAGATCAGTTTTTGAAACCGAATGCTGAACACAGAGAGTGGAAATTAAGAATGCTCGCTTCTATTTGTTTTTAGCACGTTACATTTTACCGCTCTGCAAGTCGGGAGGATTTACCTTCCTCTTTACTTCCAGCTTCCTGTCCTGTACTTGCGTACACCGTTACTTCAGTGGATGCTTCTCCGGCTGATGTGAGAGTGTCCATTCATTCAGCACAGACCAGCTGCACACCTGGTGACAGCACAGGATGGTGGTGTTGGCTCAGGCTTGGTGAGCGCGGGCCCACAGGCCTGTCCTTCAAACTTCTGCTCAACCTGCACATTCCAGCCCATAGCAGAGGGGCGAGTGCAGGAATGCCGGCCTATGTGAGGGATGACTGTGTTAACGGAGGTGTGACTGAAAAGGTCCTTCAGAGGATGGACAGAAATGAAAGGAGCACGGGAGCAACATTCAGTTCATTTTAGGTATCAGCCTGTCAATCATCTGCAGAGTTAAAATAAAAACATCCGCGTCAGGCACTGGGTGAGAACAACAAAAACAAAATTAAAAAAAAAATATATATATATATAAATCAATCACCAAAACACTTTTATCCATTTTTTAGGTGCTGCTTTTTTATCATTTGTCACATTTATATATTTACAATAATTTCATAGGGAAATTTAATCTATTAAAATAAATACTGGCAAATTATTAAACAGCTAAGACTGCTCTCCCTACTGCCAGCTTGACACATTTAGCATCCTGAAGAAAGTATTTTTTTATTGTTGTAGACAGTTTGCAAAGTGTAACACGAGATTAGATAACTTCTCAGTTTACTGTAGCAACACGTACGCTACTGCATCGTCGTGTGGAAAGGAAACACTGGAATAATATTTACTTGAAGTCAAACATCTTTCTATGGATTCGAAATGTAATATCAATACACCGTGTTGTTTTGAGGGTTTTAGTATTTAGTATGCACACTGCGAGTGTCCATATCTACATTTGACTGCATTAGGAAAGTATTCATCCCTCTACAGATTCTTCTTTTGTTGTTGTGCTTGTATGTTCCAGGTATTCGAGACAATTTCTTATATCAGAGATACCCAGAGTAAATACAAGAGACTGTTTCTGAACTAAAATATTATTAATAAAAGGGAAAAGCTACTTAAACCAACCTGACCTTATGTGTAAAAGTAATTACAAACTAAATGTCAGCAGGCAAACATCTTGGGTCATTTCTGGGTTTATAGTTTTGTTCATTTGTTATCTGTGTTTTGCCCTGGTGTTGATTAAATCAACCCTGTTTCTGCTTCACTTTAGTTCAGTTCATTTTTTTTTTTTTTTAGTTAGATCTTCTATACTATTTATTTTATGTGTTTTTTGTCATTTAGATTTTTATTTTTCAGCTATTTACTCCTCCTGGAGATAAAGTGACCATGGACACAATACGAGACATTTGATAACCGACTTACTGCGTACTGCATGTGTAAATGGTAAATGGCCTGTACTTGTACAGCGCTTTATCAAGTCCAGAGGATTTCAAAGCGCTTCACACTACATTCAGCCATTCATCCATTCAATATATTCATGATGCCAAGCTACTACATGGTAGCCACAGCTGCCCTGGGGCAGTCTGACGGATCCGAGGCCGCCGTGCGACGGCAAAGATGAACAAACTTCTATCACTGTGGTAACATGCTGTGATATGTGAACCAGAACATGGTCACCAACCCACATGTTTGTGCCTTTGACTGTTTTCAACATGACTGCTGAAACAGTCAGTTTATTATGATGATACACACAAAAAAAAAACACACCCCGAGCCAAATATCTGCTTTAGCAAAAATAAAATTCAGTATATAATCAAAACCTCAACACGTATAAAGCTTCAGGTTGTTCAAATTGGAGTTAGCAGCAGGGAAGCAGAGGTGTTAATTTGCACGATGCGTGCTGGGATTGGAGGCCTGCGCCCGTCTACCAGTTTTAGCTGCGTAAGGTTTTGTCTGTGGTTTAGGGCCCCTCCGTTTTTCTCAGAGCAGATTCAGCCTCTCAGGCTGAAGCAGCTGGCAGCCATCAAGCTGCCTTACATTAACTCAAACGCTTGCACACATGCACAAGCACAAGCAGTTGGGAACAAAAAAGTAGCAATGCCCAAAGTAGCGATTTGTGTGTAACGGGACATTCAGTTCAGTCTCAGGCCTCTGGTTCATGTTAAAGTACGTTTAACGTATGAAAACGTTAAAGTTACGGTTTCTTATAGCTCCCCAAGATGAAGCAAAAACATAAATAAAAATATTTCTAATATTAAATCCTTTAAATACTATGTGCCAAGCATGTTTTAACTACAGAAGAAATATGTTGAAAATCAGATAACAGACTAACCTGCAAGCTCGGTCTCCTGTTGTAAGTTTTTTTACTAGATGTTACATAATTTAATTTGCCCCTCATTGTAGCCTACTAAAACCTACTTTTAATACTAATAGGGTATAATGTTTACTTCATTTGAAAAATGATTTATTTATGTTTTTTATTGCGTTAGCTCTGTTAATATAACAAGGTATATATTCAGAGAAAAACTGAAAGTGTGTCCGTGCTGATATGGTTAACACCTGTTAATGATTCATTCACTGCTCAGTGAAGCATAAATTGCTTCTCCTCAGACTAAACTTTCTCTACTCAGTTATTTGAAAAAAATATTTACCCAGCTAGTATTTAAAACATTTTCTGTCAAATTATTTCTGACTCAGAGCGAAAAATGTCCATAAAAACAGATCTTTAAAAAAAAAAAAAAAAAATAGATACTGCTTTTAATTGTGGTTTTCTTTTCTATCAGAAACAAACCTTCTAGTTCAATGATAACCATTTTGCTTATTTTATTGTCAAGGACAGGAAGTATTTTGGGCTTGCCTATACTTTTAAATTAACAAATTCAGTGGCGTCAATTTTATTTCCATGAGCACCAAAGTTGTAAGGACTTCTGGGCCACAAAATTTAACTATATTTTAATGCTTAAAAACAGATTCTAATGCCTTTTCTTATTTTATTTTTTTGCTCATTAATAAACTAACCATCAAGGACTGTATGGAGATTAATAATATAGTCAGATTTTTGTAGAACATGAATCATTGTGTTAAAAAACAGACAATTTTCTAATGTTTCTTTCCTCTTTTTTTCTATTTTGACTCCAGCAAAAATTATTTATTTTTATTTATATATAAAAATAAATAATGTTAAAGATTAAATCAACAAAAAAATTTAAAAATTAAAAAAAAAAAGCCATTGTTCTGCATCAATTGTCTGTGCTTGCAGGCAGGTTTGATCAAATCATGCGACCCGTGGCCGCACTTTGGACATTCTTGATCTGAGACGTCTTCATTAATTGTGACATCGAAAACACTGCAGAAAAGCCGCAAAAAAATGTCTCAATCATGGCATGACTTTGAGGTGGACGTGAGTTAGAATGCTGTTTTGCTTGGCTGCTAAACAAAAACCTTGAATGACCTACTTTCATTCCTGCCCCAATTCATCCGGAGCTCGCCTCCTCCTCATATATGCACACCAGAGCTAATGCACAGGGCTTGGATGGATATTTAAAGTGTGAATTTGATTACCCGGATATCTGATATACAGAAAGCTACATTAGTATCTTCTTCTTTTGCTTTTCTAAACCGGATACGAGTCGAAATGGTACAGAAAAAAAACAAAAAAAAAAAGAAAGAAAATGAAGCTTCATATCCCATGAGGTTGTGTGTTTAGAATACAAACAAGTAATCAGAATGAGGGTGCTCGTTGCTAAATCGCTTCCCTACAGGCTGTCAACAACCTGCAACCCAAACACAATTCAATTACGGACGGAGCAGCAAAAATAGACTACGAGGAAGCATTTACAAAAGCGTCAGGAATTGTGTTTGGATCTCTATGCGCAGGAAGTCATTACCATAGCTTTTAGGAATATCTCTGTTATCCGAGTTAAGAAAGAATTTCCTCCTCCATTTGGGATAATATTTGTGTTGGTGTCTCTCTGAGGACAGAGAGCAATTGCTGTGGAAAGGGGCGGCGCTCTTGAGAGTAAATGGGGGGGGGGGGGGGGGGGGAGGTTGCTACTACTAATACTAATGTCGTCGAACGGCGAACTCCCACTCGCTGCCTAATCAGTTCTGCTCCAACTTTGCAGCTCAGATAGATTTTGTGACAAACTCACAGTCTGTTGCCTGCTCTGCTCTGCCTGCGAGGGGAGAAAGTTCTGCGACAGCGCTGATGTCTGCAGCAGAAGGGAGTCAAATTTCCTTTCATACTGCAAAAAGGGATCCACACCACTGCTCCACACCTCATCCTCCACTTTAATATCCCCCTGCTGCAACTCAGTAGCCTGGCTTGTCATTTCGTTTTAACCCGAGAAGAAGAACTATCCCACACAAGCCTTCGCTAACCGCTATCAGATCAGCTGGTAATGACTTTTGTGATGTGGATGACGACCGCGGCTTTGCAAAATGTGCCTCTTTAGAGAGCTGACGGATGCTGGCAGCCAAAATATAATCACGAGGAGTGTGAACGAGTTTATGAAGCATACATTTTCCACACTTAGGTGATTTAGAAAATGCACTGGTGGAGTTTTGTTTTTCTGCAATTTAATTCAGATTAAAATGTTCTTACAGGGAGGAAATTTTGCGAGAGAGACAGTTCAGAGTAGTTGACGCGGAGTTCTGCTAAAAGGTTATGACCAGTTAATATCTCACTTGCAGTAGATTATTCTCTCCATATTGTATAAAACCGGATCAGATGGCTCCAGAGGCTGAATGTAAAACACTAGATGTGGTCTCTTGTATCGAGCTATTCATGGCTTAAGCTCATTTTGCTGTTATGTTACTTTATTTGTAATTTATTTGTGTAACTGTAATGCCTGAATTTCCCTCATGGAGATCGTCTTATCTTTCCTCGTCATAGTCGAAGGGGGACCAAGAACAAAGACTTAAAACAGCTTAAGTCTGAAAATCACAAGAAAAATCATAGCAGTTTATATCAACACTGTGCTATAAACTGCTATCACTTTGGTTACTCAAAGAGAATGTGCACAGAAAATGGAGGATCAAGGAGCAGCAACAACTTCCTGTGCGAAACGCACTGAGAGCAGAACAGGTATTTCTGTTTCGATTTATGCATCAGACGCTTGTATCCAAAGCAACTCACAAAGTAGGATGTGACAAAACCGTTGATATCAAACTTAAAAGAATGAGCGAGTGCTATTTTTGGACATATTGGTCTGATTTAACAGTAAAGAGGTGTGAAGAGCAGAAATATTGTGCTTTATGTTTCTTTTTTAGATTTTCAGAGATTTTTTTAGTCGTATCTGTTTTCATCTGAAAACGTGACCAAACTGGTGAAGCTAATAAACATCATGTCACATTGGATTGGATTGTTTTGAGTAAAAATGAGTAATCAGGAAGAAAATATGGAGCTAAATTTATCCCAAACAGGCTATCCTAACCACCTCCAACCCCAGCAGCTTTTTTTATTTGAAAAAGAAAGCATTTCTACCAGTAAAGTAGCATTCATTGAAGTCACTATAATAATGTTGCTTTTTATACCACCTTATTTCTAAAACCAGATAGTAACTTTGAAGAGGGCAAATGTTTCATATTCAGGAAGCTTCAGGCTGGAACATTGTTGACGATGCTTCATCTTTCCATTTTCAGGGTAAATAATAATCGGCATAAATGGCCATCGGATGCAAACTGTGTTATAAAGATACACTTAATATTATTGGCATGAGCCACAAAACTCTTTTTGACATTGGTTTTTATAGGTGATCTTTGACCTGTCTCAGAATAACCATTAGTTTCACAAATTAAATTCAATTTATACTGAAAGAAGATGGAAAGTGTTATTTACTGCAAGTATGACGGTAAATACTGACAACTATTTTAGGGAACCTGTTTGGAAAAGTCTTGAACTTTCCCTTTTACAGATATTTTCATTATGATTATAGTACTATTGGGAGGTCTGGACCTTAGCAAGGGCTGATAGTGACAATTGCCTGGGGCTTGAGTTTTCAAGGCCCCCATAACAAGTTTCTTCTACTGTTTTTCTTTTGTTGTTTGTTACTCAATATGTGTTTTGCACGCATTTCCAAGAAAAACCCAACACTCCGTCTCCATTTGCTAAATGTTTGTGTAGATAACAAAAATGCAGCTATTGGAAAATTATGATCTCACATACACAAACATGACCCTTGCTTGATCCCAAACATGCCGGATAAAGCAACAGGAAACTTTAACCACATGGCCTACGCCTCTTTTTTTTTAACTGTATTTCTATATACTGCCACATGGATACCTGGTGTGTTTTTGTTTTGTATGTTTTGTGCTAATGTCGATACGGGTGCTTTTGAAAGACCACAAAGATGAAGCAAAGACAAAGATCATTTTATAAAATCCTATGTTCCCATTTAGACAGTGGTTAAAAGTCTTAACGCTGGTGTTTATCTAATTATCAACCTGTTGTATTTTCTACAGCCACCTGAATTGTACCCTCCCTCTGTGGTCGACCCTACCGTCGAGGTTCAATCTCGCCCTCCTTTCAGCGTTATTCTGTGGATTAAAGACCTACATCTGCAACGAAGCACAGCTCCGTCTTACTCTCTAAAACTTTTTCCATTCTTGAATGAAGCACAGGTGACCATAAAGAAACAAGTTCTGGAACATTTTCAAATGTTTTCAGCTGTTGCACGGTAAATCGTACGGGTTTCTTTTTGTAAAACTGCAGGCAGCGTTAGCCGGACCGGCATCTTTTTTGTTCTCGTCACCGTGAGGAGGCTGCATGGTGGGTTCCCCCCAAACAAAGCCTGTCCTAACTCACCCACGCCCCACTCTGGGGAACCCAGAGCGAGAGAGGTGACGACCAGAGTCGATCAGCACGGGGTTGTTTACACTCTCTGGACCACACAGACAAGACTCGGTCAAGACGGCATATGTACACCATGTGTGTCTGAATTACAGACGGGGGCCACTGCTGGACAGCCGCTCAGATAAAAGGAAATGGTGGCTCGAGCTCACACTTTGTTGTAGAAACGCTAATATATCCCTCCCTGTTTCACGCTGTCCATTAATGTCCCACAACAAAAAGCTAAAACTTGGATCGTCTTTCAGTAAAGACTTCCAGCAGGGCAGCATTGCAAAGAGAGCATCCAGAGATGATGGAAAGGTCTGAACCCTCCCCAAGTATCGTTAACTTTACTTGGGTAGTAGTTCAGTTTTATCTGAGGGAAAGTTGAAGACAAAAAAGTCAAATATGGCTGGACCTGTGTTACTGAGTGAACTGGGAGTCGAGGTGATGATTTCAGGGCTGTGTCCAAGTCTGAGGCTATGAAATGTGGGAATTCATTTCAATTCCTTCAATGTGTGCTCTAAGCTCTTGCACATGTTTTATAGGTCATTTGTATCTACTGTTATATTTTATGCAATTGTTTGTTGAGGGGGCAATGCAAAAAAAAAGAGACACACAGAGACTGAACCGCCTCATCACCAGAGCTGGCTCTGTGGTCGGTGTGAGCCTAGAGTCTGTGGAAATGGTGGTGGAACAGAGGACACTGTCTAAACTCAGTTTAGTCCTGGAGAACACCAGCCATCCCCTGCACACTGTTTTCTCCAACCAGAGGAGCTCCCTTAGCGACAGGCTCCTCTCACTGGGCTGTTCAACTGAGAGGCTTAAAAATTCCTTTGTCACACGGGCCATTAGGCTTTACAATGCTGTTATTTCTGGGAGGGGAGGTGGGAGGGAAGCACGGTAACTAGTTTCCTTCTAATATATTTAAGCACTTTACTAGACCTCTTTTAGTGGTAATGTATTTATTATATTTTATGTACTTTTTAAGGATGTTCCTAGTTGTATGATTTTAATGTTGTGTGGATGTGAAATAGTGTATGAGCAACAGACAACCTCAATTTTCCTACGGGATTAATAAAGTTTAACTTAACTTAACTTAACTTAACTTAATTTTTCCTTTTCCACGTCTGACGTATTTGCCGGAGTTTTAATAGTGAGAATATTGTTTATGTTAAGAGTTCAGAAGGCATGGGCCCACATCAACTTTTCATGGTATGTCAACGTTGAGTAAAAACACCACGCTTTTATGCTATCACGGTATTTAAACAAGATCTCACTACTTTTCAAGCAAATAAGAATATTATTTTCTATATGGCTGCTAAAATCATGAACTGTTATTCATGATTACAGTTGTATTAATGATGTATTTCCCTCTAATTCATGGTCATTTTGAAACTGTCTTAAAATAAAGAATACCTACAATAATAAACCTTTTTCCAATTGTGCTCTATTTGGAGAAACACAAGATGTTCTTTTAAAACATTGCTACTTCAACAAGAGTCCCCCAAGCCAACAGAGGCTTTCAACAGACCCTAATTTTTCCGAAAGAAGATGGATTTTAAAACCTCAAAATGTAATGAAGTTTGCCAAGAGACAGCCAATTTTAATAATCCCTTTAGAATAATTCTGGAAAGCACAATCAAAATAATTTTAGGATTTTTTTTACTTTTACATCTATGTTTACTTTAGATTTATAACTGGCAACATCCAAAATGACACTTAATTGTTTGATAGATGTGTTATCATAATTTGATCCCAATGTTGCAGTTTAGTCATTTGAAAGCTGTATATTAAAATGCTGTATATCAAACACAATTGCCAGACCATAAGTGACTCAGACGCCCAAAATACACAATTTATTTACTAATGTCATGTACTTCAAATGGGACGGAGTACAAAGGTCACTTTAAATTTTTAAAGAAAGCAGTGAGCATTTTTAGCATGTTTTAAAAAAAATCTATAAAGGATAAGAAATAAAGTCAAAAGGTTTAGATTAAAGGTCAAAAACTAAATTAAGATTAAGGTCAAAATACTGAGATAGACGTGTGTGGCTTGCAGTACACTAAACCTGCACAGTGATAGCTAAACATTGGATAAAACATAGTGATTACAGCATTTTTTAAAATCATTTCCCATAAATAATTTGACTTTATCATCAGCCTTCAAATATATCCTAAATTAAGAAAAGAAAAAATAAAATAAACACCCTTGTTATTTTCCAGAACTGCCTCTAATGCACCATCATACGAAACCCTTTTATTCTAAGTGTTATGGAAAAGGGCTGATCTCATTTCATTACAACCTGAATGGAAGCAATTCATGGTTAGCTGGCTAAGTGATCAAACGTTATTTGAAATGCGTGAAGCAAAAACGATCAAACTACGGTCAAATATGAGACATTAGTGATGAAAACTCACTGACTTGTGGATCCCAAATCAGATTCTGCTTTGGACTCCATGTAACCTGAGGTTACAAGACAAACATTTACAAGTTTGTCTTGTAAATGTAGTAGCTGCAGCTGAATGGCAGTGCACAGCAATGAGTTATGTCTTACTCTATGTAGTCATAGAAAATCCTGGTTACTTTCTCAGACTTTCTCACCATATGGATTTAAAACATGCAAACAGCGTGATGGGACTTACAAGTCTTTTTAAATTGCATCTGTTTAAACCTTGAAATAACATGGGAAATATTAAAATAACTTTTTCAGAAGCACATATCACAATATTGTTTGAACTGTGAACACAACATCGTTTTCATGGATTGCTCTTAACCTGCTGTTAATAAGCATACATGAGTTCAGACACACACCGTTTCCAGCCATACTTCCAGCTGGATCCTCATTCAAAAACAACAAAAGAAAACAGCATCTTTAGTGCACAACTAAACAACAGCAGAGGAAATTAATCAAAGCGGACATTTTAATGGTTCCTCAGCTGCAATGTTAACTCCACACATATAAAGGAAAGAAAATACATAAAAGTCAGAGCTTTTAAATGTTACTAAATTTGTATTTTCGCACTGCATTTTTTTTCTTCTTAGAAAACAAACAGGAAACGTGGAAACGCCCAGCGAGCCCTGGGAGGCGAGCGCATCCTCCAGCCGGACGGACTGACATGCAGCCTCCCGTATCTCCTGACACTAACGCGCTCTCCAGATCACGGCGTGAGCGATGATCAATCAGAATGCCTTCCACAGGTTCATCATCACACTCACTGTTTGCAACTTTTGCTAGGAGGAAATCCTCTTTGCTGCATCATCGCAGACAGCTGCTTCCATGTCTCTACGTGCAGCAGTGTCACAGGAGATTTAAAAAGCCAGAGATACAACATCCCCTCAGTATTTAAGGACAGTGAGCCGTGAGGACTGATGTGAAGAAGGCAGAACGACAGTGAGATAAAAAGCTGTGGACGTAAGGATATTGTGTGACACTGAATACTCGGCTGTGTTTATCAGAGGCACAGTTGGTTGGGAAAAAAATGTATTTCCAATAAAATGCTTAACTGGGTGAGTCAATTTATATGGAAAAAAATATATTTTATTTAGTTTCAGTAAAGCTTGACAACTTTTTTTTTTCTATAGAGAAACACCAATCAGAGATTCAAATCGGATATCCATTGATTGGCTCTGATTGTTGATCGGTTGATCAACGGTTGAACAAAAGAAAGTGTTTTCATATACATTAAAATTCCTAATTCCCATTATTATTGGCATCAAACAATAGTGTATTTTAATGGGATTTCTTTTTTTTTTTTTTTTTTTTTTAGTTTAAAAAATGAACATAAAGTTTAGGCAATCATGTTTTGATGCAAAAAATGCACAAATCTTCTCATCAAAGTGTCTGCAGCTCTTGTTCTTCCATGTTTCAAAGTTCTTGTCAGAAAGTCAGACCTCGAGGAAAACCGGAAATCAGTAATAGTCAAAAAATAAGTCTGAACAGAGTAACTCTACTTCTTTATAATCATTTCAAACAGGCGGCTTCAGGAAATGTTATTAAAAGCAGATATGAAAAATTGCTTCTCAAAATCTGGGCGATTGTAAGGAAAAGTGCGTAAAATTGGAAGACTTGAAGTGCTTCCAGTTTTTGATTGGAAATACCAGAAAGTGACTTAAAAGAGTTTCTTGTTGGAGCAGCACGAGACATTAAATCACAATTATAATTGAAATATCAGGCCATGCAAAGTTCCAGTCACAAAGGACGGCTGGTATGCAATATTTGGTGGTAAGCTCAGGGAGAGTGCTTGATGGAAAACAAACACACTGATGGAAAAGAAAAAGAGGAGAGGTGAAAATATGGGAATGTTGTAATCAACATCGTAAATATAGCATAATAACAAAGTGCTGTTTTTATAATATTTCTTTACCTAATAAAATACACAAGCATTCAATCTCTCCAAAGCACCTCGTGATACATTACAATGCTAAAACATAATCAGATTTGTATTAAAGCTTTAGAGGTTTTTTTTTATTAATATTATTTACTGCTCAAAATTCAGAAAAAATACCCTTAAGATAGCAGAAATAAAAACGTGATTAAAAGTAAGAACTTAAAAAGCACACACAAACTCCAAACTCGAGGGGATGAAGGGGGAGGGGGTGGAAAACCCAAAGCAGAAAGAGAAAAGCTGAATGGGACAGAAGCCTCTTACCTGGTCCCTCTGGATGCATGGCAGAGAGGTCCGTCGGTGTGACTTGCTGTTGGACTGACTGTGTGCCATGTCTGAGGCTACAACTGAACTGGACCTCCTGCGCCTTTTAAATACAGGAATCTCTTCCCTGGCTCCGGTCACGGGGGTGCAGCCCTCCTTGTGCGTCTCCTGTTTAGGCAGGAGCCTGTCAGCATACCTCGCCAGCAGGATGCCCAGCACTCCGACCAGGTACGCCACGTACGGTCTCCAGGCGGCTCGCACTTTGTGCAGCGACAGAAGCGAGACGGTCCTGGCCACGCTGATGAGAACGACCGCCGATGTGCCCTGGTGCAGCCGAACTACCATGAGTACTCCCGCGACCGCGCAAAGGAGCACGACCCCGGCCGCTGTGGCGGACGAGAAAAGCTGCTCATCTGTCCCGTCCAGAAGGGACCACGCCGCGACTTCGCCCAGGTGGCACAAGGTCAGGAGGGAGAGGAGGGTCTCGACCAGCACCCCGCAGTGGATCAAGTACACGCCGACCCAGAAGAAGGCACACACGAGCGCAAACAGCAACGACAGCGCACTCCAGCAAGTTTGCAACAGCTCGGCTGCGCGGTCTGAAACAAAGTGGAGGGGGGACGGTGAGGGCGAGAGTGTGTTGTCAGCGCTGCTGCTGCTGCTGCTGCTGGCCTCAGCTGTCCAGCCTGCGCATTTGACCAGAGCGGCGAGGAAGACGGAGAGCGAGCCCACGCACGCAGCCCTCCGGACCCTCTGGGAGCTCCAGAGTTTGTTGAACATCAGCCTGAGCCACGCTTCACAGTCCGGGTCTCTGCATCGCGGGGTGACGCGTGTTTTCACATACCCGTTGCGATCCGGCGCGCCGAAGCCTTTCGTACGAGTGTTGCTTTGCGTACCGGTGGTACCGCAAGCCTCTGCAGACATCGCCATCACTCATGGCCCGATATGAAGTATGAGGAAGTCTATAAAGCATCTATACAGGTGTGGTCAGGGGGAGGCCAGGGCTTGAGTTAAAGTGTGGGAAAAATAACAAAAAAAAAAAAAAACATTCATAATGTTCGGTGCAAAATGTTGGGAAACGCATAGGACGAAAACGCACACGTGTCTCTCCTTTTACGCATGGATCTGTTGAGTCTTCTCTTTGTTCTCCAGGTGCGGGACGCAGAGCTGCATTAGAAAGGAGCCTGGGTGACAGAAGAGCTCGGAAGCTGTGCTACAGATCTAGGGCATTGCTCCTCTCTGGCCCTCTGTGGCGCGCCTTCCTTCTCGTTTTCTGTCATTCTCTCTGCTTTCAGAATCCAGGAAACAGCAGGAGAAGCTCGGAAAAGGGGGAAAAAAATAACAAAAAAAAAAACATCAACCCCGTTCGGCGGCCATCCGGACCATAAATGATCTGTTTGTCCTCCCACTGAAGTGACATTAAACAGTCCCTCCGGTGCACTTCCGAGGATAAACTCCTTTTTGGCGGATTTAAGCTGCGAGGAGCGAGTGTCCGCTCGGCGTTTTCTCGAACAAATCCGGAGCGTTTTGTCACCAGCTCTCCGACCAAGCCGCGAGTGTCAGTTTATTCACACCCCCGAGTTCCAACTTTTCACACAGGGAGCAGCGGTGAAACCCACCAAATCCCCCTGTGCCAGCCCAGCAGGAGTATTTCTGCAACTGACTGAGGTTTAGTTGTTATTTTTTTCTTTTGTTGTTGTTTTTTTCCCTTTTCTTCTTCTTCATTTTAGGATACTTTATGTTTTCCTTTTGTGGGCTATGAGATTATAATATGTGCTAATATTTATTTAATACAAAGAAATCTGTGTAAAACAAATATGACTTTTTATTAATGCAAAGTCTTCTAGAAAATTATAATGTACTGGAGCAGCCACATTTCAGGCCATGTGACATCTTAGTGGGCACATTTTGATTTGTGGCCTTGGTGTTAATGTTGTTGCGAGGTTGCCAAGGTAAATTTTTCCATCTACAACCAATGCCTTGCAAAAAAAAAAAAAAAGACTCATATCCGTTTAAGGTTTTAGCATTTCGTAACATTAATCCGCAAAATTCAGTGCATTTCATGGGAATTTTATGAGATGTACTAAAACAAAGTAGCGCATAATGTAAATCAAAAGTAAAAGTGATGGTTTTCAAGTATAGAAAAAAAAAAAATCTGAAAGGTGTGTAGTACCAACAATTAATTGCCTTCCAAAGTTTCCTCGTTAGTAAATGGTGTGCAATAAAGACAACTTGCTCTGTGAAGCCCTGAGAGGTTTGTTTGAGAACATCAGTGAACAAACATCATCATGGAGACCAACGAACGCGTAAGGCTCGGCGGGGATACAGTCGTGAAGAAGTTTGAAGCAGGTTTGAAACAATGTCCCCTTCTTTTAAGATCTGCAGAGTAAATCAGAGTTGAATGTGCATCGCAAATTTGTTGTTGTCGCAATATTTCTTCATATGATGTACATAACCCAAAGAACTGCAGGGATGACAATAAGTGTTAACTTTGTAAGAATACCATACATTCAGGTTATCAACATCTAATTAATGTTTAGTTGCACTTGTCCTTTACTGCACCATAAACATTTGGAGAGGGTAAGGAGATGGTGAAATGATTAAATTATCTAGCAGTGGACCGCTAGCATTGGGGGTCAGGAACCACAACCACCCACGAATAGCTGAGATTTGTGAATACTGGACAACCACTCCAAAAACACATAGATCTAGCCATTTTAATTGTTTAAACAGCAAAAATATATCTTATTATGCAATAATGCACAAAGTGGTAAGTGTTGTGGCTCAACCAAAGATACTAGTATCTACATTCGTCCTTATTTCCGCTCTTGGGTGTACAGCCGACTAGTAGCTAACAATGTGTCCAGTCGCATTGTGCCTGGATACGGGATATGATTTTTTTATTTTTTATTTTAGGACTCCCCAAAACAAAACAAAGAAATTCAGTGGATAAGCGATTTTTCCGCAAATAATTTGGAGTTACTGAAACCATAAGTAGGCCACAATATGGCACAACTGAGAACATGACAAGACCAGGCTGGTGAGAAGAGAATTAGTCAAGCAAGCAGCCAAGAGACACAAAGTAACTCAGGAGGAGCTGCACAGATCCAAGCCTCAGGTGGGATTATCCGTTCACAGGACTGCTGTTGGGTATGTGCTTCAGAAATGTGACCTGTGTTTAGTAGTGACAAGAAGGAAATCTTTGTTAGAAGATTTTTTGACAAGCCTTAAGAACTGTCATTTACTGACTCTCCATCCAATCTGACTAAGTTTGAGCTTTATTGCCAAGAAGAATAAGCAGAAGTTTTAGTGTCTCGATGACTGGCAAAGACATACCCCAAGGGACTTTCAGCTGAAGCCTCAGAAAAAAAGAGGCTGTTCCATGGAAGTATCGACCAATACTTCCATGGAACGAGTATTTCTTCAATCCATTTGCGAGTAAAAGCAATATGCAAATGTGAATGTAAATGCATGGCACACCTTTACAATTTTAATTTCTATAAACTTGGAATCATGTTTGTTCCCCTTTGCAGTTATGCACTTCCTTGTTGGTATTCCTTCATGTAAAATAAAAATAACATAAAAGTTTGTTTGCAACTTGAGTATAAGCACTTTTGGCATGACACTTAACATGGTTTGAGATGCATTCATATTTAATAAAAAGAAGAAAGCACAGAAATATATCTGCTTTGCATGCAAGCTTGTTTACCACTAGAAATTGCAATAGTAGGGGTTTGCAACTTCAGCCCACGAGTTCTTCTGTCCTGCAATTATGCTCTACTTCCCTCTTTCAGCTCACCTGAATCAAAAGACTGTATTGCCTCTGTGGCAAATCAGGAGATTTTGCATAGACCTGTTCATTAAACACTGTTTTGATTCAGGCGTGTTGGATGTATCCAAAGGTTGCAGGACAGTAGAAACCTCTGTTCCAACAAGAATCCTTTGGTTGCTCCTGAATTCAACTCCAAAGGATCTCCTCTCCTCAATATTGAAATATTCATCCAGTCCTCCCACTCTTGGTGTCACCAATGAAAGGGAGTGAGACTTACATTAACGTTTCAGCTCTGCATAATCCTTGGGGTGCATTAATGAAGCACATGCATGTTTCTTTAAATGTACATTGATTTTTCTCTGGATTGCCTCCTCTCAAATAAAGTGGATACATGCTCCATGTAAACACAAACATTTTTAGGGAAGCATAGCCATCTTAATTTGCAGCAGCACAGACTCAGGGCTGTTTAACATCTGGTCATTTTGAACACACTTGGATAGATTTCTTTGCAAGCTGGCAAAGAACCCATACAAACCTTAACAAAACTCCACCTTCACTTAGAAAAAGTATAATTTCACGCTAAAACAAAACTCATGTTGACCAAAATAGTTTGTTTCCTGTAAAGTTCAGCAAACTCCACATGTTTAGAATTGTGATGTTCGGACAGAATAGTTTATTTTTGTTTTGTTTTTTTCATACACCCTCACCAGCCAAACTCTGGTTGGCATAGCCTCTAATGGCTGTGGTGGGGACTTGGCTCCAAATTCTGCATTTAGCTGCCGTTATCTAACAGTGGGAGGTATTCTCCCCACTCCTTCCCCACTTCCCTACGGTCATGGCTTTAGACACTGTTCAACTTAAAAAGCATACATTTTAAAAATGTTCCAGTTAAAACTAGTCAATAATTTTGGTGTGATTTTGATCAAAACAAACATTCCTAGCTGTCCAAACGCAAATACTGAACTTCCCAATGAGAAGTTATGACATAAACAGACCTTTTTCATTTTACACACCTTTAACCAGGGCTGTCCAAATTTCATCCAAATCTATAGCATTTAAAAAAAAAACATTAAAAAAGTCTCCTTCAGAGGTCAGCGAGCTGCTACATTTCTATCTTCCTCTCCCTGAATCCTCTCTCTACCTCAGCCTATTCTAGCGAGCTGACACAGGTCAGCATGACTCTGTGGCATATACGAGGCGCTGCATATACTCCGTCAGCTGTGATTAGTGAGAAGCAGGGGGAGGAGAAGGAGTGCTAACAGGGAGCGATAGGAACAAGAGGAGGAAGGATCCCGTCCATCACCCCTCAGCGCATGTTTACCGCTCACCCAACAGTTCTCCCATGGTGCAGTGCATCAAAAAAAAAAAAAAGAAAAAAAAAAAAAGACGTCTGTTGGCTCGGAGCCCAACCTCTGTTTTGTCACAAACATTTGTCTCTCTTATCGGAGCCTGGAGGTAACTTTTCGTTCCCCTCCGGGTGAGGTGAAACAATGTCACTTTATCTAAATGTTTTATTTTCTAGGTGACAGGAACAGAAACATTTCCTCTTCGAAAACTTAAGATAAGAGCGTGGCAACAGAAAGAATGAGTTGGAGTCAGCAAAAAAAAAAAAAAAAAGCGTCAGAGCTGCAACAAATTTGTTCCCTTTTTTGTTTTTCTTTGTAAAGTTGAATAAAATTCCTTGTGTAAGGGTCAGAGGGCTGTTCTGTTTAGATGTGATGCACACAATGAATTTCAATATAAGTTGAAAATTACACCATTTATGAAGCAGAACCGCCTGAATCTAGCCTGTCACAGCTGTAAGTGATTATAAACATGCTTTATGATTCCTCCACTCTGAGTTTGTAGCAGATGAAGCGGAGTGACGACAGTCGTCACTGTGCGCCCGGCGTCTCAAGACAGGCTCATTGTGAAATTTTCTGCCACTCTACAAAACAGGTCCAGAGGCTATTCGGAATTACCCGGAGGAATTTTAACGAGTAGGGAATGCACATGTTACCGTCTTACCCTATTAGGCAATGTCGTGGTCCATTGTGAAACAGGAATCTTTTATGAGGGGCAGTTCATCCGACATCTGGTTTTGATGTTGAAATGAGGGGCAATTGTCAGATATGACCCCGTTGAGTCCTGCGCTGGCTTCTGCAGCGGCTGCTGACAGGTCAGACGTCTGTCCTCAGCTCAAAGGCACGTTTCAAAGAGTTGCTCATCTCCTCTACCGTTTCCTCACTAAACTTATTGCTGTGAGTGGCAAAAGTATTTCTATCCCCTCAACTTTTCCATATTGTGTTAAGATATGACTACAAGATGCAGCATTTTCTAAAACGTTTACAAATGAGAAACTGACAATTATTGGTTGCATTTATATTCAGCCCTAAGAGTCAATACTTTATAGAACCTTTTTAGTATGTCTCTGCAAGCTGTGCAAATGTAGAAACTGAAACATTTTTATACATTCCCCTTTTAAGAATAGCTCAAGGTTAGGTTGGGAGGAGGATATTTGTGAAAGTCAACTTTCATATTTTGCCAAAGATTTTTAATAGGATTTAAGTTTGGACTTTGACTGGGCCATTCTATTGATCTAGACTATTCTCAAGTGGTGAGTCAGAAACCCCCAAAATTATCTGTTTTTTTTTTTTTTTCAGTTCGGTACAGACTTTGCAAAGGCAAAAAAAATGTCAAGAAACAAAATATAAACAGACAAAATAAATGTAAAAGTATTGTTCAGTATGATATGAAAAGGCTGACATGGCTGAACGGTTTTGACTCGAATTAAAATACAGATCATTTAGTGTAAAAGTGAATACGTCCCTCTTTCGATCGCTTCCCGGCGGTTTTGATTTATCATCAAACACATTTTTTGGTGCATTTTCTCACCTTCTGTTCTGCTCTCAGTTTAAAGCTTCTATTCTAAAAAATTGAGAAAGTAACCAATTTGAACCATCAGTTAACAGCTTGTCAATAAGAGGTGTGTCTGATCAGACCAGAATCACTGATCTAAGCCATCTTGTTGCATCAATATCTGTATGTTTGCAGCAATTGATGGGCATGTAATTATAATTATGTCTCACTCTTTTACATTGTCAATGTCTTGACAATGAAGTGCTCAAGGCCTTCAAAGTCTGGGTTTAGTTTTATGGTATTGCATATATTTAAGCACTACACACATGTTTATCTGTGGCATAAAATGTCAATGAAATGCATTGGCATTTGTGCCATTCATTGGGTGTGAATAAGAAATAAGAAAACGTTTCCTCTTAGTTTGAGACTTCAGTCAGCAGGACCTGTGAACAACTTTTGAGCATTTTCAATAGCAGGACCCTCACAGAAACTAAAATGAGACGCAAAGAGTGCATATAGCCATTAAATGGTATATTTGTACTGCACATTAAATGCAGTGCAACTCAGAGTTGAACTCATGCGCAGGTGTAACCCACATAAAGTGGGGATAGCCCTTTAAGGAATAGAGATTGGGTAGGCGGGTGGTCTGCCTGGCCAATGGGAAGTTTGGGTTCCATGAACGTATGGACCAATCAGAGAGTGGAATACCACAGAGGTTCCACCTCCTTCCTCGTGTTGGCAGCGTTGGTGGTGTGCGGGAGATCTGACCCTGATGAGACAGCTGAGACAGCGTGAGAGTCTTTTGATATGTTTTTAATGTTGCTTACCGACTTTAAATGAACCTTTTTTTTTTTTTGTAAATAGTTATTGTTTATATTCCAACTTCTAAGTTGGAAATAGCTGTAAGCTTCAGAAAACGTAACTTCAGTTTTTCTGCCGTTAGAGCCGCTAAGATCAGTTAGAACTGTTGGCCCTTTCTGGCAGTTGGTTGGCAGTTTGTTCTCCATTCAACTGAAGATAAAGCCTAAATAATAATCTATTTTTTACTTTATTAAATTTATATTGTTGAAGTTAAAACTGGAAAAATATGCCTTTTACACTGTCTAGTGCCCTATGTGTCCGGACTGAGAGTTCCTATATAGTTGTCCTGAACGTGTCACACTGAGATTGGTGAGCATATTTTGTGCTTTTCATTTGGGTTTTTGTTCTTTTATCTTGTTGTTGTCGAATAATAGCCTTTATTTGAACTATTTAGTTATTCAAATGTAAAGCGTTGCTGAGTTTGGGTAAAATGTAATGTTTTATTATTGTGCTTGGAAAAGGATTTTACAACAATTATGAAACATGACCTAAGGATGTAAGCTAGAACGGTTTAATAAAAAATTTATATTTCTGCTGGTCCTGTCTGTTGACAGATCAGGTTTTTTGTTTTCCTGGATTGTTCCTGAGGTGGATTCCCCATGTAACTTTCCTGAAGTGGATTCCTCCATTGACCTTGATGGCGAGCCTTCCCACCTGGACTTAGAGAGAACTGGATTTCCTCCTTTGTGTTTGGAGCCCTGCTGCATCCTGCGGTGTGGTAGGCAGTTATCACTCACATCTTCGCACATAGTCAGTTATGTATGAGACACTGACTGACATTTTTCATTATTGTTTCCTGGAAATTTTGGACACTGCCTTTCGGACCATTTTTATTTTATTTGAGACATTACAACAAACTGCTGTGTAGGAAATTCTCCTCATGTGAATGATGTGAAGGAGTCAGACCTAAATTGGAGTTTAATTTGATTAATCTGTTGTCTAGAAAGATTAGAGTTCAGATTACCAGGGTGCACCCGATAGATTTAAAACAGATTTAGCACTTGGCCAGGTATTGTTGTTTTTATTTTCTATATTTTATTGTGTGTAATTTTATTTTCTTAATTGTATGTCTTGTCCAATTGTGAGTTTTATGATTTATGTTACTAAAGCTAATTGTTCTTTAAATTCATTCAACTGTGTTTGTGTGTCATTTAAACACCCGTCGTGCTCCGACAGCCGAACCTATTGGCCCATCTATCTAAAACCTATTGGACCCTTCTCTACTGTGTTACACAAACAGAAGGGAAAAAAAAAAACAGTGAGTGACTGAAAGAAGTTTACATTGTGTTTGGCACATGAGTGCAGAGAAGGAGATCCATCACAGATGGGCAGCGTTTGGCTCGTGGCCAAGTTTCCACTGAGGCGGTGAGGACAGACACACTAACTCTGCACACACACACACACACAGACACAGACACAGAAATGCCACTACCGTCATGTACACAAACAAGCACATGTGTACGCAGTTGAATTTGAGCCTGCAGCGCATGAGCCTTCTAGGCAGGGTATCACAGGAATCAACAACATCTTTTCTTTTTTTCTGAAGACACATGCTGGTTGTTAAATTAAAGTGAACTGGTCTGTAACAAGGTGAAAGATGTAAACTTGCAATGCATGCCTGTAAGTTTCTTTGTTTTGTTTTTTTTTCTCTCCAACTATATTTTCCAACATTCCTAATGGATTTGTGTAAAACTAGAAACTCAGAATTTTAGTAGCATCATTGCTTATAGGTAGCTTCAGTGTACTGTAAACAATATGAAGCTTGGTTTAGTATTTTCCTTTCCGTTTTGCTTGTTGGTAAATAACAGCAGTGGATCTCCGGAAATACGGGACAGTAAAGCAATGTGTTCAAACAAGACACTGAATGGAGGTACGTGTCCAAATATAGTAAATTTGTATATAAACTATAATAATCAGGCAGCTTTTTTAACTAAAAATATGTTTAAAACATTTGCTTCTCAATAGGTAATTTTCCACATTCTAAAACCGCATCACTCAAAATATCTACTCGCTTTTCACTTGGTCCAAAGGAGCCAAAATGAACACTACCTAACTGAACATGAGTTACTCGGACAAAATCTTAGCAAAACATTATGAGACACCAACAAAGCGAATTTAGACACTCACCATGTCTGGAGCAAACTAGTTGATAACTTGGGATGTTGGAGAACGTGATATCCGGACATCTCACTGCTGATACCCAGGACATTCATCTCCTTTTCGTTAGCTCCGTTAGCTTAGCCCCCTCTCGTTTACCGGCAGAAACGAAAGTCCGTTTTCCATCTTTTCGGACATTATACTCAATAACGCAGCAAGTTTGTACCATTGCTAAGTAATTTTTAGTAACTTAGATTCAAAAATTCAAAATATCTGTGAGACAGCCGTTTAGTCAGTTATGCATATGGCCTCACAAGATGGCGCTCAAATACGCCAAGAGCAGTGACGTTGCGCGCCAAAGCTCTATTCCGGATGAATGCACGTATGCCAGGAAAGCATGAAAACAGAGGAAACTACAAAAATGAAAGATTGAGAGATTCAACCGCTCCAGTCTTTATTGAGGGTAAACATTTGGACACATTTTGGTTTTTACCAAATGCCCAGAAAGACAGAGTTTTAGCTTCACCACGTTCAATGTTCGCAAAACTTAGTTTGAGCACTTCCAGAAGCAGCTAACGCATGAAGCTAAGCTACATCGGAGCTAAGGTATGCCAGCTCTGTGCGGCGGGTTGTGCGATTGGTCAGAATGCCTCGGACAACAATGTCGATGTTTGGCTTCAACTAGTCCACTTCCACTATCGTGTTTTTGTATCCACGGCCAACATGAACACCATTAAAGCTGCAGTATGTACCTTTTGTAAAGAATATGTTTTGTTATTTGTTAAATCACCATGTAGTGATAGTATGTGTTGATAACGATTATCTATGAAAACATCAATTTTCTCCACCTCCAAAACAACCATTCAGAGCAAGAAAGGTTTTAATGTTGTCACTCAATGTCATGTACTGTCTGCTAAATGTGCTAATGGCAGATAAACTACTTGCAGTCATCGATGGCCCTGCCTTCTTCTACTTCTTCTTCTTCTTCTTTCTGGTAACGTTGGAAAGTAACGTTTAGACGTACATTATCGCCATCTACTGGAATGAAGTGTAAAACCGAAAAAACAATGTTTTTTCTATCAATTGTCTTCTTGAGGTATTTTAAGAAAAATCAATAGGACTCAGAAGTGGATTGTTTGTCCAAAATGTCTGTAATTTATTTCCTTGTTTCTCTCAATAGAATATTTGGAACAGAACAATAAAAAAATGTTTCACTGTCTCACCTTGAAAACCAAAATTAGCCTGAGCATTCACAAAAGGATCTGCTGAAGTAGCAGAGAGCAGAGGGGAAATAAAAGCTACACACTGCAGCTTTAAGGAGTGATTATACGACATGTTGAGGAATTCTGTACGGATGTAGGATTCTTCACTAAATAACTACAAATAGTGTTTCTAGAACAGGCACAGATGAAAATGACAAACAATGCCTCAGATTAATATGAATGAATTGCGAGTTTTAAATAATATTATTATTATAATATAGATAGATCTATCTATATATATATAGATAGATCTATCTATATTTATATATCTATATAGATAGATATATATATAGATAGATCTATATATAGATCTATCTATATATAGATCTATATAAATACAGATATATATAGATCTATATAAATACAGATATATATATATAATATATATATATATATATATATATATATATCTGCTAGGATGAGGCACGCATCTTTAAAACTGAAAGTTGTCACAAAATGCAAAAAACTAGCAGGATATATATTGGACCGCTCCTGTTTTTGAAGTGCACATTTTTTGGGGATCATGCTAAAGGAAAATGGGTTCATGCCTTGAACGGCCAGGTAGCTCAGAATAATTGCTTTGTGTTTGTTCAGTACATGCCAGGAAAAACGCAGCCCCTGCTCCTTGGGAGAGAGTTCCAGCAAACCTGAGTTAGCTTTCGTGCCGATAGCTGGCCCATGTGAGAAAAGGCCAAGAGAGCTGACTGCTTACCTTCATTTTTCCACCGTCAGTTTACGTGTTTTGCTAAATGGGTGAAATGCTGCAGGGAGCTGAGGCCCAGAAACGTTTCCTTAGACTTTACTCACTTGTCAGGGAAACAGGAGGTCATGGGTCAATTGCTTCACAGCAATTTTACGTATGAAAAAAAAATAAATAAAAAGGAGTTGGTGGATTGGGATATTTTGAAACATCTGAAAACATGCAGCAATAAAACAATTTATTGATGACTGGAATTATTTTTCTCTCTAAATAATATTTAACAAATCGTCATCCTAATCTTCAGTTTTATCACATGAACTAAAAATTAGGGTGATGCCAAGGAGGCCTTCCAGTTTAATACACTTGGTGTCGACAAAATAAGAGTAGAAACATGCAAAAAGCTGTTCATCAATCAGAAATATTTAGTTGGTGTAATACGCACAAACCTAAACTTAAAACTTTTGAGTTCTGCTTAGCCTTCAAAGACATCTGCGATGGATTAAATATCATTTATTAACTGCAAAAGGGACATTTTCTAATTGTAATTTAGAATCTTAAAGGCAAGATCAGAGTGTGAGGTGTAATAACCTACTGTGTTGACAGGACACTTTCTTTTAAAAGAGTGTAAATATGATGTAATAGTTTATGAGCAGATGCATAGGGAGGGCTGTACACACAGAGGACCATAAAGTACTGTGTTGGCCTTTGAAATGCTAAACACAAACTGTTTTGGGGTAAAAACCTGAGGGAACATTTAGTGTAGGACTCAGAATCGGCCTGCAGCTGTTGACTTTCCCCCGGTCAACTTTCCTTTTCTGAGGCCAGTAACTACAAACTTCAGCAGACCTGCACAAAAGTCAGCTTTTCTCAATCACGCGTCAGGCCGTTTACTGAAAAGCACGCTTTTTCTTTGAGTTTAAAAGAGGGGAAATTGCAGTTTCACATTGGCTGACCTATGAGAAAGTGAGGAAATAAAAGAGCAGGCAGAAAAACAAAAAGATAGACAAGTGTGCTGGCACTGAACCAGAAATAACTCCAGAGAGATGACAGTGGAATCTGCAGCCTGGTTCCATCTCTGTCCAATGACTTTACATTTCACATGGCTGCTGCTCATCTCTTCACGTTGACAGCCTCTTTATTCTTCCAGTTCCTTTGTAACTTTTATTTGGGACAGAGGCTTTTAAGCTGCCATGCATCCCCTGCTGTTTGTATCATTTATCCTGGTTGCCATCACAGATCACGGCGCCGCCATAAGTTCTGCTGTTCTTGGACCAGAGAATAGGAGGAAGTAATCCATAAAATGTGGGGTCCCTCAAGAGGACACAGGCAGATTTAGGCTTCATTTACAAACTCTCACTCCGGGCTCTTGCTCCCTCCTTTGTCAGAAACCTTTTTAATTAGAAACACCAACACAGTTTAAAACCCAAACAGAGACTTTTAAGGAAAACCCCTAATAGAGAATATAAAGCATTTTTATTGTCCGTTAACTATGAAGGAAGGTATACAACATTTCTGATTAAAATCAATGGGAAGACAGTTGTGTAGATGGACACCAGACCAGAGAACTACTTAGTCTTTCCTGTTGCTGTTTGACGTCATTTAATTGGGAAAAAGGAGCCAAATGTAAACTGACAGCTACACCTCACTACCAGCTTAAAGTTTTTATTTGGTTAAGCCTCTGCACTGTAAACATGGGAGAAAAATTATAGTGTCTTGGAAAAGTTCACTGCCTATGAATGTCTTCAAAATTTGTCATGTCACAACCTGTAAGGATTTTACTAGGATACTTTTTTGATATACCAGCAAAGTTTTCTTCCAGGATTGCCCTGTGTTTAGCCCCATTCACCCCCACTATTTTATCATATTTTAATAAACATCACATTTAATTTATTCCCTTTGAAAACAGCTGTTTTTTTCCATTTGCTAAAATGTTAAAACCTTCAGTTCTTTTAATCAAGACTGAAAATTCCACTTTTTTAGAGGTGCTTCTCACTAATTAATTTGTCTTTAGTCCAACTTTATTTTCTTTTATTATTCTTATGCTTTCATTTTGTAAAGCACTTAGTACTTGTGCTGAAATGTGCTATGAAAGTAAACTTGCCTTACATTTTCGTAATATGTTTTTCTTATTGTTTCGCCTTGTACATCTCGTTGGTCCAAACTAATTTGGTCTTAACTGTGCTAAATAAGTTAATACTTTTACCTGTCTTTTTTCACCTTTGTCATATACCACTTTACAATGCATACTCCCAGTCCTACATATGGACAGTATGGGAATTCCTCTGAAAATCATCAAGATTATCTGTGATCTTCATCTGGCCAGCCGTGTAAAACGTTGACCCTCCAGCAGGACAACGACTCTTAACCCACAGCCAGAGGTATGGTAGAGTGTTTTAGAAAAGCGTATGCGTTAGAATGGCCTACTCAAAGTCTCGACTTGCATCCAATTGTAAACCTGTAAGAAAAATTGACAGTGCAGACATGGATGTCATTCGATTTGCTTGAGTTTGAGAAAATGTTCAAAGAATACTGGGGAAAAAAAAAAAAAAACATCTCTGGAGGAAAAGTTCTACAAATTATTGACCTGAACTTTGTAAATTGATTAATTGTAGAAAAGTAAAAAAAAAAAAAATTGATATTTTTCCAAATGACATAGGATTTAAATGTAAAATTGGCTGCATAATTTGTGATACCATTGTAATCCCCGCATGATTAGGCTTAAAAATGGAAATAAGAGAAAGTGTAAAGCAATATACGTCTTACAACACAAAATAAATTGATTATGTATTTCTATTTGATTCAGCACCTTAATCCCTAAAAAATGTTTTTTTTTCTTTAGCTCCATCCACCTTACCTCTGTGTAGGTCTGGGGCTTTGAAAGGCTACAACAGTTCAACTGCAATGGGAGAAGTACATCCTGCAGTAGTTTTTCTATAAAACCTGTTTATGCTGGAGGTTCCCAGATATAATGAGGACTAAGTTTATGTTAGACAGCTACTGGGTACATGGATGGTAATTTGTCTCATTGTGTAGACTACGCATGAAAAAGCAGCCACAAAAGCATGGTTACAATAATAATAGCAAGGACAAATAAAACAAGCACAATGAAAAACATATGCTAATAGCTATTTGCAGATGGATTCAGAGTTGAGCAATCTGTATTATTTCCTCCATGTGCCAGAATATAGGTGAGGAGTTTCTGTTCCTACACTTTGTTACATCTTTTTATAAAATACAAACCCAGACAAAATACATATGAAAATGAATACCAGATGGAATTTCAGATCAGCTAAATCGGCAGATAAATTGGTTTTGCCATCGTCCGACATGAATCAAGAATGCACGGAGTTTCCTGTGGCATTGTGCTCTCTGTGCTTACTCATTATAGTCGCCCTATACATTATCTTCAGTCGGTGACAGTGATAAACAACACTCCTCATTACATTACCTCAGCTTTTCACTTTTATTTTGCTGACAGAATAACTTGCAAATCTACCGAGAATACAAAGGAGCATAATAAATGTCCAGTTATGATAGCGCAGTTCTTTTGATCAGATTACGGCAAAACTAGCTACAATTCCATTTAACTGACAAAAGAGGCAAATTAAGTTTTTTCACCAAAAAATATTTTGATAAACTTTTTATTTTTTGCTGTGAAATTCCATATTGGCCAAACCAAAGAGGTGTCACTTATCTTCACATTTAAATTGCACAGTAATGAAGTTATCATTGTACAAGGGTGTGTGACATCTGTGCAGATATTGTTGTGCACAGCATGATGTTGCTGCGCAGTCCCACAGCAACGTCATGATATGTTTCTATGGAGGTTTCTGCAGAGGTATGACAAACAATCACTGCATCTAAGTGCAATTAAATGAGAAGATAAAACATGTTGGAAGTGGCTCAGAAAATGATGATGAAAACTTTAAAAACCACATCTCCAGTTAAGTTTCAGAAAATCATCAAACAGTTGTGCTTTGTGTATAATAAAGTTTACTGAAGAGTGATTCAGATGGAGTCTGTAAACTCTCCTGGAACCACAAGGGATGTCTGAGAACAAGAGGAGAAGGTTGAATAACTCGGGCTGAAATGAAGCTGTCATGGTGTCTTTTTCACTGCCAGCATCAATATGAAGGGTGAAAACCCTTTAAGGCTCGTCTCCACAGGCGTGGCTTTAACCGGTTCTTCTTCAACAATGTCAACAATGGCCAGATTTGTCTCCATTTGTAGATCCTGCATCTTTCCTCCCTGCGTTTTGAAACCGCCTGATACAAGTCTGCTATTGCAGACGGCATTCGTTGATTGGCCCATGGATTCACGCCGCTGGATGAGTGAAGATGGTGCTTGGAAAATCCTCAAACATCATCTCAGCCACCATTTTCATTCTGTGATGAGACCATGATGGCTGCCGAGATGGCGAGCTGCAAACCAATAATCCCAGTGTGAAACCTTTACGTCCAAACCCTTTTATCAATAGTGGAGGAAGAGTGAATTTGCCATAAACTGCAATGAACAAATATACAGAGGGATTTTGGAGAAACTGCCCGCCTGAGGGTAAAAAACCGCTATACTCTTGTCCATATTCATAGTCAGGAAAAGACAATACCAACAGAGAGACACACAACTGGTCTAGAACCAAACCAAAGAGTAACCAGCTACAGTGAGACTTGTTAGAAAATTACTAACAATGCATGGAGGGTTCCACCCCAAATCCAGCACCCTGAGACTGTACACGAGCCGCAAGGAAGGAGGCAGAGGACTAGTGAGTGTGAGAACCACTGTCCAGGACGAAACATCCAAGATCCATAGATACATCAGGGACAAAGCCTCATCAGACAATGTGCTCAGTGAATGTCTCAGACAATGGGGAACAGAAGTTGAGGTGCTGGAGGTACCATCATGGGAGGACAAACCCCTACATGGGATGTACCACCGGCAAATAACTGAAGTGGCTGATATCAGAAAGTCCTACCAAGGGCTGGAAAAAGCTGGACTCAAGGACAACACAGAGGCCCTCATCCTGGCCGCCCAGGAACAGGCCATAAACACCAGAGCAATAGAGGCCCAGATCTACCACACCAGACAAGACCCAAGGTGTAGGTTGTGCAAGGAGGCCCCTGAGACAGTCCAGCACATAACAACAGGGTGCAAGATACTGGCAGGGAAAGAGTACATGGAACGACATAACCAAGTGGCAGGCATAGTGTACAGAAACATCTGTGCAGAATATGGACTGGAAGCCCCGAGATCAAAGTGGGGAACACCCCCAAAGGTGGTGGAGAATGGCTGAGCTAAGATCTTGTGGGACTTCCAGATCCAGACAGACAAAATGGTAAGGTCGAACCAACCGGACATTGTCGTAGTGGATAAACAACAGAGGAAAGCCGTTGTGGTGGATGTAGCAATACCGAGTGACTGCAACATCAGGAAAAAGGAGCACGAGAAACTGGAGAAATACCAGGGCCTCAGGGAGGAACTGGAGAGGGCCTGGAAGGTGAAGACCACAGTGGTGCCTGTGGTCATCGGGACCCTCGGGGCAGTCACCCCTAAACTGGAGCAGTGGCTACAACAGATCCCAGGAACAACATCAGACATCTCAGTCCAGAAATGTGCAGTTCTAGGCACAGCAAAGATACTGCGCAGAACCCTCAAGGTCCCAGGCCTCTGGTAGAGGACCCGAGCTCAGAGGATAAGAACCACCCACAGTGGGTGAGAAGGGAATTTTTTTTTTATATATATATATATATATATATTCTTCTCAGAATTACTTTATGTGATTTCGGTGGCAATGGTGGAAGGCATTCGTCTCGCAATCGGTGGGTTGCCGGTTCATTTCCTGCTCCACCTGCCTTGCCTGCTGGTGATGGTGATATGTAGATGGTATTCTGAAAGAAGTCCCAGTGTACTTAGGAGTAAAATTTAAAAGTGCTGTTGCAAACTGGTCCACTAATAGCGCTACCTGGATGACCCATTGAGTGGTTTCTGAGAAATCCTTTGATATCGGACTCTCCCTTCTTTCCACTAAGTGATCTAAATCACTCAGGTTGGCACCAAAACAGTGTCTTCCAGACTTCTGCCCATATAAAGAGCATTACTCACCTGACACACCTATCCACCCTACCCACCACTGAACCACAGAAACTGCTTTTTGGTTGCTTTATCTGACATTGTTCAGTCATAATTGACAACATGGTCTGAAGCCATCATACATCTCGATGTCACAGACACAACTAGACACTCCAGAATGTCTGAGTGGAAGAGGAAGATGGAGAAAACACAACAGAAGGACTTGCAAACTCCAACACAGAAATGATTCAAGCTGGAGAGCTTCTTGCTTTGAGTTTACTGCGCTCACCACTATTCCACCATGCAGCCACTGGTATGTACACAAAAGTAACTCATTTTCCACTAGTGCACCCTACGTTTCATCGTATTATGCTTCCACACCACAGTTATGCAATTTCACCATCCCAGTCGCAAAACGCAGCGTTCCACTCAAGAGAGGAAAAAATTATGAAGCTAAAAAGTTTAAAACTGATGCCGGCAACGTTTTAAACATTTCACTTGCTCCTCATGTTTTCCCTTAATTCATTTTCTTTATGTTCGTGTATAAAGTTCCCTCCTCATCGTAAGTCACACACAGTGTTTACGTGATTGCCATGGAAATGGGCACAAATAGAACACCATCACTTAGCAGCAGCTCAGCTGAAGCATTTGCCTGGATTAATCTGACATAAAGGCAGCGCTTTGTCGGTAATAGAGATTTCTTTGGCCTTGTTCAAACAGAGCAGCCTCAAATTGAGGACATGTGTTTAATTTACCATGAAACCCAAGATTTCCTTCTTGTGTCTTAAAGCATGAAATTGAGCTCATTAAATTTTAGAATTCACAGATCTAATGTCCGTCATCTTCTTTTATCGGCGCGAGCCCAGTTTCCTCTCCTGTGTTAAGCAAAACAGATTCAGTTTGTTTTAAATCAGGTATGTGTGCCCGAAGACACACTGAACATTAGCCCGTGTCAGGAGTGTTTATAGGAGCCTGGTGCATACGCAGACACTCCGCACCAACACATCCACGATACCCATTAAAGGCAAAGAGAGCAGAGATGTGTCATTGCTGAAGCACGCTCTTACCGTAGGTTGTGGTTTGAATTACAGCAGCCTCAAATAAAGTAATAAGTTATTAGCATATCTGAAATAAAACAAAGCTGTGAGGAGGAAAAGGTCATAACTTCAGTCTTCAAACACCACATTCCAGATAACGGAATGAAAATTTTTTTTAGACATGTAAATTTACACTTGCAGAGATACCTTCAAGTCTGTCAAGTGTCGACCGCATTACACAAAAATAAGCTTTAGCTGCATTCAGGTAAACATACACAAGAGAGGATAAACAGAAAGATCCCACTGGCTGAAATCCAGTGCAATAAACTCTGCTTGTGACAATAATACATGAGAATAATTAAATCCTGAAGTCAAACAAGGAACAGAAGACAATTCAGATGTCTACTTGCAATTCAGAAACATTGGGCTTTGCCTTTCGGAGGCGCTTAACTTGCAAATGATAATTTCCAGGTTCCTAAGCTTGTAACGTTTTAACAAGTCTTATTAATTCAAAAATATCTTCTGGTCATGTTTGTAGATGACCGGAACTGACACAGATTGTACAAACTAAAATGTACTGCAAAAATAAGCTTGTCAACACAAGTGTGATTGACGGACCCGCCTCCTGGCTCTGACTGGTTGTTTCTGACCAAGAGGTGTATTTCTGCAGATGGCAGTGGGACTACAGGAACAAGGCAGAGCTCAGTATTTTCACAGATTATCTTTTCATATTATAATGTCTATAATGTTCTTTAGTGACAGGTTTAACAAATATCAGAGGTTGTCATAAAACAGGTGGATTTGCGGTAGATTTATTTCAGGATATCTGACTGCAGGCAGCAGAATATGATTGCAAACTCCAGCGTTTTAGATTTTAGTTGGCGAATAAACCGAACAACATTGCCAGCTTGTTTCCATTGTGCGATTATGTAGAACTTTGTGTTGGTCTTCTGATTGTGAATGTGTAAAATTTGCTGACAGTAAAATTTTGTCAGCATTTTACTTTTGCTGCAGTACATAAATATTGACTCAAATGTAGGAAATGCAGGGAAGGAATGCAAACTTTTGCGTTCCCCTCTCCTCACACTTCCCTTTGAGTTCATATGATTGCAGTCTCACTCTGTTTTTGATTGTTTTATAAGTTATACTTTGAGTTCAGAGATGGGGTCAAATTTCTCAAGCGCTACAGCATGTTGCTGTAATATTTCTTTCGGTTTGCATTATGCAGGGCTTATTCATGACTCACTGTAACCATTTAATAATTAAGAGGCTGAGATGGCAATTGTTAAAAAATTTAAAAACCCCTTTTTTTTGCAGGACGTGTGGAGCTCTTTGCTGTTCTCATTTCCCAGCCTCATTGACAGCAATTTCAAATAAAAAGAATCGATCTCAGCGCAAAGACGAGCAAAAGATACAAAACTGAAATAAAAAGCACGAGGAGAAACACCGTTGTACATGTGATTTCTTTTAAAACATGTTTTGTTTCCTCCGTGTGTTACTGTCACCGGCTTCAGCATGACAACATAATATGTCGGAGTTTAAAAAATTAAAGATTGAGCACATTTCTGGCTTTAATATTTTAACTGAGCTGTCATCCTACATGGATTAAGACAAAAAAAAAAAAAAAAAACTAACTAAAAAAAGAAAAAAATGAAAACATATAAAAACAGACTGGATGACTTATGTTTACACAGCGGTATCTGCTGATAGGTTTAATAACTTCCAAAGGCCTGGGTCGTTTCCTGTCTCTGTCTCTGCAGTCACTTGGACTTTCCCGGTACCCCTTCACTTTGCTCTTGCAACACGGTTTCAAGCGGAGAGCTTCATTGTCATATTGTCCATGAGAAAGAAAGAAGACTTGGGAGCTCTCAGGCAACACAATCCATCAGGGCTTACTTTTGATCTAATCTGCGCTGGACAAGAAAACTCAGCAGAGCTTGTTATTAGTCAGAGGGATAAGAAAAGGGCTCCTTCCTCTGCGCACGCACTCTGGCTCTGCCCTCAGAGGGCAGATAAGCCTTCATGCTAACTAACCACTCAGGAATCCAAAGATAAAGTCTATTAAGGGACTGTACGCTCACGGACGGCTGTATGAGTGTGTGACCGCGGCTGAGTGTGCGTGACGAGCCAAACCTGCAGCTATATTTGCATGAGCATGAGAGCATTTTATGTTTTGTTTGTCCTCGCAGCTGAGATCCCACATGCATCCCGTTTGACTCTGACAGCGGGTGCACCGTCTGGGAAGAGCACAGCGTTTCGAACGTTTTCTGGACACATCTTGCAGATTCATGTTGCGTGGCAGAGGGGCTGTGTGAACTGACACCATTTGATTTAATCAACAAAGAGATGACCAGATGTACCCTGTTGGAGGTTAATGATTAAGTTGTAAGTGAAGAAATTCACCTGAAACTTTGCTCTGACATGATGTGGATGCCCAAAGCTAGCAGGGGCTCAGTGTTAGTGTCCATCAAATGGGTGTAGGAAAACATGGTGTTTTATAGATTCATGGCTTCAATCTGTTGGGCAACTACAATGTAACTTGGGAACTCAGTCAGAGACATTATAAATATATCATTTGATCTTGAAATGATGTCATTGTTAAACATTTTAATTTTTAACAAACTGGTACCCAGCATTAAAATTTATTGGATGTAAGAATACTCAGAAAATGTAAAAAACTAATTTAGAATGTGATAAACTGTAAATAAACGTCTCGAAACTTTTCTCCATGATTACAAATGAATTGCGTTAAATCTTGGTTGGGATTTTACCAATACATGAAGAACATCTCATATAGGAGCTAAATTTACTTTTTATCTCCTATAAAACATTCAAACACCAACATCAACTGTGAAGACAGTCACAGAAAACCTGAGCCATGAAAACCTGCTATCATCATACCTGAAGTGCAAATTGCTGCAGACCTGCTGCTATGGAGACCGTCTCAACACAGCAGCAGCATTTTCATTTCAGAGGCTGGTTTCAGCACAGCCAGCAAAACTCTGTTAGGATTACCCTGGCCTAATTAAGATTAATTCTAGCATTTATTCCTCCCTGCTTATTGTATAAATCATGTGTGACAGCTCAGTATTGAGTCTCGCTGCAGCACTAGGGGGGAATTACGATGGTGGGTTTGACACCAGCACACAAGACCTCCCAAGGCAGGTGGTTTTAGGCTGCAGTGCTTCTGACAGGCTCCATTAGCCAACACTTAACTTTGACAGTGAAGAGTAAGTGCAAACCTGAGGTCCCAAACCCACCCCGGGTCCTGTTTACCTTTCAGACCACACTGGAAGAGCTGCTCTATCTGACGGGGAAGAAGACTAGAGATTCATAATAACACTACAGAACACCCACAGAGCCAGTGAACACAATATCAAAGAAAAAATAGAAAGTGAAATGTCAGAAATAGTTTGTTTGCCCAACCATGTCTCTCTCATATCTGTCGTCAGCTTTCTGGACTCTGGCTCACCTGGCTTTAAATGATCTGGTGTTTGTAATCAATAACCACATTAAAAGCCAGCCACCTGTGGGCCTCAAGTCAAATCAAACTTTGACCCTGTAGTCTGATGGTGGTCTCTCAGGGCCTTACCTTGCCACGCCACCAATGTTTTATTTGGCTACCGATCTGCTCTGTGAGCCAGACGCATCAGGGGAACGTTCCAGCTGGCCTATGTGGCAGAACAGTAATCAAGACTGGAATGTTTTTGGTCAGCAATGCACAATTAAATGGTTTGAGCATTTTGAAAGAAATTAACTTTATGGCTGGAAAATGCCGGACAAGGAAGGCAAAGAACATGGAAAAGGCATTTTTCAAACAATAGATTATGTATGAGAGTTCATTTAGGGTGCCTAAAAATTTTTTAAAAAAAATCAAACCTCATTGGAGCATTATCATCGCCTCCCATTTCCGAATGTTTTGTTGATTTATTGTTTGAGATTGAACTCGCAGTGCCTCTGACATCAGTTTTCACATCTCGCCAAACATTCTGAGTTAGACTTTGAATGGGCCGTTCTAACACATGAATGTTCTTTACTACACCAGCCCCACTGCCAAAATCACACAATAGTTATGCATGGAAATCGGTGTGAAAAATTTGCTTGGTGAGTTGTGACAAGAACGGGTGGGCGACTTGAGGCTGAGAACAAAATGAAAAGACTTATCAGCCTGACCACAAAGAGCCCTTAAAACCTTTATGAGGCACTGTGTAATGTACATTTAAACAATTAAATGATCTCCTAGTAGTTCGGCCACAGTAATTATTACAGAATCTGTAACGTCACGGTATGGTGAAATACAAAGCAAACATTTCAGTAAAATTGGCTCCCAGAAGTGGTGAAGATCTGGAACCACGACATTCACCCAACAAAGACAGTATGAATAAATGATGGTGAATGCGACACAATAACAACGTTAATTATGCGGTCCTGCTGCAATGATCCCAATCACATTAGTCTGGGGTTGATTTCTTTGAAGAGAACATATACAGCTGTGTATTTCTGTCTCCCGTTCTCACCAACACAGGAGCTCATCTCATGGCTCGTGACAAGGTGGAGCCTAAAAGGCGGTTCACGCTTTTCCACAAACTTCCTTGTGTCAGTGTGACTCTTTGATTGTCAGCAGAGTCAGCATGTTCGTTAAAAAATTGGATGTGATTTGGCCAACCCAGCACCAGTCTAATGCTGCAGCCCAGTAATTCTGTGGTATTTTAACCAGAGCGAGTTGCAGACATTTTGTTAAGGCCTCAGGACATTGTGTCAACTTTAGGTACAAATATAATAAATCTCCTTCAGGGAGGTTGAAACTTAATCTAGAAGCTACAAAACATTTGATTATTTGGAAAAGATGCACGGTTTAAAGGGGATTTATTATGCTTCCCTGAATAATTTAACATAGGTCTGTGGTCTATACAAAACATGTTCATTGCATTTTGTGTGTGTGTGTGTGTGTGTGTGTGTAGGGGTGTGTGTGTGGGGGTGTGTGTGTGTAAAATCATTTTTCAGATAATGAGAATTCACCTGGTCAGTTCTGAGCTCCTTTCAGAATGAGATGTTTGAGGGCTACTAATGTGCAAATAAGCTGCTGCTTGCTGGGCCCCCAATTTTAACGTCTCACTTCACGCATGTGAAAATGGTTTCGGATCTCACAAAGTGTTACATTTGATTTGCGGAAGCCTCAGGCACTCTGATTACAGCAAATAATGCAATTAATCAAATGAATTAGATTTCCAGCATCTGTTACCAACCACTTTACAACTCAAACAAAATGCGAAGCCGTTCCACATGCAGTACTAAAATGTCAGTTTTTCGGTCTTCACCGCAGTTTTACAGTGGCTGGCACATTTTTAAATGCACAAGTCTCACTAAGCCAGCAGACAGGACAGGTTTTCTGGGTGTTGTGTATTTTTTTTTTTTTAACATCCCTATTTTCCATTTCTGCCTTGGCATTTATAATGGCTGTAGGCCATGTTTTTAATTTGTTTAAGCTCTGCAGAGCAGGACTCCTTACAGGAAGTTGAAACAACAGGCAACAGTAACTTCACTTTCCTTCCTCAGATATTTTGTTGAGAGGCAGGGCCGGCCCAAGGCATAAGCAAACTAAGCAGGGCCCCAGGTCAACTAAGTGGAGCTGATTTTTTTTTTTTTTTTGTAATAATTTCTGTCATTATAATACCAAAAACAGACAATTTCACTATAAAGTAATTTTTATTTTTATTTTTACAATAATATATATTTGAGAATGTATTTAGAAATCATTATTTGATGGATAAAAGGAAAAAAATAAAATAATTGGTCTTGGGGTCCCCTGGTGGCCGCGGTAGGTACCACATGCTTCGTCGGTATCATGAGCTGCCGTGCAATGAGCCTCCAAACGTCCAACGCTCCGGTCAGAAAAAGCAAAACAACGTTTCAAAAAAGGACCTTCAGGAAGGGAGGAAAGAAACAGGAAGAATAGAAAAGACAAAGGTTTGTTTTAGTGTGTCTTGGTGATGTAATGTAAAAGATTTGTAAAGCTGCTAATGGAAAAATTGCTTGATAGCAACCTGTCACTATAGAGCACCAGAGGACAGGAGAGTGATTTTTAAACCTTTGCTGATCAGGGGACAAGATCAGCTTTACATGTAAGCATGTAAAGCTGATGCTTTGCTTACAAAATGTAAGCATTTTGGGGGATCGATCACGATCCCCCAAAATGAAGGAAACCGGCGCCCAGAAATCAACTGGTTGACAAATCAGTTGGCCAATAAATGTATCTTATTATACATGTATATAATGTAAACAGCATTGCAAGAGATACAATAAGTTTATAGCAGGTGTGTGAATGATCTAATGATCGAAATGCTGTTTGCAGCCAGTCCACATTGCTAGCAGAACTAGAGGGCCCCAAAACCACATTTCACTCATGGCCCCATGGAGGCTGGGGCCGGCCCTGTTTAGAGGGAATCCAGAGCGAAACTTTATGTTCAGAGCTGTAACTCAAACATGAGGGGATTTACCAAGATCACTCATGAAAATTTCTCACTGTTGTACAAACTGCTTACCAGTCTAGTCGAGCTACTAATTACGATGTTTGACAATCAAGCGTGAGTCCATGCTGGAGATGTGACCCTCAAGGAGGGCTAATCAGATCATTCAGAGGCGCGCCATCCTTGCAGTGTTGCTGTGGTGGCATTAGTTGGGTGCCATCCAAGTTGCATCACAGAAGCACTTAGAGGAAGTGCCGTCTCTGCTGCCTCATTAGTTGGTGCAGTGGCTGCTGTCAACATCACCATTGTGGGCTTCAAAGCACAGGCTCCAGCTTGTGAGCCGTCCAAATATTTCTTTCATGAAAGCCTCATCACATCAGCGCTTTCATCACTAAAAAAGGTCAGCGAGAGTGAGAGAGAGTGAGGAGGAAAAGAAGGAAGAACTGAGTCAATGGCAGCGGCGCCCTTTGGGGAGAGCACGCCATGGAGAGATCGAGAGGAACAAGAACCAGGAGTGAACGTTGTTCATCTGTCTTTACTTACTGACGCAGCACAAGACGACTTGAATCTTTTCAGCACTTCCTTTTGGCCACAGGTACAACTTAAAGGGTCAGTTTTATGTGAAATCAACTTGCGACAAAGACGACGGTGGCTGTGGTTTGCTCTCGTGAAAATACAACTGTGTGTTGTCTGAGAATAAGACTGCACCATGAAGTGAAAGAAAATAATTCTACAGAGTGAAAGAAAACGTTGGATTGATTCAGATATTGCAGTCTGTGCTTCACTGAGTGGAGGACCCTACTTGAGTTTTACACAGGAAATAACCTTTTTTATTCACTCTTTTCTTTCCAGTTTGATTGTGTGGCAACGGCATGAAACCACAAAAAGTCTTTTAACCCTCCATTAACATTTTGGATGTTACGCACTGAGCCGAAATACTCAGAGTAAGTTCACAGAGAAACATCAATCGCTCCTTCTTTCTGTAGGCGCTTCGGTTGTCTGATGTTCTTCAATTCTGCGCTGGATTCACAAAACAGAACACATTCATTAAACACATGCAGACACAAACTAATCAGATCTATCAAGTCAAGCTGATGTGGTGAATTTTTTATCTATTTACGCGTAGGTCCAGTTTTACCGAGTAAAATTGTGTTGGAAAAACGCCACCTCTTCAGCTTGTTACGACTCCTGGTGATAAGGACTGTCCTTTATTATTGAATTTGACTTTTGACAACAGGCAACCACATCAAACCGTTATGGTGCAGGTATTTGCCATAAAACTCAATACGCCTTGACATTTTGATGAAATCATCTCATCCGTCTCCATACATTCCTTCCACAAGCATTTCTCCATCATTAGTCGTTCTTTGGCACTGTGGTGGGCATCATTGTTGAACCATGTTTCTCGTATTTCTAGAAAAAGATGTATACACCGCAAACCTTGATTTAAGAAGAAGAGCAAAACATCTTCCTCACGTTTCATCCCCACAGTCTTCATCATAGCGACACAAGGCAGAGGCTGGACTCAGATGAGCAAACGGACGCTGTCAACACAATCAGCCCAGACAGAGAGAAGGCCGCGTGTCATCAGAGGAGGACTTGAGGTTATCGTAATTTAACATTCTCTGCTCTCCTGTTTTCTCTGTCTCTGAGTTTATCTTTGTGGCTCTCCTCTTTCTTGGCTCGCTGGCTTTCTTCTGCCTCACTGTGACAAAAGCAGGAGGCCCTTTTGTCCAGCCTCCGTTATCTCGTAGCGTCGGTCGAAGAAGAAAGAAAAAACCTCTGGGGTACACATTTTAAGAAAGCTTAAGGTTCAGCACTGGGATTGAAAGAAGAGGTTTTGCTCCTCATCATAAACGGCAGCAACGAAAAATAGCAACAAGAACCCATTCGTATTTGGCACAACTATGCACAAAGTCTGTGCATCTGTCCAGTAAAGAATGTGCGTTTCTGAGCAGCTCTGTGCATCAAAGCGCGATAACAGAGACGTTACGTCGCTGGCCATTTTTACCGAGAGGCACAGATAACAGAGCTGTCAGTGGATACAACTTAACACTGGAAACATGTTGCAGAGCAGCCGTCATTACATTGTGGCCCTGAAAAGCACATCTCTCTGCTGGAGGCTAATAAATCAGCAGAGTGGCTGTTTTTATGTGGGCCCCTTTACCATAGGTCTTTATCTTTGGTATTTAGCCACTGTGCGCTACACGGATTCAGGTTGTAAAACGAGTCTGATAAATGTCACTAAGGTCATTATAGTAATTTTGTTAAAGCCACTGAAGAGCTTCTGCCTTCAGCTGCCATGAAATAAATCAGTGGAAGATTGGAAACCTGTCACGAACCTCAAAAATGAACCAATAGTCCAACCAAACGTTATTTAAATGACTTCAGAAGACAGAGTACTAGGTGTAAAAGAGGGTTGTAAAAATTACATTTTCCCCCTTTAATGTTTTTACAATTTTGACTGACAAAGTTTAATTTTTCAGTTTAACAAACAGTTTCAAATATCAGACAAAGATAACCTGAATATACAAAAAGCAATCCAAACTAACCTGACCCTTTGGGAAGATAAAATTGATCCATTATTAAATCATGAATTAACATTTCTTTTCAATTTAGCAAGCTTCTTTCAGATCTGATCACTGTTTGAACTGGTGAGTAAGAAAAGTCACTCAGTCTGACAACATGTAGTAACCTAAAGAAAAGCAGCGCCTTCTTCCCTCAGCTAAAGAAATTCAAGAACCAAAACTGGAGAAAACATGAAACGGCGAAGAATGTCTCCAGGAACGGCTGGTGGACCAAAATTACTCCAAGAGTACAACGACGACTCATAGAGGAGTTCACAGAAGGACTCAGACCAGCAACGAAGACATTTACTGACTCATTTACGTCAGCTCACGTTTGCGCCCGAGATTTAACAATAGGAGAGAGAGTTCAACATTCCCATGGATAAAAACCCACAGCTCGCAGAAATAAACCCCACATATCAGCCTGTTTGTATAAAACGTCCTCAGAAAACATCTTAATGATCTCCAAGAGTTTGGGGGAATTTTGTGGACTGGCAAGAGAAACTCTTTGGAAGGTGTCCCGTTGCATCTGATGGAAAACTGACACAGCGCTTTAGAAAAACAATAGCGTAACGACGGTAGGACGGATTTGGCATGCTTGATGTTCTGTGGTAGTTCTGCTGCTTTAAGACATGGGGAAAGTGAACTAATTGGACCATTACTTCTGCCCTGTGACAGACAAGTAAGGAGAATGTAGCTTGTGAGCCGACGCTCAGTTTTTATTTGGTGTTGCTGCAGAACAGTGATCCAAACCAACCAAAAAGAAAAGGGGAAATCTTGAAGTTGCCAGATCCAGAATTAGATCCGAGTAAGATGCCGTGCATCTAACCACTCGTTCATGGTTGAAAACTCTTCAGTGCAGCCGAATTACGACTATTCTGTAAAATAACTGGACCAGCGTGGCATGTTTTCATTTGCTCAGGTGCTAAGAAATTAAAGTTAGTGATGATTAAAGCTACACGACAAATAATCACCATTGCATTTCACATTTTTATTGTGAGAACAGATTGAGAACATTCCTACATGTTGGCTGACAAGAACGCCTTTCAGATTTTTTTTTTCCTACCAACTCCCTGAACTTTGAAAGGTTTCTCTTAAATCAGAATCTTATTCAACCATTATGTGACAGTTCAAACATGTTTATCTGTCATTACACTCTCATTTGTGTAGGTGTAGCAATGAAAAAAAACAACAACAAAAAATCACACAAATGACTGATTGTGGTGTGCTAATCGATGGGGCAATAACATCGATTAAATGAAATGTGTAACTTAATTTACAGATAAAATAAGGAAATCTGTCCTCAGATGAAAACGGTCTTTAATCTATTATTAACATTTCTTTGGATTTGCCTGTAAAACATTCTTCCAAACCAAACTGGGAACATGATAGTTTATACCTCTTTACCTGTCCTCTTTACCGTTTGCGACGTTTGAACCAAAATGAAGAGAATATTCCCTGCTCGGGATTTACCTACTCCTCCAGAAGTGTCTGATGGTCTCTGTGAAGAACCAGCTCTTCATCCATTTTTCTTTTCTTTTTTTTTTGCCTTACTGCTGGGTTAATAGCTCTGAGCCCTGGAGAGTAACACAACTCTCTCGTTTCTTGCTTATCACCGTGCAGGGAGAAATTCAAGACTCACTGCCACATCCAGGTTCACAGAGGAATTGTGGCCGGTGGGCCCGTCCTTTCTCTCTCCTTGCATGAACTAACAACAGATTATGCCTGTCTTTCTGAGACTTAAAAAAAAAAATCTACCATCAAAAAATATTAAAATCTACACAGCAAATCTGCAGCTTTGAAAAACTATTTGTCCCTTTACAGATGTCTGTTTCAATTGTGATCTGTTTCTAATGTAGAAAGTAACATAATGGATACAGACAAACGTCTTTAGATGGTTTTTGAAGCTGTCCAAACCAACTGGGCTGTATGTGAAAACATAACTGCTCCCTAAGCCTAATAATTGGTTTTGCCACTGTTAGGAGCAGCAACACATTTTCACAAGTGTTTGTGAAAAAGTGGCAGTGAAGTTTTTTTTTTTTTTTTTTTTTTTACATCACTTCAGAGGAAATTTAGTCACCCTCAGCTTTGCAGAATTGTTTTCATTCAGCTACGCTTGAAGGTTTTTGGTCACGATCAGCCTGTACAAATGCATGTCTCTGCATCTCAGTTTGATTTAGAACTCATTGCTTTACTTTGACTGGGCCATTCCGCTGCCATTTTTTCTGAACCTATCGGGGTCGGACTAACCGAAGTGGTGTTTGATTTCAAACCCAAAAGTTGTATTAATTCATTATAAATTGCTCTGCTTTAACAAAGGCAATCAGTTGTGGCTTATTTCTCTCAAGATTTGTAGGTTTCTGGAATCGAAAAGATGCCGTTTGATCAAACTTTTTTCTCAAGTAATGATATTTTTTTTAGCTCACACTGAGAAAGTTTTTTAAAAGTGTCAGATTCTCCATGAGTCCCCCATAAAATTTTAGTCCCAAAATAAAGCCTTTGAGATTTTCTTACGTTTTAAAATCAACTTCAGACATTGTTTCAATTCTAACAGCGATAAATTCGCATAATGTGCTCCACCCTTTTTACAGATTTAACCAAAAGCGAGAGAAGCTGGAGATGGAAATTTGATCAGATGGCCAGGGAGTGTCGGGCTCCGGGCCATGAATTTGAAAGACTCAAAACTCCCCTGACAACATACAAATGTCACATCACGCGCGTACAAGGTTCCTGTTCAAAGTGCTGCTCAGCAATATTGCAATATCTGTCGTGACCTTCTTCTAGTTCGTGGCGTTGCATCACGGTTGGCTGATGTAAGCTGGTGAATACAAAGGAAATCACACAAGTTGCATTCATTCCAGCTCTCTGTGCCTTGACACCACATCATTACTGCTTGGAGGCTGTGCTGCTGTCTTTGCTCTTCCTCTGGTGTTGTCCATGATAAACCTCGCACACACCTCAACAAGCATCTGCCCAGTCCCAGAACTGACGCTGCGTCCTCTGCAATACAGGTTGATCTGAACACATCAAGTCAGACACATCGGTGAAGTAAAGAATCGATGTCAAGTGCTGTTACACACCTGAAAAGTGGCCACATCTCAACTAAAATAATAGATTAGTTTGATGCTAACATGTAACAGGAGTCACACCTGGCCAAAAACAATTTACTTTTTTTTCTCACCAGTTCACAAAATATTTTCCCAACACACTTTTAGATCAACAAGATGATGTTTGGCACATGTGTGATGGAGGCTTGTTTTCTTCTGCCGTGACTTTAGCCTTACATGCTACTTTAAATGTTGGTTTGGATCCGTTTGTGATGTTGTTGATGCGCTCCTGGAGTCATTTTTACTTCACTGGCGTCCCAAAGACATAAAAGCTGCATTGGTAACTCTCTCCAGACGGACAACTTGTTTCTCATCTGTTCTTGAATTTCGTTCAATTTGGATGTGGCGTGTTATTTTACAGATCGTTTGGATTACTTTGTGTTGTTGTATAGGTTGTATGGAAGTGAATGTTTTATTTTGCAGATCCAGCAGGGAAGGAAAGGCACACAGGAAGACGAAGGGAAGATCGAGACTCGAAAGGAAATGAGAAGTAAATACAACAATACAAGAATAAACCAGGAAACTAGATATGAAGGAATAGACTTAAGATCTTTGTACCTCCTAAGTAACAATAAGGAACACAAACAGAAGTGAAAAGGAAGTGATTAAAACACAAATGACACAAAACTGAAGCACTTCAGACCTGGCAAGTGAAACTGAACCAAAATAAGACGCCTCACAATCAACTCTTCATTAACAATGGGGGGGAGATCCAGATTGGTAGCTTCTTGCAGTCGTAAATGCAGTCGTCATTTTGAGAACTGCTTCTTGTTTTCACTGCTGCTCGTCACCCAGATATGAAAACTGACACAAGAGCAGAGCTGAAATGAGGCTGAGACTTTTAATCAGGCCAGAAGTCTGCGCCGTTCTCCTCATTCTTTTGACATTCTCTGAGCCGACATAAACACAGCACACGTCGGCTTTCATCACTGGGGATGCAGCGGCAACAGAGCTCACTGTTTTCCCATTAACCTCACTAATGGTTTGATAGCTGGAATATTTCTCCTTTATCTGTACGTGTAACAGGAAGTCACTGGGAGCTAAATTTGGTCTCTCCGTTTATTACTTTGATTGTGTTGTGTAAAGCAGAATTAAATCAGGCGTTAATCGAGATCAAAAGTATTTTGATAACAGTAGGTTTTTTTTCTTTTCTTTCTTTTATTATAGAAAAAAGGAAAGCTCAGCGATGGCACGTTCATATTTAGAGGTGTTTACGTTTGTTTTAAATGATAATATGTACTGTTCAGCATTTCTCAAATAATTCATAGGCAAAAATGATTACGCGTATATCTGTATGCAATCCATAGCCGGATCTTAAACATGTCACTGATGTTTAGGGAAAAGGAAGCCTTCAGGGTTCATCACTCTTAAAATCACCCACAGTTCATGCACTGATTAGAAAGAAACCGAATCACAGAGTATCGAACCCTCCGGTCACTGGCCAGCACCGATCTCGCTGAAAACTAAATTTATTTTGCACACCAGCCAGTTTCTTGGAATATCTCAACGGAAAGCTGTGGAAAAAAAAAGAAAAAAAAAAAAACTTGATCAGACTAATGATAAAATTGAAAGCTTCCAAGCACTGTTTGCAATTTAAAAAAAAACAAACATGTTTTTAGTTGTGCACATGCAGCTCGTCTCATCCTACCACTTTAACAGATCAAAATGCTTCCACTGCTGGAGGCATGAAGGAAGAATTAATTTGGTCTGTTAATAATTGATAAATCTGTGCTTAAGGTTGAGCTTGAAAGCAATTTACGCGGAATATGTAAGGCGCACGCAGAGACGTGAGCTGTTGTCAGTGTGGGTCCTTGGAGTCGAGACATTCGAACACATTTTAAGGGCGAATCTACATGTTTTATCTCGATGACTTTCTTATTTTAACATATCATCGACTTATTTGGGAATGTGGGTGTTTAACTAAATTCATTTTGATCTTTCAGGATTCGTTCATGACCGGCTCGTGTTTGCCTGCGTCGACGCTCATCGACTCTTCCCAGCTTCTTTGTCTTCCATCATCTTCTCAGCATGACGCTGCCGCCACCGTGCTTCATGGTGCTTTCCAGGTGATGTGCAAAATTAGTTTTGAATTTTGGGCTGAACTGTTCAGTTATCTTCTCATTTTACCAGAGCGTCTTTGCTGTTCCCTCCTCATCGTGTGTAGAAACGTTTGAGTGAGAATTTCTTTTACGGCTTTCCTTCAACAGTTTCTTCCTTTTGTGGCTTTTGCGTGACTGACATTGGTCCAGTCAACAGATTTCTTACTTGATCTCCAAAATTACTATAGTGATTGATCTTGGGTGCCTCTCTGATTAATGCTCTCCTCACCTGGCCTGTTGGGGATGATGTGCAGCAGAAGTTGTTTTCCGTGACCTCACCCCACGTTAAACGTCCACATGTCGTCTCTCCCTGACCCGTCTGCTTTGCTACGTCGCTGTTTGCTCGTCGATGTGCTCTGGCAAACCTCTGAGGCCTTCACAGAACATCTGGATTCATACTGAGATTTAATTAGGCACAGGTGGACTCTGTTTGCTAACGAGTTGACTTTTAAAGGCAACTCGTCTCGCTGCATCTTATTAAGGTTATCAAAATAAAGGAGGCATCTCATAAACGTCCAATGAAACTTACTTGCCGTTGCATTGCAATAAAAGGCAAAAAACAAAGTAAAAAAAAAAAAAAAAAGGGGATTAATGATGTACGAATGCTGTGTGCCGTCTGCATCTGGCGGGTTAAGTTGTGCGTAAAGACGAGCTTTGGAGGACTGCACGACGTCACGGCCGAAGCTAGGTCGGCCGTGACTTCCAAACAGAAGCGCTGCGCGTCACTCGCTTCGTGTCAAGCCAGAGGGAGGGAGAGCGTGAAACAAAGAGGCGGGGCGGGAGCTGGAGGAGGATGGAAAGGAGTCGGAGCAGCTCTGTATGCCATGGACCATTTAGAGTGGGAACTGTGCCAGTGTGACACTAAAAAACACTTTAATATGTAAAAGGAGGGAAAGAGGAAGGGCAGAAGGAGAGATTAGGGGGCTATTGGAGGGAACTCTTTCAATTAGTGGTTATTGCTTAGAGAGACTCAGTAAGTAGACACCAAGACAGGACAGTGAGCATCTTTTAAAAGGCAGAAGTATATAAGAAAAGATGGGAACAAAGGCAAGCTGGAAGAGGAAGGGCTTTCATTTACTGTATGTAAAATGAGCATTTTATTTAAAAAAAAAAAAGAAAAGAAAATTGGTACATTAATTCAGAGGAGGAAGGTTCATCGTTGTGCCATATGCTTGTCAGCATTTTTATCAAAGAAAAACAAACTAATTCAAAGCAGGAAGGTTGGTGATTGTTCTGAAGCCCTGCTGCGTGCATCGCTGCTAATTAGGCAATTTCGTGCAATAATTAGATTCATCTTTCTTGAAAATGAAAACTCTCCCCGAAGATTTCCTCTACCGAACTGCTTGCTGTTGTTTTCTTTTTCGTTTAGTTTTTTTTTTTTTTTCCCCAAATGCGCCATCTAAGGTCAAGGGTTACGTGCGCAGATAAGATTTGAGGTACGTTTTCTGCATCAGGAATTAAAGGAAACAAAGCGCGTGAGGGGGAATATACGACACGGAGCAGCGTGCGGAATAACTTTTACCCATTTATGGATCTGTAATTGCATTAAAATCCAGCTTCTCCCTGCATCACAGGAATGCGTTTGCTTGCGAGGCAGTCGCTACCCTGACTTCCCTCTCCATATCAATGAGCTTGCAGAAGGTTGTGCGTCATCAAAACAGATCGCTCTATTTACAGTCAACTCCGTGCTCCGCCAGCGAACAGTCGTGTGAAATATGTGCAGAGACACATGGCTAGATAAAGCTCTTTGTCACTCATGTCCCTCATGTCACACTGTTGCAGCAATCTGTTGACACAACTGTGTGAGCAGTCAACGCAAATGAGAAAAGGTGCAATGACTACAAAAAAAAAAAAAACACCGACAGGATTCCCAGAAATGATGATAAAGATTGAGAAAATTAATAATAACAACAAAACGAAAGTGATTAGGAGTTTGTGCGCTTTCAACCTTTGTTGCAAACATTCCTCGACTGTGCAGTATTTAGGAATCCAGAGCAACAGCGCTGTAATCAGACGTGATTCACTGCTACTAAAGATGTGTGCGCAGCAAAAATATTTATGGAGGCCATTTTTAAGAAGCATAAATTTGTTAAGAAAAGAGCCATCGGCCAAACAAGGGCCAGATCTTCCTGTTGTTTACGCAGGAAGCATGAAAAGCTTGGATAAATCACCAAAAGGTCAAACACATCTGCTATCATTTCTGCACAAGTACTCAAGTCCAGCGTCTGTGGTACTCGGGACGACATTTGCGTGAGAGCAGATAGAAAGTGAAGCAAAATACGACATTGTTTGGAACTGTCCGATGTCAGTGCACGTAGCAAAAGCCGGACCAAGTGAACATTTTAAGATTTAACCGCACAACAACCTCACATTTGAGAATTTATGCTGAAAGACAAACACAACAGAGAGAGAATGCTTTGAAGTGAAAGAGAACAGGCGGTTTTTACGAATAACATCCAAAAAAAAGTGTGGCACAAATATGTATTTCACTCACTTTACTCTGATATAATTTAATCTCAGTATATGTCCAGATGTTCTATCAAGAGCTTGAATTAGTTACAGCACACGTGGGGGTGGAGGGGGCTGTAAAAAAAAAAAACAAGAAACTACCTGTTTCTTGTGCCTGAACACACCACAATCACTGCGAAAACTTGTGGTGGCAGCATCATGCAGCAGGGTGCTTTCCTTCAGCAAGGACAGGAAAGATGGTCAGAGTTTCTAGGAAGAGTTTGTTTGATGAAGGACAATAACAATCACACAAAGTGAAAGGAGCGCTTTTTTTCAAAGTTTCAATCCCCAAGGAGAAGAAAACATGGGAACAACACACAAACTGAAAGAACAAATGCAGGGAAAGCGCTGGCTTTCAAGAAAAAAAAAACAACAAAAAAACAAAAAACATCTGGGAGCCATCCGGGAGTTGGGAGAAAATCGCTGCACTCAGCTGAAACTCTTTCCCCCTCCTCTCTCTCTTTCTTTCCCCCTCCTCTCTCTCTCTCTTTCTACATCGCCGTCCTTCTTGCCTGCTTCACATCCAGCTAACACCTTCCCCCAAAAGGCTAAACGCAGAGGGAGAGCGCAGTGCATCAGAGGGCTGAGGGAGACCTTAAGCTCTACAAGCGCTCGCTCTCTCAGATTGCACAAGGAGAGCATGAGTTACTCACTGATGGGATTGATGCAAATTTAACATGTTGCACATCCAGCAGCTGTGAAAGCCTCTCAGTATCTGTGTTAGATCTTCTGAAACATGAAATGAGAACACAGCTAAAAATAAAAAATAAAAAAAAAAGGTGGTAATTTGTATTAATTATTATAGAAAAAATGACATTACATTTTCACGCATGCTTCAAGGAGTTTGCTCTTTGACCTTTCACTCAAAACACAAAGAGATTTCTGGCCTTTTTCTGCGGTCAGAGGCGTCTGAGCAGCGGCTTCATGTGACGGGCGTTAGCGGAAATGTCAGCCAGTCCCAGAGGTTGGACAAAGGACGCACTTTCTCTCTGCGGAAGACAGACGGAGATTTTCTTTTTCCCTCTCAGATTCTGCAGCGTATCTATTTCACTATCAAAGAATGAAACAGAGGAAGACTATGTACGTTATAAAGAGTAAAATCTATTCACACCTGCTGGATTTTTCTCCATTACATCCACAAGCCTCCGTTTATTTCAGTGGGATTTTATGTGACAGACCAACACATACTTGTAAAAAATATTTAGACATATCAAGAAAAAATGACTATTTTCCTTTTGACACATTTTTGTTCAGATTTTTGTACTCATGAGATTTAATAATGACGTCGCGCTGTGATTATCGTTGGACTGCATTGTGCTGAAGGCTGCAAAGTAGCCACTGGCTAAAGATGTCCTGCAAGCAGAACATTTGTAACATGTTGAACTGACCTGTTTCAAGGTTCTGATTGTCTTGTCCCTGAAAACAAGCTAATTGATAAGTTACAAAAAGAAGTAAATGTTTCCATCCTTGTTGCTTCATATTTCATGGTTACTTTCTGTCACCATCTGCGCACTAGTGGGTTTCTAAAACATGAGTGAACGCGACATTTGAAACTTTTACAGAGGTCGTAAAAGTCAAGAGGGTCATAAAAAATGTTAGGGGTAGACTTTATGTAGACCCCCTTACTAAAATCCTAGATCCCACTTTGACTTATCTAACCCATATTGTTTTGGATCCATGTTTGTGAATTAAAAGGTCACAAGTCAAAAAGTTTGTTTATTATGTTTGTAAGGGACATAAACATGAAAACTTCACACAGTGCAATCAATCTCACTAATGTACAGGTTTAATGACATTTATGTTGGGCATATTTCATTTTAAAAACATTTTTATTTAACCAGATCACGTCTCAGACCGACTGGAGAACAACCAGTTTCACTGAAACATGTCTTTCATTGTAAAGTTATTCTATCTGGTCGGCCCCTTCAGAGTCCCTGAAGGTGTGAAAATGACCTCAGCAAAATATCTGGACTTTCTGACTGATCATTTTCTTTCACGGTTCAAAAAGAAGAGCCGAACCTTCAGTAGCAAAATAATCTTCATGCATGTATGAGGGAAGATTCAGCTTTAAACACACCACATGTGAGCTGACCCCATGCCTTTATTTACCAAGATGCAGACAGAGACTACAGCTGGAGGTCCTTTTGAAATTTCAACAAAGGTTTAGAGTTGCAGGATAAATTTCTCTGACATTTCCAAAATGACCGACACGTTCTCCAGTAATTTTCCGTCCTCTCGTGGCTTTCTGTCTACCACCCACCCCACTCCAGTCCGCTGCCCTCTGTCCTTTATCTGTCTTCCACTCTGCCCCCCCCCTCCACTCTTGAACCCTGCCTTCACCTTTTCCTCACTCTCCCCTTCTTCTCTTCTTGCACGTGCGCCTGCCTTTTGTGTTGCCACCCAGAAGAGGTGACGAAGACTCTGGGCGCGGTCCAGCGCAGGCGGAGTCATGGAGGAAACACAGGCATCACCGTCACCGTCACTGTCATCGTCGTCCAGATGAGGAGAGCCAAACTCGAGCTCTGTCCGTCCCCATCAGGCTGGCTGACAGTCACAAACTCATCTCTTATTCACTTTACTCATCAATTATACACAGGCCAAAGGAGCCCTGAGAGGCAAGGGTTGCAAAGCCCCCCCCCCCACGTGTCGCTTCAAACTGCAATGCGGAAGCACATCGGACTGCTCCCACCTCCCATGTCTATCCTGCTGTCTCCCGGCGAGCAGGAGGCAGTCTGTTTTCACATCTCCATCATCTACTGCAGCGGGGAGGTCAGGATGAGATCATACAGAGGTAGAGCGCATCCGGAAAGTATTCACGGCGCTTCACTTTTTACACATATTGCTAGGTTACAGCCTTATTCCAAACTACGTCAAATTAATTTCTTTCCTCAAGATTCTACGCAAAAATACTAAATTATGACAATGTGAAAAAAAGCTTTTTGTTTTGTTTTGGTTCAGATTTGATCCTGTAAGACACTGAGTCTTACAGGATCAAATCCTGTAAGACTGTAAGACACTGAGTCTTACAGGATCAAATCTGAACTGAAATTTACAGCACCAAACTTTATGGGGGGGGGGGTCTGTGGTTTGACACAGATTGGACTGTTTGACAAAAAGTGAGTTTTGCTGAAGTCACTTTCAAATCATTGAGCTCGGCGCCAGTTGGTGATGACAGCGTCATGCTGTGGGGGTAATGGTGCTACGCACAGAGTGGATGGACTAATGAAGGAGGCAGATTACATCTTTCTTCACCTGAGCTCAACAGCCAGACGGCCTAAACCAGGGTGGCCCAAAGTGGGTCCTCGAGGGCCTCCATCCTGTATGTTTTACTTCTCTCCCTGGTTTAACCCACCTGGATGAAATGATGGCTCCTTAGAAGGTCTAAGAAGAACATTGACATGCTGAGAAGGTTGTTACTACCAAGAGGGAGAGAACTAAGACAAACAGGATGCCGGCCTTCAAGGACCGACTTTGGGCACCCCTTATCTAAACTGTGATGCAGTTGGGTGTTGTAACCCAGACTCATACAGCTAGCTTGGGTACGAGTCCCTTCGAGAACGCACTGAGGCTCCTTATTTTTCTTTTAAATTTGAATTGTAGTAGTGAACTCGACAACATGGAGCTAAAGATGGGCGGCAGAATAAAACTCCGGGGCATAAAACAGAAAGCAGAAGAGGGGGAGGGATGAAGATGTTGGAGAGACAAAGAAAAGCTTTTCAAAGTGGTTGAAAGACAGAAGGTAAGTAATGTCAGTGTATCAACAAGAGAGTTGTAAATATTCAGGTTAGCTTAGGCTAGGCTAAAATGACAGGTGGTTGTTGTTGTCTCTGCTCCGTATTGACCCAATACGGGACGCGATTTATTCCGTATTGCTATAAATGTCTGATAAACACACCTATCACACACATCTCAACAATAAGTGTAATAATAATGACCAAAACAAAACACGGGAAATATTAAGGTCAGCTAAATTGTCGTTGCGGGACCTAAATAGGACCCCTCCGCCCGCCCCACTAACTGACGCTGTTGTCACGGTTGCCTAGAGACGGCCACTGCGCAGCCACAATGAGCCGCTATCAATCCGCCTCTTTTTAAAATGTCCACCCGATACTACACCGTCCTTAGAAGTAAAACCTCTGGCAAAAATACAGACAGTAGTGGGAAGACAAGCTAAACAATCACAGTGAAGTTTAATAGGGGCATTAAAAAAATGTGTCAGTGATATTCAGTGGCGCACAGTGGGTTGTTTGATACCAGACAGAATGGGTCAGGAGAGGAACAGAACCTAAACAACCTAAAGAACCAGACGTCAGTCTCTTCATCCCTCAATTATTTCCTGGGACCGAAAAATAATAGAAATGGCAATTTAAAGAACAAATCATACAAATAGATTGATTAATAAATAAATTAATAAATATTGTGAAGAGAAAGTGTTTATTTTTTTCAACATTAAAAACGTTTGTTAGGATTGTGAAGGAAAAACGTTGATATGGTTTACAAATACAGTGTTTTGTGGTCCATATTATTTCACCATTTTATTGATGTGGGTGGCTAGTTTGGATAAGGCTTCCTGTCAAGCTATCAGAATGAAAGAAAACATGCTAACAAACAGCCTCAGACCTGCAGCCCAGAGGCGGTTCTGGACACGGGCTAACAGAAGTGGCCCATATATTAAATGATGAGACATTGCCTTGTTTTTTGTTTGTCTTTTTAATTGCCCTGTAGGCAGCCATTTATTCACATATATGCACATTTATTGTAATTGATACCTTAATTAAAGACGAGTTGTACAAGTTTATGTCATGGGGGGGCATGCACCTCAGAAAGTATGTAGTTGCGCCCCTGGATGAATGTGCAACATTAGTTCCGATCTGGTCTTCAAGTCTCCATTTTTCTGTCTGCAGGCTGAACTAATGTTTCCCTAAAAGTGATTTACAGTCCAAGTACCACCAATAACAACTAATAAACATGATATACAGCCCTGGAAAACCGATTTAGAAAGGAGAAGCAACATTTTACCTGCTAAGACGGGCCATTAAAAGCTTTATGTTGGGCTTGTATCAGCAGCGTGTCAGCGAGAAAAGGGGAGAAAAACAGTTGTCATCAGACATTACATATCCTTTGATGTTTTGCTTAAAGAAACTTTAAAAAACACAAGAGTCGTAGCGCATGGAGATTGAATTTATCCCCCCAGAAAAGTTCACAGTAGAGTTGAGTTGGCTCAAAACTTGTTGTAATTTCTGATGAAATGATCCACAATTGGCTAGAATGATAGTTTGACAGACGCTTATATCGACGGAGACATGCCTGCACCAATTTACACATGAAATCGTATAGATTATGTGGAAAGATATATGAAAACAGGCAGGTTTGGCCTTTTTTTCCCCCCTCACCGAGGTTAGTGCAGCAGTATTTCACTTTAACTTCTTCTTTTGATTTTACTAGCGGTTGGCAGACTAGTTTAAGTGCATTACTGCCCCCACTAGACTGGACGGTGGATCTGGAAAAACAAAACAGAAAAACTAGATTCGACCAAATAATCCAGTTGCTTTCAGGAATAAAATAATCTAATTGAATCTGCTGGCTGATTTTTTCCTCTAAGAATCCAGATAAGGTGAATTCCTAATGTTTTTGTATTTGCAGCAGTGAAGCGGTACATGTGCCACTGTCTCCTGCTGGTTACAATATGCACATGTTCTTCTTGGATGTATTCTTCTTTCCTATTCCGTCTTGTTTTCCTTGCTAATCCAACGTGTTTTTGTATTATATGTGAATGTTTTTCTGTTTCGTTAGGAAATCCCAAAACTCTTCCCTTTGTGTGTATTTCTTAAAGAACAATTTAATGTCAGATTTGATCAATGTAACTTGTAGTTCTGTGGAATATCTCCTCATAACCTGTTTTTGCCAGAGTATCTGCTACTTCATTTCCTTCCGCAATAGCACGTCCTGGAATCAAATCAATTTTTATCTTTACACCTTTACTTTCTACTCCATTCGTTTCTGGTTTAATGACCAAAAAACGTGATCTAGGAGTTACCTGCTTGTTCGGTTGACAAAATACCAGCATCTCTGGAATACAATGGCATTTCAGATACAAAAAGCTAAAAGTGCCATCAGGAAAAAGCTCAATGACATCCATGTTACAAAGTATAGCTCCTTTGCAGAGTGGTGTTACTTTTCGATTTTGTGACGTGGTGGTTTCGGTTTGGGTCATTTTTAGGGTGGCAAAGTAAACAAACTGTACAGCTCAAACGGTTCCTATTCTCGGTAGATTATACTCGTCGTATCCTATTTCCAGCTGGCACCCCCGCACAAAGGGGATTGATGCACTTTCATCTAACTCTAAAATATTGCTCAGTATGAAGAGGAAATAGAGAAGCAGAGCCTAATGCTTGATATCACGAGAAGATAATAAAGGGAATGAGGGTTTGGGGTGGGGGGTGGGGATGGGATGGGATGAGGACGGAAGATAAAGATAGAAAGAGACCACACAGAAAAAAGGTAGGCAGGAATTCTGACAAATCACTGAAGCTGGGAGAACGGGAGGCTGGCAAGAGACGACGCAGCAAACCAATCATAGTCCAAGTACAAACCTGTTTAATCTTCAGCAGAGAAATGGATCAGACTCAGTGGACAAACCAGAGAGCTGCAGCTGCTCCATTTGCTCCAACAGAGATACTTAAATGTCACTGATGTGGAGATGATGCTGATGAGCGGAACTGCTCCGGCATTAATTAGTGCAGGGTTTGATGTAATGTGTGTAATCTCTTCTGTCGTCGTCCTGCACGGCCGCACAGCGTTGCTCCTCCGTCTTCTGCGTTTGTCACTTTTGTCAGAGAGAAAGAAGTTTTCACTCAGTTTGAGGCAGATTCTTCCCAGCAGCGCAGAAGCAGGACATGGATGTGAAAATGGTCTCGTTTTATTATTCTTTTCTTCACACCTAAATGTTTGAACAAACAAGGATGGCACAATTAGTTATTACGTCCACATGCGATTATTTGTTTTATATATATTTGTGGATTTTAATTGTTTTTGAAATTAAAATGTATTTTGTGTTTACTCAGGTAATTTTTTGTTGGGTTTTTTTTTTTTTTGCCTCATATTAAACATTTTAGATGTGACAAAAAAAGGAAAAATGCAGAAGAAGTCCGTGAAGAGGAAATACCTGTTCGTGGCACTGTAAACACTGAGACAGACTCCTTTTACTTCACATGAGGTGGAAGGGAAGCTGACGCAAGGCCTGGTTAATGTACCTTCACTAATAAGCCTTCCCAAGAGCCTCAGTTCAGAGAACAAGAAAACAAGTCCGACCGTTTATTTCTGCCTCTGTCTCCACCTTGTTCCGCAATCATAATTATCTCACTCGCTGCCCTTGACCGTCAGAAATTAACCTGCCAATCTGACACAATTAAGACGCAGCGTCAAAGCTGAGACACATTACCCGCTGCCTCGAAGCAAACGTCACAATGGTTGCAATTTAGGCTGAAAATTGTTTGCACTATCTCCTTGAATTTAAAATTTCAGGAGGAAAAAAAAAAAAGAAAGAACTATATCGAGGTCAGCAATATATAATATTACATTCTGTTCCCACTCAGAGTGATTTGTCATAAGTCGGAGGTTTTATTTCTCACCAGATCCTCCCAAATATTCCCACCAGAACCAGAAAACGGACATGAAAGGAAACCCATTCTGGAACTCCGAGCGGAAGAAAAGTCAAAGTGCGCTTTTTCCCACACCCCTTTGTTGCTATGTTTTCCAACGATGACACACAGAGGATCTGATAAAGTACCATCATCCATAAATAATAAGTCCAACTGTGGTTTGACTCCACAGTCTGGTGGAAAAGTGGAGCAGCACGACTCAGAGTAAAACGGCTAAATGCACGAAGAGGCCGGAGTTTGGGAGTTTGGGCGATCATTACCAGACACTCATTACTGCAGAACTGGTCGCTGCTCACCAACAATATGTTATAAACTGGCTATTTTCCTGAAGCCTTGTTTTTATATATGCATGTCATTTTCATGCAGAAACAAAGCATTATATGGTCGTGCAGAGCATTACAGTGTGGCTCTCAAAGGATCGACACACCTCTGCCAAGAGTGTCATGATGCAAAAAAAAAAAAAAAGAAACTTTGATCAATCATTTCAAGTTTAATGTGGCATATTCAACTGGAGACACATTTATAAGAGGAAATCATTTAAAAACTGCAATATCCTGGGTCTCATAGAGGCGCACACACTTAAACTAATCATTTTTCTTGCAGCACCTCCACACTTCTTTTCTACATTCAGTCTTCTTAAGCTCACACCTGCCATCAGTTATAGTGAATCGGATAAACAGTCCTGGTGGGATTCCCTATATGTTTGCTCATTTGCGTCCTTTTTTCTGAAGCCGTTTCCAGAGAGGTTGCAAATGATGAATATGATTTTAGTGCACAAAGGTATCAGTCAGAAGAAAGGCACGAGCAAATTCCCCATCGTTACACATGCAGCGTGGTGCAGCGAAGGTGGTTAATGATTGGAAAAAGAAGGGACAAGAGGGAGAAGACTGGACATTTCTCAAAGACAAAACTTTGAACTGGTCAGGGATTTTGGCAAGAAGCAGAAACACAGAAGGAGCTGCAGGGATTTCATCATTTTCTACCATTCTGGACTGAGGAGTATTGTTGCAACATGGCGGCTTTTCTTCTTCTAGCACTGTCTTAATTTAAGCTGGATCGTTTGGGGACCTAATTTATAAGGTATGTTTGGCACAAAAACAAACATTGAGCATCAGAATCAAATTTGGTCAAATTTGGACAAACAAGCTAAAAAAAAAAAAACAATGACTATGGTTCCACATGCTCTCAGTGAACAAACATGTAAATAGAAACTTTAAGAGATCAACTTTATTATTATACATAAGCTTTACAAAGTAAACGGTTTCCCAAAAGAGAACCCGCCTCAGTCATGGAAGTGTAACTTGGTCTTGGCAGTTTCGTGCTGTGGACAGATGACTGATCAAAATATCAGTCGGTTTTGGAAAAAAAAAAAAATAAAAATGTAGTTGTCTGCTAGAAAACTAAAGATAGCTAAACAGTTTGCTTGATTTTAGGAAAAATAAGAAAACCAAAACAGTCAAGGGGGACCAATCATCACAAGCAAACTTTTATTTATTTATTTATTTTAAAACCAAGTTTCTATATGTTTATATTACTAAACAAATTATGTTTAGAGAAAATGCCTCATTATTTTCATCCACCCGAGGTCTGGAGTCGCTCTACAATAATGACTGAAACTTAACAGTTTAACAGTTTCCCTAGAATGCCCGATTCTAGGGTATGATTAGCATTTTGTTACCACAAAAAAAAAACATATTTTAAACTAAACTGGGAAAAGTTAACAGTTTAAAGGCAACAAATTCGAGTCCGTTATGTCTGACCAAAACGTTTGCATGCCACATAACAAAATGCACATTGTATCGATAATAGAATGTTGTTAGTCATTTCTTTCAGAGGACACGAGAATGATGCTGAAAATATTTTTATTTTGGTCAAAATGTCAGTGAGTTTAATTAATTAAAAGAAAACAGCCCCATTGGAGATATGGTGTGAGTTGCATCAATGTTTGGGTATCAAACCAGAGCACAGAAAGAGACATTTTGACATTTCAGAGGCATGAAATGACTTCAAGAGGAAATCAAAGCCCAAAACAAATGCGTCACACAGCATTACGCGCACCCTGATCCCAGAAGTTTCTCCGTCAGTTAAAGATAAGATAAAGATGTTTAAAGAAGTTGGTGGAAAAGTCCAGGTTTGCCATCAGAAACGATGAGAAAGGGCCTCGAATGGGCAACCCTTCAACATCCACTCATCAACATCCAGTTGCTGTTTTCTCCTCTGTGTGGACCAGTGAAGTTTGCCAAATCTGAAAACTGCACATTTTCACACAAAAGTGTCACAGAAAATGCGTCAAATTGCGCAGCGAAATCTAATTGGAACATTGCAACATTTCCCCCAAGTCGGTAACGGTTAGGCTTGAGACATCTGCTCGTCCGACTAAATAGACTAAATAGAAAGATAATCTTCACTATTACACAAAACAGCTGCACCTCAGGAGGGGGGAGAAGGAGGAAGGGCATGTTTTCCCTCACTGGAAGATGTTCAGACAGGATCAGGTCTTTATGTTAACATGAGGAGTCACTAGTCGGGTACTGCTGAGGCTCCCAGCGTCCACAGAAAGGTCCAAAGCTGTCAGGACCTATTTGTGCACAAGACGCAGCTCCATTAATAACGCATTGCAATGAATAATAAAGAAAAAAAAATAAGACTGTGGTAAGAATGAAAAAAATATGTCACAACAGAACATAACAAGTAGGTCACAAAAACAGCGCTGGAGAGGCTGATCAGGAAAAAAAAAAAGGAGCATTAATAAGGACAGAAAAACATTGTTACCAGCTCCCATTCTCCGCTGCATCGTGTTTATGAGTTGTTGAGGTTTCAGGCTTTGTGAAAAGGCCATTCTCGTCATTTCCAAGACACTTCGCCAATAACTCCTCCATATCTGTGTTTTGATCTGAAAAATGAGCATGAGCATGAAACATTTCCTTCCAGTTCCCTCTCTTCCTTCAAATAAACAAAGGCCGGGGGAGTGAAACAGCGACTGAGATTTAAACAGCAGTTCTAAATTTCACCAGGCCCAGGGAACGAGAAGAAAGAGGTTTTTAATTTACAACCGAGCCAAGAACTTCTCCCACACCTCTTTGTTGCTGTGTTGTTTTACGTTCCTCCAGCAGCGCCGCTTTTCACCGCCACGAAGAGATAGATTTGTGCAAAAGAGCCGAGATGAGTGATTTAATAGGAGGGCTGAAGAAGCAACAGAGAGTGAGAGGATTTCTGGTTTGAAAACAGTGAGGATGTGACACAGGCCTCTTGAGTATGAGTAGAGATTCATAATTAGAAAGGGGAAATCATTTTCTTCAAAAGTCTTCCAGGCTTAAAAGAAGAAAAAAAAATTGCATCTGCAAACATGTTGAGACTAATCCAAAACAAATACAGTTTATCTGGGATTATTGAATAAAGAAAGGAGCAGAGACAAGGGGATTACAAAGCGGGTGTTTAGAGGAAAAAGGAAAAGTCTGATGGGTTGAATGAACGGACGTAACTTCAGGGTAGGAACCCAGAGTTTGTTTCGGAGAGACGGTTCGATCCGGACTGTTGATCTGACTGCCGGTCGGCCGGCTCCCTCCGGCTCATGTGACTCTCCTCGGATGAGAGTTTAGAGTTTGCGCTTTCCTCCAAACATCCAACAAATAAAAGTACCTGTGGATTAACACAATCCATCTGCAAAATAATAGAAACATAATCCATCCTCTGGATTACTTACAATCACAATCCAGAGGCTGGAAATACTTAAAATGTTTCCAAAAGGGAAGCATAACTGATGCGGTCAAATATATTGATATCTATAGACTCTAAAACACTATATCACTTATAGCGACATTGAAAATTAAAAAAAAAAAAAAAAAACTGCATTAAATACAGACATGCTTCCACACACTGACTTCTCCAGCTAACTCCTAAATTATTTATAGCTCTGGCAGACATAGGTTTAGTCTTTAAAAGTCAGATGAAAGTCAATTCAGTTGAGTTTATTTATATGTTGCCACCTCACAACAGAGGTCGCCTCAAGGCACTTTACAAAAAGATCATTTCAGTTCAGTCACACATGCAGTTCAGTTGATCCTGGTTATTAAACAGGGCAGAATGCTCAATTACTTGTTCAAAGTAATTTAAAGTATCTATCTAAGGAAACCCAGCCGATTGACTTGCAGTATTCACTCCTTCTAAATGAGCACGAGAGCAATTGCTCTCGTTTCTTTGACTTTACAGCAATCCCTCATGCACGTAGCGACAGTGGAGAGGAAAAACGTCCCTTTAACAGGAAGAAACCGCCAGCAGAACCAGAACCAGAACCAGGCTCTGTACAAGTGGACATCTGTAACAACCTACTGGTCGGTGTTTTCTTCTGAAAAAAAAAAAAAAAAAAAAAAAAAACAACCAAAAATGTTGATTATTGCTGTGCGAGTTAAAACATCAAACAGTTTTAAGGCATAAAGTGGAATTTGTTTTACTTACTGCTTCTCGTTCCAGACCCAATTGAACATATTTAGAAAAATAAATTAAAAAATCACTTTTGAACATTCAAACAAAAGTTTCAGAACCCCTGACCTAAACTGATCAGGCAAAGGAAGCAATAAGCAGAGAAGCAGCCAAGAGGCTCATGGTAACTCTGGAGGAGCTGCAGTGCTTCATAGCTCCAGTGGAAGAATCTGTTGACAAGGACTCTTAGTCACAGTCATGTCGGTCATTTTGCCAAAAGCAGGAAAGACACTAAAGATGTGGAAGGTGTTTTTTGTAAAATAAGACCAACATTTGTTCAGGAAAAAGGTGTAGAGTTGACCGGAAGGCGACTTGTGATGTATACAGGGTAATGCTGAAAGAACTGAAAAACTGGAGAGGATCAGAACAAAGACAAAACCCTTGAACATTTAGTCAAAGCCTATTTATATCCTAAAAGTTCAATCCAGACCTAAATCATGTTTGCTAGTTACTTAAGAGCCATGCAGACAGGCTCTCTGTGTCAGTAATTTGGTGACACTTATTGTTTCAAGCAGAGTGCAACTTTTTCAATTAAACTTTGATGTTGTGTTTTCCAAGTGGCTTGACAGACCACTTATTATCTGGTGTCCATGTTAGCGATGGACACAAAGCAGAAAAAAACATTAGCGCCGTTTAATTATGCATTACAACTTGTGGTTTTATCACAAGATTAATGTTTTCCTTTTTGTTGTGCAGACCCGGAGAGCTACACACCAAAACACTCGGGACTTTTAATTGCATCAAAAAGTAGTTTTACTACACTTTTCAGATTCACAAACATTTCAAAAACCTTTATTGTAGTGCTCTCTCACATGAAGCCTAATTGAAACAGTGCAATTTGTGGCAAAAGGAGAAAAAGTTTGAAGGGATGTTAAACACTTTTTGCGAGGCAGCAGCTACAAGAATCAGCCAGGACGTAAATCAGCATCAGGAATGTATCGAGCTTTAAGGTGCTGCACATACATAATATATCAATTTAAAATTTTAAATGGGATCAAAGTCCAGTTGTAGCATCAGTGTTTCTATTCGTTAGTCTGTGTTACAGCAGAAAACACAAGAAGAAAGGGCTTGTTGCAAATTTTCCAGAAAAACGGCAAGAAATAAAACGTTAAGATTTTATGTCTTTTGCAAGAAACATTGGGAAACTGTTCTTAAAATAATGATAAAAACAGAAAATCCATTGATGTTATAATAGCAGCAGTTTGAAGGAAAACAAGGTAAACAGACCAAGTTTTTTTTTATTCAAAAGACAAAAAAAATAAAAAATAAAAATAAAAAAAACATATACAGTGAGCCCTAGAAGCATTTTTAATTAGCACCATAAAGTTTTGCCTGCAGACCACTGCAGATATTAGGAAGCCGTTAGAAAAGCACACAAAAACAACGGGGTGCCGACAAATCCTCGGTGCTCACTCCCCTGAAGCGGTGGAACGGCACCCGAATGCCTCATTATATCACATAATGGAATCCTAAATGAATTTTGCATGTGTGAGCACACGGAGTTCATGATATGCTGAAGAGCAAACCTCTCCCTGAACTCATTTCTTCTTCTGCTTCTTTTCCAGGCATGTTCACCATGAGAGTGACGGGGGCTCTACCCTGCTGGCCCAGTTATTCGCTCTTCCACAGCTCGCTCCCAAAGCTGCTCCGCTAATGGAGGCCGAACGAGTGAGCCAGCTCCTCTGTCGCACACACAGGAAACTAGTGCTCTAAAACGTGACCGCCGCGGCGAGCGCGACGTTCCTTTGTGACATCTTGCGTTTACGTGTACAACATCTGTCAGATTACAAACACATACAGTCCAAAAAGGGACGACGACAAACAACAGCCAGCTGCTAAAGGCTGACAAAGTGGCATTTAAAACTCTACAATATACACATGGAAGTACAGGTGAGCTGTGGTGAGTTCAGCGTTTCTGTCGTGTTTATGGTTTCCTGTCAACAGACTGGAAATACAAATACAAGGAATTGTCCCGATAAATTATTGCTCAGGCATTGGTTTGTGTTTGAGGAAGAGGCGCACACACAGTACTGACTTCAGGAAGTATAAATAAGACCACTGGTTACGATTCAATGCCACATGCACAGCATAGTTACAATTAGCAATGTTCAAATACGCCTTGGATCCCCATGTCGAAAAGCACAGCGAATACAGTTTTTACTCGAAACCTTCACAGAAATCCACAGCACATCAGCGTTTTCATCATATAAAAATAAGTTAGAAATCTGGATAAATATTTCACACAAAATTGTAATAAAATATGTTGAGGCTATATGCCAGACTTAAAACAAAAAGAGGATTTTTTTTTTTTTTTTTCCCCCCACATTATTGGGGTTGTAGGCTTGCTTAAAAAGAAGAAGAAGAAATAGCTTAAGTGAAGTTTGTGATGACTAAAGTCATTTCAGGTACACAAAACTAAGTAGCCGGCCTCCATTTGTTTTCAGATCCAAGCCTCAGCAGAGGCTGGAGAAGCGCGCCCCCATCCTGCATGGATCGACGTCCAGTCGGTGACGATTTGCCCTCAAGTCTGGACTCTGCAGAGGAGGTTCTAGAGGCTGAGGACGAAAGCACAATGCCGTGGGATTAGCTCCTCTCTGCTCTTTGTCACAAGAAAATAACACTCACTTTATTTATTTAGAAAAAAAAAACAACTCACTGCTTGAGCTAACACTGCTCCGACCTTATGGGTTTATTATTAGGTAATAATAAATAACATGATCTGATGTTTGGGTTGGATAAAAGACACCAGAAAGCCTCAGCTTTATAATGACTATTCCTCAGTCAAAGCAAAAAGACAGGACAGTACTGTAGATACAAATGATGGACTTTTTAATTCATCAAAAAGGAGAATCAGAACATAAGATAAATATTAATCCAAGTTATGAATTAAATAACTTTAAGGTTGAATGTGTTGAACACCAGATTACATTCACGCTACATTTACAGCAATACCGTTTCACACATCTCTTTGATTTGGCTTCTGTACAACGTTGAAATCAGACCATTTCTGCAATAAATAAACTCAGCAAAAATTTCCTTTAATATACGGTAGTAGAAGCTGAACTTGGACAGGATAAAATTGCTGTTTTATCCTGTCCACGAGTCAAATTCATGTGTTCAACCATGCTGCGTTTGCAAATGTTCACCGCATTTAAAAAATCTCAGTGTTAAGGTAAAGGACTGCTCACAAGGAGGAATAAACACCGAAATCAGTGACGCCAACTCCATTTAGTGATGTTTAAAGATGTAAGATTGTGGTGTAGTAACAGTAAATACATAAATGATTTAAGAGTTTAACACAAAAGCAAATCACAGCTTTTCTTTCTTCCTCTCCCAAAGTTTCAGATTATTGTAGTTTATTTTGAAAATATTCATATAAATAACTTACTTTCAAATAAGTAAAATATCTTATAACATGGTGCTGATTATATTTCCAGGAGTGGAAAAATAAATAAAATCTAAGTGCATTTTCATTTGACCTGGAAATAAAAAAAGAGAGAGAAATGCTGCTTTTTTTTCCAGATTTGTTTTCCAGGTGTAATTTATTGTACTAGAATTTCAGTCTCACTTTAACCTTTTCAAAGAAATTCTTTGTTTTTTTTTTTATTGAGAATTACATTTTAAATGCCTCTCGAAAAGATTTTTACTCGTCATTTATAGTTCTTAAATTTTATAGAAACTCTTTGATCAATGCCTTAGTAATTATATTCATCTTTATTACTCTATGTATGCAGAGAATGCATGCAATAGCATGACTTACACCTTCTCTATATCATCTGAATCCTAAAAACTAAAAGCAGGAAAGCGCCGCCTGTTTTTGTTCCTCACATTAACAAATTTGCAGAAGCGGTCCGACTCACCTGGGCTTCAGTCGCTTTTGAGGAAGAGCTCTGAAAACAGAAAGAAGACGACAACTGCTTAAAAACTATCTGTACTCCCGTTGATTTCGCAACTTCTCCATCCAAATAGTTAAAGTCTCACAAACTGCATCTGGCAGCTGATCTCTTTCCATCCGTCCCATCTGCATGTCCAGTGTTGCGCTTACAGCCGCAAGTACGGACCAAACGCATTTGTTTTGAAATTGTATGCAGTGGTACAACCTTGACATAAATTGTCTGGTTGCTGACGGTTATATTCAGCTATGAAACCAGAGTCCGGCAGCAGCCCCTGCAGTTACTGAGCCTTCAAGTCCAATTAGAATCAGTCGGCCCGGGTGCGGATTAGTGGGCTACCGAGCCGTATATCTCCGGTAAGATGACCAGTCTGTTATTCTTCGCATGTTGTTCCTCTTTTAGGGTTCGATTTTAACCTTTTATGGCTTTTGGTGCCATGAAGTAAAACTTGTTTTATCATCCCGGTGAAGAAGTCTGTAGGGCTTACGTAACCGCTCCAAACCCAACATCTGGCCTGATGTGCAGTGGGAGATTTTAAAGAACGACAAATGGAGGCTGGAGAAGAAATACTACTACTGCACTCTTGCATTTTGATTTCATTTTTTCATGATACGACACTGATTAAAACTGTTAATCATCTCTCTGCCAGCTGACCAAGTGGAGTCATCGAATACTCAGTCTGTAATGTTCTTTTTCGTGGTTTCATATATAAATGAGTAAAATGAAAAGCAGCACTTTGATGTGAACACGGCCTGCTCCTGAACTCGAGGGCCAGCCTTCACCACAGGAAAAAAGCTGTTAAGTAGAGAAAATATGATATTCCTTCATGCTGCTCTCTCAAGCTAACCGTTTAAAATCGAGACTTGGCACCACCTGCTGGCGGAGTGCGAGTGTGCTCGCAGAAATTCAGCATCTGACAGTAATTCTCAGATTAACTCGCAAAACAGAGTTGAGAACTGATTCAGCAGTTTAAAAACTCCGCCAAAAGAAAATGAAATGTCTTGATAAAATAAAACAATTAAAAACAACGAGTGCATAAAGGTGATGCTGGAGACGACGCGCTTCCTCACCGGTAGATGTTGGGATCCAACAACATGGCCGTGTCCTGCGGTAACTGGGATAAGTGCACTACTTTTGTCTTCAGCTGAGATCGCTCTGTTTCATTCACCCACACGTCAGGCAAACTGCACACAAAAAGAGAAAAGATGACGCCATTTATGAAGAAGAAAAGAAAGACAAAGTGTGGACACAAGGAGCAGGATGACTGTGAGAAGAAATTATGGCAGCTAATTTTCTGGAGACGGTCTTAAAATAACACGTTCACCATCTTTGTCGTATATATACCTCTGCGAGCTACAATTTTTAAACCAAGTAAGCCAGATTTGTTTTTTATTTTTTTCTCAAAAAATCCAAATAGATTAAGGTCACGTTTAAAATGACGGGGTGTTCCTCCTCTGCAGGGGACTGAACCTACAACATTCATGACCTCCTTTGTGAAAACTGGAAGTGTGTGAGCACTGCCTTGGCAAACCAAGGTGCAGAAAAAGAAAGAGAGAAACAAAGAGCTTAGCAAGTCCACTGCACTCCCCCCCTCTCCCCTTCAGCCTCCAGTCTCCACCTCCAGCGTTCCCCCGTCACGATGTGCGTCATCCCAGGAGCCCCCAGAGACGCACACACATGCACACACACTGCAGTAAGTTAAGCAGGCAGTTGCCCAGCCAGAATCAATCACATAGCTAGTCAGCCCTTTCAGTAGGACGGTTTGCAGACAGAGCTTCACATTCAACACAGCGGAAGGTGGAGGTGAGAGCAAAACTGAGACATGAAGGACAAAAGACAGGAGGGGCTGCAGAGAAGAAAAAGGAAATGTAAGGAGGGGGGGAAAAAAATCTAAATTTAAAAAAATAAAAGCTGCAAAATTATGAGTTTTTTTTTTTTTTTTTTTAAATATGGGCAAAATGTATGGAATCATTTCAGGTCCTGATGATTTCACCGCGTCGCCTTTCCATACGTCGGCAGTTTTTGTCGTCTCGTGCTCGAGGTCTTTGGGTATAAAATGGAGCCAATAGTTTCAAAGCAGCCATGCATCAATTCATGCTTTATTATTTTGAATGTAATATCTTCCAGCACGAGGCTTGATAACCTGACATATTTCATAGGAGTCGGCCAGCAAAATGATAATCAGAACCACAAAATTAATGTAATACTAAAGATTAATCATAGGATTTCTGGTTTTTATTTATTTATTATGGTTTAATTTCCAATATTCTTAAAAATACTTAATCATAACCAACATAAATAAATAAATATAACCAACATAAATAAATGATTGAAGCACATGGTTTAAAATGGTTTGTTTTCTGTTGCAAAACAGAAGTAGGGAAGGGGGAAATAGTACTATTAAAAGGATGAAATGGGAATATGAAGAACAAACTGATCAGTGTTAACATGAAGTTTGTCTGACCAAGAAAAAATATTTTATTGTAAAATTGATGCAATCTTTTTTTTTTTTCCCCTTCACCAAATAAAGTAATTAGAAAAAATATAAACACTTGTACTTTCATTGCAACTCGGCTGATAATTATTAGACATTAGCACTGAGTACTAAACTTCAACACTGTGAGAACCACGTCTAGACAAAATGAACATAAAAACATTAACCGTCTAAGCCGCAAAAGTCGTGAAACAGCAAGCCCTTCAAAATGTATGCGCAGACCTTGAAACTAGAAAGAGACTCAAACACAAAGTTTGGCAGATGCTGGTTAAAAAGAAAAGCACAAACTACATCCAGCTTATAAATCATAAGGGAGACGTGGCGTTTACATCCTAAAGGGATTAAGGAATATTCTGAAATAAATAGCTCTGGTAAAAACTTACATCTTCCCTTTAATGGAGGGGGAAAAAAAGGAGGAAGGTTTTTTTTTTTTTTTCACTCCATCCTCTGTTGTCTGTGCTTCCTTTCAAGTAGAAGTTGAGACGAGAGAAGAAACAGTCGCTTTCAAAGTAGTTGCAAAGTTTACATTAGCTTTGAATTAGCCGTATTGCCCAGAGCAGAACCCCGTGTGACAGAGGAGCATCTGAGGAGCAGCAGCGACCCAGTAAACATCTTTGTGGTTCTGTGACTGAACTCTCACATGCGCTCCAGTTCCTCCGCAGACGGAGCAGAAGCCGAGCTGCGGTACTGATGACTTATTTTATTTTGATGAGCGAGTCACACAGAGGAGCTGAACTGGAGAGTTGTTTAGGTGTCTGTGGTCACCGTGCAAAACGGGTCACACTTCTGCACGCTAATGTACACAACCATATTTACAAAGACTTGAAAGAGACGAATAATCCTTCGGTCACACAACCACAATGAGAGCTGGTGAATTTGTCTCTCTCCTTAGAGGAGGTGCCATTTGGCTGCCTTCTTTGTAAACAACCTGCAGCACCGCTCCCTCCCAAAAAAAAAAAAAAAAACATATAAAACTCCAGACCATGAGACTGTGTTTATAGGAACAATATATTCATCCTTAAATTGCATCTGAAATTAGTAAAATTACTTTGTATAAGAATTGGCAGAGGTGACTGAAGGTCTGAAGTGATCTGCAGTAAATGTAAACATTTAGCTGAATAACAATCCCAGAAACAAATGTGTTCAGGCTAAAAAAATTTAACAACAAAAAAGGCGAATTATCAAATATTCTTGTGCATTGAAGTGATGTCCAACTTCAATGAGTAAAATATTAGAGAGCAGAAACTTAACAAGCCCTATAAGATCTAGAAAGCAGGTCAGAGTGTGACCAAAGTCAGGAGCCACAGTGATGCAACAAAGGCTGTTCAAATTCAAAGGCTCCTACCAAAAATACTTCCTTCTTTCCCCCTGGATTTGAAGGATGGATCCAGCGAATCATTGCAGGCTGAACGGGAGATTTTTATTCTTGTAAACGTGGCGGACAAAGTAGGAGGTAGAGCAGGAGAGGACCACAGTTTTAAATAAAAGTATATCAGAACCTTGTAGTGAAAAAGTTAAAATCTTAAAGCAGTTGTGTTGTTAGGCTTTTGTCTCTTGCATAAAGGTGTATTTTAGTATAATGCAATAAAAAAAATTACATAAGTAATTGTGACACACAACGACGTAAAAGATGGAACTGTTCTTTTTCCAAGAACGGCTCTAATTGAGGTTTGAGGCATTCATAGCCAGTGACCGTGTGTTCCAGTGTTTGCTATCCAGCAGCAATCAACACCATGCAGGGGAATCCGTTCACTCATCCATCACAGATTAGACAGCAATTACAGCTCCCAGTCTCTCCCAGCCTTCCCACTCTTCTTCCTCAATGAACCGCGGGCGAATCGAGTTCAGGCTGGCTCATGTTAATCAGTAACTCGTTTATCTAAACTGAGTTAATGAGTGTCAGTCAGAATGTGAATGGTTCGCTCCGGCATTAGTAGACATGACTTGGCAGATTCATGCAGTTAATGATTGACTCAATGTCTGAGAAGCGCACACACACACACACACACCAGTTCACCCAAATAAAGTGTAGGGATTAATACGGAGTTCAGCGCTACGCTGGAGGAGGACTAAACAAGACGCACGTTTCTTATCAAGTGGAGTCTTGTGTACTTTCCCAAATTCTTCGACACAAACTCCTGGAGATACTGTAATGACTATATTACTTTATTTTTGGGGTTTTAGCTAATTCAAAAATAATTATTAGCTAACTTTTACTTTGGAGGACTAAAAGTAGAGCCCTACAGTAACCAACAAAATGCTGATTGGTGGAAATGTTGCACCAGTTGCAGAATCAACTAATTTTAGCAACACAAACGCAGCGGGTGCTTTAAAACAAATCTGAATATGTTGAAGTCTGAGCTGTTACAGCTTCTGTCATTCTCAAAGACTACGACAACAACAGCACGAATACAGCAAAGACGAGATGCTAGACGGTTCCACATAATCCTGATGAAGAATATAATCGGCTGCTGTTTGATGATTTTATGACAAACTGCAGAGCAGATGGAGGAGAAAGTTATAGAATAACAAAAAGAATAAAAGAATAACAAAACAGGATTTTACTTTCTAATTAATCCACTGTAAGTCAACATGTTTGCCACAGAGAATGATACATGAATTTGGTAAATAAACCGCAGTCCTTTGTGGCTTGTTCACAATCAATCAATTATTTTTACGAGAAATATTGGAAATCCATAGTTTGACGGACAATTGTCATATCTTCCCAAGAACTAGCAAATCAGAAATAAATCAACATTATTATATTAATTTTGACATCAATAACTTAGATGATTAATTCTGGTAAAGCTAAAATAAACAATTGAATTCTCTGATTAGTTTTATGTTTAGATATTTGATGTAACTTCTTTTATTTTTATGTTGTGTGGATGGATTATATAAAGTAATGATTTTAGCATTATTCTGCAATGATAGTCAAAATCAAGGTCATTTGCTAGATCAAAGGTAATTTTTTAAAAGAACCATAGTTTGAGCAGGCATTGAAATGTTGTTTTATTGCTCTGATGTAATATTCTAATCTTAAATGTCGTGATTTATTACTGTTACCGTCAATCAACAATGGTCAGATCGAAACCATGTATATTTAATGCAAATATTAAACATTTTTGTATATTTATAAGATCTCTTCATTGTTTTTGTGCACAAACTTGGCAAATAAAGTTGATTTTCTCCTATAAACCTAAGGAATCAGAATCATCAGCATTAACAGAAAAAAAGGCTTGAAAACATCAGTGTGTAATCTATATAATGTTTAACAAATTGAGATACAGAAATAAATAAACTTTTAAAATAAATGAACTTTTAAATGATATTCTAATTTAATGAATGTCTCAGTATATTACTCATTTCATTCAGCTCTGCCTAATTTTCATTTTCCCTCCATTTTCTTTCGCCACTAAATGTTTCACCAGCAGTCTACATCTTTACTGTTCTGTTTGCTGTTGTTATGATTATTATCTTCCTTACCCTCAATCTCTGAATGTCTCTCCAGAAGGATAAACTTTCCATAGTCTCCTAAATTCCCACAAAATATCATAAAAATAATTATTTTCTTTGCCCTTGGCAATCATTGTTCCTTTTGCTTTTATTTCTTAATTTCCAAAGCTGTACTGTGCCTCCTTCACATTGTCATCTTTCCACCTTCCCCTAATATTATCCCTTTCCCCTTATTGTCCTTTCATTTCAACAATGCCATCCTTCTTCTTCTGCCTCTGCTTCTCTGTCTCTGATCTCCTTCAGAGGCTTTGCTGTCAAACCCTTTAATGGAAATGTAAGAGGGCTGCGCATATGCTGGCATCTTCCCTTGGGCAAAAACTCTGCAGAGATTCATTGTTATGTCAAGCTCCTACTTCACGAGAGCATGGTGCCAAAACTGCCTGTTCTTTTGCCTGACTGATTTACTGATCTCAGCTTTTGTTCTCTCAATGCTCACCTCCAGGGAAGCTGCGCTAAAATGGGAATAAGAAGTGGGATTCGGATGATAACTGGGTGGTCACAAAATACGGCTTGATGGATGAACTTCATCTTGAACTAGAAACTTATCCAAAACTTGTGTTGATGTTTGTGCACAGGTGCTAATTGACTCTTCAAAAGATTTTAGTTTTAATCATATGAAGCCAATTCGTCTCTTTAGCTGAAGTTATACTATGGGAGTGGTTGCAATTTATTATGAACATTCACTCTGTGATTCAGACCGTGTCAATCAGCTGGTGAGACAAAGCTGTATGATCTCAGACTCTTGTTGCAAAGTCTCTTTAATTTATTTACCCATTTTCAATCTGTACCAAGTCAGCAAAAGATTTATTCTGACAACAGAGTAAAAGAAAAAAGTCTTGCTCACATGTCTTCAGGTGTCCAGTGTAAAAGTACTTTCACCTTGCCAGTCCCTTCTTTCCTTTTGGCTAGCACCTGCATAGAAACAGTAAAAACAAAAACCGAAATTGAACAAAATCATATTTCATTTTAACATTCAGCACATATAGTGAGACATGTGAGACAGAGAAATGTTGTAGTTTTTGCTTCCTGTTTGGTCTTTGGGGAGCAAGTTTCAAAGACGCATCCCTTTCCTGACCCCGTCTGTGCAGTGAAAAATAAGAATAAATGCACCAAATATTTCAAGGTCAACCCTAATTACGCAGTGTTGCAATAATGGCAAATATTTCTCTCAGTCTTTTACAGTATATCATTACTATTACTGTTACTGTCTTTTTCTGTGTAATGTTTTTAACATTTCAAGAACTTTTTTGTGTGAATCTTCATACTTGATGCTGCTGTTGCACCTGAATTTCCACTTTGCAGGACGATAAAGGCTGCTTCTATTTTCAATCTAGTAGTAAGTATTTAATATAATTAACACACTAAATACTGATCTCTACTAACTATACTAGTGTCAAGTAACATCTTCATTGTTGAAGTCAAAACAGAATTGCACATTTTAAATATTGAGGGTTTTTTTAAGACCAGTTTTTCAGAATCGTTTGCCCCTTTAATGCATAAGATTTCGTCCATCATGCTGTGCGGTTTAGAACACTAGTGGTTGGGAATTTACAGATATTTTACAGGGTGAAAGAAAGGCTGGAAAAACAACCAGGGGAGTCAAAAATAGCCACAGATATAATCTTTTGCGTCATTTGGATTTTTGTCCTCTTTCATGGTGTCTGTTTTTAGGATAGTGAATGAGCTCACGTGTGAAGAACTCGTCTTACGCACATGCAAATCTTAAAATATGTTTCACTCCTGGGAGTTGGCTGATGGAAATGAGGCTTGATTTGAAGTGAGACACAAAGACTCCGACTGGTCCACTTATGAAGCTTTACTCTTTGTATTATTATTTTTTGACAAAACAGAACAAAAAGTCCCTATAAAGTATCCTTCGTTGGTTATAAGTCCTTAAAATAAATTAAACAAACTACAACAACTAATCAAAGAATGCAGACTGAAAGCAAAGCAGCAGAAGCTAATGAAACAAAAACAAGAACAGCAACAATCAGAGAATCCAGCACAGAGAAAGAACAATCCCACATATTTTTAGTCGTGACTCAGATACTATAGAAGACTTTGATCTGAAGACCATAAATGTCCAGGGAGGGCATGGGCTTCATGGGTCACTGATGTTCAGAAGGAGGCATGTTATTTACTTCTTTATAGAACTAGAAGAACGATTTCGTATTAAATCCTGGATGGCAACAAGCGAAGGTACACAAGAAGTACAGCAACGTAAGCAAGATTAGTGTCTGTAAACATTCTTGCAGCTGTAGTTGATGACTTTGACTGTTTTCAACGGGACTGAAGAACATTAATAGGAATGTGAGCAAATCTGTTTTAATACAATCTGGTAGGATAAATTAAGGTGCGAGGCTTTAGACTAGTAGAGTAGTGAGTTTTGTAAAGTCAGCAGGCTTTCGGGGATATGCAGGTCTGTGTCTCATCAGCATAGTTTTGATGAATCAAACCTTTACAGGTGGCCTAAAGGAAGGATATATCCTTGAGATGTATACTTACTGGTTTCTGTGTTTAGGCTCTATCGCTTTCAGACAACTTTTTATTCTTGATGACAGATTTAAGGATGATTTGGGAAGATTCACTGTAGCTTTCAATCCAGCTCCTTTTAATTCAGTAATTTATTTATATAATTTTTTTAAAAAAGTACTGGCTCCACTGGCAGATTATATCTATTATAACAAGACAATTTTCCTATATTATAAGTGAAATAATCCGTCAATAGTACTAGACTAAGACTTAAAACAAGCTCCTGTATCTTGCTAAAAAGTTACTGGCATATTAGTTTTGACTTATTTCATGTATGGTAACATATTTTCACTGGAAACTAGACCACAAATACATGGTAAGATTTAGTGTTTTTGCAGCATAGACTAATTTATGCTGCCGTCTTCTTGGAAGTGTCTTAAGTACTGTAGACGTTACTAAGGAAACCAGCTGTTTAAGTAAAACATTTAAGTTAAACACAAAAGTTGAAATTATATAGTTCTCTGAAATAAAGTTAATAATTACAAACAAAGGTGACATTAAAAAGGTTCCATGCCTGTGTTTGTTTAAGCTGGAGAGAAAGAAGTGGACTTGGCTTCAGGCAGAAAGACGTAATTTGGGAGCCAAATGGTCTGATGATGGCGATTGGCGCTTTAAGGGGCAGATTTTAATCCTCTAAAACATCACGAAAGAGTAGTAAAAGAAAAAAAAAAAGGGGGTAGAGGCAGTAGGAGTACACAGGGAGTGAACAGTAGATATTACTGTTTCCAAAACAGGCATTAAAAAAAAGAAAAGTGCAGAGCAAAAGAGAAGGGAGGGCTGACTTGCTCGAACTGGGTGCCTGTCTAAAGTCAGGGGGTCAAGATGCGGATGACGCAAATCGGTAAAATAACAAAAATATCCCATCATAAACATGACTGAGTTAGTGTGCCAGGTCAACAGGTCCACTCGCCAAGCTCCACAGAACCCCCACGGCTTTGCTCAGTCTCCCCAGGCTTGGGAAGGCCCAGTGGGGCCCGGGGTCTGGAGGAGCACTGCTGCTTCTCACCACAATCCTCCGGAGGTTAAAGAGAAACAGAACGTATGCTCAACGCGTCAGATCTCCTTCCGACTTCCATGACCCTGACCCTCACTTAACCTCGTTTTTTTTTTGTCTCCTCTGCATCCCTGTTCGTTAATTTGAGTTTTTCCTCCTTCACTTGTTTAAATTATGAAATTAATTAAAAATTTATGAAATTATGAAATACATTTTCATAAATACATTTGCAATTTTAACATGAGCTATGGTGGTTTTTGATAAGCGTCATATGAGCCGCTGCCCAGAGTGTCAATATAACAAGACAGACAAACGCCATACTTAAAAAATATATATATAAATTTATCCTTTTGTGACCTAAATAAACAGCTCATATCGAATACGCCTGTGTCGCTAAAAGTAGTATTTTTAACTCCGCTCAAACAGGAAATTCAAAGAAATTATGTTTTCATATCATAATTTTGACAACAACCCCAACTATTGCCACTTGGAAACAATCATTTTAAGTTTATCCTTTCAAAGAAAAAGCTCAACTTGTACCACAACTGAACATGATGTACAATGACAGATTAAACTTCAGCAACATTACAGCCAAAAGCGATTATGACAGCAGATAAATGACTGGGGTCGCTTATATGCAACTGACCAAAAGCAGTTTGTCAATAATCAATTTTTCTAATTTATCATACTTTTCACCAAAAAGCAAACCCACATTTAAAGCAAAAAGTGTAAACAAAAACAGACATCTCTTTAACAGAGCTAAAGTGGTAAGTAAAAATGAAAACAATGTATTTGTCACACCTTTCCCATCCAATGTTTCTATAAATCCAACAATCAAATTAAACACAGATTTTAAAATCTCAGTCAGTTAAAGAGATTTTTTTTTTCTCCTGTACGAGTGCTTATATTTACCACTGGAAAAAAGGGGCAAAAACATTCACAGTCCATGAATTATGCATAGGATAAGAATCGCATAAAGACACACACCCACAAAAAAAAAAAAATCCCACAAAAAAAAAAAAAAATCCCTACTGTCTCTGCTATGGTTCAGAGAAAAATCGCATCCAGCCAAAGGGGCCTTTCACAGGTTCAGTTCAAGTGCACAGAGAAGAACTGCGAATGGAGGGAAACTTTCACAAAGAGATTCCTATCGCCCTCTGCTGGACAACATAAATAGCATCTTTTGGAAAAACTGAACTTAGTATGGAGGAGTAATGACAGTTTATGACGAATCAAACATTTCACATATGGAGAAATTAAAGCAAGGTTACTTTACAGCAGTAAAAAACAAAATACACATCGACAATGGGAGGTTCAACTGGATGTTGAACGTAAGTGTTACGTTGTGATCACCAAAAAACTTTTTTATGTTTTAGGAGATTAGACAGTTTGACACTTATTAAAATGCCGGCTTTCGATAAAGTACCAAATTACTTTTACTCACTTGCACCAATAAGAAATCTGATCTGATCTCCTTAAAACGTAAGCATGCAAGTCGTAAGTAAAAAGAAACCATACAGATGCAAACTGGCATATAAAAAAAATTATTGTAAAATAATTTTCACATTTTGAAAAATTCTCTGCATAATAAATAAGTTCAGTTTAAGTAAAACTGTATGTTGTACCCAGTAATAGCATCCTACTGTTTAGGAATTGGTACTGTTTTACTCTTCAACATTAGTATTACTATAGAAGATACTCATGTATTTAAAGGAAGTCTTTTTAGTTTTATTTACTTTCACAAAAGAAATGCCTATTACTTCACAACATTTAGGAGACAGAGCAAAATATAACACGTACCGTGCTGTGAAAGACAACGCTGTGACCATTTCCCCCACTTTCGATGTGAGTGGTGAGGTTGAGGCAAATGGCCCTGTGACGCAGCGCATCCATAGTTTGGACATCAAAGAAATCCTGGGGCCTCGCTGAGAAGTTGGGAAGACAAATTCAAGGAGAGGCAAGTTAAGCAAAAAACAAATAAAACATTTTTTAAAAATCAGCACAGGTCAAAAAATGTTGGAGGGGAAATGTAAAATCAACATAACTGTGTATATAAAGACATACATGAGAATAATCTTCTGATCTACCTCTAACTTAAAGGGAGCTGTGGATGTGATATATAATACAGTTAATGGTCGTAAAACTTTGTTTTGTTTATTCATCTTAGCATCCACCTAAACATACCAGAAACTACACCTGACGTAAAAACACAACAAATCACGTGCAAATAAAAAGATGCTCTTTAACTTATGTCCTAAATTTAAAATGGATATGAGTATTTTTTGCTTATTTTAATTGCATGCAGTTCATTAAATGTCCTGTGAGTAAATATGTTTGCCCATTTATCCAAAACAACTGGAACTTTCGATGTCTAGCAAGTTATTTTCGTAATTATTAGGGTAATTTCACCCCCGCCACACAAAGAGGGGCACTCCTTTAATAGGTTACCGTCTTATATTGGATGGAAAGTGCAATGTCTCACCTTTCACAAACAGTTGAAACTTTTCAGATAGCGGAAAGTGTGGCGGTATTATGGTACTACAAATTTGGCTGGATCGCAGGCTCTCCCCTTAGGACTTAAAGGACAGAATACAAAATGTTTGCTTTTTAACATTAGTCAAAAATTAACCAATCTTTAATTCTCATTTCAATTATAGACATCTGAGAGGAAAGTATGTAATAACGAGAATTACGAATGTATTTGTGAGTAGGTGCAGCTCCAAAACCACTAATGGAGAATGTGAAGTCAGTGGTCCTATTAAATATTAAAATGCCTCGCCAAAGACAGAGGAAGAGACATCAGTTTGTGACTCTGCACATATGAGACGACTGCAGCAGTTCAGAAAAAAATAAAAAAGACTGAGTGAATATGAAGAACTGCTGGAATTACGTTGATGCTGTACTGTTTAAAATGCACATGTCAAACTTGAGGTCCAGCATCCTGCGACTTTTAGACGGGTCTTAGCTTCAATACACCTGAGCCAAAGATTGAGGTCATCAGCAGGACTCTATAGATCTTGACTACATAGCAAGGAGCCAAGTTAGTCATTTCAATCAGGGGTCATATCTAAAATTTGACAGATTTAAAAATTTTCAGATGTACCAGAGGTCGCTTGTTTGGCCCAAAGCAGAGTTCAGGCGATCTTTTCACACCTGCCCTGATGAAGGCTACGAGTTATTTAGCTTGTGCACTCACTCATTCATTTGGTGTGAATAATTCACCCAAAGTGAACAGAATAAAACAATTTTCCCTGAAAGCAAACCGTTGATGCGCGGAACACTTTGCATTCGTCAATCTATACTCCACGACATAATTGAGAAAAAACCCCAAAAAGAACATTTCAAAACAAGTTTAATTTGTGTGCCTGTTGGATACATACGTAGAGACCACCTGCGTTTGTTCTTGAGTTTCTTCCTTTTGTTGATTCCCGCCTTAGATGGTGAATCCTCCTTTAGTTTGGCCTGGCTGGACATTTTGGAAGAGTTCTGCTGGCTGAAATGACTGGGGACGTGCCGAGCCAGCCCTCCTTGAGAAGCAAAGCTGGCATTGCAGCCACCAACTACACACTGCAACAGAAAAGTAACAGCAGGACAAAATTAGACAAGTACATATGTATTTGTATATAACTCTAACTTTAGATGCAAAGCATCTAACTTTAGATGCAAAGCATCTAAAGTTAGAGGGCCAAAAGTTGTGGTTTTATCAAAAGTTGTCTATTATCTTTTATAATTGCCTTGTATTTTACAATTGTATACATCACTTTGGTCCTGTCTGTGTATAAAGTGCTTCATAAATAAAATTGATGATGATGATCTTTAATGTCAATAAGTGACTAAAAAGCCAAAGAAATTTCAGATACAAATGTTGCTAAAGATCACATTAAATTATCTTAAAAGATCACTAAAATGTTATATGAAACATATTTATAATGAGAAATGACATTTGGGTCATTTCTCATGAACTAAATACCCGAGGTGAGGTGATTTCCACATCATAAATAAAAGAGAGATTTCCTGAACAGGAGGAAATTCTCCAACACACACTGTCACAAATGCATTTGTTTCCTTCCTACCTTGAAGGGTTTATCTCCACTGTGGGTCAACATGTGTCTCTGCAGCCAACTCTGGCTGGTGGACGGTGTGTTATACACCTTGCAACCCTTCCAGAGACAGACGAATACCTGCAAAACGGACACAGACACAGAGGACAAATTAGACCAGTAGCCATGGTATTCATGCCAAGACTAACCTTTATTCTTTGTAGTCTGTTAATTTCTCCTGAAAACAGCAGCAGGTAGAGGATGTCCAGGAAGTTTTTGGATATTCCTAATATTGTTTGAGACAAAGACAATCACATAATTTAGCTACTAAAACCGCCACCTTTAGAAACGCAGTGTCTTAATATTTTTCCATTAAAAAGACACTGAATGCACTTGCGCAAACAACTAATCTGAGAAATAACAATGTAATTTAAACATAAGGATCATCTTGACCTGCATAAAAATGGTTAAAAACAACGAGAAATTAATCTGATACCAGATGTTTTGTACACAAATTACAGATTGAGCGACATTTATCAAAATTTGGTGTGGATCCGAGTTCAAAAATCATCTTAGAACAAGTTCAATGTACATACACTTAACAATCGCAGCATAAAAAAACAAAAAAAACATCCATGGCAAGAAGCAATAACCTGTTATTTACCACACACCATCCATCCCTTCATTCCCAGCCTTTTCGCCACAGTCAGTTTTTGATAATGACAAACAGACGATTGTTAGGGGGGGAAAAAAAATCTTGTTTCAGGTTTTAGAGCGACAGTAATCACCTTGTTCTTGTCTTCACCTGACAAGGCTCCGGATCCACACTAACACATCGCATTAAACCAGTACAACATTACACAGAGCAAGAGGAACCCTGTTGCTGATCCAGAGGAGAATCATCTCCCCGTCACTACCTCCAAAGCAAAGCTCCAGCATGTTTGAATAGAAGTATCCCCAGTCTGCCACTGAAAGACTTTGTTGCCCAGTACGAAGAGCGCCTCATGTTTTTTCAGGCACTAAAAAGATCACCCTAAATCCTGCACTGTTGATTAAACACAACAGATTGTACTCCGATAGCTTTATTTGTTCTACTACGCAGGTTGATGTCAACATCAACTAGCGGCACATTGTTGCTGGATGTGAGCATATTTGATGCATTTCTTTTTGATAATGAACCCCAACATGTTCACAAAAGAGGATAAAGAGGATGCAAACCGTATTTTTAAACAGGGGGGAAAAAAACTAAAATAACATGCGTTACTAGTATTCCAACATGTTTTCTAGTTAGGTGATGGCTTACAATGGCGACAAACTTTCCCAGCTCTTACCTATTAGACTGTTATGCTAGCTAGCGAGCGCTCTATTGCAGTGTTAAATGTTATATAAATTGCTGCCTATTGAAGCGCTACAGCCGTTTTCTCAACTGTGCACATGACAAATTCTTATCAGTGGGAAAATTACAACCGGTATACAGCCCAACACTAACACGCAGCAAATGTTGGGCTCTGTGCTAGGTCTGTGTACCATCAGAGTCAAGCTACAACAAAAAAATATATATATAATAAAATAAGTGCACCAGCTTGGAAGGGCGTCAAACAGAATCAAGGTTTGCGACTAAGCTTCTTCAAAACTTTAAAGTCTACAAACCCCTCCTCTCTGGCCGTCCACATGAATTCCCCTGATGTGCTCTGCCAGGTCAGGGCTGGAGTTGAAGCACTGTGGACAGAGGTCCCAGCAGCAGGTGTAAGCCATCGTCTTGGTCGCAGAAGATCTGGCGCTGCTCTGGCCATTCAGCAGAGCAGGAGTGGAGCGCCCGCTGGATCCTATGCTCTCCATTTCTATGGTGGTGCTGCAGACACTGAGTGAGAGGAGAGAGCAGGCTGGTTGGAAAGAAATGCTTAAGGAGTGATAGTCATAAAACGCATATGGATCAGGTTTAGCAGACACGAAGAACAGGTGCATTTGCTGCTCGCCGAGTTACGTAATCAGCATGAGGAAAAAGCCACAGGAGCCTGGGAGAGATTTTCAATGCAAGCCACATCAATTGCATGCTATACTTCTGCAAATCTTTACAGAAATCAGAAGCATGCAGCTTCTCCAAGGTTGCCACAGAATCATTTAATAGCACAGTTTTATGCTCAAGTTTGTTATCCCTGGACAAATGTCAAAGCAAATAAAACAACTAACATAAATGAATCTTTCACCGTGATGGCATAATCTTTTACAATGACAGAAAAACATCCAATGTTTGAAACTAATTGCTTTTGAAAAAAATTTTTAAAAATCACAGATGGCACAAAGGTTGAAGTAGTGGTGCCGTCCAATGCTGGGCTCACCTCACATGTTTTCTGCAGAACCTAAGATTTAAGTTTGGTCCCACTCAAAAGGTTGGCTTTATGTCTGCCAAACTGTTCCTGCCTTGCAGAACGAAATTACAACCATTTACAGCTAGGGCCAAGGCCTTTGGCAGAAAAACAGGCCCCAAGCATCACAGATCCTCCCCCGTACTTCACAAGAATGAGGTGCTCATTATGACCCACATGGAGTGTGTGCGTGTGTTGCCAAAAGGATTTTAAAATTAAGATCCTTTCAGTAGACGTCACATATTTTGATTAGTACCTCCTCATTTATTTCTCCCCTTTGAATAAATATACTCAAATTACAGTTAATGATTTTTCTACATCTTTCAGTGTGAGATTAGGATACAACAAAATGAAACGGATTAATTTATTGATAAGACTGATTAGCGAACAAAATAAATAAATAAATATTCAGCTGACAGGGGAGGAACAGCAATACCGCCTCCGAACCTGTCCATCAAACACACCTGTCCTCGGAGTCCATTCGGCTCAGTGGTTCTCCGTCAGAGGATGACACCTCCAGACTGGAGCGCCTCTTATCCCCCAGCTCCCCGCCGCTGCCCTTCTCCCCATCTTCACTAGCAGATGTGCTCTTCTCACAATCTATTCCCGAAGACCGGCTATCGTCGTCTGGCTCCTCCTTGAGGGCCTTCACGGTGATTTCGCCGTTCTGTTCGCTGCTATTGTCCCCCAGACTTGGTTGTGACTGCGGTCGTTGCTCCGGCTCTTCGTGAGCAGCGGTTGCTTCCTGGGTGACCGTTGGAGCAGCGTCCTCCTTGCCCACCTCTCTCGCGTCCACATCTTCCATTTTCGGCTCCGCGGCGCTGACTTCTTGTTCTGTTTCCGGTTCGGTAGAGCCATTTTCTTTTTTCTCGCTGTCAGCTTCGTTTGTCTCGCTGGGTGGAATGTCGCTCCCACCACTCAGGGCGGTCGTTTCCTCCGGGTCCTCTGCGGCCATTAGTACCGTGAACGAGAAAAGAAACACTTTCGGTATTAAAATTTCCTGGCACTGTCGAACACTACGACAGCGGGGGAGGGAGGCTGGGCTTGACCACAATGTCTGCTCTGTGATTGGCTCAGAGCGACGCAGGGAGGAGTCACGCTGTCATGATTTAAACTGCCCGTGTGTTTTCGGGTATTTATGGCAAAATGAGACAAAGTAGTGGTCAGTTTTTAACTGTTTAACTCATACATCAGCTATAAACTACCTTTGTAGCGTATCATGGTCGACGCACTTAATTCACATGTTAAATAACTGAGCTTTTTTTTAATCGTAATTTCGTCTCTGCCATTTTGTAGTTCTGCGGTTTTTGAGAACGATGTACATGGCAAAGAATTACTATTATATATATATATATATATATATATATATATATATATATATATATATATATTATATATATATATATATTAACCTGTTTTGGTTTGTATGTAATATTTCTTGTGTCATTGTTATTCCAGGAAAACATCTGGCCAGAGTCTCTAAATTTAGACCACACCTTTTGCCTTTACAATTAACAATTAAAATGAACTTGCGTGCCTCTAATATTAAAATGAACAATTAAAATTAACTTTTCAGTTTCCCTTTGGGATTAATACTGTTTCTTTGAATGGAATTGAAACACGAATGAATTAAAGAATAAACCTTTAGTAGAGCACACCCAAACATTCAAGATGAGAACAGAATGTTATGGACACAAAGCTGGTGACCCAGTGACTCATTCCCATCTATGTATTTTAATCATCACAAAATCTCAGCCTGCAGTGGTCATGTCCTGGTAACCATAACCCATCAAACCAAACCTATACAATTCTTAGTCTCTATAACCATCAAAGACCTGTTAGTTAATTTGTTTTTCTCATCATTCACTCCCATTGTCTAAATTAACATTTTTAATTCAAAGCTCTTCCTGTTAATACAGGATTTGTATGCATTTTCACTTGACACCTGATAGAGCAGCTGAGGTAGCTCTGGTATGTGACCGGCAGAGGGCAGCACAGGATATTAGAGGCATGCAAGTTCTCCTGCCGGAGCGTTGACGTGCTGCTCTGGTTACAGCTGTTGATAGGTTTAGGCATCAGCTGGGTGGAGTTTCCTCACTGAGCATGTGCGGTTTATACATACAATCTGGATCATGAAGCTGTATCCTGATCTATCATGGTCATAAAGGCCACAAAGACAATCAGGATTCCTGATTCAGGAACAACCAGAACCATCAGGACCATAAAATTCACAAGGACAATAAAAGGAGCCACCAGGACAGTCAGTATAGTCAAGACTAATCAGAACTCATCTAATCTGGGCCAGAACCCGTCAGTATAGAAACACATCTGCGAGAACTGAGACAACTGTAAGATAATCTTTCGCGGCAGCTCTGAGGTAGCAAAGCATCAGGAACAACAACAAAAAAAATTCATTGAATCTGAGTCAGAACTACCTCATGGTGAACTCAGACAGCTGTGATGTAACAGCAAACAGACGCTGATGGTTAAAGCCTCTTCATCTTTCAGGGCAGCTCTAATTTCAGGAAACCCATCTTTCCTCTCCAATCAGAGAAAAATCCTTGGATGGACGCCCAGACCCTGACCTCTGACCCCTTTGGGGACAGATGGATGTCTGAACTGTCTGGATGGGTGGAGACAGAACTGACACGCTACCTGAATGTGATAACAGCAGACAGCAAACGCATGAAAAACCAGACATTTACCTCCGACACAGAGACAGTGACACAGGAAGCGCCTCGCTGCCTCGGACACAAGTTCTCTGGTTCGGCTCTGATTGGGTGGAACCTGTCACCTTCAACAGAATCAGACACATACATTTGGGACAAAACTGGCTCATGGAGATAGTGACCTTCAGAGGACAGATCCAGTTCAGAGTTTCAGAGATGTGAGGAAGCTTCGGATCGTAGCGTGCCTCTCATTTGGAACAGTTCTAATTATTCAGGGAAAGTAGTCTGTTGCTGAATAAGAAAATGTATGCATCAGCATAAAAGCGCAGCTCAACCTTAGCCAGTGCACAGTGGTATCAGTAATTACAACATTTTGTCAAGAGCAGAGGTGAGACAAGCATCTGCTCTCAACAGAAAAACTACAAATTATTGCAAATGTTACACATAAAGTTTACAGCTTGCTACATGTATTTTGCTTTGGTCCACAAGATAGAATCCCTGGACCACCAAGGAGGGAGAGTTTTGCATCTTTACTAAAGCAAAAGATACATCATAAACCTTGTTTTAGCCAATAAAATTTAGAGAAATTAAAGCCCATATTGTCAGTTATCATTGACAATGTGGGCTTTCCAATGAGTGTCTCCGGGTAGCCCATATCCAGAAAAGACAAACAATTGGATAGAGCGCCATGGTAAGAAATTGTAGACTTTTAACCAAAATCTTCCATATCCATATGGTGTTGTGTTGTGTTGAGGTGCTAATTGTCTGACATGTTGAGAAAAATGTTTTCAAAACTCTCATGAAACAGCTAAAAAAAAAAAAAAAACAATAAAGAAAATTGAACTTTTACATGAAACAATTAGCGATGCATGGAAAACCAAACACAAACAGTGAAGAAAAGTTTAAATCCTTATTTCTAACCTGATGCATCTCAGATATTTATTAAGCTTATGTTTTACCTGAGAAAATGACAATCTTTTATTTCCATCAGGAAACCAGACCTTTAAACAGGAAGGAGGTTTTATGTGATGCTGATTAATGCTTCCACTCACTCTGACTCATGAACATTTTATAACTCTGAAGACACTGAATCAGTTTGATAAATGATAATGGATTTTATTTTTTATTTTTTTATGTTTTACATTAGTTGTTTGGATCTGATTAAAGATGCAGCAGCTGAAGAGTAATAGAAAACCCAATCAGAACAAGAGGGGAAAAAAACATTGTCAAGTTCCGACGCCAGAGAGATGTGGAAGAGATCCTCTGTTCGGCAAGTTTCAGTCAAAAAAATCTGATGTTTTAATTCCTGCACCCATGGTCCTGACCAGACCAACCAGTCCTCCCATTACAACCCTAAGCGGCCACGCGGCTTCCAGATCCTGAAAGCAGGATGTTCAGGGTGGAGGACGAGATGTTCCTCCCAAACAGGGCAGGATGTGAGAGGGAGGAGGAGGTGTGATTTACTGTCAGCCTGAACGAGTGCCGGCCCAAAGATAAGAGCAGGAGGGAGGAGAGGATGTGGAGCTGAACTCGCTGCTGTTCAGCACTTTTTCAAGTTCAGGAGTGAACACAGCGACTTGGTTTTCTCAGACAGCTCCCTTAGCTGTAAATATGTGGCAAAACAAAAAACAAGTCTTTCTATGGACAATAACTGAGGAGACAGACTCCAGTTAGAAGGCTATGATTCAGATGAGGACAAGGAGATTAATTTAAATTATCTACATCATCCATACATTGTGTGTAGCTGCAGCTACCTGAAAACCTGAGGTGTTGACATGTGTTGGTTCCTTTGAATCAGGACCAAAATTATTAGCTCACTGCAGCTTATCCACAAAAGTTAACAATTATTTCTTTATGCATTTTTATGATGTCCCGGCTATTCATTTGTTTTTAATAAACAGTTTGTCGTTTAAACGATGCTTACGTTTTTCTACGTACTATACATCTTGTTTTTAATGTCACATTTTTCACCTCAGTTTCTTTATGTTCCTGAAAACACATCAAGCCTTCTGTATCAATGCTAGTTTAAAAAGAAACACGTCTTGCCCTCTGTCACTGTGTTACTGTCATCTAATCCAGGTTCTGCTGATGCTGCCTCTGATCATAATGGATGTGTTAGAACTATGTGTTAGTTCTAATCTCTGCTTATCTATTCAACCACTGATAGATTTAGTTCAGTTCGTTTTTTTGTTTGTTTTTTATTAAATTGCCATAATTGTCTCAGAACATCGGATCTGGGAGCAGAACCCGAATGGAAATTGCTTTTTATCCTGTAGCCAAATCAGTCCACTACCACAGTGTATGACAGAACCGGGCCGTGGCTGGACCTCTTGGGTCTCCTCCTGAGTTTTCCTGCTCAGGTTTATTAGAACAACCGAACATCCTGAGGAATTTCCTCCTTTCTGGTGTTTCCAGCAGCTCTGAAGATCCTGAACCTCAGATGAATGGGAGGAAGTGCTGCTGGCTGACTTTTTCCTCCCACAAAGACGCACTTCCTCCCAGCTCTGCTGTCCCCACTCATCAGCGGCCGCAGGACACACGGAGGAGCAGCAGAGGAACATGAAGGCCCTGGTTCTGCTTCTGCTTCTGGGATCCAGCTGTGTCTGTAAGTAAAGCGATATGTTTCTCTTGCTGGTTCCTTCACATGCCTGTTTATCTATTTTCTTTATTTTTTAAATTTTTTATTTTTTTTATGAAGGACTTCAGACTCCTGAAAAACTCTGAAAAAACTTGATTAAAATCCTCATGAGTTCTGGTGGGAAGTTAAATAAAAACTACTACTACTGCAAGAATCAGAACCAGTGTTTCATTGCAGTGTTGCCTTGTTCAAATCTTTTTTATGGTAAAAAAACTGGGGAAACTGTTTATTTTTTTGTTGAATAAAGCACAAGTGAACTCCGGTCTTGATTCAGACAGGAGTTGAGGGGCATGATCAAGCTCCCCAATAATGATGTTCTGGGCCAAAAACCCAAATATTTTTATTTTCTTTGTTAATTGTGTCAGGGAACGATAAAAACCTAATAGTTGTATGCATCGTGTAACCGACAGATTTTGCACTGATTTGTGTGAAAGAATGAAATAGTAAGCAGTCCCAGACCAGCTTGAAGAGGTTTCTGAACGTTAACCAAGAATCCAACAAGACAGCAACACACTGAACCCGAGAGCCGTTGGGTTGGTTCTCTGCTTTGACCTGAACACAAACTGACAGTTATTCCTGCCATAATGATGAGTTTTAAACAAAAATGGTTTCTGTTGCTTACTCTCACACTTCTCCGGCTGTTTTAATCAGTTATTATTTTATTTTAAAAAATGCAGAAATGTTTGCTGATCCCTTAGATCTTCATTCAGATTTAATGAACTTCATGGAGAGATAAATGCAATGATCAATGTTTTTAATTTAGCTGTTTTTTTCTAATGAACACACCAAGTTCACCGCATATAGAAGCCTAAAGGCTTCTATATGCGGTGAACATATAGCCCAGAAATGGCCGATTCACCATCATAAGTCTCCCTGGTTTGGGGCGTGCTGTGCTGGCACAAGAATTAAGCACAACCCACATAGTCCTTGAAGCAGCTGTCGCAGGTTCGATTCCCAGCCTGACAAGCTTTGCTGCACGTCTTCCCCTTTTCTCATTACCCACTTTCCTGTCAATTAACTATCAAATAAAGGCCACTGGAGCCAAAATAATAATAATAAGTCTCTCTGGTTTCTGTGCTCTGTAAATACACCTCCATATACTAAAGGCAGCATTCTGCTTGATTTTTACATTCTTGTTCCTGAGAGCCTACAGCAGCTCTAAGAAGTCTACACATCTTGGTTTAAGTACATTTTTAAAGTTAAAACTAGGTCGTTATAAATAAAGGCAATAGTTTGTTTCACACAAAGAATAATATGATAATTGTCATACACAATAAAACAGAAAAACAACAAAAGCTGTTGGAAAGAAAAACTTTAAGAAATCATATGTTTTAAATTTATCAGTATTGCATTGAAGGATGCATGTGAGAAAATGAAAAATGTCAAAGAAATAGAACTGGCTTATTGCTAGTTTTAATCTGGTTCATTAGATTCATTACAATTAATGCTAGATCTTAACTCAAAAACACGGATTCCCAAAATAAATCACTTACCAAAGCAGAGCTCTCAGCCTGTTCTGTCGGTATCTGCATGAAAATTTCTTTCCTTAAAGGAAATGCGTATTTAACTGCAACCACAGGGTTGTTGTTGGTGGTGGTTTTTTTTGTTTGCTTGTTTGTTCTGTTTTTGGTATCCTGTTAAAGAGGACAGTGTTAGTGAATCACTGAGTGTTGTTGGGGATGAGTGCATGAAGCAAATAAACAATAAAAAAACACATTTTCAGGAGGAAGGACAACATTTTCTTTAAAAATGATGCCGATAAATCTCTAAACTTCCAAGAGGCTTGGCTAACATGTGGTTGTACCGAAGACAGATATGTGCTTCAAAGAGTTTGAAATTAAGCAATGTTTTTTATGGAACATGCAAAATGAAGCTTTATATCAAATGTGAATTATTTTTGCTTTTTTGATCTTTAAAATCCCTTGATCTGTGTTATTTTTTAAGGGGGTGTAGCAGGTTATTCTTACTTTTTTATTTCTTTACATTTTCATTCTGACTGATTTGCTTGTTGTTGTTTTTTTAAAAAAAATAAATTCAAGAATATGAAGATCTCTGATGTATAACTAATCCTGTTTCTCAGGTTTCTGAATTTCTGACTTTTGATCTGAGGACTATTTCATGTTGCAAGACAAGTTCTGTTTTGGTGATTTCTTGATTTCTTAAAACTGCATTCAGCTTTCCCAAAAATGTGGTTAATACCAATTAAATCATTATTTAATTAATGGACAGTATGAGGGCAGCAAATACCTTTTCACACAGGTCCATGTTGGTTTGGAGAGCTTTTTAAGCAAAATAATCATTTCAAAATGGCATTTTGTGTTTACTCAGCTTTATTTTTATTTTATTTTTTTGGTTGATATTAAAATATCCTTGTATGATCTGAAGCATTTTAGTGTGACAAATAAGGCAAAAAGAGAAGTGTCGTGGGAAAAAAAACTATTTCCAAGCACTGTTCAGGTAAAATCACTCAATCAGGTTTATTTGTGAATTGTGCATAACTCAGAGAGCTCATGAGACAATCAATAATCAAGCCAGTCTGGATGCAAGGCTCTGCCAGGCAGAGACAACATGCAAGTTTTATACAATGATAAGGAATAAAAACAAGGGGCAAGATGGTCTGGTCCTGATGCAGCTGTGGAAAACAACCTTCCAACCTCGTAAATGTAACCCAAATAGTTCTTTTGGTGAGAGTTCACAAACATTTCATATGATAAGACTAGCAGATGTTACCTTATTGTAATCTCTACCATGACAAGAAGAAATCAGAAAGAAGGAAATATTTTTTCATACAATGTGTTCCATAAACCAGGACTACAGACCGAACACTCTCTTCCGCTGGAGTTTAAATTATTTTATGTTGGTATTTTTAAATGTTGGTATTTTTTTTTCCTTTTTATTTCTCCTTCAGGTGTTGCTCTGAGCTTATTTCTCTGAGCTTCTTGACTATTATCAATAATAAAATGCTGAAAAAAGTGTAAACTACAAGAAAATAACAAGAAAACATAGTTTCAAATAGTTTTGAGTGCAAGTAAGTTGTCAGTCCAGTGTTTTTTGTTGTATTTGTTTTTAAGTCAAGAGTTATTTTTAATCCTGCAGGTGTTTTCCTGTTTTGGAAACTCAGACCCCCCTGCCTCTCCCCATGTCAGTCCATAAACGTACCTGCAGGAAAACTCCAGGTTCAGTTCCGACAATTTATGATTCACACGCACTCTGAGACACGGCTTTCAGCTTGATCAGAAATGTTGGTCGAGTACCATACTTCCAATGTGGCTGTCCTGGGTTTGATTTTCAACTCGATGGAGTGCTTGGTATCAATTAGGAAATCGGCATGTTCAGCATCTTTCTCCCAAAAATGAAAGCAAGTAGAAGCAAAGATAATTGAATTACCCCTGGTAAAACACAAATCTGTGATTCTAAGTGATCAGAATTACAAACAATACCAGCAAAAGGACTCTAAAAACAAAATCCAAAAACCAAAACAATTTTCAGATTTAGGATTGTCATGTCCTGGATGACTGAGAATTACCTACTGGTGCCTGAAGCTAATGATTTGTCTATTAATGATTTGTAAGAGAGGCTGAAAAACTATTTCAACCCTATGCAGACGTATTCACACTCAGGAGGCCATCAACTGTCTCCCTTGCCGTCTGACATCAGGGTGTGTCGTCACTTTCCTTTTTATTAAAATTCTGAAAATTAAATTGATTTGTTGCTAAGACATATTCAGAGTTTAACCTTTTCTGAATAGACAGATTTAATTGTTTGATGATCCTCATTTCTCATGTTTTTGTTTACAGGCACGACTTCCTTTCCCAGTTTTTCTTCACCTACGCATGAACCAGAGGAGCTCTCCAGCGGTCCAGTCAGAACCAACACAAATGACCCATCGCCAAACACCGACAGAGCCCTGGGAACCATCCGACACATTAACATCTTCGACATCCACAGTTCATCAGCTCATGGAGCTTCAGCCCACGGAGACACCACCAAACCTCCGGATTTACTTCCAGATGATACATCCTCTGTCTCAGAGATTTTTCATCCAAATACAGACCAAACTGTTTTATCCAGTGTTGATGTGTCCACCAGTGACCAATTAAATGGTCATACTGCCCCATCTGGTCCAAGTGTGTCCACCACCGACCAATTAAATGTCCACAATCTTTCATTTGGTCCAAATGTATCAACCACTGACCAATTAGAGGCTCACAATGCCTTATCTACCACAAGTGTGTCCACCATCAATCAGTTGAATGTCCACACCGTCTCATCTGGTCCAGATGTGTCCACCACCAATCAGTTAAATAACCTCACCGTCTCATCTGGTCCAGATGTGTCCACCACCAATCAGTTGAATGTCCACACTGTGTCATCTGATCCAGGTGTGTCCACCACCAATCAGTTGAATGTCCACACTGGGTCATCTGGTCCAGGTGTGTCCACCACCAATCAGTTGAATGTCCACACTGTGTCATCTGGTCCAGGTGTGTCCACCACCAATCAATTGAATGTCCACACTGTGTCATCTGGTCCAGGTGTGTCCACCACCAATCAGTTGAATGTCCACACTGTGTCATCTGGTCCAGGTGTGTCCACCACCAATCAGTTGAATGTCCACACTGTGTCATCTGGTCCAGGTGTGTCCACCACCAATCAATTGAATGTCCACACCATCTCATCTGGTCCAGGTGTGTTCACCTCTGACCAATCAGATGTTCACGTTGTCTCATCGGTACCAGATGTGATCACCACTGGCCGATCAGAAGTGTCAAACAGCTCAAAAGGACACATGAAGCCACAGCCTAAGACTGAAACAGCATCAGTGTTGAACACATTGTCCTTCCTTAATGGAAACCAGATTGGCTCCAGGGGAACAGCAAGGCTTGGTTCCTCTACAGGATACCCACAGGAGAGCACAGGTGGACTGAAGGACGTCACAGTCCCCTTTGAGTTTTCACCATCTGCTGCATCTACATTTTCTGACAGCTCATCTGCTGACACTGAGCCAAACACCATATCAACAGCTTATCATATTACTTACACAAAAGGCTCTACCTTAGCTACACCAACCACAGCTGACACACCTGGAGAATCACTCCTTACATCTGCATTCATGACAGAGACAAACCCATCATACAACCATTACAATCTTGTCACAGTTCCCGAATCTTCACCTTCTCAACATCCAGACACAGCTAGGACAGTGAGTGAAGTAGCTGACAACACACCTGGTGGCACACCTCGAACTGCACCTGAAGCCACATCTGCAGCTTCAGGATCTGCATATACATCTGCAATAACACCTGAGATTGGACCCATGACCTCACCTGAGGTCACTCCAAGGACGAACCCTAAAACTACATCTGCAACCACAAATGCAGCTTCCGCACCCGTAACCACACCTGGAGATTCTGAACCTCATTCCCCACCTGGTGCTTTCACACATGAAGTGAAGCCTGCAGTGACATCAGCAACGCCTACACCTCAGTCCACACCTGGAATCTCCACACCTGAATTTCCACCAGCAGCTCCTGAACATGAAACCCCATCTGAAGCTGTAACACATGAAACTACGCCTGCTGCTAAACATACAACTACACTTGCAATCAGAACTACAACCAGAGCGGCAACACCTAGTTCTGCACCTGTGACCACACCCACATTGACAAGGCGTGTAGTGACCACCCCCTCTACACCCATAATGACTGTACCAACAAACCTCCCCAGCATCACCACACAAACCACACAGTCAACTACAGCTCCACTGCTGGCCACCACACATGTAAGTAAACAATCTGTTAAAATAATCCTTCTTTTTCTCTTACTTCAGAGTTTCCTCCAGTGTATTATATGCCTGGCGGGCCACCAGGCTTTACTTGCACCCCATCAGGTTAAGCATTGTCTGTTTATTTTCAATAGGGTTTTTTATACACTAGTAAGAGTGACAGTAAAGATAAGTAAAGCCAGTTTTATAGTTGCAGCATTGATGCTGCCCAGACCACAGAGCTTAGTAGGTTTTCTGGGGGAAACCCTATACTTTTATTTATACTTTAATGGTAACAACTGGGATTGCTATGGGGAAGTTGTGACATTCTCTTCTGGACTTTTACTGGTGTCTTTCCAGGTAGCCTCACTGCAGGCCCTTCGTTAAAAAATTGTACAGGAGGAATAGGGTCATGCAAAAGTTGCAAATTCACATAACAAATACAAAAACAAAAGTAAAACATTCTAACTTCTTCATGTTTAAGAATTGTTTTCTTTTTAAATGACTATACTTTCTTGGCTTTGATTCAGTGGGGCAAATGCCTGAATAATCAAACGTAAATGAGGAAAAGTTAAAAATGCTATTTTTCATGCCCGATGCCAAGCATGGTGGTGGAGGAGTAATTATTTGAGCTTAGTTTTGCAGCCACAAGACCCGGGCAACTTTCAGTCCATTAAATACTCTGTATGCCAAAGCAATGGAAGTCAAATATAAACTCCAGTGTCCTACAGCTTTGTTTCATGCATGCAGTTCAGTTCCTGCTGGGTCATCAAAAGAACAATGACTGACAAAAGGGCAAATGTACAAGCTAAAAAAAAAAAGTTCTTGCAATGGCTCATTCAAAGTCTATAATTTAACCTAATTAAAATGTTGTGGAAGGTCCTTAGGAAGGCTGCACAAAAATGCTTCTCGTTAAATAACTAAACAAGACTGTGCCATCATTCATCTTCAACAATGAGAGAAATAGTCAGACTGAAAAGAAAACAATAATAATTGTCTAATTTTGCAAGAAGGACATTAGAGGTTCCTCTGACTCTTACTGGTTAAGTTTCATTACTGAACCATTATAGGTGCATATACCATCTACACTGTCTTGTGGTCAAAGTCCACTAGAGCTTGTATTGTACTCCTTATAGCAAATGTGTGCAAACACTGTAGAACTTAAGATTTCTCATTACGTAAAATCTGCTCTGACCTGCTGGAACAGAGTGGTTTATTCTCCAGGTGAAGATCAAGATCGCGATTGAAGTATCATTTAAGCGTTTGCGACGAGGAGTTGATGAGATGAAGGATGTTTATGTACCCAACGTTCTCATTCCTATGTGGGTCACAGGTAGATTACAACTCTTCCATAACCCTGAGAGGATTAAAGAGATGGAGCAGAGTTTAAATGCTGATAATTTTTTTCTTCAAAACGGTCAGTTTATTCAACTTCACACAACTTCAAACTGAACCTTGCGTTTTGTGTGATCAGCATATTTGTGGCCTCTTCCTGACTGGAAAACTCAACAATGGCTAATGTTGTTGGCCCTAATGGAGCCTGGCTTGATGTTGGAGGTTGGTGGAGAAAATGTCCGGGGCGGGCAGGAAGGAAGGCGGGGTGGGTCAAGCCTCTATTTGGAGTCAAAGAGTCCGAGTCAGAGTGAACTGAGTGGAGACCAGGAGCCGATGAGATGAAGAATGAAGCGTAGCTACAGCCGACATCTCATCGCTCAACCGCTGAACTGATACTGCCACTCTGGACATGATTCACCTGTACTGGATGGTACCTGTGTCACATGACCCCGTCAGTGTATTAGCCTGGGTTGAAATGCACCATGTTTACCTTCTGTTAACGGGACGGACAAGCGATGCTCCCAGGATGTTTGATCCTTGGACTGTTGTGGAGGATTGGAAAGGTGAGAAAATTGGAGTGATTTGATCTTCCATGACTCTGTTGATCAGAAACCTCTGGAGTAAGTTAATCCCAGATTGTAGCACTTGGTCTTTGCCATAGGCTATGAAATTATTTTGGAAATCCCCTTGCCTTCTCTAGAGTGCCACTCTTGGTAGAACCGCACCATGACCTCTGAAGTTGAACCAATTGAGGTAAGGCAGTTTTGAGGTTACAACTCATGAAGTGACCTCCTGTTGCAGGTCCAGACCTCCACTGGACCAAGATGCTCTGTGGAGCTAACAGAAGTCAGGACCAGCTGGGACTCAGCAGTGGTTTGGTTGATTGCTGCCTGTCCATCACCTGACTTCACAGCCTTCGTGGATGCAGGCTCTGGGCCAACCCCGGTCCGCTGTGATCAGGATGGAAACAATGGATTTAAGTTTATCTGCAACATGACAGAGCTACAACCAGGAACTTTGTATGAACTAAGAGTGATCTCTGGGAAGGATGAGGAGAGAAGCCTTGGCTCAATGCGCACCGGTAAGAACTTATTTGGAATAGTTTTCTCCATTTGTGATCCTGTTCCCTTTCATTTCTGTGCAGGTTGATCTCCATTTAGGTTAAAACCTTCACATCTGTTTGAATTTATAGTTAATGATACAACATGGACATATTTAAACCAAATTCAGTGTATATTACTTTTGATATAAAACTAGTTGAAAAAGGACTAAAACTATGAAGTATTGTCATTTGAACATCAGTTTCACATTTTCCATCAATGTCTCAGCCAGTGTTTCAGTGTTACTGTTGGGTCTCAGCAGTGGATTGTTTTTCAGTCAAGGCATTGCTACTTGTTCACTTCCTGCCCCACCTGCTGTATTTTTTCTGTGTTTGTCTTAACTCAATGCTACATTCTGTTCTATTAGAAGGTAAAACACTGACTTACTTCAGTCCAACCAGCACTTAACTGGTTTCCATCCCATTCAAACCTGTCAATAACTTCATCCCTGAGCCTACCCTAACCTTTTTACAGCCTGTCTCAAACTTTCCATAACCTGATCAGTTATTCGCCCAAAGTGTTCAAAGTGTCTTTCTGTCAACATCTCAAAAGATCTTCTCCTTTTTCCTCCCACAGTCCCAGTTGGTCCAGCTCAGCTTGAGGTCCAGTTGGACCCTGAAAGCATGGCTTCAGTTCATGAAGGATCCTCTGGGTTGCGAGTTCTCTGGTCCCTTTCTGCAGGAAACGTGGACTGGTATAATGTAACTCTGGAAGATGTCCACTCCGGTATGGTTCGTAGCACCAGAGTCATGGGTTCTGCAGCTCCCCAGTCTGGTTTCACCTCACTCGTCCCAGGCACCCTGTACAACATCAGTGTGTTGGCTATATCTGGGAACAAGTCTGCTGCACCAGTGCACACCATTGCAGTTACAGGTGAGATACAGGGTGGAAGATCTTGGCATAGTAACATAAATTTACAGAATTGTTAAAAAGACTGCAGACCTTTTTACAAATCTGCTAGAAAATTGAATAAACTGGTGTAGTTTTGAAGTTGTGTTGTCCATCAACACAACTTCCAGATCCAGATACTGGAAGATATTATTAGTTTACCATCTTCACTGCAACCTGTCTTGGTATTCCTGCAGCCCCTTCAGCTGTGGACAGCCTTCAAGTAGCATCCTCATCTTTAGACAGCCTTGGTGTGCTCTGGCAGCCTGGCCCGGGACGAATGGAGAACTTTAAGGTCCTAGTGATGGACCAGGATGGGTTTCTCCTGAGGAACATCACTTTGAAGAACACTACGACCTACACCAAGCTGGATGGGCTGGAGCCAGGGACACCGTACAGGGTCACCGTAGTAACCAATGCTGCTGGCCTGCAGAGCTCCACCTTCATCCAGGCCTACACTGGTAGGTGCAAATGCTGAAGTGATGTTGATGAAGGCTCTGAATGATTATCCTGTATGGGAAGAGCAGTTGAAAAAATTTTCCAGCTGGTGTTTTCCAGCAGGTGAAGCAGACGAGGTGTCAGGAAAAACAGCACCAGAGGGTAAAGATAAAAAACTAAAATGTTATCTCTTTTTCCTCAGTCCCAGCAGCAGTGTCAGATCTGACTATCAACAACGATGGCAGCTCAGAGAGACTTCGGGCCTCCTGGGCCCCACCTAAGGGGGGTGTGGACTTTTTTACAGTGACCCTGTGGGCTTCAGGTTTGACCCCCGAGCAACGAATTCTAGCCCCCAATGTCACCCAACTTGTGTTTGAGGGTCTAACCCCTGGACGCCGATACCAGCTGTCTGTCAACTCATCAGCTGGAGGCCTGAGTTCGGAGAGCAGGACTGAAGGAAGGACAGGTGGGTCCAGGACCGTTTAGTTAGTCACATTGCATGTGGTTTGTTAAAACAGCACCGACAGACTGGAGAAGACCCTGAAAAGGTGATCGTGTACTCCGTATCTGAGTTATAAACAAAATAGCACCAGTGAGCTCCACATGCAATCACTGCAGCAGGGCGGGGAGAAATTCACTGATTTTCACTATTAGGGATGAATACAATTCAATTCATGTTTGGTTCAACTCATCCCATGTTACTGGTCATGTTTAGGGTTTATCTGAAGTAAGGCTGACCTGTTTGAGGAGATGTGTAAATATAAACTAAAAATCTTATGATATGGGGACACAAGAGATGTTGATATTTTTGCAGCTTTTTAATATATTTCGCTATTAAAAATAACATTAAGCCTCCAGCTGTTGTCTATGTAGCACAAGGGCCTTTTATAATGACTGCTCTGTGTCCTTTCAGTTCCTGACCAGGTGTCTGCCCTCTCCATGTCCATTGACAGCAGCAAGCTGCAACTCAGCTGGTCTCCCCCCAGAGGTGACTGGGAGAACTACAGCGTTCTGTTGACAGATGGCCCTGCTGTTCTATTTAATAGGACCGTCAGTAAGAAGAGCAGAGAGCTTCTTGTGTCCGTCCAGAGCCTGGGTTTAGTTCCAGGACGGCTCTACTCTGCTGAGTTCACAGTGCACAGCAGCGGCTTGAGTAACACAGCCCACTGCAGCAGCAGACTAGGTTAGCTACTGTTACAACTATCTTCAATTTGATTTTATGAAATAAGTCGTGTGAATGGACTGGTTCACTAGGAACATTTCAGCCCAGTTTGGTTTGTGTTGTGAAGGTGAACATAAAGCAGAACTTAAACTATTCAATTGGTTGGAGGATAAGACTTCAGCAGACAGAGGCAGATTCAGGTCAGAGTTTGGCAGAAAGAGAAAACCACAGTCTGAATTTAAGGATGATACAAAACACTATTCACACATGGCCAAGATAGACCAACTTAACTACTAGCAGGGTTTTTGGACTGTGGTATTAGGCTAGAGTAGCTAAAGGTAATCCACACATGCACAGGGTAAATATACAAACTTTGTGCAGAGAGATCCCAAGCCAGGATTGGAACCCAAAGCATTCTTTCTAAAATTACAAAATAAAACAATAATTTCACAGAAGACTAATGTACTTGTTTAAGGTAGTGAAACAGAAAACTGTACAATCCTCCCCAAAGATCCCATTATACATACACATCATGTATTTCAAAGATATGAAAATACCTGATATTCTGCATAATGCCCCACATAAAGGCACCCAAGGTGTTGTTTGTCTCCTGTCCTTCAGTTCAGATGTCCCAAAATGTTGTAGCAACACACAGGTCTGTTTGGGTCTTGGTGTGAATAAGAAGCAGAATTAAAATAAAAATAAAAATAAAAAAACATTCAGTGATTGTATTAGCTGAGTTGAAAGCAACTGGATTTCTTATTTAGAGTCTAGCCTCAATCAAAGTGAACAGTTTAGAGTTTTAAAGCTTAGAAACTCTTACTGACAATACTGCTTCACACACTGTAGATCTTACAGTTTGGTGTGAGAAAGACTGTATCCACCAGCAGAAACTTCATCTAGGATTTAATTACTGAACTTTCAGTATTCTGATACTAAAAAGTTAAATCTCCCATTACCCCAGCACCTCGTCCTGTGCAGCAGCTCGTCCTCCGTCATGCTGATGAGACGTCTCTTAGTGTGCAGTGGAGACAGCCTGTTGGACGTTGGGACAGCTTCACGGTGCTTCTCACAGATGAGGACCTCGCCACTCCTGACACTCAAAGGATCCTCAGTGGTGGGGCCAGAGAGTGCACCTTCAAAGGCCTCACCTCAGGACGCCGCTACACTGTTACAGTGAAAACTAGCAGTGGTAACCTGAGCAACTCTGACTCCCTGACTGCGTGGACCAGTACGTCTGAGGAACTTTATTGTTGTAAAGAGTGCTGCTTGACAGGTTACTTGGTTTATTATTTAATAATCTGCCACCATATGTCCTCACAGCACCAGCTCCGGTCAGCGGGCTGCAAGTTTTTAATCTCGACAGCACCGACATCCTGCAGGCTCAGTGGGAACTAGCCTCTGGAGACCAAGAATCATACCAAGTTCTGCTGGTCCGTGACAGCAGTGTCATCAAGAATAAGAGTGTCGCAGGTAACATCAGCAGCATAAGCTTCCAGAACCTGAGACCAGGAGCACAGTACAAGGTGGTGGTCACCACCATCAGAGCCGGATACACTTCCAGACAGACTGTGGCCGAAGGACGCACAGGTAAGCTCACCGGTCACTGGCATGACAGTTCTATCAGTTGTCCTTTTCAAGAGAATAGTGTATGATTATTCACCCCCTGATGTGGATAATCACGGGGTGAAACATTGGCTCTGAACATGGCCACAGTTGAGTGGCTGCATGGCAGCATGAAGGTTGTGGGTTTGAATTCCAGCCTCAGTTATTTTTGCATAGAGTTTGCATGTTGTTCCCATACATGGGTGGGTTCTCTCCACATACTCTAGTTTTCTCCCACAGGCCAAAAGTATTACTTTTAGGTCACCTGATTGATCTAGATTTCCCTTAGAGTTGCATTCACAAAGGTATGTTTACCTGCTCAAATACAGCCAGGCTCTGTGAGGGTATCAGGTGGTATTATGGCATGTCGTTGAATTAGTGCCCAGCTCATTTCCACATTTGTGATGGCAGCGTTAATACAGAAAAATCCAGCACAAATTGTATTGCTTTCAAGTAGTCATCTTTTCAAGGGACACTCGTGGATTTTTCCTCAGGTTTATTGAAACTTGAGTAAACTTAGCGACAACTAAGGAAGAAGAGCTATGGACGAAGAGGCTGTTGGAATGGCTTCAGATCTGTTTTAAGTTGGCTATAGTGGGTAAGAGACACCAAAGACAGGACAATCACTCTGCACTGTTGTACACATTAAGATGTGTTCGTAAAAGGCAGCTGGAGGTCTTCATGTCTTGGTAGGCTCATCAGCAATAATGGGTATTGACTTAAAGAAGAAACTTTTACTGACACAGTTGTTCTTGGATAGTGATACAGCCTCAACTGTAGGAAGGGATCGATGTTAACAGATGAAATGAAGTTGATGAGACCAACAATTAAATGTTGGTTTCAGTGCCAATGTTTACAGATTTCAGGCTATTTTAACGGCTCTGAGGCGGCAGAGCAGGCCAAAAAGAAAGACTCTCCCTCTGTTTGGGTTTGTTTTCAGCAGAAAGCCGGATATTATTGAAAAGCTGGAATTTGTGTGGAATTTTCAGGAAGTGTCGGCAGGGACAGCAACACAAAAGAGCATCCAGGTCTGTTGGTCAGAGACTTCCCGTCAGGAAGAGCCTTGGTTTTGCCATTGAACTTTCTGAGAGTCTTCACATATCTCATTATCCATAATCTTCAGCATTTCTGATGACTTAAAGTGGAACCTTGGGCCCATCTTTTCTTTTCTGAGTTCAATCTTGAAACCTATTGCTACAGTTTGATCTCTTTAAGTTGATTAAACTCTTCCCTGCTTTCAGAAAGTCTAACAGATACACACTGAAGTGGTAATGCATGATGTCACTACTGTGCAGTCTTATCATCTAACTGCATGTCTGACTCAACCTCTCTTCCCCCAGTGCCAGCGGCTGTCACTGATGTTCGGGTCAGTAACAATGGTCGCACGGATTTCCTCACTGTGTCCTGGAATCAGGCTGCAGGTGAGGTGGACAGTTACTTGGTAACCCTGAGTGACCGTGACAGGACACTGCACACCCTGGCCGTGACAAAGTTCAATCCTGGCTGCATCTTCAACTCGCTGGTATCTGGACGCCTCTACAACATCTCCATCACCAGCTGCAGCGGTCGCTACAGAAACCACACCTTCATCCAAGAGAGAACACGTGAGAGAGAGCAGTTCTTCTCTGAGTCTGAGTTCTGGGTGTTTTTCTCCATGCAGGTTCTAATTCTCTCTGGATTCTGGAGTGTCTCTATAAAGGCTTCCTGTTGTTTTGGCTTGGTTCTTATTTAGTTTAGTGAAACGATGACAATTTGTCTTTGTCTTGGTGTTTTTGTTCACACTTTACTGCCCTTACCATTGCCTGGGTTCCAGCTTTCTCTGTCCTGGTTCTTATTGTGTTTATGTGGGTTCTGTCTGACCCTTTTTTTAGTTTTAATTATTTTTGTTTGGCTTCTGGCTATTACTGTCTTTCTTCTAATACATTTATTCTGGATTATGAATGTCTCTATTAATCAATACTATGAGTATTCCAGCTACTGATTTGATCAAAATTGAATAAAAACAAAGTTTCTACCCAGATCTATTAAACAGGTTGTCACTTATTTCTTTGACCCCTTAGAGCCCTCAAAGGTGCAGAACCCCACAGCGACTCATGGTGCTCGGGATGACTACCTGAAGGTTTACTGGCGTCATGCTGCTGGAGACCTTGACTTCTACCAGGTGTTCATCAAACACAACAACACCTTCCTGCAGAACAAGACAGTCCAGAAGACACAGAGTGAGTGTGTGTTCACTGGGCTAGTACCAGGACGGCTCTACACAGTACTAGTGAACACCTGGAGTGGTTTTTATGAAGCCAGTGCATCCACCCATGGAAGAACCTGTGAGTAACTCCCCGGCATTCATAATCTTGGTTATTTCTAAATATATGATGAAAGGCTTTACGGGCTCTAACCACAGCTCCTGTGCTGTCCCTGCTTCAGTCCCAGCAGCGGTCCAATCTCTCAGTCTTGCGGGACGGGGGACTGAGGACCTTCGGGTGACGTGGTTGGCAGCTCCAGGTGATGTGGATCATTATGAGGTGCAGCTGCTGTTCAGTGACATGAAAGTGTTCCCACCTCTCACTTTGGGCAGTGGGGTGGGGGAGTGTGTCTTGTCATCACTCACACCTGGACGCCTCTACAAGATCCTAGTTTCAACCTTTAGCGGTCCAAATCAGAGGACCCAGTTCATAGAGGGTCGAACAGGTAAAATTTAGACACAGTCGTAAAAAATATTGTGACGCAACCATGAAATCCCCTGCATTGCTTTTAATTTGAGTGCTTCGGTTCTGTTAGTTCCTAGTAAGGTGAAGAACATCCATGTTAACGGTGACAGCAGTCATCTGAAGGTGAGCTGGACAGCTGGACCGGGTGATGTGGATGGATACTCAGTCTTTCTGTACAGAGAGAGTCGAGAACTGGCTGTCCAAGCTGTCCACAAGCACCAAAATGAGGTGACATTTGACTGGCTGCAGCCAGGTCAGCTGTACGGTGTTATGGTTCAGTCTTCAAGTGGAGAGCTGCTGAACAACAACACATCCACGGGACGCACAGGTGAGAGCAAGGAAGAGGCTTGCGACACACATTAGTTGGCCCTCAGTTAGCTGGTACAGTTTTCTCCATCCCATTGTCCGAAGTTTGTGCCTTCCCCTTTTTTCTTTCTGTCCTTCCTTCATCTCTCTTTACCATGTGCCCTTAATTCATTCCTATTTGTCTATCTGCTTTGTGTCTTGTCTCTACTTTTCATGTTCTGCTTTCTTTCATTTCTTTCTTAGACATGCCCTTTTCTTTCTTGTGCCCAAACATCCTTGGGTTCACTGTTTATTTACTTGTTTCATTACTTACTTCCTAGTTCGCCCTTTCTTGTTCTTTACATCCATCATGAAGTCCAGAATTTTTAATTGAAAAATCTGCAGTTACACCATCCTTTCTGTTTTGCAGTCCCTTTAGCAGTCACAGGTCTACAGGTGGAGCCCGTCCTGAGCACCTGTAGCCTGCAAGTGAGCTGGCAAGAAGCACTTGGTGTGTCTGATGGATACGTCCTGCAGGTTCTGGATGAAAGAGGCAGCATCGTCGCCAATGGCTCACAGCCCGTCAGATTCACCCGGTACCGGTTTGATGGCCTTACGCCAGGGAAGAAGTATCGAATCCTGGTCCGGACCATCAGTGGGGGACTCCATAGCCAGGGAGTTAGTGCTGAAGCTCGAACACGTAAGACTTTTGCTTCTACTCACGTAACTAGGACACTGGTATCTGTCCAAGAATAAAATAGAAACTATACCAGGTCATTAAGTTCAAATTTTCATCCGTTTTCTCCTCCATCAGACCCAGCGTCTGTTACTGATCTGTCCATCAAAACCAGCAACACTGCCAGCCTGTCTTTCCAGTGGTCCCCACCAGAAGGAGACTTTCAGCATTATGAAGTCTTTTTGTATAAAAGTGATGAGTCTCTGCAGGCGAGTCGGCGGGTCCAACCCAGTACTAAGCAGTGCTCCTTCCAGGGTCTCAGACCTGGGGCTTTGTACAGACTAGAGATTGTGGTCCACAGTGGAGACCAAACCAACCAGACCTCCATGTGGGCGAGGACAGGTGAGATTTGACTCCAATTCTCAGAGCGGACAGTGAGGCTGGAAGGTGATTGGACCAGAAGGCTGACCCAGTGAACATTGTCCTTTTCAGTACCAGCACCTGTAGCATTTCTCAGGGCTCAGAGTGGAAACCAGTCTGACACTCTGTTGATCAACTGGGATCGCAAAGATGGTGATGTGACCGGATACCTGCTCTCACTCTACAGCCCTGATGGATCCCAGCAGGCTGAGCATCAGCTGGGTTCTGAGGTCACAGAGTTCATATATTCAGGCCTTGTGCCGGGTCGGCAGTACCGAGTCGATGTGCTGAGTCTCAGTGGAGAGCTTCACAACCTAGCCAGCACTGTGGGTCGTACCGGTAAGACCAACGATCACATTAGAAACAGACGGTTTCAGTCAGTAAAATTTCAAGAACATAAGAAAAGTAGTTTATAAAGATTTTGGTTCTTTTTAATGTGAGTGGTTCTGTCTTTATCTGCATATTTGGCATTATTTCTCAGGTTGAGTAGCACATCTAACATCCGAGTCCAGTGTTTCCCACATGCAAAACGAGAAAAGTAGATGGAAAAATTTCAACTGAGAAAATAATTAAATAAAAACTTACAAAACAAGGAGAACATTGGGTGGAACAAGGGCAGGAACAAAACAGGGACCAGGTTGCAGGAAGGCATGAGAGAATCCGGTGAGGAGTGAATGAAGGAGAAGTGATTAAATATTGGGAGTTAGATTGCTGGAACAATGGACTGGGACTATTTACTAACAGGCTGTAGCTGAGAGAGCACAGCCAAAGGCAGGCTGAGGGAGAGAGAGGGGTGACACAGAAGAGCAAGGAGGAGGAAACACTGACAGCTGGGAAAACATAAATCTAACTTTAACAAAGAAAAACAAAACAAAGGAAATAGTCAACATGATCTACCTTGAATAACTAAGAACAGACTTATCTCAAGGAAAACAGAAACAAGGCTGATCTAATCAAATAAAAGAGCAACTAAGGCAAATTTGATAACAAATTATCAAAAATTATCAGTAAAAACTAAATCCTAGATCCTGACAGATTTGTAGCTCTAGATGCCCTGTCTTGTTCTTTCCATAGCACAACAGCTTTGGTTTAGTTCTGCTTTGGTTAACTTTTGGCTTGTTCAATTTTACATCTTACAACATTTAACATTAACACCTATTTTTGGCTAAACTTAAGTTAATTTGATTTTTTTTTAATTGCTTAAATTGATGTGTCTCCCCTTTTTGCTTTCCTTCTGGACCCATCTTGTGACAAAGTTGCGGCCTGTTGTGGCGGAAACACTAGTTTTGACAATGTGATAGGATGTAAAACAAAATCTAACCTAAATAGCCTAAAGTTTATTCAAACCTGGCCCAAAGAAGAACTAAGCCAAAATTAAACGACACCAAATGTCTAGACCTCCTTCTGTTAAGAGGGCTGATTGAATCAGGAGCAACCAGGTTTATATATATATAGGGAACATTGGGCACTGTGCTGCCTTTGTTTGTTTACATCTCTTCCTTTCTACCTTTCAATCTTTCTCTATCATTTCTTTCAAAGTTATTTGCTCAAGATCAAAGACAAGAAAGAAGTCTAAAATATTTCTCCTCAAGCATTTCATCTGCCTTACAGCTCCAAAACCTCCTTCCTCGTTCTTGTTTGGGGGAGTCACCAACACCTCCCTGGAGGTCACCTGGAGTGGTCCAGTAGGTTCTGACTATGATGACTTCGACCTGCAGTGGACTCCTAAGGACCAGCTGTCTGTTATCAACCCGTACCACAGCCGAACATCAGGCAGCCGCATCCTAAAAGGGATGTTCCCAGGACGACTTTACACCCTCAGCCTTCGAACTGTCAGTGGGGCAACGCAGCCTGGTGCCACCTACAGCACTCCAATCCAAAAGAATATTCGAACCAGTAGGTGGCAGCATTACGCTTTCTTTTCAAGAAATTTCAACTAATTTGGGGATTGGTACATCAGAAATGTGTCTGTATTTTAACCAAAGAGATTTCCAGGTGAGAAGAATTAGCAATGGAAGAATAACTGATTTCAAAGTGATCAATGCCTAATCTTCAATCTGATATAAAAAAAACTGGAGCTCAGCCTGTTTTCAAGCAGCGCAGCATCTCCTGATCTGAGGCTTTTCCTTCTGCAGAGCCAGAGCGAGTCCATAGCCTCCACTGTCGACCACAGAGCTCTACCTCTATCTCCTGCTCTTGGGGACCTCCACGAGCTGACTATGATTCCTACACCATTGAATGTCTTCACCAGGACACTCACACCCTGGTCTATTCACGGCGTACAAGTCGAGAGTCCACCAGTTATGTCATCACCCAGCTTGAGCCCCACAAACGTTACACCATCTCTGTGAAGGTCATTTCTGACGGGACGACCAGCGAGGAGGCAGAGGACAGCGTAGTCACCATGATCGACCGTAAGAAAGAATTAAGCTTAGCACGTCTGCTAGAGGGAGGCTGGATGAGCTAACCAGACTTGTTTTTTGTTATGATTTCAATAGGTCCTCCTCTGCCACCACTGACTACCCGGGTCAATGACAAGTCCACTTTGGTCACAAAGTCCTCAATATCATTCCAGTTTAATTGTAGCTGGTTCAGTGATGTCAATGGAGCAGTGAGGTTCTTTACTGTGGTGGTGTCTGAATCTGAAGGTGAGCATGACCAAAACCCATCTTTAATTCTGACCAGAAACTTGTTAGGTCAGTGGATTAGGTTCTAACAAGGAAACAGATATATTTTGATTTCATCTCATGTGACTTTGATGAGTTATAGTTTGACGCTGAGTATTTAAATTTAACTTTTAGAGGCCTTGCCTGCTCACGAGTCTTGTTAACATGCCGCCTCTGACCCGTTCTTGTAGGTGTCAATGACTTGCAGCCAGTCCATAGTCACCCTCTGCCCTCCTACCTGGACTACAGATACAACAGCTCAGTTAAGTCCTACCAGACCAACTACTTTCCCAGCCTCTGCTCAGATGGCTTAGACAGCAGCACTCAGATCTATAACATCAGCCTTGGGACTGGGATGGACTCTCTAGGGGGTCCATGTGACCACAAAGACCCGAGTCATGCAGAGTCTAACAGAGACCTTATCTACTTCTGTGATGGACCTCTGAAATCAAAGACTTCATACAGGTACTGAACACAAACAAGTCAGACTATAAATAATCTGTTTCCACGGTTCTCTGTCTGGTGTCTTGGCCAATCCCATTAATCAGCAGTTCATAAAGTAAGGACTGAAAAAGGTTTAGTTTGTCTTGAGCTTACTGAGAATTAGTAAGAATCCGTTGTTGTTCACTGTTGACCCTAGTGTCTTGTCTTTTTGCTCCTCTCAGGATCAGCATCCGAGCCTTCACTCAGCTATTTGATGAAGAAACTACAAATTCTAGATTAGCTTCTCCTCTCTTCACTGACACCTTCTTATCTCTGCCCATCATCACGGAGACAGGTCAGGCCAAATTCCACTGGCTACTAAAGATTTAAAACTTCCTTAGCTCACATTTAAAAAAAAAAAATGAAACAGAAGGAGTTTGGACTGCAGATGGTGTCAAAATACTGAGGTACCGCATGGATTTATTTTATATTTCTCCTGTAGAACGTCTGAGCGGTGTCATTGAAGGCATCAGTGCCGGACTTTTCCTCATCCTCATGATAGTTGCCGTCACTGCTTTCCTCATTTGCAGGCACAAGGCTCGCAAATTGTGAGTATCTATAGACCTGCCCCTGTGGAAGGTACGCCTGACACAGGGTCATATAGGCATATGACGCCTAACAGTACAACAAACAACACATGACAAGTTCGTGACACCGGATGGCAAAACTCACAACACCTGACTGGTACAACACACAACACAGCACAGTACCACACACAACACCTGGTAATAGAAATACAACACCTGGGTAACAGGTGCATAGCACATGTTTAACACCTGCTAATCTCAACCAAAATGAAAGGTGTTGTTGACATTGTTTCCATCAGGGTGGAGGAGAGACCTGATGTCAGGAGATGTATAAGGAGAGAGAGGTCAGCAGCAGGAGTCCAGATGGGAGTCAGAGGGTAGGAACCAATCAATAAACAATCGCTGTTATGGATGATGAACATTGCTCTGACCAAAACAGAATGAAGTTCCATCTACAGCCACTAGATGGTATCACAGCTAAACACGGAGACATCCACTGTCAGTAGATTTATTAAATGCTATGGAGAAGAGTAACAAAGAAGTACCATAGACAGATTGATACATAAGTACATTAATAGATTGATTGATTTTTGGTGAAAACTTTTGCACAACCTAACGTTTAGTTTGGAAAATAATCTAATGAAAGCAGAAATAAACCGATCAATTAGTTTTCTTCTAAAAGATTAAATAAGTTTTTAATAATATTTATCAAAGATCTGTTAAACTCTAATGCCTCTTCGTCTTGTTCCCCAGCAGCAGGAGAATCTCCAGGTGAGATGTCCTGATGACTTTAATTAGTTTTTTTAATTAGTTTGTTTGTTTGTTTTTACATTTTAGTGATTTCTCCTTGCAGTTACAAGTTTCGTTTGTTGTTTTCAGTCCCATCAAGATCCTGAACTTTGAATCTCACTACAACAAACTGCTGGCCGACTCCAGCTACCTCCTGTCTGAGGAGTACGAGGTACGCCATCTTCCGTTCAGCTGAAACAAGGAGCTGTTTCAGCTTTAGGAACCAGTTTAAGTTTAAAGTATGAGTCTGAATCAGCGCCTCTCCAGGTTGCCTCAGGTTGTCCTGTTCCTATTTCTCTCTTTGGTACTGAAACCTGCTTTGTTCCAGAGCAGTTCGGGTTTCATGTCAAGAGGTTTCTTATGTCTGAAAGAAGCATCTTCTGCACAGATGTTTGTTCAGTTTGTTAGAAAAAGATATTTCCTGCTCATAATTATGAGTGGTCATCTGAGTTACTTCAGCGTGAACGGATCCAGAGTCAGAAAACCTTGTTGGCCTATAGAGAGCTTTTCGAATTAGCTGACAACATATCCAGGAGATAACCTGGTGAACCCACCAAGTTCAGACTCCTGGTTTTTCCACTCATCTGTCTGAATAAAAGCTTTGCAAGCAACTGTTGCTGTAAATATGCCATGGTTCTTTCATTTTCCTCAACAGGACCTGAAAGATGTCGGCCGTAATCAGCCACTGGACTCTGCTCTGCTGCCTGAGAACCGTGGGAAGAACCGATACAACAACATCTTGCCCTGTGAGTGATTTTTCTTTCAGCTCAACTGACCCATTTGTGTCTCCGTCTCACCGTCTCTGTTCTCTCTTTCTACAGATGACTCAACGAGGGTCAAGCTGTCTTACGTGGACGATGATCCCTGTTCAGACTACATCAATGCCAGTTACATCCCAGTGAGACACCAGTACCCTCCCAACATTTAAATTTTATGCAGAACTCCTTTGGTTCTCTTTGGTTATGAATGGGTTTTAGACTAAGACTTATGCTCTGTCTTTATGGCTGTATTTTGATTAACTTGAATTTCCACTTGTGGTTATTGACTAAGTTCTAAATGTTCCTTTTAAACTTTGGCTTAATTTGGGTTTGGACCAGCTGTAATCATGTGGTTTTGTTTCAACTAGTTTTGTACTTGTCCACATTGGTCTTGATTGGATTTGGACTTGTTCCTGACTTGGCTTAAACTGGTTATGGTGTTAAGTCTTGAGCTTTGATTTAGACTTGGATTTGGATTGGTTTAACACTGTAATTCATGTTCTGAGATAGTTTTTTTATTGATTGTACACTGGTTTTGAAAGTATTTGTATTGCCTGTTGACTTGGTTTACTGAACTGGTTTGGACTCAATATTAGAATGAGTATCCCTGGTTCCCTGCAGTGTAAACATGAACTTGAATTTGGTCATATAACATTCTACAGTTCAGCCTGTTTTGATGCTGTATTTAACCAGACAACAGGAATTCTTTCTTCTCACCCCGTTTCAAAGCTGCTTTTGCTCCACCTACCTATTTCAACAGAACTGAGTGTTTGGTTTTCTTTGTGTTTTTAGGGTAACAGTTTCCGCCGGGAGTACATTGCCACACAGGGACCCCTTCCAGGAACAAAGGATGACTTCTGGAAGATGGTGTGGGAGCAGAATGTCCATAATGTGGTCATGGTCACTCAGTGTGTGGAGAAAGGCAGGGTGAATATGAGATGATCCAGTGCTGTTGTATCTGAAGGAGTTACTGAGACTCTCCTTTGGCCGCTTGTGCTTAAAAGATTTGATGTTTTCTCTCTTATTCCCTATCCAGGTGAAGTGTGATCACTACTGGCCGTTTGATCAGGATCCTCTGTACTACGGAGATCTCATAGTTCAGATGCTGTCAGAGTCGGTTCTTCCAGAGTGGACAATCCGAGAGTTCAGAATCTGCAGTGTATGTTCCCCCCGCAGGAACAACATTCTCATTCTCTGTCACTGAGTGAGGTCAGACGATAATGTGATGTTTCCGTGTGTTCAGGAGCAGCAGCTGAGTTTCGTCCGCCTCGTTCGGCAGTTTCACTACACAGTGTGGCCCGATCATGGAGTTCCAGAGAGCACACAGTCGCTCATACAGTTTGTTCGAACCGTCCGTGACTACGTCAACAGGACTCCTGGTTCTGGTCCCACTGTGGTCCATTGCAGGTAAAAAAAATTCTTTGAAATTAATGAGCAGCTTCTCCAAATAAGAAAAAAAGCATCATAAGATATGAAGAAAATAAATTCAATTTGAATCTTTTTAAATGATGAGTTTGATTTGCGTGCAAAATTCTGACAGATGGTTTACTTTGACACATCTTTGCAGCACTGATATAACTTGCAGTGGAATCAATTTCATTTGAGAGTCAGAATGTGGATGAACTTTAGTATGTTTTCATCTTAAAGTTTTAACTCTTTCAGCTGCAACCATCTCATATCTCCACCCAACTTGTTGGTGTGCCCAAGGTGTGACATCTTGGTGTACTGACCGTTACTTATTCTTACTTTTTCTCAACTTTCAACTAAGTCTGCTGCGTGTGTTTTAGTGCCGGAGTGGGCCGAACTGGAACCTTCATCGTCCTGGATCGGGTGCTACAGCAGCTGGACACAAAGGACACGGCGGACATATACGGCGTTGTCTTTGACCTGCGCCTCCACCGGTCACACATGGTGCAGACTGAGGTAGGTCCGATGCATCCTGGGATTAAGGACGCCCATTATGGTGCAGCTGTACTGATAAAAAGTGATTGCTTTTAGTTCAAAGTTAAGTATTTCACCATAATTAAATGGAAAATGAAATAAAGATGAGAAAACTCAGAAAACAAAGTTTGTTACAGAGCATTTAGCCATCCCACTAGTAAATTCCCCCATATGCTACCTAGGAACTAAGGACCTTGTTAGCTTAATGGAGCGGATTCTTCTACAAGCCGCAGGAGGTTCCATACTTTTGAATAGGTAGACATGGATCTTAGAAAATATTCATTTTCAGCAAATCTGCATGAAAATTGTTTCCCAATTCAATGAGGGTTCAATGAGACCATGTCTCTCTTAGACCTGTCTGTAGATGCAATAAAGTAGCTTAGAGATGGTAAAATCTGGGTAATCTCCTGCAGATCTTCTCCACTACTCCACTAAAGTACTGAATTTAGCAATTAAATTCTGAGTAACGCTTAAATTCCCCCACAGCTCTGCTTTGGTCATTCAAACTGTTTCTAACACAAACCTCCTCTCTGACCAGGGTCAGTACTTGTACTTGCATCAGTGCATTCGGGATGTCCTCAGAGCCCGGAAGCTGCGCAGTGAACAGGAGAGCCTCGGTCACCCCATCCTGAGAATGTGAATCCCACCTGGCAGAGAGGTGAGTAAGCCACATGGCATGTCTTATCAATAAGCATCAGAGGAATCACTAATCAGAGGTGTTGGTCCTTTCCCACAGAGACGCTGTGATTGTACTGCCTGCGGATTTACTGTTGAGCTAACAAAGAAACACAGCCATTTATTTTTCTATCAGTGTTCATATTTTATTCTGCAGATTTATGATAATTTATGTAACGTGAACGGGAGTGTGTCTGTGGCTGTACTTTGTGTTTCTGTGTCACAATGAAGCTGTGGGTGGAAACAGTCTCAGGAGACTGAATATTTTTTGATCAGCGTCGATCACCAGTGCACCCTCCAGCTACTAATCATTTGTTCAGACAACAGCAGACTCAGCTCCTCACTGAACGTGTTTATACAGATGAACAGCAGTACCTGTATGTTACCTGTTCACCTTTTTCTACCTTAACCTGTAACTGGAGATCTGCTTAAAGACATTACTGTACTTGTAGAAGTTCTGTACCGGATTGTGAGCCTGTGCCTGTACCTAAACATATCTGTCTGTGAACAGCTCATTAAACACACAGCACGTGTACAAATACCTGATTTCTGTGTTTATTGATCCAAACTGATTCAAATCTGCTCCAACAAGAGACATAAAAATAGGCAACTCAGCATCAACATCGCAACATGTCAAAAACATGGTTACAGCATTTTAACAATGCTGCAGGACGCTCCCACAATGGGCCAAAACACTGTAACTGCACTGCAGCCACACTACAAAAATCACTTAACATCACTCTAGCATCTCTTTAACCATCTTACAACACTGGAACGGCTATGTTACAACTTCAAAACAATGATGCAAGAAATGTAGTAACACTGAGTAACCCAGAATCAACACAGCTACAAAGTTGCAAAAAATAACATAAAATCTATGACTGCACTCTAAAAATGTTACTCTAAAATAGAAAATAAACGCAACAGGAACAAAAAAATAACACTGGAAAAACTTTGTAACAACACTTCAGCACTGTAAACTTGATGTAACACTTTGTCAATGCTGAATTAGTGCTGCAAAATTTACGCTGGGAAAAATAGCGCAGCAACTATTTATCAACTGACAATGTTACATTAACTCTACAGTTGCCAAACGAGTTGTATCAAGAAAGGAACAAAAATGTAACATGCTATACCGTAACTACACAGATTGTATACCAGCACTGTAACAACGCTACAACAACACTGCGGCATCCCTGTTGCTGTTCTGAAGCAACACGGCAGCAAAACTGCAAAAAGGTCCTAACACTTTAAGAATGCAGCACTAATGGTGCACTAATAACGCAACACTGTAAAAACACTGCAACAACTCTAAAACAACACTGAATCAACAAAGCAACAGCAATGAAAATGCTGTAAAAACACTGTAATAGCCCTGCAACCACTCCTTAACAACGTCACATTGGCACAGCAAAAATGCTCCAGTAGAATGGTAGCAACCCTGAAAAAACACTGTGAAACCACTGCAACAATACTGTACGATTACTCTAACAAAATATTAACTGCGCTGTGTTATTTCTACAACAAAGCTGTGATAACACTGCAGCAACTCAGCAAAGCTACTACAATAATGCCACAAGACTAAACCAACAGTATGTGACACTAATAGGAAAACAATTTATAACACATTGTATCACCTTGCAATTTTCTCTGCAACAACACAGTAAAAATGATGTAACTCTACAAAAACACTTTACCAATTATAAAACACAGTGACAAACAATGGAAATGCACAACAGCAAAACTGTAATGACACCACACTCTGCACGAAGGAGTGGTAAAAGTACAATTAGCAGAAGTGCATGACATCTTTTATGTGAAAAGGCTTGCCCTACATTTAGTTTGTTGTTTGATGTTGTGCTTCTGATGCATGTTACGTTGATAGTTGTTATGTCCCTATTGCATGTCTTTGTGAATACTTTGTTCTGGTGTGTCTGTGACTATTATATTAGTGTGGGTTTATGTGGTATTTTCTCTGCTGTGTCACACTGTGAGTCTGTATTTCAAAAGCAACGGTATTGCTTTTGAAATACTGTTGTATTACTAACTCTTGTGCGTGATTGTGAATCTGTCGTGCGTTATTGTTGATTTGTTATCTGCTATTAGGTCTATGTTGTGTTATTATGAGTCTGATTTGTGATATGTCGAGAGTCCTGTGTGTTATTTTGTCTACTCTGTGTTATAGTAAGTCTGTTGTGAGTCATTGCGTCTCTGTTGTGTGAGTCTGTTTTGTCCTAGGCCCTTACCCTACTCTCTGCGCATGCGCTTCAGGCCGTTGCAGAGCCGGAAGTTGAGTAGTGATTTAGCCCCACAGACAGCTAGCAGCGGAAAGATTTAGCGAGTTCACAAAACTTATTTTTTAGGCAGAAAAAGTTCTTTTCGAAGGAACCTCTGAGGTCAGAGTGACCCACTACGAACTCCCGATGGATTGTGACCGGTTCTGGTCCTTTATTTCCCGTGAAGAGGAGCGTTAGCGGCCTTTGAAAGAAGTTGTGATTGTTTTTTTGGCGCTCCAGCAGCGAACGCTAGCTGCTAACTGCTAACGCTTTCTGGACGAACAGAACCGAGCTGCTGGAGATCCAAAGGGTTCGGACAGAACATAGCTCCTTCTCCGCCATCCGGTGGTCCAGAAGGTTCGGATGCTGGCAGTCCCTCCGCTGACTTACCCCGGTGAGTTTGAACTGAAGTACCCCAGGTTCACTAGCTATTGCTAAGAAGCTGCTGCTTACTTGCTGCCATTACAGAAACAAATCTGGGAAGTTTCATCTGCGTGACCAGAATCCCTCAAACTAACCCAGCTTTGTGTTCACACCTGGCCAGCAAAGGCTTGTGAGGCTACTTAATGGTACCGAAACACGGAACATATCGTGCATTTGCACGGACAAAACCAATTATAGTAAAAAGAAAATCCGAACACCCGCACTGATAAATAACCTGTCAGTGACTCAAAGCTGCTGGCTGATTGATTGATTTACTGACTGATTGATCCATAGGTGATGAATGACTGATATTGGCGTTGGTGTAACGTCTCAGTGACCTGATCAACCACCTCAAACTGCAAACAGCTGCACCTTTTTAATTCAAAATTCTCACTTTATTTATGTAAGCAATAATCTATGATCAAATCAGATGCTGTGGATTTGGGTCCAATATTGAAAACGAGAGCGTTTTAGTCAGTTAAAGGGGGAAAAAGTAATATTATTTTTTGTTTTTGAGTTGATTTATATAATTGTTTACAGATTTTTGATAAATTGTAAATAATTTTTAGATGATATTTGCAGGAGAAGATCATTACAAAGAAACTTAAATATGATTACAATTTAGATGATATTTATAATCACACATGCTTTTGTATATTGCAATAAAGATGCATGATGATGGTTGTGCAAACTAACAACTTAAGCTGAAAGAGCATTAAAATAACTTAATAACGATACCAAGATCATGCAAGTTAAAAGTAAGGAGAGGTTGTGGTTTAATTTGCCCCCATTTATATGAAAATCTGTGACAGAGTCACAAAGAATTGCTCAGTTTTTAAACTTTTAAAGGGCAAAACTGGAAAAAACTGACCTGAAATGTTCAACAAATAATCTTTGAATTTTCTGCCATTTATTTTGACAGGTAAACTTAAAAGAAAAAAGACTTCTTACGATTTTATTCAGCTCAAAGGTCACTTTTGTTGTTTTAATATCTTCACCCTATATTTATAGATCATATACTGCTCTGTAACAGGTATTGAAGTTGTATTATTTTTAAATTGAATGTTATTATAGTTAATCCGTGATTGTAAATTACACTGTTTTGCTTTTTTTTTTTTAAATACTTGAACCTAAATGTTCAAGTATTTAGGTACTTGAACATTAATTGGCACACATTCGCTTATTTTCAGGTGACTCATACGTGGTTTTGTTGAAAAACTTACTAAGCTCTGATTATGTCGCTAATAGGAATGAATGAGATGGATAACAATTACAATATGGGTGTGTTTATGGCATTATTGAGAGTTCTTGAAAACTGAAACCTTGCAATGGTAAATTAAAGGCTGTTTTTGAGGGGGCGACACCGCCAGTAGCATAATGGCAAATCTAGTGATTGGAGCTCAACTTGCAGCCGCAGACTGACTCATTCTGACAGAGCTACCATAAGTCAGATGCTTTCTGTAGATGTGACTAAAGTCGATTAGCCTTAAATGCTGTGTACACTTGAAATAATCAATGGAACCGAAAGATTTGCAGAAGGAGTCTTTAGGGAGTTCCCCTAACGTCTTCCATGAAATACATTTATCACGCTCTCATGCAGGTCAGATAGGAAAATGGAAGACATCAGCTCAAAATTTTGTCTTATTATTTGAGGAGTTTGTCAGAATGAATTAACAAATGTTTCAAATTGGGTTTTTGTAGTTTTAGTTTTAATTATGCAATTGTTGTAGAAAGAGTTAAGTGTTGGTTGTCTGCTCAGGTTTGTAAGACAAATTTAAAGCAAGGTTCAGGATGCAGGGTCATGTTGGTCATATCCAGTGATCCACCTGATCACTAGATAAAGGGAAACTTGTCCTTGCTAAAGTAAGTATTTTTTTTCCTCCATGAATATGATAGCCCCTAATCTTTCTGTGGATTTTAGCATCTCAGTAACTAAAATCTATGTTAGCAGAGAGATGAGGACTGGGAAAGTAAATCCAAGAAGTTGGATTCATCAAGAGTTTGAATGCATTGAACGCAAAATAAGACAAGGACAAAGCATTCAGTTTACAGGGACTCTGATGTGAATGCTCTCAACTTATGTGTAGGGTTAGAGGTGAAATGTGAGTTATTAGTAATCAATATTGTTATAACAAATACAGAAAAAGTATTACAAATTCACATTTTCTTAACATTATGCTGCCCTATAGCCTACCAAATATTGGATCCAGTTATGACTGATGCTCAGATTCACATTTCAATGCTCTTTGCAGTCTTAGTATATTGCACCGCTCTAGTTTACATGTGCATCAGTTTGTTTGTAGGTTTTGGTGGTTGTCGTTTCAGTGCTGGATGCTGCTCTTTAACAGAAGTCATTGATTGGGCTGGTGAAAAAGGAACAAGAAAATGTTTGATCAGACTGAGTGAAGATGTATGCACATTCTTGTTGTCTCTGGTCCGTTTGGGAATGTGTTTACCTGAGCTGCAGAACTTAAATATGCTGTTAAAATATTCATCCTATCTGGGTAAACAGACATGAACTAGGACACATTGCATGAGCTGTGAGGAAAACTGTCTCTCGTTAAGATGAAATGAATAATCTTCATTTCAATTTTGCCTTCTCTTAGATATATGTGGAAAAATAGTCTGTTTGATCAGATTCATTACAGGCTGGCACATTTCTTCAATCTAAAATCTGTCTATGGATGTTTCTTTTGAAGCAATGTAAGAATAAAATTAAGCATCAGGTTACTGGTGAAACTGGCTCAGATCATAAACTCCCTGCATGTCTGTCACTTAGGGATAAATATCCACATTTCAGGCCGGTGTCTTGATTTAAAAACCTACTCAAGAACATGTTGCAAAACTTCTCAAATATTTGGTTTACTTCAGAGGAGATTCTGCATCATTTTGTAACTAGATGGAAGAAATTAACAGGCTGAATTTGTTCAGCTCTGTCTGCTACTCTCTGGGTCTTTCTCCATCTTATCTAAACCCTGGCAGGCCAGAAAGCCAGCCTGACATCTCACTATTCCACCAGTAAACCACCAGGTCTTCCAGTAAAAGTTTGATGCTCTCTGTGGATTTCTAAAGAAAATCAAACACCAGGAAGATAGTTTGTTTCCACAAATCCATTATTTATTCTTGTGTAAAGATGGATGAATATCACCACTCTGATTTATGAACCGTGTTAGGCAGCATCCTTTGTTTTTGTCCCTAGCAGTCCTTGTATACAGATGAGCTAAATTCTGCTTAGGCTCCTATTAACAAACACCAACTGATTAAACACCTGACAAACTTATGAAAGGAGTGAAAAACGGCACTTCAGTCAGGATTTCTAAACACCAGCTGGTGATGTGCAATAACCCTACAAAGTTTGAGTTGCTGACAGTGTTTCGATCAGGACTTAGAAAATCCAGCTGCTATTTGTGAATTATCACTGCAATCCTGTTCAGTTAATTTCTGTTTGCTTTATAAACATGATATTAAAAACCCCAACAATGATTGTGCTGTATTTAGTATGTGGTTCTGATATTAAATGACAGGAAGATTAAATGTTCCAGATTTGATTCACCTTTTTATGTGTGCTGAAACTCAGCATAAATGTTGTTGGCTTGCATATGGAATTTGCAGCATTTTTTTTTGCCTTGGTGTCTGACGAGATTAATTCTTAAAAGGCTTTCTGAAAATGGATAGAACCGAATTATAAGAAAACCAATAAGACTGGGTGAGGAATGTCCCATCACTGAAATAATTCTGTCCTGGTTTGATTCACAGAGCTGCTGTTCCTCCCTGCAGACTCACTAAAGCTCTGATGATGGAAGCAGATCTGCTGGAGGCTGGATCTAGGTGAGTTCCCCAGCAGTGTGATGCCTCGATGGCCTCTTGGGTTCCCCTCTAAAGGTTTCCTCTGTTCCAGACATCAGATGGTGCTCTGAAGAAGCCATGGGTAGCTGCTTAAGCTGTCCAGAGAAAGAGTCAGTTCCAGATAATCATCAGAGTAAATTCAAGGTGAGTTCCTGCCGCTACTTGCCCGCCTCCCCGCCCACGCCCTCACTTACTCACTAATGACCGTCCCACAGTCTTATTTCACAACCCGCGGTTCCTTCTCTCCTGTTCTACCAGTGAGAGCCAGACATGTTTAAGCTGTTCTCATTATTAGGTGGATAGAGCAGGTGAGTCACCTGGAGCTGATTCGTTAACGGAGCGGCATTATAAATCATTTTTCCTGCATTGACAGCTGATTAGTGTGAAGAAAGTAGCTGTGACAACTCATGTCGAACCAGCAGACATGGAGTTGCTTCAGTTATGTTCCTGACATCAGATGTTCTTCATCTGTGGATGATTTAGCGAGTTTGATGCTTTTGGAGTTCAGATTATCTTTACACAAGCTGCAGCTTAGAGCTGTTGTCCCTGCTGGTTCACACAGGCTGTTTTAGAGCTATCTCAGTATTTATATTTTGGATTTGAATTAGTAACCAATATTCTTCACATGTCCCTCTACTTTCATTTACATCCCTCAGATAACTGTGAAAGTGTTTGGTGATGGAAAGAAAATGAACTTTTTAAAGTTTGAGATTCCTCAACCTTTTTAAAGTTACTCAACCTTTTAAAAACTAATTTATTATTTGCTATAATTTTTGGGTTGAAACAATGAAACTGATGGACAAAGGATACATCATCACTAATGTGTCAAAGGTGGAGTTTCATATTATAGATTTGTATAGGACTGGACGATATGGCTGAAAAACAAAAGTTACGTATGTAACTACGGTTCTATGAATCCCGGATGACCGCCAGAGGCCGGTGCTGAAAGCACTGAATGTTCCCTTCGCGCATACGCCGTTCGAGCAATAATATCAACAGAGTCACACCTGTGACGTATCGGATGATCAATCAGAGGCTGTATAGCAAGACACAGTCCTGAGACGGCGGCCGAATGCTGCGGCCTGCCAATGGGCACCTCGGATTATGAGGAGGAAAGGGCATACCTCTGCTGAGGCCTGAAAGCTGCTGTCTGCTGTGCCTGAACAGCTCGTTGCAGTGCTTCCAAGGCAGGAGAACCGAATACCTCTCCTGGCACCACAAAAACACTGCGGAGGGTCCTGCGGCATGTTTCGGTCAATGTGGACTGAGCCAGCCAGACCTGTCGGCGAGCCTGGACTAGAAAAGACATCACACGCCCAAGCTCTCTGGTCATCAATGCAAAGGCCTGAAGCGCTGCATCGCTAAAGCCAATAGCTGTATATGCGCCACTGGTATCTTGGGGACGCAAAAAGGGCAAACATGAGGTGCGCCAAGGAATTGTCAAGGCTGCCGGCATGTGCTCCGGCATGATACACTTGACAGAGGAAGTCATCTGTAATATGACATTGAGCCCGCGGCCACCAAACATCATCATGCAGGGCTTCATCTGGGGACACAATGAAGCCCTGCACAATGAAGCCCTGAAGGCAACAGCAGGTTTGACTGCAGGCATGCGATCCAAGCCTGCCTTAACTGACTCATGCATAGCTGCCAACACCCGACCATCGGTGGAGAGACGTGAAAAGGCTCTAGGGTCCCGCCAACAAGCATGCAACTCCCTGAGGTACTCTTCTGATGGAGGGACAGAAAAGGGAGTAGAGGCTCGTCTGCGCCTGAAAAAGGCACTGCCAGGAGTGGACTCAACCACTTGCAGGACATCCAGCTGTAGCTGTCTCAAGGCCATATGCTTGATGTCCCGCATTGAACTGTCACCAGAGAAATTAGCTGCACTCTGAGACGAAGAACGTGAGCCAGTCTCCAAAGTGCGAGACAACTGTGCCTCCTCCTCCCCATTCCTAAAGTGAGAGACAGAGGCAGCCAAAGACAGCACATCCTCCTCCACAGTTAACTCTGGAATTGGTAGGGAAGAGAACCTAGTCATGGGACCATCTACCTGAGGTGCCTGAAAAAGAGATTTCATCTCCATCAACTGCGCTCAACCCTTGAGGAAAGACCCTGGTCAGACTTAGCTTGCCTCTTCCTAGGGGGAGCCACAGAGGTAGTGGCCAGCAGACCAACGACAGGCAGACGCGGTCCAGCTACGTCCAGTATAGGATGAAAAAATAGACCAAGAATGTGAAAGCGTAAACGCTATCATCCCCAACAAACAGTACCTTAAACGAACATCCAACTGCCTGTTGGCGATACTCCGGCCAACAGGCAGTCGGGTGTTCAACAACGGTGAAAAGATCCAGAAATCCAAAAGGCCGGTGCCATACAAAGCGAATCGCATGCAAGAAGAAAAGAGGAACAGAGCTCTGGATGACATCATGCTATTTAATTTCTGATTGATCATCCGATAAATCACAGGTGTGACTCTGTTAAAATTATTGCTCGAGCTGCGCATGCGTGAAGGGAACATTCAGTGCTTCCAGTACCACCCTCTGGCGGTCAGTAGGGATGAAACAGAACTTATCACAGCATAAGCGCGTCATATCAGTCAAGATCGGTAATTATTGACTAGTTTTTTTGTTTTGAATATTTGAAATGCTGCCAGACTGGTGGCATGATCTTTGCTGTTGTATCTCTGCAGTTTTCTCTCCATGCTGTTGTTTAAGTGGTTTTAGATACAACAGTGAAACCTGAAACTGCTACTGCACAAGTTACTCAACAGGTTGTTGCTAGGTAACCGAGGAGTGAGTTAGTTGATGCCACCTTGCTTAGTTCTTAGTACAGAAGTTCTGCTGTTCTGGATTGGAGTTCAGTGAATATTCTATATATTGATTACTCCATCAGATGTATCGTCTATTGAAATCGAACATGTGTCTTATCGTGAGATACATTTTTATTGATTTATTGTCCAGCCCTGTGTGAACATGCAACAAAAAAACTCCCTTTGTACATGGCTTCATCGTTAATGTTGCACAAGTCAAACTCCTGGTTTAAACTTCAGCAGCTCTGATACGACAACTTGCAAAGAAAGTGTTGACCGCCATTTCTGCCTTACCTCATCTTTTATCTGAGCTCAAACATATTCAGTGAATCAGATACGGGTCAGGGTTTTAGTTCTGTTGATCAATATAGAGCATTGGGCTCTTCCGCACTCTTATTTGTCTGGGTGGGTTGACTGTAAGCCTCCCACCTGGCCCACTGCCTTCTGTGTTGGGACCAATTGGATGTTTAATCAGAGCCAGGAATGATGGGATTGTGATGTGATGTGCTTCAGGCAGACAGGCTCCTTTCATAATTTCAGATTGTTCTGGAACACCTTACATGTCAGGGACTCTGAACACTCGTCTCATGACTTTACCATGCACACTGCAGACGCTATAAAAACAATCGGATACTTATTTGTATGGAGTACCACAAATAGAAGTGGCACAAAATAGATTTTTTTTTTGTCTAAAGATGAGAATTGGACCTTTTAGACTGCCATGAGAAAGTCTGATATGTGCAAAAAAAAGTCTGATTTAGGTCGCATTTGCCTGCTGTGTGAATGTATTCAGTATCCCTTTAATATGAACTGGTGTCAACTCAAAAAGCTTTAACAGGTTTCTCCTTCTTGATCAGATGACATATCCTCAAAACAAAATAAATATGACTATCTGATGTGGAGTTCTGCAACAAGTCAACATGATGATAAAATTTCTGTTCTGTTTGTTTCTGTGAAATCCCTGGATGCTAGAACTGCTCGGCTCTGTAAAGTTACAACCCTGCGTGTGTTTTTCTGCTGCCAGGTGATCAATGTGGACGACGATGGGAACGAGCTGGGCTCAGGCGTGATGGAGCTGACCGAATCCGAGCTCGTCCTCCACACACATCGCCGTGACGACGTCAGGTGGCCCTATCTGTGCCTGCGGCGCTACGGCTATGACTCCAACCTGTTCTCCTTCGAGAGCGGCCGTCGCTGCCAGACCGGCCAAGGTACGTCTGTCAGATGAACTAATCAGAACAAACCTGACTCAGGTGGTTTCCTTTACATGTGAACATTTGTACTGTGCAGAGGAGTCTTATGGTTGTGTGTTTTGAAGAAGGTCTTGTATCCATTTTACTTGACATAAAGATGATTCCAGATGTTTAGGGGTCTCTTCAGTCGCAGGAGGTCTAAAGAAGCAAAGGAGGCCCTGCAGTAAAGTTAAGAAAGGTGCTACACAAACATTTCAGTGTGACAAACAATGCCCCCTGCTGCCCAATCATAGCAATTAGAGGTGACCCAACCAAGAACTTTTGATTTTCAACTCTGTATTAAATATCTAAGGACGCTGTTCACTTTTGATGTGTTAGTATTTATACTAATTGTTTATCACTTCATTGTTTATCATTTTCCTTAAGCAAAGTCAAAAACATGTGATGGCACCATTAGCATCACTAGCGATCAATGTTTCCTGACACTCCATGGTATAAAGTGTTGGAACTCCACTAGCACAAAATAAACAATGTTCAGGTATCCAGTTACCCTGATATTGCTGCTGAAGCTTTTCATTTTGTGCTCTGGTGAACTCATGAATTTTATTCTTACTATAATAATCCAACATGACTTCCCCAAATTTGAAGTGTTTTTACAAAACACAGCCATATCCCATCGGATCCATTCTCCTTTTCAATCTTTCTAAGGAAGTTGATGATGAGGAGCAGAGAGCTCTGTCACTACAAGCTCCACCCTGTTGGTTACACTTTGAGCAGTTTCCTCATCAAACTGAAACATCTGATTATATAAAACCACTGTCTATTTTATTCTCGCAGCATGTTTGGATGAATAGTAATGGTGCAAATCTGATTTGATTACATTATGATGTGATTGCAAACTGATTAATGACTCACCCCAACAAATGCATCAGAGCAATTTGTACCTCCTGCTCTTAGAAAATGTTTTCTGGATCTCCGCATCTTCCACATTCGCTGGCAGCTGATTTTTGCCCACATTGGAGCTGTGGGAGGAGATGACGAGGAAACCTGGAAAAGAATGTTGAAGTGGAAATTGTTGAGGTTAAAGTTGCACTGTGTCTCTCCTCCTGCACGCTCTCAGGACCATGGGATGCTCAGGGTTAGGAGGGGGTCGGTAAGTTTCAGACCGGATGGAGGTGTTCGGCTGATCATTATTGATTATGCTGTGAATACACAGGGATCAATAATTGTGTTTGTGCCGTGTCCCCCACAGTCTCCTGTGTGTTTTATGTATTTTCCTTCACCTTGTCTCTCAGAGACCAACTTCACATCATCTGTCAGTTGTCTTATTGTCACTCAGTTATCATATGGATCTTTAGGTTGTCCTCCCCTCTGACCACTCGGAGTGTTGGGCTAAGGGTTTTGATTCATACCTATAAACTGGAGTTTAGATGGTGACAATAGCAAGATCAACAGAATCCAGTTCCGAGCTGCTTTCGACGGACTTGAACAGGTTATGTTCAGTCTCATAGAGGAAGGCGGGTATGGATTACCACATGGATTCTTGTTATATGTTCCTATGAGCTCCAGTCAGCTGACCAATCATCTCAAAGCTCCTAGTCTTCCTGCTCCCTGTCTCTTCCAGTTAAACGCAGACGTGTGTGTTGTGATTTCTGTTTCTTCACCCACTGTGGTGAAATCGCCGTCTCATTTTCTCTGATCTTTCTGTGCTTGCAGGTATATTTGCCTTCAAATGTTCTCGAGCTGAAGAGATCTTCAACATGCTGCAGGAGGTGATGCACAATCACAGCATCAGTGTGGTGGAAGAGGCAGTGCTGGACCCCAACCAGCAGGGGGCGCTCACTCCTGCAGGTGCGCACATACACCAAGCGCAATCTGATAAATCCTGTAATCCGGAAATGACTATTTCTGCTTTTGCGTGTCAGAGGTCGTACAGTACTGTTGTTAAATGGGGGTGTTGTTGTCTTTTGGCTGCAGCTCTGGGTTACTCGGTACCTACGGTGCCCAATGGGGTGAGTCGGCTGCCCTCGGTGGGAGAGACACCGTCTCACCCATCCACCCGTCACCCATCTGTGGCCAGCACCCGGCTGCCGTCTGTGGGAGAGGAGTCCACACACCCGCTGCTTGTGGCTGACGAGGCGGTAAGATGAGTGCCTGTTGATCTCACGATGACTTAACATTCACTTCAGACAGAACCTGAAGTTCACCTTTTGCTAGCAAGACGTGAACCTGATATGGTGTCCAGCTGAGGTTGATGCTGCTGCTTTCTGTGTTGCAGGTGCACACCTATGTGAACACTACCGGGCTCCTGGAGGACCAGCCTAGCCCGCTCACTGTCGTCACCCCCCTGGAGAGCCCCACCTCACCACAGTCTCAGTGTCCTCCTACCCCGCCGCCTCCTCCCAGGGCCGGTGTGGAGCCCGTGCCCCCCACGCCCCAGCCGGAGCCCCAGGTTCTGCTGGAGCCTCAGGGGGTTCGCTTTGTGCTCGGCCCCACTCCTGTTCAGAAGCAGCAGATGGCGAAAAAGAGGCAACAGGAGCTGCAGGAGGCCGCCGAGCTCCGAGAGACTAACGGCCCCATCCCAACCCCTACCCTGGCCGAGCCACCAACCCCGCACTCCAATGGGTCCTCCTCCAACCCCGCCACGGCTACCCGTCGCCACCGCCCGCCTCCCCTAACCCCCGACTTGCAGAATGTCAACAACTCAGCCCAGCGGCGCACTGCTCTGTTGGACTATGAAAACCTTCCGGCACTGCCGCCGGTTTGGGAGGCAAGGAAGCCAAGTGCAGAGGAGGAGGAGAGCGCTGACGGCGGTCTAAAAACACCGTCGCTCAATGGATACAACCACCACACCACCCACAGCCTGCTGCAGCACTCCTATTCCCATCCGCTGTCCGCTGTCCTCGAGCCCTCGCACAACTACGTCAACACAGAGAACGTGACTGCGCCGCTCAGCGCGCACCGGCCCGACACGGCCCGCCGACGCACCGACGGTCCCACCATTTTTAACTTCGACTTCCGCCGGCCGCCGCTGCCGGGCCACATGGAGCCACCTAAAACTCTGAACTACATTGAGGTGGAAATGGAGAGCGGCAGCGGACACAAGGGTACGTCGGACGGCAGCAACCCCCACACGCCTCGCACCCCCACCTCACCGCTGCCCCCGACCACGCCTACACGGCGTACCGAGATGTATGCTCTCATCGATATTGAGCGCACCGCCGCCATGTCCAGCCTGCAGAAAGCACGGCCGCGAGACGACGGCACGTCTCGCAAGACGAGACACAACAGCACGGAGCTTCCCACTAAGAGTGCCGCATGACTTTCTGTGGCAGGCACGGAGCCGTGCATGGACTCCATTCAGACAGGAGCTGTCCACCTGAGGAGGTGGACTGGTACTATAGCAGATGTAATACCTCTGATGATCATGATGTAACAGACTGCTTTCATTATATGGTACACGTCAGTATTACTGAACAAACATTCCAGTTATCCTTTTGTACGAGTCACTGTGCTGCTGTAAGATGACACATGTACAGTAGATCTGACAATAAATGTCTCCTTTTATTTGTACTCGCTTTTGAGCGCCTCGCCTCTTCTATCACCACTGTCATTCTCACACACCAATCGAGTTTATTTGTACAGCACAATTCAACAAAAAAGCAGTTCGAAGTGCTTTACATCATAAAAATAGAAAAATCAACAATTGAAACATTAAATTTTTCTAAGCGCCATCATTAACATCAAAAGGTTGGTCAGTTTTTCATTTACAATGTTTTAAACAGTCTAGATCTAAAGAAACTCAGCATTTCAGCTGTTTTGCAGTTTTATGGAAGTCTGTTCCTGATTTGTGGTGTATAGAAACTGAATGCTCCTTCCCCATATTTGGTTCTGAGGATGCAGACCAGACCAGAACCAGAAGACCAGCAACGTTTTAACACATCATGGTCCCACAGCTTTCATCCTCCTACTTCACATTATCATCACACATCTTCACACTGCAGCATTATCACAGCAATGTGTTATATGCAGTGATGGCATAGTTATTTTGAAAAAGTAACTTTAATCGGATTACTGATTACTTCTTTAAAAAATAAGTTACATTAAAAGTTACTTTCAGCAGCTGTTGACAATAATCTTCCACCACCTGTGAAAACGAAAGTTACTGCTGTAACTACGGTTCTATGAATCCCGGATGACCGCCAGAGTGCTTGGTCCCTCGGAATCCTTGCTCTTCGCGAGAAGGTTGAGGGATTGAACACCGGGTCACATGTGACTATATAGAGTCACGTGGGTCCCCAGCAGGTCACAGGTGACTGTTGTCATTAGTACTCGACCTGCGAATGCACAAGAATGATCATTCCAGTGCTTGAAGCACCGCATCTGGCGGTCAGTAGGGATGAAATAGAACTACATTGAGTTTTGCCAAAACTTAATTGCAAGTTATTTTATGATGGTAACATCAACTATGTGTCTCTATTTATTACAACAGTACAAAAAAAAAAACTGTAGTAACAAATTAATTAGGTTCACAGACAAATAACCAGGGTTGTTAAACAGATGCAAGCAAAAATGCACTTTTTTTTTATGGTGCCATTTTCTGTGTGTAACTAATATCACATTATACTAAAACAATAACTGGTTGGGTTTAATTCTCTAGGCCTCTAGTGAGCCATCTCTGGATCCAGGTGCGTTAAGCCAGGGAGAGAACTAAAACATGCCGGCCCTCGAGGACCCACTTTGGGCCCACCCTGCTTTAGAGCCGTGAAACAGAAGCATGTTTTCTGATGGCTGGTTCAATACAAACACAAGTTTCAGACAAAATGTGAAGATTTCTGAATTAAAAGCTCCATTCATTTTCCAAAGGTAAGTCTGTAAATGTAACTATCAAAAGCCAAATGGCAAACTCATATGCATTTTAAACTAAAAATGCACATCTCACTTGACCCAGGAGAAGAGCTGTTGAGTAAAGTAATTTCCGACAATGAGCTCTCATTCATTTTGCAACATTTTTCCGTTGGATAATAAATTAAGGAACAAAAGAAAAGCAGAAATTTGACGAGCCGAAAGAGTCAGAATTCCCACGCTGCTGCGAGCCCCGCCCACTTCCCCGAGCTCAGACATGTCCTCATAATGATGCAGGTCAGTACCTGCATTATTATGGAGAATTAGCTTTCTCTGACTTACATTTTTATGTTTTTATTGTTTATAGTGGCAGAAATAAAAGTTCTGCGACTTTAATTCTATTATTAAAGTTATTTTAAATAAAGGCACAACCAATAAATAAATTTTGTGCATAGGTTAGAAAACCTATGCCCTTTCTAAGGGTTCCTGAGAGTAAATATTCCATAATAATTACTATTTAACTGATCTACATAAGCACTTTTAAACAAGTTTAAAAATGATTGTTTCTACATCTGATTCCTAAAGAGTTGGCATAAGATCAAAACTATTTCATATTTTTGTAGTTTAAAACAAAAAAGTGGAGTTGTGTGAATGGGCTGAAATAGTTTTAATTTTTTTGTTGTTATTTTAAGTTTTAAGAAATTAAACTTTTGCAGCAGCTTTAAGAAAACTGAAATATTTTTGTCCTAATATACTCGTGAGTATTAGTATATGAGTATAAACGTAATAAAAATTACATTTATAATTTGTATTTTGTAATAAAAATGCTTAATAAAAATAAACGTAATAAAAATGGGATCCAATTCAATTTTAATGGAAATTCACCCTTTTCCCCCAATAAAAATACTGAATATTTATTATTATTATTATTATTATTATTATTATTATTATTATTATTATTATTATTATAGTTAATAATAATATTATTGTTATTATTATATAATATAATGATAATTATTATATTGTTGGATTATTATATTAATTAATTGATTATTAATTAATAATAATAATAATAATAATAGCAGTAATTTTATGTTGTTGTTTTTTTATTTAAACAGCTTTACATCCACTCATTAAAATAGCTGAAACAGTATCGTTTTAATACAGGCAGCCTATTTTAATTTATATAGTCTGACTTCTGCACTTTGTCCCCGAGAAGAGTTTTTAAACGATATTTTATTGTTCCAGTGACAGTAGTTATTCACTGTAAAGATTCATTGTATTTGGAAACTATCAGAATAATGTGTTGATGTAAAAATAACTCCGTTTTCCAGCAGGTTTGCGTGTCTGTGACGTAACGTTTCCGCGACACAGTTTAGCCAATGAGGAGGAGGGGCGTTCCCTTTTCTGCGTCTGTGAACTGAGGCTGTTTGAAAGAGCGGCGCGCGCAGCCGTGGCCTGGCACGCAATCAGGAAGAGAAGATGGCGGCTGTTTTGGAGCGCAGTCTCGTGGAGATCTGCGGGTTCGGGCGGGAAGCGGAACGGCGTTTCCGAGAGGTCACAGTGAGTCCAGGTGAGAGTCGGGTTCTGACGGATGCAGGCGGAACTGAGTTCTGGTTCTAAATGTACTGTAAAAGCAGTTGGACCGACAGGCTGAAGCTAAGACCAGCTAGCAGTGCTGCTATCTGTCTGTGCTCATGGTCCTCACTGGTTTTAGCGGTGCGATGATGGGCACCAGACAGCTGGGTTTAAGCAGGTCAGGCACCAGTTAATAAGCCTCGTGAATAAATGAAGAATTAGGAGTTAACTAGTTACTGGCTCATGCTGCCATCAACGCACAGACCTGTCTCCTTAAATAGTTCAGACTGTTAAATCTACTGCTTTTTCCGGTTCCGATCAAACGTCTGGATCCGACCAGAACCATTCTTAGACCCACTTATATGTGCTGAGGTTATATGTGCTGTGGAAAATGCACCGATATTAGAAAGTAGGCTAAAAGCAATATCCTTTTGGCGGAAGAATATAGTTTTACGATCCTGGACTGCATCATTGTCACATGCCCAAACAAATACCACATGGCCAACCCCATCCAGAAACCCAAAAAGGCAACAGCATGGAAATAAACTTCTGCTGGACCGATTCCGATATGTTAAGAGTTGACTGACACAGGGCGTTGTTATACTGATATATTGTGTATTCATACAACTGGATCAAAGTCTCCTTTGACCCTGATATCATAAAAGTTTAAGGGTAGTTGCTGGTACAAATGGTGGCACAACCAGTTACTAAGTTTATTAGACAATTATTTTAATAGGACCAGATTCTTTTAGAGAGCTTTTGCCTTGATTAAAGAAATTAACATGTGAAAACACCTTTTTGTATTTACTCTGTTTGATGTCAGAGGAAATCAGAAGAAATCTGTATAAGTAGACTTTCAGCACCATAATAAATGGAGATTAATGCAAAAATTAAAAATGTTTTTCCAACAAGAAATGCTTAAAAAGCAAAATAGCGTGAGACTAATGCAATGAAAGAAAGCTGACATCTGGAGAATAAATTCTACGAATATGGTTGATTTATGTAATTTTTAGAATTAAAGTGCAAACATACTTGAGTCAGAAGCACAAACATTCAGCTGTTATTCCTGATTCAGTGAAAGTTCTCCAGCTGAAGTTAAACTGGGATTGTTGGGAACCAAGCTCTGTCCACTGATGAAAACAAAGATGGTCTATGGAGGGAACAAGCTGCACCCTGCTGAGATCTCACTCCTGATTGTCCAGTGTCCCATTTGTGTGACTAACAGCTTACCACACCTATCTGCAGGTGTAAGCGCTCCTCCGGGTGGGTTAAAGTTTGCAGACAGCAGCGGAGCATTCCATTACAATGAGAGTGGCAAGCTGCTATCTGTCACCAGCAACCGTTTCATCCACTGGTGAGTGGGTGACACATCGTGGCTTTTCTAAAACAATATCGGTTGCTGCTATGTTCGAGTCTTTTCTGGTTTTGCTTCAGGTGGACGTCCGGGGACACAGTGCAACTGGTGGAGGAGTCTCTGGACACCAACCTGCTGAATAATGGCGTCAGACTGAAGTTCACCTGCTGCAGCGTCCTGCCTGCTGGAGTCACCGTCCACGAGACCCTAAACAACATCATCATCCTCATCTGCACCAATCAGACTGTCCACAGGCTGGTTCTTCCTCATCCGGCGCGCATGTACCGCAGCGTGAGTTCCCATCAGGAATGTTTCCTGTTCCTCGATCTGAACGATCTGCTGAGCTTCTCCTGCAGCATTCCAGCCTGCAGCTTATTGGCAGATTCTTCTCGATCTTCTTCTCTGCTCCAGATAAACTCTGCATTGCAAAACCAAAATCTTTCTAAGTCTTTTTGGTCTAGTTTCTAGAGCAAATATCGTAATATGCTTGAAATAAGACAAGCACATTATAGAAGCTAATTTTAAGTCAATAATTCCTTAATGTTGATGTAGAAGTAAGTACTAGCTACAAGTGAAATAATCTGCCAGTGGAAGTTTCATTTAAACTTAAGACATGGAAAAATATCTTGCTCCTATAGCAGATTCAACTTACAAGAAATATTATTTTTTTTTATCAATATAGTTAAGAAATTTGCAGTAGAAAGGAGACCAAAAATACTTGGTAAGATTTTGTGTTTTTGCAGTGCGTTTCTTGCTGATGTAACACATTTCCGTGATGGACGTTGTTTTGTTCCAGGAGCTGGTTACAGAGCGCCACATGCAATCTGTCTTCACCGATGTGATGAAGCTTGACCTTCAAGACCCGGCCCACTGCGCCGTAATCCCCGGCTGGGTGGGGCACACGACGATTCCTGGCGCTGTGGCGGCATGGCTCAGTTTTGGTGGAGACGCTCACTTTGCTCTGGCTACGCCTGCAGGAGGCATCACAGTGGTGACGCTGCCACCTCACAATTCGCAGGGTGAGTCATGCGACCTCGCTGTGGTTCTGTGTGCGAGGGCAGGCAGTCGAGCTGTGTCCGTGCTCGTGTCCGCAGGCACCGTGTCGGTGGTGGAGCTAAAGAGGAGCTCCATGATGAGGAGGATCTCCGGCTGGATGCCCACCGCCATCCGGGGCGAGCAGAGTCCGGCTGACCTGGTTCTGAGTTTGGCGGTCCGGGAGGAGGAGGAAGATTCGCTGATCTTCGCTCTGTGTCAGGATCACCGGCTGCGCATGTGGTCGCTCACGGTGGGTCTGTTGTGAGGCTCTAAATGTTCTGTAACTTAATCAGAACAGAACTAGGACAGAAATGATTAACTGTGATTAATCGATTATTGAAATAATCAACTAATTTAGTAATCGATTATTCCTTAACTGGAGTATTAACTCAAAAGGCCCATTTGCTGAAAGAACACAGTCAGAGCAGTAATTAAGCCAAAACTGTGCAAAAAATATGTTTATTTAGCATTTAAGATAAAAAAAACTTTGTCTTTAAATATGTTGTATTCCAAAGTGGCTAATAGGTTTTGCTTCAACCGGTTGAAAATGTGTAAAAGAATCTTATTACATCTCCTTGTGTTTTCCTATTATTAATTGATTAATCCAGAAAAGGAAGGCCAACAGATTAACCCTGCATTGGTGTTAAGTAAAACAGAACGGTATGCTATGCTATAGCATTATAGACAATAAAATGTTTATTTTCTCATTTGAAAAAGTAATTTGTTTATGTTTTCATAATTTATTTCTAATATTGCACAAAAAGTGATTAAATAAAACATCTGCTGAATGTGCCTTTTTTAAAAAAAATCAAATTAATCATCAGAATAATTGTTTGCTGCAGCCTTAAACAGAACCGAGCTGTTTAGAACAGATACTTCAGTTAAATAAATATCTGATGACGCTTCTTGAACTGAACGTGGTTCTGTCTCCCTCCCCAGGAGCAGACGTGCCTCTTAGAGGCCGACATGTTGGAGTACATGCCGGCCTGTAAAGGCGTGAGGCGGCTGTCGGGTCAGGGTCACCGTCTGAGGCTCGCCTTCTCATCCAGAACCGGGCTGTGTCTGTGCGTGCACCTGGCCGTCCCGCAGAGAGGACAGTTCATCGTCTTGCAGCTTGTCGCCACGGACAACAACCGCTACAGCCTGGAACACGTCTCTTCTCTGTTCAGCACGCAGGTGAGCCGCCGTAGAACTACAGGTCCAAATACACAAGACAGCTCTGTCGTAAACTGATCCGATGTGATTTTTTTGTGCTGCAGGAAACTCTGGTGGACTTCGCCCTGACCCCGACCGACGTGTGGGCTCTGTGGGTAGACGAGTCCAACTCTGCCGTGGTCAAGTACATCAACTTCGAACAGTAAGTAGGAACATTACATGCTTTGCCGTCTCAGAGGTTCTGATTTAAACTCGGTGTCTCTGCTTTCCAGCAACACAGCGGGTCAGTGGAACCAGGTGTTTGTTCAGCCACCCCCAGAAGAAGAAGTCTTAATCGGAGTAGACCTGGACCCCAGGGTAAGTCTGGACTCACACCAGTGAAAAACAAAAATAGACCCAGTAATCAGGGCTGCCCAGCAGCTTTTTCATTTTCAGGTCGTTCCAGAGCCTGTTTGTTGCTCTGGTACTGAGCTTTCTGGGTCCACAGTGGGTTCAATGTGTTTTTTAGGGCGAGACTTTCTGTGTTTATCTGCCTCATCTCTCCTCCATGCTGCTGTTTCAGGAGACTTACCTGGAGCATCTCTTCTCTCCGCTGCGCTTCACAGCGACAGCCATCGTCAGAGCCCTGCAGGTGAGTCCACCTGTCGGCCATTTTTGGCTGCAGTTCATAGGTTTGAAGAGTTCTTAAAATCCTTGGAAACGCTTGAATTTAAATTAGGTGTTTAAAGGTTTGAAAGTGCTTGATATTCAAACTTCACAGTTTGGTAATAAATAGCAATGTAACATTTGATTAAAGATGATAAAGAGATTTAAACTATTTTTTTTTCTCTATCTGAAGTTAATTCAGACTAAACTTTTCTTCTTTTATGTTAGTCAGAAATACAAAAATTATTCTATTTGCTAAATGCCAGTAATGTAGCGAGAACCTTATTTTTTTTTAGAATTTTTTTTTTGTAACTTTCTCAAACCAGTCAGGTGTGTAGGATGTGTGTAAGAGAGACACAGTAATATTCTGTTAGATTTTAGATTAGCTTGTCCCTGCTGCAGAATGTAGAATATTTTTTGTTCTACATATTATGTCATATAATAGTGAACCAAGCCTGTCTTCTTTAGTTAATTTGTATTGTTTTTCTTTCCAAAGTGGTGCTGGAAAAGTTTGAAAATGCTTGAATTTTACTGTGAGAAAAGTGTATAAAAGAGCTGTGTCTTCACGGTTTTGTGTCATCTCTGCAGATCTTTCGTCGTGGCTCTGACAAGGTCTTTGATCCATCCTGGGAGAATCTGAAGAAGGAGGTGACCCAGGCTGTGGAGAGCGAGGTAACCGTCTTGATTTCCTGAACAGCAGGTGGTGACAGATACCTGGCGAAACCAGGGCAGCAGCTGGCGCTGTGTGACATTCCTAAAGATTAAAACTAGGCTAACTCTTTCAGGATGTTATTTATCCCACAAAACCCTCTTTAAAACAGCCACACAAAATAATCTCTAGATGTGTTCAGAGGTTGTCTGAAAGATTAAACTCCCCTGTGCTGATTCACCTTCTACACTCTCCCTCCATGCAGCTGCAGAGCAGCGTCACAGAGTTCGAGTTTTCTCAGGAGGAGTACCGCCAGCTGCAGGTGGAGTTCTGGTCCCGGTTCTACTCCTGCTGTCTGCAGTACCAGGAGGTGGAGTCCACGCCGCTGGGCCTGACGGTCAGCCACCACACTGGGATGGCCTGTCTGCTCCGTAAGGTGAGAGCAGAGCCTCTCATTGACTAAACTGTAGAAAAATTATAAAGGACTTTATGAAGAACAAGTTGATGGGAAACGTTCAGGAAGTTATTTCAAACTTTAGAGTCTTCATCAGTGTTTTTCATCTTAAATATCCCAGTAGGGACCGGTTCTGTGTCCTGAACCACACTATTTTTGTTCATAAAGCTCAGTTAAGATGTAAAGCAACTGAACTTTCTTTTTCAGTCCACTTGAAATTAAAATAAAGTTCAGATATTAATAAAGTTCCATTGTTTTTTGACCAATGTAACCTCACCGCAGCATTGCTAAAACACAAAATCTTACCACATACTTTTGGTTTAGTTTCTAGGACAAACATCTTAGTACGCTTGGAATAAGACAAAACTATCCTACGAGCAACTTTTCAGCAAGCTACAGGATCTTGTTTTAATTAAATTCTTAAATATTGAGAAAAAAAACTACTTGTCATGTAGAATTATGAAGTTAGTTTTGTATTATTTCGAGTGTACTAAGATGTTTGGATCAGAAAGTACATCTTCATTTTATGTTTTTTTTGTAGTGGTGTCGCTGCTCAGCTGGTCCAATCAGATCTGTCGGTAGAAACGGCAGGTTCTGGTCAACAGGTCGCAGGTTGATCTGTTTTTCCTGTCTCTGCTTCAGGGCTTCGTCTCGTTCCTGCTGCCGTGTTTCGCCGTGGATCACCTGTACCTGTCCCTCGAGCCATACCTGCTGTCTGAGGAGGACACGCCCATCAGCGACGGTAACCAACCACTGCTGCACAGATGAATGTCTTGGCTCTGCATGTTTTATCATGAATTCCTCTGTTCACACTGCCTCTTCCTGTCCTCCCTCAGATCCCGACGCGGCCCGAGACATCCTGCAGCTGGTCCGGACTCTGCGGCTCGTCAGCGACGCCGTTTCTGCAGAGATGGCGTACGAGATGGAGAAAGCCCTGGAGTACCTCCAGACTCCTGAGAAAGCTGCTGAGCTGGTCCTGGAAAACATGGTGTGCAACGACAAGTAGGTCACCTGACGGGAAGGCCAGACTCTGAACTTGACCAGATCAGACACATTTTGTGAAGAACTTAGCAAACTATTGCCTTTCTTCTGTAGAGATGGCGTGATCGAAGACATCCAGAACAAACTTCAGGACATCCGGAGTCCCATAGCAGCCATGGTGGCTCTGCTAAGGGAGCTGGACCTGGAGACAGACTCTGAGCTGGGCGGAGACGGGCCCGTCGCTCCAGGTAGAAGTCCTGAAATGCAGATGGGGGCATCTGGTGGGTGTGAACACCCCCGTCTGTAATCCTGTAACCCCTGCTGTGTGTCTTTCAGGTCTGAATGTCAGGATGAGCCTGTCTCAGCTCTACGGCAGCAGCTGCGCCGTTTCCGTCATCTGTCAGGGTGTCTGCCACATGGCCATGACCCGAGCGCAGTTCTGCAGAGACCTGCTCATACTGCAGAAACTCTACCTGCACTTCGGAGACAACGTACGTTCAACCTGAAGCGTCACATGTAGTGTTGAAACCATTAATGGATTGTTGAAATAATCATCAACTAACTTAGTAATCGATTAATAGTTAACTGGAGTATACAGACTCAAAAAAGACATTTTGCATTTAAGATTAAAAAACATTCTGGAAATAATCAGAACTCAAATGCTTCACTTGGTTGATATTCGGGAAAAAAAAAGAAAAGAGCAAAATTCATGTTAGCACCTTTTGTTATCCACTTATTAATCGAATAAGTAATCAGCAGATTGATCCTTTGCTTCAACTGACCAAGTGTTCACTAAAGGAGAGCTATCTTGTTGCATTTTAGACAAAAATAAAACATAACTTTTCTTATTTAAAAGAGGAATTGAGTTCTAGCATTTCTAATGTATAAAATTGCCTGAAGTGGTTTAAGGAAAAAACTTGTAAAATGTGCCAATTTTTTCATTTGATTAGTTGTCAGAATAATTATATAATCATTAGTTAATCATATGCATGCAGCTCCAAAGTAGTTGACGTTACATTTAAAGTTGCTGATTAATCATTTCTCTCAGAAAATGGCTGAGAGTTTCTTCTGTTTTGAATAAAGCAACTTTAGAAGAGACATAAATGTCCAGATCCATTTACGATGGTTGGAGCTGATAGTCAACACAGAGATTCACGTTTCCAACAGCTGCTTTGTGTGATAACAGGTGATGCTACCTGTGGACCAGGTCTGCTCAGGGTTCTGCCTCATCTGTTCTGCATGCTGACTGTGTGTGTGTGTGTGTATGTGTGTGTGTGTGCATGTGTGTGTCCAGGTGTTTCTGGGCGGCGGAAACCAATTGCTGCAGCTCCAGCAGGATCTGATCCCGCGGACCTCCCACCTCCTCTCCTCCTACCACCTTCTCAAACACGTCAGTCAGAGCCTCGCCTCCTCCGTTCCCATGGACACCATGTGAGTATGAGCAGGCACACAGGTACGCCGATGAGCAGATCCTGCACGACTCTCCCTGACTTCCTGTTGTTGTTTCAGAGATGTGAACCTGCAGCACCTCACAGCGCTGGAGCTGTCGGACACTCCGAGCATATCGATGGGTCGATCAGGTCAGAAACCACACACACTCACAAAGGCTGTTCCCTCTAAGAAGGTCTAATGCAATAAGTAATACATCAATTAATCGCATGGTAAATTAATTTCCATTTGTATGATTGCTTTTCATACCAACTAGCTTTATATGTGAAAGACAATTTGTTTTGCAGAGACTTCAGTGTCTATTTTATTTAGTGTTTTATTTATGTTGTGTATTTTAAATGTCTTCCAGCTCCAGTGTTTGTTAGAAATGGAAGTTTATTTATTTTTGAGACTGTGTAGTTGCATTATCGTACCATTAGCATTACATTACTTTGAACATTTTTTCAAGACATAAATGTTGTTTGTCGCGATAACTTCAGGGCTGATTTATCGTTCAGTAAGATTTGTTATCGCGACAGGCTGACCTCTGACCTTCTTTCTTCCTGTGGGAGAAGTTTGTCCCTGAAGTTAGTAATCTGAGAGCTGCAGTTTGAAAATGTTGAAATAAAAAAATTGCTCTGATCCAGCTAAATATCAAGTTTATTCATAGTTGGTATTTATTGAATGAAAATATTAATCTGCTGTTGCATCCTGGTAAAACCATGAAGGAAGACAGTCTGGGCTCATTGGGATTGCTGAAGGTTGTGTTCAGGTTGAGGTGGACTTCTCTGACCCAGCTTTGATCCGAACCGTCTCTGCAGTGCTGAACCCTCAGACGGTCCTGGAGCTCTTCTACCAGACTGCAGCCAGGAGGATCATCATCTCCCAGATATTTTCCCAGCAGCACCCCGACTCTCCGCTCCTCTGGACTCATATGATCTCCACTGTGGTCCAGCTGCTGGCTCAGCTGCTGTATCCTTCATCAGAACGAGGAGCGAGTCTCACATTCCTTCTGTTCCTGATTGTTTGTCTTAACTGGTGTGTCCCAGCTGGCCCAGTAACCCTGGCTTCCAGTTCCCAGAGTGTCTGATGGCCAACTGTCAGTTTACTCAGCTGCAGGTGAGTCGGGTTTGGTCCTAGATCAGTCTGAACAGAACGGACCCAAATGATCTCCACATCTGGTCCAGCTTCTGTTTGATGAATCAAGCTGAGTCAGGTCCTGCTGGTTCTGATGTCTCTGTGGGGGTCTGTGCAACCTTACAACATTTTAAATTCAAGTATCTTAAAATTAACGCAATAAAATAAAATGTAAATTGGTACATTTTGTTGTGTCAGATCTATTTAATCTTTATGCATTTTATTTATTTTGTTTGTTTTTTTGCGGGACTTTCACTGCAAAAACACAACATCTTACTAAAACAATTCCTTAATATTGATGGAAAAGTATTTACATTAACTTATAACATGGAAAAACTGTCTCTATAATTGAAATAATCTGCCAATGGAACAAGTACTCTTTATTAAAAAACTATTTACTTAAAACAAGCCTCTATATCTTGCTGAAAAGTTACTAGTAAGTTTGTCTTATTTCAAGTTTACTAAGATATTTGCACTAGAAACTAGAGTAGACGACCTGACAGTGTTTCTGACAGGCAAAAGTTTGATGCTTTCGATTCACAGAACACATCTTCATCCTCGCCTTTGTCTCACGCGTCCTTCCTGTCCCCCTGCAGGAGTACGTGCGTCTGGTTGGCCCTTGGTGTCAGGTGAACATCGGCTCGTGCCGCTTCATGCTGGCTCAGTGTCACCTGGCCAACGGAGAGGGCCAGAAGGTAGGGGGGACATTCTGCTGCCTCCATAACCTTTCAGCCTGCACGCCTGAGATCCTGACATCACTTCCTGTCGTGTGTGTGCGTGTGCATAGGCTCTGCGGTGTTTCCAGGAGGCGGCGACAGAGGTGGAGAGGGAGGAGTTTCTAATGAAGCTGACGGGCAGCGAGGACGAGGAGGCGGCGGCGGCCAGTCCGAGGCTGCAGTACTACAACAAGGTAAAGACGCACAGTTGTGTCGCTGCTGCAGGATCGTCTGCATGACATCACACTCACCTGTCCTGTGTGTGGTCAGGTGCTGCGGCTGCTGGAGGACGTGGGTCTTCCAGAGCTGGTCATCCAGCTCGCCTCCCTGGCCATAGCAGAAGCAGACGATGACGTCCACTGTCAGGTATGTGGGCGTGGCCTGTTGCTGCAGGTGGGAGGCATGAACAGGTGAACATGCTGGCGTGTGTGTCTGCCCGCAGGCGGCGCTGTGGACGAGGATCTTCAAACATCACCTGGACCTGGGACACAACAGTGAAGCTTACGAAGCTCTGACCCAGAACCCCGACAGCAGCATGTACGTCCAGACGCACGCACAGAACCACCAGAACCTGGGGGAGCGGATCTCTCCCAGTTTCAGACCAAGCTTTGTTTGTGTGTGATGTTCTGATGGATCCCAGCGATCCGCTCGGGTTTATGTGGTTTAGGTCTCAGCAGACCAGTCCTGATTAAGATCAGATCCAGTTTACATGGAAAACAGCTGAAATCCTGTTTGTTTTCCAGGCAGTTGGATTGTCTCCGCCAGCTGGTCGTGGTGCTCTGCGAACGCTCCCAGCTGCAGGACCTGGTCCAGTTTCCCTACATGAACCTGCATGATGAGGTAGGGGCGGGCGGTATGGATTTAACCTTTTCACAACATTTTCTGGTACTATTGAAACGACGATAAGAACTTTTTACGTTTTCAGGTAACTGTATAGCTGTACAGCACTTACAGCCCAACAAACATCAGTATTGTTCTGGAAACAAAAACATTCTTTATAACGCATGTCTTTAGGACACCAGTCACATAAAAAAGTGTGATTTGTGTCACTATACTGCTCACAATAGTTGCATTTAATCCTATTTTCAAATTAGATTTTATTGATGTCTACTGAGAAAATAGTAAAAATAACAACCCAGTCGATACGGACAGTTTGGTGGATTTTAAACATCGTCGATTGGAATTTATTGCAACAATGATAAATCAAAATTCTTACGATTAGATGAGGCGAGACCTAACATTTTCAAAACGCAGATGCTACTACAAAACTTGGAGGTGATCAGTTATCATTGATGATCATTGACGATCGGATACCGCCGGTATGGGGAGTGATTTTTGAACTTTAGGTAGTTTCCTTCAGAATGAGCTACTGATCAAGTTGGATTCGATGGTCCACATGGATCTTCTGTCTATTTCCCCTGCTGGTGGCGGATATGACCCGTGTGTTTGTCATGAAGCTGCAGCTACACCATGGTTCAGGTCTGACATTGTGGTCATTTGACCCCCAGGTGGTCGGCATCATTGAGTCTCGTGCTCGCGGTCTGGATCTGCTGACACACAACTACTACGAGCTGCTGTACGCCTTCCACATCACCCGACACAACTACAGGAAAGGTTGGGCTCAGAGGCTCTTTTTGCTCTAAACCAGTCCCAGTGCTAGACTGGTCTCGCTGGTCTCTTAGCACCAAAACTAAAGCCAGAACCACTGATGTGAGTCCATCTGTCTGTCTCTCAGCAGGGACAGTCATGTTTGAGTTCGGGATGCGTCTCGGCCGGGAGGTGCGAACTCGACTCGGTCTGCAGAAACAGGTGAACTGCTACCTCACTGCGCTCAACTGTCTGCGCCTCATCAGGCCTGAATACGCATGGATCATCCAACCGGTGTCTGGGAGCACAGTAAGTACACACACACACACACACACACCCAGTAACATTCACACTCAGTAACACAGCAGTGTGTGCATATAACTGTGTTTCTATTGCAGTACGAGCGACCCGGAGCGTCTCCGAAGAGGAACTCAGATGGAGAGTTTCCAGCAGAGCCAGGTGAGGTGCCGTCATGTGAGCGGGCCTGGAAGTCTGGAGCTGATCCAGAGTCCAGGGTTCAGACAGGTGCTTGAAATCCTTGAAAATGCTTGAGCGTGGATGAGTCTTTCAAGATTTGGAAAGTGCTTGATTTCTGTATTAATTTGGAAACATTATTTAAACCATGTAATTAAAGATGGTAGATGTTTTTTTTCCGCACTCTATCAAGTTAAATCAAACCAATGATTACTTGTTTTAACTTAGCTAAAATTAACAAAATTATTTCTAATTTTGCTAAATGACTGAAAATTTAGCAAGAGCATTTATCTTTTTATTTTTTTGCAACTTTCTCAGTCCTGTCAGGTGTGTAAGAGACTTTTCAAAACATAAAATGTTATATTTTAGTTTACTTTGTCCCTGCTGTGGAATAGTGCCACAAAAAACTAACAGTAAAAAAGTTATGTATTCTTTAATTAATTTTTTTATTGTTTTATCTCCAAAGTGTAGCTCTAGATCAGTTTGAAAACTTGGAAATGTGTCAAAAGTACTAACATGTTACTGTGGGAGAAGTGTGTGAATCCTGTGTGTGTTTCTGCAGCTGCAGGAAGGCGACAGGTGGACATCCTGGAGCTCCATGACCTGGAGAAGGAGTACTTCCTGTCCCGCGCTCGCCTCACGCTGGCTCAGCACCACCCGCCGTCGGCAGCCATCGCAGGTATGCGGCGATGAGCCGAGAATAAATTGATGAAGTAATCAATTTATCCTGAGCTGTTGATGGACCGACTGATGGTTGTCACTCTCTGATCCAGGCAGCGCGTCTGCACCTGAGCTGGTTCTGCTCCTGGTCCAAACCGGACTCTTCGACTCTGCTCTGTCTCTCAGTCGCATCTTCAAACTGGATCTGAGTCCTATATTCGACGCCCTGACATTCAAGTGGGTTCACAGGAAAACCTGCTCCCTCCGCCTGCTCTCATCCCCGTGTCTGATTGCCTGCCTTGTCGTTTACCTGTCCAGGTGCATCCAGCTGCAGTCTGGGGGGGAGGAGCCTCAGAGTGAAGCTTGGAGCTGGTTGGCTGCTAACCAGCTCTCTGTCGTTAACACTAAGGAGTCCAGGTGCGTTGTCGTTAATAATCTAGGACTGGCTGATACGACTGAAAAACATGTCACCACGTGTCTTTGATATTGGTCGATATTGATAATTATTGATGAGGTTTTTTTGTTTTAAATATCTGAAATTCTGCCAAACTGGTGACATGATCTGTCATGTTTTCTCCAGTTTTTTCTCCAGATGTTTTATCTCTGGATAAAAACTCCACACTGTTTTTATCTGTAATCGGTTATGAGACACTGTGGCGAAGCATGAAACTGCTTCAAGTTACTCAACAGGTTGTTGCTAGGTAACCAAAGAACGAGTGAGTTAGTTGCCACTCACCATGTTTTGCCGACCTTGAGAGATTACCTCCCAGAATGCTGTGCAGTTCTGGCTCAGAGTTCAGTGAAATTATTAAACATTCTATCAGACATATCATATCTTTTGATATTGGTCACATATCTGTCGTAGCATATATTATTGATTTATTGCCGAGCTCTGTGATAATCACACTGATCAATCAACTGATCAATAAGCAGCAGAACTGCAGACTCTGATCTGTAACCACGGGGACTCTTCCTCTTCCTCAGTGCCACAGACGAGGCCTGGCGTCTGCTGGCCTCCTACCTGGACAGGTATCCCTCCACCAACGGGCATCATCACCGCCACGTCATCCACAAGCTGCTGTCGCACGGCGTGCCGCTGCCTGATTGGCTACTGCAGTCCTACAAGGTGAGAGGGGGCGGGGTTACACTGAGCTAAGCTGGTGGTCGGTGCGACATGAAAGTCCAATTAAAACGTGTGTGCATATTTACTTGTTGTTTAATTTGTGGTTACCTTGTGTATTTGCTTATCTTTGCATACCCTGCTTATATTTTCTAGTGTGTGGACGCTCCCTCATTGCTGCGTCTCCTGCTGAACTTTGACCTCTTAGAAACAGCCGCGGAGCTCGTGCTGGAGTACGTGGACGCCGTCCTCGGCCGTGGACATCAGTACTTTGGGATTGAGGTACAGAATCTTTCAGCCCTGGCTGTCAGGGTTTGGTATAGAGTAATTTAATGGTTTTTATTGTTCCTGATTGTTTTTGTTTGTTTTTTGTTTTTTTCATCCAGAGGCCGCTGTCGGCCACGTCTCCGCCCGCCTGGCTACCGTACACCGCCATCGATCAGCTTCTGCACGCCTTGAGCGAGACACAAACACACGGCAACGTGAGTCGCTTCCCGTTTGCATCCCAGCTTTTTGTTTACTCACTTTCCTGCTCGAGTTTAACGCAGGAAATATTCTTTTTTTTTTTTTTTTCCCCAGCTTCACATCAAAGTTCGAGACAAACTGGATGAGTATCACAACGTGGTGCAGCAGACGACCGAACACCGACTCGCCTCTCAGAGACGAGTGGCAGCATGAGACGAGTCGCTGTATCATTTTCCAGTTTTCTATTTGTTTTTTATGTGTAAATCTTCTAATTAAAGTCTTTTCTAATGTTTCCCTTATTGTTGTTACTCTGACATAAATGTTTAGATCTTAAAGATAAATGGAAAGATGGATAAAGATTCTGGTTTCGTCATTTTACCCAACACCAGAAGGGGAATGCCTCCCTCTGGTCCAGAACTTATAGCCGAGTGGATCTCTGGAGCTGTGGTTCTCCCCGACCTTCTTCCCAGCTTGGCCGACTGTTAAAATCTGAGCAAAACAAAACAAAGTTTGTTCACGGACGTGTCTTTGTGTTTGGCTGCTAAATCAAGAGGGGGAGGAGACATTGAGGCACAGAGGCGTTCAGGCATTAGATACAAGGCTTTGCATGTTTGAGAGTCTAACAATTACTTTAAAAAGTTTTTAAAATGGTTTTAGTCCAGAGTATCAGATTTAAAATGTTCATAGTCACAATACAACATTTATGGACTCAGAAAATAGGAGAAAATATATTCCAGAAGATAGAAATGGAGGAAAAGACAGCAGTTGTATAATATCTTAAGTTTTCCTGAGGAAATTCACTCTGAGCCTCGTTGATCCTCACAAAGACTCTAATTCAAACAAGTGTGTAATCCATTAGGATTTTTGTTGGGGGAACGAAACGCTGTCTGCTTCGGTCAAATTCTGTCAGTGTGTGAGTGTATGTATGTGAGGAACGTGATTCCAGAAAAACAGGATGTGTTTTCCACAGACCCTCTGACGGAGCTGGAATTGTTCAACTTAAAGACTTTTATGTCGAATCGGAGCGCCGCTGTGAGACTCTGTGGGCCTCAGTTGGGAATCTGGGAATTATTTTTGAAAGCGGCCCCACATTCCTTCGGTTCACTTCCTGTCACATCTTGACTCCTTTTGTTCTCAAGTCTTCAACGGGCGAAGCTCAATTCCACTAACAACTGAAATAAACATTTTTCTCATCAAATCTGTATCTGGAAAACCTCTTGGTCATAGAACGTGATTTAGCTCTCTCCCTCCTCAGCATGTCTGTGTTCTGCAGAGGCCATCATTTGGTCCAGGTGTTGAACCAGAGAGAATGGAAAACATGCAGGATACCGACCCTTAAAGACTGACTTTGAACACATCGTAAAGAAACTTGATCTGAACTTCTTCTAGCTTTGAAATTAAAAAGAAATCTTTCAATATCTTGACCAATCACTGATGATGATCATGAACCCGACACACCCTGGTCCAGGACAGCTACAGGAACACACACGGGAAGTTAGATTCCCACATCTGGTTTTTATGAACATGTGGATGTCGAAGCAGCTGAAGAGCTTCACCAACCGGTTCTAACTCCGACCTCTGATCATTCTGCTCAAATAGGACGACATTAACGTGACGAGGAAGAACTTTTATCCCACCCGGAGTTTCATAAATCTCTTTATAACAAACAGGACAGAGAACCTGAGTCTTCCTCAACATTGTTGCCTCTGAGGTGATTCGATATTCTCAGGACAAACCGAGGAATGTTTTCCTGCTTCTGATTTGAACCAAAAATTATTCATACCCCTGCACAGATTTATATTTTTAAAAGTTTGTTGCCTATTAAAAATGGAGCAGGCATTTCTTAAAGGTTAATCAAACATTGCGAAGGGATTCTAAAATTGTTTAAAAACACATATTTTTTTTAACATGTTCTGAATAAAAAACACCTGCATGTCAAACCCTCTCAACCCATGGGAAAATGTTTCACAGGATCACGACTATTGAACTTACAATTATCGAGCAGGTTTTTGCATGTACACCGTCTTTAAGGTTGGAGGCCCTGAAGTAATAAAAAGAGCCACAAAAGGATTTTTGAAACAGAACTATAAAACTTTTCATTCCTGTTTTAAACATTTAACTAAAACTACCTGTCAATGTTTTACTAGATACATGAACAGATTTCAGTGCTGCATCTGATCCAAGTAATGTAAAAGATGGATTCTGCGATCTATGAACTATGGACAGATTCTGATTGTTGTTTAGTAGAAGTTACCAATCCAGTAATTTAGTTTTTGGGTGTTGGAGCCGGGAAATGCCTGAAACATATAAAGTGTTGTGCCCTGAGGGCCTCGGTTGGGAACCTCACTGATGCAGAGGAGCTGCTGACTCTTGGGGTTTCAGAAGCTCCTCCCACACACCAGAAAAACAAGAGACCTGTTTGAAAACCGCAGAGACCCTAGAAGGCTCGTAGAGAAGAACAGCTGCAGGAAACCCAGGAGCTGGGCCAGACGAACCAGGACACTGAGACGGAGACTGATCAGGACCAAGTTGTGCAAAATGTCCTGGTTTGAGTTTTGGAGCAGCAGGCTGCAACGAGCTGAGCATCTGATGAAAACACAGCTGACTCTCACCCAGAGGTGAGTCTGTCTGCTCTGTTCTGGTTTGTAGAAGCTTAATTCGTCATCATGTGCGCTTTCCCATATTGCTGGTTCTGATCCGGTTCACTCAGTTTGTCTGGGTTTAGAAGGTTAGTTTTATTTTTTTACTACATCCATGGAGTTTTTTCTTCTCCCTCACTGTCTGCCTGTGATGGGGCCCCCACTTTGGGGTCTCAATATTTTAATGACAGTGCCTCACATGTGGTGGACCAGAGACGTGGAGTGAGTACACAATGGCACAAAAAGACACCTATATGAGTGGGCTGTTGCTCTCCCACTCCCGCCCATGGCACTTAATAGAAATAAAATATTTGAAATATAAATTATGTAAAACCTTTAACTTATTTAAAGATTGAAATAAGTTCTTGTGAACTTATTTCAAGAACTAAGTTGAAAAAACTAAAAACTAGTGAAAGTTTTAAAAAAAATGTGCACATTTTAAAATGTATCTGAAGCCAAAGGAAACTGTAAAATAATCTGGAAAGAGCTAAAGAAATAATTTTAAATGTGAACTCAGAATATCAAGAGATATCTGTGGACCTGGAGTTATTGACAGATTTAATGGCTTCTTTGTGCATTTTGTTAAAGTTCTGTACTGTGAATCCCCTGCCTTAAATATGTTGTAATTCCCACTAATCCTTTGTGATGAGAGAAATGTGTGAATAAAACATTTCCTACTCATATTTGTAGCTCTAGTCTGTCTCAAAATAGTTATATTTTATATGTATTTGTTTTACATCGCCTGGGTGTGTACAGGTATGTGTTCATGATCATCTACATTGGTGAGGTCATCCTGAAGCTTTTGGCGCGAGGAGTCTGCTTTGGACGGTTCACCTTCCTCAGAGATCCCTGGAACTGGCTGGACGTCGTCAACATCACTGCGTAAAGACAATGAGACACACACAGCTGAGACATACCCGATAGATACCTGAAAATAATTCAGTTTAATGCTAAAATACTTCATTAGTCACAAAGTAAAGTTAAATGTTGTAACTCAAATTATCCCTGTTTTTTCAAAGAGTGGTTGTAGGTCAGGGGTGTCAAGATCTCAATGTTCTTAAAGGGCCGGTTGTATTGATAAAATCATTGAACTGTTAAAATATCAATAAATACTTGTTTCTGCATTCAATTAGTGTTTCTTAAAATTAAGCAGTAATGATCATCTTTTCATGCTGATCAGTCCATCCAGGTTTTTGAGATTGATTTTGTGGTTTTTTTTTTTGCAATCAAAATCACAATTTTTTTATGCTAACTTAGAAATATTTGTAAGAATTTTTTTTACAGTATTTGATGTTAAATGTGACTTTTTATTACTCGCCATATAAATTATGGACTATAATTTGACATCAAATTATAGTCAGTCAGTTCCATCCAATGTTTTTGGCCACTTTTGAGAAAAAAATCTACAGTAGAAATTGGAAAAGAATGTGGTGATCTGTTTTTGTGTGAATTTGGCGTATTTGTAAAAAAAAACACTGTTGGGACTTGTTGGTGTGATTTGGAGTTTAAAGGGCCACATAAAAAGCTACGGCTGGCCAGATTTGGGCCCCCGGCCTCGAGTTTGACACACGTGTTGTAAATGGTGACGGCGAAAGGCAGTAAGGTCCTACTGGAAACATTTTACGCCGGTTCTGAAGAAATCACACATGCAGTCATGACATTCATGAAACCACTGGCAGAGTGCATCCCTGTCTGCAACCTCAGAGCAACTCAGCAAACCCTCTTCTCTATCATATAGTACTTCTATTTATCAGAGGTTGCCTCTGAACAGACACAGAGAAAAGCAAGTTTATTGATTATGATGATTAATGATGAAGGTGCCTGTATTTCAGATCTGTTATCGCGATGTCTGCTGGTTTGAGGGAGTTTGCTGCCTTGAAAACGATTTCTCGTGTGTTGAAGCTCTTCAGCTACGTGCCAGGTGAGTGTTTTTGTTATCTTCATAGAACTTCCTTTCAGATATAGTCGCTTAAATCGTCAAAACTGCAAATAAAGACCAGTCCTAATGTGATGGAAAGTGGATGTTTTTCAGCGTGAGGGTTAAACTAAATTGTGGGAAGTGAATTTAAATCAGGGCTGTGTGTATGTTGGTGAAAGTTAGGATTCAAGTTTAGGTTAGATAAAGCAAATCAGTGATACATTGTCTGAATGGGATTAAAAAAACCCCAAAGAAAATGCCAATATGTCTGTGTGAACAAGGGTCAATGTGAGTTGGTTTAGTTCAGTCAGTGTGAGTGAATTGAGTGTGTGTATGTCAGGATCTGGAGATCTGTCATTGTCAGCATGTTTCAGTGTTTGTGTGTTGGTGTGTCGGATGTGAGAGGCGTTGACAGTACATTTGATGACTCAGCTGACGTTCCTGTGTGCTCCAACCCAGGTCCGAAGAAGACAGCAGAGAGGCTTGTGCAGTCGTTGAAGTGGCTGGCTATTGCCTTGGTCCTGATGGTGTTCGTCCTGAGTGCTTTGGCTCTGATTGGCACGCAGTGTTTCATGGGTCTCCTCAAGCATAAATGTGTCGTTTTTTCTCCATCGGGACGGACGGACACACTGACCACTGAGCAGCCTCCGTACTTGGTCACTGACAACATGACACTTTATTTCTATGACAACTTTGTTTATGGAGATGATACCAACAAAGTAGGTATGATGACATCTGAAATTCTCATCTTTACAGGTTTATAGAAGCACTTTATAATCTTTCAGATGTTGTTGTTTTGTTTGTTGGCTTGTTTTTTTCTGGAAGTAATGCAACATCTAAGTCAACAGCTCATTGGACAATACGCTAATGAAAGTTCACATCTCTGTCTGATAGAAAACGTTTATTTCATGCCAGGTCAGTCTGACGCCATGCTATGTGGGAACTCCTCAGATTCTGGGTATGTAAACACAACTGCAGCTCCTCCAGAAGTCTGTAACAGCTGTAATAGGATGTGATGATGTGTTCAGACGCTGTCCAAAGGGTTTCGCCTGCATAAAGACAGGGAGGAACCCAGAGCATGGATTTGCCAGCTTTGACACGTTCGGTTGGTCTCTGCTGGCTGTGGTCAGGATCGCAATGCAGGACCTTTCGGACGTCCTGCTGCAGCTGGTGAGGACCAAACTAATCCCAGTTGCGGAACCCGGTCTGGTCCGCTGAGCTTCTTTTTGTCATTATCTTCCTGTCTGACCCATACAACCGTCTTGTCATCACTCAGACATTGCAAGCAGCAGGGAAAGCCTATATGAGTGTGTTTGTGCTCATCTTCTTCCCTGGATGTTTCCTGGTGGTCAGCCTCTTTGTGGCAATGGTTGCCGTAGCGCTGGTGAAACAGGAAAAGGCTGCGGCTGCTGAGGCCAAAAAGACAGAGGAAGAGTTTAGCTGCATTGTGAAGGTGCTGAAGAAGAGAGAGGACAGTGAGGTGAGTTCCTCTCTTTCATCGGCTGTTTGTGCGTGAGCGGCTTCCTACCTTCTCCAGTTTCCCACCTGCTGTTGTTCCAGCTCAAGAATTACAAACTTAATGCTGGTAATAAGAAAAATGCTTAGTGCCATTGTTGATAAAGTGGCAAATCTTTCTAGAAGGTACAGGGTCCATTCTGGTTAATAGAAAAAATATAATTAATTACAGCATGACAATATGTTTACTTGCTTGATTGCTGGAAAAACCAATAAGTTGAGGAAAATTCTGCCCTAATTTGGAAAAGTGTAGAAATGAAAGGTTCCACTTCCCTGTTTGGCAAAACAGTAGACAAGAAAAGACTTGGTTTAAACGTAAATATGCTTTATAGAAACATTTGCCTTTGATTCAGGTGTGCAATTTTTTTCTTGCAATTGCTCACCTCCAGTGGGCCATGTGTGTCATTTGCTGTTGATATGAAAAAAAAAAATGTCTTAATTCAATGCTAAAATAAATTGTGTCACAACAAACAATCCTCTGTATGAACACAGATGTGGTCCATTCACATATATTGAGTGAACATTTCCGCGGTCAACAGGTCAGTGGTGAGAAGGAGCTTCTGGAAGAACATGACTCACCACAGAAGAAGAAACCAGCAGCAAAGACTCTCCATCAGGAGAACGTCACTGTGGAAGGTAAATGACGGTTGCTTTGGATAAGCGCAGTGACCTTTCCGATGTAGGAGCTTATGTATTAAATGAACGGGCCTGAGTCTACAAACTCAAAGTTCTTGCAGGTCTTACCTTACTCTTTGTGCTTCAGATACTGAGGATGAGGTCCGGCCTTCCTGCTGCTCCTGCGCTGACAGAATCCTGCAGGGCGAATGCTGCATCTGCTCCCCGTGGCTCAAGCTGAAGCTCCGCCCCTTCGTCCTGAGTCCGCTCTTTGATCTGGGAATTATTGTTTGCATCATCGTCAACACTATCTTCATGGCCATGGAGCATCATGAAATGAGGCGGGAATTTGAAGAGAATCTGGCCAATTCGCGTGTCGTGAGTGACACAGATGAGATTTATTTGATATTTAGTCCAGTTTTGGAGCACATCAGTGTCACTTTTGCATAATTTTCAATTCACTCTATTTATATTGTTTTAGTTTCTTTTCTGTGACGTATTAGATTAGTTTGAGTTCTGCTTCCGGGCAATTTTAGTCCAACTTGATGAAAGTTTTAGTGTCATCACAGTTTCTGTTCAGTTTCATATTAATTTTAGTTCCGTTTCAGTCGATTTTTAGACAAAGTCACAGTTTCACACAAACGAAACTTCGCTTGTTTCTGTCAAGTTTCGTTTGTGCTTCTGGTCCAGGTTTATGCCCCTCTTTCGTTAGATTTGTTCACTTTGAACAAATGGGTTCAAAGTGACCTTTGACCTCTGACCTCCAGGTCTTCACTGCGATCTTCACAGCAGAACTTCTCCTCAAAGTTCTGGCTCTGGGCATTAAAGGCTACTTCAAGGTGAGAGAAGTGAAGAAAATTAAACCTTCTTGTTGAACGTCAACATCAATTCCCAGACCTCACTTGATGCTGAAATTTCTTTTATCTAACAGTATCAAGCTTTTTGGCCACTCAGAGCTGCCATGCATGTATATTTTTATTAATTCAACCCAATTATTCTTTTTTCTTATCACCAAACACTGACTGGTAGCTGGACAGCTGAATGGTAGAAGTTTTATTCTGAGTCTGGTCACAACCTGGACTTTACATGCGGTTTGGGATTTCTACGTGAGGTGTATGTATGGTGCTGTTGAATCTATTGCCATGGTTACAGGTGAGCTGGCACATCTTTGACTTCATCATCGTCATCCTCAGTCTGTTGGATCTTTGTCTGGCTGAGCTCGAGGGTCTGTCTGCGTTGTGCTTGGTGACACTGGTCAGTACGATGATGACATCACCGCCATCATTGGTGTTAAATAAATATGTTTTCCACCGCTGATCTTCTCTGACCTGTTACTGCGCTCTCTGTCCAGTTGCGACCGCTGAGATTGGGTCGTTGGTGGTCCGCCTTGGGCATGCTGATGAAGATTACCTGGTTTTCAGTGGGGAACCTCGGTGCGGTTCTGGTCTTCGTGGTCTTCATGTTTGCCGTGGTCGGCACACAGCTCTTTCAGCAGAGCTATGAGGATCATCACGATCCTCCCACTGCAACCTTCCCCGCTGGCACATGATGGACATTTCCCACTCCGTCCTGCTCGTCTTCCGAGTCCTCAGTGGCGAGTGGATTGAGTGCATGTGGGATTGCATGAAGATCTCCAACAAGGGTCTTTGTGTCGTCTACTACATGGCTGTTGTGCTTCGGAAACATCCTGGTGAGTCTCCTAACAAATCAGAGTACCAAGAATAATTAGCTGCACAAACAGATCAACGACAATGCCAGTGGTTCTTTTGCTGCTTGCTGGTTTCGTTTGCTCCCTGTCACATTTTGGATTGTGTCTGTGTTCCTGGTTTTGTTTCAGGTGGTGAATTTGTTTCTCTATCTGTTCATGAGCCCATCCTGTACTAATAAACCAGGCGCCGCAGCAGGACAAGGACCGAATAAACGTCATGCTGGATCCTGGATCCTGGAGCCTTTCAGGGCTCTAACAGGAAAAAGGGCCGATGCTAAAACCGATCAGAAAGGCGAGTTTTTTATTTTCCTCCAGGGTTCCTGATTGTTGTGGTGTCACAGTAAACTTTGGTTTTCTGAGGTTCGTGTTCAAGCACTGAGGATTATCTGCATAATTTCCCAACAGTCGAGTCAAAGAACAAAGACAGACAGGACTATCTGGCTTTAACACCCGTCAGCTTGGGCCAGCCGTCACTTAAACATCACAGTGGTGACTCAGTCAAAGACTCGAACGTGGTGGAGCTCAGCAGGGAACAACTTTGTCTCCTGGGAACAACTTTGAAATCCAAGTTGACACAAACAATGGAGAGAAGAAGCAGAACGTAAGTAAAACATTAAACTTGTGTAATGTTTTCCATATTGAAGCCTGTCTACAGATCATAGGATGAACATTTTAAAGATGCCTGCCTGACGCAGCTGGTTTTACAAGATGGTAAATGGACTGAACTTGTATAGCACTTTTCCAGTCATTATGACCACTCAAAGCACTTTACACACACATTTATACACCAATACTCAGGAAACAATCCGATAAAGTCCGTGAAGCAGTCGGACCGCAGCAGAATTTCCTTTCCAAATCCAAACGGACCCATTTAGGCACTGGTGAAATGCTCGACCCGTCCTCTTGTGGCAATTTGGGGTTAAGCGTCTTGCCCAGTGGCACATCAACATGTGGCAGGAGGAAGCTGGAATCAAACCCACAACCTTCTGATCACAAGACGACTCCTAGAGCCACAGTCGCGCAAGAGAGGAGCTTGACACCGAACACCCTGGCCCTCATTCTACTATCAGAAACTCTTAAACCTGCATCCAAAGAATGAGGAACTCTAGGGACAAGATTTTAACCGTCAGCTCCCTAATGGAGAATTTTAATTCATATCTGACTTATAGCCAAAGGAGAGGAACTGAAAGTGGAGAAACATGGTTGCAAATAACAGTAGGTTGTAAACATTTATCAAGTTTGTTGGGAGAAGCGATGGTTATAAAGCCTGAAAGGAGCTGGGGGGAAAGGACATGTGGCGATGCTTCTTTGTGTCCCTCAGATGCATCAGACTGTCACAGAAGCAGATTTTCAGTTCTGTAACAGCTTCATGCATGAGTCTCTTTGACTTTCTTTGCATAATTGCTCTCCTCAGTCTGTCATGGTCGACCCCACCGGACACTGAAGCATCGCGCCTCAAAACAATACGTCCATGTACAGGATTGTCCATTTGTTCTATATATTGTTTAGCACACTGAACATTTTGTCTTTAATGAATTACTTTAACATCAATGTGGGAATCTGTGTGGGTTTCTACAGGATGTCGATGTGCAGAAGCTTCAGGACAACAAAAATCAGACAGAAAACTCCCCTGGAAATTGCTGCTGTGCAAGTATGTCCACTCGTGGGACTGTGCAGAAATCAGACATTTTAAGTAGAAATGTATCTTTAATCATGCAGTTTAATCTTCTTCATTCCTTAATAGGATAAACTTAAACGTTACCTGTTTCTGTGAAGTGATCGGCACGGCATGTGCGGATCAGGTGATCGATAGTTTTGCGTTTCAATTTGTTACAGTTGCTGTCCGATCCGGGATATAGACACATCCACAGGAGCAGGGAGGGGGTGGAATAAGTTCAGGAAGGCATGTCTCCTCATCGTACAACACAGATTGTTTGAAATCTTCATCATCTTCATCATCCTGCTGAGCAGCGCTGCTTTGGTAAGTATAAGCACAACACGTCCTGTTATAATCAGATCATATTGGCTTGTTCCATCAGTTTTTAATAAATTGTTAAAATCTCTAAAAACATTTTCCCACATTGTCATAGCGTGGTATTTGTGTTTAGAATGTTGTGGATTAATTAACTCTAATTTAAACAAAATGTGAAAAAAGTGAAGGACTGAATACTCAGCAGAGAAAGTGAGAAGGTGAAGTAGAACAACATTACAATACAATTATCCCAGGATCAGAGCAAAGGTGTCATTTCCTCAGCTGTGATTCAGCCTCTGACTGCCAGAAGATTTTTAAATGTTTTTCATCCTATTTATCTTCACATTTTTCTACAGTTCTGCTCATCAATGCTGATGTTGAAATGAAATGTGCTGAAATGACGACATGACCACAAGTCTGTTTGCATTCAGGCGTTAGAAGACACAATGCTGTTCCACCATCCAGTCCTGCAGATGGTTCTGGACAAAGCAGACCAGGTGTTCACCTTCCTGTTCCTGATGGAAATGCTTCTCAAGTGGACTGCTTTTGGATTCAAGAAATACTTCAGCAGCTTTTGGTGCTGGCTCGACTTTCTCATCTTAGACGTAAGAGCGTAATCAGTAACACGTGTTTATTCTGGCTCTGGTGGCTGCAGCTGTGCTGATACGAACACCAGCGTGTAGACGGACAAATCATCCCACTAATAGAAACCTAAACTGCTGCTTCCTGCTCACATGTACCATGATGTCATCAGCAGTGTGTTTGTCCTCCAGGTGTCTCTGTTCAGCTCGGGTTGTGTCATGCTGGGATACTCCGCTCCATACCTGAGGACCTTGAGGACGGTGAGGACCTTGAAAGGTCTCGCTTGAAACGTCTCGCTTCAAAGGCACGAGGGTAAGACAGACCTCTGAACAAAGACAGGTTGCCAAGGACAGACAGACCAACAAAGAGGTGACATTTAGACAATTGGTTATTGGAGAGGGATGGATAGATTTATTTTTCAAACAGAATAGTACGACAACTGGACAGACTGAAAAGAGGGACAGACAAACACCGGAGGCAGATCTGATCAGATAGACAGAAGAATCTGATGGACAGACAAGTTTGCAAGGCAGATTAAGGGTTAGAGACAGAAGTCTGCAACCTGTGGCTCCGGAGCCACAACTGGACCTTTGGACGTTCCCCAATGGCTCTCAAGACATTTGACTAACAGTGATAAGAAAAAAACAACTAAAGTTTTAAAACTAGATATAGTAACAAATGTAGCTATTTTTTATTTTTTTTAATGAGATAATTACATTTAACTTCCACAACAGAATGAGATTAAAAGCACCAATGGTTTTTATCTAGCTCTGTTTTTCTGATACTATGTGCATATGTCAACATCCCATTTAAGAAAATGTAGCCATCCTCTTTTCAAAAAGGTTTTATGATTTTCCTTATATTAAAACCTAAAAATATGAATAAAATGGTTGCTCTTTAAAATTACAACAGGTTTCCTCTATATTTTAATTAAGAAATATATATAAGATATATTTTTCTCTAAAGGTCAGGTAATATTTGTAGTTCAAAATCTGTTTTATTTAGCTGTATGGAGGACAAAAGTGGTGAAGAGCGGTTGGATTGTAAAGGCTGCAGACCCCAATGATTAAATGAACAGACTGGGGAGACAGATGGACGCAAACACCTGAAGACAAGTCAGCTGGACATATAGACAGGTTACACAGTTGGATAGAGAAGACACAGGACAATAGGCAGGTAATATTTCCAGACATAAGAACTCTCAAGTGACCAGTAGCCTTCTTGAAAGAGAGCAGCTGTGATTGGTCTGAGCACCAGCTGGCTCCTCGTCTTTTCTCCGTGCAGGTGGTGCTTCGGGTCATGGCGGCCACTGCGCCCTCCGTGTGCAACTCTCTGCTGGTCGTTCTGTTTGTCTGGCTGATCTTCGGCATCCTGGGAGTGAACTTGTTTGCAGGAAAGTTCGCTTACTGTTCCAACCACACAGACGGCATAATCTTTGATGTGAACAGGACGCAGTGTTATGAGCTCGATGACAGCAGCCCCACAGATGTCCACTGGAAGTCCGCTGAGTTTAACTTTGACCATCTGGAGATGGGTTTACTTTCGCTGCTGATCGTGGTCAGTTGATTCAACCTGCAGCTTTACCTATAAATGTGTTCATGTTTTTCTAATGCAGACCTGTGCTTCAATGCAGGCCACATCAGCAGACTGGAAAGAAATCATGTATGCCGCTGTGGACTCCACAGAGGTCAGTGCACCACGAGGTAGCGCTGTTGTGTCGAGACAAACTCCACTGTCTGCTGCCATGCAGATAGTGGACAGTGCTGTAAGGCACTGGCCCATGCCAAGCTAAAATTATGCAAAAAGTACCTTCAACATACCCTTACCATCTAATGCAACGTAGATCATATTCAATACTTTCTAAAAGTTGCATGTAACCTTTATAAAAATATGATTTTAAAACTGTCAGCATGTTTGACAGTTTGCTCTGAGACAGATGAGTGGCGAAAGGATTGAGCTCCTTCTCCTCCCTGAGCTATTATTGCTGTCTGAAGAAAGACAACTAGTCACAGGCAGGAGAAGGGTCTTGGCGATGTCAATCATCCTCATGAACACGCTGCTAAATGTGTGTTCTGGAAGGTAACGTTCCAGAACGTATCCCCCAAGCATTCATGGTGTAGCAGAGAGAAAGGGGCAGCATTTGGACAGCGAGTACGCCAGGGTGATTGACAGCGGTAAGACCCTCCTCCTGGCTCTGATTAGTTATTTATTTCTGGACTTCTCACTGAGAGAGAAGGCAGAGGAAATCAACTGTTTTCAGATTTTCTGTCTTCAATGACACTGTCAGGACATGGTAATGGTTTTAACAATATATATTAAAAAAAAGCAACTTTTTTTAAAAATAAAAGTTACAGCTGAAATCCTATTTTAATCGGTTACATTTTTAAAAATCTAAAAAATGTAATCTAAAAAAACTTCTGCTATGGTTCATGTTGTAAATGCTGTGGAAAAAAAGGAGAAAAAAAACATTTTTATGATATTAAAACAGCTTCCACAGCACATATGGTTAAATTGAAAAATTACAAGGGTTTTACTGCTGGAAGTGGTCTTACTAAATGTCCCATTAATGATACCAGTAACTGTAATGGGAATTGTTTGCTACTGGTCTGTGCTTGTTTGCAGGTGCACATTCAGCCCGTATATGAGTCCAGACCGGTCATGTACCTGTACTTTGTCCTTTTCATCATCTTTGGCTGCTTCTTCAGCGCCAACCTCTTCATCAGGTTCTTTGTCAACGCTCTCCATCAGCTGAGCAACAAGATAAGTTTTATTACAGTGGTTGCCACGGCTACCTGGTTTCTGTCAGTTAATTCGTCTTCCCCGTGTTTCTGCACGCTGGTGGTATACATGTTTTCATGACGGAGGAGCAGCTGAAGTTTCATAGCACCGTCAGAAAGATGTTCCCCAAGTCACCTGAGAAAGCTGCTCTGCGCCCGACGGTGAGGTCACTCGGTGTTCAGGTCACAGTCCAGGCTGGAGCAGACTCTAAAATCTGCAGGGTCAGGGAAGACTTGACCTGACTTGACACCTATTCCTTCGTTGGGACGCGTATTTTTCACACGGTCAACTTTGGGACAATTGGGGACAGCATGATCAGTATGATTCAGTCCGTCCTCTACCTGGTCCCTTCTGGTGTGGAATAGCACAAAACATTCTCCACCTACAGTCGTCCCCTGTTGGTACTGGGCCAACCTATTGGGGGGCGTCGTCTTCCTCTGCTCCTATGTCCTGCTGCACCTCCTGCTGGTGGTCCACCTCTTCATTGCTGTCATCCTGGAGAGTTTCAACAGCAGGGGAGCTGAGGACGGCGTTCTTCTGCAGATGTTTTACAACACCTGGAGGAAGTCTGATCCTGAAGCCTCACAGGTCATACAGTACAGGTGAGTCTCTCCGTGATGCAGCCTGGACCTAAATAAACCCTGTCAGTCTCTGTTGGTGGTGATTGAACTCTGTTGTCTTCCATAGTGAGCTGTCAGACTTTTGCGATGCGCTCCAGGATCCGCTGAGGATTCCTAAACCAAACGACATCCGGCTGATCAACATGGATCTGCCTCTGCTCCCGGGAGACCAGATCTGCTGCCTGGATGTCCTGAAAGTACTCATGACTCAGGTGGCACAACTTAGTCCAACTCTTGATTATTATTATTATTATTATTATTATCACTATTATTATGATTACTGTTATTATTGCTGTTGTCGTCTTGTATGCAGACATTTGGTGAAGAGAGAGAAATGGACTCTCTCAAAGCCCAGCTGGAGAAGAAATTCACTGGCAACAATAGAACACAGGTTCTCTTTTATTTTATTTTATTTTTTAACTTAATGAGATTGTGCACTTTATATGTTGCGTGAGCGTTCACTATAAGACTTTTTAACATTTTCATCCTGTTAATCCACAAGTGGAAGCGGTCACAAGAATCACTTCCAGAACTTTGTCATGTGGGGAAAATAAAAAGCTTTTGTGTTTTTCTGACATATTTGATCATTTGGATGTTTAACATAGTAAGTTAACATCAGTGAAAAACTCTAAAGAAAAATAAAAACCTTTTGTTTTTTTTCTGTAAAATGTAATAAACACAAGATTTGTATTCTTCTTCAATTCACTTAAATTACATGCAGGTGCATCATATTAGAAGCTTATTATTAGTAAAGTAAAGTCAGTTTATTAGTGCAGCACATTGTCATCAACAAGGCAGATCAAAGCACTTTACACCACAAAAACATACAGTCACCAATTATGGGACATAAAATAAATATATTTTATAAAATGCAGTCATCAGAATCATCAAAATAGAGTTTCCCTTGATTAGTAACTCGATGGGTTTTTAGGATTTAAAGGAACAACACTGGAGCATCTTACTCAGCATTTTGAATCAGGTGTGCAGTGATTGAACCTAAGAGATTTAGTTTGGAGCTACTGACTGTAGAAGTGAGAGATAACACCATGGTTAGATCCAAATAGCTGTTTGAGGCCTTTAGAATGAAGATGGTAGGAAACATTTCAAAAGAATTAGAAATCAGTCGTTTCGTTGTGGGAAATAGTCCACAAATGACGACATTCAACCAGAAAGAGACAACACAGTTTTAACTTTCACGAGAGGTAACCTTTGTTCTCTAAGGAAAACGTGAAGGCCAGGCTGAAGTCCAGGAAAAATTAAATCCTGTCTTTAGGATAAACTCTAAAACTGAATTATATAGGAATCATATTATATGCCATGCTTAGCACCAAATGTAGCGTTCCAGGAGAAGAACTTCATACAAACTGTGAAGTATGGAGGTGGAAGTGTCATGGATTGGGTATTGTTTTCTGTAACAGGACCTGTCCAGCTCAACATCACAAAATCCACCATGAATGCCACCTTGCAGATGTTCAGAGTTCTGCTGTGAAAAACTCATCACAGGTTTCGGGGGAGTTAGGTGTAAATAAAACATCATAAAGCTGGTTGACATAGGTGGTGTTTCCAAGACTCACAGGGATGACCCCTTCTGTGCCGCAGGTGTCTCATGAGCCAATCAGCAGCACCCTGCAGAGGAAACAGGAAGAGGTGGCAGCAGCAGTGATCCAGAGAGCGTTCCGGAAGCACCGGGCACAGAATGGAGCTCCAGACCAGCCTGAGGACAAAACCATAGGCGGGTCGGTGTCTTCCCAATGAGCGCTTGACAACTTCTCTTGTCCGAGAAATGTTTGGAGAGAAACTTTCCAAGTGGGACGATCGTCCTCTGTGGTGTTGTCTCCCTGATCCAGTCTCTGTTAATGCAGTTTTTGGGAATGTGTGACATTTTCCACCGCTCCATCTGGGTTTACTTTGATTCGCTCACACCATGCGTCCCTCACAACAGGAAGTGAAAATACTTCTCATGTAATCTGATGTTGTTCTAACACATTATGGGCCCAAAAGTGGCCCTTTGTCAGTGACTAACAGACTAACTCGCGTCTGATGATCAGCTGATCTGAGCACAAACCAGCAGAACCTCTGGAGGCAGAGTTCAAAAGCAAGAGCTGGAGTTAAACACATTAAGCTTTATTTTCACCTGATCATTACAAAAAATACATATTTTCCAAATTACTAGGATTTTTACAACATTATGCTTCTGTTTAGTTTATAAAAACAGAAAGTAATAAACATGAATATCAAACCATTGTTTTATTTTGTCTTTTTTAATAACCTTTATCTTTCTGCGGGTGACCTTATGGGGCCAAAGAGAGAATCTGGAGTCATTGCATCATGTCTACTGTTGATCTCAAGGACGCCCTATTAAGTTTATCGATTTATTAACGTTGCAGCATTCCTTTCTTCTGAGCAAGCATGTGGCGACAGTAGAGAGGAACAACTACTTTTCCACAAGAGGAAACCAAGCTGAGTAGATGCTGAGAAGACATAGCAACCTGCCAGGAGAAAGAAAGGAAAGTTTTGCGCCTCGTCTTAAGGGTAGACAGGACGTCATGGTGTCTGTCCTCATGGACAAAAACTGGAAGCTGGTGAGATTGAAAATATCCAAACATTTTCTGCTTTTGGAGTTGGGACACCCTCATTTGTTTCCTCGCTGTTCCCTGGTCTTCCTATATATTCACTCACCTGTTTTCCATCCAGTAATCACCGTCCTCTGTTTTTGTTCCTTCCTGTTTTTTCACTTGGCTGTCATTTCCTCATTCCTGTCATGTACATCGCTCTCCGTCCTGCCAGCTCGACCCCGTCGGGTTGTCTCTCGTAAAACATTTTGGAGAAAATTGACCTGCTGCCTTCCTTCGTTTGAGTCAACACCGCAGACATGACAGAACCAACCACACTTCTCTTTATCAACATAAAGAGATTTGACTTTGAGCTTTGGTTGGAAAAACAGATCTGAGGCTGTCAGCAGGCTTTAAAATAAGAATGGCTTTTTATTTGGTGACTTTAATAGTAGGAGTCCATGATGCGCCTCATGCTCATAAACCTCATGTTGCTCCAGCCCATGTTCATGAAGTTCCTGTACTCTCCAGGCCTCATGTACATCATCCTGCCTCTGTAGTGGGGCTGCTCGTACATCAGCCAGTGTCCGTCCATCACGTGACACGACATGCAGTTGGACATGCGGTAGCGGTCCATGATGTTGTCGCAGTCGTCCATCATCTCGTACATCTGGCCTCCGAAGTTCTCCCTCTCATAGATCCTCATCCTGTAGGAGCCGCGGTACTAGAAGATACCGATAATCAATAGTCAGTTAATCTCTGTACAGTGTGGCACCTAATCCTAAGTTGCCTACCAGTCGTGTAAATGTGTGTGCGTGGAATATAACGGTAAAATTGTGGCTGTAGTGGCGAGTAAAGAATTATATAAACAATATATATAATATATAAATTCAATTCATTTACTATTTACCATAGCTGTAGTATGATTGGTTACCATGGAGATAATTTGTGCTGTTTTCTCACTTATTTCCATGGTGGTCATGTATTTTGTAATGCAACTGGTTTCTGTAGAGGCCATTGGAGCAATACTGGGATTGATCAGCCTGGCGATTATGTGATTATAATCCATTTGGTTGACACTGGAACGATACAGTGGAACGATACAGTGTTGTAATCTTACTGGTAGCAGTGGTGAATATGTGAGCTGACTGGTTACCAGAGGTGTATGCATCCCCATGTTGTTCTACTTTTTGTTGGTTCTCAAGTTTTATTTTGTAGTCATGTATGTCAGTGGTCCCCAACCTTTTTATCACCGCGGACCGGGTCAAGGCTTGGTCATTGTACTGCGGCCCGGTGGAAGGGGTAGGGGAGGGTGAACCGTCAGACAGGCTTCTGCATGTCCCCGCTAATGCCTAGCTTACATGGCACAGTTTTAAATTTTTTTTTTTTGCCCCGATTTTCCGCTTACGACAATCTGAGAATGTTCTGAGTCAGCATAATTGCTGAGTCACTAGCAGCTGAGTTTGTAAAGCAACCTAGGCTAGCTAGTTAATGTTGGTAGGTCTGTGTGCCTTTTAAGAACAGGTTCATTAGAATAGTCTAATTTAGTTAATAAATGTAAGGAACTTTTGCTTTACTTGTTATTTAACTTGTATTTCACTCAGACAGCTACCAAACCACCAAAAGAGATTTCAAGTCTGTCTGAATGCAGCTTTGATTGTAATCTTCAAATCTTTTCAATAAAGAAGACAAAAACAAAAAACTTGACACTGTGTCCTGACTGACACCGACTGTATGTCAGCGTACAGCGATTCAGTTCCTTCACTGCAGGTTGTGCGGTGATGTAAAATGCAGTTACCATGGGGATCATGCGGCAGGACCTGATGCAGTCGCTCATTCCCATCATGCTCATGTAGTCGGCGTATTCTCCCCTTCTCATGAAGTACTGGTTGCCCATGTAGTTGGTGCGGTCGTAGACCATGAAGCAGCCTCTCTCCACCCTGCAGGAGTGACACCTGCTCAGGTAGGAGGACATGTCAGCGCAGTCGCCGCTGCAGTCATAGGAACGCCCCTGGAAGTTCCTGTCCTCGTAGAAGACGGCCTAAGAAGAAAGAAGTTGAACAAAGGAAGAAAAGATGTGGCTTTTTTTAATACTTCGAGAACTTGCTGAGGTTGTCAACACAGATACTGCTGGTTTGCTCTGAACATCTCGAGCTGTATTCATCTCATTTGTACTTTTGAAACAAACTAATGACACAAATCTGGCTTTATGCTCAATCATGTTTCTTAGTACAGAGACAGCAATTTCTTCCTTCTGCTCTGTCATATAGGAAACATTTATAGAGGACATTTAATATAATTTCCCACTAATTAAAATAAATTTATGACTCTGAACTTCCCTGTTGGCATTTTGTGTTTGGCGTTGAAACTTGAAACACCTGCGGGGACTTACCCTGCTCATCGTGTTCATGTTTGTGGTGGACATGTTGGCGTGGAGCTGGAGGAGGCTCAGTGCAATCGTACCTGTGTGACTTCACAACCTTTATACACCTGAGCGACGTCGATTGCTTTGTGCGTCAGAGTGCAGACTCAGCGTGTGGTTGTGTGTCCCTCACAAAGCCTCTTTGAGGGGCTTAACAATGGCGGTGGGAGGCCTTCATCCACACCAGCGGTACGCTCTGTGGCAAAACAGCTCACCTGTTTTCTACCTTTAAGTGGACACTGAGAAAATTACAGAAAGAAGGTGAAGCTGTGACGGTCACTTTCCACTGAGCACACAGACAGCAGAAATAATAAAGACCAGAAACACTGACAGCCTCTAAAGCACCGACATAATCTAATTTTGTGCAGAAACAACAAACTCAGACACTGGAAACATCAACAGCAGCTTTATTGTAACCACTACTGTATTCTCTGAGCAGGAGAGTAAAAATCATGAAGATATTTGAATAATATTTGAAAGATATTTGGAGGATTCTTTTTTCTTTTATTTATTTTGATACCCAGACAACTTCTGGTTCTGACCTTCAGAGGGCCTTCTTAACTTCGACAAGGGGCTCCGTTCTGTCTTCCAGATCTTTTCTACAGCTCCACCTCCAGAGGGGCTCCCTCACAACATCCACAATTTCCAGCAGAGTTTTCTTTAGGACCTCCAAACACCTCCTTAGAAATCTCCTGTACGATATCCAGTAGAAACTCCTTTATGACCTGCAGAGGGGGCTTTATTATGACATTCAGGGAAATCCTTCTTGCCTTCAAGAGACCTGCTTTTCAACCTATTTAAGGGGCTCCTTCAAGGCATCTCAAAGCTTTACATTCTCCAGAAGTGGAGTCCCTTACAAAGTTGGGAGTATAAAATGCTTTTATGACACCCTGGAGCCTCTTCTTGTCTTCAATAGAGCTTCTTTTTGGTCTCCAGAGAGAACTTGCTCCTTTACACCATCCGGAGATTTGCCTTTCAGGAGTTCAAGACGAATTTCTCCTGTCAGATCCACGTCTTCAGAGCACCTAAATCTGAAACATAACGTGTCACTGTGTCTTTTCTCTGAACACCCTGGCTCAAACACACGCGTGTGTTAAATATATCTATTACTGTAATTTTGGGCGGAGAGCCGGGGCTGACAATAGGTAACCCGAGGGATCCATTGGACCTAAAGTGCTGTTCCTGAAACCCCTCCCCCAGCCACTACTCTGTACAATCTTACTCTTGCAACGTCATCAGAGAGGTTGGATAATTTAGTAAGTTTTATTCTGCACGTTCCTCCCAGTGATTTTTCTCTCCATCTCTGACAGCTTCAGCCTCGGGCAACAAGTATCTCAGGTGTGCCGTTACCTGCCCAGGTGTGCTCATTCGTTTGGATGGCAGCTCAAGCAGGTAGGCCCGCTTTCTCTCCCTGTAGCACACCGAATGTCTTTGATGGAGCTGAAGTTCATGTTGTTATAATTCAGACTAAAGGAAAAGAAAACTGGACTAATTCTGTCAGATGGGTGCAGTTAATCCCCTGGATCAGCCTTTTCTCTGAAACACTCAGTTTTAAAAAAATTAAATTTAGATATTTACAATTATTTTAAATGACTTCTGCTGAAGTAACAGAGTTTGTGCTGAATCGATTTTGCAGGTTTTATTCCGTGCAGCTTCTTTGCATCAGCAGAAAAAAAATAAACAATGTTCTTCTGAAAACCAACCAAAGAAATTTTACAAGAAACTAATTTCATGACTTTGTGTGTTTGGCTAGAAGTGATGTTTTATTTTGAAATTTAAATGGAAAAAAAGCTGCGTAAAGGTCACTGTTAGGTAAATTTAACTCATCCATTGCCATGCTGACTTCTCCATAAATAATCCCAAAGAACTTGCGCATGTAATAACATGATGCACACGGAGTACTGGGGTTCAACACGCTGTCAGACACGCTGAAGATAAATCAGTGTTTGCTTTGAGCTTCGGTTTGGTTTCAGGATGCCAGAAAGGAAGATAAAAATATTTAAAAATGTTTTGTTTTTCAACAGAAGACGAACATGTCAGGAATTAAAGTCGCAGTGAAGTTTGAATTGCTGAAATCTGAAAGCATTAAGAATGAAGTTAAATTAAACGCTGCCTCGTCATGGTGTTACATTTCCTTTTACAGTTTTCAGTTGTCCTCTTTTAATTGGTTAAACACATTTTAAATGGTTTCTCATGTCGTTATTTTAAAATCGTGGGAGATGCATTGGTTTAAATGCATCTTGTTACCCCAGTTTTCAAATTAAACTGGCAGATTTTTTAAGCATTTGTGTGTAATTTTTACATTTGCATCCAACAGCTGCAGTGAAACATCTAAATATATTTCACAGAGTTGGTATTAATGACTTTATACCAACTCTAATGTCCTTTTTTCCGCTCTGCACCACCTATCGCACAAAGACGATGCAAATCTCAGTGAAGTTTCACCTGAATTAATCGTTTTCTCTCTAACACCTGGAGAAACGGCAGGATAATTTCTTCGTGCAGCTTTTGAAATCTTCATCTCTTTGGTTTTCAGCCCCCACTCCTTGAAAACTGCGTATAAAAACACAGACATGACTTGACAACGTCTGAGAGCTGAAACACTAGTGGCATGAAAAGAAACAGGACCTTATCTCTGATGTTCTATCTTGTTTTAAAGCAGCCACACGACTCGTCCTCCGTCTCTGATCTCCAGCAGATCTTCTCGTTCTGTTTCATGACTATCAAAGTGATTTATTCCTCTGCGCTGCAGCCAACACTTTGCATCGTAACAGAAACCTCAAAAATGAACCTAAATGCAGCGCTGTTACTTATGAAATCGCACGTGCTTATTACTGTACCTAAGACCCACTTTCTGCTCTACAGCTTTTACGAAATAACTGCACATTCCTCATTAAATCCATCTGCAGATTCCTGAGAGCTGAAAGAAAAAACCATGTTTCATTTACTTTTAGTTTCAGAGGATTCCTCGGGCTAATATCTAAAGAGTAAAATTAGACCTGAGCTGTCTGTCAGAGTAAAGTCCCAATTATCTGCAGAGACATGTTCCCTCAACTCTGTAGATGTTTCTTTTTTTTTTGTTTGATTTCCTTCTATTTCTTATTGTCCCTAAGCCAAGTTTTTAGCTTTTTTTTTTTTTTTTTTTGCTTTAATATTGATCATGCGTGAAAGTTTGTAGTTGGAAAAGCTGACTTTGCTGAAATTTAAATAAGTCAGATTTAATATCAACAACAGACTCAGACTTGCTTGTCTGATTGTGATGATCAAATGCTTAACTCTCGATCTGTCTGAGTTTTGTGATTTTCTCATTGCAAAAGGTTGCGATTCGGTTATCACTCTTGTCAAAACCCATCTATTTTTACATAAATTAGGTAACCTTTGAAAATGTAAGTTTAAAAACTTTCCAGTTTGGGTTGCTCCCATCAGTTCTCTTTCCGGTTGCTTTGGTCATATCTTTCTTGAACGTGATCCGCTTTTTGAATTCAGCGTATTTTCTCTTCCCTTTATTCTTTCTTTCAGTAATCATAAAGTTAATGACGTCATTAGAAAAACAACCAATTGGACTTTGCTGTCCAGGAATGAGCCTTTCAGACTTGCTGCTTCTGATGGAATCAGAGCTGTTTGTCACTGCAGATCAACATTTTTATCTCTGTAGAGAACAAAATAAACGTCCTGGTTGGTCAGACCTGCAGTGTTTTCAGATCCAGCAGGTATTTGTTGTGTTGTTCATCAGGGGTCCAGAGGACTGTGGATGCACATGGTAAGATAATCTTGGAGTAACTTTTTCATGGAAGTGCAGCAACAGTGGGTGGGGTCCCGACCCAAGAACAGGGCCTGAAAGCTGAGTGTGTGAAAGACGAATGACTTCTTAACAGAGTAATTTTAAGAAATGACATTCATTCATATGTCCATCACCTAAATCCATACTGTCCTGAAAGGTTGCTGGGGTGTTTACACCTCGGACAGGTCACAAGTGCACCACTGTTAACAGATTACTTTCAAATTGTAATTAAAACAAATCTAAAAATTAATCCTCTTGATATTAAAGAGACCAGTTCAAATAAAAATGTCCAATTTAAAAACCTGGTGCTTAAATATTCCGAACAATCAGGTTGTTGTAGATTCTTATTAACTTTTCCTATTTTTTAATATAAAGGTCCAGAGTGTAGTTGAGTCAGACCTTAAATCTGCTGTGTAATGATTAAAGAGTTGAGATTTTAGTTCTGATCTGCTGATGGCGCCAACAAGAACATTACAGTAACTGAGGATAGATTTACGGCAGACTGCAGCGAAAAGATCCACATACTGGGAGATGCTGGTTCTACTGGTGCGTTGTCCTCCATTTCCAGTGAATCTGTTGTGTGTAGGGGTGTGTGGGGTGTGTGTGTGTGTGTGTGTGTGTGTGTGTGTGTGTGTTGCTGCAGCATTTGAGCAGGAAATGCAGTACAGTTCAGTCAGTTTTTGAAGAGGCCCAAACATTCCAGTTAAAGTTCATCAGTCCCTTCAGGGCGCACGGTTCACTGCTGGATAAACACGTTTCTATCATCCAGAGTCCTGCAGCTGGGTTCCAGCTCTCAGAACGTTTCTCCCATCAAACCACAAGAACCGAGTTCAGCTTCAGACGAAGAATAAACATGTTTCATTATTAGGAGTGGCTGAACCACATCGTGTTGTGGTCTGTGGGTTATCAGCACTTATCTCTTGGCTGGGTTCAGATGCTGTACGGTTTCTGCAAAGCTTCAGTTCAGGGTTGCGTATTGCTCTGTACTTTTATTTACTTATTTTTTAAGGTTTTTATTGGCTCTAGTGGCTTTTATTTGATCGTTAATTGACAGGAAAGTGGCTAATGAGAGAAGGAGAAGACATGCGGCAAAGATCGCCAGGCGGGGATTCGAACCTGCAATGGCTGCATCGAGGGCCAAAGCCTCCATATATGGGTTTGCTTAACCCCTGCAGCACCACAGCACACCCAATTGCTCAGTACTTTTATTTTACTTGGCTGTTGCACTAGTTCTCACCTTTCTGGGGCTTTGAATTGAAATAAGCTGCACTGCCTCAGAGTTTGTACTCTAAAGTTTAGATAATAGTTGATATTAGATAAGGTAGAAACTATAGACGTCAAACACGTTTACATTTACACCTCACAAAAACGTTCACCAAGTCTTCCTCAGGACCTTAAAAACTGATACAGACCCACATGTAGTGGACTAGTTAAAGCACAAAGTGAGCCTCAGGTTTTTATTGTGTTGTTGACTTTTGGTTGATTAAAAAATCAAGTGCATTTAAACGTTTAATAGGCATACAACAATAAACAGTCGGCGGTTTAAAGATGCTGTGCTTACTGACGATGTTGCAATCATGGAAATGAAAATGTTTCCTGTCAAACGGTGTTTACAGAGAGACTCACTGGGTCTTAACCTGCTTCCTGTGGTTTGCGACCAGTTTATAAGGCAGAATGTCATCTGTGCAAATATCACTGTAAGCATTTCTAGACTTGGAAGTCAAATGAAATATTAAAGATTTAAACTTTCTCAACATTTTACTTTAATGTGAGACTGGAGTCAAAAATTGCAAATTTTGCAAATGCTTAATTCGTATGTTGACTTTACCTTTCCAAACTGCACAGTTTGCCTGTCACAATAACAAATTTTACTGGAAGATAAATTGTCCTAGAAGTTATTGTGATGAACAAATATTGCCATTTTGAGGCCATTTTTAAGTAATGTAATGGTAATGACATAATAATGTGAGAATACACTCTCAAAGATGAGTAACTTTAAATTCTAATAAACATGCAACACTGGAACTGGAAGATGTTGTAAATTTCCAAACAAAGAGACAGAACAACAGAAGCAACAAATTAATTCATTAATTATGAAATCTCTGTAAACAAAATGCGCCACAAAAAAAAACTAAAGACTTTGTCATCCCATTTTTGGTAGAAAGAAAAACTCGATAAATCATTCAAGTGGAAATGAATGATTGTTTTAATTTATTATAGCGATTCATTCATTGATTTATTGCAACAGGCCTAAAAGTTTGTTTCTTGTTTGTTCAGTGAGATTTTATTCAGCTCAGGTTGCTGACATTAAATGATAAAATTATGACTTTAGTTACTGTAGTTGTTGGGGTTCTGTGTGTCGTCCAAGCTTTTACATTTCTTCCCAGAGGGATTTTGTCTAATTGTTTAATCCATTGTGAAGTTGCATGCAGTCCTGGTTTCAGCTACATGTTGAGATAAAGCTACTTTTTCTCCACCAACAGAATAGGAACCATCTGCAGTCCACCAGAAACTAGAATCCACCAGATGTCTCAGCATGATCCTCGTCTTTATTTTTGGTGAGTTTGACTCATCACATCCCTGACTGAAGAAATGTTCTTAATGTCTCTGCATTGAGGAGGATCTAAGCTCAAATTAAGCTCCAATGGCATCAATTAAACTGTGGGAGTTTGGGAAGGCTGTCTACTTGAAGCCATTGACTTCACTCTGAACTTCTCCCTCCTGCTGAGTTCCTCCAATAAAGGTAGAGAAAATTACCCAGAAGGACAGGAATCCAGAATCTCAAACAGGATGCTTCAGAACATTTAGAGAACCGAACAGCAGAAACCAACGCAAAACGAGACAGAAGATCTGTTCAGGCTGGTACTGGGGATATCTGGAGTCGGAAACACTCCTAGTCTTTTGGAAGATGTTCTCATCCAAAACAAGAAACAAGACAGCAGGCTCTGTCTTGAAACAATGGATTCACTCACTGTGGCTCATCTCTCTCTGCAGTTTGTCTCCCAGCGGTAAAACCCCAGGATTTCCAGGACCAGTGCCCTGGCGGCGCCTGTCACCCCCAGCTTGGTGACCTGATGGTGGGTCGGGGAGCGCAGCTCTCAGCCTCGTCCACCTGCGGTGTGGATGGACCCCAGAACTACTGCATCGTTGGATACCTGGAGGTTAGAGACAGCCCTCACATTCACACCGTCAGCCGTTTCAGACAATAAAGATGTTTTCATTGACTAAAGCCCAAGCCATTTCTGTGGGTTAACCTGTGCTAACATTTGTTTATGCTGAGGTAATAATGTGTGACGATTTGTGGGACTGTACAGGTTCGGTGGATTTCAATAAGCTGCTGCTGAACTCATTTTCTTCCTCCCCTCATTCTCTGACTTTCATACCGAAACAAGTCTTGATTTGTCACTTTACGTCCTGACACTCTTCAGCCTGAGGAACTTTTCCAACTCCTCTCGCCATTAATGCATTTTTCTTTCTCCTCTTCTGTCGTGGCTTAGGTGGGAAATACTTAGTGCTGTAAAAAAGATACAGACCAACAACTCCAGCCTCCAGGCTCATCCACAAATCAGACACCCGTCTTCATGTTGCTCTTAATGTTGTGGGCTTGTTAGACACAAACCCTAACCTTGGGTTCAATGACTAATTTAAAATTAATATTGATTCATCAGGGGGAGAAGAAATGCTTCACATGTGACTCCCGACTGCCGTTTAGTCCCCAAGGCAACCCTCAGAGCCATCATATCGAGAACGTCATCACGACGTTTGACTCCGACAGACGACTGAAGTGGTGGCAGTCTGAGAACGGTGAGCCGGAAGCCGTCCTATCACAGCACATCGTTATTAATGACAGAATAATAAAACATAAAAGGCTCAGCTGTTGGTTGCTTGCAGGAGTTCATCAGGTCAGCATCCAGTTGGACCTGGAGACTGTCTTCCAGTTCAGCCACCTGGTCCTCACCTTCAAGGTAAATGGCTAAAGACACTCATTTAAAATGTTCTTCTCCTGCCAGGTTGTCGAGTCAGACGATTTTTAAAATGTGCTTTCACACATCGGAGACACCTGAACGAACAGTTCCTGTAGGTTGGGTTTCCTACTTCCCATTGACTATCATATTAAAATCCACCAACTTAATTCACCATAACATTTGTCCACAGCTGTGATATACCTATTAGTTAATAGTAAAATTAAAATATCCTTGAGATGATTAGATTTCAAATCACGTTGGCAAGACAACTCAAACACTGAAGATGAAAAAATGTTCTGCTAAGAGCTAGAACACAGGTGTCAAACTCCAGTCCTGGAGGACCACTGCCCTGCAACTTTTAAATGTGCCTCTACTGCACCACACCTGAATACAATAATTAGGTCATTAGCAGGGCTCTGGAGATCTTATCAACATAAGAAGGAGGTAATTAAGCCATTTCATTCCAGTGTCTTGTACCGGTGGCACATCTAAAACCTGCAGGACAGCGGCCCTTGGGAACTGGAGTTCAACACCCCTGAGCTAGAAGGTGATGTACTCTGAAGAGCGAGAGACAAGTCTTTTCGTTCAGATTAGTGTTGCCCTGCTGGATTATCAACAAAATGGACATCTGGAGCAACATAAGGAGAATAAAAGACCGCAGAGGTGTGACGATGGGTGGGACCCAGCGCTGCTGAGATTTGAGCTGTCGGCCTTATTGCTAACCTCTGACGCTGCTCCACTGACTCTGATGCTGAACGTAGATCTAGGTAACTCAGTTTGAAATCTGGAGGTTAATTCTTACAAAGAACAGGGCCTGAACAAGAACAAGCTTGGTTACCCTTTATCCTCTGGTCTGACAATGTGATGTTCTTCTGAAGAACATCGAAGACGTCGGACTTAAAGATGAACGGGGTTCAGTCACTGCATTGGCCCCATGGTCTGATTTGTTTGACAGGATGTGAATGTCTGTCTGTCTTGCTGCAGAGCTTCAGGCCTGCAGCCATGCTGGTGGAGCGTTCGAAGGATTTTGGACGAAGCTGGAAGGTTTTTCGCTTCTTTGCAGACGATTGTTCCCTTCATTTCCCTTCAGTTCCTGCAGAACCTGCCAGCTTCCTTGACGATGTTGTCTGTGACAGCAGATACTCTGGACCAGAACCATCCACAGGTGGAGAGGTAGGTACCACATCTGAACACACCTCCACCAACCTATTTGCTCCGTTCATGGAATTTAAAAAAACCATTCAGGTACAAACTTGTAATGTGGGAAGAAACGTCGCTGCTTGGACAAGCATATTTTTAATTTGCCACTATTGTTTTTGGTTTTGAATTGTGACATGAACTCTTGTCTTTTCAATGGTCCAAACCTTGAATATGAGGGGAGAATATTAGTTCTTCATCCCTCTCAACCCAAGGCAAAGCAAGGTAGTTTAATTTTTATCACATATTTTCAGCAAGCAGCCATTTCAAAGTTTATTGCAGGACGAGAAGGAAAATAAATCAAGGAAAAACATCACACTGCAGTGGCAAGATAAGGTTTAAAGCAATGACAAGTTGAAAAACAGACTTCAGTTTATAATGTTTTAGTTTAACTAATTAAAAGTAGCTCTAAACAAGTAGGCTTTTAGCTTTGAATATTTTTAATGCCAACTCTGTGACTCTAAACTCTGTGGACATTTTTATCTGAGACCACCCTGTTTGAAATCTCGCAATGATGAGGTATCTGATCGGTTTCTAGGTGTCATCTTGGTCTCATGATGTCACAATATGAACAACGTGGTAATAAAGATTGTTTTACACCAAACAGATATTTTTTTTGTTAATTCAGGAATCAAGCACTTCTTATGAATTTGGCCACTAAGAGAACTGCAAGATGTGCAAAACCTATTGAAACATTGAACAATTTGGACATTCAAACTTTTAGAAAAGTTCACATTAAATGTAAAGTTTATTGTGTATTTTAGGTTCAGCCTGAAATTTCACTCGAAAGCCAAATATCCAGAATTTTTTGTGAGCACTAAATATTGTGGAACATATGACATAATACAGGAAAAATAAGTCTGATTTAATATCAGAGAGTACAAACTGTGTGTTTCTTACAGAGTGTGTGTAAATAACTGAGGAAAGGATATAAGTTTAGATAAATCTGGTATGTTTGTCCACCAGGTGGTGCTAAAAGCTCTGGATCCTGTCTTTGAAATAGATGACCCATATGCTCCAAACATTCAGGGTGAGACAATGGAAAAGGTTTTTTTCTTTTCTTCCCCCAAACAGTCCTCACCAAAACACATATTGTAATTTTTTAAATCTAACTTTTTATACATTCGCTTATGCGTGTCTTAATTATCCTCAGAGCTGATCACCTTGACGAACATCCGTGTGAACTTCACTCGTCTCTTCACGCTTGGCGACACGCTGCTGGCTCGCAGACGCAGAAACCCTCAGGAGAAATATTACTATTCGCTTTACAGCATGGTGGTTCAGGGAAGCTGCTTCTGCAACGGACACGCCAGCCGCTGTGTCCCTGTGGACGGAGGACGTGGGGACGTCTTCACTCAGTCTGGCATGGTGCACACTGAAACTCCACAGCTGCTTTGACATTAAATTTATCTTCAGTTTAAATTATTTTGCTGCTCAGTGACTCCCTGACGGCTGCTGCAGCGCCACCAATCAGACAAATTTGTATTCATGTCAATGAATACAAATTCATTGACATGAATGAATGTCAATGAATAGTTAATATAGTTACATTGATTTCAGACTATTAACCTGTCTTACCCATCTGAGGTCTTAAAAACATGTCAGAGCAGATCTTATTCATAGATCTGCATGTCAGGAGATTCAGACATCTCCTGACATGCAAGCAAAGCAATGCAACTAAATTCAATTCAGAAAGATTTTATCTGTCCCTATAGGGAGCAATTTCAAATACCCTGCAAGTGGCTCAAACATGAGTACAATCACTTATAAACACAATAATTAAAATGCTTCAAAAAGCAGAGGATGAAAACCAAGAACAAGAGACAAGGATCACTTTTTCTGCTAATCCCTCTACAAAGAAATCCAGATTGGTGTTTAGTAAAAGTGCTGCGTTGTTCCAGAAAGTTGGATTGCAACCATTCCTAAATTTTGTGGAAGTGAAAGTTAATTTAGAAAAGGCACTGTAAGAAGTTTGCTGTAAAGAAGAACAATATGACTTTCTTTGATAACCGCTTGTGTAAAAGAGGAGTAAATTCTTTGTGTTTGGAGGGAAATCACAGTAACATAATTGGCTTTGGAGAAAATCAACACTTCCTTTTCAGTGCTGAATTCATCAGGTCTGGGTCGCTGGCTTGACTCTTACAGTCCAGCTTAAATGAGGAGTTTAGAAGGAAAACAGATCCCATGTCTGTTTCTGTTTTTCCCACGGGTTCTGCAGGTAAGGAGGCTTTTTCTTCCTCCAGGTTCACGGTCGATGTGTCTGTCAGCACAACACAGCTGGGGAGAACTGTGAGAGATGTCAGCCGTTTCACAATGACGCCCCCTGGAAGCCTGGAGGAGAAACTACACCCAACATCTGCAGGAGTAATTTTTATTAATTTCCTTTTTGTTTCCGCACAAATGAATCAGCTATCATTTTGTTTCAGATTAAATACACATAGACTGTGCATCTAAACTTTCACATTTATGATGCTTGAGCCATTGGGTCGTTTTGACTTGTTTCAGGTTTCACCTCCATGTTGGTGACATTGTTTGTCTCTCTTTCAGGGTGTAACTGTCACGGTCACTCAGACTCGTGTCACTTTGATGCTGCTCGCTTTGAAGAGACTGGAGGTGCAAGTGGCGGCGTGTGTGACGACTGCCGCCATGACAGGTCGGGGCCTCAGTGCGAGCGCTGTCGACCTTTCCTGTATCAGGACCCGCAGAGGGCGCTAGAGGACCCCCAGGCCTGCATACGTATGCTTCATCATGTGCAATTTATTCATAGTCGCTGCTTTTACAGTGCAGCATCAAACCGGGTGATGCTGGTGGGAGTGATGGTTTGGATGTTTCACTTCAGTGCAAATAAAAGCTGCTGTTTCAGCTTTTTAAAATATTGGTAATGGTTAAGGCTTGCGCTTTCTGGTTCTTCTGTGTAAGTGGGCCTCCAGGGATTAGTGCAAAGTTGATACGTTCCCCTGCTTCCTCTCTTCTGGATCAAATCAATGACTCATCCATTTGAATAAAGAATATTGGAGGAGGGAGGCATCTAAAGCAGGATGCCCAAATTCAGTCCCTGAAAGCTGCTCTCCTGCATCTGTTTCCCAACACACCTGAACAAAATGGCTGAACTCCCACATCGGCATTCAGTCATTGAACTCTACAGACGCCTGGTACTGTGACCTTCAATACCAGGTATATCGGAGAAGGGATGCATGGAATTGGACAGCTCTGATCTAGATTTGAGATGATGACCAATGATCAGCATCGTCAGATTTTTACTTTTGCGTTAATTTGACCTTCTTCCAAACAAATCCTAATGTCTCCTGATTGTAGCATTTTAGTTCTAACACCTCTGCGATTGAAATTGGTGCTTCGTAACTGAGTCAAACTCAGTTTGACTCAAACGAAGTCTCTGGTTTGAGTCCTGATTCTCAGATGTCTCACAGGTCAGAGATCACTGATGTTTCTGTAGCTTGTAGCAGCTGATTGTCATGATTGTCAGGACGTTTGCTGATTCTGAGCATCATGGAGTGACGTTCTTGTTGCAGCTTGTGACTGCGACCCCGCCGGCTCCCACAGCGGCGGTTTGTGTGATGCTTCCAGCGGTCGGTGTTTCTGTAAGGAAAACGTGGAGGGTCAACGCTGTGATCGCTGCAAACATGGCTTCTTCGATTTGAGATCGGACAACCCGGCTGGGTGTGAAGGTACCAGAACACCTGTTTTTACATTCATTCAAATCTCTTTATTCATATTCTATCAATTAAGAATAATAATTTAAAAGGTATGACCAAGAGATCAGATTTATTGGCATAAATATTTAATAAGATGAATATAATCATAGAAGCAGACTCCAATTCTTCAGCTACATTTTAGTTTGATACTGGAAAGAAAACAATTCAGTCAAATTAATTTGAAAATGTTGTGTCGCGTCATTGACTTCACAGCAATCCCTCAGGCTGATTGAGGATGTGATAACAGTAGAAAGGAGCAACTCAGTTAAACGGGAAGAAACAGAACCAAGTTCACCATGAGTACCACTCTGCCAGGATCATTTGGGAATTTGAGATGAAGAAGCAAACAAACAAAAACACTTAAGCGCTGATCCACAAGTACTTTCTATGTTAGAGAAGAAAATACAGAGTCAATGACAGCAGTAGCTCCTTCAGTGGCCTCATCTAGGAGAAAAAAGCAGCCATTTGTAAAGTCTATGGGTTGAAAAACAAAATATTATTAATACTTCAGTGGTTTTGTACAGGAGAGAGACTGGATTAAACATAAAAAGATGAGGCAAAGTCTGTAGAAAGGGAAGATCAATTTGTTGGCAGCAATATCTCTGCAGATGAGCCCCCTGTAGGCAAGTAACAGCTTAAAAACCCCTGCCAGATGTAACTTTCAAGACCAAGTTAATAGTAGCAATAACTGTATTATGATGCATGACTGGAGAGTGGTAGGAGAAAGTAGCACAGTCAAGAAAAGTCGTCATTTTGTCCTCCAGTTGCCTGGGTCTTTAGCAGCAGAATCAGAGATAGCTGATGATAACCTAAGCTGGTCTAATTATAAACTTTGTCAAAAAAAAGAATGTCAACAGCACCTAATGCAAAGCGGCATTATCCCCCCAACCCACCTCCAACCCCTCATTGGAAAAGCGGTGCGCCCAGGACGCCAAGCAGGCTAGGACCGCCTCTGCTGGGAGCCGGTTCTTAAAATTGTCAATAAATTTCTTTAATCTCTCCAGGATTGCAGTTTCCAAACCACACGTTGTTTGTAACATGCTGTAACATGTCGATGTGCCTTAGGTTGCATACTAATCTGTGTGTCATGTGGTCAGTATTGCTAGATGAGTGTGATATAATTTATCTTAGCATGTGGGAGTATTGTCAGAGTTTCATTGATATGAGGTCAGGTTACAGCATAGATGCTCATATAGTTGATTTGCAACTATTTTTTAACCTTTTAAGATAACAGGTAGACCAGATGAGACAACATCTTGCTCTTTGTGTTATTTCTGTGCAGCTTTGATCTGACTTTATGCTGTTGTCAGTCTGTAGGTGCCACGGTTTGGGAAGTGTTGGACCATGCGATCCGCTTACAGGGAGCTGTAAATGTGAGCCAATGGCCACCGGGCCGCTGTGTGATCATTGTGTGGTAGGTTAAAGTTTATTAAACAGTGATCTGCAGAAACAGATCATTGGTTTTATGTCACATTTTGAGGTTTAATGGTTTTGTTTCCAGGCAGGTTTCTGGGGTTTGGGAAACTCCGTGTTCAAATGTTCACCCTGTGACTGTGATGTTGGCGGATCTAGCAGCAACATGTAGGAGTTTTCTTTTTTTACTTTTGACTCTCTATGCTCAAGTGATTTAATGCTTTAATAAAATGTAATCCAGTCACTGGTTGTCATCTGAATATCTACAAGTCGTTAAGAAATCCAGGCAAACTTTAACAAGATGTGACTCACTCTGAAGGAATTAAATCTACTCTCAAAGAATATAAAATGTAAGGTTTGTGAATGTACTCAGGTGTTCGCCAGAGGATGGACAGTGCTCCTGTTTACCCAACATGGTTGGCCGGCGCTGCTCTGACCCTGCACCTGGTTACTTCCTGCCTTCGCTCATCTACTTCCTGTATGAGGCGGAACTCGCTGCACAGCTGACAGGAGGGAGCTCCTCCCCTTCTGCTCCTGCTCCTCCTCCTGTTTTCCCCTCTTCCTCTCCTCTGGTGTGCATCATCACTGAATGGAAAGCTATCTGGTCCAGATAACCCATCAAGACCAGGGACTGATTTTTAGCATCTGGATCTGAATCCGAGCCAGATTCAGATCCAGATGCTAAAAATCCCAAACCAAACATTAAGTTATTTCTCACTCTTCGTGTTTTTAGGTGAATCCCGGCCTTTTGCCTTCATGTGAGCAGTATTACCGAAGTCAGGGCTACGACTTCCACCTCTCTGATGGAAAAGTGATTTTGATACGGAGGCCTCGTCATCTCACCCGTCGGAGGAGACGGGTACAGCTTTGGTTCATTTCCTGTTTGTCTCTGAAATAGAACTGAACGTGATTCTTTCATTGATTTCCCCTACTTTGTGTTGGTCCTGCAGCAGAATACCAGCCCTTTGAACCAGGGGTCCCTGCAGATCCTTGCCCACCAGGGCTCACCTGAACAGTCAGGAACTGGTTTGGGATTGGTCAGAGTGACAGAGGGGGCGGGGCTTAGATTCACTGTGGACAACCTGCCAACATCGATGGAGTACCAGCTGGTGATCCGCTATGAATCTGAGGTGAGGAGAACTTCAGGGTCTTGTTTATGAACTCCTAAAAATAGTCAGCTTTACAGATTTTATTTCTTTATGTTTATTTCGATATATGACACACAAAAAAAAAACATAGACATAACCCTGAACGATGTGAGCATCACAACAAAACATTGATCTTATAGCTTACATTTTGAAAATAGAAATGTAGCATTGTGTTGGAGTTTAAACATTAGCCATCTCCCTCTGCAGAGTGTGGCCAATTGGGTGGCGAGAGTGAACATCATCACGCTGTCGCCAGGTGATGGAGGCTGCAGAGAAGACCCTCCAACAGGAAGTCTGACACTGATCCTCCCCAGGAGCTCCAGGTGAGTCAGCTGAAGTAATTACATTTTTACTTTGGGATGACAAAAAGACAGAAGGATATGACTATTAAAGAATAATTTCACAGCAGTTGACCAAATTTCTTTTTTAATTTTAGTGGCCACACTTGGCTCAGACCAGTAGAAACCAGTTAAGTAAAACTTGTCTGGCAACACAGAGCAGGCAAAAGCAAATCTAATAGGAATACATGAGAAACGTGACATCATTAATGATGCATTGACAACTCGTCGAGAAAGTCATAAATGATCCAAAAACAACATCAGTTAAAGTTATAGTTCATGATTCAACAGTAAGAAGAAACTGGGCTAAAATAGGAGAGTTCCTGACCCAAACGAACACAAAGTCCCATCTAAGATTTACCAAAAAACATCTTAATAAACAAATATTCTGTGGACTCTGCTGACACTTGTATGTAGTGCGAACATGGCAGAAACTTTAGTATTGATTGCAGCACACAAATAAAAGTGACGTGAACGCTGCATTGCTTCTCAGCCTGTTATCTCATTTCCTCAGCGTCCACTAGGTGGCATACTTTCTAACGCAAGAGAGCTTTTATGAATGTAACATCAACCGTTTGCCATGATATTTTAACTACTGATATTTTTATGTTACACACTTGTTTTTTTCCAGATTAGGTATTCTGGATTCCCGGGTGTGTCTGAACGCCAGAGGTCGATACTATGTGGAGATTTTCTTTGACAGGCAGCAAAGGTCAGAGGACGCTCCTCTGCTGGTCGACTCGGTGAGAACGTCATGATCTAAAAACTCATTTCTGCACAACTAGAGGGAAGTATTTAAAGAGTTAAATCTGAGCATAACGTACCTCGGTAAATAAAGTGGTGTAGAAATATAAAAAACAATCAATATTTTTCAGTAACCGTAAACTAAAGCAATAAGAGCAATAAGCAATAAGATTTTTTTTTATTTCCTATAACCTTAAGGTTGTTAACTTTGGTTCCTGAAAAGTCTGAATGTTTTAAATAGAAGAAGAGTAGGAATCCTGTGAACCAGTCCTAATGAGACCAAAGTACCCTATATTGTCATTTTGTGATGCTTGGGTCATTGTTTTATTATTACCCAGATCATCTTAACCTCAAATGTAAAACAGAAAACGAGCCTGTTTCATTAAAATGAAGCTCAGTGCTGTTTTTTCTGTCAACTTTTACTATTATTATTATTTTATTTTTTAGATGGGACTGGTTCAGAGTTTCTATTCAGTCCAAGACTCCTGCTCCCAGAGTGACTATGACTCTTTCAGTCGCTTTCGCTGCGTCGGGTTGGACGTGTACCTCGGTTCTCAGGACTCACTTCCAAAAATCTGCGAAGGGCTGATCAAGAGTCTGTCGGCGCGCATCCACGGAGGAGCTGTGGGTGAGCCGTTTACTGCAAATCCCCAGGCAATTATAAACGCTCTCATAACATGAACATTAATCAGACCTCTACAGGAGATCCTTCCTGTCTACAGCCATCAGCCTTGACAATAACGCTTTAAGAATTAGTTACAGCAATATTAATTTTTAATTAGTTTTTTAATTGAAGGAAACATCCAATCAAACCGGACCAAGGTCCACCTCTTAGCACTACAGTCACAATTTATGCAAATGTATTTATGGGTTTTACTGGAAGTTCTGGATCCAGGTTTTGGTTGTGTCAAAGCCCAGGTGCATTATCACCATTCAGGTATTATCTGAATACTGTTCAGATAAAAAGCTTTATAATCTCAAATGAAAAACTCAACCTTGTGGTCTGTAGATTATCTTCATCTTCATAAACTACTGGTTATTTGTAGAAACAACTTCTTCTTATGCTGCTTGAATTTATTCACAATTAGATGATAAAATAAGGTTTCTTACAGACGATGAATATAAACTTAAAATGCCTAATTTACGAATTGGGTGTGTCCAAAGTTTTATGTGGTCAAATTTTAGCATTAACGTGTCTCTGGAGGCAGCTGTCGTCTGTTTCACAGTTTCACCTTTGATGTTGTGTGCTTCCTGGCTTCAGCCTGCAGGTGTAACGTCATTGGTTCTCTTGGATCGGGATGCAGTAGGCTGGGCGGGTCATGTGAATGTAAGCCCAGCGTGATCGGACGTTGCTGTGACGCTTGTGCACCTCTGACCTTTGGGTTTGGACCTGAAGGCTGTCAACGTAAGAAGAAAGTTCAGAATCAGTCAGAGCGCTGCTACAGGAACGCTTCGTCTTACAGCGAATCCTTCATGTTTTTGCAGGATGCAAGTGCGACCCTCAAGGCTCTCTGTCTGAGGCGTGTGATCCGAGCGGAGGTCAGTGTGCGTGTCGCCCCCAGGTATCGGGTCGACGCTGCGATCGATGCGAGTCTGGATTCTGGGGATTCCCGCTGTGTCAGCCTTGTGACTGTAACGGCCTGTCGAAAACCTGTGATGGACGGACCGGAGAGTGTGTGAACTGCAGGGAGCACAGCACCGGGCCGCACTGTGACAGGTTGGACTGAAGGTTCTGGATCCGATTACACAATGTTCTGCCTTTCCTTATTAAACTCGTTTCGTCAGCAATGTGAGATATTTTATCCCCTCAGGTAAGATCGCCTCACTTCCTGATGGTGTCATGTGGTTCTGACCCACCTGTGTGTGGCTGCTGTAGGTGTGTGGAGGGTTACTATGGTAACCCGGTCTCCAGGCAACCCTGTCAGCCCTGCCTGTGCCCTGATATCCTGAGCAGCGGACGGTTCTTTGCCTCTTCCTGTCGATACGACCCGCAGTCCGTCAGTGTGAGCTGCTCCTGCAGGGAGGGACACACAGGTAGGAGCCGTGTCTGCGGATCACCTGGTCTGCAGATGTGCATCCAGAGCTTAGTTCCTATTAGTTTGCTGTTTAAATCCAGGGAACCAGAAATAAACCTAGGAGCAGATATTTTTCTTGAACAGAAAAATTCACAGGAGTCCCCTCCCTGACTCCTGTGTTGTTCCCTTGTGCTTGAGTTTAACTCTTAAAGATGTTGAAGATTATATTAAATTTAAAGTTAAATTCTAATAACAACTCCCAGACCCCACGACGAAAAAGTAAATCATTTATTAAAGTTCACCTGATCGATCCTCTGACCTTCGACCTCTCAGGTGAACGATGTGACAGGTGCAGTCCGGGTTTCTACGGCGACCTGAGGTTGCCAGGTGCCGTCTGCAGGGCGTGCTCCTGCAACAACAACATCGACCCGGACGACAGCGACGCCTGCGACGGCACGACCGGAGAATGTCTCCGCTGCCTTCACTACACAACGGGTCCACAGTGCCAGTTCTGCAAACCTGGTTACTATGGCAATGCCCTGCAGCACAACTGTAAAGGTAAAGCGGCCAGTGAGGAATGTGTCACATGGTTACAACTGGTTCATAATGGTCACAGATGTGTCACATTTGTTCATTGATGTTTCCCAGAATGCTCCTGTGACCGCCGGGGGACCAAGGCGACTCTATGTCCCCTGGAGAGCCCCTGCTTCTGCAACAGGGAGACAGGACAGTGTCCCTGCAGGACGGGTGTGGTGGGAGATCTCTGTAATGAATGTGACGACGGGTTCTGGAACCTGGACAAAGCGTTGGGATGTCGGCCCTGCAGCTGCGACCCGTCTAACTCCGTCTCTAACATCTGTGATAAGGTGAGAGCATTTTCCTGAAATCTTGCTCAGGCTGAGAATGAAGAGGTCAGAGGTCATCCAGGGTCCAGATGATTGCTTGAAAAGTTAGCTGGCTGAAGCTGCGATGTGTCCAGGTGTCGGGACAGTGTCCCTGTCGTCCTGAGTTTGGAGGAAGATGGTGTGACGAATGTGGAGAAAACCATTTTGGGAATCCAGACCTGCAGTGCTTTTGTGAGTGAATTACTTAATTTGTCAGATCTCCTGATATTTTTAATAATTTTGGGTCAATGACTTTATTCTTAAACTCAACACACACACACACACATACATCCACATTTACAAAATCAAACAAATTTGGTATTAATCAACTGTGCTACAATAATTTTGACTGCACAAACCGGCACAAACATTTGACACCAGCATTGTTTAATTTGAAGTCATTAATCACTCAGGTGAAAAACCCTGCTTTCAGGATCCTGTCCAACACCAGAAAACAACAAACAAATGAATCAACAAAAACCTTTTCAAATTCAGAGTTCCTGGTCAAATATAAACCATGTTGATCCGTCAGATCATCCCAGCCGTGTTCACTCAGTGTGTCAATTATCAGAACCAAACAACTCCCTGGAAACCTGAGATTCACAGAAAGTGTTGGCCCCTTTAAAGCAGGACTCAAAGCCTTGCTGTTTACTGCAGCTTACCCAAAAAAACTGTTTTATTGCTGCAATTTTTGTAAGTTTTTCTATTTATTTGTTAATCTATTTGATCAATTTTAGGCCTGTTTTGCCTAATTTCATCACTTCTTGTTCTTAGCTTGTGACTGTAACCTTGAGGGAACGCGGCGCCCATCGTGTGACTCTGAAACTGGTGAGTGCATCTGCCGGACTGGCGTCACCGGTATCCTCTGTGACGAGTGCGCTCCAGGCTACAGCTCAGAGTTTCCTGTCTGTGAGAAATGCCATGAATGCACGGTTCTGTGGACCGAAAACGTTGTTGACGTCCAGCGAGCCGCGCAAAGGATGAGGACGCTCATCCCTCTCCATGGCAACACCCAGCATCCCACTCACAGTCAGTACTGGCAACGGATGATGGAGATGCACTCCAGACTGGACAGCGTTGGTAACATGACTGGTTTCTCTCTGCCGAAGCTGGAGAATGTAGAGAAACTCTACATGAAGCTTAGGTGAGATCCGTATTTTACATTTTGTTGTGTCAAAGATAATCTGGTTGTTAGAGACCAATGTTGTTTGCACAAACCAATGATTTTGAAGGACCTCTCTTTGCAGGAACCTGAAAGATGCTGTTGACACCAACATAATTCTGATCGACCCGTCTGTCCTCCTTAACAATGAAATCAATAACATTAACGTGGAGTTTCAGAAGATGCTCAAAAACCTGAAGGATAAACTCACCAAGGATCCAAACAAGAAAGAAACTCAGCCAGTGGAAGGTGAGACATGAAGATTGGCTTTATATCTACGCCAGTAACGAACTTTAGGTCAACTAAACAGAACACCTTTTTTCTGACTTGATATAAAATGCACTAATTTAAAGCAAAACCTTAAAATATATATTCTTAATTTTAATAAATAATCAACTCTGTTGTGATCCACTTTGCAGAGATGCTGCAGGAGATCCAGAAGCTTCATAAAAGCTTCATGTCAGACGAAAAACGGGTGAGAAACTCCATTAAAGCTGTGGAGGACTCCATGGACACCAGACTGGAGACCAAGCGCAAACTGAGCATGTGCAGCGGAGGAGGAGACCTGGCAACTCTGGAGAAGAAGGTCAAGGAGCTCAACACGCGCCAACTCAACCAAAAGGTGAAAAATATTCAGCAGAGAGCTGGCCGGGACTTTCCTGACATCAAAGTTCAATTAGCTGAACTTCCTCTCCTTGATGGAGTTTCCAACCGCGTCGACACATCTAACACCAACACGCCAATAGCTCTTCGAGTCACAGGCAAACGTTAGCGATTGGGTAAAATTTAAAACTTTAATAGAGAAAGCAATCATTTCTCCAAAGCCAAGGGTCCAGACCCTCTGTCAGAAACAAAGCATAAAAAAAGATGTTGGTTTTTACAAGGCTAACTTAGGGCTAATGATGAAACATCTCCTAAAAAAATATTTTTTTTAATCCTCTCAAATGTGTGACATCTTGCCTTGCAAAGCTGTTTCTCTGAACAGATCAGGGACTCAAGAGTGATGATTGAAACGTCAGTTCAATGTCCAGCTGCAAAGCTTTGGCAATCAGTATGTTACATCCACTACTGTGGCCTTGAAATGCTGTAGTTCTTATTTCCGTCAACTAACCAGAGAGCATTTGAACTAGTCACTGTCATTGTTTATCTAATGGAGAAACCCTGTGGTGCTCATCAGTGGTATTACACTCGAATAAAGAAATTGAGTGATCTTCTGTTTCCTCTGTGCAACTTGTCTTGGTCGGATTCAGGTCTGCGGGCGACCGGATCCGGAGTTCTGCTCTGGATGTCCGGAAGGTCAGATCTGTGATGGAGCTGTTCCTGATGCCCAGGAAGCTTCTGAGACGGCAGAGAAAGTAAAAGAGCAACTCATCAAATTCCCATCCAAACTGGACGAGTCAAAGAAAAAGGCAAGTTTACACTGGGAACACTGGGAGGGTTTCTCCACTGAGCTGGTTCCTGTGGGAATTTTGTAATAGAATGACTTTTATTTATGGCTCTGTATTAGAAAAAAAAATGAATGAAAAAGCATTTGATGCAGCTCAGTGCACATAACTTTATATTATTCCAGATATAAACACAGTGTTCTGAGAATATTTTATGGATTTTATCAGAAACTATGAATTTTATAAAATGTATGAATTTAGGTTGGTGCTGCAGATGTTGTTGAAATGACATTTGACAATAGACTTAATGCTTAATTCTAGATTTATATTGTTCTAGTTATAGTTTTAAGAATTTTTAAATCTGATTTCAATGTCATCCGCAGGCAAAATGCATTGTTGTAGCCAAATCTTTCAAGAATCAGTGTTGCTCTGCAAAATCCCAACTTGGTTGATTTCTGGGAAACTGGGCAGGAATGTTACCCTGGATGGAAGAACTTGCTGTGTTGGGCTTGGAACCCCTTTAAAACTGCCAATGGTTCAGGTTTTTATTGAGCAGTTTAAGATAGATCTACCCAGCAGAATTTTAATTGCTTGTTAGTCTCCATGAGTCAAACAGCCCGGTCCTCGTTAAAATAGCTACTTCCTCTGGAGCTGCAAAGACTTTCTGCCAAGACAAAAACAGTCTTAAGGTCCCCAGAGTTGATAGAAACCGTAAAAAACACTGACGGGAAGGCTTGAGCGCCAAACCAGAACTTTACCAAGTCTAGTTAAAAGCAACACTTTGAAAAATCTGTAGCAGGTAAACAGTTGATGTAGACTAGTTGGTGAGTCTTCTCTGAGGATTGTCCCATTTTAAGAAGTGTTTCTATTATTTTGACCATTTCAGATCAGTGACGTCCAGCAAGTGGCTCAGGACACCAAAGACCAGGCCCAAGACCTGCAGCGCCAGATTAGCAACACCACCGAATCAATGGAGAGAGAGAAAAACCAAAGCAGAGAGCTCCTCCAGAGAGTCAAACAATATCTGATGGGTTAGTGTTTACAGTCAGTTCTTTTAGGAGACCTTCAACACCAAATAATCCAACCTTTAAATGATCAGCTCTGCGCCTACCATCCTCTAAAAATGTACCAAAGTGATGCTTCTTACTATGGGAAACATCTCTGTCTATTTCCTTCCTGGCAGATGAAATGGTTCCTCCAGGTGACATTGAGAAAACGGCCAACGCTGTCCTGAGGATCCAGCTACCGCGATCAACTGCTGAGATCCAATCGATGATCAATGAGATCAATAATCTTTTGAACGGTGCCACCAAATTCCAAGAGGACCTCAAGAAGCTGCAGGATGAAGCCAAATCAGCTCAGGAGCTTCTGCAGAAAGCGGCAGAAGTCAAGTTGGTGTCTGAGAACAAAATTATTTAACACACAGCTCTGTTCAGAAACAATTTTTATTTATTTTTATTATTTTAACAGGGAGCAAACTGAAAACATCAACATCAAAGACATCCTCAGTGACATTATTGCTGCAGACACAGCTCAGAGCAACGCCAACGATGGCCTGGAGGTTGCAAATAGGGACAGAGACGACGCCAAAGACCGAATCCAAGAGGTGAGACTCACTTTCCAATTGTTTTACAGTAATCAGCCTGACTGGTACTGATGGTTTCTCTGCCATGTTTCAGGTGGAAAACAAACTGAACCGCATTGAGGATAAGTTGATGAACCAGCCTGTGGGTCTGCTGGGGGAGATTGAAGCTCTGAAAAATAAAACAGAGCAGAACAGAGAGATGGCAAAAGAGGCCAGAGAAACTGCTGAGTCAGCATTGACCAACGTTTCTAATGACACGGTAAAATCTGAAAACTGTTAGCAGCAGCAGCAGCAGCAGCAGCAGGAGCAGCTGCTGGTGGGTTTGACCAGATTTCTGAGACATTTTGTCTCCCAACAGGAGCTGCAAGAAGTTGAGGAGCAGTTTGAGCTTTTAAAGCAGAAGCACTTGAACAAAACACTGGAAGACGAAGCCGCAGATCGACTGCAGAAAATCCTGAAGGAGACCGAAGATATGCAGAGACAAATGGAGGACAGACTCCAACAGATAGAAGGTTGTAACCGTCAGACTAAGAGTTGTTGTAGGATTATTAATGTCCTGCACAGAATGATACAAATGATACACTGAACAGGTTGGACAACACGACAGTTTTACAGAAAAAGTAGAAGAAAAGAAAAGAAATCCTGAACACTGAAAGGAGCGCGAGACTGTCTCCACGTTTGCTCCAACGACGGTTATTTGTCCTGGGAAATAGCTTCAGTATTTTGGCTCTGATAAGTTTAAGAACAAAAATATAACATGACATATGCATCAGGTGAATAAAGAATACAGATTCTTATTCTACATTAAATGTGACAAAGTGACACTTATTTTAGCAGCTACTGGAAAAGAGGAAAAACTGCACTATCTGATGGACAAATATAAACATTCATAAGCGATGGTTAGTAGTCCAAAATGCACTCACTTGTTTCCCAAGTTGACACAACTTGGGAAACAAAATGAATTTTATTTCTGGAACATTTTTGTTCAGAAGGACAATCCTGAACGTTTTTTATGTAGTTTGGCCGTTTTAAGCTAATTTAAGGAACAGAGCTGGTTCTAAAAAATATATATACAAATGAACCTAATATCTGGCATGGCTACATGGTAGCACTGTTGCGTTGCAGCAGGAAGGTTGTGGGTTCAAATCCTGGCTTGTGGTCTTTCTGCAAGGAGCTTGCATGTTTTCCCTGTAAATGTGTGGATTCTCTCAAACTACACAGTCCAAAAACATGTCTGGTCTCTCCAAATCGCGTTGAACATGGTTGCTTATCCTGTGATGGACTGGTGACCTGGCCAGGTGAACCCTGACCTGTGGAGATCAGTACCAGGCCCCGGTGGACCGGATGTAAAATGTAGATTTACTTTTATTTGAAAAAACTTTAGATTGAATATATTTTCCAATCACAAGATCAAAATTAGATCTTTTTGTTCTCAGTTACCAAGGATTTTTCTTTTCTTTTTTTCTCCTGTCAGTTTTTGTTTGGTAAATGTTGATGATACATCAGCAGAGGAAACAACAATAACAGTTGTAATCAGACTGAAGCAGTTTATGTAATTTAGGAAAACGACTGAAATTCACTCTGGGCAGGACAGTGAGACGGTTCTTCCTCAAAAAACCTTTTTGTTCTGGCCCACATCCTAATTCCTGCATGTGAACGAGGGGGCCGAGAACAGGAAGCTGCTCCCTGCAGTCCGAATGACCCGGATGTTTTCTCTTTGGGTTCTGAATGTTTGAATGTGGTTTCCGCAAGATGTTTTTGACAGATCTGAGTTGATGTCTCCTGTGCATTCATCTCTGGCAGACGTGGAGCAGAAGATCCAGCTGCTGATCCAGAGGAAGAAGGAGAAAATAGTCGAGGTGGCCGATCTGCTGAAGACGGTGGAGTCACTTGAAAAGGAAATCGCCTCTAGAGCTGCATATGACGCCACATGCTCCTCATAAGTCCTGCAGGGTCCTGAAAATAAAGAAAAATGATGACTTAATTTTTTTATTATATCTGAAGTTAAAATTAATGCTCTTACATTTGGAATATTTGCTTTTTTATACTGGAAACTTTTAAAAAGATCAAACCTTACAACATGAAAATAAAAAATTATTATATTTGGATTGACTCTGAGGGATTTCTTTCAGATTTATCAAAATTCTCATCATTATACTGGTCTTCTCTAAACCCAGACCTCTCACCCTGAGTCAGATTATTCATTTTAGACTAATGTTCCTGTCCACTGTCACCACAAATTCAAGCATGTGGCTTGAATTTGAATGAATGTGTTTTATTCATTAAATAGTACAGGTTTGTAACATACCTTTTGTTTTGAATCAGAGAAATGAAAAGCTAATTTGAACCAAACTGAATTGAATAATGGTGCAGTCTTTCCTCTGCCTTTAAAAAGCATCAATTATTTGAGAAGTAAAGTGAATTTAACTAATTCTCATACATTAGTGTAACTATTTGTGGCAGGAATGGTTTTGAGTCCCAATCAGTTTGGGAAAAGTCATCAATACAGCTTCAGGAAAGATCAGTGACAAATCTTCTTTTATTCTAGTCTTGCCTCTTTTTTAAGTATTACATTCAGTGTCAAGTTGTATCATTGAAAAGAAATGCTTAGTGGCATGAAAGAAACTCTAAAACACAAGAAAAGACATTTTAATGTACTTTAGATAAAGTCTTTCCTGCATGAATGAAACATCTCTGGATGTCTGTTTAAAACTAATCGATTTATTCAGTTTCTATCCACCAGGGGGTGCTGATTTTCAGAGAAATTTGAGGAATGTTTCCTGCAGAAGCATCATCTGTGTCAGAATGACCCATTCCATAAATTTCGCTTTCATTTTCAATAAAGTTTTTAGAGTAAACTTTATTGAAAATGTAACTACAATTCAAATAAAGAAAATGAAACAAATCTGAATGTTTTAAAACTCCATCTGTGCATTTCCTTTGGACAGCAAAGTTGAATTGATCAGGAGACAAGAAAACACCAGACTACTCCTTTAAACACCAATGTAAATATGCCCTGTACATATTATCCTGCTCAATACATGTAATCCTAGATTGAGATGTTCCTAAATATGATAGAGTATGATGTGCATAGAGCACAAGACAAAAAATAAAACCAAGTCTGAGAACCATGGGGCTTGAAACAAGCAGCACAGGATTGGGGAACATTGATTTAAATGATGAAGTTGTGAAATGGGATAATTATTAAACTCCCAAAGTAAGAGAGAAACCTTCATGTTTTAATTTTGACAAATTTAAAAAGGAGAATTCTGCATTTCTCATTCTGATGATGGCAGTTTAGGATCTTGTTCTATTCTGGCTGATGATTGAAAAATTATACTTTTCTCCATCAGTGAATGCATCACCAATAAGAGCTAGCTAGAAAAACTCTCCCTACATCTGGAAGAGACACAATGTCAGCTTCACTGGAGTGTGAAAAATTTAATCAGAGGAAGCACAGATATGTAAGACGCTTCTTAATGAAACATTTTTTGTCTTTTGATTTATTCCGGCTGCGACAAAGTAAGAGAGAGCAAGACTTTAGCGAGACTTATTTGTAGGTCTGACACTGATTTACTTCCGAAGGATGACAGGAAATGAAAAGGCACTGATTCTTAAATGTCTTAAGTCAGAATTTTACGTGATCTAAAATCTGGTACAGAGTGAAGCCGAAACAGACTGAGCTTCAACCTGAACCCACATCGAAGCTACCACATCCTGAAGAGTGTAACATCTTGACTGTACACTGACATACAAGATACATCTGAATACATTGATCACAAGAATGACTGTAATTATTTTGATTTTGTAGTAATTTGCCAAAATATTTCTTTTTCCAGGGACGAATAATCAGACAAACGTTTGTGGATTTATTTATAATCAATAAATTGTTTTGGATTTAAATAAGTAGCAATGATGTTTTGATAAATGTCCCTTAGCATGTTGCAGGAAAATCACTTTTATTTTGCAGCAATCAACGAGCCCCTGTCATAAACCTGGATGGAAATTTGTTCCCTCTTCTTGGCAGGTTTTTTCACTGTGTTTGTGATTGACTTGGAAGTTCCTGGAAGTCAAACAAATTTATTCCATCTGAAAATGACAGCTTAGGTCAGAGGGCTGAAATTTGGGCATAAATGGGTCTTTCAACAACACAATCGTCCCAAACAGAGAAAACCCTCAAATCTAATAAAAATGTGTGGGTTAAGCTTAAATTTCAGGTCCACAATAAGAAGACAATGCATTTACTAACTCTGCAAAGAAGAATGGAAAACATCTAGTTATATTTTCCAAGATCACTTTATCTGAAAGCGTGTGCATAAGACAGACATCACACAGTCATAAACATGACATAACACCTGTTATGAACATGAAGAAGTCTTCATGAATGTTTAGGACTGCTGTCATGAAGTGTCATTCAGTAAATAATAGGGAAGCTGGTCATAGCCACCGATCTTATCTAGCTTGGCAAAGGTCTAAAATCAACCGCTGTCCTCTTTTGCTCTCCGGTGAGGAAGGTTTGACTGACAGACCGGCCCACCAAGTTATGTCTGCACATTTACAGTTAACAATAGTCAGCCCACTGTTGTCAACTCAACAACTTGCTTGCTATATTGAGCAACATTTCAGACCAAAGAAATTTGTATTGGCTAAAAACACAACATCTGAACCACAAAACTATCTTCACTGTACGTATTGTCAAGGATTGTTCGCAAAAAAAGTTCTCTGGAGGCACCTGATCATCTGCAAGTTTAAACCAAAGACACCAGGCAAAACACGTGGAGTAAAGACAGGGTTCTGGAAATTGTTCAACGCCATGAATCAAGATGAAGTTTACACTGCTGTAAAGTCTGACGAACTCATCACTGAATATGGGCAGCATCTTTACAACAGACTTGGATATGATGCTTTAAGACACGAGTATATTCGCCAAAAGATGAGAGAACTGGATAGATTGTTGATTAATTCAAAGAAAACAACCCCCATGAAGACAACTGAAGTTCTCAAATGTGGATCGCTGTCAGGTTACCATGCAACTTGATAGAGAATAAGCTGGATCATTTGACTTTTCGCGAGTAACACATGTAATTAGACACGCAACTTTAACTGTATTTATTTCCCTTCTATATTTAGTCAAGTTTGTGTTCCACACCGAGCTTTTTTTCTCGAATAAATTAGCTCACTTACTTCTCGTTGGCTCGTAGTTGGCTAGCTAACTTCTCGTTGGCAGTTAGCTAGCCAACGAGAGCGCCGGCCGTTAAAAAAGCTAAACGTTCCTGTTTTGTTGGGTTAAAATAAAGTGGCGTTACTGACTGTACTTTCTGTGACATAAAAACACCGAACTTGCAGAATTAATGTCACTAAAAGCTGTCAGGCCCCAAGAGTTACCCTGACAACAATTTAGTTGATGAAATTGAGAATAATCTTACAGACGCCCGTTTCAGCATCAACTTCATAAAATCAAGGACAGCAACGGAGACCATGGACAAACTGCAACACCGGGACAACAACGTGATTTCCGCTGAAAAATATTTAGTTAGAAAAATTGAATTACTTCAGAAACAACTTGACGATGTTAATTTAACTATAAAATCTAGACTTAACAGAGCAATGGAGGTCGTGCGCATATTTCAATAGCTGGACAACCAGGTAGAAGACTTAAAAAAGAAGGTGATGGAACTTAAAACATCACAAACTGAAAAACAAAAGGAGGTGATGGAAATTACGAAAGAGGCAGAAATGAAGGAAACACAGGATAAGAAACAAAAGGAGAACATTTTCTTAAAGAATGTCGCAACAGGCATTGGAACAGTCTTAGGGGCAGGTCTGATAATTGTGGGGGGAGCATGTTTATGGCGAGCTTTTGCTTAATGGACCTGAATACAGAGAAAAGGCATTTTTAAACCCTGCCTTAACCCCACACCAGGGGAGTTTGACAGTTCTTGTTTGCTAGGATCATGGTTTGGCTCGACCCAGAACCAGAGGGTCGAGCCAAACTCAATGCGGGCTTTGAGTGCACTAAACCTGGCAGGTTTAGGGTAAGGATTAGGGGTTAGGGTCCAGGGCAGTTTAACAGTTAGGAGGGTCAGTGGGAAACCGCTGGAACAGGGGCTCCAGGCAGCAGGAACGGCCAGGGTGTCCCCAGGGACAGGCCAATGCAGTTTGTTCCGTTCCCAAGGGCCTCCCGGCCGAGCTCAGGTACATGTGTACTTTGCAGTTGGTCAGTGGGGGACGCCCTGTTGATGGGGTGCCAGGCGGCTGGAACTGGATAGGGCAGGTCCAGGTACTCCCAGGGACCCGGCTGGGCCCTTGGAACAGTACCCTGGAGCTCCACAGCTGATATCCAGGAGCTATGCACGTTGAGATTGGTCTTGGGGTATGTCCTGTTCCTAGGGTGGCAGGGGGCTGGCACCAGGCAGGGTGGGTCCAGGCAGTTCGAGGACCTGTATTGCAGACTTCTGCCCAGGTCCCTCTTGAAAATGAGATCCAGATCTCAACGGGGTTTACCAGGTATAATAAAAGGAAAAAAATGGTATGTTGATAATTACAACATATAGAGTGATATGTTTTCATTCAAACTTGCTGAGTTTGCCCTTTGATCTACTGAGGCCGTGACATCAATTTGTGACATCACGCTTTTCTGTATTACATCACAACACTGCATTCTTGAACACAAGTTCATCACAAGACACGTTTAGTCAGTGAAGAGTTCAAACATCCCAGGATTGTGTTAAAACGGACAGACTACTCATAACGAAAATGAGTCAAAACTCATTCACGACGGAGATAAATAGACAATTAGATAACTTAAATGATTGCATAACGGAAGTAAGATTAATTTTGAAAGAACCAAGGATGATGTACCCTGACAATAATTTAGTTGATGAAATTGAAAATAATCTTACAGACGCCCGTTTCAGCATCAACTTTATAAAATCAAGGACAGCAATGGAGACCATGGACAAACTGCAAAACCGGGACAACAACATGATTTCCAATGAAAAATATCTGGTTAAAAAAATCGAATTACTTCAGAGACAACTTGAAGATGCCAATTTGACTATAAAATCAAGACTTAATAGAGCAACGGAGGTCGTGCGCATATTTCAACAGCTGGACAACCAGGTAGAAGATTTAAAGAAGGAGGTGATGGAAGTTAAAAAATCACAGACTGAGAAACAAAAGGAAGTGATGGAAATTACAAAAGAGGCAGAAATGAAGGAAACACAGGAAAAAAAACAAAAGGAGAAATTTTTCTTAAAGCATGTCGCAACAGGCATTGGAACAGCGTTGGGGGCAGGTCTGATGATTGTGGGGGGAGTATGTTTATGGCGAGCTTTTGCTTAAAGGACCTGAATGGAGCCACCATCTGAAGTGCACTTCAGATGGTGGCTCCAGAGAAAAGGCATTTTTAAACCCTGCCTTAACCCCACACCAGAGGAGTTTGACAGTTCTTGTTTGCTAGGATCATGGTTTGGCTCGACCCAGAACCAGGGGGTCGAGCCAAACTCAATGCGGGCTTTGAGTGCACTAAACCTGGCAGGTTTAGGGTAAGGATTAGGGGTTAGGGTCCAGGGCAGTTTAACAGTTAGGGGGGCAAACAGCAGACATGTTTGAAACTTTGGAGGCTGATGGTTGGTCTGTGGGCAACCGCTTGAACAGGGGTTCCAGGCAGCAGGAACCGGCAAGGCCGTCCCCAGGGACAGGCCAATGGAGTTGGTTCCGTTCCCAAGGGCCTCCCGGTGGAGCTCAGGTACATGTGTACTTTGCAGTTGGTCAGTGGGGGACGCCCTGTTGATGGGTTTCCAGGCAGCTGGAACTGGACTCGGTGTCTTCTGGGGGTCCCCAGGGACGGGCCAATGCCGTTGGTTCTGTGTAGAAGGGCCCCCTGGCTGAGCTCAGGTACATGTGTACTTTGAGCTTGGTCTTGGGGTACGCCCTGTTCCTTGGGTGGCAGGGAGCTGGTACCAGGCAAGGCGGGTCCAGGTACTCCCAGGGGCCCCGCTGGGCTCTTGGAACCGTACCCTGGAGCCCCACGGCTCATATCCATGAGCTATGTCGCTGTCGGAGGAGGCGGTGCTCAGGTTCGAGTACGGCATGAGCATCGCCCAGCCCAAGCAGTTCAGGGATTTTTTCAACGGGGCTCAGATCATCTTTGATACTTTCATCTCAGGAGGTCGGCCTGGGTTAAATTACTCCCACTAAGGCGAAGTGAAACGGGGCTGATTCAGCTGTTTGGTTTGCAGGTCAAGCCAAGTGGCTGCTCCAGTGTGGGATGGTGATCCTGCTGCCTCACGGCTACGACGGAGCCGGACCCGAACACTCGTCCTGCCGCATGGAGCGCTTCCTCCAGGTGCAGCTCTGTGTTCATTTTACGCTTTTAAACCCACTTTTTACACATTTGAAGTTGGATTTTATAAAATTGTGCTGAATCAAAATTAGCAGAATCACAGAAGTGTAATGGTGTTACTATTAAGTTATAGATCAATTAATCGCATGATAAATTAAAACAAGCTCAATAATTTCCATTTCCATTTGTAGTTTCTCTTTCTACAAAAACTGGACCACTGAAGTCTTCAGTCTGGTGCTTTGGTCCCTTTTTTAAAGATAATTTTCCTCACAGAGACTTCATAATTTATTTTATGTGTGGTTTATTTTGTTTTGTTTTATTTTGGATAGAATTAGAATGTAATGTTACCATTACTGTTATTTGACTTGAAAATGGTTTCAAAACAACAAGGTCAGGTCTAGCTACTATGTGCTAACTGCTGCTGCGTTTTTAGTTGAGCATTCAACAAAAATAGATCACTGAGGGTCTGCAATTCAAACAGTAAATAAATTCAACAGCTTTGGACCAGCTGCAGCAAATGAACAGTGCAGCTCGTTCATTTGAACGAGCTGCACACAGGTCGTTCATTTGCTGCAGCTGGTCCAAAGCTGTTGAATTTATTTACTGTTTGAATTGCAGACCCTCAGTGATCTATTTTTGTTGAATGCTCAACTAAAAACGCAGCAGCAGTTAGCACATAGTAGCTAGACCTGACCTCGTTCATTTGAACGAGCTGCACACAGGTCAAAACCACTTTGACCTATGGTTTTCCAGGTCATTAGAACAAAGAGCTCTGACTGGGTAATATGCTTGTAAAAAGTGACAGAAATAAGAAGTCGGAGCCAGAAGCAGCTGGCTGACAACATGATCAACGTGTTTGTCAAATTTTAAACTGTAAACATAATTCCCTAGTTCCTCACGACAGGTCTGCATTAATCACCACAACAGGAAAATTGGTAGCACTTTATTTGACGGGGTGTACACAAGACTAACATAATACTGCCATAAAGTGACATAACACCTGTTATGAAAATGAAGGAGTCTTCATGAATGTTCGTGACTGTTGGAATGAAGTGTCATTTGGTTAAAAAAAATAACACCTTTGATGCTCAGTTGACACTTTTATTGGACTTTAATGCAAGTTTTAGTACAACTTTGCAATAAAAGTGTCATTATTTTCTAGGGGTGCACCGATTGCAGTTTTCTGGCCCATCACCGATAACCGATCTTTTAAAAAGCTGGACCTGTTGATTTCGATTTTAGCCAATACAAATTTCTTTGGTCTGAAATGTTGCTCAATATAGCAAGCAAGTTGTTGAGTTGACAACAGTGGGCTGACTATTGTTAACTGTAAATGTGCAGACATAACTTGGTGGGCCGGTCTGTCAGTCAAACCTTCCTCACCGGAGAGCAAAAGAGGACAGCGGTTGATTTTAGACCTTTGCCAAGCTAGATAAGATCGGTGGCTATGACCAGCTTCCCTATTATTTACTGAATGACACTTCATGACAGCAGTCCTAAACATTCATGAAGACTTCTTTATGTTCATAACAGGTGTTATGTCATGTTTATGACTGTGTGATGTCTGTCTTATGCACATGCTTTCAGATAAAGTGATCTTGGAAAAAATAACTAAATGTTTTCCATTCTTCTTTGCAGAATTAGTAAATGCATTGTCTTCTTATTGTGGACCTGAAATTTAAGCTTAACCCACACATTTTTATTAGATTTGAGGGTTTTCTCTGTTTGGGACGATTGTGTTGTTGAAAGACCCATTTATGCCCAAATTTCAGCCCTCTGACCTAAGCTGTCATTTTCAGATGGAATAAATTTGTTTGACTTCCAGGAACTTCCAAGTCAATCACAAACACAGTGAAAAAGCCTGCTAAAGAGGGAACAGACTGTGTTTTACAAATAATTGTTACAACGGGGTTTAACAACATATTTTTCTAACATGTGATCATATAATTATTTTTGATTGATAATACATCTTAAAATGAATTAAATACAATTTGGTCTTTCTTTTATAAATGAAACGAATCAGAAAAATAAATATGAACAGCAGTCAAAATGAACTATTAAACTACTTAACAGCACAGAAAACAAAGCTGGCCACGCCAGGTCTTCATAGAAACAAGGAATAAACAAACTGACAGACTGGCAAAAACAACAGACAAACCTAACAGACAAACATAACAGACAAACTGACAAACTTAACTGAAAAAAACTGTCAAACATAACTGACAACATAAATCACTGACATTCAATGCAACATAATTACCTGCAATGAGTGGTCAACAGCACAAACAGCGCAGTGAGCCTCCCTACTGGTCCACTAGTTACTCTCTGTACTGTGAGCAAATGTCTTCAAACATTTCCTATTGCAAGGGGAACACATTATTTCGGTGGCTAAAATATTTGCCCACCCCCCCATAACTCTGGCAAATATGGAGCAAATGCTACCAAAATCACAGGATGTGTTGTTGATGAAGAGAGGAATAAACACAGTTAAAGACTTGCAGGTACATTTATTTATTCCCTTTTTATGGCGGGGGAATGGATTATTTCAGGCAGCTGAAATATCCATTCTCTCCTCTCCTCACCCTATAACTTTGGGGAATAAAGAGCAACTGTTTCCTAATTCTCAAAAATTAGGAAATGTGTGATAGCAAGTAGTATAATAGAAATGTCCTTAATCCAGTCATCTGTCAGATTTTACATTAGAACAGCATTTACCAGAAAGTAAAGTCAGTAAGTCTTCATTTTTGTGCTCTGCTATCAGCAGCTTCCATCCTCTTATATCAGCAATGAACTATTAATACACACTACGTGTTGGAAAACTGTGTTTGGTGACTGACTTTTTATTAGACTATGCTTTCATCTTAACTTGTCTTTGAGTTATTTTGTGTTATGTGTTTCATGTTTACAAATTGACTTTGAAAGGTAGAGTTTTAAGTTCTCTATCCTGTCACTCTGTTTATGTGCATGTTGTGCTGCTGTTGTCCACTGGGGGCAATAAGAGCGAGTTCTTATGTGTAGGCAGTACAGCACTTCTGATCAATTTCTCGGTAAAAACAACTCATATAATCACGTCAAGATTGTAATATTCAGTTTTAATCGGCAGCTGTTCTTTACAACATTGTAAAATAATAAAATAAAAGAGGTCTTTTTACGCTGTTTTGTGTTATTTTAAACGCCAAGAGAATCGCTCTTTCTCCAACTTTTGTCACTTAAACCTGACAGAAAACAGGTGGTGTGGTCTGCCGTGTACAGATAAAGCGAGTTGAAACAATGTTACTCTGGTTTATTCTGACCACACATTTTCAGTTAAAAGAAAAACAAATAAATAAATTTTAAAAAATACAATTACAATACAATTCAAATTCAATCAACAAAATCCGGAGTTTCCACAAAGAAATAAAATAACACAAAATGCTCAAATAAAATAACATAATAGCAAAAACAAAAATGAAGAAACTCTAATCCTAAATTAACATAACCAAACTGAACAAAACATTTCATCTACAACACACAGTAAACACCAACGTTTGTCAGTTACAACTGTTTTTTAATCATTAACATTTGTCAGTTATAACCATTACAGTGGTTATAAAGGAGATCAAGCCTACCACAAATAAATACACTTTTATGAGAAATATAAATACTGTAACGCTACCCAAATACAAACACAATATTGAGTAATCAAGCGATTTAAATAAATCCAAAATCCCAAGACTCCAACAACGAAAAGTGAGCCATATGCCGACACAGATCAACGCTAATATAAAACTGTGCATATGCCTGGGGACTCTGGGTCGGGCTCTCCAATCTCTGGGGACGAGGTCGCCGAGGTGGTTAAAAAGCTCCTCGGTGGCAGGGCCCCGGGGGTGGATGAGATTCGTCTGGAGTTCCTCAAGGCTCTGGATGTTGTAGGGTTGTGTTGGGTGACGCGACTCTGCAATATCGCATGGACATCAGGGGCAGTTCCCCTGGATTGGCAGACTGGGTTGGTGGTCCCCCTGTTCAAAAAGGGGACCGGAGGGTGTGCTCCAATTATAGAGGGATCACACTCTTAAGCATCCCTGGCAAGGTCTATTCAGGGGTCCTGGAGAGGAGGGTCCATCGGATAGTCAAACCTCGGATTCAGGAAGGGCAGTGTGGTTTTTGTCCTGGTCGTGGAACACTGGGCCAGCTCTACACCCTCAGCAGGGTCCTGGAGGGTGCATGGGAGTTCACCCAACCGGTCCACATGTGTTTTGTGGACTTGGAGAAGGCGTTCGACCGTGTCCCTCAGGGTACCCCATTCTCCGAGAGCATGGGGTACCGGGCCCTTTGATACGGGCTGTCAGGTCCCCGTATGACCGGTCTGGTCCGCATTGCTGGCAGTAAGTCAGGCTCGTTTCCGGTGAGGGTTAGACTCCACCAGGGCTGCCCTTTGTCACTGATTCTGTTCATTACTTTTATGGACAGAATTTCTAGGTGCAGCCAAGGTGTTGAGGGGATCCGTTTTGGTGGCCTTAGGATCGCATCTCTGCTTTTTGCGGATGATGTGGTCCTGTTGGCTTCATCGGGACTTGATCTGCAGCTCTCGCTGGAGCGGTTCGCAGCCGAGTGTGAAGTGGCCGGGATGAGGATCAGTGCCTCCAAATCTGGGGTCATGGTCTTGAGCTGGAAAAAGGTAGAATGCCTTCTCCAGGTCGGGGGGGATGTCCTGCCTCAAGAGGAGGAGTTTAAGTATCTCGAGATCTTGTTCACGAATGAGGGAAGAAGGGAACGGGAGATCGACAGGCGGATTGGTGCAGCATCTGCTGTGAAGCGGGCGCTGTGCCTGCCCGTCATGGTGAAGAGAGAGCTGAGCCAAAAAGCGAAGCTCTCGATTTACTGGTTGATCTACGTTCCTACCCTCATCTATGGTCATGAGCTATGGGTCATGACCGAAAGAACGGGATCGCGGATACAAGCAGCCGAAATGGGTTTCCTCTGTAGGGTGGCCAAGGGCTCTCCCTTAGAGATAGGGTGAGAAGCTCAGTCATCCGGGAGGGACTCAGAGTAGAGCCGCTGCTCCTTCACATCGAGAGAAGCCAGTTGAGATGGCTCGGGCATCTGGTCAGGATGCCTCCTGGTCGCCTCCTTGGTGAGGTGTTTCAGGCACGTCCCACTGGGAGGAGACCCCGGGGAAGACCCAGGACACATTGGAGGGACTATGTCTCTCGGCTGGCCTGGGATCGCCTTGGGATTCCCCCGGAGGAGCAGGAAGAAGTGGCTGGGGAGAGGGAAGTCTGGAGCTCCCTTCTTAAGCTGCTACCCCGAGACCCGACCCCGGATAAGCGGAAGAAAATGGATGGATGATATTGTACAACATCTTCCCTGAAGCAACAAAACTAATCTTTATATATTTACAGAACATTTTAACTGGGCTTATGAAAGTTGCCCTTTATCCTACCTGCTCTGGCATGAGCTCGTTTATTCTCAGCCGCACATGCCCAGAGCAGGAAACTCGTTCTCCCAGTTCTCACGCCAGATCACGGGCGGATCTACAAAGTAAAATTTGAATGGCATTTCTACGTGAATTCATGACGACACAGAAAATTCTCAAAAATAGAATATTTTAGGGGTTTGTTTGTTTGTTTGTTTCCTCGCTCCATTGACTTACAATAGGGTTTTGGGGCGTCGTTTTTTCGCGATTTATCTCGCCATGGTAAATCGAGAAGGGGCTCGAGCTCACTTCTCGAGATCGTGCACGCGGTACGAGCCGCATTAACGGTGACAGAAGAAAAACAAATAAAGAAAGAAATAGAGACATTCTATTGACAGAAGAACAATAGGTGCCTATGTAATGCTATGGCAGGCCCCAATAAAAGAACAGTATATTTGAAGAAATCTTTATTTAAAAATAAAACTCTAAAGCATAACAAGTTTTCAATCAATTTCTGTGGAATATAGGGAAATGTTATTGTTTGTTAATAATAATACTAATTATTATTAGTGGTGTTATTGATTATTATTATTAGCATTATTAATAATCATTCATATTTATAATAAAAATAATTATAAAATATATTTTGAAATTCTCCACCGGAAGTAGCTTGGTGGAAGTACCGCTGGTTCCCCTCGTGAAGAAAAACAGCCGTTGGAGCATTTTCCTCCTCACTGTGATCTACCTCCTTGCACTACAAGTAAGCGGCCATATGTAATTTGACCCAATTCATTCATTCATTCACTTTTCCACGTTGTTTCCGTTACCTCACTTAGCTTTGGTGTTTTAGCAGAGAAAGCAGCATTTTCTGCTCAGCTCCCGTGACTCCCTCCGACGTTCCTCGGTGTATGCCTCGGCGAGTGTCCGTAGCAGGCTGGGTGGTGACAGCATAATGATCGAGCGACCAGAGGCTGCTGTTCCGAGCATCGCTGTAAGTCCATGTCTCCCTCTTCCAAGAGTCTGCTTTTGAGTATTTGACGAAAAATATATTACGGTGTGCCCCCGCTCACGTGTCTTTGTTTCTTTGTATGTTTGCACACTATAATTTAGCTTGTTGGAATCCTGCATTCCCATTTTTTAGCCCCACTATTAGTTAAACGATGTTAAAATATAACAGCCGTCATTTAGTCAGGGGAAGATGGACGCCTTCTTTATAAGTTTGTTCTTTGGACAACATCATTGTGTTAAATTCTTGAGGAAATTAGACTGTTTTGAGGTCTTCATATAGGACACATAGGGACGTGGTCTGGTTTCAATTAGAGCTGGCTGCGGTGGAAAAAGCTATACTTCTGCTCAGATAATGCCAGCAGTGGAAGTATGCAATGGATGCCTCAGTTCTTAGAACTAGATGCTTCTAATCGAAATTAGTAGTCCTTACACTCTTACCACGAGGAAAAGGAATTTTAATAAAGCCATGTATTTTATCTAAAACATTTGCCATTAAGTTTGCAAAAAAAAGTATGGAAAAACAATTACTGGAATCTGAAGGAGTAATAAAAGTATTTAAATTATACAAGGATCATGGATGTTTGTTAATAAGGACAGCAACAGATTAATCAACCATTGATTCGAAACAATTACCTTGATCGGATCTGGTGGTGATAGATTTGTGGAATACTGAAATCAGATACATTCTGCTTATTCATAAAATGTTTCAAAACTGACATCAGGTTTTTGGTCAATTCGCACATGACCTAATAGCATAGTTTTGAGCCGGCTTTTAACTTTAGTATATCAAGGCGGGGTAGTGAGTAAGGTTGATGGATTTTTGTAGCACAACATTCACAACAAATGTCATTTCAAAGCTCTTCCCAGACAGCCAAGTTAGTTCAATCCAATCATACTTATTCTTAAGTTAATTGCATACAGCCCTAGTAGATCATAGTCATGAATCAATGCACTTAAGTTCAATTTATTATCCAACTTTCTTAAAAGGATTTCTATCTGAGGAAACCCAGTTGACTGCATCGAGTCACTGACTTGAGATTGTTTTATTTGGTGAAGCGGGGCCTTCATGCTTAAACTAAGTATTCATTTCTAACTTTTCCTTCTTTTGTTGGATTCAAAGCTACTTAATGTATAAAAAAAAAAAAAACTAGCAGCAAATTAAACTATGTTTGGTTGTTGTTTTCAGGAAAATAAACAAAAGAATTGCCACGTGAGAGCTCAAAGAAAACCCAAAATTGGCCAGGAAAAACTGGATTGTTCATCTCTGTTAACAGCATTTTAAAAACTTGTATTGCCTAAGTTGCCAAAATTACACAAAACCAGTAAAAAACCTTAGCTTAAAAATTAAACGGAACATAGAAACAATCTTCAATAAAGAAAAAAAATGATGTTACTTCTATAAAACAGTCGACTGATTGCTTTATAGTAACATGGAGGTTAGAATAAATGTCATATAATGTCATATAATTGACTGGTGACAGGTTTTGTATTCAAGAAAAAAATGTCATTTTTTAAATGTAAGACTCGCCTTATATCTCAAAGGTAATGTTTGAGTTAAATCCTGAAATTGAAAAGTTTATGATGGGATTTAATCCATCATGTTATCATACATCAGGTCAGTTGATTTTTAGGAATGTATTTACTGTAAACATCTCTGAGTACTTATTTGATTGGAAAACAATTTTCAGTGGAATCAATCACTGTTTTGTCGGATCAAAACGTCAATAAACTTAAGGTGGGGAGAAGAACATACATGCACATGGCGAGCATTCATCCTAAATATAAGGTTCTCTTCCCAGATTCAAGTCAAATCTACTGGGTAACCATGCGGCCTAATTTTTAATTTCATCTTGTAACTGGAAATATGTTTTGTATGATTTGAATCATGTTCATCGCCCAGCTATCTGAACGTTGTTGGTTTCTATCTTTAGTATATCTATGGTGTCAGTTCATTATAACATTTTAAACACAAGCTCTGATTTAGAAGCCAATCATGCCTCCATTTATGTCATTTCCTCTTCAGGAGGGCTTTTTTTACACTGTCACTTACATTTAGCAATGAAGGATTACTCACCACAACGCATGCTACACCATGTTGTCACTCTGCATCTGTCTGCAATAAAGCCAAAGGTGACTGGCAGTGGCTTTCTTTGGCATAACAAGGTAGTGGTCATGCACAGAAAAATAGAAATAGCTGGGAGATAAGTGCTAAAAATACCAACACGGTTATTCTTTTCAAAGGCATTCACTTCTCCCTTTGCTCTGCTTAAACAAAGCAATACTTGATGAATTATTCATTTGGAATATGTAAAACTAAAAACTGGAAACAGCTGATGGAGGCAGTGAGAAGGCCCAGGGATCAGCTGCTGCTGAATGCCTGTGGAGGGTGAGGGGCTTGGCAAGATGATGTCAGTGAGCCAGGCAGCTACAATCACCACTGGGTGGACTGGGGGATGGGGCTGCATGAATGGTATGGGCTGACTAGTCTTTTTCTCTCTCATCCCCCATTACTTCCTTTTTTTTTTTTAAGTCCCGTGCCTGCCGCTCTGTTTTCTCACTTTCTTTCAGCTGTGTAGATCCGAAGTGCACGACTGTGTGCAAGCTTATTTCCGCAGAAACGTTAACCTATAAATTCACAGGAACATGTTCCAACTGATCCACACTACATCCATCTACCTCTTTAGTACATTCACAGTCAGGCGGTTTTTGGAGCTAAACGTCGACAATCTGAACCACCACTTTCTCCTGAAGTACTAAAATAAAAACTATGTGGGTACCCGTAATGTAGCAGCAGGGAAATGAACGGATCGTCAGAGGTGGTGGTTTATGTAACATACTCGGAGCATGTGAATGTGGGTGGATCAAACATAGAAATGTTGGAAAGTGCTTCAGGCTTGTTTGGAGTAGTTACTCCTGCTTTTCTGCTGTAAGCATCACAGTATTGATGAGGTGAATAGATTGTGCCTGTTTTTTTGTGTTTTGCAGCTTCTGTGTTAATGTTGGCAAGATACTTTCAGTCTTTTATTTCCCCACACAGTTGGGTTAAGTTTTTTTTTCCCACAACTTGACCCGAGTTGGGTTAAATTAGACTAACTTAACCCAACTTAAGCTGGATTAACCCAATTTAAGTTGGGTTAAGTTGTGTCTTGAGTAAACCTGGCTACGAGGCAAGTAAAAATAACTTTTAGAGCTAGTGAGTTTACTTATGTTGCCAAGTTCATGTCGGTATTAAAGTTGAAATGTTTAAATTAAACGTGCAGATACTCTTGCTTGATCACTCTTATTGTTTTAGATTTGGTACATACAATGCAGTCATGTGGCTATCAAAACCTTGCGAATTAACGCTTGAGTGTACATTTCAATACTTAATCCCACAGTTCTTTCTGTATTTACCTTCTGAGATTTGCTGGACAACTCCTTTCATCCTCACGTCTCTTTATATTTGTTCTATTTCCTAGACAACATTTAGATATAGTTTTTAAATCTCTTTGAAAGATTACTACTCTATTTCTGTGGAAAATAAATCTTGATAAACTTTCCACATTTCGGTTTGGGTCACCAGATACATTGCTACGATGGCTGATTTATATTTGTATCTTTTCCAAATAACATGATGAAAATAATGTCTAAATGGTAAAATATTTCAGCACTGTGTATCTGAGGGAAAGAACACGGAGGTTTTGTAGTTGGGGATGTGACAAAAGAAGTTTTTGATATTGTTGACCATTGGGTTTAAGATTAACACCTAATGTATGAGTAGCTCCGTCACTTCTGCACGTTTCATCTGTGCCATGCACGACAGAGCTGGAGAGGCCAACAATCAATTGTGTTTGCGCCATGTAGTGTGCAGGATGCTGTGTGGTGATTGGAGGGTTTTTATAATAATAACAAGTCGACAGATAGATAGTCAGAGGGAGGAGAAAGAGAACAGGGAGAGAGATGAAGAGATACCTTTGTGGCAACCAGCTTCCTTCCTCACACCCGGTCGTACATGATGGACACGACTGAACACGTAGGACATTTACCGTTTTTAATATCTTCATTTGGCTAAATATGTCTGCAGTAAGAAAGTAGATGTTTGGCGGTCTAATTTCTGTTTTAGTTGGTATAACTAGAAAGTTGTTTGCATCATTTTCCAACTACAGCCTGTTATTTCTCCTCTCAGCCCCCACCCATCCAAAGCAACTGTTTTTCCCCAACTTGTATTTATACCAGCTACACTTAAGTTGAAAGGGGTTCTGTCGATGTAGCAAAGGAAAAATGCTAATTGCAGGTCTTGAAAAGGAGCAAGCTTTTTGCCTTGTTTTTTCACTGCATTTTCTTTTATACAAGTGTGAAGAGAAAAGGACTGAAAAAGTTTGTCATGTTTACATACATCCCTCAGGTGTTAATAGGTTACTTTCCCCTGACCATGACTTTATTTGAGCTAATCAAGTTTGATAGTCTGTAGTCTGTTGTCATTGTCTGCTTATCAAACACTGAAACAGAAATCTTGTCTTTCTTTCAGCAGCGGAACTTGGAGGGCTATGTGGGCTTCGCCAATCTCCCCAACCAAGTGTATCGGAAGTCCGTCAAGAGAGGCTTCGAGTTTACATTAATGGTTGTTGGTAAGTTGGAAACACCTACGTCTTAACTGCCAGCATTCCATAAAAATGTTTGTGTCTGTGTTGAAGGCAGAGCGCTGCATGCACACCTGCACAGCTGACAGTTTCTTCAAGACCATTAGTCATTAGTCATTGGCACAGCGTGACAGGGATGGAAACGTGCGGCATCCTGTGCACTCAGATGCTCAGGATGACAAGCTGACAATTTAAAGAATAGTTTCTGCAGAGAGCTGATAGCCTTTTCAGCCTCCAGACTGCTGCTGAGTTGGGAAGAATGTGGAGAGCTTTTCTTGTTTTCTCCGTTGGCCTCTGGACATTTATTGACACATTTTTGTGTTTTAGGCCATTTCATTTGGAATGCGTGCTGCAGGATTTAAGCTCCAGTGTAAGTGGCGTTGGGTGCATAAACATAGCTAAGTACATCACAGCAGCAGGGAAGTGAACTCTGGCATGGAAGAACTGTGGCTTTGGCTGTACGTGTAGACATGAAGCTGATACAGCTGTGGTGTCTTTAACTTATTGAACAGAACTCCATGTGAGTTGGAGCACTGACTAATTAACACATCGATTTTTACACAATGAGTTCTACAGAGCAGTGTCTAATATGTGGTGTAAAATTGATTGGTATAGAACACAGCTTTATTTTCAATTTCAGTTTATTTTAAATAAAATCTTTTCAGACTATGGCAGCTCAAAAGGTCAAAAAGTAAAAAAAAAAAAAAAGACTTGATTTTCTTCAAGTAAAAGTTAACACTTATTTTTCTTTCTTGTGTGTGTCTGTCACATGAGCATGCAAGACAACACAGACTGTCACTTTAAAAAGCTTTAGTATTTTAAACTATTGTGTGTAGTACTGCCAGATAGCCATAAAAGGAGAACTTTGCATCTGAAACCACATCCTCCTGCTGTAACAAATAGAATTAGGTCATTAAGTGATTTAGATTGAACAAAGGCAAAACATTAAAAGTTTTTGTCCCCAATACTATTTTTAGCAGATTAATACCAAAGAGGTTTCAGTAAGGGATGTCTGCAAGAATTAGAAGCAGAGCAAAAAAAAAAGTTACCTGGCCCTCCATCAGTAAATATGTTTTTAGTTACGCTTTTTCCTCAATATGGACATTCACAGTCTGTGTCATTTTCAAATTTGCTACTAAGTGATTCTGCTGCATACCAACCTGCTCTCACTCCAGAATTTATTCATTTGATCCATGCACAGGAAAACCAATCAGGTCCACAATGACTACCTGCTCTTCTTGGGTTGCATTTGATCGAATAAATCAGCTTGTGGTGACCCTGTTCTTTTCAGTGAAAGTCAAGATGGAAACACAATGAGGCGTTCAGGCAATAAGTTCATCTTCCTGTTTAGTGTCCATTAGCTTTGGACGAGCAGCATAGTGATGACTTGGGTGAGAATCAGAGACATTCACATATAACGTAAATAAATGTCTGAAGTCCCACGAAGTTTGTATCTGGGTGGACACTTTTGGAAGAATAGCTATTCTTCCAAAAAATGTTTAGACATCTAAGAAAAATACATTGTGTTTAATAAGTTTTTGTCTTTTGTGGTTATTTATTGCTATTGAAATTAAATTCCTTTAACAACTTAAAATCAAACCAGACCTCAAATTTGAGTAGTTTTTTGGTTTTCTTTTGAAAGCTTCAGGCAGTGGACTTGGAGGCTCAATTTTCCAAACGCATTACTAACTTTACTTTTAATGTGATCTTTATTCCCTAAAGTTTCTCGAGATCCAAACAAGAGAGTGTTAATTTATTTTTTGTTATATTTAAGGGTTTCAAAGCTATTGGGAAATCTATGAGCTTATAAGGAAGAAAACATAACTGGTTCAAATTTTCACTTCGTCTTTTACTTGAATTTACTAGCTGAACAAGAATTTTGACATAAGAATATATATGAGATTGCTTATAGTTATAGAGTTAACAGACATATAAAAGTTGGCTTAAAGTGTTAAAAAAGCAGAAAGAAAACCCGACCAGCACTAAAAGAATAAACAGTTTGTCTAAGATTATCGTTATTGTGCAAAAAGGGAAACTAACCAGAATTTCTTTAACTCTTTTTGTCCAAAAAGTTTTCTTCTTTTCCTCAGTGTGCCGATAATTGTCCTAAATGTCCAATTTCCATGGATTGTTTCCAGAATAGTCAGTCTCCTGGGGATCGTTCCAGTAAGAGGTCTTGAGACGGTCCAAGAATGTCTGGCAATCATTCAGCTCCTCCTTACAATCCAAAACTGTTTGACAGCCTTCATCAACAGTCTATAGTGGTGGAGTATTTATGGTCGAGATGTTGCAGAGTCCCATCAATGGCCCAAAATAATCTCCCCAAGTGTAACATGCAGTTTTGGCTGGAATCTGGCAGTTCTGTCACAGCATTGTAAGAGTTTGTCTGCTGATTTTATCGAGATGTATGGAGATTGTTAGTCTTTCCCATCCCACGTTTAGCGATCTTAGTGTTTTTGACATGTGTGTAGCATCTAGAAAATATTTGACTTCAAAGCTAAACCCTAACCCACTGCTCCAGCTTCTAGACATCAAATGAAATTTGAGAATAATCCAAATTACCTCTGAAAGTAAATCCTATGAGGAACTAAGGTCAAAAGGTTAAAAACTCAAATTAAAACCAGAGGGAGCTTTAAGAATAATACATCCAAAATACTCTGTCTGCTGACTCCTTTGTCCACAAATACAGTCAAAGAAGTTTACAATGGAGAGATGAGAAAGGAAATTCCAGTGTTGGAACAGGAGAGCTGATCATGTTTTGATTTGAGGAGCAGCAGGACGAGGCAGGCTGTGAAAGTTGGTGCTGCTCTTGGCTCGATCCCTCCCTAACAAGGAATGCCATCAGAAACTTCTTGTCTGGTGGATTTTTCTTTTTTCTTTGTATTTTTTCCTCCCCTCTGTCCTGCTCCCCTTTCCCTTCACTCTTTGGGGGAAAAAGCTGCTTCCTGCCCCCCATTTGTCCAGCTGGTGGTTTGAATAGAAGCTCTTGGAAAGATTAGTGAGATCCAGCGCCAGCATGGAGATCTGAACAGAGCTGATAGTCAGATGAGAGCTTGGAGGAGAGGGGTAGTGATGCCGGTTTCACGCTGCTCCTGATGGGTAATGAGACCAGTACTTAATAACTCTGTCATGCTTCTGCTTTGTTAAAGCAACCCAGAATGAGAGCACAGAAGATGCCGTGTGGGAGACTCACCACTGCAAGAAGAGTTGTGATGCAGATTGATATATTGCATCACAAATTCTAAAAAAATTGTTTTTGGAAAATATTTTTTATTCATTGTCAAGCTGGCCTAAAGATATAACAACGTTTTTTTATGATTAATATATTTTGAGTAAAAAATAGGTTGGAATGGTTGGAACAATTACATTAATGTTCAAATAAAAATAAAAGATCAAATTTCAGCTTCTCAAAATACACTGCCACATCCCTCTAGTTTGAAGTGACAAACTTTGCTACCATTAAAGAGGTGATTGAGCCTTGAATGCATTTCACAGGTCAACAGCATTTTCCCTTCTGGATCAGGAACAGTTTATCTGTCGGACTGGTCCTTGTTTGATTTGAAAACTGTTTGGCTCTTGTCTGTGCTGCCTGTCTGCTTGTTGTTGTCCTATAATCTTGGGAGCTTTGTGTGTGCACGTGTGTGTGTATGTGTATGCTATGTACATCCAGATAAGACAGTCTGACAGGCTTAGGATTGACCGTCTTGCCTACTGACCTTGCAGAAAGAAGTGAATGAAGGGAGGCTTTGGTGCAGTTAATGTGCTGGCTTAAACAGATGCACTGAAAACATACTACCACTACATTTCTACAACTGTTCATCGTGTGGCTACTTAGTCATCCCTTATACCCATCGCCAAGGATTAGTTATGTATGCGCAGCAATTTCTTTCTTAATATTTTGTAAATATTATATTAGTCAATCATATGGCAACCTTGCATTGCATAACATTTTGAAAACACAAATTTGAATTTTCAGATAATTTTCTCACAGATACTGTAAGGAGGGAGAAATTGTAGCCCAGCTGATCTGATCAAAATATCTGGTGTCTAAGGCAGTTACCATAATTTCTGAAATGAACAAAACAAATATTAAGAAATTAATGCCATCAGGTTTTTGTGTCACATGCTGGGTTCTATGCTATATTGGAAGCAAATCTGTGCCTCAGTATTGTGTATATTTCTCTCCTGCTAAAACATTGCACTTTCATTATGTCCTCGCAACGATGCTGTTTGCAACTGTTCTGAAGAGCATTGAGCTAAATGTGGATTTTTCACAACTGAAAGCATCAGAACAATATTTACTAATAATTTCACCATCACATGTTTTTCTAATCATGCAGCCCGAGTCACATATTTTGGACCACATGGATTCCTCTCTTTTGTCGTCACAATTAGCTAAAAGACAGCTTTAACATTTCCTATGTAGTACGTGATACAACACAATTTACTTCAATCAGTTTTCAGGAAAAAAAAAAAAAACATCTGATTTTTGTAGATTTAAAAACCACAACTATTGAATTTTATGGCTGTTTGAGAGGCGGAGATATCTTTTTCGGTTATTGTTAGCATATTAGAAGCAGTGGTATTATGCTGCTACTTCCTGAAAGTATTTCCTATTTTTAACAGAAGTAATTCTGAAAAAAAAAAAAAAAAAAGAATCTATGTCACAACTCTGATATTTGGTGGTGATTAGCTGTATTTCCTGGTCTAGACTGTCAGTGTAGCCCGACTGAAGCATACGAACTGAAACATACAGTCTGGTCTACACTGACTTCTGCAGTCACAGTCACAGTAGGAATTAATTTTGTCTCGAGTTCTTAAGTATGGGATGTAAAAGATAAATGATGCACCATGCTAACTTCACAGAAGTTTTTTTTTCTTCTTTTTATAATTATGACAGCAGTTAATGTACAGCAATAAATACAGTGTGTACATTGTATACAGGATTCCCTTTGTTCTGGGGGTTTGTGACCAAACAGACTTTTAAAGATGCCAGTGCTTCATAGACTCAGTAGGTAACGCTTCCAACACCCATTTTCACACTTACCATAGGTATTTTCCCATGACTTTGCATGCAGGCTAGATGCTTTACTAGGTAGGCATAAACTGGTTAAGGCCTTGACATCCGTGAAGATTATCTGCTTTGGCCTTACGGACAAATATGCAGCACTGATGGTCATGATATTATTATTTTTTTAGATCATTTTTACCCCTTAATTTCACTCCAATATATTTAAGTTGTCACTACTGCCTCCTGGGAGGGAACAATGTGCTGCTGTAAACTTCTGCTTTGAGAAAAATAAATTGAGTCAAGAGAAATTAAGAGATTTCTCCTCAGAACGTAGATTTTGTGGAGAACTATGTGAAGATATTGGGATCATGTCTTTAACATGTCGAAACATGAAAGTTGTAATAGCACCCTAAAGTTTGTTGGAAAGAAGTACATCCTCAATCAAAATGACAGTTATTGCATTATTATAACCCTAGTAATCAGTACGTTAACGCTTTGCAACGGCAGCAATAATTGTTGTACTGTGATATCCTGAAAGGTGAGGTAAGGCAATTTTATGTATATAGCACATTGTCAGCAACAAGGCAATTCAAAGTGCTTTACGTGAATTAGAAGGAAATACAGCAAAACAACAAACCAAAGGAAAGGGCAAAAGAGGAAGTATAACCCCATGTTTAAGAATAAGTCCATGATTTATAAACTAGTAGAAACTGGGGTATATTACTCAAGACTATCGTATCGTGAGAATCTTGTGGCCCCCTGCTTATCACCCGAGATGGCTAAATGGAAAGCAGTAACTATTAGTGAAATCTGAACTTTTCCTGCTGTGACAAGTCAAAGTGTCAAGTGCCGAGTCGGCAAATGATAAACGGTTGTGCAAACAAAAAGAGCTGAAATCCGAACACGTAACTATTATGTTTCTTACCTAAAGTCCAAGAAACTTTAGCCTAGTTTTGTTGTTACAATTTAACATGGAGTAGGTCCACTGTGCAAAGACGTCAGAGCTAGAAGTACAGAATTATGTAAAACAACGGTTTCTGTTAAATCGGAGTAAACTACTTTTAAACATGTTCAATATTAAGCTGGATTTATGCAAATCCAGACGAGTGTCGTCTGTCCTATCAGACCAGCGAGAATCTCCCAAACAAAAAAGGTGGATTTGCTAACTAGGACCAAATAAATGAGGTATACATGGCAGAGTGCTTTGTTACGTTGTATAATGTAACAAAGTGTTAGTTTGGTTGTACCCACACCTCCCTATGTAATGTGTTATAGGCTTGTTTGTGGTTACAAAAAGATCCTCAACTTAGCATTCAGGTTTCTCAGTAATGCTCTTGTGGTATCATCTACATTTTATTGTGTTTTTTACAAGTTTTCCTAGCTCTACTGTACTTCCTCCATGTAAGTGACAGAATGAAGTCAATTTCAGTATTTTTCAGCGTAGTATTCTTTCTAGATCGGTTTAGTTTGCTGTCAACCGTTTGTAGAGCACTACATCAGGCTGTTTACAAACCTTCCTCACCAAGTGTCCCCTTTGCCTCTAGGTTTAACACACTTCCCAGACTAATATGCCAAAGTGCATAACCGTGTATGTGTGTTTGGTAAAATGAGGTTGTGCATTTCTGCATGTTCGTGCATGCTCTGTTAAATTACTCCGGGCAAATCTCTTTTTGTTTTCTTCCTTCTTCTTCACTGCTCTGCTCCAGTTCTCTCTCTGTCTCTATTTTGAGACGCACATGTATGCTCTGACCCAGCATGTGCCAATTCTGTCAGATTTAGTCCCAGGCTCAGTGGATCGCACCAGATCGCCCTTTAATTTTAAAAGGAATAATAAAGTCAGTGAAACGTGGCCGGTGTCCCTGCCAGCCTTTTTGATCACCAAGATCCAGAAAGAAAGGATCGTTTAGGTTCTGGCTCGTTTATAGGATCTGTCGGACACTGAGATCTTTATCTTTTCCCTAAACAACAACCTTTTCCCTCTGTTTCAGCTACTCCCTTTAACCGCTACCATGGACAGTTATCTTCTCCAGCAGTCTGCTGTTTGTCAAATACAAATTTCCTCCTGTGCACTGTGACTGATGTTTTTTTTTTTTTTTTCTTGATGCATCTATGTTCCCAAGTTGCCCCTTTTCACAGTTTGTGGTTTTGACTTCACACATGCCTGTTAGAGGTGTGTGTGTTTGTGTCAGGATGTGAGGGGGCCAGCTGCTGTCTCCGGCCTGACCGATAGCGGCAAGGACAAAAAGAGGAGAAAAATGAGGAATGTCAGGAATCTCATGGGAATCCCGCTGTGACCGTTTCTTGGATTGTCTTCTGGCTCAAACATCTATGAGGGATTATAAGCCTGGTTTTCTTCACATACATATTGTAGGCCTACGTAATCCACGCTGCTTGGTACTTGTGTCTTACACTTTTAAGTTCCTAATTATTTATTAGGAATTATAGCCATCATTTAATTCTCATATTTAAGATCTAAGGACTCATTAGCTTAAAAATAAAAGCCAAAGTCTTGTAAAAGAAATGTTGAGTAAGACTGTAGATATGACAGTAATCTTACAGGAGCTTAAACTTCAGATAAAATGCCTAGCATAGAAATACTGACTCGTTTAACAATGTTTCAAAAGAAGAGTAAAGATAGCTTAAGACCAAGTTGATCCCGTGAGGCCTTCACACCATGACCAATGAATAACAACATCTACAGTCGACAAGTATCGACAGAATTTTAGAAAAACATGTAGCCTGTGCTTACCTTGTTAAATATCGTCAGGACGATTATTGAATAAACAAATGTATACAATCATTACAGTTGTTATGGTTTCATAACTGCAATAACCTTCCAGTCTTACAGTTTTTATATTAATTTCAGTGAGATACCACGGAAACTGGCTGGAGATTTCTCCAGTTGTTTGAAGTGTAGAGTAGTGCAACATGCCCTCCCCTCCCACATGTTGCTGTGCACTACTAGTCAGCTAGCTGAAAGAACACTGCTTCACTTTGTCCTCACTTATGAAACGGACAAATTCATCAGAGTGGAAAAAATACATAATTACCGTGTATTTTATTGAAAGTTTGTTAAATTATGGGTAAATGTTTTTTCAATTTAAATAAAAAAAAAATGATTTTGAGTTTTTTTTTTTATAAATATTTCAAATCTATCATTTGTTACTTACCGTACATGGAGACTCACATGCTGGCCAATGTCTCCCTGAACAATACCAATCTAAGTGAACTGCAGTATATCCATACATTCACTACTCTCTTCACAATTCAGAAGTAAAACTGATATTTTCAGCAATAAAAGAGCTAAAGTGGATTTCAGGGAATGTAGATGGAAGATGGGAGAAAATGCTGAAGTTACTAAGAGAGAAGAAATATGAACACCATGAGTAAGCTGGAAGGGTCAGTTATCTATCACTGACGTTCAGGTCATTAGTCTGTTTACAGCTGGCAGTGCACTTCCACTTGTCATGTGGAACCAATATCTAATTAAAGCTGAACAAGAGGGGGCTAATTGGGACACTACTCGCCCCGAGGGAGTTTTGACTCCCGCAGTGCTTCCATCACCCTGCGAGTCTCTCGACCAACGATATGAACTGATGAGCTACTTTCAGCAACAGCCACCGATCCTTTAGTCTCTGCTGTCAGCTTCTTGAAGAACCTGCTTTAATTATTATGTCATCATTGTGCACTTTTTAAAGTTAAAGATTTAGTTGGAGACTAATTTGATTTCTCTCCAGTTTGAAATTCAAAATAACTTTCTGAGTTAAGATTTCAGTCAGTAGCTGCTGTACTGATCACTGGATCATTGCCAAAAGTGTTATTTTTCTTTCTATTTTTCCAGAGGTTTTGCTGCTTCAAAGTGAGAAAGTGTCATAAAACCTTTATGGGTGGCACTTTGTTGACAGCAGTTGCTGATGCGAGGTGTTATAAATTAAATTAACAAACATACTTTGCTTGTCATGAGTACCAGGACTGATGTGTATCACTCTTAAAACATAAATCTACCTGACAGCTAAAACACAACTTTATGATTTTGCAGCTTTCTTCTTCTTTTGATGAAAAGGTAGACTTTTCTTCAAAAGACTACCTTTTAAATGAATAGTTGCCTGGTGAACAGATTGGATCTGTGCAGCCCCTCCATATTTCCAGTTGACTTCTTGGCTGTTTTTCTAATTAATGGTCTCCTTGTTTCTACTGATATGTTTATTGTTGTTACACTCTTCTGTTTTTTGGATGATGGATTAAACATCGGTGGGATGTTTAAAGCTTGGGATATTATTTTATATCTTCTCACAACTTCCTGCTGTGTTCCTTGGTCTTCTGGATGAAACTTGTTCATTGATGAAATCTCACAGAACGTCTGGAGTTACACGAAGCTAAGTTACACGCAAACCAACTGTTTTCCAACTTATTGACTCCTGAAGGGAACTAGTTGCTCTGGATTTTATTTAGATGTATAATAGCGATGTGGGTTAATTACAAATATACACCTAACTCATCAGATTATTCTCTGTAAAAACTATTTCCCATGCAGTCCTTTGGTTTGTCCATCGCAAATCTCTCGGATAGTGACAGTGTCAGAACAGACTGAGACGCTTCACTTCGTGCTGTTTGTTTTTGTCGAGATGGCATCAGAAGTGGCACCGTCCCGCCAAAATGGTCTCTGTGGACATGTGCATGCTGGACCTCGAACTCCAAATAATCTGTAATTGATGAGTTGTTCATCTTCTCTTAGGAGAAACTATGGGAGGAGCGGCATGTTCGTCACTCAGACAGTGACAGAATATCATCCATAGCTGTGCAAACACACTCAGGGCACCAGCTGAGAGTTGAAGACGGCGGGGAAAAAACACAAATCCACCAAGTTTTCATAGTCTGATGAAACATCCAGATGTCTCACAGTCAATATAAAGGAAGCCCTGTTCAATTCAAGGGCGTGCCTAAGAGGAAAAGAAATGCGTCCAAAAAAGAAGTATGCCCTGTAAGGAAATGGTGAAAGGCAAATATTTGTACAGAACTGGCTGACTTTGTATATTTCACTACTTACTGCAGATCTCAACAGCCAAAGCTCCCAGTATAGCTCATCACACAAACTTTGAAGTTTAAGAAAAGTGCTGATCAATCTGGAGTTATTCATGCAACATCTGATTATCATTTAGAAACAGGAAAACTTCTAGCTTAGTTCTTTCAAGCTGCATGCAGCTTGCCAGGACTGTAAGCAGCTTTGTGCATTTGTTTGAATCCAAGTATATCTGCAGAAAGTATGCTCTCCTTTGGCATCCTGTCTTGAAGCTGGAGGTCAATGCAGTGTTTCCCAGATGGGGATTCATAATGCAGTTTGCTCCAAGTGGATATTTTTTAATAAAAAAAACAAAACAAAAAAACCCACTTTTCATTCCTAGTTGTGCAAAGTTTCCAAGAGCAGTAAAGGACACAATGGGAAAGAGCCATGGGAACATTTTTCTTTATTTTTGACAGTGTGAACACTGTCGCTATAGAGTGGGTAAAATATGGAGACGTATTTATGAATTAAAGCTTTTTTGAGAAAAAAAAATTACATGATGCTATACTTTTGATTCCAGTTTATCATAAATTTACTGAATTTTATTTATTTATTTTTTTTTTTTTGCAAGGATTGGAGAAGAAATTGGAGTATTAGTGTTGTGGAACATTCCAAAGAAAAAGTATACAACATAAAATCTGAACTGGGAGGAGACACTGGGGCAGTTCCAGTTTCTGTAATGAGCTGGAGAGTAACTGAGTTGTCCAGGTTTCCCTTCCCGACCTGTTGCTTCTGGATCCGATCTGATAGGTGAAAGACGACAAACTAGATGAATCTAAAGCCAAGCACAAAATTGGAAACAAGTACAAAACTGACTAGTACATATTTCATGGTTTTGTATTCTTATTCTCCAGTGATCCTTGTGGTAACAAAGCTTTGGGAATCTTTTTGTTTTTCTTTCACAAATGGAAAACATGTCACTAATCTCAAACTGTGTTTTTAATAAAAATCACTTAGTTGTAGAATTATCAAGTTTAAGCCACATGTGGCTCTTCAGGCTCCTCATAAAGGTTCTTTATGACTTTTAAGCAAAAATAAACATTCTGGATAAAAAGGCAATAAGATAAGCTTGTGAACAATTTGGTTGTTGAAGAAATTCTACAGTAGAGGGAAGCTAATGATGCAAAGGGATGGCTTTAAGAGGCATGTCGAGCAAAATCCTTTTAAAAATCTGGGGGAACTTCAAAAGGTTTTGACTTTGACAAAAGATAATTATGTTTTGATATCATCGGATTGTGTTTCACCCCTTCTGCAGAGACTGCCCTGTCAAACAGACTTCCCTCCTCTTTAGTTTTACTCTTCATCTTTATGAGACATGAGCCAGATGCTCGGCCATCACAGACCGCTGTGTGTGTGAGAAAACATGTGTGATATGTACGCTTGGATTAAATGCACTTTGTCAAATAAATGTTTGTTGCGATTCTGCATCTTCTGTGTATTTGTCATCAGTGGGAGTGGACCGTTTATACAGTGTATATTTTGATTTATTTATAAAGGAGGCATTCAGAGAGATGGACAAAGAGAGTGGATAAATGGTAATGTTGAAGAAGGGAATCTCCACGAGGCGAGGTAGAGAGGAAATGTTTTATTTCCTCTATCTGGGAGCTTTTTGTTCTGGCAGATGAGGCCCTGACCTTTTTTCCTCACACACAATGCATCCAGTTTTATTTCTCTGTTGCGACCCATTTCCCAAAGCCCACTAAATGTGCGTGCGGTGCATGCACATTGTATCTAGTCACAGAATTGAACAGTCAGCTGTATTTCCATCATTATAGCAGCAGAATCCTTGTTGATTCTTTATTTTTTGTCCTCAGGTGAATCTGGTCTCGGTAAATCCACTCTCATCAACTCTCTGTTCCTGACTGACCTGTACTCCAAGGATTACCCTGGACCATCGCAGCGCATAAAGAAGACTGTGCAGGTGAGCTCAGTTTGCTGTTGGACTAGCTTGATTCGGAATCGCAGCTCACTTCAGCGTTTTGTTGTAGAGTTGGTTTTGCAGATGTCAGCAGCAGCTCATTAATCTTTTTTTGTTATGGTTAATTGCTTTTTTTTTTTGCTTGGGTTTGTTCGTTGACAGACGATGAGTTCTCTGAATGAATTCCTGATACAGAAACAAACACAGATGTGAGGACTGTGAATGTGCAAAGCAGATTTTCCTTCAACATTTAGTTTTTCAAAGTTGGTCTTTTAGATTCTAGTCTGGCCATTACCTCACTGTGCAAAAAAAAAATGTTGCTTCCTCCCAGTTTAAGGGAGGAAGCCCAGACCGAGGAAGGTATAAAGTCTACTCTGGTAGACTTTATACCGGGCCAATCAGGAAACAGAAGGAGAAGTTGTGAATTATGACGTTGATTTTCTGAGCTAAAATTTTAATCTACCTGTAGTTTTAACAATGGCAGTGGAGGAAGTGAACAAAGTCGTTCATGTTGGCCACCCTTCCAAATATTTAACATTAACAGCCGCCTCGTTTTGACCGATACTTCTCTCTGCGAGGTGGCTTATGGTTGTTTACATAACAGGCAATTTCAGGTAAGCTACTTGGCATTGAACTGGTGCATTAATTAATCACAGGCAAATATTAGCAATTGGGTAAAATTTAAAACACCAACACAGTCCATGCCTCCAGGAATCACTTCTCAGTAGCTGAGAGTCCAGACTCTATTTGAAGAAAATTGTACAAGGTGCTGGTTTTTACCTGGGCAGTTTGATTTTGAAGAAAACTAAAAACTGTCCTAAAAGTTTCAAATATCTTTACATACAAACCTTTCTTTAGATTAGATATTTTAAACTGTTATTCTTATAACAAGTTATTATTTCTGCAAAATGTAAATCTTTAACACTATCTTTTTTTCTTTGCCAGTGATCGTTTTTAACGTATTTCCAGTGTTTTTTTTTCTTTTTGTTTTTAAGCTCTGCAAGGCGCTTAAATGTAACGTTGTGTTACATTTGACCATTTAAAAAGTGCCCTATAAAGTTTATTTAATTGAGGTGACTGACACAGCAATCAAGCCTATTTTCTGATTAATTCTGTTAAAGATTACTCTTTACCCCATGGTGAATGGAAATGTTTGCTTCATTTCTTCATTTTTGAACCCTAATGAAACAGGCGCTATGGATATGCCAGCATACATTTTGCCTCAAACTCTGTCTCCTGCCAAAACTAACAGATAAAGCTGTGAAGCTCAGATCAGTTAATCCAGCCAAGCTTTTTAACATTATTTTGGCCTAAATATTTATGAGGCACGGATTAAAACCGCATTTCTTGTGGTCTCTTAAAAGCTTTAAAAGTATCATAAAAATGGACTTTGTAAACCAAAAAAAAAAAACCTCGACCCGGCTTGTGGTTGCGGTTGCAGTATTTTGATGGACAACAAACTGAGTCGCTGGTTGTTGAGTGTGAGGATCAAAAATAAACCAACCAAAGTTGAAGGAATGCACCAGTACGTCCAATTCAGACATTACAGCTGCCAAGTTTTCCAGATGTTTATCAGCGCAACATTATAAAGGGCATTATTTATGACTTAATTTGAAAGCCCTACCACGAATTCGGACTACTTTGATGCACATTTTCTGTGGTGTAAATGTGAAATGTTTCATTTAGTTATTCTTTAATTTGTCTTTATATACAATGAAATTCAACCCTCGTCCCTAAAAGTGACCACAGATATAGGAATCATGAGTTAGATATCTGCAAAAATGTCGGCACCAAACATTCCTGAGTTGTGACAGAGTCTTTGTAGACGTTTTGTGTGGTTTCTGCCTGCAGCAACTGGATAACGTAATGTCGAGTCAGGGAGTATGAAAAGGTCAAAGATAACAGACATTTCTGACAGCTTTGTTTCCAGTAATTCTGTCTTTAAAAGACAGGAGAAATTTAATGTGGGGAGGGTTAAAAGATCAACTCTGAAAGGAGACACCTGTAGTCTCTACACTAAAGGTCCCAGTTGGTTTTCTGGCTCACTAGCTCAAAATGGTAAAAAGATATTTTTGATTTGATTAGTTGAGACACAGTTGACTTTAAGAACTATATATATTTTTTAAATGGAACAGTGCAGATCATCAGTTCAACCAGCTTACATAGTCATACTATTTCAGATCTTTTTTATGTAAACCAGTCAGTCTTGCAATCTGTCAAAAATCAGTCTAATAACAGCAAAATCAATGATTTAAGAAACCTAAAAGACAAAAGTAGTAATGTTGACGGTTACTGTGGTCTGAATTCAGGCTGTTTTGTACTCAAAAGTGGTGGGACCTCTGTGTGAGGTTCCAGAGCCCATCTACAAGCTTGCATGACAGATGAATCGCTGCTCAAACCAGCTGTTTCGGAAGGCAAAATCAGAGTTTTTGTGCACTACATTTTACTTTTCTCCTTTTCATTGTTTCCAAAGAGTTGAAGCACAAGCAAAAAAAGACACAGCGATGCTGCAGAATAAGAAAAACAGTTGGGGTAAAGGAGGACGGAGGAACTAAGAGGAAAACTGCCACAAGGCTCAGTTGTGTCCTTTTATGGTTATGACAAACTAAAGAGGAGAAGGCAGGCTGCTGTTGGAAGAAAGGATGGAGAAAGAAGGAAGAGGAGCAATTTGTTAAAAGGAACAAGTTAAGAAATTTTGGGGGAAACCACCAGGAAGTGGAAGACGACAACATAAGCAAAAGGAAAGTGACGGAATTTGAAGAAAGGGGAGGAAGAAGCAATAATGGGGGGAGGAAGACATCAAACATGGTGTAGTTGGTGACTGTCAGAACGTATTGGGAATGATAAGTTTATAAGATGTGACAGGATTTAAAAAGAAAACGTGGCATCTGGTCATAGATCAATAATATCTCCCTGAGGTTTGTGTGGGTCACTTTAAGGGCAGAAATGTTCTCACGAACCATCACACCATTCTGTCAATCCTTCATCAGCCTTTGCCTTAAAGCTGGAAAACCACCCTGTGTGGTTAATAAACCCTGTGGCCCAATCACAAACCCCGGCCCACACACTCGTAAATCCGTTTGTAAAAGAACTTCAACTCTAACTTACACTTTTTTTACACCAGCACTGCGTTGTCTTTAGACCTAAACACAAACAAGTATCACCCACACAAACACACACAGGCCCCACAGCTTTTCCTTCTCTGAAAGGATGCTATTCAGTTTGGTGCTCAGCTGATTAGAAGTGCCTCTGTGTGGGTTGGTGAGTGAGAAAACTCAGCTGCACTGTGTGATTGTTCAGAAAGAATCAGTTTGTGGTATCTAAAGCACCGTTTAATCCAAATTACAAGCCTGGCTGTAATTCTTCACATTTTCTGAGGTCCCTTCAGCTGCTTGGCTCTTTCTACTTAGCAAATGGTTTAAATGAAAATGATCCAACAAGGAGTACAACTGAAAATAAGTAGGACATTTACTTTTAAAATGTCATGTTGCGTCTTAGTTTAGAACCAACCGGAATAGCAAATAAAAACTCAAAGTGGGAGGAAGCACAGTAGCTATAGAACATTATAAACACAGCAAGGCTATTAAATAGCTATAAGGCTATTAAAATATACACAATATTTGCAAAGACGTCATTTGCTCATGTGTCTATTGAGATGCTGCCAGTAAAAAATTAAGAAAAACCTTTATTAACTTCATTCATTTGTGCCACAATCTGTGTGCATGGTCGTTAAATCTAATCATAAACCAAGGCATGTAAATCTGCCACCAGATCTGTTGGATATTTGAGTGTGTGCTGGGATCAGCCAGTGTTCCCACAGATTCATCAGTCAATCATTACCATACCCAATATCTACGCATGTTGTACATAAATGAGACCTTGTGTGCTTTACCCAATCTCTTATTGTTTGACTAAGTGGAGCTGGCTGCCTTTAATTTAATTCATTTTTAAGTTTTGCACTGCAGTGAATCATAACCTCTCATTTTCCTGAAACAGAAAAAGTTGTGTTTAGTTTTCAAGCAGCTGCCAAATCTAAAATATGACCTGCTGTGCAAAGTGATGGTAGATGACATTTGCCTTTGCATCTCTTCAGCATAGCAGCTTTATCACAATCAAGTCAGTGCATGAGAACAATGCTGCATTCATTGTCTTTGACTGAAGAACCTTAACCTCCCTCTCCCCATGCATGCTGTGACTGTGGCGTGGGTTTACGTTCTCCCCTCCAAGTAGGAGTTGGTGTCTGCAGGCGTGTTGGAAAAGGCCTCTGTGGTCTGAGGCTGACCGGCTCAGAGTATTTATATTACAGAAAAATCTACCATGTTTTGTCGCTCACGGATCAGATTTCTTTTTAAATGATGCTTTAGGGCCTGAGGGGAAATTTTTGAGGCTTTCTCCCAATCTGTTTTCCCTTACGGAAACGGTTGAAATAGCCGATTTGGTTTCGGGACGGCTGACATTTCACGCACAAACACGTTCATTTGAACACACATGACGTGTGATCAGTCAAACTCAGATATGTCAAATGACTGCGGTGCGTGATATATATGCTCAGTTATAAAGTCCGACAGATTATCTCAGGGTTTGTGGAAACCCAAGAATGTTTGTGTTGGAGTTAAAAGGCCGTAGTTCAAGTTTAAAGGGTGATCTGAAAATAACCAGATGGGCCTGTGAAAGTATGCGAGGCAGCAAAAAGCAACAAAGAATCTGTGTGACTGAGGAGCAGCATTTCTGTTTCAACCTGAGGCCACTTGCAAAAATCAATTCGTTTTCTAACACTAGTTTACTTAAATCAGAAAAAGTAAAAAACTAATTGAGTGTATAATGGCACAATAAAGCTAATAATGAAGTTAATTGTGTCAGTTTTTACAATTTCACTTAAACTAAATAAGGTCACTGTTGCATACTAGTCATAACTGTGCACTTTTAATAAAATATAATAGGAAAAAATGCCTTTGGCTATCAATCATTGCCCACCTGTTTCTCTGCCTATCCCAAAAAATAACACACCCTATTACTTAATTGGACCACCTTTTGCTTTGATTACACCGTCATTGAGGCAATAAGTCTCTGAAATGTAATTTATTTCTATCCATTTCATTTATTTTTCAGTAGTATCTTGTTGAGAAGATGTGAGAGGCAGATTGCAGCACAAATTCTTCTCCAGCACATTCCACCATCTATTAATAGGGTTAAAGTTTGGACACTTTGGTGACCAATCCATAGTTGAGTAGGAGTTGTGGTTAAAAGCTCATTACTAGGTGAAACATAATAATCCATGCCGTAACTGTCCAATGGGAGACTCTTACATATTTCCTTTATTAACTCCAGGTGGGTTACTGTTTTATGTGGAAGTGTATAATGTATAAATCCAGCATCCAGACTGCTCTCCTCTGGAGTCAGCTCTGGTTTTTTTGGGGGGGGTTTCCCCTTTGTGAATCTTCCACAGAAGTGTATGCAAGAATGCAAATTGTCTGCAAAAGATTTCAAGCTATTTCCCAAACTGGATGCTAGCTTAGAAAGGCAATTCATCAGTTAGTTTTCAGATCTAGGGAATGTTGAAGAGCTTCTTACACATCGTTTTTCATTCTCTTCAGTTTGGATACAGTTGAGTCAACATGATTCAGATTTTAAGTAAAAATGAGTCGGCCAGACTTCTGCCTTTCTAAACTGGCTGTGAATAGGACGGCAAGTTTCCAAACTGTAGTCTTTGTATGGCGTTCTCCTCGGCTCTCTGGACAAACACTTCTCCGCTCTTCTCATTTCCAGCTGTGAGAGTGCATGTCCAGAATGTCTGCTATGAAACACATGTCTAAACAGAACAAAATCCAAACAAAGTTGCCTTTACATGCTGCTAACCGTTATTAGAGAAAATAACTTGAATATGTGTCATCGTGAATGAACTTTGCATTAATTTATGAAAATGGGAATGGAGGGATGTGACATGGAAAAGACCTTTAATTTTGTTTTACACAACAGACAACAGTATTTCTGTAAAATAACCTCTCAAAAGTCTTTGTTGATTGACTCCAAATTCTCGAAATACTGTTAACTCATGAATACACATCCTTTAAATATACATCAATGTTCCTATGCTGTCCGGAAGAGTAGAGCATTTGATTTAAGGGTTTACAAAGTCTGGAATAGTATGGAAAAATATTTGCATTTCCAGACTTTATGTCCATGTATAAATGGTGTTTCCTTCCCCTCCATCGTTTAACTCGTTTTTTTGGCCGATCTTCTATCCGTGTTCTTCATCCATCTTTTTGTCTCTCCTTTCACCTTTTCATTGAATTATGCACATTGGACCTATGCCCAGTTCAGTATTCATTGGGAGTTTTTTGTCCAATTTTGATGTCTGATTTTGATATAAAATTATTGTTTTGGCCGATAACATATCACAACAATATAATAATAATAACAATATAATTAATATTTCACTTACCCTTCGACACCTTAAAAAAGAAATGGCGACACCACTGACTTCACCTCTGCTTCAGTTAAACTCCCCACTATCCTGCACTAACACTGGTATATGACCAAATAAACCAATTTTCCTTGCTGTTGATTGTCTGTACCCCCAAGACAGGGGGTAGGGAGTCTGTAGATTATTGTCAGTGCAGTCACATTTATTCACAAGTGTGTGTTTGTGTGTTTTAGGTAGAGCAGTCTAAAGTTTTGATCAAGGAAGGCGGCGTCCAGCTGACACTAACCATCGTGGACACGCCAGGTTTTGGAGATGCGGTGGACAACAGCAATTGGTACAAAATGCGGATAGATGCATGTTTTCACCTTTTCCAGTATTCCTCTCTGATCTGCTTCCTCCATCTCACCAGCTGGCAGCCCGTCATAAATTATATCGACAGCAAGTTTGAGGACTTCCTGAACGCCGAGTCGAGGGTGAACCGTAGATCCATGCCGGATAACAGAGTTCACTGCTGCCTGTATTTCATAGCACCTTCTGGACATGGGTGAGTACAGCATGAAATATGAGCTGAGACTTTTATTTGGAGGAAGTGATTTCAATATGGCCACCATGTTTGTCTGGACACCATCAAACGGAAGGATGTAGGGAGTGTTTGCACTTCCCTGTGTTACAGATGATGAGGCAGTCAGCCAAGATTTGACCCACAAAGGTTATATAACCTAGTTCTGCACATGCTCAGAAAAGATCCGCTCACCATCACTGAACCAGCCAATTAGAATGGAGATGCTCACAAAGGCAGACAAACGCCTTCTTCTGTCATCTTGAAACCTGTGTGTGTGCAGCTGTGGATTTGTACAACTTTAAATCCATCCATCCACTTTGGCTTTAAGGAGGGATTTGAATGATCCCTGGAGTGTGAATAAATCTCTGGAGTTTAATCTCCTGCCAGGTGTGTAATTTGCATTAATATGTAAATATTTGAATGGCAGCAGCCACAGTGTGTCATACATGCTCCTGTCTGTTAAACTGGAGGAATTTTTCAACATGTAGATTAACTCAGCTGCACAATAATGCAGAGCAAATAGACCATGCATTACTTCTTAAATTGCTCAGTTTGTGCAGAGCTTTTAACAATGGGATTGTGAGAGTGCATGCATAATCAGGTTAATTTTTTTCAACATACCCTATAAATGTCTTTGACTGTAACTTCAGAGACGTCGACGAAAGTGCAGTTTCAAAGCAGCCGCCTTTCGCCTTTTAAATCTTGTCCGCCAAACAGCTGAAACACCCTGCAGAGCCGCTCCTTCCTCAATTCACAGAAAGCTGTAAAATTCGAAAACGTATAAATCTTGTTTTAGAGGTAAGCTCCAGGCGTGCTTCCAGGCTCGACCGTCTTCCAATGGTTGGATTTCCAAAGTAGTTCCATCAGCAGATGAAATTTTGTCTGGCTGAAATGGGTTTTATTGATGGTTTCTTAAATCACTGCCAGTGTTTTCAGCTAATTTATGAGGTCTAATTCACAGAAATTCTTCAACACTCAATATTTTGTCTCCCTTAAGTCTGAGCGCAGACAACCTGACTCCTGTTTTATCTGGGGCTGCTTTTACTCAAATCACTTTTGGAACAGCAGGACACAAACTTCATCAACGTCTTCTTTTTGTCTGCTGCACACATCTTGCCTATTATAGCTGCTTTTGCACGAGTTTCCACAGTTGAATACACACAAATCAGGCATTGTTTAATTGCGCAAATAGAAATAACTGCATCCATACTGACTCCACTGTTTACTGCCTATTTAATCATATACAATTGTTTTCACTGTAATGGAGCACATATTTGCCTTCCTACACCAGCTCTCTGAGTTCATTGTGTCAGGCGACACAACTAAGCAGAAGACTTATTTGACATTCAGTAGTGAAGACCCTGCAGGGACAGATGGCTTGTTTGTTCTGTTCTTTTGTTTTGGTCTAACTGTCTGTTCTCTGTGCCCCTCTGCTGGCGACCCCCTCACTGCAACTTCTTTGCAAAGTGGTGCAATGAGTAGGAAGGTTTAGATTCATTAATGTGGATTTATTTTAACTGTGTGTAAACTGTTTGACAGCGCTGCTGACCCCAAGTAAAGTCCACTGATGAATGTGGCAGCTCAGCATTTAACTGAGCCTGAATCTTCAGACTCAAGCTCCAGAGACAGACTACAGAGCTGATTCTCATTTGGAGCTCATTCTGCCCCAATTGCCTTATAAAGGGCTTCTACAGACACATTTTTTTCTACAAACTTTTTAGTACTCTATTATTGTCACACTAGTCAAAGAGAAGTGTATACCAGTCACATATTAGAAGTATGTTTCCATTGGTTCATCAACCTGCAGAGCAACAAATCAAATTAGACAAAAAGAAAAACTGTAGAAAGATACAACTTTATGTTGACATTTCATATATATATATATATATATATATATATATATATTAAAAAATAAAAAATTGTGAAGAATGATGTCACACACTTTCTTGGGCATGTGCAGCGCAGTTCCTCCTGCTCTGATCCAAAGCAGGATCAGAGCAGGATGAGTACTTAAGAGCTGTTTCCTCTTAAGCGCTCATCCTCGAGCTATCGCTGAAACATCTCAATGTCACCAAAACCCTCATCTGCCCACCACCTGCACTACTCAGCGTCGTCTTGCAATCCTTTTGAATTCAGTTCTAGATTTTGTGGACCAAAGACATGCCTTGACAGACTAAATTAACAGAATATTACCAATTACTACACATTAGTAATAATATTACATATTAACAGGACAGTTCCAGAAAATCCTCACTGCTTTGGTTACATTCAAAGAACCTCCTTAAACCTCATATGCTTGTCATCATCCTGTGGTATTTAATGTTCTGTGCAGAGGGTAATAATTAGTCACTCAGAGTTGAGTCATAGAATATTTAGTAGATTATAATAGATGCCATGTATTCTCACTGTCAGAGATTTGACCAGTTGAAATTCCTTTTACTGCTCTGCCTATAAATCTTCAAAGTTAATTAATAAATAAAACTCAGTAAATATAACTTAATACAAGGAGATAAACTCGCGTACACATTCTGACACATTTGAATGAATGAGGGTCGGTATGTTAATTACCTCCTTTTGACTTTAATACTTTCCTGTTTTTTTTTCCTCCACTTCAGTTTAAAGCCTCTGGATATTGAATTCATGAAGAGGCTCCATGACAAAGTCAACGTCATTCCTCTTATTGCAAAAGCAGACACACTGACCCCCGAGGAGTGTCAGCTGTTTAAAAAGCAGGTTTGTGTTGGTGATATATTACTTGGCATTAACATCATTTACCATAATTTCAGTCCAAAAAATATATGTCGTTACAAAACGGCTGGAGCTTAATATTTTTGTCTTATCATTAGAAAACGGGGAGTGTCGTTGAATAGTTTCATATTGATTACTTCTTTTTATTTTTAAAATTCACAGCTAGATGGTGGTATTGGACAGGTAGAGACTTATGCTTAATAGTCTGCTTGTTTATAAGACTTCTGTAACATGTGTGTGTTTGTTTGGCTTAAGATCCTGATTTTAAAAATATGCCTTAAAAAATCTACAACAAAAAACCAATGAGATGCCCTTTATTGACCTCTATAAGTCAGAGGGAAATGAAGTCAAATTATTTCTTATGTCTCAAAGAAACGTTTTCTAATAAATCACAAATTTTTCCTGAAAATTTCAAAACTGACTTTTAACCAATTTAAGGTTTGTACTGTATTTTATGTCTTTGGGTCTCATATCTTTGATTCTAAGTCGCTCATTCAATTGCAGATCATGAAAGAGATTCAGGAGCACAAAATAAAGATTTATGAGTTCCCCGACACTGAGGACGACGAGGACAACAAGCTCATCCGAAAGATCAAGGTAATTATTTTAGGGTCATTATTACATATCACTTTTGATACAACTTTTTAAATTTAGGAGCACCATGGTGACACAAATATGTATCGAGTTCAGTAAGTAACAAAATAGGTTTAAATTTTTGTGAGATGAGTTGTTGATGCAAAAATTAGTCCAAAACTAATTAGAATACTGTCTTACTATCACATGGTTATCAACCCAAGCTGTGTTCCTTCTTGAATGATTTAATCCTAGCATACACAGGCCCTGGTTAAAACTGTGGCGGACTGTTTTTACATTATTATGTGCAGATATTTATTTTCAACAACATACAAGTGACTCCAACTCCATTTACCTAATCATGGTTTAAAATATATGTTTTGAGCTCTTTGGTTGCTAAAGATCAAACACAATTTCTTGGGATTTGCAGTTTCCAACGTCTCCACGATATAAAGATTCAAACACCTTCTCTTCTCTTAGTTTTCTCATTTCATTCCAGTGTCAAATAAGGTCAGAACATATTCTAGATATGTTTATTCTATGTTACATGACTTTGTGTTTTTATGTTTGTTATGATGTAAAGCACTTTGAAATGCCTTGCTGCTGGAATGTGCTATACAAATAAAATTTGATTGATTGATTGATAGATTTATGGTACTATTACTGCTCCTTTCACATAAAATACCATATAAATATTTTATGGTGCATAACAACCTTTTGGTCACATTTGTGGAAACGCACAACATTCAAAATCATTTCAATGTGAAACTACATTAATCATATACATTGATTACTTTACTAGAAACATGGAGTAGTGAAATATTAATGAAGTAAGACCCACCTGTTTGACCAGTCGACTTACAATATCACTAAATAGAGAACAAAACAGGCTGTAATCTCTCCCATCTGCACTTCAAATTGTGGAACATGTGGAGCCTTCACTGGGTGCAGGCTGGCGTACAGCAGGCTGTGTTTTTTACTTGGTGTTTTCATTCAGAAAAGATTATGTTCAGATGTGTTGCATGAGCTTTCACTGTATCCAAACCCAAAGATGTTCCCAGTTTGGCCTGTTGAAGGAACCAAGTAACCTTGCAAGTTTGTAAATTCTGAAATCAACTTTTTGTTGTTTGTTTGTTTTGTATGTCGCTGTTTTTCGTTCTCTCCTTTTAGGAAAAGATGCCTTTGGCTGTGGTTGGCAGCAATGTGGTTGTAGAGGTGAACGGCAAGAAGGTCAGAGGTCGCCAGTACCCATGGGGCGTGGCAGAAGGTAGGTTCACTCAGGGCCAGGTCTGGAAGAGAGCAAAAAGGCTCTGAGTTTTTAAACGACACAGTGTGTCACTAGAAGCAGTGTTTAGCTAAACCAAACGGATGAGAAACCCACGTAGTGTTTTAAGTTTCTAATTTGGTTCTGTGTGAACTCTCACTGCACTCTGTCAGCCAGGGAGTCGTGCCAGAAAGAGGCTCAAACATGTCGCTGTTTAAAGATGGAAGTGTTTGGGAAGTATCCCACAGGCTGTACTTCCTGTTTGGACGGATGAGGCATGATTTTTCCAGAAAGAATGGCATTCAATGCATGTTCTCCACAGTGACCCTTTGTGTCCACTCTGTGCGTTTATCAACGGGTAATGCATTAACTTGTCAAATTGTTGATCAGCCAAACCTTATTTAGATCTGCTATGATTGTTTAAGGGATTGTTTACAAGTATATATAGAGTCCATATTCAGCATAATGAAAGGACAGCTTGAAACTGTTCTTCAAAACTAATTTACCCACAGTCCTAGTACTGTCAGAGTAAGTTTAGTATAGCTGTATAACTTTGTGATGTAAATACCTGATTTGTTTTTAAGCCGTTCAGTCTAATTGGAATTGACAAAAAGCTAAATCCCCAGAGGGGAACCATAGGCATTGTGGCCCTTTTTGTCCAATCAAACTATATTACGAAGAAGAAGAAATTGATTTACCAAGTCAGAAAAATATGTGTTAATTTTAAATCAAACCAAATAAAACCAAAGCTCCCTGGACTGATCTCATCTCCATCCCTGTTTGATTTCCTCTTTAACCATTGCTGTGTTTATGAATTGTTTTTAGCCTGAGCTATCAGCTTAACCACAGATTTTATGTGGTATAAAGTTGAATTTTGACAAGTGAGAGGTTATCTGGTTAGTTATTTCCCACCTCCCTTCCCTTCTGCACCGGTGTACACACTTGTTTGGTAGAGTTGATCCTGATAGGGATTCTGGAAAAGGAGAAAAGACCCGGAGTCCTCTGGTATATCACACATCCTCACTATCAGCCACTACGAACTGTTCCTCTTTTCCTTTTGTCGATGATGTTTCAGAAAGTCGGTACTCTGTTTATTCTTAAGAAAATAAAGTGAAATACTTTGTGGTTGACCATGTATCAGTCTTTCACTGTTTCATTCTTTCTTTTCTCTCTTTTTTCTTTTTTTTTCTTTTATTTTTTTTGTTCTTTGTCTACTCTATTCCATGACTGACAGAGGGCATTTTTGGTAAACAAAACCATCTTTCACTTTATTTCATCCTCACTTTTTACCCTTGTTGCCTCGATGTAAACTCCCACCTCCCTCCTGTCAGAATCTGCCCTTCCCTCCTTTCCACTTTTCATTTGCTTTGCTGTCACATCATCAGGCTGATGGTCCAACCAATGCTCGAATCAGACTTGGGCTATAGACCAAAAGTCTCCTTCACACATCAGTAAATTATTTATGCGTAATCTCTGACATAAACTATCTAGATGAATCTAGATTACATTTGCCTTTCAGAGCGGTCTGAATGAGCGAGTGCATTAGTCTTAGTTCTCCCAGCAACTTGCTTCCATCTTTTTGACGTATTACAAGATCCTGCAAGGTGCTTTTCCTGATGCTGCTTGCTAACACGGTGTGCAAACTGTCTGCTTGAACTGAAAAAGAACTGAAAGATAATTTTTAAGCAGTAAAAGTCTTAGATCTGCCCGGAGATGAGGTTTATTCCCAGGTCTGATGCTGTAAATAGTCATGGAGAGAACCAGAGGCTGTTTGGTGCTGAATCCCCATCTGCAACAGAAACGTCACCCTAACGTTGCGGTTTCCTTCTTTGATCCCAGGGCATTTAAACACACCGCCATCGCTCTTAAATGTGAGCCCCAATTCACCTGCAGCTCAGCTTGTGACGCCGCAGGCTGAGCTGAATGGTGCGGTGGGAGGATGGTGAGAAGGCCCTGCGGTTTCTTTGGATCAAGGACTGGAATCCAACATGCGCTAACACATTGCTTAGAGTTTCATGAGTAACTGAGGGTATGTTGGTGTACTAGCAGGCCATGTAGCAGCTCATTTAGGGAAATAAGGTAACATGTGGCTTGTCATAAATGTCCACTCATTAGCATTCACAGAGTTTGGATGTTAGAGCTTTAACTTTGTGGAAAGACGTCCTGCTCAAACGTAGTTCTGCATGTACTGAATAAAAGGCTGTCCTCTTTTTTCATTTAACTAATGCAGTTCATCATTATAGCCTAACTGAATCCAGGCTAGTATATAAAAACACTGAAAATACCTGATTCATTTGGAACTGTATTGTGATTGGTTAACTTTTAAAAACTTATATCAGACAACCAAGCAGTAGCAGCAATCAGGTGTTTTCTGTCATTTATTAATAAATCTTTATTTTCAAAGTTGAAACTATTTTTTTTTTCTTTGACCTTCAGCCCCCCACATAGCTCCTCTTCCCGGTCCCTTACTGAGGCTTGCACCCCCTGCTGGCCATGCACAGAACTTCCTAAAACTCCCGTCCAACCACCACGATCCCCCCTACAGAGACCTGTGCTCCTTAGCCAGTCAGTTTGGTCACATGCAGGTATTGGTGTTTGAGCTGGGCTGAATCTGGGCCAAATGCTGGCCAATTCTGGGCCACATGTGAGCCGCACCAATCCCAGCAGCTCCAGACCCAGATTTAGCCCCTCGCTGGGCGCACACAGTAACTCAAAAACCGTACCCCTCCCCTTCGTCAGAGCTCCCTCCTCTAGAAGAGACAGGAGGTCAATGGCTGGTTTGGAAGGCCAAGGGCAACGTCAGCTTAAGTTTCATCAATGGTAAGGTGTCCTCCTCCCCCCTCCCCCACTGGTGATGATGTGCTGCTGAGTTGGTTGGAGGCTAAACTAGAAGGAGCAACGTTCTGAATGAAGAGGAGGCTTGGAGATCCACCGTGTTCAACCTGAGCAGTAGTCTATCTGCAGTCCTTTTCCAGAATCCCGTCTGACCTTATAACCCCGTCGTCTTTGTCTCAGTATAAACCGTCTAACGTGTGAGCAGCTGTGTTTGCTGTTGTTTCACCCACAACACCTCTGTTTGTGTTGCATCTGTGAGTCCAGTAGAGAGCTGTGATCGGATGGGACGCTTTTCTTTTCCTACATAAACAAAACTAAAAACATGCGAAAGTTACATTTTTGTATCAAATGCCAGATTAGTTCAAACTGGTTCAAGTGTTAGTCTTGATGCTTTTTTTTTTTTTTTTTTTTTTTTTTACATGTAGTGCCCTAAAGAAGTAATTTTCACCTTTTTTTGTAAAATAATCACAAAGTTCAATACAATGTACTGGTATTTTATCTGATGCAATGCAACCAATGCAATGTAAAGCAATGTAAGCAATGCAATGTAAAGTAGATATGAAGTGGATCAGTTAAAAATATATACACACACACACACACACAATTGCTGGTTCCTGCGGGTTTGGGTTTGGCATTGTTCGGTCTGGTTTGACTGGAGTCCAGCAGATTTACCAATTTAACAGCAGAGGTTTGTCCTCAGGTTGTCCTGTAGGTGGCAGTAGTGCACATACAGATACCCTCAAAGGCTCATTGACTTTCTGAGTGTTTTGCTCTGGGCTTCCTAGTGACTCTGTGAAAAGACTTTCATTTAGAAACGTAAATAGTCCTGAAACTAGGCTTGTTTTAATTAAACCATTCAAACAATAAAATTTTACTTCTTTTTTTCTCTCAGGAATCATTTCAGACATGATTGTGGGAGGAAACTGCAACATGTATGCTAATGCTTTAAAATATGAATTAAAAACTCTAGATGAAACCATCCTGTCTGATCACAGTCTGTGATCCTGCTGCCCTTTGTTTTCTGTAAACGTGTTTCTACAACTGATACGACTCACACTTTAAACACTGGCGCCACCTGAACAGACCTCTTTGAATGTAGACCCCTTCCTCTAGAACCGCTGAATGAATGAGCACATTGTCTTCTGTTAGTTTTATAACTATTTCCATTTTAATATCTCTGTTTTATTGTAACATTACTCAACCCATGCTCTAGGTACTGTAAATAACATCCTGAACATTGTGTTGGTTTGGAGAGCAAACAAATCCCAGATGACTGGAAATCCACTGTAGAAACTGTTAGATATTCATGTTTCTGCCTCGGTTTCCTCTGAGACGCACTGAAGCTGGATTTGATGAGAGGCATCAATGTTAAAATGTTTGTGTCTCTCACTGCTGCTGCGTTTTCCTCTTTGTTGCTTTGTTTCAGTGGAGAATGGAGAGCACTGCGACTTCACGGTGCTGCGCAACATGCTGATCCGGTGAGAAACGCAGCTTTACTTCAGCACTTTTAAGTTTGTCCTGCTGGCTCTGAGTGTAATGGCTTTGTTTTAGTCCAAAAGAGGGATAAAAGAAAGTCCTGCAGGTTCATTAATAGAGTGCTGAGTCTGGTAGAAAAAGTGGGAATTAAAATTATACACATAAACATAAGTCAGATCCAATGCCTATTTGCTGAGGCATTTAGAGAAAAGAAAATGTGGGAGTTTTCAGTTTTCATACATTTATTAAACTAAGTACGATTAGATTTGTCAGAAATTTGTGCTTTATTTATTTTAAATTAGTAGTGTTTAGGCCTATAACAAGCTCCGGTTTTATATAAATGACCAAAAAAGAAATTGCGATACATTATCTATATCATTACATTTATAGATTGATGGAAATACATTTATTTTCAGTCATTCTTAAAGGAAAGTTTTTACTTAGCAAATTTCAAACGGGACGATTCAGAATGAGGGGGAAAGATATAAATCACATGAAAACACCTTGAAGATATCAAAAGAAATGTCGTAAAAACTAAACATTTCATTATTAAAATGCTAATGTTGCACTAATTTCTGTATTGCAATTAAATTTAAAAAGAACCTTTAATCATGTCCACAATAGGATTTTTATTTTAGATTGTAACATTTTTGGTTTCATATTTTATGTTTTATTTTTGATATCTACTATCTAAATCCTGGTAGAGGAAGCAGGTGAGGGTATCATGTAAAATTTACTTTTCATCTTGTTGTAACGTTTTTCCCTCATGTTTTGATTCTTTCATGCGTGTTTGAGAAATCCTTATATATTTGGTGGATTTGGGAGACATTCATGTCTGTTTATTGTCTTTCTGTCCTTCCAAAGGACCCACATGCAGGACCTGAAAGACGTCACCAACAACGTCCACTATGAGAACTATCGCAGTAAGAAACTGGCCGCCGTCACCTGTAACGGGGTGGACACCTCAAAGGCCAAGGGTCAACTCACAAAGTAAGACAAAGTGTTCAAAATTACGCTTGAAAGGAGAAATTACTAAATATCCATGCAGACTATGAAAAAACACTAAAATTCTGCTTGCTATCGGTGATAGTAACTTAATGTTTGTGATTAATAGAGTCGGGTACATCAGGAGTTACTCTGAGTGTCAGATCAGTTTCTGCTGATGGAAACCAGGGTCCCGCTCTGCGACTACGTTAATCTTTACTTTATTTCCATGATCCACAGAAGTCCTCTGGCTCAGATGGAGGAGGAGCGCAGGGAGCACGTGATGAAGATGAAGAAGATGGAGGCAGAGATGGAGCAGGTCTTTGAAATGAAGGTTAAGGAGAAGAAGCAGAAGCTGAAGGATTCGGAGGCTGAGGTCGGTGTGCTGCTCATACTGAATAAACAAAAGCTTCAAATCAGCAGGAACTTATTTTAATTAACAAATGTCATATTTTATGACGAAACAAATTAAAAAGAGGAATGGAAATGAGGACAACAATGAAAGTTTTACACAAATCTGTAAATACTGAAAACTACATAATTCTTCCTAATTCTCATCAGCACCCATTTTCAACCTTAAGCATCTAGAATTAAGCTTAATTGAGAGTGTCAGAGTGAGACTCTGCTATTTTTAATCCAAAGCTGGAGAGGCGCCACGAGCAGATGAAGAGGAACCTGGAGGCGCAGTACAAAGAGCTGGAGGAGAAGAGGCGAGTGTTTGAGGACGAGAAGGCCAACTGGGAAGCTCAGCAAAGAATCCTGGAGCAGCAGAAACTGGACGCCTCCAAGTCAGTAATGCCTAGATGTCATGTTGGTCACCTTCTGTTCTTCCAAAAGGAGCCAAATACTGTAATGTTTGAAGTAACTTTATGATCCTCTGCTTAAGACAAACAAGTGACCCCCTGGTGACCTTTTTAAGAATTTGACTCACATTTATCCAAAAGTTATTTAATCTTATTTTTTATTGGAGTTGGAGTCCACTTGTGAAAGGTAAACAGTGTAATAAAACATTAGAGTTTATTTGAACATGGAATTTATTGTCCTGCTTATTTACAAATATCACTTATAGGCATTAAAAGAATATTCTACACAAATTTTCAATGTAATTCTTCCTAAATTGTGCTCCCCCCCTTCTAAATGTCTTTCATTATTTAAAACATTCACATCTCTAGGTATAAACTCATGTTTTTCTGTCTGTAACATAATTTAATTATTTCTCTCTCAGGACAATGGAGAAGAACAAGAAGAAAGGAAAAATCTTTTAAAGCCCGAGTCGACCTCCCGGTTTGGTTTCAAACTCTTCTTCCTCTCCATCTCCTCTGAAGTCTTCGTGTCATGTCGGCCTGAGACCGCACACTCCGTCAGAAATCAGCTTCAACCTCCTCTTATCATACGACACACGAGCAGACTCGTCTCTGCAGCGCCTCTGGTTCTCAAGAGGAACGCATGTTTGTGCTTTTCTATTTTCCTGTATTTCTAGACAAAGAGGGGACTTCCTCGGAGTTGACACGTGGCAGGGACCATGCATAGCCATTTGTAAACATGTAGTTGTTCATAGGTCTGCAGACAAGCGAACGGTTTCTTATAACTGTTATGAATTTGACACCTTAAGCCCTCGCTGAGCGATTTGCAGCGAGGTCGGATAGATGTAGCTCAGAGAAATGCTCCATCAGGACCTGCTTCCTGCTGTCGGCTATTACATCTCCATCTGACTCAGGATTTTACTTCTTTCAAAGAAAAGAGTAACTAAAACTAGGAAAATATGATTCTATAACAGTATCTGAGTTTTAAAATGGATGTTGGCAAAAGATTCCCCCTCCAAAATAACCATTTTTGTTTTTTCTTGTAAAAATGTCTTCTGTTAACAGATGCAAAGATCACATTTAAATGAAATATAATGGTCTCGTATTTAGCATTTTTGTCCAGTTAACCAGTTTAAATCAAAATGTGTTTCCTTTTATATGATGAATTTCACATTTTTCCATCCATAAATTTAAGGATTGCATTCTTGTATACATTTTATTTCCCCATAATAAAACAGAATGATTCATTTCTGCTGTTTTTCTCAACACGTTTCAAATTAAAACCAGTTTCTATAAATAATCAGGTGTGAAGTTGTGGCTTTTGGCAGGTCGGGGTATTTAGACATTTGTGCGGTGGCAGGTCTGTTATTTTATCAAATACTCAGTCATGTAGAGATTTTTCTTCACCTGAAACAAAACAAAGATGGGCGCGTTCTTCTGCTCACGTATATTTTTGCTTCCATCTGTTTAAGACGTTATGCAAAAGCCAAATTGGTGTGACATTTCTCCTTGTCGCAGTAAATAGAAATGTTTTTAATATCGTGGTGTGTGTGTGTGTGTGTGTGTGTGTGTGTGTGAGACGGGTGTCGTCATAGACCTTCAACCTTCATCTCCAGATTTTCGGCAAATTACAAAATTCATCTTTATGACCATTTAAAGAAACTTGCCCAATGAACCAAAGTGTTCTTTCTTTTTTCTTTTTTTTCTCTCTCCTCCCCCCCCCCCCCAAGTAAAAAAAAACACTTTTTGAGTTGATAAACAATAAAGTTCATATGATATAAAATCTCCAGTCTTTTCCTCAGAGTTGTAATGTTTTCGTATGGTTAAAAAAAATTCTCCATGTACAGTTGAATATAAAGCCTTTGATTTTGTTTTGAGTCGATCAATAAAGGGACAAACCTGCAGCACATAAAGCAGTAACTATACGCATCTGTCTGCATACATGAGGCTCCTCAGTTTGGTTTTCTTCCATTTCATTCTTTTTTTGTTTTGCATCTTAATAAACCACATGTAAACACATCCATCTGTCCCCTTAAAGACCTTTTTCATTACTTTGCATCAAATCTGAGATCATCAGGAACTTCAATGACCGACCCAAATGCATCAGTTTAGCTGTATTTTTTATTTGTAATATTTTCTTTTTATATATAAATACTGTGTTTCTTCTCTTCTTTGTTTATCATGTGTTCTGTCTCTTAACTGTACATGGTTAATATTAAAGTTATGCTTTAACAACGTCTGCTTCTGGGTTTTTTTCTGTAAACACCTGAATTTTAATTATTTCCAACTTTTTATTGCATTTTCTGTGACGTAAAATTATGGAGTTTTTTTTTTTGTTGTTGTTCTGGAAAAGAAACAAATTATTGTAAACATTTAGTTTTGAATTTTCTCAAGATACTTGTCCACATGTGTTTCTGTAAAAAAAAAAAAAAATCAGATCACTGTATTTCAGTAACTTACTTTAAAAAGTGAACAGGAGTGAGGAAAACATACATTTAATAATTTTTGTTTGCACAGAATATTTTTATCTTTCTAAAGTCATTACATATCTCCCAAATCGAGATTATTGCAGAGGTTCATGCAGTAATGCAAAATTGTACTGTAATTTGCCATTTATTTCACGCTCCTACAAAACTAATTTGTCTTTTATTCAGTATATTTAGTAAAAAATGCTCTATGAATAAAGTTTACTTGCCTACTCACTAAATTCATAACATTTCACTGTTCTGCAATTTATTAAAGAATTGAGTCTCATTCTTGCAAAATAAAACTTTAATAGTAAAGCATCAGAAGTAACATAAATATACATTTATGTGTAAGCTGCATACAAAGTAAAATAATACATGTTTAGGATATATGTAAGATTACAGTCAAAATCTGTCAGCTGTTTTGTTTCCTGGGTGATGAACAGAAAGTTTTGAAACTTGCTGTGACTGCAGAGTGAGACGTTCTTCATGCTGTTTGGCCCGGAAGCGAGGTGGACGAAGCGACTTGTTTCGGGGTCTTCAGGAAAGCTTTGATGGCCCATTTCTGATTCATGTTCACACAGTAGTCTCCTCGCGGGGTGTTGATCCTGCAGAGGGATGAATCTGCTTTTACTCAAAAGCTCTTTGCACAAAACCTGGATTATCAGTGAGACAAAAAAAAAAAAACCTACACAAATCCTCGTTTGGAGCAACTCTCGTGAGTTTTGGCGATGGACCGAATCTCGCCGATGGGAATCCTGCCTGTGAAGAAGTGAAAGCAGCACCTCCCGGGCTTCAAGGCATTGGGCCCCAGAGCTGGAAAAAGGAATTTAAAATGAGTTTATACAAGGATAAATAAATCACGACCTCCTGTAACTGCATTTGTATCTTTTATGCCAGGAGTAAAACGTGTCCTCAAGTCAGATGCAAACATTTACTCACTAAAACTTTTAAAACCAACGTTTTGACACAATGGACTGGAAACGGAGACCGATCTCGGCTTGTAATTTTTAATCTAAAATAGTTTTTTTTTTAAGGAAACCTCATTAACTTTTGAACTCTTGATAAGAACACATCCTACATGTCATTTGTGACTTTTCTAGATTGTAAAAAAAAAAGGAAGTTTTGAAAATGTTTGAAGATGCAGGTCTCCTGTGACATTAGTTGTGAGAACGTTTTTGTGCCCGGATCTTCCTCTTTGGAAAGCTTTCCACTTCCTCAGCAGTACTTCTTTGTTTTGGCTCTTTTAGCAACAAACCCCACATAAAACCTTAGTATTGCCCGACGGTTCACTTGGGGTGAATCAAACATTCCTTATTCAGCATATGAGGGAAAATGACATCTTCAAACATTTGGCGTATGCGAAATAGGGCTGCACTAATTGCTGATCTATGACCTGACCTGCCGATTCCGATTTCAACCGATACAGAGGATTTTGTCAGAAATGTCGCTAAATATAGCAAGAAAGCTGGCAACAGTGGAGTGAATATTGTTAATTACAAATAGATAAGACCGGCTTCACATGTAAGTATCGACCGATCACTGATCTCACAAAATTACTCATTTATCGGCTGGCCGATTTAATGTGCACCCCAGATCCAAATTGATCGTATAGAAAGTATAAAAATAGGACATAATAAGAGAGCCATCCCCGTACCGTGACTCAACAGCCACTATGCTTCGGTTAGAGTGATTCCACTGGAATGCAGTGTCGTCTCGCTTGGCCCAAAACAAAGAATCTTGCTTTAAGTCACTTGAAAAATGTTTGTCATCTTGCCTCAGGTCAACGTGTTGTCCAGGCCATATAATCTTTTGCAACAGTAAAACTTACATTTGATGTTTCTCAGCAATTTCTTGGCTTCATCTAGTCGCTTCAGCAACATCCAAAGGTCATCGTTCTTTTTTTTTTTGTTGTTGTTCCATTTTAAAGTGTTTGAGATCATTTTCAGCTGTGCAAACAGTTCACTTCTTCACTTGTCTATATACTTCCTCCTCTCCAAACTAACTTTTTAATCAAAGTATTCTGTTTCTCTGCTGTGACCCGTTCTACTTAGATTCTTAGAGAGCATTGCACTTTGACCAGCATAAAATAAGCTTCTTTATTATTGTACATGATTTCACTTTGATGTCAAAGTGATATAGTGAGGAAGATGTCACTTTGTGGGATTACTCAGAACAATGATCCAAAAAGCCTGAGCAACTCCAGCTATTAATGACTCAAAATGAAGATTTTGGAGTGGCCTAGTCAAAGTCTGGAATTATAATATACAGTCTGCGTCACACTTCCTTTGCAGCATGGTCTTACTAATAAATCTACAAAGGGCTTCTAAGTCGTGACACAGCTAATTGGCAATTACATTTTCACATATGACCAGATTGGTTTGTATAGTGTTTCTCCTTAAATTAGACCATCCTTTGACATGTGCATTTTGTCTACGCTCTGGTTATCTTTCACACTAAAATTATTTTTGGATCAATAAAAAACTGAAACAGCAGAAACCCGTGAGTGTTTGCTGGTTGTTGCGTGTGTTGGGGTGCAGAGAGGAGCCAGACTTACGCATCGCAGTGCAGCAGTAGACGGCGAGCAGCAGCAGCAGTCCCACGGTGAGAGTCTTCATGTTTACGTCTCTTCAAAGGTGGCGGCACGTTTGAAATGATCCATCCTCGAAACCTCGACCTATATTGGCCTGATTGCGCTCAGATCTGCATATTCATGAGCTGAAGGGAATTTCTGAGGAACATTTTTTAACATTGCTTCGAAATCAGGCCAAAGGAAGTTGGGGGATTTGGTGGTGACCCTTTTCCTGAGTACCAAATGTACGCAGCATCTCCATCTGCTGTGTTGTTACATAATGTTTTTTCCTCATTGTTTCCACCGTGTAAATCCTTTGGGCACACTAGAATAAAGAACGGCGGAGTCCGTTTTCCACAAAGCGAGCCCGGCCTTTTTCAGCGAAAGGTTTTTAAGGCCGTCAGATAAAACCATTAGTTTCATCTCTTGGTCTTTAGGATTATTCTCTCCCATAATGCTGCTGCAGTCGACTGAGATTTGCAAGCGTTCTCTTGTGAAGTGCACAATTCAGAGACTGAGATCTAGGCAAACGTCAGGGAGCAAAAACAATCTTTAATACATCTGCAGAGCAAAAACACAGTGCATTAGGCGAGAATCATTCTGCTCTAACAAATTCAGAGTTGCATAGTTACTTTATTCACCTAACAGAGGCGGAGACTCAATCTTCTAAGAGCAAACAAAAGAAACAAAGGAAATCAGAGGGAACAGTTCAACCTTGTATGCTCATTCACTATCATATCTACGGGATGCAAAAACTAAACATTCTATCTTCGTGCAGGGGAGGCTACGGGAAAAACAGCAAGTTCCCAGACAACCGGTCTGGGGAAGTTCAATAGACACATCTTGTTCAGTTAGTTTTTACACCCTTTGCAGCTGCATGGGTGTATCCTATGATACACTGTATGATGCAAATAAAACATTTTCTCTTTAAAGAAAAATCTACTTCACATTCTCCACCTCTGGTTTACGATTAGGTTGGGACTTTGACAGGGCCACTCCAATTCCTCAACTGGTATTTTTCTCATATTTGCTCTGGTCTGGGTTTATGTTTCTGTTGATAATCCGTTTCGATCCATGTCTCAGTTGAAGAACAGTTTTACATTTGACTCCAGGAGGGTTATCACGTGGAGTTCATGTTCAATGACTTCAAGGAGCCCAGGTCGAATAAAACCCCACATCATCATCCCTCCAACACCTTGCTTGACTGTATTTACTTTTGGCTGTTTGATATTTAAAAGAATTTGAGGCATATTTCAGTTTTCAGACTCTAAAATTAGAAGGAATATTAATGGAAAGAAATTAGACTCAACAAGCTTCCTGTTAGTTTTACTGGAGCTGAACATGACTGAGATAGATTGTCACCGACTTTAAAGTATACTTATATTGTAAGGACCCGGAAATTCAACCACACACACAGGAGTGTGGTTGGGAAAAACAAGTTTAATTAAGTTTTCAAATTCGGGTCGCTACTCAGGATGTCAAACACAGCACCGAGAAGAGAGGGGAGACGGCTGGTGATAAAGGAAGGGTATCTTAGAAATGTTCAGCTTAACTGACCTGTAGGGTAGTGGACGGGTGGAGCAGTGAAACCAAAGGTCTGACAACAGGGAGGTGCAGGTAACCAGGTGAACAGGCTACTGTAGAGGTAATGAAGATCTCCACAAGGAGATCCAAGAGGCAACACCCAGGGACTAGGATGATAATCAGGCAGGGGTCATACACAGGAGGACAGTGGAAGCCAGTTTGGACCTCTAAGTCAAACAGCTTTGACTCTTTGACTTAGAGTTTAGAGATTTGAGTACTACAGGGAAAGCCCACGTCTTCTTCATTGAAAAGGCTCAATGGCACTGGTTTGCCACCAGACCAAAAGGGTTCCTGGTCACTTGGACCCAGGAGGGATTTGTGTTATATCCCACAGGGAGACTCCTGACCAGACCCAGAACTGGTCCATGCGAGCACAGATCCCCCACAAGAACCTGGACATGCCTGCTGGCGACAGGAGTTTAATCCAATGACTTGATCTCAGAAAAGTGGAAAACACAGATAGATGGTGGAAATTATTCCTTTAAACATAAAATTGATTAGTTGTAATTAGATAATAGTATCAACGATGTAACAGTGTATGCATCATGTTTCTTTCCATTTGTTTCAGTCCAGAAATACTTTATTAAGCAAAGAAATGGCACTTTCTTGAAACTCAATGTGTCTGAGTTTCTTTAAGGATGTTGTGGATGCAGATGGGCACAAAGAATCTCCTGTACCTGTCAGTATAGCAGCGGCTCTGAAGACGCCTCTGATTGAAGGCCATCTATCGTGTTGCTACAGAGATGCTCAGGGTGGCCCAACATGTTATTCATTTTATGACATAACCTTTATGAGATTCCCCATGGCACAGCGGTCCCAGCGTAGAGCCCTGTGGTGCCCCGTAAGTTACTCTGGTATTTGTCAGTCACACATCATTCGAAAATGAAATCCTGCAGACGATTTTGTTCTTCAGATAATCTGATTGTAGAGATAATCAGATTCACCTGATTGCATCCTGACGACAAAAAACTAACATTCAACAGAAACAGCAGTAAAGCTGGATTATAAATAACACACCGCGTGCCATCTCTACAGCTAAATAATCAACATATGGTGAGAGTGCGTGCTGTCATGGTGTTTCTCTGTCTTGTGTCACAAGTTGTAGTTTGCTTCACTCCGGCATTAAGGCTCTGATAACATCTAAAAACCAAGACTCTGGGAAAGTACCGATGCTCTGAATACAATCTTTGACCCCAGCTAGTCCTTCATTTACATATCAGTCTTTCCTTCTACCTTTCTGTTCATGTAAACTAAAATGGAATTTAAGATGTGGAATATGGATTATGCCATGAAATAAGATTACGTGTTATTAAAGTTATATTCATTAAAACCGTCTCTAATTTGTTGAAGTTAAATAAAACGTAACTTTGGTTTCACAACCTGCTCTTGTCTTATCTCAACATTTACAATTTTACTCAACAAAAGAAGTCAAATATCATTTTTTCTTTGACCTAGATTCACCCACCTCTTGTTCTGAAAGTGGGCAGCCGGTGTGATTTCTGGTGAAGATAAGGTCTGCAGGCTGCATCAACATTCAGCAGTTTCTTGCCATGCGATCGGAACAAACCATGGCTTTTCTGATGTTGATCTCTTTAAGTGGGACAAGGTCAAATGTGAGGATACGTTTTCTGCAAGCGCGCGCAGTGCAGGGAAACCTCATAGATTTTTATCTCAATATGGAAACAGATGCGGTGTGTTAGTGCAGAACACCGCTGCTGATCTCTTGATCATCTCTGAGAGAACAAAAGGTTTTCGGGTGTATCGACACTCTAAAATCCCCGGCACCTCAACAAAGATCCTGCATCATACAACAAGAGAGAAAAAGTTTACCTTAACATCGTTTGACCCTGAACTCTTTGCAGTTTATTCATGGTTTCAAAACATTACAAAACTTTGAAAACACTTCAGAATATGTTCAAAGTCAGATGGGGTTTTTTTGTTTTGTTTTCTTTTACTAAAAAATAGAATGTGTTTTTAAGCTGCAGGTAATTTTTTGCAAAGATTTTTTTTTTTTTTTTACATATTTGTTAACATTTTTTACTGCATCCTGATAGAATATCATGAGACAGATGTTCTGTGAACATCCTGTTGTTCTGCCTCCACCCAAAAGCGCCGGCCTGCGGTGATAAAAAGGTTTGGGACCACTTCACTAAATCACTAAATCTGGGTCCTCGGCAAGACTGAGTCAGATCAGTCTTGCTTAAGTCCTGAACATACTAGCTTTTTGTGATTGTTGTTGATGTTTTTGCCACCACTGGATGATCAATATATAGAAAACCTGATTGTCTTTGCTGGTGCAAAAGAATATTCGGGTTACTGTGGAGAAAAACAAACTATATTTTAGAATTTAATTTTCTCAGAAAAGCGTCAGAATTTTTCAGCCTTTTTTCAACAGCTGATGATGATGATGATGAATAGCGACGCAGTAATTTTATTTAGAAGCGCACTTCCAAGCGAGGCCAGCAGTTGGCAGTACTTTAGGACTGGTTGCTTATCAACTCCCATAGGAAAAGAATGTTTTTCCAATGGTATCAATGACATCAGCAGTGATGTCATAACGCTTTGATACCACAATATCACTGCTCTGAAGAGTGATCTGCTGCGATAGAACTGTGGAACAGGTCTGACAAAACGTTCGAAAGTAATTGAAACAAGCGGGATATCGATTCCAGATATTGCACGCCTTTCAGATTCCTTTGATTCCTTATCCTTGAATAAAACTTAGGTGCTTGTCTCTGCCTGGGAGAGTTTTGTGAGCTTTGCATCCAGACTGGCTGGGGTGTTGAACTCCAGTCCTCAAGGGCTGCTGTCCTGCAGGTTTCAGATGTGCCACAGGTACAAAACACTGGAATGAAATGGCTTAATTACCTCCTTCTTATGTAGATCAGTTCTCCAGAGTCTTGCTAATGACCTAATTATTGTATTCAGGTGTGGTGCAGCAGAGGCACATTTAAAAGTTGCAGGGCACCGGCCCTCCAGGACTGGAGTTTGACACCTGTGAGCTCTCTGTATTGTGCACAATGCATGAATAAACCTGATTGAGTGATTTTTTTTTCCCATGATAATTCCTAACCCTAACATTAACTAAAACTTAATTTGCATTAAGTTTTAGTTAATGCAAATTAACTAAAACTTAGGTTTTAATTATAAAACTTAAGTTTTAAGTAACTTAAGTTAATTAAAACTTAAGTTAATTAGGTTTTAATTAACTTAATTAAGTTACTCCTCTAACGTTTAGAGGGGTGACCTCTAAATGTTACCCCTGACCCAAATCAATGAACTAATGAAGTGTTTCTCAAATCCCCTCCTCAGGTGGATCCCCTGCCCTGCACGTTTTCGGTGTTCCCCTTCTGCCACACACTTGGATTGAGTCTGTGTGTGATTAACAGGCTTCTGTAGTACTTGATGACTGCAGAAGAGGTCATGCAATCATTTGGACCAGCTGTTCTGAAATAGAGAAGCATCTAAAACATGCAGAGCAGGGGAGCCTGAGGACTGGAATTGAGAAGCAGTGACCTAATGTGACACCAGACATATAATGGTGCGTTCACACCAAATGCGTTTTGAGCGTCAGGCGTGTCTGGTTTGCATTCAGTCTATGTGGAGGCGCTATAAGTGTCTAGTGCGGAGCGATTTGAACCGATTGGAGCGTTTGACACATCCAGCGCATCCAACACTTCACACACACTTTGAATATAAACCAGACTCGCCTGACGCTCAAAATGTGTTTGATGTGAATGGACCAGTAGAAAGTTCAGTTCCACTGGTAACAATGACATCAGCAGTGATGATGCATCAAATGAATCTCTCTCCTGAGTGAAGCACACAGACTGTTTTTACAGACCTGTTCCTGTTGCAGACTTTCAAGTTATAAGTTATGAATCTTCTACAGAAGCATTGTTAAAATTATTTGAAGAAAGAATCAGCCCAGTGCAGGTTCATATTCTCAGGTGAGAGAGACTCACCTGAGAAAAAGTTCATTTTTTGGTACTGGAATTACACCGAAGATAAATTAGTTTAATCAAAGGATGTCATGAATATGTGAGCATGTAAAGTATTAAGTTCTATAAAATACTTTGTTCATTCAAGGTTCCCCTACAATTATTCCTTTGGCTTGTTCGGGTTTTTTTCCTTGGCAATCAGCCTGATTCTTTGTCCTCTTAGTGTTCAGATGTTTCCTTGTCTTTTACTCAGCATGTGACACAACCTACTCAGATCTCGTTATAACTCATGTCCTGTTTGCAAACACTCCTTCAGTTTGAGACGTACGTTTGTCTAACCACAGTTGTATCTTTTTTACTGGTTAAGAGTTTAAACTTTAGGAACTTCCTCGAAGGATTGTTTGGAAGTGCAATATTACCTCAGAAGTGGCTTCCAAATGATATTCCTATAGACATACTGAGGTTTTTATTGACTTTATTATGATTATGTTACTTTGTGACATGAACAAGACCTTTAAGACACTCACCACAAACCCACAATAAAAAACCCAGCATGTCGAGGGATTTTTTTAATGAGAGATAAAACAGAGAAAAAGTATTGGAGGAAATTTATGTAAGAGGAAACAAATAGCCAGATTGTGTTTTTCTGCACTAATTTAAAACAATAAAACAATCAAAGAACTCAGTTCAGACAAACAAAACTATTTCTGTGAAATCCAGAATATAAGTTTGACTGTAGCTCAACAGCAAAGTGGAGATATAAATCTATAAATCCTTCTCTACAGGTGAGAAGTATCGCACAGTTTCTGAAAACTTTCTTCAGATTTCCAATAAAAGATTTGACTGACATTGCTCTTTTCTTTCTTTTTTTTTTTTTTGGTTTTCCATCGCTGCCATCAAACCCTCTTCTGAGGAGAAGTCCTATTGATACCTTAATGATTGATGAACACAGATTTCTGTGTTCCCAGTTTTAGTTTTAGACAGACTTGTTTTAATCGGTTAAATCGTTTCCTCATTGATCAATAGATATCTGAGCATTTCTAGTTTCGGTCCACTCACACCACAAACACGTGGCTCTGAACAAACTGTCTGCTATAACTCCTGGTTATTCCACCAAAATATTGATTTCTGAACTCTTCCTGAGTTAAAACATTAGTGCTGTTGTTTCTAAATGAATATGAACTTGTGTTTTTTTGTTTGTTTTGTTTTATTTTGGTTTTTTTTTTTTTTTTTAGTTATTTGAGCTCTGAAATCACTGCCTCTTTTTTGTGATTTTGATCATTTCTCATTTTCTGCTACAAAACACTAAATTTTTGCTAGGAATTTTGAATACATGTTGTCAGTAGTTCATAGTATAAATGAACAATGTTCATCTTACTCCAAAGTGCACCTATAAAAAGCAAAATAAAAGAAACTGATCATTTTTTCATTAATTTTTTCCAGAGCTGTATATATATATGGGATCTGTTAGCTCTGTAAAGGACCTTATGTGATAACTTATTGCTTCACGGCTGCTTGTGATTCCAACAGTCAAACTCAGGCTAAAACACACATTGTAAGTTGACACAACATATTTTGCAGTCCCTCGCTGAAAAAATGTAAACAGATTTTGGCCTTTTGGATTTTGTTGCCTTTGCTGTCTTAATTTTTTGAATCTTTACTTGGTCTCCTTGATTTTCAGTTTCTCAGCCTAGTTTTTCATTTGTTTTCATTCTGTGTCAATTTGTCGTTTCCCCTCTGCTCTTCCAGTCCTGCTCTACACACATTTAATTCTCCCCGATTTACCTCCCAACACGCGTTTTAGTTGTCAGAAACTCAAACACTGACCGTAAAGTTTAACATCAGCAAAAGAAACAAAAGACAATGCCAGGTCAAAAATGTCAAATATCTGAGCATTCATTTGTTGAAGTTTATTTACATACAAAACAAATTAAAGCTTATTCGTTCCAAAAACAACAGGCACTTCCACAATGTATTGCACATAAATACAGGTCAGGACGTTCACTGTTGCAGGCCGCTGCCTTCAGAGTTGGTCATTCGATTGTAAGCCTTCTCAGCCCATGCAGTGGTCAGTCTGAAGCAGATCAATCGTCCCTTTGCAGTCTCTACTCTGCAGATTATAAAAACAAGAAAGAAATCAGTTTTATCCTCTTTGCACCTGAAGTCCAGTTTCTCCATCTTGTTGAAGAAATATAAAGCAAACTCACATGAATCCTTTTTTCAGGCAGGAGCTGTGGGTCTTTGTTATGTCCACAATCATTTTTCGTGGCACTCTGTTGTTGCTGAATTGGTCACAGCAGGTTATTGGACCTGTGTTGTACTGTATTGCCTCAGCTGTGAGGAAATCAAAGCAAGTCAGCATGAAAATATGTATCAGATGTGAATCAAATCGAAGAACAAACAGAGGTCACTCACGCATGGCGTCGCAGCAGCAGGCGATGATCAGCATCATTCCTACTGACAGGCAGAGAGTCTTCATGATGCTGTCGGTGGAAGACGATGGAGGCGATGATGTTCTGTTGCTTCTCGTTTTGCTGTGATTGTGACTGAGCTCCGCGACGCTTATAAATCCTGTTCAATGGGGAACCGAATTTTTTTTTTTTTTCGAGGTGGCAATATTTCCAAGCTAAAATTGTCTGCAGAAAACTTTTAATGGTTTAAAAAAAAAAAAAGAAGTCAAAAGTTAAACCGCTGCTGCTCGGTTTCACATCGTCACTAAGTCGCTGACCACAGATGGGTTGCAGAGATAAAGATGTGACACTTCACTCAGCATTTGTCTTTTTATTTTCCTGGAACCTGTATCTGTTGACGTGAAGCATTTCACACCTTCAGTATTTTGAAACCGACATTTTTATACAGAGTAGAATGATGTCTAGATTAGGTTAGGCTACTTTTTTTGCACCCACTGGTAGATTTTTAATGGGATTCAGTTTTTACTTGGGTCAAATTAAGCAACACTTTGTACCACCGTCCCGTCTAAATCCAAGTTAACGGGGTTGGATCCTCACTGTGGTGGCTGTGGCATAGTCAAAGTCCCTTTGAATGAGCTGTTTCGGGGGTGCTGTGGTGGCGCCGGGGCTACGCACGACCCACGTATTGAGGCCTTAGTCATCATAGCGGTGGTCGCAGGTTCGATTCCTGGCCTAGTGACATTTGCTGCATGTTTTCCCCCCCTTTCCGGTTGAACCACTTTCAAATAAAGGCCACTAGAGCCAGTAAAACCTTTAAAAATATATATTATATTTCTCTAACCTGAAACTGACCCTCGATGCTTCATTAATGAAAGACAGAGATAAAGACGCAACTTACTTAATGTATCAAGTGCTGTCCGTAGAGTCTCTTCTGGTCAGATAGGATTGAGATGAAAAGTGTTGACCTGCCCATCCATGATCAATAACCTGCTGCCTGCATGACCTGGGTCACAGTGGAAAAGATTTCTTCTTCTGTCCAAAATCAAAACGCAAAGATCTTTAGTTCTCTCCTGACCCAAATCCTCAACTCACTGATGGGCTTCTGCTTTCTGAATCGATGTGTTTCATTGGGGTTTGGGCATCATGGAACCCAGGACCATAGTGACATCAGCTGTAAGGAATGCATTAAAGTCCTTGAACGTGAAATGGAAAACTGCTTCAGGTTGAAGGTTATTTACTACAACTATTTTCTGTCAAACACAAAATAATTGACGTCAGTCTGTCTGGAGAGAGAGACCCTGAGCACGTTTCTAAGGCTTCTGGATTCAAGAGGGTTTTGACCAAAAAGATCACTTAGGCCAAAAAATATATACCTTGATGATGATAGCTATATTTTGAGGATTGACAAGATAAAAACATAAAACAAAAATTTAATTAAATTGAGTAGAATAGAATGAGATATGCTTTATTGATCCCCAAGGGGAAATTGCTTATCAGTTGACAAGCTACTCCATCCAAATTGTTAAATATTAATAGTGCAAATATAACCACAAGAAATAGAATGTATTATATAAATCTATACATTTTTATGTATAAGAACTTCTATATATGAATAAAAATAAATACGTAAACAAATGAATAAAATAACAGGCCTGCATATGCAACGATACATAATCTATAAATGAGTGCAGAGAACATTAGATTTAAGTTACTCAGAGTTACTCATATTACCAGGGTGGCAGAACTAATTAGGAAACCAATTTCATTTTATTATAAGTTTAATATAGGTTTGTTTAAATCACATTTGAAAAGGTACACTTTGATTCCAGACATTCTATCTGTCTGAAATCACTAGAAGGGAAATATTTAAAATGCTTAAAGTAATCTTTCTCCTATTTATTTTTGAGTAGGCGTACTAGCCCTTTAAAATGGAGAACTTAAGTCAGTGCATTAGTCATTTCCTGGTTTATGGCTGTAAAGATTTCCATGTTACAGTATGTTGTTCTAAGAAAGCCATGGCCAGACACCGTGTTATTTTTAAAATTAGAAAGTCAGAGTTTACCCTTTCAATGGTTGCTGGATTATAAATATAAACTGAACATTTCTGTGTGGAAACGCACCATGATTCAGTTCCTCTGTTTATGCAAATCTGTTTGCAAACCGAGATGAGGGAAACATTTATCTCATCTCTGCTGGGAGATGAGATCGGAGATAAGACCGCCGCCGCAACATATTAAGATTGCAGCTTTCACACTTTTGCCCGTGCAACGAAGTCGCAACTTGTTGCTCAAAGGGACTTTCAGGCCTGCAGTAGACAGACAGACAGACAGACAGACAGACAGACAGACAGACAGACAGACAGACAGACAGACAGACAGACAGACAGACAGACAGACAGACAGACAGACAGACAGACAGACAGATAGATAGATAGATAGATAGATAGATAGATAGATAGATAGATAGATAGATAGATAGATAGATAGATAGATAGATAGATAGATAGATAGATAGATAGATAGATAGATAGATAGATATTGAATTAAATTTAACGGATCTAGCATAGATAAATTTGGCTATCTATCTATAGTATACTATATAATCAACAAATAATATGTAAACAAATAAATAAAATAACCCTGCACATGCAACTATACATAATCTAAAATGAGTGCAGAGAACATCAGATTACTCAGAGTTATTCAGATTACCAGGGTGGCAGAACTAATTAGGAAACCAATTTCATTTTATTATAATGAATAATAAATTTTTTGTTTTGTCAAAACTAACAAATGGAATCTGTTAGTTTTGTAAAGGACCTTATAGGATAACTTCACACAGTTTGGCTACCTGTGATTTCAACAAACTCAGGCTGACAAACACACATTGTAACCCGACGAAATATATTTTTCAGTCCTTTATCATATGAGGTCAAAAATGTCTGAGCATTGACTTGTTGAAGTTTATTTACACTCAAGTCAAATTAAAGCTTATTCGTTTCAAAAACAACAGGCATTTCCATAATGTATACTGATCATTGCAGCAGGCCATGATCAGCATCAGTCCTGCTGACAGGCAGAGAGTCTTCATGATGCTGCTGGTGGAAGACATTGGAGGCGTCTGTTACTTCTCGTTTTGCTGTGATTGTGACTGAGCTCCGCGACGCTTATAAATCCTGTTCAAAGAATTGTTGATGGTTAAAAAAAAATTCATGCAACAGAAGAGAAAAAGTTAAACCGCTGCTGCTCAGTTTCACAACCTCACTAAGTCACTTCTGCAGTCACTGACTGCTGGCTTGCAGAGATTAAGATCTTCTGTACAGAAGGACTTTACTCAGCATTTGTCTTTGCGTTTTTCTGGAAATTGTATCTGTAAAGGTGAAGCATATCACACCTTCAATGGTTTGAAACTGAAATTTTTATACAGAGTACAAGCATGTCTAGATCGGTGGAAAATGGGGAAAAAATATTAGAGAAAAAAACCAGTAATCAAATGAAGAGTATCTATGTTTTCATCGGAGTCTTTATCCAAAATCGACAGCAAAGTTATTAAATATTTATATTGGAATATTTATTATGGATAAGGGGTGCCCAGGCCCATTCCTCGAGAGCTACATCCCACAGTTTTTGGATGCATCCCTTCTCCAGCACACCTGAATCAAATGAGTTCCTCATCAGGCCTCTGCAGAGCTGAGAAGTGCTGGTGTCTCAATATACTTTATTTTAGTATTTACAGTGCAACAGCTTGGACCTTTGATTCTAATTTCATTGCAGTAATGATGTTCCCTCTTCGTGTCCATAACAGAAAAACATTGATTTGAATTGCTTGATTTATTGTTATTTAATGAAATACAGGGCTCCGACTCCGACCTTGTTTGACGACAAAACTGCGAGCTGCGCAGAGTGTCAGTATATTACGGTAGGAGGAAGAGCGCATTTGTACGCTCCGCTGACGTCAGAGGACCCGCTGAAATTCAAAGTTAGAGCAGCACACTGTAACACTTGAAGGCAAGGAGGCTGTTTTCTCGATTTAATGCAACTTAAGTCTGACCTGAATCGAATTTAAAGTTTTAAGACATACTCTCAGGTAAGACACTAACAACGAAATAGGCTCTTATGTTGAGAAATTCAAGCTTTCTTTCAGTTTATGACGTCAACTTGAAGCTAAGCTAACGTTATGATGGCCGATTGTAAATAAGATGGCTCGTTTTAAACACACAACATCTGTTAATGTTGAAAGACCAACTCTTGATATTATATTATGTCTTCCTGAAGTTAGTTAAAACAGTTGCCACTTAGTTTTGTTTAGGTTTCTTGTGTTAGCTTGAACACTGTGGGTCAGCTAGCAGCAGAGCTAGCTACCTGTTTTACCTGCGTTTCATTTGAAACCTGCAGCGAGGCTGAGAGCTTTGACCTGGGCGTTGTCACGTCTCCTTTCACAAACGTCTTCTGTGTTTACTGCATGAAGTTATGCTTCATAAAAAATATATTTTAAGTCTAATTTGAACAATTGAGTGTTTGTTTTTATTGAACATCAACAGGTATGTTGTGTATATATATGTGAAACAGCTGAGTCTCTGTTTATTATTCAAGCTAAGCTAACCTCTGATTACCTCAAACAACTGTTATTGTGGTGAGATTGATGCACTAGTTATTTTGTGCTATGTTCATGTATCAACATCTGATTTTGCATTGTTTAGCAAAAAGTACTGAATGAAACTTTTTGGGCAAAGTTGTTTTGTTAATGTGTTACATTTGTTATAGTTGACTCTTCTTTTATATTGTTTTGTGTCTGTTTTTAGTTCATCATGGAAGCTGGGCAGGAAAATGGCAGCAATGTCACCTTAAAGAGGCAGAGGGAACCTCTGTCGGACACTGAAGACAACATCGTCCCTGCAGCAGGTGTGCTTTTGACACCATTTACTGCAAAATTAAGAACCAAATCTTTATATTTGTACTGTGCCAATCTTTAGCAAGCATTCGTTTTGCTGTGTCCAATGTAAAAGCTGGACTGAAGCGGCAGCGTCTGGAAGCAGCTGGTCAGGAGAACCTGACTCCTGAGCCGTCCTCAGCCGGACGTCTAGCGGAGTTCCAGGCAAAACCGGACACACCAGTGATCCCGTCGGTCCGATCCCGAGTCCAGCTGCTCACCCAGAGAAGAGACGGTAACTTCATCTCATACTACTGACGTTGGCATGCGTATGTTGCGTCTACATGCATTTACATTAATCTGTAACAACTTAAATTCCAACCTCAGATTGAATCACATATACAAATCCCATCTGCCTTCAATTGTTACTGATGAGTTCCTGTTGGAATCAAGTCTAGCTGTAATTATAGAAAAATATATTGATGATATTTGTCAAGACGTTGCTGAATTGTTGTGGTAATGCTGGCATCACACTGCGGTTTGTAATGATGAATATTTTGTTTTTAGGTTTTTTTGCACAGCGTTCCTTCTCTCATCCAGGAAATGAAAGCCCATCGGTTTCCAGCAAGGGTGTCGGTGAGCATCTTCTCTGTAAGGATGCAAATGAGATCACACCTTTACACTCATCTGTAGAGGAAGTATCTCTTTGCTGTAGGGGAAACGATTTCCTTTATTTTATTTTTTTTATAAGTAAAGAAAGCAGAACTAATCGCATCACTGCTTTCTTAGAAAATGGGCCTTGTGGTGGTTTATCTCCAGGTCAATAAGAATGTCAACTAAATTAATAAAAATGCTCTGAATATTATTTTGAAAATGGTTTAAACCACAGAAAGTGTTTTTGAAGCAGTTTAGTAGGCTAAGTAACTAGTTATTTGAAACATTGGTCAACAGTCAGCATTTTGGCTGCTTTTATTATTATTTTTCCAGGTGAGGAAGAATTTCATCAACGGCTGGAGCGTTTTAAGGCACCAGCCTCTCAGGCCGACACCACCCAAACACAGAGCCCTGCCAGCTCCTGCCCCCGGCCCCGCTCCGACTTTGTGTCTGGCATTCAGCAGAAACTGCAGTGCACAACAACGCCCAGCTCCAAACAGGCTTCCATCATGCGCCAGGTCGGTTCTGCTGCTACAGATACCGGGTCTGTCTGTACATCTTTGATGTTTGGGTTTGCCTAGTTTCATTATAAAAATACTGGCAGCCTGAGTAATGAAGTTATAAAGGCTTATTGGCAGAATCTGAGTATTTTTCTAGCTTTTTTTTTATTATTATTATTATTATTATTATTATTATTATCCTTTTAATCAGGAACGGAAGCTGGAGTTAAACCAGTTGCCTTTCCAGCCAATCAGTAAGAACGCTTGGCTCAAAAGATGCAGCTCGGATTCATCAATAACTCAGGTGGGTTTGAGGTGTCAGTCCCATTTATCGGGTGTATTTTTATGTAAATTATAGTTTATGGGTTTGATTGAATATGTTTGGAAGCTTTACTCCTTTAATTGATTCATTTTAATAAACTTCCAGTTGAGTTTTTCCACCAAAAGCTGATTCTAACAAATGACCACTAACACACTTTACAGCTCTTTCCTCTCTACCTTTTTTTTACTGTTTATTTTTTTAGAAATTGTGTTTGTGGTTGACTCTTCACATTTGTTTTCTATATGACTTTATAAAACCATTAAAAGGGAGAGCCTCCTGCTGGCTGCTCTTCCCCCGCCTCACGGGTTCCTGTGTCTAAAAGGACATTCTGTTGGCCTCCCATTCAGCCCTGGGATGTGAGTCTGTGATTTAAATGCAGCTTCACTGACTGGCCACTTTTTGCACTTGGGTAAAATGTGGAGTGGTACACATTAAGGTGGATGTAAAAGGTCACCTCTGTGGGTGTTGTGGTGGCCCAGGGGTTAAAGCTCAACCCACAGATGGAGGCCTTAGTCGCAGGTTCGCTTCCCCACCTGGTGACCTTTGCCGCATGTCTTCCCCCTTCTCTCTCATTACCCACTTTCTTGTCAATTCACTATCAAATAAAGGTCACTAGAGCCAATAAAACTTTTAAAAAATTCACCTCTTTATATTCTCCCCTGGATTTTACATTCTTTCAGATTTGACACAGTCCTTTAGGACAGTCGTGTGGTTTGGAGAACATTATTTCTTTCTTACACAAATACATATTCAGTTTCTGCTTAAATTCTTACCATATTTGTCTACCTGAATATCACAACAACCCTTCCTCTTATGCTGATGTCATTACTCTTTTTGTTTCTTTTTCTTCTTCAGGAGGTTCCTGGAGACGTTGAGATGAAAGATGGGAGTTTCACTGAAATGTTGACATCTGTGGCTATGACACCTTCTGGAAATATGACAGGTAAGAGTATTGACTGAACTTTCTCCTGAGCTTGGTTGTCTTAAAGAAATCCTACAATTGAATCCAAGGAGCTGAATGAGGATAAATAAACTTTAGTTTGAGTCTCAGGTTAAATAAAAAAACTTAATTAATTTCTTAGCTCTAAGACTACAAAAGGAAAAAGTGGACATTTAAGTATTGCGGTGACCGTACAGACGGCGACTAACTCCATTTTCATTTAGAGTTTATCACGATGTCCCCACCACGTGACCAGAAACATGATTTCTGATCATGTTGCTCATGAAAGACAACGAAAGAGTGAAAGTGTACCCTTCCAGTAAAAAAAAAATCTAATAAAATAAATGAATGTGAACTGTATCGATGTATGAAACTTTGTTTTTAAAAGACCAGTTTTTGCCCCCTTATCTTAAAATACTGTGTTTATGACATTTCTTTGCATTTGTTTTGTCAACTTCATTTTTTATAATTTGTCTTTTCGTGACTCCAAATATTATAGATTGTTTGCCAGAATAAAGGATAAAAGTCTGAAGTGACATTTCAGTGACTTAATTGGACTCAGAGCTTCTCCCTCAACAGGTGAAGCAGCGGTCGCTGACGCTCCTGCTGCATCTAAAGAGCTTAAACTCAACAGAGAGGGGCAGAAGGAGAGTGTTCCTCATGGTGAGGAAGCAGGAAATGAGAACAAGCTCAAGCCTGCAACTGTGAATACAGAAGAGCAGCCAGGGTCCCAACACCCAGAGAGCCAGGCTGTGTTAAAGTTTTCTTTCAGTGATGAGCACAGCCTGTCTGATCTGCACACAGCTGATAAGCACAGCTTCTTACAATCGACTCTTCTAGATGAGTCAAACACGAAGGAAACGAGCGAAGTTTCCAGAGTAACTGAGGTGGAAAAGTCTGAGGTGTTTCCTTTTGACGAAGATGAGACGATGGAAGGTTCTACATGTGGTGAAGAGATTGAGCCTTCGACCGATGAGGAACTAAGGGAGTGGAGATATCCTCAAGGAAACGTGTCGGCTGGCGAGGAGGCGATCTCAGAGAGGGAGAGAGTGTTTAGTGAGGAGAAGGAAGAAGAAATGGAGGCAGCAAGAGAGGGAGAGGAGAAAAAAAGTAGCTTGAGACATAAAAGTGAACCTGCTGATGTTAGAAGTGCTCCAGATCTTAATGTCTCAGAAAAGACAGCTGGCTTTGGTGAACAAGAAGATGAGAAGCTTAGACGAGAAGAGAAGAGGAGTGATGGAGAAAACAGAGTAGATGACTCCTTGATAAGAAAATCAGCTTTAAAAACCAAAACATTGAGAGAGAAACAATCAGAAAATGCAGAACATGAAACCAACTTTGACAACGAAGCTCAACCTGGTGGGAGGGATGAATGTCGGGGTTCATTTGAGGTCCAGATGTCAGACTCCCACCAGGGGGAGAGGGCGGTTTTAGGTGGGCTGAAAGCAGAAAGCTCAAAAAAAGTCACTTTTATCCTGGAGCCGGAGCTGATCAATGGCTCTCCTTTATCTGAGAGCAACGCCTCAGAGGAGTCCAGGGCAGACACCCGTGTGTCAGGTGAGACACGTCTGAAAAGCTACAGGAGCATCCCTGTGGTGAAGCACATTATGGGTGATCATTTTCCACTGGTGAACTGGGAACACTGGGTTCCACACTAAGAGGTGATTTTAGAAAACAGAACAAGCTGTCATTGAATGTGAGCTGTGCTCTTATTTTACCTGTATTTCAATGTAGAAGATGTAAACATTCATAGAGCAGCAATTCATTTTTAATTGCAGGACTGTCTAATCACTCATTTAAAACAAGGCTTTTACTAAAGAGTCCTATTTGTACCAGATGTGAAGATCTTTAGCTTATCCATTTAAAAGGTTTAAGTCTATCAAATGAGAGATTAAGGGATAACTCAAGACTTGTGCACAATGTTGTATCTGCAGTAAGACGTCTTCCTACTAATAAAGTATTTTGAGGGCATTTTACGAATGATTAACTTCAGCAAACACTCATGACCAATAAATTACCTTACAGCATTCGATAAAATGCTGAACTTGGGTAAAGTGGCAGCTTTTGTCTTGATTTGTTTGACGTTGTTCAGTGATGGTATTTGATTGGTTTCCTTTGCACGTGTGTGAGACGCAAGTACGTCTTCTGCATTTTGAAGCTGATCGCATGTGTACAGATGGATTCATGAACACAATTTTATGTGGATTGTTTGGTTTTGAAAAACCTAAAGCTAATTTGCAATACGTCTCATCAGATTCCGGGTCGAGCTCTCACAATGACACCAACTCGACAGAAACCATTGAGAAGATGTTTGAAGAGGTGCTGGAATATGCTGGGAGTGCAGAAGAGAAGGGACGTGTTGAGGAAGACGGAGAGGATCATGACAGCGGCATCGGTTCTTGTTCTGTTGGAAAGAGTGGCGAGAAGATTGAAAGAGAGGACGAGCCCAGAGGAGAGGACTGTGATGAATACGATGAGCTTCTTACTTTTCCTCAAAGCGGCATCATCTCTCCTCTCAGCAAGTCTTTTCAAGCTGTGGTTACCCCACTGGTAAGAATGGTTCACACCTTTGCTTTGTTTAAATTTTCTCAAACTTTTTCAGAAGCGACAGTTTTCATAACTTCTCTGTTTGTGAAATTTCCCAGCAGCGACTGGCTGCAGCTCAAGAGTCTCACCCTCCACCTTTGCCTCTGTCTCCAGAGAAAAGCAGCCCTGAATCTGCTCCTCTGTACAGGTTGGAAAGGATTTTACTCATTTTTGTTTAACCAAGTACAATTTAAGAACCATATAAATCATTAAAAGAAAGTTAGAGATGTAATTTCTGTGAATATAGATGTTTTCACCTACACATTCACACAGATGTGTGTAAATAAGGAGAAAATTGAATAAAGAAGTTGCTAGTAAAAAGTTTCATATGTGAAAGGAAAGAGCTAATGTACAATTCTCCTAACATGTGGGATTTGTTTTTGTTTTAGAAATAATCAAAGCAGAAATGTTTTACCATCAGAAAACACATTAAAAAAAAAAAAAAAGTCTCTATTAAACCGTTTTATCTTGTTTTAAAGTCTCATGGTGGTTTGATTCTAGTTTGCCATACATGATAGACGGCAGGTGACGGTTTGAGTAAACTGCATTCACTAACCTGATGGTTGTTGTTTGACAGCGTCGATGCGTACCGCACACAAAGGCAACGTAAGCTGCCGGCCATTCAGAGCGTGACTCCGGTGGTTCAACGACGAACGCCGAAGCCCAAAGAGTCTGCCAACACCAAGGAGAAGATAACTGTGAGAAGCTTGTTTTTGTTTGTTTTTTTTTCCTTTACATTTCCTAATATTTGTTTAAAAAATAGTGTTCTAAAATTAGTTTCAATTTGTCCTTCCTTTGACAAAGATTTAAGTCTCTTAAATATCCTTGAGCTTCACATGCGGGCTCCACAACCAGCTCAATTTGGTCAATTTAACAAAGTTATTTTTGTTTTCCTTAGATTCGTTTGACTCTGTTAAATGTTTACATTCCAATAATGTTGTGTGTGTGGTTGCTCAGGCTCTGAATGAAGAAGCTGGGAAACTGCAGCTGGTGATCAACCAGACGCTGCAAGCGCTGAGCTGCTGCACCGATGAGGATCACGGACGAGGCTCTCTGGAGGAGGCCGAAGCTGAGAAACTTCTGCTGGTGTCCTGTATGAAAACCACAGCATTTTAAATTCCACACTGGGTGTTTAATGATTCAGTCGTGTTGATAACTAGCAAGGTTGTGAATCTTTACTTTTGCTGTTTTTTTGATAACATTGAAATCCGCAGCTTTAGGCATTAACCTAGGTAGTAAATTTTGTACAGCATATTTCCCAGATATTATCACTTTGCTTTATAGGATTGGGTCAGGCTGTGTTGCAGCAGATAGGCTGGGGGTAAATTGTGAGGTTGTTTTCTTTTTTCTTTTTTTTTTTTTAAAGTGCATTCTCTCCACTTTTTGCTCTTTAGGTGAGAAACGATCTGCTCTGCTGGCAGAGGTGTCCAGACTGCGGGAGGAGAGGAGCCTGCAATCTGAAGAAGCTCCAAAGGAAGACACGGACTACGTTTCCCAGCAGGCCTGCAGAGGAACCGTCAACATCACCAACATCCAGCTGCCTCTGAAGGTTGAGTTTGTCTGCTCGTCCAACAGCCGTCCAGGTAGCAAAACTGTAATTTTCTCAGCCAAAGATTAAGGCACAAATGTTGCTTCAGAAGATACCCAACAGACTGACTGGTTTGTTGAACTGGTCTAGGTCGACCAAGCCACTACTTTTTCGTCCTGATCCGCTACGGACCGTGCAACGTCATCGCCACGCCGCTGGCCACAGCTGCCGACGCTCAAAATGGAGACGCCATCTCCTTCCCGACTGGAGTCGCGCTGTGAGCTGCACCTGTTCTTCTGTGCTTTTGAAAACTAAACGCTACGCTAAATTATTTCCTGATTTTTATCTTCTGAATTATAGTTTCCAAATAAAAACATTGCACTACAAATGACTGTATTTATTTAAAATTTCAGAAAGGATATACGCTCGTCTTTTGAGATTGATGTCGAAGTCTACAGCCTGGTGAGACATTCATTTTGATTTGTAGAGTTATGGATGTAAGCAAAATTTAATGGTGCAATAATTTATTTTGCTGGACTTTATTGGGTCACAGAAGTATATTACAAATTTTGAAATGTGTGGCAGCCATGTTGAAAATTTAATCTTGAAGTTTTCCATTTCAGAAGCCTTACTTCTGAGATCCGTTGTATTTTTCTTTTAATTCAGACTACAGAGCAAAATGCCAAACCCTTCTTTAGCGCATTGGGGTTTTTTTAAAAAAAATTTATTGTAGTTGAATGTCCCAAAGTTTGACCTTTTTGTTAAAAAAATTTTTTTTTTTTGAGTAAATTTATTAATCTTATTTGCAATTAAATGCATTTATGTTCTGGTTTTGTTTGAAACTGGTTATTTTTCTGTAGTTAATTTGTTTTTTTTCCCTCCACAATCTAGTGTCCTAGCTCAGGATCCACCAGCACCGCAGACCGGACCAGCATCAAGTCCCGTGTAAGTGAGCGATTATTTTCCTCAGAAATTCAAAACGTGTTAATGAAAGGAACTTTTTTTAGAAAGCAGTCTAACTTTTTGTGTGTGTGTTGACATAATCAGGTCACACCAAGGAAGCTTCTGAACACCCTAACAGTAAGAGCGCATCTGTAATCATGCTCTGTGGTTTTAATGACCTTTTTCTGTTTCGTGCATCACTTTAATGTCGTCTTGGTCTTCCGCAGAAATCCAGCAACATTTTCACATGTAAGTTGAATTTCCTTTCAGATTTAACGCCTGGTATTTGCTGAACTCAATGAAGGTTATATTTTGCAGTTTCATGATTTATTGTTTTTGTTCCTTAAGCTCCTGCTGCTCTCAACACTCGCCGCTCCAGTAACTTTTCTCTGGTGGGTTCCCACAAGATCACCTTGGCTTCACTAGGATGCAGGAAATTTCCTCTCGATAAGGTAATTTATGATTGGTGCTATTTTAGTGTGAAAGTAAAACAAGTCTCTCTTACTCAGTCCTAAACGGTCACACGATTTTCTGAGTGATATAAAATTAAACGAACCAAGCTGGGATTTTCCTCTTGACTCGATGGTTCCTGTTTTAGCTGAATCACAAAGCGAACCACAGCTTTTCCCTTTGGGTTCTGCACATTCCTGCACTGTTCAGTTTTATCTCCCCGTGCACTGTTATCACCGTTTTAGTCACTTAGGTCCGTTTAGTTTTTGTTAATTGCACACCTGGGTGGTCTCACTGATGACGTGATGTCTGTCCCCCCTCCCTCTCTGTCTTGCTCCGTCCGCTCAGATGAAACTTGATGACAAAGTCAGGAGGCTGCTGGGAGATGAGTTTCAGGAAAAGGTTTCACTTTCTTTTTGTTTCTGTTTTTCTTTAACCTCATCACTCTTCACATGCCTTCCCTTTTCTCTTCCTCTATGCAAAAACTAACCAGCTGCTTGATTTCAGTGATAATTAACACGAATTAGATTTTTTTTTCTTTTGTTCATTTTCATGTTTTTGAAGGTGTTATCATTTGCTTCCTTAGTTTTTTCAGTGTGAATTCATCCATTTCAATCCCTTCGATCAAATCAGCATGAGGATATTTTTGCCCAGTTTTCTTCAACACACACAGAATGAAAATTTCCCAGCCAGCTTTAGATTTAGCTCAACCAGAATAGATAAATATGACAGATTGAAGTGTTTTTCTCCATATTCTATTAGTTTGAAGGTGACTCCTCCTCTTGTGACTGCAGGTGCCATTTCTCTCACCACTGGAGGGCCACATCTACCTGAAACTGGACAGCGAGGGCCACTCCGACGTGCAGCACCAAGGCTTCCTGGTCAGCGACGTTACCATTTTGTCATTTACTCCCCTTTCTCTACAGCACAGCAATGTTTTCAGAGTAGAAATTTTAAACTGGAGTGTTGAACTCTGAGAACCTCTGTTTTGTTTTTTCTGTCTAATCAACTGAAAGTTCTGGCCAGAATGGCAAATTGCACAACAGACATTACATTATTGATTACAATTCTTTTCATTGCCTTAAATGTGTTTGCAGTTATATTGAAGTCATTTGTTCTGTGTTCCTTGTATCAAATGCAGATCTGTTGCAATCAAAGCATCTCAATGCAACCGGGAGTTTCTTTTCTCCATTTAATCATGAAAGTGCTGCTTTAATCTAAGGAACTTAATTTCCTCTCTGGGAGTTTTGAAAAAGTCCTTAAATTTATGACAGTCTTAGATCTTTCCATTTATAATTTCCACAGGTCCAAGTTGGCATATTAGATAATGAAATAAATTCCGGAATGATTGGAAAAAATGTTTTTATTTTTTCCCTGGAATGGCTCCCAGGAGATCTCTTTGGACTTAAAAACCTATCAGCATTACTTGGACTTGTAAAGACAATAAATCTCCACTTTTTCTTTGTCTATGTGGAAAATGACCTCCCAGTCGTTCGCATGGACGATTTCTCTAAACACAAACTTTTGTGAATATCCAAAAGATTATTTTGAGACCAACAGGTGATGCTAGCAATGAGGGCAGTTTCTACAAAGAGGATGCCGGTTATTGAAGTGAAAAATCCTGGGATTGCTTCTGTCTTTTCTCTGCAGACGATGTTTGAGTTGATCAGTGGATTTGGGGTGTGGAATCGGCGATATTTTGTCCTGGAGGACTGCAACTTGTCCTACTGGAGCAACCCAAACGACAGGGAGACCAAGGTAGCAATCGACCAACAGGTGTTTAAAAAAGGAGAGAAAAAAGCCATTGGGTGATGATTTGATTCCCTGGTTGAACTCTTCAGGAAGCAGAAGGCAGCATCTCTCTGTCCAGGTCTCCCAGTCAGTGCGTCAGGCCTGTTAAGAGAGATTCATGTGCTCGACCTTTCACCTTCGAGCTGGTGAATGCCTCTCAGCAGGAAGACCAAAACCAGGAAGCACTGTCCAAGTAAGTTCATATAAAACTGCCAGCATGTTTATGCTGGATTGCAGCAGATTATGATTGCAGTTTGATTTTATTTTTCTGGCATAACTATAATAATAAATGTCATGCAACTTTTATTTAAGTTCAGTTTTATTATTTAGTAAAAGTTGTTTTTTGTTTTTTTAAATTTGTAAGAAGTTAAAATTATTCTAGATCATCCTTCAAATTTGTAATTTCTGGCATTTTCCATTTTGTCATAAATTCAACCTGGAGGAGTAAAACTTTTTTTTTTTTTTTTTTTTTTTTTTTTTTTTTTTTTACTGAACTTACTAAAGTAATCCTGGAATATGTTTTTATTATTTAATTGGGTTATTCATGTGACAGTCTGTCTGACTTGTTCTACTTTGTATTTATGTTTTTATTTTATTTTTTAAATTGCCTGAAACTCATGATAATGTGTGAGCTGTTGATAAATGAGCTGTGTGTTTGTGTCGAACCTCTCAGGTGTTGGTTCTCGGCCGACACCAAGCAGGAGAGTTTGGACTGGATGGAGAAGCTCAACCAAGCCCTGCTGGACTTCCACACGTGGAGCCGACCCCCTGCTGAGGACCAGGAGTCCAACATGTCCAACATGTCCAACGTGTCCAACAGCGGGAACCTGACGGAGAGCATCCTGTAGCGCGAACAGAGTCCTGGAGCCGTCCTGGAATCAGATCTTAGGTTTTTGATATGAGCTGATATCGTAGATTAGATTAGAGCTGTGGGAGACGCCATGAAACATCTCATGTTGATTTATTGATGGGAGACCAATTCTTTTTTCTGTTTTAATCCTAATCTAATCTATAATTGTTGGGTTTCACTTTTATTTTCAAACTCTGGTGCAAATCAAATATTTTTAGTATCATGTCAGATTTTTTTTTTTTTTTTTTTTTTTACACAGGTTTTATTTTTGGCAGGATTTCATTTGGTGAACAGCTGCTTTGTTAATAATCGGTCACTGTAAGTTGTCGCCTTTGCTATTACCAGTATTTACATGTATGGATTCAGATTCTATTTTTATTGTTCAACCTTGAAGGATAAATAATTGTGATTGAGACACTACTACTACATAAATGTACGACTAACGCAGGATGGGATTATCGGTGAGAACAGAAACGCTACAGAGAACGTGAAACCGATCAAAAGCCGTTTTCTCTCTGTTAAATGTTCGAGTTTGGCTGCTTTCAGAAGGCTGAGGGACAAAAAGCCTGTTGTTGTTTCTGGGATTTAATTAAGTGCAAGAAAACAATTTTATTCACCTTGATGTGAAGGAGGAGAGTTTGGTTGCTTAGACTTTATATATTCCTAATTTACAAAATTTTACCCATAATATCTAAATGGTAGCAGTTTCTTATTATTTTTCTTTCAAAATGAGATTATTTTAAATTATATATATATGGACCTTTTGATAATCAACATTGCTGGCGTCACATTCCCAGCACATTAAGTGTTCATCATTATTACAAACACAGACCCATTTAGTTACTGACAAACACGTATGTAAGTTGAGGGTAAATGATTTGTTCTGTTTAATTTTCTTTCACCTCTGTCATGTCTTTGGTTTTCTTGTATATGTGTGTTTTCAGTCTATAAGAAAGTAGTAATAAAGTCTAAGGATTGAAATGGTTTGAATGATTAAATCTGGCATGAAAAACACAAATCTTTGAATGCATTGCAAAATTTTCTTGAATGGTAAAGTTTCACATCAAACCACAAACCTCCAGATATTTTATCACTAAGTTTGTGATGAAATAATTAGGATGTAGAAGGAAAATAATGCAGAGTTTGGAAAACCTTTTACAAATTTAAAAACTGAACAGTTTACGGTTTTAAATTCACTTTACATTTAACTCCAGCTTCATTATGATGCGTCGCTGTGGAGTTGCGTCTACCAGCTTTCCATGTAGGAGCTACTTAGCGTTGCATCTGCATTGGATTTAGGTCTGGACTTTGACTAGGCCAGTATAAAAAAAACGAGTGTAAATCATTCAGTTTCAGCTCAGCTCTGCCTGGCAAACTTCCTGCCCAGTTTCATGGAAGCCTCTAGCAAGTTTTCCTCCTGAAATATCCAGCATTCATCTCCACTTGCAGCTTCACTGTTTATAACCTCACAGCATGATGCTGATGCTGCCAGGTTTCACAGTGGGATAGTTGTCCTGTTGTGCATGTGTAAGCCAGAAATTTTAGTTTTGGTCACAAATGATTAAAATGCCTCATTTCACATTTGCCGTTTCCCCAATGTGGACTTCCTGTGACTAATGGCTGTCCTGAGCTGTAGGTCTTTGCATCAAATCCATTGACTTCTCTGCTTGTAATTCAACAAAATATGAAGAAGCTGAAGCTGTATTTATGCTTTTGTAGGACATTTTACTGGTGTATAGTTTCTGCCTTCATGTAAAGTCGTTTCAGTATCGACAGGAAAGGTAAATATTTCCTGCTCTCTCGTTTTATTTCTCTCACACCTGAGTTGCGGTGTGTTGTATGTCGCGCCATCTATAACTGAAGCTCTGCTCCACATTCAGAGCCTGCAAGAGTCTGGCAGGAAGGCAGCTCAGGTCAGGAATGTCATACAGGAAGTGGTCTAGAATTAGACTTCCTGTTCGCTCCTCTGGGTGGAGGTGCTGCTGGGCGTCATTAAATCTAAGGTGATGACAACAAGGAGGGGAGGGGGAGGCTACACCTATTCAGCTGCGTTGGGCGGGGCAACCCTGGTGTTTTCAGCAGCTGTGCTTTCCAGTGGCACAGGAACGCCTCACACAGCTGGGACAGATTTTTACTTCGTGACATTAAACTTATGTAAATCAGACAAGTTCAGTCTCCTCTCTAAAACGAGTTTAGTGGGGAGAGCGGTCGTTCTGCGGTTGCAGCGTTATGAATTTAACTTGGTGTTTCCTCTCCTGCCACATGTTGATGTTCCCTTGGGCAAGGAACTGAATCCCGAGTCGCCTGCCGTGTTGTGCACTGGTGCACAAATCTGCTGAATAAGAGCTGCTTTGTGTGGTTGGTATAATTAAAGCACTACATCATTTTTAACCATTTGATCTTCTTTTGAACAGTGGGGGAAAAAATCATTTTACAATAGATCTAAAATTCTTGTTTGTGAAATGCTCTTAATGTTTTTTTTGTGTGTGTGTGTGTTCGGTTCATAATTAAGCGTTGCTTCACCAGAAGCATCCATCTTGAAAGCTACAAACCAGGGCAAAGTGCTGCAGCTCCGTAGTTTTTACATAGTTTCTATTTTCCAGTTATGTCCTGTTGTATTTTATAACATTTCATCTCAGACCAAACATACAGGCTGATTGTGGAGATGAATGTCTCCCAGTTAGGAGAACCAGCCTGAGAATTAAAAGACTAAAAGGGAAGAAAAGCTCAGTTTGAATAGTTGCAATAATGGAAACTTTTTAACAGTAGTCTTGATGTTGAATGAGCGTCTGCCTCATGGGCAAAAACTGCTGGATCCACAGGAGACGATCCGGGTAACTGGAAGATCTGGTTCCTGCTCCAGTTTCAAATTATTGAGAGTTGCAGAAATTTAGTAAGGTGAGCCGTATTGAGCCAAAACGCTTCAGCAGCAAGATGGCCGCTGTAATATAATAGGACTCTGTAATGTCTTGCAGTTTCTAAAAGCTGCATTCTGCCTGTGCTTATAGCAGCTGTTCCTTATTTAATGTGCAATATCTCCTGTTTCAATGTTTCTTCCACAGTAACAGAAACAAACGCAGGTTTGTTCCCAAACAGGAATGTTTTTTCTCCAAGACATTTTTTGATTTGAATCCTAAACTACATCTTCACTCCAAATCTTGATTTTCTTGTTGGACCCTAATGGTGAAGAGTAGCTGAGACCCAGATGAGAAGAAACACTCGAATGGAGTCCAGCCGGTCGGTCGGCGGCCTTGTGGTCCGGGTCCATGTGGTTCCACCTGGGCAGGAATACGCCGGTCTCAGCATCCTGCTCTGTTCTTTGCGTGGAGGCGAGGGACGCTCTTCCTGTGTGGCAACAACACAGGAGGTGAAATGAAGGATCCACAAATAAGAGATTTATGGTGGGAGACATCCCGCCCTGTTTGGACTAACATGGAAAAATTATTTTTATCACGTCATTGTGCCGGATTTTGGTACGTTTCATTTAATATGACACAAATGCAACTTCAGTGGACTTTACGGGAAAAAAAATCCAGTTCACATTCAACTTTATCAAATCCATTTCACTGTGGTGCAGCCCACTCCCACAGCTCATTGACTATACAGCAATCCCTCATCCTGAGCAAGCATGTGGCGACAGTAGGGAGGAACCACTCGTTTTGATGGGCGGAAATGTTTGGCACATGTTGGGTTTAGTTTGCCGTCTGCTGCTGGTGGCTGGAGAAACACTGGGTGGGAGTGTTTTCTGTGGTAAAGGGAAAAACAAGGATGTGCAGAGTTGATCTCAGTGACCCCATCCAGGAAAGAAACCGAGAAAATCCAAAACCTGGGGCCCAAACAGACGACATAAAGCCACTAACGGCAATCACAGCATGAAAATGGAGTTGTGGGAAAATGGAGAACAAACCAGAGACAAACTGGCTGAGAAAAATTTCCTCCAGCCCCTTGAGCCACATGTTTTTTCAGAATATTCAATCTCAACTAAATATAGCCTTGTTATTTTGTTACGTCACGACAGGGTTTGTACAGTTGGTTACCGGCCCAATGTTTGAGTCATTTTGGAAGAGAGTATTTGGTAACACTTTAGTTGAAGGGGCTTGTATAAAACTGACACTGTTATAAATATGACATAAAACCTGTCATGAACATGAAGGAGTCTTCGTGAATGTTTGACTGTTGTCATGAAGTGTCATTTGGAAACAAAACATTTAATGTAATCCAGAACTAAAAGTTGCATTAAAAGTCACTTAAAAGTATCAATTGTACATTATTCAGTAATTTCTGAATTTTAAAAAAGCAAAATTTCATTAAAAAGTCCATTAAAGGAGTCAAGTTTGCATTAAGTGTCATTATTTAATGGCACTTAATGCATTAAATGCATTAAGTTAATGCATTACTTAACTTAATAACTTAATGCATTAAATGCATTAAGTGTTGCTGAACATTTTATTAGGTGAATTACTGACACCTGAATTGAACTCTTTCCTTTTGTCAGCGCCTCGTTCTTACTCAGAACAGTTCACCTCTCATGCTGCTCTGAAAGCTGACGGTCAGACTGCCATCACGGTCAGACTGCCATCACACTCGTCCACCTGCTGCTCTGAAACCAATCAAACTTTGCTCGGCAGAATAAGCCGGTCTCCATCAAACAGCTGCAGATTATGATTTTGGTGCCTGAAGACATGTGGTTATAATTCTGCTTCAACAGCAGATCAGGGCCGGCCCAAGGCGTAAGCAAACTAAGCAGACGCTTAGGGCCCAAGGGCCACTAAGGGGCCCCCTCAGTGGAGCTGATTTTTATTTATTTATTTATTTATTTTTTGTAATAATTTCTGTCATTATTTTAACAAAAAACACACATTTTCACTATGAGTGATTTGTTTTTACAATGACATATGTTTGATAATGTATGTAGAAATCATTATTTTATGTTTAAATAAAACAATCTGCTCTTGGGGGCCCCCTGGTGGTGGCTACATGGATGAGCTGCTCTGTGCTGGAGGTGGAGATTTGTTGTTTCCTGCTGAGCATCATCATCTTGTGGCTAAAGCAAACATTATTTTTTACATCAACTTCAAAGTTGTGTGAAACTACTGTTAAAATCATTTGAAGGCTCAGAATCAGTCCAGTACCGGTACCGATCCACATTCTCAGCGGAGAAAGACTCACAATGGGAAAAATGACATTTTTAGCTATTGGAGTAACGCTTAAGAGAAATGTATTTACTCAAAGAATGTCGGCTGCACCGATTGCAGTTTTCTGGCCGATCCCTGGTTACCGATTTTTAAAGAGTTTGACCTGCCAATTTTGATTTTGATTGATATGAATATTTTTTGTCTGAAATGTCGCTAAATATAGCAGTCGGTGAGTTGGCAACAGTGGGGTGAATATTGTAAACTACAAACGTTCAGACCTGACCCAGTGGGCCGGTCTGTCAGTCAAACCTCTCACTGGAGAGCAGAAGAGGACAGAGGCTGATTTTTAAACCTTTGCTGACAATTAGGGGATACGATGGGTTTCACATGTAAGTACCAACCAATCACGATCCCCCAAAGTGAAGGATATCGGTGCCCAGAAATCAACTGGTTGATAAATCAGTTGGCCAATAAATGTGTCCTATTATACATGTATATGATGCAAACAGCATTGCCAAAGATACAATAAGTTTATAGCAGGTGTGTGAATGATCTAATGATCGGGCTGCTGATTGCAGCCAGTCCACATTGTTACCAGAACTAGAGGGCCCCAAAACCACATTTCGCTTTGGGCCCCATGGAGGCTGGGGTCCGGCCCTGCAAGCAGATCCTCCAGTACGATGGGTTGCTGATGTCAGAGACTTTGCAAACTCTTTCAGCGATATCATTACAGTCTCCATTAAGTCTTATGTCCTCCCTTCAGTTATTATGGGTGTAGACTAATGACTTATACATTATACATTGTGTTTTCCAGTAACTGCTTTCCCTTTACTAGTATGGGAGACTCCCAGTCTCCCAGAAGGTCCTGTACAACATCACATCCACCCCTCCCATTGCTTGTGCCACCACCTGATTGTTTTCCTCATCTCCTCCTTTCTTCACGGTCTGCTGGGACATTGATGTGTGTTAAGGGCAAAACCTCAAAACATTCCTTCGGATTGAAAGGGAAAACTGGGAAGTTTACCGTCAGCATCGTTGTGCTGGAAATATTTTTGCATGCTCTGTATGTTCCACTGCTGCACATTTAATGTGTCAGTACGATCAGCTGTACCGCTGCCGCTGCCACACGTTTGCTAAAGAGGAATAGGGGCTGCAAAGTCAGCTGCACTGCAAAAACTGAAAAGGATTTTTGGTCTGGTACGAAAGTCTTAGTACACTGGAAATAAGACAAAACTAACTTACTGTTTCAGCAAGATGCCGGAGCTTTTTTAAAATGAAAATTATGAAAATGTACCATTTAAAAAAAACAACATTTTTTCAATGTTAAAAATAAAATAATCTGTTTATCTAACATTATTTATTGGATTGACTATGTAAAGAAGCATTGTAGATCATTTCAAGACAATTTTTTAAATAATGTATATGCTAAAACTGTTTTTTTGTTTGTTTGTTTGTTGCCTCAGAGCAACATTGCGCAGTTGGGGCCCTTTTGTTCAGACAATATTATTCTAGTGCGTTGATTTGCAGTTGATTACAAAATGATTTTAAACCCAATTTTATAACTTTATTATTGACTAACAGCAACAGGAGATGGATGCAAGACCATTTCATGGACAAAAGGTGCATGGCTCATTAGTTGGGGTCATTCCCGATGAAAACATGAAGATCCACTGTACAACCATTATTTCATTGTTTATCCTCAAGACTAACTTCAGTCCAAAAGGGTGATAAGCTGGTTATCAATGAACAAATGGTCCTATTCCAAGACAGGCAAAGACTGAAGCAACACCTGCCAAAAATATGGGGCTACAAACGCTTAAAAAAACAAACAATCTGCAGCCCTAACTATAGTCACTGGTGTGAATCTGGTCACTACAACCCATAGATAAACAGATGGTGATTCACAGATATGTCAATAATCAAGTACCAGAAATTTACACTCTTTTTTTTACATCAACAAGCAATTCCTTCCTGATGTTTTACATATAATAGGGGAAAAGACAGATGGCAACATCCTTAGTGACTCTAACTCCACCAAACATCCACACGTACAAACACACAAACGCTCGTTTTAGTAATTTGCTCAAATGTAACATTATTTAATGAATGTTGGTTGTTTATTTTATATTTGATGAATTGGAACCATGTCTGATTTATTTTGGTCAAAACATTTTTTTAAAAATTATGAATTTATTTTTTGTTTGATTTGTATTTCACTTCTCACAGTCACTGTAGAAACCTTGGTGTTCTTGACCCTGTGCTGCCCTGAGGCAACAAACCCAATCCTGGTTCCGGCCGGGAGGCGTCGGGGTCAGATTTGATGATTGATACGTAATTAGGGATCGCCACGCTGCCAGAGAATGCAGGAAAATATGGTTATAATTATAAAACTGGTTCAGTTTACCAGTTTACCAGTAAACTGAACTCAACATTGTATTTTATTATCATTATAATTTGAACCAAAGGTCATTGAATGTTACTGAATTTGGATATATTTGGCTGAATTGTACTTAATCTGTTGGTTTTGATTGGATATTCGTCATGGATTGGTGAATTGAGCTGCAAATGGTAAGTACTAACAGTTGGATTTAGATCTGGGCTTTGACTAGGCCATTCTAACACATGGGCGTGCTTTAATCTCATTTGTTTCTTGCTGTATCTTTAGGTTTGGCCAGTCTCGACTCCTTTGCAGCATCTGATTTTCTTGTCCTCCACTCCGCCCATCTTCCCATTCCCCGTTCCTGCAGAAGAACAACATTCCCACAGCATGACACTCTCAACACCATGTCCTATGGTGTTGACACTCAGGGCAAATCAAGCTATTGCTACTCTCTATGGTAAAGAAGATGAAGGAAAGACCCCAAAGTTAATGGAACATGTAGATTGGTCAATGACTCCATCCGGAAAAGAGACGAGCTGAACCCGAACGCTGAGCGAGGAGTGCTTTCTTGTAATGACTTTATCTAATAAATAAAGTGATAAACACAGAATTTCTTGGCGAAATTGGTTTTCTATGAAAAAGCAGCTTAGAGGTTTGCTGAAGCTTCGGATCGTCTTCAATCTGCCTCGAGAGTTTCCTTCTTCTGAGGTCAAAGCTAAACTGAACAGATGCATTTTACGCATAAAAACTAAATAGTTTAGAACCTTTTGCAAGCTGTTTTATTTACATTATCACCTTCATATCCTTGGAAACTGCTCTGTTGAAGTCATTCCCACATTTAAAGGTTTACAAATTTTTTTTTTTTTTTTACCCAGGCTCTTGAATGCAACACATCCTCGCTCCTCATCCCTGCCCCTTCCTCCTCTCTCTCGCTCTCTCTATCTCCCCCCTCATCATCCAAGCAGCAATCCCCTCCTCCTGCTTCCCCTCAGCTCCCTCCCTTTCCTGCCGGCCTCTCGGCAGAGGATGTGTCTGGGAGAGAGAGTGCGTGTGAGGGTGGGGTGGAGGGGGGAAGCCGTCAGTAGAATGGATATGTGCCCTCTCTCCTCCACCCTCTCTTCTCCTTCCTCTCCTCCTCTCCGGCTCTGCTCGGCCTTCCCTGGCCCGCGTTGCGCACTGGTCGCGCCCTCGGGGGTTGAAGGAGTCTCGTCGGGCGGTCGGGTGGCTGAAAACTGAACTTCAATGTCAGCTGGGAACCAGAAGAATGGAGGTGACAAACCTAAAGGTAAAGACGGCGACAGCAGCAGCAGCTTTTTCTGGATGACCAACACCCACTTCCCTAAAGTCCCTGAGCAGAAATAAACAAAACGGGCCGGCAGCGCTGCTTCTCAGCCAGAGAAATGAATGGACTGTGCTTTGCCATACCGAGAGGAGACAGGTTGGGAGAGATGCATTGATTTGTGGCGTCTGACTGCGTATCGATTGCCTCTGAGTGATGGATGATACTCCCTGGGAGGATTTTCAGAAAACATTACAAACTTGTCAGGCGGTTTTAATGTTGCTCTCTGAGCTAAATGTCAGTTTTGCTGTACTTTAGGGGTGCCGCGTTTTTTTGTTTGTTTGTTGTTGTTTTTTGCATTTGCCCCTCAGAAAAGTGAATATTTAGTGATATTGAAAAACGAGCTTAGACTGATTAACTTAATCAGTCTAAGCTAGTCAACTTAGACTGATGATTATTTCTAAGACCAAGTTTCAAATGAGTTAAAGGAATGAAGTTTGACTGTTTTGATGTGGGAACACAAAGGAAAAGTTTCCCATTCTTGAGTCAAATGTCATTAAGATTAAATAAATATTACACCCTTGATCTGATCACTGATAAATTACATTAAATCTATATTTAGATTTAATGTAAGAGCCATTCCACTCTGGAAAAACATTCAAATAAATCATTAAAATCTCCAAAATTGATATGATCTTTATAGCCATGATAGCTGTTTTGAACTTGTGACCAGAATTTAAACTCCTTTGTGATGAATGTTGAATCGTCAACCTGGGAAAGAAACTGAACAGCGTTAACAAAAGATGACATGAGCTTCACCTGATTGTTTCAGGCCAACAATTCTCATCTCATTCCATATTGTAGGATAATAATCTCACACTGAAAGCTCAGTATGAGAATAATCCCATCTGCTGTTTAAAGTTTATTAGAACTTTCAATAGCATGAGATAAGGCGACCCGTTAGCGCTCCGACACGTCACAGGGTCGGACCATCAGTTCTCTGACTGATGACCGCTCTAGACTTTTTCCTGGATCCTCTCTTCAGTTGACACCAGATTTGGGTCTGGGGACTGAAATGAAAGTCTGGAATGTTATTAGACCATTTTCAAAAGTTTGATTCTTAGACTTTAGATGTCTAAAGGATATGCTCAATAAATATGGAGCTACATATTACGTGACATTATTTATCCTTTCACTCTGGGGCTTTTTAGATGTGCTTTGTGATCATCTGTCACTTCAAATCTCAACAAAATGCAATGAAGTTTATCGTTAAAAGATCCCAAAATGTGGAAAAACTTGAAGAAAAAAAATATATATATTTTTTGTTTTTTTTGCAGGAGACTATAACATGTTTAGTGTTGCAAAGTAGTATAAGAAAGTTACAATTTTTACATAAATCAAAAAGGAAGCTTAACTTTTCAGCTTGCCGTGGATCTCTGAGCATCAGATAATGTTTGTTCAGTCGCCGTCAGCCCGGCTGTTTCCCTGCTGATGCAGAAGCAGCAGCAGCATCACTGGGGCTTAATCAGTGTGTGACTGTGTGTTGTTCTCCGCCTGGCTTGACTTTGGGCTCTGCTCCGCTGCAGAGGTAGATTACATTAGGCTCATCAGTTGTCACGTGGTGCTCTGTGGTTGCTCTGTGTTGCAGTTTTGCTTTTGACAACGTTTCAGCGTCATCAGATTTGCTCCGGCTGGCATCCCATGACCTCCTCGGAGACAGAGACGGGCCTGTTGGCGTAACGGAGACATTAACAGAATCTGCACAAAGACACTCGTGACTAACAGAAACTGTTTTCCTGACCTGGACCCAGCATTTACCTCCACTGAGCCACTTGTGAAGCTGTTGTCCTGCTAAAGCCAATCAGGACGTGCATCCTCAGACCAAAGCTCGGTCATGTGACCATGATGGCTGCAGAGCTGCCTCTGCTCAGTGTCTGAACAGATCAGGAATGATATTCAGGCTACCTGGAGGACTAGTCAGCAGACCCTCTGCTCTGTCCTCTATAAAAAGCTCGAATCCGTTAGGAAGCAGATCATGCAGCGAGTCTCGTGTCAATATTCTCCCATATTTTTTGCATGCTCACAGTTTGCTTTATGTTACGATCCTTCAGATAGCTGCACCGGGTTCAAACTGTTTAAACTATTTCTGTTTAATGTTTGTCTCCTCCTTTGGTGAGCACAGGTTTCAAATTAGACTTGTAGAAATAATTATTTGATCCATGTCTACCGGATATGGATCAGGATGTAGATGAACAGATAAACTGAGGTCTTTCTTCACCACTGCAGTTGTTGAACAACAAATCTATTCATGTGATTACCAACTGGTTAAATATTGATTCAAATATAGTAGCTAGATACAAGTAATCACTAGATTCACATGCTGCTATTGTAACTTGAGATTATGTATTTTCATGCCTTATTCCTCTCATTCTTTACTACAACATACTTAATTAGGAGCTTACTGATTTAACAAAATTATCTACAGTATTTAACAAAGTGTCAATTAGACTGGTTAATAATGCATAACCAACAATCAGGTCTGCAGAGGTCGTCTTTGGGGCTGACCACCCCTCCGTGCAGGACTTGTACAGGTAGGGTGAGGGAAAAGGAGAGTGAGCATCTCTGCAGACCCCACACATCCTGGACACAAACTGCCAAGACTTTTACCTCCAGGTTTGAGCTACAGTACATAGTTTCTTCCCCCCCGAGACTGTTTCAGTGGTGAACACTAAGCAGAGCTCCCTGATCGACACAATTCACCCTCATCTTTCTTTTCTTTTTTGTTTTTTTTATAAAAACACTTTATATACACAGATAAAAAAAAAAAAACTTTTAAATTTACATTTTAAAGTCTTGATTGAGAACAAATTGGAGAAGTCAAATTCCCTGTTTGCGTGTGCACACTTAGCAAACAAAGCCAATCCTGCCAATGTAATTAAGAAGTCTTACGTTTATTAATGAACCATTTAGTGAGACATTATCTGTTCCCTACAATCACTTGTTGAAGTAAATGTAGGCAGTGCAATATTAGATTGAAGCATTGTGACATCATGCACAGAAACCCAAGCACAGCACATCCACACTATCCATGTTTCTTCATTATCTTCAAATATATTAAACCATAGAAGAGAAAGAAGTTGTATGTTTTTCTACTGACGTCCGACAGCCAGAACACAAATATCTGAGTAGCCTGGTTTGTTTGTTACGAAGTCCTGAAGCGTCTCTTAAAGACGTCCATGAAAACAGAGCGTTTCTCACGGACCTCCGTGTGGCTGCAGACACTTCTGGTTTACTAGCCAGATTGACCTGAAGCGTTTTCTGCTGGGAAACTCTTTCATCCATCGACAAACATCAGTTTGAGAAGTACGTTTAAAATGCCTTGGTCTCTTAAAAACCCCATCGGAGAAAACAACTCCTTAAGTCCAGGGCACAACCTTTTCCCATGACAGAAAAGCTGCAGCCAGCCAATTTAAGCTCCTTGTGAAGTTTAACTTGATCTCCGGTGTCATTATCTCTGTTGCAACTGCAGCTTCGCTTCCAGGAAACGTTTGCAGAAACTAAATATGCTTATTCTTTGAGGTTCATTCCCAGATGGGATTTTCTCTTTTTTTTTTCTTTGCTCATGAGTGATTGATCTGTGGCTCTGATTTATTGAGATTTTAATCTAATTCTCATATAGAATCAAAAATAAAATCCTCCCAGTGTTAAGGTCTAAGGGTCAGTTTGATCTGGAAAGAGAAAGTTGGCATCAGCAAAAGAAACTCTGTGCTTTGCCAAACTATTTACAGCCGTTATGTGGTAAACCGACAAAGAGGAGCACAGTTGTGAGGCTGAAGACGAATTGGTTTCAAAGCACTTTTGCAGCTCAAAAACTGAAAAGTGTGGCATGCATTTATTTTCAGCTCATTTCATTTTATTCATAATAGCTCTAGAATCTAGATGAAATTTGATCTCCTTCTTTCCAAAGTATTTCTGGCTCTGAATAAATGCAATTTTTAGGTTTTTCCAGATATTACGAATTGTATTTAGGTGTGGACTTTGACTAGGCCCTTCTAACACATGAGATCTAAGACTCTAATGGAGTACAGTGTTTGGAGTTATCATGCTGTGGTGAACCTCTGTCTCATCCCCGACTCTTTCACAGCATCTGAATGGTTTCTGTCCCTGCTGAAGTCAATCATTCCCACAGCATGATGCTGCCACAGCCATGTTTTACAGTGGGAATGCTGTGGATTTTCTCTAGTGGTATCAGGGCTGAATACATCTGCACACCGCACTTGTTTGGGATGTATTCATGGAACATTTTGACACTGCTGTGCAACACTTTTGTTTCAGTCTGATGCATAAAATCCCAACAAAAAATAGCTTCAAAACTGGTTACAGCTTGACAAAATGTGACAAAGTGCAAAAGGTATGAGTGCTTGCACAAAGTCCTGTAAGAGAAACACACATTTCAACCAGAAACTTGATTGTATACGATGTGTGTGTGTGTGTGTGGTGTGTCTTCTTTGAAACCAGAGGCTGCCGTGTGGCCTGAGGTGGAGCGGGCAGAGTGCTTGGCCCGCGGCGCTGCTCTGAAGTGGGCGTCTGGAGTTTTCTGTCGGCCCGAACATCTGGAGCGACTGGGCCAGTACAAGAAGAGAGAGAGCCAGAGGACGGCCTCCATCCACACCAGACTGAAGGTCAGAGAGAACCAAAATGGTGCATCGTCATATTTCTAATGTCGTAAAGCAGTCCACGTCGTCGGTTTTCAAAGTGTGTGAAGGGCTTTGGATGCTTTGAACTTTGTCCCTCATTTCCAGTTCAGTTCTTGTACTTGACTGTGACAACATTATATGCAAAAATAATGAAAAAAAAAAAAAAAAGAAAGTAGTAAACAGTAGTAGAGTATTAGAAATGTATTTTATATGTTTTGGAATCAAATAAATTAAAGACTTGGCAGATTCTGAAAGATCGTTTATTGATTATCTAATATTTTCCAGGTTTTCACTGGATAGCGTGACACTAAAACAATCCAGCTGGTTAAAAATGTTGTTTTCAGTACATTTCACAAACTCTAACCCTGAAGAAAACAGCAGATTGTGTCGTTTTGATTAAATCTTCCTCTAAAAATGTCTCCAAGGTCTGACAATAAGCTAAAAAGTGACCACAGTCTGAAGGAAGTCATTCATGTTTGTAAAAAAGTCTTTAGCCCTGTTGATTAATGCCACTTTAAAAGCCAACCTAACTTGCCGGGATGATTTGTTTCCAGTCGATGGTCCAGTCGTACCTGGAGGGGGTCGGCTGGGGCCTGGAGCAGCTGCGGGAGGCCCGGGACGAGCTGAGGGAGGTGTCGCTCACCCTGAAGGAAGCGGGGCTGGAGTCGGATGGAAACGCAGATTGCCTGGCGTCGCTGGAGAAACTGAGAGAGGTTTCGGTCGACCAGCGCCAGCTCTTCGCCGCCGTCAGCAACCTGCCTCGACTTTACGCCAGTGAGAAGCTCCAAGCAGCCGTGTGACTGCGCTGCTTGTGCAGAAATAATGTCTTACAGTTCTGGTCCGAAGCTTACATACACACACACACACACACACACACACACACACACACACACCCACACACTTGTCATGGGCTATATGTGCCATGAAATTTTTACTAAGCTGTTTTTTTTGGGGGGGGGGGTTTCAGCTTTAATGATAAAAATCAACATTTATGATTCGCTTTGGAGGAAGGAGAATTAGTGACGGAGTTCAGGCATTAAATCATCATCAGCTAAACTGTCAGGCCTTGAACCAAGAAAAATAGAAAGAGCAATACCTGAAATGTGCAGCAGCATGGACAAACCAAATACCATCCTGGGAAAAAGTAACTTTTTTTAAATTTTGTTTTACATTTATTTAACCCAGAAAGTCTCATTGAGATTTTAGTCCTGGACAAAAGGCAGCAGCAAGAATGACCAATAATAACAACTTAATTATTATTAAATAAATAAACATCAGATCATCAGATGAGACACTGTTTGGCCACAGTGATGAGTCCAGGTGAAAATTTCAAACCCAAACAACTTTAAATATCAAACATATGGTGGTGGGAGAATCATCCTGAGGGTTAAAGCTGTTTGTTGAATTGGATAAAGAAGAATGAACCGAACGCCAGGTTTATTCAAGAAACCAGCCACATAAAATGAGTTGTTGTATTTCTGATGTGAAGAATGGTCTAATTTAGACCCAACGCAGAGCCAGTGGCTTGTTGACGGGGACATAAACTGTGTGGTTGCTCCCCAGTTGAATAGATTTAACCTAGTATCGAACTGGACCAGGTTCTTTTGGTTCTCCTCTCGCGGTCACGTGAGTCATGCTCAGTATGAGGGACAGCCACCAACACACACACCTAACAACAACTTGGTGATGCCAATTAAGCAAACAGTCATGTGTTTGGGAGGAAGCTGGAATACCCAGGAAGAGCAAAGACCCCGGGATGGGATTTGAACCCGGGACCTTCTAACTGCAAGACACCAGTGCTACATTACATTTTTATATGAAGCCCCTGAAGGCAGGAGTTTCAAACTCATCGTGAATGCTCTTAAAGGGCCGGTTGTGCCAGAATGTATTGATAAAACTTGTTCACAAGCTGTTCAAATATCAATGAGAATCTTAAAATCGAAGAATATTAATTGAAAATCTTTTTAGTCCCTCCAGGATTTTGTGATCCTTTCTGTAATTTCTTTTTTTTTTTGCAATAAGAACGAAAGCGTTAGGAAATATTTGCGCTTAAACGCAATTGTATATGCAACTTTTTATAACTCGCTGTACAGATCACGGACTGTAATCTGACATTAATTAAGGCCAAGGCAACTGTTTAGTACAAACAAAGAGGTTTTTGACAGTTTTTGAGAAAAATCTGCAATAAACTCCCAATTATGAATAATACATTTTCATAATAATTCTCAAGAAACTGGAGGGAGTGATTGAGATAATTTGGCATTAAACAGATAAAAACTGCATTGATTTGATTGATAACATAATATTTAAGCACACTTAGTGTTTAGTCTAGAATCTAGAGGGCCACATAAAAAGCTACGGAGGGCTGGATTTGGCCCACGGGCCTTGAGTTTGACACATGCCTTTCAGGGAAAAGCATTAAAGGCATTTCCAAAACGCACCTATTCCGTGTTACTGCGGCTCACGCCACAGTAGTTTGACACAGGATTCAGTGCCAGTGTTGTGCAGAAGCTTTTCACTTCCTGAGACGCCATTATTGAGATTAACATTCAGTCTTCCCTTCCTGGCTGTGTGCAGTACGGAGCATGGTGCTGGAGACGGAGCGTCTGGTGGAGTCCAGGCGGCTCCTGGAGGCCCACGCCCGGCTGATGGATCTGGAGCGCTGGCAGGACGACATCCTCTGGCAGCTCCACGGGGCCGCTGGGACGGCAGGAAGTTCACTCAGCAGCGAGGACGCGGAGCTGGTGGCCAAATATTTCTCTGGAGTCGGGCAGCTGGTGGACGCCCTGGGTGAGGACGCCTCGGAGACGCAGCTGGAGCTTTTCCCTTCACGCTCCAAAAAGACAACAGAGTGAATTTAACTTTTAGTCGCAACGTTATTAAATTAGAAAATGCTACATCTACTTTTACACAAATGGTTTATATATAGCTGTTTTAATATGAGTTTGGGAAACCAAACTGTGTCCAAGGTTCCACAGATGACAAGTGGGGAAGCTGAAGGATTTAAATCAGTTTTTTATTTCCTCCATTTTGTGTGGTGTACTGGTACCACTGGAAGGGAAACAAACCAAGTTGGATTGTTTCCGTGAGATGATTGACGGTTCCTATTCAGGCAGGTTGATCAGGGATAAATTGCACATTCTGTGAAATAATTTAGGATGAAAAATAAAAAATAAGGCCAGAAGTTTGATCTCAAACCGCTGCACTGATTTCCTTGTCCTGGTGTGTGGCTGCAGGGAAGGAGCTGTGGGCCGTGGTGAGCAGCTCTCTGGCTCTGGCCCGTCAGAACCCCACGCCGTTTGTGTCCGCGGTGAGGATAGTGGAGCGGGAGGAGGCCCTGGACCGGGCTCTGCTGGCGGAGAGAGGCGGCGGCGGCGGCAGGCCGCTGCCCGCAGGAAGACCTCGCTGTTGGAAGGCCTGCTTCTTCCAGGTGAGCGTTACCTCCAACTCAGGCTTACACGACAAACTTCAGCCTGTCAAATCTCCCACTTTCTCCACGCTCAGGTACTAGAGGAGGCGGTCTCTGCGCGATTTCGCAGCGTCTCCTATCTGCACACGCGAGGCCCGGGTTTGGCGGGCCACCTCTGTGCCCTCCAGCACGCCGTCATGGCTGACCTGGCCACAGTGCGCCACCTGCTGGAGCACTGCGTCCCACCTCACTACCAGCTGACTGCAGCTTACCTGAGAGCCAGCCACCGCTGTTTACACACTCACCTGGCGCAGGTCAGCGATGTTTTATGAATTGTGAGTGGTGTTGGGATTCACGACTCGTGTACTGTTGCACCGGCAGCTGTGATGCTGTGAGAGACTTTCTCCTTCTTCTGTTTTCTGATGAACAAAAGTTTAATAATCCTTGAAAAACAATTTGATTTCCACACTGACTCATCATGACTTTTTTTGAGTTGCCATATCACACCGTACTTTTAACATTTATTAGTATTTTTGCTTTTTGACTTACTGAAAAAATAAAAGACTCATTCAGATGCACATTTACTACCTGCTTGGCCTGAGGTTCTTAACCTGCCTGTAAAATACATGACAAAGCCATAAAACTGCTCTTTGTTTTTAATTTAAAAACAAAATGTAGTTACGACTGTGCTTTAAAAAAAACAAAAAACATCAACATTTGTCTTCGATATATATTATTTCTTATCAAGCAACTTGACAGGTTCTGGATTTTGAAAACTAGGGCATCTGGATCACTCCAGATGTAAGACAAGTAGGTAGATCAGCTCATTGTTTCATTATGAGACCCGATGAATATTCAAAACCGTAATACTTTTAACCAAACTGTCCAAGAAGAAAAAAATCTTGAAATTGTAATTTAAAATGGGAATTTTATCCTGGAAGATCTGCAGGAACCCTGGTGACACCTTGTTGTTCCATGTTTGTTTGTTGACATCTTCATGTGGTTGTTCTGTGTTATTTTTGTCGTAGTTTTTAAGTCAATTGCAGACTTTTTTTACGCTGATTTTGACGAAGGCGTTACACCAAAAGCTTAATTATTGAACTTGCTCTACAGACACAGCATGTCGCTCTAGTCTTGACTACTTAAAGGTTGTTGCATTCGTGTTTTTGATTCACACACTTTCACATCTTCAGGGACAAAGTGGAGTTTAAACGTGTTGTTTTCATCGTTGTGTGGCCACAGGTCAGCAGCTGGGATCTGGAGAGCGGCGAGATATTCGCTGTGCTCAACTGGGTGCTGCACATCTACAACAGGTGAGTCTCAACACCGACACTTTGACCATGAATCCCCCGTCTGTTGATCCTGCAGTTTGACATGAATGTCGGGATCTTCAGCGATTCTTGAGAAGTGGGACAAAATGGGTTTAAATTCTCCCGTGAAAACCGAGGAACACAGAAGACAGAAAATCCACTCAATACCTCCTGCCTTTCTCCTTTTGCTCCACCGCCAGATCAAGCGTACTCAGCTCCCAAAATGTGTCTTTCGAACGTGATAAACCACGCTCAGTAAAATTTAAGGCGGAGATGTTGAGGTGTGGATTTGTGTAGCAGGAGTTCACAACATTATTCAAAGACACCGTAGGTCCGCGTCATGAAGGACCGTGTTTATTAGTGCAGTATCGCAGTGAATAATCAAGCCCAGTGTCCTGACATGGTGGACGTTAAACGGCTGGTTTTGTTGGCAGCCCAGATATGATGGGACATCCAGAGCTGGTCACGGAGTCGGACAGGTCGGAGCTGGGACCGCTCATCTCCACTGAGAGCGTCGAGCAGCTGCAGAGCAAATACGTGCAGAGTGTCCGGGTGAGTCGATCACAGTTGCTTCTTCGACTTTACTCAGAATATAACTCTGCCCCGGTGAGGTGTGGGCGGCTTTTTGCAGACTTAATGAGAAGCTTCAGATGCTGCATCGTTGCAAAAGATCTAAAATACACGTTCAACAAATTCCAACAAATTCTAAGCAGGAGGAACAAAAACCTCCTCTGCAGAACATAATTTTCTTTTTACAGCCACAGACCAAAACAAAGCAGCACATAGTTGTGAAGTGGATGAAAAATGATTAATGGTTTTCCCATTAAGAATGGTTGGTTGTCTGATTCAAAATATCTCTGCCTGCGTCTTTAGTTATTGTGGAAAAGTGAGCTTCTGTCCCAGTCTAGTCTTTTATAGCCTATAATAAGGAGGTGTATACATTTTTCGAAACCTGGATCATGTTTCTAGTCTAGTTGATTACACAAGGAGCCACAGAGCATAACATCTTTTAAATGGGAAATTCAGAAATTATTTTATTATTTTATTTTTTTATTTTTTTTACCTGCATAATACCAAACAAAGTGGTTTTGTTTTTGTAGTGAAGCTATCATTAAGTTATTTATTATACAACTCAAAAACAGTTGCATTTATTTATATATATATATATTATATATATATATATATATATATATATATATATATACATAGTAAAAAAATATACAATTTCCTCCATTTTTTACTGTTTTTTGTTTTGTTTTTCCTAGGTCTAGACAATTTATTATCTATTCTCAGCAACAAGAGCAAGATATGAGTCACTCTCTTTAAAAGCCTGTGCTGTGGTAAACAGGTTCATGCATGTCTGCTTTTGAGTAAAAGTAATTGAAAATACAAAATGCTCTTTTCAGTCCCAAATTATCCCATGAAGTCCAGTGTAATGTGACAAAATATGAAAGCTCAAGTCCTATGAACACTTTTGGAAAGCACCACACTGATTCCCGTCTTTCTTTGTTTGTTTTTGTTGTGGGTTTGCAGAAGAGTGTATCTGAGTGGATGCACAAAGCTCTGCAGGTGGAGCTGCAGGACTGGCAGAGAGATCAGGAGCCGGATACGGACCACGAAGGATTCTACCACACCAGCCTTCCCACCATCATCACTCAGGTGAGTTTTCTGCACAAACGTGAGCCACTGTATCGTGTTTCAATGCAGATAATGAAAGATCACAAGTGGTCGAGTTACACTGTTTTGGAGATAAATTATAACTGGCTGATTTGATCATAATTGTCTACATCAGTATCCACTCCCAGGATCTGCTTACTGTAAAGTTTTTGTGTGTCTATTGCTGTGTAAAAACGCTTCCTGCTGTTTTCAGGCTGCATAAATTATGTCACTTTTTGTTGGCCGCCAGATGCTGGAGGAGAACGCCCGGGTGGCTCTGATGATCGGGGAATCGCTGCGAGATCAGACCATCCAGATGGGGCTGTATGAGGTGGAGAACCTCCTCAACAGGTGTGTTGTTCAACAAGAGGCTACCTGAGCAGTCATACAACTGTTTGATACTTTTATCTAGTCTTCTTCTCGTTCTTCTTGTCACATAGTACAGATTTAAAACCATGTCTTATTTTGCATAAACAAGAAAATGCATGTTTTAATGCAACTTTCAGGTTCCGGGAAGCTCTGGTTGAATTTGGGAAGGAGCACCGTAGGGATCCGGCCAACAACAAAAACAAGTTCTACCTCCACTACTTGCTGGCCTCGATCAGCAACTGCATCATCCTCAAGTAAGACTGTTCTGATCGTAACCCTTCCCATCATCTTACCACTCAACACTTCTCAGTTCAGCATCGTCTTCTGCTCCATCTAGAAAGTCCACAGAGAGCCTGCAGCAGCAGCAGTCGTCCCGCTTTGAAGGAATGTTCTCTCGGACTCCCCCCAACCCGCTGGCAGCTCTGGACCGGGCGGTGAGGCGGGCGTGTCGTCTGGTGATGGATCAGCTGCTACTGGAGCTTCAGCCCTTCCTCCCCGGCCTGCTGACCCGACCCTGGCTGGTCCAAGGAGATCCCGTCCCGAAACTGTGCAGCGTTCTGGAAAGTCACTTGGACTTGTACGGACGAGTGCGGCCGCCCTGCCGGCAGGTGACTAAAAATCACTCTGCAGACTTTTGGTTTGAGAAGAAGTCGGTGCTTCAGCATTTTCTTAAGTTGCAAAGCCAGTCTTCATTTAGATTTCATGAGGCAATTTGAGAAAAGCCCAGCAACTTAATCCCAGACGCAGCACGCAGTCAAAAACAACACAAAATGACAATACTAAGGTGGAATGTGTCCAAAACTTCTTAGATATAAAGTTACAGTTTGCAGATGTTGCCGCTTATTATTATCATGTAAAATTAGTGAAACATTGTTTTGTGGAAGCAGATTATTTATCACTGGTAATCAAAGAAGTAAAACCAGTGAAATTCTCTCTCTGCTCTTTATTTGACATGGATATGACCTGATTATGGGTGTCTATTTCAAAAGACACGTTTAGCAGTGTTTCTTTGACGGGAATTGTGACACTGTGGCCGTCTGCCCCACAAAAGCTCTGAGGCCCAAACATTAATCAGGGAAGCTGCCAAGAGGCCCCTGGTCGTTCTGGAGGAGCTGCAGGGATCCACAGCTCAGGTGGCAGAACCTGAAAGGGCATCTTTTTAGCTGTAGACTCCAAATTTGAACTTCAAGAAAAAAGTGTTAAACAGAACAGTTTTTGAAAGAAAGCCGTTACTATAACACAACCCATGATAGAGAAACAGCAAAGATACAAGAAAGTTATCTCAACGGATGAGGTCAGCCTTTATATTACCTTTCTGGGCAATATAAAAAACATGTGACAAAAAAAAAAAATACATGTACGTCTCATACTTGTATTACAACGACCCAGTTGTTTCCTGTGGGTGGGCGAAATTTGCTGTGCATATGTTGCGTCATAACCCCGTCCTGCTCCCTGTGGCTGCAGCGGCTGCAGGAGGAGGCCCAGTGGCTGATGGTGGTGGAGTACGTCCGGGCCCTGATGCAGAAGAAGCTGGTGTGTCGGAGCAGCGAGGAGAGGAGACAGCTGGCCCAGCAGATGATCCTGGACGACCAGCTGCTCAGAGAAGTCTTCCACAGCCTGGTGACGACATGCAGTTATTTCATTAGCCATCTCTTTTTATTTGGAATCGGTGAGATTCGGTGATCCATCCCTACCTTAAAACACCTGAATCAAAAGGATAGATCGTTACCAGGCCTCTGCAGAGCTGACTGACCGATGAGAGAATTTGGGCTTTTGATTTAGGTTTTTTGGAGAAGGCGCGTTTAAAGGTTGCAGGATAGAAGCTGTCTAGCACTTGGACTGCCCTGTTTTAGTCGAACCCTTTGCAGCAGCCTCCACTATAGATGAGATGTGTAAAAAGAAAAAAAACCTTAAAATAAACTTATCTTATTGGAAAAGCTTAATTTTCATGCTGTATGATGTTAACCAGAGGCCTCTCTTCTAAATAGGAAAGACAAGAGAACATGCTCTTGTCTAATACAAATATCATGATGTAAGGATTTTATATCATTGTTGCTGTGGATCTGGAGATCAATACTGACAGGAATAATGTCCAGAACTCAAAATAAAATAAAAAGCATCAGATCTGCCATGGTTTTGGTTTCCATGACGAGATGAGATCCCAACTTTATTTTTAATAGAGTGGTGAAACATCTTAACAGAAACTGGACCGCAGAGCTTCCTTTCCTCGTGACAAGGTTTAATATTATTTTGCACCAATGCACCATCATGTAAAAGTAAGTGTGCGTGCCATTTGCATCTTAGAAAAAGACCTGATTCATCGCCTCTCCCATATAAAGAAATTAGAAAAGTATTAAGACTTTTTAACCATGTTGTTCTGATTTAATCAATAGTTTAATTAAACAGCATAAGTTTAACATAGCAGCCTTTCATACCCATTCCTTTCATGTCTGTAAAGTCCATTCAATCACTTTCCAGTCTCAGCAGGAGAGCGAGGTGTCACTTCCTGAAGTGAATCCTCTGGCTTTGCTCCCCGTTCTGGCCGACTTCATCCGTCTCAAAGATCCCGGCATGCTCACTCTGGAGGTTTCTGGACTCGCAGCCAAATATCCGGACATCAGGTAACCCTTCCCCACGTAAAGCGATGCAGCCGCACGCAGAACCGAGCTTCCACAAACCTTCGTGTTCGTGGTGCGATGGCTTGTCTCTGGTTGTTGCTTTTAAATAAATGTAACATGGCGTGGCAACAGATCTGCTAAAGGAAGGGTGAAAAACAAAAAAGTAAAGTGTGGCAATGCTTCAGTCAAACTGATTGACCAGCTGTGACAGAAATGTCTGCAGACATCACTGAACTGAAGCAACGTTGTGAGCAAAAGCAGAAAAAACAACCTTTCATATCAACATGAGAGACGGAAATTATTAAGATATCTTTCAATTAAAACCTGTTTTGAAACTGTTTGGGTTTTTTGGGTTACTTAGTTTTTATTTTGACTCAGTCTAAAACAAACCGCTTGTTTTTAACACCATGTCTTGTAACTGTCTGCTTCTAAAACTCATTCAGCACAAAATCATCTGCAAAACCATCAGAGTGTTTGACCTTTCAAACATTTTACGTGCCGTGTCCTCGTCTCCCCTCAGTGAGGAGCACGTGTCTGTGCTGCTGGACATCCGTGGAGACGTCTCCAGGGACGTCCGATGGGCCGTGCTGGACCTGCTGGAGCAGAGCGCCCCCCCTCTTCCAGCCGGATATCGGCCCATCTTCACAGACATCCTGGTGCCGCCCTCCACCTTGGCCTTCTGCCTGCCGACGGCCAAGTGTGCGTGACTAGACGGTGGATCGAGCGGGGGAAAGCATCCTCTTCTGTCCAGATTTCTGGAGCGTGATGGATCTGTTTCTGCTGCAGCTCATCAGGGAAAAAGTTGGTGACTTGCTGGTTCGGGTCTCACTTCCATTCACTGTAAAGATCTGTCGTGCCTTAAATGACTGTCTCTCTCCCTGGTTCTCAAAGTTAATGCTACAGATTTATTAGAAATTGCATATAAAAAAAGAAAAAGATCAGATATTTTTTCGCATTTTATTGGATGCATGTTAACGTCAACATATACAATAAAAACTGAAGGTAAATGAGTCTTTCAAGAGAATGCTCCCAGTGAGTAAGAGATAAAATTACTGCGTAATAACTTTTATTACCAATTAGATTATTATTTTCCAAAAACTTGACTTTTTTCAAAGTTGTCTCCTCCTTTGTTGTTTATACCAGATATTATTTATTGTATTTAAGTTGTGGTGTTTTTTTTTTGTTGTTGTTGTTGTTGGTGTATGCACTGTAAACTTGATCGCATTGAAGTTTAAATAAAAATATTCAAAGTAGACTTTCGTAAAACTTATTTTCTCCTTCGGATAAATCAGACTGTAGTTCTCTGGTTCACTACACCCGCATATTCTGGGCAGATTATTAGTTTCTCTGTAATAATCTGAAGCTCTGTGCTGCCATCTAGCGATGAGAAAACACATGACGCTCTTTCATACGTGACACGCTTTGGTCACGTGCCCATACAGTTAGTGACGTTTCATTCCAATATGGCGGCCCGCATGGAAACAATGCAGTGTTAAAAAAAATCCTGTTAACTTTTAGGTTTGCGGTGAATAGCTCGACTAAAACTAGCTTTTTTTCCCCTCTCCTTGGACGTCCTGGCGGAGATGAAGACCTTCTGTGGCCGAGCGAACCCGACCACCGGAGCTATGGACTGGGTGGAGGAGAGCGAGGAGTACGACTACCACCAGGAGATAGCCCGGTGGGTCCGAGACGACCGGGCGGCACCGGGAGCGAGGCAGACCGGATGGACACAGCAGCGAGGGGCCGCTGTGCTTTTTGGCTTAAACGCATGAATATGTGAACATTAAAATTCACATTAGAGAGGACATCGTCGGTTATATCTGTTAAAATAAATCATGAAGCATTATTTAATAAAACATTAAGATGTCAGCAACACCGAGCTTTGACCCAGTTCTGCTCTGTAACGAGACAAGCAGAACATTTATAGTCAATAAATAGTCAAACCTTGATAAAAGAAAGATGAATTAATTAAAGATCAACTTTAAAAATGGTGTTGATCTTGTTTTACTTGTAGAGTAAGTCACAAAGAAACACTTAGGATATTAAATTATTCCAGTATGGTGTTTTAAAAAAAATGTTACGTTTTTATGATTTGTTAAAAAATAAAAATAAATAAAACTTTATTTTTAAAAGATTATTAAACAGATAGTTGACATCTCTGGATCAGGTCAAAACCAAGAGTGTAGTAGCTGATCAAGCTCTGGAAACAAATTAAGACCAGTTTCTCTGATTGTACACTATAGGTTTATGTTTGAGTAAAATGAACATTGTTCTTTTATTCTATGAACTACTGTCTCCGAAATTCCAAGCAAAAATTTAGTATTTATTAGCAGAAAATGAGAGAGAGTTAAAATAACAAAAATATGTTATTTTCAGACCTCAAATAATGCCAAGAAAACAAATTTATGTTCATTTAGAAACAACAATACTAATGTTTAAACTCAAGAAGAGTCCAGAAATCAATATTTGGTGGAATAACCAGGAGGTTTTTAATGGGGTTTAGTGCAGTGGGCTCTTCATTTTTCCAGATCTGTAGAGGTTTAGAATGCCAATAAAATCCAAGTTATCTTTGGGCGCTGAATTAAATCATTATCTTAAAATGTTTTTTTCCTATTATTTCTAGATGTTTAGTAACAGGTGGAAAAAATAGTGGAGACGCAGCAGATTATTTATTATGTCAAGTCATGTTGAGAAGGAAATAATTTTCCGATTTCTAATTTCTATGCATTGATTTAAACACTATCTTGTGTGTTTTTTTGTTCCAGATAAAACAAACAACAAAAAACAGGCCCAAAACAATCTGAATCTACAGGCAGGGTTGATGTCTGAAAGAGAATTGATTTTGCAACAGTTCTTCTTAAAATGTCATGATCGAAGTGTTGTGAGATTAAATAATCCTCCGCATTAGTCTGATGGTGCTTATGTTTCTGTTTCAGGTCCTGTTATGCCGACATGCTGCATGACCACGACAGGGTGAGAACTCCACATACATCACTGCTCTCTGACTGCGTTCAACCATCCATGTCGTGACTTCTAGTTGATTAATGTCGGCGTAGACGGTCTCCATATGGCTTATGAATTTGAATCTGTTTATGCCTCATCGTTTTGGCGTTAGAGCCTTTTTAATCATCTAAAAACCCATTTTATCCACCTGAACTCATCAAAGATCGCCTGCATTATTCGACAAGGAAGTTAAAATCACCAAGATTTACAATTAAAAGTGTTAAAAGAAAGTTTAGTTGTGTAAATGCTTTCGCTCCCTTTCAGAACGAGAAGTACTACCAGGGTATCCGGGCCGCTGTGTCCAGAATAAAGGCTCGAGGCGAGCGAGTCGTCGTCCTGGACATCGGGACTGGGACCGGCCTCCTGTCCATGATGGCTGTCACTGCCGGAGCCGACTTCTGCTACGCCGTAGAGGTGCAGACACATTCTCCGTTTGTCCCGTAAAATGTCGTCGATTGCAGCAGAAGTTAACTGAAAATCGAAGCCTACAAAAACAATCTCTTCATCGTTTGACCTCTGATGTCATTTGACCTTTAAAGTTTTGTCTGTTCTTTATGCTTCACTGCATTTCGTGCTTTGGGTTACATTCTTGTTCAAAAAGTGCCTTATAAATACTGTCGACTTTATGAACTTATAAAATAAAAACACATGGACTTCTAGTGGATCGAGCAGATTTCCAACGGCGTGGTTTTTCATTGCAACTGAGGTCATTTTTCACATACCTCAGTTGCACATTATCTTGAAGAGTATTCCAGACCTGGAGCTAATCCTTATAGTTAATTTGCCTCAATCGGTTTTTTTTTTGTTGCATAATTTAGAAATGAGAAATTTAATCAATACTGGCTTCACTTCAGTGCTTGAAAGAAGAAGAAAGAAATTGTTGCTGCAAAAACACATAATGTGCAGCATGGACGTCCATTTTCTTGTTTCAGGGATTCCAGGTCAAAGTTGGCATCGTTTTAGTTGACATTTGGGCAACAAAATGAAGTAGTTTCAGGGCTGAAAAAAAATCTTCAGCCGAGGAAAAGTTTGTGAAGTGAACAAAATGCTGACCTGAAAAGAAACTAGATGATTTGTGGTTCCTTAAGGTTGAAGTATTTATCGGAAAATGATGAGGGACTTGAGTGAAAGTGAGCGGAAAAGAAGTCAAGTCCAAGTTGAAAGAAAACTTTAAAAAAATTTCTTGAGATCACGCCACCAACACTTAATGACGAGCCAACAAGAAAAGCCGAGTGCTGCACAAAGCTTTGCTCTTCCTAAATAACTGTAATAAAACATGGGTTTTCTGCAGGTCTTTAAGCCCATGGCAGAAGCAGCTCAGTGCGTCGTGAAGAAGAACAACTTCGCTGACAAGATCAAGATTATCAACAAACACTCGTCGGACGTGACGGTGGGGCCAGGTGAGAGAGAAGAAAGCCATAAATTACACATCCCTGCTGAATGATTACTGGTATCTAACTTGGAAATTCTTTTATACCTAAAAAAAAAAAATCAAAGTTGTTAAATATAGTAAAGATGGCTACTGTTGGATTTGTAAATTCAATTGAACTCAATAACAGATTATAACCAGTTTTATGTAAAGTAAATGTCCTAAATGTGCTTTCTGTTTACTGAATCTGTTGCATCGCCCAACCTTAGTGTTCAATATGAACTTACCTAAATTAATTGAATTGAATTAATTAGTTAATGTCATTTACGTTGCTTGGTTACTTTTAAACTAAGCTGAGGAATGACTCACCTATTATGTTTTCGTTGCATTTAAATTTAATCTCACAGGTTTAATCATGTTCAAATCAGTATTTTTAATTTTTTTTCTGGAAATATTTTCTGCCGATCCGCTTATTTAACCGTAACCTCTCAAAGCATTTCCGAGAACTCGTCGAAAGTTGTTTCTGGAAATGTAGGCGCCTATGTATTATTAGTGAAACTAAAAGTCATTATTGTTTTCTTTCTCAGTGGCTTCATCTTGTAAGTCTTCTGGTTGTGTTTTAACAGATGGGGATATGCACGAGAAGGCCAACCTGCTGATCACGGAGCTGTTTGACACCGAGCTCATCGGGGAGGGAGCTCTGCCCAGCTACGAGCACGCTCACCAGAACCTGGTCAAGGTTTGTCCAAAACCGTTCAAATTCAACCCGCGCAGATGAGCCGTCATTTATTCTTTTTGTGACAGAAATGTACGAGAGGCCATTTAAGCTGCAATTTATTTCTTCTCTCTCTCTCATACGCACATTATTCCCAGGCGAACATTTTCTCGCAAATAGAAATGGTATTAGTTTTAGAAATAAGTAATAAACCACGAGTAGTTTCTGGAGAAAATGCAAATTATTTTATTCAGGTAACATGAAATAATTTCATAAATGCTTTCAATAGATAAAATTAATAAATCTTCTTAATATAAATATTTTAAAAATCTGTTGTTTTTGTTTATTCTGTTTTAAAAATATTTTAAAAAGAGAAAAAGACATACTTTATATACAAAAAAAATATTGTTATTGAAGATGCCTTAAATTTGCATTTTGTGCCCCTTTGGAAGTGTTTTTCTCATTGGTTCAAGTGTTTATATAATTGGCCAATGACTGTCCACCTTGTTGCAGAGTAAAGGTCTCGCTCTGTGGCCAGAAATTAGTAAGATGTGATCTAATTTCTCTTCAACTTGTTGTTTCATTTCGTCTCATTGTAAAAATTAAGTAAGTTTTTCCTCGTATTTTGTTTGTGTAAATGTGTGAGATATTTTTAGGATTTGTGTAGTAAACACACGATATGTTGAGTAAAATATTAGTGCATTTTTATTTATTGGAGATGTTTTTTTTTTTTAAATTCATCTCAATGGCACTTTCCCTGTAGAGGGCGCTTGAAAAGTATTAAAGAGTTAGACCTCAAACTTTTTTTTTTTTTTTTCATTTTGGACCAGATAAAAAAATTTTGCACTTTGGTTGTTTTATTCATCTGTCAGACTTCCATTTAAACCTTTTAAATCATGAGAAACTCTGTTGTTATTTGGGCTCTTCATGGTTTCTCTCTGTGTGCAGGCGGGCTGTGAGGCGGTGCCTCACCGGGCCACCGTCTACGCCCAGCTGGTGGAGTCGGAGCTGCTGTGGAGCTGGGCCCAGCTGCGGCCGGCGGAGGTGGAGGGGGCCCGTCTGGTCCCTCCGCCCGCCGTCGGCCGCTGCGCCGGCGCTCACGCGGTTTGTGACATCCAGCTGAGCCAGGTCCCCCCCAGCAGCTTCACCCCGCTGAGTCCGCTCTGCAGCATGTTCAGGTAGAAGCGTCTCCTGCTTTTCTCGTCTCCAGCACGGAGTCGCCGCTCTCACATGTCTGCGTCCTTCCCAGTGTGGACTTCAGCAAACCGGTCAGCAGTGCCTTCCAGTCCCACTCCACCAGGTTCGTGGCTCGGTCCGGCGGTCGGGCTCAGGTCGTTCTGTCCTGGTGGGACCTGGACATGGATCCCAGCGGAACCATTGTGTGCAGCATGGCTCCCAGCTGGACGTATCCACAGCCGGCGAAGGCCCCAGTGAGTAACTGGTCAGAGCTTCAGGAGGCAGATCTGTCCACAGCAACGACTCCAAAGCTTGTCGGGGGGTAAAAGATGTGCAGAAGATTTAAGACACATGAGCTTAAACTGAGTTTAATTTAAAGTGGGGGACTTCAAATTGTTAGTGTAATGTATTTATTGCTCACCTTTTTAGTCTTAGCAGCTACTCAAAGTTTTTTATCAACAAGTTTTGTGTTTTTTGTGACAGGTGGCAGCATTGTTTGCTGCCACCTGTCAAGTTGTTGTTTGTGATCAATGTGGTGAGTAACAAATATTTTTAAAGTAGCTCTACAAAATCAGTGATTTTGATTGCCAAAAAAAATCACAAAAATAATCTTAAAATCCTGGTCAGCGTGAAAAGATATTATTTAGTTTATACAAGTCGTTGAATGCAGACAGAGCTTTTCTTCATATTTTAACTGTTTTGTTTATGTGTTTTATCAATACTTCCTATCATTTGATAGATGTTCTCAAACATCAATGTTTGAGAACATCTATGACGTAGATTTGACCCAAAATGAAAAAAAAAACAGCTTTGAGTTTCTCCAGTAAATCCAAGTCCTGTTTGTGTGTTTTAGTGGCGGGATCACTGGATGCAGAGTGTTTACTTCCTGCCTGCAGAACGGCAGGTGGCTGAGCAAGAGGAGCTCAGTCTGACGGTCTGCCATGACGACTACAGTCTGTGGTACAGCCTCCAGCCTCACAGGTCCGCTCGGACAGCTCTGTTTTGTCATTACTTCCCTAATTAATCAACGTTTAGTCCTCAGTTTGGTGAACCTCTCTGTCTGTCTCGGTGTTTCAGTCTGCAGGAGGCCCAGGCTAAGACCCCGCCGTCTCGGCCCTGTTGCACCTGTCAGGCTCACCTCGTCTGGACTCGGCCTCGCTTCGGCGAACTAAACGACAGACGGCGTACGGGGAGCTACGTCGCAGCTCTTCGCAGTGTAAGCGAACGCCGTCGTCGCGACCGAGTGTACACGGTTGCGTTTGCGTGCGGTCATTAAAGCGGCGGTCCCTCCAGGTGCTGAGCGAGGACAGCGTGTGTCTCTCTGTCAGCGATGGAAGTCTGCTTCCTGTGTTCGCTCACATGCTGGGAGCCAAGAAGGTACAGCAGCTCCTGCGATCCAAATGTTCCTGCTCAGGTTCTTGTATTAATGTGTTTTGTTTTTTTGTTCCTGACTCAGGTGTTCAGTTTGGAAAATTCCAGAATATCCAAACAAGTTATTGAGGAGGTAAAATACAAAGTTTTTGTCTGAAGGCTTTTGTTTGGTACCAAATGATGGGATGGTGATTAGTAGAGGGAAAACTTAATTAGCTCTTTGGTATATCAACAAGCTTTGGAAAGCCCTGGTCTTTATTTGTGAGCACAATCAGCTGAATTCAGGCACGTTGGAGCAGGAATGAATCCAGAGACATTTGACGAGTGGAGTTCAAACTACAGATTATAATTAACCCACATTTTCTGGACACTTTTCTGTTTTTGTTATCTAAACTAGGCATCAGCTACCACTGCACTCCAAAAAACATCTTGTTGTCAGTCCTGTTGAGTAAATTTTGCAAAAGCTACATAATCTAAACAGTTTTTCTTGTTTTTGATATAGAAAAAAGTTAAATTTTCTGATTAATTTGCAGGTGTTGGAAGCCAACTCTAAGAAAGGCGGGGTTGAACTGCTGGAGATCAGGCCTGAACAGCTCACCAGTCAGGACCTCAGAGGAGAGCAGGTACCGCTTTGAACCATGATCACACCGTGCAGCAGAACATTTCATTCATTTGATGATTTAAAAGCAGAGCAAGAGGATGAAAACAGTCATTTTTATCAGACATAGCATCTTTCACACTGATCTGCTTCTCTGAACATCAAGCTAGTACCAAGTTGGAAAGTAGGAGTTGGAACAAGTGTTGCTTTTTAGTATTTTTATGAGACCTAACCTCCAAAAATACAAAAAACACAGGTGGTCGAAAGTTTTTTTTAAGATACAGTCAGAATAATTTTATTAAGTAAATCACCACTGAAACAGTAAAGAAGGGTCACTCGGACTGGGATTTATTTGAACAATAAAAAAAAACAAAAAACGTTTGGGGCTAAAATAACAATATGACATCCAGATCTCAAATAAAAACAATTTGCAGGTCTAGTAATTAGTTATTTTCTGCCCCAATTAAAGCAAAGTAATCAAAAAGTAACTTTATTAATGTTTTATTTATTTAAAATGCCACTTCACAAGTAAAAGACCCAGTTATGTTTTTAAGTTGATAATCTAAAACCTGGTGTTACGCCTCCTGCAGATTTCTGTCCTAATGGGGGAGCCGTACTTCAGCACCAGCCTCCTGCCGTGGCACTCCCTGTTCTTCTGGTACTGTCGGACCGCTCTGGCGGGCCTCCTGCGGCCCGCTGCCGCCATCCTGCCCTGCTCGGCCTCCCTGCATGTTGTGGCCGTGGAGTTCCAGGTCAGACGATCGAGGGTTTTTGATCAAACGTCATCCAAAAGGCACACAAGTTGTTACCAGAACAGTTCAACTTTTATGCACAATTACATTTCAGTTTGAGTGGTAGAAACTTGATGAACGTGCAACTCGGTCATTTAAAAATATAACTGCTTTAAAGTTATTTTAACATGCTAGTATTAAATGATATATTCCTAATAGAGCCGTTCCTTTGTTTCCTTTGAAAGGCTCCAGGTATTTCTGTTTTTGCTGAAAACTGGCAAGATTTCAAATAAATTTCAAGCGAATCCATTAAGATTTCAAAATAAACCATTGTGTTATTTTTCTTTATTGTTAGGATTTGTGGAGAATAAGAGCACCGTGTGGAATATGTGAAGGCTTTGACGTCACTCCCATGGATGAGATGGTGCAGGTAAAGATTAAGGTCAAGGTCAAGCTAAAATCTCACAAGTTATTTACTAATAGGGGGATGTTTTAATAGTACTATGTTAAGGTGTGTTTCTGTATTCGAAAATGTATGACTGTGTCCATGAGAGAAAAACAAAAGCTATGAGCAAAGTTCATAAAGCTGAGCTGAAGTTGCAGCAGGTGGATTCAGGCTGTGTGTTTCCTCAGCGCTCTCTGGATTTCCGTGAGTCCCATGAAGCAGAGCCCCACCCGCTGTGGGAGTATCCATGTCGAGCTCTCACTCACCCTGCTGCTGTCATGACCTTTGACTTCACACAGTGTGTCCCTCAAGAGCCAATCAGCAGCCAGGGCTCGCTGCCTTTCATAAGGTAGAATCTGCTTCCTTCCTTGAGACGCTATAAATGGAGAATCAGAAGTGTGTTTGTGTTTTTACAGTAGTTAAATTATTATTATTTTATTTAATGCACTTTTTCGTGTAGGTTACTTTTACTGAGCAGCTTCATATTTCAGATAAGGAAGGTCTATTTTCCTTGTGCATCATTTTACAAACTCTTGTAATAAGAAAATGCTACCTTCAGCTTAGGAGAGAAAATGTTTTTTTTTAACGGGTTTGTTTGTATTTTAGTTTTAATTTTCTTCTACTGCTGCTTAATTTGTCCAGAAGGTAGCACTTGGCATTTCTGCTAAACTGTGTTTAAAAACCGGTTTCAGGACAGGTCGATGTCACGGTGTTGCCTTGTGGATGGAATATCACCTGACTGCTGATGTCACAGTCAGTGGGGGTCTGACTCAACCAATCAGTGAGCAGGTACCTTTCTCTTTTGTCGTCTGTCCAAGCAAATCGGAAAACACTCTTTAAAATAGTCTTTTTCAAATCATTGAAATCATTCAGCGTTGTCTGAAATCTGACGGCAGGTGTTTTTTCTGTTTTCCCTGCAGGGGGACTGCGAGTGGAGTCGACACAGGAAGCAGGGAGTTTACTTCCTGAGGTCGGCGTGGGACGGTTTAGGTGACGGCAGGACCGGCGTGTCGTACAGCTTCACGTTCGAGCCCAGTTTAGGAGACATCAAGATGGACTTCAGCATCGCGGCTCACTGATGTGAATCCAAAACTGACTGAAAAAGTTTTACCTCAAGTCTCTTATTTAGAGCATATTTAACAGTGTGTTTACTATTGCTGTAATGACAGAAGTTACCGTTTGCCTTTTTTTTTAAAACAATATGTCAACATCAGGAATCCTCAGAGCTGAACAGGCTTTGATATGGAGACATAAAAACCTCCTACACAACTTATCCTACAACAGACCTACTGTTTTGTTTTATAGTGAAAATCAAACATGGACTTGTTTCTGGAAAAATCCCAACTTTGCACAGATGAAGATAGCAAAGTTTGGAACACAAAACAAAAGAAAAAAAAGTGGAATAAAACAGAAGTAACATCTTTAGAGTCAAAGATTTTTCTATAAAGTTATATTAAACAATTGTTTTAAAAAAAAAAAAAAAGGATCCTCTGGTAGATCGATTGCTGACAGGCATACGCTGCTGGCAACAGCAAAGGACGACAAAACCTGAAGTATCAGAGCTCTTTACCACATTCTGTGGATTAAATTCAAACAGTCTTAAGTTTATTTCTAATAAATTGACAGAAAGTGAAATGATGACTTCATACATAAATAAGCTTCAGTTCAACAATTTCAGTGCAACTTTCTGTGTCTCTTATGTTTTGATGGAGATCACTGTTCCAGCTTTGACAATGTCGGAACATGATTTAAACCCTCTAAAACATTTATATTCTTTCTCCCCTTAGTTTTAATGAATGAAAAAAAAACAGACAACTGAGGTAAACAGCTTGCCAGAAAAGATGCTGGTTTCACTTTCATTTTCTTTTGACCCATGAAAAATCTGGCATCCTCTTAATTCAGGCACCAAATATCATAGATATATTGATTGCTAATGTAAAATTCTGAACGAGTTGTTTAGGTTCTCGCTTGTTAAACAACTTGTAAAGTTGTTGTGGCGTTTTGGTGCCTCATGGGAAACAACATCGCAGTGGCGTCAATGAGAACCCCCCCGAGGGGCTGGCGAGTTCTGGGTGGATGGAAACAGAGGAATGTTGATGTCCTGAAGCGTGAGCAGCAGAGACGTGGAACGTTGTGGTTTCAGGCGTCTGTCAGCGTGTTGTTTTCCAAGACGATCTTCTCCCCCGGTTTGAACGCTGGCATTCCCAGGTAAGGGCAGCTGGCGCAGCGGAAGGCATCGCCAAGGTAACACTATAGCACAAATAAATACATCAATATCATTTTATTTGGAAACAAGTCGACATTTTGATTTTAGTTTTTTTACACTACTCACACTTCCACACGCAGACTTTGGTAGGTTAGTTTTCTGGTTCTCTTTGCTCTCCTGCTCCAATTCTTCAGCAAGCCCACATGTGCTGCACAATGACAGAATATACTAAATCATCTTAAAATATTAACAGTCTGAAACAATGTAGTGAAAATATATCAGATGTAGATACAATAGGACCTCAAATCAGCATGTCATCTGAGAATAGCCCAACCTTTGACCTCTGACCTGGCTTAGAGCTTGAAGTGAAAGATTTAAAACGTATGGGGCGACCTTACCAGTTCTTGCAGGCTTTTTTCTTGCCAGTTCCTTCTCCGCAGCTTGAAGCTTTAAGAGAAGCTGGGTCCGGCTTCTTTAGGTCGTCCTCGTCGAGAAGAGCGTCAGAGTCCAACAGATCCTGCAGCCAACGGAGCAGAGCGGGGACAAACCGCATCAGGAGGCTGCAGCTAGATTACGCTTTTTTAATGCTCGGTTTGTGGAAAACGCTTCTGATAAACTAATAAATATGTTGCTATAATATTGCACAATTTTACATTAAATTTATATTTAATATCAAACAGTCCTCAGTGAAATGACTCATTTGCCATATTTTATATTTCATGTTTAAACTCATCTTAAAGTTATTGTTGGATAATTAGCTTCATGTCATCACTCTACATTTGTATAACTGTAAGCCTCTTGCTTCTATTTGGTTCTGTATTATCTGTAATTGTCTTAACTCAACGCAGGAAAGTTGCTGTATTTACTTGCCGTATTTTCATCTTCTTTTTCAATCAGCAAAACAAGTCAGAAACTGAACGACTCCAAAAACATTACTGTGTCACTTAAAAATACTCCAAAAATGTTCTTCTTCTGTGCAATTAAGATTTTCAGCTGTTTAAACCCAAAACAGTTTGACAAAATACCATTAATGAATTCCAGGCTCAAATTTCCAATACAGCATTTTCTGACGATATTTCAGAGATTTCTATCTGTCATTGTACAAGCTGGATAAAGCATGCTCATTCAAAGGGCATGTAGCTAACAGTTGCTAACACAACTGATTAACCACAGTTTTAGTCATTCCTGCAGTGGTTTTTGAAAAATCGAACTGCCTTTGAACTCACCACGTCGTCGTCATTCATGTCGTTTGCTGACAGCATCCACATTTTCTTAGTGTTGGGATCCAGAGCTGGTTTCTCTGCTAAGCACACAGATGTTACCATTTATAGACATTTAAATGAACAAATGCTGCAAAAGCTGGTATGAAGACAGTGACTGAATGACAGACCGTCTTTGTAAACTCACCAGGCTTCGGCGTCTTTTTCCCAAACGACAGTTTGATCTGGCTGCAGGATCCCACCTCGTAGTTGGGTTTGGAGGCAGATACACGGACTCTAGTCAGAGTGTTTCCTTGGTAACCAGTGGCTGCTCTGAGGGAGCTCAGCGCCTCGGGGCTAAGCTCTCTTTTACTGACCTGAATGAAAACAGAGCAAGAGGGTCAGCAGATCTAAGAGGGGATTAAACACAGATAATCTTGTGATTTTTTTTTTTTTTTTTCAACCTATTTATTATTTAGGGGTGTACCGATAGCAGATTTTTCCTGAGTCTGTGTACAAGTGTGAGTATTTCAGATTAGGTACTCTCTGATTCCAAGTAGTTGACAAGTTGGTGCTGTCACTTCACACAATAACTTTTAAAAACATATTTACATAGGACAAGCTGGCTTTTCTTCTTTATAAGCCCAGAGTCCCAAGCTGACTGATTAATAAAACAAGTGTTGCATTCATTTAAAACACTTTTAAAATAATAAAAGACTTAATTTCTTTTACATGTTTTCCTGAACATACAATCACCAAACATTTCAATTGAAATATAAACTAAGAAAACAATCAATTTTAGCCCCGCATCTCTATGATAGCAAAATTTTCTGCTCTTCTTCATGTATCTGGAAGAAGAGCACACTGTTGGTTACAGTGTGGTTGTGCTGTGCTGCAGCCACCAGCATCACACTCTTTGAATGAGTTTGAATTCATTGTTTAGTTTCGCTTTACCAAATCACTTGTGTTTTATTTAGGGCCACATTATGCCCCCTCCTCTTGACACACTGCTTCTTTTTCTACTATCCTTTGTGTTTTTCTTGAAATTTCTCCAGACTACAGATATTTTTTGCTCCCTCCACCATCTAACTTCTCCCACCACTATTATTAATAATAACAAAAATCAGCAAGAGTAGAGAGAAAACAATAAAAAATTCAGATGCACCAGCTAACTTACAAACAACTCACTCTTCCACTATCTTTCATCTCTTAATCCAGCCACCCAGTAGTTGACCTACATGGTCAGTACTTGCAGAGGGAACAAACTTCAGAAAAAAACAAACCAAGCGACGTTTTAGCAACAATGTAACCAGCAAGCCACTGAATTAATTCTAGTGACGGCTTGATATTCTTATTTAAACTGTTTCGTTCTCTTTGGAGTGATTTGGCTAATAATTCTGCCATGTTCATCTCCAGGATAATCACAACAGATAATAAATTGGAACATTTTACTGGACCCTTGCTTTTTACTCACCTCTGTTACTGACACGAAGCCAGACAACTTCAGAGCCGACACGAGTTTCTCTGCAGTCCTCAGTGTTTGTGCTTCTGTGCCTGTAACACAAACACAGTTCATTTAGTGAATGCATGACCAACGATAACCAACCTTGGGCTTTTTAGCAGGACTGCGTTTAGAAAAGTTGTGCTGTACTTCTTCTGGCAATCTAACATAATTCCTAGTGATTCAGTTTCTCACAGTAACACTGTAACATATATTTAGCACCTTTTAAGATCATTATGAATGGAATTTAAGCCTGTATCATATCAGATATGTACAAAAAATTATTTTAAAAAAAACATATTTATATTGCAGTAGTGCTAAGCTTTTTAGCACAGAATGAATGCAGCACTGCTAAAGACAAACGTCATCCAGACAAGAAATTACACTTACGACATGCAAAAAAAGCTACTTTCTTAGTTATAAACCTTACTGGATGCACACATTGCAAGTGAAGAATAACAAATCCGGTTTGCCAAGTACCCTAATTTATTTTCCATTTTTAAGTTACACACGCAGTCCAAGGCTGCACGGTGACACAATTGGTAGCAATGTTGCGTTGCAGCAAGGAGGTCCTGGGTTCGATTCCCGGCCCGGGGTCTTTCTGCACGGAGTTTGCATGTCTCTCCAGGTTCTCCAGCTTCTTCCCAGTCCAAAAACATGACTGTCAGGCTAATTGGTCTTTCCAAATTCTCCCTAGGTGTGAGTGTGTGTGTGCTTGGTTGTTTGTCCTGTTTGTTTCTGTGTTGCGACAGACTGGCGACACGTCCAGGAACGCAGCTGGAGAGGCACCAGCAACTCCCGACCCCATTAGGGACAAGGGTGAACAGAAAATGGATGGATGGGCATGTAGCCCAACACTGTAACCCCCTGGGTATTTCAGACGAAAATGGAGGACAAAAGGGTCTCTGGTGAGGCTGCGTTAGAGTCAGCCACAGTGACCGAACTACCCAACAAGAGACTAGAAAGCAACTTGAAAGGAATGATTCCTCTTACCGGTGACTGGTTCATCCAGGAGCAGCTTCCCACCAGGTCTCAGCACTCTGACCATCTCGGCTAAAGTGTCCTGACTGTGGCTGTAGGAGCAGTCGGCCAGAAGACAGGAGAGCACCCAGTCAAAGGACGAAGCTGCATGAGAAGCTGTGATGAAGAAGGAAGAACTATTGTAAGACTTTCCACTCATGCCTTCAATAGAAAAATGTTATTGTCTAGCCCTTGTTACATTTTTTTGTTCATATACATCCGATTTTAAGACATCAATCCCATAAGAACTGAAAACAGGGTGAACTTTACTAAAAAAAACTTGGCCATAATCTGGATGTTTCAATCCAGAAAAATAATTTCAAGGAAGAATACATTGATGTTTCACCAATTAAACTTAATTGGGTTAAATAATTAAATTGGTGGGCGATTGACTCACAGAGCGACAGTCTCTCCATGTTCTCCACTGAGACTTTTCCATCTGCACCCACTGCTGCCCCAAGTTCCTCGGCATATTGCTTCAAGGTTTCTGGTGTTGACGGCTGAGTCCACACCAGCAGCACTTTGTCTCCTGCTTTGACACCAAGGTCGGCCATGCTTTCCTGGGGAAAGATGAATCAAAATTGTTACAATTTTAATTTTTCTTTTTAGAAACAATTTGATAATTTACAAATCACTGCAAAAACAAAAAATTAGAAAAATCTTCTAAAAAAATAAGGTAAGGTTAGATCACAACATTTAGGACAGTCTGAATCTGCAGATTGGGTTTCAGCTCTTCATAATATGTCAGTACCTTTAATTATAATGCTGAAGCAACACAGCAACAACACAAAGGCAGGCAGTATTTATACATCAACAAAACAACATAATGGGAGAGGAAAATGACAGGCTTGCTGTTCTTTTCCTTGATCTGTCGACATCGTCAACCACCAGTTTTACATCACGTGACCCTTCAAGCTCAGCCCAATATCCCAACAGAAAAAAAACATGACAAAACATGTAATAATTCCATTATTTCCTGGAAGGTGTGATTATAATTAACCTTTAAAGATTATATGTGACCTTTCAATAAGTACATTTTTCTTTGTAAAAAAATAACCCCTCTGACTAAAATATAAACCCTGGACTTTCTCAGTTTATGGTTTTATCTTTTGGGGTTGATGGTTTTTTTTAAATAATTGTTTTATTATACTTAGATGTAAAGCACAAACTCCCCAACTAGACATCAGTCAGGATCCAGATCAAAATGAGGATGTTTTGATCTGGATCCAGATCAGTTTTTAGATTTCTGAACTCCAACCTTGTGAAAGGCCTCAAGCCTGAAGTGTCTTATTTTTTTTATAAACAAATACAGGGGAGTGTGCACACTTTACGTTTCTGCTTCTCTGCAGCAGCACCCAGCGTGCCGTTTGGGGTTTCCAAATTCTGTATGTGTAAAAAAAAAACAAATAATAATAATTACATACTTTTTAATACTGCTCAGATTTTGAAAGATGGGAACTAGAGAATGACACTTATCCAGTATATATGATGGTACCGGCTACAGTTCAGAACCAATGTGTAAGTCTTAAACACATCGTTAGGGTTTTAAACATTACTAAATTATGTGAATCGTTGACTTTGCCCTTAAAGTGGCCAATTTACAAATCAGCCAATGTACAAATAAAACCTTGAAGATAAACTGACCAGTTATCTAGAATGTTCTCTGTCAAACCGTGTAACAAAGCCGCAAATTAAAATCCTCACTTGATGTAAACCGAATGCTTTTAGCATCAACAACTATCCACCACTTACCTTTGGTGAAAATCTTCTCTTTTTTTTTTAACTAAAAACCGACACAGTGACGCAGTTTGTAGCCGTTAGCGACACTTGTGAGGTTTATTTTGGCACGTTGTTTAGACGGTGAGAGCCTGGTAAAGTTCTACCCGCAGGATAAATAAATAATGGTTTTCTAGTTGTCTATGTAAAACACCTCCAAGAAGGAACATTAACTAATTGAAATAAAAACTAAAAGTGTTTCTCTCAATGACTCACCTGCTTTTCTCACGGTCCTTACACAAAATAAGTCGCCTAAGTGAATTGAAGGGGAGTGTTTCCGGTTATTAACTTTCAAAATAATTTTTTTTTTAAAGTTCAACATTTTAAAGAATTTAATTCAAACCGGGATAATGTGGTGATGTATATTTATTACTGAATACATAATTATTCTTTTGCATAATATTGTGTTTCATGTACAAAAAAATTGAGTGATATTATTTTTAATTTTAAATTGTTTTGTCAGTCAAGTTTTGTTTCAAACCAAACTTCCGGTAAATGTGCGTCGCGGTAAAGTGACGCAGCTGTGAACCTCCCACTTGTGCAGCTTGTTATGGCGGCGCTACTGAGAGGACTGCGAGTTGGAAGGCTCCTCCGAGGGCTACCCAGCGGTAAGACAGACTCGTTCTTGCTTTGTTTCACCGCAGAACACCCAAGAAATAAAAGACACGACAACAACTCTTTCTGTTTCAGTTTTACATTTTGAAAAAGAAAAAAAAAAAAAAGAAAGCCAGAGTTGACGTTAGCTAACCGAAGGTGATCATGAAGGACAGTAAACAGGTTACCTTTCGGCGCCGTACGCTTTATAAAAATTAAGTATTTAAGTAATAAAATCTGGCATTTTTGAATCGTGTTGCAGTGCATTGTAAACATGTTAGTCTTTACAGCTGAGAGGCGTGTTTTTCTGCAGTTATGGCAAGGGTTGTTTCCAATAAGTCGGCTATATAACAGCTGAGTGTACGTGTTTATTTTCTTGTTTAATGACATTTTCAACGGATAGCACAAATGCGGATATAAGCTGGACTGTGTCAGTATTTATATTCGAGATTAATCTTAATAGCCATTCGAGAAACAATAGAGAAAACAATAGAGAAAAGTGGAATAAAGCTTAATTCTGTCTCACAATGAATATAACATGTTTATGGACATTAGTCTTTCGTCCAAGCAGAAGTAGTTGGTATTTACTTATGGATTTTCCTGTTAAAATTATCATAATGTTCAACAATACTAATGCCAGTTTTCTACAATTGTGCAGCCATATTGTTAATGAGCTTATTGACAAGAAAAAAAAAGACTTTATTTTTTATTTTTTGGTATTTGATCCCAGATTACTGATCCGTGGCAAAGTTTCCCCTAGAAAACTTGAAAACAAAAGATAAATTCAACCAGGTTACATTTGCTATGCTTGGACAGTCATTAATCCAGCTGCCTGCCAAGTTTTTGAGTTAAAAATGTTTAAAGTTGACAAGAAGTTTGAAAAATATCACTTTATAATTATGTGTTACTGGAAGATTGGATTAAAGATTGGAATATCTGAACTATAAAAACTTTATCATTTTTTAACTATAAAGTCTTAAAAAATGCAAGCATTTAAAAAAAAAAAACAAAGTTAAATAAATAAGCAATGCTTAGCCTGGTGGGGGCACAAGTAAAGCCTGGTGACCCGCCAGGCTTATAATACACTGGGAGAAACCCTACATGAATACTTTAAAGATGTTGGCTTTTTCCAACTTGATTGAAATTTACCCTAGTAAAACAATCAAGGATAAATATAAACTACTTATATTATATGTAAACAAATTAAAGGTAAATTAAAATACAAACCCCAGCAATTGAAAACAAATTTTAACCATCCATCCATCCATCCATTTTCTTTCACCCTTGTCCCTAATGGGGTCGGGAGTTTCTGGTGCCAATCTCCAGCTGCGTTCCGGGCGAGAGGCGGGGTACACCCTGAACAGGTCGCCAGCCTGTCGCAAAACAAATTTTAAACAAGAGTATTTGTTTATGTGTTACATTTAGCTGCTGAAATTCAAAGACATCTGTGGTGAATGAGTAACTTGCTTGTTCAGGGTGCTTCCTCCCCACAGCCCCTCCACCCCGGTGCAAACAACAACTTCCCAGCTCAGACTTTTGTTACCCAGTAACCATTCTTAATGAAGAACCCTAATAACCGAGTTGATGTGGAGACTGAGTAAAATCTCTGCTCTCCTCCAGTGGTCGCTGCACCAACATTAACAACTCCTCAGTGCAGCAGCCTGAGACGAGGCTTCCACTGTGCAGCACTGAGACTGAATGACGAGTCCAAATCTGACAAACACTCTGCATCTTCGTCCTACTCCTCCTCATCATCATCCACAACAAACGATGAGTACACCTCCCAGCAGGATTCTGATCCAAGCAGCGGGTCAGTCATTAAGAAGCTGTTTGCGAGCTCTGCTGCTGTTCCACCGACTGAGCAGTCTGTCTCAAAATGCTAATTCAGACAAGTTTAACTTATAGTGCTTCATTCTTTGTAAACTATTACTCTGTGTTTGCACAAAGTGACCAGGAGCAGGATGAGGAGTATGAAACGGAAGAGCAGCTGCAGGGTCGAATTCTGACGGCGGCTCTGGAGTTTGTCCCGCTGCACGGCTGGTCCATGGAGGCCATCTCCGCTGGTGCTGAAGTAAGGTTTAAACAACCTCCAAGTATATTTATTACTTTTCTTTTTTTACTTCTATCAGCAGTTAAAATGGTATCTTGACTTCTTTTCAATGTTTTTTTTTTTCAACACAACAACTTCACCTTTTTAAGGCTAAGCTAATTTTTGAAGCAGTTGTTTAATTTGAGATTATCTGGATTGTGCAACAATTGGAATTAACAGGAGTAAATTAATTACAATATGTTAAACGAGGCTTCAGGTTATCTTTGAAGGGTCAGCTCATGTTTTTGTTATTGCTGTGCTGCCCCCAGGCTGTGGGTTTGTCCTCTGCTTCCACTGGGATGTTCACCAACGGAGCGGGAGACTTGGTCCTACATTTCATCTCCGAGTGCAACACCAAGCTGACAGAGATCCTGGCTGAACAACACAAGCAAGTCCAGCTGGGTCAGGCAGAGTATGTATGCACAACCTCATTGTGTATTTCAGAAATAAAACCTTTTAGAGTCTGCAAGAGACTTCATTGACAGGACAGCTATAAAATACAAGCAGAGCTGCAGTAAAAGGGTATAGATGAGGAAATTTTTAATGTTTTAGAATGATCTAGTCAAAGTCAAACCCTACATCAAGTTGGGAATGTATGTTGAGACTTGAAGATCAATGTTTTCATGCTATCTTGCTGCATTGAGGGGCAAATGTTTTAGTGTCTTGCTCTGCAAAACTGATGGAGACACAAGAAACCTCCAACTGTAATTTGAGCAGAAGCTGGTTTTCCAAAGTATTATCTCAGGAAGGCTGGATTCACATGTATGCCACACAATTTTTAGATATTTTCCTGTAAAACATTTTGAAACCTTGCAGTCTCTCCCTTCCACGTCACTATCACGCATTACTTTGGGTTGATCTGTCACATAAAATCTAATTTCCGTTCAGTGAAGTTTGTGGTTTGGATTTGAGAAAATGTTCAAAAGTTATTGTATAACTACTTTTGTGAGACTTTTGGAAACCCAAAGTCCCTGTCGGCTATTTCTGTTGCAGACCAAAGAAGACGGCTGACTTCCTAAGAGATGCAGTAGAGACCAGGCTGCGGATGTACATCCCTTACATGGAATCCTGGCCACAGGTAACCATCAACACTCACTCCCAGCAGAAACGGTAAGAATTACATTTCATCTTTTTCTTGCTGTTGTGTCTGCAGGCGATGAGCATCTTGCTCCTTCCTCACAACATCCCTGACAGCTTGAAGCATCTCTCCACAATGGTGGACGACATCTGGTACTATGCCGGGGACCGCTCCACAGACGTGAGTGGATCCTCCCACCTTCGATCCTCCTCTTCTGCTCATACCTTCCTCTCCCCCTTTCATCATCACCCCCACAATATCCGGCCTGCTACGTCTCAGGTTTCCCCTCCCATCACCAAATCAACTTTCATGTCTTCTTTCTCTTTTTATCCTTCAGATTTCTGCATCTCACTCTTTTGCATGTTTCTTTTTTTAGTCTGCATCTTTTGTCTTAATAAATGGTAAATTCATATGTGATAGTAACAAGTCTATTTCTTCCACAACAAAACGTCAAAGTTGTTTTTCCGTCCGCCTTCTGTCTGAAGATGAACTGGTACACGAAGCGGGCAGTACTGACCGGTCTGTACAACGCAACGGAGCTGGTGATGCTGCAGGATTCCTCTCCGGACTTCCAGGACACCTGGACCTTCCTTGATAACCGCATTCAGGATGTAACCAACATGGCCGTCACGGCAAAGCAGGTACAGAAGAGTTGAGACAGAAAACTTTCAAGTTTGATCATTCAAGAGATGAATCTCTCTCTTTTAGTCATGTTCTCTGCCCTGAGTGGACAGCAGAGAGAAAGTGTGAATGAATTAAAAACCAAAATACCTGTTTGAACGACGTGGCATAATTTTCTTTTTCCCTCCAGATGAAATTGACTGGTGAAGCTGTAGCACAGGGTCTCATGGGAGCTGCAGTAACGGTGAGTTTTCAGGACATGTTTTTAGTTTTTAATCAGCGAATAAAACTACTGCAATCATCACGGCTTCTGATGCATATCTCTGACCTTTCCTAATTAATGGACATGGTCTATTTTTCAGCTGCTAGACTTTTCTGTAAACATCCACATTTGTCCACATGATGGCAGCATTGGATCTGCAAAATTTCCTCAATACTGCAAATTACAACACAGCAGTAGAGAAGGAAGAGTTTGGGTTTTTTTTTTCAAAGTATCATTTGAATCACATTTCCTCACTCTTCCGCTTTATACCCTGGCAAAACCTTTTAGTTCAACAAAAACAGACAAGATGCCACCATACCATACCACCAGCTCTGATAAAAGGTTTTATGATTGCATCTCAATGTTTTGTAAAAAGTAAATTTTTATCCCTATTTGGCTGAAAGCTCCAACAAACTCTCTGTGGACCTGTCATCTATCAATTACTGCATTTATTTTGGAGCGTTGCACATGTATGCCTTAGTTTAATGAGTGTTTTTTTTTTTTTTTATCATGCTGAATGTTATATTGAATTATGAGCGTTAGTAGCTTTGTAGTTAATGATAAATGTAAGCTGATCTGAAATATGGAAATATGGACCCATTTTTAAAATATGTTGTTTTTTTTCAGTTGAAGAACCTCACAGGACTGAACCAGAGACGATGATATGAAACATTTCTGAGGCACATGAAGCCATGAACCATAATCCATGAGCTGAGGATGGTGCGTTTTCTGAGAGGGGGGGATTGCTCTTATCTTTTCAGTTGTATGGTATGGCTGAAGGAATCTCACTATTGATTTCAAGAACACAGAAACACCCGATTTGTTGAAAGTCCTCTGTATATTTCAGTTCACCTTCAGTATGAGTGGCTTTCTTTTGGTTTATTCAAATCATATTTTTTTTCTGTTGTATAGAAATACAAGAACAGATTCAATTTGGTTGTGGAGTCGCAAGCCAAATAAAATAGTGTATATTCAACACATGTCTGTTGTGATCTTTATTACATGTGCAGAAAATAAATAATTCATTCTGTATTTTTTATTTTTTTTTTAAAAAGCAATTTCCCTTTGGTTTTAGTTTTTTCACAAATGCAAGATGAACAATAGAACTATACATCTTAGTGTCCAAATTAGGTTTGTAACCATGATTTTCTTTAGGAATATATATATATTTAACTACCAACTGGTAGTTAAATATATAATTTTTATCTGTATCACTTAATTTTGCACTACTGAACTCAGTAGTGCAAAATATTTACTTCTTTATGTTGCACGGTTAAGAAAAGCAGGGGAAATTATCTCTTTGAAATAAGAGCCTAATATTTTTTCAGACTAAAAATAAGATAAGTTACAGGTTTTTTGTTTTTTGTTGTCGAGTTTTAACTTCAATCAATGACTTAGAACAGCTGGGGATCTGCAACCTTACCTAACTCAGGATTAAAAAGATAGTAAACTGCTTCCAATGTAAATTTTATAACAATGCTGGTTTAAGTACATTTTTCATTTAAAAACAACAACATAATCACAGTAAAAACACTAGTGATGTTCCAGATTTGTCTTTTGTGTCATTAAATTGGAAACCATTTACTTTTTTTCCATCTTCCATAAATCTCAACATCCCACAGAAAGAAACTCATCCATCTCCTTTCTACTAAAACTTTATTTTTCTTCATTGTGAAATCCAAAAACAAAAATAGATGTTTGTAAATAAAATAAATTAAAAAGTCTAAGCAATAACGGAGTAAGAATTGCGAATATTACGCATCTCTATTTTAGAACGTCCAACGTGGTTTTATTTTGAAAATCCACTGATGCCCCCTGAAGTCCCGCCTCCTCCGCTGAGCCAATCAGCTCAGCAGCCATTTCCGGGAGGCCTAAAAGCCGACGCGGTGTAGCGCTTGTGATTTTTAAACAGAATAACCTTTTAGGATGCCGTATGCTAACCAGCCGACGGTTAAAATAACAGAATTGACAGACGAAAATGTCAAATTCGTCATCGAAAACACGGATTTGGCGTGAGTATTTATTTCCCCCTCTTCTTATAGCTGTATTGGGAATAAGGCGCCCATTGTCCTTGTGTGCATATACAAAAGCACGAGACGATACAAGAAAATAAAGGCCAGAGAAAATAGAGGTCAGGCCTACAAAACATATATAGTGTTGCATCACTTCTTACCCCTGTTTTTCTTTTTGCTTTCAGGGTTGCAAACTCTCTCCGTCGTGTGTTCATGTCAGAAGTTCCCACAATAGGTAGTGTAACAACATCTTTGGTCCATCATACCCTTTAGTTCTTTTGTTTTGTGACGACGTTTTTCTAAACATCATGATTTCGGACGCTAAATACAGATAATAAAGTTCTGTTTTGTTCCTGTGTGACATTACGCTTTCAGGAGACACTGTTACAAGCCTTTAAACTCTTTGTTTAGGAGGATAAACGAAACTAAAGCCTGAGAATGGTTTTCTTAGACATTTGCATCACTTTAACTCATAGTATTTTTTTTCTTTTTCAGCCATCGACTGGATCCAAATCGATGCCAATTCATCAGTGCTGCACGATGAGTTCATCGCGCACAGAGTCGGTGTGTATCTCCAGCATAGTAGACAATTTATGAGCAGAGACCTGAACACTAACCTGCTCTCCGTCATGTGTCTCCAGGTCTCATTCCCCTCACCAGCGACGACATAGTGGATAAGATGCAGTATTCAAGGGTGAGTGGACTGGTGCAGCTGAAAAACACAAAAGCAGATGTTGCTCAAAGCTGTTTGGGCAAAAAAATAATAGTAATAAAAAATGTTTGAGTCTAAGCCTGTGACCTGGAAGAAGGTTTTGCTGATTGTGTGCGGAATGAATCACTTAACATTTATAGAGCTTTTACAACATCTAAAAGGGCAACCGCAGAAAAAAGTAAAGCAAATAATGAAAAACACACACAAAAAAAATGAATCAAAACACAATGTGCACATAAAACAGTGTTCCTAGTGTCAGAGCATCACAGTGCTACTATGAGCCATTTAGACAAAATATGTTTTAAGATTTTACTTTAAAAAATAACTGAGTCTAAATTTGCCACATTCCTGAAGCAGCAACAGCTAAAGCTTTGTGCCGAGACATCGGTTCTCCTGAGATGTGTGCCGTATAAGCAGGGTTGGTTGGATGGACTCCTAAAATTAACCCAGTGTGATGAAAGCATTTGTGTGAAGGGTGAATATTGATAAAACTTTACCTGTTGGGACAAATTACTCAACTAAGTATTTAAACAAACTTCAGATAACTTCTGAAATTTATACCAACATTTATGGTGATACATCAGTAATAAAGTAATAAATCTTTCTTTATTACTGGGAATGAAAGCTTTTAAATATGTTGCTAGTCATTACTGGAACTGATTCCAGAAAGCTAACTTAAGATTATCCTGCTTCTTAAAAGTTTTTTTTAAGGTTCTTGCTGCCTTTATTGAACAATAAATGTGCAGGATGGGTTGGGGACGTATAGCCAGTGAGACTGGGCATTGAACCCAGGACAACCTCATCAAGGATTACAGCTTCTGTACCAACTGATCTGCCCAGCACACACATGCAAATCTTTCAACCAATCTGACTTTAAGCAAGTTTCTTTTGCAGCTTCAGTCTATAAATTCAAAACAACAAAGAAAAATATCCTTTGCATGCAGAATTTCATTTGTTATTTTCTTTTGTGTATGAAAACCAGAGTTTCTGTTAGTAATAAATGTAAACTGTGACAAAAAGAGAAAACTGCTCAGACTAGAAAGAATGCTGGTTTGTTGTTGAAACTGAGTATGTTTCTATCTGCTCCTCCTGCAGGACTGCACCTGTGATGACTTCTGTCCCGAATGCTCCGTGGAACTGACCTTGGACGTCCGCTGCACCGAGGACCAAACGCGTCACGTCACATCTCGCGATCTGCTCTCCAACAACCCCAGAGTTATCCCTGTGAGTCTTTTAGGACGTTTTCACACCTGATAGTCCAGTACTTAGGATGTGGACCAGGGAAGAAATCTGAAGTTGTTTGATTTTCCAGGTCACTTCCAGAAGCAGAGATAATGACCCGAACGACTACGTCGAGCAGGATGGTACCCTCAGATCTTGTCTCACCAACCTGTTTTAGCCTTTTCTGCCACTATCCTTTAACAATTTACATCCCTGTTGGGTTGTCCGTGTTAGACATCTTGCTGGTGAAGCTCCGTAAAGGTCAGGAGCTTCGGCTGAGAGCGTACGCCAAGAAGGGCTTCGGTAAAGAGCACGCCAAGTGGAACCCGACGGCGGGAGTTTCCTTCGAGTATGACCCGGACAACGCACTGAGGCACACAGTCTACCCCCGACCCGAGGAATGGTAGGTATTCATTTCGGTAAACTTCACTGTGAAGTACAAGAGTTGATCATTTAATCAGCGGTGGAATGGTGTGATTTTTCTCAGGCCAAAGAGTGAATACTCAGAGATTGAGGAAGATGAAGTTCAGGCTCCCTATGACCCCAACGGAAAGCCAGAAAGGTGAGCAAACAGTGTGCGGAAAAGTTGTTTGCATAAAGTTTAAGCATCTGATACATCTTCAGCAAAAATTGACTTTCTATAATTACATGCCCATAGTTTGGTTCTTATCTGTTCATGTCATAAACACATGTCATGCATGTTTAGCATAGTTAACTTTATTTTCCCTCACTTTCTCCTTTGTCTCTGAACAAGATTTAACTCTCCAGTTATAATTAGGATACCTAAATTATGTCGACCGGTATTTGCTAAGTAATAGAATTTAAAAAAAAAAATTTTAATTCAGAAGTTTACATTCATTTCCTTAGTATGTAGAAGAATAAATACCACTTTTAAAATTGGTTTATATCAGTCTGCCTTAAGGTAGCTGTAACTATGATGTAGCTTACTCCCATCAGTGTGTGACTGTGTGTAGTAATGGATGAATGACTGATCATAGTGTAAAGTGCTTTGGAGTTGAACAAGCAATATACAATTGAAAGAGCGTGGCTTAATCCAAAGTTTTTGGTCTCCTTCAACTAGTTTCTTAGAATAGTTTGCTGGATTTCTGGTCCTGACAAAACTGATGAAACTCATGTTCTATCTACCTGGCAATGCAAAACCATTAGAATTGAATTTCTGAATTTCTTGCCTGTTTTTATTGTTTAATTGTCCCCGTGGCTTGACAGAAACCTTGAACACAGCTCATGTGAGATTTGACTCTCCCCAGATTTTATTTCAACGTGGAGTCTTGCGGTTCGCTCCGGCCAGAGACCATCGTCATGTCGGCGTTGGCGGTTCTGAAGAAGAAGCTCAGCGACCTGCAGACCCAGCTGAGCCATGAGATCCAGAGTGACGTCCTCACCATTAACTGAAGACACCTTTGTTGTTGCCGGAGGCTCAACCTCAAGATCTCTTTTCAGACGCAACTGCCTCCTCTCTGTAGACTGAGCCCAGATCTACTGGATCACATTCATCTGTAATATTAAATTAATTTGTGTTCGTTTTTCTCACTCAACAGAGGGGAGTTGTATTGCAGCAGAAACTCTTAGCTTAAAAATGTGACACATGCTCAGTTTCCCAAGAGTTTATTTGTATTGATGCAAGCTTTTTCTTTCAATAAATTCGGGGTTTTTTTTTTACATTTTATTTGCTTTTATTGTCAAACTAATGCTTTGTATTAGTGCAGCAGCTTCTTTCTCTTAATGCTGCAATATATAATTTTTATAAGAAATACTTTTTGCAGATTTATGCTATCAGTAAATTATGACAGTATAGTACAAGAAAAATAATTTATGAAATAATCCAGCTCCTTGCCTTCTTCCAGTGCTAATAACCAATCAGAAACAACCAATCAGAGACAGGAGGAGGGTCTTAGTGCAGTAAATCAGCCTTGTGTGCATGGTGCAAGCCTTCCTTGGAATGTGCCGTCACTTGTAGGTGTATGTGGTGGCTGGAGGGAAGTGAGTGCCATTTTTTGTTGATTTTCTTTTTTTTTTTATCCAAGTAGATTAGCACAATTTAGCTATGGTAGAGACTTATTGCATTATTGGATGTTATGTCTGGACATACGAGTGAAATGCTAAAAAGATAGAAAACAGGCTTTCAGTTAATTGTTTTCACATGAGACGTCCTCATCTATGAACTTCTGCAGCATCCAAGGATATTTGCAAGTTTGTTACAGACATTTCAATCTGGTCTCTAAATTTTAGTTGTAGGGAGTTGAAACTTCATGATGACCATTGAAATAAATAGAAATTATATAAAGTTAATATTAGTGTGGATGTTTTCAGATTAAAGAGTAATACTTTACTTAGATTAGTGGGGGGGGGGGTTTAACATAATTTTTCGCTATCTTACCCTGTGTTATATAATAAATCCTTAAGATCAAATAATCCACTTATGTCGGATGAGGAAGATAAATATCGGCACCACATGAGGGCGGTGTTACATTTTATCCATGCTCAAGCATTGCGGTAGAGATTAAGGGAATAGCACCTACTTTATGTAGATCATATCTGTATGACACATTCCAGTTAGTTCCTACTAATGATAAATACCCCGGACGCATCTATCTTTGCATTGTCACCTTTAACAGCATTACAAATAGGTGGCAGAGGGGAGGAGTGTTGCCCATCTACATTTGTCTGCCTAGCAGCGCCCCTGGATCCATGTCAGTTATTTTTTTCTCACCCACCTGACGAGTTAATTACATCAATACAGCGCACTCACATCAGCTAATTCAGGTGGATGTTTATTATTACTAATTTGACCCACAAGTCTTTGTGCAATCACAAGGGCGCTGCGTTGGTCACGTGGTTTTGTCACAGGCGGAAATGAAAGTTCAGTAGCGACAACGGCAGAGCACAGCCAAACAAGGTAGGTAAATTATCACTGCTTCGCTTCAATTTCCGGCATGTCAATTCACCTGTCACTTACTGACATATAACACGCTGCTATAAGCACGGCTCCGCCAGCTCCCGGGTGGTTAAAACGACATTTGCCGGTGTGTCCTTTTGTGAAATCCCCTTACGAAGCTGGCTGGCTAACAGTTAGCCTCCTTAGCATCAAGCTTGCTAATTGTAAGCGCGTCGGACCGGATGTAAGGAAGAGCACTCTTCAATGTTAAGGACGTATTTCCACTCCTATGACGTGTGGTATTTATTTATTTTTTTAATAAAGCGTAAAGAAATCCAAATTAAAAACTGTGTGGTCACAAAAAGACAATTTTGTTAAAGGCTTAAAAATATATTATGTAACGTTAATTGTGTCACTATACGTAATACCCCATCTAGGCTTTTTTCTTTAGCTGTGTCAATGTAACCTTATGCATTTTATACTCATGTATTTTAACCACGTGTTTTCCCCCCTTAACATTACATCGGAGATACAGTCGACAGTGAAATAATAAAATATCTCATTTAATTTATATCGACTGCCTTTTATTATCTGAAAATTTAGCATTGCGCTGCACTGACAGACCCTGGTTAACATAGTTGACTGTTTCTCATAGTACATTATGTGAAGAATAAGAAAGCATAGAAATGCATGAAGAACCACAGCATGGTTCATCAACTATATTCTGTTGTCTGGTACGAAACGCCCCAAACTGTAAACTGCAAAGGTAGGAAAGAGAGTGGTGCACGCACTGAAAAGTATCCTACACCCGTTTGGGTTTGTCATACGTGTTCCCCTTGCGTCTTATTTTGAAAAAGACGTGCCGGAAGTTTCGCTGTTTCCTAATCATCTCTTGACTATGGGGTGCGAACCTCAATCATCTTCCGTGTTTGTGTTTTGTGCGCAGCTGCCATGGATGTTTATTAGGCTGAGCACAAGTCTGTTAATCAACAACACACATTTGACAGTTTAAATGAAACTAAAGTCGGTTCCGAACAGTCCAGCTAATATCCACATTCTGTTCAGCCGGTAAGCTTGGTTTACAAAGTGGATAGGAGGTCATGTTGTCCTCTTTTGTTGTGACAAATCCCATCGGATCATCTGCGGTTGTCGCGGTGACCTTTGGTTGTGGGTTTCTTTTTTTGTTTATTGTCGGTTCAACACCCAGTTATCTGCTATGATTATTACCAAAAGTATTCCAACTATGTGTTATAGTTTTCTGCGGCCCCAGGCTGGGATGACAGCATTAGTCACCTTGATGCAGCAGTTAGTATTTGCACATTTTTCTACAAAACTCTCCTCTTAAAAGTTCACCTCAAAGAGGAGAGACGGGTTGTGTTTTGACTTTGGCAATACGTTTTGATGGTACAGAATAATAAGTTGTCTATCTAAGATTTTTAACTTGTGGATTTCAATTGAATTATGTCAGAAAATAGGAAGACAATTTGAGTCTTTGATTCAGGCTACCTCAAAAGATAACGATTCAACCAAACAAAACATAAAATAAGGTAGTTGTATGTAAATTACAGATGCACCGATCATCAGTGTTGTTAAGCAGAGTTCACTTTTAAACTGTCTTTAGCATTTTGTTTTAGTGAGGAGTTCAGTTTTTGCCTTGAGCATTACAAAGACCAGTCTGTGTGTGTATTACCAGTTGAGTTTGTAAAACCTCACCCTAACTTTGAGATTTTCCAACACAGCCAACATTTTCTGTTGTGCTGGTATCCTCCATGACACAACTGGTCTTTAAAAATAATAATAATAATAATAATAAAGCAAGGCAACTTTGCTGTAATGTATTCAACTTCTCGTTATGTGCTGACGTCCTTCTCTCAACACTTCCCTAATTCTGATTATGAAAAACCTGAGTCTTACTCACTCAGTCAGGACCAGCTTTACACAGAGTAATATTATTTATGATACATTCACAGTTTTTTTTTTTTTGTTTTTTTTTTTTCTTTAAGGAAGCTGCCAATATCTAACTACTTCTAAGATTCTACATGGCATTTGTGTACAATCTTCTGTGTCAAGTCATGTCAGGCTCTCTTGCCAAGACCTTCACAGTTTTCAATACAGAATTAATGCAGCTGAAAACACCCGAATACCGTGAACCTGATTAGGTCTGCAGCTGCAAAGAGTTGGAGGCAAACTTCAGAAGGAAAACTAGATGCAATATAATCAGTAGAATGGAACCACTTTCACACCATTAGTTTTGTCCCTGTTCTTAAGTATTTCTGGATAGTTACCCTCAGAAATCAATGGCAAACCTGCTTTTTGGTTTAGTGATTGGAAATGATTGGATAAAATAATAGCAATAGCTCCAGATTGCAACCAGGCTCATCTTGGCCATTTTTTTTTTTTTTTATCCCTGGAGCTAATAGGAGAACATCATGTACTAAGTTATTAGTCATACATGTGCTAAATTATTCTTGACTGTATTGAAGTTGATCTGGATTCCTATTTCATACTTCGCGATGAACTCCACTGTCCGCTTGGATGACTGGAGGTTCATCTTTCTTTACGTTTCCACTGTTGCTGATGGCAACAATATTCCCACTAAAAAGAATGCTGCGCCCAGAAATGTTCTTTTTGTAAAGTACGTCTAGATAACATTTGTTCTGAATGGAGGCTTTTAAAATAAACAGAATTTAACTGAGTAGCATTTCAGTCTCTTGGTAAAATCTGTGTCTGCTGTGGACACATCAAGGTCAGAAAGAGGTTGTGCAGCTGACCAAAATTATTTAAAGGATGAATTCGGTCAATCTCTCCATTGTAACTGTAATATTACACAGACTGATGTTGTAATAATGATTATGATTGAATGTATTGTGCAGAGCGATAGATTAATCATACAGACGTCTGGAGCTGCTCCTCATTACTTTAATGTTTACAATAACTTTTTTTGTTTTTTGTCTGAGCAATAACACTGTAAAACTACAAAATCTTACCAAGTATTTTGGTCTAGTTTCGAGTACAAATATCTGAAGACAAAATGAACTTACAAGACATAGCAGCTTATTTTAAGAAGATAGTTACTTAATATTGTTTAAAAAGTGCTAGTTCCTTTGGCAGATTATTTCACCTATAGCAAGAATTGTTTTCCATGCTATAAGTAAAATAATCTGCCAATGCTTGGCCTGTCGCAATAAATTAATTAATCGCATAAGAAATTAAAAGAAACTCAATAGTTTTCATTTGCTTGATTTATCGTTTTTCTCTTTTTAACAAAAACTGAATAACAAAAGTCATCATATTGGTGTTTATTTAATTTTATTTGTTTTTTCTGTTTTCTTTATTTATTTTGAATATTTTACATTTTTTCCAGTTCTAGTCCTTAAATGTCATTATAATTTAAAGGTTATTTATCTTTTCATTGGTGGAGTTAAGTGGTGTATCAAGTACTAAAATAAATGCTTTATAGTTGGTCTGGGATTGAAGTTGATGCAATCTTACACAGACAATTTACAAATTTTATAAAGTAAACCAAATTTAAGTACAAGCTCTGAGTTAATGAACAGCAATGTAACCAGCAGAGTGACAAACCTTACCTTGACAAAAGAGTTTGTAGAAACGACAGCATCTTAGCTGATTGCAGTCTTGTTGTGCATTGCAGTTTTCTTATAGTTAAATGCTGCAGAGCTTATCTGTGACTTTGCTCAAGGTGAAGCCGATGAGGCCCAAACCTCTGCTGTGACATTGACCATGCTGCTCAAAGAAAATAATGTTTTTTTTTCTGTTGTAATATCTGTAGACATCATAATATTAAACAGGCAGTTGACCCAAACAATGGAACTTCACAACAGGCTGCAAATGTCTGTTAAAAAAATAACCCTGCATATTATTGTGATTACTGAGATTGTTTAAATTAAGTGAAAACTGAGTTTTGTTTTATTGTATTTGTTTTTTAAGTAGATTGTTTTGGTTTCATTTTAATATTAGTTGGATCTTCAAACCTGCACAGATCCCTAATGTTGTGGATGCTCAATATGAGAGATTGCTGAAAAGTCAATATCTCAGTGCAGTCATCTCTCCACTGTCGCCACATGCTTGTTCAGTTTGAAAGATTGCGGTGAAGTTGTTTTTGATTCATTCGGCAGCATTTCTTCATATGCTTTTTTAACCAGTTGGCATATTAGATTAAACTTGATTGCATTAATAATTGGGATTGAATTTGAATGTATTTAATTCAAATTAAATCTCTCTTAATTTGACTATTTCAGCATAGAAATAGGATGAATTTATGTACCTTAAGATGAAATTTGTTGTGATTGGCAGTAGTAAATAAACCAAGTTGAATTAAAACTTCATTGACCAAGACGCTGACGCACAAACATGTTGTTTGAGACAAAATGATGGAGAAGGAAGAGAGGAGTGAGTTTTTCACATCCAGTGTAGTTGATGTTGTTCCGCTAATTTCAAAGTCTACTTAATTCTTTGTTATTGATTCTTAGATAATTGGAAGCAACAAAAAAAGAACTAAATGTTTATTTGAGCCTGTGTAGACAGAAACCCTCTGCAGACTTGGTGCAGGTTTGCGTTGGTTGTCGGAAAGAAAAATCGCAGCGATCAGTTCAGATTACAGCCTCGGTTGTAATCTCATTGACTAATGTGTCTCCGAGGCTATTTAGCAATTATATGGTAACTCTCCCCGACACAGATGGGATAGAGTCCTCACATCGAGCACCTCTGGTTTAAAAGCGATCGGGAAGCATATTGTTTAATGTTGTGGGTTTTTTTTGTGGTTGTGTTACAGAGCTGTGATGTCATGGCGGCTGCCAGCGTGACCCGACCTGGCAGTGCCCAGACCCCCGAGAAGTCTCAGTTGATCCTGAAAGGTAAAGAGTTAATCAGCATGTAAAATGTTCTGCTTTGATTTGTTTGCACAGTTTTGTTTTTTTTCAGTATATTTTGTTATTTCATGCCACACAAACTACAATGACGAATGACGTTCAGATGATGCATCAGTCAAACGTAACATTACGTTTGACACAGGACTGATACAGCTATGGACATGTATCGCTACATGTCCATAGCTGTCATTAGGATGATGGTTCTGTAGCCTGACAAACTGTGTTCTTCCTATTTAATTGCAACAAATGTGTGACTCAGTATTTAACCTAATGATTACGGGAAAATGGTTCAAATCAAATCTTGCTGATTGACTGGTGCACTCAGCTGACGTTCAGCTGAGTGCAGAAATGGTTGTAGAGCTGATCATGCTGCCTCATAAAGTTTCACCTTCACTACTGCAGGGCAACATTTTCTCTGTTCTTACATAGGTTAGATTATATTATCTTATTATCTGACTAGACGTGCTATCTCCCGCGTTCTCCTGGTGGATGTAAATAATTGGTAACACAGGAAGTTATTGGGTTTTTACCATTAAGAAACTACACTCCAACATTGCCCTCCTTTTAATTGCCCCCCACTGGTAAAGATGTGCCCAACAGATTTAAAATAAATTGCTGTGGATACCTGGCAACCACAAAATGCCACTAACTCCTAGAGCTAAGGAGTCCCCCCGATACTCCCATCTTCCTCATTGTCTTCCTCACTGTTTATTGGCAAAATAGGTCCTTGTCCAAATTTAGACTAGGACCTATTTTGCTACAAATACTACAAATTACTGTAGTTCCAGTAATTTAAAACTACTGGTACTAGAGTTCCAGTAGTTTTAAACTTTATTTTCACTCTTGCTGCAAGATGAGGTTAGGTTAGGCAGTTTCCATAGTAATTTCTCGACCTATGGAGATCAGCACACATCTGCCTTATTTAAATGGTTTGTTCTCCTTTCTTTCCCATTTTGAAGAGATGCTAAGAAAATTAGATTGTGGGATTTCATCTTTAGATCTCTTGCTTTTCACAGTTATTACATTTTTTTTTTTGACTCTTTTTGAACATTGTTGCCAAATGTACCAATAATTGCAGAGGGCACATTTTCTGCTTTGGTGAATTTTGCTTGCCAGGAAACTTTGTGTTCAGTGTTTTTCCACCTGTCAAATTGTTCACTGTGAGTGAGTTGGTACGTGTTTTGAGAGAGAAGGTGCAGCTCGCCCAGGGCTGCAGTTTTACAAGCTTCTAATAAAACTTAAGTTGCAGAATCAGATGCAGAAACAATCTGAGGTCTTGTTTTAAGGCAGGTGTGCTGAACATTGCATTGAAAAGTCACATGACGCATCTGAGCATAAAACTGCTACTTTGTAGTTGTGTTAGCAAGTTGTGCCACAGGCTGGTAAAAATAGACAGCTGCTTATCAGATGGATTTTCACATCAAGTTCCTGAGTTTATCAATTTAAGCACACTCAAAGTGGAATTGGAGCTTCTTAAAATGTGGTCTAATGTGGTCTTTTCATTTGCGCATAATTAGGGTGCATCGATTTATCGGCCAGCCGACTTAGCGACACAAATTTTCTTAATTTTGGGAGATTGGTGATTGGGTGATATTTATATGTGAAACCAATCTCATCCACTGCCCTTATCAGCCTCAGCAAAAGTCTCAAAATCAGCCACTGTCCTCTTCTTCAAATCCCATGATAGAGATTTGACTGATAGACTGGCCCACCAGCTCATGTCTGCTCACTTCCAGTGAACGATGGCCACCCCACTGTTGCCAAGTCAATGACTTTCTTGACATATTTAACAACATTTCAAACAAACAAACAAAAAAGGTTACCAGCCAAAATTGGAATTGGCAGGTCAGGCTTTTTAAAGATCTGTAATCGGTGATTTTTCAGAAAACTGCAACTGGTGCACTGCTAACAATAATAATGATAGCCAAAATAAATTTGTGTTTATAAAGTACATTACAGTTTTTTTTTTTGCAGAGTAAATATTGATGTAAAAACAGAAAGTTCAAAACAGAAGTCAAAATACTTTTTGCATGTAAAACTGATTGGCATTCTACTAGTTGGTCAATAATTGTGCACACAAATTTTCTCTTTAATTTTTGTGTTTTGTTTGAGGTTTGTTAACCTTTTCGATTGACTGGCTCTGACGATAACAAATCTTGAAAACTACAACTTTCTTATAACTGTGTATGCAGGGAAGCCACTTGACCAGTGGTGTGTGTTTTTTTTTTTTATGTCAGCTCTGACTCACCGCCTCATAAAAAGGCCATTCATTTCCTCGCCTTATCATTGAATGCTCTTGAGACCTGCTATGGTTGTTCCATAACTGGCCTTCTGCCATCTTTCTATCATTTCCTCCTAACTGCAGTGAGTCACATTTGTTTTGCCAGATGTTCTGGAGCATAGACATCAACATGACTCGGCCAGATTAGATCTCTTCATGTCTTGTCTGCAATATATTTATACACTTGTCTTTGGCCGTTTTGTCACAATGAGCTCCTCAGCGTTTTTGAACTGCAACGAGCTCTGATAAGATTCTCAGAACATGTAAACAATTTCAAAACCCCCAAACAGTCAGGATAGTAGACCCAGAGTACCAGAATTCAAGTAATACTGCATGTTTTCTTTTATGTCTCTAGAGGGCAGTGTTTGTATTCTGGTTTGTAGCATCAACACTGAAAAAAGGCCATATGCATCCTCAGCAAGCTGAGACACAAAATTCATTACAAATTACTGCAGGCACTTCAAATAAAGATTCAATCATTTAATAATTACATATTTTAATTCATATTAAAAGCACATTGTATTAATACCATGAAAAAGGCTTAACACACAGTTATTGTTGATCATAGAACTGCAGTCAAGTACATTACCGAAACAAATTAAGCACCAAAGTGGAATTGGAAATTTATGATTCATCCATCCATTCATTTTCTTCTGCTTATCCGGGGTCGGGTAGCAGCTTCAGAAGTGAGTCCCAGACTTCCCTCTCCCCAGCCACTTCTTCCTGCTCCTCCGGGGGGAATCCCAAGGCGTTCCCAGGCCAGCCGGGAGACATAGTCCCTCCAGCTTGTCCTGGGTCTTCCCCGGGGTCTCCTCCCTGTGGGACGTGCCCAGAACACCTCACCAGGGAGGCGTCCAGGAGGCATCCAGACCAGATGCGCGAGCCACCTCAACTGGCTCCTCTCGATGTGAAGGAGCAGCGGTTCTACTCTGAGTCCCTCCCGGCGCTCGCCGTAGTGCCCTCCCTCCAGGCCTGGCTCTCGAGTGGGGCCCCGGTGACCTGCGTCCGGGCAAGGGAACACCATGTCCAAAGTTCTTGTCCATCATAAGGGGTCTTCGGGCTGCACTTTGTCTGGTCCCTCACCTAGGACCTGTCTGCCTTGGTGACCCTACCAGGGGCATTAGGCCCCAGACAGCAGAGCTCCTAGGATCATTGGGGCACTCAAACCCCTCCACCACGATAAGGCAGCCCAAGGAGAGGTTTATGATTAAATAGTAGTTTAATTAAGCTGCTAAGTGGGTATAAATAAAACCCTATATGTATGTGATTACTACATCTGAATCTTCTGTTTAATCAAAATTTAAGTTTTTTTTTGTTTGTTTGTTTTTTTAAGGTTGTACCTGTGTTTGATACTAAGAATAAATTTTTTTTTAACAAATAGCTAAATTCTGCGTCAGAATTTAGCTTCATCTATTGTATTGTATAGGCCTGTCACAATAACAAATTTTAGTGGGTGATGAATTGTCCCAGAACTTATTGAGATAAACAATAATATTGTTTTGAGACCATTTTCAAGTAATGTAATAGTAACAATGGCACAATAATGCAAGAACACATTCTTAAAGATCAATAAACTTTAAATTCTAATAAACATTTGAGCACTGGAACTGGAAGACATTTGAAATATCCAAAATAAATAAAACAGAAACAACAAATAAAACTATGACGTCTCTGTAAATTAAATTGTAATAACTAAAAGAAAGTAATAACTGAGACCAAAACACCAGACTGAATACTTTCATCATTCAGTTTTTAGTTAAAAAAAAAGAGAAAAACGATAAATCAAGCAATTAAACTATTGAGTTTCTTCTTTTTATTATGCAATTAATCAATTTATTGTGACAGGCCTAATAGTGTATTCATTTTATGTTATGAAAACATTTTTTTTATACTGAATGTTTTTTTTTACATAGAATATCAAAGGGTATTTTCTGATCACCTTTAAAATCGTTTTAATTTTGATCTGTGACATTAGTGTCATTTTAAAGTAAAACTTTCACCTATATTCTGATTCAGCTGTCTAAAACCTATTGAACTTTTTTATTTTTTTTGATACTTTAACAGAAATGTTAAATGATTTTGCTCCATTTTTGTCTCCTCCTCATTAACCATTTTTAAAAATCAAAACAAGCTTTTCATTGTGACTGACCTCATCTATGTTCAGATTTAATGGTGTGTGTGTGTCTTGTTTGTATGCAGTGGTGTCTGCAAAACCCCAGTCCCCAAAGCTGCCGAACCGTCACTCTCGGCTCAGCTCCTTCGTCGAGGTGACTGCCGATGGCCTGACCAGTGAAACCAAAAAAACAGGCAAACGCACCGGACACCTGGAGCTGCAGTGGAACGAAGACCTCACCCTGTAAGAGCAACTCGCACAGACGCACACAGCTCAGCTGAGTTTCAAAATAATCTCGGTGCAGGAGGAAACTTTCCCCTACTTAAATGAGGAGTTCATAGCTGTGGATAACTTTGATTAGCAAACCCTTTTTATTTAATCTTCCTCTGTTAGGAGTCTTGGTGTCATTTTGACGGTTCTTTGAAAATTGGATTTCTGATGTAAAATCAAGCATTTTTCATTTGAACCTATTAGGAAAGGTAAAATATCTGTACTAAAGACATTGAAAAGCTTATCCATGCCTTTGTTACGACGTGCTTAGATTACTGTAACTCACTATACCAAAATATGGACCAATCTTCCTTACTTCAGCTCCAAATTATTAAAAACGGCACAACTCAACTCTTAACTGGAACCCAGAAACGTGAGCAGATAACCCTTGTACTGGCCACCGGTTACATATCGAATTGATTTTAAATTGTATTGGTTTTAAAATTATGAATGGCTGGCACCGGCTTATCTCCACGATATTCTTCTCTACCAGTCCATTTCCAGAACCCTTCGATCAAATAATAAAAACTTAAACTTCAATATTAAATCTGCCCATAGCCTGGAATATTTCAAATCACTCCTTAAAACGAATTTTTATTATTTGACATTTATGTAAGGTCTGACATTGTAAGCTACAATGTAGTTTGTCTGTTTAATTTATTGTGTTTTAATGTAATGTGTTTTTTCACATGTGGTTTTATGAATATCTCAGAGCACTTTGGAGACGTTTTTAAAGTGCTTTATAAATAAAACTGATGTTTGATATCATTTTAAAAGTCAAAGAAATAGAGCTGCACATATGATAAACTGATCAAGCAAGAGCATTCTCATGCAGCCTGCATTGTTGCCCTGTGTGCTGCAGCAATGTGACGCCTCAGAGTCATCTGGATCTGAAGCTGTGGAGCTGCCACACCTTGAGGAAGGAGCTACTGGGCAGCGCTACCATAGACCTCCTGGACACTCTGCGCACACACGATGGCAAAAGTAAGAAAATACACTCAGGGTTGGGGTAAAGAAGAAAAAAAGGTATATTCTGCAAAGATATATTATGTAACTCTTAGGTAGTTTGAACATTTTCACTTGATCAAAACTTGTTAACTCTGAAATCTTTTCAGATAATTTGTTTTGCTCCCATCCCTCTCCAGGCTGAGGTTATGCCTGCATCTTGTGCACCTTTTTCTTCCTCTCAGTTGTCCATAATTCTGCTTGGACACAGCTGTCATTTCTTTTTTCTTTGTAGCAGTGACTGATTAATACTGACTGATACGATATACCGTGCATCCCTAAGCCCAAGTGAACATTTTACTCATAAATTTGATGCTGTAGAGAAAATAGGCAAACATAAGGATTTTAGTCAGTGCGACAAGTGCAAAGTTCTGTGGCTGAACCACTGGGACAGTAAGGTTATGGCCTTACAACAAGACTTAATTTTGTTACCTTTGCCGGATTTGACATTCTTGAATCAGCTTGGTTAAGGAATCTCCTTTTTCTGTTTAGTTGTTTGACACAGCCCCTCATTAAAAAGTAATTTGTGCAATAACAGGCTGCATGTCCTGGTGTTGAAGCAGCTCCTCACTCTTTCAGCTTGGGTCGTATAACTCGACCCCAGCTGAAGCGCAGCACTGCAGCGCTCTAACAAAGGTGGCCTCTCACTTGTTTGCTTAATTAGGTCCAGGTGATGTGATTTTATTTATTTATTTTTTAAATTTGACTAGTGAATGTAGCCCACCTTGACACAGCTGTTAGTGCAGATGTCTGCAGCTGGATCCAGCCACAGAGCCCACAGAGGAGTGGGGGCATTATAATGTAGTCATGCCTCTTCCCTTATCTTAACTGTCTTTTATTTTTAAATAGCAATTTAAACAATGAATTAATAGATTTTACTCCATATGTAATCACATGCATGCGTGATGAATGAAGACAATGTCTAAACCCCTGAGTGGAAGTTCTTAAGGAAGGATGTCCAATTACACTTTTCCTCCCCCTATATCCCTCTCACCACAACTTTCTCCTTTTCTTAATCACTCATTCCTTCTCCATGTTTGTGTGTGTGTGTGTGCTCTCTCCCTCTAGTGGAGAACGTCCAGCTGAGTCTGGTTCTGCAGACGGAGAACAAAGGCTCGGTTGTGGCAGGAGGGGAGCTCAACGTCTGTCTGGACGGCATGGTTGTTGATCTGGGCTCTCTGCCCAATGGCAGCGCAGCAGCAGACAGTAAGTCCTGCCTCTTACCACGCACACGCACACAAACTCAAACACTCAGCCTCATTTACGCAAAGGTGTAAGAAGGAACAGAAATGAACAGAGGAGCACCTCGTTAAGCCTTCACACCACAGACTTTAGATACTCATGATTGGTTATTATCACGTTTTATGAATTGTACTGCTGAATTAGTTTGAGATACAAAAAAGCTTCCATTTATAGAGAACGGTCTCATGAAAATCAATGCTTACATATTTTAAGTGAAAATTCACATGCTTAGTTTAGGAAAAAACAACCCAACATTAAACCATTTTTCCTCCTTTAACTCCATCGCTTCCTGTTTTTCCATGATGTTTGGTAATACTACAGCACAAACGCATTGTACAAATAAATATAAAGGCTCGGGTATCTGTTTTAAACGGTGATATTTGGGTTTTCCCACTCTACCAATGTGTGGTTAACCAATTATTTCAAAAGCAGCAGTAGTAGCAGGAAAGAGTGTTGTAGCATTCATGCCAAAGAAATATGGATACCGATTAAAAAAAGCAAAGAAAATGATGGGGCTGAGGAGGCGAAGGAAAAAGAGGTGACATTTAGAGGTGGAAGTCACTAACTAATGATATTAGAAGCATCCCAGAAATAAGTGTGTAGACTGGAGGCTGCAGCTCCAAGGAGGCGATTTGTTAGATCAACCATTTGTGCAAATGGCTCCCATCGGAGATTCAAGGATTTCTCCAACATGCATGAAAGACTCAAAGTAACATTCCAGGTATTTTATGATGTGGGAATAATATTACAGCATGATATAAACCTCAAAAAAGTCGATTTTATACCCCTGACAGCACAGCGAGTGCATAAATACAAAAATGGCGTAGATAGAAAGTGGTTCACAGACTGTGAGGAAAACCATACAGTGGCACAGTTGAAAACACAGATCTCATGTTTTTATTTTGTTCTTGCAAAAGGTGCGTCTGTTTCATTTTTCAATTGTTCCACAATTCCTTCAAAAACAATTTTTTCATGTAGAAAAAATGCATTTTCATGAGTGTAGCATCTGTTTATCTTTTAAAAAATTAAATTAGCAACAATAATAATTAAATTGTTAATTGTGCTAAACAGTCGTCGATAAATTCAAATCTTTCCTAAATATCCTTTGCCTTTTATACTTGTGGTACTTCGGCTGCCTTCAGCTGCACTCAGAGGAAATATGGGAAAAATCATTTGCAAGATAAATACACAGAAACTAACTCTGGTATAGCGCTCATAAGCACCATCAGCCAAAAAGAAGCAAGGAACATCTTCTGGTAGCTACTTATGCAACACATTAATTACCCCTCAATTCAAAAAGTTACCAAGCCCAACTTTGGTCCAGCGCTAAATCCATGGATCTGTTAATAGATATTCTATCATGCAACTTTTATTTGCATTCCTGAATTTTCTTACAACCAGGTCATTTAGCTCTGCAGAGGCCTGGTAACAAGTCATTCAGCTGATCAGGTGTGTCGGAGAAGGGGTCCATCTAAAATCTGCAGGTTATGAGCACTTGAAGCTCCGATCTCGAAGCAGCAGGAGTTCTGACCTCACACTTCTTCTGGGAGCACTCTTGTGCATACTGTGTTAGAGAAGAAGGAACCTGACCATTTCAACATTTAAATGCTAAAATTAAAATCTTAAAATCAAAACTAAAACATGCCTTGCAGGGTGGAGAATATGGGGGTGATGTGCTCACATGGCTCGTTACCTGTCGTTTTGGACCAGCTGCAGGCGACAAGAGTTGTAGTAGTTGAGTTTAGAGGTAATAAAAACATGCAACTCTTTTTGTTTGTTTTTTTTTTCTGGGCCACCATAAGGTAAATAAGGTTTCATTTCGCTTATTAAACTCAAATCAAGAAAGCTGGGCTGGACTACAACAGTGACCTGTTTATCAGATTTAAAACGGTTACTTGTCTGTGTCGTGGCGTTTCTCCTCAAAACACAAATTTATGTCTGAGCTCCAGACAGAACAACACAATCCTGGTTATTGTGTAGTGTTGGTATTTCTGCTGAACTGTGTAAAATTTACTTATCTGACATAAGTACGCCGTTTGCTTGCAGAGACTTAGTCTGCAGCTTGGGTTTCTCTGCTGCAGAATCACACCTGCCAACAGTTAAGGCCGGCCTATATGTGCATTTATTCGTTTCAGAAAAGCCTGGGTTTTAGTGGAGAGTTTGGCTGATGTTTAAATTGTATGTCAGAGGTTCTTCTGGCTCGCCAACAGCAACATGTCAAGTATACTGTTAAACTTAAAGTAACCTGATACCAACAGCATATACCGACTGTGTTCGGCTGCAGTATTTTCTACCACAGAGCTTTAACATCAGCATGGGAGAACACTTAATCTTCACATTAATGTGCTCTTCCCTGACCAATTGCTCCTAGGAGGAAGGTTTTCAAAGCCTTCACATTCAATCAACAGTACTTTCTCCTTCCAGGTATTGAAAACATTTTACCTTCCTCTATGGCTTGGAAGCAAAGTCTAAAAGTCTTTTTTTTCTTCTTTTTAACGAATACACTGTTCTTTAACTGTCCCTTACACCCCAGCCAAGTCCATGCAGCAGCTCACACACAGCTTTTCATTTAGCAGCACACAGAGACGGCTGTGTTTCCTGCTGAATGAACACAGGAACAGCAGTGAGGGCCTGCCATGAACACCTAAACGTGTCTCTTTGTAAATGTTTAGTCGTGAAGTGAAATTAAGCAATCACGTCTGTTTATATTTGTGTGCGCGCCATGTTGCACCACAGGGACGGCAAGATGGGGAAAAGTCTCATAAAGATCAGATTCAGAGGCTTTTCTGCAGGTTTAACCGAGTGGATTGACGGAGTGATGAATTGGAGTGAGGCGGGTTGTGTGACAGTTTCTGATGTCTGGCGGTCAAACTGGAGATGGCAACCATGTCAAATACAATTCACTTGTAGTCTAAAAATTTGTACTTGTTCTGAATACTTATGAAGCAGAAAATAAATCACTTCAGAGTAACTGTTTCTGTACTAGCCAGTATTAAACTGGCTAGAGGCAGTATTAAGCGTTGATCCGTCGCTGCTTAGTTATGACGCGCTGAGCGGTTAACGTTGTACCTGCTGATCGCATATAAAGTCAATCCCAAAGATCTTCTTATTGTCCACATTTGTTCCAGTCAGATGAACCATTTGTGAACAAATCTATTTATTCCATGATACATGGCAACAGTGTTAACAATAACTCCGCCACAGCGGTCAAAAACTTGTATGCCCTTCCGGGTTCAACACCTGTCAACTACCTGTCATATACTGGAGCCGACAGCCCCATCTAGTGACCAAAATCCAAAAATACACATATTTGGCTCCAATAGCCTCACTGAATTTTGTTTGTGAAAAGAAGCACTGGTTCTTAATCTGTGTGGTCTGCTTTTCCCAGATTGTTGCTATGGCTTTACCGTTCCCCAGAAAGATCAGCTGATTAATGTCGATGTTTAAATAGATTTCAGCTATCAAGTCCTTGCATTGTACCTTAAATCCTCTTTTGACTTATGCTTTTATGCAAAAAGAAGAGGAAGGCAAAGTTTTTTTTACTCCAGCACTTTATGTTATTTCAGTTAAAAGCAAATTTGTCTGAGATCCTAGAAATAGTTTACTTGTGCTCAGCTTTAAACTTTACAAATCATCGGAGGCACAAACCAAAGGCTCAGGCGATCCAAAAGGAACTTTAGAAGCACGCAGGATGAACATTACACATTGATTTGTGCCTATTATTTTGTCCAGTTTTGTGCGCTCAATCCGAAATTGACCATCCGTCAAGTAAATATTGTTGGTTTTTGGAGACAAACTTGCTCAGCGCTGCATTCCTCTGAGAAACTTTTAGTAATTTTCAGCTTTTTGGAGTCAGTGAAATATTTTTTATGACCCATTTTGCCAAAAGAAAAGAAACTGCAGAATAATTGTGCACACCTCGATATAATGTGGACCTAAAAAATCCTTAACTCCATCAAGCATTCAAGTTCATCCAGCAGGGGGTTAAAAAAAAATATGCCTAAAAATTGTTTTATGGTCAAAACACTCATTTGACTAATAATTCTACACCAGTTTTACCAAACCAACTAGTTTTCAGGTTCAGTTCTTAAATATTGAACTATTCCCTTAAAAAGAAGTAAACCTTGATTCATGAAGGAACCAAATTCCCATCTTAAGATGTCAGAAAGCAGTGAAAGAAAGCTGCGGCTATAATTGTAGCATGTGTGCGGGTCAAAGGTTACCATATAATGAAGAGAAAGCTCCTTTTATCCAGTTTTCCTTTTATGACCCGTTGTTTGGAGTCTCTCCACACCCATAATCACAGACATCAGGAGCGCCTTTGTCTAATTTGTTTCTGAGGATTGCGTAATTGAGCCTTATTGCTTGGAGCTCGGCAGCACAATCACCTCCTGTGATCCTGAAGCTTGGTGTATGTTTACCCGGGGAAGGGTGGTTGTTCCCCTGACTTGTAGGGTTGGGGATGACAGAAGTCGTGTGTGTGGTTGGTTTTTTGGGGGGGGCAGGAGCAGCGATAAAGAGATGAAGTGTTACAGTTCTTGTCTTTGCTTTATGGTTTTGTAGATTCAGGCATCCACATGTTTTACATTTATTGAGGGGTGCGCGTGTGCGCGCTTGTAGACCAATGTGACCCGAATGAATATATAAAGGTAGGAGTGTGTTGCCTGCTGCTAGCGTGAAGGCACCCTGTGTTCCTGCTCTGAACGTTACTCTGTTAGTTCCAAGATTTTCCTTATTTTCTTCTGGCAGCTCCTCTGAGACACACAAATGCACGCGTACATGTGGAAGCCTTCATAAACAAAACTTCCATTCAAGGATGGTGAGAAACAGAATCCAGAGCAGAGAGATTTTTAGCTCTGGAAATATTGGCACCCTTTTTGACTGGGACTCTCACATATTCAGACTTCCCTTTTCCACAGAACCGTGAGACTAGTTTTTTCCCTGCACAGCACAGAATATGCTCAGACTACGAGTAACATCCAGCTTCCTCCCTGTGTTGTATCGAGATCCATTCTTTAGTGTGATGAATTTGCCAGTAGTTGATTTAATAAACATCTTTTTTAGCAAAAGGAAACCTTAACTAAATCCAGTTTTGTCAATCTTTAAAGATTGTTTACCTAGTTAATAAACCTCATGTCATTTCACTGAGCTTTGGAGACGTGTGGTTGTGTTTTCTCTATGAATGTTAATTAGCATATGTAGGTTAAATATGTTGATCTTAGGTAACTTTGCTTTTGAAAAGCATTTTCTTGGTTGTAATATTTTTCTCCTACATTGTAGGATCTGGAAATTAAATATCATTACTCTTGACTGTCCTCAAGTGATCAGATAATAATTTGCCCCGTTATACAGAAAGTAGGTCAGGCCAACAGTTTCACTTTAACTTTTAATAATCAAAGATCTAACAACCAGCGATAGGTGAATCTTCTTCAGCGCAGACCAAGCGTTTGCATAGTGTAGTATAAACTTGAGTCATCATTGGGTGACGACTTGAAAAGCAGTTGTATAAGTTTTTACTGTGCTGGATATGTGTGACATATGCCAGATGACGGTGGACTATTATTTACCCAAGGCATCATATCTATGCAATACTACGACAAGGGAATGACAGCATTGATTTGACAAACTGGGATGCTTTTAGAGAACCTAAAAGCACAGTGCAGTGCTTCACGGATAACATGGAAGATCTTCATCTGCACCATGGTTTTATGTATGGAGGATGTAATATAAACCATGCATTTACTACAACGATAGTTATGGTTCTTCACGTATAACATGGAAGATCTTCACCACCCCAATCCCTTTGCAATGCAACTTTTCCCATGCGCTGAAAATCCATTGAGAGGAACTCATAAATTGTGTTGACGTCATCAGCACTTGCTGTCCTTTTGTGGGTATTTTGAAATCTACTTTTTCTCCATTCTCCCCAGGACAGGAATCTTTTTCTCAAACTGAGGGAGAATACATTCAAAAATTACTTTTCTTAAACCCTAAAATAAAAATAGGCTACAGTTTACAAGCCAAAATCTCACTTCTTTTCCTTAGACTTTGGTTGTTGGGATTTTTCTACACATAAAAACTCTTTTATTTCTACAGACACACAGCCTACCAGTAATTAGAGCCGCGCTGTTCTGAGGGAGGGGGTGATGAACTCCGTTAGCAGGCTATGACACAATGGTTTCTCCTCAAGACCACTGTTTATTTTTCTGCATGTCCCCAGGGTCTGCACACAAGAAGCTCTTTCATAGCCACAAAACAGAACTGTGTTTCTGTGCAAAGGAGCCTGTAAGAGCTTACCTGTTTCCTTACTTTAGATAGCAGGATGTACTGTATGTGTGTGTAAACAGGGGCAGCGTTTGAGGCGCTTATTGCTCCGGTGTGTCACTGGAAGATGCTGGATGTTTGTGTGTAAAGGAGAAAGTGAGTGTTAATGAAAAGCTCGATACAGGCCTGTGGTTTTGGGTCACAGTCGGGACCGTAAGTCACACATTCCCTCACACCACCAAGACCGCACATGGCCAGGCTCACAAGCCCAGCGCAGACTCTGTGGCACACACAGAGATGAATGGTTCATGTCAAACCACTAACTTCACTTCCCCTGCCACATGTGACGGCTGCATGGATTTCATTATTTTTTTTTTTTTTTTTTTATAAACTTAAAGAGGTCTAAGCCTCTATATGATCACTTTCTCATCCTTTACAGCTGCAAGGAGGACAACTGACCTCAGTAACGTTCAAAGAGGCAATAAGTCCTCTGCTGGCAGATTGGAACTGACAGTAGTTTGAAGAAAACAGATTTTCGGAAAGCTTTGGCCTGTGTTGTTAAAACCTTTTTTTTTGCCTTTTACTATGTGTTTTTTTTTTTTCTTTGGCTTTAAGAGTGTTAGAAAACGTTAAGTTCAGATTGTCAGTTTGCTACATTACCTCATTTGGGAAGTTTTATTGTGTGATTATCACATCAACAAAGAAAAAAATGGTATGAACGGATGGAGTTGTTCTTTAAATAGATTTGTTTTTAATGTTAAACTCCTTACCTGTAATGAAAACAGCCGATTCTTAGTCTTTGTAATTTGCTTTAGAGAAATAGCTTTATATATCTGCCAACATATTTCCAGACATCCTGAATTTAAGTTGACAGCAAACAAAACTCAAACAACAACAACCTTATGAACTTGCAACTAAACGTCTTGCGGTTTGAGAAAAAGACTTTAACTCATATGTTGTGAATTTGAAAACATTGGGAATGGTTGGTCTCTGAAGGCTGGTGAACTTCAAAACCAATAAATTTTATCATCAGCCGATTTCCTTGTGCATTTCAAATCACTTTAAGAAACCAAATCTATTAATAGGAATATCAGTGAAAATAATAAACATTAACTCTTGGTGTCCAACCCTTTTGCTGCTACTTAACAAGCAACATATCATTATTCCCTGCACCATTTTGCATTAGTTTAACCACCAAACCCCAAATAATTTCAAGTTTGGTTTTCTTTTTCACCTCCAGTCTGACTGACAGCCATTTGTGTTGCTGCAGTAATGATGTGTTTATGTTTGACTTACAGAGATCCTCCAGCCTGACAGACCCAATCTGAGGAGGACACAGAGTGAAGGGACTCCCACTTCAGCTGGACCAAACAGCAGGTCCCACCAAACACATTAACACAGGATCATAGTGTGACATTCAACAGTGTTTAGCACCAGCTGGATGCAGTGACTGAACTTTGAAATGTTTATAAGCAGAAACAAAATGAGGAGTGTTAAACAGATGGAGGTGACTGATAATTTAGACATATTTATGACATTTTCTTCAGTTCTCCATAACACATTTAGCATTGTTCTTCTGAGCCACGACAGCATTGTTCATTACCGTTCTGCTTCATAATCATACACCTCGATCAGGAATCTATTTAGCTACCATGTTTTAAAGATAAAATTATGTTTTCTTGTAAAGGAACAGAATACAATTTTCACCTTCTTCCTTCATCTTTCACAGCCTTTAATATTAAATTGATTGTATTGAAAAGCTTAAACCATGACAAACCTTTACCTGGTCAACATGATGAGAAAAAGAATCAGATTTGATTTGATTTTTGTACTTTTACACGTAACATGCTGACCTTCAAACTTGATCAAAGGAAAGTCTGAGTGAATGGACCTAAAGACGGATCAGATATTGGCCCATCTCTTCGTCATTCCATTGCCATGACACCTTTAACCAATAAGACTGAGTCAAATGACCTTTTTAAGTTTATTGTTTGAAAAGACCTTTCTTACTTTTTCCATTTGCCATGCATAAATGGAAAAAGAATATAATGCCTGTTTTGAATGTTAGGAATTGTAGCCGAAGCATAAAAAAGTCCTACTTAAAACAATTATTCATACTATATACGGTTGTTATAATATAGTAACAATAGAAAACGTCATTTTTCTTGAGGCTATCACAAAAAGGACATTTTGTAAGTAAAGGAAATTGTGAGTAATGAGAAGATGATCTACTTTGCTCTTTAAGTGGACAAATTTAAGTTTCTGTTAATCACTCACTGGAAAGTTTTGTTGTTGTTCTACTTAGTTAAAATCACACTTCAATTCAGTTTTTTAACTGCTTGCTTGGTAAATATTGTATCAATTATCAATCTATCAATTAATGTGTGAAAAATTGGAACCATAAAAAAAATCTGCAAAAACAAAAAAAGAATTAGAATCTAGCTGGAAATGTGTGTTTAAAATCACATCCAGGGAAATGAAGGTTTTGGGTTTTGTCATCATAATATAATAAGACACACAGGAGTCGGATCATAAATCATAGTCAGTTTTATGGCAGTAAAGAAGGACATAAGAAAACAGCTTTTCAGGCATTCAGAATCCATAAAACTACCTAATACCGCTGCTTTTAAAACTCTGCAGACCTTGTGGTAAGATAATAAGAATAATAGCACAATAATAAAGTCATGAAACTGTTTCTTAAATACTGTTTTGCAAAGCGCTTATATAAAAATCCTGAAACCAGAACATAACAGTTTTCAAAATAAATGGAAGAAAGAGGAGGATCGGATGAACGGGTCCGGTGCCAGGTTGGTCGGCTGGAGCATGATGCGGCGTGCCAGCGTGTTATTCCCCTCTGACTGCGGTTTCAGACGCTGCTCTCATCGGCTACAATAGTAGCAGGATAATAAATAGCTGCATTTATTTCAAAGCCTTGCTGCGGGGGGTGCGAGAGGTGAGATGGTATTTCCTTCTAAACATCATGGGGGGGCCGCTGTGTACGGTTCAGCCAAGAGCTCAGAGCACAGCTGTCATGGAGAAGCAGTCAGCAGCTTTATGTTTTACATTAACGAATATTACCAGCGCACGTTTCTTCTCCTGAAACAAGAAAAAAATATCTCGTAAATAAAATTGAAAATGTCGTTTTCTTCCTTTATCTTTTCATGCTTTTGTTGCGACTAATGAAACAGTGACTTTTCGATCCAACTTGATTCTTCAACTATGTGTGGGAATTTGTTGTATTATCATTTTTTTGTGATAAACGTTTTGTCGTGATAAGAAGTTTGTCACAATGACATCCAGATGATGTCTAAACCTCCCCCAAAACTCTCTATATTGTCAAAATTGTTGTTTTTTGCTATTTTTCTTCTTTGCTTGTTCAATGAGAGCATCAACAAATATCAATACATTGGAAAATATTATTAAAAGCTGTTACTGTGTGCTGTTTAATGATATAAATCATGTAACTGGTGTCCTAAAGAAGCATGTTCAATCGCAGTATTTATGTTTGCTTGGTTATGATTGCTGTGTCATGCATACCGTTACCTAAAAGAATAAGTTATAAATGGTTCTTGTCATTCTCACAATAGTACCACAACATATCTGGATAAAGTTTTACACCCATATTGCCCACCACTACCTTCAACATATTTGTTTTTCCATGGAAGAACTTCAAAGTTAAATGCAGCTCTCAGAGAACAAACACCAGATTGTCCAGAAAGGAAAATCGACACCTCATCAGGTGTTTGTGGGTTTGACTGTGACCAAAGCTGCACCTGAGACGGCTTAACCTGAGGAACCACAGTAGATATCTGAGAGGGGAGAGCATGCAAGCTGGGGTTCATATTGAATTGTTTAGAAAAACTCGAATGTTTCCTTTTTTTAAACCTTCTTTTTTCCATTTCATCTTCTTATCTATCATCTGTTTTGTTTTACTGTTTGCAGGAGCAACAGGCACTCAGTGGGAGGTCCACAGGGCGATTCCCCTGGGGGCTCCAGAGAAAGGACTGTGCATAACGGGGAGCTGACCGAGGAGCAGAACCGTGACACATCTAACCACCGACAGCCCTCAAAGAGCAACGGCAGCCCGGGTCACAGTGCAGGTGAACCGTCTGCTCACATAGATCCAACAACAACGCATAAAATCCTGTTGGATTGGACAGTGTTTGATTCTTTCCACTTTAAGCAAATCTGCTACAATCTTCTTTCCTCTGTATCTTCTTGCAGACAAAGTTGAGCTGACGTCCAACGGTTTGGACAGCAGTCGTGGCGTCGTGGCCCGTCAGACTCCTCCCCCTCCGTCCTCTCCGTCTGGCCGATCTCCAGCGGCCAACAGCAGCGGCAGTAGCCCCTCTCCAGGACAGGATGCCGTGGGTCCGGCGGCTCCGGCAGAGCCCAGCCCCAACACCCCCTCCAGCGCAGAGCAGGCCAACAGCAACACTGAGTCGACCACAGATTCGCTTCCGGCAGGGTAAGAACCGGCACATCCTCGTCTCTCTCTTGGTGCAGCAACATAAACAAATATCACGGTAAAAAGAGGGTTCTGGAAGATTCCGGAATTTAAGTATTTTCCCAGTCTGGTCAAGAGGTGAAAAAGCAAATAAAACCATTTATGTTGTATTTCTCAACTCTGTTTCCCTCCTATCGACATCCTGTATCCATCTTTCTCTCTCTCCACCCATCCAACCATTCAGACTCCATCAGTCCGTCCAATCCTGGCCAGACTGAAATATTAAAAGTCCTTTACATTGCTTTTCAAAGTACAAAAACAGAAGGTTAAATTGTTTAAAGCTGAAATTTCTATAACCTACCATAAATTAAAATGTGATATTATTTAGACATTACACAAAAACATAGGACTTGAATCTGGAAAGTTCTGTCATTTTGAAATAAAAATATGTATTAAGGTGTGCAAATGTTGCAGGAGTTCATTTGGAAGATCAAAAACCTTTTTCAATAATTTTGACATGAAAAGAAAACCCCTAAAAATTCACTTTTTCAAATTAGCACAGATAAAGCCTTTCATAAGGTAGAAGATGTTTAAATATTTTACATAAATTGTAAATAAGGTGAAAATCCAACCACTATAACATGTTCAATTTCCTTTCCTGTGTTTATATTCTTTTTCCTTCTTTCTTGCTCAAAACAGTAAATTTCTCCAGGTTATCACTTCAGTTGATCATTATTCTGAGGTCTAATTTAACCTGTTAACAATTGAAAATTTCAAAGAGGTTTTCACCGTTTAAACCTCAAACATTTAGTTTGACTCTGACTCTTGAAGTATGAGCAGACACCACGATGAGATCAAAAGAGCTGTTTCAGGTCTTCAATAAGACGACTTTAGCAGCTCAACCGAATATCTGAAATCAGCCGCTCCGCTGGACAGAAAACCGTCTGCAGCTGGAAGAGATTTTGAACAAACTGCTAACATTTGTCCCGAGTGTCTTAGTGTGATGAACTGCCCCCCCGCCCGCACCTCTACAAGGATAAGCAGGGATGGATGAATGAACCAGATCCACACCCTGTGATATGACAGTAATCCAAAACATATCCACCAAGGACTGGCTCAGGCTTGAGAAAAGGAAAATCCTGGGCCTAGTCAAAGCCCAGATCCTAATGTCATATCTGTGGAGTGACTTGAACCTTGCTGTTCATCCAAGGAACTCCTCAAACATCGGAGGACCGGGTCAAAGGTCAAAGACGGATATAAGAATCACTGAAATTATTTAATCTAAACTTTAACTATAAGATGGAACGGTGTTCTTAATTTTTCTTCAACTAGGGAACATATTTTTGTTTATAAATCTTCTGTTTAATAAACCAAACTGTTTTTTTGTTTATTTGAGTGCAGTTAAATCACTTTATTTCTCAGACATGTGATAATTTCTTTTGAAAAGACAAAATACTTAAAAGGTGTGATCTTTTGTATACATAAACAAATCACAAAATAACCTTAAATATAATGCATCCTGTTTATTCCAAGTTGAAAAGCTGAAATTGACTTCTATATATTGAATTGTAGTTAATCAAATTGTCCATAGAAAAGCCCAGGAGAGGAGATGCAAAAGCAGGTGGGATGCATTTAGTAAACTCTGTGATTACAGATAATTTGGTCAGATTTAGATCCGTGGAGTTTTCCATGGATTTATTTAATCAATGCTGGTCTGTGTCAGCGTTAATGTCCCATCCTTACCCAATGAGGACGGACACTCCCTGTCCTCTCTAAATAACCTTCAGATGCATTCATTGTGAAATCCTACCAAATACCGTCTTTGTTTTCGTTTTCAGCGATGAAGTAAATGTGTGTTTGTGTGTGTGCCTGTCTCTCTGTGCAGCTGGGAGCAGCGAGTTTTACCTCATGGCAGAGTGTACTACGTTGACCACAACACCAAAACCACAACTTGGGAGAGACCACTGCCAGCAGGGTACGCCCATTACACTTTTTATATCTGTTTTTCCTGTTGATGCTCTGGGTGAGTCGGGCCAGGCCGCGTAGCACAGGTTCACGTCTTAAAAATGAAATGGACGTTTCTTTTCATATTCGTCCAGATACAGGAAGTTCTTTCCTCAACGGTGGTAAGAAAAACAGATGTGATTTCAAATAATATTTGCTCTATTTATAAAAATATATGTATATTACATTTGTTTTGGAAGGTACACACAACTTGCTTTAAAATACGTTTCTGGGTAAAAAGGAAGGTGGTTTGGTATTTAGTGGTTAATTTACTTTAGCAAATTGGAAAAGATTTATGTAAATGACACACACTGGAGACGTTTAAATGTCGTAGCTGTCAGCTGTTGTCACTGATGAGCAGCTGCTGATGGATTCGTGTTATCAAGTTTCTATTGCAGCAGGTAAATATGTTTAGATAAATCAGGGTTTCTACATTGTCTTGAAAAATGTTTTTAGGATTTTAAGATCCCTGATCTGTGCATCCCTGCAAAAAATAAACAAAATGAAATATTTCATTCTTGTCTTCTCAGCTACAGTTTAGTGAATAACACAGGGTGTCTGCACATCCTTCAAAAGTCATGTCTACAATTAAAGCCTTTTTAAGATCTTAAATGCGTTCAAAAGATGCCAATTTGTCACAAATACATTCATCGCGAGTCTTAAACTTTGTTGTGGAGGGAGTATTTAATCTTTATCCTTGTATTCAATTTTTTTCTCACAGGACTTTTCTGTTGGGTAAAAGTTTTTCCCGCTTGCAGAAATCTGCATTGCGATCTGTGACTCTAAATAGTTGAGGCTACTGCTAACTAGCTACTACTATACGCTTGCTAGCTCGCCAGCCAGCCAGCTAGCTTTTTTGTGTCCATCATGCATAAGTGCAAATTTATCACCAGTTGGCTGGATGAAGTATGTTTTCACCACTGGCTCACTTCTGATGCCAACCCATACAAGCCTTGGTACTAAAAAACCCAGGCTCGGCACTATGAGTGTGAAGCACAAAGCCGCTGCTAAGATCCACAAACAGACCCCAGAAATTTAAGTTTTTGCTGTGCTTGATTGTAATACAGCAAGATCCCCCAACTATCCTCTACATTTATAATTTGTTCGGCCTTAGATTTTATTCAAGTTGGCATTAAAAATGTGTTTGAAAGTGTTAAATTTGACTTTTAAAGAGATCATTCCCTTATCCTGCAGTCTAACTGTAGTATATGCGTACGATTGGAAGTGCACGCTCCGTGTTTAATCAGTTTTTCTTATCAGAGTTCAACTGTTTTCATGACATTTTTACTTTCCCCTTGTATTTATTGGTTTTCACAGCGTGTTTGACTGGGTGACAGAGAAAAAGAGTCTGTTTTAAGTAAAGGTCACCCCCCTTTCCTCCTCCTCCTTTCCAAACTCCTGCCCCCCATGTCAGTTTTTCCATGCAAGGAACAAGACTGCTGGGGCCCTGAGAACAAAAGTCCTTTCTTAGCGCCACATGAACCTCCATGCTCCACTGTGCTGGCTGCCGTGGCCTGTCAGAGGATCAATTAGCAGGCTAATAGTGGGCCAGCGCTCCAGATGTACGCACCAGGAACTGTTTAGGAGGTTGAGTGGGGGTAGCTGAGCAGAGCTTGGAAGCTGGAGTAATGAAAGCCATCCGAGGCTTGGCTGGGGAGAGCTTATGAGTCACACTGTTTTTATCAAATATTCTGTCGTGTTTTGAGTCCAGCCTTGCATCACAAACATAGTGACTCTTGTTTTTGTGCCTCTCACTGTTAGGGACTTCATAAACAAAGCAAAAGGCATGTTTACACGAAGCTATACTTTGCATGGTGCCAGTTTTATCATGTGGTGTTATGTAGACACAGATAAACTGTAGAAAGCAGACTGTAAAGCTGCATTTTGTGGTTTCAGCAAGCATATTTCAAAATTTAGTAGTTACATTTGAACAAACCTATTTTTTTTTTCCATCTTTTGTGTTAAATAAATATCAGCCTCGAGATTGAGCACCTCTGCCAAACCAAAGTGGAGCACTTACTTCTACTTCCAGGGATAAACGACCACACTAAAGCACACGGCTGTCGCATGTGTACAATGCAATCAAAGCTCCGATCAGTAATCAAGGCTAACATTGTTAATGCGGCTGCATTTTTGTGCAGCAGTCACTCTCTTTAAAAATGTGTCTGGTGCACACTGAACACCAGACACATCAGAGCTGTCATGTTGCAACTCATTCTCAAATGATCTAATATGTGTCTGATTTCAGTCTGTCCCATGTTGATTATTAAACAGACAGTAAACTGAACCAATTGTGCCTCATTTTGCATTTTAGTGAGATTTTTTTTTTGTCTTCTTAAAAACTGGAAACTACCATTCTAGTCGTTTGTACCTGCCAAACAGATGCTAATTTCCACAAGTTTCCAGTGTTTTTAATACCCATAGTTGGTGTTAATGTTCACCTTAGATATTTTAATGGGACTGTGTAAAATGACTAATGAAAAGTCAATTTCCACCAGGTTTGTGGTGTGTTAACTCAACACAGCACTTGAGAAATTACAGATATTCTCTTGGCGCTGGCGAATAACGGTTGCTGCAAGCAATGACGTGTGTATAATTGTTGATTAGACTACGTGAGTCAATGATACGCAGCAGGACTTTTCTCTTAAGTCATTGCATCTATGTATGTGAGTTTTGCAGCTCCGTTCCCTTTTAGATCCTTAACCGTTTCAGTAAACACCTATTAGTAAGACCAAAGAATAAGCTGTACCCTTTCCTGTTTGAGTAAAGTATCATCAGAGAAAATTAGGGAGTGTTATTTTTACATCACAGGCAATCAGATCTGGAGCCGCAAGTGCTGCAGTCATTTAATATAGGACTGAACCCAGAGAATATCCACTTGAGACAAAAGTCTGACATTATCCAGGGTGTTTGTGGGTTTTTGGTTTAGTTTAAAAGGGGTCACTGCTGCGTCAGGAAGAAAAAGTTTTCAGAACCATGTTTTTCTTAGACTTTTCTCACATACTGTGTTTTAACTAATTGTATTGAAATTGCAATCACTTATTGATCTTTTTGCTCTTTTCTTTGGTTATTGGAACAAAACTTTAATTTTAAACCTCAAACACAGAGAAGATCTTACCCTGAAACGAAACGGAGATGAGTAACGAATGGCCCGTCCAAAAGAGGAACACAGATGTACTCCGAGCCTTAACTGGCAGTTCTTGGAGACATAATCAGATAAATAACTATGTAGAGGCTCAACGGACCACTTTGGGTTCTACGGATTTCCCCTGTCTCCAGTAAATGAGTAGCTACTGTTAATAACACCAGAGAGTGAAGAGTCCTGCTGTTTATATGATGCACAGAAACATAGAGGTCAGCCGAAAAACTCTCGTTTGTAATCAACTCCACTGGTGAAGAGTCCTTCAGCAGCATGCACCCAGGAGTGCGCTGCTGATTAACGGGTTGTTATGGCGACAACCACTGTTCATTCATATCTTATACTTTGGAGTAACATTTTCTCTGAATTGCTGAGCAACCAGTGAATGGACCTTACAGGTGTACAACTGTAATACAGTCACTTGAGACACAATGACTGCGCGGCACTATTAGCTTAGCCAGTCGCAGTAAGCAAATAATCATTTAATCATGTAATCATTTTAAATGAGCTTCTTGATTTCTATTTTGATGATTAGTATTTTTTGAAGGGCAATTTTGTTTAGACTTTGTAATACATTTTATTTATGTGTGTGGTTTTTGTTTTCGTTGTATTTTTTTATGTTATGGGTCTTTTCCAAATTAAAGTTTATTGGTCTTTGTGAGAGCGAACTCGCATTATTATGACATTATCAATCGACTGCTTGAAAATGGTCTCGAAACAACAGTATTATTGTTTATCGCCAAATTTTGTTGATCATGATTAATTTGTAAGAGCGATGAAAAGTTTAACGCATCCAATGGTAAATACTTTTTATAACTACAGTAAATATTGTTGTTTTTTGGGGGGGGGGTTATAATGTCCCAGCCTGTTTCTTACATACTGAAGTATGTATGCAGTTCCTCTGCCCACTGAGCTGACTGGATGTGTTTGTCTTTGTGTGAGTTTGCATTAATAACTTTGGAGGAACCAAAGTGCATCTATTCAGAGCTTTGGGAGGCTATGCAAACTAAAAGTTGGAGGATTAAAGCTCAAGTAGAGGAGAGACCTGTGCCCTGACATATATTGACTTACAGCTTTACATGGCTTGTCTTTAACCTTTTCTGGTTATAAGGAGAAACTCCCATCTTGCACCAGAAGGGGACTTTATTTATTTTTGCACTTGTGCAGATTTTAAAAGTTTTCTAAGAAATCAAGTCCGTGTTTTTCCAAGCACATGGAAGTTGATGCTGATTTCTCTTCCAAATTCTGCAACGCTTAAGTCAGATATGAGAATAGCAGCAGTCAGCCTGTGTGTGTGGTGTCCTTCATAACACTGTCCTTTGTGTGTGTTTGTGTTTCTGTGGGTTGCTACTATCTCAGCCTCCGTCCAGACCTCCTACCTCTGGGGAAAACTGGGATACACATTCACCTCTGAGTAATACCACTGGCAAGCAGCGGCGGACAAAAAGCATGCTGTGGTGCAAGCATGGCTATCGGCAGTCAGAAATGCTTCTCAGTCCCGTTGTTCTCTCTCATTTACATAATTGAAAACGGGCTTTGGCTTGAAGTGTTTTGCATTAGCTAGAGCAATTTCATACTAACTTTATGTGCTTCTCATTGAAAGATGAAACCTCAAGAAATGGCGCAATCGAGAATAAATGCAATAAAGCGCTCCCCAAAGCATAAAAGGGGGAATAGAAATGAGTCAAGCAGAATAAGAAGCTACAGTCAACATGCTGTAATCTTTAAGGAAATCTTAATAGAGTTCAATACTATTGAAACGTTTTCAAAAATGTAGAAGTGGTTAGATACAAAGAAAGCTTTGTTAGGTGTTTATTTGATGGGTATTGCTTACAGTTTAGAACAGCCCAAAACGTAGTTACTCAGAAAATCAGAATATGATACGACATCAATTAAGAAAAAAAAAAGACTTTTAGGATCGACTGGGTCTATGGGGTGTGGCATGGAGGCAGTCGGCCTGTGGCTCCGCTGAGGTGTAATCGAAGTCCAGAATGCCTTCAGGTCATCTGCAGTGTTGGGTTTGGTGTCTTTCGTTTTCTTCCTGGAAATATCTGACAATTTCTCTTTGTGGCCAGTTTGCTGAGAGATTAAACATAAGGAACAAGACGCGTTCAGGTCCTGAATACTTCTGTCTGGGCCTAACTCCAGCTGCAGTCCACAATACTCAAATAGTATTTTCATATGAAGTCACTCTCAAGGCAGTGGTTATCTCAGTTTCTTGTGCACCTACATTTTTATTGCAGTTTTACCTTCTACTCAATTTTCTATGCAGCACCCTATGAGTAGCCAGCGTCTTTAACAGCAGTCTTTTATGATTTAGCCTCTTTATGTAGCAGATCAAACATCATCCCACAATTTTATCAGCCACACCGCAGTAATTTTGTATTTAAATAGTGTTTTATGTCAAAGAATTTGACAGAAATAATCACTTGAAACTAATCACTCAGTGTGTAATGGATACATATAATTTACTATTTGAATGGAATTACTAAAAAAATGACGAGCAGCACAAAAACTGAGTTCAACACAAGGAAAAATGACATCCATCTCCTGTTTGGCTGTTGTAATCCATTTTGGGTTTTGCGGAATAAGCTTTCACCGCATCATGATTAATTTCTAGGAAGGTTTATATTTTAGGTGTGGAACATAAAAATAACATTTTAAATATTTCTATAGGAATTTCTAAAATTCTCTTCGTTTCTTTTTTTAGCAGCATTTTCCTTTGTTTTCCTCGTCCCTGTAAAATGGTATCTTTAAATTATTGCTTTATTCCCCCGTTTCTCTCTTGCTTTCTCAGCTACCACTCGCTCATCGCCTCCTCTCTGTTTTCCTTCCTTTTCTTGTCTTTGTTTCTTTTTCCTCGACTTTAGAAACAGGGAGCAGCTTTTTGATGCAGCCACCCACTCTTGACTTGTCAAATAAAAAAAGAAAATGTTGCTGAAAGCTAAGCCCCGTCTCACCCCAACTTGTGTTTTCCAACCAATTCCCCCTTTCAGCTGGGAGAAACGAGTGGACCAGGGAGGCCGGTTCTACTATGTGGACCACAACACCAGGACCACCACGTGGCAGAGGCCCACGGCCGAGTCTGTGCGCAACTATCAGCAGTGGCAGAGCCAGCGCAGCCAGCTGCAGGGCGCCATGCACCAGTTCAGCCAGCGCTTCCTTTACCAGGTACCCACAGCCCTCACTGGTTCATAAGACTGCAAATGGTTTTAGCTAAAGGTAGCTACTGCTGGGAAGTCAATTCAGCTTGTTTTGGCCGCGTGCCTTTGCTTACAATCAAATCAATCAAATTTTATTTGTATTGCACCTTTTAGCAACAAGGCGTTCCAAAGTGCTTTGGATCATCAAAACACAAAAATACAAAGTCATAGATGACACATTCAACGTTACATTTCTCATGATTAGGTTTCAAAAGCAACTCTAAACAGCTGAGATTTAAAGGAAGTAAGTGTTTCAGCTGTTTTGCAGATTTCTGGAAGTTTGTTCCAGATTTGTGGTGCATAGAAGCTGAAAGCTGCTTCTCCATGTTTGGTTCTGGTTCTGGGAATGCAGAGCAGAACCAGAACCAGAAGACTTGACAGCAGATCTTTAATGTATTGTGGTGCTGAGCCGTTCAGTGATTTATAAACTAACAGTATTTTAAAGTCTATTCTCTGAGCTCATGGGAGCCAGTGTAGGGACTTTAAAACTGTTGTGATTAACTAATATTCTGTTAGTTATTGCTATCATTTAAATCAGGTTTGCTGCAGCAGAGACATCTAAAACCTTCAGCTTAGTGGGCCAAGAAAACTGAGGCTGGAGACTGCTGCTGTCGTGTAGCGAACTCCTGAGTCATCCCACATTTCCTCATTCCTTCCTAAGAGCATTTTTGTAATATTTAAAATGCTCTAAAGAAGTGATCCAAAGAGCCTTTTGCTCTCCCTCCAGCTTAATAAATGTAATTTTGAGCTACAAAAGTTGCACAATCTTCCTTTGAAAAAGGACAAAAGTCTAACTTGTGATAAACACATTCTTTGGAACATTTGTCATTTTATTTTTGAGTTTAAATAAAAAAAAACACTGACGGTCACCCTAAAAACACAGACATGTTGTCTTGTTAGTTAAGGGTTTTAATAAATCAGAATATTATTGAGAGGTCCATTTATCTCAGGAACTTTATCTCTAATTGAAACACATTATATAGATTAATTACTCACAGACGTGTGTTTATTCCAGTGGGTCTGAATGGAGCAGCCATGGTCAGACAGTTGCCAGACATTGTTATACTGGATTAAAACAACAAAGATTCTTCAATGGGTCATCAGTTAAACCAGCATTAAAACTTATACAAGCTCCAATAAAGTCTCCCCACCCTGTGTGTTTTACTTTTATGCAACTTTGGTGTTTTTTGTGCACTTCGTTTTGTTGTCCTGCGTCTGTTTGGGTTTATGGTCTTCCGGGTGTTGGCTTTATTTGTCTTTGGTCCAATCTTTACAGTTAAGCCCTAAACATCCCTTAAATATTTCTTTTATCCACATGCTCTGTTTTTCTGAAAGAAAACTGTGTTGTATCCCACTAATTGCTCATTTCACACCCAGATACTAAGTTAGTCAGTAAAATGATTCCAAGTCTGGATCTGACATTTCCATTTTTTTACAGCTCAGATTAGCTGTGAAAATCAGGTGTAGATTGACATTATTGAAACAAGTAAAATGCCCTCCAGAGGAATTCACACTGCTTGACCTTTTCACAAGTCACAACTTGACAACCAGAACTTTCAGTGATTTTAGTGGTAGTTTATGCTGCAGACAAACACAAAGGAAGCTCAACAAGCCTGAGAAGTTGCATGTTTGGTAAACAGAGTTCAGTAGAGTCAGGTTTTCATTCTTCTGCATGATATAACAAGTAATTATTGAATTGCTTTGATGTGAAATTGTGTCTTCTTTTTCTCCTGGTTTGCTACTTAGCAGAAAGCAAAAGAAACGTGTTTATTTCCCAAATGAGAGTGACAATTGCTTACAACCGATATGCACTATTATTCATCTGGAGATGATGTCTGGACTGTGAGCATTCACTAAAGGTACGAGTACCTTTACGCATCAGGAATATCAGGTTTAAAATGTTACTTTTAACAGTGAAAAAAGAATCCAGCACAGATTTTCAGATTTTCTCTCGCATCTGGTGAAATAAATGTTTTGAAGCATCACGATCCATTCCTTAATGGTTCTGTGGGAAATTAATATCCAGACTTTCAGAGTTAACAACATTCAGAACCTGCCAGAACCACCTGCCAGCTGTTTGAGTAGGATTGGATTTATCGGTAACTAAGCATCCTCCTTTTTGCCACTTTCTCTGCAGGTAAAAACTGCAGAGAAAACTGATCAGATACAAGCATTCAATGCTGTTGTTTTTTTTTTTGTGGACAGAATCAACAACTCCACCGTCGTCCTTTCCTTCTCTGCTTCCCTTCTCTTCCCCCCTTCACCCAGTGTGTGAGAACAGCCAAGAGGGCAGGTTGTTGTTAGTACGCTGCTCTGTCTTGGAATGCCCAAACTGCTGATAGCGCCGACTATTTATGGCCCCAGTGTGTGTGAACAAGGAAACAGGCTCACAAAAGGACTCATAGCTTCACTGTGAACACAGCCACATGATCCGCTGCCTGGCTGGCGCGCTCGCCACCACCCCCGCTCAGCTTGCACTGTTGTTTTTCCAACCAGCTGAAAGGTTCTGCAAGCATTGTAAAGTTTTTCATTTTTGGTTGAATGAAAATGAACTGGATTGCAGACTTTATGCACTAGAGGATACATAGACTCCACTGTGCATCTTGAGGGGCAGCATCATGTGCTCCTTCTGCCTCGGTGTGAGTCAGAGCTGCTAATGTTGAGCTTCGGGTGCAACATTTTTCTGCTCTGCACATGACAACTGAAGAGGGTCAAATGGCCGGTCTTCTTAAATCCACGGAGCTGCTCTAAGGGGCATGCACATTTTTCACACGGCTGTATGGAAGCATTGTGCAAAGGCTCATCTGCACAAACCAATATAGACACACACCAAAGCAGCTCTTCATTTACACTGCTGTGCAAAAAAGCTCCCTCCTGTTTTTCTGTTTGCTTCCAAGAAGCCAGACTTTGACATTTAAACTGATCCCAGTCAATATATTTGAACAACTCTTAAAACGTTTTTTGTTATACTTCTTTACTATGACTCCTCATTCGAGGATAAATGAGGAGTCATAATCGCATTGTAATCGCATCACAAAATCACTATTTGATCTTATTTTTAATTTAATCTATGAAAAATATCCAAAATAACACTTCTACATAAAGTAACTGTTCAGCACATGCAAATTTCACAGAGCTTTTCTGATTGAAACATGGGAGACAGTGTTCAGTATCAAGCCGATCTTGCTTTGTTCTCCATTTCTTCATATTTTAACACCAAACACAATCAGGTCTGTTCTGTTTTTAATCTGTATTAACAGCAGAATGAAGGAGGTGAAGGTGACACCTGTATAAGTGTTAATTGAGTTCCACATAGAAATAAGTTTTAGACCTTCAACAACTTTGTCAGATGTCAACAAATAAAACTCACCACAAATCATTTTTTAAAAACTTGATATTCAGATGTTTCTTTTTCAAATTACAGATTAAGAAAATATTTTTGATTAGTCATTTATTAAGTAAAACTTGAGACTTTCCCTTGTTTTGCTTTTTTTTTTTTCTTTGAGCTCGCAAAGAACGTAGTTGAGAAAGTAAACTTAACGTGAATCAACAGTGAAAACATTGACCACTGCTGCCTCAGTCCATGCACAGATAGAAGCACAAATGTGTGTTTGCAGAGTAATTTCAGCTCGTTAGAAGGGCGGCCTCGTGGCCATTAGCTGCCGTTTCCAGCTCTCCCCCGTTCCCTCCTTCTCTGCCTGTCGTCCCTTCCGTGTTACTCACTCTTGCTCCTTCCTGTAACCCCTCCTCATCATTCCATCGCCCTTGTTAAAAAAAAATGTTGTTTCGGTTTCCACAACTCTCCCTTTCTGCATCAGAACGTCTTCATTTTCATCTGGCTTTATTTCAGACATAATTTTTCCATCCTTGATTTTCTGCTGTCAGGTCGGTTTCCTTCCCAGCAGTATCTCCTCATCCCTCCTCCACCGCTCCAATTATGAGTTCAGCCCATTTTTGCCTGAACAAGGGCTCCTTAACAGCAGCACCTGAATCAACCTTGTGTTTTATCACCCACAGCACAGAACAGAAAACTCACACACGTCCACGCTGCTCCTGCTACCACCTTAGCTTGTGTTTACACACAACCCGTCAGCACTCATATTTCAATATACAACATTTTTGCCATGAAAGGACAATGAACAGAAAATGTTTAAGCTGCACCAATCTTGCAGACCCTGCAATCTACATTAGACCCTGGTGGGCTTATACTTTGGACTAAATATGACAAATTGGTTCTTTAAAAAAAAAATAAAGCTGTAAAGATCCTGCAGGCAAAAACACTAAACATGCTGCTTTTCTGAAATTAAGAAAGAAAATCTAGGCATTTGTTTTTTATCTTAATTGGGGAAAAGAAAGTCTTTGAACTGGACTTGTTTTTTTTTCTGTAAAACATTAATAAAACAAATTTCTCCTCCCCAGTTTAACATAAAACTTACAATTGGGTGAACTTCTGGTATGTTTGTCACTGCCCGCTTTAACTAATGCACAAAAACACTGAGAAGAAAAAAATTTAATTAACTGATATGGTACTTTATTCCTGTTCAGTTTGGCTCTTCTTATTACACTAATGTAAATTTGTCTTGCAATATAAAATTTAATCCAATTAAGTTTATTTATGTAACTCAAATTCACAAAAAATGTTGTCTCGAGGCATTTAGAAAAAAAATAATTTCATTTCAATCACACAAACACTCCAATTAATCCCAGATATCAATCGGATTTAAATGTTCAATTAATTATTCAAAGTAGGTTAAAAAGTTTTCTGCCTAACCCCAACAGATTGCATTCAGTCACTGACTTGCAGCAGAAAATTGCTTGCGTTGTCATTGTCTTTACAGCAATGCTTCATATTTCACGTGGCGACAGTGGAGAGGAAAACCTCCCCTTTAAAAGGAAGAAACTCCAGCAGCACCAGAACCAGGCTCGGTACAAGCGGCCGTCTGCCACGACCCACTGGGTGTTTGAGAAGAGACGGTTAGCTTCTGTGGAGAGAAAGACAACTGTGAGAAAACAAAAAGTTAGCAGTTGAAATCACAGCAAATAATACAAATTGGATAGTAGTAGAAGAAGAAAGTGGGGAAATATTGATGAGTTTGACATCCGGCTGCCTGAGCGTATGGCAGCATAACTAAAGACAAAGGAAAATCTAACCCCATCTGACCTCTTGTTACGGATTCAAATGTAAAAACTAGAGAATCTAGTTTAAACATTTTGTTCTTTATTTCTAACTAATTCTTGTTCAGTGAAGCCCTGGATTATCTTAAAATGTTTCAGTGTCTAATGGATAAATGTCTAATTTCTAAAAGTACATCCGTCCGTCCGTCCGTCAGTTCATCCATTCATCATCCAGTCAGTCATGGAAGTCAGTCCAGTTGTCTTTTTGTCCATCTTACACTCTGTGGGTTTTTTTTTTCCATTTTCCACACTTAAAGTTTCACTACTGTTGAGATTTCCACCATAAACTTTATTGGCATTTTAAAAACAGGCCAAAAGCTGAAATCCTCTTGAAATGTGAGTTGACTGTACTCCCCGTTTTCTGCTACATTAGCATGAAGCACTAAGATGACTTGGTATTTTCTCAGGCAAACTCCATGACCTTGTGATTAAGACACTCCCAACTTATTTTTCCCCTATCGTACATGATTTTTACCCCCTGCTGTATGTTGACATTAACATCTAGATTTAGTTTTATCCTTAGTATTTTTTTCTCACAAGTCCAAGGCACCAAAGCTACATTTTCACCTGTAGTCCTCCCATAGTCCACAGCACACTATCCTTATTTCACGTTTGTGCCAAATGGCCGCTTTTCCTCACTTCCTCTCCCTCCCTTGTTTTCCCAGTCTCCTTTTCTTTTCCTCCCTCCAGCTTCGCTCTGTCTGGAAGCCACGGAGGAGCTGAATGGTCAGAGCCAGGATGAAGTCATCATGTCTTTATATCATTATATTCTCCTTTTACCTTTTTTAGTCACAGAAAACCCATACGGGCGGGGCTCGGGGCATAGATTGGCTGTCGATGGGAGCGACACACACTCACACACATAATCGCACACACCCTTTAACCCTGTTCTGTGCCCAGTCTCACTCCTTACGCATTCCCAGTCCTTTCCATCCCGACTCCCTCAGAGTTTCCATGACAGAGCTGCTTTAAAAGACACTCAAAGTGACGCTGGCATTAGGTGGATAATGCTCCACTCGTGCCCGCCGAGGAAAGCATCAATATTTTAAGCCCAGCATGAGGGAAAGACCTTTTGAAGAAGCAGCAGATTTCATTTGGAGAAATTAAATGAGTTTTTGTTTGCTTGCATTCAGCCTCCAAAGGCTTTTTACTGCAAAAACCACAAATCTTGCCAAATATTTTTGGTCTAGCTTCTCGTGCAAATGTCTTAGTACACATGAAAGAAGATAACACTAAAATACAAGTATTTTATTTCAAAAAAATACATGTAGAAAACAGCTTGTTTGAAGTCATCTATTACTTAACATTGATGCCAGATTATTGCACTTGTAACAAGATGTTAACAAGGTGTTATAGGTGAAATAATGTCCCAGTGGAACTAGTACTTTTTCATCAATATTAAGGAAATATTGACTTAAAACTCATATTTAATTTTTAGTATTGCTGAAAAGTTACTTTTGAGCGAGTTTTGTCTTATTTCAAGTGTACTCAGCGATCTGCACCAGAAACTAGACCAAAAATGCTTAGTAAGATTTGTGTTTTTTGCAGCGTACAGGGATTTCAGTTAATGTAATCTTGCCAAAAATGATCATTTATTTTAGGTTTTCTGCATAAATGGATGGATTAAGCTGTAATAGCGTGCATCCTGATTTCTGGTAAACTCTCCAGTGATGCTGGAGCTTCTTGTAACGTCCCCAACAAGCAAACGTTTGAGCCGATTTCCCAGTCTAGTTAATATATTCTTGCGTGCTGGTGTGTGTGTTTATCCTCATATTAAAGCGTACACACTGACCGACTGTTTGCCACGGACAGATTTTCCACACTTTACTACACACACACACACATCTTTTTTTTTTTTTCCTTTTAGGTGTGTGTGTGCAGCCTGACCACAGTGGTTTCCAAGCCCACTGTGAATAAAGGTGCCTTTTGTGAGACTTTGGGTGGGTGGGGCTGGAGAGAGGAGGTGGGGTGTCCAGTCTGGAACAGGCATGAATGTTCCCTCAGTTTGCTCAGACATCACACTTCCCTGCCTGGTTTCACAGCAGCGCTAGAAAGGAGGAGGAGGACCTGAGGGCTGGGTCGGTGGATGAGGAGGTGGTGATGGTGGGGGCGGGAGGGTGTGTGTTTGAGGAGTCGAGCGGGAAGCTGAGTGGGCGGGGCTTGCATCCAGCCAGTGAGCTCATTGGAACAGCGTTGTTGTTTTATCCTCCTACTGAGCGTGTCGCTTTTGGAAACCACTGGAGCCGCCGGCCGGCCAGCTCCCTCAGTTGCCCCTCGCTGCTGGAGCAGAGAGGAGCCCCCCGCCCCCACTCGCCCCACCATGCTGCCCCGCCAGTCCCTCTCTATCTTAAATATTTCACACACACACTCACACACTGGGCTTCAGGAGGTAGCAAGGTGAAAAGATCTGCTGCTCTTGGAAGAGCAGAACTAAGTAAGTTTTTTTTTTTTTTTTTTTTTTTTTTTTTTTTTTTTCTCAACATTTCCCTTCCTTGCTTGACTTTTTTTTTTTTTTTTTTTTTTGATGTTTTACACAAACAGCGTCAGGAAAGCAGAATACCGACACAGAGTGACACAAGGCTGAGAAGAAACATGCAGCATGTGGAAGACGAAAGACAGAAAGATGTCCTAACTGGATTTGCTTTGTGTCTCCTCAGCCGTCCGGCGCGCCGGTGGAAAATGACCCTCTGGGCCCGCTGCCTCCTGGATGGGGTAAGTTCGCCTGACTCGCTCATATGCACACAGATTATTATTCTCCAGCTGCCTTTATGTCGTCATCTGCTTAGGGCTGCACTATATCTTCAGGCTTCCTTTGAAGTCTTGGAATTGGATTTAAACAGTTTCAGAGTCTGGAACTGGATTGAGGAAGAAAGATGTTTATTTCTGAATCCCTCATCTAATTGATGAGTATTGACTTTAAACATTGATTAAATATCAAACTAATTTGATTCAACAAATCGTTTTTCTAATTTACAGGGAATAATATATAAGTCATACAGAAATTAAACAGAGGGTCAATTTTTCTTCTTCTTTGGCCACTTTGCGCTGTGATTCTTAAAGTCGAGCTGATTTAGAAACCAAATAAAGCATTCACGTTTCCATTGTTTTGCAGTTTTCAAAATAAAAGCATAACATATCACTACCTGTCATTTAACGGATCTGTAGTTAATGTTCACACTTTATACGTCTCAGCTTTATATAGTTTTCAATCCGAGTTTGTCCATTTGCCAGGAAAGCGGTGAAATAGTCGCTTACCCTAACGATGTAAACGATTTCTACTCTAACATTCACAATATTGCTTGAAAAATCTAGAAAATGGAGTCTGGTGGAGGTATGGATGTTTTTGTGTTTTTTAAATGAATGTCAAATCAAGAGAAGGTCAATGCAACTTCAATCTGTGCAATGATGAAAACCCAAAATATTTCTTCAAGGCAAAATGTGATTGGCTGTTACCTTCCAGGTAGTTCATTAAAACTCTGCTTCCCAATGTTTTATGCCACTTGTTAGTTGGACTTTTGCTGACATGGGATCGAGATCTGAGCGAATGAGTCAAGAGTGGTAGGGACCAGATGATGAAGAAGAAGAGTTGTTCCAAAGTTTGACATCAGTTATCTTACCTCAACGAGAAATACATTTTTCTTAAAGCACTGCCAGCTTTAAATTGAAAGCTGGCAGTGCTGTCCTGGCTCGTCAACGGTGAATCGTCTTTCATTTTGCGTCAATATAAATGTTTTTTTTCATCAAGTAGGAGATTTCTAATGTAGCTTAAGTGCCTGCTTTCAGCTGCGGAGAAGAGGTTTGGTAAAGAGTCTGCGGAGGATTAGACAACAGTAGAAAAACCTGAGCGACGTTACTGGTGAACTCTGCAGCGACGATATCGATTGGGATTTTCCTCAGTCTTCTTTTTCATCGTTGTGATGTCCCCTCCACTATTCCTGAGCTTTTAGGATCAATCATTGACGGCCATAAGGGAAACGTACAAGCACATCCGAACACATTATTGGTCAGCAGAGTTTTAAATCTTGCTACTAAATATCCCGTCAAAGCGGTGTTGTTTGATGCAGCATTGCACTGATATTTCCAGGATGGTTTTAATGGGATACGTTGTGCAGGGGAGAATTATTTTTGTCTGCGCAAACACTTTTTATTTGGGTTTTCTGAATAATTTGAAAGAATGGTTTTGTTTTTCACAAGGTCGACTTGTCATTAATCCACATTTTTCGTCCTGTCTTTGCTGTCATCACAGTGTGGCAAGCAATTTCCCTGAACTCCGGAGTCACTTAGATCAGCTGTGACAGTAAAAGTGCATCCATGAGGCCATATCTTTGACCAGCAGAGTTTTAGCGCTTGGCTCTTGAGACGTAGTAGCCTGGCAAATATTGCATCCTGCCAGTGTTTTACAATTATGATTTGATATATCGTGCAGCTCTACAACACATTAAGTGTATTTTGCTTTTGCCAACCTCAGAGCAGTTTTTAGTGGTATTAGGCCTTCATGAAACAACAGAAGGAATGTTCTCCCTTTGGTTTTGTCCGGGGGGACGCTGGTCCCGCTAGCGAACCGGTCGTTAATTGGCAGATTTACGTCTCCACTCGAGTGATTCTGATTTCTGCTCTGTTGAAGAAATTCTCTCCTGGTTTCTATTTGTTGCTCCGCTCGTTTATCACTGTAAGGACTCCCTTTGCTCTAAAGGTCTACAAATTACAGGGGCCATGTTATTGATGGGACCCTTCATCATCCAACATTTTCCCAACAGAGTAATGTAATGGGATCCACGCAGACTCCCCTCGTCACACACATTCATTCATAAACGAACGCCGCTGGCAGCTTCGCGTCCGCCAGCATTTTCTCAGCCGCGTCCTCTTCAGAAACGCTCCCTCTCCTCTGCTCATGATGCCTTTTCAACATGTTGTGGTACCTCAAGACGAAAACCTCAATCATATCATTGGCTCAGCTTCGCCTCTCTGGCGCGTTTTCTTTCTTTCTTGCTCTCTTTTTTTTTTTTTTTCTGTCAACTGCGGTCTCTTCCCTCTAGTTCTTTTTTCTTTTTTTTCCTCTTTTGTTTGAGGCTCAGATTCGGAAAGAGAAAGATGGGAGAAAAGATGATGAAGGAGAAAAAGTGAAGGGAGCTCTGACTGGATGATGAAGGGGGTGGAGAGAAGAAAGGAGAATGCTAGCAGGAGCTGCAATGTGAGCACTACTGTTTCTGGGCCCTCCACTTACTGCTGGTAATGAGAAAAAGATGTCAGAGCAGCGGAGGGAGGAGGAGGATGGGGCACTGGCTTAACTTTCATGGCACAGACACACTTTTGCATGAAAGAAGAAAACTTTTACTGAAGTTTGCTTTTGTAAAGCTTTATTAACCACCAGAAACGAACCTCCATGTATTCACATCGAGTCATGGTGAAATACCACACAGACCTGCCAGTTTTAACTCAGAGTGCTGATAGTTTTCCTCTCCTCTTCATCCCAAAGGGCTCTGATTTAGGGGTGAGCGATAGGAACAGTACTTTATGGTGCTACGGTTATAACAATAAAAGTAACAATGAAAGCTTTTTATTTCTTTTTTATAAGGTAACTGAGGGGCTGTGCACAGCAGTCAAAGCCCCACAATTTGTAATAAGCTTCTTTAGGACATAAATCACATTAAGAAGTGTGGTTTGTATCACTAAAACGCTCACAGTAACGGCACTTAATGATATTTTCAAATGTATTGATATTTATTGACACACCTTTGTTGAACAAACTGGATAAATAAATAATAAATAACAATCCTAACAGTGCAGGAATCATTTGTCATTTTTAAACATTATTAATTGGAGCGATAAATCAAATGTTATCGCGATGCAAAGTTTACCACAATAAACGATATACGATTCGATAAATGCCTACTCTGATTTCATCACAATATTCATGCTCCTTCTGTCCCGCTTGTGTTCGCAGAGAAACGTCAGGACAATGGCCGGGTGTACTTCGTCAACCACAACACCAGGACAACTCAGTGGGACGATCCTCGGACCCAAGGGTGAGACCGCCAAGCTCCAGATTCAACACGAGTGTGTGTGAGCATGTGTGTCGGCCTGCTTGTAAGGTGGCGCCTTGCTTTGAGTGTTTGCTCAGACAGAGAGAGACGTGAACATGACACTGCTGTGAGACAGCTTTCCGAATTATGACAGAAACAGACGCTGGAGTGTTTCCCAGGAACGGAACAGCATCGGCTCTTTACAAAAGCTTTATTCAAAACTACAAAGGGACAAAAGTGCTTATGAAGCCATTTTCAGAGTTTATCACAACACAACCGATCATGTTGCCGATGTCATTTTATCTTCCTTTAGCCGGAGTTTTTAAATTATTTTTGTTTCATGTCACTCATAATTAAACTCTCATGATATTTTCACTCATTTACGATTCTGCTAAGTTCAGACAATTTGCTTCTTCATATGGAAAACACCTTTTACTCGGCTTCCATGCCAAGTCAGTCTGCGTTCTTTAGATATAAATTAACATTTTTTTAATTTACAACAATTTGTATTTTTTTTTCTGAAAGCACATAAGCATCCTTCATATTTATTGGTTGCATGAAAGCCTTACAGTTAAACCTTTCACTGTGCACCCACACCCAGAAATTATTTATATTAACACATAGCTTACTCGAGGATCAAGTTCTCTTGTCTTTCCTATTTTGATGAATTGCTAATAAAAACGGGCCTGCTGTGGTGCCAGAATTTCCCCAAACTTTATATTTCACGGACAGTTGTGTGTGTTTCCACTGTGGGGTCCACTGCCGGGCTGTTTGATTAAATTGCTTCCTCCCACTGCTCCTGAGTCGGCTGCCTCCGCAGTCTGGACATATATCTTCTTCTCTCTGTGATCAAAACCTGGAGGAATCAGTCTAATATGGTATTTAGAACAGATTTTAACCAGACAGAAATATTTACCATACTTTCACCTCAAAACTTCATTTATATTTTGGCATCTCTGCAGAGACTCCTTGTCAGGAGAAAACCTTTTCCCTGAGGAGAAAGAAAAGAAAAACAAAGGATGCCCCAGGCAGCTAGCATGGTTCTTGTAAAAAGCTCCTGCAGTGGAAATGCATCTTTTCTTACCTCTGCGTAATCAATGACTTCCTGTTTCCTTGGAGCGTGAATATTGCTTGGATCAACTTGTAAAACATGAATGACAAAAAAAAAAAGAAGCCTCATTTTATGGGGATTATTCAGGGAGCCAATAAATGTGGCCTCTGTGACTTAGAAGATATTTTTGAATAATTGTGCGTAGAAATGATTAAAAACTTCTTAATTTTTCAGTGAGATTTTGCTATTGGCTATTTTTCTTTAGGTGGAGGGTGCTGTATTTATTTATTTGACTCACAAATAAGGCATGCACAGTTAAGCTTTTTTTTTCTTTCTTCTCTTTCTCTCTAAGCTGATCTCCAGTACTTTCAAACTTAAAGGTTTTGCCACATTGTGGCTCATCTTTAGCACCCTGGCTATTTATCAGCACAGGTTGACAAGGGGGTTTGTGTTAGCTTCGCCCCCCAGACGGGGCCCCTCGGCTCGGGAACGTGCTCACTGCCCCTCTCCCTGTTGCAGGATGATCAAGGAGCACCCCCTGCCCCCTGGCTGGGAGATGAAGTACACCGCAGAGGGAGTGCGGTATTTTGTGGACCACAACTCTCGCACCACCACCTTTAAAGACCCCAGACCCGGCTTTGAGTCAGGGTAACTATTGTCTCTCCCCCTCAAATCTGCCACAGACCGAGACAGAGAGCCTTTTTAATGAAAAAATCATAATCAGATTTCTATTTGTGTTCCAATACTTTGATTCTTGCACAGTAATTCTGCCTTTGTCTGGCATACAATGTTAATTTCCACATAACAGGGTCAAAATGTCTCTAAATCTGGACTACATTTTATTCTGTTTGATTTTTTTTTTTTTTTTTAAGTTTTTTTTAATCAGCTTATTTTCTTACCTCCATGCCTTTTATTTCTTCGTCTGTGACTTACGTTTCCTTTTGTCGTCGCCGTTTAATTAAGAGATGACATTAAATCGCAGCAACATGCTCATTCAGACACAGTCAGGCTGTGCGCCGCGCCGCAGACTGCCCTGGCATCTATGTGGCTGTTTGTGCTTTTCTGTGTGCCCTCTCAGTTTTGCTTATGTGGCCGCTGCTGTATACGGCACGTGTTTGTGGAGAAAGCTGCATGAATCTTCTCCTCCTGGTGATGTTTGCTCTTATTTTTAGTCCGGTGGCTTCAGAGCGGTCCAGAAAGACACTTTTGGACTGTTTTTTTTTTTTTTCTTTGCACTCGATCCTGCAGTGGCGCGGGTTCGCACGGACGGCGCTCTGCCGCTGCGGTCTCCGCTTCTGAACCCAGACTGAGAAGTGCCTGGCAGCTCAGCGAGCTCCACACATTTCATCTCTTCCTCCCCTCTTTCTTTTTTTTTTTAAACTTTCTTTCTCTCTGCATCTTGGCCTTTTTTTGCTGCTGACAAAGCAGAAATCCTGTGTGTGTGCGCGTGTGTGTGCAGAGAGTTTGTGGGGCTAACACTAACACAGCTGCAGCCCTAAGCTCACCTTTCTCTTTGAGGCCCAGACATTGATCTACAGCAGAATGAATGGTGTAAATATAATATCACTTGCTCCCTGGAACATCAACTTCTTCATTTTTCTATTTTTTGTTTGTGTTTAATTTTGCTTCTCTTGGAATAATGTGAAACTGACCAATCTTTTATCTGTCTTCATGTCTGTGTTCAGGTCAAGGCAGGGCGGCTCGCCTGGAGCTTATGATCGGAGCTTCAGATGGAAATACCACCAGTTCCGATTCCTGTGTCATGTAAGTGTTAAAAGAAGTCTGAAGGTTCAATAAAACACTCAGTTCACCTTCAACGGCTTCGATCTTCTTGGTCCAGCCTCTAAAAGAAAGGAAACCATCCTCACTGAAGCTTTCCCAGCGTTCCTATGCAACCTGGAAATGTTTGTAGTGATTTGAGTTTCTCCAGGTCTGGATAAGTATAGAGAAAAAAAACGTTGCATCTATCAGTCGGCCTATCCATTCACTCGTTTTTCCAGTGGCTGCATATTTAAATACATGCCTTTGTCAAAATATAGGTCATAAATTCGCAGTGTTTTGTTTTACCTTTATAATTGGAAATAAAGAGCTGAGGATTTTTGGACATTTGCGTTAGTGAAGGTCTAAAATTTGGACACAGTAGGCTTAAAATGTTTTTACATCTTTGCCATAAAGTGTAACCCATAATTTGAATAATATTAATTAATTATTCAAAATTAGCATTTGTAACAAGACAGTCTTTAATATCAAATGCATATTTTCTTAACACAAACATCTTAAAGCTCATAAAGTGTTCACAGTAACTTAATTACGGGGTTATAATTGAACATTCAGGGTAAAAATGTCTGTTAGTCCCACATGAAGTTTACCTAATTAGTGCTGAACCTTCCAGAGAGAAACATTTAACTTCCAGGATTTAGCTGTCCCAGTCAGCTAAAACTGCTAAGTTGTGACAGGGTTTCCAGGAATGTCCAGCGAGCCAAAACAAATGTGCAGACATTCCTGATATTTCTGATCTTTGTTGTCTCTGTGCAGTCCAACGCCTTGCCCAGTCATGTGAAGATCTCCGTGTCCAGACAAACACTGTTTGAAGATTCGTTCCAGCAGGTCAGGCACACAAGGCACTCACTACATCTTCTCTGCAGCAGTGTGGCGCACAAAGGATTTAGAATTACCCTATTAAATAACAGTCAGTTTTGTGTTTTCTGACTAAACAGTGTTTATATTTGGTAATATACAGCATTTTATTTATGCACACCTTTTCCCTTTAGGTTTAGATTTAAAACAATTAAAATCTCTTTACCCAAACATTTAAGTTCTGAACTCTGCTTTGAAAGCTAATGATTGATTTTCTATCAGATCATGAACGTGAAGCCGTATGACCTTCGGCGCCGGCTCTATATCATCATGAGAGGAGAGGAGGGTCTGGACTACGGCGGTATCGCCAGGTGAGTGCCGAACCGCCATTTTCCTGTCACACTCTGGTTTTGTTTCTGGGCTTCTTTTTTTGACCTGTTCAGCTCTTTTTGTTCTAGTGATTTTGGTGATGGTGTGCTGTTTTTCTGTCTTTGCTGCTGTTCAATCTCTGACCCCATTCTTTGGATCGAAGCTGTGATAACAAGACAGGGCACAAAGGAGATGAGGCTCATTCAATATTTAACACAAATGTCTTTTGATAGTTGATTGGATATAAAACTGCAATGTTTCCCTCAGAAAATTTGCTAGGCCCGTTGGACGGGGTCCTTCATCCAGCGGCCCGTCATGTTTTTGAGTTAAAAAATGTTTAAACTTGACTGGAAATATGAAAATATCACTTGATAATTATGTGTTATTGAAAGATAGGAAGATTAATACCTGAACACCAACTATAAAGTCTTAAAAAAGACTTAAATAAATAAGTAATACTTAACCTGGTGGCCCGCCAGGCTTATAATACACTTGGGAAAACACTGAAAATGGAAGAATGAATAAATATGTTAACATAGTATACTGCAATAAATCCAAACCTTATAAATTATTTTGGGATTAGTTAATGTCGTATTTTTGTCCCTTTACTCCCTCCTATGGAGCGGACTGCTCTCTAACATTTCAAGGAGAATAAAATTCAAATTATTCAACATCTATCCAGAAATTGTTTTTTAATTCCATAAAACTGAGTTCTGAAACTGTATCAAGTTGTAACATTTGAGTTTTAGGCCTTGTGTGTCTGATGTAAATGTTGTTGAAACCATGCAGCACACCAGCCTCCTCCAACATTTCTGTCCTCCCCCCCTCATCCCGTTCATCCTCCCCACACCTCCCTCTGCTGTCCTCCAAGTCTCTGTAACATGTTGGCATTTTTTCTGTTTGCCGTGTTTTTGCTTTTCTTTTTTGTTCTCATTTTGTTTCTGTTTGGTTTCGCATTGTGTCTCTGTCTCCGGTGTCACGTCAGTGGTTTTACCCTATGGTAGGTGACATCATGCTGTTCTACCACAGGGTAGAACCACGGACGGGATGTTGGGAGGTGTCTGCGTCCAACCGTCCGTCCGTTCATACGCCTACTCCACCCGATGTGTGCTGAAACGGGTGAACCGTGGGAGCGCTTGGTGCTGCAGCTGGTGGAGGGCCTTCATTCTCTCTAACATGCATCCTTCCTCAATATCCTGTTTTTTTTTTTTTTGTTGTTGTTGTTTTTGTTTTTTTGTTTTTTTTAAGTCTACCATTTTTGATGTTGCGTGTTTTGTCCTCGAGTTTTTTTTTAATGCTAAGTTTAATGCTAAAGCCCAGATTTTTGTTATAGACAGCATTTTTAAATTCCATTTCAGTAACACAAAATAACATCTTGGTGGTGGCTTTGGGGTCATAAGTCACACACCTTAGCTTTGCTTTCCCTCAAATTGATCACAAGTTTGATTCCTTTTAGAGCAAAGCAAGAAACGGCATAGTTCCATATTTTTCTTTGTCTTTATTAAAAAGTTTGGAACATAATAACTAAGATAATCCCACTGGTTTCAATTGAAAACAGAAAGGGCAACTCCTGCTATAATGTCACATATTGTAAAAATATTTATTCTCATAGTTATAATCATCATATTCCAGGAACATTTGCATAAGCAAAGAGCAGCTGTGCACCAAATAAATACCAACTCAAGATTGTATCTGAGTTGCATGATTGACTCCATTATGTAAAACTAAAGGCTATAAAGGCTGGGAAAGTGTGGTAGTAATTAAAAATGTATCAAAGGATTTATGTATCAAAACACGTGTTACCTGATTTTTAATCAACTAAAAGTGCATCAAAGAAGAAAATGGTGAGAAGTCTTGGTTTTTATGCATGTATTGAACGAAATGGAAAATCTGATTTCTATTATTTTTTACTATATTTGAAAAAACTTGATTCACTTGACTGGTGAATCAGTGAAATGTTTTTGTATTAATTTCACAGTTTTAGTTCTAAATCAAACTACCTAAGTTCAGAACATTACACCTTTCCTGCATCAGTTCTCTTATCCTCTCCAGTGGTTAACCATCTGGATTTATTATAGTTAATATTAAACATAGACTGGGTTGTTCTGTCAGTATTTGGTTCTAAGCAAGAAGAGATATAACATTTCATCAGGGTTGTAAAAAAAATGGCTCAGTTTAAATCTGTTGCTGCTATTTTTGTGTCAGTGGTGCTAAAATATGTCTTAAGCTAATGTTGGTTTAGCTCTGCTCTCAGTAATTGAAGTTTCCCTGTGTCTGCTTGACGTAAAACAAGAGTTTCTCATGCTAAATTACAGGTTAATGGAGTGATTTCTATTGTTGATGACCTTTGTCCTCTGCCTCTGCAGGGAGTGGTTCTTCCTGCTGTCCCATGAAGTCCTGAACCCCATGTACTGCCTGTTTGAATACGCCGGAAAGAACAACTACTGTCTCCAGATAAACCCGGCCTCCTCCATCAACCCTGACCATCTCACATACTTCCGCTTCATCGGTCGCTTCATCGCCATGGTGAGCCTCGCCTCGTAAATATCCTTGATCCGAGTGACTCTTTAAACAAAGTCCCAGCCGTCGTTTTCATTTGTTCTGCTAAAGAAATAAAAAGCGACATCATGAACCTCTTTCTGCTATAAGGTCAAATCTACATCTCTGATGTGTTTTCGGTTTTCTGCTAGGAACAGAAAGGGGCCGTCCCCAAACTGTTCCCACAAAGCTGGGAGCATGAAATGGTCCAAAATGTCTTGGCGTTATGAAGAGGTCTTTTACTGGAACTAAGGGGCCGATTTGAGGAGGCCGTGGAAACTGTTCTTAAACTAATCTGAAAGCCCCGTGATGTTTGGAGGTCTGCAGCTGCTGACGATGCAGAAAGTCGTGCTCTAAGCACCTCAACAGCTTTGTGATTTGACGGAGTGCAGCACTTTGTGTTTAAATCGCATTCACCTCCATTTTGGTTTAACTATCTGTAGAATATTTAGCAGTGATCTGCATTTTATACACCTGTGGTCAACTAAGTGGCTGGAACAGCTGAACTCAATGGTTCAACGAATACTTTTGGCAATATGGTTTATAACTGTAGTTATTAAAGTAATTAACTTTGTTACTAAGGGTTAGTAGAAACCCAGAAGGGCTTTTCTGTATTTGACTTTGCTTGTTCTCCCTGCTTGTTTGCAGGCCTGGATCTTTAATACAAGTTTCGTAATGTTGAAACTTTAGCACTGTTTGTCAAAATTCACACAAACCAATTTTTTTTCCTCTTACAACTCATCGCAAAGCAAGTAATTCAGATGTCAGTTCGACTTACTTTAGTTCTCTTTCAGGGAATCCTGGCTCAGTTCTGAACTGTTTAGAACTAGATAATTCAGATTAAACTGAATAAACCCTTTCTATTACATGCAGAAAAACATTTTTGGGGGTTATTTGTGAAGTTAGGGGCATTGTATATGGGGTCTTCCTTAAAAGTCTTTGTGCCTGGAGAAGCCAGGCCATCGTTGAGTAATTCTTCTCTGAGTTCAGAACATTTCCAGCTAAGTTTGTGGCCTGTTTCGTGTATCGTGTCATCTAATGACATGAGTATGTCCTCACACCGCTGCTGTGAACACATCTCCAGCTCTCGCAGTGCAAAGCGGAAAGCTGAAGGTTTCTCTTTGGGATCGACTCCAAACGGTTTAGGTTCCCAAACCCTCCACCCTCCTGCCAGCTCTCGCCCACATCATGAGCTCACTGCTTCAGCCGGCCCACACCCGCCACCGGCTGCCTATATTTAGAGCACAAATTCACTTTGTTGACTTCTTTTCTCCTAAAGTTGATTTTCTCCATCCACCGAACCGGTGCAGTCCTTCGCTTTCATTTTGTAAATTTCCACAGCCACCTTCTGCCTGAAACCCCTCAGCTGTGAGACGAACGCAGGTCGGTCCAGTCGGTAACGCAGAGCAGACTGTGACTGAGTCAGTCCTTGGACGTCTGTGTTGTTGTTGGCATCGCGGCTCTGAGCCCTCTGTGGTTTCGCTAACGCTAAACAGCTCCATCTGTCTGACTCTCTGCAAACAGACACCTAAGCAATATTAGGTCTTGGATTAAAGCTCTTCAAGTTCTCACATTCGTATAAATCTTGTTTTTTATATATACATAACACAAGAAGAAGGCAGCAGCTCTTCTGAGGCTGTAATAAATTGACTGTTTGAGTCACACACCTTATGCCAGTGATTTTGGTAAACGGCTGCAACGATTATAGAAATAAAAGACCCCTTCATGATACTTGTAAAAATAATGGCTGTTGAAACCTTTCTAACACCTAAGTAGGCACCAGATAATCCCCCCGTGAGTCATCAGTACAAACACCTAATGATTGAGTTTTCAGCCATGTGTCCATGAAATAACCATAAATTATCCCAGAATAGCGAGAGGGCAAAATTACGACTCTGTGCTTTACTTTGTCCTGGAACTTAAACCTGATGAAATCAGAGGAGAAACAAATTAGAATCACCTTTTAGTTGGTGTGTGTTAGTCTCTCTATTCTCTGACTTTAAGTGGGCGTTTCAAATAGGCAATGGGTCAAAATTAAGGACAAATCAGTTACAAAGTGGCTTAAGGACAAACAGTTGTGAGAGGCTTGTGGAAGAACATCCATAACTTTTGACCCATCTCACAGAGTGTAAAGGCATTGCTTCCTTGTACAAAGGTACTTTATGTGAACCTCTGGCTTTGAATTAAGCTTTCTAGAAAAGTCTGCCTTTAATTATTCAGACACAGCACAGAAATAATTTTAGGAATTCCAACCCAACTTGGTCTGATGCTTTCATTCAGTCGACATACATCTGTTTATTTAACACTTTTACCACAAAGTGATGTCAGTTCCTGTCTAAAAAAAACCCATTGGTCTCATCCATTTGTGAGGCGCTGCTCTGCTTGGTTCAGGAACACAGAGCAGTGTTTTAAAACACCTTCTGCCACCACATATTGGTCTTTAATTCATGCTGCCATGTTAAATTAAAGCAGTAAAAAATGTTTCCTATAAATCATTTGGGTGTTTTTCTAGGATATCTGCATCTTTACATATATAGACGAGTACATTAAAAAGCTTCGTCCATGACTCAAAACACATCGCCTGCTTGTTTGAGCTGCAGACAAACTTTTGAGTTTATTTTTGAAGGAATCTGAGCAGAGAGCTGCAGACGGCCTCGCTGTGGTTTCTAATGCAAGGCGTCCTCCCTGCAGGCGCTGTACCACGGGAAGTTCATCGACACCGGCTTCACGCTGCCGTTCTACAAGCGAATGCTGGACAAGAAGCCGACTCTGAAAGACCTGGAGTCCATCGATCCCGAGTTTTATAACTCCATCATGTGGGTTAAGTAAGTAAAGTCGCTGCGTGTTTTTAGGTTTGTGTTATGGTTGGTTTGAATCCTCTGAACTGAAGAAAATCAGGCTGTTTGATGACTTTTACGTTTTCATTTAAACTACGATTTCAACAGCCTCTTAGTATGTTCTCCAAAAAATTTGCAAACATGCTTTTAGACCGTCACAATAACTATGTCAATTGATGAGTAGAGATCAATGTTCAAAAAGAGTACATTTTTGAACATTGATCCAAAAGTATTCAGTGTTGTCGCTGAATGTGTTTATTACTATATCGTTAATATTTCTGCAGCTAAAGAGAGACATGATGTTTGTCAATGCAGCAATTTGTGCTGCTGGCTTTATTTTTATAAATATTTCTGATTATTTTTTTTTAGGTTTTAGGTACTGTCATTTATATTCATGTAGGTTTTTAAGGTAGTATTGATCTGTATTGGTAAAAAATACTTCAGTTAATCCAAAGGGTTAGTTGTTTCAAAGATATAATACCTTCTGGTTTCTATCTTATCTTCATAACACTTGAAATAGAAATATGATAGGTGATTATAGAGTTTACTTTTTAAAAAATATGTTGTATTTATTGTGATGATAATAATAAAAAGAAGTATTATGAAATGAAGCACAGCTTTTTGGCAAAACATCTTTAACAAATATGTTTATGGCTTAATAAATCAAACTTTTACCAACACTTATCAAATATGCTACCTAAACGGCACATAAATATGGCTTATCAGTTTAGACATTTTATAAATTAGAAATAAACATGGGATTTTAGCCACTTAGGAGTTTCAAGTCCGCAACCGTAAATGGACTATTAGACGATCTTAAAGTGTTAAAAGTGTGTAAAAACGCAGCAGATGAGCAGGAGTTTATCTGTGATTTTTGATGCTGTAACATGTTTTGTGTTTTTCTTTGTTTGCAGGGAGAACAACCTGGAGGAGTGCGGAGTGGAGCTGTATTTTGCACAGGACATGGAAATCCTCGGGAAGGTTTCCAGTCACGCGCTGAAGGAGGGCGGAGAGGACGAGCTGGTCACTGAAGAAAACAAGGAGGAGTACATCAGGTGAGCCGCCAGAAGTTGTTGGACTTCACAGGAGAGGAATGAAACCTCAGCAGATGTGAGAGAAACGGTGAAGCCAGATGTTGAAAGCAGGGGGGGGTGTTTTGTGCCTGCAGCCTCCTGACAGACTGGAGGTTCACCCGCGGGGTGGAGGAGCAGACCAAGGCCTTCCTGGACGGCTTCAACGAGGTGGTTCCTCTGGAGTGGCTTCGCTACTTTGATGAGAAGGAGCTGGAGGTGAGGAGGACCAGAATCAGGGCTCTGAATTTCACCTGCTGTAGAGCAAACACGACAATGTTCATAAAACGTTTCCATGTGTTTGGTGTCTTGTTGAGTTCCTGGACTATTTTCCCATTATTTAACGAGAAAGGTGACCCAGGCTCAATAATGCAGGCATTCATTTTCTCACATCCCAACTCGAGAGCTATTTCCAGCAAACATCAGAACTGTGAGCTTGTTAAATTACTTCACAGGGTTTCTACACAATTTCCATTTATTATCCCATTAGTTTCCAGACTTTGTCAGACAAAAATAAACTACGTTTGGTGTATAGGTGAAAGTTTCTTTGAGTCATTTGGCAATTACAAATCTGAGTGAACAAAGCTCATGTGGTGTTCCTCAAGGCTTGGGTCTCGGGACCCCTTTTATGCAGTATTTACATTCTCCCACTGACATCAGATCATGGAGTATTGCAGCTTTTCTTACCATAAATATGCTGATGACACATAACTTTATATCTCATTGTCACCACACAATGACAGACAAATCCACAAGATGAACAATTCAACAACAGATTATATCAACAACAAATTGTATCCAGGAACTCTCTATTCAGATATGAGCTGGAAAGTCTGGTTGTCAGAGTTTTGAGGCGTTTTGTGATTCACTCAGAGAGAGTTAGACTCATCATCTGAATGCCGATGCCTAGAACAAACATGCAGCTAGTTTAACCGCGTCGATGGTGTTTTGTTGCTTTCAGCTGATGCTCTGCGGCATGCAGGAGATCGATCTGGCCGACTGGCAGAAGAACACCATCTACAGACACTACACCAAGAACAGCAAGCAGATCCACTGGTTCTGGCAGGTAACGATGTCCAAACATACGCACTTGCACACCTTTTAACGACACGTTGAAGGAAGCCCAAACATTGACTTGGAATTAGCCAAGAATCTTCAGAATCTTTTATTGTGTGACTGACGTGCAGGTTGTGAAAGAGATGGACAACGAGAAGAGAATCCGCCTGCTGCAGTTCGTGACGGGAACCTGTCGGCTGCCGGTCGGAGGCTTCACCGAGCTCATAGGTACACCGGTTCACCGGGATAAAAGGATGAGACGAGTTACGCTGTGTTTGACCAGGATAAGGCGAACATAGGAGGGGGAATGCTGTTTTGTCTCAGAAGTCATTTTCTGTCTGAGAGAGTCTCTTGCTCTTCTTTATAGCGATGCTTGAGTTTATTGAGCTCATCCTTCACATGATGCTGTTTGAGATACTCCTGCTGTTATAGACATTTCTCATTCCAGAACTGCCGTATGATACTTTGCTGCCTAAGCATCTGTCTTGTTTTCCACCCATACTTTTTTTTCTCCTTCTGTGTTTAGTCAGTAATGACAACGTGCCATCTGTTGACTATTTATGATTGGTAAGGTTGGATTTAAACAAATCCCAGAACCTCATAAGGACCATGGGCCTCATGCGTGCGCATAAAAAATTTGATATTTTACGCACAAGTCGGCATGTATAAAAATTTACTTTGCGTCAAACTTTGCGTAAACATACGCACACTTTTTCGCTGGCATGAAAATGTGCGGCAGCCACACAAACTTTTTCTGTGGACAATATCAAACTACAAAGTGTCAAAACTCACCTAAATACACTAAAACCTGACTACATTCAGTGTCATTTAGACAAAGAAGCCTCAAACCCGATGTTTTAGGGTTTTTTTCATGATTTTAATATTTTGTTTAAACTAAACAATGAAACTGAACCGTATTTATCCTCAAACAATAAGCTAACACACAAAAGAAAGCAAAAATAAAAGGATGCGAAAATCTCACTAGAATGTAAAAAATACATTTCCTCAGTTTTTGCCTCATAAAGATGTAACAGTGTTCTGTGCTAAATGCATCTATGGGGTAATTTCATTCTCACAAAAAAAAAAAAACATGGTTGGATGATTAACTCCAAACCGGTTTGATTATTTTTAAGGTGATGGAGGTGTGTAGACAGTCACACGTATTTAAGTAGCTGCATAAAGTTGAGCCGCTAACTGAGGAGCTTTGGCTCTGATGGAGAACATCGCCAAGGGAAGGATTACGGGAAGGATTCACAAAGCTGGCGGCTCCACTGAAGGATGACTGCAGCTGGACCGGTACCGGTACCGCACGGCTCCGTCTATAAGTTCTGCTCAGAGCTCCAGGATGATCAGTCTGGATTAATCTAGACACTAATAAACCATATAAATACTTAAACTGCTACAAACAAGGACGTTGCCATGGTTATTGCTTCACATGGTGGCAGACTTCCGGGTATTTATACTAATTTACATTAGGATGTATTCACGGAGGCGACAGGGCGGACCAGCAGCTGCGCTCCGCCTCCCGCAAATTTGATGAATGAAGGAAAGGTTCAGTTTTATACATCCGAATTTTTTTGTGCACCGCACTTCTCTAAATTTTTCCGTACGCCAAGTTTTAGTGTGAAAACAGCGCAGTCTTGTATGCATGAGGCCTCAGATTATTTCTACCAGACAAAATTAGTCCTGGTAAAAATGTCGCTTTAATAAAACAGTGGAGTTTTGTTTTTTCCAACTGTCAGCAACAGCATCGCTCAATTACTTACAGAAGCTGTGAAAACAATAATGAGCTCCGTGAGTTTACCGTAATCTTTTTATACTTATGAATGATAATTTAATCGCTGAATAGGAAAAATGTGAAACATTTTCATTTATCTCTCCAGATGAAAGTGCGATGAGTTTTGTTCTCCTCTTCGTCCCTGCAGGAAGTAACGGTCCCCAGAAGTTCTGCATAGACAGAGTGGGGAAGGAGACTTGGCTTCCAAGAAGCCACACATGGTGAGAAACAGCCTGGTTGGTTGTTGCTAAAAACCTCAAAGCTTCTCTTCTCGAAGCAGCGACTCTCTAGAAACAGGTTTTGCTGAACTCGTCTCACTGATGAAGAACACATTTTTTATACATTGAATGAGAACAATGCTGGATTGTCAAACATAAGACATTAATGCATACAGCTGAAATTAGTTATTTTACCCACATGTTCTGGCCAAAGGCATAAACATGTGATTTATATAGCTCTACATGACTAATATCGTAAGTCGTTTTCTCACGATAAACCCAGAGTGGCACTTATTAATGTCTATTGAAGTCTCAAAGTTATTTAACCGTTTGAGTAGATATTAGAGCCTCTTTATGTGGTTTTGCTGAGAAAAGAAACCACTTCATTCATTTATTCAACTGGCTGTAAGTACCTTTTTTAATCCCAACAGAGATTTTCAATACAGATCAATTTTGACAACCACAATGGCCGCAATCCTCTGTAGATTTTCAGATTTCTTTGGTATCAGAGAAAAGAATAATTCCTTACAGACTGAGTGACATTTTTTCCAAGGATGTCCTGATACGTGACTGGCTGCAGGCTTCCATTGTCGGGGAAAGCGAGGCAGCCCCAAATTCCCACTGAGCCACCACCATGCTTCACAATACTTTATCATTCCTACTCCTGAAAATGTGTAGTTATGGTTGAGCAGAAGCCCAAAGCATCTTTTAGCTTTTTGATATCATGTTGGCTAACTGCAGTTTTGCTGAAAGTATTTTGCAGTTGAAAGATTTTGCCCACTGGTGGAACATGTGAACTATGGATCCTTTTCTGTTTTTGCACAACTTTGAGATCTAACCTCTTAAGATTTAAAACAGTTCTTTTAAATCAGCCACATTTACTCCACACCTGTTTGTTCATCAGAAGAGTTTTATTCTGGGGGTTGAATTATTTTTGAGACTGCAGTGATTTAGAGGTGGACTCATTTAACTTCTTGTATTTTAACATATTCATGTATGCTTTGGTTTGTCGCAAACACCTGAAAACCCTCTGTAATTGAACTCTTTCTGGTTGGTCGGTTGTCCTGTGTGTCTCTGACAGACTGGTCCAGTGACCGCTGGTCTTCCCAGCGTCTTCAAGTATTTTAACTGTAAGCAGTCGGAGGACGTCTTAACCCGGATGCATAACTTTGCTCTGTTTTCTGTTCTTTTCAGCTTCAACCGTCTGGATCTGCCGCCCTACCGGAGCCTGGAGCAGCTCAGAGAGAAGCTGCTGTTCGCCATCGAGGAGACGGAGGGATTCGGACAGGAGTGAAGCCGTTAAAGCAACAAAATAGTTTCTTGTTTTTGTTATCGATCCTATTTTGCATTTGTTAATCACAGGGCTGCAGTCTCACCAAGCCGCTCACTTGCAATCAGATGATGTCTGTTGACGGGGGAAAAAAAGAAAAGTTGAAGTTGGAGCACAGTTGCTTCGAGAGCGAATGGACACTTGAGTGTAGACGCTCACTTTATTGTAATTGTCTAAATTTGACAAGAACGCGCCGACAGCACCACTCTGAGCTTACAAATCGCACCGAAACCAGACGGCATTAAAGCTTTAATGCCGCTCCACAACCACAGCACAGTTAACCGCGAATGCAGCGCAACACATCCAGCAGAGACAAACATTTTTAGTGTTTTAAAGAGAGGAACACATCCGAGAGGTTAACAGGAATTACTGCACCTCCTTTACAGAGGTTACAGAGAGGAGATGTGATTTTATTTTTTAATTCTATGTTAATTTTAAAAGTCTGCATTTTCTCTTGTACAGACCCTAAATAAATGAGACTTCAATCGTAAACGGAGTTGATTCATCCTTTGCAGATTTATACAACCAGACGAGGACAACAATTGCTTCCAGTGATCGATTGTAAAGGTGGCCGACTCCTGGCTGCAGGGTTTGGGTACAGAAAAACACACAAATGCTTTTCCAGGAGGTTTTTCTGTGCTTAATAACGTATGAGTTATTAGTTTTCAGTAACTTCTAGGAAACAAACTAAACCTACATGAAAAACTACTGGCTTCAGGTGCAGTACTTGAAGGCAGTACGAAGCATCCCATCTGGGCTTGTCACGATAACAAATTTACTAGACAATAAATTGTCCCAGAACTTATTGTGATAAACGATAATATTGTTGTGTTGAGACCATTTTCAAGTAATATAATGGTAATAATGGCCCAATAATGCAAGAACACGTCCTCAAATATAAATAACCTTTACATTATAATATTTAAAGACTAGAACTGGGAGAAATTTTAAATATCCAAAATAAATAAAACAAACAACAAATATTAAAAACCAAACTGACTTATTATTCAGTTTTTGGTAAAAACAGAAACAATAAATCAAGCAAATGAAAATGATTGAGTTTCTTTTAATTTATTGTGCGATTAATTGATTTATTGTGATCCCTAATCTCAGCTTCTTCTTTGCCTGTTCTTCCTTTATTAAATGAGATGGATTTAAAAAAAAATGTTTTAACATTTTAAACAAAAAGCAGCTGAGCAAAGCTGCTTTTGTTCCTGCACATATTGTGTTGATGCTGATCTCTGATTATATATTTAGATGATGAAGGCCATTAATTGTTAATGTGAAGCAACTCCTTTTCCTTTATAGGTCTCAACTGTATGTGATTGAGATCATCTATAAAGAAGAGTAAAGCTTGACGTCCAAATGGCGCTGAAAGATTTTAAAGGGGTGGCGTCCATTCGCTAGTTGGTTGCCATGGACACAAAATGCAGGTTGTAGGAATATTTGATGCCAATGAAGGAGCTGGGGTGAATTATTTGGTGGGAACCGGCTGCTTGGCTATGAAAACAGGCGATGCCCCTCAAAGTGCCGTTGGAGAAAGGCAATTTCATTTTTAGTAGCCCTACAATCAGTTGTAGCAGTTCTTCGTTTAAACACAACTTGATTTTTCAATGTTCGGAGCATCAAAGGGAACGTGAACAATGTTGACCATAATGAAACCCAGTGCCTCTGAATCTACAAACTGAAAGTAGTCAGTGATTGTTGGTGCAGATAGAGCTGTGCCGGAGCCGGCAGCGTTTTCCACTCATAGAGACGCAGTTTGTGGTTTGGCCGACAGGCTTTCAGTAATTGGAAATAGATGCTGGGATGCAGCCACACAAACAAACTGTTGTCATGTCATCCCTAACCATTGCCAACAATGGTTCCAGCCTTGAGCTGGTAGCGATGGAAATGTTCCAAGCAGCGTAAGCGGTTTGCTGTAAATCATACTGAGCAAAGATACGAACTGGCCGCTGGCTGTGACTACATCTGGATTTGGAAAATACCTCGGAGGTGCAACAGAACATCAAAGACAACCGCTAAAGGAGACGCAACTGGATTGAGCTGTGAAAACGGACAACGCAAAAATCATATGCCTGCTTCCAATGGTGGTCCATCCTGGATGTCAGCCTGTCACAGGGAAACTCTGAGACAAACACCATAGAGCAGGGAGGGAGTCCAACTCCTTTTCATTTTGGGCCATTTCAAGGTCATGAATGTCTCCAAAGAGCTGGTTGTGGCAGAATGCAGTGATAAAACTACCCACTAGTAAAGTTAAAATAGCTGTCTCTTATTATTTTTGATGTAATTTGCCACTACACAAAGAAAATTTGCTTTTATTCAATAAAAAAATTGAAGCACATATCTGTTATCTTGAAAGTTGAAGTGATGTAATTCTTCAGAGTCTAAAGGGCCACATCAAAACTTATGGTGGGCCTGATTTGGCCACCAGGCCTTGAGTTGAACAGATTTGCCTTCTTGCTACAAGGAAACATTGCTACCAAGTGGTGCATCCACCCAGAATCAACAAAACTCACATTATATTCATAGGTCATGAGGTCGCATTTCTTTTCTTTTCTGTTATTCCTCCCTGTGTTATGGTTTTGCATATGAGAATTGCGCTTTAGTCCAGACTTCCGGGTCTTAGTTTATTATTTTTTTTATTTATTTATTTTTTTACATATATATTCTGCAACATTAAAGATTACTTTCTGCCATTCTACTTTACATTGGAGAGAAAGGAGGAGAAGAGATAACGTATGGGGCTTTTATTGTGGAAATCCCGCCTTCTTTCCATCCCGGAAGTACTTCCTCCGTGTTTTGGAAAGGTTTTCAAATCGGTTCACGTGGTTCAGTCGACGCGCTGCTAACCTAATGCATGTCAAGCAACAATTTCACCGCATCTGAACGATTTTTTTTCTCCTGTTTGACATGATAAATGCGGACGAGGCCGCCGAGTTGTGCTTCGAGCGTTTCCGGCAGCTGCCCCGCAGAGGGAAGCCCGAGCCGGGCAGAGAGTGGAGCCTGCTGGCCGCTGTGCTCCGGATCACCCGGAGACCAAACTCCGGTTAGAGAGCAGAAACAACCATCATGGTCTTATTGGACCGATTAATATATCCGTGTTTTTCAAAACTATTTTACTTTGTGACTGTGCAGAATCCGATTGGCGTACGGCTAGTCACATTTAAAATTTCTCAGAAGATTAAATGATTGATTTAATTAATTTTATGAGATTAGTGAAAAAGAGATTTGTGTTTGGAACATGGAGAAGAAACCCTCCGGAAAGTGGGAATGCCAAAACAGGTCATTGAGAAAGAGACTGGTTTGTCTAAACCATAAAGAGAGAAAGCTTAGTGGAAGGAAAAAAAAAAACACCCGCAAAAGAAATAGTGCATTTTACAGGATTGTGAGGCAAAAGCATGTGATTCATCTCTGACTGCAGCAAAGCAGACTGTGAAGAAGTGGTTTGAAATTTAAAAACTGCACATAAAAGTCTGGATTTGTGACATGTAACATCAAATGTTTTTGTTTTCCAGTGGAGATGGAGGTCGTTTCCTTGGGAACCGGGACGAAGTGTATCGGAAAGGCAGCCATGAGTGCCGCTGGTCTGTGCGATCCTGCTTTTCCTTCGTCTCTCTGCCTCACTTGACTTTATTTATTATTCAAACACTTGCTTTGGACGTCGCTTCAATATGTTCTCAGCATTTTAGTCTCTATGAAAGTCTGAACAAGATGAGCCATCTCGTTTTTTACATGAAAATCGTTCTCTGAATCAGGTGACGTGCTCAACGACAGCCACGCTGAGGTCGTCGCCAGAAGAGGCTGCGTCAGGTGAACGTTTGAGCAGGATTTTCTCTCTGCCGTGTTTCTCCGAGGACGTTTTCTCCACCCTGAGCTCAGTGCGGACGAATTTCTGCGCAGGTATCTGATCCAGGAGCTTCACGGAGCCGTGAGTGGCCGCTGCAGCTCGCTGTTTCGCCCGGCAGATCGGAGAGGGAAGTGGAGGCTTCGGCCCGGAGTTTCCTTCCTGTTCTTCACCAGTCACACTCCCTGTGAGTCCAGCATGCTCCCACTGAGCTTAACAAGCTCTAAGGAAGCTGGGAAAGTGTTACTATTTGCAATATCTTCATCTTTAGCGACAGAACAACCACTAAAAGTGAGTTGGTAGTACAGTAAAATCCAGAATTTATTTCACCATACGGTTAATCTTAAGGTTTCATATGTTTTATTAGTTCGTCACCATGGAAACTCTTGTTTTTTCTTTTGTCCCCAGGCGGTGACGCATCCATCATCCCCATGACGGACCCCCAGTCGCAGCCCTGTCCCCCCGTCACATCGGTGAGCAGCTGCGGGGAGACGGACGGAGGACGGAACTTGAAAAGGAAAGTCGAGGAACCCGGCGAAGGAGGGAACTCGAAGCTGCCTCGACTCGCAGAGGAAGAGATGAGGGAAGAAGAAACATACCAGTTTGAATCCAGGACTAAATTGCCTGACGGAGACGCGTCTGTTCCTGCGTCGGAGCTCAAACCAGGAGACACCGCAGAGTCGAGGCCGTCAGATGCCGAACCGGTCGGGGACGTTCACAGGACGGGCGCCAAGTGTGTCCCGGGAGGCCCGGCCGACCCGTTGCGGCCCGGGGCGGCCTACCACAGCACCGGGGTCCTCCGTGTGAAGCCGGGTCGAGGAGAGCCGACTCTGTCCCTGTCCTGCAGCGACAAACTGGCCCGCTGGGGGGTGCTGGGCTTCCAGGGTGCGCTGCTGTCTCATTACCTGGAGGAGGCGCTGTACTTCGACACGGTGGTGGTGGGCAAGTGTCCGTACAGCCAGGAGGTCATGCACAGGGCTCTGGTCACGAGGTGCGTGGCTTACAGAGACTCTTACTCTGCTGGAGGAAGGCCAAGTGCTTTTCTTTTTAGTGGTTTTATTATTATTTTTAACAATATTTAAAACGTTTACTGTAGAAGACTACAGACTAACCTAGAAATATTGTATCAGCTTGCTGTTGCTTAGTTATGGCAGCATCATGCTGAGTGCTCGTATAGTGATACTGTAGAGTGAGATGCCTGAAAAAGAGGACTCCAACGTCCTATTCAAAGCCCTGTGTCCACACTGTTTAAAAAATTCTGGGCTATGTTTAAGTAGCAGGAAACCAGTCTGCTAAAGCGAAGCTCATCAGTTCCACCAACAACAGACGCAGAGCGTAGTTAAAGTCTTCTTTGTGGATCATTTCCCTCTACTTGCAGGTGCTCCCGCGTTTCAGAGCTTCCTGCTGGTTTCTCTGTCTGTTCGCCGCTGCTGCTGCAGTCCAGCCTGGAGTTCCAGTTCAGCCAGAACCAAACCGAGCTCCGACACCAGGGCGGACAGGGACGCATCTCCCCGTGTGGAGCGGGTCAGCTCTCCCAACCAAACACCATCACTGAATACAAAAACCTTTGATTACTTTGTTACAGTTTCAGCGGGAGCTAGTTTGGAGGTCTGAGATATTAATGAGGCTGTGGGAAACCGGAAAGAAATCCAAACTAATGAGGAGATCCACCAACCTGGGGACCACGCTCTTCCAGTCTTCTCAGTTTGATGAGAACCGAGTGGGATTGGTAGAAAACTCAGATCAGTGAAAGCACCTTCCAGGAAACTGTTCCTCCCATAAAGACTAAAACGGCTTCGTTTTCTACGACAGGTTGACACGTCAGCTAGAGAGAGAGAGAGACCTTTAGCAGACAACAGGAAGGCCATAGAACAGATGCCATTTTTAATTTATGGCGTAGCTGTTAAAAATTGTAGCAAGTACTAAAAGTTGTCAGGAGATGAAGGCTTTACACAAACTGGAGACAGAAATCTGATCAGTACATCTCCAGATACTCCACAGGTAGAGGCCTCTGTGTTTAGAGCAGGATGACAGCCGCTACAATCCCGGCAGGAGCTACAGCGATTCAGATCAAAGCGCATTCATGGGTTAGAATGGCCTAGTCAAAGTCCAGACCTAAACCTGCATTGGAATTTATGGCAAAACTTGAAAAATGATGTTCACAGAAGCTGATTATCCAGCCTGATTGAGCCTGACCCAGAGTTTCAAATACAGTGCACAATTTATGTTTGCAATAATTTATTTGTTTGTGTCAATAAAAATACATTTATTTTGTGTTCGGAAAGTGGAAAACTGACTTTAATTGAAAAAGATTGCAGAAATATTAAGTGAGAAGAAAATTAATTTGGGCAGCACTATTCTTTTGTTAGTCAATAAAACACCATATACATTTAGAATAATTATTTTCTATATAAGAAAAAAAAGATTTAAGCGTGGAAAAAACTTACATTTAATGTAGTTTGACTTTTTCTTATTAGCTGAAATAATTGTCCCTGTTCTTTCAGCCATCAGCTGGTGTAATGTTGCAGATCAGCCACTCGATGTCACTGCCAACGGCTACAAACATGGCATCACCAAGAAAGTCCTGGGAACACCGAAAGCCAGGTAGAAGCCTGACGTCTTACAGGCTCTTAATTCAAGTATTGTTTACTGTTATGGTGTCATTAAAGTTTCCTCATGTCGTTTTGTGTCTTAAGGTCCCGGTTGTGTAAACTGGAGCTTTTTCACTCGTTCCTGTCTCTCGTCGCGGCCACTGACCCTTCGGCTCTGCCCGACTCTCTCAGGTGACAAACTGACCTCCCATCCAGCAGAAATCAGGGATTTTTTTATTTTTTTATTCATGTTGTTGAATAAAGATACTCTTCATATTTAAAATGAACTGAGCTCTGGATGATGTCAGGCACCAAGAAGTGTGTTAAAGTACATTTAAATGTAATTGAAAATATTTTTACGCTGATTTAAGTTTTTTTTTTCTGTCTTAGTAAGTTATTTTTGCACTGCACCTCATTTTGTTACCAAATCCATCCCGATGATCAGATATTAAACTCTGCTGTTAATTATGTCGGTCAGAAATTTTGACCGAATACTTGTACTTGTAATACAGTTAGTAAATGTCTGTGTTGTACTTTGACTATAATCATGTTTTGGTTGCTTTTAAATCCGACTATCTGTGAATCCAGGCCAGTATTTAAGCCCTTAAAAGGCAAAACAGTGAAATTCAGTTTCTACTGACCAGATTTTATGTGATCGTCTCCTTCAGTTTGCCTCAGGCTGTTTCTGTTTACATATTTCTCGTATTTTTTGCTGGTGTTTACTTATGATCATATCTATTTGGGTCAGTTCACACAGAGCCATTGTCAGAAGGTTCTTTACCGGCAGATCCCAGAATGTCCAAAGTGTTTTCTGCCACTAAATGAGGACGCTTTTAAGGAAAAATTCAATACTTTTATAGTTTTGTCATGGCTCAGAATCAATATGCATCCCCTGAAACAACAGAAACACCAGTCTCTGTTTGAATGTGTGTAGCCAGCCTCAACAGAGGCTCCTCTGTTCCTCAGCACAGAACCTGATCCGCTGCTTTCTTCGCACAAGTCGCTCATTATTCCGCACCTGAAAACAAAACTGCAGCTTCTAGTAACATGGTTGCCGTACCAACGGGTCACCAGGAAGTTTTCTTCTCTATGCGGTGACAGGAAGAAGGTGCAGATGAATTGTTGTTCTGATGATTCAGATCCAAACTGTGCAGCTGCTTGAAAAGTGATCACTGTAAAATAAGATATATCACAGATTGTGTCTCAGTAAATTAGAACAGCATCAAAACTCCAGTTCGTTTCAAATATTAATTTAAAAAAAGTTGTATATTTCAATGTCATTTTAATGATGATGGATAAACTGAAACCTTAGTTTGGTTTCTCAGACAATAGAAATATTGCAAAAGACCAATAGCGTAATAAATATTAGCCGGGATACTTTAAAACATGTTCTTCATTGCGTTGTGACTCAAAGCGGTTGAGGCTAACGGCAACTAGCTGCTAACATAGCCTTGCTAGCTAGCAAAGCGCATATTAGCAGCTGTATTAGCAGGAACCTTTAGCTCTGGCTCCGGCAGTGGAAACGGAGGAAGGAGAAAAATTAGCTAGCCAGCTAAAACAAAAGCTAGCCAGCTAGTTACTAGCTTGCTTTTTTTTTTTTTTTTCCTTTTGGCATCTATCCTGATTTAAGTGCAAATTTATTGGCTGGACAACATCCACTTGTCCCATGGGATCATTTTCCGTCTTTTGTACAGTTCTCATCTGATACATGTCTTAAGTTTCATACATTATTGTCCTAAAAAGTCTCATAAATGAGTTGGCGAAACCTCCATTAATCTTGTGTTTGCCATCGCAGAACATTTCTGCATTAAAAATACCTCTTGAAACTAAGCTTTTACTTTTCATAAACAGTAATCATAAAAAGTATAAATAGGAAATATTTTTAATTAAACATATTACTCTGAGCGTAAAGACCCTGTGTATGAGTTTTATTTTATGAAATCAATTACATTTGTGAATATTATATAACTGTGATTTCTTGAGTTGTTAGTGATGTTTGCTCTGAATTCCTCTTTTTTTTTTTTGGCAAAGCTCTTGAAGTTAGCACATCTGACTGTCGTGAATAAGAGATTATGAGAAAAAACTCCAGCTACTTTATTCAGAAACATGCCCCAGTTTTACCAGAGGACAGGATCAGGTAGTCTGCTCTGAGTACACACACTATGAAAACACTCTATCCGTATTTCCTGCCTCATTTGGTCCCGAGATGGAAAATATTACTCATCTAGGCACCTTTCACCATTTTTATTCCGCTTCATTTGTCGCAGCTCGGTGAGTAACGCTTGAAATACAGGCGCACAAAGAGTACAACCCTCGTTCTTCTATCTGCTCAGGTCGGGAGAGCTGCACACCTACTGGGACCACAAGCGGGCCTCCCAGTCGTACCAGCAGGCCTGGCAGCAGCTGCGTCTGCAGGCCTTCCCTCTGTGGCCTCGCAGCGACAGAAACCTCCTCCTGTTCCGCTGAAAGCCGACTCCGCAGCAGGAATGTCCTCGTCAGGCTCGGTGAAAAACCGGCTTTGTCGCAGCGCAGACCCGGCAGGTCACGTGCTGAAACAGCCGCCGGCCAGCAGAAAACTCAGATTTCAAGCCGAGGACGCAGGACCAGAGACAAAGCGTCGCTTCCCCCTGGCTGTCTGTTGGCTCAGCTGCTCTGCGGCTCGGAACCCACAGCGGGACGGCCCGCTGCGTCCCGCTGATGTCTGCATGTTGCTGCTTTGTTTTCACGTTGTGAGAGCTTTCTGAAAACACAGCTGGGAGGGACCCGTCTGCACCTTTCACTTCGCTGCATTAATTATCAAACTGTCCTCGTTTTTCTCCCACAGACACAGCAGAATAAAATCAGGAGTCTCTATCTGCTGCTTCCCTGATTTGCAAGTTTTATGGATAGTTGAGATGTTTCCAGGAAGCTTAAGATCGACCTTTATGTTCTTTTTCTGCCAAGCGGAGTTTCTTTCTTATTGCTGAGTAGTGAACTCTGGCCTGACCTGAGGCTGGTGAGGTCAGCAGTGTTTAGATGTCGTTGGTCCTTTGCGGAGCTCTAGGAGTTATTTTAGTTGGTTGTCCGCTCCGTGTCTCTCTGCGTGGTTCCCTGCTGCCCCAAAGCCTCACAAACGGCTTCGTATTTGTTTCCAGACTAATAGCAGTCATCGACTTCTTACCTGCTCTTTGATTTCTTTAGATTGGAACTAGAGCTGTTGTAAACCAATACTTTAGTAATCGAGTAATCGGACTAAAAACTTTAAGAAAATAAAATATTGGTAAATCTGGCATAACACCGGATATCAATATCAGTCCAGTTTTTCATTTTTGAGCAGTTTTCTGTAGTTTCTAAAACTAACCTGTAACAATAGCAGCTCACTTTCTAAGTTAACCTGAAGAAAAGTTGTACAAAGATCTGAAATTATTCAATTCAATAATACACAAATACGCTTATTAAAAAAAAAGTCTGTACTCCAGCTTTTGGTTTATGTATTCATCTTCAGTCAGTTTAATAGATGAACTCTCACCTGCCATATAATAAAACATAAATTAACAAAGCTTCAAGGCAGGTAAGTTTTCCTCGAGGAACTTTAATAATCGAGTTACTCGAGTCGTTCGAGGAATCGCTTCAGCCCTAATTGGGACGCGGTGTGTTGCTTTTTGAGCTCTTTTAGCTGCTTCATGTCAGCCGGGTCGTGTTTCAGTGACTTCCTGCATCATCCTGACAGCGATCAGGAAACCAGGAAATTAAACTTAACCCATAATTTAACAAGTGAAAAATGTGTCTGGTCATAAGAAACAGAATGAACCTGTAAGGAGGCAAATCTTCCTCTCAGCATGTTGGACAGGATGTCCTTGGGTAGATTTTGATTATGCATATTTCAGTTCATCTGCATTGCACTCTTGATTTTCCTTTAAATGTAACAAACTGCAATAGTTGAAATAGCCAAATGAAAACGTGCTTTTAATGGATCACTGATAATTAGCACGGAAGCACCTGAACTTTACAAGAGGAGCTTGTGAATCAGCTCTGTGGGTTATCAAAACATAATGCATCTGTGACACCAGAAGCTTTTCTTACCCAGAAGACCAAAGAGAAACTGTGAAAAGTGCAGCCGAGTTTATCATAAAGAAGACAGACTTTGAAATCAGCTTATTATCTTTATTGATCACTTCGTTTGGCTACATACGTTTTACAAATGTGGAAAATCCCTTCACATGTGTAACGTGTGTCTGATGACGATGACGGGACAACGGACGACACTCCTTCTCGTTCCGTCTCTTGTGAGGCTCAGCTGTGATTTCTCAGCACCAAAGCAAACTAAATGTCGGCTAACTTCGTCTGAGAGAAGCGAGGTCAGTTAATTAACCAGAGAAATCATTTCTCTAGGCTTCACGTGAGCAAGATTATTAAAAACTATTTCTCTGCATGATTGGTGATTTCTGCTGTAAATTCTAAAAATAAAAATAAAATCCCATTTTTATGACGTCCCAATAAAACGTCCCAGAATCTCTTTGGGTGCTTCTTCTTGCCAAGCAGATTTCAAAAATGGCACAAAAAAAAAATACAGTTTACTCTTTACTAACAGAAGTGTAGAAATAAGGAGAAAGTGTAAAAAAAAGAAAAGAAAAAGGAATCCATATAATGGCTGCATGCAAGCTGTTTAGTATGGCTTCAATTTCCCCCCTCAATAATCAAAAATCGGAGCATTTCTCTCGCGTCTCTAAATAACAATTGATGGCCAGAAGACACTTGTTTGAACCTTTTAGAGCTCTCATCAGTTTCAGAGTTTAGGTCACAAATTTTGGTTTCTTCTGCTTCAAAATGCACAGCGGTTCCCTTTTTTAATACGCCCACTACAGAATCGTATCAGGCTTCAAGCTGGTGGTTCTTGGGCTGCCGTTATCGGTACCCAGAGATAATTTTATGGTGTCAAAACAAAAACAAGGTAAACGTAAAGCCGATTAACGTTTCTGGTGGCCAGTTAGTGATCTGTTTTAATTAATTAAAATATCCCCCACCAAAAAATAAATAAATCTACTGCCATTTAGTGATACATTTTAAATGTTTATTCCAGTTGCTTCGATGAGGATGGCTGGCAAACAAAATACATGAAATAAATAAATGATTGAACCTGCACAAATAATTCTGACCTAATGAGGAAACAAGCTTAAAAAGTCCAATTTTCTGCCTTTTTAAAGTATTATGTACATCATGGAAAAAAAAAAAAAAAGCATTAAATTCACAAAATTAGTTTGATAATCATGCTGATAATGAATCCTTTTAAACTCGAGACCAACAGTTTTAGTTTTCAGCCAGCAAAAAGAGGTTTCATCAAACCTCTTGATTTTCACATCCAGATATTCTACAATATCACACCTTTAAAACTGACGGGCCACAAAGAAAACATGAACTTTGTGTTAAATACTAGCTGCGAAAAACAAACTTCTGTCAGACTGATGCATGCAAAAATAAAACAAACAAATAAATCAATAAAACTAATGTTTAACAAAATATTTTTTATTCATCCTACATATTCTGAGACACTTCATTAAAATTCTTCCAAATAAATTATGGATTCATAATCTAATGGTGCAGAAAGATCCCAAAACAAATCAGAAGGGAACAGCAGCTAACCTAATAAAAGTAGCATTTATCATTATTACTGTCGTCTCTTAAATGACTCGGATTCTGCAGAATAATATGCCTTCCTACCTGCCAGCTGATAAATATCACAGTTCAGCACAGTTAGCTTCAAGTAAAGTTTAACTCCTCATGCGCTCCGGATCCCGAATGGGCGATCGCAATGTGCAAATATAAACCAGCCAAAACCGGGGAAGCACTGAAGCCTGTTTCACTCAGCCGTGAGCCGGACTCGCCGGCCGTCAAGCCACTTTTCATCCACATGGGTCTGAAGCGCCGAGCTTTAAAGATCACAGTTTCTTTCTTGCTTTGGATACACACCAAGAACAGAAACATAGATGGGAGGGAGGATGGAGGTTGTTTTCCTGGTCTTATGTACTATTTTTCCTCTTTTAGTCTCATTCAGGTGTGCCTGTGACGTGTGTGTCGGATTTTAACGGCAGTGTTTCAGATTTTTCTGTCCTTAACAGTCGAGTATTTTCTCTGTGTGTCTAATCATCCAAACTAGACCCAAAACAATGGAGCGTTTTGTTTTTGTTTAACCCAATAAATGTACATATTTCAGTCCCAACAACTGAAGTGTGTGTGGGCGTTACTGGAGTATCACAAGTGAAGGCCCGTGTGTGTGTGTGTGTGTGTGTGTGTGTGTGTGTGTGTGTGTGTGTGTGTGAGGGAGGGAGAAAGCTGGAGGCTCGGTGAGGCGTTAACCGAACGTGTTTTCTCCGCTGTACGCCACGTACAGAAAGCCGTCCTCGTCCTTCTCCTTGTCGTACAGCTGGCCCATCGTCAGACTGCGGCACAAAACAGAAACATGACCCGAGGTTACCGCCGCTGTCCAGAGCGGCAACGCCTCCTGTCTGAACGTGTAGCAGCGGGCTGCGCTGCAGGTTCAGGTTCTAAAATACCGATCGAGAGCTGATATAAACGGGACAGGTTTCATGGAGGTCGTGGGTTTGTTTCATTTATGCTTCATCTGAGGAAGGAGAGGCATTATGGGAAGTAGACTGGGTTAGAAACAATCTCACGACGACAATTTTCCAGATTTATGATGGTGGATTTTGTCACTTGTAGCAATGCTACAACAAGTGACAACAAACAAACATTCAGCAAAAATAAAAATAATAAAAATGCTACATATATGGTTTTATGGTCTGACATCAGAAACGTTTTCTGTTTCAGGTCCTTCAAATTTTGCTTAATGCCAGAATAATAAAACAGCAAAAAAAATTTTTAGAGTTTCTTTCTACATTCAGTTTACCAAGGTTAATATCAGTATCCCCTTAAGCAGTGCGAAACAAAAACCCAGATGATAACGACCGGACTTTAGAAACATTGATTTCCTAACATTTAAGTGGAGTGGCGTCACACCGTGCAAAAGAAGAGGTAGGAGACAGTCATTGCATGAAAGGAAGAAACGGTTATTCCAAAATAAAGTCAAGATTTTGCAAATGACCAAAAATGAAAGGTCATTTCATTTTTTCTCTCTCTGTGTAGAGAGAAAAAAAAAAGGTGGCCTGTAAATCTCATTGAGCTACACCAGTTCTCCCAGGAGGAACGGGCCAAAATCCCAGCAAAAGTATCGCAAAGGCTTGAAAGTTGCCTAAAACCTTTGAACAGCATCATGTAGTTTAACACACAATCTTAAGAAAAACTGTGGTAAAAATAATGTTTTGTTTTTTGTTTTTTTAGAATTAGTCAAATCTTGTCCAATTTGGACAAGATCATCTTGTCCAACATCTGGATTGTACCAACAGGTTCTCAAGCATTTACCAAACAAAAACAAATGTGCTAATTCTAACTCAAAACAGGTAAAGATTAATCGGATCTAATGTCGCAAAATCGGTTTAAAAAAAAAATTTTTAAAAAGCTGATGTGTGTTTTAGTACAGCTTTTAAGTAAACATGTGATTGTAATGATGTGGGAACAAATGTTTGAAGAGGTGAAATGATAAACATTACACAATTTAAAAAGTAGGTAGTTTGGGATTAAACGAACTGAACCCAAAGGTTGGGCCTCATCCTCACACAAAAGACACAGACGATTGTTGTTTCCAGCTCTATAGTTCGATGTGCTTAAACACTCGGCAAATACGACACAGGGATGCAAAAGGAAACCTGACCTTTCATTAGTTTAGCACTCAGTTCGCATAAATAATAATCTTAAAGTATTTGAGAGTTGATTTTCACACCCAGGATACGTGGAAATAAACAACATACGTTAAAGCCCGCTTTAATTACTTCACCTCGTTATTTCTAGTTACTGTCGTCCACTAGAAATAACACGGCCGCGTTACCGGGACTCACTCATTCCTCAGTCTGCAGCACCTGTTCTTGTGTTCGCCCGCTGTGGGGTCACCTGTGTGGCTCTCACCTGGACTGCGGGACAGTTTTGTCCACAAAGAGGAAGATGGCTTTCTCCGAAGGCAGCTGGATGCGTTTCCTGATGATCCACATGAACTGGGCCACCGTGATGTCCGAAGGCACCAGGTACTTCCTCTTATCGATGTCGACTATCTGAGAGCCGGAGACCTTCTCCACGATCACCTGGAGGCCAAAACAGCAAGCCGCCCCGAGAGGTCAGACGCGCGCTCCAGCAAGAAGATTATGCTGTTTATTCAGAAGGCTTTTGATTCGTCTGCCTATGTAAAGTGTTTCGTTCTGCTGGCTGACAGTGAAAGCTCCTGGAACGGATGTCACCGTCGGGCCCTGAGCCAAGCGTTACCATTTGATCCCTGTGCAAACTGAAATTAAACGTGCATTGACTTTGTTCATCTTTGCTCCTCCTAAAACGACGTCAAGGAGGCTTAAGAGCTTAAGCCAAGATCCACAACCAGAAGGAGCCTGACTATTTTTCGTGTTCAGTCTTTTCATGTGGCCGACGTTTTGTGTCACCGCAGCTGTTTTGGCAGATTCTTGTTCTGTATGTAAAAGAAGCAAACAAAACGTTTCCCAATCTGTGCTGAGAGAATCTGAGTCAAAAGTTACTTAATTAAACTCTAATTTAATACACGGAAAAATTGAAGTGGATTTTCTTTGATATTTGAGTATAATGTCTAATTAAGACGCATTAACACTAAGAGGCAGGGCGCTGTGTTTAAGGTGATATTTGAAGAATGGCTGAAGATATTACCTAGCATACAAATGCCATAAATGCTGCAGCCTTTTAAATATTTTCTGATTAAATTGGAATATTCTTTTTCCGTAGCAGAATTACGCACTAAATTTTAGAATTTGTTTTTTCTTCTGTAATCGACGCAGGGTCAAAATTACAAAGACCGGTTTTATATATACCCAGCATGCAAAATATGTTTGACCTAAACCTCTAAGATTTGGTCAAACATCTCCTTTTTTAGCGAATCTTTATGGCACTAATGACCTTTATTCATCGGTGGCCTGACATGCAGCAAATGGCTGAAGCCAGGAATCAAACCAGGGACAACCGCGTGCAGGTCGCAGGTCTCAGCACGCGGTGAACCACTGAACCGTCTGATGCTGCAGGTTGCATCTCATTGTGAAACAGTAGCATTTCAACCACACAGCCTTTGACCCCATTAACAGCCGACAGCTCTGACTGGATGTTGGACTCTCCCTCGCAGAACCGGCAAGCTCGCCTAAATTAGGCCGGTTTCATTTTGCGCACCTTTAAGCAAATAACACAAATGTTTAATCAAGTTGGGGTTCAGACTGTTCCAGGAGCAACACACTAACCTTCTTAAGAAGAAAAGAGCGGGATTCGACGCAGAAATAGATGCCGTTTTATTAAAGCGTCTGACTTTAAAGACATCCGAGGAGGAAACTAAGATCCCAAAAGAGAATATTTTACTCACTATATTTCTTTTTCCCATTGCGAATAAATCTATAAAATCAAGTATCTGAAGGTTCTCTAAATAGGCAAGTTTGTCTGGAGTTTATTTTTTCATGATGAACTAATTCAACCAATTTTGAAAACGGTGCAAAAAATTTGGCCACGTGCAGCTGCTGATTTGTTCTGTGTTTAAAGTTGAACACTTCTGGGCATCTGCGTTGCAACCAGCTGCGACGCACAGGCCTGTTTTCCGAATCTCCCGCTTAACGTTCCTCATTCTTCTCTGACTTCCTTGCGAAGTTGTCAGGAAGACATAACAGCGCCCGTGTTTAAATATGCAGGACTATGTAAAGTTGCGACGTTTTATCTGTACAGCGCGATGCAAAAGTCGGCGAGAGATTAATTTAGCTGCCACGAATAAGTGAGGGACTTTTCCAGAATAGAGCAGAACGGAAAGCAAAAGGTGCCACAATTCAACATGTATCAAATGTATATTGAATCATCGTATGTAGTTTGTAAAATGTATGTGGAAATAATTACCTGAAATAAGTATTAATTACATTAAAAAGCATTAATTTTTATGGACTTTTAAAAAATTTAATGAAATTATTTCAGTCTTATTGTTGCATATTATGAAATTATATTGTATGTCCATCAGAGCTAGTATAATACTAAATATATAGCAACCAAATATGAGATTTTTACATGTCATTTTCACACATGATAAAGTTTTAATAATTAATTTCAATATTTTATTTTACTGCTTACTGTGGCTATTAATGACACAGTCATGTATTATTACATTTTGATATTCTACAGATTTTATTTTTATTATCACATTTATTTGTTTAATTTTGGGACTTCTGAGCCTTAAAAGAAGAACCCGTTTTACTTTATCTGGTTCAAATATCTGCTTGAAGAAATGTTGCTTGTTACGTGTATTTTCTTTTAAGCGCATATAAATGGTAAACCCCTTTCCCGCATCATCCTGTTTCACTCAGAAAGCACACGACTTGATGGCCACATGTTTCTTCCCCTGCTTTTTCCAGGCGACGGCCTCCTAAACCCGCCATCACAGACGGCGCAGGCAGAGGAGGGTCAGAATCCCTGACCCACGTTCGACCGTGAAGAGCAGGACCGCGCTCTTTGTTTTTTCAGGTCAAGTCTGTGTTTCTGTCCTGGCTGAAACCTGAGGGAGCGAGACGCGTTTAAACCGACAGCAGGAGTGACATGTTCAGTGTGAAACGCGGTGAGGCGAGCGCTCTGAGCTGAAACTCTGCTGAGTCATGGTGTGAGGCGCCGCCGGGGAGCTCCAGCGGCTCTGCTGGGAGATTCTCCAGGCCGGGAGGAGATACTGGGACAGATCCGTGTCACGCTGAAGGGATTATCTCTCCTCTCCGGCCTGGAAACACCTCCGGATCCCACTGGAAGAGCTGTATCGGCTTTACAGCCGGTGCCTCGCATGTCTTTTTGCATTGCCGTCAGTCTGATAGGTTAAAGAGTCGTGAGCAGCAAACGCTGTGTGACTCATCTCACAGTCACCATGCAGATCCAACAGAAGACGATTCAGTGCAATAAATCAGGATAAATGAAGGTGATGAGACTTTGTCACTAAATGGGAATAACTATTACATTTTCTGAGTAACTCCAACCGGTGGGATATAATATAAACGTGTATTTGCATTGTGTCACACGCTGACATTAATATGACGATTACAATGAAATACATTTTTGCAAATCTAATGAGATATGCAGCAATGCAACAAAATTAGATTTTTATAAGCCATAGAGCAGGGGTCCTCAAAGTGGAGGGCCGGCATCCTGCATGTTTTACTTCTCTCCCTGATTTAATGCACCTGGATCAAATAATGGCTCCTTAGAGGCCTAAGAAGAGCATTGACATGCTGAGAAGGTTGTTACTTCCATCAAGGAGAGAACCGAAACATGCAGGATGCTGGCCCTCGAGGACCGGCTTTGGGGACCCATGACCTAGAGAGTACAAATAAGTTGAGCTGTTCTTTAGAAAAAAACTCATAAATCGGAAAACGTTAACTTAGTGACCATCGCGTCATCTAAAAACTAGTTTGAGGTTTTCCCTCAGTGTATTATAAGCCTGGCGGGCCACCAGGCTTTACTTGTGCCCCCAGCAGGCTTGGCATTGTTAACTTATCTTAGTTTTTTTTTTTTTATTATTGTCTTTTTTGTTGATGTTTATGAAGTAATCTTCCAGTCTTCCAATAATGCATAAATATCAAGTGATGTTTTCAAATTTCCTGTCAGCTTTAAACATTTTATTTTTTAACTCAAAAACGTTTTTGGATGAATGCCTGCCCTCGCACCGGGCTTGGCAAGTTTTCTTGGGGGCGAACTGAGTTTTATCATTAAAATGTTAACAATAGGCACCTTAAAATGCAGTTCTTTACAAAAGCATTCATGGCTCTTTAACATTTTGAGACTGTGTCACATTACAACAGCAAACTTCAATGTACTGTGTACCCAGAGGTACACAGTACATTGTAAAACTGTTTCCCAATCCTGGAATATCTCACAGAGCTAAGGCCATCATCTGAACACCGAGAGTACAGCAACCAGGACATGATTGTCCAACTAAACTGAAAGTTGGAAAGTCAGAGAAGCAACTGAACCTCACTGCAGAGATTGAAAGAAGTTTCAACCAGCTGATCGCCATTTAGGCTATAAACATGGGGCCAAATTGAAAGAAAGCAACAGTAAGTCATGTTAAGTGATGCAAAGCATACTTTTTTGTGTCCTAGATAAGATAAGATAAGATAAGATAATCAGTCTCCCATAGGAGAAATTTGTCTTGGAAGCAGGTGCAAAACTGCAATACAACAATGCATAAGCATATTAAAAGTATTTGTGGAATTATGCAGACTGACGCGGCCACACCGTTACCTAAAAACAGAAGTGATAAATAACTACCTGCCTATCCACTGCCTCTGCTTTTTATTCATTGACTCTCTGTCACTTCATCTGAACCACGGCGGCCTTAAAATAAAAGAGCACCTCCCCTCCCCCACCACTCACCGGTACTCTGTCCGGGTATTTGTTGCGTATTTTGGCTGACTCCACACATCGGTGCTCTGGGGTGGGGAGAGACAGCAAACAAACAGGAAGTCAGAGATTAAAGGGATGAGTGAGGCCTCTTGGGATCCTTGCTCTGCTGCTCTTCAGCCGAGCCTGGCTCGACGGAGAGCTCAGCCACAAAGCACAACACAACAAGCACAGAGATAAGGCTGACGCTTGCTCAGGCACATAAGTGCAATATTTTCTGAATCCAGCACCTTTCATTGGGCATATCCAGGGCTGCCATGGAGCCCAGAAGCTGCCAGAAAGTGAGCAGAGGTCAGGAAGGTGGTGAAATGTGGAAGGACTCATTTAGGTGCAGGCCTTCATTGGCCTACATAGAGGGGCTAATTTGGGATGTTCATCTAAAGAAAGGAGCTTGGAGGTTATCTAAAGAGAGTTTCAAAATAAAAGCTCAGCTCAGGAACGTTATTAGTCATAGCTGGAAGTTCAATAATTTGTCACAGAAATCACAGCATAAGGTCAAATGTGTGTAAAACACAAATTCTGGCATCCGGGTACAGGTGAATGTAATTTCAACTCGCCAATTTCAGTAATTAAGCTTGAAAATATGAATATAATAAAGGCGTGCACACAAGATAATATTTTAAGGTGCAGTTAAGGTGATTAGTTTGTTTTCTGAGCCCCCATCCTGCAGCAAAGACACGTTGTTAGAGGTTGCTACAGCCGAAGCGTCAGCCATTATTGACTTACAGCATTCATCTGCAGGTTGCAAAGGAAAAAAAATAAAAACAAAAAACAAACAAACGTGCATTAATGCGCCAATGAGGGAAAATCGAAAAAAAACAACCAAACATGAATGTGGGAACTGAAAAACAGAAAGGAAAGAAGGAATCAAGATGCGTGACAAGACGAGAGTCAGCTCCGGTTTTATAACAATTCAAGCCCACCCCTTTTTCTTTTTTTTTTTTCTCTTTTTACCGAGGGAATGGTCCTCTTTGAACATCCATTTCATCTTTGCAGGATCCCCGCACTGAGGCGTGACGGCACGAGCTTCTGGATCCGCCGAGAGAGACAGAACGATGGTGAAACGTCCAGAAAAGAAAAAAAGAATGAAAAAAATCCAAACAAACGCGATCAAAACAAAACGTCAACAAGAAGTCTCTGCCTTTCAGCTGTCCGTCTGACACAGGGTGACGTCATCGTCTGACAGAGCACCGCTGCGTTCAGGTGCACTCTCAGAGAGTCTGCATGTGCGCCTTCACACGTCCATCTCAGTAAAACAGAACATCGTCATATATATCTATGAAATGTATGTAAATGTACGTTATTACAGGGAAGTCTGCCGACTTGAGAGTTGTCCAGAAGGCAATCACAGATGTCCTCCGGGAAAACTGTGTGTCAAAACGTATTTATTGAAAGTTGAGTGGATGGGAAAACTACAGCAGAAAATGGCGATTTTTTAAAATCCCACTGTGAATCTATAAATTAATGTTAAGAAAAAGATGAGAAGCCAGACAAAGTATTAAGTCCATGCAGATTTTTCTTTAGTGAGTGGAAAGATCTGTTGGCGATCATGTACTCAGATTTTCTGTAACGCCATACAATGTTGAAAAAAACAAACAAACAAACAAAATAAAACAACATGGAGAACAATCAAAAATAAGCTTACATTTGTAGAGATTATAAAAAGATAAACAGCAATAAATAAATAAATACATAAATAAAATAACATCCTATGATATCCTATGGAAATTGTGCTACAAGAACTTCCCAATATAAAGTTTTACTCTTTTTAACTTATGTGTAGACGATGTTAAAATAAGCTCCAACGGTACTTGAACGCACCCTGACTGCTGAAAGTGGCAGCCATGGAAACCGTTTGACGCTGGACATGGCGCGGTGGCTGCCAACACGCTAAAAGAAAGCTAGCACCGCTAGCATCCGCAAACGCCACATTTTGTCAACATTACGCACGCAGAGTCGACGTTGTAGACAGCTAGATGGACATTACCCAACAGGAGCAGCATGTTATTCATCTCAATTTGTTTTGTGTGAATGTTTTGCTCACTTTAGTTCACTCGGTTAGCATCCTCGCTAGCTTTAGCAACACCGATGGCTTTCTATGAAGTGTACTCTCATCCGGCTCTGGTCCGGTACCGAACCAGCGTTTGTACAAAGGCCACCCTGTTCCTGGTGGTTGTTCTGTGCCTCACATACATCGCGCCTCTGCTGGTCGCTTACAGAAGCCAAGGTACAGTGGTATTTTTTTATTTTTTTTAAGTTGCTCTTGTCCCCATGTGTTATTCGCTGATAATACTCTGCCATAACTGCTGGGAACAAAGATTTTAAAAACAATGGTCTAGGTCGAGAACTGGAGTTGCAAACCCCTATTATTGGGGAGCAAAACATGTATTTGCAAAGTTGCATGTGACTACTTCAAGACTACTTCATCAAACTAAAGGTTTTTGGCAAAATAAAAACTAGCACAGCATACCAGAACAATCACCTCAGTAGTCAAATGTGACGGCTAAATCTTGGTAAACTGAGAACAATTATACTAAAAACAGGAGCAAAAATCCACAACACAATCGCTGTAAAACGAGATGAAGACATTTCTGGTGGCCTAGTCAAAATTCAGACAATGTGAAAATAATGTGAAAGAAACCTCACTGAATCGGAGAAAAGTTAAATAAGTGTGTACCAACATTTTACTGCAACAATGTGAGCATTAGATGGCTGTACTGCAAGATGTTTCTTGCAGTTTGTCCATTTTTGCTTAACTTTTGTTTCATAAATTATGATTACACTCTGCAATTTGTAGATTTTTAGGTCAAGTTTTTCAATTTCGTGCCTCAGAGTGATTGTTAAACCGATTATAAATGCCAATTACATGTCTGTTTTGTCTGTTTATTGAAAAGTCTTGGACATAACTTGGTGAATTTGCAGACTGCATCTTCTAAGGTTCTTTTAGAGTGCACATATGAAGGGCAAATTATAAAATATTATTATAAAATAAATATTGAAGTTGTGGTGAAATGTACAGCTGGACAATGCATTTTCAGTTCTGAGATGTCGTTTCTATTTCAGGTTTCTGGATTAAGAGAAAAACTTATGAAGAACAGCCAGTGGTGAGATTCCAGTACCAAACCCTGCTGTTCGCAGCCACCAGTTTACAAGGAGACTATGTTGCCTGGAGCACGTTTCCTCATCTCAACAACATGCTTGGGACCAACCTAAGGATTCCCGCTGTCTCTGTAAGAACAAAACACTGCGTTGCTTCACTGATAATATCACAACTTCAACAGCTTTTATAAAGGATGCAGTGTGATCTTTCCCTGCGCAATGTTTCTGTTGTACACTAAAGTTTAGTAGCAATTATGACCTTAAAAGAGAAAGGCATCAACCACATGCAAAGCTTCAATAATTTGAGTGTCTGCTTTTGTTTCTTTAATGCTCCTTTTGCACCATCTTTATGTGTTGCTCCATCACTACTTAGTTTCCTCTCAGGAAAAGTTTAGATCTAGATCTGATGAGTTCACCAAACTGCTTTTTGACCATTGACCAAAGTAGCTTTTAGAGGATGTTTTCTTTATTCACTGCTGGGTTTCTATAAAGAACTGAGTCAGCCCACTTTCTTGGAGGAGGAGCGATGTTTACCATCTCCATGGCAGGTCCAGAGAAGCTTTCTTTTTCAGACTTTCCAGACAGACAAGGTTTCTTCAGAGGAAATAACTCTATTCCGGTCATCTTCTTGTGCTCTGTGCAGAATATAAAGCTACACTTTGTTTTTTTTTTTAAACAATTGGCTTATCTGACATCAGTCAGTGTTTAAAATGACATGCCTTCTTCAGTCTCCATCTTACTGTGTTCAGGTTAGGAAACTGCAACATACTTAGACAAACGCTATTTCTTCTATTTCTTTATGCATCTACATCATAGGTGAGAGAACAGGACCAGAACCAAGATGGGAAGTTGGACCTTTTGACATTTCAGCTGCAGCTTCCTCTGAAATCTGATGAACATGTATACAGTATTCAGCTGCTGCTCACCTTCAGCTACCAGCTCTTTGTACGTATTCTTTACGTAAATTACATCTTTTTTTTTTAACCTAGCATATAATAAATAATCGTAAACCACCCAGCCACAATTACATTATCCCTTTTCTTCTCCAGCGGAAGTCCACTGTAGTGATGCAGAGCCTTGCGTTTGTGCAGCACTCGTCTCCGGTGCCCGGAGCGAAGATGTTCATCAGTGGAGACCTGAGGCTGCAGCAGAGGATTCCTCTACCTCACAGGGGGCTCCACAAGATTTACAACGTAAGCGAGCACACACACACACCCACACACACCCACACTCCTGGGGTGCTAGCACTTTGAATACAGCAGTCTGTCTTTTAGAGACAAACTTTCAGATTGTACAACTCACATAAAGCCAAAAATGAGCAGAACGTGAAAAAACAAAAACTGTTCACTGGAAATTTATCAATAAATTACAGTAAATATAGACAATATGATTGGCATGTAAAGAATCGGTGCTGACACTTTAAACTGTGCTAGAAAGTCAGAGAATGCTGTAGTGTTGTACCACTGAATGATTTCAGGAGTCATATCATTTAATTAGCTGGCTATGCCACCAGTCAGGACCCCTGGGGCAGATTTAGATGCGCCATCTTCCTTCAAATTAATTATGGTTGGCTTATGTTTACTGCATTAGCCACATTCTGCATTTGTTCAGGATCAGGCTCTCAGGTGTCATCCAGTCTCCTCTGTCTTGTTGCGAAGGTCTCAGTGATCGACGGCGCCAGCCTTTTTGCAAGTTCATATGACCTGATCAACATCATGAGGAGCTACCAGGAGAGAAACTGTAAGTTAGCAAAGGGAGTCATTTTGTTTGCTTGCCGTCTCTCCGCACTGGGATTGAAACGTATTATTTTCTTCACTGCGTTCTCTGACCTTTAGTATCGACGGTGCTGTCCAGTCCAGTACTGGTCTGGACTGTGGGTCGAGCTGATGGCTCCCCCTTTGAGCTGATTGCTGAAATCCGTTATCCCTTGGAAATCATCAGATATCCTTTAACAAGAACAGTGATGGGATTGAGCCTATTAAGGTGGGTTCTATAGTTGGAGTATAAAATGTTACGTTAGACAAACAAGTAGTAGTTTTAGGCTAGTGACTGTCCCATTTCCAAAAAGCATTCCCAGTTTATTTTCATCAAGAAATTACAGCTCTAATAATTTAAAATGCCAAAAAACAGAAATAATAATAAAAAAGAATGTTACACAGCTGCAAATCCCCATCATTTGTTTTATTTGTACTTAGTTGCACTGGATATGAACATATTACACAGTTACGGGATGCTGACAAACAACAAGCTTAATGCTGAAATATTCCCTAAAAATGGTAATGAGACATGTAAATATTTGTAAATATTAACTTGTTCTGATCTTCTAGTTCAGACCAGTTCAGACTGGTGAGTAACTCAAAGGTTGGTCATGGGTGGACCCATCTTTCACAGGTGAGTTACTCACCTGTGTTTAGACAGGTGAGTAACAGACTTGAGTCTGGACTGACGAACATATCGAAAGCCAAATAAAGATTCTGCTGACAGAGCTACATTTGCGCCTTAACTTCCTCCCTCCACCTATCGGCCCGGCTTTTGGGAAACCATCAAATTTGCATGGATCCAGTATGTCAGCATCCTCCTCATCTTCCTTTGGGTCTTTGAACGCGTCAAGAGATTTGTTTTCCAGAACCAGGTCATCAGAACCGTCCCCATACCTGTGGGAAAACCTCACTTTTCCTGATACAGGGGTAATATGTTTTCTATAGGTGTAGACTATGTTACGTTTTCTCAAATGGCTCCATATTTTTGATATTGTTTTGGTTTTTTTTACTTCATAACCTAACTAAATGTTAAATGAGAGAGTTGATCCGTGCAGGACTTTTTATAGCATTGTTACAAGAACACATACACAAGTAAAGAAGATTTTCATTAGTGAGAATGAATTTGACACCAAGAGTAACATGTAGTGAGACCAGAACTGAAAAGGATAAATTAGTTTTGCACACTTGTGCTTCTCAAACTGCTGCTTCCGGACAACACTTATAAAAGCATTACAAGTCTGCTCCGATATCACACACTTAAGACAACAAGTCAGTGTCGCGTGTCAATAGACACGAATTTTATATACAAGAAGGAAGTAATACATTTAAACTTCACATTTCCCTCCATGGGTTAATTTATTGCTGCATCTGTGAAGTCGGTATAAACATCCTGAAAAGATTTTTTTCCCGCAACAGCAATGTACGACACAGATGACTCTCATTGAATACCCTTTAGATTCATGTCAGAATCTAAAACTTACGGACTCACCGCAGGACAGAAAGTTGTTTCTGTTTGTGCTGATTAATCAGAGAGCTGATAAGACTTTTCTTTGTAAAGGAAAACTTACAAGAAAAGCACATTTATTGTCTCAGAGTTCTATAGTTTTTCTGTGTAGTAACCTAATAAACCTTTTTCCTAGAAGATAATTATTCTTCTTTTTCTGCTGTTTTATAGCATTTGAAGTGTAGGGATTTTGCGAATTGTCTTTATTTTTGCAACTTGAATGTTATATGTTCTAAAACAGTTTGTGATATAAATAAAAGAAATTATTTTGCACAGTATATGCAGCAGCTTTGGTGGACTCATCTTTCTTTCTTTTCTCATTAATTCAAATACATTTTTTTGCATATTTGCATGAAACCTGGTGTTTAAGAGTTTAATATTTTTCCAGCTAACTTCATAAAGGATTGGTATAACTTCTTTTTGTAATTCTTTAAACAATCTTTTTAACAATGACAAAATGACTTGTTTTTTTAAACTGTTAAATTTAACATTTTGTTTCCACAAGTATTTGGAAATTGGAACTTTTGCTTGTTTTATCTTCACCTCACTTCCTTTCTTCCTTCCATCCATCCATGAATCTCTTGTCTTTTGCTTTTCTGCTAGCAGGTTGTGTGAATTGCAGCTCAAGGATGAACATTATTTGTAATAGTTGCTTTTGTAAAGTGTGCAAGGAAACTAAGCTCAAGGGAGGTAAAGGTGGAGGCGCTGCCAAGAACCGGGACCTCAGTTTTCTTTTCATTGAAACTCAAAATGTTTAAGGACGTCCAAACCCAAATCTCGTCAAGGCAGTTTAGTAAACAACAGCGTCTTTTCTGCTGAGGCCGGTAACTTTGCACATCATCCACATAACAGTGGAAGTGTTATACCATCCTACCTAAAAATGGAGCAGAGAGGAAGCAGGTAGAGAAGGGGAAAAAAAATAGGGACCTATGATTGAGCTCTCGAGCAAAGGCCTAGCACTTTGCTCAAGAGCTGATGAACTCCAAAAGGAAGACATGTGAGGACGCAGATCTACCAAAGCTGACACAGAATGTACGCAGAGACAAATGGGACTTGAGCCCTCCCAGAGCCACGCCCCTCACATCCACCCACTGCTGTAAGCGAGAGATTATAACTACTAGTCCACTGTATCAAACACGACTGTCAAGTCTGACAGCACAAGAACAACATAGTTACAAAACTCTGTGGAGAAATGAATACTAAAACTTCTCCAAAACCTGACTGAAAATCTGCTGTGATTTTATGAGGCCTAGCACTTTGCTCGAGAATTGTTGTCATGCCAAACACTTCAGCCACTGCAGTGCCACCAAATGGTGCCTCCTCTGCACTAAGTTAAATGTTACCTCCAATGTTCGCTACTGAATACTCTTGTCTTTATGAGTCTAACAGTAGGCGCTTGGAGAAATCTACATTCGTCATTTGGAAGCCCAGATTGAATTCTTCATATCAATAGCTTTTGGAATGTAAGAGGTAGAAATACATCCTTCTCTGAAAATTCAAAGAAACGATAATGTTCTGAATTAGCTTTGAAAATTTAAAAGATTTAGAGCTGGTGGAAAAGCCATTTTATTAAAAAAAAAAAAAAAAACTTGATGCATGTGTAAACCAGGCACTGTAATGAAGCGTACTGGTAGCAGCATGCTGTAGGCTGCAGTAATATGGAGCCTGTCAACAATACATACAGTGAAAAATTAATAAGACTTCTACTTTTTATTGCTGAGATGTTGTAAACAATGTTTTTATTTTTCCTTTTACGCAATAAAGAGAACATTTTTGGGAAGAACCGAAGATGCAATTTTAACATGCAGGGAACAGTAATAGTTTCTCTAAGTAAACACGAAATATTACTTAAATATGTTTTGTACACTTGCCAATGTGTTGACGTTGCTAAGATTTTTGTGTTTATCTTCCAAGTAATTTCACTTTGTTTGAAAAAAAAAGTGAAATCAGTTTCTGAAAGTTGAGAGCCATTAACGCCTTGGTGAAACCAAACATTAGAAAGATCACTTTTTCTGGTCAGCCTTGTCTTTTCATCGAGCTTCTTCCCACAGCCAGTCTGTCCCAGCAAAGGTTTGCCAGGATGTGCTTTGTTTGTTTTGGTTGTGTTCGTGGCTATGAGCCCATCCCTCTGAATTAGCTCATGTAAATGATTTATTCCACTGGTTAGGGCCAAGCGGAGAATTACGTAACTGTTACACCCTCTCACACTTTCCTCATTGCTGCTGAGGTTTTCAGAATAGTGCAAGTCAGATGAGGGTGCTAGGAGGCCATTATTTTCTCATGTTTGAGGCATTTGTTGCCGATCTGAATAGGGAACTACTGTTTGCATGTAATAGAGCCACTTAGCATTCATTGTTGCTCGCTCCTTCCAGCGCAGCTGTTCACAGAAGGGGCTGATTTTGGTTTATTGGGAAATTGATGGCGAGAACACCAGGGTCCACTTGATTTGAGGTGGACCCTAAGTCAGGTGGTTACTTGTTATTTGTTACAGACTTCACTATGCTGTGAAGTTACAACCAATAGTTGGATTCGGAATGATTAGAAGAAATGTTGACACTAAATATCTGCTTGTGGGACATTCACAAAAATAGAACAGGTGGAACATAGAAAATTTGAGCGACCCCAACATAAGCTGAAGCGGACGACAGAGAAACAAGAAGTGATTCTGGTGAAAGTTTTGTTCCACAGCCAAATTCAGAAATGGGCTCCGGGAATCAAATCTGACCCGGCTGAGCCATGCTCCAGTTCAAGGTTTGAAACCAACAGTGAGATTTGCCTTACTACTGTTGGCAAAATTAGCTAAAAACAACAGCTGCATTTCCACTTCACATGTGCGCCAACCTTTCTCAGTATCCTGCTAATGTTGAAAAAGCTCACGGTTGTTCACACAAGTCATTAAAAGACATACCACACCTTCATCCTCCTCCTACTTCCTGTCGTCTTTTTCTTCGTGGTTCGCGCTAGTGGCAACATCCGGTTGTCGATCATGCGACTCCTGTGATGCGAAAAGTGTTTCCACTGCAACGTTAGGAGGCTAAAACACCAACTTACCCTAGTGCCAAAACTTTTTATTGAAAAGAATTTTCTATTAAGCAGATTTATTTTAGAAATGTCAAATTGCGCAATTTTATGGTCTATGGAAACGCAGCTAATGGTGGTAATAGAAACGTGCTCACTGACTGATGCTGTGCTATACTATTTGAAAGGTTGAACAAATCCTCAAAACAGCAGCCATGAATAGAAACCCACACATTTCTCTCAATTCTTATTTGTTTGTTTGTGTTAATGCTTCTAAGGTATTTGTGTTTGGCTTCCAAGTGAAATCTGTCGCCCTCTAATTAAAAATGTAACAGAACAATCTTCTCAGGGCATCCTGAGGAGGTCAGGCAATTTAAATCAGGTGTGCTGGAATCACCACAGCTTGTAACTTAAAAAATAACCAATTGCAGCGGAAATTCTTGAATAACGAAGGAAATAAGTGGATTCCCGATAACCATGCTGCTACTACTGCTATCTACTGCAGGCATGACAGAGTGCCGTTTGTTTTTTTTTCTTCTTACATGTTGGCGTGACCTTTTCAAACTGGTTCCAGACCGGCGCTTCAGAATAAAGCCACCGTCCCATCTACATGCAGAGTGACTTGTGCTTGGCGGCAGAGGGATGAAGGACAGGATATGAGCTCGCTGTGTACAGGAACCAGATGCATCCTATTACTCTGTCCAAGGGAGTACGGGGAAAGGGAACCACGTGATCAGTCTTACCTTCTTTGAGTTGATTTACAGAGACACTTTCAGGTGCCAAATGTATTCCCGAAATTAAGTAATTGGAAAAATGTTACAGGTGACAAGAGAACAGTTCCCATCAACAGTGAATGTGAACTTCTTTGGGTGTTACCTGCATTGTAACTAGAAGCATTTGTCCTTCTTTCTCTATTGAGTGGAGGTGAAACGTATTACCTGCTTTCCTGCCTGCTGATGAATAGGTCGTAACTGATCGTAAAAACAAATGAGAAAGAGAAAAATTATGATGTGAAGACGCTGACTCAAATACACTGCGACAAAAAGCTCTGTGACATGTATTTGAGATTTTTAATTGTTCATTATTGTGAAAACGCATGTAGTGTTAAGCACTACTACAGCAAATGAGCTTTAATTAGTTGATTGTGGGTACGTGGAGTTGTCTTCCAATAAATTAGAAGGCTTCATCTTAGCATTCCCTCTATAATAAAGTGAACAGAAAATGATTGCCTTTCAGACGATTGTTTTAACTGCAACAACATAAAAAAAAATTATTTTAAGACACTAACATATTAAAGTTGGCAGGCAAGTTGTGAACACTTCTTCCATTTTCTACCTCCACTGCTGCCAATTAAATCTCACCTCCCATCACTCAACCATGAAATATGCAAAGGATTCAAGATCCGACTAAAAAGAGAGCAAAATAACTAACAATCAAATACTTTACTATTATTTAATCAGGTTTTTGTACATATGATCACTCTAATTTCTATCCTTTATTATTATTATTATTAATTTTCTACAGACTATTTTGCCTGTTTCTGCTGTGGGATCAATACAGTCTTATGCTTCAAAGCAACACTAAACTTTCCAGGATCCAGCTTCTTATGAAATTACCCTCCATCCTTGTGCTGAAAGGAACTGGTTTGCATTTTCAATATGTAGTATTATAACACTTGTCAGTGTCAATTTTATTTGTAAAACACTTCAGAACAACATGTTGGACAGACGGCACTTGTAATTATTGGACAACTTCCCGTTGTTTTTGGAACATCTGGCCTTGAACACTTTTTAAGAAGAGACAAATATATATTTTTTTCTAACCTTAAAATTAAAAACAGCAACAGGGCATTTGGTATGTTCAGCGTCTCAGCCCAGGTTATCAGGCTCTGCAGCAAACCCTGGCTTTAAGGTTGCTTAGCAACGTCGAATCCACCAGACGTTAATTTCCAAAGCTGTTGGAGGTCGTCGGCTTTCCTCCCTGCGTGTTGTGACCCGGTTTGGGGGCAGTTTCCCCTGCCTCAGGGTCCGCCTGTTCCTCCCACCCACCAGCCTCCGCCCAGCCCACTGCCCCGTCCAGTTCAGCACGGCGGAGCAACCGGACACGTCTCAGAAAGCTCCGCTCTTCACCCCAGAGGGCCGTGGGATTCATTAGTCTGGTGGCCTGCTGTAGCGCGGAGCGGCGGGGAGAACCGCGGGGTTCAGGGACACGCCGGACCGAGCGACGGCTCCCCGCTGGAAGACAGCGAGCGAAACGACGAGACAATAATTAAAGGTAGGGTTTGTTTTTCTCTATTGATTCTGTTCTAAATGAGTTTGAATAAAGCGACTTCTTCCTGTCCTCACTTCGCCCCTTCATTTGGTTCATTGCAGACGAGGAAGCAAACTTAAGTTTATCACAAGTTATCAATCTTTAACAGAAACAGACAGTAAAAAAAAAACCGTACACATGTAGGCTATATTTTCTTTAAGTTTAACCTAACAGGGGGACTGGTGAGGGGATACAGAGACATTTGTGACTGTGAGTTAACTCACAGCCCTGCTTCATAAACTGGCCATAATTTATGATAGTCATAATTCCTGAATCAAACTGGAAACAAGCCACATTGTGTGGTTTGTTTTTATGGTTAGGGTTAGGCTATGAAGCAGGGCTGTGAGTTTCTCTGTGGATATAACATAAAACTGATATAGCTATGGAGCTATCCATAACTTGACATCCTGATTAGGTGACACAATCTGCAGGGTCACAAATGTCTCTGTATCCCCTCACCAGTCCGACACACTCGAACTGGATATCCTAAAATAACCTTTAAACAACCGCAGAACTTTGCCACCAAAAACGCAGAAGTGGCCCAGGAAGTGAGCTCACATCGCACTGTTTTTAAACATTGAATTGATTTAAGGTGCTCTTTACTGCTATCTAATACTCTAAATAATCTCAGCAGGTACTGTGGAAAAGTCTTCTTCTGGTGATTGGTGTGAGAATTAGGACATGCGTGGAGGAGTCCTTTTCTTATTGGAAAAGGAAGTTTGGATGTTTTTAAAAGCAAACTAAAAATGCGTGTCCATACATCGTAGTTGAAGTTAAAGCTATTTCTTATCTTTTACAGTTTATTATTCTATTTCATGTTTGATCTAAGGAATGGTACTTTTACAGTTCTATGCAGTTTCTTTTCTGCCACACTTACCGTCATGCATGACCAAATAAAGACTATAATTTTGGACCCGTCTGCCTGGCGTACCTGTATCCATGTGTTTGTTGTGTCCCCTGCAGGGCTTTGCCAGTGAAGACTATTGTACTTTCTTTAAAGAATTTTTTTTTTTTTTATCAGGTTATGGTAATGGCGATTTTATTTATATAGCCTATTTTCAGCAACAAGGCCATACAAAGTGATTTATATAAATTAAAAGGAAATACAAACAAAATAAAGTGCGAAAGAAGAAAAAGAATCTACTGTTGATCTAAAGAAAGTAAACTAGGTGCTCCTATTCAGAGTTGCTAAGTATTTTCTGGGTTGGAAGAACTGGAATCTAAAAAGTAGCCTAATAATGTTGCTCCAAAGTATATGTACTAGATAAACTATAAAACTCATATTCAGGGTTGCTAGATAAGTATAAGCAGCCTCTGGTCTAATTCCTTTTCTGGGTTGGGAGAGTAGGAGTCTAAAATGTCGTTGCTAATAGTTTTTCTGGATTCTAAGTTTGTTCTAATCCCTGTTGTGGGTCACTAAATAAGTGTAAGTAAGTAAGTGGTTTGGATCAAGGTTTGGATGGCTATTGTAGCTAAAACACCCCTCCCAAAAACCCCAGTTAAACCCCAAATTATTATCTATGATTAAAATGATTTAAATTCAATCAAGAAATTTGATTCTATGGAAATGCAACTCTCAAACAACAGGAAGAAAATGTACAATTTTCAACTGGTTATTTACAATATCAATGTTCTAGTTATTTCCATTTGAACAAAGTAGGGTTAGCATTGGACACAGATTAATGGAAAAATTGTCACTAGTACACCAGCAATGAAATGCTTCTGAAATTCCTGAAAAGCTTTCTGCATGTTCCTGCTGGCACTTTGATTAATTTTCTTTGGTGATTTGCTCCAGGTCTTTGGGGCCGTTGGCCTCGTGTTCTCCACCTTAATTTCTGCTTCCTCCCATCTTATCAGCTTCAAGTCAGAACTCTGGCCAAGTCACTCCCAACGGTTAAAGTACAAGATATTTCACACTCATTGTTAGGAAAATATTTTTTATATTTTAGCTTTTTCCTGCCAATAAACAAATCAAAGAGAATAAGTCGACATTAATGCTCAAGTGAAATTCTAAAACTCGCTTGGTTACAGGTAAAGTCAAGGTACAGGTTTTATTTAATTTTATTGTGTTTTTACATGTGCAGAATAACTAAGCTTTTTTTGTTGAAAGTTGGCCATTTGTTGAAGACATCCTTCTTGTCTGCAGGCTTATTTATGAATAAACTCCGCCTGTTACGTAGGAAGGCGCAGGACTCTTGGAATACAGACTGTGTTCAGTTTGTTGAATATTTCCGCTCTAAGTCAGGGTGTTGTTGATATTTTAAGCTCAGGCTTAACTTAGCTGGTGAAGTATAATCTGGAACGATCTTGACAGAGATGGAAAGTTTGACTCAACAATAAATAAACTGAAGCTCTAAGATGAAAAACGACGTGACTGTAGCTGAAAACATTAGGAGAAGAATATATCTTTGAGGAATTATTGGTGTCTCGGGTTGACTTTTACAGACATCTCTCATGATAAACCTATAAGCAGAGGACAGAGAGGTAATATTTACAAAGTGTATGAGATGACAATTAGCTCATAGGACCCTATGTGTCATTCATGTGGCGGTTGTGGATTAGCTTATTTAAATTGAAGTTTAAAAGGGAGTTATCAAGTTTAACAATTTGTTCCTGTGTATTAGGAAAGTAAAAAAATAGATATTTGGACAAGGGAGAAGATAAGAGGCGGAAAAATGTACTTGCATCAAATAAACTGTGTGAGGAAAAAATGCAGAAAGAGAACCCGAGAGTTGTTGATCCATGTTAGTTTTTAATGGTCTGGTAAGTTAAAAAAAATAAAAGCCTAAAATGCACCAAGATGTCTGCTTTTGAAAACAACTCAATGTCGATTTTTTACTTCTTCTACATCTCTGTTAAGATGATCTATGAGTTTTTTTAAAGGAAATTTTCCTTTGCGCTATGGCTTCTTCACAACCGCTGTCATAATTGTCAAAATTCTCTGTGCAGCTTTAATTATGCTGGTAAATCGTTTTGATAAGTTTCCAACACTGAATATTTGTGATTTTTTAAATAAGAGGTTAATTACACAAAGAGCTGTAATAAATCAGCTCAAACTTCCTGCAGGGCTTTTGGTTTCAGCTCTTTAAAAACCCTGTGAGGCAGAACGCAACTGACCTAACATTTCATTTAAGCGCCACAGGAGTGTAGCTTCAAGCAAAGTAAAACATTGGACAAGTTTTGCAACAGCATCAGTCCTCGTAGCAGGAACTGGTAGAGAATCCTTCTGAGCGTCTTTTAAAGTTTTTTGTTTTTTTTAGACACCAGTATAACCAGTTGTTCTTATTACACTGGTGAATTTGGCACTTAAAGAAGTCAATTCAATCATAAAAACAGATTCAAAGTCGGTTGCATTCATTCCAACTGATCAAACATTGCAGTCAAGTATGATTAAAATTAGTTCAAGTGTTTAAAAAAAAACAAATAACAATGTTCCAATGTTCTATTAGTGTGCCAAGTAACTGTAATAGGTGAAAATGTACTTGTTTTGAATAAATCTTCAATTTGTTGACTAATAAATGCAAGTGTCAAATTGTATTTTGATCTGATTCAATTCTTCAGAAGTTCAGCATTGTTAGAAAAATCAACGTTTGATTATAGTTTATGCAACTTTACTTCCTCTCTTTTGGCTCCAGTCATTGCACACAGAATTTGACTGTGGTTTCAACTGCTTAAGGTATATATAATCACTAGATATATAGATATATATAGATATATAAATAAATAAATAATATGTAAATATGCATACCCAAAATTTTTTTTAATTTTTTTTAAATATACAGGTTAAGATGGTGCAAATAAGTGTATTGTTTCGCAGCAGAATATGTGTCCCCAAGGACAAAACCATGTAATTAGACATTCCAGTTTAGCGAAACTCCTCTTACAAACTTAGACATGCACTACTCTTCTGGTGTCAGTCAAGTTGTCTGAAAATGCCCTGGATTGTTTTCCTTGGCAGCCATTCAGGATGCAAACACACTTGGTCTTGTAATAATTTTACAAATGAACATACGAGTATTACTTTTGCTCTGAAATATTAAAACTTGATATCATCATAAACTGCTAAACTTTATTTAGCATTAAAGCATAGCCCATTGATATGTAGTAATATGTATGAAGTAATATATATTAACTGCAGTCGTTTGCAAACACTTTGAGGAAATGTGAGTCTGCTGAGCTTAGCATACAAACTGCTTCTCAGTCGAAAGCTCCTAACAATGTTTGTAAACAGCGTGATGTAAAGACATTGTTGTGATGGCGTGCTGAAGGCGAAGTGATGGAAAGAACAGGGGCTTCTTAAAAAGACAGAGACTAATTGTAAGGCAGTAAATTGAAAAGTAAAATTTCATTTTAAATTATGTTTGATATATATATAGCAAGTTTATAACAACCTAGTTGCTCAATTGTGCTATAAAATGGCACTATGTGCCTGGAAAATGCATAATGTCACACCTACCAAATATAATCAGCAGGTGGCAGCATTGCATGATCACCTGGGCTGGAAATTTACCAAACTGAATGAACTTATTTTGCATTCTTTGAGAATTAATCATTGCCTTTTACATTAAGTAACCATAGAAATGTTTTTGGTAGGTTTTCAAACTCTAAATTATTTGAGGACAGTCAAGATTTCGCCTTTTATGAGGACGAAATCGAGCTTCAGATGGTAAAGCAACCTGACGCAGTTCTTCTATGAGATTCATAGAAGGAAGCAAGCCGAGGCCAGGAATGTGTTAAAACATGTTCACCAAGAGCAGTTACACTTGGAATAAGCCAACATTAAAATCATTGCGTCGTTAATGATCTCAGGAGAATGACGGGTTTTGGCGTTGGGTACATTGTGAAATTGATAGTCATGCTTTTTTCTTGGAATTGGACATTCCAATTTATCGGAGCTCCTCTTAGAAATTTAGACACGCATTACTCTTCTGGTGTCAAGTCAAGTTGTCTGAAAAAGCCCTGGCTTGATTAAGAGACTGCTGTGAAAATCTTCCAATTGTCTAATACAATTTTAAAGATGGTCTGTGAAAATGACAATTTAATAAGTTTTATCTCTTGCTTTTTGAATTTATAAAGCTGATAAACAACACACCAATTGTTTCAAGAACTATCAGATGTTTCATGAATGTCTTTTTGTAAATGCCTCACCAAACACTTTTTGTGTTTTTGGCCAGTGTTCAAACTCCTGCACTTTTGAGTTACATGAAGGTGTGTGTCTGTTAGCCTTGTTACACAGATGAGATGAGCAACATGTCATGAACATGAGGAACAAGCCAGAGCAATTGATAGTTTAGCAAATCGGTGCCAAACAAGTCAAATGTAGCAAGCTCAGTTTTTTGTATTTTTGTTGTGGTAATATATTTAAGCTTCTGCAGATATAAGGCTATAGGGACAAGTTTTGTTGCAGTGGTGTTTTCCTCATCTGAAACAAACACGTTAAGACAATTGTCTGATCTGGATGAACTCTAAGTTGATTATCAGAATACCTTATCTAACAGCTAGAGATTAGACTGAGTTACAGTAACTTAGTTCAGATAAATAAAATCGGAACAACTCAGAGACGGATTACATAAGAGAAGACAGAGCATTCTTAGACATTTACAGTAAGATTTCCAAACTTGTTTTGGACACGATTTGTGGATTCCTTCCTTGTGGGAATGATTCTGTAGTGACGTAACCTTTAAACAAATAAAGGCAAAACCTTTATAACAAAAACAAGCTGTTAACAATCTTGCTGTTAGTATAATGGTTAATATGACTAATATTAAGATAATGACTAATATCCTCTAATGTTGTAGTACACCACTGCTCTATATTACAGATTTTATTTCAATAACCCAACCTGTCCTGGATGTACTCTAACTCTCGCCCAGGGACCGTTGGAGATAGGAATCAGTCTGCCTGCAAAACTAATACCATGCAGCACGTACACAGATGAGGTCTGGATGGATTCCAGAAACCCTAGAAGGGTGTTTACTAAATATCTCTGATGTTATGCATGACGTTTGTCTTTAAATTGTCTCACTGCATTTTAACAACATGAATAATCCATAACCGAACTGTGTCCACCTTTCATTGTAGGAAGTAAAAGCACATAAAGTGGGAGTTCCACAGAGAAGTAACTTTAACATGATAGACTGTTAAGACCAGATCTGAGTAGACAGATGAAATTCTCCTCTGGTTTACTTTGTGTTTCACTCTGTAGGTTTTGGCATCTTTTCTTTTCCTTTCTCTATTTAAGACAATTTGCAATTTTTGGAAAATATTGGCAAATACTGTACTTAAAACTTTTCTCAAGTTTGAACTGTAAAGATGTTTGAAGGTTATAAATGACATTATAAATACATTATTCAAATGATATACAAATAAGGTGGGTTGTCATGACAGGGTGAGTTCGTGTGAACATTGAATTCGGTAAACATTCTTTTAGGAGACAGACAGGAAAATTCCTGTTTGTGTTTATTATGCCATCCTTAATGCTCCACCCATAGGGAACTTGCCTTTTTTGTAACTGCTTGTGATTAAAGTCGCCGACTCACTGTATTATACGCACTGTTTGATGAGCCAATTGTAAAACTGTTTATGATGTTGTGCAATAACAAACGCAAATGAAAAAAGAGCAGCATGCAGCCTTCCGAGTGCTTTTATTCTGAAATAAACTCATAATTCATGTCTGAGATTGTTCTATATCTAGGCCATTGTGACAGGGTTGCATGGTAGACAATTTATTTGATACAACTAAATGTTGCTAGTGAGGGTCATTCTACACTAAAATAACTAAAAAGGTATGCAAACAGATCACTAATATATAGATTATGTCATTTTGTGATGTAGAGCAGTCAAATGGTCAAACAGGTGAAAGAACGGGCATTTCCAGAATCAGATTCTCACCACCAGAAGGCTCAAGTAGAGTCAGGACAGATTTGTTACAGGGAGTCAAAGCAGTGCCTTGAATATTACACAAGATTAAAGAGTGAAACAGTTTCCTTTTAGGTTTGCTCAATGCAGCTTGTCGTATTTTGCAAATGTCCAGCGTTTGGGGATTTGGTTTTACAACATCTTGTGGAATGATACAACATGTGGATATGTCTTCATGCAACTGTTGGTTCTACTGTCAATCCCTTGACCGCCTCATATTATAGTATTTAACATGTCAGGTTTTATGCAATATGTTTAAGAAACTACAAATTGCAAGTCCAAACATGTGGCGTTTCAAAGTTTTGGAAAAGTTTCCTCAGATTTGATCAAAATCGGTAAAATCTGAGGAAACAAGATTAAGACAAGATTTTCCTCAATGACTTCAGAAAAGGGATGCAGTTATTTTGGTAAATAACTCTCCATACATCAGTAAATTTGAAGTGCTTTGTTACTGGAAGGAAGAAAATATATTAAATTACATTTCATACACATAAATACTTTCAAATATTTACTGTGAAATTCATTAAAATCAAGCAGTGCATGTTTGAAGCTAAAACTCGGAGATAAAATCTACCACAAGAATGAATAATTATTACCTAAGCGGTACAAATGACATTCAAATACATTAGACATAAATTAGACACTCCATGTAGTGCATAAACGGAGTGGAGGACATTATTTTGTAACGTCTGCAGAGCTGAATCTTCCTTGTTCAGTCACTGCAACACACCTCACTCAACATATTGTAATTAACATGGTGCCTAGGGTCATGTTTCCTGCTGAAATGATGGTTTTCTTTGTTCTTTCCTCTCACCTAGGTTGTTGTTAAGGTGGAGGCAATGTGGGGCTACGTGGTAGGTCCTACTTAATGAAAAACAATCCATGCCGTTCATGCCACTCTCTTGGGCAGTTTCTGCCTGGCTGAAACTATATTTGAGGATAGCTCTACATTTATTTTTTCCTTGAATGCATATGAAACATTTCAGTTTGTGTCTATGCAGAGTCAAGTGGTAGTCTCCAGGCAGCTGTTTGTTCCAACCACAATTAAACTTAACTCAGTCTTGGTGGTTTGTGTTAATTTGCTGGTGGTGGCTTGAGATGGTATCAAATTCTGTATTATCCAAGGTCACCTCTGCTTGGAAATCAAATTTGGCTATTCCAGTGTTGTCACATATTTGTATAGCTTCATGCTTGGTCAGGTTTTGGTCAGGACTCTGGCAGCACCATTTTAGAAGAGTTTAAAAGAATGAAAAACATCATCTTAAACCTGGCACGACTTAGTTCACATGGTTATTAATACATTTGTTTTTCAGCCTGAATAATGATCTAAAGACTTATTTAAAGACTTGTCCTACTTGTTATGCCAAGCCCTTCTTTTGGGTGCATGCCAGATAAAACTTTTCTTGAGATGTGAAGTGGAAAGATTTTTCTACTCTTTCTATTCAGGTAGAGAGTTGATTGCATCAGTAAGACAAACCCAAGCATTTGTGTTCAACAAGGAAATGTTAGTTGCTGATGTTAGATGACGTTTCAAATTTTCTCTGGTGTTTTGCTGTCTTGACCAGCCAGTAGCTTGTCGAGCATCACAGAGCCGAGCTATTTCAGCTTCCCAACCTGCTTTTTCTTTCAAATTTTTTTGACAAGCGTTTTGAATAATTTGGAAAAACCCACTAATAGGTGAATCCACAAATACTGAAACACAAATAGGCACTGTATGATGATAAACTAACAGACAACATTTGCACACCTAATGTAAATTAGCTGTAAACTTTTTTTTAATCATGGGTTTTATTTTGTAGAGCCATGCAGTTATATATTATCAAAAAGACTGGCACTTTTGACCTTCACATCTTGGTTGACAAACTACACAGGATTTTAGTGGTTTGGTGGGCTTTGGATGTTGTTGTTTTTTTTTTTTTACAAGTATTACAAAAGAATAATGTGACACTTTTTGAGGTTCTTATTGGCCACATCTGCCTTTCTGGAGTGTGAATGGGTGAATGTGGTAATATTGTACAACACTTTGAGAGGTCAGAGAGACGCACAATATGAATTCAGTCCATTGAACATGGTTGCAGGCAAGCAGAGATGAGTTTTGTCAAGGTGGTTTGTCAATTAAATGTCACGAGGAGTCTGGTGTTCCTCATGGAACCTGTCTGGCATGACATGCCAGACATGGGTGTAATGATTAAGGGTTCAAGAGACTCTGAATCCGTAGGGTTTAATGGACCTTGTCTTGTCAGACATAAACCTGAGAAAGAAGATAGAAGAACATATATGAATAGAAATGTTGGCTTTTTGTACCTGCTGTCGTAAAAACCTGTCTTCCTCTCTCTTTGTCTGTTTCAGAAGCTAAAGTGACCTCCAGTCATGAGTCCCCGCTGCAGAGTGAACTTCAACACTATGATTTTCCTGGTCATCCTGCAGGGGGCAGCAGTTGTGCTCTTCTGCAACTGGTACTACCAGTTGAGCCCCTGCGACTCCCCTCCCCGAAAAGGCAAAGTTCATGTTTTGCTGCTGTCGTCGTGGCGATCTGGTTCATCCTTTCTGGGTCAGGTTTTCAGTCAGCACCCGTCTGTTTTCTACCTCATGGAGCCCGGGTGGCATGTTTGGACCAAAATAGAGAAACCTGGTGCACGAGTTCTCCGAATGGCTGTGAGGGATCTGATGCGAAGCTTGTACCAGTGTGACTTCTCAGTGATGGATTCGTACATGCCTGAGAACTACAATATGTCCAACTTGTTTATGTTTTACCACAGTCGGGCACTGTGCTCACCTCCGGCATGCTCCCTCACACGGCGCAGTGACATGAGCAATGAGACTCTTTGCCAAAAGAAATGTGATTCTCCAGGTTTGGAGAAGGTGGAGAAGGCCTGCCACACTTACAGCCATGTGGTTTTAAAAGAAACTCGTTTTTTTGAGCTGGAATCCCTTTATCCCCTTTTTCAAGACCCAAACCTGGACCTCCGCATCGTTCACCTCGTTCGAGACCCGCGGGCCGTGATACGGTCGAGAGAGGTGTCAGCCAAATCTTTTGACGTGGACAACGCCATCGTCTTGGAGCAAAGAAACGTACCAGCAGCCAGTGTCCAATACGAAGTGATGCAGGAGATCTGCAGAAGCCACATACGCATCAATGAAAGAGCAATCCTGAAGCCGCCTCCGTTTCTGAAAGGTCGCTACAAAATGATTCGGTATGAAGATGTGGCGCGCAACCCGCTGAAAGAGATTAATGATATTTATGACTTTGTCGGTTTAGAGATGACCAATCAGATGGAGGAATGGATCTACAAGGTGACCCATGGAAAAGGGAAAGGCAGCAAGAAAGAGGCTTTCCAGATCACCTCCAGGAATGCCAATGAGGTGTCGCAGGCGTGGCGCACCGTGCTGCAACACAGCAAGGTCAAACGCATTCAGGACCTGTGCAAAGGGGCCATGTCGCTGCTCGGCTACCGGACAGTTGACAGCGAAAAAGAGCAGAAGAGACTCGGCATAGATCTGCTGGTTCCACGTGAACCTTACGAGTTCAGCTGGGTTTCAGCTAAATCTCAGCGCACCGGGAGCAGCTAGAGCATCATGCCTCCTGTTTCAGGTCCTCTCAGAGGCAACAAGCCTGAATAGTCTCCCTGTCGCAGTAAAAGCATGGTTTTGTGAGACATAGACGCCTCAGACTGCCTGTTTTCAAGATTTGAAGAGAAATAGTAGCAGTATAGCATGTGAAAGTGGGGAAAAAGACTCAGCTGAGGGTTCAGTAGAATTTACTGACATGTAGCCTTGTTCCTAAAAACCTCTATGTTCAATGTTTAGCTATGCAGGGTTCACACTCTGTTGCATTTCACCGGTCGTCTCTCACAACTACCTTAAGAGTCACAATTGAGCTTGAAGACAAAATAATGGCACTTGTTTTCAATGCTTTCCACTTCTTTTCCACTAACGTTTGTATTTGTATGTTATTTAAATGATCATGTAAACCTTAGCAAAACGGTCTACATACACTCTATGCTAATTAGCATACAGACTTTCTCTTATTATTCTTGGGCCCAGCGATTCCTGGAGTCTCTCTACTGCTTTGGAGGAGAAACTTACCAGGATTTGTGGAAACTTGATTCTCACAATAACCAGGGGTTTCACCGGATAAATCTGATTTACCTAAATTTGTATACATTGGAATGGTGTGCGCTCTTCCAGTCTCACATGTAATTTAGTGTAAATCAATGCGTTCTTTGACCAGTGTTGAGCAGGAACATGTTTATGAGGGTACGTGTATATTGTCTGAGAACGCCGAGCTTAACATGGCTTTTTATTCCTGAGAAACTTGAATAGAGCACAGCTCGTTGTGGTGTACTAATTTGGAGAAGAGATGCCTGAAGATCAGCTCGTTTTAGGACAACCTTTGGCTTTTTACTTTTATAAAGAAATCAACAATCAAAGACGGGATTTGGTTGTCTTCTACGTGTGTCTGACCACCTTATTCTGCAGCATCTAGCTTTTCCGTTCTGACAAATGTAGAAAGTAGATTTTTTAAATAGTGTTAAATTGTTTGCAAGATTTACCTGAGAACGTGCACTCGACGTGCGTTTAAACATTTGAAGTCAAGTTTAAAGGGTAAATATGTCCGAGTTGCTTTGTAAAGTGTAACAGAAAAGAAGTTATGATGTAGTGATAGTGAGTGAATGATGGCACAGGTCAGTCTCAGATGACATTTATCATCTTTAGTTAAACTCTTCGTTTTCAGTGGTTTTCAAACTTTAAGGTAATGATTATTTCAATTTGATGACTGAAAGGGATCATAACTATATCTATTAATGTTAATGTAACAAGCTGACATTAATACATAGCAAAGTTGCCAGCTACAAAAATTTGCAAAAAAAAAAAAAAGGACACTTAAAGCTATTGCCACACATGTGGGTACGAGTGAAGTAATGCAAACATGTTGCATATAATATATGTTTTGGTGATAATCAAAACAACGAAAAAGGATGACTTTATGAAAAGTTAATTTATTTCAGTGATTTTATTCCAAAAAATGAAACTGATATGCTACATTGGGAACAGGCACACAGGGTGCTAAAACTTTTACGTCTTTTCCAATTTTTACTTTGACTGGAAAGTGTTTGTTTTATATTAGACTTATTAAACTGGTCTACTAATCCAACAAAAAAGAAATTACTTCAAGAAAAAATGTTTATATACAAAGTCAGTCCACTGAAATGCATGTCCATGATTATCTGAACTTGCATATGTTTTATGAACACATTTTCCTTCCAGTCAACTTTCTATCAACATGCTGGGATGCATCCATGTTTAGCTTCTTTTACCAGTTTACCCAGTAAGGGGGGAGTCTCAGTGACTGCTGGTGAACAGCTGTCAGCATCAGCAGTCTTCCCATGGTTGTGTAGACCAGAAAAAAAAACCTTTTGTTTTAAAAATTCTTTCACAATTGACTGAATTATGAAATAGGGAAAGTTTATCAGCAATAGCAGTATTCAGAAATAAATCATTTATATTGTATGAGTAATAAATATCTATATTTTTGTATGTTTCCACTTTTCCACTTGAGTGGCTTTAGTTTTCCAACTGGTTACAAATAAAGACTGGTTTCGTCTCATTATTCTCATCAAAGTGCCTGGAAATGTGGTTCAGTTTATGTGACTTTTATCGCCATTTTTTATAATTCTGAATCGTAGATGATTTAATATCGAAGCTTTATTTTGATTTTTACATGTAGGATTTTTACTCTGACTGGAAAACAATGATATTCCTCTTAGTGGACCAGGTTTTTCCTTGACTAACATTGTAAATGTATTGTTCAAAATGGTCAGACATTGAGGAGGTAGTTTACTATGAGCTTTGATTGTTTATGTTGACTGAGTACTTTACCTGAAGGTGTCGGTGAATCAGACCTTTATAGTTTCTGTGTTAATTTCTAATTCTCTCATGACTGAAGTAATATCTATTGTTGCAGTGAAACTGATGCACAGCAGCTCCTTTGTGGATCAGCACAGTGCAGATGGATCAACATAAGAAAACCAATTCAGTTTTAGAAACTTAGGGTTGCAGTAGTAAATGTGTGCAAGTGCCTGATTTCTTTTGTTTTTTCTGTGAATTTAAAAAGAACAGACAGCCCCATTGGGATGTCACTTAGTTTCACTCTACATTGATTCACATGTTTGACTTTTATAAGAACCCCTCATCTTTCTGACGCCTGTGTTTTAATTTATTTATGTTTTGAATAATAGTTTCTGTTGCATCTACTTTTTTCTATCATCTTGGTTTCATGGTTCTTTGTAGCTGCAAGTATTTTTGACTCCTATTTGTTTCTCACAGGAAACAAATAAATCATATTAATTTATATTTGCTTTATAAATTAATGTTTTTGAGACACTAACTCCTATGTTTCTGATCGCTTTGTTGAAGCTGTTTTATGGTCATACTAAGTGATTATATGTCAATGTCTTGTTTTTCGCCTCCTTTGAGATTTGTTAAGTTTCTTTTCTTAATATTTTGTCAGCTTTTCTTTCATCTTAATGAATTTCTTAAATTGAAATGTTCCCAATGCCTCCGTCTGGTACCGATACGTAATCCAACCATGCACATGTTGTTGGAATATATTGATAGAATTAGTGCCTTAATGTATGTTGTTGTATGTCGATTAAAATCTAGTTAAAGAACCAAACTGTGTTTAACGCATGGTGCCAGTTTGCAGTGTTTCATTCTGGATAATAAAAGGTTAAATGTGTGTCGTATGTTTCTCTTCTGGGTTCTCAGACAGTCTCAATGTGATTTCACCATTTTTTCCAAACAATACTAAACCTTCATGTTTCGCAATGGATACAGATTAATTTTTCCTTCTGTACACGTAAACTTTAGTGACTGCATAAAAAAAGCTCCAGTTTTATCAGACGTATCTAAAGTGGTTGTTTTTAAACCCTGTTTTGACAGTTCACCACCTTGGTAAATACTAGGGTTCCCAGGATTTTCAAGGACGTTTCAAAAATATATTTTTAAATGGTATTAACCTTCCAAAAAGCTGCACTTTTGCTGTTAGTCCATAAAATGTTTTTTTCCAAAAGTCTTTGGGTTTTCTTCGAGCTGTTTTTGGGAAATAGGAGTTGAGCTTTAGCTTTGTTTTTTGGTCAGATTCAGGAGAGGTTTTTACCATTTATGCCATCTCCAGGTTTCCTTCTTATTACACCGGGCTCTTTCGTGACCTTACGGGTGAATAGTCAAAGTGTGGGCTCACCGCTTTCCCATGTTTTCTCCATTTGTACTTCACCCTCCTGATAAGTTGCGAGTCAAATTGACCCATTTTAAAGTTTTTAATTTTTTTTAAAAATAGTTGGAAGTATTCTTTTTGCATGAAACTTTTTCTATTTGTCTTAATAGGTGCACTCTGCATATAAATTGAAAATGTATTTATTTTACTCATTTGTAACCCGTGCACACGCAAGCCCACTTTCCCACTATTCTCTTTACTTCGCTAGGAAGCTGCGAGAAAGCAGGTGTTCATACAACTTATGACGGGAATCTTTTCTGTTCCCATAGACAAACTCCATCCACACAGAGTGACACAGCAGAAGTGGAGGAAAACATAAATACTCTGCATGACGCATTTGTCTTGATTTTAATCAGCGGGTAAATTTGACCCTGAACAGTACGTGTGTCTCAAGTTCAATTATAAAGATCAAGCATTGAAAAAAATATTAAATGTAATATAAACATTTTTTACCAAAGTAAATTATTGGTTTTTTTTTGTGTGTCTAGGTTTTTTTTCAGCGGACATAAAAAAATTTTATTCCATTTTTTATGTCCAAATGAATAAATAAGCAGGTTGTTGTCATTGACCCTTAATTTCTGAGAAATAAATAAAAAAAAAAACATTACACAAATATTGATTGAAATGGTTAGTAATTGAGTTAATCAAATACAAAAATGTATGAGGAATTTTTTGGTTTCTGACTCTGTTGCATGATTAAACTCTCCCCAGGTCAAACTGACCCACGAACATTATTGCTGTACCTCGGAAACGAACATAAAAGTTATTTTGTTACAAGAATTTTTCTCATAATCAAATTCTTTACAAATTGCAAGTCATTGCCACACCACAATGTCACATAATGTCATAGTGTCAAAACTGTGACGAACAATGTTTTGCTTTTCTGCCTCCACCTTCACAAAGGTTTGTTGAGTAAATACTACTTCTTTTCTATCCACCCACTGCTTGCCTTGAAGCAGAATAGAGGATTAAGGTGTTTGGTTTGATGTTGCTGTGTGAAGATAACTTGAATTAATTACAAAGAGACAATACAGGTAATCTGGAGCTGAACAGGTGAGCGCAGCGACTGGTAAAAATTTACTAATATATGGAAGTACATTTTTGCCACTTGAAAAAAAACGAAAGCCGCTGGGTATTCTGTAATAGCTAATAATCATAAGATTGTCATTTTGACTTCAAAAAGGGTAAATATTTCACTAGCTCAGGTTTATGAGCTAGCACGAGATTAAAAGTCGTAATTTAAACTTTGTACAGTTACTCGAACTTTATCAGAGATCAGCACCAGCCTCCTTAATTGTAAGTAAAAAGTGATTTTTTTTTTTTTTTTTTTAAATCAATCAAATTTTATTTGTGTAGCACATTTCAGCAGCAAGGCATTTCAATCTGGATGGACGCACACAGAGAAAGATAGCAGTTAGAAGATTTAATGGTACAAAGTTCTTTGGCGCTCGAACCCGGTAGAAGACTTCTGAGCTGAGGATCACCAAGGGCAGGTGGTCGGCTCGGCGAAGCTCAGGCAGTCTTCTCCCGCCAAAAGAGGGCCGGGTCGAGGCCTAGAAGGCCTGCAGTCTGCAAGAATTGAGGTGCAGCTATATTGCGGGGCCCGAGGGGAACGTGCCGCTTGATGAGCTGTGGAAGATGGGTTAGCTGCACTAAACTAAAGGGCCGAGGACCGACATCTCTAGGTAAGATAGGTGTTGAACATGGACAGAGCTCCATCACCGGACATGAAGAGAGAAGCTCACTTGCTGATATGGAACGTTAAGCTTCTAGCATGCTGAGCGATCTGGACTGATGCATGTTGAGAAGGGCGGCTTGAGAGTAAGACTAGCTGAACCCGGCAAACATAACAGACGACTTCCTGAGTTCCTCAAAATCCTGAAGTGTTTATATTTTGTACTGAGGGTGATGAGACGAAGTTTGGATCGCTAAGAGATGAGCCTGCTTCATGGAATGCGACACGCCTGGATAACGGGAACCTTCGCCTGTCCTATAACCCCCCCCAAATGACGTTCAGAAGATGTGGAAAGAGGGGCAGAATAAAGCAGCATTCCTGCTTAAGTGGAAAGCTAGAGCACGACGAGAGACCGTGAGTCGACATCGAGCTGGTGTTATGTTGTAATGCCGGATGAAAGATCGTCGTGTGTCCGGCACGACGGATGGTTGCAACTGACTGAAAGGGATTACCGAGAGAGTTTCTGAGAATTCTTCGAAAGTCGTAATGCTGGCGACGGGCCAACTTGGTGGAAGCCGTCGAACTATCGGGGCATGGTTGGCTTGATTTTACGAGCGAGCTCGTGGTTGGCTGCGACTAGCTCCAGCAGTAAATGTACATGGAAACCGCAAACTAGCACGAGTGACCGTGGAGTTGTCAAGGAAAGGGATTGGCCAATTTAACTTGAAGCGTGCCGTTGGACCCCCTTAATGATCGTGTCAGTGTCCTCACTGCGTGCACGTCTCCTTAATATGAGTCGGCACCAACTGAAGACTAAAAAAGGAAGCTGTCAGGGCGAGCGGCGTTGCGAACCATGAACGACCTGAAGAGAGGACCTCGTGAAGACCGGATCACTGTGAGGTGGAGCTGACTGTGAGATGACAGAGGTTGACACAGGGACTGGAAAGCAGGCGGATGAGGGACGTTCTGCTAGCTGCAGTGAGGCTGTGGGATCAGAGAGGGCCTGCGAGCGGCTTCTGATGGTGATCGGGCCTACGCTGCCGCGCGCTGGGACAAGATCGGAGCAAAGTGAAATGTTGGCCCAACTGAGGTGGGCTGGGTACCGTCCACCCCACTTAGAGGCTAGGAGCTGACTGAGGCAGGCACCGCTGATTGATGGGCAGGCTGCTGCTAGGACGAGAGCGAGGGAGTGACCGAGTCTCCCGCTGGAAGACGGCTGCCTGCGAGGCTTGAGTTCCTGATCTGTTCCTCTGAAACAGTCGAGCCAACTAGAACAGTGGCCGGGCTCGCGGTTGGCATTGGGTGCCGAATATCGCATATGAGAGAATGAACTAACGTAAGTCGACGAGTGAAGTGCGTATAAACTGATCTTCTGACCAAGACATCCGGCAGATAAACGTGTATGGGTCACGCTGAGAAAGTAGAATAGAAACACGGGGAGAGATCAAGATGCAGATCCGAAATCGTCTTGGAAAATGTAGATCGCCTGTGCGACGCTCTCTGGTGGCCAACGTGTTCAGCACCTGAGACTAGGCCTGTCACAATAAATCAATTAATCGAATGATAAATTAAAACTATCGACTTCATTTCAATTATCAGCTTTGTCGTTTCATCCGGCCTTTTTCTCTTCTGTTGATGACACTGAACGAAAGAAGGTTCAACTCCCTTCCTCATTTCCTTAGTGTAATGCCCAGCGCACACTACACGATCTAGAGCTGTCTGCGATTGTCGGCCCATTTTCAAAACTTGAGATCACACATTACTTGACAGAAATCCTAGGTAAAACGGTTCGATCGATCAAGCCGTGTGGTTGTGACGGTGCAGTGAGAGGTTTGAGAAGGAGTTAGCAATGGCGGTTAGCCACTCTCACCCAAAACAGCAGGATGCACTGTTGAAGTATTCCACGCTTTCACTTTAATTCGCTTCTTCCATTTAAAGCCAGATCTCCACGGTACTCAGATTACAGTCTAATACAGGGGTGCTCATAACGTCGATCGCCATCGACCGGTCGATCGCGGGAAGGTTCTGAGTCGATCTCGGCAGCAGGTGACAAACTGAAGGCCACCAGGACTCCCTCTTCTGACAGGCTTATCAGAAATATTCACTAAGGTCCTAAACGTTTGCAGCTTCATTAAATAATAAAAACAAAACGTGTTAAAATGAATAATCTTAGTAATTTTGTTTCAACAAGGTGTTGCGCAATTGAGCGCGTTTCGGTTCCATTAACAAAAAAAAAAAGCGACTCAAAGACCGACTGACTAGCAAATCAGGAGTTTAAATTAGCTAGTCAACAACCGCTGTGTTCATGAGGCTTATTAATAATCGAGAAATAAATATCAAGCCTGGAAACCTGATAACGTAACGGACTGAATGTTTTTAACGTAATCTCTGCTCGGCTTGCGGGACGCAGGCTGTTGCCATGGCAACGGGTGTTCTTAAACGACAAAGAGAAACGGAGAGTAAAAAGTAGGTTTTAAGTTGATCACCTGTTCGGGTTGTTTTATCTTTGCTGTGGCGCTTTACAGCCGCTGTAGTTTTGAGTATACGTCACTCACAACAAACATCAAATAGGACAAATATATTTCATTAAGTTTTAAACAAATGGCTTCCGAGATAATTATGTGAAATGAAATTAATTATATCCCAACTTCAGAAGATTTACCTTTACCTTTGCAGAGCTCTTTGGTTCCTCCTATCACTCTGTAGTTTCTCATATTGAGGTCAAATTTCAGATCTACCAGAACTGCTGGCCTCAGGTTTGCAACCAGCTTCTGACTGAGAAACCAGTAACCTGCTCCCAGTGTCAGAATCTCACTGAGGAAGAAACCACAGTAGGTTTTCTATCACTCTATTATTTCTGCGATAACTGATGAATATTTGCATATAAAATAAGTCAATAGAGTTTAATTTACAATTTTTATGTCTTCGTCTCACGAAGTAGATCTCAGCCGGCTGGTGAGAGAAAAAGTAGATCTTGGTCTCAAAAAGTATGAGCGCCCCTGGTCTAATACATGGAAAAGTAACGATAGTTTACCGCTCTGCACCTCATCATCTCAGATCATCTCCTCTACAACAAGAGTTCTCACTCTGCACAATAATAAAATTAAGGAACAAGGGAATACTACTCATCTCTAGGAACCAAGCAGTATAATGACTGTTACATGGTGTCCAACAATAGGGACAAAATAATGGCTACAAGTCCAGTTAACTAATTGTAAAACCGGACATTAATCAATGCTTTACTACAATCTACCTGCAATGTATGTGGCTAGTTTCAGTCCTGACTGAATGAAAATTATAACCCGTTTATGTCACGTTAATGAAGAACAGCTGAAATGTTACCAGGTTTACCCGGCGATATAGTATACAGACTTCATAATCTGCACTCTTTTGGTTGAATGCAGTATTTCTTTCCACTTTGGGTTTATGTTTTTTGGGTTTTTTTTTTCGTTGATAGAAACTGAGAATTAATTTTATTTTTGTTTTTGGTTGTTTTGTTTATCAGTTCCAGTGTTAAGTGTTCTTTTGAAAATAAAGTATCTATCTTTGACATGCATTATTACATCATTTCCATTAAATCGGTGTGAAAAGGTTTTCAAACAATATTATCGTTTATCACAATAAGTTTTTGAGACAATTGCTCAGCAAAATTTGGTATCGTGACAGGCCTACCTGAGACCAACTACCTGCACATGTTTAAATGCGAAACAAGAAGAATTACGCCGGCGAACCACGATACTTAAATAGCGTTACCCCTAAAATAGAAAAGCAGCAGTGAAACAGTAGGTACACTTACCACCTGGCTACATCTATAACTTTATAAGAATCCTCTCTACTAGTCATCTAACTATAGAAACTGAGCTGTGATAAACGGCCGGTGGGCCCCTGGGGTTGGAGGGCAGGATGTGCAGAGAAGCGAACTGGGGCTCCTGACGGAATGAAGCGAGCTAAGCAATAGATGGAGGAGAGGGCTATGGTGGCCCGACGGGGAATGCCCGAATGGAGCTGAAGGAAGGGCGTCCGCTATTGAAAAGGCGGCGCCGGTGAGACTTAGATGAGCTTAAAACCGGCTCTGCGAACAGCACGAGATGTTCCGATTGCGACCCTGAGATGCCAAGACTGACCTGCACGGGGGGCGAAATAAACGTGAGTTAAGGTACTGATGCGCTGACAGTGAACGGCAGACTAACCAAAATACACGGTAGTGAGCGTACTGGTCTGGAGGCGAAGTTCTCCCGGAGGCGAACAGGGAGAGACGATCCGGGCAATGAGCGAGTCCGTGATGCGACGAGCAGAGAGAGCCGGAGAAACCACGGCAGGTCGTGGGGACGGCCTGCGCACGGCTGCGGGAACTGCGCCAGTGAGCCGCAGCAACTGATCGATGGATGAGCCGGAGCGGGGAACCAGGCGGGAGACAGAATACGACCCCAACATTGAGGAGGGGAGATGACCTGCTTGCCGCCGCCGATGGAGGCTGAAGGAGGCGTGGACGGCAGTTGGACCGGTGGAGAGCAGCTGAAAGGCAACGGGAGCGCGGTCGGCAGCCGAGGGATGTTTGCTGGATCTGAGCGGTAAAAGAAGGGAAGGACGATCGGGTGCTTCTACGGGCCGGGGACAGAAGGGAGGCTGCTAGCTGGCCAAACGTCGAAAAGGTAACAAGAGAGCACATGTCGATCAGAAGCACGGCTGACTAGCAGGAAGACCGAAGGCAACGCGTCCTGTTAGAGGAATCCGTGCGCGGTGATTGGCCAGACCTGATTGGCACGGCGAGGGCGTGGAGGATGACGATGCGGATCAGCTGTGTTCCGTCTCCCAGCTTGAATTTTCGCCTAGGCTTCATTTCAAAGTGCTCTACATAATAAACACAAAAACAAAAAGTCATGCAACATTAAAATCAACAATCAAACACTACATTAAGTTAAGTGTCACAACTATGCAAATAAAACAGTTTTGATATTTAACCTACCAAACTCAGTTAAATGTGATATTTAACCTACCAAACTCAGTTAAATGTGAATCTTTTACATTACTTCAACTTTGTATCTCATGTTTATAACATCAGAAGTCCGAATTTAGAGCGTCAAATGGGTCACAATCCTAACTTTAAAAGTCCCAATTATGATACACGAGAACAAGCTTCTGAAAAGTTACAGGACCTTCAATCACATTTTCAACTTTCAAAGTTCCCAATGCGACCGCAGTTGTGACTGACATTGTGTTTTAATGCAGGGTTTGTTTGGCACGAATGAGCTTCCATACAGAGTCCACTAAAGATCGTCAAAAGCGGACTTTAAATCCGGGAGAATCGTTTTTGTTGCTCATAAAGTTGGTATTTATGAGATAGCCGCAGTAAGAGGAAGGTAACGGCAAATTAAAGCGGTAGATGAAGGACGGAGAGACTATGACCCAACAGACGCAGCGCGGGGCGGGAACCTCGCACCTTCCGCTGACCTTACCGTAAACCAAACCCTAATCCTGCCCTAACTGACGAGAAGGACAGTATAACAGGCACTGAAACCACGAGGCAAGAAAATACGGTCAAGCTGTGCAGGTTTACAGCAGCTCTAAATTTAGGAAGATTAAGAAAAGTGAACTTAAAATAAAATAATAAAAAAATAAAATAATAATAATAATAATAATAATAATAATACTGCGCTAAAACTGCAGCTTTAACTTCACATTTTAATCATGTCCCCACATCCCAAATCACCTGCTTTGTTCCACCTGCAGAGCAATGCGCCTCCTGCAGCGGGTGTGGCCCCGCCTACTGATCAGCCAGCCTCGGGTCTAGGACCAGGACCAGTACCAGTTCACCCAGTCCAGAGGAGGAGAGCTGCTGGGAGCCATCAGTTAAACAACACGCTGAAGGTAGGAATTTATTGTTATTAAAATGAACGAATAGATAATGTATTGAAAATGTTTCTTTAACGCTGTAATGTAATAGTAGGACGATACATTTTTCTACTCGGGCAAAAACTCTGGAGGATTACTTTTCTTTTTTTTCTTTTTTTTTTTTAATTATAATGAATCCCTCTCAAAAAATTCCCCCAATGTCGAAGTTGCAAACGCATACTTTAAAATGCTAAATATTTACGATAAAAGGACAAAATATAAACTTTCAAAAACCACAGAATACAGCAGGACGCAGAGCACACGTTTGTGCTTATTTCAAAAAAGCAAGAGGAAGTATTGAGCATGGCTTCATTTCTGTTTGTTAACACGTGTCTCAGTTCAGGCAGGTCATGAGGCGTCACATATGCGCTTCAGCTGAAATCTCTGAAAAGTTCTCAAGGAGACACTGAGGGGCGCTTTTCAGACAAGACCAAACATCTAATGATGAGCAAAGAGGCATGGGGAATTTTAGATCTCCAGTTTGTGTTTTCTTTTTAAATCCAGTGATTTTGACAAGAACATTGTGTTTCTTTATCTTTATTCATTTATTTTTTGCTCCCATTTTCTCTTAATTTACAGTTCTGTTAGTGGCTGTAATTAATTGCTCATTTAAAGACGCTAAAACAAAGAAGTCCTGTTAGGTTTTTTTCCCTTAAGATACGTTGCCAAAGGCATCATTCTTGTGTCATCAAACAAGTATTTGATGAAACACCTCAGTGAAGATAAGCTGTGATGTGACAGGTGTGTGTGGAATGTATTTTAGTCATATCCCTTTGTTTCTAAAATACATTCCACACACACCTGTCACATCACAGCTTACACATACATATTTATGCCACATTTCCTGATTCTTTGCCCCAGGTTTTCTTGATTTATGGCTTCACATCTGCTTCCTCATATTCTGCTGAGGCCAATTTTCACTTTATTGTTCAGGTAGAGACATAAAGTCAACGCTGCCAGTTGTTTAATGTTTTTTCTGTCTGAAAGGAGCAGCACCTTCTTAATTAGCTTTTGTTTCGGATCTGCGTCTCAATCATTTAAAATACTTTGCACATTTTTGTTTGCAATTCCCCACAATGAAGCAGGCCACGTGGATTAATCAGCCTCGTTAAATAAAACACAGTCAGACGTATCTTTTTGAAATAACCTTTCAACAGGCATTTCTTGCGACTTTCATTTAAACCCTTCTGCTTTAAAGTTGTACTTTTGGGAGTTTGGTGTAATATTCTGATATTAAATGTTGTGTTTTTCATGAATAACAGAAATAAAGGCATGAAAATATCAATTGGTGTTTAAAAATATCTAAATAATGTGTTTCACTTAGTGAACTGAATTACTGAAATAAATACATTTTTCAACAATATTCTAATTTTTAAATGGGGGAGTGTATTATCAACCCAAGTCTCATATTAAAATCTGTTCAATGGTTAAACTGCTGTATTCAGTGATCCTTAAATTAACACTTTCTAAAAAAAAAAAAAAAAATCTTCAGTTGAAACTGAATGATTATGTTGAATCTTGTCGATAATTAACCTCGCTGATATCAGTGGAGATGAGTAAAGAAGCAAGGCAAACCAAAACAAACAAACCACAACTTCCAATAGGAACTAAAAATCGTTACCAGAAGAGAGATAAAATATTGACTAATTTAAATCTGTGGACAGTCTGTAGAGAAAGCACACAGGAAGTGTTCGGATCCTGGGCTGTCTGGTTGGGTTTTGCTTATTTCTGCGTTTCCCCTTTAATTCAGATCATCGATGTCTTTGTTTCACTATAGTTTAGTCCTTTCTTGGTCATTATAGTTTTGTTATTTTGTGTTATTTTCTTATTTTGGTCAGACCAATCTTGTGCCTGTTTTCCTGATCTTCTTTGTGATTCTCGTTATGTCTATTTTTTGTTTGAATTTATTTTTTGTTAGTCGAGTTATTTTTACTGTGAAATTTTATAACCATTTGCTGTCATTTAGATCACTATCATGGTGATTTATTTATTATTTTTCATTTTGATTGTTATTCATTTGAGAGGACCATCAGTCCTGAAAAACAACCGTAATTACATGTAAATATCAAATGACGATGAACCTTTAAATACAAATACTGTAAAATCACGTCTGGTGTCAGACACACACTGACCACCAGATGGCAGGAAAATGCTCCCAATAAAACCCCAACTGTGTGTAGAAAATTCAGCCACAGCTGTGAATTAAGACATAAAGATTTATAATGAAGGCCAAAAACACCAGCAGGCGGATCAGGGATGAAGTTTAGAAAAGTTTAAAGAGTCTATTTTTGAGAAATATAAACAATGATGAGGCGATATATTGATATTTTTAAAAAATAGATATTGACTTATTCCATATGTGAGGATTAACTGACAGTATTTCCAACATTGGATATAAAACTGATTTTCAGCAGCTGATAGAGCTGATTTTACAAACATATACGTGCTTTATTATAAACACAGGGGGAACATTTATTGCCAAATATTCCAAAAACAACACTTTAAAGCTCAAGATTTGTAGCTTGTCTCTCTCTTAAGGCACTTCCTAGAGGCTGATAAAGAGCAGGACCTCTCTGTAATTTCTGTCAAAAGCTATCATATTTGATTTTTAAGAACGGCACCAATATCGCTCTTTTTTTCAGTTTGCCTTTTTTCCTGCAGAAAAGTCGCCTCAAACCCTTGGAAGCTGGTCAGCTTCAGCGTGGATCATTTGAGTTCGTCTCCACAGACTGATTAGCAATGCTGATGTTCTCCTGCACTAGAAACTGACAGTGATCTCCAGACATGACACCCCTCTTAAGAGTGAACTTCAACACTGTGATTTTCCTGGTGCTCCTGCAGGGGGCAGCACTGGTGATGTTCTGCAACTGGTACTATGAATTCAGCCCTTGTGACTCTCCTTCTGCTGACCGCAAAGTTCACGTTTTGCTGCTGTCGTCGTGGCGATCGGGCTCATCCTTCCTGGGCCAGGTGTTTGGCCAGCACCCGTCTGTTTTCTATCTCATGGAGCCCGCGTGGCACGCGTGGAGCACAATGAAAACTTCTGGTGCGAGCACTCTCCGGATGGCTGTGAGGGATCTAATCTGGAGCGTGTTCCAGTGTGACTTCTCAGTGATGGATTCCTACATGCCAGAAGATCGCAAGACGTCCTCCTTCTTTATGTGGTACCAGAGTCGGGCACTGTGCTCGCCGCCAGTCTGCTCCGTCACACCATTTGGTCAGATAAGCAACGTGGAAGAGTGCCAAAAGAAATGCGAGGGTCTAGATTTCAAGAAGGTGACAAATTCCTGCCAAATTTACAGCCACGTGGTTTTAAAAGAAACTAGATTTTTTGAGCTGGAATCCCTTTACCCTCTTTTCCAAGACCCCAATCTTGACCTACGCATAGTTCATCTCATCCGAGATCCTCGGGCCGTGTACAGGTCCAGAGACGAGTCAGCTTTATCCTTTGTGATGGACAACGCCATCATCTTGGAGCAGAGAACTGCACCAGAAGACGAGGAGCAGTTTTGGGTCATGAAGAAAATCTGCCAGAGTCACATCCGGATCAACAAAACAGCCACCCAGAACCCTCCTGCATTCCTCAAGGGTCGCTACAAGCTGGTTCGCTATGAAGATGTGACACGCTACCCGCTTCAGGAGATCAGAGATATTTATGACTTTGTAGATTTAGAGATGACCAAAGAGATGCAGGACTGGATAGTTAAGATGACCCACGGAAGGGGGACAGGCATCGTGGACAATGCTTTCGAGGTTATCTCCAGAAATGCTGCCCAAGTGTCCCAGGCTTGGCGTGTCACGCTGCCGTACAACAAGGTCAAACGCATTCAGGAAGAGTGTAAAGAGGCCATGTCAATGTTTCGCTACAAGGCAGTTAACAGCAAAAAGGAGCAGAAGAGACTTGACATAGATCTGTACATGCCAGAAGGACCGAAAGGCTTTACTTGGGCATAGGGTAAATTACGGAGCCGTTAAGACGTTCAAGGATCTGCCGGGTGCTTCAGATTCCTCTGGAGGTGACAAGCACGGACAATGCAACGCAGATTTGTTTTGATTTGTAATATTGCACATTGCACAAACTGGCATCATAATCACTTCTATAGTAAGATTTACTGTCTTACAGACCTCACACTGATTATTTGTTCAAGAGATTTAACCAAAGTAGGTGAACTGAGCTTTATTAAGAGCTAGTGAGACGTTTTTAGAAATGAGTGATTAATTAAATCCCATCGCCTGTTGGAATAAAGCATTCTTTACAAAACATTTGAATAGATGGTAGATTTTTTTTTTGTCCACTATTTCTTTTCATACATAGCATTTTAATCCATCCTGAGCATTGCTATGAAATAGACAAGAGTTTAGCACAGTGTTTGATTGTGTTACAGATCTATATGAAGTGCCTCCAATTCTGTTTATTGGCCTGAGCCACCATTTTGTCCTTTACTTGTACTTCTTTGTTATACCTACATCATGGCATGTGAGGACGTTATCATTGTGATTAATTATTTACAGGTATTATGCACATTTTTATCAGCTCCTAATTGGATTATTGCAGGTCCCTCCTATTAGCCGACAGCTGTTTCCATCAACTGGTGCTTGCACAACATGGGAGTTATTAAGAGAAACTGAGCTGCTGACAGCTGTTTTCATAGGAATGTGAGCACTGTTGCCTGGCAACAAGAAGGTCCAGGGTTCGAATCCCGGCCCGGGGTCTTTCTGCGTGGAGTTTGCATGTTCTCCCTCTGCATGGTGGGTTCTCTCTGGGTTCTCTCCCACAGTCCAGTAACATGACTGTCAGGCTGACCCCGTTAAAACCCAATGCCAGTCACAATTGTGGTCACATTAGGAACTTTGAAAGTTGAAAATGGGATTGAAGAGCCTATAACTTTTCAGAAGCTTGTTCTCATGTATCATAATTAGGACTTTTAAAGTCAGGATTGTGACTCATTTGACCTCCTTGACCGGTCGGAGATAGCCCAGACGACCCCAATGGGATAAGCTTGTAAAATGGCGTTGGTGGATGGATTATCATAATGCAATAAGATTTTGTCACAAGTTTCTTGACCACTTTGGCTCATTTCAGGCAGACTGGGATTTCCAATTGGTGTTTTTAAATTCTTTAGTGGGGTTTTAGTTTTGTAAGGTTGCCAAGTAAACTGAGAAAATGTTTCTCCTCACGCAATAAATAAGTGCAGAAATGTTTGTTTTATGAATGAAGCACTTTTCTGTGTTCTGTATTTCACTGAATGGGCTGACTGAATTATTCTGTTTATGAAGGTGTCTTCTGTTGTGGATTGAAGTATTTATATTAAAATGTGCAATTTATTTAAGAAGTATTAATAATATTATTATTGTTATTATTTTATGCTTGTTTTATCTGAATCAAAATAAAGCAAATTGTCTTTGGAAACTCTTCAGATTGTAACTGTATACATTTAAAAACAGGACTTGTTGAAACAGTCGCTCAACTATGAGATACAAATGGTTTTCCAAAAAACAAAAAAATAATTTGGTCCGAAAGCGTGGCTACTTTGAATGAACAAATTCTTAAATTGTGATTTGTGAGTACATGAATAAAGGTTATTAGTAATTTAACTTTCTTTTTGTGTGTTTGTTTTGCTTTTACTTGAATGAACCAGTAGCAGATGGTAGATGTAGAACCTTCATGGAGTCCGTAGACGTATGAAATGAAATGTATTTTAATTTAATTTGTGTTGTGAGTTCAGTTGCATCTGAACTCACAACACGTTCAACATTAAAGCAGATGAGCTACAGAGGCAAAAAACCAGTCCGAGTGTCCATCCTGTTAGTTAAAAACAATCAGCTGAGGCTATAATTGTCGCAGGTCAACTAAAAAGAATAATATTTTAAAAAACCCATTTATTTTGGTATTATTGTGACAGATTTCTTCTGCCTAGATAATATGATGTGCCCTGGTTTGACAGATGCACCATCTCACAAAACTCTCATACTGGTTTCCTGGAGATGACGATGTGTTTATTGTCTGGTTTACCACCTTGTCTCCATAGTTACTGGATTTCAGTTCAGCTGAACGTTTTTGTGACGGTGGACCGAGGGATTCACATCAAGTGTGGTTGACGATTCTGCAGGAACTGCATGATGGACCAGAATCCCAGAGGAATGTTTTCTTGTTGAATCTGTACATTAAAAAAAAACATTAAAAAATCAAAGCAGTTCTGAAGGCCAAAGAGGTTAAACAAGATGCTGTCAAAGTTAGCTTAACAAACTGACCGGTGCATTATTTTTCTCATTTTACGAAATATTAATTTTCTACATTTGCCAGTAAGTGTACATTCCTCTAATCATCCAGATGCCTACATACATCCACAGCATGGTGCTGTGTAGGGACGGAGCTACCAACAGTTCCTCTGACGTCACTTACCTGCAAATTACCAGTAACGGTCCTTGCAGTGTATGAGTGCGGCCCAGTGGTCTAATAGACTGATGAGAAAAGAGGCTGGAAGTCCCTGTTGTCGAAGTCACTCCAAAACTCGGCATGCTGAGGTGAGTGAAACCTCGACGGCGTCTGCTTAGAGCAACAACAGATTAGGTAATATTATCCGCTTAATACGGAGTCATTTAAGCTGTTACTACAGTATGTCTTGACATATAGTAGACATTTAAAAGAAAAACTCTGACATGGCTGGTGATCACATGTGTGCTGCAGCATCAGCTGTAGAAACGTTGTTCTTATTCCATTAAAGCTGCATCTTATCGAAAACCACAGGACTGCAATGCAGAATCCCAGCAGTGTGACGCTCATGAATACCAACTTATTTATGAGTTATAGTGGATTGGATTCACAATTTACTGAAAATAAAGTGTTCTATAAATAAATCAAATCACTTTTTATTTGTATAGCACATTTCAGCAGCAAGGCATTTCAAAGTGCTTTACATCATCATAAACACAAAAACACAAAGTCATGAATCAACAATCAAACACAACATTAAGTCAATGCAAACAAAACACTTTTAATATTTAACCTACAGAACTCAGTGAAATGTGAGTTTAATACAGACGAAGTCTTTATGTTGTGAAAGCTGTATTATGATATTTGTGTTCTGCAAGCAGTGGAAAAAAGGGTGAATATTTAGCCTTGCACTGTCACAAGCAGTGCAAGGCTTGTGACAGTGACTACACAGGTGATGGCTCCGCCCTCACATCCTGAATCTGTCTGAATTCAAGTATTTGTCTACATGTCTTTTGCTCACTGGGTGTTTTTCTCTGTTCCAGACCACTTTCTGTAAACAGAGGAGACGGTTATGAGTGAAAATACCAGCAAATCAGCAGTTTCTGATATTGTTCATCTGGTCACACAAGCATGACGCATTCAAAGTCATTTAAATCCTATTCGTTTCAACCTCTCTTTAATCTTCTGCACGTAGTTTTTATGTTGATGAAACTGTCTGGGACCGTCCGGAAAGGTTCACCAGCGTCTCTATTTTCTTAGACGACTTCGATTGTTTCTAAAATGATAATGTTGATCTTTTATAGGGCAACCGTCGAGTCTGTTCTTAGATACAGCGTTACTGGTTGGTTTGGAAATCTTACTGTTAAATTAAAAACTCAAATTCAAAGTCTGGTGAAGATGGCAAGCAAGATTATCAACTCTCCGGATCTGTTGTCTCCACAGCACCTGTTTGAGCAGGCTAACCATCAGGAAAGTGTGCTCGCATCAGAATATGTTCTTATGAACTCTGGGAGAAGGTTCAGGGTTCCCCTGTGCAAATATAACCGTCTGAAACATTCATTTGTACCACTCTCCATGAACCTGATAAATTTCAGACTTGCGGGGTCTGGACACAGTAACAAGAGGACCAGATGATGACCAAGAATAGTATTTAGAGGATGTCTTGTATGTGAATGGAAATGGGAATGTACTGCTGATCTGACACTTTGCTTCTAGGTATTTTATGCTCTTATGTATTTTATTTATGGCCACTGCCTCTTTGGAGGGTTTTTTATTGTTGTATTGCAGTTTTGCCCCTTCTTTCAAGATAAATTTCTCCTATGAGAGGCTAATAAAAATGATCTATCTATCCAACTCGTTGCAATTGAATATGTAGGATTTATTTTAACAAGCAACTGATGAATTTCCAACTCCTATTTTTTTTTTTTTTTTTTTTTGCAGAGGAAATATCTCTGTGCACGACAAAGGACAAAAGGAGGCTGACATGGACTTCAGACTTTGAAGCCTAAAGTATCACAAAGTTCATCATGATTCTGCGTTGCAGAGTCAGCACTTTAATTCTCCTCAGCGTCCTGCAGGGGGCAGCAGTGGTGCTGTTCTATGACTGGTACATCAAGATCAGCCCCGGTCAAGCTCCTCCCACTGAAGGCCGCAAGGTCCACGTTTTGTTGCTGTCGTCGTGGAGATCTGGTTCGTCCTTCCTGGGTCAGGCATTCAGTCAGCACCCGTCTGTTCTCTACCTCATGGAGCCCGGATGGCACGTGTGGGCCAGCAATCAAATATCCGGTGCAAAGAGTCTCCGAGTGCCTGTGAGGGAAACGCTGTGGGGTTTATACAAGTGCGACTTCTCACAGATCAGAGACTACCTGCCAGGAAACCCTGTTCTGTCCTCCTTTTTCATGTGGACCTGGAGTCGGGCGCTGTGCTCGCCGCCGGTCTGTCCTGTCAGAGCAGCCAATGAGAGTCATTGCAACCAGACGTGTCACTCTGTGAGCCTAGACAAAGTGCAGGACGCCTGCGTGACGTACACTCATGTGGTTTTAAAAGAAACTCGCTTCTTTGAGATGGAGTCCCTTTATCCCCTTCTGCAGGACCCCGACCTGAACCTCCGAGTGGTTCATCTGGTCCGGGACCCTCGGGCGGTGATGCGCTCCAGGGAGGAGTCGGCCTCCTTCCTCGACAGAGACGGTGATATGGTTCTGGAGCACAGGAACGTGTCTGCGGCCGACAGGCAGTACGAAGTCATGCGTGAAATCTGCCGCAGTCACCTGGACATTTATGAGAGGGGGGTCTTGGACCCGCCTACGTTTCTGGAGGGTCGCTACAAACTGGTTCGCTTCGAAGACGTGGCACGAAACCCAGTAACAGAGTTGAACAGTGTTTATGAGTTTGTAGGTTTAAAGATGACCCCCGAGGTGGAGGAATGGATCCAAAAGATGACGCACGGACAGGGGAAAGGCGAGAACGAGGCTTTTAGAGTCACCTCCAGGGACGCAGCTGAGGTGTTGCAGGCTTGGCGCACCATGCTGAAGTACAGCACGGTGCGGCGCGTTCAGAAGCTGTGCAAAGGCGCCATGATGCTGTTTAGCTACAGGATGGTAGACAGCGAAGAAGAACAGACGAGACTCAATATTGACCTGTTAGACCCTGAGCACCCACAAAGAGTTCAGCTTCCAAGTTAGACCAAAAAAAAATCTAAGGGTGCAGCGATTTATCAGCCTGCCGATTTCCTTAATTTTGGGAGATCGGCTGATTTTTGCATGTAAAGCCGATCTTATCCGCCGATGCTATCAACCTCGGCAAAGGTCTAAAAATCAACCACTGTGCTTGGTTTTACTGACCCTAACCCTAACTGGCCGACTAAGTCATGTCTGCACATTTACAGTGAACAATAGTCGCCCCATTGTTGCCGATTCAGCAACTTTATTGATATATTGAGCAACATTTCAGACAAAAAATGGCATCGGCCAAAATCAGAATAGGTAAGTTGGGCTTTTTAAAAGATCGGCATTTGGCCATCGGCCTGAAAACAGCAATCGGTGCACCCCTAAAAAAAGATGATCAAAAACAAACCTGATTCCTGTTAGGTTAAAAAGAATGGAAGTCATAGAAAAATATGCAGTTATTCACATTTGATAACATGTTGAGAGGTTGAATCCTGTAATAAACACACAAGTAAACTGATAAAATCAGTACATTTCTAACTTTAGTGTGGGGTTTATTAGGAATTAGAACGAACTTAGAATCTATAAGAAATAGGATTATTTTAGCTTTTCCCCATAAAACAAACTCCATTAATTAAAGAAGCGAGATTAAAAAAATACTAATTATGCTCTTTATTTTCATATAAGCAAAATAATCCCCTGCAGATTATGTTTTAAACCGAAACATGTACCAGATCTGTTCTTAATCTACCAAAAGCAGAGAAAAGGAGCATTAATATGTGCATGAAAGTAGCAACATATAAATAGTTGCAGCAGGACCGGATGGATGGAATGTTTGTCAGTATATTATGTTTCAAACTTTGTGCATGCAGATCTCAGCGGATGAGATGTTAAAACTCACTAAAGGGTGGAGACTCTGCAATGAAGAAAATATGAAGAACTGCATTGACACTCAGTAGACTCTATAACAAGATGTAAAAATATTGGATACATGGTCTTAGCTCATCACTGCAGAATTTTAATTTTGTTTAATTATTTATTTTGGGAAAATATAACTAATATTCTGCATGATCTGGCCTGTGACTGTCGAGAATGATTTTAATCTCTGTTCTTGTTCTATACCGTCAACCTGTGGATGGAAATTCTTTTCCCTATAACGACACATTTACATGACAGACTGAAATAGTCGTGCGTATTAATGTGTACGTTTTAAATACAAAAAGAAAAAGTCAGAAGAATTTATTCATTTTAATCCATAAAATCATCACAGCATTTACTAACAATATTTTAATCAACTCCTCACTAATATTATTAATAATAACCTTGTATGTTTCATGTTTGCATGCCGTATAGAAATATAAATCACATTGAAAACAAAGATAGGGATGTTATTCTTTTATTTTTAACACAATCTAATCAAGAAGACTAACAACTTCCTTGCAGCTTTGGTTCCTGTCCTGCTTTGAACCGGGACACACAACGGCTTCAAATTGATATTTTAAATCCTGCAGCTGCTCTGCGTGGAAATTGGTAATGAAATAATTGACATTCTGGCGCCACCTGCTGGTAGAATTAGTTTCCCAAAGCGAGACCCGAGAGCTGTTTTGCATGCTTAGTTTGTAGGTGTGCAGGTAAAAATGTACGATTTGTTTCTGTATTTCTTTTATTTTTAATAAATTTATTTATTTATTTACATTCTTTTGGACCCTCAGCAGTTTTGAATTGGTGATTTTGGCCCAAGTGACAAAAAGTTTGGAATCCAGAGCCACGTAAAAATCCATAATTGTTGTAACGATGGTTAATAACTTGCATAGTAAAAATAATAATCACAACTAGCTACTATTATAGTAGCACCTGTGAGTGAAAAATGGCCAAAAATGACTAAAATATGTCTTAATAATATATCCATCAAAAATGAATCTACCAGTGACAAAAACAGATCTTTGGTGCTCGATTATTTATTATTTTTGGTGAAGATTTTCTATGGGGGTTTTAAAAGGCATATAACATTCAAAACCTCTATTTTTCCTGAAAAAGTTTTAAATATATATATTTTTTCATAATAGTCCCAAATTACCTTTAGGTACAGTATACATTTGTGATTTTGTTCTTTATTGTGCCTTTTGTTGACTATTTTTCTTGGATTTCTTTTTTTATTATTTGTTTATTAATTCCCTGGTTTCATTGGTTTTCCTGTAAGTAAATCTGTAAGTCCTGGACTTTAACCCTCCTCTGTCAACCCCTAAAAACTTGCTGATTGTGAAATAAGGAAGTAAAATCTAAATGTTCTCTTGCACTTATTAATTCAATTATTTGGTTATTTATGTTGAATAATTTAGATTTTGGTAAATTTTGTGCCCTTGACACAGTTTTTACTCCAGTAATGCCACATTAAATGTTGCATTGTTGGAGGTTTAGCTGTCATATGTTACTCTCAACTCTGTGCAGCTGAATGTTGTGAATAAGAAAAGGTTTAATCCTAATCCCATAAAGCTCTGACAGGTTGTAAATTCTGGGTACATTTTTACTTGCCGTATTGTTTTCCTTTATGTTTTACATGTTTATTTCAAACTAAATGTTGCGGTCTGCGTCCCTCTGACTTCTTATCCAGCCTTTGACTCCAAACTCAACATGCATATTTTGAATGCACTGTTACAGCAGCTTGTTTCCTTTTTTAATATCCGTTTTCATTTCCTTATGCTGAAATCATGTCAGTGCTTTTTTTTTTTTTTTTTTCTTCCTCTGAAGATACTTTTCATGTGCTGTGTAATTTATGGTGTAAATTTACTATTTTTCAATGTGTAGGATGAGAAATAAATACAGAAAATGTGATCAGATTCAATGCTGATGCTAAAATCTAGGTTTTCTTTTCATGAAAATGACCTCAGGCATTAAAACTGGCACATATTTCAGTGCATTTGTGAATATTCTGCCTACATGTATTGCGAGAACTAAAGTTGAAAACAATTGGAGAAAATATGTTGACACAAAATATGGTAACCTTGGAAGGAGCTTTATTTTTTTTTTTTTATCCAAGAGAGACAAGTGGTTATTCATAAAGTATTTTGTGGAGCGGACTGAAGCTGTAACCCAAATTTCACATTTCTCGTGCCAAGAGACAACATAAGAAAGGTCTTGTGTGGACAGAAGAAAAAAAAAAATACATGCCCAAAGCCCTTTTTCAGAAGGAAGTAAATTCTGCATTTCATGTAATTCAGTGTCAAAAGGTCTGGAGGAAAAGTGAGAGAGAAACAGGATCCACGTTGCTTGCAATCCTGTCAAATGTTTCCGCAGTCAATGATGCGGACGTAAAAGGATCCCAAACCAAATTATCCAGTGCATAAAAATGAGCATGCGTTCCAAAACTGTTTTTTCTATTTAAAACATTTTGTTTACATAATATTTTAAAAAAATAAAATAAAATCATGCAAACATTCAAACAGGTTTTAAATATTCCATTCTATTTATAAAGGCATATTTGCATTTATAGTTTATCATGTAAACTATTGAACTTTTTCCAAACGCTTCACATTTGTCGACACCCACCTTGTATTTTTGACTTTGTTCAAGAAATAAAAACTGATCAGAATCATCGTTGTTGTTGACTTGGAACAATTATCAGTTTATGTGACAAATAAAGTCCTTTGTAGTGGCCAGACAATTTGCTCCACCGTGCATTTGCTGCGTGTTTGTCGTGACAACATAACCTAAGCTTGTCATGCAATACGCCTGGCTTAAAAGACTCAGTCAAATGAGATGTCAGGTCATTTGACTGTATGAAAATTTGTAGTTGTCAGAAATGTAGCAAAAACATGATTGGTTTATAAAGGGCCTTTGGGGCGTCTGAGCAGTTTTGGTGATAATCCAAGGTTCTTCTTAGTTGACCCCCATCTGAACACCAGCGGAACCAGCAGATCTATGCCGAGTCTCTTCTGCTCTTTTTCGCTGTTAACTGTCCGGTAGCCGAGCAGCGACATGGCCCCTTTGCACAGGTCCTGAATGCGTTTGACCTTGCTGTGTTGCAACAGGGTGCGCCATGCCTGTGACACCTCGGTGGCATTCCTAGAGGTGATCTGGAAAGCCTCTTTCTTTCTGCCTTTCCCTTTTCCGTGGGTCACCTTGTAGATCCATTCCTCCATTTGTCTAGTCATCTTCAAGCCTACAAACTTATAAATGTCGTTCATCTCCTGTAGCGGGTTGCGCGCCACGTCTTCAAACCGAATCATTTTGTAGCGACCTTTCAGAAACGGAGGCGTCTTCTGGCTTGCTCTTTCATTGATCCGTATGTGGCTTCTGCAGACCTCCTGCATCACTTTGTAGTTAATCTCAGCCGCTGGCACGTTTCGGTGCTCCAGAACGATGGCGTTGTCCCTCCTCAACACTTTGGCTGTCTCCTCTCTCGACCGTATCACGGCCCGCGGGTCTCGAACAAGATGAACGATGCGGAGGTCCAGGTTTGGGTCTTGCAGAAGGGGATAAAGGGGTTCCAGCTCAAACAATCGTACTTCTTTAATGACGAGATGAGAGTATGCGCGACAGGTTTCCTCCACTTTCTTCAAGTCCTGAGCATGGCATATCTGGCGGCACTGAGTCTCATTGGTGGCCGTAATGGGACAGGCCGGAGGCGAGCACAGTGCCCGACTGTGAGTCCACATGAACATGGAGGACACGCTGGGTTTCTCTGAAAGGTAGGAACCCATCACAGAAAAGTCACACCGGTATAAATGCTGCAAGAGATTGCTCACTGCTGTTCGGTGAGCCTGCGCGCCAGATTTCCACTTTTTGGTCCAAACGTGCCAAGCGGGCTCTGAGAGGTAGAAAACGGACGGGTGCTGACTGAAAACCTGACCCAGAAAGGATGAACCCGACCGCCACGAGGACAGCAGCAGAACCTGAACTTTGGGGCCTGCGGGAGCAAAGTTGCAGGGGTCAAAGTGAACGAACCAGCTGCACAGGAGAACCACCGCCACCACGTGCACGATGATCAGGTTATTCACGGTTCTGAGTTTGAATCTGTTGCGGCGACCCATCGCTGCAGCTTAATTTCAGGTCTCGGTTGATCTGAGGTCACTCTGTTTTCTGTGAAAGAAAACAAGAAACAAAACAAAAGAAAAGCATGACAAACTGGTTCTTTTTCTTAATGCACCGGCAGCAAATTACTCTACTAGAAAAATATGTGTTTTTGTTTAAGTTCAGCACAGAGAAGCTAGAAATGGAGAAGATCTCTCCTGATATTTACAGGGGTGTTTTTTTTTTTTTTATAACGATTTATGTTTTACACAACCAGTATCAGATTCTGACAGCAGGTAACCTTAAATAAAATTATCTAGTTTTAACAATAAGAAAAAAGTTATAAAGTTCCAACATATAACATTATCTAACTGCCCTTATTTATAAGAGCATCAATCAATCCTACTATTAAGATTTTGACTCATACTCATTGTTTTTATTTATATATTTGTACAAGCCTCTCCTCGGACTGCCACCTTATCATGGTGGAGGAGTTTGAGTGCCTCAATGATCCTAGGAGCCATGCTGTCTGGGGCCTAATGCCCCTGCTAGGGTCACCCAAGGCAGACAGGTCCTAGATGAGGGACCAGACAAAGTGCAGCCCGAAGACCCCAGTGATGAATGGCAACTTGGATTTCGCGTTCCCTCGCCCGGAAGCGGGTCACCAGGAGCCAGTTGAGGTGGCTCGGGCATCTGGTCAGGATGCCTCTTGGATGCCTCCCTGGTGAGGTGTTCTGGGCTCGTCCCACCGGGAGGAGACCCTGGGGAAGACCCAGGACACGCTGGAGGGACTATGTCTCCCGGCTGGCCTGGGAACGCCTCGGGATTCCCCCGGAGGAGCTGGAAGAAGACTCAAGAAGTCTGGGCCTCCCTTCTTAAGCTGCTACCCCCGCGACCCGACCCCGGATAAGAGGCAGACGATGGATGGATGGATGGATGGATGGATGGATGGATGGATGGATGGATGGATGGATGGATGGATGGATGGATGGATGGAAGCTGACCTTTAATATCCATTTTGATGTTACTGAGAAATTAAAAGTATTTACATAATCAGTAAGCCCTAATAGCTAATAGCTAACATTTTTTTCAGGTGAGGAATAAATTAGGACATTTGTTACTACTTACAAAGCCTGACATTACATTGTTATTAGCGTATATAAGAAGATTTGCACTGCAGACATTTATTGGTGCTCCTGACTGTTGAAGTGAGTGTGATCATCACAACACTTGCCTGAGGCCTCCAGGAAGAAGACGGCCAGCAGCTCCTGAGTCTGGTCTGGAGTCTGAGAAGGTCTAAAATGAATTTTAAATCCACAGTAGGAAAAACAGCAGGTGCGTCCAGGTCCGGCTCTCCAAGCACGTTCAACCCTGAAAGCAACAGAAAGATGCTTTAAAAAAAACAAACAAACAAAAAAAGGCATAAAAAGCCACAGGACCAACAGCACATCACTTTCGTTTCCAACTGATACCTCTATGGGAAATACATGAACTGTATGCGTTGCTTCAACAGCTTTATGGAAAATGATGCGTTTCGTGTCTACAACACACTCACTGTCTTTGTCCGACTTATTTGGAATTGTGTTACACGCCAAACTTAGCAGATTTGCGTAATTATAATTGTAGGTGTAACATTTCAAACCGGTAAGGCCAGTTTCCTCCTGACATCCTCCATGTGTTTTACAAGTGCATTGGAATATAATTATGTAAAATTGATTTAATTAGTGTTGATGTTTATTTTTTGCTTGTTTTTTTCCCCACGACTCCTGTTTTATTATTATTATTATATTATTATTATTATTATTATTATTATTATTATATTATTATTATAGCACAATATTAACAGACCAATCTCATAAATGTCAAACGCAGAGCTCTTTATTGACCAAAAATAAGCTGCAGTTTTATTTTTTCTTTAGCTTCAGGGCGCAGACATCAATTATCTGATAAAAAGAGTCTGATTAATTGAAAATTACATCCCGATTTTCATTTCAACAAGAGCCAAGTTTTTTCTTGTTTATCTGTGTTTACATTTGATATGTAGGTGTCTTCCTGTGCTCTTCTGTACAACTTGCATAGACATATATGTCCAAAGAATATATGTTATATATGAGGAAAAGACATTAAGTACTGGCTTAAAAGTTGCAACTTTTTCTTTAAATAAAAAGATTTAGGCACAGATTTTATTTTGCAATTTAAAATGCTTTTATTTGTGCGAGGCGCCAAACCGGATGTAGTTGTATCCGCTCGTTGCCTTGACAGCGCAGAAGACAACGCGGTGCAGCTGCAGTAGTTAGACGACAACGTCAAGGCTGTTCACAGGAGACCGGGCCACGCAGCGCTCGGCGTCAGTGTCCCCGCTGCCCACGAAGTGAAGCATGGGCTCCGCGGCACCGCGGTCATGGCCAGATCCACCAACCGAAGCGCAGAGGACGGGGATCCCCGTGTAACCGCCCCCACGGACCGCGCGGAGGTGCGGGACCTGTCCGAGCCCCGGGAGCTGTCTCTGGAGGAGGTGCTGAAGTCCTACGAGCAGCCCATCAACGAGGAGCAGGCATGGGCGGTGTGCTACCAGTGCTGCAGCGGGCTCCGGGTGCCCCGCCCGCCGCCCGGGAGACCCGGTCGGGTGAAGGACCCGTCCTCTGTCCTCCTGCACCGGGACGGAACCGTGTCGTTAAAGGAGGAGCCGCAGCCCGACGGTAGGACCGAACCCCCCCTCCTTCCCCGAACTTACATCCTGAACCAAAACAAACGAGGGAAATCATCATTAAACCAGGTCTTGTAGTTTTTAAAATGTCGGTGATAATTAAAACTCCCCGACACCTAAATATCCCTTCTCATATTCAGCAAAAGAAAAACAAAAATCATCCGATTATTAGTTTGAAAACAGTTTAAGTACTGAAGTCTGCAAAGTGTACTAATAAACTATGGGTTGTGAGAATCACAGTATTGCTGCGGAATGTAATAATACCATTAAATCTGTCATTAGAAACCTTAAATATTGTTCTTTGCTTTGGACATTGTGGGGGGGGAAAACAGCTCTTTCTTAAATTCAGTGGTTTTCCAGGAGAGTTTGGCACAGAGGAACAATTCCCTTCCCAGCTAGAATTCATATTTATCATGGATTTTGTGCTTTAGTGTTTCACATTATTTTAGAACAAAGTGACATTTCCTCGTGCAATGCACATTTCGAATAATCTCACATCCACTGCCAACAGGGATGATGACTGTGTGCCGGTAAATGATTAATTATTCAGAGAGTATAAAGCTTTACCCGAGATTCCTTTAATTTAAAAACCGTTTTCAGAGACGAGGAAACGCGGATCGAAGCAAACGAGGTTCTAACGCAGTCTCCTATTCAGCCCCCCCGAAATTCCCGTTTGAATTGAGCCTGCATCGACATGATATCTTCCCGGATGTGAAGTATTTATGTCCTCACTGCGGTCTGGGGGATCTGCTCCAGAGTCCGCATGGAGACAACTGGAGGCCAAACTGTGCGTGCATATTTAACCATCTGTGGAAAACTTAAATCCACGCTTTAAAGTGCTACAGAGAGATACATACACCTTTGATTATTTAATTTTTTTTTTTTCACAAACACCATCAGCATCTGTGTGAAGTGGAGAGAGAAATATTTATTATGATTATTATTTTTTACAGGGTAAACTTTGTCTTCCCCCCCCCCCACTTACTCTTTGAAAATAAAATCTATCTTAACCAGCTGTAGTCAAGAAGAAGTCAACCGACTGAGTCCAGCTGTGTTTATTAATTTCATGGCGTATGGATGCACACCCACAAATCCAAAAGTAAAGCTGTGGAGGTCCGTTTAAACGTCTCAAAAATATATCTGCTGGGCAAAGAGGGAGCAGAAGCAGCAGAGATCAGGTGGAAGAGTCTGTTTCCCAGGACAGTGGGAAGATTAGCCGATCTTAAAGTTTGCTGAAAGTGATGTTCAGTGTCCCTAAGCATGCAACCAGAACTATGATGGTTTAGAACAAAGTCTTTCGCTGAATCCCACGAAACTGTTTATGTGGCGCCAATAATGAAAAGTGGCATTTTGATTTTTATGTGCAATCATTGCACAATCGATCACAGAGGTATTGTTTGCCTGGTAGAGTGAACACTGCAAACTTGCAGGTGCGTTAAAAAGATGTTGAAACTTCCTGACTAACGTTGAGCAGATTCTTCTCCTGTTGTTCCTGACGCCAGTGAACGCATCAGCGACGTCGGTGTTGGGGGGGGAGTTTACGTCTTTACATGCCTCCAGACATGGTTCACAAAAACCTTTATTGATTTTTTGTAGTAATGTTATGACCTTCAGCCGAGTTAATCTGCTTTCTGCATGCACTGAAAAAAGAGGACAGGTGATCCAACTTAAATATATTGTGCCAGCTGGTCACAAATAATCATATGAAGTTATTAAGTTAAGTTTATTAGGTTGTAAATGAAAATGAAGTAAGTCTGACAAACTTTATCCAATTAACAGTATTTTTTTAAGGTTGGAGCTCCATTCTCTTTTTTTCTCAGTGTACGTTAGTAAAAAAAAAAAAACAACAACAACAAAAAAAAAACAAATAAAAACATAAGATGTAAAGTTGAGTTTCTAAAAATGCACTGACATGATGGCCACCCTGCTTGTGGTTTCCATGCCAACCTAGCGAGCGCTATAAAAATGGACGACATATCTAGAAAACAAGTTGTGTGTTTTCAAACTCTACAGAGGGAGATCCAGACTGTAGCTGTTCGTAGAGTTTTTCACCAGTGTGTCATTCTGTGACAGATATCTCCCAGTAAAACATTCCCATTTTTATCCCATATTTCCTGTCCTCTTGTGTGCTCACCAGCACAAAAACATGAAATAACCCTCACATCATCAGGGACCGTGGGCCTCTCCTCCTTCCCTGCCGTTTCCTCCGGTATCAACGGTCTCCTGGGAGATGAAAGCAGACTTGCCGGATTTGATGGTAAACACAAGAGCCGGTGTGCATTTTTTCAGACGCTGCTGACGTCGGCTGTGGCTCCGACTCCTCCCGTCAGACAGAGCACAAATCTGAGCCGAAGCAGCCGTCGTAACATGAGCCGCGGTGCCGCAATGGGCCCATAAAAGGCCGAATTGTTACGACGCAGCTGCATAGGAGCGCTCATCAGCCACCTGCCATCTGGAGCTCAGCGCCCGAGAGCCGTCTCTCCAGTTTTGGTGGAAAAATAACAATATGGGGGATATATTCTAGTGGCAGCTCGTAAGGATTTCATGGGCTGTAGCAGATATGTGTGAAATAATAAATCTGGTGTTTAAAATCTCAGTGCTGTAGACTTTAGATGGATTCAAATTAAGTTTCGCGCTCCAGCCCTTCTCCTAAGTTTGTGTTCAAATTTGAAAGTGCTTTGAGATTATTTAATCCCAAGGTTCTCAAGCTGTGGCGCCAAACTGGTTACCTTTTATTTGAACAGTAAATGCAGCATGACGCACCAACGAGCAAAACAAAGTTGGAGCACACCGATCTATGCTTCAGCAGGTTCCCTTAAAACAGAAGGTCAGCAAAGGACTTCCTGAACTTCCTATAATGATTTTACCGTGAACAGCGTCTTGACCTGTGTTCAGTTCAGGTCTTGATTTTAGACAAATATTTGTTCAAAAGTTCTTACTCAAGGACGAAGAGATCTTTGTGTCTTTTAGTCTTTGTAGCAAGTCTGGCTGAAGACTTTGCGGTCACAGGATCCACTGACCCTGTTTGAAAAGACGTAGGATCTAGAAATCCTGTTGTCATTTCAAACCCAGACCGTATTAAAGAATGTAAATATGCCTGCTGAATCACAAGACCTTCACTATATCTGTCTGGACTCAACTTCTGACAGCAGTGAGTTTATTTTGTCACCTATTTAACTTGAACAATCCTCTTTCAGCTTCCTCTGAGCGTTTAATCTAATCTGAAAACTCTAAGCAGAGGTTGTGGAATAATTGGACTTTAAATGACTCTAATCTTTGCTCTGAGTCATTGGAGCTCTTGCATAAACTCCAGAGATTGAGGTTCGTCTTGATTCTCTTGCACAGAAGAACCTCAGGAAATCCAGGTCTACATACAAAAATGGCTCCTGCCAGATAAAAGCCGTTTGCACCGCCGACCTTATCCACCAAGAAACCAAAGCAACTCATTGTAGACTATGATAGTTTGCATTCAGATGAAAAAATGTTCCATTAGTACTGATTTACTGACTGTCTCATTTTAGTTTTTGCGTTTATTGGGAAAAAGGTAAAAAAAAAAAAGTCCAAAATGAAACAGGCACACTTTCTAAACTGCACACATTAGGCGTGACTATTGCTTTTAGGTGCATAGGTGTGTATAGATAAAGACTGATAAAGTCATTTTATGAATATAGTTGTACCGTGGCAGTGATTAAAGTTCTATGATAAAAGCCTTGTAAAGTTTTACGTGATCTCAGTTTTGTTTTAGGGTCATAAAGTCTGCCCAGAAGAGCCGAGAGCTCACATAGGATACTTTGTTTTTCTTTGCAGAACTTCCAGCATCTGTAGATCAGTTAGATGCTACAAGTTCAAATATCAGAAGATGAGAAATCTGTTGAAGAGTGTAAAAGCATTCTTGACTGAACTTGAGCTGTCTGGCAAAAACAGTTTCTAAATATAAAAATACTCAAAAATGCCAGTAAAATACATCAGAGTTTGCGGTTACAAAAGGATACTATGTGGAAAGATCAAGGAGAATGAATACTTTACAATTGGGTTTATTCACATTTGGCTTTCTAAAACTGAGCAGCAAGTATCTTAACGTAAGAAAACATCACAATTGTCACAGGTAACATGCAGCAGCATTTTCCTGCACTGACATCTGAACCTCTTTTTTTAGATCTGGTGGATTTATGGACGCGGCTCCAGCTCATACAATGGCTGCTTTCACACTTTCCTATTTCTTCTGTGCTGTTTGCCTCCTGTGATCACTCGTTATCAAGCCTGTTCCTCTGTACCCGGTTTGCTTTTTCTTCTGTCACATTTCTCCTTCCTTATTGCCATGGCAACGGGAGGCAAAGTCCACACTGGGGGAGCTTTTGAGTTATTGCGTCCTAACGAAGGGAACGGGGAGGTGTCAGGCTTCCGAGGATGAGAGCGAGCCGTCATTAGCCGGAGTAATGGGACTAACGGCAAGGAGTTCTGTCAGATCCAGCAGGACTTACTGTCAAGTCTAGCGGGGAACTCGGGAACCCAAAGATATGTTTACGTTTTGGTTGGCAGAAAGATGCGTAAGGTTGTTATTCTTTGCGATAAAAATGTGTCTAGTGGATTAGGGGGGCTACGGCGTGTGGGTGTTTATTTTCTCCACAGTGGCTTTGAATCCCACGGGCTAAAAGCGATGCAGAAATGAGTGAATATAAATGTAGCAAGAAGGTCTCGTTCAGGCAGTCGCTCCACTTTTATTCAATATCTGCTTTGACTGTCCACAAGAGAATGACACTAACGATGAGATGGGATGGGAGTCTGAGTTTGAGATGTGGGCCATGACTGAAAGAACGAGATCTCGGATGCAGAGAGGTGAAATGGGCTTCCTCCGCACAGCTCTCTGAGCTGCAGGATTTTAGGCATTCGGTTGATGTTTCACCACAGGTGTGTTGCGCCAAGGACCAGGACCAGGCTTGATGTCGGCTCACTCAAATTTCTTTTAATCAAGCCGTTGTTGGGTACAAATTGATATGTGGTTTGTTGATGCCACATAAACAAACCATATGGTGCATGAAATGTCACGCAAAAATAAAAATGTTTCCATAACTTACCCAGGCCTGCAATGCTGCTGCAGTTCAACCACTGAAACACACCAAAAACCCAGCAGGAGTCGAGCATGCAGCTAGTTCTTCTGTTGTTGAGTTGGACTTGCCTGCGGTCTGGACTCTATACCTGAGTTTTGTTAATATCCATGGAAATCCACCAGTATTAAAACCCCTCAGCTTATCTGGACCCAGGAGTTTCACTTAAAGTATTATGTTTGCATTAGGTCATAAACACTCCCCAAAAATAGGTCACTGCTCCTTTAAACCAAAGCCTAATCCAGGTTAGCTCTGACTGCATCGCTGGGCTGTTGCGTTGTTTTATTTAAATTTTTGTGGGCAGAGCCGGAGATGTTCTGGAGGAGGCTCTCGGTTAACGATCGCTGCCTTATAAACGGATGAAAACCTCACGTCCCATTTGGGTCCAGCTATTTTCACTAGCAGTGCCAAGTTCAAAGCTGTAAATTTGGTCTGAGTTTGAATGTGGAGTAAAAATCAGAGCTAATCAGAACATTGCAAATCATTTTTCTAGCTGATGGGAAAAACCGAACTTATAATACCTCGTGAAAGCATTCATAGCCCTTGCATTTTGTCGCATTTAGAGGGAATTAAGTAAAGGATAAAGGCTTGATTCCGGAGTGGACTTGATGCTTTCAGTAAGACGTTGACAATAAGAATAGAGCTACCGAGACAATAATAATAACTGGTGATTATTTCCATCTTGTAGGTGGTTTTGTACGTTTCTGGAGGGGTGGAAGGAGACCATGTAGTCTTGGTTTGGTCATCTGACGGTGACGCCACTCAGGATTGTGGAGTGTGAACCGAAGCAGAGAAGCAACGTCAGCAATGTGGTCATTTTCTGACAGAGGTGAAAAACGGAAGGAAAATATGTATAATGTCAGTAAATGTCAATTATAACACAAATTCTAACATTTCTGCTAAATGTGCATGTCAGTGCACCCCTTAATTAGATGAAAGCATACTTATGTGTCAGAATGGTCCGGTCAAAGCCCAGACCTAAAACCGATTAAGAAATCTGTTCAAAGACATGAAACTTGCTCTCTCTTCCACTCTTTTATCTGAGTTTGATCTATTTTCAAGTCCAGCGCCAAAAAAGTCGCAGTTGTGTTTACTGTGAGAAAAAGTTTGTACAAACCTTTGAACCACTGGGTTAGAATACAAATGCACGCCACACCTTTCAGAATTTTATTTGTCCTTTTGCGCCCGCTCGAAGTCATCCGGCCGCTTTGTGCCGGTCTGTCACTTAAAATCCCAAATAAACCACGTTGATGTTAATGGCTGAAACATACAGAGGGAAAAAGGAAAGTTTAATACTTTTGCTAGATGCTGTAAGGAGTGGCGCAGCTCAAAGAACATAACCGGTACACCAGCAGCCGCCTCCCGTTTTCCAGAGTGTATGGCTCAGCGTGTGTTTTTCCAGGAGCTGAGCTGCAGGGCTGCTGGGGGATTTCACTGCAGATTCTTTCCCTCTTTTGTGCTCATCGGGCCGTGGCTGTGGGAAGGTATCATGGGTTTCACTCCGCTTGGTTCCTGCATTGTTGCGGACCTGCCCGACAGGTTTACAGGGCTTCATGTTATCGTCTCCTTCCTGAGTGGAGGGCTTTGTAATGGACTCTCTTTTTGTTGCTGATGGAAGCAGCGCCTCCTCTCACACAGGAAACGGGCCGAGGCTCTGCCGGTCGATGCGCTCACGCCCTGCTGCCAGCGCTTTGTTGTGGACGGCGAAAGATGCCAACTGCGTCCTGCAGCACAAACGGACCTACGGGGCAAAAACTCGATTCACCGCCCAGAGAGTCCGACTGTGGGTGGTGCAGACACCTTTACTAACAATGTGCTCATCTTTAAATAGCCTGAAGTCTTAGAAATGTGGTTTTATCTTTTATTTAACTCAGAATTATCCGGGAAAAAACAAGTTAAACTTTCTATTTCTATTTCCAATTAAATAATAATTAATCTGGTTATGCATAAAACACAGGAATGTAGAGCAATTGTAATATTTCAGAGTTTGTTGCTCAGACATCTTTGATAATAAACACTGTGTAGTTACTGCCTTCAGGTCCTGTTTTGTAGAGTCATTTTTAGGTTTCCTGATGAATAGCCTCACATCTTTTCTCCCTGATCTCTATTTGTGTTCGTCCAGTCTCCCGTTTGTCTGTTGAGTTGCTGATAAAGGACTTTCAGGCCTCCTCGGGTGTTGCTGCTGACATCTGAGCCAAGAGGAAAGGCTTGTGCGACTCTTTGACACAGGCACACCAAGCTAACCCATCAAAAACTCCAGTTGAGATGAACCGAATGGAGTCAAACAACCGCAGTTCCAGCAACAGGAGCTTTAAAGTTATTTGAAATTGTCAAATTTCAAATAAACATGAACATATTTTGCTAAAAGCACCAAATTTCAACTTAATTTGAACTTAACTTCAAATGCGACATTAACCCACAAAAAAAAAACTGAATTATGACATTCACCTCAATTTCTTAAATCTTCAACATTGTTTATTTGATGCCAGAGGACTCTGGAAAACGTTTGATGAATAAAATGGCTTTCCGTGCTTCCGCACCTTTCAAAATCATGTTTGGAAATAGGAAAACAATGGAGTACAGTAAAACCTATCGCTTGTACTGAGTTCCTTGCTGCTGTTTTCAAACTACAGTTGGTAAATAAAACCATGTCTGTTCGGCAGCAGACTGCAGACTAGCTACATGTGCAGATTCCCTGACTAGTTAAGACTGCTTGTATCAGCTCATTATTCCATCAAGAGTAACTTTTACTCAACCTAGTGGACATTTCTTCTAGATTTGGTCTTGATAGTTTTGTTTCTACTATCAGCTGTCATTGGGCAAGAGGCAGGGTACGCCTCGGGCAGGTCGTCAGGGCAAAATAACACTGATAACATCAAATGGGGGTATTTTTATCCAAAGTTCTCATCCTATCAGACCATCGTGGCGTATCCAGATGTAATTGTTTTTGGTGTGATGTGTTTTCTGCAGTGGTTCTGAATAGACGTGATGGTCTGTTGAGCTTTTCTGGTTTTGTTTCGGTTCCTTAAGCCCCCGTCTTAGCTTCAGGATGTATTTGTTTTGGTTCGTGTTTAACTCTGAAAGCCTATAAATCTGCCCTGTGCTGCAAGCCTTGAAACCTGCTGTATGCAATTCATACCTGGCCATTGTTGCTAATTCTCCTCCGTCATCTCCTCCTCTGTTATTTATTCTGTCTGGTGCTCGTCATTTCCATTCGTCTTCCTCCTGCTTGGTTCCTTTTTTTACTCACCCATGCACAGATAATGATGATTAGCTTTTGGCGATTCAAAAAGCTGTGTTCATCTTGCACCACTTCTTTCTCACCTTATGGATGTTTTGTTTTGCTTTGACAGCCGATAATTTAAAGTTATTTTGTATAATCTGCTCATTGTCTGCTGTTCGTCATGATTCTAAGGAACTTAATTTAGTATTTTGTGTCGTTTCGCAGGACATTCTCTTTCTGTGATTGCTTGTATTCTATTTTCCTCCTGATGTAGAACGCTGCAGCCAGCCTTTCTGCCGTTCTTCACAGTTTCATCACTGAGCCATTTATGAAGTTAGATATTAAATCAGCTGCTCTCCAGCTACCAATTACCGCCCATTGATACAGACTCATCTCAATACATTTTATATATATATATATATATATATATATATATATATATATATATATATATATATATATGTAATTGAAAAGTTTGTTTATTTACGCAATTCAGTTCATGTAGGTCCATAAAGATGCGTTAGATACAGGTGCCAAACTCCAGTCCTCAAGGGCCACTGTCCTGCAGTTTATAGATGTGCCACAGGTACATAACACTGGAATGAAATGGCTTAATTACCTCCTCCTTGTGTAGATGAGATCTCCAGAGCCTTGCTAATGACCTAATTATTGTATTCAGGTGGTGCAGCAGAGGCACATCTAAAAGTTGCAGGGCACCGGCCCTCCAGGATTGGAGTTTGACACCTGTGCTATAGACGTAATGTAATATTTTTCGAGTACAGAAGTTCAATCATCATCATGCAATACAAGTGTCATACATTGATGTTATCCATGTCCATAACATGTTTGACTCGTTGAATAGCTTCCATTAAAAGTCCTTAGAGAAAAGTGGAGACAGGAAAAAAATCCTAAAAATAAGGATTAGTCTTAATGAATACCGTTATTGTAATTTTCAGCAATAATACTGCAATAAAATTGGAGATGCTGAAAATGTGCTGTCTGATGTTCAGGCATTTTTGTCCTATTAATCTTGATGGTCATAGAAATGTTTTGATTCTCAGCGATGCTTTAACTGGTTTTCATGTTTTTGTTTTTTCTAGATGACAATGGTGGAGCTCCTCTTCCACCAATCGCAGAGCGACAGGTAAGAAGCACAAAACGCTTTTAAAAATCTTTTTCTCATAATATGACGAATATTTAGCTTGTTGTACGAGTCTTTACACAAAATAAAGACTAAACTTGACTTTTATTGCTTAGTAATTTACTGAAAAATAACATTTCTATTATGCAACACAACGCTGGAAACATTTTGTTATTGATTAAAAAAAAAAACCTAACTAATGATTTAAGGAAAGTAAATGTTAGGAGAATAATATATTTGAATAACAATGTTAAGAAATATCTGTTTTATTTGTTTCCATGTGTTAAAATAACAAAAGTAAAAAGAAAACACATTTTACAGATGAACATTTCTGACATTTAAGAAAACAGGTAACCAATGTGATTGTCGTTGGGCATGTCATTATTCTTTTTATTTTTGAATGCAGTGGCATTCAAAAATACAACGATCACTCGTTGGTGTGATCGTTCTTGCAGCTTGTTTTGCGGGTGGAAAATTAAAAGATCATGTTTGAAATTAACGGCCCACGTCTGTGGGAATATTTTGGAGAAAAGTATCGAATAGTGAATATTGACTCTGACAGGAAACTAAAGGTTTTCTGACAAGTCTGTTGGGGTGTACTCATTTATTCTCCACACTGTACTTTAGAAATATCTTAATGTTAACATCATATAGTTTGTAATAATAGTTGACAAAATATATATGTATATTTTGTGCTTTCCTTGATGCCTTCAGCTGGTTCAGTCCCTCGGTGTGGCCATCTATCGAGCTCTGGACTGGGGACTGGACGACAATGAGGAGCGGGAGCTCAGCCCGCAGCTGGAGCGCCTCATCGAGCGAATGGCGGGCGGGGACCAGGGCGGCGCGGGCGTCAGCTCTGCTGGCAGCGGAGCAACCGATGAGGGGTACAGTGGACAGGAAGAAGAAGAGGAGGAGGAAGAGGAGCAGGAAGGAGCGATAAGGCCGGTGTGTTCGTTCCGTCAGGTCGTGGTGCTCTGTGCGTCCCGTCTGGCCAACCCGAGCCTGGCCCCGGAGCACTACCAGGCCGTCTGCCGCGCTCTGTTCGTGGAGACGCTGGAGCTGCAGACCTTCCTCATCAAGATCAGAGATGCAAAGGAGGTACGTCACGGCGCCGCCACGTCAGAGAGGTTGTTTCCTAAGTAAGGGCCAAATCAGACGAGAAGATGAAACTTAATTATAATTAGAAAAATTGAATACAACATGACAAAAATAAGTAGCTTTATCACATTTTATCAGTGACTAGTTTTTTTTTGTAAATTATGATGTTTATGAATAAATGGTCCTGCATGAGCCGTTTAACCTAGACTTTTTATAGTATTTGTAGCCAAAGTCATGAATACGTCACCATGTGACTCGATTGATGAATACTTTAAACACAAATCAAGTGAAGAAAATACATTTCTATTGTCGAGTTTCTTCCAAAACTTCAACACCACATTGATGTAATGTTGAAGTCCTACTGTGATTTAAACCTGTCAGCATGGATGTATTTCTGTTCTGAATGCTGTTCATTGTCCGTGTTGTGATATTTTAATATTTTTTCTCTCCTTTTTCTTGTGTTTTGTCGTGTTCATTCCCTGTGAACTTTCCCCCATTGTGCTGTAATACAGCCAGTAACTTTAAATTACCTTTCTCAGGATCTCAAGTGATAGAAGCGCCTTTTGTGCTCGTCTCCACCAGCTTTGCAAATCCACAGACAAAATCTTGACTCGCTCACTGTTGCAAAGAATCTCAGGCTCAGCCAGGCTGGACCTGCGAACAGCACTTTTCGAGTCTTTCCACCCGCTCTGAATCACTGTTAAGTGATTTATGGACGGGGAACCAAAGGGATTCAGAAACATGAGCAGTCTAATGTTTGACGTTTGTTTTGTGCCGCTCAGATGCTGAAGAAGATTTCCTCCGAAGAAGCTCTGGAGGACAGATCCGCGGCTGAGCTGGACGCGCTGAAGCACAGGGACTGGGTGAGACGGCGCGACAGAGTTCACAGAAAGGACAACGGGCAGCGCTGTGCGTCTGACCGGGTGCGGGTAGAGCCGTCATCTGACAGAAGCAGATGTGTTGCTGTTGTTTCCCGCACCACCAGGCTCGTCTGTGGGTGCAGCTGATGAAGGAGCTGAGGCAGGGGGTGAAGCTGAAGAAGGTCCAGGAGCAGCCGTTCAACCCGCTGCCCACCGAATTCAGCCTGACGCCCTTCGAGATGCTGATGCAGGACATTCGAGCTCGCAAGTTCCAGCTTCGCAAAGTCATGGTGAGAGTCGATGGCTCCGATTTGCGCTGCGATCGAGGAGAAGAGTTCGACTTTTACTGGGACAACAGGAGAGCTGCTGGAGGAATAAAGATGCAAAATAAAGAGACGTTCGAGTTCTTGGTTCAAGTCTAAAAGCTAAAAGCGGCTAAATATCTTCTAATCACTAAATAGACCATATAGCATCTAAATTGGAAATGTGAAGTGTTTGTCACAAAAACGCTCAATCTTAGCCTCGTCCAACAAAAGCGTTTAGTAAACACCTCATGTTGTGAGGTCAGGAAAACTGCAATACATTTCAACCTACTAGGTGGCACATGTATGTTTTCTGCAGCTCTCTGAAATTGAGCTTTTCTTTTACCTCTGAGTTTACCTAATCTGCTTTATTCGCTGTACACCAGACATGTCTGCCAGGTCCAACAAGGGCAGGATGAGAGTAAAAAGGAGAAAAGAAGAGAATCTAGTCTAACAAAAGAGAGAGAAGAAAAAAAAGGACAAAACCAAAAGAAAAGAAATAGAAAAGAACAAAGCAACAACAAAAAACCAAATTCAATTGTCTATAATTTATTGCTTGAATATTATTAAAGAACATGCGAACTGGAATTGGGTCCCAAGTAACATTTAGCAGAGAGAGTCCACAATGTGATATCAGTGCAGAGGCTAAAACATCCACTACGAGGAGATAATTGTTAGAAATCTTGCACAAAATTCAATCCAAGAAGCACGGAGTTCAGAAATTGATGGTACAACTATATCAAATATCCACCTTTCTAGCCTTGTAGCTACTAAAATTGATGCAAAAAGGCTATAAACAGCTGGAGTTCATCACCAGTTAGCAAACTGAGTTCAGTTTGCTAACTACAGATACTGAACACCTAGATTATCCTGCAGCTTACACAGTTTTAAAGCAGCTAACTTTGCGCAGTTAGCTGATTTGGGTTTCAAATCATCCCCACAAATGTGATCCACGAAAAAAACAAAAAACAAACAATATTAAAGACAATTGCTGGAAGTTGTTTTCTGTTTTCACCACCGCCTGGCAGAGCTTCAGCAGGAAGACGCTGAACCCAGAAAGCAAACGTTGATCGTGTGGTGGAGTTAGCCTGGAGGCCTTCTCCGTGGCCAGATGCATTATTCAGCTCAATGACACAAATATTAATGAAACCCTCCCGCCTTCTGTTGTTCTGGCCGCATTGCAGGTCTTTCTTTCTTTTTTTTTCTTTTTTTATTTTTTATAATTGCTTCAATGCTGAAAGCAGTGTTCAGCTGTTGCTGTTTTATGGTGTTTATACATCAACACAGAGTCGCGTTGTGTGAGGCTACAAATCAGAGCTAATGCTGCTCATGTGTGCTTTAAAGAGCCTGGTGCCTTTAAAACTGCCAGAGACCTGAAAGTCAACTATTGAAGCTTCAATATAACATTTTTTCTTTGTTAAAATTAGATGTTGTTCCGTTGCAGAGTGGGTGACTGTATGATTTTTAGAGTTCCCTAAGTCAGCTTTGTGTTTTCTGCCTTGCAAAGGTGGATGGTGATATTCCTACCAGAGTGAAGAGAAGTGCCCATGAGCTGATCCTGGACTTCATCAGATCCAGACCTCCTCTTAAACCTGTAAGTGGAGCCATTTGCCGGATCCCCACAACGTCCAAGGGGTTCACACCTATTACAACAAACTTCTGCCTATTTTAGTGGGGTTTTGTTTCGTAAACATAAGGTAGAGCTGAAGGCAAATGATGCAAAAAAACAAAACAAAAGAAAACTATAACTCTTCAAAAATGTTTTGCAATCAGTACTTAGTAGAAGCTGCTGCTTGAAGTTGTCGGTCTTTTGGGGACATTTCTCTTCCTGTTTACAAATCTACAGCTGAATTTTTTTGCTTTTTATTCTCTTAGCTGAAGGTTTGGCAGATAAATGCTGTTTTCTATAGCTGATCCTCTGATCCAGTCTCAAGTCTGACATGTTCTTCTAGGATTTTCTTGTTATAAGTGAAATGATCTGCCAGTGAAACTCATAAGTTTTTAAGAAATTGTTGACTTAAAAAAAGTTAACACAGTCGCAGTGTACTTACTTAAAGTACACTGTGATATTTACACTAGAGACTAGACCAAAGATAGTTGGTAGATGTGTCAGAATAAAGGATAATCTTGATTTTTATCTGCCAAAAAAAATGTCTGAATCCACTCCACAGTTCTGCGCGACTCTATGATTTTCAGTGGTTGTAGCAAGAGAGAATCTGGAAAAATTTTCGGGGTGTGAAAACTTTACCATTACTTTTTGCATAAATAGGACAACTTTGCCTGGTGGGACATGAAGAAGCTTGGTTTCTTGTGTTTTCTGGTTGTTGTTTTTTTTCCGAATGAGCAGATGTGAAATATTTTCTCCTGGTTAGGTCTCAGAGCGCAGCCTTCCTCCTCCACCTCCGCGGCAGCAGTCGCTTCATGACCGGGTTCTGGCAGAGATCAAGCAGGAGAGGAAGCTCAGGCCGGTGGCGCCTCACACCGCCAGGCGTAAGAGCAAAACTTTCGTATTTTCACCTTCTGAAGTATCAAAATGTTGGCTCCAGTTTCGAGGCACTGTAAACGCCTCGCATCTGTAAAACATAATCCGTTAATTTGTCTTTATCACACTGAGAGGAGAGAGACGAGGTCTGATAAAAGAGGTTAAAGGAAAAAAAAAAAACACAAACAAATGAATGACTGTGTCTCAGGTCTGGTGTTTTGGTCTGAAAAGGTCCAAAATCTACTCTTTATAAAGGAGACTCTGTTCCTGACATGATTTAAATTAATAAACGTCTTTGAACGTTTAGAAGTTCAGGTTGACGTTTTTCTCCCTAAAGAAGAGCACCAGAATGGGAACTGAAAGCTGCTGAATTTGAATTAAAGTGGTGAACTCTACAGGAAAATGTTTACTGAGGTTCAGCGTCAGTTCTGCCCCCTGCAGGGGGCGCCTCCTTCTGCTTCCTGAAACGAGTTTCTAATTTAAAAGGCATCATTCTGGTGATATTTACCATTCCACAGCCATTAAAACCCATTTCCATCGAGACATCCCACTTAATATGATCACGTGGGCAGCTGCTCATAATCATTAAGTTTGAATTTTACTGGATCTGAACTGTCCATCTATTGATCTGAATTGATTGTCGCTCTGTATATTGATAAAGTGCTTTCATGTTGACATTCACGTTGAGTTGTAGACAAAGTGAACTGAATTAAACCATAGACTTTTACACACATTTCTAATAATGTGTCACCTCCTCCTGGCCGTTAGACTAAATGCAACTAAAAACAAACTTCTATTGGCTCCAATTGAAGCCTTCCTAAATGTAATGCAGATTATGACAGATCCCATTTTAATTGGTCGTACTTTGAATTTATTCATTCATATATGTAATTTTTTCCCATCTCTGTTTTCTGCCTGTTTGAGTCATTTTAAGACGAATCATAAGTGAGAACTGAACGCTGATATGATAATACCTTTCTGTTTATAATTGCAGCCATTTTGCTGACACATGGTATCAAATTTTACAAACACCGAGCGGCTATTTTCAGATGAAGGTCGACTAGTTTATCCTTTTTGTGGGAGAAAGACCATAAATAATGGGACGGATGATCTTTAAAGCTGCTGAGTCTTAAAAAAACATAAAGTAAAGCGATCCAATTCTGATAAAGGCTGTTTATTAGTTACGCGAAGCAGAGAAAACAATATTTCAACCAATTAATCGCAGAGCTCCTTTGCCTATGTTTTTCTCTGTCTCCCTTAGCGGGAAAACAATCCCGACCTTCTGATTATGTTAATTTCACTAGAAAAAAAAATTGTAATTTAAAAACTGGCCTTTAATTCAGCAAAATTTAGCTGCTCCTTCAGCCTTCACTAACAAGAAGTGGAAAAGGAAGGAACAAATTTGCAACCATTTATAATCGGTGAAGCTAACCGGTTCAACAAAAACCAACCAGTTTATAAAAGCTAGATTTTCTGTTGATTTCATTTCTGTATCTTAGCAACATTCATACTAAATATATTGTTGCACTTTATATTTGCATATTATATATTCACCACCATATAAAAGCTCTCGCCTACAAGCAGGAAAGGTTTTCCGCCTCACATTATGTCTGATTTTACTGCCTCTTTTAGACGGTTCCATCTTCAAATGAGAGCATTTAGTCTTATTGAGGACGAGGAGAAACTCGAATAGAAAAGATGGAATAAAGTTGAACAAAGTTCGCATATTGTTAAGAAAGCATCAGCAACACTGGTCATGTTTTGTTTGTGTAAACACAACAGAAGACGCTTCAGTTTTATTATTTCTCTTATTTATTTATTTATTTATTTATTTAAATGAAAGAGAAACAAAATGAGGGCCTAACCCAGATGTCAGATACAAATGGTCAGAGTAATGCCTGGCATTAATGTTTTAGATGAAACGAAAATGAGAACCACCTGAGATTTTTGTGACCCGCTTATTAAAAATGCAGCAGCTGCAGTCGCTCTGATGTCTCCGAATGATTGCGATGATGAGCTCCAGATGCTGAAGTTGCACACGAAGCAGGTCGGAGCTTCCCCGCCTTCACGTCTGAGAGCTCCTGACTTCCCTAACGCTGTGATTGCTTCTCTCCTCTCAGCATTCGGCTCGTTACCCTGTCTGGCTCAGACGTGTCCCTGCGATGTCAAATCCACGTCGTGCATTGATCTGTCTGTGTCGGAGCCTCGGCCGTCGCTGCGGCCTCGCGTCCTGCTCAAGGCCCCGACGCTGGCTGAGATGGAGGAGATGAACATCTCTGAGGTGAGAAAGACCCACTGCCAGTCGCTCATTTTGATTCTGTGTTTCTCACTCTTGTGCCTTGCATTGGAGAGTTTAGTTTCTTCTCTGCAGAGAGGTGAATCTTTTTTTTTTTTGTTTTTAAATTTTGGACAAAGAGAAATATTTTTATGCAGATTTAGTGATTTGTAAAATATCAAAACCTGTAGATTGCACAAACTTCCACAACATCCAGACTAAAGATATTTCTTCCATCTGAAAGGTCTTAATGCTTGTTTTCTTTTTTTTGTTGGATGTTGGAAAAGCGACCTTGGACACTTAATAGAAATTTTCAGAAAGTCTGCTTCACATTTTGTTTTTGAAATGTGTAATTTGATGAAGACAAATTACATGGAATTGTCATTATTTGTTTTAAAAAGCAGGATATAAATTTGAATGTATATTTATTATTATTATTATGGTTATTATAGGCAAAGGTTCGGTGATTGCTGATTTAACTGCTTGTTAGTCGCTTGGTATTGCGTTCAAATTGCTTCAACGCGTAAAAAAAGATGCATTTATACCCACATGTGTCTTTTAATTAATAAAAACTACAACAAAGAATTAAAATAATTACCTGTTTTAGTCTTCAACAGTATTGCAGCACAAAATGTCTGAACACAGACCTATGATATATTAACAACTTGTTGTAGCAACGTGAATAAAATCTCAGGCGATAAAAAAAAACAACATTTAATTAAATTTGTAGGCGGTAGTTTTACTGATTTACTGTGTTTTTGCAATCATATATAGATTTTTTTTTAAACTTACCGTTAAAAATCTGGCAGACTGGCTTTAATGTGTTAGCACTTTTAACTCAAAAGCTAAATTTCTCTCAGACATGACTGAAGGAAACATGCTAAACTTTGCACATCCGTTACCTAAACAATGTTCCAGTCCTGTTGATCCCACAAACCTGGATCTATTCTGCAGTGTTTGAACAGCATCTACTGTACCTGAAAGAGAATTTAAGTTTGACCTTTGTAAAAAAAAATAATATATATACTGGACATTTATATTTACAATGTAAAAATAAGCAAGATGGAGGTCAGTAAACTGAGATTTAGAATTTTGATTTAAAAGCAAAAATCCTTTGCAGCATAGATGACTAGATTAATAATTTGGTTATTTAGTCATGCTATTCCAACGTTGTGTAATAACTCCCGTCTTTCGGCAGGAAGAGGAGTCCCCGGACGGCGGGGACATGAGGAGGACCGAGAGCTCTCCGGCGCCGCTGAAGAGAGATCGGTCGTTTTCGGAGCAGGACCTGGCCTTTCTCCGCGGGGACATGCTTCCCTCGCTGTCAGAGTCGGCCCAGCTGGGCAAGACGGTCAGGCTGCAGGACGTGAGGCCGCGATCCAGAACGCTGACTGGTGCCGGAGCGCCTCCTTATCACAGAGGTCTGATGGATTTTCTCTCACCAAATATCTTTCGATCAACTTACGGTTTGTGGCTAAAGAGATTTTAAACGGCAAGGCTTTTTAGACTTTTATTGCTCAAAAGTTTTAAAACTGAAGTGGGATGTTGTTGTTTTCTGTATTTTTACAAATATGAGCCACATTGCGTTGATCTACAACATAAAACCCCAATAATATTTCTGAGGGTTTTGTCATAATGTTGGAAAAAGTGGAAACGTCTCAGCAGTGTGAATACTTTTGCAAGATAGCAGTACCAGTTAGAAACTCAATTTTTTTTGTGTCTCAATCACAGCCAATTCAGAGACGTTCAGTCATTACACTCTTCTGCCCATCTGCATCTTAACTCACATCTAAAGCTTGTTGGAGTGTCGCAGCCCTTTTTATTTGGCTGAAAGGAAGATGATTGGGAAACCCAGCTGTTTGTTCTCAGCAGCAGTTTCAATTCTCCTCCTCCAGAGGGAGACAAAGCATCAGAAAGCAAATCCAGGTGGTTGTGATACATCTTCGTTCTGCAAAGGCAAATAAAAATATGACATCACCGGATGCGATGAAACATAAAAAAAAAAAAAAAGACGAAAGATGAACACATTTCCAAGAATCTGCGTAAGAATTAATCTGAGATTTATGACATTTATGTTTTGTTTAGTTTTTTTTTCAGTTCAAATTGACTTAAGTGACGATAATATGTCGGCTGAAGCCAAACAGAGGCTTAAATTGTTTTATTTTTTACCTGCCGGCTTCACAAAATCACAGCAATTAAAGTTTGGACAGAACAGAAAGTTATTTTAGTTATAGAATAAACACCAGTTAAAGAAGTATTCAAGTAAACTTTTTTTTTTTTTTTTTTTTAGTTCTGCACTCTGTAAAGCATCAATGGGAAAAATAATGGGCTTATATTAGCATGTCAGCTCGACTGACATGCAGTTGTTAGCTTGAAAAGCATAGGATTTTAAAGCACAGTACCTCACTTATTTATTTCTTTACATTTATTTATAGGCATATTTACAGGGAAACTTGTAAATGTTTCTCTGTAAATGAGACATTTACAGGGAAAGTCACTTTGGATATTTTTATCAGCACCAACTAGTGACTCTGTCCTCGGATTTTGACTTTGAGGTTAATGAAAAAGGGGAAATTTGTCACATTCAGAAAAAAGAATGGTTGCATGTAGAAAATTAAGAACGTAAGATGAACATATTAGAGCAATACTGTGCAAAAACTTTAAACCAAAGCAGCTGAAGACTTCAGAATATGTTAGAAAGCCTGGAAAAAAAAAAGAAAGAGTCGATAAACAGAATGCGGTGTTCATCTGACAAACTTTCCAGTGGTTCTAAAAACCGGAGAATTAATGTTCAGCATGACCTTGCAGGTAGCAGTCATGTTTCAACCAGTTAACTGGCAGTGTGCAGCAACATGTGGGGGAGGGGCAGCAGTGTAATTCCGTGTAGGAACCTATATCTATATTTTTCGGTAAGCAGCCCAGCACCAAACCCACTGATTTTTACGACAAACGTCACTCTTTATTTCCTCCGTTTCTAACTTAGGCTGGACAAATAATTTGGTGATTTTCGAAGACATTACGTCGCTGCTGCCTCCATTCTCTGCTTCGAGCACAAAAAGTTATTAAATTACTGCTGCTTCACTGAAATAAGAGCCTTTTCTCTCCACGCTGGAACAGCAGCCACTGACGGGGATCAGATCAGCCCTGCGGATGCTAATAGACGTTTGATGGATTGTAATTAGATAAAAAAAAAAAAAGATGTGCTGATAAAGTCAGACTGGGTGATGGGGCTTCAGCAGCGAAGGTTCAGCTCGATGGCAATAATTTGTGCACTAACAGCCTCGCCGTCTGAAAAACGATCCCGGTCCACTCCCAGCTGCCGCGCAATCCGCAGAGGTTCGTCATGTAGTACTTAACCCTGCCAGCAGGGGGCTCTTATGCTTAAGCTGGGGCTGTGTAGGGATGTAAGCCTGTAAGCTGCATCTGTCATCAGCAGCTGATCCAAATTATGTGTACGGATGATGTTTACTGGCCTGTCTCAGCCATCTTCTCGGCCCGTTGCAGCCAAATCGATGGCCTCCCTCTGCAGCAGCAGTTTGAGCCGTGCGAGGGCCGCCCGCCCCTCACTGAGATCTACGTTGCAGTCGTGGCAGCCAAATCTCCCTCCTGAAATCAGATTAATAATACACGACAGCTTTAGAGGAGTTCGCCGAATGCTGTACGGGGCTGAGAGCTGAACGAAAGAGGCTGATGGGTAATTCATGGCGTTGTGAGGCCGGGATACGGGCCTAACTCATCCGGTCTCAGCTGTACACACTTGATACCGCTCCACCTCTCTGTATTTTATTCATTGTTTCCTCTCGCTGACTTTTAATCTGTTTCTCCACGCCCAGCTTCCTTCCCCGTCTACGGCTGGGCGCCCCCGTCTCCCGCTCGCCTGTCTCTGAGTTCGGTCGACGAGGCCACGGAGGGTCCCGACACCACGCCGGACTCCAGGACCGGAGACCAGTGGATGGTGAGATAAAATCCCAGCAGCCTCAGAGACAGTGAAGGAAGAACACTGTGAAGAGTTGGATTCAATATTTTGTCTTTCAAGCCTCAATTTTCCGAATAAGCGAGAAGATAAAGATCGCATGAGATGGTTAAAACCTCTAAAAGGATGTGGTTGTGTGGTTTTTGTTAACCATCAATCCATCCATCTATCAAGCCAGTCTAATCCACTGTGGCAGTAATGGATCATGATCCAATTCAAAACATCCCCCTTCCTCTTTGTTTTTTTTGTTATTTTTATTATTACTATTAAATGTTATTTCACCAGCAAAATCCCACTGACATAAAAAACACTGGCGACGGCACACAAAATCTACTGAACAGTCACAGCAAAACAGGAAACGTTAACACCGCCGTAAAGGAATTGATTAAAACCCAGTGACGTTTTGTTTGGGGTTTTTTGGGGGGTTTTTTGGACGTCCCAATGAGTTCCAGGACCAGAATAGATCTGCTAGGACTGACCCATATTTTGGATCACTTCCTCTAATGGAAAACACTAAAGGGCAATATGATTACAGGTTCAAATGACCCTAACTAACTCGGTGTCTCTAATCTGACATCTCTGTCTACATAGAGGATGTTAAATTATATCCTCCATCTTGATCTTCTAATATTTCGGTGGACATTGAAATCAGGAGCTTTGGCTTCTGGCTTAGCTCGATTTTCATCATAATAATAGGCCTAAGAAACGCTCCGACCTCTCCGTCGTACTGTCACTCTTAAAGAAGACACTCAAACCTTCCCTTGAGGCAGGAGATTAACCCCCATCTGGAGGAAGAGTCCAGATTTTTCTGGTACAGATCCCTGGCCTCTGACTTGAGCCGACTCTCTTCTTGGCCACTTCCCAAACGGCTGCAGACTCTAACAGAACCACATCATCTGTATAAAGTAAAGATCGGGATATCCTATTGAGACGCTGGTCATGAAAACAACCAATGCCCCAGGATTGCTGATGCACATTCAGCTTTCGGTTAACAGCAGTAGGTTCTGCAACATGAACAATAACTTTACAGTTTTAGAATATCCTCATATAGAACCCATTCTGATTTTATTTATTGTTTAAATCAGACTGATGGGTCCTCTTCCTCCTCCTCCATGTTTCTTCAGGAGGAGTTCAGCCACCCCGTCGAGAGCCTGGCCCTTACGTTGGATGAGATCATCAATGTGCGTCGAGTCCTCGTCAAGGCAGAAATGGAGAAATATCTTCAGAGCAAAGAGTTGTATAGCAACCTGAAGCGAGGAAAGGTAGCAGCTTCGGTTTCCGTGTTGCTGTTGCCTCTGCTGTGTTTGCAGCAAATGCTGTCAGCGTTTACCGCATCTGATTCCTCAGGTTTGCTGCTGCTGCAGAGTGAAATTCCCTCTCTTCTCGTGGCCGTCGACGTGCTTACTGTGCAAAAGGTAGCCGAGAAAAGTCTGACTGGACCTTCTGAGCGTTTTTGGAATACTCATTCTGATTCATTTTTGTCTTTAAACATGATCTCGTGTTTACATTTCACATGAAACACGGAGAGCCTGAATTTCTCCAAAACATTAGCCACTATTATGTTTTTCACTCTTTAAATGTCTGATGTTGTCTCAAACATTTGTTTTCAAAATACACATCTTTGAGTAAATTAAATCCTGAATTAAAAGATAAATAACAAGGCAATCAAACTTGTTTTCACGCAATAATTTCTGCAGCTTGATATCCCACTATTGTAGTGTGAACCACAGGAACTATTTAAGATTTGAATTATAACAGCACTCATTTGTTTTTGTTCCTCTTGCAGGTCAGTGTGTGGCTCTTGCAGTGCAAAGGTAACTTTAGACGTATAATATTTATTTTATTCCCAAATATTTGTTTGTGTCACTCTTTGTTTTAAGTTCTTTTACATATTTTTTTAATAGTTACACTCATAAAAATACCACAGGTTGATTTTCATTGCTTGAAGCAAACAATGTTGCTTGTTGGACAGTTTGGAAAGGGGTGAATACAAAAAAACCTATTCATTATTCTCTCGGATTAATTAGCATTTGCCGTCTAATTGACTTATGTTAGTCATTTGGTCCCATTTGTAAAACTGGCCCAATATTAATGACTAATGTTTATTTCCAGCTTGTTGCCATTAGTATATGTGTTTCAGGAGAGAGGGGAAGTGTGTCATGTGGCATTTGTTTGTTTCATTCACAGCCGGATTGTTTGGTGTTGAACTCAAGCAGAAAAGCTGTGTCAGCAGTCTGGTCGTGTTTTTTCTTGGTGTTCAAAAGGCCAGGAAATATGTTTAATATTGGTAATCAGCCACAGCGCTATTGTTAATACTGGATATCAATACTGACCTAAATTATCATGTAGGCGCGTCCCTACTCCGTTTATATGGCTTGAATATTAGTTGGTTTATATAAAGTTTATAAATCAGAGCACACTTTTCAAGTTGAAACAAGTCGTCTCCATGACCTTCATTTTATGGCTAAACGTGAATCAGAAATCGAGGCGATTTAATACAACTGCAATCACCACATTTATCCACCTCTATTATTTCTACTCAGTGGCGTCACAATGACAAAAGAACATGTGATTTTACTACTTTAAACATGTGCAAATTCAAAAGCTTACAGCTTTAATAGAACAAGTTTATCTCCTGTTAGTCTTTTGATTATGTTTATTAGTTTATTTCGCAAGTCAGTTTAAAAACAGTTCATGAAAAGTGAGTAAAGGTATTTTAGTTTTTAGCACTGGTTTAATCCTCTGTTGATGTCAAATTTCTTCTTCTTTTTTTTTTTTTTTTGCTCTTTTTGTTTGTTTTTGTTTTCGTTTGTCGCCTCAGTCCCGGCCCGTGTTGGATGTGTGGTTCTGTGCTGTGTAGGTTTGGATTTGTTGTGCTTTTTTTTTGGTTTGTGGTCCGTGTGGTGCTGTGGCTCGTCTGTGTCAATGTCGCTCTAATCGTAAATTAAAAATGTCTGCATTTGTTTGTAGGTGTGTTCAGCGCTTTCTTGCTGTGCGATGAGAGTAAAATAATACTGACATATTGTATGAACAAATTGTATGAATCAGTTATTATCATTATGCATTTTAACGAACGTTTCTGAACGTCACATGACTGTCTCTTTTCCTCCAACTTTCTGCTTTTTCCTGACTGGATTTTGTTCACGTTTCTTGAATTCAGATGAAGATTCCCTCCAAGAAGATGGCTCATATTCCTGTGTACACTGTGGGATTTCACAGCACCCCAAAAGGCCATGGACACAAAAGCCAAGTCTACAAGTGAGTCTTTGCATTTATTAAGCAACTTAAAAAGTCTATGTTGGTCCCAGAGAAAAGGTGAAAGTGACACAATCAGTTTGTCTGCTAAGAGCAGGCTGTTGCCAACAGAATTGGGTCAACTCAACATTCATGCGAAAAGAAAGGAAAGGGAAGTGTATATTTCCAGTCCCTCCTCCACAGCAGGACAAGTATGTGCGTTCCACATCCGTCAAACTCTTACTTTCGAGGGGAAACGCTGCAACTTTAAGAGTTTTTCATTTGCGGCAGCCGTTCACTACCGGACAAAACACCTTTTAGTGGCGACAAGGGAAGCTGTGTTCAGTTCAGGCTCGGCAGGTGAAAACAACACCGTAAAATCTCACCGTTCTCCAGGATGTTGCCACTTTTAAACGTGTTTATTGGAGCACATTCACGCAAATAGGTGGTGGGAACCAATGCCAGTCTCACACATCACATCTTTATTAGGTGATTTCATGGAAATGTATGAAATTTGTTTATAATTCTTTGTTGGGTTTTTTTTTTCTTTCCTTTTTTTTTTTTTTTTTTTACCAATTCTGAACAATTATGAAAGACAGAAAATATCGAATAGCAGAAGTATTTTTAGACTGCAGGTTTATTGGTTTACCCAGCAGTATTTGGTCGTGTTTTTCACTGAGAGCGACGCTCTGATGCAGGCTCTGACATTGTTAGCATTTGATTAGGCAAACTCTCTTTGTTGAATTTTCTTCAATAAAGAGGAGAAGTTACTGTTAGTGGCATCTTTAGAACATTCATTAAAAGTTTCTTGTAATCTTTGACGGTGGTTTCGATCGGTGGTTTGTTTGACACTCGGGCTCCAAAAACCAGTCTGGAATCGCGCTGCACAACTTTCTCAGAACGTCTCTGGCACTGCTGGATTTCTCTCTCAGGTTGTCTTTGCTAATTGGAGCGCTAAATTCTGTCTGTGTGCCGACCGCAGAGTCACCTCACAACCACAGATTTGCTTTCACGATGAAAGATTTGATCTAAGGCAGCTGGTAATCGCACAGTGTGAACCTGGCTTCAGATTAAGAAAATGTTCTCTTACGCGTTAGGTTATCGCTTGACAAGAATGAAAACGAGTAAGAAGCAACCAAAGTCCAAAGAAAAACCATCAGGAAGGTCAGAGAGCTGTTGAACCAGACCGCTTTAAAATAATATAAGAAGGTCTGACTAAGAAAACAAATTATATATAAAGAAAAACAACAATAAAATCTGCACAAAACAGAAAGTCCAACTGAGCTCAATGCAAGAGGGATATCTCCAGATATATGCACAGTGTTGTATGTATGGTGGATTACACTCTGAATTCAGCTAATGTTCAACAAGACAACAAGGCAGCTGAGCTTTTATACTCACATTGGGAATGAAGATGGCCTGACTCTGAATTGCAAAACCAAGTAATATTTAAATGTCGCTTTTCTCCGTTTATCTTTTTATTTGTAGCTTATATTCCTTAATCTTTAAAGTTCCTTTTCATCCCACTTTTTATCTGATTAGTGACGACTGACTAACTTTTCCCCAAATAAAAACCAGAAGCTGACCTCCTCAAGCCAGCCACCTCCACCTCCCACACACTCCCTCCTTCCTTTGTTGTGTAATCAGTGCAGCGCCTCCTCCACAGCCTCTAAGCAGCCGTTATGTAATAATTACCCAGCTGTCACTACGATCCTCCCGCCTTGAAAGCAGCCAGTCGGTGAGAAGCAGCGCCGGTGCGGTGTCGTGTTCCTCTGCTCTCAGGGAGGTTTTCGTTTTATGACTGAGATTGTTGTTCTTTCCATCAGAAAGCTCAGTCTCCTCCACAGTAACTGAGTTTCCTGGCTCACTGCTTGAAGCATCATTTTTATGCTTTAGTTCACTTCGATATTTGTTTTGCTTTCCATTCATCTAAGCATTTCATCCACTTGAAATGCTTGGATGATCATAGATATGAAGCTTCTTTTCTTTTTTTTTTTAATTGGTAGAAAGGAACACAAAATCGACTTTATCTTCCAAAACTGTGAGTTGCAAAGTGAACTATTTGGACTGAGACGGTCAGACTGCATATTATTGCAACACTTTTTCCCTAAATTGAATTGGCTAACAATCCTGCCAAAAGTGTTGTAAAAATGTAAACACAAATAAACGTGTCAACTATTTTCAGGTGTTTGCTGCCGGTGCAAAGATAAAAAGATTTTTATTCTCTTTTTGCCATGATGAACAATATTTGCCAAAAATAAGTTCCAAACTGGACTTTGCGGGATGAGGTTATCGCAGTATTGACTGAACTACTGGCAATAAGCGATCACACTTATTTTGATGCATTATTAGTTTTGGAGAATTTTGTTTACTTTTTTTTTTTTTTTACAACCAGAAAAAAAAAGTCAAAATGCTCTCGCTTATAAAAGTCTGATAATGTCAGATTTGTGTAGTTTTTCAGTCTCAGTGCATCCAACCCTTTTATCTGAACTAAGCATAAAAATATATTCTCTCCAATGTGGGCTAAGACTTGTTAATCCCCCCCCAAACGCCTCCAGTTTTCTCCAGGCTGCAGTTATTCTTGTGCATCTTTTTTTTTTGTTTGTTTACAGACTTTTTCCTTCTACTCAATTTTTCATAAATATGTTTGGATACTGTGTTTCACTTTTTGAATTGAATTACTGAAACAAACTAAAATTTCAATTCTGTTTTACTGTAACATGGTGCACGTGTACAAGGTTGTAATTATCTGTCTACTTGTCTGATTTACATAAGATGTGAAGAAATCCCCATCCTCCGTTTCTGCTTACAGATCCCTGCGGACTCTGTCCCGCCGCTCGGTGGAGGAGGAGTTCCCGCACCTGTACGCTCACGGCTGCACGCTGCGCGACATCTGCGGCGAATGCACAAAGTTTGTTGCTGACGTCATCTCCTCCAGCCGCCGGAGCCTGGACATCCTCAACAACACTCCAAAGAGAGAGGCCAAAGCCGCTCAGAGGCCACAGCTGCAGCGACAGTCCAACTTTGAGGCTTTGGCTCAACCAAACCATCACCACCAACAACCTTCGTCACAGCTCCACCGCAGCGAGACGGTCCGCAGCACGAAGCAATGACTGGCTCAGACTCTGACCTCACTGTGCACACGTTTGTATTTAAAGAGGGGAGGGCTCTCCGAGGGTTGCGGCGTGTCTTAATAATCATATAATCCAGTAAAGGTGCTTCACAGTTAATTTTGCTGGGTTGGAGCATTAAATGTATCATTTTATAGTCAAATTTAGGTCTAAAAGATTTGAAAAAAAAAAAAAAAAATCACTGAAGTTGTTAAGAACTCTTTAGCAAGAATGTAGAGATGCCAGCTTTTTGCACAACTGCTTTACCTTCCTTATCTCACCATCTCACTCTCAACACACTTGTTCACTTCAATCTCTCTCTGCATCTGCCCTATCTGCTGCACCAAACCTTCACTCTTCATTCACACATTTTGGGCGGGAGGGGTTCAATCAGAGGGGCGCGCTGGAGGCTGAGAGGCAGGGCTGCGAGGTTAAAGCTGTGCAGTGTTGCATTAGCATTTAGCTCCAATGGGTTGCCTTGTTTTGTTTTTGTTTTTTTTTTTTGTCATGAATGTACCTCAGAAGAACAAAATTGCAAACGTAATAGCTTGTAAACAATAAAATATTTATTTTTAACCATTAAAAAGGGGAGTTAAAAACAATCTGCTGCATAACGAGGTTTCTCTGGCGACGCTTGTGAAGACCCCACACCTGCAGCAGGGTGGGGTGGGGTGGGGGGGTGAAACGGCAGCGACACTGTGAATGTAACAGGGTGAAGCTGCGGGCCGCACCTTTCGCCGACGTAGCATGACGACCGCGGTGAGAGGCGAGCAGGTCAGTCTCCCGCCTCTCTCACTCCCACATGGACGCTTTGCAATCTGTTCTGGTTTTGTAAACACAAAGTGAACCTCGGCTGCAATAAAGATCCAGTGACAAACACAACCAGTGCTGCATCTGCGAGTTTTACTGTGGGCTCACCAAACAACCGAGGAGCACAGCCATCCTGCAATGGTACAAATTTGACTGATCAGAACGAGCAGCTGATATGTTGCAGTGAGCATCTTGGAATAAAGAGCGTTTGTGTAGACTGCTGCTTTTTGTTAATATTCTTGTGTTCCAGTACTTTTGCGGTGATGTTTAGATTACTAGAAGGAGGTATTTTGCATTTTGGCGCTCTGCATGGGTCAAAAATTGGCAGCAACATATGCATCATAGTTTGGTTAATTTTATGTGTAAAGTTATTTAGGAATAGACTGCTCTACCTGTGTCTCTTGGATGCAAAAAAAAAAAAAAAAAACGGTTTGCGATAGAAAATGTAAGCATATTTTTTCTCCGAGGCTTCAAATATTCATTCATTTAGAAAATATAACCTTTCTAATAAATGTATTAAAAATAATTTTATAAAACTATTTAAAAAATGCATTTTCGATAGGGCAAAGATTACTCCTATTTATTTTGAAAGGTACATAAAAAAATAAGAACCACGATACAAATTAACTTTTTTCTAATATACCTAATATACAAATGGCAACAAAAAAAATGTAATATAATTTACATCAATACACTAGCATTATGTAAAGATAAAGTAAAAAGCTAAAACCACTGGAAGAAAATGTAGACAACCGGGAGGGTTAATTTAAAAAGAAATTAAAATGACAAGTGAGTCTTCCTTCATTGTGAGTCCCAACCATTTATGAAAAATATTAAATAAAATATATTGAAAATATTTTAAACGTTAGTAAAATGAGCAGGAGTGAGTGTCTGCTTCGTGGTTTCTAAAAGCGGCACTGATGGGAAAATGAAAGTGTCCTGTAAGCAGCAGAGGAATCCATTAATGAAGTAAACTGAGGCTTCCCTTTCTTGTCAGGGATCAGTGTGGGCTGGACGGAAGCCCCGCCTCCAGATCATGAATAAATAATTAGGTCTGCGCTCCTACTGGCTGCGTCCTCCTGTCATCCGGCTCTGACTTCACTCTCTTTGCAGAAGCTGCGGGAGGTCAAGAGCGCGCAAACCTTCTGAGACTCAAAACGGAAAACGGGTGATTATACTTTCACAATAAAAGCATGGGGAAACCGCAATGACTCATTCATTGCTGTAGTTGCTTCAAACTTTTAACCATAGTTTTAAAAATGTACATTTATGAAGCTGCCATTTATGTCTGATTATTTAACTATTGTTTATTATAATTTTTGTAAATAAGTTTATTTCCAACATAATCCAAATTCACCAAGTGTTTGAAAAAAACAAAACAAACAAAATAATACACTAATTTATACTATTACAAATATTATTAAGAAAATGAATCACAATGTATTCAAATAACCCATATTATTGGCAAGTGAATAGTTTTGTGTGATCTCTTTCCTGTTTTGTGTCTGCCTAAATTTTTGTTAACTTTTTTTCTTAATTAGATTGAATATACCTGTTGAGCCAATATTATTCAAATAAAGAACTAATCTGGGTAACAAAGAATTCAGTTAAAATTTAATTATCACAATTCAATTTAAAAATACTTTATTATTTGAGGGAAATTAAATATTGCAGCTCATAATTTTCTTAATAGTTTTGCAGATACTGATGGCTGCGTCGAGGAAGGATCTCCTGCATAGCTCTTTGTTACAAGCAAGTCTTAAAAGGCCTCTGACTGTCCATCATTTTCTCTATTTTCTGAAGAATAGCCTGTCATCGACGACCATTCACCACATGCATCCCTGGACAGATTGACTGATTTGTTCTTTGACTTAACAGGGAATTTAACTGGTGCGTCTAATAAAAGTGGCTGATATGTGTGAATACTTTTATATTGTATTAAAATTTTAAATCATGGAATTTTTTTTTTTTACAATCCACTATAGTGGATTTTTACATCCTTAGGAAATATTATTATTTTTCCAAGAATATTATACAAGTCATTTCCTAACGATAGTCTTTTGGAATAAAGTGTTCTCAGGTTTCCTTGATTCTCAAAACCCATGAGAACGAATAGTTTATTTCGACGAGTTTGTCAGCTTTTATTTTGAAAGGTTTCAGCGGATGTGACAGGGTTGTCCTCACGGTAACTTCAGTGGAATTCGGTCAGCTTTAGAGCTTGAACTAATCGACGAGCCCTCCGAGGCTTGCCGCTCGCAGCCGCCTGTTCTCCTCCTCTCCTTGTGTTCTTGGAGTCCCTGTGCCCCCCCTCCCGCTGCCCCCACTCCACCCACAGTGGGAGTGGGAGTGGGTGTGTCGATGCGAACCAGTGTAGCCTCGTCGCTACTCGTACGCACTCTGAAAAAGAGGAAAAAGTTGACGATGAGTTCAGAGTGAGCGCGGCCCGCCTCGGAGCAGGCTAACCGTCAGGGAATGGCAGTCTGGACCAGAGCGGACAAAAACGGCCAGCTGGACCTTCTACTCCGCGACCGCTGGATCCGAGTGGCGGCCGAACTCACGAGGGAGACGCTGACTCTGACCGCCGAGGCGGAGGTGAGCGGACCGGGGGGGAATCACTGGGACTACCCCTCGGCTGGCCTCCGAAATGGCATGTCGAACGGAAACGACCCCGGATCGAGCCCGGGGATCCCTGGCCGCGGTTCCTCCTCGGGTCAAGACCAACTTCAGAATCAGAATCACGTGGTTCGGGGGCGCAGCAGCAGCCCGGGTCGAGGAAGCGTCAACCGGAGTCAGTACGATGGAAACTACGGCGTGAACAGCTCTGGAAAGTACCCGGTGAACGGCGCAAACTCTGACTTCGGGAGCCCCGGCTCCGGCTACGGGAGTCCCGGGTCGAGCTTCGGGTCGAGGCAAGGCGACCCCCCGGTCAACCTGGACGGCTCCTCCGAAGCGGTGCGGAAGGTCCGAGTTGTCAAACAAGAGTCCGGCGGGCTGGGGATCAGCATCAAGGGGGGGCGGGAGAACCGGATGCCCATCCTCATCTCCAAGATCTTCCCGGGGCTCGCCGCCGACCAGAGCCGTGCGCTCCGGGTGGGCGACGCGATCCTGTCCGTGAACGGGAACGACCTCCGAGAGGCGACCCACGACATGGCGGTGCAGGCGCTAAAGAAGGCCGGGAAAGAAGTCACGCTGGAGGGTAAGCGGGTCAACGCGAGAGCGGGGATTTGAAGGCCGAGATTAAACTCCTCGGTCTGAACACACACCTACCAAACTTTTATACACTAAAGTCAACAACAGGTGGCAGATAGTACTATGAATCTTTGCTTACCAATTTAATTGCACACTTGGAAAATGATAAGTATAGATTAAATAAACTTTTCAAACCAGAACCAAACTCAACAGGTCACCAGTTTAGGGCAAAGTGAACCTTCATCTTAACATGGACCCAGTCTGCTCTTCTTGAACTTTGAACTAATGCTCAGTGTTTTGTAAACTTTCATAAGGTAAAATAGTAGAAAGCCAACCTAAATAAAAATTTATTTTACTCAATCTATGACCAAAAGGAGATGCAGAAGCATAGTCAGTTCAGCTGAACATCCCACCTTACGACTGAGTAAATTTAATCACGATTTTAGTCAAGATTGGCTCACATTGCATCTTCTAGTAGGTATCAATAAATCAGAATATCATTAACAAGTTAATTTATTACAGCCATTATTTGCAAACAGTGAAATCTATCTGCTATTTAGATTATTTACAGGCAGAGTAGCTTTTTTTTTATGTCTGGCAATTTTGAGGATTATGGCTTATATGTAGTGAAACCCAAAATTCAGTTTTGCAGAAAATTTTAATATCACAATTGCTGAATTGCTACAGAAACTTCTCACAATAACGGCGAAGACTGTAGATCTGAGCAGACAGTCCATGTGGTAAACCACACAGGCCATTTCAAAAGATGGATGTTCAAACATTTTACTGGAAACTTGAGCAGAAGGAAAAACGTTTGGCAGAAAAAGATGCAACCAACAGGGTTAACAACCACAGCCATGCAAACCTTGTGTTGACACTTCTGAGTTGGAGACAATGCCAAAAGTCTTACTTGGGATAAGAGACGGAACTGTTGATAAGTGGTCCTAATTGCTCCGTTTCAGATGAGTTTGGATTTCTCATTTAATTGGGAAATGAAAATCTGAGGTCAGATCCAGTGTTTCTAGAACCAACCATGCAGAAACACGATGGCCGCAAAGCAATACGGGCTTTCATTACACCTAAATGGAAACGCAGGAAGATCGTCTCCATGTCACGTCGCATTGATGCAGTAATTCATGCAAAAAGAGCCCCAACCAAGTATTGAGTGCATATGCAGTACAATATATGGACAGGCTTTTCAGTAGACTGGCATTTTGCATTATAAACTCTTTATTTGACTTATGTAAAATTCAAAATTTTTTGGGCAACTAAATTTTGCGTTCCCATTTGTATTCAAAATTAACTATAAAAGACAACCATAACTATAGAGCTATAACTGAAAGGAGAAATAATACCAGAATTAATTCAGCTTAAAAGAAAACAAACCTTTTAGTGGAAACAGGAGTTTAACCACTGTCCTGGTCAGGCTTACAGGCATTACACTTTGCTAAAAGTTCAACTTTAGCAGATGGGATTTATTTGTTTGTGAATGCTGTCCTTGAAGTGCAAAGTGAATATTATAGAGTGTTTTTTTTTATAGTGTGTAATAAGTGTAGTAATGCCTCGGTTAATCTTTTCCTAGCTAAAACTGATTTTGGTGTTCTGACTTTTTCAAATTTCTTTCCTTTCAAGGATTACAGACAATAAAAGTATAAATGTGCCGCTAGTTCTTAGACGTAGTCGTTTTAAATCCATAAAACATGAAAAACTTACAAGATTATTACACGTATTTGTCCCAAACTAACACGCTGCTTATTTCTTTTTTTAGACAATAGTGGGAAGAAAATCAGATGTTTCGTGACTTGAACCAGTCAGAGCCGATTAACACTCATTGTGTGCCATCCTAAGAAAACACAGGCCTGTGTTGATATCTGAGCAGACGGAGAAGTTCAAGCTGCATCGATTCAAATCAGCTGAACACAAATCCTTTGATTAGTGTAAATTGGAATTTAAGCACAGCTGTGGTCAGGGGTGCATGTTAAAGGATCAAAGGTCGATGCAGGATTCAACCAATGAGATTTATCTGTGTAAATCTTTACAAGCTCTCGCCGTGTGCCAACTTAATGCTTTCTTATATTTGGTGGTATTTTGCCATTTAAAATAATAATAAAAAAGACTTTTTAAGAAAACGATCTACTGACTATATGAATTGGGAAAACGTGTATTGATGAAAAATAGAAACAATATTAGTAATGATGAACCTTTACTTGCAGTTGTGTTATTATGTAGTGACCGCAGCTCAACATATTTTGCATCCAGAACTTCCCAAAAACAAACCTGATCCACTTCACCACAATAGCTGAAGAAAAGTAAATGAGGGGTTTGCATGTTGATTAGTTTTCATTGCAGAGTTGGTGCACATTTTGACGTTGCGCGTTTCCTGAAACCTTCTTTGTTTGGGTTTTTCTTTGGTTTGAGTCTCACAGTTGCCGATCAGCACAGTTTAACTTGATTAAATCAGGCCAACAGGACATTCAGGCGGCTCACGGCAGCCCAGTTTAATTTGCTCTAAATGTCAACTCGTGTTCTGTTTTTAACCGCAGGTCAAAAGTTTGCTGCAGATTTTCTCAATGGGAGGTAACCGTGGCAGCTGATTGTTGTCATCTGAGGAGATTGTTGATGATGTTTTTGTCTCGATGTGCGCTCCACAACCGGCGCGGCGGAGTGTGCTGAAGGTGTGAAGCCACAGCGTCCGAAAGTGATCCAGCAGTTAGTCGCATTAAAAATGAATACAGTGCAGTCACATGAAGCAAAAGACACCCCACAATATCTTTGTCTGAAGTTGTTTGTTTATTTATCTCTGAAAAAGAAATCAGTTCAGTTTCAGATAAATATAGACACATGAAATAAATAAATACCAGCGTTTTAGTCTTTTAACAAAATTGTGTGTTCCAGCTGAGGAAAAAGTTAGGATGCTCTAATGAGACAAAGTAGCATTCAAGGTGGAAGCAGTGGTTCTCCAGTGGACAAGCCCAAACCATGACACGTCCACCTCCGTGCTTAGCAGTGGGTGTGAGGCTCTTTTCCTGGGTTGCTGTATTTAGTTTATCCTAAACACGTCCTCGGTTCTGGAGCTCAAATAATCCACCTCTCTCCAAAGAGCATGACTCTAGAAGTGGAGCGAGGTGGCCATGGACCTGAAGTTTTATTGCAATATTTTGAGGTAACAATAAAAGTGAAGATGAGGAGTAGTTATTACTTCTATTTTAGGTAACTGTGTGGGTCTGTGACCAATTATTGTCCTTCAAACTCAAAAACTGCTCCTGGAAAAACAAACCCACTTGTGTTGTGCTTCTTTGGGACAATAGGCATATAAATGAATGTGGTTTGTGTCACTAAAATGCACACAATTTATTGGTATTTATTGATTTGATTTGACTTACTGGTTCATTCCAGACATGTCGAACATATCCACGTTAGCATTAGTGTGCATCTGCATCTGTGCATAAATCCAATAGAATATTTGCTGATATTCTAAATGAACAAACAGTGGATAAAATAGTAAAATACGGACAGTTTTGGAATTTATTGTGGCAGCGATAAATCAACGTTCTTCCCATGAGAAGGTGTTTCACAATAAATGATAAACGATTTGATAAATGCCTGTCCCCATCTGGAAGGTCTGCTCTTTGTCTACATTTTTTTTCTGAAAACTGACACCCTTTGTATTTTCTTAGAGAATACAGTTTTCTTTCTTTCACACCTCCTACTAAAGTTAAATATGTTTAGTTTCTTCCAGATTTTCACTCTTGTATCTGCGTTAGTTGGAGTCCAGTGGAGTTCCTGTGATGATATTTGAGTTTACATGGATACTCCTGTCAGCATCTTGCGGTCTGCTTTCAGGGTGAACGTGCTGGGACAGCCAGATCTGGTCATGTTAGCGGTTGTCCTAATTGTCCTCCACTACTACAAGATTTTTTTTTTTTTTTTTTGCAGTGAAATGGCTGGTTTCAAATCTTTTGACGCCTCTTTAAATCATGTCTACAGTCTTGTTTCTGAAGGTTTGGCAGTTCTCAGGATCTCACCACGGTGTTCCCTCTCACTTTAATGTTTAGGAGCATCAAATCGAAAGTTTAAGTGAACAAATTGCTACAATGTTTTATACATGTTGGTCCCGCGGTATGTTCTGGCCATTTTAAGTGGGATTAAAACGGCTCTATATGTAAATATGCTCCAAGACGCCCACGTTAAATCAAAATTATTGTGTCTAAGCTGTTACTGTTGCATCATTTTAGCCATTTAATTATTTAGTTTTATGATTGAGTCGATATTACTTTTATTTTTTCCTTTGTGTTGTCATTAGTGTACAGTGTTTCTGTAAATCTTGTTTTGGTCTGTCCACTTTATGCTGTGACAGCATAAATTTCCCACTTCTGGGACTAATAAATGATTATCTTCTCTTTTTTGGGGGTGTTTGTCATAAAACCCGCTACACAGGGCTTCATAAACCAGCATTAGGGTCCCAAACCGGGAGCATTTTTGTTGAAAAGAGTTGTCGACAGGCGGACTGCAGAGCCCTGAGGGTTTGGAAACTTAACATCGGGAACAGCTAAAAGCTGTGTTTAATGGCTCGGAATAAACGTGGGTTGAATACTGACGAGCGCAAATTGTAGGAACTAATCAATGAGGGACACATTTCCACTGAAGTCGAAACCAGGCCCGTTGTGTTCCTCCCAGCATAAAACCAAGTGAACGCAGCAAACGTTTTCAGCCATCTGCTCTGTGAAAATGTGATTTTATTTCATTTTTTCCCCCCCACTCAGAATCAGATTAGTCAAGCTATTTATCTTTTATAATCAGAGAAACAGCAGAGTCTTTATGCTTCCCAGCAATGAAACGTTTTTGGTTTGAAACCACAGATTGAACTTTGCCTGCTGGCGCCTCTGTGAAAAGCAGCGACCCCCGTCGGGCGCGCTGAGGAGGAAGGCGCCGCGTGCTGCTGCAGGAATCTGTCAGCTGCCTGTCATCGGAGCGTTTGTGGATCTGCCACTGCTTCGTGAAAAGGAGCGGCGGTCACTCAGAGTGAGGCTTGACCTTCCAGAACGCAGTGGCAGCACACAAACGCATAAACTCCCAGATATTCCCCCAATTAGCTCCGGAGCCCCACATTCCTGACCTCCGCTCACACGTGCTTATTTGGGGCAGAGGTCAGTCATCTGACTTGGATGGTTGGTGCTCCTCTGCAGCCTTTAGCGGTTTAAATTATTCATGTCGCAGAGATTGATCCGAAGCCACTTCTGTAAAACAGAAAATAACCAGCCGTTGTTCCAGTGATCAGCAACACGGCCTGCAGAGGGCGGTTCCTGGCTTGCATCCCGCTATTTAAACTCAGTCGCACAAACTCTTGTTCCTTTCTGAGCTCTTCCAGGAATGCTGCCTTCACTGCAGCTCAGTTCAGCCTGTTCTTCTCCTAACACCTTTAACACGCCTGACTCACGCTTACTTTACACTTCTTTAAGCACTTAATGCTCAGGCAGGCGTTTGTTACCGTCCTGAAACAATTAATCGGATGAATTGTGACTAATAAATATATGAAATAGTAAACCAATTTAATAATCGATTAATCATTAACACGATTAGAGACTCAAAAACAAAATGTATGCAAAAACAAATTTGCATAAAAAAGGTGAAGCTAATCCAAAATTGTATAAAATATGTATACGTTTTGCATTAAAGATAAAACACCCTTGCCAAAACTGGTATTAGCTTTCACACCGTTCAAATTCACTAAATGAAAGCTATGTTGTGGCTCTTAAGGCAATCAAATGTTTGTTTCCTTATTTAAAAAAAAAAAAAAAAAAAAAAGATGAATTGAATTTTGTTTATTTGCATCCATTAATGTATTTGGTAACACTTTATTTGACGGGGTGTGCATAACGCTGACATGACACTGTCATAAAGATGATGCAACACCTATTATGAACACGAAGGAGTCTTTATGAATGTTGTCACAAAGTGTCATTCGGTAAATAATGACACTTTTAATGTAAAGTTTCTTTAAATGTTGACACTTCAATGAAAAGGTGGAACTTTTAATGGACTTTCAGTGCAACGTTCAGAGCAACTTTGCATTAAAAGTGTCATTTTTTACCAAATGACACTTTATGACATCAGTCATAGGCATTCATAAGAACTCCTTCATGTTCATGACGGGTGTTATGTCATGACTATGACAGTATCATGTATTTCTAATATTGTATTAAAAATGTTTAAGTTTGGATGAAAAATCTGTAGAACCTGCCCAAAATAATTGATTACTAAAATATTTGACAATTATTTCAATAACTGATTATTCATGATTAATCCAAATTGTTTCAGCTCTACTAATAATCTGTTTATCAGCTCTTAAAATGAATTGGATAAGTTGATAAATGGTTAAACTGTCAACACAATGCCAGCCATGCTACCCATCAACTAACTGGAAAACATTTTGAAAAACAAGATTAACGTAAAGATGTGTAATCATAGTGAAATGCAACACATTTGTTAAAAACAAACCAAGCATGTAAGCAGAAATGCCGCGCTCCAGCTCTTTCGTACAGTATTGCTGGCTTTATGTTTCGGGTTTGTTTGCGAGCTACAGAAGTAACGTGCTGTCAGCTTTAAGATAACAGGTGCAGCTTGGCTAAAACTGAGTCATGGGACCAGATGAAGCAGCAGATCGACCACAGAGTGATTGAAGTGTTACAATGACCCAAGTTTCAGCCTCAGTCTGACTGAACTGCTGGGGTGGGTGGGTTACACTTAAAGCCTCTAGTGGAAAACTGTTGGCAAGACGGTGAAGAAGTTTATGTTAGGAACATTATTTCTATTTGCGAAATGTCAAAATAATCACTGCTTAGAGATTTAAAAAAAAAACCAAGATATTTCTTAGTATTTGGTGGAATTTCCTTACTGACTTGGGTAAAATGTTTTGCATGTCCTTCCTTAAACGTCTCACAATAATTTGCTGGCATTTGGTCCTTTTCTCCCAGCAGAAGTGGTGTAACTTAGTCAGGTTTGTAGGCCGCTGGCTCACACACGCCTTTCCAGATCTATCCACAAACGTTCTTATGTGACTGAGACCAAAACATCGACTTGATTGCCCTTAAGCCACGGTGTAACTAATGTTCTTGTATGCTAAGGGCCACTGTTCATTTGAAGGCCCCTTTGAGCCCAAGCTTTTAGTTCCTCTCTGGTGTTTTGAGTTGTCTCTTCAAAATGTCCAAATTATGCTTTTTCCTTGTGAATTGCAAAAGCCCTCCCTGTAATAAAACACTCCCCTGAGCATAATGCTGCCACCTCTGTACTTCGTAATATGGTGTTTTAAAGATTGCAGGCGTTTCCATTTTTCTAAAGGTAACGGTGGTCATTTTGGCCAGATGCTTCCATTCTAGCTTCTTCGGACTAAAAAATATGTTTTTAAAAGTTAAGATTTTTGTCCTTGGGTGCATTCGTAAACAATAGTTTGTCTTTTTGCTTAGCTTTTCAAGTAATGACTTCCTCCATTTCAGCTCATGTCAGAACACAACTTGTTTTCCTGTGGAAAGTGTCACTCTCCACCCAGCTTCAGCCAACATCTTGACAAGATATTTTGGTTTTTACTGTGTACATAGGCAGTTGTGCATTAACTTGGGTTTATTACGTGATCACTTGCGCTCAGCTTCATATTTTAGAAAGCTGCTCTGCAGATTGTGGTAAAAGATATATTGTTGCCTTTACCACTTTATGATGTGGTTAAAAAATAATTTCTGAAGAATGTGGGGAGATGTTAATTCATAGCTGTGCTTAAACTTTCTTTGCAGATATAGATTCTAATCATATGATAAACTGCAAACTGTTTTTTTAAAAAAAGAAAGAGACAAACCACTCCCAAAAGCAACAAATCTATAAATCTGAGTACAGTACTTTGCATACATTTGTCATTTTATTTTTTATTTTTTTAAATTTATTTTTTATTTTTATTTATCAACGTCATCATTTAATTTGATTTGACCATTGTTCTGAGCCCGTTTGCGACTGATTTCTACGTACTCAGGCCTGCAGCGTTTTGGGAGCTGCAAACTCAGTCAGCATCAGAAAAGACAAATTCAAGCTCAGAAGCCTTGTTACTGTTTGACGTGGCCATGCAGCGACAAGCTTTTCTTGCATTGCTGGCATGCTGCCTGTTGTTTTGCTGCCTTAAATCCACAAGTCTTTAGTTCTGTTCAAATTGATGCTGGTTCACACACATTGAGAAATATATTTACTTTGGATATATATATGACAAATACTACTTAATTTTATCCTCTCATCTGACTGAGAGATGCAGCATCTCATATGTGCTTAATTAATCTACACTCGGGTTTTGGTTTGCTGCGGTAAAAGGACAGTTTTGTTTGGAGGCTTTTGTTTGAGTAATTAGGAGGAATAAAAAAGGCTTTGATGAAATGGGGACAAACCAGAGTGAACGTTTTTTTTTTTTTTTCTCTTGTGCCGACTTTGTTCACTGTCTGCTTTTCTTTCCCACACATCAAAACATCTGATATTTACACCCACAAATATATTTGATTGGTCCACATTTTTGTGCCTCAACTATAAATGGACGCATTTTTGTTATTAGAAATTTCAGGAGGATCCCTTTGATCCTCAAGGTAATCCACCTTGTCCGTTTTGCTGGGAACCTGCCGGCGCTAAAGTACCATCAATCTGTGCTCTCGGCACAGACGCCGGTAATCTTCAACTGTCGGCGCTGTAGACAATGATAAATGTGATTATTTTTGTCCATAATCTGCTTTATAGTGTGCAGAAAGTTGACACACCCACACTGAAGTCCTCTTTTAGTCCACTGCATGCGCTGATCTTTTAGAAAACTGAGTCATGTAATTAAATAAATGTGGTGGCAAAGTGTAGCAAAAGTGTTTTAGCATAAAGCGGTTACTAGTTTTTTTATTTATTTATTTTTTTTATTTTCAAATACTCTCACTGAGGTTCTATCATAAAGTAGCAGAGGAAACGGTGTGAATTTGAGTCCCTAAAACCCCAGTGCATTCATATCAGACCTGATTATTCTGTTTTAATCAAACTCTAGCTCGCTTGCTTAGATGGTATGTTTCATTTGTGGTGGTATGAATGTCAAATCGAACTCTGATGCGGACTCTGGTCTGCTTACAAACCTAGGGCTCGTTCAAGAGAAGTGAATTCTGGTGCGTTTTGTTTGTTTGTTTTTACTGAGGCAGGGAGGCAATGTGAGCATTGGGACTGTTTTTTTTAGGGAACTTTATATTATATTGTTTTCGGCCATAACGGCAATATTAACATTGGATATCGACTCTGATTCAGATTTTCATATCGGTGCAGCTCAGTCTTCTATCCAAATCAGGAAGATAGTTACTTTACGTGAAGATAATTAAGTTTTCTATTTTTTAATCAAAATGGTCCTCACAATCTGATATATTTTAGACTTTGTACTCTTTAGAGTGAGCAAATATTGCTGAATCAAAGCATTGTTCAGAGGGGATTGCGCCATTGGTGGCTAGATGGATACTTTTGGAGAAGGAAAGGGAAGCTAGAGAAAAGCCAGCGGGGAAAGCGTGTTGGGCCAAACCACAGGAGAATTTCTGGGCAGTTGGGGAGGAAAGTACAGAGGCCGGGGTCTGACTCAACGACTCGCCGCTCTGTGAGCTATTATTTTACCCATTCCAGAAGATGATTACTTCTTGGTAAGCGGTGAAGAAGAGTAGTTTTACGGGTCGCTTTGAACCACATTTGCCACAACCAAATATGTGCCGAGTCAGACAGTCCTCCGCTACCTCTGGACGTTGCCTTCCCTTTCTTCTGTCTATCCTTTGGCCGGCAGGCAGCAAGGTATAAATGGAAGCAGATGAGCTGGGCTTATGGGATGCTGGTTGGCGTCTCTGGGGAATCCTCCTCCTCGCGCATTTATACAGAAGCATACATGCAATACTGCGTGCACAGATCGGCTGGCCCTCTGTGGATGGGCCTAATTAGAAGCAGAAGTGGAGCTGAGCAATCGGCCTGAAAGAACTAATGAGTTCATCAGACTGCAACAAAGCCAGAAAGACGGGCTGTTCCATCCAAATGCATTCAGCCTCTTTTTAATGATCACAAAGGAATGAAACAGTCCATCTACGATGGAGAGACCAAAGGCTGTAAAGACTTAGAAAGATAGACCAAAGGTTCCTTCATGTTTGAAAAGAGAGACTCAGTCTGTGAGGTTTCTACTCCCAGGTAGACACAGACAATATTAGTGAGTTACTGACTGGTCTTGAGCTATGCCTGAACAGAAACCAGTCAGTTTTAGCTAAATTAGGGGTAGTTGATCTAGCCAGTGGGATGAAGCAGGTAGAAATGGCAAAATGTTCTCGGTTTTCCTGCAGGATTTGAAACATCTCGGCTTTTTAACAAGGCACCGCTGATAGATTTGACTTATCTGACTACATAAAAGATTACAGCTGCTTGGAGGCCTCATTGTTTAGACTCAAGGAGACTGAATAAAAGCAGATGTAGAATGGTCCACGCGCTGCCAAAAAGTCACACAGCAGAGCTTTTACAAACTCCACTGCTGCAAAGCAAGACCATAATTACAGTTTACACAAGGGGCATGCAGAAGAGTATTCCAAGTCCCCACTTCTGTGATTCATTTTCCCAGAATTTGTCTTTTAACAACAAATGTGCTTAATGATTGCATCTAAAAGATTTGATGGAAAGTCAACCTATTTTAACCTGCTTCTCGCTGATGAAGTCATTATTTCCGTTGCAACATGCGACACACATTCTTCACTACATGTTGTTTGCAGCTGGGATTTTTTTCTGTCCAAACTTCACATGGCTAAATGCCTGAGAAATCAAGCAGTTACTGAGTTTTGGGTTTTAGAGATTCTTTTTTTCTTCTTTTTCTTTTTTTTTTTAAAGTGTAAAATCTAAATGCAATCTGATTAGCATTTTATGAAGGTAAAAATAACAACATGCTTGCATGATGTGGCATGCAATTTAATTTGTAGCTCCATGCACTGTACTCCAGTTTGCTATTTTCAGATGTTTTTATGAATACGAAGGTAAACAGTGATGCCTAGTTGATAGTAGGTGACTGGTTGGTGAGGAAGACTTCCTCGTTAGCCGAGAGGCTGTCGGTACAAGAAGCCGACCGAGTCGGGGAGGCACAGAGAGCCGTGCGCTTGGAGATGGAGACTGAGCAGCATAGCTGTTTGCCGATGATGGCTTGGAAATGACTACACTCTCTGCTACTGTTCACCCTTTGAAGGAAATGATGGCACATTAAAAGTTGTTTTGTTCTTTGACTACCTCCGTGCAAACTTGCTGAATCAGCTTAAAGTTTGATAGCTTAAAGCTATGACTTCAGTGATGCCCTCCGGACCCAAAGAAACAATAGATTTAATATATAAACAACAGATTAACTACTTATGTATAATAAAACAAATTAAGCTGGTGAAGAGAGCGAGAAACTGAACATCTGGAAGTGAATAAAGCAGCTTAACAAAGAGGTTGGATAAACCAGCACTTTTGTTTTCTCTTTATTGACATGATTCATTGTGAAACTGGTTTAGTCAGTTAAAAAAAGAACTGTGTGGGAGATGAACTTTAGCACTTAGAGATTCAAAGGGATACTGGCACCTACACACACAAACAGGATTTAGCATTGTTAGCAGATTTATTCTGTGGAAAATATAGAATACCCAAAGTTAACTAAAATATCAAGTACAACAACTCTAGCTGGATTCTGGCTGACAACTTTTTGCATCTCTATTTGTTTACACAGCTTTGAGTAAATGTTAGCAGCATTCAGACCTGGTGCAGACTTAGTGTTGTTAGTTCATTATTACACTCTGATTATCTGTTAAGCTAGTAAAACCACAGATGATAGAATGTCTATATGCCGAAAGTGTCTCGTCTCAACATCTCTCCTTCAGTTCTGTTGATTAGGGACACCTTGATTTTACAGAGCCACTCTCTTTCCTGTGAGCCTCGCACGTAAACACAGGCATCCAGGAATGCTTTCACACTCACTCCCTCACTCTAAACCACTTGCGTCTGCAGAAACGCTCCCGTTTCTTGTTGGTGTGGGAGATGTGGTTAGGATGGTCGGCCTTGGCCCGTTTCCTCAGCTCCCCGCCCAGTCTTGCATTCTGAGTCATGCATAGAGTAATGTACACAGGAGCATGCAGAGGCTTATGCACACCGCAGCCTCCTCTGCTTCTGCTGATATGTGATCAGACTATTGGTTCTCATCGACTTTTGATGTTTTGATCAGGGGTGTGATGTGTTGCTTTTTGAGATCTTCTAGCCTACTTCTTGTCCTCCTGCAGTCTCTTGTTTGTTGTTATCTCAGTTGTACACATCCGGCAGGGACGATCAGCACCAAGTATGGCTTGTAAAAGTTTTATTTAGTTTAAATAGTCACTGCTAATTAGGAATCTTTACATCCTCATACGGAGCCAGGTTAGTTGGAATAGCTCTTTTGTTTTAACTCTTTACATCTCATCCTATGCGTGTTTCTTTCTGGTTAGAAACTCACCGTTCTCTTTAGGAAGCCTAGAGTCACAAGGAATATCTACGTTCAAGAATGACCTCATCTCCTCAGAGGGTTGTCTCAGGTTTCATACGAAGCAGACGGACTCATTGTCCAACTCAAACACACTCAGAAATGCTTCTGCCCTGTTTTCACCATCATCATACGAAGAGTATGAGAGCAGACGCAGGAAGAAACAATGAAGAGATAAAACCTTCATGTTTAGGAGGGAGAGAGGGGAATAACAGTGAGGCCACCGTGGGGACGGGAGCACCGCAGGACCAAATTTGGAGAGCGAATCCATCATATCTGAGCAAAAGCCCCCCTTTTATTGTACAAACAGCCAACTGGCCAACCTCACATCTGTACTTGGTTTTCTTCTGGGCTTGTTTCTCTTACACACTCGGCTCTAGATATAATTTTAGGAAAATGCAGCTGCAGATATTTCATCGTTCATTTGCGCGCCGGGAAGTGGACTTGAAAGGGTTTTAGTCTGCAGCCACTTTCCTCTGCAGTAACCAGCTGTCACTGGCTGGATCCAATCAAACCATAGATGCATCCTTGGCTGACTGTTGGCATTCATCAGATACATTTATTTGTATGATGTTGAAAAACTAAAGTGGCCGTGCTACTCCTGAGATTTGTCCGAACTGATGTTCTTTTAATTTTCTTTGGAAAATCAGTCTCTCCACCAGAGATGGGTAATTCCTGTCCTTCAGGGTCTGCATGTTTTTAATGTCTAACTGTTCTATTGTTTCGCTAACTCCTTGCTCCCTGCTGGGGCCTGCCTATGACTCATTCCTTGACGTCGGGTGTGTTCAAGTAGGGGAACACCTCAAACGTGCACGACTACACGGCCTCTGGGATTCCAGAGTTGCTTACAGAATCAGTTTTGTGCGTCTCCTTCGTTCATTTCCTGTGCTTGAAACCAAAATAGCTGCAGAACAAGTTCCATGTTGCTTTTTAGTTTGTTTTGGAAGAGCTTTTAGCCGAGCACTGCTTTAGCCATGCCTAGGGTCTTTCATTTGCTCTAAACATCGTTGTCTTCACCACATACTGGTGCTGCACAAGTCCTACCCAAGTGTAATTTCAGAACTCATGTGGACACGTTTCTTTTTCCAGAAATTGGGGATAAATATCCATTTTTAAACTATATTAAGAGCAAAATATTTAGGGCTCTTTTATACTGTTCCCCTCTTGCATATTCTAGAATAAGAACCCATCCAAGTAAAATGAACTGTACCTTTACTGAACTGTTTTTTTTTTTTGTTTTTTTTTCCTTTCACCCATCCTCAGTGAAGTACATCCGCGAGGTGTCTCCGCTCTTCAAGAAGCCGTCCCTGGTGGCCGACCTGCAGTGGGACGGCGTCCGCCCACAGTCGCCCAGCTACAGCGGCAGCGACGACTCCGGGTCGCCCAAGCACAGCAGCTCATCGTCCTCGTCCAAAGACAGGAAGGTCATCAGCCTGAAGATGTGCTTCATCAGCAGGAACCTCACCATGCCTGATCTGGAGAACAGGTTTGCTGAAATGCCTGAGGTTGAGGGAGGGTTGGGAGTTGGGGTTTGTGAGTCTCTCTTCTGTTCATTAGATTGGAATGTTTATTTTGTTGAGCATTACGGGCAAGACAACAAAAACCTCCTCTGAGCATGCTGATCAGTGTGCGACAGTGTTGCCTACATTTGTGAAAAAAGTCGCTCTTTTCTGCTAGTCATTTAGTACATTGCCTAGAATTTTTAAAAATATTATTGGTCATTTAAATGTATTTATCTTAAAACAACAAAAAAATATACAAACACATTAATATATTTGGTAAAATAATAATAAAGGATATTTTGGGCTAACTTCTCCTCGGGTCTTTGTAAAACTAAAAACCTGATTTTAATTTTTGTTTTGTATGTAATAGCTAAAATCACCGAGGTTCAAAGTTTTTTTTGTTTTTTTTTTCCCGGCCTTCCCGCTGTCATTAAATATTCCTATTAGAGGGAGAGCAGTCGCAAACTGGATGTAACTTTTTTTTTTTTTTTTTTTTTTTTAAACAAGACAAAACTTAGTAACTTAGTTGACACTTTAAACTGCTTTCAGCATCCTTTGTTAGCGGTTAGCATGACTGGCACCAGTAGCGATTCGAATCGTGAACAGGAGTTTGCATTTGTCCATAAACGAGAACTTTACTTTTAGTTGTCCAAACGACTGGCAACATTTCCAAAATTTACATTTTGTATAACTGAGGCTGACAGTTCAGATGGATAAAATTGAGGAACAGAAGCAAGTAGAATTATAACTCTTAAGAAGCCTTTTTAAAACCATAATTTAAATTTCATCATGCCTATTCATTCCTTACACTTAAGGAATTAATTGTAACATTCATAGTAACGTATTGTAAATGGTAACTTAGTAACATTTTTAAAAACTTATATTTAGCTTATTTTATGAACTACAGAACATAAAATAATGCATACAGCTTTTTATCCCAGGTTACTTGAGAAAAACTAAAAGCTTTTAGCCATCTTTTGAATTTCCTCTACTTAAACCAAACTTGATTAAATATAAATACTCTTATGACAAAGCAGTTGATGGTGGATTAGGCAGCAAGTTCTTTTTTTCTTCTTGATTTTAACTTATTAAACTACAGCGAGCGTCTTTCAGGAACGCCGTTCTTTCGCTGGTTTATGGTAGGAACTGAATGTTCCTCCGGTTATTCAGACAGGGCTCAAAATAATTGAATAAAATCACATTTTACATGAGAGTTTTTGGCAAAAATGTGAGGAAACGTTTTCTGGGATCTAACTAGAAAATAAAGTTTGATATATAAACACTCAGCATTATTTCCAGTTTTTATTTCTTCCCAAAACAGTAAACTTCTCCTGTTCCATGCAGACTGCTGGAGCTGCACTCCCCAGACGGCCAGCACACCGTGGTGCTGCGCTGTAAAGACGGAGCCACAGCCAACTCCTGGTTCACTGCCATACACACCAACATCGCCGCTCTCCTGCCGCAGACGCTGGCGCACATCAACGCCTACCTGGGGGCCTCGTCTGCAGCCTCCACACACCCCCACCTTAAACACATCGGCTGGCTGGCTGAACAGGTACGCAAAAACTGCTCTAAAAGAAAAACAAACAGATTTTCTGGGAGATCATTGAATTACTGAAGGGAAATTAAATAGACATTTAGTGGTTTATGTATTCCTTCCATTAGTTTCCTCTTTTTCCACCCAAGCTTTTCTTAAGAATCCAGTTTATTTTACCTGATTAAACCTGTGGAGTTCATAAAGGATAAATTTACCCACTGGACTCTAGATGTGCCATAAAGTGAAATGAATCACTGCAGGCTCAATGACATCTGCTGTAAAAGACATCCGCTAAAAACACGCTCTGTGAAAAACTATTCATAGAGAAACTCATAAAACAATCCTCAAGGGAAGAGTTTTGATTTGGCGCTTCGTTGAATCTGTGTCCCTCTGTTTTTCTCAGTGGTCATTGTGTAACGCCATCTGGCACAAAACGGTCTCATGCTAAATTACGAGCAAAGAAGAAAGATCACAAAATGGAAGAAAAATGCTGCACCTTGGGATCATATCAAAATAAAGAAAAAAATATGTGCATCCTACTGTAAAACTAGATTCAATAATCAGATTTCCCTTTATAAGGGCTGGAGGTAATTTTTGTAAACTTTATTTAGATTCAACAAATGTAATTAAGAAGAATTATAAAGATAACATTATCCTCATTCGTGCCTCAAAGCACATTCCTTTAGCTTTGTCCTCTCTATTCTGATCCACTCAATAAACTTGATATATAGGTTTATATATCAAGTTTACAAAATTGATATATAAGTTTATAAGGTACTGTACTGTTTTAAAACAGTACCTGGTTCACTGTTTTAAAATGATCAAATGTTACAATATAAATAGGTTTATATTGTAATGCTTCCTGGAACTTTGTACAAGTATTTCAAAGTAAATTCAGTTTCATGTGCATAAAAAGAATCTGTTGAAACCTAAATTTGATTTTCAAAGATGCAAAATGTGTGTTTTCATTATTTCAGGTTGAATTTGTATATAAAATATGTACCTAGATAACAACAACAGCAAGACATTTTTTGTTTAGTCTGCTGATATGATGCAATTTCTCTTTCTACAAAGTTAAATTTGTGATTCTGTTGGACTAGTGTTCCTTATTTAGTTAAAGAAAACAGGTGATGTCACACAATGTGTGTGAGAACACACACATACTGTTAAATGTGTTTTTACTCGTTTAATTTCAAGACAAAAGCATTGTGAAGTTCACCTTTTAAACTCTCCTTAGTTTCCTGTATTGGGGATTAGCACTGTTTGCTTGAGTAGCCTTCCTCAAACAGCAGTCGTCGTGTGTGTGTGTGTGTGTGTGTGTGTGTGTGTGGGTGCGTGCGTGCGCGTGCTCCTTAGAGAAGAAGATCTCCTAATTTTTAAAAGACTGTCGGTATTTTCTGAGCCGCCTTGTTCCACCACCGGTAGAGGTTGAAAGCTGTCTCTACTGCAGTAATGCAACATGCACAGGAAGTGCATTTTTTCTCAAAACACACAAGCACCCTAAATTCTAACATGCCAACCAAACTTGTCCTGAAATCACTCGCAGGAATGAAACGCTGCTTCATATCTTTTCACTTTGAACTGGTTGAATGGATTCATGGATTCATGTGTAAAACAGGAAATACAGATGGAAGTTTCTGTCGTGTTGCGCTTAATAAGTGGGCTTCCTGTGAAGCCCACTTATTCGCAGCAGGCATTTTCACAATCGCACCTTCCGGTTTGATGTCGTTCAGTCACGACTCAGTTAAAGCAAAGAAGAAAAGACAAAAAGCTCCATTTTCCTCCCCAGAGATCTTACAAGATTCAGGTCAGATTGTGAGCTGCTGAGCTCCACTGCACCATCAACATATCTTTACCTTGTCAGGACTGCATAATTATCACTCTAAAGTTCACATACACTGTGTTTTTGGGGAGGGGGTGGGTCTTTCTGAGGCGTCGGTTTGATGGGTTTTAAATCTTAAATACACATTTTTAGTGGCATTTGACTCGAGGGGAGTTGACTTATTGTTTCTTATTGTTGCATTACAAAAACTGTTGTTTACACAACTAGTACATTTATTTAGAGGGAAAGCATTGCATAGCAACAGTTTTGGAAACCACCCCTTTTCTGTCTAATACAATACTAATTCAACTAAGGCAAACGTATTCATACCCCTTAAACTTTTCCATATTTTGTCACGTTACAGCCACAAACATAAATATATTTCATTGAAGTTTAATGTGAAAAACCAACACAAAAGTGGTGTACAATTGTGAAGTAAAGAGAAAAAGAATTACATGATACAAAATAGTTTTTTACAAATAAAAAACTGAAAAGTGTGTGGGCTTGTGATGTGACACAATGTGGAGAAGTTCGAAGAGTTGGAATACTTTAGCAAGCCACTCTATTTATTTAACTTTCATCCCCAGATTGTCAGGCAGTTGTTAGGAAAAAGTGCTTTCTTGTAATTTTTTTTATATCTATACGCATAAAACATGTATAACACATTTGCATCTTGAACGATACACAAACACACATGTAATAGCCACAAAATACAGTTAATTTCCACCCGTTTGATCAAGAAAAAATTCATTTTAAAATGTGCGACATGCTTGCTACGATAACAAACATTATGACTTGATGTTAGAATGACTTGAACTTAGAATAAAATTTTATAGAAGTATATCTTATGACTGATATGAAAGGGGTCCAATATTTGAAATGGTGTCCGAAAAAGTTCAATAAAAATGTTATTTATTATTAATATTTGTTTCACTTTAGAAACAGAACCACTTTGCAGAACCGCAAAGGAGAGAACATAGTACATGTGTGATTACCAGCTGTGCCGAGGGGAAAAAAAAAAAAGTAAAATATTGAGTTCAGTCTGGGGTCAGAAGAGTCTGTTCCTAACACGCTGCAGCTCTGACTGCACTCCGTACTGTGATTCACTTTAAAATGAACCGTTCTGTGTGAATCCATTAAATCCTGCGAGTTTGTTTCATTCCATGCAGACTCCACAGGAAAGCCTTCAAAAATAGAAAGTGTCCGTTTTGATCAGCTTCGATTCCTCTTCTTGAATTTATATCGCAGATTCAGCTGGAAGGCGGACGGCAGCAGTTCAGGCCGGTCGTCATGGCGCTGACGGAAAAAGACATCCTGCTGTTTGACTCGGTGCCGTGGAGCAGAGAGTCCTGGTCCATGCCTCTGCTCACACACCCGCTGCTCGCCACCAGGTAAAGACAGGCGCTGCAGCTGCACATGCTCTTCCTTTAAGGGTTTTCATTGTCCTGAATTCAGATGCTATGAGAAAACCTTCAGGCGCTGAGGTGCACTGCATGATGTTTTCTACCAAAATAAAAACGGACAACAAATTCTGCACCAGTTGGTTCTCAGAAACTTAGAAGAAATGTTATTTATATAACATTCAAAGTGTGTTATATCTGTATCTTATGACTTCATATTTTTTACACAAACTATTAATTAGTCATATTTTAGAATTTAAAGAAGATAATTTGGTGTTTATATTATCTAAAGTCCAAAACATGATGCTAATAAAAGCAGCAAAATCTATGATGGACCTTCCATGGTTGTTCTGGTTTCTTCTGGTATTAAAGATCTATATTTTGATATTTATGTTAAATGTTTTTATTTTTATCTTGGTTATCTGTAAATCAGCCGATCAGCAATCTTTCTGTTTTTACTACTTCTCCTTAATTTCCAGTGATGGGTGGTGAGTATCTACAAGTTTCCAGATGCTCACATGAAGCTGCAGAGTTCTGCTTTTCTAAATTAAGTCCATATATTAGTGGTATTTTGCCGATTGGGTTTCCTTCCGTAAAACATTTCTCCTGCTTCTTGTTTCCCTGAATTTCAAGTGAATCACAGCCACAATTACAGCTGTGATTCGCTGATTGACGAAGCTCAGGTTTATTTATACCGCACATCTGTAAACATCTGTAGTATTGAGCAGAGTGCTGTACAGAAAGTAGAAAAATCACAGCAAACAGTTCTTTTTCCACATATTTCAGACGGGGTTTTTTTTGTCACAGAAAAGGCGTGGTGTCCAAAATTGTTGCTATGCAGTGCTTTCCCTCTAAATAAATGTAACAAAGGTTTTTGTCTGGTTTCCTCAGCTGACCGTCTGTAGGGGTTGTAAATTTTTTCAGTTCTTAATGTGAAAAACCAAACGAAACCAGACACTCTGCTACAAATCAGTTGCAAATGGTTTAAGACAAAGAATTAAAAAAAAAACAAAACACAAAGTATTAGCCTCAGGTCTTGCAGGAAGACAGGCTGGATTATGGTTGGATGATCTGTTTAGCTCAGAAGAAACCCGTCAGCTGTGAATAGTTCAGGGTCATTTTAAGACATAAACAAGAGCCGTGCAAATGTCAACATTTCATCTGCCTTGTGAAGACGCGTCTGTCCTTCGCTCTCACTCTTGCCTGTTCTGCGTTTCTGCCTTCAGACTGGTTCACTCCGGCAGCGCCAGGGGTTCTCCGTCCCACGGCTCAGACCTGGTGTTCGCCACTCGGACCGGCACCGGGCGCGGCATCGAGTCGCACGTCTTCAGAGTGGAGACTCACTGGGACCTGTCCACGTGGACGCGCGCTCTCGTTCAGGGGGTTCATGCCGCAGCCGAGATCATCAAGGAGGTCTCCATCGGTGAGGCTTTATTGACTTCCTGTAAAGTGGAAAATATTTGGAGTAGAGCTGCACAGTATCGCAAATTTACCTTTCTTGTAATACTGCAGCTTTGACTGCAAAAAATGTCAGCTACTTATTTAAGTAATATGCATTTAGTTTTAGAGCAGAATCTGGCTCTGAAACTGAAGCTGAAGGTCTCTTCCTGCATTGCTTCAGTCAGATTGATTACACAAAGACTAAGAAAATGTGGACATTTTCAAGGTAAAGATCAGGGGAGAAATTGGCAGATTTCCATTTCTATATTTGATTTTATTGATCCATCTTGAAATTTGCACTCGGGGATTACCTCATAGCAGAAACGTCAACCTATCAAACCTCAGAAACACCTGACAAGATTTCACTTTTCAGATTTAGAGCCTCGTTCATCTCGTGTTGCACGGCGTCTGGTTGAGGTTATGTGAGACAGCTGCCCTGTTTGCCGTAGCGTGATGATCTTTAACCACAGGATGTGGGTTCTTCTTTCTGTATGACGTCGTCATTCTAGTCTGTGGTTAACTAGAAATGCTGTTTTTAGGATGACATGCATGTTTAGATTTTTTTTTTTTTTTTTTTAAGTCACAAATTATTGATTGGTCTTCTTCACATAAAATAGTCTGAACAGGCAGCGTGTGACAGCAGCTGTCCCACAAAGGTTTGTCGCAGCTCAGAGAAAGAGCAGCTCTGTGTCGGGAAAAGCACAAGCGGGAGCCAGGAGAAGGGAATGTTTTTGCTCCAAGCAGAACAATAGCTGCCTGTCGGAACAGTAATGGAGAGACTGACTTTTTTTTTTTAAATGCTCCTTCCTTGTCCAGTTGCTACACAAACACACGGCTGTGCAGAAACATTCTTGTCACTGGAGATACGGCATTACGCAGTGAAATGCTTTTGGATCAAATGACTTGTGTCTGCACAGGGTTGTCTGAGTTTTACATAGGAAATAAACTCTTTTGGAGGGGGAGGGATTTAGCTAAATTTTCAATATTTGAATATGTCTGACATTAATTTAGACTAAACATTTCCTGTTGTATGTCAAGATCACCAAATTTATTGACAAGTGGAACGTTTCTTTCAAATATTCTCCAGATTACATTCCCTCAGTATTTGGTATAACAGCTTTTGAGAGCGATTAACTGTGAGCAAAGGTTTTGGTTTCACTCCCACAGTAGTTAGCTGGCATTCTTGCCCATTCCTCCTGAGTCAGGTTTGAGGACCGAAGTTAAAAGTTTATGATTCAACATGTTGAAGTTTTTGTTGTGCTTAAGCTACTTTGCAGCTAACTTGGCGTTATGCTTATGGTCTTTATAAAGCATATCTCTTATAAAGAGTGTGTATATTCAACTGATCTATGGATCAATAATGTATTGGTTTTTTAAAAATCTTTGTAATTGGTGCTGATCAAAGTGAACAGAGACATTGTCTTGTGTTTGACCTTACTGTTTTCTGACAGGTTGCACGTTGAATAGACAGGACGTCCGGCTCACGCTGCACTACGAAAAGGGCTTTACTATTACAAGGGAGCCAGCTGACCAAACAGGGGGCGCTGTTCTCTTCAGGTACCCCTACGAGAAGCTCAAAATGTCCGCCGACGATGGAATACGCAATCTTTACCTTGACTTTGGTGGTCCGGAGGGAGAAATGGTGAGTTATATATATTTAAACAATTTTTCTTATCTGTTTCAATGTAGTACACCAATAAAATGTAGAACTTGAAATCTTTAAAAATTGAACAAAAAATGTTAGCATGTAAAATATGACTATTTCCTTGCTAACGTAGCTGCTTCATTTCAGAGCAGATAACCTATTAATAAAGGCCCATTGTACCTTAACATTCCTGTCTTTATTTGTCCCATTTGTTCTGTGCTATTGTCCTTTTGTTTTTTTTTTTAAACGTCTTACTCACTGCCTTCCTTCCTCCTTCCTCCCCGCAGGTGTTCGACCTCCACTCTGGTCCAAAGCCGGTGGTCTTCGTCCTGCACTCCTTCCTGTCAGCCAAGCTCACCCGCATGGGCCTTCTGACGTGAACTAGCCGACTCACTTCAGCACAGACGGAAGGATTTACATTTTACAGCCGACTTTACTTTTATTTCCCCCCCAACCCCCCACTTTCTCGACTCACTGTTGAGGTTAGGCCTGCCGGCGGCGCTGCAGGGAAAGTATAAAGCACGAGTCGTTTTGTTGATTGTCTCAGAAATGTGCCTTCCAGCTCCCCCTCTCAGCCCCTCGTAATCATCTGCGCTGGAGATGAAGTTGAAGATGTAAAAGGAAGGAGCGTTTCGCTTCAGGTCGGGAGGATTAAGGAAGCTACATCAACGTGCAAAAAGTAGGAGTTGATAAAATGTCTTCACATTCCACAGAGCAAAGTTTAAACCCGGTTGTAGTGGGCTGATGTAAGAGACGGCAGCACTAACGGTTTCACTGAAAACCTCAGTCAGTAGGGCTTTTGTAGATACAAAACACAGAGTTCAGCACAACCTGGTCGATTTTTCCCCTGTTTTTACTCTGCCTATCATTCCATTACAGCCTTCCCATGCAGCTGGGCTCTTCTTAACTCGTGTTTGTCTTTGTGCCAGCCTGTGCTAGGAAGGTGTTTTAGAGTCCCGGTGCAGTCACCTGAGCAGAGATGGTGCAAACAGTGCGACTCCATACGACAAGCTAGAGACGGTGTGACCACACGGTATCCCTAACTGCTGTTTGTAATCAGGATCGCCAGCTGTGCCTTTTTAACTTGTAGTCAACGACACTCTTTCTAAGGTTTCCTTTTATACTCCACGTTATAAGAGCTTTGATCATGCACAAGCAATAGTATTACTCTGACAGTGTAAACCATGTTACTGTGTTTTATAAGTGTATATTTTTCCCATGAAAGCATGACTCTCTTATCAACTATCAGATTATAAGTTACCTCCTCTTTCAGCTACAACTCTCCCTTTTTCCCCACTCTGTTTATTTATCCAAGTTGCTTAAAATTACCTCTTTTTCTCCCTCCTTCTCTACTACAACTTCTGCAGCGAGTTATGGTATAAAGACTTGTCTAACAGGCATGCCATCACATGACAGAGATATGAATGTATTTCAAGAACCGCTTCGTTCTTCCTTAAACCCATTTCAAACTTTTCTTTACCCTCGACAAAGATCATCCAAACAATCTCTTTTGGTTTGTAAAGTGGCGAAAGATTTTGCAAGCTCGTCATACGACAAATGTTGGCCACGTTTCACGCCACCAACTGCGAAATTCACTGATTTTTACATAAACAGAAAAAAATATCTACTTTTAAAAAAAAGCAGTTTTCAGAATGAATCGCCTCAAACGTTTGTGGAAATGTTGATTGTTCAACCTAACATTGAAAATAATTGAAACTGCTGCCTTGTTGCTGATTATTCATAAATTAAAATCAGGCTTGTCCCTAAATAACCTCAGTTTTAAAAGTGTGTTTTCAAATACAACAAAAAAAGTCATCAAATTAACAAAAGCTAATTTTTCTGTCTTTGTGTAATTGTAAAAAGGACATGTTTCCTTAAAATGAACTGTTTAAAAAGATAAATGATTTTTTAGTGCTCTCATAAAAACAAGAGAAAAACAGATACTGATCTTAACTGTAAATTTACTTTACATAAATTGCTAGTCTGTTATGTTATTTTGAAATATAACATACTGCTTTACTTATGTTATATAGACCATATAAAGTCACCTAACCTGACAAATAGGAGTTTTTTGCACAAAGTTTATCATTCATGCTAAGCTAGGCTAGTTCAATTAGAAGTTAAGCTTAGCTTTTAGCTTTATTTGATCTAAATTTTAATCAAAGCCATAAAAGTTTTAAAAGACTTTTACTCTGTTATGCAATTAAAATTTGAATCATTACCCAAAAAAAACACATTTAAAAGTTCTTATCATTTGTTAATTGTAAAAATCTCATTTAAAAAGATAATGTAGCATTGGTCAAGCTATTACTCGACTGAATGCTAGCTGAACTTAGCTTTGAGCAGATTTTAAAATTAAACTAGTCCCAGTTCAAACTGTGTTTAATTTGGTTATTATAGTCCTCAACTTCAAATGCTGATCAAATTAGGACAAAATGACATATAACACAATATTAAAAACAATCTAGACTTGAGCAACATCCTTTGAATAAAGCGTTGCCAGCATTTTTTATACTTGCAATATTACAACTGTTGATGTCCAAAGGCTTTGTGGTCTTTTAGTCTGTAAATTAGGACAAGGACATACTAAAGACAGTGAGATGTGACCGAAAAGGTTTGGAAAGAAGCTTAATCGAACGGTGACAAGGTGTACAAATTTTGTATGATTATCATTTACACACAGGCATCATCTGGGACTGGTTCGTGTTTCTGAAGTTCCCCCTCAGTGAAGCCTCGGTTCTTTTAGACCTCAGACAATGACCCATTGTGTCCACTGACTGTGCACCGCAGGAAAACAAGATGAACCTCTCTGTTTTCAGAGCAAGGTCCGTCCGGCCTGTCTGACCTCCATACTGTAGGAAAACAACATCTTTAGAAAGTGAAAACACATTTCTGTCCAGTTACTTTTTTAACAGTTTAAGCCTTATTCAAAACAAGTTAATGTGAATGGAGTTTAAGCAGAAGTAGACTCTACTTCCCTTATTCCACTCGGCATAAATGAGTGGAATAAGTCCTGCTACATTGTTGAGCATACAGTAAAGATTGTTCTTGAGGCTGTTGATGTTACGTCCGCTTATATAACTGTGACCTTATAATTATGTTAATTTTACTCAATAAGTTTCAGGTTTTTCTGTTTTTAATTAATGCACTCACCTGGCAACCCCCCTTTAAACCTCTGAATGTACACTTTAACCTTCTTCCTCTTTGTTCTTCGTATGAAATCATGGCATTCCTGTCTATGCAAATTAACGCTTCAAAGAAAGAGTTTCATTAAACCAAAGGTATTATCTGTGGCAGCTTGCGTCCTACACAATCATAAGACTGAAAAAATCACTGTGCTGCTGCAACAACTTGTCATATGCAAAGTATTTTAGATACCCTTCCAAAATACAGTATACAATGTACAATACCAATGTAGTTACTTTATGTGTAAATATCAATAAAACTGTAAATTGAATGTTTTTGTCTCGTTTTCTTGTGGTTTTTGATTTCACTTTGTCATTGGAGTTCATTTGAGATGTCTGTGTTCAACTTTAGTTGCTTAAGTAGAAGCCTGTTCCACCTTGTGAGAGGTTGCTCATACGTACAGGGTAGAGCTTTTCTAAAGTTTTCAGGTCCCTTGAAGGTTTTCACATTTATAACGTACATTATTCCACATGTGGCAAAATACAAACTTCTCATGAGCTTCTTTCTTATTTATGATCTCCCTGCTCTGCCTGTTTGCTCTAATCCAGCCAGACATTTCCCATCGGAAACTCCTGAGGGGTGACCTTCCCTCCATCCAGGTCTTGTGCAGGTCAAATGTCAGAAAAAGGTTAGCTAATATTAATGGAGACCCCACACATCCTGAACACAAACTGTTTAGAAACAGACCAGAAAGCCAGCTGAACACTTAGCAGTCTGAGAACCATGCAGGTTGATACCATGCAGATTTTCACCAATAAAATCTGGTCTTACCCTTTGTGAAAATAGTGCATATATATTTTATATTTTGGATGTCTGAGAGCAAAACGGAGCTGAAGTCGAATTCCTGTTTGTGTGCACAAGGTTGGCAAATAAAGATGATTCTGTTTTTCTTAGCGCAGCACAAGAGGTTCCTGCACAAAGACTGGATAAAACCTGGACAAGTACAGCGATAATTCTACCCTTGCAAAACGGTACATGTTGGTAATTTCAGATTTAGTGGCTTGCCGAAAGGATCTTACAAGATGTGGTAGAAGGAAGCTGTTAATGCGGCTGCCTGTTGCCACAAAGCTGTGCTGAAAAGCTGTTAAAGCTGAAGGCCTTTAAAAATACTTAAACCCTGAAGAACATGCTTTACTCTAAATTTTGTTTTAGTGGACAATAAAATATCTGAATGACTTCATTCTTTAAATTAAAAAAATTAAATTAATGAGTTACATTTAATTTCCCTTAATAAAGTATTCTGAAATCGTGTGTAATACTCGAGATTTGACTCTAGGTGGCAGTAACTTCACTGACCTCGGCAGCTATCAAGTTAGCTTTAATTAACCGGATCTAATGATTCCTGCCTTCAAATTACCCACATATCACCAACATTTTATCGTTGGTATTACTGTGTAGATTAGCGCTAGTATTTTTTTTCTTCGGCAAAATGTACCGAATTGTCCAAAGATGTTTTTCTTTTTAAAATAACTTCCTCCGTTTGGAGGCTTTTCCGTAGCGCTTTGAAAACTTGAACCGGAAGCTTTTCTCGTGTCAACCAGCTTGTCAGAAGCTGCAGTGTTGTTGTTGCTAGCGCTTTAGCCGCTGCTCTGTTCTTGTCATGTCACTGACAGCCAATTTACCGTAAACATACTGTCAAAAAATAACATTTTTTTAAGCGTTCACTTTTGTGGAGGGATAAGAAGATAAAGCTGTGGCCGGGGAGCCGAGAAGTGAGATGAAATGACAACGTCAACACTACAGGTACGTCTCAATGTTAGCTAGTAGAGCTAGCAGAGCTAACCTTTGAGTTTAAACCAGTCTAAAACACAGCGTTTTCCTTCAAGTGTTGTTATTGATTTATATCTAATTACTAAAGCCATTTAGGACCGCCGGATGAATTCCAGATTTTAGTAGTGGATTTTACTTGATTCAAAACCAAAACAAAAGATTTAAATACTGCACACCATAGACATAAATGCACGATTATGTCTATGCTGCTCACCTTCCATAAGCATGTATATTTATTGCTACGGGTGCTACCCAAAACTATTTATCATATATAGTAAATTAAATGTATTGTTTCTGTTATTTAAGGTTCAGAGGTCACAAACTTTGTTCAACTGTTTTGCTTTTTTTTTTGTCTTTTTCCTGCAACTCTCAGACAACAAATCACACATTTTGACATTTTTGATCCATCTGTCAATAGCCTGGAACGTCCAAAAAGTTATACAAATAAATTACTTGTAGCAGAACAATATGATTTCACATTTCACTTTAATGATAAATAAATGTGAGGTTTATCTTGCAGAGCAAGAATTTCAGGGCTTGTTTTGGTAAAATTATGTCCAACATCTCTTGGAAGCGAAACCTGTAAAAGCATATTTGATTTCCATCTCATGGAGTCGGCGCTTTAGCCGCTGCTCTGCTCTTAATTTACAACTCTGAAGTCAAGTTACAGCCACACTTGTTCAGTTGTTTGAAAACAGAAATCTGCAGCTCAATATACTTAGTGTTTTAGGAATGACTTGTTGAAGATGAAATCGAACCGCAGAATGAAGAAGAAAAGGCATCTAAGTGGCTTTGAATGTTAGATTGTTGTTGGTGTGAGTATTCAGAAATTGCTGATCCACTGGGAGCCTTTTAAGCAGAATAACTTCCCTGGTTTACAGAGAAAATGTCCAGTAAGCGACACTTGTGTCCATGATAAAGCCTTGCCCAGAGGATACTGGGCAGACTGGTTTGTGACTGTTGCCCAAAAACACCCACTTCATACAAACAAATAAAGCGTTCAGGGATATCATCTCTGAACTCGCATGTCATTTGGATGGAAATGTGCAGAAAACCACATTAGGTTCTGCATCTGCCTAAGATGAGGAAGCCGATGCTGCAGAGGTTTGCTAAAACTGAACAATTACTGCTTGCCTGGTACGATGAGTCTTGAATTCAGCTCCAGCATTCAAGATGGCGCAGTCAGAATTTGATGTAAATGAAAGAAAACAAGTGTTTGGACAGAATCTTTATTGTGTATTTATCTGCCTTCTGGTCCTTTTGCCCCTGATCTCCTCCTTCAGGTCTTTTTGGACTTACTTTGACATTTGATGCTGTAAAAGGACAGTATCCTTTTATTATTATTTCATAAGTGCTCTGTTTGTAATCGATTTATTCCCTGTGCACAGCTTTTTCAACATGTGCGACATCAAGGAATGTAACACCGAGCAGTGAAGCTGGAAATATGCAAGACATGCAGGACTCAAATTGGACATCACTGGGTTAAAAACATCTCGCATAATATACTCATGGTCTAATGGGATTGTGGTTTGATCTAGAAGATAGTTTCTCATAATTTGTGAAAAGTTAACAAAAGGACATAAAAGGATTAGAGCCAAAGTGGAAATTGGGGATAATATGAAATCTTCTAAAACTCTAAATTAGAGAAGCAGGCTGAGATTCCCGGGCGCGATGCGGCAGCTCTTAGTAACTCTCAGTCTATCCAGCGTTGATCCTCTGAAATTATATTTCTGAATCTGCTGCAGAAAGCGATCGATCTCGTCACCAAAGCCACAGAAGAGGACAAAGCGAAGAATTATGAGGAGGCTTTGCGATTGTACCAGCATGCTGTGGAATACTTCCTGCATGCCATCAAATGTAAGTATTGCGTCCCGACAATTTGCCGGCGTCTGCGGGTTGCCGTGTTGTTCACGTTGCCGTGCGACGGTCACTGTGTCCAGATGAGGCCCACAGCGACAAGGCCAAGGAGAGCATACGAGCCAAGTGTATGCAGTACCTGGACAGAGCAGAGAAACTCAAAGACTATCTGAAGAACAAAGACAAGCAGGGCAAGAAGCCTGTCAAGGAGGCACAGAGCAATGACAAGTACGTCGTCTCTCTCTTGTTAAAGCACCCAGAGTTTTCGATGCCTCGCTGAAGTATTCACACCCCTTGAACTTTTTCAGATTTGATTAAATTCCTAAAATTGAAAAGAAGTGAAAGGAAAACGATTCATGGTTTTTAAATTTACAGATGCGATGTCAATTTTCATTTTTTTATTGCCCCCTCTTTTTACAAGAAAACAACCTTAAAAATTTTTTTTTCCAGCAGAAGTCAGGTAATTTGAAAACGGAGTATGTCTGTGAGGAATCCGCTCTCATTATGAATGCAGCTGCTCTGTTTCTCAGAGGTTTGTTAAGAGAACATTGGTAGACAAACCACATCATGAAGACGGAGAAACTCAGCAGACAGGTCAGGGATGAAGATATGGAGAAGTTAAAAGCTTTGACTTTCTCACAGAACTCTGACAAACTACCATCCCCATGTTAAAACATGCTGGTGGCAGCATTATGCTATGGGGATACTTTTCTTCAGTGAAATCTAATAGTGAGAAAATGGTTGGAGCTTTATTACCAATCAATCCTGGAAGGAAATTTGTTGGAAACTGTGTTGGATGTTTGGTTTCTAGCAGAACAACAACCCTAAACATAAAGCTGGCATAGCTGTGGGATACCTATTCATGGGCTAGAATGGTCTAGTCAAAGCCCAGACCTAAATTCAGTTGAGGATCTGTGGCAAGACTTGAAAATTGATAATGCTCTCCATCCAACATGGCATGAAACCTGTCTGGTTCTGGGTGTGGAAAGCTGGTTGAAACAAACCCAAAACACAGGATTCTGCAAAAATACTGACCCGGGGAGGCCGAATACAAATGCACTCAGCACATTTTTGATTTTTATCTATTTGTACCGATTTCTTCTGTTTGATGCACAGCTTTGTGTTTGTCTGTCACATGAAAACCATTAAAGCTTGTGGCTGTGATGTGAAACGTGGAAAACTTTGAGGAGATGTGAACGAGGTTACGAGGCGCTGCGACTCATTTTAGGTCATTTGAGGTCATTTTACTTCTTGTTTGTTTTTAAGGAGCGACAGCGACAGCGAGGGAGAAAACCCAGAGAAGAAGAAACTGCAGGAGCAACTTATGGGTCAGTCGACTGGCAGAGATTTTAGAAAAAAAAACTAACTGTATTTACTGACTGTATTTATAAAGCTGCAGCATCACCTGATGGCATCTTTTGCCTCATCTTCCAAATCATGACTGATGTTTTATATTGGAGTTGCTGCCAGAGACTCTCGTACAGCTTTACTGATGCTTGTTTGTGACAAGTTCTACTTTTGTAACCCCATTTATCAAGATAAAGAAAATTAAAATACAGAAAATTTTTCTTCTGTTACTTTCTTCATGTTGATATGCTTTTGCTATCTGTTTTGTAGCGTCGTGAACAAGCCGTGCATCGGTTTTCTCATCTGTCTGAGGTCTGTTTGTGTTTCCCAGGTGCCATCGTGATGGAGAAGCCCAACGTAAGGTGGAATGACGTTGCCGGACTGGAGGGAGCGAAAGAAGCTTTGAAGGAAGCCGTTATCCTGCCCATCAAGTTCCCTCACCTCTTCACAGGTTTGATCTGGCATTCTGATTACACATGGACTGTTTCTGTAGCAACCGATGTAATGGTTCAGTGGGTTGAAAGTCCTCGAGCTTCATTTCACTGCAGCATCTCTTCTCTCTCAGGTAAGCGGACTCCGTGGAGAGGCATCCTTCTGTTCGGTCCTCCAGGGACGGGGAAGTCCTACCTGGCCAAGGCCGTGGCCACCGAAGCCAACAACTCCACCTTCTTCTCCGTGTCGTCCTCTGACCTCATGTCCAAGTGGCTAGGAGAGAGCGAGAAGTACGTTTTGCATCAACGCGGCAGCAATGGATACGGATGGATCCGCAGCAGCTGCAGATTGAATGTTTCTGTCCGTCTCCGTCAGGCTGGTGAAGAACCTGTTCGATCTGGCGCGTCAGCACAAGCCTTCGATCATCTTCATCGACGAAGTGGACTCGCTGTGCGGCTCCAGGAACGAGAACGAGAGCGAGGCGGCGCGCCGCATCAAGACAGAGTTCCTGGTCCAGATGCAAGGTCAGGAGCCGCGCCACGCTCCTGAGGAAGATTAACATTTAGTCAATGTTTAGTTTAAGCATTAATCCTAGCTAGTACAATAATAACATGTAGTCATCCAAGCAAGAGAGCCTGTTTAGATGTTAACCACAGCTGTTTGCTTATCTTAGGTGTTGGCAACAATAACGACGGTATTTTGGTGCTTGGCGCCACCAACATCCCCTGGGTGCTGGACGCTGCCATTCGCAGAAGGTCAGAAGATCAATACTTCATAGCTGTTAGCTTGGCTTCTGGTGGGCTTCTTGTACAGATTTGTCATAATTGTAACCGTTTTGGGTTATTAAAATATTTTTTTAAATTAAAAAAAATATTTTTTATTTTTTTGGTTAAAAATTTTTTTTTTTATTATTATTTTTTTTAACCAGGATCACACAACCAGATAGTTTTGTGTTTGAATGCACGAGAAAAACGAGAAGTAATTATAGCTCCGTTGAGAAAGTATAACTTCTGTTAACTAAACTGGTACGTTTTTAAACAGATGCAGGCAGTAAATGCATCCAAGATAACAAAAAATAACAGTGCACCTCTAAAGGGAACGCACCTGTTTATCATGCCAGGGATCTGTAATAGATCAACCTGTAAAGCGACGTATTTCCTGTATAATTCAAGTAGGCAGAACCTGTTAAATGAAAGTGTCCTACATAAAACAAGTGAGCTCACCCCAAGGCTTACACATTAACTGCAGCAACAGGATGTAAGTGATATAGTGGTGATGGTTGAGTTTTAAATGTTTAAAAACAGTATCTCCAAATATAAAGTGCAGTGGACAAATAGAAAAAAAAAAGAGCATTTCTTGCTAAAGTGAAGCTGAATATTTTTAGTGATAACATCTGACATCAGCTGCAGACGAACAGTAAGAAGCAGGCAGAAGCAGCCGAATGAAGCAAAATCCTGCAAAATGCAAATGAAAAAAACCACAGAAGAAGAATGGAAAATTCCACCCGAAGAATATTAGAGATTCATGGTGTTTACAAAGCTAAACTGTAAGGTCATGTAAGCTAAAACCAGCTAAAATAATAATGATAGCATTCAGGCTATCATTATTACAGTCATGCACTCTATACTGTGTGAAAGAAAACAGAAATGTAATAAGCAGAAACATTAAAAAACAAAAAAAACAGGTCTGCAATTTTCTTTCAAAGAAAAACTTTCTGCTTATCATTAGTTGAAGAATATAAACAGGAAGAAAAGCAGAGCAGGTTATAGTTAGCTAAAGCGTATATAGATTATGCTGATGCTTGTGGGTCACCATCATGTTTTTAATAACATCATTTTATAAAATCTGCAAAACACATAAGACGTGAAATAACCAGGAGTAGTTGAAGGATCTGACCTTGAAGGTTTCTGGTTGGTAGGTGTGTGTAGTTTGATTTCCAAGTGTCAGAAGCCAGAGGTTTTCCTCCCAGCTGCTGACTGTCCAGTTAAAGTTGTTTTCTGTGGGATCAGATTCGAGAAGAGGATCTACATCCCTCTCCCGGAGGAGCCGGCCCGGGCCCAGATGTTCCGACTTCACCTCGGCAACACACCGCACAGCCTGAGCGACGGCGACCTCCGCGAGCTCGCGCGCAAAACGGACGGCTACTCGGGCGCCGACATCAGCATCATCGTCCGGGACGCGCTCATGCAGCCGGTCAGGAAGGTCCAGTCGGCCACTCACTTTAAAAAGGTACGAAAGGCTCAGGAGTGCCGTGAACCGCTGACCTCCCAGACGTCACGTTTTAATGTTTCAAATCTCTAATCTAGAGTTCAGGTTGAATGGTTTTCATTTATGAAAAGGGGTGTCTGTCTTTTTTTTTTTTTTTCTCCCCTGCAGGTTCGTGGTCCGTCCCGAAGCAACAACCAGGTGATGGTGGATGACCTCTTGACCCCGTGTTCCCCTGGAGATCCTGCAGCCATAGAGATGACCTGGATGGATGTGCCTAGTGACAAGCTACTGGAGCCCATAGTTTGCATGGTGAGAGACGACGACGAAAAATGTGTTTGAAACCTTGAAGTAAATACATTTTTACCATCGATTAGTTTTGTTTTAGCTCAACTCACAGGCTTTCTGTGGTTGATTTCTGAACCATTTCTATTTAGATTTAGACAAATAATCTGGATTATCGTCTCTTCTTTAACCTGGAGCCGTTATGGTCTTAACAAAAGCTTTACAGGTTAAAACAGAAAGAAACTCTGAGGAAAACTTGGACCTTTTTGAACAGAAAGAACAGAAAACGGATCCCTGCATGTGTCCCAAGCAGCATGTAGATGGCGCTGGTGGTTGTCATGGAGACGTGATGATCCTAAGACGCCACTTTTTACATCATTCTTCTATCGCCGTGCAACCAAAAACTGATGCACTTAAAAAATGTTAATAGATTTTAAAATGAATAGGCTATAAGCTATAAGCAATTATACATATCAGTAAATTAAAAATCAGATATGAGTTTACTAAAAGAAGTAAATGAACTTTGTGAGATACTTTAGACATGGAGCAAGTAATGATCTAATGATTAAATAAGTGAAATAAAAATAGATCTTTACAGATGTTCTAATTTACTGAAGACACATTGAATCTGTCACTGTGGTTCTCACAAAACCAAAAAGGAAATGGGTTTTATTATGGAATCAAGAAGAAATGGATGTTTTAGTATTTTCTCTGTAAGTTTTTTTATGCAAAATCCTTATATATTACCTACAACAGACTTTTAAAAAGTAAGTAGCTTTAAACTATGTTGCCTTTCGTTCTTCATTTTAGACAAGAGGCTCTTTCCCAATAGGGGAATCATTTTGTCCTAAAACCTGAAAACAGAAATAATTTTTGTTTTAATAATAAAACATTTTGTTGTGGCTCCAGGTGAGTTTTATTTTGTAGCAGCCGGTGCGAAATATGCTGACTCTCGATCTAGATAAATCACCCAGGTGAGATTTTGGAGCAGTGGCAGTGAATCTTCTTCTTCTTCTTCCTGTGCAGTCGGACATGTTGCGCTCTCTGTCCACCACGCGTCCCACAGTCAACACCGAAGACCTGATGAAGGTGAAGAAGTTCACGGAGGACTTTGGGATGGAGGGTTGAGGGATGCCGACCTCCGAGGCTGTGACCTGCTCCCAGTAACGCCGCTCCTCTTCGTCCTCCTCCTCCTCCTCACCGCTGTGTAGGCTTCCATCTCAGACTGGTTGACATCCTGCTGGTCTGACGTCTGTTAAAGCAGGCCACGACTACAGAACATCCGAAGGACGTTTTCCAAATGCCACATTAGACAAATCTGTGTGGTTTTTTTTGTTTTTTTTTATTTTGGTAGTTGGACAGTAGGTCTCATGTCTCGCGCCCTCATTTCTGATGATGTAACCCTGCAGAATCCTCACTACATGAACTCGGCTGCATTTTACGCTGGGAAACGCTCCAAGTTCCTCCCCCCTCGTCGCCCCGAGCCGACCCGCTCTACGACTGAAGGACTGTACGTTTTGTCGCCGTCGTGCACTTTGCTTTGGATCCACATGAAGGACCCTGATGACTGAAGGTGAAGCAGAAGTTTATCATTTCCACCAGGCATGCAAGCGTGTGAATGCATCTCAGTGTTTTTATTGTTAAACGTGCGCGTCTTAATGTTTCTGTTTAAATGTCAGGAGCCGGTTGTTCGCCTATTTAACGTCGAAGCGTGTCTGGCTGAGGCCTGCAGCTGCAGGCCAGTAGCAATCTGACTGAAGAGATGTGCCGGACTGGGAGAGAAACACCTCTAGTTTTTAATTATTCCTAACACCAGGGTGAAAAATTTAAAGATTTTCTGCTCTCCTTTTGTCACATCGTAACACATCAAAATATTTGAACGCTAAATTTAATTTGAAAAAAAGTTCATTCGTTTTAGCTTTATCAATGGAAGAATCATAATAAAAATTCTATTTTCATTTAACTTTATACTGGGAAAAAAGGAGAAATCACTTTTGAAATTTCTCCTGCAAAATGTCCCAACTCTTCAGTTTATCTGAGTTAAGAGACGCGCACCGGTCAGTTTCTGTCCCATAGGACTTTCTGGTGGCACATTTTTCCCCGTAAAGATTAAACAGCAGAGTTGATGGCGGTCATAGATTTACATGAGGGTTTCACAAATTCCATAAAATGTATTACATTTGAACCCAAATCTTCCAGACGCGTTTCTTTCTTTACCTTTTACAAACTCACAGACCTCATCACTCTTGAGTTTTACGTTTCTGACAATAAATGTAAGAATGAGAGTCCGCCCAGCTCATTAAATGTGGATAAACACGGAACGAAAGCCAGAAACGTTAAACATAAAACCCTACCGATGATTGCCGATATCGCGAAGACGATTTGAAAAATCGTGCAGCTCAAATTCAGGCATTTTGAGACCAAACTCAAAATGATCTCATTTTGACAATTGAAATTTAAAGACTTGGAAAAGAGAAATCTTTAATTTGTAAATAATCTGAAGCAGTCATTCGGTATTAGTTACTGTTTGGGGTAACAAATGCCAACGTTTTAAAATTTTGGATTAAAACATTAAACTGCATCTCATTCCAGCAACACCCATGATGGACTCCCAGTCTGGCACATCGCTGAGATTTCCCTGCACATGTAGTGTTAACCTTATTTATGATGATTCATCTCCTCGGTAGAGAAACAGTATGTTTACACTTGAAGTATTACCTTTCTTGCTGATTTAGCACCTTTGAAAGGCCTAATTGTTTGGGTTTTTTTTTTTTTTGCTTTCTGCGAGAGAAATCCACACTAATTTTCCTTAGAGATGCTGTTGTCTAGTTTTGTTTTCAGCCATCTTGGTTGCTAGGAGAGCAGCTGGCCGTCTTCAACATCAGGACTCCAGGCTCCGTGTGTTCTGAGCGATGAGACTCGTGGTGACTTGATAACTCAGCGCTACGGTAGTACAGCTCTGTGTTTGTCCAGGTACCTTCTGGTTCAGTGGGAGCTTAGTTAACAAAATCCCTCGTGTGGGGAGATAACCTGCTGCTGGCTGTGTAACCATTACAACTAATTTAACCGGAGTTAATAAAAACTGACATTTCAAATGAAGCCCGTTTTGCTGTATTGTTTACACACACACACACAAAAAAAGTGTTTAGAGATTTTCCAGGACTGGTTGAGTTTTTGTAAATGTTTTTAATTTACATGGTATTTATAAAAAATATGTTACAGGCATGTTTAGATAAAACAAAGATCTAATCATTTAAAGAAGCAGAGACATTTTTACTGAAACGTGCAACACAAAAGGACACAACCCAGCAGGTTAGCATTAGTCCAGTCATTACCCCTCGGTTTTTCAACCTGTAAAACTACATTGATAGGCACAATGTAATCATAAATTTACATTGTGCCTATCAAAGCACTACTGTTCCGTTATAGAGGCAGAATGCACCAACGAAGAAGAAAAGCAAAGGCCTTTATACAGACAACAAAAAGATGAGTTTCAGACGTTTTTAAATGTTTTCTTTCATTACCATGAACCGCGTTCTAATGTAATATGAATTAATTTAGAAATATTGGATGTAAACACTGAAAAGTGTCTCGAAATGTACTGGTTTGTGTTTTAAGAAGCAGGCAAAAATGAAGAAAGCAAAATCAAACAGAGCCATCTTCTTATGGCTCTGATAATTTAGCCCACTTCGGTTCTTTTTGTTTTGATCACAGCAACACTTTAACAAAGTTGACTTTAAAACTGCATCGTGAGCGCTCTTATTTTCTCCCCCTGGACTTCGCCTCCAGTGTGGCACCGCAGCTCCCCACCAGGGGGCAGTAATCACCCTCCTCAGACTTTGCTGCTCTTCCTCCTCTTCGGCTGGCTCTCCGCCGGAGCAACCGCTCGCTTGTTTCGATGGTGCGGGAACGTCGGCATCAGCTCCGGCTCGCAGGCTGGAATAGAAGACAGGCCGCAGGTGTGAGCAGAGGTCAGAGGTCACTGGTTAACTGATGAATAATAAACTCACGCAGAGGTTTCTCTTTGAAGTAGGAGCTCTCCAGACAATCTTTCGCTGTCGCTCTGGGACAGGAAAACAGAACCGCACTTAAATCTTGACCACACCGTGTTGTGGCGGTAATGATAATAATATTAAATCTACCTGCGCTGTGGGTTGTACATGAAGAGCAAGTTGAGCAGTCTGTGTCCAGCATCAGACAGCCAGGTGAACTTGTTCTTCAGGTTGTTGTACGGCTGCTTCCTCAGGCTGTACTGACCGATGAGCGGCAGCTGAGAGAAACCCTGCAACAAAACACGCCGTCTTTATATAATACTGCAAGAGACGGAGCCTGAGAGAAATGGCAACTGCTACAGATTTTAGAGCAACAATTACATGTTTGCACTCAAAAATGCTCACAGCTTTTCAAAAATTTACAAGCTTTGTCTGGAAGATTTCTGAGCTTTTTGGTGGAGGTTTAACAGATGAAAACATCTGTTAGTCTTTAAAGACTAACAAATGAAAGGGCAACTTTAAAAACAAAGACATTTTAAGGGCTAATTTCAGATTTAAGACTTCAGAATTTTTGCTTCAGCCCTCCGTCACACGGCCCTTTTATTAGAACGCTGCAGATTTTTCTTTCTGCAGCGTTCATCTCTCCCTCCCGGACCAGAGTCTCACCGGCCAGATGTTCTCGTTGGGCGTCCCCAGCAGCTGCACGATCAGGTCCACCTGCTGGATCTCTGAGGTTCCGGGCAGCAGAGGTTTGTGGGCCAGCAGCTCGGCCAGGATACAGCCCACTGCCCTGCGAAGGAAACATCACGTCCCGCTTCATCTTTTGCAGCGACATCAGAGCAGCTGACGTTTCTACAACTCGAGTACCGATGTGGCACACAAAAACCTCAGCACAGCATGAGACCACAAAACGAAACTCGATCAGACCTGCTGGGATTTCTCACCACATGTCCAGAGCTGTAGTTTGAGTCTTCGTCCCCAGGAGGAGCTCCGGAGCTCGGTACCTGCGTGAAGGAGAAGACGCGGTGAGACTGCAGACCTCAATGAGATAATGAAGCTGGATTACTGCAGAGGATTAACGGGAAGAGTTTCCACTGAGGCAGCGCAAGCACAGCAACACGGGGGGAATTTCCACAGTGCATCACACACAGATCAACAGGGATCAAACAGAAGGAGACCTGATTATTCACCGCCGTCACTTTTAGACATCATCTTCAACAAGGAGGCCGAGTTACTCAAGAAGCTGGCTCTTCACAGACAACCGCAACCACGCATATTAATGGAAAGTTGAGTGGAAGGAAAACGATAGGTCGGAAACAGGGTGGGGACGTCTGAAGTTGGGTGAAGATATACCCGAAACTTTGTTCTATCCATCGTATGAGACTCTGAAGAGGATGATGTGACATGAAGGCTCGTAGTTCCTCTGGAGGAGCTGCTTCTTTTGCTCAGGCTGCTCTCCACAAACCTTTTTGGTCAACATGGAAAACAATAAATAAACTAAACGCTTCACGTTCGCCTGAAAACACCATGGAAAGTGAAAGCACCGTTCTGGAAGCCGGTGAGTTGATGGAGATGAATTGAGGAAGAACACCAGTTTAAAAACGCAGAGGTGTGTTGCAGCACAACAACAAGCCTAAACATCCAGCCAGAGTTTAGATCAAAGAATATCCATATGTCAACATGGCCTACTCAAAGTCCAGCTTAAGCTACTTTCCAAAGTAAAATGGCTGAAAATTTCTGCTTCTGGATGTTGAAAGATGCTCTGAAAGATTTGCATAATTGGAGTAAAAGGTGGTAAATTATTGAGTCAGGAGAGGCTGAATACAATTGCACACCACACTTGTCAGATTTTTGTTAAAAAAAACAACAAAAAACATGTATTGTTTTCTTCTTGCTTTACAAGTAAGAAAACCTTTGTGTTGATTTCAGTCAAATTAAATACCAGTAAAATACATTAAAGTTTGCGAAACAACATGGATGACCTTTATTATTCCTGGAAAGAGTCGCAGAAAGCTGCAGGCAGTCGCAGCCGTCTGTACAAATCCTGTTCTGTGATCAGACGAGCTGCTTACTGTCCAAACAAACGTGCAGCCATGTTACAGATTTAGCTCTCATGTGAGCGAGAGGAAGCAGGTTGATCTGGACACAATTTACTGCCAAAACAAGAGCGATGCTTTCCACGCAGAGAATTAAGAGCTGCTGCTAAATAAAAACAACAAATCCTGGGAATCTAAACATTTATGTAACAGCCAACGTATTTGGGCCTAAGCCTGGTTGCTCCTTTTATCTCCAACCCCAACTGGTCACCAGTTAATTTGATGTTTTCAGTCCTTTAAACCTTCGTTTTGTCTTTGTTTCTCTCGTTTCTTGGAATGTGGTGCTCTTGTCAAATTCAAGATTTGAGAGCAATTTCTGAGAGTTCTGCACCAAAACAAAAAACTTATCTGGACTCATTCAGATTTGTTTCCATCATTAATTAATGTATAAGACGACTCCGTGGGTTATACATTCACCTAAAGCGTTTTGAGCGTGAGGCGCATCTGGTTTACGTTCAAAGTCTATGTGGAGGCGCGACGAAGGTGCGTTTCGAGCGTCTAGCCGAACCGTTTGGAGCGTCCAATGAAAAACGACGGCTAGAGCTAACGTGTTTATCACATGTAAATTCAGCGTTCGGAAACACTCACCACAGTGTGACCACTCTGGGGGTCATTGGCGGCTGAGGGATCCCGTACATCCTGGCCAATCCAAAATCAGCTGAACCAAAGAGAAAAAGAGAAGGATGGATGAACAACCAGAGCTGCAGAAAGTTTATTACTAAACTTGCCAACAAGGAAATCTGAGATTTTTTGTTTTGTTTTAATCTACAAAAAAATTCATAGAAACTCATTAAATATGCAGAAAGAGGAAACAAGGAAACACTAAAACTAAGAATTATTCTGGAAATGCCGACAAGCTGATAAAAATATGGCGTCACGAGCCGTAAAATAAATGTATATGTTCTTGAAGTGACATAATTTCTCACTGGAGATGATTTTCATCAAATCTGAACTTTAATTTAGGTCAAACCTACAATAAGGGAGGCAGGGATTACCAGAGAAGCTGCTGCTGCAGTGGTGTTGGTGGTAATGTCACCGTACGGACTCACCGATCTTAACGCAGCCTTTGTCGGTCATCAGCAGATTAGACACCTTCAGGTCCCTGATAACGAGATAGAGCAGATTAATGAGGCCGCTGCTCTCAGCTCCGTTTGCTGCTGTACGTCTTTGGTCCTTACGTCTTTTTTTTTTTTTTTTTTTTTTTAAAGCTCACTGTTTGCACACAGCTTCACGTCTTCACTCTGAGAGATTAACAGCTTAGCCTGCTATGTTGAGCTGAAAGCGAGAGTTTTCGGCATTACGTGGGTGGATCTATTTGAACCTCGTTAGATCATTAGTGCGACTGAGGCTGAACTCAAGGGTTCGCAGCTTAAACTATCTCAACAAAACATTAGCAGCTCACTGGTTCTGAAACAATTATATCCTCAGACAGATATTTTGTTCATGCTTATGTGTTGATAATATAAAAAAAGAACAATAGAAAAATAAGCACATGGACCCTTTAAAAGATAGTATAACCCCTAAACTTGGCGTGCAATGTCTCTAAAACTAAAAGTTTAGTTATTTAATAAGCATTTACAAAGCTAATTCTGCTAGTTTTGACAATTGTTTTTTTTCCCTTTGCCTACAACTTTTTAAAATTATTATTATTCTTTCAGGATTGACCCATTTTTAGCTCATCCCACTCTCCCATCAGTTCTGACTAGTGTCCCTATCCTCTATGGTGCGTTCACACCGAATGCGTTTTGAGAGTCAGGCGCATCTGGTTTACATTCAAAGTGCGTTTCGAACGACTAGCGTTTTGAGCACTTGACGCATCGAACGGGTTCAACGCGTCCAACGCTCCACATAGATGTTAAATGTAAGCCAGACGGTGTCAACAACTGCAAGCGTGTCGAACTTGAAGCGTCAGACGCGTTTTTGACGTGCGTGACGCGTTCGGTGTGAACGCACCATTAGAGAAACAATAATCATCATGCTGCCATCACCGTACTTCAACATGGGTTTTGAACTGTTTCAGGGTGATCTGCGGCGTTGTTTTCCTACAAACCAATGGTTTTCCTTGCCATCCATCCATAAAAAGGTCAAAATTGAGGAAAACACCACTAAACGTTATCCTGTGGATCTCTGCCGCTTCTCCATTGTTAGCTGTTTCTCTGATCAGAGTAAAGGAAACCAAATCTTCTTATTTGGGAAAAAAAAAACAATAACTGAACATGTATTAATTTCCTTCCACCTCCCAATTGTGAACTAATTTGAGTTGTTGAATCAGACAACTCTTGGAAAGTTTCAGGTCGTGTGAATCCTCTGGAAGGCTCACCTGTGTATAATGAAACTGTGATGGAGATACTCTAAGCCTCTGAGCAGCTGAAGGACAATGCACTTCACCTGGAGAAGAGAGGAAATATCTTCAAACAACAGATGGGAAACGTACATGTTGACTTTAATTCTTCTCTTTTAAGTAGTTTCATTTTTGGACATTTTTTGATCGTCTTCAGAAGGCAGAAAGATTTTATGAACACATTTAATTTTTAACAGCCATCTGTCATTTTCCAGACGCCCTCCATGAGCTTTAGCCTCTCAGCCACTAAAGGAAGCCGCTGATTCTAGTATTGCACACAGATATTGACATTTGATGAATTTTGCAGCTGAAATTTTCAATATGGAATTTGAAGAAATTAAATCACTGAAATTCCAGGGATGCAATGACTGTTTCCACAATCCATTGAACATTTCACAACAACAAAGGACCACATGCATGAGCAGCTATAGTGGTGGTAGTCATGGAGCAGATTACAAACCCAGCAGTTAAATCCTAATCTAAATGGATTAATCTTCCCAGTCAAGTGAACCATCTCCCTCGTGTACCCAGCCTGGTTTGGACTTAATGACATATAAATCACTAAAAACAACAAAAATTGATTCATTTCCTATCAGGTTAATATCAGATAAAATACAGGTTAGTATAGACACAAAAACCCTTCGTTTTAACATAAACATTTAAATGTACAGGTAAACCGAGATGTCTTGAGGTGTGAGACAGTGCTGTATTTGTCTGGTGTCCATGCAAGGTGAACCAGAAGAGAAACACCGAAACTTTTCAAGTCTATTCTTTGAGCTTCCTGTGGCTCAAAGAATAGACTATAAAGTACTGTTGTTAGTTTATAAATCACTGAACGGTTTAGCACCACAATATAGAAAAGATCTGCTGTTGTTGTATCAACCTGCCAGACCTCTCAGCTCTTCTGGTTCTGGTTCTGCATCCCCAGAACCAGAACAAAATTAGGAGAATCAGCATTCAGCATATATGCACCAAAAATTTGGAACAAACTCCCAGAAAACTGTAAAACAGCTGAAACACAGTTCCTTCAAAATCTCGACTAAAAACTCACCTGTTTAGAGTTGGATTTGAAACGTAATCAATTAAAAATGTAATGACTTAATGTCATGTTTTGGTTGTTTATTCTATGTTGCATGACTTTGTGTTTTTGTGTTTGTTATGATGTAAAGCACTTTGAAATGCCTTGCTGCTGAAATGTGCTATACAAATAAAATTTGATTTGATTTCGATATGTATTCGTTTTTCAAAAAGCTGTTTAAATAAATGTAAATAGTCACTAAGCACCTCTGGTGTAAATGTGTTTCAAAAGAATGCTTAATCAATAACAAAGCAGGGAAGTAAATGTGTGATTTATTATTTTAAAATAATTAAAAAATAAATAAACAGTAACAGAGTTTTACCTGAGCTTCGGAGAACGGCGTCTGCATGTTTTCCAGCAGACTGGCCAAGTCCTGTTCACAGTAACTCATCACCAGAAACAAACTGGAAGAAAGACGGACACAAACTAGTACTTGGTTTTTCCTGCACATACTTTTTCTTTTCTTGTTTAATTCATCAAGTCCATGTTATATATGTATTTTCATACACTTGAGGTCAGGTTTGAATGATTTTAGAACCCATTTGTCTTGCATACAAAACAGTACCTGGCTAAGTCCACCACTGTATGAGGCCATTTCATGTAAATAATGTGTTTATACAAAGGAGTATTTTAAGTAGATTGCTGTTGGCTCTATATCTATGTATAAAAACAGGTTTTAGTGAGTGGGTACCTCTCCAGATGGCTGCCTACCACCACCTCTTTCAGCTCCACGATGTTTGGATGTCTCAACCTCAGCAGCAGTGTTATCTCTCTCAGGCTGCTGATGGGAATCCCTGACAGAAAAAAAACTAAATACTTTAAGAACTTCGTAGTATTTGTCCCATTTATAATGGGACAAATGAGGGTGACCTTTTCATTCATTACGCCCCCTTGTCTAGCTGCAGACATTTCCTGAATTAGATTTGTAGCAGTAAAATGTCCTCACCATCCTTCTCGTTGTCCATGCGGACCTTCTTCAACGCCACTATCTCATCCGACTTGGTGTCACGGGCTCGGTCTGAAGGAAGAGGAGAAACCGCTCAGTTCGTCGACTAGTCGGATATAGTCGATCTGAGTCGATCAAATGTGTCAGCCAAACTTACACACAATGCCGTATGTCCCTTCTCCTATTCGGTTGAGCTTCTCAAACTCCCTGACACTTCGGCAGCTTCCAAACTAAAGGAATTAAAAATAAAAACACGCTTTAAAAAATACCCGAGGACTGGAGCCCCCAAGTAGGTTTATCTTTTTTCCTCCCTTCGTGACTGTTTTGACACGTTGCAGTGTATGCCGATAATTACCGTATGCTACGTAGATGTATAAAATACTGTCAATTATATCTGGTCGAGCCATTCCGTCAAGAAATATACAGTTTCACTCAAATTAGCCAAGTCGAGAAAGAGGTTCAGCATCGTTCCCAGCATTCTTCCACTCACCCTGTCGTTCTGGGGCACTGTGAAGGTTTTCTTGTCTTTAATGGACTTCAGCTTTATTAAGTCCGGTTCGTCCTCGCCGACGGCGTCCATTCTCTGAGTTTTTAAAAGGTTTTTGCAGCACAGACGACAAGAGAGACGTCAGGTGGGACTCCCGATAAGCATGGCGCCGTTGTAGTTCGTTTTGTGTCCACCAGGAGGACAACAAAGAGCTTTCACGGAGTTCCGAGGCCATTTAAATCCTTTCCAGGAGTGTCAGTTTTGGAGTTAAAAACAAATATCTACAAGGAAACTAATCAGAAAGAAAACAAATTGATTATTTAAACCGCACGAAACCGAGGCAGTTGTAAACACATTCTATTATTCTAATTATTATTGCTCTGTCAGTTAAATATGTTGTGGTATTTGCACACTATTTGTTAAATTACTTTATGTCAAATCCCAAAAGTTCCATGATCCAACAAATAGATATTTTGTTCATGTTCATTTCACAAATGAAAATAAAAAACAACTATACACTTATACGTTTTTCAAATGTACACAGAAAAAAAACTGCATAATAATTACTTAATAATAAATTATTATTATTGATGTTAAATAACTGTTAAATTATGAAAACAATTGCTGTTTAACCTTGCGGTTGTTCTGTGTGAAATTTATTTACAGTGGTTTCAGTGTTTATTTCCTGTGCTAAAGCTCATAAATCATGCAAGACAGTTTGTTTTCCCATTTGATCTTCATCAAGACATTTAATACTTATTCAAAAATCGAGGTATTTTTTAAAACTGTTTGTTTAATTTAATAAAATTATCACCTAAAAATATGCATCACTCTCTCTCTCTCGTGTATACATCTACATACATACACAAAGGGAAACTGACCCACTTAAATTTCTTGCTCAGTCCATCCCTCATCTTCATATTTCCACTTCTCTGTGCATTTACAGTTGAGAAAAGGTTTGGTATTTTCTTCTTCTCCACAACATGTCTTTGCTCTATGCCTGGAGGATTCACTTTCATTGCAAACAAATGTCTTTCAAGAGGTACTTACATCATGTAGTGTACATGTTGTATTACTGTCTGGTTGTGATTTTCCTCCCTACTATGAAAGGTGAGGAGCCAGGCCGACGCTCTTTCACAGCATCAGCTATGGTGACAGTGGACGGCGCCGCAAAGATGTCTTCTCGTGATGGAGCCGTGACGATGATGACGGGCGCGTGGCAGGAAGTGTTGGATGAATCGGTCTCAGTGTTGGGCTGTGATGAGACGTGGTTCTCTGAAACTTAAAAGAAGTTTAGGTTTCTTATAAATCTTAGAAGATTTACATAAAGCACATTCCTAACCGGACTCACCAGGTAAAAATAATAAGAAGAAAAATAATCTCAAGAGTGATTATTTTTTTGTGAGATTATTCTGGATTTAGTATTCCAGTATATTTACTAAGATGGTCATAACAGTCAAACACTTTCATTAGACCACTGGACATGAAATCCATTTGTATTCCATATTTCAGCTTTATTATGTTGCTTCTGGAGTAATTGTTTCTTCCATGTTGAGAGGCTTTTCAGGAAAATGACAATGTCTTCTTTCCACTTTCAATTTCTTATATTCCATTTTATTTTATTGCGATCCAAGTATGGGGTGCAGCGCGACATTCCCACAGTGTTTAAACGTCCATATGAAACAGATGACTGTCACCTCCAGATGTTTGGCCATTTTACCTGAGGGTTAACCAGAAATGTGGAGGCACACATTTCTCATTTTATTCTAAGTGCTGTAAATTAATTTCAGGACATTGACACATGGTTGGTGAAGCTGAACTCAAACTCATAACCTTGTTGCCAGACTGTGGTTTGCGAAGCATTCAACAAGCCTCTGGCGTGTTTTTACCGCTCTTCTTGACAGAATTGAACTGGTCAGGATCCAGGCACGGATTTAGCTTTTCAGTACTGGTCATTAATATTTGATCCAGTAAAAGAGAATGAAAAAAAAAAAATCTAAAGCCTGATATCTAGTTTTGATGTGTGTGTGTGTGTGATTCCTTTTATGTTTGAACACCCAGCAAGTTGCAACCATCTGGAAAAACCCAGAAGGATTGATTGAAATGAAACACTTTTGCAGAGAAGAGCGGGACAAAAATCCTCCACGGTGATGTAAGAGGATCGGTACGAGTTATTTGTACCGATCGTCAGTGGATTGCAGTCACTGATGTCAAAGGTGCCTCAACAAGCTGCTAGATTTAGGGGGAAGTTTAGATTTTCACCCAAAAGCAGATTAGTTTAGAAATGTTTTCCCTGAATAAACAAAATAATCATTTTAAAAAGCATTTAGTTATTAATCAGTTAATCAAAAAAAGAAATCTGCAGACACTTTCAAGGGAGAAAATTATTTTACAGCAACATATTGCATATTATTTTCAGAAAACCTTGTGTTTCACCTTTTTGTTTTTTTGTTCCCATACATAAATATCAGCGTATGAACTAACTGACTGGTATAAAAGCTGTCAGATTAAATAACCAAATGACATCAGGAATGTAGACAACGTTGACTACGTGCTACTTTTCTTTTTAGTAGAAAAAAATCAACTGCCATGCATTCCCTGACAGTCTATCTCTGGACAGACTGTATTCAGTATATGTATGTATATGTAGAAAAGAGCCTTAAGAGTACGTTATCAAAAGTAAGGCACGGTGGTGGCTGCATCATGCTGGGAGTCCGTCTTGTTATAAATGGAATCAGTGTATTACGTAAGGTGAATTGTGGCCTTTGAATCCTTAAAATTTACCTCAAATCAACAGCAAGAAAGTTGAGAATTAATAATTCAAAGACCAAAACGGTCTTTTTGGAAATTTACAAAAAGCCACTAAAAATGTTTTTAAGCCATCAGTGATTTTTTTTGCACTGAACTTTTAAGTGAAGGCATGTTTAGTTTTTACTTCTTTAAATCAACTTAAAATGAAATATAAATTAATTTTTGGTATTTTCCTTAGCTGTATAAACGTTTTTGTTATTTTACCATCAATGCACAATTATAAAAAACTGTTTTTATGTTTTGCTTGCAAGCAGATTCTGAATTGACAGTTGACATTATTCTGACCAGGACCGCTGCTGTTTGGGACTCATTTAAACCTGATTAATGGTTTCTCTCTTCACCAGATGCCTAAGCCTCCTTTGTTATGTCCTCCTACTTGATATAAAAACACTGTTGACCGTCAGTAGCCTTGGCCCAAAGTGCACCTAGAGGTGATCTAAACTGACCCCGCTGACGTGGACGTCTCCATCGGTGCGTGTTTATGCTAAGACCTGTGGTCAGTCTTTGGCAGCCCCGGCTAAATTGGATTGTTCTAGATTCCAGATGGCATAGAGACTGTTTGGTTTTCATTATATGAGAAGTACGTGGTGGAGACTTGTCCATTAATTACAAGAAAGAGTCCCAGCGCGTCCTAAACGATATAAACTTTGTGTAGATTTGGCGCTAAAATATACACCACAAACTGTTTTTATACAAGCATCAATGCAGGAACCTCCATCTCTGTTTAGAATTTTAACCATCTCCTAGATTGACAGTAATTGCCAATTTCTTGATATTTTAAAGTTGTATTTTCATAATAATTACATCTTCTGCATTATTTTGGGACATTTACGCTAAAGTTTATCATGAATTCTGATGCTAAAACAAACCTTTAACACTTAACACAAATAAATGGCTTTCAAATGATTATTCTTTTAGTTTTCCCTTTTTGTTGTTTAATGCATCTCCAATCTATGTAATATGTTGGTATATATATTTTGCTCACCTGAATCTTGTCTCTGACTCGCTCCAGACCCCATTGGGCTGTTAAAAAGTGCATACATGTCCACACACATGACGTTCACATGCTGCCTGGTCTACAGGAAGACAGACTCACAGCTCGCATTCATGCCGACCTCCCTGTTCCCTCAGTGCCTCAGTCCGAGTGAGGGACGACTAATCCTGCACAGTCTCTTAAGGCAATGTTAAGAGATCCTGGATTTAAAGGGCAAATCTTGTTTAGGAGTGAACACAAAAACACAACCTTGCTTCCAGGAATGCAGGAAAGCTGTGAAACACAGTGATGTCTCTCCAAGGTTTGGCCGACCCATCCAACCTTAAATAAATCATATTTAGTTCATACAAACCTTACAGTCATCTTCTTTAATCAAACTCTTTGCTGGCCTCATCTGGCCATCCCTATGAAAGTTTTCCGGGGGCCTCACTGTGTAAATAAAAAAAATCCCTTAAACTTTCTATGACACCATTTTGAATGATGAACATTGTGATTTTATATTACTGTCAGCTACAGAAGTCACATTATCTCTCTTAAACTGTAATTATTTTTATTTTGTAAATTCAGTGTTTTACTTGACCTCAACTTAAACCCATTTCAGAAAACCAGCATTAAAATCCGACTGAATTTAAAACCATAAGTGTGCTTTATTATTGCATTATTACCCCTCTTTCTTTTTTGTTGCTAATACTACTAATAAGAATATAGACAGAAGCAGTATTAGCAGGTATAAAGTACTTGCAGAGATTTTTTTTGTTATTGATTGTTGCCATAAATCGTACATATTCTATGAAAAATTCTATTCAATCTAAATTTCAATTAAGTTGGCTAAATAATTTATACCCTTCACAATAATCAATAGAAAACTAAGTCCAACTGTCATTTGCATCATTTTCAGTTTAAACATTCATCCTTTTTCCCTGGCGCCAATCCCCAGCAGTCAATGGGCGAGAGGCGGGGTTCACCCTGCACAGGTCGCCAGTCCATCGCAGTAAACATATTCATTAAAGATTTGATTTTTCTCATTTGGAAATGTGTCCTTATGCAATAAACTCTAATGGCCGTGAAGTCATGGCTTTTATTTCTTGACAAAATTCCAGAAACAACGAATCGCGGGGAAGAAAGCCGACAAACGGATGAGCATTAACACTGAACATGAGAATCAGTTTTACAAGTTTATAATCCAGCAACTAATGCATCCACTTCCATCAGCGCAGGATTTACAAGTAGTTACTGGGATTACGGTGCCTTAAAAAGCTAAAATACCTCTAAAATCATCAGATCAAGGATTAGAAATCACTTTACCTAAGAGACCAAAATTGGTCAAACATCCAGAGAAAGATAATAGGCTCATGAAGAACAGCATGAACAGATGTTTGTTTATTCTGTCCTGTGCTTTCCTCTTATTTGTAACAGCCGGCCAGCTGAGCCTGATGTTGGGACTACAAGGATTCACTCGCCCAACGGCGAAGGTACTCCAAGTCCTCTTCATCATCGTCCTCATCCTCATCTTCAGCCCCGTCTTGAACCCCTTCCTCAACCTCATCTTCTTCCATAGCACCTTTGGTAAAACAAAACACCAATAATGTGAGAATTCAAGTTGTATCACAAGGGAACTTTGTTGACGTAAAAAATATTTTTTAAAAATGGACAAATATTTTTTACCAGGACGAGAAGGTGAAGCCGCGGACATCACTGGAGAAGGATGGACTTTATCCTCTTTTCTGCTGGCTTCCAAGAGGCTCTCATCCAGAGATTTTTTAAGTCTCTCCAGCTCTGCCAGCAGCTCATCCTGATAAAGGAAAGTGCACATTTTCATCCAAGGACCCAAGGAAATCTACTGACTGAAGTGAATCGATAGTTTTTTGGCCTTTCCCTGCTTTTCACTTATGCTTAGTCCAGTTGTTGTACTGCGTACAGTGCAAGTACATGACTAAACGGAGCGGAAAAGCAGCTGAAATCCAAAAGAAAACTTTTAATGCCATCTAAAAAAACACTATGGGACATGACTCTGACACAAATGTCAAGAGTCATGTAAGCAGATATAAAGAAAGCAAAGATAAAGAAATTAGGGACATTTAAACTGTACTGTAATTTTTGTTTTTTTGTTTGTTTTTTACAGAATAATTCACAAAACACTCTTCGGCATGAACAAACACAAACCCCAAGAGATGCCACTATCTGGAAAAATTCCTTCTAACTCCTCCAATTTACAAAAAAAACTATAAGTTAACCTAAAACACCTCAACAAATTCGACCTGGTCCAACTCCTGGTTTTCACACTTGTAGAGATTGCCTGACACCTCGGTCATATCATCTTCCAGTTTGATGCCCTTTATCATGTCGTTCACTTCAGTCATTTCCCTGCAAAGCAGCAAAAAATGTTACAGTCCAAGTCATATTGTCAGGTTCCAATTACCGGATTGATCATAGTGAAAAAACTGCGTTATAACAAAAAAAAAAAAAATCATACATTTTACATGTTTATGGGGTTTCGCAAACTCCATTTAATTTCGCCCTGTAAGCGATGAGTGTTTTTGGCTTATTCTAAGATAAATTTTTTAAAAACAATGGCACGCAAGAATCGGTGGTGTATTAAAAAAAAAAAAAAGAGATTATTGTTTCTATTTATATTGCCACTTTTTGTTATTAATTATTTTACTTTATTATTATTGGAGCCTTGCAACAACATTTCGCTCAATGTGTACGTTTTAAATGTTCAACTGAATGACAATAAAGTTTGTCAATGTCGAGGTTAAATTAACATTCAATATGTAAGAATGACAAGACTTTCCACTCTCTTCTCAAAGTGGTTTCTAGCATATTTGTACATGGAAAATGTGCAGATAAACTCAATGTTGAAAACCTAATTTCCTTGAGTTTATTCTTACCTAATTCAACCAATGTATAGATTATTGATAATATTGTCCTTCTTACTTGTTTTTGGAAGCAGACCTTGTGGCCTTAACAGCATGGTCAACATACCGCTGATGTTTCTCATACCACCTCTTCCTTCTCAGGGCATGCAGAGCAGCTGGCAAGACAAGAAATAAATAAATGCATAAATAATGCAGAAACTGTTCTGATTTTTGAAAGGTTTACAAATGGTAATCCTGTCTCATTCAAACTTTCAAAGTTTTCTTGAGAAAACAGAGTCTTCAGTCAGAGGTTTCTTCAGATTTGTTGTGATACAGGCTGCTACAAGAGATCTTTCCTGCCAACATTTATTCTTTGAAGAATCTGAATGAATGAGCTACAACATTTAATTTTGCCTTTGGGATTAATTAAGTATTTTTGAATTTGAACATAATTTTTCCCACTTTTTGTGTATGTATAAATGGTAGTTGCACCATGAGTAAAATTTCAGAAGAATTATTTGTCTATTATGAAACTATGGCAAAATGCATAAATTATAGTCTTTATTTAGGCAATATTTGAATGCAAACAGTTTCCAAGGAAACGCTCAAGGTCTGTCACAGTTAATTCATTAACACTGAAACTTACCTCTATTTATTAAAAGTGTAAAAGTAAATTAAATATCGTTCTTATTCAAATATTTACAAAGGTCGCACTATAGCGAGCTAGCTTATTAGCTGGATTCTATCTAGCTAACTCTGTTCAATGATTGTTTTAAATTATTATTATTTCATAATACGTTATCATAAACGTTTTTTTAATTAATGTTGGCAAGCTTTACAGTCTATACGTTTTTGTGAAAGATGCTTCCTCACCTCTTCTGTTTGGTCCACAGTGTTTCTTGGCACACAAGAGGTCGAGGTCCATGTTGGTTTTCAGCAACGTCCCTGTGCCCGGATGCTAACCGCTCTCTTTCGCACCAAGATGGCAGTGACAAGCTTTTCGACACAAATTAGTAACTCGAGCTGCCTGCCTGTGGTTATTTCTGACACACCAGACCAACTCTTCAGATGGTAAATGTTCGGTAAATGTCAGTAAGAAGATGGGGGGACAGCAGGCTCGGTTCGTGGCCGCTGTAGATGTTTTGTCCTCTTGAGTTCAGAAGAAAACATTCTCCAACGGCGCAGCTAGCAACAGGCGAATCGCAGCTAGCAACAGACGAATAGTATTTTGAGATACCATCTCATAATAATGAGATGAGATACCATTTCATTATAATGAGATATCGTCTCATTATAATGGGATACCATCTCATTATTTTGAGATACCATCTCATTATTTATTAAGGAGATAGTATCTCATTGTAAGGAAATGCTATCTCCTTATAATGAGATAGTATAGTGAGATACTATCTCATTATTTTGAGATGGTATAATGAGATAATTTATTTTTTTTAACAGCGTGGTGGAAACGGGCTTCCATACTTCAGAAACCAGATGATTGAGATTAAAATAGTTTGATTGAGCATTTAACTTTTTATCATGGAGGATTTTTGCTATATATCTTCCAAAAAGCAAGATCGGTGCACTTTTTCTTACAGTTTTTGTTTCCCTTTTTTTTCCCATCAATGTTGACATTTCACAACAAACCCTGTTTTATGTTTTTATTTTCTTTTACACTGATTATTTATTTAGGGATTTAATTAGGATTTTAAACTTTGATTACAGTGTTTACAATATTTAATCATTTTTAACCCCATATTCTGCCAAAAATATAAATTTTGTTCTCATTTTAATCTATCAAATAAATAAAATTTAGAAGACCACACAATCACTGTTATAATATGTTATTCTTTTTTTTTGTATTTGAGGGATATTACATATTTTTCCAATACACCCAAAACAATTTTTATTCTATTTTCATGAATATATTGAGATACAAGGGAGAATATTTTACTTTTTTGCTCTTTTTTTCATGAACTGAGTAAATTACTCTGTTAATATGATTCTGTTGCCCAATATTAGAGGGACAGGAGACAAGAATGACCAGCATAATCAAAGTGTTTTCTCAGTTATGGCTCCTGCTGTAAGAATTTATTTTTAAAGGTGAATTTTTTTTAACCAAAAATGTTTAGAAATAAATAAATAAATAACTTCTGGATAACTGTTAAAGGACAAACGAGGTAAATTATAAAATATGTGAATGTATTATAACAAATTCTGTTATACACGGAAATATGCAAACAGATAAACACACCTCAGGTCTGCCAATAACCCACTGTTAAAAAAAAAAAAAAAAAGCTTCAATGAACAGCTGTATCACAATGACATTTTTACTTATTTAAAACATTTTATTAAAATTATTTGGGGTTTTAAAGATATTATTTGGCAAAACAGAACAAGTGTAACAGAACAGGTTGCAGTCAGATGGTTAAAACATTCACGTTTCGAGAAGTTATTCTCTCCTCCACTGATTCATTCAGTCAAAGTTAATGAAATCAGTCGATTAAAATTTGTAGAAAATAGCTTTAGAAAAATATTCATATTAAAGCTAATATGTTTGGGAACAATCCTGAAATGAACTAAAAGATCAAATATATAATAGTAACAAATATATTTTTTAAAATGAAAAACTCTGGTCTTCTCTGGATAAATCAGTAATTGTACTTAAACAGCAACTTTCTAGCCGTTGGCCTCCCCCCAAAACAAATCGGAGCCAAATAAAACAGATCTGAAGTAATAAAAAGGTGGGTATGCTTTTGTAACTGGGCTCAGGATGATGATGCAATGAGTCTAAAACAAGCAGGTGCTGTAGAGGGTGACCTTATGGCTGATTTCCTGCAGCAGCTTCTTCACTGCTGCCTCCATCTCAACCAGCTGCTCAGCTTTCGACTCAAGAGTTCGCTGATTGTCATCGTACGACTTTTCCAGATCTGAAACAAGAACATATATATATATATATATATTTTTTTTTTTTTTTTTAAAAATGAAATAAGTGGAAAATAAGCAAGCAGCATTCCCGGACTCAAAAGGTTGAGTAACAGGTCAATCCTTAATCCTTAATGATTAAGGAAGAACAAGTTTTCAAATTATTTTGTTAAAGATGGCTCTGAAATTTTAGAGAAAAAGAGAATAGTAGATATATTAAATTTTTTCTCTACATGTTGGTCCAAGACTTGCACCAACAATCTCCAAAACAAAGATTGATTAAAAATATTGACAACAATCTCATATGTCTTTCCAAAGTACAGAATGAAGAAATAATATCCCTGATTTGTAAGAAAATCCCTTACCACCAAGAGATTAACCAACTTGATTATTATTAACCAAGAAATCAATAATTCATTTGGTTAAAATCAATAAATAAATTTGTACATATTTGTAATTTATCCATTTCAACTGGAAGACTTCCAATAGATTTCACTTTATAAAAATAGTGAAAAGCATTTTTCTCAAATTAGTGACGTATGTCTTTACGTCCTTCATTTTTAAAATGAGAGAAATTATTTGTTGCCTGGTTAGATCAGTTTATCAGCAAACATAGCATTTTATGTAGAAATCAATTTGGGTTTTGCAACAATCATTAAACCTTTACATATTTGAAGAAAAATCTGCCAGAATAGACAAGAAACATTATTTTATAAATATATTTGTAGACTTTGAAAAAAGCTTTTGATACCATTGATGACAGTATTTTGTTGGAAAAGTTTGGCAAATATGCAATTAGAGGACTAATACATGAATGCACTGCAGCTAATTAGAAAAATGAAACATTACATCTGATTTATGTATAAACCATGGTTTTGGTCACTCATTGGACCAAAACCTTTCATTTTACACATCAATGATTTTTTTCATCACTTCTCTTTGCAGATGAAGCCACTATTGTATAGTGGTGAACATTTGACAGAACCAAAGAGAGTAGATTTTTTTTTTTCTTTTAATAATGAGATAGAACACAGTGTCAAGGTATATTGGAATATATTGACTCAGGAGAGTGCTGGATGCATTTTTTTTAATATGATTTTTGTGAAATTACCTTTCAGCAGCTGCAACTTGTCGCTGGCTTGCAGCAGCAGCTGTTTGGCCTGGTTCTGCAGCGACTCCGCCCTCTTCTTAGCGTCGGCCACACCCCCCGCTTTCTGATCTATCAGCTGCTCCACTGTGCTGTACTTTTGCTTCACCTCCGACTCAAACTCCTAAAACACGCACAAGGACATCAGAACACCAGAGGCAGAATTACAGAAAAGACTACACTATCAGACAAGTGAGCCCACCTTTTTGACCTCCTCTGCGATCCTTCCGATGTCTGCGGCTTCCTGATTGGCCAGTTTGGTTCTCTGAGTGATGTTTGCGGATCTGTCGGCGAGCAGCTTCACATCCTGCTCGAGCCTCTGCAGCCTCTGGGTGGCGTTGTCCAGCTTTGACTCTGCGTCTGCCGTCTCCGTCTCTACCTGAAAACACAATACATGCTTTTTTCTTTATCAGATCTGACGTCAAGGTATGATGAGGCGAATGTCGATGGCGGCTGCCACTGACGGAGGACAGCAGCTTGGTGGTGGTCTGGATGTCGGAGGCGGCCTGCTGGATGGCGCTGCTGGCAGCAGTGTGAGCTCTCTGAGCTTCTTCCAGAGCTTGTTTCACTTTCTCTGCAGAGTCCTTTGTGTCAGTCGCCTGCTTACTAATAACAACATAAAAGTCTATTTAATGTCTTTGTGAAACAAATATACAGTGTACATCCTGTTGTCTTTTCACTAAGGTCTCTGAGAGGCCTTTAAAGTGGGTTACCTGGCTTGGCGGGCCTGGTCCAGCAGACTCTCTGCCCTCTGAATGTCGTCGGTGCTCTGCTGTAAGATTGCCTCCACGTGTCCCAGCTCTCCCACCTTCTGTCGGATCTCATCCGTTAGGTTCTGTAGCTGAGCCGGTGTGGTCGGCATCTGCATGGCCAGAACTTCATTTGCCACCAGTTCAATGCTCTCCAGGTCTGCAGCGTCCTCTGAAAAGGCCACAAGAGTTTATATTAGACTGAAGCTTTTTAGTTTCGTCTCCAAGTATCTTGTTTGCCTACAAATGGTGTTGCAAGGGTTGGTTTTGAACACCAGGAATACCTAGAGATCTTGCTTTAAAGAAGGGGAAACCTACGTGTGAGGAAATCTTTGATCTGTCTGATCAAGCTTCGCAGCTCCTCGTTGCTCTGGTCAACCTTGTGCTTGGTTCTGTTGGTCTTCATCAGGACATTCTGGGCGCTGAGCTTCGCCTCGTCCGCCTGCATTTTCACCTCCAACACCTGAGGAGAGACTACAGCTGAAGGCAGTCCTCACGGTTCAGCTCAGACCACAAACCAGGACTCCAGAGACCTACCATCTTGGAGAGCTTCTCCACCTCTGCCATGGCGCTGATGATTTCCTGCTCGGCCTCTTGAGTCTTCAACAGGATGCTGTTGGCTGCCGTCACCGCACCGTCACATCCTTCTCCTCCACACTTGGGCTGACCTTCAGGGTCCACACAACCAAGACCTCCGCAGGGCGAAGACCAGCAGGAGTCTTGGCCAGATGATGGACTGCCACATGTCTGCAAAACCCAGGTCATTAAAAAAAATTAAATAAAATAAACTGCTAAATCTGGTGAAAGACAAGAACTTTCTGAATAAAATACAGAAATGAGCAACAGGATTGTAAGATTTGATTTACATACTATGGAGTTGATCCTACCAAGATCAGGGATCAGTCTGAAGAAATCAAAAATATGTTAAGAGATCATGTTGCTTTTTGCTTGGAAAGGAAATATCCTTGAAACGGGCAAGTCATCAAGACGAGAGCCCTAAAAACTCTGATTAAAAAAAGCAGCATCTTGGTTGAAGATACAGTTCAAGATTGTACTGGTTGGCTATGGTGCAACCAGTACAATGTGACACATTTTGTTTCTATGGCAAAATAAAACAAATGCAGAAGATCTGGGGAACACAATAGTCCTGGACTACCAGGAGTTAGGGCGATTGCATGCAACAGATTGGAACCAGGACTTAAACCGTTCCCATACAACATAAATCAGCTCAGTGGTTAACATTAGAGGTAAATATTTAAACATTTTTTTCAGGTAAACTGTAAATGTTGAATTTGCAAGACTTTTATTTGTTTTAAACAGCCTAATATTCTTTTCTCCCACTTTCTGTAACACATTTGATTTATCTTTCCTCCTGTTTTTTCCTGTAAAACAAACAGCATTGTTTTTCCAATGCATTTGTTAAGAGAGAAACAGAAATCATCATAATATCTTACTTTAAAAAAGACACTGCTTTTATTTGTAACACAACTGTATAAATCAGAAGGTATAATCTGCAGGTGCTTTACCTTGTAGCTGATCACTGATAGGTCCAAAGTCTCCATCTCTCCAGCCAGGTTGTCCAGCTTCTGAGCATGCTCAGACTGTCTCTCCAGAAACTCCTCCTTGGTTTGGTTCATTTTGTCTTCTGTGAGTTGTCGTAGGGCGGCAGAAGATTCAACTGGGCTGCCGGCGTTGATGGTTGAGGCATTTGCTCGCGCCTCAGCTGCTTGAGACTGCAGGAAGTACTTGGTGACGCTGTCTGTTGCCCCTGGTAACAGAAAGGCTTTATGTAGTGTAGATCTGAGAGGATCATCTCCATGCTTATAACAAAATAACTGGTCCATACTGATGCACTTTTGGTACAAATTATGACGATCAAGAAAAAAAATTAGGTCTGTAATGCCACTCCCTCAGGCCAGCTGAAGTGGTTGCTTCTTCGGTGAAAAACCAACCTTAGAAAACACAGAACTTATTTTCTGAAATGTAATCAGTTCAGTGATTGACCTCCAGGGGGAGACACAGCACATGGATCTGATCCAGTCTAAAAACCTTTTTATGTTGCAAAAACCTGTTAATCAGGGAACGACAGCATTTAAAGTTATTTAATTTACAGAGTTCTGATTGCCAAAGAGATTACCGTCCATTTCTTGTAAGGTTTAGTGCTTTAATTTTGAAAGGATCGTGTTCAGCAGCTCTCTGCAAGCTTTGAGCTGCAAGTCTTTACCTCTGATGTCGGAGTTCTTGATGAACTCCACTTGGTCCAGCAGCTCCTGGACCGTTCGCTCCAGTTTCTGAGCATCCGACGTCACAGAGTCCAGTTGGGTTTTGATGCCAGAGTCCTGCTCAGCCACCAGATCCAGAGTCTCCTCGGTGTTGTTCATGGTCTGGCTCAAAGCTGCCATCAGGTCGCTGAGACACAAACGGAGATGAGAGTCCACATCCAGATGGGACATTTTCACATCAGGTCCCGTCTGACCTACCTGGCCTGTTGCAGCAGGTTTTGGACCTCAGTCAGAGGCTGCGAGGCCGGATCTTGGTCTAAGATGCTCTGGATGTCTGCAGCGCTTCTCTCCATGCTCTCTATAGACTTCCTGTATGGTCCGCTGATTCCACTGGCTTTAATGGAGTTGACCTTGTTGACCAGTCGGTGTGTCTGATTGGTCAGCTGACCAATGACGTCGTCCCACTCTGAGAAACACTGGTGGCACCGATGGCAGTCTGGGAAGGTCCCGTGGAAGCCGCGGGCGCAGACGTCGCAGTGAGGCCCGGCCACGCCCTCCACGCAGACGCAGTGGCCGCTCGCTTTGTTGCACTGCGGCTCCAAGGTGCCGCGAGAGTCGCAGTCGCATGCTGTGGACACAAACGGCCATGACTTTATTCTGAAAATCTGAAATCCACCAGTTCCTCACACAACTCCACCTACTTCAAAGTTAAAACAAGAAGAAGAAAAACATGAGGACTTGAGCAACACTTGGAAGTACTGATCTGTGGTTCCCCAAGGTGGAAATACACATGCAAGAGTCAATTAAGAGTAGAAAACATTGTGTATTTTTCTCTTTTTAATATCAGCAATAAATTAAATAACATTTTAATGAAACAAAATAAAAAGGTCTGGAAAAGGGCCGCAGGAGTCTGAGTTTGGATGCGCCGTCTTCCAGGAGTGACCAACGCAGCCACACCGACTGAGGAATGGGACGGCATCCCACAGCACTGTGTGACCAGTGACCACACCCTTATTATTAAATTACCAGTGTGTCATGTTTTGTCCAACCCAAGGACTGGCTTTTCTGTATCTGGTTCAAATTAAGAAACGACTGCTTTCAGATGAAGAAACTAACAGCAACAAACCGGGACTTTTCTACTCCAAACGTCCATCGAAAACCAAAGACCCAGAAAAGTGCCGCTGACTCTCACAAAGTCTAGGTTTTTAGGTGTTTTTAATAATATTTTCCTGCAACACTTGTGTCTTCCTGCTGCAGCCATCTTCATTCTTGTAATTCTTCTTTTTCACCCTTACAACCTACAGAACAAGCTTCTTCACTTTCAGCATCGACTCTGGTGTGAAGGATCGAAGGAACGTCTTTGTGTATTTTTGAGTTTTGTGGCGGTTCTGTTCAGTCTGGTCCCGTTTACATGGAGCAACAAATATTTGAAGCTCGTTGCACATCTGGATGTAATCCAACTGCAGCAGAGAGGCTCTTTGAGCACAGACATTCCCACAAAGTAGTTTGGTTTTTTTTTGTTGTTTTTTTTTTTTTCGGGGCAATTAGAAATGCATCTGAACTCTGGATTCCTGGTTTTTGGATTTTGGGGGGAAAAACTCTTGAAGAACACATAAAGTTGGGGATATAAGTATTTGACCCCTTGCTGATTTTAGATTCTTTTTAATGCACACTCAGAATATAAACAATAATTTAGAAAAAAAAGCCACTATATAAGACTTCGTAATTGGTTTGCGCATCATTCTGGGATTTTAATCCACTCCTCTTCAGAGAAACTCCAAATCACATCTGTTTTTTGGCTCTTTGCAGATGTTCATCATACCATCAGATGTTCATCATGATGATCAGATGTTCATTATAGAGTCGTTATATGTTGTTCTTCTTTTGCCACACCATTGCTGTCTTAGCAGTGGATCTGAATTTATTGCCATTTCTTAGGACTCATCCATGACTCTTATTTACTGTTTTCATTCTAGATTTCACAGAAAAAATTCATTTTTCTCCAAAAATGGAAGAATTGAAGAATTTCACCACTTCCTCTCAGATCTCCTATGGTCATTTAGGAAACCTAAGAGATTATTTGCAAATTTTAAATTGATTGAACTATGTGACAAGGCAAAATAGTTAATCTAAGAGTCTGAACTCTGTTTCTGGTTGCACTTATTTCACTCACATGCAAACTCCTTTTTACTTTGCATAAAATAATTTTAAAAATATTTAAAGACATTTTTTTCCTCTCAAAAATGATATAGTCCTTTGGTTTGTAGGTGTTATGAACAACTCAGAAATTCAGCAGCACAGGAAGTACAAAACCAGATTTTCTAGAAACGGACTTAAAAACCAGACTGATCTACTCCCAGTGAAACTCACCATGACACTGGACTTCAGGGTCTCCCCAGAACAGCTCTCGGCACTCGTTACACGTTCTTCCTCCAAAGCCAGGATGGCAGGAGCACTGACCGCTGATCTGAGGGAAATCAACCGTCTCCATTAATATTCAGTCACTTCATCAAGCAGAAGCCGTTTGTGCTGAGAGACCCTTCTGTAAATGTGATAAAAGTTCATCAGAAGGCTTCTTGTTATTCATGTTGAACTCCAGAAGTTAACAAACTGACCCCCAGGATGAGTTGATGGAAATATTCAAGGGTTAAATAAAGCCTGATGACTGAGAGCAAAGCTTCAGTCTGAATTTTCCTCAGTGAAACAGAAAAGCTCTTCACCTCGTTGCAGGTCGTCCCGTAAGAATGCTCGGGGTTGCAGTCGCAGCTCTGACAGCCGGCGCCGCTGGCCATGTTCCAGGTGTCGGGTGCACAGCGGTCACAGTGTTGACCGATCACGTTGGGTCTGCAATGGCACTGGCCGCTGCTGCGGTCGCAGTGGCAGTCGGTGGAGGACTGGCAGCTGGACTCGTCGCTGCCCAGATGATTACAGACACACTCTGTGATCGCAAAACAGAATCATCAACAACTAAACAACCTTTCAGCTGAATTTTCAAATTTTAAGTTGAATTTTTTTCTACTTTATGTATTCTTAATTTCATTCCTTGGCTTTCTGACTTCTGGCTACAGAGTCAGTTTCCTAATCAAAAAAAAAAAAAAAAAATCTTATCTGAATATTGTTTGCAATTTTAATTTAACAAAACATAGCAGCAACAATAACCCTTTGTTTCACATAATACATTTGATACTTTTCATGTTTAACCACTCCATACTGGATTTTTACCTACTGGTTTTCATTAGTTCTGTCTCAGTTATACTGGTTTCTCTGTGCTGTGAGGTGTGAAGGAAGTTTTCACGTTCACTCACTCCTGCAGTCCTGAACCAAGGCGTTGCCGTAGTAACCCAGTTTGCAGTTCTGGCAGGACTGACCCTCGCTGTGGTACAGACAGCGCAGGCACTCGCCGGTTCTGGCGTCACAGGACTCCGGGTCCAGCATGTCGATGTTGCTGTTGCACTGGCATGGGAGACACTGGCCACCTGCCTCTTCAGGGTTCCCATAGTAACCAGGTGAACACTGATCACAGCGAGCACCTGCAGAGGACGGGAGGTTTGGTTAACAGCAGCTTCCTTGACCTCTGCAGAGTTTTAAAAATAGGTTCAAGATAACATGCTGTCATACAAAAATGAACCCTCACACACAGATAAAAACTGAGATTCATTATTTCACTATCCAGGAGAACAAAATTCTATGAAGTTTGGAAAATAAATCTCTTCAAGGGCCTCAATATATATCATCATCCCCTTCTGAACTTAATGTTATATTCAGTCGAATAACTGTGCCTGTTTAGGTTATGAAAGCGCAGACGATGACGTCATGGCTTCGAGATTTGTGTAAATGGAGAAACACCCATTGACAAACATCTGCTTCCTTGTGCAGCTGTTTTAGTTTTTGTTTCATGTGTCGAGAGATAAAAGCTTAAACTTAGCCTAGAATCTCAGAGAGAATTACGGAGCTCCATGAGTCCGTTTATTCTTGGCAGGACCGACCCAAGCCTTTATGACATCTCCTCACTTATAGTATGAGGAGATGTCTTCATATTATTTCCTCGCATTAGTGGAACCAATACTTAGGAATATTAAACAAAATTAAGGAATTATTGACTTACATCAATCTCAAATATATTATTGAAAAGCTACTTGAGTTTTTTATTGTGGTTATTGTGGCTGAGCTGAACTAAAACAGGCTTAAATCCGATTTAAAGTTATCCATCAATTCATACTGGGTGTGTAAACATCTGGTTTCAGTTGTATTGGTTGGTAAAGCTGATCAATATTACTCTGGTCAACTTTGCAGGAAAGCCTTTCATCAAAGCAACCTGCCAGAAGCGATGACATTAGGTCAGACATGCAGACGTTTAATTCCCTCTCTCAGCCCGTGTTTCTCCTGTCAGATGGAAACAAAGAAAGTTTGTGACTCATGCGTCTGTCAGCAGCTGATTTCCCCCTGAACATCTTATTTCCTGCTTTAATAACAGACCTGACGTCTCAACACATCCCCCGCTCTCAGTTTCCATCGGACTGAATAACAGAGCAGCTTCTCCTCAAATTAAAAGCTTCTCATGTGTGCAGCAGAGACCGTAAGTCAGGATCATAAAACGAACCTCAGAGGAACATCTGGAGCTCAGAGCTGGTCCCTCCTCTGTAACACAAGTATTAATGGACTAGCTAGAAAGTCAAGCATGAACTGCACATATAAAACAGAGAGGAGAGGAGCAACACCGACATTGAAACACATGTACTAAAGTTCTTGTGACCAATCAGACGGTCTGCAGCCGGACTTTGGATTTCATCCTGAACAACCCGCCTAGTGGTCAGATGGATCCCCGCCCTGTCTGGAAGCAGTCGCTGGTCAGACTGGGAGGATGTTTATGAACCTCCTGGATGTTTGTGGTGTGTGATGAACTGACCGAGGCCACAAATAAACACACGTCTCTCACAGATGCACTGTGATGCTTTCAAGCTGCAGCCAGAAAATCAGAATGCTGACAATCTGTGTTATAGCATGGACCTGTGAGCCGTGGTTCCCTGATCCTCCTTGTGACTGTGACAGGTTCTGAGACTGTGTGCTGATCTTTATTCTGAAGTGGATCTTCCTCCTCAGCTACAATCTGTTCTGCTGCTGAACAGATTTGTCTGATAATAACCGGGTTTTGGTTATGACTTCTGTTCTGAACCAAGTGTTTGTTTTAGTTTTGTAAAAACTATAATAAAATGTATTTATTTTTTTGTTCTCTAAAGATCTCAGGTTTGGACTCTCCACCTTCAGAAGAACTCCTCTGCAGGAACAGAAGATCCTCATGAAGCTACAGAACATAAATGAGTATCTTTTCCCCCAGCAGATTGTTTTTAGTCTCTATTCTGAGCGCCCTGATATTTCTGACTTTCTCTCTTTCAATTTGGCAAAATTTTGATTCTGTTACTGCATTTTTTGGTGGAAACCATAATAATTTTTCATTATCTTTTCCTTCCAATATATAAAATACTCTGTAAACTAAACTCACATTGATCACGTTTTAAAATGCACTACTATTACCATTTAGCTTCTGTTTTGGTTTAATGTCTTGCCCTACTTTGTGTTGACATGATATCAAAATTGAATGTATTGTTTTTTTGTTGTTTTTTTTGTAATTGGATAAACATATGATTCATTTGCATAAACTCCATAGGTGGAAAAATCCATTTTAAGATAACTTTTATACAACTTTGCACAAAAAATAATTATAATATTTCTACAAAAGTGTGCAAATACATTATTAAGTTAATAATCAATATCAGTGTTGGGGGAAATATTTTAAACTCCCAAATTCAAATTTGTATAAGATGGAAAATGGTATGCAAGAAAAAAAAAAAAGATTGGAAAAATGTATTTCTATTTATTTCTCTGGGAATCTTCAAGAGTGGTTTTAAGTTTTCAAGGGAAACAGGTGATGCATTTCATTTTATATATAAGAAATTAGCTTAAATCAGTGTTGCAAACTAATTTACAAAGACTCCTTCAAAAATAAAGCAAACAAAAATAAATAAAAAGCCCTTTTTCAGTCTTATTGCTAGAGCTGACATTTAAGGGAATAAAATTCAGAGAATTTATGAATTATTAAGATTGTGTGGTGATGACTGTAGTGACTAATGACATTTGTATCTTACATTTCAAATGCATCTCTTTAAAAAGTACAGAAAGAATTTAGTTTTCACACAATATTTCTAGGTTTAGAAGAGCACAGGTGAGACACAAAGTTAAGAGACATTTATAAAATTATTCAGTGTGGATTTCCCTGACAGATTTGGACAAACTTGGAGAAAGTTTTAAGTTCTGTTTGTTTGTGTCGTTAGAGTGAATAAAGTTCCCACCTTTGAATCCTGGTTTGCAAACACACACAACCTGCTCCGAGGTGTCGCTACGGTAACAACTCCCCGCAAACTGCCGCAAACTGTTTGGACCGTCGGGACACAAACATGGGCGACAGTGGTCACCTGAGCCCAGAACCGGGTCGCCATAGTAACCATCCAGACACCTGAACGGGTGGGAAAGAATCTATGAGGTCGGATGGAACTGATGTGAGATCAAATCGTGTCCCCGTGGGTCACCTGGGCGCACCTGTCGCAGCTGTGTCCGGTGGTGTGATCCCTGCAGGCGGTGCAGCGGCCGGTGGCGGCGTCGCAGCTCTCCGTGTGTCCGTTACAGGAGCAGGGTCGGCATGTCGGGAAGCCCCAGTGGCCCGGCAGGCAGCGGTCGCACTGCCGACCGTAGGCGCCGGCGACGCAGACGCACTGACCGCTCAGCTGATCGCAGATCGGACTCTGAGAACCCTGAGGGTCGCATGCACACTCTGAAAACACACAACATCATCAGGCAATATCACCAATTAGCTTTGGTTTATATTCCACTGCTACACCAAAAATAACTGGTGTAGCATTATTCTTGGTCTAGTGTATGTTAGCAATACATATGTCACTAATATACTAGTGTACTAACAAATTTATCATACTAAAAAGTTACTTGCAATTACTTCCTATTTTCAGCAATAGGAATCATCAACTTATAGCAAACTCCTATATCTCACTGAAAAGTATTGCGTAGGTTGGTACATATGTACAAACATGTTAGTACATATGTTGTACTAACACATTAGAACACTTGAATTAAGACACAACTAATTGGCAAGTAACTTTTCAAGCAATATATAGGAGCTTGTTTAAGTCAATAATTCCTTAATATAAATAAAAAGTATTAGTTTCACTGGCAGATTATTTCACTTATAACAAGACATTTTTCCCATATAAAAAGTGAATTAATCTGCCAGTACAAAAAGCACTTCTTCATCAATATTAAGGAATTATTTAATTAAAACAAACTTCTATATCTTTCTAAAAGTTACTTGCACGTTAATTCAAGCGTACCAAGATATTTACAGTAGAAACGAGACCAAAACTAATTGGTAACATTTTTGCTTTAGCAGTGTAAAAGTGTGAAACTATCCATGCAACATATCAGCTGCTGCACCTTTTACTGCACTTAATGATGATCACATTATTGATCAGTATCTTGACAGGCTGTTTATTCAAGAAAAGGTGTCCGACCTTTGCAGCCGCTCGGTCCAAACTGAAACGTGGCCGGAGCGCATCTGTCACAATTCCTGCCCGCCACGTTGGGTCGACACTGACACTGGCCCCCGCTGGGGTCACACACTGTGCTGAGGGAGCCCTGGGGGTCGCACTGGCATTCTGGAAAATGGGAGTCCAACACAAGGGACAATTCAAAACACTAAATCTGCTCATCCTGGGAGAGACGTGAAGAATTTACGAGCTCAGGGGAATTCAAAGAGGAAACAAGTCGAGTCTTGCTGAGGAAGAGAAGCTGGAGGCTGAGCGCTGATGAGAGGCATTTAGGGATTAGCAAAGACAACGGGTCACTGTTAAAGCAGCTGTGAGGGAGGCAGCAAGAGAACAAGAGGTGATGAAATCAGATGCATGTAAAGAGGGAGGAAAGGAGAAACATTGTTAATGGGATCAGTCACGTCTTGATATTTTGAACAATAAAAGTCTTTCTGAAGTTTTTCTTCACTGCAAAAACAAAATATTTTTTTGTTTCTAGTGCAAATATCTTAGTACAAATGAAATAAGACAATACTAAACCCAATCTAAGGGCTTGTTTTAGTCAATAATTTCTTAATATTGCTGAAAAAGTACTAGTTATAAGTAAACTAACATTTACAGACATTTCTTCCCGTACTATAAGAACAATTGTCTTATTCCACTGGATGATTGCTTTACTTATAACTAGAGCTTTTTCATCAATGTTAAGAAATCTTCAACTTAAAGCAAGCTCCTATGTCTCACTGAAAAGTAATGTGTAGGTTAGTTTTGTCTTTTTTCAAGATATTTGCACTAAAAACTAGACCAAGAATGTGTGTTTGCATTTTTTTTTTTACAGCGCTTTCTTGTTGGAAAAGTTTTTATGCAGCCCTTCCTGGTTTTTACTGAGGTGTGACTGAAATAATCCCCTCTGAATCAGAGCCGAGCTGAAATCAAACCCTGAGGGGAATTCCTGCCATCAGCCTGATTGGGCTGGGTCAAAGGTCGGAGTCCGGGGTTAAGTAGAGACATTCCTCAGAGAGCAAGAACTACCATTTGCTCCGTCATCACCACGCTGCGCTGAGCTCAGAGTGTCGAGTACCTTTAGCTCCCTGGTGCAACAGGGCAGAGATGCTGAAGATGAAGTTCCTGCAGATGTCAGTCATCGGGGTCTTAATGACACTCTGGCTGTTCTCCAGACATCGATAACGCTGAAACGTTTCCCAGGCACTCGAGTCCCCTCCCACAGAGGAGGTGAATATTTCCAAGTTCTTACAGTGCGGCATCAGCACGATCTGAGGGATGGGGAGAAAAACACTGAGCTGAAGGCCCAACAGATGTGCAGACCTGCAGTCTCTGTCCGGTTAGCACGACATGGACCACTGATAAACTCTGAATAAAACGTGTGAATGACTCAGTCGGTGAACTATGACCTCAGTGGGTTCTTTGAGTGGAAGAAAGGTCAGAAATGAGACCTTTGAGGTCTCATGATGAGGTGAAAAGTTTCCTCACCGAGTCGATGAGCGTGTATGGAGAATGGACTTCACTGAGGGCCGAGTAGAGCGGGAGACTGAGGCGGATCGTGTAGTTCAGCCCAGATTCAAAACAAACCGCCCTCGGCAGAACCACGTACCTGTGGACACAGGTTCAGCGTACACTTCAATCACTCATGACTTTTAATCCTATCTTTAAAAAAACAACAACAATAAGCCAGTTCAGAATCCGGGGTTTTACTTGAATTGTTTTTTTTTATGTGGGATTTCCAAAGTTAGCCAAATCCAGCCCTGACTGCTAAGGTCTAAAATTAATCAAATGTATGGCTCATTAACAGGCCTGTGCAGAACTTGATGACACGCTCAGGAGGTAATTCAGACTGTGATCCAGTCGTTTGACACAGGAATGCATCTATAACACGGAGGACTTGAAGATTGGAGTTGGCTATCCCCAATTTAAGATCTTCTGGTCTTTCTGACTGGTTTCCTTTGACTGCTCCATTTTGTTCACCCTCTGGTAATTTAAGGAAGCAGCCCACTCACCGTGAGCTGGGATGAAGGGAGATCATTTGGTTGTCGTCGTCTGGCACCGTGTTGACGCAGCGGCTGTCGGCTGTAATTGGTCCAGGCCTCATTACCGTCATCAGAACCTCCTCCCATTGGTCAGGCAGCTGCAAAAGTATATCACAGTAAAGTGAAACAGCGTCTTCCTGACTGACGATACATCCCGCAGGTTTTCAGCTTCTCCTGGTTTGCGGTATCAAACCGACAGGTCGCGTCTCACCTGAGGCTCGTAACGGATAAGAAGGTCGTACTCCATGGAATGAGGGATGTTATCCACAGAGAAATCCAGGAAGGCCCCTTCAGGGACATTGACCAGGCCAACGCCTGTCCAGGTGGGACTGCGGTCTTGAGGGTGGGGTCTGGGCACCATCGTCACTCCCTACAGACACACAGGGGCGGCCAACAGGTGTTTGGGTTCAGGCTGATCCAGAAATAAACAAACACTACAGATACTCTGTGACAACAATGAAGATGTTTGGAATAATGAGGAACATGTCAAACCATGGGAAGGAAACACTATTAAGTTATATTAAAAAGATTGAAGTAGAATAAGAAGCAGAACAAATCAAGGAAACAATTAAATTATGGAATTTTTACATCCAAAGTTTTTCAGATGCAGATCAATAGTCCTCAGTAGTATAATAATAAAGTAAATAATAATGTAATGGAGCAAAAGCAAGACCCAGTTTGTTAAAAAGCTCCTTCATCACATGAAAAGGTCAGAGGTTAAACTCACAGGTCCAAACTTGGCATCTTCAGCCTCGTAGGTGTAGTGATCCAGAGCAACAAAGTAGAACCCGGACTCCACCTGATCGCAGCGACGGCCGAACATGTGATCCCTGCAGACACACTGACCGCTCACCTGATCACACCTGCAAACAGGAAGTCAAACGCAAGCATGCAAACTGATTCATCGCAACAAAAACCTGCTTTTTTTGGTCAGGGAGACTGATTTATTTCAGCCATTTTATCTCCTTCTTCATGGTTCAACTTGACAGTCAAACATTTGGTTCGTGATGTCATCAGTTCAGCCATGATGAACAGTCACATCATGTGGACACTCTGCAATGCCCAGAAATGGTTTTAAGCAAATTTGAACTTAAAAGATATGAGTTATTAATTTTGAAAACACTAAGAAATTTAAGTTATAAAAACAAAGTAAAAAAAAAAACAGAAGAGCTTTTACATTTTTGTAGAGAAAAACATTGATTTCTGGTCTAAATTTAATAATTTCCTCTTAAAATGGCTAAACTTGAACATCCTTACCCTGAATTTTACTCAGTTTAAGCCTCAGGAAAGCAGTTTGATGCTCCCAATTGTTTATTTTAAGGATTTTTTTTTTACTCTAGTGGCTTTTATTTTATAGTAAAATGATAGGAAGGTGGGTTGTGAAAGAGGGAAGACATAGCCAAGGTCATCGGATCAGGACCTGAACCCGTGATGACCTCGTTGAGGTTTTTGTTACTTACACAATTACGATGCTCGTAATTGTGTAAGTGAGAGTGAACATTATGAAGAGATCCAAAGAGCTGTCTGAAGGCTTCAGAAGGAAGATTATAGCAGCTTAAAGGTCTGGTCAAGGTTTCAAAGAGGTTTCAAGCCACAGTACAGAAAGCTGCATTTAAAACAGCTGCCACTGTGCCCAGGCCATCCAACATGTCTGACCTTAAGGCATACTACAAGATGCTACAAGACGTTTCTTAACGTCTTGTAGACATCATATGACATCATTCAGCAGGCTCATACTGTTGACATGAAATGCATGTCCGTATAATCAGAAAATGAACAGGAAAGTCTATGTAAGGGAGAACTTAGCTTGAAAGTGAGGAACGGGACAAAGATTTCAGAGACTGATATCAGCCTAGAAGAAGTGTGTTAGCTAAAGAGACACAGAGTGTCTGTAGGCTGTCCTGACTGTTTTTCTTCTTTTCTGATATTGTTTGCTTAATGAGTAAAAGAAGGTGCATTTTGGTGTTTAAGAGCAATAAAACCCTCTCTTTGCAGGAATAAAAATTGAGATTAGGCACCAAGCCTTTCTTTAAGAACTGATATTTAAGTGGGTTTCCTAATTTTCACCTGAATCCACCTAAACCTCATAATACAATGAGTGGCGTTTACAGATCAAGCAGAACTTCTGCTGTAGTGTTAAAGTACCCAGAAAATCTATCTTTATGAAAAAACTCTCTTTTGTAGAGTCAATAATTGGTGAGGGTGTATTAAATTGGGCTCACCGGTTGTGAACGGCCCCTCCCAGATCGCAGTCGCACGGTCTGCAGCCGTCCATGTCGTTACTGAGTCCCCAGTGTTCGTCCTGCAGACCCAGCAGGACTAATTATGATTGTTGGATAAGTTGGATAAGTGCAGAGTAATCTGAGTATTTTCCTCACCACACACTGGTCGCAATCCCGCCCGATCACCAGGCGTTTGCAGAAACAGCTTCCTGTTTCACTGTCACACGGGTTTCCTCCAGGAGTTGTTCCCAGGGGACTGCAGGTACACGCTGCAACCGTCACAACTCATCAGTCCCAATCTACATCCTGAATACATCCAGTAACATCTGCTTCTGTCTAGGTTTGAAATAAAGGATTTAAGAATGATGTTTTGCTCCCCAAAATCCTGATGATATTTGTCTTTCCTGAAGTCTTTTGTTCTTCTGTGGAGATTTCATGATGCTCTGACATCCTTAATTATTCACAATTATATTCCTAAGATCACTGATTTTTAATGTTTCAGAGAAAGTCATTGCTGATGGAAAGAAACCGTGAGACCACCAACACCATGCTTAGCACATCTAGCCATTTCTGTTTCATTCATTTCAGTCTGTTTCCTGATACATTCCAGGGAGAAATTAATCACCGACTTAAAGAGTCCACAGCCCTACTTAAACTCACTGAAAGTAATTAAACCCATGGCAGGCTCCACCTTCAGATCTAACCACTCTGCATCTCCTGTCTGTTTATTACTGTTGAGAGAAAGTGAGGAAACATCTTTAAAAGTCATGTGAGCGTTTTATACCTTTGCAGCCTTCAGGTTCATCGCTGAGCCCATAGTATGCCGGTTTGCAGTGTTCGCAGCGTTCCCCCTCCACATTGACTTTACACCGGCACTGACCAGCGATCAGACCGACTCGGACATCCGTCAACCCGTCGCATATTCCTCCATTCAGGGAGCCCACAGGGTCGCAGTTACAGGCTGCAGACAAACACATCACAGCTAACCGGTAAACATCAAAAGAGCAGAAGTCCAGCTTCATGTCAGCAAAAGGGGAAATCTTCTGTTGACATGGAAAAATATTAAAAACTAACATTCTGGGTGTTTTTCATATCTGCCTCAGTGTGATCATCAGGACGTCAGGCTGTAGACGCGGATGATTAAAAGCGCGATTCTGTCGTTTGAGCAAAGGTGAGAAGATAATCTGTGAGGCAGGTCCAAGCTTGGATGGAACCACATCAAAGACCTCCAACATGAAAACATTCCTAAATGTTTGGTCTTAAATTCATCCTTTCATCTTCCTTCATGAAAATGTCTGAGTGCCTGAAATCTGATCAGGACTTCAGCAGAGAATATAATACCATGTTATAAAGACAAAAGAGCATTTGAAATGAAAGTGCTTCTGCAAAGCACAGAAACTGTGATTTGTGGCTATTAGAGGATCCTGGTTCTTTCTAAAGACAGAACTCTGTACTGACTCAGAGACCTCAGGAAACAGCTGGACTCTGGTGTTATTTCAAACCTTCACAGGTTTAGATTTCAATAAAAACCGTAGACTCACGCTGGCAGATGTTTGGGTCTCTGAGGTCCTTCTCCGGATGTTGATAGTAAAACGGTTTGCACTGCTCACACTTATGTCCGGTCGTGTTGTGCCGACAGTCGTCACAAACTCCTCCGCTGATGTTTCCAGAGGCCATGAACACGGCCATGTCGAAGTGGCATGAGTCCGAGTGCTGGTTACAGTTACACTCTAAAGAGCAAAGAAGAAGAACAAGAAGGAGCTTTTATCACCAATCTGATGTCCACTTTACCGTAGAAGCTGTTTCAGATTAGATTTATCCAATAATTAAATGCTTTGATTTTATCAAGTCAGTAAAGAGACGATATGATTCTGGCCACTGGCAGAATCATAAACTTACATCTGAGTTATCATCAGAACCCAATAAAGTATAAATGTGTGGCTCAATGTGGACCAGCAGTGACACATTAGTGAAACCGCTTTCACTAATCTGTGAATGCGAAAAGGGTTAGGGTGGATCTCCAATGGATCATTGGAGAGCTACATGGGCATTATGGAGCCACTTTAAAGCTATAGAGACTGTATTGGTTTAGACAAATAAAAATGGCTGACACACAAGTGGATTCTTATGGACCAGTTTACAGCCATGTGGGCCATTCTGGACCAGTATGGAACCATGAGGACTCACTTTTGCAGGCATTGGTGTTGCGCCCCTCGGCTGGTCTCCAGGGCAGATCGTGGTAAAAGTCTTCGCACTGTTCACAGTTCAGTCCTTTAGTGTTGTGGTTGCACATACAGTGACCGTGAACCTACAAGACACAGACGGATAATTAATAATCATTACATCCTCAAAAACGATTGAAACTGAATTGAACTGAAGACAGTTTAAATGTGCTGAAGACTCACCATGCCCTCCATGGTCTGGCCTGCTCCCTCGACAGGGGCGCATTCAGACGCATGTCCATAACAGAAGCAGTTTCCTCTGACCACCATGTCATAGATGGCATAGTAATACTTCTCCTTGATCTCCATCCGAGAGTCCAGCAGGTTGTCTCCGAGTGTGTGCAGCTTGGTGAACTTAACCCGCAGGTTGGTGATCTTCAACAAGTCTGAACAAAGAGGCAATAATCACAGATCAACAACCTTTTGCTAACTGAGACTCTGGTTAAATTGTCTGATTCAAGGAGACGCACTCTGGATCCGTGGACTGTAAGGGTCTTCAATACGAAATGCTGGGTCCAGGACTCTGTAAATCACCTAAAAGGAGAACAATTAACAACTAAGGAGCACCAAAACGTCACAGTAACGGATATCCATTACGTCAATGTAAGGACACTGAAATGCCCCTACAGTCGCCTTCAAATGTTTTCAGGAGCTACAGTACCTCTCCTTCAGTGGATGGCTCAATGTCCGAGTAACGAGAGTCGCAGATGACATCATCAACCTTCTGCATCGGACCATGGGGAACTGAAGGAAAGGATGACTCGCAATCGTAGGCAAAGTAGCGGTAAACCTGCCAGGTTTTTCCATAGTCTGCTGATCGCTCAATGACCATGGCAGCTGGTCGAAACGTCTGACGAAAGAGAACAGGTAAAGATGACACGTCCAAAACTCATCTGACTGTCTAAATAAGCTTAACAATGAGCTCATCCAATAATCAACAGAGCTGGAATGGACATGTTTCTACTTATTGCTGGTTCAAGAAATCAGCAGAAAAGCGCTGAAGTCTAATTACTTTAAAAAGAGAATCGGGTTGAAGCATAAAGACCTGGACCATTTTTATGGTTCCTCAAAGGTTCTTACAACCTCTCTACCACACCAGCATCAACACTAACTCTACTCCTCAAATCAGATGGACTCTGTCTCCACGTCCTGCTGGATGGCACCCCACTTGGGTTCAGCACCCAGTTTCTGATTTCTATCACCAGTAACTCACAATGTATGAAGAGCTCACCTTGAAGGTCATAATGAGATGAGTGAAGTGAAACTCAGCTTCGAGGTTCAGCTGGACGGTGACATTCTCCAGACCTGAAGAGCCACAAATGAAAATCAGTTTGTACCAAACAACCAAACTCAAATGTTGAGTGATCGTCAATAACCCCAACATGTCTACTGATACACACTTCAATGACAATTGAAGTGTGTATTTATTTAATAAAAAGCAAGAATGTTTCAACAACAAAGGGTTGTTGATGAAAAGTCGTTCAGACAGAGATAAAGGAGCAAAGTGGGAAGCTGATAAAGTTTTTTGAAGAACTGGAGGAGTATGAATAGTGGATCGAGTTTTGGCAATGATACAGGCCACAGTATTCTGGACCCCCTGAGGTTAATATTTGAGAGAGATGTATGTAAAAAGCCATGGAGATCATTTTCAAACATTGTTAAGCTGATGAGAATCAGAATAGGTAGTGGTCTAGAAGCAGCTGCCCTGAGGATGTTGTTTCAGATCCTGTTTCTATGGAAACCAGACTGAAACTCTCCTTAAGAGAGTGTTATTGATAAATGGGAGGGAATCAAGTAGGCAATTTTTTTCAAGGACTCTGCCAATTTATGGTTTGTTAGCAGCTGCGGAAACATGCCTTGACCTCCAACTGTGAGGTTGATACCCGGCTCTGACGTTCGTAGAACAACACAACTGAACCGTTACCATTCTCAGACTGCCACCAGGTCTTCAGCCTGTTGGGACCAAATGTGGTGACAACGTTTTCAATTCGGTGGCTGTGGTTGTGATTGGCCAGCTCATCGTCATATGGTGCTGCTGAGTCACACACAAAGCACTTCTTCTCCTCCTGGTTAAAAAAAAAAAAAAAAACAGAGGGGGGGGGGGGGGCAAAGAGTTAACAGGGAGTTAAATTCCTCGGATTCCTCTCTGCTGGTGGTCAGCGGAGATAAGCAAAGATTCCTGAGAACAAATTAAACCTTCAGCAACACCTTCGAGCTGGGAGGTTTCTACATGTGCCGCTGCTTTGCCTCATTTGTTGGAATAAGACTTTCCTGATCCGAGGTTGTTGAGCACTATTATCTTCATCGCTCAAAGAGCCTTTCCATCACAAACATTCGATCTCTGATAAGTGCATCAGAGGCAACATGGGGTTCGGTGTTTTGCTCAAAGACGCAGAACCAGACCTCAAACACATTCCAAGCCGCAGCTGCTGCTTATATTTTCTTCGTCCTTTGAACCTCCTGCCACCAACTGAGAATCTAAAACTCAAAACTAACAGATCAAGTTCAAACAGTTTACGCAATCGGACCTGAAACCAACAACAGGGTTAGTGTGAACACTTTATGCTGACAAAAAAAAAAAGTACCAGAAAGGTTTGGTTTCCTATCAGAACGGATGGAGAGTGTTGGACCTTTTCGCTGTTCTGTTTGTTGAAACATCTGGATAAACATCTGCCTGCAGCCAGACTCTCGACCTCCTTATAGGGAGATCGTTTTACACAGGAAACACCACAGACTGCACCACAGACACACACAGTTTAACCAAACACTCAGAGCGTCCATCCCAGGGACAGGCAGGAAGTCTCCAGGAGGTCAGAAACTCAAGGTTGTTTCCCAAGAGACTCAAGCAGGCTCATGAGAGAGGTTCTTTTACAGACCTTACAGCCCTCAAATCTTTCAAAGAATCCATTTATTCATTCATTCATTCATAAACTAAGAATCTCATAGAAATCCTTAGTAGCTTAGTTAAAAGTTTACCTTGGACCATTAGTTTTAACTTTAAGACTGGCCTAACACCTGCTTTATTCTCATTATTTCTGTCCACGCACATGTCCATCTTTGTGGAAGTCAACTTTCGCTCCCCAATGACAAAGAGCAACAAGACTGAAGGTCCCGACATGGAGCAGATTTCGTCACAGTGCGAGGTTGAATAGAGTCAATCATCAACCTTGAAGGAATGACTCCACTGAGCAAAATAAGCATCAAACTTGTCTTTCACCTGCAAGTGGCTGACAATGCAGAATGGCTCTGGACGCTTCAGTCCACAGGTAGAGGTGGACTGCAGCTGGTGAGCTCGGCCAATCAGAAGATCCCCTGTTGCTGGGTAACAGCTGCCTTCAGTGCAAACATCGCCGAACTCTGGGAGGCCGAGGTCATCCGGGGCCCTGCCCAGCGAGTCTCCGCCCTCCTGAGTGCAGGTGAGTACCTGCAGAGCTGAGAGAACGAACCAGGGTTATATTCAGACTTTCAAGCAGATTAATGTCTGAAGCAAAGAGGAGCAGATACTACGGAGTAGGATGAAGGTGGATGCATTTACAGCTGGCCACTACAATTACATCCACTGACCTTCTGACCTGCTCTGTAGCGCATCCTGCACTACAGAGCAGGTCAATGGAAATCGAACACCTAAAATTACTGGAGGAGGCGAGACATGTCTGGGTTTCAGACAGCATCATAAAGTTCTGCTCCATCAGACTGATCTCAGGTCAGACTTGCAGTATTTCTCTAAATTGTTGAGTTTAATATTTCAAAGGCCAAGCAGAGACAAGATCTGAATAAAATTAGTCTCTATCAAAATGTTCTGAGATCAAATTTATGTATAATCTCTTTTCAACAAGATGGATCTTTCTATTCACGTCCAATTTTTCCTCCATCAGACTGATCCCAGGTCAGATTTAGAGTAGAAACACACAGTGGGAAAATTCAGTCAGCAGCTTGTATAAACATCAATAGCCAATTTAAAACATAGGGTCATTAAAAAATTTGCAGAACGTGCATGCATGTTTGTGCACAAAAACTACGAAAAATAACTTAGATATAAACACTTAAAAAGTTGAAGTTTGTTGGGAGCTGAGCTGATTTAAACATCTAATCATTTTTTCCTCTTCTAATCTCAGACCAGTGTTTGAAAGTGAACAGATTAATTGATCTAAACTCAGCCGATTCTAAAAAAAAAAGTTTCTTGAACATGTTTCAGCACTCCCTAAAGATTTGTGTCCACTCTCTCTGAACTTTCATTTTAAAGTCATTTAAATTTTCTCTTCGTCCCCGATTGAAAACAGCTGCTTCAGGAGTCACCTTGTTCCGGTTCGGATCCAGTACGCGCACGTTAATTTTTAATTTAATTTTTTTTTTACATGGCGTTTTTAATATGTTTGAAACTGAAAGTTGAAGAAAATTAAAGTTTCCAAGCTGCAGCTGATCTCAGGTCAGATCACCGGCACTGAGTTCTAGAGCTTGTCTGGAAAAACCTCTGCAGAACCGAGACACGTTTACTCACCGAGCAGCACCGCGAGCCGCAGCTGCAACATGATCCACAACCAAAACCTCCAGGAACCGGGATCAGAACTTGTCAGACCCCTACAGACCTTCTGAGGATCCTGTGGGCTCCCAAAACCCCCCACCAGATCCAAGTAGCCTCCGCGGAGCCCCTCCTCCTGAGAGCCACCCACCCCCACTTCCGGCCGGCCCAGATTAAAACCACTCGAACAGAATGGTAGAACGGAACATAAAGGCGTCCAGAACCAGAACAGCGCTCAGATTTAAAGGATAAAACTGGACTGAGCTCTGGATCCATCAAACGGCAGCTGATCTGAAGTCAGAAGAACATTTTTGGCAAAGAAAGAAATGAAGGGTTCAAAATGAGAACGTTCACAGATTGGATCCCGGATCAGTTTCATGCTGAAAATGTTCAGTCTGCAGAGCCAGACGTTACTGTTACAGCATTAATCAATAACAGTAATGATACTGATTAACAATGATTAATGTTAATCAGTAATATTAATTATTTGTTACTGATTATTGCTGATATACTGATTTCCCTGTCTAAAACAAAGTTTCACTCTTAACCCCCCTTTAGAAAACACACACACCCCTCGGGAGGGAGGACCAGAGACAAAGACATTCCTGAGCCCCTTCCCTCCCCCTTTGATGAAGCTCACCTGCAACAACAAAGACATGTGTGTGTGTGTGTGTGTGTGTGAGTGTGTGGGCTTTATGTTACCTGCTTAGGATCTCTTCTGGTGCTCTCACCCATCTTCTTATGTCTGGTAAGGCCATATGGGACCCAAACCCAGTCCCGGTTCAGCAGAACCACAGGTAGTGTCAGGGTTTAAGTTGAGGGTACTGTTAGGGCCAGGAGTGTATTCTGACTACACTGACCTGGTAAGTGCAATTGGGGAGATACTAAAAAAGTCATATAAAGTCCTGACTTGGTTAAAACTAAAAACTGCTGGTGTGTGTGATGTCAGCAGGCTGCCACATGTTCAGTAACAAAGCACTGCAGTCACCTGGAGCCCTGAGTTGTTCTGCTGGGGGTTCCCTCTTCTCTCCTTCAGGTGTTTACTGTAAACTTCCTGTTGTATTATAAACAAAGGCCGAGTGCTGATTGGTGTGAGAAACTGATTTAAAGAATCATGAATCTTTTAAAACCTTAATAACTTTGCATCTTTTCCGTCCTTGTTTTTTTTTTTTTTTTTTTTATCCTTGCATCGTTGATGAGTTTACTTTCAATCATCGGATTTCAACTAAATAGTGGGGATATTGATCTGTTAACTTCTGTGCTTACATCTGGTTTCTTTGTCTCCTTGGAGACTGTTTCAGATGCCGTGAAATTGCAGAATTATCTGTTTTAAATTTGTCAAAATTAAAACATGAAGGTTTCTCTCTTACTTTGGGAGTTTAATAATTATCCCATTTCACAACTTCATCATTTAAATCAATGTTCCCCAATCCTGTGCTGCTTGTTTCAAGCCCCATGGTTCTCAGACTTGGTTTTATTTTTTGTCTTGTGCTCTATGCACATCATACTCTATCATATTTAGGAACATCTCAATCTAGGATTACATGTATTGAGCAGGATAATATGTACAGGGCATATTTACATTGGTGTTTAAAGGAGTAGTCTAGTATTTTCTTGTCTCCTGATCAATTCAACTTTGCTGTCCAAAGGAAATGCACAGATGGAGTTTTAAAACATCCGGATTTGTTTCATTTCCTTGATTTGAATTGTAGTTACATTTTCAATAAAGTTTACTCTAAAAACTTTATTGAAAATGAAAGCGAAATTTATGGAATGGGTCATTCTGACACAGATGATGCTTCTGCAGGAAACATTCCTCAAATTTCTCTGAAAATCAGCACCCCCTGGTGGATAGAAACTGAATAAATCGATTAGTTTTAAACAGACATCCAGAGATGTTTCATTCATGCAGGAAAGACTTTATCTAAAGTACATTAAAATGTCTTTTCTTGTGTTTTAGAGTTTCTTTCATGCCACTAAGCATTTCTTTTCAATGATACAACTTGACACTGAATGTAATACTTAAAAAAGAGGCAAGACTAGAATAAAAGAAGATTTGTCACTGATCTTTCCTGAAGCTGTATTGATGACTTTTCCCAAACTGATTGGGACTCAAAACCATTCCTGCCACAAATAGTTACACTAATGTATGAGAATTAGTTAAATTCACTTTACTTCTCAAATAACTGATGCTTTTTAAAGGCAGAGGAAAGACTGCACCATTATTCAATTCAGTGCCAGTTTTCATTTCTCTGATTCAAAACAAAAGGTATGTTACAAACCTGTAATATTTAATGAATAAAATACATTCATTCAAATTCAAGCCACATGCTTGAATAAGCATGTGGTGACAGTGGACAGGAACATTAGTCTAAAATGAATAATCTGACTCAGGGTGAGAGGTCTGGGTTTAGAGAAGACCAGTATAATGATGAGAATTTTGATAAATGTTTGGATACAACATCTAAAACTGCAATCTATCCCTAAAGAAATCCCTCAGAGCCAATCCAAATATAATATTTTTTTATTTTCATGTTGTAAGGTTTGATCTTTTTAAAAGTTTCCAATATAAAAAAGCAAATATTCCAAATGTAAGAGCATTCATTTTAACTTCAGATAATATAAAAAAATTAAGTCATAATTTTTCTTTATTTTCAGGACCCTGCAGGACTTATGAGGAGCATGTGGCGTCATATGCAGCTCTAGAGGCGATTTCCTTTTCAAGTAACTCCACCATCTTCAGCAGATCGGCCACCTCGACTATTTTCTCCTTCTTCCTCTGGATCAGCAGCTGGATCTTCTGCTCCATGTCTGCCAGAGACGAATGCACAGGAGACATCAACTCAGATCTGTCAAAAACATATTGCAGAAACCACATTCAACATGTACCTGAGCTCGGCCGGGAGCCCCTTGGGAACAGAACCAACTGCATTAGCCTGTCCCTGGGGACGCCCTGGTCGGTTCTTGCTGCCTGGAACCCACCGACCAACCATCAGCCTCCAAAGTTTCAAATATGTCTGCTGTTTGGCCCCCTAACTGTTACATGGCCATTAGCTACTCATAATGGATCATGGTAGCTTGGAAACAAGAACTGTCAAACTCCCCTGGTGTGGGGTTAAGGCAGGGTTTAAAAATGCCCCCCTAACTCAGAACCCAAAGAGAAAACATCCGGGTCATTCGGACTGCAGGGAGCAGTTTCCTTTTCTCGGACTCCTCATTCAAAATTTCGATTTTACCTTTATATTTCTTAATAGAAACCATTAATATTGCCTTATGTGCTATCATTTTTTTCAGGACAACCTGAACTTTGTCAATTTACACTTATTTTTGTTATTTGGATATACTGATTTTGCATTTTGGGCTTAAAGTCACACAAAAAGATAAAATTTGAGTGAAATTGTTTTTATTTTTTCAGTGTGAAACCCACAAATATGTATAAGAAAGTTTTTTTATGGTTTAGAATACTAAAGTATACTATAAATTTCAAAATCAATATGTACAAATATAGCAAACAACTCATGTTTGCCATATTTACCTGGACTCTTAAAAGTCCAGGCACATATGGTCGCTTTTGACCAATTTTGATTTTAGGGTTATGTACCTATGGTCATGTTTCCTGCTGAAATTATGGTTTTCTTTTTTCTTCCCTCTTGCCTCGGTTGTTGTTAAGGTGGAGGCATAGTGGGGCTACGTGGTTTACGTGACAGGTCCCACCTAATAAAAAACAATCCATGCCGTTCATGCCACTCTCTTGGGCAGTTTCTGCCTGGCTGAAACTATGTTTGAGGATAGCTCTACAGTTATTTTTTCGCAAAGTACACATGTACCTGAGCTCGGCCAAGGGTCCTTGGAGACAGAACCAACAGCGTTGGCCCGTCCCCAGGGACCCTCGGAAGACGCCCCCTGCCCGGTGCCAGCCGTCTGACACCCCAGGAACATGGCGTACCCCAAGACTAAGCTGAAAGTACATAGCGCCTGGATCTCGGCCGTGGGGCTCCAGGTTACGGTTCCAAGGGTCCAGCCGGGTCTCTGGGAGTACCTGGACCTGCCCTGCCTGGTGCCAGCCACCAGCAAAAGGCCGTCCCCCACTGACCAACTGCAAAGTACACATGTACCTGAGCTCGGCCGGGAGGCCCTTGGGAACGGAACAAACTGCATTGGCCTGTCCCTGGGGACGGCCTGGTCAGGTCCTGCTGCCTGGAACCCCTGTTCAAGCGGTTCCCCACCGACCAACCATCAGCCTCCATAGTTTCAAACATGTCTGCTGTTTGCCCCCCTAACTGTTAAACTGCCCTGGACCCTAACCCCTAATGCTTACGCTAAACCTGCCAGGTTTAGTGCACTCAAAGCCCCCTGCCAGGTTTAGTGCACTCAAAGCCTGCATTGAGTTTGGCTCGACCCCCTGGTTCTGGAGAACCAACATCCATACCACTGGTCCCACTGCAAGGTGGCCATTAGCTACTCATAATGGATCATGGTCGCTAGCAAACAAGAACTGTCAACCTCCTCTGGTGTGGGGTTAAGGCAGGGTTTAAAAATGCCTTTTCTCTGGAGCCACCATCTGAAGTGCACTTCAGATGGTGGCTCCATTCAGGTCCATTACGCAAAAGCTCGCCATAGATATGCTCCCCCCACAATTATCAGACCTGTCCCTAAGACTGTTCCAATTCCTGCTGCCACATTCTTGAATAAATTTCTCTCCTCTTCTTTCTTATCCAGTGTTTCCTTCATTTCTGCCTCTTTCGTAATTTCCATCACCTCCTTTTGTAAGTCTTCTACCTGGTTGTCCAGCTGTTGAAATCTGTGCATGGTCTCTGTTGCTCTATTAATTCTTGATTTTGTAGTTAAATTAGCATTGTCAAATTGTTTCTGAAGTACTTTAATTTTTCTAATTTAATATTTTTCATTGGAAATCACGTTGTTGTCCCGGTGTTGCAATTTGTCCATGGTCTCCGTTGCTGTCCTTGATTTTATGAAGTTGATGCTGAAATTGGCGTCTTTAAGATTATCCTCAAGTTCATCAACTAAATTATTGCTCAAACTACATAGCTTCTGGATCTCGGCCGTGGAGCTTCAGGGTACGGTTCCAAGGGCCCAGCTGGGTCCCTGGGAGTACCTGGACCCGCCCTGCCTGGTACCCCATCAACAGGGCGTCCCCCACTGACCAACTGCAAAGTACACATGTACCTGAGCTTGGCCGGGAGGCCCTTGGGAACGGAACAAACTGCATTGGCCTGTCCCTGGGGACGCCCTGGCCGGTTCCTGCTGCCTGGAGCCCCTGTTCCAGTGGTTCCCCACTGACCCTCCTAACTGTTAAACTGCCCTGGACCCTAACCCCTAATCCTTACCCTAAACCTGCCAGGTTTAGTGCACTCAAAGCCCGCATTGAGTTTGGCTGGAGTTTGTTCTGGAGAACCAACATCGATACCACTGGTCCCACTGCATCGTGTCCATTAGCTACTCTTAACGCATGATGTAGCTGGGAAACTTGAAGAACTGTCAAACTCCTCTGGTGTGGGGTTAAGGCAGGGTTTAAAAATGCCTTTTCTCTGGAGCCACCATCTGAAGTGCACTTCAGATGGTGGCTCCATTCAGGTCCTTTAAGCAAAAGCTCGCCATAAACATACTCCCCCCACAATCATCAGACCTGCCCCCAAGACTGCTCCAATGCCTGTTGCGACATGCTTTAAGAAAAATTTCTCCTTTTGTTTTTTTTCCTGTGTTTCCTTCATTTCTGCCTCTTTTGTAATTTCCATCACTTCCTTTTGTTTCTCAGTCTGTGATTTTTTAACTTCCATCACCTCCTTTTTTAAATCTTCTACCTGGTTGTCCAGCTGTTGAAATATGCGCACGACCTCCGTTGCTCTATTAAGTCTTGATTTTATAGTCAAATTGGCATCTTCAAGTTGTCTCTGAAGTAATTCGATTTTTTCAACTAAATATTTTTCATTGGAAATCATGTTGTTGTCCCGGTTTTGCAGTTTGCCCATGGTCTCCATTGCTGTCCTTGATTTTATAAAGTTGATGCTGAAATGGGCGTCTGTAAGATTATTTTCAATTTCATCAACTAAATTGTTGTCAGGGTACATCATCCTTGGTTCTTTCAAAATTAATCTTACTTCCGTGATGCAGTCATTTAAGTTATCTAATTGTCTATTTATCTCTGTCAAGAATGAGTTTTGATTCATTTTCGTTATGAGTACTCCGTCCGTTTTAACACAATCCTGGGATGTTTGAACTCTTCACTGACTAAACGTGTCTTGTGATGTACTTGTGTTCAAGAATGCAGTGTTGTGATGTAATACAGAAATGTGTGATGTCACAAATTGATGTCACGGCCTCAGTAGATCAAAAGGCAAACTCATCAAGTTTGAATGAAAACATATTTATTTTTACATTTGTCTACAGCGACTTAGACCAGCTGTAAAGTTGTTTATGTGCGATTTTGATTATGGTTTTAAGGAATAAGCAATATTGCATTGGAGAAATCTCGAAACTTAAAACATGAAATGTTTTTCCAAGAGCTCGATCTTTTCTGTCCTCTTTCGTTGCACTGCTCTCTGAAAAATATTTGATTCATTCTCATTAGCGCCCACAAGGTGGTGCTGTGCTCTGGAAAGTATTACTAGGCCCTGCTGAAACAGAGACGACAGCAGCTGGCCAAAAGATGGCGCTGATCCGTATGGAGAAGCTGTGTCCGTTTCCTGTCCAGCCTCTGCAGCAGGAGCCCAGATAGTATCTAAACGCTCAAGGTTGAGAGCCACCGCACGCTGACATACACACACACCCTTGACTCGTAACACGCTCCTTAAAGATGCAATCACACCTGAGGTTTTTATTTATCTACATATGAATGCAAGTCAAATTGTACCATGTTTTTGATTTACTGTGCAACAGGTTCTTTTTTCCAAATCTCAATCATATGAAGAACTTTGTTTTGCATTTTTGGTTTATTTAGCCTGAAGCATTGTGTCACATATTAAATGGTATATTTTGTGAGTGTAGTACTGCCTTGGAGAGCTTCCTGTTCAGCACCAGCTTACCCTTTTTTCTGAAGTCTCTGTGTTTGGGGTTCCTCTTTGAAAAAGCACACCTGTCCCGTGTTTTAGCGGCTTTTTAATTGACAGTACGAGTAGAGCCGAATACTCTACAAGAGACTACTTCCTCTTTAAGGAGGTGGCTGTGAGCTGTTTTGGGAAAGTGGAAAACAGAAATCAAAATTAGCCAATCCTTTTTCTGAATGGATTGGCTAATCCATTCAGATCTCTCTTATATTATATATATATATATATATATATATATATATATATATATATATATATATATATATATATATATATATAATGGTCTTTACTGTTTTCTTTAAAGGCTGGTTCTAGACCAAATTTACCGCAGGCCCGGGTAGTCAGTGTTTTTTATGGAGACACTAAAAAAAGAATTAAACACAAACAGAGCAATATTTCATCATTTAATATGTGAACCAAAAAGCCACTTGTGTCTCCAGAGATTCCAGTTGCAGATCCCTAATCTAGCAGATGGAAAGTGTGATCCTAATACAGCAACTAAAAGTGCAGCACTATAATTTTTAATTCATTGTTAAAATAAAATTTTAACAATGAATATCAAAAAAATATCAAGAACTACATATTTTAAAAAGACATTTATTTTGTGTAATTTCTTCAGAACCCTTCTTGGCCCCCGTCTAGAACCGCGGGCCAGGGACAGCCCACTCACGGTCTGCTGCATTTTTTGCATAGTATACCATTTTTTTCTTCATTGAGAGGAAGTCAGGTTATCCAAACTGGTAAACAATATTAATAAAATATTAATGAAGTAATACATTAAATGGCCACTGAATAACTATTCATAAAATATATCAACATTTGTGAATAAAACACACAGAAAGTAATGTAGAACATATTTATGTATTTAGTGTTAATCTATTAGTATGATAATCAATCATAGCAAAATGTTCTGTACCATATCAGCCTCAGGAGATGATTGAAGATGAAGAGATGCTGATTGCTGGTTCTTTAGCTGTCTATCACACAGCAGCAAACTGCGCCACGACGGACACATTGTTGTTTTTGTCGATTGACGTTCACAGTATCCATCCTCACGGAAACTGTTCAGCTTATAATGTGCGTCTTTTCACTCACGTCTGTATTTTTTAAAGCGCTTTTTCTTCTACGGACTTGGAATCAGGTAGAGGACGTTTTAAAAAGACGCAAGTTGACAGCAGCTCACCGCGGCTGCATAGTATCCGTCTCTAGGCAACCGTGACGTTCGGCGTCGGTCCGTAGCGTTAAGGGGTCCTACAACTCCCACCACCACAGTGTAGCTGACCTTAATACTACCTGCGTTTTATTTTGGCCATTATTGTTAAACTTAGTGTTGATGTGTTTATTATAGGCGTGTCAATTGGACAGTTACGTATCGGTTCAATACGGGACACACGTTTAACGGACAAATATAGGACCACTCCATATTTTACGGGATGGGTGGCAATCCTATTCAGGGGTGCTGAGATACAATTTTTCTGTTTTTTCCTAAAACAAGGCTAGATACACCCCTGGTGGGAGACAGATAAAGGAAAGAGGATTCACACGGTTAGAGGGAAGAGCGGAAAGAGTCAAACAAAAACAAATAACAAAAAGTGTCCATTGCATCAGTTGGATTTTCTTTTACAGAGCACCGATGTTGGAGCACTCCTCTGAGCTGGCCCTGGTGCAGAGTCTGCCAACAGCATGCACTGCCCCCCCTCTGCGGCCAGGCTCTCTGTCAGGAATGAGGACCTGTCTATGAGGTACATTTGTGGGTCTGGCCCCTCAATCAGTTTTGGATAAACTTTTGGGGAGAAGCCTGTGTTTGGACTGCCTCTTTGTCTGGACTGGATTTTGTCACAGGACGTATTGTATCCAGTTGAGCGTTCTCCCAGACTGCGCCTGTAGGCAGGATGGTCTCTGTGCGGTGTTTCCATAAGTGTGTGTTTATGTGTTTGTCTTTGTTACGTCGAGGGGACCACAGCAAGACAGCCCACTCATGGTGTGGGAACCAAATTTTATGTGGGGACCAAAATCGTGGTCCCCACAAAGTTAGCATTGAATTCAATGAAAAGAAGGTCGGCAGGATGCGCTGTCAAATTTTCAAGGACGTCCTTAAAAGTCACAAAAACCAAAAGATTGTGTTTAGTTGGTTTTTGTCAGTATTGGCCGGCCCCTAGTGGTGGGTTTGGTACTGCAGGGAACACACACACACAATACACACCAATCTTACTCTAGTGACATTGTTGGGACAAATGAAAATTTACTTCTGTGGGTTGTTTTAAATGCCTTGAAATAATTGTATTTCCTTTTTGTTGATTTATTACCTTAACATGTGGAAACATTGGCGTGATTGCAGATTGATTATTAACTTGTTTAGTGTGGCATTGACATTTATGTCATTAAAGAGGCAAATGTTATTGCAAACATTACTTGTTGTTGTTGTATTAACTGTAAACACATTGTGAGTGTTACATATGCATAACATGTTTGGTGTAATATGCTTTGTCAATGTTGAGAACAGGGAGTACAAGCACTTAAGTACCCTAATCAGAGTTTAATTCACCACACTTCTTCAAATGTAGTCATCTGCAACATAGTACCAATTTATATAATTCACTTAAAATCAAACAAACAATCTTGGGGGGAAAATGTGCTATGTGGAAGACTAAGTAAAAAAACAACAACTGGGAAACAGATTGCAGTGATTAAATACGTAACTGAAACTTGAGGAAGCCCACACAGGAGAGGAGGGAAAAAAAATCCTGACTTACTATCCTTGACTTACTTCATCCATTTCATACTCGGTTTGCCTTGAAGAGGAGATATCGGAACACACTAAGTATTAATACTGTATATTTGATAACACTAGTAAAATAATTTACTTCACAATAATGGAATAACCTCGATGTCCACTGACAAAACTCGGACTATGCAACATAAAATATATAAGCCCGACATAACAAGGTTGACCCACTTAGATGAACTCAACGTAATTGAACATGAGTTACCCGGACAAAATCATAGCAAAACATTATGAGACACCAGCAAAGCGAATTTAGACACTCACCAATGTGGCACTGTCTGGAGCAAACTTGTAGGTATGTTCAGGTATTGGAGAACGTAATATCAGGACATCTCAACTGACACCCAGGCCATTCGTCTCCTTTTCGTTAGCTCCAATAGCTTAGCTCCGTTAGCTTAGCCTCCTCGCGTTGTTTACAGACAGAAAAACAGTGAAATGAAAGTCCGTTTTTAATCTTTTTTACCGTTTCGGTCGTGTGGTCGGACATTACACCCAATAATGCAGCAAGTTTGTACCACCGCTAAATTATTTTAAGTAACTTACATTAAAAAAGTCAAAATACCGTTTTCTCGGTTATGTTTATGGACATACAAGATGGCGCTCGTATCCCTCCGCATAGAGTAGTGACGTCAGTGACGCTCTATTACAAATTACAATTCTTTGCATTCCAACTGCTTTCAAAACAACAAACTGCCTTTAAAAACATAGATAGTTAATTATTGTTCATGCCATGAAGTCAAACTCGCTGTCCTTTTAAATTACTTCAGGAAGATACTTGATTCATTTGGATTTAGAGACACAGACACACCGGACGAGTGGAAGCTCGTAGTTTGTGTTTTACTTGTTTCCACCCGGGGCCGCGCTGACTGACAAAAGAAGCGCACCTTTAAAAGAACTCGCAAAAATTAGATATCAGGGATTTGCTTCAAATATCGTCTGGAGATGTAGTTTGTAATATTATTTTTAGTTTTGGGAGACAGATAAAGGAAAGAGGATTCACACAGATAGAGGGAAGAGCGAAAAGAGTTGAACAAAAACAAATAACAAGAAGTGTCCATTACATCAGTTGGATTTTCTTTTCCAGAGCACCGATGTTGGGGCACTCCTCTGAGCTGGCCCTGGTGCAGAGTCTGTATGCAAACAGCATACATGCAGCTCAGCTCGTGGAAGTGTAAGTAATTTAACTTATTTTAAATGTATTTTAATGTACCGGTTTAATTAAAAGATTTAATCAATGGTGATACTAGCCGAGCTTCTTTTTAAAACTCTATAAAGCCAAATAAAGGCATACCACAGAAGTAAATTGAAAATTTACTCCAGTTTATATTAACAAGATCGTGTTAGTATTAGCTACCTGTCATGCAAGCTGTTTTCCTTGTGTCCCGATCTACTGTTCTATGTTTACGTATTTCAAATAATTACTGTATGATATTCTAAAATATATGCAAGCTAAAACATTTCATGAGAAAATAATATCCTGAAAACTTTAATCTTCCAATTAAGGTGTTGATTGACTTGAACTACTAATGCTATTTTTACTTTAACATGCAAGTTTAAATACTTTATTTGAACAAGATGGTTTTAAAAATGATTCCCTGCACTCTGTCTGTTTAACAGGATAATGACATCAATAAAAAGAAGAATGCCTCCTAAAGGAGACGCAGCTGAACATGCAGCAAGGGCCAGTGACAAGACAAGAAGATTGGAAGTGAAGTTAATCAATGCCTATAAAGGAGCGTCTGTGTGCATATGAACATTACAATTCAGATCTTTCCACAAATAACATTTGAAAGTATCCTTGAAAAAATAATTTTCAAGCAATGGAGGTCATACTCCACAGACTTCTGATCTGCCATTCACGGCGGTTTATGTGTTTAGGACGAGGTGTGTTTTTAAAAAAACATTAAAAAAAACATGTGGTGGTCGGTCTATTTGTCCAAATTTTGGCTAGCCTTTTTCTTGTGATATTTAGGTTTATATTAAATTTAATTACATTTTAAAATCTTTACATATTTTAACGTCACTCATTTCAGACATGAAAGTCAACTCCAATTTATAATAACATCAGGACTTACACTTCTTGTGAAGTTTGTCCATGTTCTTGGATGGATTCTACTTGACATTAACCTCAAGATTGCAGTTTTCTGTGTTTTTGGTCTACTTTGACCTACCCCACGTTTTCCTTCCATTAAAGGTTCTTTGTAATTTCTTGTAAACAACCAGCTTTTTTTAAACATTGGCCTTTTGTGGTTCACCTTCCTTCTGGAAACTACAGAGGGTTTCAGTTACCATCTGAAATCTGGATATCTGTTCAGTCCGTATTATTGCCCCTACTGACCCAGAGTGTGAGATCATTCTGAACATCATGAAACCTTTGCCGGTGTTTGGAATTAATCTAATGATTCGGAGTAACATTATGGTTTTTCCATATTTAACTTTTCACAACATTCTGATTGTCTGAGCAACTGGATTTTCTGATTTTATTAATCTCTCTGGTACCATCTTCAAAATTAACTGTTTTTCTTTTTTAAAACAAATAATTGTCTTTCTATTTTATTTTTATTCTAGCAACAACTTTCAAGGTCTTCTCCTGATTCCAGCTCTTCGGATGAGGATCACTCGGTCATTCCTAAGTTAAGAAGGACCAAAAGTATTCAGGTAAGTTGCACTAATTTCTAGTAATTGTCTTTTTTTAAGTTCACATAGTTATCATGTGAATTTTATTATTTCTTTCTTCATATTTTTCTTTTAGATGAACAAACTTGATTATTTTGAGTCCGTTGACCTGTTTGACCCTTCATCAAATGAGAGTGGAGAAGAATATGTACCTAAAAGTTGTGAGGAATACTCTGAAGACACCGACACAAGTGAGATTACGGAGACTGATGATCAGAAAATTCTTCTTCTCAGATGTTTTAGGAACATTGAAGATTTCGCAGCTGCCTGTCCCACTGTAATGGAGCAAAATAATAACAATTCTACCAACCAAGAATTTCAGAGAAGACGTTCACCTACAAAAAAGCGTAAAGAATCTCAAACAAAATACAAAAGGCGACATTTCAGTCCTTCAAGCTGTCACACATAAGGCTCGATCAAATGGTCATAGTGGAAGTTCAAGTGAAGAAGGTACTTCTGCTACATCAGCACCTGTTGCAGAAGACAATGGCCCTTCAGGTCTTCAGTTGTGCAGGATGGATTCCCTAATGTTCCTCCTCTCATACCTGCTGTTGAGAAAAGTCAGAGTGGGTCCCACATTTACAACAAAAGACTGTACTGTTTGTACTGTAAAAAGGGATTCATAAAAATTGCAAGGCATTTGGAGCATGTTCATCATGACAAACCTGAAGTTTCACAAGCCACAGCTTTTCACAAAGGCTCCAGGCAGAAAAAGTTACATTTGGAACATTTGAGAAATAGGGGGAACTTTGCCCAAAATGTTGAGGTACTAAATAGTGGTACTGGAACACTCGTCCCACGTAAGCAACCAAGCACAACATCTGAACCACAAAACTATCTTCACTGTACGTATTGTCAAAGATTGTTCGCAAAAAAAGTTCTCTGGAGGCACCTGATCATCTGCAAGTTTAAACCAAAGAAACCAGGCAAAACACGTGGAGTAAAGACAGGGTTCTGGAAATTGTTAAACGCCATGAATCAAGATGAAGTTTACACTGCTGTAAAGTCTGACAAACTCATCACTGAATATGGGCAGCATCTTTACAACAGACTTGGATATGATGCTTTAAGACACGAGTATATTCGCCAAAAGATGAGAGAACTGGATAGATTGTTGATTAATTCAAAGAAAACAACCCCCATGAAGACAACTGAAGTTCTCAAATGTGGATCGCTGTCAGGTTACCATGCAACTTGATAGAGAATAAGCTGGATCATTTGACTTTTCGCGAGTAATACATGTAATTAGACACGCAACTTTAACTGTATTTATTTCCCTTCTATATTTAGTCAAGTTTGTGTTCCACACCGAGCTTTTTTTCTCGAATAAATTAGCTCACTTACTTCTCGATGGCTCATAGTTGGCTAGCTAACTTCTCGTTGGCAGTTAGCTAGCCAACAATTCCTGTAATTGTAATTGTCCTGTAATGAATGAATAGCACAATGAAAGAAATAATGTCTGTTCTGTAGGCTATTGGAAAAAATAAATTAACAAATTAGCCAATTAACAAAAAATACCTCTTGTGTAGCAAAAATAACTCAAGATGTACCAAAAACGAACAAACATATCAATAGACTATCTTTACTTTCCTGCTTAATCCTCGTCTTCCTCTTCATCCGGTTTTTCTTCCTTGTCCTTGTTTGCCCATTTATATTTTGCTGTAGAGCTGATCTTTCTCAGCAGTTTCTTGTGGCTCAACACATACGTATTAAAGTCCTTGCAAGACATATTTTTGAAATTGTATTGCACAAATAGGATCCCTTTCAATGATTCAACTGAGAGCTGGTTCCTATTCTTTGTCCACTGGCTCTGCATCAGTGAAAAAAACTCTCTACATTTGCATTGTGAGGAGGAAGTGCAAAGACAAACTGAGCAATCTTCAGCAGTTCTGAGTAGCATGCAATACTTTTGGCCTTCTCAAAGTATTTGGTCCACTTCTGGTGCACCTGCAGGCCCATGAACTCATCATCACTGCAGCTTTCTATGAATTTCTTCAGATTGGCAACTTGGTCAACACATTTAACATCATCAATTGGCACCCCCTTCTCTCCAAGGTACTTGATGCAGGACTCCACATCATTCCACTTTGGTGGCTCACTCATGTCCATCCACATGAATGGTGAGAACTCTTCCATAGGTGTCATCCACTTCTCCAGATACTCCAAACATGAACTGTACATGCCGAGCACATCAGCCATGAACTTGTCATACCCCTCTTCAAGTCCTTCTCTGCGATTTTCGGCCAGCAGTCCCTTAACTTTGAAGGACATGAAATTGTTGTTATTCCATTCAATAAGAATGTTGTGGATGCTGCTCAATATTTTCTTAACCTCCATGATGGAGTTGTTCTCCCTTTCCATTTCTTGAATGTGATTGTGGAAGACGGACATGAGTGAGTGCATGTGCCACAAGTATATCTCACTAAATGGGTTTTCAAAAAATGCCCTGATCATCATGGGTGGCTTTTCCTGAGACAAAAAGAATGCTTTTAAAGCAAGGAACATTTGTAGCATCCTCTCTATGCTTGGGAACAGAGAGAGCCACCTTGTCTTGCTGTGTGACAGCATCCTCTTGTATTCAATATCAACAAAATTGCAGTACTCTTTGAGGGACTCTGTACGAACAGTGTAAATGTGGAAGTACTGGTAGATTTTAAAAATGATATTCTCAATGTCCACATGAAGTCTGTCTGCCCTGTGATGGACACAGTTGTTAAGTATGTGTGCTGGGCAACCCACGCCAATCAATGATTTGTTTTGTAGCATTCTCTTCAAATTTGCAAATACATTATTCCCCCCTTCATCACGCCGGGTTCCACCAAAATTAGTGTTGCAATTGTCCCCGGTAAATGCGACGCATTTGGAAGCCAAATTGTTTTTTGCCAATGTTTCCATTAGGTAATTGGCGATGGTGGTTGCAGTCTCATTTGGTGTATCTTGCACTTGAATCAACTTGCTCTGCACACCACTCTCCTTCCAATCAAAGTACTGAATAATTATGGGGAAGATTTTCACCGCACCATGATTACTCAAATACTTACACCACAAAATGGTGTAAGTACTTTGAGCGCTTCGTGCGCCACTTCAACAGAATGAGGTGCCAGAACACCATCAACAATAGCCTGTCTTAGTTCGGGCACAACTAAACTTTTTGGCAGCGTCTGAATCGGGGAGGGTCTTTTTCCAACAATGAACTCGTGCAGTCCACAGATCGAGAACTGTTGTGATGTTTCACTGCGTGGAATGACCATGCAGCCTCCGCTGCATTCACTGCTTCCTCGTTCCCTGGTTTGACAAAGTACTGCGTGATCGAGCTAGCACTACTCTCACCTCGGACAGCTGTTTTGTGTTTCTCGGTGTCCAGGTGGCTTTTCAGATCCCTTGCACCTCCATTGGACACCGAGACATTATGTGCCTGCTTTGCATACTGTGCACAAGGCCTCCCATTTGTCTCGACCCGGTCTGAAAGCGGGGAAACTCTTTTGTAAATCGTTGTTAAACATAGATTTGCGCTTTGGCATGTTGCTGGCTTACTGGCAGCCAGCTATCTATCTTCTGATTAAGAACAAGGCTGCCCGCACTGACGTAGCTCAGGGATTACGTCACACGCAGCGCCGTGCGCAGGGTCCTAGTGCCCGTAAATTTAATGGTCCAATGAAGGCAATTTAAAAAAACAGGACATTTCCTCACTTTCTAAAAAAACCCCGGGACGCCCGGGACAGGACGTGAAATACGGACATGTCCCGGGAAATACGGACGTTTGGTCACCCTAGCATATAAGATATACGTCATGGTCACCCATTGTTTACTTTCTGCAGATGCTCCTTGTCTCATAGAGGAATCCTATTGATGAGGTGGTTGTGACAAACACGATGCCTCACGAGGTGCAAAAGCTAGTGTCCAAAAAACATCATGGACCAATAGAGGACAATGCTCCCCAAATTATTACTGACTGTAGAAAATTCATAATGCACACAAGCAGCGTGGATTTAATAATTACTTATATATTAATTAAAAATTGTTCCTTTCCACTTTCTCCAGACTCTGGGTCCTTAATTAATGAATGAAATACATTAAAGCCTGAACTGAAGTCTCGATGGAATTGTAATTAATTGGGAAAGACCAGTGTTTATTTATATCTTGGTTCCTCTAAAACTTTATTTATTTTTTAGCCAAATTTAGCTTTGTATTTAGAGTTTTTATTCTAAAATCCAGTGGGTTTGAGAGAAAAAAAGCTGAAATGTAACAAATTAAAATAACTATATGCTGATATCCTCAAAATGAACAAAACAAAAGCAATTAAGAAGAAACAGAAAAATTGCACTAGGGCATGAGCAACTTTGAAAAATAGGCAACATATTGCAATTACACATATTGCCCTCCAATGCTACAGAACATACAATAATTAAAACTTTTGACATTTATCTGTAAAAAGCTGTCTCTCTCTGTGTTTACATGACTAGGCAATGAGCCGTAAAACACTTTTCCTTAGACCCTTTTCAAGAATATAAACAAATATAGACAATACATCAACCAAAGCCCCGATTTCCACCTTATTGACCTTTTGTTATGGCAATAACAATGACAGGCGTCACACTGTTCTGATGCAAAATGATCGAGTTGCGCCATCTAGTGTTCACAAAAGGACGCTGCAGCACTAAAGACATGAACATTCATCCCAGACTCAGCTACAACTTACAATATGAAAAAGAGACTTTGTTGAATTGGAAAAGTAACATAGGTTTATTTTATAAGAATCAATGTACGTTGAAGCATATAGAAAAACTGATATTTCTAAAAGGTTTACAAAAATTCAGAGCGTTCAAAAGCATGACTATAACAGACTTTAAATAATTCAGTTACAGCAACTAAAGTTTTGCTGTATTTCTTAAACATTAGCGAGTGCAACAGATCCTAGCTTATTTAATAAAGATGACACTTTGTTTATTTGGAAGACATTTGTCTTTTACAATAGATACTTTATCTGGTCAGTTCAAACTACAATCAAAGCTTACAGTGTTGACGGTTGAACTTAGAGTGTTGCATTTAACAAAAATACTCTTGTTGCATAACAACCATAATAAAAACACACTTCATTTATATGAAAAAAAAATTAGATTCTCCTTCATCTCATCTGGGTAGTCTACCATAAAATATTAGAATATTTGGTAAATATCATGGAAAAAGAGCTGCTGGTTTCAGGAAGAAACTGTAGCAGTTTACATATTTATGTAAGCTGGAGTGTTGGCATATTGTTGTCAAGTTTACAGGTTGGAGTTTGCACCAGAAACATCTTTGGTCTCCAGGTAGATGATGAGATCCTTCACCCAGGAGGCTGAAGGTCTGACACACATCTGACGGCCGGCCACTGTGTTCAGCCTGGATGTGGAAGAGGAAGAGGAGAGTGTCAGCAGATTCAGGAGCAGGTTCAGTGTCGCTGGTGCAGCTTCTGTAACAGTGAATACTCACAAGATGGCACGGTTGGAGCAGCGCTGACTGGTTCTGGTGTAGCTCACAACTTTATCTTGTGACACTGGCTTGTCATTGAACTTGAAGCAGCACTTCTTTGGTCCAACTCCATGCAGGCCTGCAAGAAAACACAGAGTGAATATCTCAGATCGATCTATTCCCTTTCTTAATTTCCTGTTAAACTGTGACAGGGCAACATCTGAAATGGCTTCTTCTTAAAATAGAAGAGACTGCGCTCTTTCCACTTTCTGACTTTGCCTGTGTTTGTATCTGCTTTCCATTATTTTGGTAAAAATTAAATATGTGGGGTTTGAGAAGACAGAACACAGAAGAAATTGTGCCGATTTTGAACTTCTTTGATGTTAAAATCAAAACACAGATTCAGAGAAAAAGTTGTGGCTATACCTAAAAGTGTGTTCATGTGTAGATTAAATGTATTTCTATCTGTTTTGATGTTTCTTTTTGAAAATTTAAATATGTGCGGTTTGAAAAAACAAAACTTCCTTTCTAAAAATTGCTGAACTTTAAGGTTACGCATGCTCATTTATCAGCAAGTCAGTGGCTAAATGCCAATATTTTGACACGTTTTTGAAGAATTAAATATGCCTCTAGTAATCCTGACATTATCTCAGGCAAAGCAATGCTTTATTATTTAAGTTATTATATAAGGTAGTTCAGCATATTTTCAACTCACTATATTTTTTTATCATATAAACTTATCTTAGAATTTAAAAGTTGGTTGATAATCATTAAATGTACTAAATGGTTTCTATTGTATTTCAAAGTTTCATCGTACCTTCAGTGAGAGCGATGAAGGCCATCATCATCACAATCGCAGTCAGAGCAAGGCGAGCCATCCTGAGGTGGGTTTGTTGTTGGTGTTAAGGGTTGAAAATCTCAGCTAAGGTCAGCTTGTTGTCTCTGCTGTTTGATCACCATCTGCCTTCATATTTATACATCAGAAAAGAAAACCACCCCCCAAATTTCTATTTTTGGGGGGGAATTACCTACGTACATGGGAGATTTTTTTTTTTAAGGTCTTCTTTGTGTCTGTTTGTACGTGATATCTTATCACTTCCCTAAAAATGTTTAATGAGGAAGAGAGTGGTTTCCCTTCCTGACCAAAACTGTGGTTTCTCTCGCAACCGGGTCGCATGATCTTTTATATGAACAAGGTTTTTTTTTTTTTTTTTTGGTCCTCAATAACAATCTGAGTCATAGAGGCAGAAGTAATTGTTCATTGTTCAGTCTGAATCTGAAATTTTATTAAAAGGAATTTGAAGGGGATTCGGACAAACTCAAGAACACATCTCAAAAAACACTGTTGTGGAAGAAAACTATGTTACCAAGCACTGTCAGGTGAAATCGCTCAATCAGGTTTATTTGTATATTGTGCACAATACAGAGAGCTTGTAGGACAATCAATAATGAAGCAGGTTTGGATGAAAAGCTCTGCCAGGCAGAGACAACACATGAGTTTTATACCAAGGATAAGGAATTTAAAACGAGAGACAGTCTGGTTCTGATGCAGCTGTAGAAAACAACTTCCAGTCTTGTACACGTAACCCAAAAAGTTCTTTTGGTGAGAGTTTCACAAGCATTTTATATAACATGATCAGCTAAATTGTAGTAATTTTCACCACAACACCAACACGAGGTGAACTGGGACCCTGATCTAATGCTTCACATTAGACCAAAACATCCCTCGACACTGTAGAATCAAACCTGTGGCAATAAAAGAGATTTCACTAATAACAATACAACCCTAAAACATAGTCTGCTAACAAATATTAATTTGTTTAATACTGCCAATGATTATTAATATGTTCTTAAAACAGTTAATAAATACTCAGCACACCAGCCAGAAATGCAGAATTAATAACAATCACAAAATGTCTTTTGACACGTCTTGCACTGTTTGAGTGTTTTCTTGTTTTTGAGAGAGCAAATGTCATGAATAAGTTGAAAGTTTTACATTATTTTCAGCCTCCTTTTTGCCATTTGCATTTAGTAGCAGGCTAAATTGACAAAGATAATGCAGCACTATAATATCACAGAAGACAAAGCCATGCAGTTTCACTAAGTAGGTAAAGGGGAAAAAAATTAAAAATCTATATTGGTATCGGTTATTGGCGAAATGAGTTTTAGTATATCGGCATATCGGATAAAGACCAAAAATCCATTATTGTGCATCCCTAATAAAAACATAGATGTTGACTTTTTAAAATTTGTATAAATAAAATTGTATGAAATTAACAGTTTTAGATTTTAAAACACACACTTCAGAATGAGTCATCACAGATATGTATCACTGTGCAGAAAAGAACAAACCCATTTAACACGTCTCCTGATCAACACTTCATGTTTGTTCAGGTTCACTGATACAACTGTCATTGGGGAGTTTTTACACTTGACAAAATATGCAAATTTTAAATAGTAAGACATCTCCACAGTTCATGAAAAGAAGAACCTCTCCTTGCTGGTTTCGCTTCTTCATTGGGCTTGCTTTAAGAAATAACAATAAAAACTGTTTTTGTCTTCAAATGCACATTTAGAGCAAATCGGGTGTGAATCAGATATTAATATTTAGTGACATTAAAAAAAGCAGAATTAATCGACGTAAGACTTAATTGGCGCTGTTTCCGTTTGTTCACACTATGATCCATGACCACTTCTGTAATTCACAGCCAACGTCATGGGTGGCCGCTAAGATGAACATTTCCACTCAAACAATTCAGAATAAAGGCTTTTTTGTTGTGTATCTTGGAAAAGCATAAGAAAATAAGAAGTCTGTTGAAGATTATAAAGAGAAAAGTAACAGATCTCTCAGCCGTGCTACAGCAAAGTGAGGCATCATTATAAGCCTAAAACATTATTACAGTACATGCAGCTGTACAAGATTACAGCTGAGCTCCTCTAGTAACTTTATCCTACTTTGATTTGAAAAATGAAACATTTTAATAAAAATCCAAGGTTCCTCAGAATGCTGTCAGGACCGGATCTACATGTCTGTTGATGTGAAAAGTTAATAACTGTGTAAGTTGTCAATGTTGAACATACATCGAATGTTTTCTGAATTTGAACTTACGTTACCTTCTTTCACATTAGACCTTTTTATATTCCTGCCCTGGTGTGGCTTTTAAGGAATTAATATGTGATTATGGACATCTAAGTCCAGTTCTTTGAACGTCATTAGCGACAGTAGTAATAGGAAATGTGATCTACATTTAGTATGGTTGGACTCCATAAATCTCCCATGCTAATGTGATACTAAGATTGAAGTAATTAAACATGATAAAAATATGGCTGAAACCAATGAGTAAAAACATACCAAATTTAATAAGATTCTTAAATAAATCATGATAAAGATATTGCTAATGTAAAGGAAAAGAGGAGATGGAGAAGTAAAATGAAGAAGAGTGGAGGAAACAGCTGTAAAGAGGAAAACCTATCAGCCCAGCAAAATGAGCATGTAAGATAATAATATAATAACATAATAATATAATAATATATTAAGATTAGTTAATATGTAGAACCTCTCTTTATTAATTCATTGTCGTCTTGGCTCTGGGCTGTTAAAATCATCCCAGGTCATCCCATTATTCCCCTGCTGGAGATTTTAGTGTCGCAGTAAGAATACATGAAGTCACCTTTAAAATTAATCACACAAATTACATCTATTCCTCACAGTGAAATCAAACTTCAATAAAATCAATCAGGTTGTGTTTTTATGTTTTGTCTCATGCAAGTGTAACCCGGGTAGAAAAATTTGTTTCTCATTTCTAGAACACGCCTTCTTCTTTTTCTTCTTGGTTTTATTGGCGGTTGGCAACAAACTTTTAGTAGCATTACCGCCACCTACTGGTATGGAGTGTGGTTCGTGACTGTCCAATTCACACCATCCATCCATCCATTCATACATACATCCATACATACATACATACATACATCCACCCACACACACATGCACACACACTCACTCCCTAAATTCTTCCTCAAAATATCAGACATGTCTAAAACACAAAATGCTAGCAAGCTATCATATTAGCAAGTGTCTCTTGGTTTATGTGCTACATGAGGGTTTTAGAGAATACATTTTGCCCAGAAACTCAGTGACAACCTTCATAATCAAAGGTGTTGCTGTAAATGGTGTTCACGCGTCATTTTCAAGTTCAGTTTTACGTCCTCTTTTTTTATTCTTCTTTTATTGTCTTCTTTTTTTTCTAGGGTGAAAACTGATTAAGGTAATCTAGTTTAAGTAAAATATCCTTAGAAAATGGATATTACATGTTACATCTCAGGCACACAAATAAACTGTTGTAGGTATTAAGGCCCAAATACTTTGGTTTGGCATTCATTGTAAGAAAAGTGATTTGCTTATCAGTAGTTGATCAGTACCTTTGGCCTCATATAGCAACCAGGTTTAAAACTTTGAACAGGAATTTGGCGAACCCTGTTGATGGCCATGTCATCTGCAGGGGTTAGGAAACAGAATTGGACGCTGCAGCACTAAAGACATGAACATTCATCCCAGACTCAGCTACAACTTACAATATGAAAAAGAGACTTTGTTGAATTGGAAAAGTAACATAGGTTTATTTTATAAGAATCAATGTACGTTGAAGCATATAGAAAAACTGATATTTCTAAAAGGTTTACAAAAATTCAGAGCGTTCAAAAGCATGACTATAACAGACTTTAAATAATTCAGTTACAGCAACTAAAGTTTTGCTGTATTTCTTAAACATTAGCGAGTGCAACAGATCCTAGCTTATTTAATAAAGATGACACTTTGTTTATTTGGAAGACATTTGTCTTTTACAATAGATACTTTATCTGGTCAGTTCAAACTACAATCAAAGCTTACAGTGTTGACGGTTGAACTTAGAGTGTTGCATTTAACAAAAATACTCTTGTTGCATAACAACCATAATAAAAACACACTTCATTTATATGAAAAAAAATTAGATTCTCCTTCATCTCATCTTGGTAGTCTACCATAAAATATTAGAATATTTGGTAAATATCATGGAAAAAGAGCTGCTGGTTTCAGGAAGAAACTGTAGCAGTTTACATATTTATGTAAGCTGGAGTGTTGGCATATTGTTGTCAAGTTTACAGGTTGGAGTTTGCACCAGAAACATCTTTGGTCTCCAGGTAGATGATGAGATCCTTCACCCAGGAGGCTGAAGGTCTGACACACATCTGACGGCCGGCCACTGTGTTCAGCCTGGATGTGGAAGAGGAAGAGGAGAGTGTCAGCAGATTCAGGAGCAGGTTCAGTGTCGCTGGTGCAGCTTCTGTAACAGTGAATACTCACAAGATGGCACGGTTGGAGCAGCGCTGACTGGTTCTGGTGTAGCTCACAACTTTATCTTGTGACACCGGCTTGTCATTGAACTTGAAGCAGCACTTCTTTGGTCCAACTCCACGCAGGCCTGCAAGAAAATACAGAGTGAATATCTCGGATCGATCTATTCCCTTTCTTAATTTCCTGTTAAACTGTGACAGGGCAACATCTGAAATGGCTTCTTCTTAAAATAGAAGAGACTGCGCTCTTTCCACTTTCTGACTTTGCCTGTGTTTGTATCTGCTTTCCATTATTTTGTTAAAAATTAAATATGTGGGGTTTGAGAAGACAAAGCTATCTTTCCATAAATGTTAAACAATGAAGTGATGGATGCTCATTTATCAGTAAGTCAGTAAAAACCCTAGACGCTTTTTAAAGGAGAGTAAAAGGTGAAAAGAAACCTGTTTTATTTACAGGATTTCTGAACTGTAGCGATAAGTAATACTCGATTGGCAATTCATAATTGCAAATAACACCTTTTGCTTTTATAACTTGCAAGCAAAATGTTATTCAATGCAATTTTAATTGTCTGTAGCACACAGATTTATGGCCACTGAAGACACTAAAGTTACACTTTTAGTAGTTTTGAAATTAATTGTTTCGATTTCCATTTCAAAGTACTTGTTCAAACAATAATTTTTCTAAAAATGTTGATCCCAGCTGTTTTAATGCTTGCTAAAGTCTGCTGCCTAAAGTAAAAAGCAAAAAACCCCAAAACATTTCACACAAACATTTTGACCTGTCACCCATGGTAGTTCAGCATATTTTAAACTCACTGTATTTTTTTTTTATCATATAAACTTATATAAGAATTGAAAAGTTGGTTGATAATCATTAAATGTACTAAATGGTTTCTATTGTATTTCAAAGTTTCATCGTACCTTCAGTGAGAGCGATGAAGGCCATCATCATCACAATCGCAGTCAGAGCAAGGCGAGCCATCCTGAGGTGGGTTTGTTGTTGGTGTTAAGGGTTGAAAATCTCAGCTATGGATCAGCTTGTTGTCTCTGCTGTTTGATCACCATCTGCCTTCATATTTATACATCAGAAAAGAAAACCACCCCCCAAATTTCCATGTCATCAATCTTTTACTGGGGAATTACCTACGTATATGAAAGGGCCGGCCTTCTTTGTGCCTGTTTCACTTCTCTAAACTACTAAAGTTGAACAGTGAGTACCGTGGTTTCCCTTTCAGCGTTTCCCCCACTATATGGTCACATGATCCGTTTTACTCAGCTACTTATCTGATACAATATTAGAGCATTTCTGAAGTTACACATCAGATATATTTTGTCCCCAATAACAATCTGATTCACAGAAGCATAAGTTATTGTCAGTTTCTGGGGCGACCTTGGGTTAGGGGTTAGGAGTTCGTCTATAACCGGCAGGTTGAAGGTTAGAATCCCCAACTCTGTTGGTCTTTGTGTCGTTGGCAAGACAATTCAAGGCCCACTAACAGGTAAGTGGCCCCATGACCTCTTGCCTGCTAGTGGCCTTGCTTCTGTTTGACTGCCCCAGAACAGCCGTAGCTACAATATAGCCCATTAGCAAGTAAGAGTGTGTGTGAATGGGTGAATGATTGAGTGAAGTGTGGCGTACTTTAGTGTCCTCTGGACGTATAAAGTCCCAATCTGAAATTTTATTAAAAGTAATAAAACAAGCATTAAAAGAGCCCGCAGGGTTTTAAATGAAAAAGAGTGGTCCACATTATAGAGAACAGCTGGTGACCAAAGGAAAGAAGATATTGTCCTTTTTTCATTAAGTCAGATGTGGAAGAGAGTAAGTAGCAGAAGAGTCTAAGGCTCTGTACCCAACCATGAAACCATAAGAAGGAAGTGGTTTAAAATAAAGGTAGAAAATTCAGAAAGAACAGACCATAATGGTCTTTATTGTCTTTATACTGTCATTATAATGAAATTAAGGGTGCTGGTCTAGGTTTACAAAACCACCATGCACCACACTAAAAAACCCATAAAGAAGACAAAGAGATAATAGATTTAAAACAGAGGTATTTTTCTTACTTGCAGTTTATAAAATACAAAAACAAGAATAATAATTTAAAGCTAAAGGTGTCTGTAGACATTGCATACATTATAAGATCTGAGAGGAGGGAGGAAGAGGCTGCTTGTTGCTTTCATTGGATTATGGGAGTCTGTGTCTGTTTGTGTTGTTGTATTTGATACATTATCAGAACCATTTTCTTAATATGATTTGCTGTTTCGGGGTAACAGGTTAGATTTAGGACCAATTTAGGACTAATGTGTGAATTGAGTGTAGGTTAAGTTTAGGATAAGGGTCAGGACTAGGCTATAGGAATTCATTCAAAGTCAATGTAAAGACAGAAAGACATACTGTGTGTGTGTGTGTGTGAGTGTGTGTCTGATGGTCCAGAAAAGAAGCTGCTGGTGAGTCTGTTGGCGTGTGACATGAATGACCATCTCAGACAGGGTTACAGGTCAAACAGAGGGTGGGCTGGGTGTAAGGGGTCATCTGTAATGACCTTGGTTTTCCTCTTGAAACATGCTCCATGGTGAGCAGAGGGCAGTGGGTCACAAAGCAGAGGCTCAAAACGCAGCTTTCCTTTTTTCCTTCCTTGATTGCAGTTAAAATCGAATGACAGCTTCTGATCTTTTTGCCACTTGTGCTGATTTTTTGCTGATGGAACATGGAAGATCTAGAAATAGTCTTTAAAAATAAGCCAAGGGCTCCATCTTTCACACAATTTAAAGTGAAAGTTGTTTAAAGCTTTACAGTCAAGCATTGGCGTTTATGTTTAAGGTCAGGCAGTTTAGATGAAAACTGCTTTGGGAGTTTTTGATTTACCAATAAGAAGAACATTCCTCTGGTCATGTGGTGAATAATTTCTTGTGATCTTTGCTCAATTTCAAGCACTTATTTATGTTTGTCAGGGAAAAAGAAATCCTGGCTGGATTTCTTGTTTTTGGAGATTCTGCTGTGGCAGGGTTCTGATCTAGGTTTACACTGTTTTCTGTAATTTTCTCATGTTGCAAGAGTGACTTCTTCTAAACAGTCCACATCTTTTAGACACCAGTTTGGGTTTTTCCTGTTGCTGTTTATCCTGATTTATACATTTTTATAAATACTCGCTGATGCCTCTACATATGTTTTTGTCATGCCATGCCCAATAATTTTCTAATTCTGGAATTAGTAAAGTACATCTTATCTTACCTGTGAAAAGAAAAATCCCTCTAAACATGCTCTGACGGCAAACATCACACTTATAAAGCTAAAGAAATAACTGTTTTTTTTTTACATGTGTATGTATGAGAGTTTACTGTAAAATGACTCATATTTGTGTTTTTTGCATAATTTACTCATAGTAATCCCAATGATGAGTTTGAATCAGTCAAACATGAAGAAAATCTTTCTTCCGTTGCAGCTAAAAATCCCAAGATAATATGTTCAGTCATACTCGAAGTGCAGCCTTTTTATGTTTTCCCACCTGCCTGTAAGTCTGTTTTACAAACTGTTCAATAACCTAAATCGCAAGCAGAAGCAGAAATCTCAGGTCAATTCTGTCTGTCTTTCTTCTTACTGCATCAGAAGAGATAAAAAAAAAAAAGAATTGTCCAAGTTTGGAAGAGCAGATCAGTTCGTCTATTGCTGCCAAGGGATTTGAAATATTGTTTTAAACATAGGCTGTGCAAATATATGTCTAAATAGAGTAAAAATGTAATTTTTAGTTTCAGTTTTGCTGTTTCGATTTGAACTGCTTTGCCTAAAGCAACTTTATGATGTGTTTTAAAATCAAATACAGACAATAAATAAGTTGTCTGTCAAGAAAAATAGCATTTCTTGAGTTGAGTCATATTGGGTGCTTTAGAGTACGTTTTATAAAGGCACTTTTGTGTTACTGTACTTCTCCTTTTTGGGTGTCCACTGCCATTTATTAAGTCTTCTTTGGAAAACGGTGGCTGCCTCCGTGAACTTATGAGAGTAAATAAACAATTAAACAAAGAACAGAAAGAAGCTTTAAATCCTCAAAGCAGAAAAACAATGTGGGGTTTTTCTAAAGGTTGTATTGACTCAAGCAGACTTTATTTGACAGTGGTTAGAGGAAAGTAGGTAATGGGAGAAATGTGTTTCCATCTGGCTTTTACGTGTAAATTGAACACAAGCTTTGATAAGAAAAAAAAAAAATGCAGAAATTCCTAATAAAGACGACTGATGAATAAAAAGTAACTTTTTGTGGTTTAGTAAGATTTAACATTTACACCAAAATAATTCATAGTTTATGCAATTTTGTTTTTATCTGTACCAAAACAACATATAGCCTCATAATCTGCCATAAAGAAGAAAAGACAACAATATATATATATTAGGCAGTTTCAGAGCATCACTAGTTTGTCAAAAATAAGGTGATTTTTAGTGTTTGTAGACAAAATGCTTTGCTGTATGCATTAGGAAAATGGTCCTCATACTGTATCAAATACAAGTCACACACATGCACGCCCACACACACACACACACGCCCACACACACACACACGCCCACACACACGCACACGCACATACACCCACACACACGCACATGCCTGCCCGCTTCTGTACACAAAACATCCATCTTCATGAATATTTTGGTAACTTATGGAGGTGGTAGTTCCCACTCTGGTCTCTTCCTCTGTCTATCTCTGGTTCATGTCTCTCTGTTCCTCCTCTTCTTCTCTAAGTATTAATAAGTGTATTTCCCTAAGTTTGGCTTATTTTGTTGCATCCACTCAAATATTATTTAGTCTTGTTTTCTTGCAGCCTCCCCTCAGACTTCTGTGGTTTGTTAATTTCTACTCACTTCTCCAACTCCGGTCAGCTCAGTGGGAACGACACAGAGCCTTGGTTGAAAGATGGCATTGAATCAGCCCAGTGTCTTTCAAGAAAGTTAACCAATGGGCTGTGGATAAAATAACTTTCAATATGTGTTCTTGGTGAAAGTATAAAAGCCCTGGGCTGACTCACAAATGTGTGTGGGTGCATTAAAAGATAGCCAGTCCACCTCTGGTTATGATCCTTAGGTTTCTGTGTTTTGTACGTTTTGTTTAGTGTCAAGTTTCTCGTCTGTTAGATATTTTCTACTTTTATTGACACTTGCACATTTTGAGGATCCTTGTTCTTTTTGTTTTGTCCCATGTTTATTACGGTTTCAGGTTTCTCCCCTGAAGTTTCAAAGTCTCTGGGTTTTTTTATTGTTTCGGGTCACAGCCAGCTTCTCTCCTCTCTTACTGATAAGCCTATTTGTAGCTTTCATTTTCTATTTTCTTACTGCCTCCTTCTGTCGCAACCTCTGTTCTGCATATATCCTGGTCTTTGCTCCATGTGCTGCTTAATCCTGCAGCCACTAGGCGAAAGTCCCCTTCGTTATTCTTATAAAATCTTTGCTTGCATTTATCTCTGCACTGGAAACCACCATTTAACACCAAACAAGACACCATGTGGCTTCCAGTGCCATGTCTTTTCCCTGTCATACATTAAATTTCATAATATCAACTTGGAGAGCGTCACAGGTCAAAATCTAAATCAGTTTTTTAAAAACCAAACAGAGTTTGCTCTCCCTCACTCTTAAAATTCCCTTGAGAAAAATATTAAAAACTCATTTTGTAAATAACAATTTCACCTAATTAGTATTTTTGTATTAATTTGTCAGCCATACTTCATAGATGGATGTTAACTATTTAAAATTTAATAAAATTAATTCTTGTTAAGTTCAAAGCAAAGAGACAACAAATAGTTCAGAGAATGAGTCATCGATGTGTAGAAACGAACAAAGCCCTTTGACATTTGTCCGGTTTAACACTTTTATGTTTCTAAAGTTTCACTGTATGGGGGAGTTTTTTACACTTGACACAGTATGTAAATTTAAATAGCCAGACATCTCCCCTGCTCACAAAAAGAGGAACCTCTGCTTTCTTCTCTCACTTCTCCATCAAGTGTCCTTTAGAAAACATTTTTGTCGTGGAATACTCATTTAGAAATGGCAGATCTGGTGCGCATTAGACATTTCCATTTAATGACACTATAAAAAGCAGAAATAAAGAGATTCTATTTTTTTTTTCCATCAGTGCTTGTTCCCTTTGCTCACACTAGAACCTCAGGCAACTTCTTCATTTCATGGCCAACATCATGTGTGGCTGGCACCAGCAACCATTGTTTCCACTCATAAATCAGAGTTCAAAACACTTAAAGAATGACACAAGACACAAAAAATAAAGGGAAAGTTTGTTTGCTTTTTTTTTTTATCTTAGAAAAGCAGAAAATAAGCAGTTTGATGAAGATTAGAAAGAGAAAACCAACGGAAGCCTCCGTCATGTTACAGAGACCAAGTTAGACAATCCCAAAGATAAACAATCCCCGACAAAAGACAAGAATCAATAAAAAACACAAAAATATAGAAAAGTCAAACCAGAAAAAGGATAGCAAAGTGAGGCATCAATTCTACTGAGACTACGAGCCTGAAGCATTATTACAGTACATGCAGCTATGCAAGCCTGGAGCTGAACTCCTCCAGCAACTTTGTCCTACTTTGACTTGAAAAAGGAGACATTTTAGTAAAAATCCCAGTTTCCTCAGAATGCTGTCAGGACCAGATCTACATGTTTGTGGACATGAAACGTTCATAAATCATTGCGTAATGCTGAACATACATGTAAATCTTTAACTCAAGTAACCTTCTTTCACCAGCATACATTGGACATTTTGATATTCTTGCCCCAGCGCGGCTTTTGATTAATTACTCAGGGATTATGGATGGCTAATTCCAGTTGCTTGATTGTCGTATCAACAGTATCAAGAGGAAATGGGGTATATATTGTGTGATGCGAGTCAGTGAGGTTGAACTCCATAAGGGAGGAAGGGATAGGAAAATATATCCTAAGTCCCAACTGCAAAGAGTTTCACTCCTTTCTTTAGTGCCGTAATTTAATTATAAATTAAATGTTTAAGCTGAGATTCTGATAACATACCTGGTTTAGAAAAAACATTTAAAAAATTAAAAACGGTTGTACATGCTGGCCTGCAGAAGTGATTAAAAGCTATTATTAAAATAATAAACTATAACTGTAAATCTGGTGACTCATAAATCCATCCCTGATCAACAACGACTATATGACAGGCAATGTTTTCTTTCCTAGTTCTTATGCGCTAATATCCATGGCTAAAGGTGGCATAATTCTTTATATGTCCAATTCCATATAATTAAATCCACCCTAAGATTATTATTTTTTTAAAATATCTTTAAAGTTATATATACATTTGAGCACAAAGAGCAGTTATTGTGAATTATTACAATATTGTTTTGGCTGGTTGTCTGTTATTTTCAATGCTGTGAAAGTTCAACCTCAAAAAATAAGGGATTCATCTTACATAAATGCTTTTAATCTGTAATTTAGACATTTTTTTGTATCTTTAGTTGGGAAATAACCTTTTTGTAGAGCTACAACTATGACGTGACAAAAGCCTGAATTAAAAAATGAAATTGACGACTCTTTGCTCGACGTGAAATTAAATCCAAACGTGGGTGTCCAGGCTGTCTCTGTTGGCTCTACAGATCTTCCTGTTTTCCCTATTTTTGTTTCATCGTTTCCTTTCTTACATTGCTGCACATTTTCAAGCAACTTTTTCCGACTGAAACAAATGCAGCTTAGCAGGTGGAAGGCGTTTGAGTTTGTGTGACATGAACTGAGGCTGGAGATGTGGATTTGCAGTGAACTGTGTTTGGCTTCCAGCATAGAAGAAAAACCGCTCAGACAAACAAAAACAGAACCATATTAATAGTATTTAATTTGCAAATAGCGGGAAATGAAACTTTTCTCATAAAATATCACTTCATTTTCCTTATTCTCCTCCAACAAATTTTATATTTTTGATCTTCTTCATTCCACATACAGTTTAACACTTGTCTTGCTAAACATCATGGTCCCACCACACTGTCTGTGTATCTGTGTTGAAGTAAATCAGTTTTTAAACTTACATGGAAACAATGTGAAGAACAAAAGGTTAACAATATAGATTACGTTCTGAAACTGATATCTTACATTGTGGTAATTTGGGTTTGTCACCATAAAAAGCAGAAATAGCAAAAAGCAGTGAATATGAATTTAAAGTCTTGAATGGAGCCAGCCAGCTTCTCATTTACCAGCAGAGTTCACACTGTGGGAGTTTTTGATTCACATAGTCTTCGTAAAAATGAAAGGAGACACTCTTCTTAATTCAAAAACAGCAAATCTGAGTTGGTCTTTGCAAAGCTTAGTTTGTTTAACTCTAACTTAAAGCGGACAAATTCCACACAGTCGGTTAATAAACATGGATGAATCCAAAGTTAAATGAAATGAGAGCACACACTTTTTGCTGGAGCAGCCATGGGCTCCTAATCGAATGCACTGTGATAATGCAACACCTCTAAATGAGGAGAAATGTTGGCAGTTTGCTGTGGAGCCCAAAAGATGCAAAGGTGGGAAGAGTCAAGCAAGACCTTGGAGAAACCTCAGATCACACAGGCCTCAGCTAGCATGTCAAATATTAGCAGGACAATTGGAATAAAAGACTAACGTGGCATCATGACTCAGATTTGCAAAGTTGCATCTGAACATTTGGACAGATGAGACAAACGTAGAGATGAGATGGGAACCCTGCTGTCGGAATGAGCGGTTCTATATTTAAATAACTTCAGATCCATATGCAGCAGGATCTTGATCTTTTAAACCCTTGACCTGAAAGAAGGTATACTTTCGCTTATAATGACGGCACGTCTAAGGAAACGAAGAGAAAATAATTCTGGGATCGGAGCAAAATTTCTTTTAAAATTAATCACACAAGTGATGAATTAGAAAATTTAAAAAAAGCAATTGTCATAATAATTACAATATGTGAGTCATAAGGAGCGTGACCGAGCTGCCAGGTGACCTTTGGTCTCAAACTGTAAAACAGAAATGAACACACGTGACACCTGGTATTTTTCTGACTCATAGTGTCAAACACCGTCTCACTGCTATGGGCAGTAGCTCGTGTTTCTACAGCCTGTCTACAGTTTATAATAATTTACTTTGTGCGAACTCCCCTGAAGTGACTTAGAAACAGATGGTTAAAAATGTCTGTAAACATTATTCACCATGTAAAACACTGGAAGTCAGTCCATATTTACTTCTATGACGCCGTGTCGTCAGAATCTGTCCTGAACGATCAGATAAAACTCTTTTTCGCTGAATAATGAATCTGCTATTAAAATGTATTTTCTAAGTTAAAAGCTCTCTGGTTAAAACCACTGGTTAATCCCTTGAGATGAACCGTTTTATGCCTGAATGACTCACAGCTCAGACTTTAACGATCGAACAAACTTTCCTCTGAAAATAGTCAAACTGTTCTGCGTAATAAAGCCGCCAAAAGGCGTGTTTTGACAGTCAGACTTGGAAAATGTTCCTCCCAGAACGCATTTTGCTGCAGCGCTCTAATTTAACGCACCTTCTGTGTGTTTTCACTGTGGTGAACCTGAGTGAATGGCTTCTCCTACTGCAGAAGTGTTGATCAGTGTCTTGTTGAGCTGCTGAAGGAGGGAGGGAAGGGTTAGGTTACTACACCCAATGGCTCTGTCACAGCGATTATACGTTATAATTTTAATAGGGAGGTGCAGCTGTGAGAAACCTGAGAACTTGTAGAACAATCAGATGATGGATCTCCTGATGCAAACGAAAAAAGGAAAGGAGACTGATGCTTATAGTAAACACAAAATATGAGGCGTTAACCACTAAGACCAGCTGATGAGTATTCAACACCTAGAAAACATCAAAATCAAAAGCACTTTGCTGCCATATAGTGCTCACAGTTTCACCCAGTTATGCCTGGTTTACAGAATTTGGTACGAAATACCAATATTTATATCTATTGTGTAAGTTTAACTCTAATTAACAGTCTCTAAGTAACTTAGAACTTGGTTGACAGCAAATCAAGAAAAAGAGGCCAACTAATCCGACTGAATTGTGTTTTTTTCTTTTTAATCAATTCAAAATGCTGGACATACTTCCTCCTTTAAAATATTTGCTCAAAGTTAAAACGATTACAAACTGGAAGGTAAACATGAGTCTGCTCGCATTCGGTGGTTATACTTTTGAGTTTGTATTTACATACTGGGATTTATTGGATCTTTTTAAGTGGGCGATGTCAGTATTCAAAACCAAACATTGAATATCCATTGTATTTCATAATAAGCCTTGAATTTATCTGACGTAATGGCAACTGGATTGTACCAACAAGGTGGGTTCTCAACAAATGATCAAAACATACAACGCTGCAAAAAGTGTTTGCTCTCTCAGGTTTCCTCTAGTTTTGCTTTATTTGGCACACTAAGTCATCAGGCAAAAGTTGAAATCAGACAAAGACAACCTGATTTAATCACAGCTGCAGTGAGTAACTTCTGTAAAAATATATATATATTTTTTACATATTTGTTAAAACTGTCACTAAGACCTGACAGGAGAATATGACAGAAATAATCTGTGGGAAAAAATAAAAAATAAAAATCTAACTCCTCTTCTTTCTCCCAATGATGCTAATTCAATTTGCAGAAATGGACTGCACCCGGTCACAACCAACCAATCAGAGCAAGAAGAGGGATCCTAATGCTATCAATCAGGCCTGTGTATGCACTGCTTATACCTTTCTCCCTCATAGTGCAGTTTCTTTTGTTTTTACTGCCCGCTCAGTAATTCAACCCCAGGATATCTCAAAAAAAAAAAAAAAAAAAAAACCTGGCAGAGTCAAAGTCTGGGCTTTAATCTGATTGAGAATCTGAGAGATGACCCTAATGTGGCTGAATCAAACTAATTCTGTAAAGCAGAGTGGACCTGAACTCCTCCACATCGATTTGAGCGACTTTTTTTTCACTTCCCCTCCAAAGCTTGAAGACGATTATTGCCAGCCAGGGAGTCACAATCAGTTATTAGCTTTTGGAGATAATATTGCTTTCTCACATGCAAGGTATTTGGAATAGCATTATTCCTTACGATTAAAATCATTATTTGAAAATTGTTTTGTGTGTTTACTACTTTGTCTGGTTAATGAACTGACAAACTTAAGAGACAAATAGTCAACAGATTTTGTCTGGGAGAAGGCGATTCATTTTCAAAGCGTGGTAGCTCCGCAGGTTTGTAACTACACACCCTGACATTATCTATTTGGGACATGATGAAGACGATGATAATGATTCCTATTAGGGTTTCCTACAATCTGTCCTCCTTTACGCAAAGTGTAGCTGCGTGCTTCTGCTGTTTAAATCCTCCTGCTCCTGTGCACACCTCTCTGTGTTTTGCACATGCACAAAAAAAGAAAAAAAAAAATCCGAGTGCGTGTTTCGGGGTAAATGCTCACTGAGGCATCCAATCTCAAGTCAGCGTGAATCGAGCCGTTATAACAGTGCGGTAAAACCGTTTTACCTTCATGCATCACTGGAGCTTTATCTACAAAATGCTCTTCAAATTCATACCGATAATATCTGAAAAAACATGCTAAAAGCATCACATTGCATCCAACCTCTTCCTTCCCTTAGAAACATTTCATTTCATATTAAACAGGCATTATAAGTTTTATAAAAAGTGGAGTGTCTATAATAGAAACTCTTGTTTTTTTTTTTTTTTCTTTCTCATTTTAGTAAGATTTGTTTGTAAGAAAAAAAGACACTTGTTGAGGTTTTGGGAATGACGTGAGGGGGGGGTCAGCGTGGCGAACAACTGACGGCGAAACCGACCGGTAGCTTTTAGGGAAGGAGCACAACACAAGGTCACAGATGGTCATCGTAAAGGCCGGTCAGCAGCTTCTCTTCAGTTTCGTGTTCTCTCGTACACTTAAGAATGAGCGTCCAAGCTGTTCCTGAAGGTAGAGTCATAAAAATAAAAAGAACTATACTGGAAACTACGTCCTAAAACAGATCCGATAAAATGAGTGTGTGCATTGGCTACATGAAACACTTCACTCGAAACAAAACCCCCCCGGGCTTTAGTTCAGCGGGGAGGGTCGGAGGAAAAACCAACAGTCTCAAAGTCGCAGTGTTCAGTGTGAATCTGTGGGTAATTTACCCAGGAAGATAAAAAAAATTTCTGACTTCCTAATATGAATTCCCCCAGCTTACATCTCTCCTTCGAATTTCCTCTCTCATCCTTCTTCTTAAATGTCCTGAGCGCTCTTCCACAGATTTACTCATCCACTCGCCGTCCCTTTAACCTTCCCTCACGCTGCTCTGCTCCGCGTATGCAAACTCGGAACTTCCCGAGTTTCTTCCTGACTGTTCCTCCATGGCAGTAAAGTGTAAAGAATACAAATGTCAGGCGTTGGATCTAAGGCTCCTCTTCCCCGGTGGAAACAGCCAGTCTCATGGCCACAGAAAGGTGGTCGGTGAGGCCGGCCAGCTGAGTGATGAAGCTGAACTCTTCGATGTCCTGCAAAACAAGGATGAATGTGTTCAAACTGAGTCAAAAAAGAAAAAAAAAAGTAAATGCATACACAGATAAAAGAGCATGTGCAGTGGAAGTAGTAGAAACTGAAAGGTAAGGTGATTGGCAGATGTAATTTTCATCTTTATTTTTGAAACAGAAACTCTGAAATTGTTGGTATGGTTTATTTCTGTTCATCATGGCCAATGAAAACCAAAACATCAAATTCTCAGAGAACGTATGTATTTAATAAGACCAAAAAGGAGAATTGTTGGGTCTGGTGTCTCTCACCTTCCTCTGGACAATGTTCTGCAGATTCTCTGTGGGGTTCAGAGGTCAGAGGAGTTCACCTTCTACTAAAGACGTCACTCTGTGAACATCCAGGTTCTCTATCTGTGACCTTTTGTGACCTTTTGTGGCTTAGCCTCTTTGTGGAGTGGAGTCTGCTGGACAACTATTGAGTCAACATTTCCTCCCATAGTTGTGGAAGCCAACATTTATTGGATAAAAATTTTCTGGCTATAAAGTACACATTTAAATTTTCATTGGCTCTAATATTGAATCATAGAAATTAAAAGAAAAGGATTTTAAGTATGTCACTATGTTCAACGTATCTGAAATTGTATCTTTCAATTTTTGAGTTAAACATTTAATCTACATTATTTTTGTATCAGTTAAAAGACGAATTGCTTAATGCGCAGCACACTTTTGCCATTGCCGGTTTCACTGACCTCTAAATGTGGCTGTGAGGAAGACGGCCGCTGCAAACAGTTTCTGGATGATGTCATTGTGAAACCAGAGGTGTTGTTGACAAGTGGCCTCCCTTATTAGTGATATTTTTATATAAACATACTAATAAATATGGAAATAAATCTGCTCTCAAGGATTTTTTTATGCGCTTTAGACCTTTCTTCTCTTGCTTACACAGAAGTGTTGGGGACTTTCTTTCAGTGAAATAAGATCAACAGCTCTAAAGTGACTTATCATGGGACAAATGTATCAGATCCTTTTTTATTCAGTTTGTTTTATTGAGTTTCACCTTTTCTTCCACTAGACGTTTCTCTGACAGCAGTGTTGCAGCATGCGACGATTTGCTCCGTCCTGGACTGTGATGGGATTTATATGAACTTTCTTTTTCGCAGCATCAATTCTCTGGATGATGTTTATTGCAGGTCAGAGATTCACTGCAAACTTTAAAAGCATCACACACCACAGTCTGCCGCACGCCTCTGTCGAATGGTTTACTTACAGACTGAATCTGCTACATTTTAATTTACAACACTATTTTAGGCCCTGGCATCTTTAGATCTTCTTTTATTAGAAAGGCTAAGGTGCTGAAGAGCTTCGAAGAAGAAGGCATTTAAATATGCGCCCAGGACTGCTGCGAAAAGACCTGCAAATGAACGACATTTTCAAAGAGCTCTTCCTTCATCCTTCCTTCAACATCTGACTGTAAATATTTTACATAATTTGCTTTTAATGAAGCTTCTTAGCTTTGATTGGAAAAAAACCAGATCTCAATTAAAACAATATTACATCAATTTCTACCATGTTTTTTAATCACAAGGCAGGATTTCAGCCGTGTTTGCATCCTGGTGTGGGTTTGGACTCCATCTGGACCCTTGTCACTCATACTGTTTGTGGCATTTGGGGATCGAGGTGGATCTTCCTTTACAGGACGTAGTCTATTAGGGTATTTGCTTCTTTGAATTTTTTAGGATAGTGCCATAATCAAGAGCATGAGTGGTGTTTAGTGAAGTGGTTTCTATGGTTCTTATCTTGAAAAAAGGAGGCCAAGTCCCTGATGGGAGCCGAGACAGACCCGATCGAAAAAGGTCAAGTCCTCAGATCTGTGACCCATTTGCATTCCAGATTCTGACTATTATCATAAGGTACTGACTGTAAACAGAACAAAAAGACACACGATCAGTACTGCCATTGTTGTGTTAAGACCACAGGCCCGTCCCCAGGCAGTTATCACAACTTCACATGTCCTTGTGTTCCTAATATTTCTTTCACTGGAAGTCCAGGGACGAGGTTAAACACATGTAAACAACCTCTGTCGAGTCAATCGGACTCAACAACCTCGCATGGTACTTTCCAACTTCATCTACTTCCTCTATAATGACTGCAGCTGCTAATGACAACAGAAACTCCACAGATAAAATTAGATTATTACAATTAACACAATAAGGCCAGAGATTTGACAGACATGCTCATAGAAATTAAAGCCAATACTCAAAAGTCTTGATGTGTAAGATTCCCGACACCCATTCTTGTCAGCTGCAGATCTTTGAATGCATCCCACTCATTGCTCCGGGTAAATGGGAAAGGCCTTGGTTACATCTTAATTGCTTCTTTTTCTCATCAGGTTCTGGGAGGTTTTCTTAAACTTGGTTTAGTGACTTCTTCTGTAGTAAATGCTTGACTTACTACAACGGCAGAAGGCCTTAGCAGCCGGCGAGGTCACATGACAGGCAACGACTGAGCTAGATCTAAATAACGGGAAACATTTCTGTCCAGCAACAATCACTGACTCTATTGTCACTTAGAGGGAGGCTTCAACTTCTAATGAGGAAGAGCAACTCTATAACTAAAAAGTTAAAGCAACAGAGCTAATAATTCAACAGAGTTACACTAAAAATAATCATTGACCTTTATCATATGCTTGTTAACACATTTCAGATCAAGAACTGATGTAAAATACTAGAAATAGCAAACAAAAATATTGAAAATGGTTACCGATTAGCTTCTATTGAAGAGATATAAATTTCAGTACTCTGCCACAAGGTGGCGACACCTGGCTGCAGTTTATAAGAAAAGAGGCAGAAAGCAGGAGGATGAGAGTGAGTCGTCTTCATGTAAATGATGGGTTTTGGTTTTCTAATGTCTGACAAAGACTCTGTTGTTTATATCTAAATGGTTCCGGTTTGTGTTGCTTTGTTTTGTTGTTCGGGTCCCTGGGTCTAGTCAAAGTCTTCCTGTGGGTTTGATAAGTGTGTCGTCCAGAGTGAACCACAAGCAGAAGCCTGAGAGCAAGTTTACTGTTCTTCTGAACAAATTCTAATAAAAAGCGGTGTAAATATTCAGTATAAACTGAAATAAAAGTAACTGCTGCGTGGTTCTACTGTTTACATATTACATCTGACGATATAGCTGTTGTGAATGAGGGATGACTGAAGCGGAGAAAAGGCTCAATAGTCAGATTTCGTCTTTTTGTTAAAATTTGTTTGAGTATAAAATTTGCTTTAATCAATACGTTTTTGAAAATAAGTCTCATTGTTCTAGTAGGTGAAACTTTGTAACTTTTTCAGCTTGTAGAGTCAAATTAGACTTTGCAACAATTTGGGTGTTCACATCTTTTTTGATCTATTTCTTCAGATGCAGTTTTAGATTCCCACTGTTTTCTTTTTAGATTAAAGTGTTTATGTAAATCCCGATAATTTAATATTTAGCATGACATAAAATTATAGTGGCTTTAAAACGGTGCAAAGAAGAATTTCTGTCCTGTTTGACATATTCTGGACATATTATCTGAAACAAAAGTCAAATGTAAAAAATGCTTTCCATTCACTCTCAGCATTCAGTCTTGACTTTATATCTGCCGCCAATTTTAGAAAATCTTATTAATCAAATGCATAGGCTATTATTCTGAGCACAGTCTCAGGGAGTAAAGGTTCAGTTCAGATTCTTCAACACCCAGGAATACATTTCATCATCTACCAGTTTCCAGTCCTGCTGATTGCCCTCATCGCTATAGAGGATGTAGTCGATCCGGCGTCCATTGCCCTTCAGTGGGATTTTCCGGCCCTTCTGACTGCTGGCAGGACACTGGTTCTTACTGGGAGGGAACACCAGGTATTCCTTCCTCCCCTCTTCGTTCTCCATCACTCTGCAAGAACAACCAGATTCACTCAGTTGGAGAAGTGGGCTCACTGCAGGATTTAGAAGTGTGCCAGATTAAGAGTTTGTGTGAGTGGAAAACTAGTGACAGCAATGGCTGCCAAAAATTATTAACATAAAGTGAAAAAAAAGAAGAAGTTTGAAACAATAAGTGTAAACCCAGGTGAGACTCACTTTTGTAAACTTTCGGGTGAACTGACGTCGTCGTCATAAAGGCCACTGGGATCCAGCAGAGTGCCTGCAGAAGAAACCAATAAAATAAAAAAGGCTGAAGTGTAGACATGTATAAGCTGCAGTCTTACTGAATCATGTTCAAGCTTTTCAATGTGCAGAAACATTTAAAATGTAATTGTGTTTTGCAGTTTTCTCCTCACAGAGTTCATGCGCAGTGTTCCCGTTGGTGATTGTACCTGGCAGGTTTCGGTTTGAGGTAATATTTTACCTTTACCAACATCTTTCTTTTGACTAAAATGAATGTTGGGGACCCAACTTGAGACACAACCAGAATATGTTGAGGGAACTAAAGATTCATCACCAAATATAAAAAATAAAAATACAACATGAAACATGCAAAATACCATTAAAAATAATGGTCTAATGGCTATAATGCCAATATAGAATTTTCCATGGATTTCATTCATGTACCTATATTGTTGTATATGTAGCAGCAAATCCGGGTCAGATTTTGAGATGTTGTGGACCACCAAGCAGACGTTCGTCCACTCCAGTTGAGTAACACTAAACCATCTCTGCATCCTCTTCATCGATCTGAGGCTTGCTTTGCAACGTGTCCCTCTTGGTGAAGTTCAGTACTTTATCTCCAGAATAGCTTTCATGAAAGGCAACAGCTTTTCAAGAGAGGAGGCTGTTCAGCGGGCCGCTATCTGCCTTCGCAATCCTCAGACTCCAGTGTTCTCTCACACGGCGGAGAGATGTGACGGCAAGAGGAGAGATGAGCACTCAGAAACGTTTTTCACAGTGGGGCTGAATAACGTGATGGAAGCGGCTCCATATGAAGAGGGAGTCCAGTCAATTTACAAGAGCTCTTAAGAGAAGTGGATGTTTGATGTGCATACAGCAGTTTTCACAACTCTTAAGAGGAGATTTTTTTACGATTACTGGAATAAAGAGGAATGAGATTTCATGCGGGAACTTTGGGCTTCACAGAGTGGAAGTTATTTACACCTCATTTGGGAAAGTGCTGCTACTCAGTCTTGGGAAATGGAGGGTTTTTGTACCATTGTGGTGAAAATATGTGTACATCTTCTGTGCTTTCAAGAACGGAAGCAGCCAGACGCTGATGATGAAAAGCACTTGACAGTCATCAGCGAAGTCGCCATTATTAAAAGCAGATGTTTTGAAGAAACATCGTATTCTTCAAAACGATGAAGAATACATTTTATTATAGTTTGTGTCAGCTTACTGAGTGTATAATTTTTGACAATTTGCAACCAGGTTTTTGCCAACTTATTTCCATCTGCTCACCATCCCCTACTGTCATAAACAGTTCAAAGTGAAGGTGAAGACTCAAAAAGAGGAGCTCTGGGTTCAACGTCTCTGTGTATCACATTATTCTAGAGTCAAATGTCACAGGTTAGCATAAGCTAAGTCCAAACTGGGTCAACAGCAGGACAATGATTCCAAACACAAGAATCCAAACGTCCCTTTCGTCCAATTCAAAGTCCAGAACTTTAAACAATGTTGGTTTAGCTTAGGAAAGCTCAGAGAAACAAAAGTCTGGAACCCTCAACAAATGACGATGTTGAGTTGAGAGACTGATTAGGCCGTAATGGAAAACTGCTGAGCGTCACTGGGTCTGAAGGTGGTTCTGAAACATGGATGTGTTTAGTTTTTTTCATGACTGCAGAAGAGTTTCTCTCTTCTCTGTGGTCAACGTGACCTCAGTTTCTCTGAGCTAATAAATCCCGATGTCATTCACACTCTGCGTCGCACCGGAACAGAGGAAACATGCGCCCTTTCACACAGTTTCCACCCACACTTCCTCATTTCCAACAGAGGCCACGGTTTCTGTTCTCGCCGGATTGTTTTCCTTCCCAAAGTACATAATGGGTCACAAAAAAAGACGGAACTGTAAACCAGGGAAATACAAACAAATACCGGATATTATTGTGAAAAATAGTGATATGGTTTTAATAAAGTACTGACTCTTAGTGACTGTATTCTGAAACTCGTAGGCTATATATTGAGGATGTCCCAAAATGAGAGATATCCAAGAATTCAACAAGACTGACGATGAGAAAGCTCTGAAAATTTGGTAAAGATTAGGAGAACTTTTGGGAGTGATTTCTAGTGCAAAATTCAAAAACCATTTGATAAAATGGTGTCACATAAACACACAATTAATACGTGCTACAATGTCTAATAGAAGCTGTGATCACAAGGACAACCCTGGGATGTTAAAAGACCATGAACTGAAAACTGCTGGAGCACAAATCTGATTGATCTCAAGAACATCACCAGGGATTAAGAGACTGATGACTGAGAAAAGCTTAGATAAGACAAATATTGAACTTTTTGTCCACAATTATATAAATTAGGAGTATTTAGGGTTAGGATTTCAAGAGTCTAGACCTAAGAACGCCTCAAATCAGGAGCAAGAGAGGAGAAAGATCCCAAAGACAAATCAAAACAGGTGGTAGAATGGATAAAGCATCCTAACATGAAGTGTATGGACTGGAGATGGCTCTCCTGAAAAATGAAACCTCACACCTCAGTGGGACTCAAGTACATGAATGAAGAGTGAATGGATGGAAAACAGCCCACAATAAAAGCTGAATCTGTAGCAGAAAAGCCAGCACTTTTCTGCAAAGACTAGTGGTGCGTATAGATTATATATATATGATGTATGTTGTACATTGATCTTGCACTGGGAAAAGAACAATTCAAACAGCATCAATCGAAAAAATCTGACTGATAATGCCTGCAGATAAACTTTTAGGTTTAAAAAAAATGTCAGATTAGAAATGAATATGTGATAAAACACACCTTAAAATGGTTGACATGTTCAACTCATAGTTATTCTGGAATTTCAGGTCCTCCAAATGTATTAGTTGGTATTTATCTTGTCATTAAATATTATTTTATGAAGATAATGACAAAAATAAACTCCCTTGACTCATATTTACTCATTTATTTGGCATTTATTTGCTTAATATGAGCTAGCCAGTGCTTCATTTGTTGTTTAATTACCAAAAACAGACGTGTCAGTGAACGTTTTAATTCTTGCTGCTTCAGTCAAGTTACACTGATTGTTCTTGAAAGCCGCCTCATGCTTGCTGATGATAACAAGTCCGACTCTTCTGTTGCTTCTTGCTGCAACACAAAATGCTCTTATATGTGCCAAGTCTTCTTCAGATTACCTTTGTGAAACGCGGTAATCGTCACCTTCATTGATTCCTCCTTTCTCTGCTCCCGCTGAGCTGCTGCAGAGGAAACTGTAGTTCTTCCCAGCTTGCTACAAAAGAGATAAATAAGCTCCTCTCCAAACGAGCTCTTTCACTCTGTCCTGCCCACACTGTCCCCGAAATACCGCTGGCCTAAATAGAGCTTCACATCCAGACCAAAAGCCTCCCGTCTTTGCGTCACTAATGCCCAGGCATCAGCCCTGCCGTGCTGGTGGTATTTTAATTTGCATCCTGATTTAGCCCGAGGATGCGGATCGTGGTCTGCTCTGCTCTCAGGCCCGTTTTGCTGCAGCAACACCTGGCACTGTGGATGTGTCATAAGCTTCGAGTGACACTGAAATCCCTGTCGGCGTGAGGCGAACTTGAGTGGATGTGTTCTTACCCAGAGCCCACGGTTTGTCCTCCCCCGGCCCCAGGCGACACGGGTCCTTGTACTGAGAAAAAAGTGTGTGCTGCTGCTCCAGTTTGTCTTCTGGAAAAGTACAGACACACAAAGCGTCCGTGGATGTTAAAATAGTAGTCGTGGATCGGAATACACTGAAAACTTAACCGCGAAAGTATTGATTTAAACGAGATGTATTTTGTGGATCTTTTTAAGTAAGGCTTTAAAAACATTTACGCCATCAATCAACACCAGATGGCAGTGAAGGGGATTTTTTTTTTTTTTTTACCTTACATTTTACTTAGAGACTCATCTTGAGTCTCTATAGTTATAGATACATGTTCTAATTTCAAAGAGTTTGTGATAAAGCAAGATGAATGTGAGAAATCCAAGTATGTTTAAAACTACTTATTGTTGAGTTTTATCATTATTTGCCTATTATTTGCTTCTAAACATAAATACGACTCAAGAAATACACTCCTGGTAGAAATCCTCAGACTGAGGAGGAGGCTGCAGTTATTCAAATTTCACACAGTTGGATTATAACCAGGATTTAAAGAAGAGTGCATGAATAAGAAATGGGAACAAGAGATCCAAACAAATTAGAAATGCAATAAAGAGGAGACAAACTGCAAACAGGTTGGCTGTGAACCACCAACACCGAATGGACAGAGGTAGCAACTGGTTCAAGTTAGTGTTGAACCACTTGTACATTTAGCAGTAATTTTACTTTTATTTTTACTTGAGTACTATTATTCTGAAGTGTTTCTACTCTTATTTGAGTAAAATGTCTGGGCTACTCTACCCACTATAAATATAAATACAAACATAAACATGTTTCAACCACAAATGCATCAGATGAACCTCTACTAAACAAATGAGATTCAGTAATAAAAGTGTTAATCACTCATGCTTTAGTCACTCAAACTGCTCGAGTTAATCATGCTCGACCGCTCCACGCTGCGGTTCCGCTGACTTTTACTTTGAAGGTTAACGACGTCAACATCTGCACACCTGGAAGACGCCAGGGCCGCGCTGGCGGACGGGATACCTGCGTACCTGAAGAGCAGTTATCAAAGTTGAGGTCCCCCAAGATGACGTCGAAGGCCACCAGGTCCTCCAGCACCTTCTCTCCTTCGGGGGACTGGGGCGAGGACTGGCGAAACTCAGCCCCCCACTGGAGCAGGAGGTCCAGCTGCTCGCAGCGGACCGACGAGTCGCCTGGACGCAAAAAACAAAAACCACCGGAGCATGTTTGTCCACCGTGAGCTAAAAACAGGCTCATCCAGAGGCTACTATATCAGCTTCAGTTGTTTTTTTTTTTTCATGCTATTACATAACACCGGAGTTAGAGAGACTGTTTGTTAACACCGAGGTCTGCTGCATCTATCAACCGCTGCCGGTGAATCGGAGGAGGGAGGAGGCGAGCGGCAGAGGGGGAGGCAAAGGGTGAGAGCATCCGAGAGAACAGATGAACAGTGGAAGGTGTGAGAAACAAAGACGTGTCAAGATATTGGAGGGTGAGTAGGTGGCTTTGGCTTTGATTACTCTGGGCCGCAGCTCAGCTCCATGTGAAATGTTTGTGTTTTATCAAAATTTACGAAAAAAAAAAAAAAAAGGAAGAAACTGAGGAACGTGGAGGCGTGTTTGTTGTAAATTTGTTTGCGAATGTGTTTGAACAGGAAGATTTGAGGGAAGAAAACATTTAAGTGAGACTTGTGCACTCGTGAGTGAAAATGTATTTATTTTGTCTTTATGCTCAATAAGTTTTTGAAAAGCTTTTGGTCAGTGTTCAGTTGTCGAAAAGAATGCAAGAACGATGAGAAGATCTGCCTCCGATGTTGGGCCAGAGTTTACACTGTTGATAATTTACAGCCGTGGCTGAGAAAAATCCCTCAGAGGGCCACAAACAAACAACGGACCGTTACTAAGCAGTAATAAAATAAGCATGTGAAGTGGTCCATATCAGAGGTTCCTCTAAGTTTCTTAAAGTCTGTCAAAATATTCCAGATATTTTGCTGCATATTCAATCACTTTTAGTCCAGAGCCCATCTTCAGGGAAACGTTCTGTATGTTGAGCCGGCAAACTAAAAAAAAGCTCCTAAACTTTGCGGCTGAACTTGGCGTTTGGTTGAAACAGAGTTATGCTAAAAGGCGGTAACATCTCTGGGTGTTCTTTCATTTGAGAAGGGTGTTTCTGATAGGAAATGAGACATTTTATTTACATGTCAGGATAAGTCAAAAGATTGCTTTAAGCCCAAATGTTCATTAAAAAAAACAACAACAACAATCAAGGAGCAAAAGAAAAACTAAAAAACAATTTAATTCAACTTCTTTAGTTGTATGTATGACAGATAATGATTTTAGTTCTAACAATGTGACTCTGAAACAACGACGCTGCGTTTCTCTCACAAACGCAGCTTTTTGTGATGCCTTCCCTAACCCTAAACTATTATAGTTATTTGTTTTAAATAACTTTCCATCTACAGGAGGAAATATTCAAATTGTTCGGACAGACCAGTGACTGTCAACTGGATCTGGGACAGGTCTTTGACTGGGGCGGTTTAGGTGTGTTTTTACAGCCAGAACCCGGGCCAAATAAAACAAGTGTAGGAGGAAACTGACCCTCAAAATGTCTCTGCTCACGGGAGACTGCCTGAGAAAAAAAAAAAAAAAGCGGATTCAGATTTGTAGTTGAAGGATGTTGAATATTTCCCCCCTGGATGAACATTTCCAGATTTTTTTTCCTTTATTCTGTAGATCAAATTTTGTTACGTTTAAGTTACATGAGTTCTGTGTTTATGGGAAAAAAATCACAACATTTATCTGAGTATCAGACAGCTTTACGAGGTTGATATTCAAATGCGTTGATAGAATCTAACAACGTCTGTGGAAATATCCAACTGGGTGTAGTGTCAGAAAGAAAGAGTGCAGCAATCTCACCAAAATAAAGTTCAATAATTTATTATTGCAAACTTTTGTTTGGAAATGATGATAATTTGGCATGAGAGACAAGTCTTAAACTGTATTTTTAGCAGGTTATAATCCAGATTATCATGGACATTAAGTATCCATAAACTTTAGAGGAAATAATATAAAGTATAAAAAGGGACTGTGTGTATGTACAGATTATAATAGAAATTAAAATAGAGGCACTGTGAGGATGGTGACATGGTAAATAAATAAAAGAAAAAGAATTCATGGTATTGTTGATAAAAAAAAAAACCCTCCAGAAATCTGGAGTGATTTTAGACACATCCACATGTGTGCCACAATTTGTACATTTCTGAGCAGCTCACAGGTGTGCAGAAGAAAACACACCAGCTGCTGCTCACCTGAAATCCCCCAAACCTCCACTCAGGCGCTGAATTATTAACTTCAGTTCATGCTCGGTTACAGATTCAGTCTGCCTGCACCTTTTGCTCGACTCAGAAAGATATTCAGACCTGTAGTCTCACTTCTTTCTTCTTTCTCCCCGACTCACATCGCAGCCCCCTTCACCTTAAGAGGGGGGTTTACCTGTGGTGCATCTTTAGAAGCAGCCCTGATTCTGCTATATTTAGGCCTGCAACAAGCGTAGGAGAAAGAAGCCCAGAATAGCAGCAGAGGAAGGGGGCCAGGGGGGTTGTCTTTGGTAAAAAATGAGCGTGGCATTGACCGGGAGGCTTTAAATAGGTCTGTGACGCTTTCAGCAGCGTGAGGCAGTCGCCATGGGAACAGCAGACGGAGGGTTTTGACGCACTCGTTTTAGCTAAATTTCCGAACGTGAAGGCAGACGCTGTAAACAGACATTCAGAGCGAAGGAGCAGCTTGGACCTACATGCAAACAGATGTAGCGCAGAGCGATAAGCAGCAGCTACTGTACCTTCTATGGCGTGGAGGTGCGTGCAGGTGAGGTATCCCACCACCCTCTGCTCCTGATGGGAGGTGCCCACGTGAACCTGCAGGGAACGAGACGCCACACAATGTCAGTGAAACTGTTCTAGCAGGACCAGCATTGTTTTCTACCTCAGTTTGTCTGTTGAATTAAGCCACACAGGCTTGTCTCACTTAATTGCTCCCTTTTCTGACACATTAGGTAACAAAATGGTCGCAATGAGTAGATAATCTGAACTACTTGGTCATAATGTTCTGCCTGAGTGGTTAACGCCGCTGCTCTCTCGCTTATTAAATGTCCCTGATCAAGTTGAACCTCGACCACACATTCGCTGTGGCAGTCAGCAAGTTTCCGTCTGGATATTTGACCTCTGCCCTCAGGAGAAATTCCAGGTTAATGACGCTGGTCGATTTCCTGGCACAGGCGAGGCTTTTAGGCAAAGGTCCAAACATTTTCAACAAGGTTGGTACTTTGAGAAGAACACACCAGAAGTTTAATGTTTGCCCAAATCAATCCAAACCAGTGCCGTAAAAACCATTTGCACCACGAAAATAGCCAGTTAAAAATGCTAAATAATTTTGTTGTGATTTTTTATTTTATTTTTTTTTACCTGCTCTGCAATAAATTAAATATGCAATATCTTTATAAAACACAACATTTTGACATTGGTCTTGAACATGTGCTTTAGTAAAACAAAAGGTATAGTTCCCTGTTTGGGTCAGATTCTTTCTAAGGTTATTCCCAGCAGCAAAACTGAGAACTTTCTTTGAAAACTGCTGCTGTAGTGAGTGACATTTAATGAGTGGTTATGTTTTAATTCTGCTTTTGAACAACAAAAAAAATTATAATAAATAAATCACTGAACGTTTCAGACCTCACTTAGTATGTAATTAAACATGGCTTAACACAATATAGTAATTTTCCGTCATAGAAGGTACAGATCCGATAAAATGTCATCCTAAATAATTCTAATCAGAACCGTTCTGCAACAGCTCCATTTGTCAAAGGAACAAGTTTGTCCCAATCTTCAAGATTATCCTACTGGCTGCAAAATGGCACTAAGACGCTAATGAATGTCAACACAGGAAGTTGGCTTGTGGATCCTGAACGGCACACCAGCAGAGCATTATGGGAGTCGTAGTATTAGTGAAAAGATGCGCAGCAGCTCTTTAATGGAGCTAAATGCTCAAAATCAAAACTGCTTTTCTCCTGATCCTGCTGCAGCCTCTTTGCATTTTCGGCTTGCGGGGAGACGTGCTCAGTCAGCTGGTCCTCTGCACTGATTGTGCTCTAATTGGTCTAAGCACTGGCTGCTGCAGCTGTGACATTAGCATGTTGCAGTGAAGTCGATTTGATGTTGCATGAAAAGCAAAGCTGCAGTGAACTCTGATAGAAACCTGCTACCTTCTCTGCATCCTGATGTTCCTGCTCCAGAATACAGATGTGGTTCATCTCAGTCACATGACAAAATTACAATTTGAGGACTCATGTTTTTTTTATTTATTTGGTTTAAACACAAAGCTAGATATTTTATTATTATTATTATTATTACTTTCTTTATATTTTTGCAATGAAGCAGACTAAACCTTGTATTCACGTCCAATCAGTTATCTGAGTGTGTCTTTCTGCTTGTGGTAGATATGAAATAATGCTAAAGTATAAAAATGGTTAAAAGGTCAAATAAAAAATAGAAACCTTTTCCAAGCATGTTCTGAAAAATCTGCAAATATCAGCTAACGTTATTTGTGTACAAAAACAAATACCGCTGATCACCGTTTGATCTGCTCTTTCCCCAGAAATCATGGTACTTCTGACATTTTGTGCAGGGCTATATATTACCAGAGGAGCTGCTGGGGCACGAAACATTATTATTATTATTATTTTTTTAAATCAGCAGTAAACAATGCAAGCTGAAAGGTTGCGACACTAAAAGTAAAACTGCGTTTTTCTTCTGAGAGGATTTCAGGAAGATCAGCAAAACAGGGACGACGAGGGAAAAATAAAATCCAAGGCTTTTCAAGAGTCATTTGCAACAATCGGCAGGTTGACTGAAGTCAAACAAACAAACAAACAAGCAACAAAAAACACATCCACGTCGCTCTTCATACATTTTTCACTACTTCTTCCCGACCTCAGTTTCTCCACTCCATAAGCAGCAGACATGGAGAGCAACAAGGCATCACTCCGGATTTAATCAGACACCTCCAACAGCAGCGCTAAGAGTCCTGAAGGAGAAGCGAAGGCAACGACTCGCAGCTCTGAAGTGTCGGTGGGTGGAAGCAGACACCTGGCGATGAGGAGGAATAAGGGCTGCGGAGGAGAAAAGGGGAAGCTGCGATTGTGGGGTTTTGAAGTGCAAAAGGCGTCTGCGTGAAAGCGCGTCTGTTTCAAGCGAGATCAAAACGGATCGCTGCTCGGGTTCACAGATCAGACGCCAGGGCTAAAGACGGGAAGCATCCAGCCAGGCGAGCTGAACGCAGAATGACAGCAGAGTACAGAACAAAACCGCGGAGGACTTCCTGAAGAGCTAAACGACCTACATTAAGTTCAACAAAAGCTTGTGAAAATCTGCAACAGTCTGGTAATAGTTGGATTTGACTAAATCAGAAAGTGCTATTTTAAATCCACAGATGCTGCATGTAGCTTTTATTTGTTCTTTTATTTATTTAGTAGAACGCCAGCCGACCTACAATAGTGTAAAATGAATAGAAAACCCTAAAGCAGCCTGGTTGTTTTTCAGACATTTTTTGATATATAAAAAAATCAGATTGATTTTTAACAACAATGAAAAAGCCAAACGAGACATCAAAACTGAGGAGAAGATATTTATATATTTATTATATAATATAGCAATCCCTTTTTCCAGTGTGGAACAATTATGAAACCTCCACGTTTTGTTTAAAAATCACATCAGTAGTACTTTATTGGAATATCATCACATCTTCAGGGAAGTTTGCCTTCTCAGGCCTGTGGTTTGGTGCTCCTGACTGCTGAAGTGAGAGTGAACACCAAGGTCAGTCCAAAAGTTTACCTTTCGGAAAGAAAATGGCCACCAGAGGGAGACAGGCGCCCTCTATTGGTCACAAACAAAATACCGTCTTTCATTCGAACCTTGATGTCTTTATAATGATGACGCAAAGATTTATGATCTGAAATAATAAAGCCTGATTAGGGGGGAGAAAAACAAAGCAAATCTCTAAGCTCTTTTTCACAGAACTTGAAACAAACAAGAACAAAAAGAAAAACATTTGTAAACTACAACACGAGAATGAAGCATCTTGGCTTAGACCAAACAAAACAGCATTTTCCTTGCGCTGTGACAACACAGCTATTCTCTGATCTACCGTCTCTCAGACTTAAAAACACGCTTCTTTTCTCATGTCTCGTCGACAAAACTAAAGGCATTCAGAATGCGTCTTGCATAACGAGTCAACACTACAGGGTTTTCTGTTATTAGCCGCAGTGTTGAGGCAGCCTACAGAAGAGTGGACATTTATTCAGACAAACTGAAGACAACTGCCAACAACAGGCGATAAGACTTGGCTTGATGTCTGCGAAGAGGCTTTCAGAGAAAACCCCTCAGAGCCACAGGAAAGCATTAGCTTAATTAATCTTACTGTAATACCAAACACAAGCCAACTTTTTCAGGTTGAAAACACTGAATAAACCTCCCAACCCCAGATTAGCCACCCAATGTTTAAGTCTCTAATTCAATTACTCTTCATATAACGAGTGTTTAGGCAACGTGGGTGGCATGATGCAGCACACTCCATGCTCACTCATCTGTCCGTGCCGTCGAATTCAGACATTCACTTCCCTCGTTTCCATCTCCACAAAATCCAGCAGCTTTATGGAAAATTGGCTCACTCTTGGGACGTTGATGAATTTCAGCGTGATGTGGGATGGACCTGATGCCACCCGTGCATCAAGTCCATCCATTAAACATCCTTGTCGAGCAATCAGTCCTTAGTGGTATGATGAAGCGTAAGCGATTCCCAGTCAGGGATGAAGGAGTAGGTCATCTAAAATCATTACCAGGTGTTCACAGGAAGCCTCTTTGCATACAGAGCTTCAGGGAATGGAGCTCAGTGGGTGTGCAGATTTATGTCACCAAGTGCAACGCAAAGCATCACCCTTCTTTAAAGGGTCTAAAGAAGTAATGCTTTGTTATCTGGGGTGAAGAGTCACGTAACATTTCTTTGGTTTCTGCCGCTACAGTAATCAAACATGTCTGAACATGCTTGTTTCTTCCACCGTTTGAAGTTTCACTGTTAATCTGATGAAGATTAACCTGTGGCTTTAGCGGGGTGCATGCTCAAGAGGGAATATCTATACAATTATTTTATTATTTTCATGCAGCAGATGACTCATGAAGGAGAATGGGGCCAAGCTGTGCAAATTTAAGACGACGGCGGAAGGCCCTGCAGGAGCTGGCCTTTCACCTGCAAAGAGTAAAAATGTTGTGCTTGGGATATAATAAAGAAGAAACGTTGGCTTCTGAGAAAGATGAACCCAACTCCTGGGAGCAGATCAGGTGTATTGGTTTTAGGTTTCAGAAATAATGAGAAAAGTGAAAGAGATTCCTTTTTTTCCTCTCTCCATCCATTTTCAATCTAAAATTACCACTTGGAAAAAGTTCATGTTCACACATCCTTTTGCTTACACTCAAAACTGGACGCGGCTAAAAGATTTATCGCCTAATCCAGGAAGCGAGGTTGGTATCTTGGTGCGTTTTGACATCGTTTAAAAACTGGGTTTGTATGTCATAAATAAAAACTGAACTGTGTTTTAAATTTAGCTGGCAACAAAAATGGGTGCCACGGCTGGATTTCATTGTAAAATCACTGCCGTTTCCCTCTGAGTAATATTTTATTTTTTAAGAATTGCTTTCACATTTTTAAGACTGAAGTTTTATTTTTTTTAGAACTTGATAAGGGAAATGCTTCTATCTTTCCTCTCGTTTAGGTTTGCATTAAGACAGGAGGACAGGAAAAAAAAACCAAACTATTATCTGGTTCAAATTCATATAATTCACTCCAAATTAAATTTTAATAAAAATTTAATAAAATAACAGACTCTTCTTGTGTCTCTGTCCAACCACATCTCCATTCCTACCTGTTCAGTTGCTCCTTTTCTCCTCCAGTGCTGTTCTCTCCATCCACACGCCACACTATGCATTAATATTTCAGGGGCTTATTCATGCCTCAATAGGTGTATGTGCGCCCCGGAACTGACAAGAGGCCTGCGGGGATGTTTCAGTGTGTACATTCATGCTTATGAGGAATGTTGGACAGTAAATATGTATACAATTCAAGACATAAGGTTATGTTTTCATGGTGCCAAGGGGTTTTAAAGCTCAGAGCCTCATCAGGAAACAGTTTATGCAAAAAAGAAAGAAAGAAAAAAAAAATTCAGTTCCTTTTTTTTCCTCTTCTGCTCAGTTTGAGCCAAAAGACTGGATTTCTCATAAAATAATAATAATAATTAAAAATAAATAAATAAATAAAATGAAAATGAGTCAAGGATGGGGAAAACTGAAACTTTCCAAGGCTTCCTCTCATTGCGGAGCACTGAGACAGAATCGAACTGCGACTCGACGCCATGCAAGTCCGATGACGAGTTCTGAGCCGGCCGTAAATAATTGCTTTAACTTTTATCGTCACGTTGGGGATGAACAGAGACTTCGCCTCACGTTACTTGCATGGATTTGATTACTTCACTTGAAAATTGAGCAGCCAATTTGTTGCCAGGGACAACAGGAAGCAGAGCAAAGCTGGGGGGGGAAGAGCATGGTTTTGAACTCTGGTTTTATCTACATTGTTAAAAAAGATTCCTGCATTAAATATGGTAAATAGTTGACTGCAAACCTTTCACGCACATTTAACCCTGACATAAACAAATGGTCGAATGGCTTTTTTGTATTTTGTTACTTAAAATAAACAGCATACAGTAAGTACTCAACATCTGATAAAGTGCAGAGTGGATTAACAATGAAAACAAGGATTAATGAATTAACAATCAACAAATTGAGAAATTGCAATATCAGAATTGTGATCACATTGCCAAAAGTTCAGGATTAGCAAATCCTTCCTGTGCATTCCTGGCTTTTAAACAAAACATTTGGGAATAAACCTCAATAATATTAATATTAATAATAATAATAATAATAATAGACAGAAAGTGCAAATTTCCGATCCTGATCTATGTGCACTGCAAAGAAAATGACTGACGGCTCTATTGGAGGTGGTCAGTGACACTCCTGAAACAAACAGCAAAGAAAATGTCTCAGACTTGGCTTCTCTGTGTCTTGTCAAAGTGAAAGTCCAAATCTTTTGTGCCTGAAGAGAAGTCGCTCCAAATCAGAAAACCCATAAAAAAAACCCAAATTGAATAAGACAAGACAGAAACAAAAGCTCCATGTCAGCGGAAGCATATTCTACTCAAACCTTAATTTAATGAAGATGGACCAAAGAAACATCTAAAACTACAGCTTATGACTGTTTGGTGAAAGAAAAGAAGCATTACATTAAGATACAAACCCTCTCTGCTTAGATGTTGAAATTTGGCAGATTCCCCCCCCCCCCACAATACAATATGCAAATGAGAGAAACAAAAAAGCATTTTCGAGTCTCAAAGCAGTGACCTCCAAGGCCCCAGATGCCACCACAAAAACCTGCTGCAAGGTGCTGCTCTAATTGGTTTCATCAAGAGTATTGCTCACATGATGCAGATCAGAGTGACTGAGGTCAAAAAGGCAAAACACTTTTGCAGGAAAATGGATTAAATGTTCGTGTTGCCGTCAGAAATGTTCCTTTCAGTCGGTGAACTTCGTCCAAACCGATTTTCATGGATTCCATTTTTGTCCTGCCTTCAAGGTCAACAGCTTTAGTTCAGGGTGTATTGTTGACAAAAACAACAACAAAAAAAATAAAACCTGTTCCGCTGGAAAAAGGACTGTGTAGATATCAAACTCAGTCACATGTCGGTATTATCAAGGTTTCAGACAGAACAGATTCAAAATCTCTCCTGCAGAAAACTATTTTTCTGACCAACTTTGGTTACAAACTGAAATCCTCCAGGTCATTAAATCTCTGGGGTAAGTTTTTTTTTTTCTACAGCGTTTCGCCATCCGTCGTCTATTTTCAGGTCTAATTAGCAGTAACGCATTTAAACTGCGTATTTACTCACAATCACGTGCGACTCCTCAACCATGCACTTAATAGCTTGTTGAGACTGAAAAAGCTTTAATCATGGGGTCCGGCTTTGGTGCGCTCTTTCTCTCCACGCCGTGTTTCTCTTTGGGGAAACATTTTTTAATTAATATTCTCTCTCTTCCCGTCTTTCTCCCTCCATCTCACTTGTGTGTCACAGTTCGGATCTATGTTGCCGACCTGCTGCTGCTCTCCAGGCAAACGCATCCACGGGGAAAGCATCAGAATGCGTGCGCCGGCATCAAACTCCCGAGTAAATTGCTCCTAATTGGAGCGAACTCATCAGGCAGAATTTGCCAGTGATGATCTGGGTTGAGCTTTGACTTAATGTGCTCGTTTCCCAGGTAAATTTCACCAGGTTGAAACACGGAGCCGCAACTATTGCTCAGAGGTCATTTTTAGAAATTTCCCCAAGCCTTGGTTATGGGAAGGTTGAGGCAGAGTTCTCCAACTTCAGTCCCTCAAAGCTGCCTTTCTGCAACACAGCAGAGTCATATTAATTCAGATTCTATTTTTTAATTTTGTATTTTGAAGATAAATAAATAATGCTTTCCTTAATATGTAAATATCCATTATATTTCCATTACTTCCCAGTATTCCTTTCAGACTCCATTCTCGATCTGTCCTTCCATCTATTCTTCTCAATTTCTCCCTTTCACGTTCATGTTTTACAGTTCACCAATACATGTTCTACGTTTTCTTTCTCTCCACATTCTTCACACATATCATTATTTTTCTTCCCTATTAAACATAAAGTATCATTTAAATATGTAAGACCTACTCTTAATCTAATCATTATTATTTCTTCCCTTCTATTTCTCTCCTTAATATTTTTACTTAATATTGACTTCTGTATTTTATATAATTTCCTTCCTTTCTTATCTTCATTCCACCTTTTTATTTGCCATATTTCCATTTCTTTATTCTTAATAATTGATTTCCCTTCCCCTTTCCCAATAGGTATTTTAATTGTTATTGCCTGACCTGAAGCCCTTTTGCTCACTGATTCTCTCTCTTTTTCTCCTCACAGCTGCACCCTTTTTCCAATCAGCCACCTGTCCTTTCCTGTAATCAGTCTCTCCCTCATTTTCTTCCACTTCCTGCTGCAGTTTACTGTTGTCTCTGTCCCATGCTGGCCCATGTCATGTGTTTCTCTGAGGTGGCGCACGTCTCGCTTGTTTTCCTCGTTATGACTTCTCGGTTCGTCTCCAGTGGCTATTTGCGCTCGGTTCCTTTAACTAAAGCCTTCCAAACTGCCGTAGAGCGTGACACGGCCTGGTCTGATGCCTGCGCCGCTTCCTGACAAATCAGAGTAATTTCCCCCGTTTGGGCCGCAACGTCAGACCCAACTGGTCACTGCTGCTCCCTGACGCACTCAGCCAAGACTCAGCTGTGTGAAAGAGACCTGACCGTATTAGACATTAAATATTGAAGCGATCAATGCAAACGGCTCAGTTTATAAAGGAGAACAATTCTCCCGGTTGTGAAGTTGAGTGAAAGCTTTTGAAAGCCTTTTAAGCTCTAACACTCCTTCCTAAATGAATTATCGATAGGTGATAAGCATGTTTTTGTTCTTTTGTTTTTTTTGCCATGGATGAGCTGCCACTGAGAGCGACCAGACTCCTCCACATCACACCCAGGACCCAAATATGACGTCTTTATGATATTGGACCCATATGACCTCATCGTACAAGTTCAGGAAATACTCAAAAAAAGGGAACTTACAATCTAATACTCATAATAGGTTGTGCACTATGTTCTTGGCTCACCTTAAAGGACTTTTCCAAAACCCCTGCAAAGACCATCAACATTCTAGATGACTTTTAATGCTGTGGTTTTGTCTTAGTCCAGTTTAAAGGTGGTTTTGCCATTTATATCATGAAAATGTATCAGGAAGGAAGCAAGTCAAAGGATGTCCACAATCCGTGCAACGTTTCCGGTTTAAAGCTCGTGAAGATCATTTTAATTTTATAAGCCTAGTATTCACTTAACCAATGAGTGTATATAAATGATCAATCATTTTTACAATGTCATTCAAACAGGCTGTGTTCAAGTAATTTTCTACATAATCAGAACTGGAAAAAAAAAAAAGAAAAAGAGAAGTGAATTGTAAATCACATGTGCAAATGACACTGATGCGCCACAGCAAACACGGCAAAGCGTCATAAAACAAACCAAACAGTGGAACAACACTAACGCGTTTCATATGAGAGAACAATCAAGTCATCTGGCGAGTACAAAGACAAACACAGTGTGAACATCAGGTGCCTCAAATGAACCGGATCTAATGAGATGCGTCCCAGCTGGCGGCGAAGTGAGCTGGGGGATCTGCGCGTGAACAAGGGCTTCACCTTGGAAAGTGGCCAAGACGTCTGAAGGATGAGGAATAAAGAGGAGACACATGAAAGCCCCTCAGCCGGCCGAGAAACCAGGCGGCCGAGAAAGAGGCGGAGCAATATAAAACCAGAGCTGATCGATGCAGCAGAGATAACACGCAATCACAACACCGAGAAGTTCCTGCACCAACGTCGACCAAGAGGGTTGCATCTAAACGGACTTTCAGTGAAGTCTGAAAAAAATAAAAATAACAAAAAGATACAGAGGACTTTTGTTTTTTCAAGAATTTAATTTCAGGAGCTGTCAAGCAGTAAAGTGTGAACACAAAGAAAAGAAATGGTGCAAGGAAATTATGTTCTGCTTTCAAATAATATTATGAATTGAAAATTAGCGTCAGCTGAGACAGCATTTCTTTTGGTAGACTGAAGCAAAATATGGTCAGAAATATTTAAAATAAACTTTAATACTTAGACCGGACAGGAAGTTTGATGATTGAGTTTTTTATTTTTTGTCTTTTGAACGGGAGCCGGTTCACACAAAACTCTTCAAGTAAACACCAAGTAGCCGCATAAAAATGCTCAAATTTCGCACTAACTTGTTACTCTGGACCTGATTTATGCACGAGCGTAAAACGTGAAACCCTAAAGCCTTCCTGACAAAGAGACAGACTTGCACAGGGGAAAACCTGAAAGCCACGTCCGGAACAAAGTTGTGGATCTGGTTGCAGATTACAGGCGAATTTGGAGATTTAACATCTCAGTCCTCGTGAGGCCAGTTTTGATTTTAGGTTATTGTTGCGTCTGTTGTGTTGTTTATGTTCACAGCAACAATATTTACATCCCTCTCACTTGAACAATCAAAAGAGTCAGTGAAGCCCACATTTCGAGCATTGTCCCAACCTCCTGCATTTGACTCTTGAAGTGCAGCAGGAAACTCAGTTTGACACTTATTGACTGTGTGGCTGCTCCTCGGCTCTCCACTGTGGGTTTGTCACGTGTCTTCCTTTATTTTGCCTACATTTACTGTCTTTGCTTTTCTGCTTGCACATGCAGAGACACAATTTACATATTGTTCTCTTGAACTTTCCGCACATTGGGTTAAAAAGTGGCGTGGGTTTAGTTACGACTCCAAAAATTGATGCCTCTACTTACTCAGCAAGAATAGAGACGCTTTCTCTTCACCAGCAACGTTGAGCCTTTTTAAAAACAATATCTTTTACTGTTTAATGTTTAAAGAACTTAAGTAAGATTTGACTCTAATAAAAAATTAAAGAAAGAATCCTTTGGGTAACCATTTCATTCCGACGGATTAATGTGCAAAAAAAACCCCAGTGTGTTGTTTAATACTAATAAGATTCCCAGCTTAGAAGAGAAAGAATGCTTTGAGCGATTGTTGTTAATTTGCTTAAAGTTTCCCTTGTTCCTAAATACCATCAGAGTTGGAAACATATAGCGGAAACTACCATCACTTCCCACCAACAATCCTTTTATTTGAGGTGAAGCACTGACGTGCATTTACAATTTTCGAGAGACGTGCCCACGTTGTGGCCAGAAATACAGCTAAATTAGCGAGAACCATTTCGTTAAACAGAGTTTTTTCTTCCCCAGCAGCTTGCTCTGAGACAACCACTTGCCAGCTGGCGCCCAGCCGACTTGTCAACGAGACTTGAAGTGACCTTACATGCACGGAGGTGGTGAAACAAGAAAGCGAAGGCAGCTTGCGAGCTGCCGCCGCAGTCAGCAGGCAGCGGGGAAGCGGGATGAGGATGTCAGCGTGCACGCTGTGATGGAGTGTGGCTTCGTAAGATCCGGGGGCATGTAAGACGCGCTCATGCAGGTATTCACCACCCACATCTGGTCCCATAATGCCAGCCCAGCCCCCAGCGGGGACTGGAACTGATCCAGCTTCACGTTCTGTCAAGAGTCGCAGCATGTGACTGATTAATGAAGCCGCACACTGTCAAAACGTGGCACTTGCACTCAATAAATGGCGTACATGCGGCACCTAGCCTTAGCTTCTGCAGGGATCCAGCGCACTGAAAAGCTTTTAACTCTGCGCTGCTGCTTTTATCCAACCGCCACGAGTTTGGTTATTATACAAAGTAACATCGACAGCTGGTAAATGGAAACAGAAAACAAATATGTCCAGTTTAGAAATCCCATTGTTGTGCAGGGAGCCTGCAGTGCATTAGCAGGCATAACATAAACCCATTGTGCCTGATGGGCTGGAATTTATGCATTGAAACTGCAAAGCACATAGTAAAATATACACATGGTCAATATAGAGATGAGCTAAATGATGCTATAACTCATTACGTGGCATGCAGTGCTCTGCACATTGTTTGCATGTCTGATAAAGATGCATTAAAAGTATTATAATCAATTATTATCCTTTTCAGCAACATCATAATCTCAAACCCCAAAAATCTAAAACGGCAAACATCCAGCATGAAAAAAAACCTCAGAGAGGAAAAAGTAACAATATTCGTACAAAGCTACTGGTGCAGCAACAATCCAAAGCAAATGCAACCAAAGCGTTTCTGTTAAGGGTCCAATTGGATCGGCTCCAATTTCCTCAATTTTGTGTCAGTGGATACTTGCATGTGAACTTGATCTTTCCACTGTTTTTTGTCAACATCCAGAGAGGTCTGAAAATTAGCCATTGCACCCCTTTTTATGTTGTGAGAGAGGGTTGGTTGATAAACCTTGTTGTACAAGTTTTGTTTTTAAAATATGAAAAATGAAGACTGAAGGAACTCATCGCGTGTAATTTAGCTTATTAATTTAACAGTCTGAGCAGCGATGCCCTAAGCCTTTCGATTTTATTCGAGAGCACTAAGATAAGTTTGTGTTTTTCCACTGGGATCGGTCAGTGTCTTTCAGTAAAATCAGACTGGAGCGTTGAAGCAGAACGTCGGAAGATCGGCCCATTTCTGTTAGCCACCCCTCAAATGAACGTGCCATGGAAAAGTTGCAAATCCTTGACACTTTAGCATTAAGTCCTTTATTAAAGTGCTAAATGTGACAGAGAAAAAAACCCAAACGTGCAATGCACTAATTTATTGGCAAAACATAAAACCCGAAGACCTTGTGAAAATAATGACATGCTTATTTTTTGCTTTCACACTGTAGAGATTCATGCATTAGTAAGGAGAACTCACTCAATACAATGACAGATGTGCTCTGTGTGTGAATGGATGTGGGCGTAAAAAGTGTATTTTTACACGTCTGCCAAATGCTTCAAAAGAGTGGCGGCTTTCGAGCGCCAAAATGTTGTCCAACCATCTCGGCAAACATGCATTCAACATGTACACTGGATGAATCTAATGACATTATTATAAAAAGGCGTTTTAAACCTTGGAAGATAAGAAGCAAAGAAAGAGAGCGTGGGTTTGAAATGTGCCATTGCACAAGAGTCCTTTGCAACCAAAGGGACAATACAGTCAGCCAGAAGGTCATTCCAGCCTCTTCACTTCTCTCTTATGCACTCTTTCATAAATATCACAGATTTAATTACCAGATTAACAAAGTCACGGAAATGAAAAGCATAGTTAAAACAGCAACACAGAGGGATCGGGGTAACAGATTTCCGCAGCAGCAGAACCAGAAAATTAGAGACATGTCACTGTGACATTCATATTCAAATTTAGCTCAGTTTTCCTCCCAAAAAAAAAAAAAAAATAGGAAATGCTCGCAACTAAATCCGCACAGGGAGTTAAAAGACCAACTGCGACTTGAAACGACTCCCAGAAAAGGTAATGAGAGACTCACAGCTGTGTCGAAGCGTCTTTAAAAGGAGCACACGCTAAATGTAGACATGGTGTTACTGTTCTGGCTTAATCTCAACTTCTGTCTCTGCTGCAAGTAAAAACCGATTCTGAAATTAATTAGAAAAATTTATTTCTAATTAATGAGATGGAAAGAATGGCTGAGGAAGGCCAGATCTGTGCTAAAAGGTAAGGGATTGAAAACAGGGTTGTTAAATATGAAATCATATGTTTACATACATAGTATGGTACTGTAGACAGCCAATTAGATTTCACCTTTTTCTGCTTGAAATTGGGCTTCTGTCTCTTTAAGAAGCTCCTGATCTTGCCAGCACTCTGCCTACAGGACGTCATCTCTATTAAGCACTTAACATTTATACCAGCGAGCTACTTCTTGGAAAGAGGGATCTTGATATTGGGAAACTTTTTCTATAACCTGAAGAAACCACAATGACCGCTTGGTGGAAAAAGAAAGAAAAAAACAACGAAAAGGACCAAACAAGTTATTTTAGTTAAATTTCTTTTATAAATGTAAAAGAAACAAACAAAAAAAAAAGAATTAAAAGTTTACTTAAGGCAGAGTTAGAAGAGGAAATGGGGAAACCACTGACCTTAGCAAACAGCGCCCCCTTGGCTGCCAGTGCGTCCTCTCCTCTCCCGTTGGGGTAGCACTCATACCGAGCATCCAGGATAGGGTAGCGACTGGCTAACAACAGGCCACTGTTCAAGAACTTAAACCTGGAACAGCAGCCTTTCCATCCGTAGCGACCAACGTCGCTCAGCACGTAGGGGAAGTAGCGATGAAGCTGACGTCGAAGTCTCGTTGTTGCTCCGTGGTCAAAAACTTCCTGTAGAGCTAGAAAATCCAAGTTGGCGGGGAAAAAGGCAGAGATCTCATGGTCGAACGTTTCATCTCCATGGCGACGCTTCCTTCCAGGTCTCTTGAAGATGGACGTGCGTGGTACGTGAGAGAGGGTGTTGTTGGAGGATATCCCCACTGCTGTGTCGCCTCCATGGTAACGCGTGAGAGATTCGCGAGAGGCAGTCATGCTGCCCGTGTCGACTCCTGTCAGATCTCGATGATTTCCAGTCTCAGCCTCCTCCTCCTGGGGGTCCGGTTCTGGGGCACTGATGCTGATCTGAACCCCTGAGGTGTGAAGCGGACACTCTGTGGAGGGCTTTTTCTGTGCTACCTCCCCATGCATGGGGCAGTCATGATGGCCAGAGTCATTCTGACCTTCTGTTGAATGCATTGGGCAGTCAGTGGCATCGCTTGAGGGGTGGATGGGACAGTCTGAGCTGTTGGTAGTTCCATCCAGATGGAGGGGGCAATCTGCCGTGTTGTCTGATCCATCGTGGTGAACGGGGCAATTGCTAAAACTCTGGTCGTCTGAAGGTGCGTGAACAGGGCAGTCGGTGGTATCCGTGGGGTGAACAGGGCACTCTGTGACAGGCTCTATTTCAGTTTCAGCTGGGCCATTGGTGGTGTGGACTGGTTCTGGACGCTGGTCCAGAGAGGACGTGCGACGGAAACCAGTGGCAAGACTGCTGAAGGACGCCGCACTGAATAACAGAATGAGAAGAGAGACAATTTAAAGGCATGGTCCCAACACCCAGCTCAGAAAACTAACCTCCAAGTCACCTTCCTTTCCTGATAAACCGTCTAAAGGTCATTTAGGGTTCTATCTTTATGTTTCTGTGCGTATTTTGATATTTTTGTACACTTGGTTTATTTCGGGATTATTGTCTCCTCCCAGACAATAGAACCGTTTCACTACTCACCTCCTTCGGTCGAACGGTTCTTAGACAGTTGAATTTTCCTTTTGGCTGCAGCCGTACGGCTTGGTGCAACTTTGCTACATTTGGGAATTAAAGCACTGCTGGAGAGGCTAATGGCCACTCGCGCTACTTGCTCAAGACATTCAGGCTGCAGCCGAGCTGCAGAGGGTTGTCGCCATGAAATTCTCCAAAAACACAGAAAGAGAGCTGCTAGATTTATCAGTAGTAGGTGTTTTGAACATAAAGTTACTGGAGGAGTCTGAAAAATCTGTATACACTGACAACAGCGCTTCTTTCGCCTTTACTCCCCCGCCCACTTCATCTCCACACTCAGCTGTGTCTGACTGTAAAGATGTCTTTGCCAGAGGAGGGGTTTAGTTACACTTTAAATGGTTTTCAAAATTACAAAAAAATAAAATCAATCCATCCTCTTTCAATGCGTAACAATAATCTCTGCAATGCACCAAACCTTTTAAGAAGTATAGTCCACTCACCTGATGGATGTGTTGGTTGGCGAGTCGATGTATATTTTAATCTGGGGCCGACTCGCACCATTGCGGATCCTCTTGCCCAGCTCGCGTGCTCTTCTCTGGGTGTCTGATAAGTTATTGAACCGGGCCAGGGAGTCCGGGAGGAGACAAACATTGGCACTGCAGAAACAGAAGCTTCTGCCCTGCGGCCTCCATTCTCCTGTCCCAGCGCCGCCTGCTTGACCTTGCTCTGCCTGGTTCTTGTCTGGTCTGGATACAAAGAAGATGCCCCCCGATCCCCCAAAAATTCAAAAGTATGAGAAACATTTTGGAAATCAGCTGCTTTGTGGATTATTAGATCTCTTCAAAAATAGGTGGAATGTTAACATCTTGCCAGCAAAACTTTTGTCATATTTGGTGTTTTCTAAGGGATAACAAAATAAACTGTGCCTTTGTGCTGCCACAGCTTGCTACTCAAATGTTACCAAACAAAACAAACCAGAAAAGATTTTTCCACAAAGCAATCATATTTTCTCTGAGGCAACATTTCTCCTTAATGGTGCAAAAATTTGCTGAGTCAACACTCACCTCCGATATGTGTACAGGTATGGTTGGCGAACCGCCTGCAGGGGGGCCCAGATGACGAAGCCCAGCAGAGCAAATGGCAGGGATGCGAGGAGGAGCAGCAGATAAAGGGGCGCAGCAATCAGGACACATAGGGTGAGGAAGGAGCAGGGGTCTTGGGACCGCTGGCGCTTCTCCAGGGAAGTGGCCACGCAGGAGGCCAGGAGCCGGTCCAGGAGCCAGTAGCAGGGGAACACCAGGCTCCACGACAGCCCATCCAGGAAGTGCAAACAGGCACTGGAGTAAGGGGTGGTGTGGAGGACCATCTCTTCCCTTCTTTCTGTTCGTTCACTCTTTTTCTTTTTTTTTTTTTGTCCTCTTTCACTTTCTCCTCACTTCACGCTCTCTGCCCACACCCACATACACTCAGCAATCGAGCAACAAATCTGTCCCAGCGATTACATGAACAGAAACGAGTAAAAAAAAACAAAACAACAACAACAAAAAACAAGTAAAGCAATCACAATCCAGCTTACACCCTCCCCCCTCTTTGGAGAAAGGAACACTACATGGTTTGAATGATTTCCATCTGCAGGTGGAGGCTTTTCTCAGGCTCACTACCCCTCCCTCAGTTACTGCACCCTCCACAGGAGGGCTCAAGAAGGACAGGCTGAAGGTAGCTGGTTGCCATGATGAACACCGTTCGCTTGATGTCAGGTCTATGATTGCGAGAACTCCAACAGCCTCCGAAGGGGGCATCCATTAAACATCACGATTTCCTGTGGCCCTGGAGAAAGTGAAGAAATCGATAAGGAGGGGAGGGAGAATGGAGGAAAAACAAGGAGGATGTCAGTAATTGACTTGCTCTTGTGTTTGTATCCTAGGAGGAGTGCACATTCATTCAAGAATATCTGAACTCAATGTACAAATCCTTCTAAAGAGTCTTGGATTGGATGAAGCCATAGTGATAGATTTCACCAGGATGCGCTGAACACAAATATACTGCACTCCACATTGGCAATCAAACAAAGCTCACCTGTTAACCGTTCAAAACAAAGTTGAAACTCAGATAACGTATTCTGATTTTGCATTTTTCTTCTAATGCGAATAAAAGGCCATTTTTAGGTTTCAAAGCAGACCTCTATTATGTTACGTCTGCAAAAGAAAAAAATGGGGCCTGCTGGGAGGGATGATTTCCTAATGTCAACACATAAAAGTTGCAGGCTAGTGAAATCATTTAAGATGATTCAAAAGCATCTAGAGAACAAAGTTCTTGCTAAGCAATTCTACCAAGCACGAATAATTGATGTATCCATGTGGATGTCTTTACAACTTTCAGTTGCTTTTCTGTTAGCTTTTCTGCCTTTTTGACAAGGAAATCCACCACCAACAATTCCTGTAATATAAATTTCAAATGAAGCAGTTCTTAAAATTCTTCTATACCAGTCAGGTTTAACTAGTATTTAGTCAAACCTGACTTCCCACCTCACTGAGCGATAACTGGGACGTGAGAGAGATGAATTTGCCTTAGCTACTTTTCAAAATAAAAAAGAGCAGAGATGGTCCTAAACCAGATGTCAAAGCTGCTCCACATCTCACATCACAATCATCAGCCAATGTGCGTAATATTATAAATTCAAAGGATTTTGGTAGGTTAGTGTATTGCAAGTGCCACATGTACGACCGTTTGAATGTACTATAATTTCTCATATACTTCCACACCTTATATATCATAAATCATATCGCCATATGATTTATGATATAGCGATATGTAAAGAAGTATTGCAAAAACAGGACGGATGTGAAAAAAGCCAAAGAAAGCTACGCTTTTGTAGTTTTTTACCATTGAAGGTAACGTTGGGCATACAAAAACTCAGTCTATGTGTCTTGGAAAAATGTCGTCTTTGGAATACATTTATTAAAAAATGAGCATTTTAGTCGCATGAAGGAGAACTTCAAATGCAAAGTAAAGTTGCATTGCTCCAGTCCTGTGACTTCTTGGTATTTTGCGTTCTGAATACGACATATGAATTGGAAGCAAGGGTGTGGATTTGAGTAGCACATTTATTTCACCATCCCTCTTTTTCCATATGAAAGGATTAGCATTGCTGCCTGAGTAGCTTAGATGACGCCGTCATCTTCTCTTTTACTTTTCGGCTTTTATGTTGAGGTAATTAAAGCCTCTGCACAATCATGCGCGAGACGAAGCAGCGATGTTGTTAGATAGTTGCGGCAAAATTTGAGCCGCGGTTGGCTTCGTTCTGCAACGGATGCAAACAGCGGCACTCTTGCAGTGAAATATTTTTCTATTTCAAGAAAATCTGTGGCAACCTGTGGTATGTTGCCACAGTATTTTCTGGTTGCAGCTTGCAAGGCAGTATTTTCCCACCATATGCTGTCTTCCAGTGCCATTCCAGCAAAAGCTGATACTCAACACCGTGACGAGGGTGTCACCGAATAAAGTGGCCATGTGTACCAAATAAAAAATTCTTTGGCTTGCAGCCATCTATTATTATTATTGTTATTATTATTATTGATTTTTCTGCTTTTAACAGAAGAATGGGAACAAATTTAAATCAGCCACAAGCAAATTAATCCTAGTAATTCTAGTCAGCAGATGTTAGTTCATGAACAAAGACTGCACTGGATTTTGGCCAAGCTGACATGACCCACAGAGATCAAAGGAGCCGCAGCACCTCCTCTGCAAACACCGTCTCATCTGCAGCCAGACTATTTTAGTTCAGCAATTTATTTAACCTTTGTTGTTTCAAGCAAGCCGTCATGAGCTCACCAAGTGACTCGATTTTCCTCCAAACCGCACAAACCGTCGTTTGTGGTTTGCATATTTTATATTAAACGTACGACGCATATCAAAGCAAAAAGCTCAAAAGTAAATCTGGAAGGATATCAATAAAATTTGATTTGTTGAAATGTATATTTCTGTCCACACCTGCCTCCTTAGAGAAGCAACAATAATAATAATAATAAAAAAATAAAACAAGAGAAAGGAAAAGAAAATCACATAAAAGGATAAGCTTTAGAAGGAAGTTGCTCTGTGTGAGCCTTATGTCCTCGCAGACTGTTATTTTCTTCCAAAATGAGGCTTGTTTGTTCGATAAAGGGACTTCCTATGAATAGCACAATCTCTCTCACATGAACAATGAGCGCTGACTGCTGCATCCCGGTAATATTCTCCACAGTCCAGCCCTGCTGCACACAAGAACGGTTCTTCCTAGGACGGGTGATCTGCCTGCAATGTTCCATGAGAAGACGCAGTGAGGTCTGTCGACTCATCACCGCACCAGGCTGACATATTGTGGTGTTTCTATAGGTGGTTGTTTGATTGTCTGACTTGTCTGAAGATCATCTGACTGCACTTGATTATGCAGCCTGTGCTGTACTTTTGGTGGAACTTCTTCTATGTGCCAAATTTACAAATGTGCACCATTTGTTCTAAAATGATAACTTTATGAAAATGTGTTCAGCTACATAAACGTTAAATTAAAAAACAATTAAATTCACAGTCCCCATTGCTTCAATCCACATTATGAAACACGGGTCTGATAAAGATTACTGCTGTGTTTAAAGTTTTAGATTAAGTGATATCATCTTATTTATTTAAGATTTAACATTTTTGCTTTTGGTTTGATTCAAGGTAAACCAGTTTTCACAACCGTTGTTTTTTTCTCTGCACATATTTGAGAAGGCTTACAGTAAACTCAATAGTAGCTTCAGAGAATCATTTCTGTCCAATTATCTGCAGCCAGATTGCATTTGATCCTATTATTATGCATTATTTTATTACTCAGCATTTAATTTTACCAAGTGGAGTTTGGTTTAGTTTGTTCAGCACTGAAACATGTCACCTACGCAGGACAATTTTATATAAAAAAGTGGATTTGTGAAAGGAAGGCATCTAAAACTTGGCAGTGTCCCTCAAATAAAGTGACTGTAATTTTATTAATTTAACTCTATAGTTATAAAGTGTATTTCCTAATACTAGACTCCTTTTACTTTAAATTAAGATTGAATGAATAAATGTTTCATCTTATTTCATCTAAAGAACAATTTCATCATGCTGATTCAGTTAATCATTTTATAATGCAGGTATAGCATATATGCAGTCATGCCCTTTGTTGCCAAAAAAGATACAAATAGATGTATTTCAAAAAAGAGGAGAATTTCAAGAGTGTCAAGATTGTAATACAAGTTTCTAGAATAAGCTGAAATGGCTCCATAACTGGGTTCACTGGTGTTGAGTTACTGTATTACCAGCATCACTGGGTGGCATTTCAGTGTACAAAACTCAAAGTGAGTTCAAGGTTAAAGCAGGTCAACTATTTCGCTGCACTGAGGGGTTTTGTCCGTTGCTTTCTTCTGTACTCACAGCAGAATTAAACACTGTGACCCACAGCATTTAAAGACTTCCACTCTTCAATACGGCTGTCTTTTCTTTAATCATCTGGCGCGGATTTTCTCTTTGGCAACAGCAGACAGCATCAACAACCAATCCCTGAAAAATACCCGTCAATCAGATCAGATATATATCAGCAAGTGCAGACTGTCAGTCTTGGCCTTATCAGGCTAACTGCAGCTGTGCATAGTTTATTCTCAAAACTGAGCACTAATATGAAGAAACAACAACAACAACAAAAAAAAAGCCATGATGAAGTGTGCCATGAAAAACTCATATGGCAAAAAATCCTTTGCAACCTTTGCAGAAAGTAAACCTAAAAGTTCACCGCTTGACAGATGTGTGGTATGAGGTGTCGGTTCATATTCTCCTTTTGATTTATGAAAAAATAGCACAACGGTTATAAGGGAATAAAAATGATTTCTACAAGGAGAGAAAATAAGCTCAAGCCACAAAGTATCACAAAATGCCGTTTAAGATGAAAAACCTGTAAAATAATCTTTAGAAACATAAACACAACAAATATATCTGCAAAACAACTACACTTGCTCTATTATTTCCTTTCCCAAGAAAGGAAATACACTGAGAGTCACACAAAGGCAGATGGTGGTAACAAAGAACATCCATGCAGGTAAAAAGGAGGGAGAGGTTCAACAAAACTGTCTGGGGTTGTTTGATTTTGGGTCTGTTTTACTTACTTTAGTTCAGCCCTTTCTTAGTGATTCACCCTCACGGTATTAAACCCTGCTCCCTTGTTCACACTCCTTCCTGGTTCCTCCTGTTAAATTCCCTCTTATCCATGGTTTCTTCCCCAATGAGACTCTGCTTGCTTTTTGTTCCTGGTTCTTGTTTTTGTTCTGCTCTGGCTCCCTGCATTCCCCATGATTTTCTTTTGTCTGTTTTTAGTTTTTAGTTTTGTCATTAATAAAACATTCAACATGATCCATGCTAACAGCTGCATATATAAATATCTGCATTTTGGGTCTACCAACAAACACTTCATGGCAAAAATAAATGAAATAAAATAAAATAAAAATAATAATTAAAAACTAAACCAGGAAGCTACAGAGACATCTCTAAATACAAAAAAATGTAACTACCATTTACACAATCAATACATAACATAAAGGGCAACTATAGTTCTCTGATAATACGTTCCTGGTTACAGAATGCCACATAAAATATGGATATGATTTTAAAAAATAGAAACGATTGTGATGGTAGTTACGTTTAAGGTTTACAATTACCGATTTTGCAGAATTACCAAATAGACACTTCTACTCGTACAACTACTATTGCTGAAACACTTAAATTATTGTAAGTACCTGTGATAAGCCTTTCTGTTAATGCACATGTAACCTTGCTATGTTCGTATCAGGTTCAGTAAGTTGACATCACAACAGACAAACTGTATTTATTCTACAAAAGAGGATATCAAGTCAGTCCAGCAGCTTCTGCCCCTATACATTAAAGAAAATATAACAAATAACCCTAAACAAACTGCAGAGCAATAGTTCGCAACGGGCAGTTAATAGTAGTTAGCAGCAGCTAACAATTTAGAAATTAAGCATAGCAAGCAAAACATATCAAAATTACTCATGAAACATTGTATGTGATCACATTTGTCTATGATATATGTTAAAATATAATACTTGTAAAGAAAACAGATATGATCCTAATACAAACCAGAGTTACAAACAGCAACAGAAAAAGACAGGAGGAGCTGTCAGTTACTGGTTGCTATAGTGACCACCAACTGCCAAGAGCTGCGTCACAGAATGTAATACACCAATAACTGAGATAACAACCTGTTGACCAAACGAAATGAATTCAAAGAATAAAGAAACATTCTGACAAACTTCACATTTTTAATATTGCGTGTTGCACACGTTTGGTTTTCATTATCATAATAGTCCTTTAGCTCAGACATTATTCAGTTCTTCACTTCTGTGAAGTGGCTTTTAAAAGCAGTTGCTATTTTGTTTGATTATGTATTTATTTTTTGGTACAGTGGAAACAACTATTTGCAGGTGATGTCCAAAGTGAATATGGTAAGTGGCGCTTTAATCAGGACAGAGTGTGGGAGTTTTGCCTAATTTTAAAACAAAAGAAAGCACACACACAAAAAAATCACACATAATAAATAAATTTTCTAATTTACATGAGCAAAAAAACTGACAGATCGCTATGGCACATTTTGGGAATCTGCCTTGTGAAATTATAAGTTACGGTCAAATTTTCAAATCTAATATTTTTATGCCATACCCCGACTTCTGAGCTTCTATCAATCTTTATTTAAGCAAAGGCAGCAGGAGGGAGCTCTTTACATGGCAGTAATTGACTAATCTGATGTCAGTGATAAGCGACAGTCTTGTGACCTCGAGAATTGTTGGGAAATTCATCTACGCGTCTGCCTCAGACACTTTCCCTTCCAGCCAGAATCAATACTGTCTGCCTGGATAAACGACAGAAAAACGGTACGTGAACTCGAGTGGTCTGCTTTGTTTCCATGTTAGCCAACGTTACCGTAAGACTGTTTGCATTAGCTGGTGGTGTCAAGATAAAACGCAAAATACTGCAAAAGAAAATAAAAACTTATCTTAAAACATAAAAAATGACTAGATGTGGATTAGTAAAGAGTATTACATCCTCAAATGCAACCAAAGAGTGTCAACCATGTGCCACAAATTTGATCAAAAAAGGAAACAAAGCTGATACCAAACAAAAAAAAAAGACAAAACAAAAACAAAAAAAACAAAACACACAAAAAAATACAAAATATATATATGTGACAGCTTTCCCCAGCCTGTCCCGTCATGCACACAGAGGAGGCCTGTTGGTTGAATTTTCTGTAATGAGTGGTTAATATAAATCAGCACAGTGAGCTTCCCTACTCACTGGGAAGTAGTGAGTAGGGAACCACCACTAGTTCTCTGCGTACAGTCTGTTCAGTAGAGCGCTGAACAGACTGTGTGGAATTTACAGTTTCTCCTCCTATTTATAGGCCACCAGTAGGGGGCGCCAAAAACCACTCATCACATGGCAATTACAAAACATATTTTAGCGAGAATTTCATCTGTATCCACTACCCGTTACATATATATATATATATATTTTTTTATATATACATCCGTGGAGATAAAGGCCACAGATGTTAAGACTCGGGAAACTACTAACAATGCATGGAGGGTTCCACCCCAAATCCAGCACCCTGAGACTGTACACGGGCCACAAAGAAGGAGGCAGAGGACTAGTGAGTGTGAGAACCACTGTCCAGGACGAAACATCCAAGATCCATAGATACATCAGGGACAAAGCCTCAACAGACAATGTGCTCAGTGGATGTCTCAGACAACGGGGAACAGAAGTTGAGGTGCTGGAGGTACCATCATGGGAGGACAAGCCCCTACATGGGATGGACCACCAGCAAATAACCAAAGTGGCTGATATCAGAAAGTCCTACCAATGGCTGGAAAAAGCTGGACTCAAGGACAGCACAGAGGCCCTCATCCTGGCCGCCCAGGAACAGGCCATAAACACCAGAGCAATAGAGGCCCAGATCTACCACACCAGACAAGACCCAAGGTGTAGGTTGTGCAAGGAGGCCCCTGAGACAGTCCAGCACATAACAGCAGGGTGCAAAATACTGGCAGGGAAAGCATACATAGAAGGACATAACCAAGTGGCAGGCATAGTGTACAGAAATATCTGTGCAGAATATGGACTGGAAGCCCCGAGATCAAAGTGGGGAACACCCCCAAAGGTGGTGGAGAATGGCTGAGCTAAGATCCTGTGGGACTTCCAGATCCAGACAGACAAAATGGTAAGGTCGAACCAACCGGACATTGTCGTAGTGGATAAACAACAGAGGAAAGTCGTTGTGGTGAATGTAGCAATACCGAGTGACTGCAACATCAGGAAAAAGGAGCACGAGAAACTGGAGAAATACCAGGGCCTCAGGGAGGAACTGGAGAGGGCCTGGAAGGTGAAGACCACAGTGGTGCCTGTGGTCATCGGGACCCTCGGGGCAGTCACCCCCAAACTGGAGCAGTGGCTACAACAGATCCCAGGAACAACATCAGACATCTCAGTCCAGAAATGTGCAGTTCTAGGCACAGCAAAGATACTGCGCAGAACCCTCAAGTTATGGATCCACACCATACATTACAATAAAACATTCTTTACAAATATTACAAAAAGACAGCATGGATAAGATGCAAAATTTGCAAGGTTTGAATTGTTGGACAGATGTGTGCAGCGTGATTTCTTGCTCCAGTTATGGTTCTTCACTTCAGAATGCAAGTTTCTTTCATGAGATAAAGATAACGTGATTAAATAAGGCTATATGAGGCTTGTTACTGGAGTGTGGTGTGTCTCAAAACAACAGATCCGTTAGCTAATCAATGTTCGTCCCTTGGATAATAGATGGAGCACACTCCCTTGCATTAAGAGACCTTTTGCATAGCGACATCTCTGAAGTCAACTGGTTGTACTGGCAGAGCTGTGGCAGGAAACCAGCTTCCATCCAATGACAAAATAAAAAAAGAAAGAAAAAAAACACCTTTGGGTCAGCTGTTACATCTTAAACCTGATGTTGTGAATTAAAATACATGGCAATAATGAAAACACTGAAGATCAACACCATCCGTTTGTCAGTACAACAGCTGGTTACCATGGAGACTGGGCACAGGCAAGAGAAGACAGATTGCAAACCAAGGGGTCACACTGATTTTCTAGGCCTCTTCCAACGGACAATGTTGGGTGTCAGGAGAAGTTGCACATGCTGCAGCCACCCTAAGTGGTAACTAAGTGCTAGATCTTTAGGAAAATATGATTTTATTGATATCATTAACATTTATGAATTAGTAGAGACCATATTACAATACGAAATGACACAATGAAATGTTAACTGCTAAAAATATCCCTTAATAATACGGAATATTGCTTTGTAGAAAGTGAAGGACCTGCACAGCATAGAGTACTAAACAAATTGCGTAAAAGGCAATCAAAACACAAAAGCTCTGAGAAAATGCATCAACTAAACAACATCCACATTTATTTATGAAGCTGTTCAGCAAGACAAGTGGGTTAGAATTGGTTCTTCTATACTCAGAAGAATTAAATGATTTGTTTCACAATCATTTAACGACTGTTGTACAGCGCAGTTATCAGATACCTCTTGGTTATTTCAGAGGACAGAGCAGCACTGACACAGCCCGCAAACAGCCCTAAAAACTGATATGAGTGAGAAAATAAAACAATGTCGTGTAAACCAGAGTTTAATTTCTCTATCCATCTTCTTCCTCATTTGTTTTCCTTTTTTGCATATATATTTTTTTAGCTTATTTTTCTCGCAGCGTGATCCAGCAGCTTCTGCAGGACAAAGCAGTGCCACCCAACATTAAGACACGCACAAACCTGCAAAGGCCAGTGACGTCACTCTGCTGACAGCATGCTTCAGGGACTGCTGTTGTCATGGTGACCTACTCACTTCTCTACTACTGTACAGAAAATACAGACACACACACACACAGGCAGGAGCTCAGTCAGGCCAAAGTCTCCCTGCAATAAACAGAGAGTGAAGTGTTTGTAGAAGTCTGATTTTCCACGTCTTTGTTTTAAAATCAACTTAGATCAACTTAGGGGGAATACAGTTCAGATTGTTTTACATATTTTTCTTTGCCCATTGGGAAAAACCGGAAAAGCAATACAAGTCATACCCAGGAAGTAATGCGTTCAAATGGCAGTTTTACACAAACCAAAAGCGTTTTAGCATAAACATGCTTATTCTTATCAGTCATGCAAGAACAATGTGAGCTCGCTTAATTCCTACGGATGATCTCACATTTTCTCTGAAAAGAGAGAAAATGTGCTGCAGTAAAGCAACCCCAAACCATGACACTTCCACCTCCGCGCTTCACAGCTCGTTGAGGTTCTTTGCCGAGGATTTCGTACGCCAAACGTATCGTCTGTTTCTCAAGTCCACCTACTTTAATTTTTGACTCATTTGGCCACAAAACAGCTTTTCAAAAGTTCTTCGTCTGCAGCCTCTTTGCCAAACTTCAGGTTGGACTTTGAGCAATAATTCTTTATTTCCCATGAGAGACAAACTTTTCCCCTCTCTGTCGGAGGCAAGCATGAACTCTTACAACAACAGTAGCAAAAGCCTGCAGGAGGTCCCGTGATGACATTTTTGAAAACTTCTTTCAGTATATTGCATTGTAGAAACTTTAGCTACAGTGGATCAGCTGATTTTTTTAACCTGATCCTGCCCTTTTTTTCTTTTCTGTTTCTTTAAAGTACGACTTTTAGACGCTGTTTATTTGATGTAGATCATCATTTGGAATTAAACATTGCATTTCATTTTCATCTCTGATTTAACTCCACAATTACGGTTGTTTTGTTGTTGTTGTTGTGATGCTGAGCAGGGAGCTGATGTAGATTAGTAAAAGAGCAGCCAACGTCCACAGAATAAGACATTTTTAGAAATCTGGAGACATTCTGATCAAGACAATCTGTACATTGGGAAGAAAAACACAGAAGGTAATATAAGTAAATTAGAAATGCAGATCATTTTATACACTGTAGGATTTGGTTCTCTGGAGGCTGTGGGAGATTCATTACCTATGTCACATGTCTCCCAGATGGTCATTTTCATATCAATTAAAACATATGGCTGCATGTTTCCATCCACAACAGCAACACAAACAAACTTGGAATCAAACTCTTGGGAACTGCTGAGCAGAACCAGAACTCCCACAGGCATCATCAAGACTTCTCCGCCGGGCTGGATGAACTGTCATATTACTCATCATTAATCAGAGAGAAGCTGGGTGCTTATTACCCATCATGATCTGTGGCTTGTGACAGATTCATGTATATCATAACAGATTTACATAGGTTTATGTGTTTCTGTTAAGAACCGCTCTGAATTATACATAAATTCACCATGGATTGTCATCAAAATGACCAGAAATCTAGGCTTGGAAATATCAAATTGTGCTGTATTAATATTAATCGATATAAAGTGTTTCACTTCGTGGATTGAGTGACTTCAATTAAAGAACGTTTCAGTATTATTCTACTGTATTAAACGACTCCATTTGAGTCTCTATGTGTTATTTAAAATAATGATCCACAACAAATTCAAACTCTTTTAACTTTTAGCGATCAGCAAATCAGTGATTGTGTTGTATAATCAACCAATCCAGGAGGATTTCCAATTCAAATGCATCTTTATACTCCATAACAACAATTGGAAATACTCCTCTAACAAGAGTCCATAAACGTCATACTATGGCTTTGCACACTGCTTTAAAGCAATGAACGGTGGCTTAGGAAGCTGTTTCAGTAATATTTCTCCACAAAAATGATGAACATTTATTGAATTGAATAACTTTGAGCTCTACAAAAGAAAATGAATTACGTAATAATATAATCTAGGGTTTCTGAGTTGTTTTTTCTTAAATTGTATCCAATAATTAATACAATAACATACAATAGCATAATAAAAAAAACAAAAAAAACTTTTTTTTGATGGAGAAAAGATCCCTTTTTTTCATCAAAAAAGGAATCTTTCTCTTTTTTGATGGAAAATATCATCAAAAAAATCCTTAGAAAAATTGGAGACAAGTCCAATTGGGTTTTTGCAAATGAGGTGTTCTTATATTGGCATGATATCGAGGGAATATCCCAGCACTTAAAGCTTCGTGGTAATTAAATAAGGCTAAAGTATTTCCCCCCAATTTAAACGTCTGCAGGCATCTTGGACCATCAAGCGGTAACGCCGCCCTCCCCCTCTGTGTCTCTCTGTGTCTGAATATTTGTGGTTGTGTAACACGGTTAGGGAAGGCACACAATGCCATCACTATGAGGTGCGGTAATTCTATCAGGACCTGCTGCCACCTGCTCAGGAGCAACACCGCTGCATTTATAACAACAAACAAACCAGACAAGGCTGACTCACTGCAGGATGGAGAGCCGGACGCCTCTCTGAACACCTGCCAGCAAAGATGAGCTAAACGTATGCTGAGGAAATTAGTTTTACAGATTCAAGCGCAGATGCAAGGAAGCACCGTTTGTCCTCTGGGCTTATAATATGGCGAGGTTTATTGTGGCGGATAATGGAGCTGCTCACATAAAAGAGGAGCATGCGATCTGAAGAAAGAGGTTGAAATGCCCCTTTAACTGAATGACATTAAAGGTATTATCCCAACCGTGACCTTTCGTTTCATGCCTTCCTCTCCTTCATCTCTCCGTCCGGCTCCCTCCCACAGTCGCCACCCCTCTTTCCCGTCGCTGATCTGATAAATTGCGCTGCAGGGCAGCACAGCCTCGACCTCTGCCCTTTTATGTAACGCAAAGGTTGCTATTAGAGCCATTAACCCGCTTTTGATTCAGGGCCCACATCAGCATGTCATCGGCCAGGTATGACAACCACAGCGACTTGTTAGTGCAGCAGCACCTTTGGCTTGTGCAGGGATATTTTTAGGCAGGCCGGTGGCGTCGCCGTATTCAGCAGGGCAAGATGCAGGTGTTGCGTCATATGAAATGGAGATAAATAGCAGACAGGTTTGAAGTAAAATGGTTAGAGAGCAAACAGGTGGCCTATGCTACCTTCCTCTTATTAATAACTGTAAAAATAAAATGTATCGGAATATTAAATATTCTGCAGTGGCTACGTCTGTTGTTTAGAAGATGGAAAACCTGTTAGGATGTTTTATAGAACTTTTTGTGATGAAAAAGGTATAGTACTTCCATTTAAATGTTAAACATTCTAAAGACTCTCGAGTCCCAAAACCAAAACCAGCGCAGACCTGCTGGTTTGGACTGGTTTCCACTACAGTGGAACCAAAGAAATAACTGAAATCTGCCACTTAGTACTGCCTACTCCAATAGTTGAAACAGCAAATAAAAGTTCACATGCATTAACTGGAAAATGTCTTGGCACAACCACACATGCTACAGTCTTTCTTATCGCCATACTTTTGGGCACAGCCAGTCAGACGCAAGGACAATGAAAGCTGATCGTGGATTAAAACATCAACCAATGACGTGTCAAGTGGCGTTCTTTGAATGTTACAGAAATACTCTATATTGGAAATATACTCTGCCATAAAAACAAAAATTGCACATTTTTAAATTTAAGCCGAAAGAATTTACAACAGAACCAAACTTCTCCATGGATAATTTGCAAATATTTTAGCTACAGCTTTGTTTCCACAGAAGCTGGGAAACATCGGTAAAAAGCAAATGAGACTGCTGGGCCCTGATCAGTCACAGTTGGGTAAAACCTAAATCATTCACTTTCAAAGTATATTTTGACTGAAGACAATTTTCTGAGGTTTCTTGTCCTTCTTCATCTCCTTAATGTTTGGCCATTATCTACTGCTTGCAAGTCCTTTTAGAGTGTAATTCTGAAAACTAAGACAGATTCCCTACCTGCTAATGTTCAACAGATTCAACTCTTGACCTTTTTGCAGCCATCCATATTGGCTGACATCAACCAGCATTCAGACTCAGACAAACAATGTGTGTGTTTTGTCCATTTGCTGTGCTTACATTTGCGTGACCGTGTGATTGTACTCAGAAAAGCTGCGGCTCTGTTGTTTGTTCAGCTTTATCTGGGTCGACTAGTTTGTTATTGATCAATACTGGAATCTGATCGCTGTCTCTGTACCACAACTGAGAACCAATTTTCACGACCGAATTTATAATCACTTAACAAATGAATACCAAAAAAAGACATTTGGACTTAATGAAATTGTCTCGTTTTTTTCAAGCTTTTAAAATTATTCCAAAAAGGATAAATCAGATGTCATCCCTTTATGTACCAAGCAAAGATGAAGGCATAACCGTGTAGTTATCGCTACTGCTCCAAAAGTCACAGAAAAATCCTCAAATATTTGGTCTTTTCCTGTTTGTTAAAATAAAGGGAAGGACTTTCTCGAACCTTTGAAAATTGAGAGACATTGATAAATTTGAATAGTCTCAATGACTGTTATTCTGATGAGAGACCTGGATTTTGGTTTTTGAGTGTTTATCCTCACATTTATCCCTCTGCACACACTTTGGATGCAGGCGGGCGAAGTCGACCCAGAAACCTTTTGACCTCTGGACTGGACATTATAAAATGTGTAATAGTTGTGACATAAATGCCTTTCTTGTGCCAGTTCATCATCACTTTCTGTGCTGGAAGAAACGTTTCTTTCGTTCATCCGTCTCACTTTGTCCCGATTGTTCCCACAAACCTGTAGCTTCTAAGCAAGAATTTGATTACAAAGAGGAAATTGTAAACGGAGTTGATGAAAATGCCAGGTTTAAATGTTTTGGATCAGTGTTGTTTGGTGTTGACAATGTCGACATTACCGCCACCTACTGGTGCTGCGCACATATAATAAATATCACATTGTTTCTAACAGAAATCCTAAAGCTGCGTGGGTTATTTTTTCACAAACAAGCAAAAAAACCTGCTTTCCATTTGTCCATTTTAATGTTGTAAAGGAGAAACAACAGCAAATTTTTAGCTAAAAAATCTAATGCATCAAAAAAGAAAGAAAAAAAAAAGGCTCTTTTCATTTATCTGATCCTCTTTGAAGTTAGAAAAAAAGAGCAAAGCACATTTGTGCTGCCAGTGTTGCTCTAAGACAGTTATTGCTTTGTTTGGAGGGAGAATACAGCACATGGGCCTCTGGAGAGTTTTATCCATTTCATTCACTCCCCAGCCTCGCCTGCTTTTCTGTGCTTCTAAACCCTGACCTCTGCCCCCTACAAACATGCTAGCCCGTGCATAGAAACCCCCCCTTTAAACGCAACACATGATGCGACAGAGGCGCACACATGAGATTTCACTCACAGTTCTCTAAATCATCAATACTTAGCCAGAAGCAGTGTGCAAGGCTATAGCAATAAATCAATTAATTTACGTCTGAGGGAATCTCTGTCTGCAGCACAAAATGATTGTTTATTTAGGTTTTAACAATTACTGCCCAGACGAAACAGCAAAACGCTCAATACGGAGATGCTGTATTCCTGTTGAAAAGCCTTACTTTATTTTACACCAGTGCAGTCTGCAAGTTTCAACGTACAAATGTGCAGTACAGCACTACTGTGTAAAATTCATCCCTCTTTTCCTTCTAATTTACCTCCCAGGAGACACAATTTCAAGTAAGCTTATAAAGGAGTCTCAAACAGCTTTTTTATTTTTCGATTTCTTCCAAGCAATAACCAGTATAAGGAAATTTTGCCTTTGTTTGAGACTTCTGCACAGTCTCGCAGTTCGGACACCCGGCCTCGGCTGTTGAGCGCCGCATCATTGCTACCCTGCTTACAGTCTGAGCAGAACTCTCCCCTGACGACCAAAACCTCATCCCGTCCTATCAATTATTTATCAAACTTGTGACAGCAGTCTCTTGCTTTGTGTAGAACACATCTCCTGCATCTCTGGCATGTCTGGAAACTAAACTATAGCTATAAGCTCAGAATGGCTTCTGCGACGGGTTTTTATGTCCGCGAGTCACAACGGAGAGGAAAAACAGCTGAAATTTGTTTTTTTTTAGACAGTCAAATTCTCTGATTAACAAATGATCAAATGAAAGGAAGATGAGAAAGAGGTTGTGCCGTCTGAGAATGTTAAGAGAGAAAGCAGCCGCAAAGGATGGCTTCCTGGATGTCACTGTTGCTGAGTATGATTAATGCTGTCATGGAAACGGCCCGAAGTCCAGGCGATGGCAAACACAGGTAGGCATTGGCTGGTAGAGATGAAGATGTTTTCAAAGTTCCACACATTTATGAGCATTTGGTTCATCGTCATTTTTTTATTTAATTATACTGGAAATTGTTCAAATTGTATCATAATACGACGGCTGTAAGAAAATAAATGAAAAATAAATAAATAAACTTAGCAGAAGGGGACATCGGTGCATATTTCTCATTCAAAAACCAAGGCCTCAGACTTTCATCCAGAACTCTCTAGTGTTTATCATGACGACTGAAAGATATCAATATGACCACATTATTATACAACTGTGTGCTTGGGATGGATGGACCACAGCAATCTGCAGTGTTTCCCTGGGCAATGCATAAAATGACTGGGCTCTGTGTTCCTGTCCTCATGCAAGCTTTCTAAATCTAACTTTACCTTTAAATACAAGCACAGTTTTTTAATTATCCATAACATGCTATTTTCTGCATCAGCCCACAGACCACAGACTCCTATTGCTTCTGCAACTGTCTCCATTTTGTATTATATCATTGTGTCACACTGATTCTATAATCCGCTACTGCCAGGGTTCATAACACACTCGCACCAGACGAATACCTTTTTCCTGAACATGTGCAGGGACGAAGCAATGTTTCCAACTTTAAAAAAGTGACACCAGAACAAAACAGAGACGACTCCCACCTATTGCTAAACTCTGCTCTGTGGAAACGTTAAAGGTCACAAGGGGCAGAAAGACAGGTGGATTTTGTGTGGCATGATTCAGCAGCAGTAAGACACGGGGCTCACTTTGCACCGAACCAAATTACTGATCGGAAATAACATGCGAACAGACATACTGGAGAACAATCAACTGATGTTCAAATCTGGCTACCTGCAGCATGCATCAGTCCAAACTCTGAATACCTTATAAAATACCTTATAAGTTATTCAAAGGAACCTCTGGTTGATGAGGAAGATTTTTCAAGTACAGCTGGGACACTAGGAATCCTAAACATCACAGAAACTCCAGATATTTAGACATGTTTTCACATGAATAAGGGCAGAGTCTGTTTAAAGTTTATTAAACGTCAACACTAACTGTTTTCAAATCATTATATTGTGTAACCTGTCTATATAAGCTACTTTCTACCTAAATAAAAAAATAAAGAATCTACTAAATCTCTGAAATGTAAAATGCAAATGTGTATTGAACTACATTTTTCTGTGCAGAGTTACACCAGTATGTATCGCCAGTCACACTTCAGAGTGGTTACCAGTTTACGACTAGCTCGTAGTCACAAACCACACATCTACCTCCTGAGGTGGATCAGGAGCATCATATTAATAGACATAGAAGCATGACACTTCCATGTTTACTGAAACCTTTAAAAAGTCAAGCTCATGGGAAGTAGATTCATCTGTGGCAACTGAAGAAGATTTCCAAAACTGATGTTGGATAAGATCTTATCCATGAACGCAAAGAGTAAAAGCGACAATCATCTGGACGTTTTCCCTCTTTTATAGCTGCTCCATGTCTCAGCTCTGAGCTGTGCTGCTTCTTCCTCTCCGGCACAAAAGCTGTTTAAATTTTATGTGTTTGCTTTGTTTCCAGTTTGACGCTCCATCTGGGATCCATAAAGTCATCATAAATTATGTATCTAGGAGTGCTTCGTAATCCTCGCAGGAAATTAACAGAAAGTGAGGAGGTGGGGGGATCTATGGTTGTAAGAATCAACAAATTGATAGACTTGAGAAATCAATACCTTTATTTATTTTGATCCTTTCTTACATAAAATTGCATGTTTTGAAAAATTAAATGAATGTTGGTTGTGCGTTGAGCTACAACACTGAAATGTCTATGTGAACAATGCTTAAAATAATTTTTAAGGTAAAGTTAAATATAATTTTAAAAAAAAATAAATGGACTACTTCTCTATATTATAAATGTTAAGTGAGCATAATTCTGTTTTTTTTTTTTTTTTATCGAAAACTCTCAACACTGAACCTAATATCAAAACATTCAAATATTTCATTTTTTTTCTGCTTTAGTGTGCCTGTTTATAATTATTATTGATTCCTGCGACAGATTATCTTCTATCACAGAGGGATGGCGACTTCATTGTCCAACCACCACAAGAGAAATATTGTTTCCAATCTTCCTCCACGTTTTAAATTTTAATTCCAAATGAGTTCATGATTGAATTATCATTTGAAAATAGTTTATTTTGTCCTTAGTAAAGCGTTAAATACAAACCCGCACCCCAAAATGACCAACACCGTGTCAAAGGAATGTGAAAACAAAACCTTTTCCATCAATGGCCACTAACCACCACACCCATAACATGAATATTACTTGGGATGATGATGATGATGATGATGATGATGATGATGATGATGATGAATTAATGTGAGCATAATCTGCCAGAAAGAAAACAATGGCGTCATCAGCCAGGCTTTTGACAGACAAGTTTTCAAGGAAATGTTGGTTTATATTGGCGCCGTGGGAACTGTGCGTCATTGGATTGACCCATATCTCATCAAAAACTGGAAACGCTGTAAATATGTTAAACTGTACAATAAGAGAATGTTGAAAATAATGGCATTAAGAAGTCTGTCTGTGTACTTAGAGTGGATGTTTGTGAAAGTACTTACAGCTGTTAGTTTAGCTAAATATTATTATTCCTGCGGTTTCTGTCTTGATTTCCAATTAACTACTTATCCAATGTTGGACAAACCCATTGGATACTAAGAAAAGAAATGAAGATGTGAGGCACCAGAGTTTGGAGATTTTGTGGCAGAGTCAGATAATCAGCACTCGATGCTTCAAAGCTTCACAGCAGAAACATAATTCACATATTAAAGCCGTGTCAGCAGAATGCAATTTATCTGGCTGCTGACGTCTGCATGTCTTTCATTGCATTCAGACAATGACACATTAGGATGTAGGATTTGTTCAAGAGTTTCTAACAGGATATTCTGCTTGAACAGTGAGAATGTCTGACTTTCTACATTTTCACCTTCTGAAACTTTTTTTTTTTTTTGCCTCTAGCTCCATCTCCACACATACAGTAAATAAAAAACAAATATCTTGATTATTCTTTTGCCTCTTCTTTCTAAAATCTTCAGGGGAAACTGATTGTAGATTTTTTTTAATATAGTAAAATGTTATCTCCTCTTCTGGTGTGTGAGTTCAATGGTTTTTGCTGGAACATTTAGAAGTTCAGAAAATCTGAACCTTCCTATTCTAAACCCTTCTGCAATATGTTGGTAATGAGAAACATTTTTCTAGGTCACAAGGCTAATATTAAACCAGCTTTGATGCACATATAGCAGCAGGAATGCTGCTCCTTCTCATTTCCATCGTTATCTTCACCTCCTCAATACTCTCCCATTCAATGCTCTTCAGTGATAATCTAAATACTAACACTACAAATAATAATAATAATAATAATAATAATAACAATAATAATAATTAGGAGTTGCTACACGTTACTAATGATTGCACTCTTTCTCTAAACCTTTGCAAAAACGAATTGCTCGAACTTCACTTTCATGTTCTTTATTTTACATTTATGCAGTGGAGTATCAAAGATCGTTGTGGTTGAAAGTAAGTTTACGCTAACCTCACTTTAATAGCTTAGATAAGACTGAAATTGTCTGGGTTTATGTAATGTTTAATCCTGTTGGCAGTGTCTGCGATTGACCCCCATGTGTCCTGCATTTATCCTGCTCTCATGTGATTGTTTTCATATGTGTGACATTAAGCGGCGGATGGGAGTGCAGGAGCTGGTGCCGCTCGCATTTATTAAAAATAGTTGCAGCATTAGATAGCCTTTTTAAGTTAAGACTCCTTCTCTCTCTGCTTCTCTCTCTGTCTCTTATCAAGTTCACTTCTTTTCCTGAAACGTTTCCATTGTTCAGTTCAAGGGTCATCGTCATTTCGGTGTCGTTCTGGTGTCATTGCCAAATTTCGCTTGAAAAGTAAGCCAACAACGCTGAAGGAGAACCTGAGGGCCCCTGCAAACTTTGCAGACTATTAAGAAGCAACCGTGTCAAAGGAAGAGGTAAAGTCTAATAATGATAACTTTGATCAAAATGTTACTTTATTCATAGTAAGATGTGAAAATTCTGACTGAAAATGAAGGAAATATCTATCTTAAAATAATTTTCCCAGTAAGTTGAGACTCTGTCTCTGTTTGACACCGACGTGCAAGAGATGTGTGAAAATTTTAAAATAGGTTGTTTTTTTTTGTTTGTTTTTTTTTTACATCACAGTGTATTCAAACGTAATATTACATATTTACCACAGATACCGGGTTCTCTCACAATGATCACTCTCCAAGCTGACTGTTAGCCCTGATAAAGATGTGTGAAAATAATCATAATAATCTCATATTTTACTGCATTTGCATAATTGCACACAATTTGCTTGTACATTTGTGTAAACTGACTCATTGGCAAAAAAAAATAAAGAGAAAATACTGCATTGTTTACAAAATCGGACAAATAAATAAAGATGAACAAATTGCCGATGGCAAACCTAAACTAGGAATGAGCAAATGAGGAATAAGTTAATATTTTGCTTCCTCTGTTCTAACAGCTGTGTCTGTAGCCTGAAATACTAACCTGTTGGTCGCCAAATACAGCAGGTTTATTTCCAGCCTGTCTCGATTTCTTCTAGCAAAAGCAACAATCACTTTGTGCCGTATTTACCGACGTTACCAGATGCACTTGTTGCATCTGTGTTGGATCTAATCAGCCAAGCAGCAGCTCTGAATCTGCCATGTGGCTGTTCCGAGAATAGAAAGAAAATGCAGAGGAAGTTGAAAATCAGCTTAACAGGCAGAGCAGACCCACAGCCCACCCGGCTCACATGTCATCTTTAACCTCATCACCTCACTAATTACCAAACAGGGGGTCGGCCCCACCCTCGTCGTTCTCGTTCTACCAGCACATACTCCTTTTGTGAGGTCAGAACAAGGCCTGCAGCTCACGGAGGTAATGAGAGACCGCGAGTCTTTCACATACGCACTTATTTTAGCGAGCCCCTGTAGTTTTCAGCGTACATCTGCTTCTCCACATAAACAGTGTAGTTCAACTCGACCGCATCTTCAACAAGCTGCTCCACCCAAAGCGTCACGGTCGGAGGACATTGTGCTTTCCTCCTTTGACAGGAGGAAAGCACAATGACTGAAACTGACTTGAGTCATGTTACCAAAAAAGATTTTTGTCAACATTGCTAAAAATGAATCAGCTCCTTTTTTCAAATGACCGGAAAAACAAAACAAAACAAAACAAACAAACAAACAAAAAAAAACAGCAAAAGTAAAAGCAGAAGTTGCCCCAGGAATCTTTTTGCATATTCTTTTTTACACAAGCCAAAAACGGTAATGACATTAAATGTACTTCTTACAAGTAAATAGTATTATATGTTTTCCAACCACACAGTCCCATTTCATAGCACAATCAAATAATTATGCTACTTTGATTTTGCATTTTAATGCCTCGACATTGGGCGTCTGTCTCTTTAAGAAACCCCTTAACTTTCCGACACTCTGCCATCAGCATGTCATCACACTGCTCTTCTTTTAACCCTTTCACAATGCTTTAACAAGCGCTGTGCAGAGAAGTAGCTCGTATAACGAGCTCAGCAGATGCGCAATTCCACCAGCTGCTTGCCAATTGTTGCTGGCTAGTCTGAAGGAGCTGAGTGGGTAAGTTGTGGGGGAAAGCTGCTCTGTCAGGTGGAAGGCCAGGTGGAAAAAGTTCAAGAGATATGAATACTTTTGTGGATTCAGGATAAGCATTTAGACATTTGGGGACTTGAGAAGAAAATCTTTAGAATAGGAATAATCAATAACAGTGATCATCTGATGAGACAATATTTCGAGAGATAAATAAAGATGCCAGCAGGTTAATTCACAAAATTCACATTTTTCTTGATTTTGAAAGGTTGGAATTACAGCAGCCGTTATGTTCTTAGCAGCCTTAAGGTTGAGACGGGTGTCCACTGCTGACAGTGCTGGGTTCTGGCCTGAGCGAATTTGATGTGCTAAATGGTTTTCAGACTCCGCCCACATAAAGAGCGGCGGCATGCAGAAGGTGCGGACCCGTTCTGCTCCAAATGAGAGTCTGTAATTTCATCAGTTAACAGCGCTGATGACTGACAGTGCCCATACGCTCTCCCTGTTTCCAAATATAAACCCACCCCACCGCCTAAAAGATTAAACCGACCCAACCCAAATCCTGCTCTCTGCAACTTCTCAGCAGTGGAAACATAATCTGTCTTTATATTCACACGCTGACCTGCCAACAGCGGCGGGCAGCCGACCAAAACTCCCAGTCACATCAAACATAAACTCACTATCGAACACGCAGCTGTCTGCTCTAAATTTGCTCTAGTGCGACGAGCATATTTCAGCAAATAGGCTGTAATCCAGAGTAAATATCATTCAGCCAATCTCACTGGGATGGATTTAAAAGAGGAACTGCTCCGCTGCCCAAATCCTTCTCTAAACGGCCCGGTCCAACGTCCTGATCCAGCTGAGCCGCTCACTTTGCAATACAGACTGAAGCAACACGCACAAGACTCACAGCTGCAAGTTCCTAAAGAACCAGCTTCTGATGTTCACACATTCAAATAATTATGCATCCATATTCTATCCTTTGTAACCTTATTTTTTTGTTCACACAAATGCAGTTAAAGGAAACTTAGAGTTGACTTGACTGATTTCATTGTCAGATGCTTCCACATTATTTGAAAGAAAAAGTAGAAGATATAGGTTCTGCTAATCAAATGGGTTTTATTATTTGATCACTGTCAGAGTGAGCACCTCTATAAAAAAGCATGGGGATGAGTAGTGCGTGCAAGGTGATTGACAGCGCTAAGGACCTCCTCCCGCATCTGATTGGTTGTCTCTAGACACAGGAGTTTGATTTTTTTCACAGATTATTTATCTCATACCATACCATCACGACATAGAGACAGTTTCAACAGATGTGTAAAATTATTTCTATATTTTATAAAAGGAATGAAAGCAACACAATAAGTAAGCTGCAGATCATCACTGTGACAGATGTGCACACATTTCCCTCTGAAACATTCAGAAGAAAGGTGGCATAAATGCTATTTGGATGCAAAAAACAAACACTGTTTTGTCATTTCAAGTTGGCAGCAAATATGCTGAGCAAAGAAAAATGAACTGATGACTGACACAAAATGCTGGAAATGATCAGTCGTTTGAAATGTTTAGCACCGTTTCGCTACAAAGCTCCCTCTTTGGTAAATTGTCTGTCCATTAACGTTTAACGGACAGCAGCACGTTCACGGCGGATTGGGTTGGGGTCTGGTTCCTGCAGTGGAAAGGTCCTGCAGAGAAAAATCACCCCAGAAAACTACCCTGGTCCCTGAAAATGCTCCTGGAGTGGAGCCTTTTGTGATTTCTCAGAGCACTGCGTGATCTCATCTTGGGCTGAACTTGCTGGAGTATAATGTCGCTTGCTCATTTGACAAAGCATTGTCAAAATGGTTATGGTGGTCAGTGGATGATCACATGGCCAATGGCAGCAATGGAAACAGAACAGATGTGACGAGTTTCACGACTTGTCCTATTTGTCTTCTTTTCGGTTCTTCGTTTAAATATTGACTGTATGGCATCTGCTTTGTGGGTTTTTGTGATTCACTTCAGACTGAAATGATCTCAAAGCTATAAATGTTACATAAAGACATAAAGTTGAGAACGTATGCCCTGCATAAAGATATAAATCAGTGGTCCTGGTCAGAAGAGTGATTTGGCCTAAATCTAGAAAAGCCTACAAGAACATATATTATATTTTCCAAGTAACTAAGAGATTTAAAAGAGAAGAGTCCATACGTTTGTGTGACGCAGGAGTCCATTTATATAATCTCTATGTGTCATAGAGCACAAGTGAGGTTAATGCGTATTTGTGATGTGTCTGTGCTCGGTCGTCTTGCCCGCAGCAGACGGATGACCTTCGGTCGGTTGTCTGCTTTTCCCTGCTTAGAGGCTCTTCGACGTTCACCGAAGCTGTAAATGATGTGACGACATAAAGAAATAAAACACTGCGCTGACCAGGAGTCCTGAGTAAAAAGAAATGCTTTTCAGGCTGCTCAGATCACGCCCTGCTCTCTATCGTTTCTTTTCTTCTTTTTTTTTTGTTTTGTTACATTTTTCGGAGCTGTGCCGCAGCTGCCGCCCACTCTCACTCTGGACGTCTGCTGACCTCTGTCATGTTTTATTTTCTGAAAATAAGGGCGGTACAAATGCTTCAATTTGGAAATGCTTCTGTGTCAGCTGATTGTTTTGTTCTGGAAATAGTGCTTGGGTTGTGGTTTGCAATGCTGGGTGTTTCTCTTTTTTTTTCAGGGCAAACTTTTTTTTAAAAATCCTTTTTTTCCTCCCTTTGCCAGGATTTAAAAGATTTATTTGACACCACTTAATGGATTCACACATATTTGGAAAAGATCAAGAAACACAGTGAAGAAGTTTCCTTTACTAAACACTCAGCAACCAGGGTCGTCATTTAAAACCATTGTACTTATATATATATATATATATATATATATCCATCCATTCATCCATTTTCTTTCACCCTTGTCCCTATTGGGGTCGGGATACTTATGTATACTTATAAATAAATATAAATATACTTAAGTAAATATGTCTCTACTTTGCCCAGGGTGTGTCTAGGATGTTTTCTTGGTGGGCCACATGTGCGCAGCTAGTAGACGGGTGGGAAGCTAAAATTGCAGTTTTCTCTAAATGCCTTGCAGTCTTAAATTGCAATGAACGGATGCCACAATTTGAAGTTTAAAAAAGTGGTGAAATATTTTGAATCCTCCTCCATAAATTGGTCTTCGGTCTGAATATTCCACCTTCACGCATTAATTTAGTTTTCAGTTCTTGTGTTCGTCCTGGATGTCTCCCTCCCAGCAAGGTCTTAAAGTTTTATCATGTGTGGATGAGACAAAATATATGTAGTTTTTTTTTCTTATTCCTAGCTGTTTCACTTTGTCCATTCATTGCACTTTGGATAAAAACTGCCTCAAATAAGTCCTCGAAAGTCCAGAATGAATTTCGAAGGCAACTCTCGGTTCACACTTTTACATACGCTTCTTTTTCAAAACTATAAATTGATACACTATTACTGATCTACTAATTTATTTAATTTTACTGATGTGTTTTTTTCCCCTGAGTTCAAATGTTCCATATGAACCTGCAACAACAAATCTACCGATTACAGTCAATTACAGTACCTAGCTGCCCATTTGGATGTATTTATGTTTCCACCGTTTTGTCTTTAAAGATAAAAGTATTTTACAAGAAAACCAAAAATAAAATCAGTTTTCGGGTGTCAGGTTTTGATCCTGTTTTTCTTTCCTTTCTGGACGGAGCATCGGCGGAAGCAGTGGAGTCCAGCAGACCTCCCACTCGCGCTGCCATGCTGGCACCTTCAACTGCCTGCATGGATGGAGGGAACAGATAGACAGATGGGGGACAGAAGGAAGGCTGACACATGAGAGTGATGAGAGGGTACGGAGACGGAGACGCTCAGGACAAGCCCACATGAAGGCAAGAGGCAAACATGGAGCCCTTTCAGTCTGAGAAGAAATCACAGAGGAGGAGAGTGAAGACCGTAGATGGTCTTTAATCAGCTGTACATGGTCTAAACGGGGCTACAGTCATGTAGCTCAACCTCATTTACCATAAGTAGGCAGTGTGCTACTGGTTAAGCACCACCTACATGTTTTAGCTCCTTACTTGAGCGACCTTCAGCTTCGGCCTATGAGACCCCGTAAGCCTTGAGCGAGATGTATTTTTAACATTTCTGCCTGAAAAAGAAAAGCCAGACAGAAACAGCCGCTCATCTGTAAGGTTTAGTCATAAAAATACCAGCCGTGCTAGAAAAATGGCACTTTGTACATATTTGAAAGACCAAGATTTCATTCCTTCATAAAACAAGACTAAGATTAGAAAGAATAAAGTTGCCTAAATAACCTCATCTCGACGTCACGCGACGCTGCATTAAATTTCGCCGGCCGTTTGTTGCTTAATGAACTTAATTAACCTACTATCAAGACTGGAAAATTACCTTACAGATGCCCAACACTTTCTCCTGTTATTTATTTTTAATTTTGTTTTTTTTAATGTTTAGCCTTTAAGCCTTTTACCTTGAATATTTAAAGTGCCTTTCTACCCTAAAACGAACAGGAACCTGATCTAACACAGTGTTTCCCAAATCTTGAAATTCAGTTCCTTATTTCACCAGAGAGCCATTATTCTCATGCGTGGCACAAATAAAAGCCTGACTCAAGATGTATTGCTCGTGTTTTTGGGTAAACTGTCAAACACTGTATGTAGCGTATGAATGATTGATATGCTGCTAAAGACTGAAAGCAGAAAAATGTTTTGTAGTTAAAGTTAAAATATGATCTGCAGACAAGTTTAAACTGTGATAACTGCTTATTGTTCCAACTAGAAATGCTTCTCCACTCCACGAAGCTTTGCCACTAAACTTATGTTAAGACCAAAGTTAAACTTCCACACTGCTTTCTATGATTAATTTAGAACTGAGCATGGGGGTAATAATGACCATAAATATTTAGCCCTGGTTCCTGAAAAGGTTCCTTAAGAGAAAACGCGACTTTTTAAGATGAGGAGAACATTCGGTGCTTACTAATCTCCACTCCTCCTTTGGGTTCGGAAAATTTCCTCAACTCTCACTGGTTGTAAAATGTAACTTTTAAGCTCTTTGGTAGCATCTCAGTGTCAGTAAGATTCTCGTATTGTTTTCTTGTTGTCAAACGAAGGATTTCTATAATGTTGCCACAGATTCATAATCATCTAGAAAAGCTTTCAGATCGGTTTTCTCAGTCTACTGTTCTAAAAGTGGACAAAATAAATCATGTCCACCATCTAGTTATTTGGTCCTCAGAGTCTTGACCAGGCCTGGATCTTTTCCCAGTGAGCATTAGGCGAGAGATGCAACTGGTCCATGACAGCCAGCAATTAAGAGTGACCAGTTACCCTCGAAACAATAAGAGGAAAATGCTCAGTACAAAAGATAAACATGATAAATAAACCCAGAAAGCACAGAGAAAAGAGCTTCGATTGTGACGAATCTGAAGGTGAGGGCCAGAAAAGATGAAACCCCCCCTACAGAGAACCGCAGGGTAAAATATAGCCTCCAGCTGGGACTGTATCTGTGCTGGTGCCAGTTGAGGCTTTCTGAAGAGAGTGCGCCATGGGATTCCAGGTTCACACCATTTTTGAATCCCTGGTTTCAAATTAACAACAAAAGCCCGCAGACATCACACGTCCTTTAAGGTTTGCAGTTTCTGATTCAGATACCAGCAGGCCTCCACACAGCTGTCCACAACAAGCCTCTCATCTCTGCTGCACAGCTCTCAGGACTGACGCGCTCACCGTTTTAGCTTTCATTTTTTATTAGAAAAAGGAAAAAAAACAAAAAACTGCGTTTTCTGCAGTCTTAATTGCCTCTGTGTGACCGTTTCGAGACGAGCTTCTTATCCGATTGTGAATCTGCTGCCGCCGGCGGCGGCGACAGTAAAATGTTCAGGCTTCTGTGAGAGCACCTATCAGAGAGAGCAGAGGGAAATGAGAGGGATGCACTTGAGTCTGAAGTCTTGGCTTAAAATGCAGGAGGAGAGATGGGAGGTTCACTGTCAACATGGCTCTTCATCAAATCATTTATTAGAAATCCAAAATAGAAAGTAATCCTGAGGGAGGCGGGCAGGGAGAGGAACAACAACTAGTTGCTGCAATTACCTGCTCAGCCATTTATTCACAACAACAAAGAAACTCAGATATGAAACATGAACCCAAAGCATTTCAAATCCAAGCTCCTGAATTTTACAGACAATCAATGTTTCAAACACTTGGCCTCTAGTTTAGGCCAGAGTTAATAAATGTTAGGCATGTTGGTTACACTGGATTCCTCCAGGAATTGGAGTAAAAATAATTCCATATATATTTATCTCACGATTAAAGAGCAGTGGTTGTAGGCTGGGATTCACGGAACAGCCAGAAAACCTCCAAAGACGTCATGTTGCCTTATGCTAGATAAGAAAAGTCCTCGAAATGTTTCAACTAGACAATGGCTTCAACACACCAGTTATCAAGCGTCTTCTTGGTCCCGGACCACAAAGAGTATAAGGTAGAAAACCAAAATCCTGGACCGGACTACGACAGGAATCCTTTAAGTACGTTGTGTTTTGAAACAAAACCAAGAAACGTACAGGAACTGAAGTCCAGACAAAGAGCTGATGCCGCTCTTATTTTAAACATCCTAATTGAAGCCGCATCACATATTGAGTCTTAATTGCCATCTCAATATCAGTATGTGCAGCATCGTAATCACTTAGCAGAACCTGGACGCAATATGATGAGAATCAACAACTTTTAAACCAGAGACCAGAACTATCGGCTGAGAAAAATGTGAGCTAATCACCTAATATTGTCATTAAGTCTTATTCATGAGTGATAGTTGGATGGAGACTGAAATGGACACACGGCTGAGACTTTTGTTTTTCTGATGGCGTTGCTGCATCCTGTTGTACAGAAGACGTTGAGAGATGCATTAGCAACACAGCAGCGCCCCAGGTCAGGTAACGGGCCTTGATTTGGTGCCTTCATCACATGCATGCCGAAGTCATGCTCGGGTGCATCAGGACAGGACAGACTTTAGCTGCAGAGAGGCTGATGCTTCTTGATAAAGGAAAAGCTGACAATGAAGAAGAAGGAGTTTCCCCCAAACTGTCACTCTGAGTGGCCAAGCAGAGATTGATGATTTTCATTCAAACAGCAATTTAGTCATTCTTGCAAAAATGAGAACAGTGAGCAGTGACTTTTCAGTCTGACAGAGAGTCATTAACTACTTATACTTTGGTTATCACAAAGATCCTCACAGGGAGTCTGGGACATTTCTGGCTTTTTTCTCCAGATTAATCAATTTACTAAAATGTACTTTCCTCAAACACTTCTAAATACAATGGGTTCAAAACAGATCTGTGGACCACGGAGCCTCAACCAGCGATCAAACAAACGGTTTAACTAAAATTAAAAAGGAGGCATTTTGTTTAAGTTTCCCTTCTTGACCACTTCCAGTGGAGTCAGCAGAGCTGGTGCCTCCTGTTCCAGGGTCCACAACAGACCAAGACCGGTAAATCCCCTCTGCATCGGGAGCAACTTTCAGTCCCCTTTTAGAAACTGGACACTGTCCAGAAGAAGGTACTGGGCGTGTGGGTTGTCCTCTGGAACAGGTTTCCTCCATAACCTCAAATAAACGTAAGATAATGGGAAGATGAATCAATTAAATTGTTCACAAAATACACCAAATGTATTAGATTTTTGTGTAATTCTTCAAATAATTATCCGTGATGTTATGTGACAGCTGCAGAGTGGATCACATTTACATGAAACCAGATTCGGCTTCATTGTTTAAAATTACCAGTTAGAAAACGGAGCTCCCTCTTAATGTTCTCAGCTGTGCCTTGCATGACGACAGGACACATTTCCTTGGGTGGTAAATGAGTTTAAAAGCTTAAAACCGACTGCTGTAACGCAGGGGAAAAAAACCCGACTTTGATTATCTCCAGATGGCACAAAAAGCTACAGAAAAAGCTTCCAGCTGGAACTAATTAAAGAACGCGCAGGATTCCTGTTTTATCACATTTTGACTCGTCACCATTTGCTTTCGGACCTCGTTTTAAAACCGGTAACTTTCAAGGCCGAACGCCTCAGGAAAAGCCTGTCTTGTTAAAACGTTACACTTCCGCACAGACCTTCGGGTCGTCCAACCAAAAATAATCAGCAGGTCCTCACGGCTGATTTAAAACCCAAGAGGACCGACCTGTTCAAGCAGCTGCACTTCTACTGTGGATTGAGCTTTTGGTGTTTTGTTAATTGTGGCGATTCCTTTTAAAGACAGAGGAAGAATTAAAAGATTGTTGTTTTTTTCCCCAAAATTGTACTTTTAATTTGACAAAACAAGCCTCATCAGAAAACAAATTCAAATTTATGGAAATACCTGCATTGAAGTTTTATCCAAGAAAGGTGGAATATCACAATGTTTTACTGATAAACTATAGAGTTGTGTATTTTAAGCATGATGTAAATAGTTCTAAAAAAAACTTTTATTTATGATAAAAATAATTAAACAATTAATAATCCACAGGAAAGCTTCCTTAATGTTTTCAGCCATTAAGGATATATATGTATGTGTATGTGTGTGTGTGTGTATATATATATATATATAAAATATATGAAATATATATTATTTTACAAAAGCAAATATTGAGCCTCAAGGAAAAAAAAAAATTTAGTTTAGTTTAAATAAATATATGAAAATATAATTAAAATATTTAATTAAAAATAACAAAAAATACATAAAAAAAATATATAATGGAAAAAACACTAAAAACTGAACTAAAATTAAATAATATATACAAAAAGCATAATAAAAAAATAAATTAAATACACGCAAAAAAATCAAACTATGGATTTTTGAAACATGACATGACATAAAACATGACATAAATTTCGATAATGTCAGTATCTGCATCCAACAGAGGAGACGATCATTTCAAACGCTGCTCCACTCATTGTCAGGTGTGCAGCTTTAACCCTTTGTCTCTAAACATGACAAACATTAATCCACGTTATGCACGGTCAGGCAGCCCTGATGTTTCTGCTCAGAGGCTGAGAAACCAGATCCTGGCCTATCAGGTGTCCCAGACGAGCCCCCGGTCAACCCCCCCCCCACCTGCCGATCAAATCGACCTGCAAAACCACCTGGCTGATTTGACAAAGATCCACTCCACTGCATGGGTGAAGAGTAAGAGGAGGAACACAAACTTTCAAGCCTCCCTATTACATAAAGGCTTGTTAAATGAGGGCGGGGGGTTGATTTGTATTATAAAAAAATGAAGCAATTTCCTTGCACGATTCTGAACAGGCAACCCGACATGCAGCCACAGCGGCCAATCAGAGTCGCTTATTACGCCTCCTGGCTCTTTCTGGGATATCAATCACCAGAGCTCTCGGCTTCCACTGAGTTTAATGAAGCCACTTATTTGAAAAATTACACATTCAAGAGTGACAAAAAAAACAACCAAAACACGCTCAAACATTAACACACACTCATCAGGGAGACTTGTGACTAACACACAGCGCTAATTAAAAACATATCAAACAGAAGGTGAGTTAAGCAATCAAACTGGCAAATGAAGACACGTCATGCAGGGCAGACTGAGGAGGTTAGTCTGAAGATCCTGTTTGAAGACGTGTGCATATTGCAAAGACTTCTGCTGCTCCGACATGTTGGTCGGAAGCCAAAAAGTGTAATAAATAAGCCACAGCGGCTAAGGCAAGTGTTGTTTTGGCTAAATGCAGAGGATTACTTTAATACAGAGATGATTAGGGGAATGTAGGAAGAGTTGGGCTGCAGGCCCAGATCTCAGTCCACACGCATGGAACTCCTCTTCATCCACATAAAGCACTGAGTCATTCCTCACCGCTTTGTGCTTTGCTTCAAATAAGGCAAACATTGTTTCTTTGCTATATGCCAAAGTGGTGCTGATCAATAGTTTTTCAGGCTCTCTGATGGTTTCTCTAACTTTTTCTTTTGACTTTGGCTCCTATTTGCCTTTATGTAGGTTCAGCACCAGAATGTGGCCTATAAAAAGGCAAAAATATGCTAATTAGGTTTAACAAGAATTGCCCGTAGACATTAAGTATTTCAGTAGATGGTACTTTCTAATCGTAATCGGTGAAAAATTCTGCTTTAAGCTTTCCTTCATTTCAGCTCCATTGGCTTTTTGAGTTTCAAGCAGAATAAAAATGCCTGAGTTCTGCAGCCAAAGCCAAAGCATCTTTGTTGGAAAAGCAAAGAGCTCAATAAAGTTATTATGACTTCGAGGAAACGAACTTCCAATGTTCCTCCAGCTGACCGGTCTCACGCGTGAAAAAAAAAAGTTTTGTTTCTTCTCAAATACGCAAAACCGGCCGCTTGGTTTTAAACAGAATGGTGGAAATATGTTGAACAAATCAACAAATGGCAAAAGCATTTTCCCAGTGCAAACTATGTCCTCACTGCAACAGCCAAGCAAGCAGAGTGTCCAAGTAAAGGTTTTAACTTTTTCACTCTGGTGCCCATTAATAAAATCTAGTGCAACCAGTTGCCGTCAGAATGGCAACTGGTGAAATCTAATTGGTGAAATACACCAATGTGCATTTTAATCTAATTATAAATCCAACTGTTCTGAAAGCCACTGGTAATAAACAAAAATTAAAAAAGTGAACAAAGATGGTAGAAGCACACCAAACAGGTCAGAGGTCAAGTTGCAGAGAGGATTAATACAGAGTTAGATTTTAAAACAATATTTCGAGCTTCGAACGTCTAACGAAGTGCTGTTAAATCACCTGGAAATGAAATGCAACAAATCAACCGAGACGTGGCGGCACGTATATGAGCAGGCATGGAAAGCACTCGTCACAGAAGACAAAATGTATATTGCACCTCTGGAGGAGCTGCAGGGATCCTGGAACTCAGCTGGGGGAATATTTGGATTGGTCAGCTGTAACCTGTGCAAACACTCCCAAACAGCTGTGAGGCCGTGATGAGGCGGAGAAACGAGGGAGGAGGTTTTGAAAATACAGAATATTCACTCTTAGCGTTTCTTTAAATGCTCCAGAAAACACAGTTTCCTGTTACTCAAATTATGACTAAATAAACCAAGAGAAGAGAACTGAGCTCTCTTCAAATCTCGCTTCTCCTCTTAGGTCCATGCTTGTACATTTGATTTTGAATGCTAAAATAAAGCATTCACTTTATTTTAGGGCAAAACGAGGAGCAGTTTTATGGGCTGTGGTGTGTGTGTGTGTTTTACAACATCAGTCAAGGCAATAAATCCTCAGATAAGGAAGGAAGAGGGGGGAGCAGCAGGATGAGATAAAAATAGGTGATGATGGAAGGAAAAAGACTGGAAAAATACATTTGGAAAACAAACAGAAAGAAGCTCAATTGAGAAGAAAGTGGAACAAATATGGGAAACGGCAGCAAATGGAGAAACAGGAGAAAATAAAAATGGGGGAGGTAAAGCAAACTGAGAGAAAGGGATGAAAAGATGGACAAAAGATGAGGAAATGGTCAGCGGAGAGGAGAGGGGTGAAAAAAAAAACAGAAGGAGAAAGAAGAAAAAGTGAGGAGAAGAAGCCGCACCTAAATCTCCTCTGGTGGAGAAAGAGGAAACACTGAGCTGAGCAGATTCCCTTCACTTTCCACTCCAAGCTGCTGCATCAGCCATCCAGAAACCCAACCGGTAGCAGACCACTACTCCCAGTGCCACCCTACTGGCAGTAAATCCAGAAAAAATAAAGCCAAAGGATGGACAGAGCAGGACAGAGTGGAAATGATCAAACCGGCAGAGTGGCCGCGGATGAAAGCCAGGCGGAGGGAGTGAGCATGTCTGACTGCCTGCCTGCTGGATTATGCAAATACTAGTCAAATGTTTCACCCGGGCAGAGACGAGGTGCGATCGAGGCGCGGCTGGAAGACTGAAACCGAGAGCAGGTTCACGAAACCCGACTGTTTCATGCATTCAGTCGAAATCAGACAGAAAACAGAAAGACCACTTCTGATTTATTACAACGCTACAGCTGGAGAGTATCCGCCCCCCCCGAGCAAACACACCGACACAGAGGAGGAGAGGAAACGCACCGCTTACTTGTTGGGGGGAAAAAAATATGAAAAATTTAAAAAAAAATCTCCCACAGGAGCTTCGGTTTCAGGACGGGTCCTCGGTTCTCGGTGCGGGGAAATTCCACGTCCGCGTCCACGGAGCTGCTGATTCCCCGCGGTGTTAGAGCCACGGAGCCCCGCTGGCTGTGTGAGCGGCGGGCGGAGCGCTCTGCCTTCAGCACCACACTGCTTTGAACAGCTCCCGCTGACGTCACCGCACGGCTACGACACCACGCCCACTTCTCCTAGCGACCACGGCCGCCACGCCCCCCCACGCCCCCCACTCACGGAGAGGAGGGGCCAAAGTTATCAATAAACTCCTTGACTCCTTGAAACATTCCTTCTCTTAATCTATCCCTTTTTTAATTATTATTATTATTATTATTATTTTTATCTTATCAAGTTGTCTTCAAAGTTTGTTTAATTTGGCTGTATTTTTTTCTCTTCTAAACTTTAAGTTTTAATTTCTGGCTGCATGAAAGCGATTTTAAGTCCAGCAATTAATGCACTGAATTCATCAGTAAGATTTAGGCTATTAAAATGTACAAACAAACAAATGTTTCACAAAATATAGCTTGAAAAAGTTATCTAACCTACATTTTGGTTTAAAAGATATAAGACAAATTGAATCAAATGTGTTAATGTAGCAGCAAATAGCAACTGTCCTCATAGAAGAGAAACAGATTCAATTAACTTCCTTTTGCACTAAAATGTATTTCAAATCAATCTCATGTTCTTCTATTATAGACAGATATAAGTTCAATCATGCACAATTGGATCCTAATTGTAATACAAGGCAGTCAAACTTAGTTTATGCTCAGTTTAGCACAACTTCTGCTATTGAATATGTGAGTAACATGAACATTTGGTTGATTGGAGACAGGTCACTCCTTTTCAGTGGAAGTTCAGGGTCAATAGAAGATGCATTTTGACAAAGTCAATCAAAATCAATCAAATCAAATTTTATTTGTATCGCACATTTCAGCATCAAGGCATTTCAAAGTGCTTTACATCATAACAAACACAAAAACACAAAGTCATGCAACATAGAATAAACAATCAAAACATTACATTAAATCATTAAATTTTTAAGTGATTACGTTTCAAATCCAACTTTAAACACGTGGGTTTTTAGTTGAGATTTAAAGGAACTCGGTGTTTCAGCTGTTTTACAGTTTTCCGGAAGTTTGTTCCAAATTTTTAGTGCATAGATGCTGAATGCTGCTTCTCCTTGTTTGGTTCTGGTTCTAGGGATGGAGAGCAGACCAGAACCAGAAGACCTGAGGGGTCTGGAAGTTGATACAACAACAGCAGATCTTTAATGTATTGTGGTGCTAAACTGTTCAGTGATTTATAAACTAACAACAGTATTTTAAAGTCTATTCTTAGAGCTACAGGGAGCCAGTGTAGGGACTTTAAGACTGGTGTTATGTGCTCTATCTTCCTGGTTTTAGTGAGAACGCGAGCAGCAGCGTTCTGGATCAGCTGCAGCTGTTTGATTGATTTGTTAGACAGGCCTGTGAAGTCTTAAAATCACAGTCGCATTTTGTGCCCTGGCATGACGACCACAGAGGAGTCAAGGTGTCATGGCGGTCTTGTTAAGAGGCGAGACTTTTCCCCAATCAATATCTGGAAATACCGGCAGTTTCCATGCAGAGGTCTCATGTAGACATAGCCTCAGTTTTCTAGCAATTCAGCGTTTTATTTATGCAGAACAGCTGCTCTTGCAGTAAAATGTTCAAATGTTTTCTGTGGTACACATGCATGCGTGCATAAATCGTCATTGCAGTGTGCAGGGTTTTGTGGCGTTCATGGGAATCTGCTGCAGATTCCTGCTGAGCTGAAAGAAGTCCCACCATGGTCACTTTTCTGTTATGGAAGCGATATGTGAACCTTTTAGTCGCTGGCTATAAAACAAGCCGAAGAGATGATACAGCAGAACATGTTGCCTTAGTCACAAAACTCAGAGAGGCGAACAGTTAAGGTCTACAGAATAACTCCGACAATCACAATGCTGAGTGCAGCGAAATACGAATCTTGGCTGCAAAGAGATTCAAAGAGAGCTTATTTTTGAAACAAAACTTCTTTGCCTGCCATCCACCCTAACTCTACTACAGATTCTGCTCTAAATTGGCTTTATGAGCTTTTTCCATCAATATGGATTCATCAATGCACTAAAACGCTGATGAATGGTTTTGTGCATCAATGTTAATGCTGATCAAAAAAGGAGAAGGATTGTGAATCGCATGAGAGCGATAATTTTGTACAAGTAGGTGATGATATTTATTGGTGTCCACAGGAAGAAAACAACTTACTATGTGTAATGAAGTGAAATAAACACTGAACATATTTAGTGACAGTTAAGTCGAAAATAAATTTTGGTTATTGAACCTCCAAGACATCTGCTGTATGGATAAATGAGTTGCATTATTATCTATTATCATTTTATTTTTTTGAACAGGGCTGATTTTACTCAAAAACATAAACTGCATAAACATTGACATTCAGTTACTTTCATGAATTTCCATTTGGTTTCTAGCCAGATGATTAACTGGGTCATCTGGTATCTTGACTTCCTCTCTCTTAATTCAACAGTTTCCATAGCTTGTTGTTTTTTGTGCTGAGAACCCCACCCTGACTTCGTTTTCATAATCTGATCATGTTCTGGCACATTTATCCTTACTTTTGCTTAATTTAGGTGATTTACAAACAGGCAAACAAAACCTAGCCCGTCCAAAATGTGCTTGTATATCAGTCTAAGTTTTAGAAGCAGCATCAGCCATGCTGCCCTTTAAGATTTTTTTTTTTTATTTTCAGGATCACTAGCAATTTAAAATGGGGTCATCCAGAATGCCAACCCACATCTCATGGTCAGGTCAGGGGTGGAGCACAGATGAAAATGAATCTTTTTCATCTTTTTCTTTCGCACGACAGGCGGCAGTAACTCTCTCATTACCCCAGACGCCCGTTGCCCTGCCACCCGCGTCCAGAAACAAAGATACTTCAACTCTTCCGATTAATGTTGAGTTTCATCTCTAAGATGCAGAGAGCTGAGAACCGTGACCTGCTGATCTGCAAACACCATAATCACATGATCGCATGATCACACACCTACCCACCTGCGAGTGCTTCCCATCCCTGGACTCTGAACAGGAGTGTTTTCTAAACAAAAAACAATTGCTGAATGCTGGGGAAGAATTTGGGGATAAATTAATCACAGAGTACCGAAACAATAAAAGGTACAGTAAAAGGGAGTATTGACTAAATCAGCAGAAAAGCCCTGAGCAGCTCTTTTCATTGTTTTAGATAAAAAAATCTTCCCCCTTCTATTTTGCTGAGAACTATTGTTACTCTTGTTTTATTCACCTGAATCATTTCACTGCTTGAAACCGAGACCAGAGACAAGTGACCAGCCTGAAGCTGCTCCTCTCTGGGCTGTTTGTGTTCAGTCCAGCGACTGTAAGTGCAGAGGTGTGAGACTCTGGTGCTCTGCGAGGCGGCTGCCGTCTTTTCACTTTCTGTCAGGCTGCTCTTCATGGACCCTTTTAACAGGTTGTCCCCCCGTGGCCACTCGGACACAAACACCAGCTTCATGTTTCACTTCATACAGTTTATTTTCCTTTGTTTGCCATTTAAAATAGTTTGGTAACTAGATTATGTGTTTTTTTTCCATATCTTGTTTTGTGTTTCCTGGTGAATTCTTGTGTTTGTTTTTTAGGTACACGTCTTGTTTATTGTACCGCGTCTCAGTATGTTCCCCTCCGAGCCATTTCCCATTCACATGTCGCTCCTCCCAGTATTTCCACTTCTGGTTTGTTTTGAGTTATTGTCTGTCAGGTTCCAGCTGTCACCCACTTTACTCCTTGGTGTTTCTCACTTGCTTCTTTTGCAGAGTGGCAAATCGTTGTATTTCTTTGGTAGGTTTAGTAAAACATGCAACGACATGATATTGTCTGCCTTCCATATTTGTTTGGAACCTCCTCAATGCAAGAAATAATCTGCAGATTCAAGGCCAACATGATGGCCTCGGTTGCATGCACGTGGGAAAATTAACTTAAATTACAGATGTGTCATCAAATTTACAATTAATTGTTGTCATAGACTATTACACTCTGAAATAATAGAAGAAATCTTAGAGCCTTAATTATTCAAGACAGACCAATGCCTTCCCATGCTATTGTGCTCGATTTTAATCTCATGTCGATCTAAAAGAGAGCGCAAAACGAAAAGAAAAACGCAGATTTTGCAGTAAACATGAAAGACTTTACTCTTTTTTTTTTAATCAAATAACATTTATGTGTTTCTCACTGATAGAAAACATATTTAATTAACTGCTATAAAGCATTTATTGAACTATTTCAAATCTCACACATGTGCAATTTTGCATGGATTTCCAAGTGGTTCTTTGTTTAATGATCCTGTGACTCCAACGTGCATAAAAAAAAAAAAATGAAGCCGGCAGACGTCAGCAAATTGCTTTTTGCAGTTGATAGTTCATGTTTGCAGTAAATCCAATGTGACAAGGATATGCCATAATGACTTCTCCATGGACCGGCGAGGAAATGAGCGCAAATTAATCACAATGTTCTGACTAGATGATTCTGCCCTCAGATATATTTCCAACATTAACGATCCTAAACTAAACAGGAGCATCTTTTCCTGAGAGGTTTTGCTTCAACATCTGAAACAAAAGGAGGATGTATTAGACAGACAGACGGGACAGGACACAGGCAATCAGAGCTTTTAGTTCAGTGATTCAAGAGCTGGGAGCCTGCAGGGCAACCTCCGGAGTCCTCGACAGGCCTGCAGACAGAAGCTGCAGGAGATTAGCGAAGACAGACGAAGAGAGCTGTAATAATAAATTTGGGACACGAGGGATTGTGGGGGCTTACATCAGTGTGGCTCTGTGATCTGTGAGTCAGATAGTGTCCAAGGTGATTTACCATGCAGTATGTGAGCAGCACCTGGCCTCGGTTAGTCAAAGAGAGGACGGTAATCCTTTTCAAGTGAATCTGTGTCATCAGACAAAATCCTCAGATTTCCTCAAAATTCAAGATAAAAACGGGGATTAAGACGAGATAAAATACAAGCACTCTAAGGGGGAAAACAAAAAAACAATTCACAAAACCCAGAACTTTAAAGTTGTAAAAAAAAACATATAGCTAAATGTAGAAGACCGTCATGCAGTAGTTTTTGTGTTGAATATTTATGAATCATTATGATGACAAAACAACAACATATTGCTGAATGGAAGAGAAAACAAAATTGAACATACAAAACATCTAATACACCTTCTCAATAGTGTATTTAGTATAAAAAAACATAAATAAAAAGAAGAAGCACTCTAACCATACTTACATGGTTTACCTTTTGAAGCCTCTCAGAGCATTAATAAACATCTTTTTAGTACCGTAATTTGATCATTTGGATAATGTATTTACAAGGGAAACATGCAAATGCATGAAGAAAGACCCCAAACCTGAATATGAACCCAGGAGATCTTTCTTATTTTGTACTTTTCATGGGGCGACTTGCTGGGTCGGGCTTGGAACCTTTTAAAACCGCTTGGAGTTCGAGTCCCCCCCTCCCCTCATTTTTTTTTTTTTTTTTTTTACTTAAAAACACACAAACTTGACCAAGAAATGAATTCAGTCAGAGTAACACAGAGGTCACTGTGACAGAACAATAAGGAATGATGGCGAAGTGTGAAAAGTGCTATCATAGTCAGTCCGACAAACAGCATAGAAATGACAGGTTTACTATGAATGTCAACCAAGTTGGTCTGCGGCTTAAATTTTTACAATAATGAAGCGTCAGGAGCCAAACCAAAAGCAGCAAGGTTTTCTCCTGACAGCAGACGCCTGCAGGCTACAGAGACAGCTGAGTAAAGGTTTTGGGTCTCATTTATAAAGAATTGCATAGACTCCATACCAAAAGTCTGCAAATGCCCAAAAGGCAAACATGACACTGCTGACCACTGCTGTTCTCTGGAGGGTTTTTTATTATTATTATTATTTTTTAATCTTTTACAACAAATAGAAAGCAAAAGACACAAAATCTGGACAACTTCAAACTTAAAGTATAAACTTATAAATGCTTGAGTTACATTTCTTGTAAAGGAAGAGTTGAGGTAGAAATTGTAATTTCAGAGGTGAATGAGTTAAAATCAAAAAAACATATTTTTACCACTGAATAAATTCCCATAACTTAACAGTAGTATTTTTTAATATATATATTTGGTACAAATTGTGGTGTTTCTTTAGTCTATCAGCAACCTGTATCGTGCAGAATGGGCACAATTTGGAGGGATGCGTCCTGTTCCTTCACAAGAAGCCCTACACCAACAACAAGCTCACTGTTTTCTGTCCATAAGAGGCACATGGCTGATGTGATACTTATTGCCACTTGTTGTAAATTGGTAGTTACCTGTATTCCACAGGTGTCAAACTCCAATCCTCGAGGGCCACGGTCCTGCAGTTTTTAGATGTGCCACAGGTCATCTAAAACAAAACACTGGAATGAAATGGCTTGATTAAGTTCTCCAGAGCCTTAATGACCTAATTATTCTATTCAGGTGTGGTGCAGCAGAGGCACATCTACAAGTTGCAGGACAGCAGTGGCCCTCCAGGACTGGAGTCCCCTGCTGTATTCTGTCGCAGGACCCTTAAAAAACCATCCAGGCTTTGGCCGATCTTTGGTGTTGTTGTGTGGCCTTCGGTCTTGAACGAGGTGGACTTTACTTACCTGCAGAAGTTGCAGCAGGATTGCTCCTTTGTGAATATGTTCACTATTTATTTCTGAAGAGCATTTAGAGACCCACATTGTCTGTGATTTAGCAAGCTGGCAAATTTGTGCCTTTCTTATGCCAACTCACATCATCACTCAATTACCCAATGAGGACAATAGCTGGATGTTTTGAGAAGAACAAGCCTATGGGACCACATGCTGCTTTGGGGCTGGTTAGTTATTCATCTGAAGGACTATAACAAGTCCTCATCGTGTTTCATCCTGCTCCTGAGCCTGTGCGTGCGTCTCGGCCTCCTCAAATGATGTTTGTTCTCAACAAGTCATCTAAAAGCACTTCAGCGTGCTGCCAGTATGCCGTACGAACGCAGATTGAAAAAAACGTTCTCAGGTCCTGAGTGGCAGCTCTGAACGCCTCGCAGGAAACTGAGGCTTGACAGCCGGCCAGATTGATCCATCAGATAGCGAAGAGCTTCTCGTTATGTAATAACCAGCCAGGGGTTGAGAGTGGGGGCGGACAGGTGGCTGGTATTGCCTGCACCTTCCAACATGTAGGAGAAACATCTGTCATGCTGCACGCAGTCTCCTGTTTAGCCCTGTAAACTGAACACTGTTAGCTTGTTTTTCGCACTAACACACAAGATAAAAGCCAATTTTCCTGAGACTATTTGTCAAAAAAGAGCTTTAACAGGACAAAACTGATTTTTCTGCTGCCGTGTACAAGATTTGTGTCAAAGCAGAACTTTTTTTCTACATATTTTCTGGATCATTTCAGCGTCACAAAGGAAGTGGCGACCTGTTGTAGTTAGACTCTTAAAGATGACCAGACATGTTATGTAAGCAATAAACAGGTCTGCATGTTTCCTTGATAAAGGCAGAGGCCCGACTTCACCATTTCTGCACATCTTCTTCATTATGACATTTGTTAAAGAATGAGTTCTGAAAGTAAGTAAAAGGTAGTCAGCATAACACTTTTCAAGGTTTGAGTTATAATCTAAAGATGTTTTTTTCATCTGTGGCAAGTTTGCGATCTTCCTGATATGTGTTCGGTCCATAAAGCTGCCCCGTGTCCGCTCCCTGGCAGCTCTCCTTAATGATTATCCTCTTACACAGAGCCTGGGCCAAATACACACGCTGATGAGTTTCAGTCAGACTGAAACTCCTGACACATTCAGCTGGAAACACAGATCACTTCATGATAACATTAAGGCTGCCCTCACTTAAAAGAGAAATGATGTCATATCCACCAGGCAAGGTGCAGGTGTGTGTGTCTTTTGCAAGAAGAAGGATGAGGTAACGAGCTCCAGCTCCATCTCATCCAAGCTGCTTTAAAGGAATGGCAGAGTGGCGTCAAACAAGCTTGGGTTTTCTTTCTATTGTCCGTCCTTTCAGATCTCAGAATGTTAGATATTTAATCCCTGTGTCCCTCCTTGATTTGTTCCTTTCCACCTCCTCTTCGTTTCTGATGCTCCCGATTTCCTTGTTGCTTCTCCAGACACCTTGCTGTGACGCTAGTCGTCTCTGTGTCAGAGTCACTTGAAAAAAAAAAAAAAAAACAGGTTAAATAATCAAATTGAGGACTTTATTTTTTCCCAGATAACGTTCAAACCATATAATTATCAGTAACACAGAACCAGTTTCCCAAACATACAGACGACACCTTAGAGAAGCCTGTAGTAAAGAAAAGTCTTATCTTTAATATCTCTTTTTCTTAAAGAATTACAGTGTTTTTCATTGTGTGCTCTCGTTTAAACATTAAATTAAATGTATCTGGATTTAATGTGAAAGACTAACACAGTGATAACAAGGTGAAGGACAAAAAAAAAAAATATATATATATATATATATATATATTTTTTTTTTTTTTTTTTTTTTTTACCAACCAAACAGTAAAAGCATTTATGTTCAGTCTTCTTGCATCAATACTTTCAGAACCACTTTCTTTGGGGGTACATCTCTACCACAGGTTTCAACATGAACTCCTGGAACCCTGCAGATTCGAAATAAAATGCAAGTGAACTCATCAACCTTTGTTGTAAAGTAGTTGGAAATGTCTAAACAGAGATGAGCTACGATACGGAGAGGCGCACGAGACCTGTTGATGCTGAAACACCTCCTGCGGTTTCTGAGCTGCTTTCTGTGAGGTCACAGCTCAGATTTATCGACTTGGACTTGAAATGTGCTGACTCTGCGCTTATCAGATTTCTTCTCCACTCTGTTATTGCTATGAACACTGCAGTGTGCAAATCTGGCATCAGACAAAAAAAACAAAAAAAGCTCTGATCTTTCTGTGAGCTCACAGAAAGAGCTGTGAGCTGTAAAATAGAAGATTTTACATCTTCTATTGCTTGCAAAGAATAAAAAGTTTGTAGGTTGTGTATTTTTTCTGGGAATTAATTTCTGAGGATATGGTGTAGAAAAGAGACAAAGCAGCAGATAACACAGCAGGACAAGCTCTGAGCTCGTTTCAGTCTTTGAATCAAAAGATGGCTTCAGCTGTTGGCTGAGGGGAGTCCTCAGAAGAAAGTTAAAACCTGTGGAGCTGCAGAAATGAGAAGAGACTAAAGGATGCTCTTGATTTGTTGATATGACAGGTAAGTGTGAGATGACAGAGTCGTCTTTTTTTAAAACATTTTTCTTATTAGCAGGCACAGCATGTGGCCGGCATTGACGAGACGAGAAGAAACACGTCCTCTCTCTGTCTGAATGATTCAGTTAAGTCAAACGTTCCCTTTATTCTAGATCTGGGATGCAGCAGGAGTCAATTATCTGCTTTTTGGCTCAAAATGTTTGGCCTGCAGTGCCCGCGCATGTAAACAAATGCTGCGCCAATGGTCTTTGTGCATGCTGATGCGGTGATAATGGACAAGAACCGAGGAGCGGCGGCAGCGTGGACGCCTGCTCCGGGGCCAAAACCAGCTAACAGGAGCTACTCTATTAAAGATTATGAGATTAAAGAGGCTTTGAGCTGAGCCGCTCCCCAAGTGTTTTCACTCCTCTGCCTGCTTCAGCTTATTACACATAACTGACCCTCATTGATTTAAAAAGCTTTTGGCAAAGGAGGGCTGTACGGTTCATGGTAATTTGGATGCCAGCATTGGTGCAAGTTCACTACAGCATAAACTCTGCAATTTGTATGCACTTCAAATTATTTAATACTACAGAGGCAATACATGGACCTTGTTATGTATCACACAAAGTACAGAGCAATACTTTAAGATCCCAAGTGTTGTATTGTGGCATCAATACAACAGTTTTGTTTCTCATTTTAGTGTTGAAGTCCATAAGAATGTTGTTCATCAGTTATTAATGTCCCCCAATGCATCTTTTGTTTATATTCGGATCTGATAGAGAAAGATAAAGAATAATGAGGGAGATTCTGAGAGGTCAGGCATCGGGTCCATGCGGCGACTGGAGCTATCGCGCACAAATTGCAAAGTATTGGTGCGATGTGAGAACCTGTAATAATAGCTCCACAGATAATAACACTCAATAGGTGGCTCCGACCGTCGTATGCACAGGTTTTCAACAACCTCACAATTCCTCATGGAAAGAAATGCGATCAATTTAGTTATTTTCAAAAAAGAAAAAAAAGAAAAAAGAAGACAAGGAATTTGAGGAATTATCTCAGAATACTGGATTATGATTATTATTATTTTACAGAAACAGCCGGTTAATTTCTTGGAGAAATTTTGCAACGCTGTATTAAGGTGTTTTAACATTATTTTCTATTATCTGACAAATTGGATTTTCTTGAACAGACTGAAAGCTTCTTATGCTTGAAATCTAATAAAAACAGATTTTATTAGCTGCTGCCGTCTCGTCTGTTTCATGCTACCTGCTCTGTGCTCAGAGATCCAATAGTCGATGTGGGAAAGAGTGATGCACAATGAAAAGGGAGAAAGATTAGGGGGACTGTTGAGAGGGAAAGACAAAGCAGATGAGAAAAGGAAGATAAGAGAAACTAGAAGGCGACACCCTAGAAGTCTGTTTGAGATTAAATATCTAAATCCTGAGAGGTCAGGATTTTGATCAGCATGTCCCAAGATACACAGCGTAATAAAAATGACACAAACTTGTACGCTGACGTTACGATGTCATTCTAAGTAATACATAAAGCTCATCACATCCATCAGCTGATTTAATTTATTCTCTCAGGAAAGCAAAGACAATTAGACCTGTCAATCTTATTTTGGGGGGTTTCGTACACGACATTGCCAAAAGTCTTTGCTTACCTTCACAAATAATCAAATGTGCTCATTTCTATGACCGCGGGTGGATAAAATCAGTCGCTCAGGCATGCAGGCAGGTTTCATAAACTTTTATGAAATAACAAGTTTTACTGTTCGACTGTGACAGAATGACTGCGTTTTAAAAACCTTTCTTACCTTGACGTCCTTTAGGGCACTCACACTTAGTGGGAATTATTTGATTGCATTTTCATCTGAAAACAAAAATAGCTTCATTTTAGTTAAAATAATAAAAAAAAAGGCCTTTTTTTTAACTTGCCATTTACTTACAATCTGCAGTGAGTCACTTTGAATCATAAATACAGCTACAAAAGATTGTGTTCACGTCTCTTGGTTTACTTTGCTCTGAACAGCAAAGTCAGGAAGGTAACACAGATTGGTCTCAAGCATGAAGGACCAATTCCCTGCGGTTTTATGACTCTACAGAGGTCTACAGAGTGAAAGCAGCTGATCGATCGTATCATAAAATACTTCAAATAATCTAAAACAAAAGAGGGGTGAAGAGCACTTTATAACATTTTCCATCACGCTCACTGTCATCGCTAAGTACTGAGTCAATTAGTTCACATCCCCTCATTATGTGTTCCAATGTCATATTCATTGTTGGCGTTTGATGATGCATCAGGGTGGGATACTGATACAACAAATAAAAATATATATCACACAAGGTGCAGTCTACACACACCAGCTCAAATAACAACATACACCTCTCAAAACTCCACCCAGTGAGATTCCTTTAAATTGTTTAGCTTCCTGATGGAGCGGTTACGGTTGAATCCAGGCGTCCTTTATCTAATCTCATGTGTCTTTATCCTGTTGCAACACTCAGTCATGTTCAGGTTTCAATTAACTACCCGTTGATTAAAGACGATGTTAAATAATTTGAAAGTATTTATTATTTAGTTTACTTTGTGCGAACTAAATAATAAATCTAGAGTGACGATCGGCACTACATTCCACCACCATGCTGGAAAACTCATACAGGGTTACTAACTTTGAAAGCCTCACTTTGTCTCCTCCAAACATACTTCCTGTGACTGTGACCAGTCAGCTCTAAAAAGTCTCATCTGACTCTAAGACTTAAGTCATTTAGCTTATCCATGAGTAAGTCAGTCATGCTTCACGTTGTGGACCCCTGGGCCAAATGTGAAAGTCAAATGTATTAATGTAGCACTTCAAAAAACAAGTTTAAAACTGCACCAAACTGCGGTACAAAAATGATAGTAAAATAAAAATGAAAAGAAAAACAGAAATAGGAAAAAGATACAAGGTAAAAATAATAAGAGTAATAATAAGAAGTAAAACATATCTAACTGTAACTATATCAGAAGCCTGTTGATGGGTTTGGAAACCATGTGGTTGAAGTTGCTAAAGGACGTTACTCAAATATAACTGAGGTTGTGTGCATCAGCCTATATGTAAAATTCTGACCTAAATTGAGAATCCAACTAAAAACAAAGAAAAAAAAATCGCTAAAATTACTTCCTGGAGAAAGGAAGGAATGAGTTCACATAAATTATTGAGAGCCTGCAAGCAAGATGACTCATGTTAAAGGTGAGTGCATGTAAACTTCTGCTCAACAATGCATCTAGTTTGTTATGATGGCGACAGAATAAATAAGATTTAACCAGCTTTTAGATTTAACCAGAGTTTTTAAATTAAAATCCAAAGTGGACCTTTTAAAGAAGTATATACAAATTAGTCCCAAAACGCTTGCTCTTCAACTGACCACAGCGTAATTGACAGTCAGCTCTGTTTGCGGATCATTAAATAAGCATGCAGAATACGCACCCAAACACTTTGTCTTTTGCATGTGTGGCCGCGGAGGGACAAAGCCATCTGTCTTGTCATTAACAGGAGAGAACGGATTATATTTTGTGGAGGAGAAAAGCCGGTTTGTTCTGCCTCATCCTGCTCTATTTAAACACTGGGGCTGATCCAGCTGCACACTGGCAGCTTAGCATCAGGTTCGGACGCACACAAACAAATACACACAAACAGCGAGGAATCACACATTTACTATAATGGAAATTTTCCACAGGTAAATAGAGTAGCCTTGGAAAAGATTTAAAATCCTGCAAAAGGCAACGACTAAAATTGTTTCTTTTGTTTGTGTTTTAACCATTCTGTGTGCCACTGTAATTATTACCGCTGTAAAATCCTGTTTATAGATTTATAGACAATAGTGGAACACACAAAAACTGGCAAAAACTACTAAAGTTTTCTTTTTACTATTATAATCATTAAATAATCTCCCCTTTAGCTCAACCTTATAAGTGGAGATACATTGTTGATGTTACCATTATAAAATCACTTGCAATTTAGTATTGGCAAAGATCAATGTAAAGTGGCAGAGGGTTGTCAGCAACTGCCGAAAGCAACTAAAAAAAAGTTACTTTTCCAAATCAAGTAATCAGTAATCCGATTACAGTTACTTTTTCAAAGTAACTATGCCATCACTGGTTCACGCATAGCATATATCATCCTATGGAGCCCCAGATTCACTGGCTTGAGGATAAAGAATGTGTTTATCCTCATTAATGTGTTTGGCCATTTTAAAAAAGTACAAAGACTGTAATAATTGTTGTGCATTCAATTTGTACATAAAAAAACAACTGAATTTCAACATTCTCACTTGGAAAAATCAGCTACAAGCCAAATGTATGACTTGAAAAGTCAAGTGTTCCCAATCAAGACACAAAATCATTACGGTTGCAACATAAGAAACACATGAAACAATTGATCCACTTCACAAGTTATAAAAGGATCTTCTTGATACTAGATGCCACAGCACATGACTTCTAGCAGAGTCATTCAGCAGGTGGTTGTTATGATTGGTCCAGCTTTAATATTAAAATGAGTGGGTGAGAAAGAAAGCAAAAGAACTTACATTTAAGCACTGAAAGAAATGGTTTCTTAACCTTCAGCAGCTAAAAATACCAGCACCTACTTCTCACATCCATTAGAGTGATGAGTTGACAAAAGTCATGAGTAAAAAATGCTTTTACTGTAAATTGAGAAGTTTTTAGAGTGCAGCGGCGAAGGCTATTGGAGAACTACTAGAGGATGGTTATTGCAGTAAAAATGTTCAGAAAATGTCAGGAAAATGACTCGATATGCTAAATGTCTCTGCTGAAAAAAAGAGACGCAGTTTGTTTCAGGGAAAATGAGACACAATATAATAAAAAAGCCCCAAAGAAGCACAGAAAAATCCAATAATAAAAGACCTTTGGCATAAACAGAAAACATACAGCTTGATATGGAAATTTATTTGCTCGTTGCAATAAAATGGAAGACTTATGTCTGCCTGAAAGGGCTGCTCTGTCTAAAAGAGTTATTTCCTCTCTGCAGGCTCTCCCCTGCCTTAAGTCAACATGAAGCAAGCGGCTGGTCAGCAGAAAATGAACCATGAATCAGAAGCTTTTTCAGTAATTCATAACGCACCGAGTGTTGCTTCTAAGATGTGTGGCAGTCGCAGAGCGTACAAGAGAGGAAGGAAAGTCACATTTCCACCCCGTGTTTGAATTAACGGACATAAATACACACCCCCACCCACGGTCGCTTTCGATCCACCCTGTCATTTGCAGATTCCTTCCAGAAGACTTACCCCAGAGCAGCTTTTTAAGAAAGTATTTATATCCCAACGTTCTGAGACGCCTTGTCATTAGAACGTCTAATTTAGCAATGAGAGCAGTCCCACCCATCTCTCCCACAGCGCACTCTCTCCTTTTCTCAACTCGGCCACCTTTGTGGGTTTGTGTAAACACAACATTAAGATGCCAAGTGTGAAGTCCCACAAGACATCTGGTCGTCTCGTCGACACTTTAGTGCTGACTCATTTAGTTGCCATGAAAATCCAGGACTTGTTTGACAAATCGTCCTTATGCAGAAGCAATTAGACGTTTAAATTTGCGCTACTATGAAATATTTCACACGCTTTAAGATACTCAAGTCTGCCAAAAAAAACAAGAAACACAGCAGCAACTCAGACTGTAGTTTCATCTGCCCCTCCTGCAGCTTTCTGATGTCTCCCCTTCTCTGACACGTGTGAATCAAGTGGTTGAATTACCTCATCAGCATTTTCAGTCCTATTAACAAGCCATTCACTTGTTACGGGTATCCTGGAGAAGAAATACATCTACATGTTGCAGGATAGTAGCTCTTGAGGACTGGACTAGAGCTCACCTCGCTACGAGATTTCAAACAAATTTTAACATCAGTCAAAAACATTAAATACAAAACAATGTTTTCAGTTGCTAAAGGGAAAAACGTTAGCAAAACCAGCCTTTGGAATAAAGATGTCGTCTTGTCAAAGCATAAATTGACTGTGAAGTTTGGTTTCACTACAGCCACATCGAAGCCGGAGTCAAGATATCAGTTGATAAAACCTGCCTGACACCATGGAGTAGGTAAAATCCCTCATAACAGAACACAATGGGAACTCAAGAACATGAGAACTCCAGTGAATCACAGTAAAAGCCCTTAGTAGATAAAAACAGAAGTAGAGAAAAAAGATCAATGGTCAACTTTGCCAGGAGTGTCGTGCACACCAAAGTAACTCCAGGAGAGCACCAAGGACTCATCCAGGAGGTAATCCTGCCCGGGTCACATGGTCTGCTTCCTATTAGTTTAGTTAAAAAAAGGTTAGGGTTAAAGTTAAGTCCAGACTTAAACCTCATTTTAGAAGCTTATGACCTTAAATAGGCCGCTTATGCTAATGAACATTTAATTGTGGTTGAATTAAGACAAAGAAGAGTCAGTCAGATTTCCTACAGGGATATAAATGATTGATTCCCAGTTTTCACAAAGTGAAATTGTTGCAGTGTAGGGCGACTCAATCACTGATTAGGTTTTCACACATGATCCAGTTGGGTTGGATAGCTTTTTTTTTTTTCTCTTAAAAATAAACTCATCAAGCGATGGCACTTTTTGTAGTTACTTTTGGTTAACTCGATCTTTTGTTAAATCCTGTTTGATTATCTGAAACTAATGAAAACTGTAAGAGGCCAAAACCTTTTTCACAGCGCTGTCGATGTGACGAAGAGAGCAGTTTCCACACAAAATGAATGTTGCATCAGTTACTTCAGCGCTCCTTAGTTTAGGACGCTACGTATTATTCTAAAAATGTGTTGAGAAGCAGTCCAACGTCTTCTCTTTTCTCTTTTCCAGCTGGCTCCATTTGGCTTCAGCAGAGGATAATGCATGCCGACTGTTTTATTAGAAAAACACTGAGATGCTTTATTACGCCGTCCAAAAGAGATATATGAAGGGAGCGGGGATGCTTGTTGAAGAGTTTGAAGGACAAATGGAGCCAAAACATGGAAGCATCAACCAGAACTGCCAAACTAATGAGACATTTACTGGCATAATTTTTCACAAAACATCTGCAGTTTTGTAAAACCACTTATTTAAATATCTGAGGAAATGTTACATTACATTTCACTAGTTTGCCTTCTTGTTTTTTAGTATGAAACTTAAGAATTTAGCTAAGTTTAGTTTTTGTAAACTAAACTTAACTAAACTCTGTTTGCCACATTTTCTACAACTTTTTATATAAACTCAGCTGTGGGTGTTGTGCTGAACAAAATTAATTTATATTTGTAAGAAAAATATCATATAAAAACAACGGTCAATCAACTCACAGTCAAAAGTTAATCAGTAAAACTAAGAATAAACCTTATCATCATCATCGCCATGTTGCTTGTAACAACTACAAGCAATTACATATTGCTTATGAAAAAACTAAACATTTAATATCCAAAATATATTTCACATAGTCGGCTGTGCTGGAAACAATGTACTTATACTATAAAATTAAATGAAATATGGCCATTAAGAGTTAAATCTTTACTCTTAAGCTAAATTTTGAAGATTCAGTCCTAGTTTCTAGGAGAAAAATCAAGCATCCAACATTGCAATGTATTTTGATTTAACTCCAGACATTTTCAGAAAACGTTCTATTTATTCTATGATTTCTAGCAGTGATAAAACACTGGGGAAAAAAAAAAGATTTCAGATAGAAGAGAAGCTCCATGTTCATTGTTCTCTGTTGAACAAACGTGCTGCTTTGCTTCTGCCAAGCTCGTCATTTCAGCTTTACAAATATTTTTTATTTTATAAAAAAAAAAAAAAAAATTCCTCTGAGGAGGCAAAGAATATATCTTGAAAGCCAATCAAAGTTTATAATGGAGCCAAAACAACTATGCTTGTATTTGGTGAAAAAAAACCCAATGTTGGGACAGAAACTGTGAGGGAAAAAAAGAGACTTTTCCTTAGAGTTGGTTCTTGTTGCAGTCTGAGCCACACAGAGAAATAAACACAGAAATCCTTTGTTCCTTCTTATTCAGAAATAAAAGACTAGCATTTCTTCATGTTGGTTTGAGTCAGAAGCTGCAGTGTTTCAGAAAGTATTTTAAAGACGTTTAAAATGGAACCAAACTAAAATTGTCTGGAAAATGTTGCATATTAGGTCATCTGTATGTATAATCCAGGAAACAATTATTTCAAGCCGATCCATGTTGCAGATACATTTTTGTTGACTTTTCAACTATGCAAAGGTGCATGTGATGTCTTTACAACATAACTATTAAGAAGCCAAAACAATGTTCTTTTAGTTTTAATAAGCAATAACTCAAAGTGTCAGTCAATTCTCATCCCCATAAATTCAGACTACCATTTTAAACCCAACCAATACCTTTTTGGCCCCATCATATGTAAACAGAAAAGCCAAAAAGTGTTTTAGGGTAAAGGGAGCAGGGCTCTGACATGATTGTTATTCAAATAACAAGAAAACGTAGCTATCCAAAATATAAAAGTAAAAAATGTTTTGGTGTAACTGATCATAACATCTGATATAATTTGTAAAAATAAAGTATGTGATCAGACAGACAAAATTTTAAGTTGCGTTCAAATTCTGGTATTTTGAAGGTTACCGTAAAGTGATACATACAAGACAACAACTAAATTACTAAGTGATGAATTCAGGCAGAAGAAATATTTTCTAATTGTTTTTGAAACCAATACTTACTGTATGCAATATGTTAGAACAGTGTAAAGTACTGAGTCCGGCGAAAACAGGCGCTAAAATTCCGTGATAAAAGGTTTGAGACCTTGTCCTGTTGTGGGCAGCGGGGCCCGGCTAATACCCGTGGTAAAACGGACGGCGTAGTCCGGCGAAAACATGCGCTTAAATTCAGTGACGTGATAGGGAAAGGGATAAGTAAAAATTAGCCAATAGACAGTCTAAAATCAAACGACTGGAAGTATGTCAAAGATCAGGATCTGCACCAAGTAAAACATTTAGATAAATGGATAAGTTATAAATCTGACGGTCTAAATTAATGTTTTGATTGTTTATTCTGTGTTACATGACTTTGTGTTTTTATGTTTGTTATGATGTAAAGCACTTTGAAATGCCTTGCTGCTGAACTGTGCTATACAAATGAAATTTGATTGATTGATTGATAGTAACAATATATTCTGCTTACTGTATATTAGCCTGACCTCGAAATGAAACAGCAAGCTCAGCAGATAGAAAATAATATTAGAAAGATGAAGATGCCTGACATTGTTTCTGTGTCTGGAGTAATTCTGGTTGGAACTTGCATTAGTGAAGAAGTTATTTGCAGTGGGCAGAGTAGCCAGAAATCTTACTCGGGAGAGAGTAGCAGCAATTCAAAATAATGTAACTCAAGTGTAAAGTATAGTGCAGGAAAAACATTACTCAAACATCAGTGGCTTCAATCAAGACTTTCAGATGAGAAGTCCTTAAGCTAGCAAACATTACAGTTTTTCTGCTCAGCAACAGAACACATTACAAAAAGGATGTTGAATTCAACTCTTCAGTGTTAATTCTAGGAAACGTATTTTGGCTAATTACTACTTAATGTTTCCTATAATTAAGGACAACACCGGCAGTGTGTGCAGATTATATAATTAAGGCAAAACGATCTCTGATGCTGGAGAGGGAAGGATGAAAGGAAAGGATTAAATCTCCACAGATGCTTGTTTTTTGTCTTTTTGTTTTTTTCTAAATGAAATTTAAAATGTTGACCTCAGTACAAACTGTGCACATAATTTAATCTGTCCACCCAAATCCTTGCCTTCAGCCTATATATTGCATTATATACAAAATATAATATACAATAAAATACAATGACTTAAATGTTATTGTATAGACGAGGTCATCAAATGAGTCTGTCAACTATGTTGCCTGTAGGGATTTTTAATGTCCAGCAGGTGTCAGTACTCAGTGACACAGTATCGACACAGTATCAATAGTTTTGCTAGGGGTCGAAACGCTTCATTTACCCATCACTACTAACTAATGTTTAACTTCTGCAAAGGTTACTACTCAACCCTATTGGAAATATGTGCCAAGTAAATAAGACATTTAAATGAACTGTCAATGTTAAGAAGGAAATGTCAAGAAAAGTGGTCAAACATTCAACCAAGAAGCTTCTTGCTGTCAACGGAGAGATGCTGTTTGCTAAGAGATATCTAAGCAACTATTAGGTGAATATTATGCACATATTGTAACCTGTAAATTCACACTTGTAAACTATAATTTTTTTATCAATCAAAGAAATTGATTATGTAATCATTCCAACCCGAACAAAACCCTTAATTATTTAACTTCCCATGAAAGACAACATGTCTGTAAACTTTTGACAGTAAGTATGTGCTTGTATGAGCACAAACTGATATCAAAACGTAATTTAATCCCATAACACTGATCTGATTATAGTATCTGCTTGTCAGCATAAAGAGTCATCTCTTTTTATCTAGCTGAGGCAGAAATGTAGGTCGCAGAAATCTCCACTGTAGCATTATTAAGCAACATGTAGGATATTTTTTTGTTTTTTTCCAAATTAAAACCAACTCCTTGCTGGTTTGCAACTCGTGCATGATTACAAAAGATCCCTTAAATATATGCAAAGTCCAGCAGAAATTTGCAAGCCAAAGCATCTTGTGAAACATGATGCTTACACTATTTGTGATCTGTGCACAAACGGCACAAAATAATGATTCTGTTTAGATTTGCTGCTTTGAACCTGAACATGTTTGTTTGACAACTAAGACCACCTAAAATCTTATAGTTTAACAGTTACAAGGACAACATTGTTTCCTTTTCTCACAGGCAATAATGAACTTTTTCACATTACCATCCTTCACTTAAATGAAGACAACCTAATTATAGTGTACTGAACAGGATAAATGAACTGTTTTATTTAGCATTCTGAATGCATATTAACATCTGAATGCAGTTAATATGCATTCGGCTGCATATTAACTGGTCTAAACATCAAAATGTTCACGGATCTAAACTTAATAATGATCAAAAACAGAATTACAAGACTGACCATAAAATATATAAAATTTAACATGGCATTGTTCCAACTTTCTCCTCTTGATTCCCACGCTTCATGAACAAAGAATAGTTTCTCTACATTTAACTTCAGCTAGACTCACTTCACTCACAGGCTTTAATCTACTTTGTGAGTCACCAAGCAACATGTACTGAATATTATTCAAACAAAAGCAAAGTAACACTCCAAAACCCAGAGTTAGTAAGATATCCCAGTCTTTCGATAGACCATACCAGACTTCCCAGCGCAGGTTTTCATGCAGCCTATCTAAAACTCGGCTGATAAAACGTACAATAGAAAGGTTCACACATACCTTTCTATTGTTACAGTGCTATTTGCTGATCAAATAATAGGTAAACGTCTTACAGAGTGGTTTTGGTGTGTTTTTACCGTGTACTGATCTGAACAATAACAAAACAGGAGCCAGCGGTGACGACAGAAGCGCGTCAACATTCAGATTGCGTCCGAGGTAAAAAGGAAGTCCGCCCCAAAACCAACCGGGAAGCAACGCCCACCCAAACAAAGGTTCCACTTTGCCACAGCTGCTCTCATCTCAACCTCAAGAAAACATTAAATACGGTCAGAATAACATGCAAATAAAATACGATTTGTTCATTTTTCGTTAAAAAAAAAAAAAATAATATTAATAATAATAATAACAAATTGTATATGGAAATATTAAAAAATTACAAAACAACCAAATTAATGTGGTGACATATTTTAGGCGCACTGATCCATATACACATAACATATATGGATCAATGTTACAGTTCTTATGAAACACAGCTGGGTCTTTAACCTTGTTTTAAAGGAACAAAGTGTTTCGACTCAGTTTTTTGAAAGTTTGTTCCAGATTTGTGGTGGATAGAAGCTGAATGCTGCTACTCCATGTTTGATAATGCAGAGCAGACCAAAACCAGCAGACCTGGGACATCTGGAAGGCTGATACAATGATAATAGATCTTCAATATATTTTGGTTATAACCTGTCTAATTCTACACACATGTGTTGGTTTTTACCAAATAAATTCTGCTTCTGTTCGGACAACTATCCTCCTCATGTGGAGGCATCAAAAGTTGAAACTGACAGATCATTGGAGGTTCAGCTGATGCTAGATATTACTGGAAGTCTTTGATTGTGATAATGGAGTATTATCAGAGTGTTACGAGAACTGATTGCACGATAATGTGGAAGGTGAAACTGTCAGGCAATTATCCTGCCCAGGAAAATAAACAGGATGGACTATTAGACATTAGAGAATGAACTCTTGAGTGGTCAACTCGGCCTTATCCCTAAACCGGCAGTGACGAGCTAGTAGGATGACACAGTCAGATTTTTAAAACTCTTCTTACATTATTTTTCTCTGACAGCTATTTTGGTGACCTCCCATGTATCCAGTGTGTCATCTAAAGAGAAAAAACCTGCTAAATGCAGGTTCGGATTCTGGACATAATAATTGACATGACCAAAGTCAAAGTAACACAAGAAAGCTCAAAAGGGGCACGCTCTTTTATTGGGGTCAAAGTTAATTTGACACTGCAGAAGAAAACATAACTTGAACATATTATAACAGAAGCTTGAGATTATTTTAGCCGGGATCAGAGAGTGACTTAAAACCTAAAAAGCTACAAAGGTCTGAGATTTTCCAAAATGTTGCTCCATCGCAGCATATCATTAGAGTGCGTGAAGATCCTCCCATCCTTTTTTTCTCTGTGCAGAAACGTGGAATCAAAGGCCATAAACACAGACCAACACGCCGCTGTTGCTCGGTTTCTTTAAAGCAAGTCTGTCATTACAGGAGCAGAGCTCCGGGTGTGTCAGACAGTGGAAACCAGGCCTGTGAAACATCGGTGGTCCACTGACGAAGTCTCTGTGTGTGTCTCCCCCTACTGCCAACTTCTTGCACTACAACAAAGTGCCTCTTAAACCATAATGGGAAATCTGAAAACCACAACATATTGTGTTGTAAACAAGATTCAAGAGAGTAAATGTGACATGACTCAAAAAATTTTGGTCAAACCTAAAATGTATGATTTTACTGATTTCACAATGTTTTAAAGAAATTTTTAAAAAATGGCTTAATCAACCAATCAGTCAAGTTCATTCAAGAATAAATACATGGATACATGCTGCATTATTCCTTTCAGATATGTTGTTACGTATATGTTTTGAAATATTCCAACCTAGTAAAATCTGACCATTACTTCACCTGTTCTTGATTAGGTGGTGAAGTTGTTTTCAGGACGCTATATCCTCTTTGTTATAATCGCCTAACAAACATGATAAATGGTCTGAGGCAAAGAGTAGGCAAACACCTACATCAGTAAAGAGACACGACAAAAAAATAACACTTCAATTTAAAATGAATTCATTGGGGTCTTTAAATGTTAATTAAACATCCAAATGCTTTGATTTTATTGGATATACACTGTATTTAGTTACACCGCCTTTGCATGTTTTTTGTATTAGTGTAAAGCAGAGTAAGAGTAATATGCTGTCTTTAGAACTTATTTCAAAAGATAAATGGTCAAACATGATCAGAAAAACACAAACAAAACTTGTCAACAGTTATAAAAAAATAATTTCAGTGCTGCAGCGCAAATTTAAGTTTTTCTATTAATAACTGAGAATTGCTTATATAATTTTACAATACAATTTTGGTTGGACTGTGAATAAATACCTAAAAACACATTTACAGTTTGTCATAAAAACAGAACAAAAAATTTACAAATTAAATGTCACAAGGTAGCAAATCACAATTTTGAGTGAATGAATATGTAAAAATCTTGGATAATTGCTCAGTCTACAGGCTGCCTTGCAAAATAAATAAATAAATAAAACGCCAGGAAAAATGCAAATAATAGACTTCAGACTTTTTGGGATGTGATACCCTAAAGGCATATACAAATAATAATAATAAAAAAATCTCAGAAAATTATAATTGTAATTTATATGATTATTATTATTATTAAAATATTATTTTTACACATAATATTTGAGGATGAAGGAGGGAGGGATAAGAGCCTCCAGGTTACCATGGCAACGTTTTAGAGACTTTGGACCAAATCAGCCAGGATTAAGATTATCAGAGCTAAAGTTAACATTCTTCTAAAAAAAAAAATTGGAAAGGGATACTTTGAATATTATACCTTTTTTTTTTTTTTTTGAAGAGGGGACACAAAAGAGATAAATTTCCCACATAATGATTCAAAAGTTTGCCGCAAACATCCAAATGAAAAACATTTTTTTAAATCCCAGTGTGATTACAGGTACTCTTTAAAGATTACAAGATGTTTTACAGTTTTCATATTAAATGGTGTGGCATGAAAAAACAACACTGAAACTCAAGATTTATCCTTTATTTATAAAAACTCTGACAGTATTGTTTGGTAAAATTTGCTAGATAACCAGCACCTTTATTCAGATAGTATTACAGGATTAACAAACATTACACATGACAGAGCGACCATCATTAATTATACAACATTTTTGAAATGGTATCGCCAACATTGATGATTAGTCAACACTTTGGCTAACATCTTTGATTGGCCATTGTTGTTGTTTAGCCAACACTTTTGCTCATTATGCATCGTTTTTGAGTAATATTTGTGCTGTGTTGAATCAATTTAGCTAAAAAATAAGATGATCCCATGAAATCAAAAGAAGGTTTCATAGGCCAGAAGATATCCATCATTGTACATGTAGATCTGCCGTTTGATGGGGTTGTAGCCAAGACTAGCCACTCCTTTGGCTACCTTCTCCAGTGGCAGAGCAAGAGAGTTGTCCTCTTTACCAGTGGCTGTGTCAAAGGCGTAGAATACTTCCTCTCTGTAATCGCTCACATAACGAGTGGCATACATCACACCACATACCATGAAAGCATTGCTTACCGCCTTCTTGAAAAGCCTCGTCTCCCAGGTTTGTGTCACGTTGAGAATCTGAGCTTCGCCATCCCAAACTAACCTGCTCACTACCAGATTACCGTGGTTGCTGAGAGTGGTGTAGATCACCCACAGCCCGGTTTCATCAACCTCCACATCCACATCGCTATGCGAGCGGCAGTCATAGTAACAATATGGAAACTTGTTTTTGATCCCAACACCTATACCTGGAAGAGTCGCCCGCTTGACAGACTTGGTCTTCAGGTCATAGCGGCAGACGTCGGCAGAGTCGTAGCAGTGATAGTACAGAGCTTCACCGTACAGGACACCACTTGGACCCTCGACCGCATCAGTATGAGTGTAGGATGGGGCAAGGGTGTAGTCCTTATGATTGACAGATGCCATGAAGTCTTCATAGGTTTGGTAAACGCGGAGGGTGTTACCATAAATGTGGTTGTTGAGCAGAGTTTGAACCCAGTAGCTGTCCTTCTCTCCCTCTGCATCCATCTTTGCCTGTCTGCCCCATGATCCAGAGATGTAGGTCTTACCATAGGGACTGATTTTGGTTGTGACAGGTTCACTGATGTTGGTAATTAGACCCTTCATGCAGTACCTGTGCTGGCCTGAGATGGGGAAAAAGTGCCTTGAGTACAGATTACACTTTCAATATTTCATTAGGTGTTTTAAACAGAAACTGGTATGATTATTATATTGTGCAATGCAGTGCATCTGTGCCAAACACTGGCTAAGTGTTTGGCATCAACACTTAATGATGTCATTCCAGAAATGAAGTCAGCTAGGCCAGAATTAAAAATACTGGATGGTGTACCTGCTGTTTACACTGAACATGTCGTAATTGATTAATACAACAACTTACCTCTAAAGTCTTTGGGATTGTCTTGCAGGACTCCACGCTGTTCTTCAGGTAGCGGAGATTTTCTTTCACAGTCTTTAGATTAATAGTGTCTGAGACTTGCATCTTTTCTACATCTTTACGCAGTTTACCCACCTAGCAAACAAACGTAAACGCACACCCCCTCAGAATGGTCAACGTTTATGAGAATCCATGTTTTTCTGCACTTTGTTGTACCTCTGTGGAAAGTTTCTGAGTCTTCGTGTTGTTCAGCTGGGTGTGGACTGCACTGAGGCCGATCTCTAGCTGGCTGAGTTCTTGACCCAGCAGGCGCAGAGACAATGCGGTGTACAGGCCCTGGTGGCGAAGGTACTGAAAGGGCTGAAGTCGGGCTGTGACATTTTCAACTTCAGCCTGAATCTGAGGAAGACGAGTGGTGGAGAGCAACACCTGAGGAGAAACAGAAATACAAACACAATGGTTTATGTATATATATAGACAAGATTTTATTCATAGATGTTAACATCATAGCCTGACAATTTTGTGTGAAGCGACATACGTTCCACTGAAAAATAAAGAAAATGTAATCCAGTGTCCATTTCCTTAAAAATGATCCAAGTGATTTAAACAGTCAAAAGGGAGTTTCATATTTAAGCTTTATTTAGCTACATTAAACGTCCATGGGGCGCGGAGGGAAGGGAGAATAAAACCCCGAACAGCAATCAGAAAAAGTCTGATGTAAAGGATTAACGAAAATGCAAAGGTTTGGCATTATTGTTGGGTTGTGGGCTTATTGGGCACAGAAATCAATTTTACATTTGATATTTGTTATTTTTATTCAGTTTATTCTATGTCACTCTGTCACCATGAACATTTCCCACATTTTTGCACTTTTTACTGCTTATTGAAGATGTAAAAATACAACAAAATAAGTACAGTTAAATGTTTTCAGTCTACAAACCTCATGCCATATAACTTTCTATGGGCAGTTTTTAATAATCCTTTACTGCGTAATGTATAAACCTTAATATGGGAATGCAAGTATAAATATCAATTGACATGTATTTAAGCCATAAACGTGATGTCTTTTCATGAAATCCAAATAGTTTAATGGAAAATATCAGTGACAGCGGTTTTCCTCTGTACCTGTTCCTGCAGACTGCTCAGAGATCCCTCACAGGTTTTAACCTGCAGCAGCACACCTTCGTACTTTAGCACCGGGAAGGACCACATGGTGGAGTTCACCTCACAATGGCAGGAGCCATCTTTACTCCGACCGAGCACACGCTGGGCATTGCCACCTTTCTGCAGTTACACACAAAAACAATGCAGTATTACAGAACACTGGTAAAAAGCTGCACTGACAAAAAGAAACATTAAGAATATATTTTAAACTCACTAGGGACGTGAACAGAAGAAGGAGAAATGGCAGCATCTTCACAGCAGGAGACCTTAATGCCAAATATCTCCCCTTTCTCTCCGTTCACTGAAATACTGCGACCAAACCCTCTGATGATTCACAAATCTGTCACCACAGAAAGCTTTCACATCCACGTGAAAAACCCCATAAAGGATGGGGAATTATAAAGTTTCGCAACAAATATGGTTGATTCAGGAGTCGCCCATTCCCCTTTTTTAATGCAAGAGATATTGTTTTGTGTTTTTGGAACATACATTGTTTCGCCGTGAAAAACAAAATCACTTCCTCCATCTCAACTTAGCAACATGTCATTGAACCAGCATCCCAAAGCTGAATAGAATGATGAGTTTACTGCATTTTTATATCATTTCAAACAAATACATTTCAAACAGATCTCTTATGCCAGCGGTTTCAAACTCAAGGGTGGGAGCAGAATGTGATCGGGGATCCAAGCGTTTATCACGGCTGATGAGAGGTGTAGAAGATGGGCCCTCTCCTGTTGAATATGGTGTATGCGGGATTATGCATACATTATATGCATAATGGTGTTATTATGAGGGGATATTAAACCCCCTCTGCAACCACGTGAAACTGCGACACAACTAGTAAATAACACACACACACAAATCCAAAACAGTATTAATAAACACAAAACAGTCTTAATTTACCACGATTATTCCATGAAAATGGCTTGTGCGCCACACTGTCCCCCTCATAAAAAAAAGACATGTCCTATGACATTTAAAAGAGTAGCTTATTTAACATCACCTATTAACCCTTTTATTAGAATTAATATTATAAGCAAGGTACTTAACATGACATTCATTACCCTCATGTTATTGTAATAGCGTCCACCAGTAACAGAGGATATTGTCACTTTAGATTACAAATGTCCAGTTACAAGTAATCCATTGCTTGTTCAAAGGTGATATTTCTCTTCTATGCAGATGACAAAATCATCTTTTCCAGCAGTTCATAACCAATAGAGTGAACATAATGTCATTTGTCAATTATTTAGCTAAAAACTGCCATCCTTTATAGATTGTTAAAAAATTATATACAAGTAAGAATAACACCAACAAAAAAGCAAAGTGTAATAAAAAAATATAATGGATATAGTTTGACTCCAAGAGTAAATAATTTAACATTGATTGTGTCCTTTTCTACAAACTGCCAACAACAAATAACTCCAAACAATAACAATATTAGGCTTTCTTTTTTTTTATGTAAAACTTCTTTATTGTTATTTCAGCATCCTTTCTGAAAGTAAGATTGTATGCTAATGTGTTTACAACAATAGCAAGTGAAAACGATGCGTAAACTGGTATTATTTTAGAGCAGAGAGAGAAAACAGAACCACCCTTGCTAATGAGAAAGATCATCTCTGCAAACTGTGAAATTCTTCAAATCACAACTTTGCTTTCAATTTTAAAATGATTAAAAAATGTGCGTGCCTTCAAAGAATATACTGCATAAATCCATGTCTGAGGCAAAATGTTAATTGTTAAGCCTCTGCATGATTTTTCTCTTTATTTATTTCAATTTAAGAGGCACTGAGAATTTGAAATTTTCCCCAGAAAAAGAAATTGTAGCTAATTTTACAACAGCTATGGTTGACTCAGGAGTCACTCATTTCCTGTTTCTTTCATCCAAAAGATATTATTTCCATCACGCAAACACATGTGGTAGTTTTACTTCACAAAAATACAAAATAATCACTTCTTTTATTAATGAGGGACAGCTGGCTCCATCAACAAATGTCTTTTCTATGAATAATGTTTTTTGAAGTAAATGTTGTTCAATCAGATGAGATTTTCAATTTTGATTCTTTCTGCTGTCTCACATTAATTTAAGATCCAATATATTTGCATTACATCTGTATTTTAATCTGGAGTTACAATTTCACAGATTTAGCTTTCATAAATTGACATGGCGTGAAAAACCTGAGTGGAAATGACGGTTTCTGCAAAACCGTGACAGATTTCACACGCATATGAAACTGCAAAACAGCTAAAACTATGGAGATTCACAACAAATATTATGGCCTCGGGATGCTCCCATTTCCCTTTTTTTCCCCATGATTCTTATTGTTTGACTTTTTATAACATTTCAGCTCTAATGTTACCCTGTAAAAGTACATGTCAAGAATATCGTTCTGAATCCTTTCTTTTCCATTTCAAAACAAAATCCCTGAGGTTTTATAGATATTAACACATAATTTTCTACTGATACATCTGTAACTAAAATTTTAAGCATCCATCTACAAATGCCTTGCAGTATCTTCCACTAAATTTCCACTCATGAGGTACTTTGTGTCAGCGTAAAACACAAAAATAATAAAACTGAAGAAAAAAGTAAGAATGACCGTTTGGTTGTAGCATGGAAATATTTTTTATGGTATTTATTTATTGAAAACAGTTCAATGAGTCATTCTGCATACTGGCCAACATACTGAAGGCGATTAGCAACTTAATTGTTTATTGTAGAAACTTGAAAGGTGCTGTGCAAAACAAAAAGTAGAGAAATAATGATACATTTAAAAAAAAGGAAGACAAATGTCCTAATCTCAGGCAAAGTAAAAAAAAAAAGTAGCTTGAGAACATTTTTTTTGCATCATTGTGCGTTTTCTAAGCGGATTTTGAGCAACAAGAGTTTTTTCCCAGGCATGAAAGTTTTTCCACACTAACCGATTAGGCAATGCATTATCAGGCTTGAACTCTTCTCTTTGTCAAACCCGTCCACCCAGAAGCAACGACCTTTGTACCCACTTCTGTGTGGTTCATCAACAGGTCGAACTAAAGAAATCCCCACTTTTCCTTAATCCCAACCGCAGAGAGGAAGTGAAACCCTGCAAGCATGCAAATCCACCGACTCGCACACAGGAACGTGTGGGGAGTGTTCATGAGTAGCTGGTGCTGCAGCGAGGCTGTTTTCACAGACAGTTTGATTTGCTCTCTGATGCATCATGAAGCTGCTTGCTGTCCTTCCGTTGTGGGCCCTGTTCACTGTCACCCAGCAGGTAAGAAGGTTATTAATAGTATTTATTTCTATATTCCAATTATTTGCTCATTTCTCTCTGCTTGTAATGTGTTATTTCAGAAAGCACCGTCAGATGACTGTCTGTGTGAGCTGATAAGCTCAGAGAAACAATTTCCCTACGACAAGCTGAGAGCAGCACAGGATGCCGCCGTAGGCTGCACAAACACCGTCACTCCACAGAAGGTAGACCAGTCTCCTCATTTTCAGATGGACTCGGACTTGGACATGCCCGTGCGTTTACATGCTTGATGACTTACTGCTCCGACAGAGCGCTGCCTTAGACAGCCTGCTGCTGGGCCTGAGTCGACGCCTGCCCCAGCTGGAGCGGGACGTAGCGATGCTGGAAAAGGAGGATGACGGACAGCTGTTTGGAGTTCTGAGTCTGCGCGTCATCGAGAACGAGCTCGCAGAGATCCAGCAGATGATTGATAAGCTCAACAGAACCACCGCAGAAAGCGACCGGCTCAGTGAAAACATGGCTCAGCAGGTAAATTCATAACCCTTCAGTAGTTTTAGTGCTTTGTCTTTAAATGAATCACTACCCCCCCCGCCCCCGACACACACATATCTCTCTCATCACTTTCTCGCTACATTTGGAGAAATTTCAATATATTAACAGAGCATCAACAATTCCAAATCATTCATTGGGCTGTTTTTTTTTTGTTTTTTTTTAAAGTTGGAGAATGTAAAGGAAGAGATGGAGGAGCTGGAAAAATTTGACACCATGCAGGTAGTGGAGAGACAACAAGCCAACCAGCGACTGAAGAGAGACCTGGACCAGTGCAGAAAAAATGGCGTTATCCCCACTATCCAACCCACTCAGCCAATTGGTGGTAAGTCCTAAAACTCTGACCGCAACAGCCTATCACACAAGCTCAACAGAATCACAGAAAATGGTTGTTTGGCTCATAAATAGGTCATTTAAATGAAGATTCCTGCTGATGAAAATTGGGAATTGTTGAAACTGTGCCAATACACAGTATTGCTTGATGTCTTGAATGTTTTGATTTCACTTTCTCCTAGGCACCTGTCGTCTCGTCAACATCACCGGACCAAGGGTCCATACAGCCGGAGAGTATCCCGGTTCGTATAAGTATGGAGCCTGGGGTCGGGATCCCAAACCAGAGCCGGGGAAGGAGAGCTGGCATTGGAGGGTGATGTTGACGTCCAGCAACAGATATGCCCATTACGTCCGTCTCTACTCCAGCCTGAGCTCTCTCATTGTTGGGATCAGTGTTCCAGGTAAGAGCCTGAACCCCCGCAGGCTTGATCACATCTGTATTTCTCTAACTTAAAAATAACTCAAACCGTCAAGTAAAAATGATCAATTTGTGTGGGATTATCTTCACAAGAGAACTGACTGCTTGACTATTTCATGTGTAGGTTGACCGAATATAGAAAATGTCACTTGCAGGGTAATTTTTTTTTAAATCGCCTTTATGATGTTAATTCAAACTGAGTGCGTTACGTCTTCTTTGTCCTTAGGAAATGTTCAGATCCATCCGTCCAACCCGACCACCAACACCATCCAGGGGCCGAATGTGGTTCTGTATGCAGGGGCCTTGTACTACAACTGCTACAACAAAGATGCAGTTTGTCGATTCAACCTCACCTCCAAAGGTGTGACCTCCTTGGATTTACCCAAAGGAACCAGGTTGGTGCTCAACTCTTATTGAACATACTCCGAACAATTCTAAGCGCTTCTATGAGCAGCTAATGAAACTGGTGGCGACTGTGAAAATCTGTCAGTATCAATGATGACAGAGAAAAACTGAAGAGAAGTCGTGCATCCATCCGGCTGGATGCAGCACCACAGAAAATGATGTAGTAGGTATGCTGGGCCAATTTGGATACTCTGTAGTGCTGCCAGAGAATGGCACCACAAACATAGATTTGTTTGTGAGTGTGAAATAAATATCACCCTCTCTTCATGGATGCACAGAAAACGTTTGCGGACACACGCAAAATCATCTCCGTGTGGACAGGACCTGAAAGCCACGGCAGCATTTCAGTAGCTTTATGTAATATGTTATGTTAATGAGAGTGAGTGAAAGACAATTATGGCTAGATATAACTAACCCTTCAGGAAAAATTGCTGCACCTGATCAAACTCTGACTTTAAGCTATAACAGGCATAATCTCAAATATTTTTCATCATGATTCGTAAATGTTTTCAACTTGTATTCAGTATCGTAAAGGATAAACAACTGTCCAAAAGTAAATCTGTGATCACCTCTGCTTGTTTGCCAGGTACAACTCGAAGGGTGATTTCTGCCACCTTGAAGAATGCTATCCGTTCACGGACCTGGACCTGGCCACAGACGAGTCGGGTGTCTGGGTGGTCTACACCACCACCCAGGACCACGGGAACCTGGTTCTATCGAAGGTGGAGGAGAGTGAGCCGCCGAAGCTCAGCAGAACCTGGCGGACTTCAGTCTACAAGCGAAGCGTGACCAACACCTTCATGGCCTGTGGCGTCCTCTATGCAACACGTTTTGTCAGCAAAAACACAGAGGAGATCTTTTATTCTCTTGACACGACGACAGGGCAGGAGAATTTCAAAGTGGGCATCTTCATCAATAAGGTGTCTTCTGACATTCTGTCCTTAAACTACAGTCCAGTGGACCAGATGTTGCATGTGTACAGCGACGCCCAGATGCTCTCTTACAAGGCTTTGTTTCAAATAAGGTAAAAGCAGCAGTAGTGCTGAATAAGTGCCAGAAAGCACTGCGCTAATCTGAAAATTCATCTTCCTCATGTCTTAAAAAATGTTTTCTTTTTACAAGTGGCCTTCCTTCTGCTTTCCAGTTTCACCAACTAATGTTATCCCCTTAATGTCTGATTGATTTGAAATGAAAACAGAATATTTCTCGTCATAGCCTGTAATCTCAGCAATAAATAATCTGAGAGGGTAATGTCAAAATTATCACACTTTATATTATTAGTCCAGATCTTGCATGCCGTTTTCGGTCCACAAGATGATTTGTACAGTCAATTGATGCAGGTCGACAAAGTGTGCAAATCATTTTCACTCCTGAAATCCTTCTCAAGAAAAGAAATATCAGATTTAAAGGGTCTGAATAAAAATCTGCAGCAAACGTTTTGCATTTTTATTTTTTTTGAAAACCATCTTTCATCTTCTTTAATCTTGAGTTTTGTCCAACTTTGTACTGATCTATCACATAAAATCCCAATGAAATCTAATAAAATATTTGGTAGAATCTTGAGAAAATGCATCAACACTGTAAATGGACCCGGGTTAGATGTTTCCTAGCTCCAAAACAGCTGGTAGCTCTTCAAGCTTCATCTAAAAACAAATGAAGAAGAAAAAAATGTGACAACTTCTGAAACTCTGACATTTAGTCTTTATTTTTTGTTACTTGACCAGTACATGGACAGAGACAGCTAAGTTTGTATTTATATAGTATATATATTATATTTAAATTTTACATTACACATCTGAATGACAACGAAGCAGGTAAGAGTCTTTCTACTGTTGTGAATAGAAACAAGCTAACAGGGAAGACTCCCACAATATGAAACAAACAAGAAAAAAAAAGACCTTATTGCTTCATACAAATCAATATTAATGGCAGTAAGTAGAAGCATAAGAGTAGTAGTAACACATTTATCAAGATCATTATACCAAGATGAGGTTACACCCTACAGTTAACTATAAAAAAACAAAAAATGCCAGGGAGAGAAACAAAAATGTGTTTTCTCACGTTACAGTAGTGTAAGTGTTTGGTAAGGGTAACCTGCTCTAGAAATAAAAAGTATCTATACGAGCGAGGAGGTCTAAATGAACCGATCCAGTGAGTAGCTGACCAGGAACCAAGAAGGCAGAGGAAGGATCTGCTGTTTTCATGTCCAGAGTTAAAGGTTAAGGGATGTGGGGGCACAGAGAAGAAGTGCAAACCGTGGTGAGATCGAGGGCGTGTAGGATGACAATACCTTACAGCACTTCAAAAGAGGGACAGGATACATTCAGGAGCCCCCCAGGCAGTGTGGGTCGAAGTTGTGTGGGAGGAGACCAGAGTGTAAGAAGGCAGAAAATAGCTTTTTGTGAAGAGAAGAAACACTGAAAGATGACTGAACACGAACTCCGCTACACATAGTCTCGATTGTTTGGAAAGCCACTCGCAGGGTGATCAGATCTCGTAATCCGCTCTCAGCTTATGTTACTTTTTTTTTTTTTTTTTTTAATACATCGACAACAGTTAATCTCTCATGCGTCGACAGAGTCACATTCTTTTCCGTGAACATTCATCCAACTATTTTCCAGGGCAGCGTCTCTCTCTGCTGTGCTTTAGCCACCGCTCTCCGCGCGCTCCCTATCGCCTTCTGGTGCTCCGGAACAGTTACTACAACACTCTTGAAAAGTGACTTCAGCTGATAGCCCTTTAGGGTGCGGCTGGGCTTGCCTGTGAGAGCCGGGGCACCTTGTGATTTTTTTTTTTTTTATAGGGAAGGGGGATATTTTTTAAAATTTTTTAAGATGGCTGGGGGTTGCCCTACATTCCGAGCTTGGAGCCCAAATGGCGCCAAAAAAGCCCCGCCTCTGGCAGGCCGCCTCCAGGGAACGCACACCTCAGTATTTGGAAGCTATGCCCCTTCCTAAAGGGGGACGGAAATGCTTTGTTTCATTTAAAAAAGAAAAAAAGAAAAACGGAAATCAGTCACGAGTGAAGTGAGAGTACATGAATGCTGGACGTTAATGCAGCTAAATAAAAACCCGGGGAGCACCATGTTTGGTCTCAGTAAAGATGGCCAGAGTTCACAGAGGACAGCACGTGCCTTGGTCACAAACTACTCTTGCTGTATGACTAAAAGCGCTACGCTAGTGAGATTATGAGTAAACATCAAATCATGGATCGATCAGTTTGTGGTACATTTTGTGTTTTTCTTTGGCACAGTCTCATCACAAAACCCAGCCCACACGGCTCTCCTTTCAGTAAACAGGGCGAAAAATGTGCGCTTGTGTGTCGAAAGTGGAAAGTGTGAGGGTGTAGCTTTGGTATATCCACGCAACAGGGCTGGGCGCTGTAAGGGAAATTCTCGGGTGCCTTGACTCCCCCAAACCTGTTCTGGTTTGGCTTCTGGTCAGTTGTGATTGTCACGTCGGAGACCGCAACCAGCCCGACCACTGCCAGAACCGCGTCGGTGCAGAAGAGCCTCAGATCCACGATGGGTGTCGCATTTATGACTCTAAACATCCATCTACATCAGCCTAACGAAAACGTTGCTATTTTTTACGTACTACTCAAATAGGAATGCACCAAGATTCACATACACATGCAAATATGTGTTTAACATTTCTAAGCTATGATCTTGTTGTGGATTGTCTTTAACGTCAAGTGACCTACACACACACACACACACACACACACCTTAAAGCTGCACTCAGTAAATCCCACCAATACGGAGCGCTTCAGCTAAAGCAGCCATGTTCACCAGCCCGGCCTGACAAATGCAAGACAGAAGGAGATTTTCCTAAATGATTTCACTGAGAGAGTGCAGAAGCAGGCTCTTCCTTATTTTCTCTCATTCTAACAACTATAAAACACAAAAGAGAAGAAGTGTGGTCCAGCTTTTTGATAGAGGTAGTAGTTTTAAATCTAACAAACAAACAAACAATAAAAAACAAGATTATTCTACATCTATGCATTAACCACTTGCTCCTAGTCATTCTATGATTTTTATAAAACTGGTTACGTAAAGAAAAAGTGCGTCAAAGTAGGCCAATGTGCTTTGGCTGACGTATTTATAGAATAAAAATAATGTGAATTTGTAATTTCGATGTTTTTCATCAAACAGGTGGAAAGAAAACTTTTTTTTCTTTTTTAACAACTCATCGTCTTCCAAGATAAATCTAATCTCTGGTTGACTGACTAATGCAACTTTCCTTTCATAAAGGCAAAGAAGTAGTTTGAAAGATCTGAAAACGATTCCCTACAGTCATAAAGGGAATATAAAGATATTCTACTAATTTTAAAGAACTAACAATGTTCTTTTTGACAACTAAACTTTCTCAAATTTGAGGTATTTCATCCTAGGATGAACAAAAAATAAAGACATGATAATTAAACATCTTTTCATCCTGTTTTGGTTCAGTAAGACCACTAACCTAAAATAAAATCTATATACTTTTACAGTTGAGTTCAACTCTAAACAAACAGCTTAAACAATAAAAATGTTTTTCACGCATCAAAGTTTCATATAAGAAAATGTAGGTTCAACCGTCATCATAGTGCAGAGATAAACATGCAACACAGAACTGCAACCGTCCTAGAAATGATCGTAACGTTTTCACTTTTCCTGTAACTTGAAAAATGCACATCCTTCAGAAACTGCGAGCCTCGTTTGAAACCGCACAGCTCCAGATTGTCGTCTTGCATAAAAATCACCTTCACTCCAAACGCTTCAGCTCTCTGCATCCGTTGAAACTGATGGGGGTTTAATTTCCAGGATCAGAGGTGAGAAAAGTTGCCTCCACTTTATTTTCAATGGAAACGTAAATCTCCAGAGCCAGGCTGGGGAAGAGGGCAACTTCTTATTGTCCTGTCTTAAAAGATAAACTCAGACCAAGTGCAGCTTTGCTTCAGCGTGCTCTGTTCTAACTAGGCTCTAAAATAACACATCACGTCTAACACATCATGCCACGATAAGAGCACGTGATGAAACCTGCCCGACTCTGGACGCACCTTTTTTTTTTTGTTCTCGCCGGCCCTCTTGTGGCAGAAGAGCCGCTTCCTCGCAAGCATTTCAGAGAGAGATGCTGCCAATTTCTCACAAATAACATGAACTACTTTCCAAAATCCACATGCATTTATCTATTTTCATTTATTTACCTGTGTGGCACCCCCAAAAAGTTCCGCTTTCCTTCTCATTTTTGCCTTCGAAACAAATGGGAGCTTTTAAATTACATATCGGTGTGAGGGTAACCAGTAGTTTGTGTAAGGGTGTGTGTGTGTGTGCGTGTCTTTTCTTGGGGGGCGGGGAGGGCATAAGAGGGGTGCAGGCAAATTAAATGAGGAACACTTAGCAAACACAAGAATGACACTTCAAGAGCAAAACCAGCAGTTTAAATCTTTAAGTGTGTGGTGAAAGAGGTCTGGGGTGGATAGTCAAAGGCCTGCCGGACGTCTTAGAAGCAGTACAGATGGTATTTTACAGTGACAAGGGGAAGAAGATGGCAGACAAAGATGAAGACAGCGAGAGAGAGAGAGAGAGAGAAAGCCGCCAGCTGACACTCGTCAAGCCTCATTTCTGATCCTCTTCTTCCCTCTCCACCCGCCACCACCCCTCTTCCTCCCTTTCCTCTGTGGCTCCTCAGCAGGACACCTCCATGGTCTGGGAGACCGCGCCGACACCCTCGCCGCTGTCGGAGTTGGTGCAGGCGCGGGAGCGGGACCCCTCCACCGAGCCGGCGCTGGTCAGGGAGGCGGTCCTGGAGCGGGCCAGGCGGGTCATGCTGGCAGAGGGCACTGAGAGGAGGAAGAAGAGAAGAAGAGGCAGTTAAATAAATAAAAATTAAAAATAAAAAAATAAAAATAAAAAAACAACGTAATGAGGTAATGTCAGGGAGATGTAGGGAGGACATGCTAATGCGAATAACTCAAGATTATACCTCTTTTTCAGCTGACTGGCTTGTAAAGCATTAAAAAAAAAAAATTGGGCCAAAACTCTGCCGGCTAATGTGTCGGCAGAGAGACACATTGTTGGCACCATGCATATTATTCTCAGGCTACGATACACAAACATCATTGGGAATAATCAGAAGAGCTATGTTTTAAATACATATAGTCAGTTTATCTATTTTATTCAGTAAATCCCATGGCTACATCACTTCCTGAAAGTATTTGTTTCATCTGTTCGAAAAGGTCTGAAATGTCGAAGTCCCCACTAAAGGTCAGTAGTTAATAACTGATTGATTGACTTATCAATTTATGATCTGTAAATAGTGAAAGTGTTCCACCACACATCTCAACAGTATGTGGAGAAATCTTGCTAAAGACGTAAATAAAAAATCTCCCACTGATTTGGTTTCCACATGCAAAACACAGGAATAATGAGCATGCAAAAACAATCTGCAATGTACAACACATTGCCTTTGTTGAATTCAAAGTCTTTACCAGCTACGCGTGGACACTCTAAATGCAATTTGTTATTAAATAGTGCACAGAAAACAAAGAGGAACCCCCCCGTACTCGACGGCGTTAGAGACCGCAGTCGCCTGCAAATGATAAAAATCCACGCTGTGTGAAATCAGGCCAGCTCTGAAGCCCCCATCTCCCAAAATAACGTGTTTCAGCCAAGCTGAAACGGCGTAAGAAAGCAAGACAGACTACAATGCCGACTCGGTTACACCTGTTTTCTCAAGAGGAAAGGGTAAAAAGCAGCTTGTGAAAGAACACCCCGAAAGATTTGACCAAAGTCACGTGGCTTGGAGGCAGATCTGCCACATTTTAGGGAAGGACATGTAAACTACTGAATTTGAGGAGCGTAAAATAAAATCTCCTTGGATTCTCTCTCATTCTCCCAGCATTTACACACAGAACATAATTTTGATATTTTTTTTTTCAGATAGAGGAAAATTGCAGTCAAATTCCTTGTGAAATGACTGAACAAGAAGGCTATGCATCTTTTTATACAGTGTATGAAAACGTCTGGTTTTCAGCATATATGCAAAAATATCCGCCTGGATGTCTCCACTCCCAGCGGGACCCGTTTTTGCACATGCTTTCATTTTCATTCCGCTTGTCGTGACTTTAATTTGAATGCTTTCGCTCAAAGCTAGCGTAACGCCATGCAAAGAGCATAATCGGGGGGGGGGGATGCGATGGAGTAGGAATGGCGGGTACGGGGGAGTGAGGACAGTGTATTTTTCCACTGAAGGAAAAATTTGGTCTGATTAAGAGGAAATAAATAAAAAAGTGAAACAGATAATCACAGCCCAAAAAATATTATAATATTCATAACCCAAGAGATGAACCAAAAAAAAAAAAAAAAAAAATGGAAATAAATTTGAAAATGCCATTGAAGAGGGCAGCAGTAAGAGGTCAGGAGCTGAATGGGAAGGAGGAAGTACCTGGCCCTCCACTTAACCTCCGATCCTTCACATTAGCAACTGAAAGAACGGGGCAAGGAAGACAGAGGGTCAGATTAACAATTCATCTCCCTCTGCATTAAAACATTTTCTTCACATGTACGCTGCAGAGATTTCTTCATGTCACTTTGACTAATCTTAGTACAAGTTGAGGATACTCACTGTAGCCCATTCCCTGCAGGAAATACTTGAAGGCTTCAGTCAGCTTCCCTGGCTGGAAGAAAGTTCATCGGTTTTTAATTCAGTCACACCGCAAATGCCGCCGTCGTCGTTTGTCGGGATGTTTGTTTTTGTTCGGGGGGAAAGTCTTGTGAGTGTCTGTGATGTTACCTGTGTGAGCTGTGGCAGTCCACCGGAGTCAGCCATCTGCCACGAGAAGAAACCAAACATTAGCGCTAAGAAACAAACATTTCAGCCCCAGTCGTTGTTTGCATCCGATTAGCAACAGCGGCATGCGTCAGTTTACCCCATTTGTGAGTTTTAAAAGGAGCACCCAAAGGTAGTATTTTAGAGGCCATTTTGTTTTTTTTCCATCCTTTTTGAAGTTAAAATGCGCCTTTATGCAGATGACAAAGTACTTTATTCATTTAACTTAAAGCCAAATGGTTGATGAGCTTCATTCTGCCTTAAGATTGGTTCTTTATGTCAATAAGACCAAATTAAGTAAAATAAAGACGAAAGGTTACCTTTAGGAAGGTGGTGTTGGTTGGATCCAGCTTGGAGTTGCACTCAACCTTGAAGACAAAATAAAACATTCCATTGTTTGATCATACGTCAGTTGCTAACGCTAATGCTAATGCTAACGTTAGTGTTAGCATTTTTATAGCAGAGTAGTGGTCATTTACGCAGCTCCAGTGCAGGAGATATTTTTGTGAACATTTTCGATCGACTGAGTTTTATGTTCTTGCATTTTATTTTTCATTTTCATAAACCTCGCTCAGAATTAGCGGTGAAGCACACTTTCAAGAGGGCTGCGTGTCTGTAACCCAGATGGTGCAGTGTGCTGCAGAGATGAGTCAGTCTGGCTGAAGTGTTCACACACGCGAATTAGACAGATGTGCACTAATTCACGCGAGGCAACGCTGGCCAGACACAAACGCACAAAGTGAACATCACGCACATGGCAGCTCTTTTCACTCTGCTGCGTTTTAATCTTGGATGCTAATCGATAAAATGATGCCAACAACAACAAAATGCAATGACAGGAATAGAAAACGTCAAACATAGAAAAATCCATTCATATCTCAACGTGAGGCGATCACCTCAGCAGCTCCTGCCTCGTAAATGAGAAAACATTAAATGTTAAACTGGACCTTCATCTGTTAGAGCCAACAAAGCAGCTTCTGTTTACATCCCTCCTCCTCCTCCTCCTCCTCACACTCCGCATCTTCATCTTCGGTCCACTTTCCTTTCTGTAGGACATTTCATAACAACGTCCCTCCCTGCTGCCTCCATCGGAGAGACGAGAATCTGGGCGCGCTGCAGATTTACTGGTGCAGAAGGGCATGCATATCTGGGTCACTTCGAACTGGGGAACCCCAGAGACACAGCCAGGCCATCTGTCCCTTTGAGAACACACACATCCCCACACACGCCTATCTGCACACCTATAGGATCGCAGACATGCATGATCCTCATAAAGACACACAGACGGACAGCATTCCTGCAGGGGCAGCGGGGGTTGTGGAGCAAGAGGACCAGGTTTCTGCTGGCTGACCTGTTTCTGTTTACCTGGATGAGAACAAACAGTTGCTGACCGAATTAACGAGCCAAGAACAAAACAGTGAGCGGCGCAGGACGGAGCAGGGAGGGGAGGGCGGTCTGCTGCCTGCAGCTCCAATTAGACTTTTGTTTATTTACTCTGACTCATGTTGACAGGCTCTGCTAAATCAGGAAGGCTACTGACAGAAGAACTGCATTTTTTACAAAACACTGATCTCCTGTTTTAGACTTTTGAAACGTCTAGCTCGGCAACAAAAGGACTGAGGAGATTAATTCAGTTGGACGCTTTATGCAAATCTTCAGGGAAATCTTTTTATTTATTTCATTTTTATAAAGAAGAAAATGAAATATGAGCACAATACAAGTTTTTGATATCCGATGATACGTGTTGTAACGTTTACAAACTTTTGGGCAACCATTCAGAAAAATTGTCACTAACAGCAGTTCAGTGCCGACATCCACATCTTGTCGGCACTGAACTAAAGGGCTGTTTCACAGTTTTTTGAAAAGTCTGGGATGCATTTCATCGCCTTCAGTTCAAACAATAAAATAGGCAGATTTACTTTCTAATTTAGTCTAAAGTGCTACACTGAACACAGTTTAGGACTGAATCTTTTTATGAAGGCTTTCTTAATGCACAACATACGGATAAGTCAAACCAACACGGACTAAATTGTTTAGAAAACAGTTTGTTTGTTTCTTTGTGAAAAGAAAAGAATAGATCTTCATTTTCATCAAATAGTTTTTGTGTGGTCACATTTTCTTTTGCCCCAGATTGTCTAAAGTCTCATCTTGTTATTACGAACTGGCTGTGTTGTTATGCCTAAACATGAATTTTGATGTCGGACTCACCACTCCCTCTTCGGCAGGAGCGTTGTCTCCTACAACCAGCATCACTGGACACCTGCAGAAAACCCGTCAGCATTTAGGATATTCTCTCAAATTCTCTTGGTTTTACTGAACACTTTACTCTCAAAGGCTTTGCAACTTTTTTGAACAAAGAAAGAAAACTCCTCTTTTTTCTATACTCATGGGAAGTCATGTTATGATCACGATCAAGCAATAAAAACAACTTTTACTATGAATTTTTACCACATAAAACCAACAGAGGTACTTTGTAAATCAGGTTTGGTTCAAATCATACAGCATGTATGAAGCTGAACAGTGAAAATAAGTTCCCAAAAACTCACTTCAGGGTCTTGGCATTAATCGTTGTTCCGCCACGGTTCATCTCCAGGTCCCTCCGACTGAAACAAACAGACAAAAGAGGAAAACCGTGCAAGTTTGAGCCTCTCTGCCAAGTGGAAGTTTCGCCTTTCAGACTGGAACGAGTCGGTCGGTTTGCTCCTTCACCTGTTGTACATGTTCCAGAAAAGCTGGAGGTTTTGGTGGTTGATGGAGTTGGTTATCTGTTGTCGGTAACTCTGGACCAGTTCTGTGTTGTTCACCATTTCGTCCTGCGCGCACACAAAGCACGAGCGACTTAGGGAAATTCAAATGTGGATCAAAAAAGTTTTATTTACTGCATTCTGTTTGGGTTTTGTAACTTATATCTCCCGATTCTAAAAAAAAAAATAAGAGAAATGGGAACGTGGTGAAAACATAAAAAATAAAAAAAGTCTGATCTTACCTGGCTGAAAAGATGCGGCAGCACAGTGTCGGGGATGGTGCTGGTCAGACCTGACAGCTAAAGACGACACACACGTTTCTATTACTGAGGGCTGCTCAACACAAAAATAACACCTGACCTTTTTTTTTTAGGAAGACCTGAATTAGAAGTGTGATCGAAAAGAGGCACCTTTGACGCAGCCCAGTCAATCCATCCTTTGCCGTTCGGGTCGATGTTGAGCAGAACCAAACCCTCCACCATGTCAGGGAACAACAGCTGAGCAAAGAAGAAAAAAGCACAACAACTACTTTAACAGGAAACTCATTTAAGTGCAGCTCCTTACATTTACATCATTTTAGGTGGAAATGTGAAATTAACAGCCTATGTGGTTTTAGTTTTGGTATCTTTCAGGGAAATCTGTGACTAAATTTATACCACAGTGATGATGAACTGCAACTGTGTACGGTTTTCCATTTATTTTGACAAATTGTTCCAGAAAACCCGCAGTGGTTGTTGTAGCTACAAACACTTAGGTTCAAGTCAACCAAATAGGAAAGAAGATCTATATTTCTGGGTACATTTTTACATGCAGCAAATGGTTGAAATGTGCCTAAAGTTGAGACATTATTAAACTGGAACTGTTGCAGTGGAAAGCTCTAAACACTTAAAGATTGATGAAGAAGTTGATAATTCACAAAGAGGTGCAGGATAACTCACAGCGAATTTGGCCAGAATATAAGCTCCAGCTCCGACTCCGATCCCAACGATGCTCTTGAATCTGATAATAATAATATTAATAATAATAATAATAATAATAATAATAATAAGATGACATGTAATCTACCCAGAGTATTTGTTAAAAAAAACAGCTGTACACATAGGAAGCAAATATAAATCTCAGCTGAATCAAGTTTAAAAATAAAACCTTATTGGAGAAATGTAATCATTACTTTCTGGCTGCATTTGTTTAATACTTTATAAAGTATTAAAGTTATAAAAAGAAGCATAAAGCTGACAACTCAAGCTCCAACTGGTTTTTCACCATCATCTGCAGTTATTTTCAACTATGTTTGGTTTCTCAGACACTGAATGCAATACAAACACATACATAAATGTACAGGCGATTCAGTTTTAGTGCAAATGACACCGACCCAAAATGCTGCACAACGGTGGGCAGCATCCCAGCCAGCTGGTCCATGGTGGGATACTGGTACCTGTGCAGGGAAAGGACAGAGTTTGTCTTTTTAATTCAAATTACTGAGCAGACAGATAGTCAGTCACTCACTAAAACCATGTAACAAACTAGTCTTTATGTCCGTCTGTCACTCCTATCGTTCACTTAAGGCCATTTTAAACTGAATGCGGTGCTAACATGCTAATAAATATCAGCACAATAACATATATAGACAAATTATGTCCTTCAACAGATAATCAAACCTTTTAAAATGCTAAAATGTCCATAATTTATCCATGGCTATATTTTTTTTGGCAGACTTATCAAAGAGTTTTTGCATTTTCGGTTCTCTAATTACTCATAGTTTGTCTTGTCTATAGCTATTTATTTAACAATGTTACATATTGTTAAATAATACCAGCAATGATATGTGCTGGTATAAAAATGTAGGACTCTGTAATCTTTACAATTTTTCTTGATTATATATATAAACCCTTATTCCAGTATTAGTTACACCAATAGAGTAATGTAAAAAAAAAAAAAAAAAACAATAATAATAATAAGTAAAAAAGAAATGTGCTTAAAATGATAGTTTACTAATAATATGTATATCAAAAACAAGTAAAGAATTGGTGTCTTTGGAAACTTAATCATACCCAGCTTAATCACAGGCATAAACACTTGATAATTAAAGTGTCCAATGATGAACATGTCTCTGTTCAACAGTGACGTTTGTCTTTTTTTTTTTTTTTTTTTTTAAATGAAGCGCTTCACACCCTTGTGGGAACTGCGAAGCTCCAACGTGTTGCCCCGGGGCGTCGACGTGACAAATCACAAAGTGCTTGGTGATCTCCTGCATGTCCTCGTTATTGAAGAAGGGATTGAAGCACATTTTGTCTGGGAGGAGAAAAAAAAAAAAAGCACAATGATGGAGGGATAGGAGCAGAAAAATTTAATTTCTTGTTGAATAATTGAATATGCATCACACTTCGACTAGCCCTGACTGCTGCTAACGTGGCTAATTATTAACAGTTCTAAAATTATTATTGGGGTTTATAAGAAGTCTAAAATGAAAAAATGTAAACCTTTTCTTTGATTTTAAAATATATCTTGCAAGTTTCTAAAGATCAACTTTCTCTATGTTTAGCTGTCATGGTAACTTTAACTAGAGCTAATTATGATGCTTTCAAATTTCTCTAGTAATTCTCTATATTTTAGTGCAACTGAACTATTTAATTGAAATATACCTTAGTAGTAAAACCATCACTTTAATTGCATAAATTTACAACATGCAAACTGACTTTAATGTTCCATTTGGTGACAATGTAGTCACAGCTAAATAAAGCTAAACTTTAATTTGTCATATTTTCCCTAATCAAGCAGTTTAGGGGGGAGTGAAATGTGTTGAAATATTCAGCTTTAACTCAATATTTGTGAGATCAGTTTTTATTTTGCATAACTTTCAAATGTGCCATCTGTGGCAGCAACAAAAATGCAGTTGCAGTTAGCCTGAGCCAAAACGAAACGGTACCTGGTCATACAATTAAATAACTCTAAGAAAGTGTTTAGAAAATATTTCAAGCCCAAACTAAATATGAGTGCATTTAGTTCTGTTTTAGTTCCAGCTTTGAAAAGACAAACAGTAAAACTACCCTGATCTAAAGCTAAATACAGTCACGTTTTTCCTCATTCCAGTGTCAAAACAATGTCTAATGTTGATTAAAACTGTTGGTTTCGTCACTGAATTAAAGTTTTCATTTAAACTGAACATGAGAAATACGTAAAACAAGAAACTGCCAGAAATGATTCTTGTTTTCATCCGCGGAAATAAATCCCCCCCCCAAAAAAGAAAGCTATTTGCAAGAACTTTTTAACTTTCCAAAATTTCCGACTGCCTCACTTGGTGTTTCCTGGTTGTTGACACTAATTTCGGTGCCTGCCAGGCTGCATCAATCTTAAACTGTAAACATATTTTTAGTTTCTGATATCCAGAGAATCCAGCTTGTTGTGGCAGTGACTCACAGCGGATTAGTTTTAAACTTCGAGCTCTATTTCCTGAGGCGCAGTGGAAAAAACTCGGACCGTTAAACTCTGGAATGGCTTAATCTATAGTGTCAGCGCTTTCTCTGTCCTCCTCCCACCGGTTCTGCTGTCGTCCTACTTTAAGCCCATGTGTGGTGAATCGGTGAAGCCGCGCAGCAACAATGTTTCCTCCTCAGGGCTCTGACAGAGCGGCTTTAATTAAATGAACCAATTAACATGACAACTGGGTTAGAAAAGAAAAGTGGGGGAAGGCAGGAAAAGAGGTAGACGTTCAGCCTTTCCAACAGCAGCGGCTTGGCATTGCAGGCTCACGAGAATGTGGTCATTACATTAAGTGAGCATCACTGAGGTGAGAACTTCCCTGTCAGGAACACGCTGAATCATCGACGCACGCTTGGTGTCTGCACTCCCACCGACTCCATGACCTACTTTCTCTGTTTGGACTTTCTTTTCCTCACCCTCACCATTCGAGCAGAAGCTCGAATTCTCATCCTGTCTTCATCCTGCGCTTTCTCTGCAGTCGGATTGAAAACTTTAGCTCCATCATCTGCAGCAATTCCTGCTGCATGACCTCTTTTCTACTTCTTCAACTGACCCTCTGTATGCTCACTTCGAATCCGTTTCTCTTCATTTAATTTTCCATGTAGCCCCCCGGATGCCACACACACACATATGCACACACACTCCTTTGTCCATGTTTTCTCCTCTTCAGTGTTCCTCATCAGTCCTCTGGCAGATTTCCCCACCATCTGCTTATTAAGCCTTATTTTAACGAAAAGCTGAATTTCCACCCAATTTCAGACATCTTTCTCTGCTTTTTGAGCATTTTCCTCTGACCTGTGGTTAAATGACAAGCTGCAGATGCTAAGAGTCGCGTGGCTCTGCTGCAGGAAAATACATAATTATTTCTTTGTTTCAGTTCTTAATTTTTAGTTTATGGGGTCGATTATTAGAATTTTTTCCCCCTAACTTATGAATTTAGGCAGAAGCAGGCAACAAAGCAGCAGGTCAGATAACAAAAACAACCTGATATCTGCAGTCATCCCAGCATTGGGTGGTGCACCCAGCCCCCCACCACCATCCTTATCCCACCTTCACTCATCGAGGCAGCGCCGCATTGCTGCTGGTTGGCCCCACCCACTTCTCTCTGCAGGATAGGGATGTTTTTCTGACCTACATTTCATCCACACCTCTTTCACCATCTCTTTACTATTTTCGTCTTTGCATTTTTTAACATAACCGCCCCTCTGAGGCAGTTTCTGTCTCTGTATCGTTTATCCAGTGTCTGATTTAATGAAATGCCAGTCGGGTAGTGTTGCATTCTGGCATGTAAGGCGTTCGCTCAGCGACCTTCGACTTTGACCCAGGTCAACACAGAGATTGAGGCGATCTTTGTGCAGCGAGCGTTTTATCCGTTTTAGCTTTTTGAGATTGCACTTTTGTCCTCATTCGGGATAAATTAACATTTCTTTTACTAGATGAACTCAATAACTGGGTTTGTCTTATTTGCATAATTGACTTTAGCCATTTTTCCGACTTACATTTGTGTGATTATCCTGATTATCTGCCATTCCAAAGCCATTCTAAGCTGCATAAGTTAAACCATGCTGTCCTCATTGGATTTAAAGTTGGATTTTAAAGTTTTTTAGAGGTTAAACAATTAGCTATTCTAAGTCATCTCCAGTACACTGGCTTGAAATAAGTACAGTAACAAATGAACATCTTTGACTGTCTTTAATGATTGTATTTCATTTTTTAAAAAAGGCAGAACTGATGACGTTTACAACTAATGTCATTTACCGAATGACATGTCTGAAATGTATTTTTGCGTCCTTATTAATCTCAAATGATGCGTGTGCTTTTGTCATGAATCTACCTGGTTGCACATTTTAATGATATATTTCAGACCCAACTGTCTTGAATCTTGTCATCTTGGGATGTAATGAAAAAGTTAAACAAATATAATATTGTTGCTATTTTGGGTTTGGCTTCACTGAATGAGAACCAGTAATAAAACATATTCCAAAATATTGAAAATACTGACTTTAAAGTTCCTTCTCCTTTCAACTTGCTCAAAGTTGAAATTCTGACTTATATATAAATAGTTTTTTTTTGTTTGTTTTTGTACTAATTTAAAAATGTCTTCCTTCATTTTCGTAGATATGACTTCAGCCTTATGGTGTGTTGCACATTAAACAGAAAATCAGGATGACAAAGAGGGCCAATTATCGCCTCTTACAGGCGATAATTGGCCCTCTTTGTTTTTTTGTTTTTTTACTTTCGAATACTCACGGTTCAATCCCACATCATGGTAGGTGAGGATCGCAGGCTTGTTCCCCTTGGGAGCGCCTCGGATCACCACATGCAGCATCCCGTAAGGAGTCTCAACATCATGTTCCTGTGACACACGCAGAGACACAAACTCACCTGGTGGCTCAACAAACACGTCAATCTATCTTGACGAGGCTACATTCACCTGACTTTGACTAAACTTACTTCTGTGCTACTAAAAACCATGAAACAGTTTATTATTGGAACAAAATTGTTCCAAATAATGAAGAAAAAAAAGGGATTGAAAGATAAACACACATATTTCAGTTTTATCTTCAATGGACTGCTCAAGTCACTCCTTTAGCCGATTTTTTCTTTCATATCTTTTTCTAGTTTTAATAGTTTCATCGTTTTCTGCCATGGGACATTTTATGATTTAATATCCATGAAGGCTTTGGACTCACTTTGACAACGAGTGGCTTAAAGTGATTTCCAATAATCTATTCTGGGTATGCCCTAAGTTCATGTTTTTATATTACTCTGATAAATAATATCTACCAACGAGTAGTTATTTAGAGTAGTAACGCTAAGTTACCTGGCATTGCTATGGTTCGATCAGAACATGTTTTACAAGAATTAATTGGCCAAAACTGGGATCAAAACCTAAATAAGTAGAAATGAGACATCATACAACTGTTTTAGAAAATAATGACATGTGAGCCTTTTTATTCTGGAAAAATAAGAAAACAAACAAACTGACATGAAGTACTATTTCCAGTGGATATATGCTAAACGGATGAATTGGCAACACTTGGCTGTGAAACGGACAAAAACGGAAAAATAAAGGGACAAATGGACCCGGAGTTAACCAGAACGGAAATAAAAGCAAAGAGTTCACATTTACGCACGTTGTGAATTCACCTGTGGTGATAAAAATGACTGACGGTTTACAGCAGAATGGTTGGAAAAAGTCATTTGTATGCTGTCAGTTTTAATTGTGAAGAATAAATCTGAAGCCTACTGATCCAAGATGGGCCACAAAAGAAAGAAATCTGTTGCTGATTCATACATGAAGGCAGAAGTTTTTAATTCAAGATAAAAAAAAAAAAATTACAAGATTATCTTTATTTAACATTTGTCTAATGTCATCAGATGTTGCAATGTAATGCTTTCTCGTAGTTTGGATATATTTAATGAAAAAATAAGATATTTGTTTTGTATCTGCCCCTTGGTCATTGACTCCTTGCAAGTATTTCATTATGTTACAAATATTACATCACTCAAATGAAAAAAATCATAAGCAGATACTGTCGCTAGACATGAAAAGCTATTTAGAGCGTGAGTCAGAGCCTTTCACCGAGCCTCTATGTTCAGATAGAGATCTGTGAAACCAAAACAGAGGAAGACGTCGCGTCGTCAGCTGAGCTGTGAATCAAAACGCCTCATGTTATGACCCCACATTTTGTCTTTTGGTCACAGCCAGGCAAACTCAAAATGGAGGTATGAAGCAAATGTAACTGCACACTCACACACACACACACTCACACTGGTGATCACTGTAACTGGATTCATGCTTTAAGCTGCGCTGAAACCTCTCTGATGATGCTGCTGCAGCCTCTCCTCTCTGAAATATGCTCTGACATCACATCACTATTGTTCTCATCCCTGCATGTTTTTTTTTTCTTACCCAGACCCGAGTATAAAAGACTGCTGCTGTCAATCTCCCAGAGTGGAGAAACACAAACATTCATGGCACAGCTATTTAAATATATCCCTGCATAACATGAAATAATAATAAACACAACAGTTAAGCGCCAGAATTTTCTGTAATCCTCTGTATAGGCAGAGAGTCATGCAGGGTAGTTATGAATTAATCCAGACCGCTTATCTCGCTGTTAGTTCAGCTTTAAACTCGGTGTTGTCCACAGTCAGCATTCTAATTTAAGGCAGTTACTGCGTGAGGAGGTGTGTTTTCCAGTCTGCTTCGGCGTGTGCATCAACTCAGATGAACACAGAAAAGATCAAAATTACCTCCGAACATTAGGTTTTTGCAATAACAACACGTTTGCATGTTTCCTCTGCAGAAAGAGTCGAAGGAAAAAGGAGGCAAGCAGTAAACATTTTGTCACCTTTAACTAGATTAAAAAATAAATAAATAAAAAATCAAATATTCCTCCTCAGACTGGCCTCTGAGATTGAGCTTCAGGATGCCAACATCCAACTGCGTTTGTCCCACTGCGCCAATATGTGTCAGTGGGACAAACCCAGAGGAGGGAGCATCATTCGGTACTGATGCTGCAGGACGAGGCAGACCCCACACCGGCAAGCACAATGCACGTTTTAATATCAAGCAGAAGCAACAAGAGCTAAAAAGAAAAAAAAAAAAAAAATCTCCCATTGGTGTTGTTTTGTTTGCACTCGTCACTCACCCCATCCCAACACTCAGGCATGGCTGCAGCGTGTTAACTGATGGCGGCCGGACCTCTCCTGTTTTACGGGACTAGGTCCTGGTGATGCACTCGCTGGAGGATGGAGGGCTGGATGGTGAGTGGTGCCGCAGAGTCTTTGTCTGCTCTGCAGGCAACAACGCGCTCTTATTCTGGGAGCAGCCGCCCCTCCTCTCTTTTTCCTCCCTCACACATCCCTCACCCTGCCTCACGTACTCCACGCGGCGGAGGCAGGAGAGCATGTGTAGCATGTCGGTGATAGGCTCAGAGAGCTGCCCCCCTCCCCCTCCACTCTCTTATGGGCTTGACCATCAGAGGCTCTCTCATCAGCATCGCTGCGCCTGATTCGATGCGATGTTTACCTGTTTTCCTCTAGGACCTTGTTTTGCTCGTGGTTTCTGACAAACAAATTAGGCCAGCAGTTACACAGTTAATTACAGATATGGATTATGTCAGCAGACGTACAATGCATGTGTTTTTGTTTTGTGAACCCCTTTGCCCTTTGTTAAGAGCAGCATGACTAACTATTGTTTATTTCAGAATGAAATTGGTCATTTTTCTGCACATTGTTTCGCTCACATTGGATCCAATAGGTTTACACACACCCAATTTTTGTTTTATTAAACAAATGAGACCAGGATTCTGCTAAACATTTTCTCTGAGCAACAAATATATTTGGGGAAACAATATGTCAAATTTTATTGAATGACCTTGTTGCAGAAGCACGTGCACTTTCGTGTGTTTTGATGCTAGGGTTCGGTGGATGTAATGCAAAAGATGCTGAAAAACGTAAAACATGGCCGCTCTAGTGGAGTTCAAAGTGCAGATTTACCTGGCTACCATTCAAAGAGATGAGCTGAAGCTTTAGGCACGGCATGGCGGCTTCTTTCTTTTCCATCTGATCAGCAACAAAACCAGAAGCTAAACCCCAACGAAACGATATCAGCATCACCTCCACTAACTGAGCCAGCAACGAGTGAAAATACTTTCACTCGTTGATTAACTGCTATTTGTGCAGGAAGTCGATGGGCACAACAGCGCAAATCAACAGAAAAGACACAATGGAATAAATAGAATTTAGAGTAAATAAATGGGCGTCTTTAAGCTTGCAAAAACTCTGGCTCAAGAATGAAATTTGCAATGTTTTTATTCAATACACAACCCTGTGCAGTTTTTACACATCTGCAGAGGCAACGATGCGACCTTGACTCTCCCATCTCGTCATATGGGAGCTGCAACAAGCTGGACCCAGCGATGAAGCCAGGCTCACCGCGCTGTGTGACGCTCACAGACACCAAACCCACATTTCTCTCCAGTCACAGCAACAAGCACCACGGTGGGGAACCAGCAGCCTACGTGCGCATCAAGGTGGCAGCAATGGTGTGCCGACTGCAGAGCCTCCCTCTCTCTCTGCTCTGTGCTGACATTCATCAACAGGCCCTTTGTCCTTTCTCTGCGACTTCCACTTGGCCTTTCCATCTTCCGCATTCTTTTCACTCCAGCATCCCTCTTTTTTTCCAGCAGACGGATCACTCAGGATCTTTCCCCTGCTGTCATTGACTTTGTCCCCCTTTGTCACCCACACACAGGAGATTAACTCTCTCCCTGCTGACTCTGCATCCTCCTGTCAGCTTCAAACATATAAACATCCTGCATGACTGATTCACTGACGTTCACATCATATTGCTTGATTATTATTATTATTATTATTTTGCCTTTCTCTAAACGTTCCGTTTGGTGCCGCAATCCTCTGCAATCTCTTCTTTTTTGTTGTTGTGATCTCATGAACCGGGTTTTAAAAACTGAAAATGTAAAAACAAATGACATTATATTGTCATTGCATGGGTTTAAAAGAGCAGAAGGGAACAAAAACAACATCTGAAAAGTCGTCCTCGGCTAAAGACGCTTCACTTCACTGACTTCAGAGTGAACAATTGAGCAGGTTACTGTTTAAAAATAATCACACATCACACTTAACCTTCCCGTTTCATTATTACAGCACCTGAGCTCTCAGACAAGGTGGGGTGTGATAACAGAGGAGAGAGAAATTTGAGCAACTTTAGCTTTAGAGAAACTTCCTGTCAGACTTGACTGCCGCTTATCTCATAAGGAACTTAAGTTCTGATCAGCAAAACCAATCAGGAGTGATGCACGTGATTCTGAAATTGTTTATTAAAGTTCGGAAACTGCGAAACGTTCAGATCTGGCCTCAAGCAGCCTGGAGTCGAGGCGTTGAACTGGATGTGCTTCAAGGTCTGCTTTGGGTTATCTTTTTTGGATTTTTTCCCCCTCCGTTATTTCCTCCTCGCTAACACATTGTCAGTTCAAAACTTGAGGTCGTCTGAAAAGCTTAGTGCTGCACTAAGCTTTTCCACTGCTGCGGTGGTAAGCTACTGACTGCTGATTACAGCTCCACAAAACTCCACTTCAGAGGCTTAATATGACACGTAAACATATTCCAGGATGACGACTGCTTTACAGGTAGCGCAAGAAACCCATTTGTGTAGGTCCGGGCTCCTGGACGCAACCATCTTGGGCTTGATTTGCAACCTTCACACTTTGTTTCAAATATTCCTCCTCTCTTATCTCTTCCTATTTCCTGTCTTATCATTCCAAAAAAATGACATTAGTGCCACAAAAATAGATTTAAAAAAATACATTTTTACTAAAACTTCATAAACGCAAGCATTGATTTTGTGCATGAGCGCAACAAAGTCTTGACTTCCCCATCCAGAGAACCACACACTCCCCATAACTCTGCATACAATTAGTGTCTATCACTTTCAGGACAGCAGCTATTATCTCAGGCCTAGGAATAAAATATGGATTCCTACATTGAGACAGTTTACCCAAGCAAGCATATCAAAGGGATGAGCAAGAAAACACCATGAACCGCCAAAGCGTGAGGAAACAGAGACCAATAATAAAATAACAAAAGAGTGGAGGAGTGAGCGGGTTCGTACCTTCCAGTCACCTGGTGGCATCAGTTGTTCAGGGCATTCCTGGTCAGGGAGGCAAGCACACAAAACACATCAAAACTATTATGTCGAAACAAGAATAAGAAAAACGTGTATGAACTTTACTGGAACAGAACAAGGAACAGAACATCCTTTGTTGGAGAGACGACAGAATCGCTCTGTCGGTCCAAACAGGGCATGCTAAGGTGGCATATTTACCGTCGGCTGCAGCGTTAGTAGCATAACAAAAGTCACAAACTTTAAAATAAAAGGTATTTCATGCCTTTGAGATTTCAATTCCTCTAACTGTAATCACCCTGTTTGGGTGTTTCAGCCGTTTGTTTTTGTTTTTTTGTTAAAAATGAAACCAGTATCAATGGAGTTTGACATTTTGTGAAGAATCTACAGAGCATACTTGTACGTTAAAGGTAAAATTGATTTTTGCAATGTAGCGTCAATTAATTTAAAATATATTCAGGAAATTAATGATTGCATCCATATTTCGTTCCTTTAAAGAGACTTTCCTCATTGAACAGAAATCCAGCAGAAAAGATTTGTCACAGTTAGTGAAATGAAGATTAGCAGAGAGCTAATTTTTGGCAAATTCTTGTCCCAAAACCCAAATTATATTGATCATAGTTTCATTTTCTCAAATCAATTAGATGCTGAAGCACACAAGTAGGGCAAATACTTAGAGATATTTCACTGATACTACAGCAAATTAATAAACAGGCTTGAAAAGTAAACATCAAAATGAATTCAAGAGCATGAAAGTTACTCAAAAGATGTTTTCTCTTCACTTTTTAAGCATTTTAACAACAATTCAATCATATATATAAATTCTGAATATTTAATATAATACAATGGTAACTGTCATATTTATGTCGCATATATTTCCTAATGTTCAAGTTGACATCTTCTTATTTTCCCCCCCCTTGTTTATTTATTTATTGGTTTTGATCAGTGGATTTGTAAGACTGTTTTCCAAATAGAAACCTCACATAAATGTTTAACTTAAAGGATGTGTGGGAAATTGAGAAGAGCTTCAAATTAAACAGTGGTGAAAGATGGTGTTTGAACACACGATGCTGTGCAGCAGCCAGATCCCTTCTCTCTGCAAACCACCTCGAAAATGATCTGAATCGACAGTCGGTATCTTGCAAAAGTATTCATACCGGACGAAACTTTTTTCACAACCATAAATCACTTGTGCACTTTATTTGGACTTTTGTGATATGCCAACACAAGGTACCACATAGCCGTGAAGGAAGATGATACTTGGCATGCAAAAGCTGCAGTTCTTTTAATATACACTCAGTGATTTGCTTATGGGACACGAGGGAACAAACAGCATCATAAAGACCAGGAAAGTCTGATATAAATCAAAAACCATGCGTCTGTCCACCTTTCAGTTACATGCTATGGTTTGTGTTGATCTGTCATATAAAATCCCAATAAAACACCTTAAATTTAACAATGTGACATATGAAAAACCTGAAGGAGTAAGAGTACCTTTGCAAGTTCAATCCAACAGTCATCAATTTGTTGGTTTTGAAGTTATAGATGCAGGCTTTATGTAAATAATGTTTTACCTTTCAGGTGATTTGAACCTTAAGATGGAATCTGGTCTTTGATGCATTGACATAAAACACAAATACCACATGCTTAAGAACAACAGCTGTTAGCATACATCTTTTTTTTTTTTTTTTGTACAAACTTTCTGCACACCAAAACAGGTTCACTCATCATAAACATTGTTTAAAAGCCTAGAGCAGAGCAGGAACATCTGTAAATCTTAATAAGACAAAATCAACCGAATTAAGGGCGTGGATGTGTGGTCAGACAGTTTGTCCGAACAGATGGCCTGCCTCCTTGTTGGACATGCACACCTCTGGATTTGTGGGGTTAGTCGGGGATGCTTCAGAAAGAAAACACACACACACACACACACACACACACACCACACACACCCACACACACACAAAGAGACACAAATATAAAACCACGACTGAAGCAAAAGAGGTGGACAATGGAAACAAGATGTGAAATTTTTAGCTGAGTTGCTGTGATGACTTGAAAGAAAAAGACAGGAGAGCCACAAAGAGTTAGAGGAGGGAAACACCTAAAGAAAGAGAAACAAGTTACAAAAACCACAGGATCTGAAGCTGCCCCAAAAAACAGAAACTGCACCATGAGAAATTTTGGAGTGAATTTTAAATTTTCCAATGTGTTGCTTTGTTTGTCCCACGTTAACAGGGTGTGTTTGGAGCAGACTGTCCAGACGGTTATTTCATTAATTTAACTCATCCAAGAAGGAGGTGTGTGGTTTTGAGGCGACTTAGATCCCCATAGACTTATTTCATGCAGGTTATATACTTTGATCTAACAGGGAAGACGTTAGTGATGGTAGTAAGGTGGTCGGACCAGCAGGTGGCACTCTTCTCTTCCTTTTCACACTTAACACCCATGTAGGCATGTGTAATGGTTCAGTTCAGGAAGATGTGAACCAAAGGAAATGAATTCTTACAGGCTCCTTTAGCCTTGCAGACCTGAACAGAATGTTAAATAACTAAGGCTGCAATTTTGTCCGTCTTTCTGGGTTATTTTTTCGGGAATGCAGATTTTGGCCTAGATTTCAGGATTTATTTTTCTAAGGATTTCTCTCAGCAGTACTAAGTTTAAGACATCCGGTCCTGGAGGATCAAGGAACTGACTTGATTAAATCCACAGCGGATTAAAACCTATTGTCCTGCTGCGTTTTGCTTTGCCGCTTAGGACATTCTTTAACTATGAGACCAAAGTAGTTGCACAAAACAACAAGATCTTACAGAGAAATAACTATAGGACATTATTAATGCCACATCAGATTTGTAATACATGTTCCTAGTAAGATTGTTACAACTGGATCTGGACAAAATGTCTTCACGTTTAATTTTCAACTAGACTCTTACAAAGGTACTACTTTAATGAAAGAACCAGCAGCTTCCTTCACAATGTGATTTAGACTAATCAGATAAAATCTCTAAGATTAAAATGTCAGCATTTAGTTTGTTAGCTTGTAAGGACTAGATACACCAACAATAATGCCCTGATGTTTCATTTTCAGTTTAATTTTCACCAATAGTTTAATAAATCAATCTGATTTATTCAAATGTAAGTTAGTTGCACACATTTACCAGCTTGTTTCAAATGTTTCTCAGCATATTAGCTTTGTTAGCATCTAGCTAGTTTGCTTAGTAGAAATTAGTGTTGAACAAAATGTATTAATGTTTCATTTTCGGCTCGTCTTTTCATAAAATAATGTTGTTGATATCAACAAACAATCGTATAAATTACAATATGTGATTTCGATGCTTGTTGTTAATCTAAATCTTCTCATTTTAAGACTTTAAGACTGAAAAATATGGAAATTAATTTCACCAAATATTTAAATTTGGGTATTCATGTATATGTCATTTATTGGCACATCTAACTAGGCTTGTCACCATTTAGCTGTTACTTTTTGTTTTGAAAAAAAGTGTCTTCATGTTTCTTTTTTTTTAACGTTCATCTTTAACCGTATAATAACTGTCGTGCGTTGATTTTGTGTTCTGCCTGTCAGATGTTCCTGGTTGTTCTGGTAGTTACCGGGAGGACCCCGCTGGTCCGACGGCGGGTCTGGCGGAGCCAGTGCCGTGCGAAGGCATGCCAGCGGTGAGTGGGGCGGCGGGGGGGAGGGGGTTCATTAGGGGGTGCAGGGCTTTCGGGGCACGGGAGTCCCACCGATGCCTCCTCTCCTTTATCCTGCTGTGTTGCAAAACAACAAGCACAACAAAGTGGTTACTGGGCAACAACTAAGTCAGGCAGATCTGCAACATACAGTCAGCATAAAACACGACGTCTATATTTCACATTTTCTTTGTCTAATGCTTGTGCAGATCTCCCAAAATGCTCCTTTAAATGTCCGGGGAATAAACATAGTGTCCTGATTCATTAAAGCTTTTCTGTTCCTGTGTCACCAGAAAGGTCAGGCTAAAGATTTGCAGGCTTCTTCTGATTAGAGTAGAGGAACAAGTGGTGGGTCTTGATCAAATTCTGAATCAAAAGCAATAATACAGCAGGAATCTGCTCCGTTCATGCCTTGCTAAAATGTACTTTGAACCAATGACACCGATGGAAACTTAAAAAAAAAAAAACGTAATATTTCATCATAATTTTTACTCTTAACTTTTTTTTTGACAGTTTCATTTGTTCTGCAATGTGCAGAGGAGCACAACATCCCATTTGTTCCATCTGATCAAATATTATTTTTATCATTCTCAATCCAAACGTTGTGTTTTCTTTTCCCACACCGACTGAACGAAGAGCTTGTCAGACGTTAATGGCTGTGGGTTTTACCATCATCTTGCGCAACCAGCAATCACTCACTGCTTTTAAAGGTCGCCTGTGCTGTAGGGCTGCGGACTTTAAATAAGCAGCGAGAGGCATCAGGAGTGGGTGCTTGAGCAAAAGAGGTCATTCATAGAATCAAACAGCAGCTAGTCAAGTCATGCAACATGTAACCGGATCAATGAGGCAGCAATCAATTGCATTCGATATTTACCAACAGAGAGTTATAATGAGAAGGCCTAATGACCTTTTCCAGCTGATCAATGGCGGTTTATGAGATTTGTACTGATGGAGAGCATATTCTGTTTCTTCCCATTAAAAGACGAAGCTCCTATGTCACCTGGATGAATCATATTCCTTACAAAGAGAGTCACAGCTAAGCCATGACTAAGGTTGGCAAAAGGAGGCAGAGTTGCGTTACTGGAACGTAATTTACTTTCTTTTATTCCTTCCCATCGTGGGCTGTGAAGACTGTTTAGTCATTTTCTCCTTAAGCTTATCTGCTTATCTCCTTATTTTAAATCAAGCAACTTTTATCTCCACAGTTGAAGAGAATAATAACCAAGTCACTTTACTCAGAAATTGTTAGAAAAGCTTCGAGATGCAATAGACGGTGTGCTTTTCAGGCATATATCTTGCCTCTTCGAGTCACTTTTGCATCAGAGAAGTCTCCAGCATTTCCATCATTCCTGCATCAAAAGGCATTCAAGAGCCCCTGATTTAGCCTCAGCCTCTACCTGTTGCTTATTCAACGGGTAAGTGGACTGGAATAAGTGGTGTTTATGTAATCGCCTCTGCCTATTCTCTCTCTTTTTTTTTTGTCTTTCAATCCCTCAGTCTCTTTCTCTTTCTCTCAAAGCTTAAATGAGCTCTCATCTTCTCACAGTGTTGTCATGGTTGGATAGAGTTCATTAATTTCCTCCTCCGCTGGTAAACAGGCCCATTGTCTAATTATAAGCCATCACAAATAATGAGCACAAACATCTCAGTCTTAATATGCCAAGAGTTTTTAAAAGCCTTCAGTAATGGCATTTGAATGCCCAGACAGGAGGGCAAATGGCAACAAAAACACATGCAAATGATAAATATGGTGGACTAACCATGTCTGCATCTGCTCCTCTTTGCTCCAGCAGCAGGGGCTTCTCTTCCGTGATCTGCTGGTCCTTCATCCCTGCCATCCTGGACAACAACCTGCAATTGAAAATCCAACACGGAATGAAAGCTAAAAAACATATAAGATTACTTTTTGTGTCAAAGTCTGTGATAAAACAAGCTATCGTCTTTTTATGTCCACGTCACGCAGCTGCATATCCAACCAAAGGTTTTCAGTTGACACAGCTTCTCCGTTCTACACATGAGTGAGACAGGTTGAAAACTAATGTAGCATGAACAGCACACCTTAGAAGCAGCACACAAATTATGCATACGCATCACTTCAATGGGATTTACTCAAATGTCGCATAATTTACCCCAAAATAACATGATTTGGTTTCATGCTACATTATGCAGATGTTCAATCTGCACCACTGAAGGTTCACTCTCTGCAGCATATATTTTTAAAGGTGCTCCAACTGGAGAATTCAAACCCATTTTCTGATGAATTTGATAAATGCATATTTAGCCACTTGGGGGCAAAACAGAAGAGGAAAAAAATCATAGTGACATCTTGGCAAAGTAACTTTCTCTCTCCTGACACAGTAACAGACTGTTAATCTTACACCTATGAGCCTTATAAACATTAAACAAAACAGTTAATATGTCTTGATTTTTCTCAAAATACACTTAAAACATTCATAGCTTTCAGATGTGATTACCAAAAATGTTTGACAAAAATTTGGTTTGACAAATCTTTGGTAATCACAGACAAAACAGAAAAATGGGGAAAATCTGTTTCACTTCACTCTTGAAAAATTCCATCCATCCATCCATGTATCTTATGGATGAATAAGTGTGGTTTCTTTTTATTGTCTTCTGTTTCTTCTCAGACAGATTTCTATTTTTCTTTGTTTTTCCAGAATCTGTTTCATCACAATATTCTGAATCTTTGTCAAAAAGCCTATTATCACACTACTATATTTAATACTGAAAAATGTAATACACTGCTCAAAAAAATAAAGGGAACACTCAAATAACACATCCTAGATGGACAGTTTGATTTCACAGAAGTTTGATTTACTTGGAGTTATATTGTGTTGTTTAAGTGTTTCCTTTATTTTTTTGAGCAGTATATAATTTTTTATGTTACATAAAAATTATGTTACAGAAATTCAAAAATTATGTTCAGGAGCTTTTGAAAGGGCTTCTGAATCCCTTTCAAAAGCAAGACTATGTGGGATGCTTCTGATAACAGAGACAGATTTAAAGCGGGAGCTGACATAGATGCTTACTGACCGAGATTACTCGGTTTATAGTGAAGCTTGGACGCACACGGGCTATTTTTCCAAAGATAATACAAGGGCTAAGCCTCGATAAAAGCCCTAATCAGAACGGAGTGTTGTGGTTAAACACGGAGCTGATACAGCGCTCCATGCAGTGTACACCAGGCACATCAACGCACGCCAAAAACTAGGTCAGACAGCAATAATACAACAACAGTGCCAGTTCATGACATCAGTCCACCAACACAGAAACACAGAGTAGTGTGACTACATTAGGACGACTACTGCTTCAGAGGATAAGAAGCCTGAACGCTCCGTGTTCAAACTGCAAAATGTTACTGTGAAACAATTTTTGTATTATATTAAGTAACACTCTCAGGACAATTACAGTTCTTATTTGATGTCAGGTAGATAAATGGGCACAAATGTCCAGGCAACACATGCTGTCCAGAGTGAGAACTGCAAAAAGTAATTTGTTAGATATTTTAAGATGACCTATATCAAAAGTATCAGATGGAACCAGGCAAATGCTACTGCTATAAAAGTCTTTCCCTTATGCAAATAGGAAACAGAGCATTTGAGTTATAATTACTGGAGGTGGAGCTAAACAGTTTTCGGTTTTAACTAACAACTAACAAAATGTGTAGTTTGTGTAGTTTCATTTCTGTTTGCAAATTCTTGAAAAATAAAGAACTTCAGCATAAAATATTAGGTGATAAAATAAAAGTCTAAATCTGTACTATAGATTACATTTGCTATCAAACGTGTTTAAATAATATATTTATGAAGAACAATTTTTTTGCAATCTATATGCATGAATACATTATACAACCCCTAAAATAGTTTAAGATTACCGTATTTTCCGGACAATAAGTAGCAGTTTTTTTCATAGATTGGCCGGGGGTGCGACTTATACTCCGGAGCGACTCGTGTGAAATTATTACCACATTATTATAACATATCACATGTTATTTTCACACTAAACCGCCAGAGGGCGCTCTAGGCCTGTGTTGATAATGTGTGGTAGAAGCTATGTCCGGAGTTAGCCGAGTTGTTACAAGCGACACCGAAGATGAATATTTAGTGATTTGTAGTGAGACAGATGGTTTGGTAAACTTCTTAGCATGTTATTTAAGCTATAGTTATCTGAATAACTCTTTATATGTTATGTTAACATAACAGGCACGTTCTCAGTTCGTTGTTTGTCATGTAGCGTTAGCATACCGTGCTATTATTCAACCTGTTGCCTCTATTCTATTTTTATTGCCTTTCAAGATGACATGTTTGTTCTTGGTGTTGGATTTTATCAAATACATTTCCCTCGAAAATGCGACTTATACTCCGGTGCGACTTATATATGTCTTTTACTTCTTTATTATGCATTCCGGAAAATACGGTACTTATATCAAAAATGTATATATTTTTTCATCTGTTTGACAAAATATATATATAGATATATATATAGATATATATATATATATCTATATATGTATATATAGATATATATATATACTATATATATCTATATATAGAGAGAGACATAAAAATTCCCTTCTCACCCACCGCGGGTGGTTCTTATCCTCTGAGCTCGGGTCCTCTACCAGAGGCCTGGGAGCTTGAGGGTTCTGCGCAGTATCTTTGCTGTGCCTAGAACTGCACATTTCTGGACTGAGATGTCTGATGTTGTTCCTGGGATCTGTTGTAGCCACTGCTCCAGTTTGGGGGTGACTGCCCCGAGGGCCCCGATGACCACAGGCACCACTGTGGTCTTCACCTTCCAGGCCCTCTCCAGTTCCTCCCTGAGGCCCTGGTATTTCTCCAGTTTCTCGTGCTCCTTTTTCCTCATGTTGCAGTCACTCGGTATTGCTACATCCACCACAACGGCTTTCCTCTGTTGTTTATCCACTACGACAATGTCCGGTTGGTTCTTGGTAATTTGGTATATATATATATATATATATATATATATATATATATGCTGTTAGGGAGCTAACACAGATTTTAATCAGATTTTAATCTGTTTGCTCCCTAACAGATATAATCATTAAATTTGAACACGATTAATCACAGTTAATCAATGTTTAAAATATTTTTAAAACATTAAGGATATCTCCTTAATATGTTAGTGGAAGGATACATTTTACTCTCAACTATCAAGGTGAATTATAAACATTAACGTGGAAGTGAGAGAAAACATAGATATAAAACCACCAAGAAAACGTCTGCGTCTGTTGACCTCTTCATCATTCCTTTCTCTTCCTCATGTCCTCCGCTGTTTCCTCCAGCAGTCATTTAGCTTCATCTCACTGGTTTTATCAGACACTCTTAAGAAGACAAAGCACAGATGCCAGCCACATTCACTTTTAGAAGCTGATGAAGAGTGGTTTTGTCTTCATAACTCCGCAGTGCTAGATTTATTGCTGAACATGGTCAGAGATGACTCACTGCAGCTCAGTCTCACCAGGCGCTGGTTCTCGCCGATACCATAAGCGGTACTATTTACCGTGTTGTGACGGTAACATCTTTTATCACCTCTCCCTCTCATCGTGACTAGTTTATTAAATGGGTCAGAGTGATCGTCTGCAGTCACTGGAATGGAGCCACGAGTAAGGGAAAAGAACCCAAACAACACCGCCAATGGGCCAGTTACCCCATTCTGACTGCTGCTACAATTAGCGGCACGTGTTTACGTTTCCTGTGTGCTGGACTAAAATCTGCAATCTGTAATTGAAATACTTCAGGATGAGAATAGTTCCAGGTTGATTTCTAGAAATCAGAGAACACATTAAGGACAGATTCCCCAGAAGCTCTGGTAAAGACAGAAATTATGAGTGTATTAAAGGTTTTCTTTACCCTTATAATTTTATACATAATTGTGAGGTAGCAAGGGCTGCATGAGCCTTAAACAGACAACAGGTAGACTACACCATAGACCAGATTGCCAGTCCATTGTATCAACAAAACATACCTGAGCCAAATGACTAAGTAATTTAGAGTTTCCAATTTGTCAAACTTACAGGATTCTTGACTGTGAAAATGTGGAATCAGCAACCAGATCAAGCAAGGATAGATATATCCTAGACCAGTGGTGCCCAAAGTGGGTCCTCGAGGGCCTCCATCCTGCATGTTTTAGTTCTCTCCCTGGTTTAACGCATCTGGATAAAATGATGGCTCTTTACGAGGCTTAGGAGGAACACTGACATGCTGAGAAGATTGTCACTACCACCGGGGAGAGAACTAAAACATGCAGGATGCCGGCCCTCGAGGACCCACTTTGGGCATCACTTCCCTAGACCAAGGGTTCCTCAAATCTAGACCTGGAGAGCCGGTGGGTTTGAGATATGGCTCTGCTTCACCACACCTGAGTAAAACAATCAGGTCATTAGCAGACCTCTGGAGAACCCGGCTGTACTGGGGAGCCATGCTGTCAAGGTGTGTTGAACCAGGGACACATCTAAAAGTTGCAGGACCTCTTCCCCAGATTGTCACCTGTTGGGTCTGCAGTTCCTCAGTCTGTTGTACACATGCTTAGCTTGACTCGATGTCATGAGATGAGAAAATGTTAAATTCAGTCATTTGATACTCAGTTTGGCCTTCCCCTTTCGTGACTGATTTCGACTTGGCCCTGAATGACTTCAGACTGTTTTTTTGTTTGTTTGTTTGTTTGTTTGTCATTCCTTCACAGAGACCTTGAATATCCTTTTCCAAATCAAACATTCTGCAAAACATTCATGTAGTCTTGATTTGGACCGGACATAGATGGACACGCTGGTGCACTTGAATCATCAGGTCAAACTGATGGTCAATAGTGAATCACCTTACAATGTAAAAACTGATTATTATAATCAAGTCTAAGCGTTAACCATTTTATTCCAGCGACTAGGATTTTACTAATGTTGAAAGAATAAACATGCAATTTGCATTGTGCCTGCTGATTACTCTAGGCATTCTCATTGTTGTATTCCCGTTTTGTTTCCGCTTCTTTTGTTTCTCTTCCAAAGCTTTATGTCTTCTGTTTGACATTGTGCTTTTTTTCTCCAAATCCCTGCTTCTTTGTCTCCAAGCATCTCCTCCATTTATCTTCACAGGCTTTGACATTTTACCTCTCCTTCTGTCACTCCGACATCTCTGTCTTGCAGCTGCCCTCTCTCACTTTCAGCGCTTTGCTTTCAGTTTTCCTCCTTTCACACCTCATCTCATCCCACCATATCTGCACTTTTCCCCAGCCGGTGTCATTGCTTTTTTTTTTTTTTAGGCCTTACCGTTATGTGGTTATGTAAGACGTCAAATTTTAAAAATCAATTAGTGTTGCATTTTATCAGCTATATTTGGCATCATGACGCCAGTGGAAAAATACCGCTGTTGGCTTCTCGTGTGGCTTGTCCAGTGACAACGAGACTCGTATCACCAGCGAATTATAATTTTGTTTTGTAGCAAATACCTTTCTTTAACACTCATGACCGCAGAATGGCTTGCATTGAAATAATATTTGGAAAGGATTTAATTTGTTTCGAGAAAATTTACTAAACATTCTCTAATTTCAACCTTTTTGAACAGCAGTTCATTTTTTTAATGTTAAATTGAAAGCTGCGCTAAAGACAAAAATGAAGATTTTAAAAGTGTTCAAATAGGCTTAAGGTCAATTATTTGAATTCATAATCTATAACAATGCTATGTTTTAGGCTGAATGGAAAACATGACATGAGAAATTGTTGATTTGAGTCATTCGAGACAAAGACTGACTCCACAAAGACTTGAGTCTTAACTTGGCATTCCGCCTTAATGACATGGCTGGAGCCTGTTCTGGACTTTAACTTGCTCCATAAAACCTTCAGACTGCATCTGAAGTTTTTGAACCGTTTTGAAGGACATGACTTGGATTTGCCCCCGGATGACTTGAGGCTTGGAGTTGCCCCACAAAGACTTGGGACTTTTCTTGGACTTCTTCCTTAAAGGATTTGAATTATCCCTTTACATATATGGGACAAAACTTAGGACTTGTCCCCTAAAGACTTAAGACTTGACTTGAAAGATACTTACATTAAATAAATTTTGGCCCTGTCTTTTTCACAACATTGTTGATGTTCATTGAGCTCTTTTGTTTTTTAATCAAACTCAGCTCCATTCCCCAGAGCAGCAAACTGCAGAAATACCTGCGTTAACAGCGGCTCTCACACTTACTGGCTAATTAAGAACATTTGACCGGCAGCATTCGGTTGTTACCGTCGTACACTAAATGAACCTAATTAGAAATCTATATCACTTTTATATGTGAGGTAATTGTGCTTGAGTTGGTGATTTATTTAACAAACATTTCTAGAATAAAATGAATTCCTCAGAAACAATTACAGCTTTTACCCCGCTTTGTGAAACGACTGTCCTTCAGCAGTGTTTGTTTCCTGACCACTCTGCCCCTCAGGACACTGAGGCATGCAGTCCACTTTCCACAGAGGAGAGCCGGACCTCAAAGCCTCTCTTCCTCCGACAGCGATTGTGTCGATGGGGGTAAATCTACTTCTCTGTTGACTCGTTTGTGGAGCGTAAATGCTGCTGAGAATTGTTTTTCTATTACTGAATTGGGTTTTGAATAGAAAAACCTATTCAGCATTTAAAAAAAAAAAAGAAAAAAAGAGAACAAGATGAATTCATCCAGTTTTTGTTTTTTTTTTCTTCCTCCTTCACGTTTCTCCAGACAGGGTTGCCGTGACAACCCAGCTGGGTCCAATGGCATCTGGCTCACCCTCTCTTTTCCTTTCAAATTACACATTTATGTTTCCCACCGCCATCTTGAATACATGTTCCAGTCTACATACGAACACAGTTTGCCGTATTGTCGGACATGATAGGTTGCATATCACCTGTTTTTCTAAATGTGACAAAACAGACAGACAGACGTGACAGAAACGTAAACCGAACAACAATACAGCACCACCTGAAAAAGATAAAAGCTAATCTTGAAGACATATATATATATATATATATATATATATATATATATATGTAAATAAAGAAAACAGTGGTTTTAGAGTTTATATGTTGTTTTCATTGGATTCCCTGCTGCATGTGATAAAGCAACAACCAAGCCAATAATAGGGAACGAGTAGAGCAATTTCCATCCATCAATAGTCCATACCTGCCCACTCAGGGTTGAATGTGAGGTGGGTTACAAGACAGGCAGCCATGCATACACACACTCACACCTTAGGGCAATTTGGAGAGGTCAGTTCACCAAATGTAAACTGGAGAACCGAGAAGCACGTTTATGCAAATAAACAGAGCAAGACACACTGGCTAGGATTTGATCTAGTGGTCAATTTTTTATTTTTTTTTTCACAATCGTTATATGTGATTTCATGAGCTGTTCATATTTTATTTGTTTATTTTACATAGCTTTGGTTTTCTTTACATGCAATTAGGAAGTAACAAATTAACTCTAATTGGCTTCTCTCAAGGGTTCTTTTATATTCACTGGGTTATTCACTGGCAGCTAAGCTGCTGTAGTTCTTATGGTAAACAGTGGATGGCGCTGTAGATAAAATCTCTGTATCCAACAACGGGTAGCAGAAAAGGAGTGTAAGAGGAAGTGCATTCTTAATTCATGTCTAAGGAAAGAGTGGCATCATAAATGTAACTTCTTTTTTTTCACAGTTTTTAAAAATCTATCAAACATTTAGCAATAATGATTCCCTCTATCTTTTAAAATGCTGGTAAAAACGGGTTATTTCACACTCAACCTCCACCGCTTTTTCTTTCTTGGACTCTTGCAAAAATAGGGACGTGCACGACGGACCAAAAGGACCCCGCAAACACAGCCTGTATGAGGGGCCCGCACCGCACATGTTGCTTAGCGTTGCACATAAATAAATTAACTATAAACCACGTCCGTCGCCGTCTTGAAATCATGTATCCTTCCATGCTCGGTGTAACGAAGTCTCCATCACTTTGAGAGACATCTGGAATGTCCAGCCATGTTCAGTCATGTAGCTTCCAGCAGGAAAATGAACGCAGAAAACATAAAAATTTTGACAACTCAAAGCATCTGCCAGAATTCACTACAGAGTTTATCATAATTTAAAATATAACTGAATGCAGCAACTATATGCTACCTAACTTTAGGTTGAAGGTACTGAACGTAATCTCTATTTATGTTGGGACAAACCAGTACTTTTGTGCTTTTTTTTCCCATTGTGTCGTTCATTATCCCTAAAAAAAAGGTTTGCAAATAGTTCAAGTATTTGAATTAAAGTGGAGGATGTGGATCACAAAAACAGCCGCAGTGACTGTTAAACTGTTTTTAACTTTTTAGCGTGTGTTTCTGTAATTGTCACAGTTCTGCTGAAAAATAAAAAAAAAAGCCACCTTTTTGAAATGAATTTTGATTCACAGACTGAATCTAAATACTTTCTCTTTGTTTTCACTGCTCAGAGTGGAGGGTCCAGATTCAACCTTTGCAAACAACTGGAGTAAACAACATACATACAGTGTTTGGCCCCGTTTTGAACCAAATGCTGGTCGTAAAGTTGTAAAGTCCAATTTTTGTCAATGTAACTATTGGAACTCAATGAAGCACCATTACTCTTCTCTATTCAATGCTTCCCTGCTTTATGTTGCACACAATGCTTCTCTTTCTCTTCCTCCATTCACAGGCTTGTCTTGCCAAATTACACATTTCACAGTCACACCATTGTGACCTTCTTTCGAACCATCTTCCCTCTTCAGCTGGTGCACGGCTGTGAACTCCTTCAGCGTTTTGCTGTTTTAAGCATTTCAGTTGTGCAGTTTCCACATGGACACACAAGACTGGACGTTGGACTTTTTAAAGCATGTTAAAGCTCATTCAGGTTCCTCCACAGGAAGAAAATCCTTAAGACTAATTTTTTCTTAGAGGGACCCATTTAATAAATGACAGATTCTTTTAGACTGTGAACATTATCGTGTGCAAAACGCAGCATTCTTGGCTCTTTATTGAATCCTTATTTGAGATAGCTAAAATAAAGGATACTATTGTGCAACTTTTACCTGAATACCTGCTCCAACACACCTGAATGAAATGAAACATGTAGAGGAGGTAATTCAGTCATTTGAGTCAGGTGTGCTACATTAGCAATGAATCAAAAAGTTGCAGGATAGAAGCGTTTGAGGGCTTTAATTGGACAATCCTGACTTAAATCTGTTTGCAGCTTTTGCTTGAATGTCTTGACAAACTGGGGCATTTTATGTAGGGCAATAGTCTCGCAATCATTGTCATACTAGCTGATATGGCAGTAAAAATTGCTTACATGTGTTGTGAATTTTAAAAATCCATAAAAACTTTTTAGCAAATCTAAATAGATTAGTTACAATTGAACTCTGCAATCAGCTGCGCAGACAATAAGGTGTTTCATTAGGAATATTAGCTGATTGACTAAAATCAGAAAATCAATAGGAATGGCAGCAGAATCCCACTGGAGTTAATTTTCAAAATGTAACTTTTATCTTTCAACAGGTTGGATTTTACCAAGATTTAAAAAAAAAAAAAAAAAAGCATCTAGATTTGATGCATATTTGCGTCAATCAACGGAAATCGGTTAATCTTCACATCGATCGTCCTTATCCAGAGTCGACCCAGATTAATTCCCTACTGTTTGTTTTACCTTTGCATGTATTATAATGTTTGTTTTAAGCTTCTCCATCCTTTAACAGCTATCAAAACAAAGCAATAGTTTTGATGGATGACAGAAGTCTGTCTGCAGAGACAGAGACCAGAGAGACAGAAACCAGAGGCTCAGAGTATCAAGGGAAAAGCTGCAACTCTTTCAACTGTGAAGCACCCATGAAAAATAGTCAGGTAATTATTTAAACATATATTGGCATTACAATTTAACCTACATCTTTGACAAACTAATTATTTTAGACGTAGTTTGTCAAGGATAAGTGGGTGTCGACGATACAGTAGACTGTAGATGAGCAATGCTGTTAAAGATTTACACTAAACGACCGGAAGCTGAAACTGCAGTGAAAGATGGCTGAAGTCAAATGTTTTCAAAGATATTGATTCCTGCTTTTTTTTTCTCTCCACAACTATGCACAAGTTTATCCGTCGTATAAAATCCCAATAAAATATTTCAAGGTTTGCGGCTGTAACACAACGAAACAAGTTCAGAAGGTCTTAATACTTCTGCGGAGCACCGCGAGCACAAAGAGAAGCTCTCTGTCAGACAGAAAATCAATTGCAGATTCACGTCAAAGGGAAGCATCACATCTGATCGATGACGATGGAATCAATACTCCCGAAACTGGGATGGCACCAGCACATGCGCAGACAGGGGATTAAGGTCAGAATTTCATGAGAAGCAGGAGAAACCTCTTTAGTTAAGCTGTCACACAAATTAAATAGCTGATTTTAATTTATTTTTATTGCTCTGCATTACCCACAAGGCTGCTGTGTCACCAACTCCCGCACTAAAAGTGACAAAGCTCAGGTTTGCTCCTGCGGCCTCGTCACACCGCAAGGTTACTGAATCCGCTCAGCTGTTTTAATTAGACATATGGCTGCTGCACTTCAAAGACGGGGAAAAAAAAACTTACAAAGGACATGACTTTTTTTTTTTTTTTTTTCTCCTACATACCCTCAAAGTGATAAGACCGCTCTGCCGGCGAGCTACAGACAGATAAAGAGGAAGATGGAGACGCTGCACTCCAGTGCAAGAAACAAGGACATGAAAACAGGGTTGGCTGCAGATACTTTACCTACAAAATTACCTCCAGCAAACTCTGCTTGAGCTCTGTAGACTAGAATTAGGACTGACTTTTTGCACCAAACAAAACGTTCAAAGATAATTTAATAGATGAATATAGGTTGCAAAAGAAAATATATTTTTGCTTCCGCACACAAGAAATGTTTTTACACTCAAAGAGAGTTATTGTGGTGTAAATCTGAGATTGTAATTCACGTGCTAAAATGCCTCTGGACTCTTGTTGAATAAGCTATTTAAGTTCAAAAAGTGAAATAAACCAAAGATTTACTGAACTCAGAGAGGAATATTTTCAAGTAGTTACTTAACGTCTTATTCTGCCTCTGACTTGATGGTGGACCAACACCAGCAGATAATATGGCACCTCAAACAATCGCAGAGGAAACATCGAGCTGCTCGGATTCTGCGCTTCTCAACGCTTCCTCCAGATTTCAAAATGAAGCTTTTATTCTACGACGCTCTGGGTTTGCGCACATTCTACCCGACATGACACAGACACAGACATGCAGGTCTATAAAAACCCCACCTATTTTTTCGCAACTTCTCGTCACCTAAAATGTCTGCTGTAAAACAAGCTCATTTGTCAGGAGGAGTTGCAACCATCCTGCATCATCCGTAGAAGTGCTCTGCCGTTGCTCACTGGCAGCTTATGACTCACCACAGAAAGAACATTAGTCATGGCAGCGATAAAAGCCAATCTGAATCAATTAATGCATTACCCTCACCAACGATAAAATAAATAAAACGCAATAACTATCTGAATGTTTGCCACCGCTAAAAACAGCGGTCTTTGCCTTTTTTGTGACACAAATGATGCTCTACCGATGCTTTTTTGTTTTCTGCTTTCATTGTGAAAATGGAGGATGACTTGTATTTCTCCGTAAGTCTAAAAAACAAAATCTTCAGAATCTTCTCTTGTGAGAAAAAAGAAAAAACAAACAAAAACAACACAGGTCGTTGCAGATGGCCGCTCACACTGAGCCTGGTTCAGCTGTTGGTTTCTGCCTTTTAAAGTAGATTTTTTTCTTTCTGTATACATGCTCACTATGAGGGATTGCTGCAATGTCAGTGACAAAATTCAAGTAACCGTCCACTGTCACCACATGCTCATCTAGGAGGAATCGCTGCTGCAAATCAGTGACTGGTCATGACCTGCTGGGATTCCCGAGACAGAAAACCTGTTTTTTATGATTGTAATTTGAAAAACAAACTAAACTTCGCTGCTTTAATTGTGTCTCGGATCCATAGGAGTGTATGGAATCTGTCTATTTGACTCAGATGAACAAACCTCTTAATGTTACGGTGCCTTAATACGTCATGTGCTGTAAACTACGACAGCGAATTGAACTGAACTGATGTTCTGTGCTGCGGTTTTTGTCGAGCCGAACGACGCCACCTGTCAGACGGAGAACTTCCAAACAACAGGACTGTAAAAGTCCAGTGAGGTGACCTTTTTAGGCTATAAAACTTACAGTAACTCTTTGTTATTGTGATCTCTAATGGTGTGCAATGTAAGCATCTTCAGTTGTCAAAACAAAAACGTGAAAAGTAAAAACCAAACCATCTCATCCCCGGGGAGTAAGAGCAGATCTGTTTGTGGGAAGGATAACAAATGTTGCTGTAATTAGCACCAGTCTAATTGCTTCTCTTCGAGGATTAATTGCGTGTACTCTAGGAAAATCCTCGTCACCCTCAGTAGTGCGTTTCTAATTCGGACCTAATTTTGTAGGTTCAGACAGTCCAATTATTGTGCCTCCTTCCCAAACTAAATTGAGTCATTCCTCTCCTCCTGAGAGCGGGATTGCAACAACAATGCTGCATTTCATCTGAACCTTCAACTGTGCCAGAATCAACTATAGCGCTTACCTGGACTTCTCACCTCTGTTAACGTCAGTATGCGTTATGTCCCCCCATTGTCAGCAAGATGAACACTGCAATAACAAAAAGTGTTTTTGTTTTCTTTCTTACATATAACTGCATAAATACGGGAAGTCATGATTAATCTTGGCTCAGAGAAAATCATAAATTTTAATTTACTTATACAGTTATTTTTAATTTGAGAAAAAACTGACAAACTTAAAACTCTGTGAACAAATGAATATACCTCCTGTTTATTTAGATAACTGTAAATAACACTCTGCTATGGAAAACATTCAATCTCCACTGCCACTTGTTGACGGACAAACGTTTTCAGAGCACTGCATCTAAGTGAACCACCTACATGAGCAAGAACCTCTTGCTTTGACTAGACCTAGAATCCGGTGAGGAAATCTGAAGGAGCCTTGAGAAGAGAAATCCTTGCAGGTAAAAGGTTAAATTAGAGGTGTTTGTGTGCACAACAACGAGCACGACAGCGTCAAAATCCTTGGGATTTTTCAATTTGCAACTGAGAGGAAGTTCAGTTGGATGTGATGTCATTACCAGATTTTGAGTTTTACCTCTGCCACAAATGAAGCTTTAAATCTTGCAGGTTCAATCTCTCTCGACCGAAGATACTTAAATCAAAGACAGTCAAAGCCGGTGAAGCAACAGCATAAAGCAATGTCCGGGTTCGTTGCCAACATCTTGTCTTTTAAATGTTGTCTTTTAAATGTTTTATTACTTAAGAATCTTTCTCGTCATGTCAGCAAGGTCTATTAGCCCTTGCTGACATTTCGCCACACAGTCCTTCTCCTCCACATCATCCACCCTGTTGGCCTCCAAGCCCTCTAGGAGCAGAAACACTTCACCAGCTGACGTTGACGGTATTATAAGCTGCACACCAAAACATAGAGGCTTTTTTTCTTTTGCTCTTTTGAAATTGAGACTTTTAATTATTAACAGCTACTGGGCGTCTAGAGGAATCTTCCTTGGCTGAGCAGCTCCACGGAGCACCGGTATCATTTCTGAGAGGAGGATTAAATATTAAAACTTAGCTCTCACCTCTAGACAGAGAAACTCAGCGGCCATTTTTTTTCTGGCATCCACAGATCCCTTGCCTCAAAGGTGGTGGCCAAGAAAAAGTTACCAGCTGTAGCTGACCCAACAAAAGTGGGTTTGTTTTTCCCATATTCCTGGCTGATTCAAGCAGAAAATAAACAAAGGAATGAAGAAAGCAGAGCTAGGCAGCGTCCAGTCACACAGTGGGGAACTTACTCTTTTGACAACACTCTTGTTCAAACATCTATTTTTGCCTCGCCTCTCAGCAGGGGTCAGGTGCGACGGGACAACCCCGCCCCCGCCGAATTGTTTCGGAGTATTGAAAGAGCTCGAAGCTGGCGAGCGATAATGAAAGTAATGTCAATGTGATTTGTGCAGAAGATAAAGTACTAAGTCTGTGCTTTCCATCAATATTCATTCATGTAGTCACTGGTGTTGGTGGTGTTAAAAAAATAAAAAAATAAAAAAGTCTGTGATGCTGTCCAGAATTTCAACTAGGTGCTGATCACTGATGTCAGCGATGCTCCAACAGAAGTGATCGCTGCCGTCCATCTGTCTGAAGACGGCCGTAACGGCATTTTAACACACACGAGAACAATTGTTGTCTTGTAAATGTATTCAAGTATCTGCAACACATGAGCTCCCATTAAAAAAAGGAAGGAGGCGGCAGTGAAACCGTAAAGTATTCACAGCGCTCCGCATATTTTATCTTACAGTTTTTCTTTTGTTTTGTTTTGTTTTTTTTCAAAATTGTACAAAATTGATCTTTTTCCTCAAAATTCAACACAAACCATTAAGGCAAAGCGGGAAAGGAAAGGATTTTGGGTGCTTTGTAAATTTACTAAAAGCAGAAAGCCCAAGAAGTGTTTTCTGTGATGAAAATGTACGTGTACCAGTAAATAATGACATAATGACAAAATAGTGCTTGTTAGGCAATGGATTCAGAGGAAAGCTTCGGAAAGGAGACATGGAAATGGTGGAGGGAACCTTCATAAAGTGCCTTCTCATTATAGACATTAAAAGAGGCTCTGCAGTAAGTACAGGCAGTTTGTGAGGCCATTAAATACATCCCTAATAAATCCGTGCTGACAGATGAAATTCTGCACAAAGTGAATGCTGAAGACGGACAAAAGGCTCCGTAAAAGCTCCGACTTTGAGCATTTACGGGTCTGTGAAATGATAATATTAATAATTCATGCTTTTAGAGTTCTGAATATGGCTTGATAGTATCAGGGTTTAGTAGTGGACAGAACAGTCACACTAACTGGGCTGCTGAGGTCAGTAATAAGGCACCTTTGTTTGATTTGATGTCGTTCAAAGATCCAAACAATATCTTTCACTCCCATGTCTCAAGATGATATTTTCTGGTTCAGCACTTAGGATTGGTAAGTCCTATATGACTGGGAATATAAACAATGCCATTTTCAATTCTGTGTGAAATATGAATGTATGTAATGAGTCTATTCAACATGAATGTTTTTCATACTGATCAAAATAATAATTTTTTTAAAAAAGTCCAAAAATGAATTTTTTTGTATGAGAATTTCAACATGAATCAACAACACAGTTAAAGTGATTTATTGTCCTGTTCATGTACTTCATGAGTCAGATAAACCTGCAATTATTGTATTTATTTTTGTATCTGATACACACACACACCCACACACACACACAAGGTTAACTGTAGAAATATGTTGCCAGGTCGTTCTCTTCAGGCAGATTTAGAATCACTCTTGTACTCTGGGGATTCCCACCAGAATGTTGCTGGTCTGACAGCACGGTGACCAGGTGCTGCTGATGGAGAGGGAGTACAGTCCTGGGACTGTTTCTGATTTATTTAAAGAACCTCGTCAAACCTCATTCAGTGTGATTATTCCACCGTGCAGACTGCCAGAAGGAGACGAAAAAGATATTTGTCTTTCCAATTTAGTGAGGTATAAACTGTCAAGTCCTGCAAGAAAAATTTTTACTGCATAAATTAAATCAGTAACTGGAAGTTCAGGGTACACTGTTTAACTTGCATAAAGAAGTAAAAAAAGAAAAAAAGAAAAGAAAAAAAAAGCATCACCCTGAGTAGATCTTACCTACCTCACATTTGTCATCCTTCGTTTATAGACAAATCAGATTTTTTTTTTTAGTACATTTCCAGAAGAATTTATTTCCGCTTTTTATACTTTTTCTCAGGCTGATAATTGCATTCAGAGACTTCTGTAAAGCATGTATTTATTTGGCTCCAACTCACAGGATAAATTTTAAGGATGTTTACTGAGCTTGTGCCCTGGAGATGAATTTTTCAAACACTTTAAAGCGAGTGCTGCAAGCTTGATATATAACCTCTGTCCCAGAATGAAAACTAGGAACAGTAAATAACATTATCTGCAACTGATAGTTGCATAATATAATAGACGAGAACTTGCTCTATTGAGAAGTCCATGTATGGCTTTCAAAAAAAACAAAAAAAAAAACAATAAAAGTTTATTGCCAATATGACATTTACAAGGAAACTTTGAGGGCAGACAGGTGGAAAGGTGTTTTTCTCTCGCTGCAATGCTTTCATCCAGCTAAAGATAGGTTACTGAATGTACATGTAAGTAAATTTGATACTGATTTCCAAGCTTGCACAGATGACTTTCTTAGATTGGATATTTTTAAAGCAGTTGATAAAAATAATTTGCAACTTGCATTCCCCTTCTATTGGATTTGTTTCTAAAATCTCCCCGTTAAGCTGCAGGGCAGATGGACAGACGGTATGTGGCCACTAGTCATCCTTGGTGGGAGATGGATGGCTTCACCACTCTTTCCTGGACTGGATGTCAGGGCTCAAAGCCCAAAGGAGCAATCTGTGATAATAGATGGCTTTCCTGATTAACTACTGTTTTCTTCCTCAGATCTGCTTGCCATCGTTGCGCCATTAAACTGACGTCTCCACAGCACTAATTGTCCTGTATTTCATTACTGACCAAATTGGCAGTAAAATGACAAAACACCGAGAAGCATCGTCGCTAATCTTCCACCAAAGCTAATAATCGAAATGCAATATCCTGGTGTGTCATTATGTGTGAGTTGAGCAAATGTTGCTTTTATTGCTAACGACGAATCAATTAGCATAAAAATAGCTTCTGACCTATAATGTTATCTGTTGTTTTCATTTAAGGTTTGACTTGCCAATTCTGATTTTCTTCACATACAATTGGATTTGGGTGAACTTTTTCCAGTAACACCAATGAACTGTAATAAAAACTGACCATAAAAGAGAATAAATGTGCTTTCTGCTCTTTCATTAAAGCACGTTATGGCCAGTGTTCTTGTCTGTTTCATTTAAAAAGAAATGTTTTGCTGCTTTGTACTTTGTTCTTGTTTTCTGAAACTCTGGGTTTCATTTTTGATGAACGCTGATTCTCCCCTATAATCCAAAAATAGATATGGTTGTAAAAAGCAAATTAAAGACCACAGAAAATTAAGGAATTACGGTGTTGATGTTTTTCAATTTTGATGTGTTTGGTGATTGCACCAGAAAAAAACAACAACAAGATATTTAAGAAATTGACTTGTTGAGCTATCTGAATCTATACCTAAATTTGTCAGGATAATAAATCTAGGTTTTTATAAAAGATTTATTGTAAGACATTAGCTTGATGTGTTAGCCTGCTGCTAAGGTTGAGGGTTAGGGTTATCCTAGCTTAGCAACATGATTATATTACAAAGTGGTTTATAATTAAATAAGTACAAGTACGGATAAAAATGCAAAACAAAATAAAACATGTAATCATGTGACCTCATGAATATTTGGGAGGTATAATTTTAATGAGACAAATTTCCAGTATCTTTTATCAGCTGCTGTCTTTAGTCTCTAGCTGATCATCTCAGCATCCTTCTATGTCACACCAAGGCCTCAGCATCCTTTATTGCATCTACAAATCTTCTGTGTTTTTCCACTTCCTCTGAACCTTGCACTTCTTTAAAAGAGGAAACCATATGTCCAATATATCCACTGTCCCTCCTATCTAATAGTCTTAAATTACTGACTCCAAACTAAGCACTTGATCCTTTTGGTTTGGCTTCCGACTGAAGCATCGATGCCGTTTTTTTTCTTTGTTTTTGTTTTTGGTGTTCAGTATTATTATTATTTATTTAAATTAATTCACTTATGGATATGATTTAAAATGTAACTGAGTAAAATATTTTCCAACTTAAAGTACAAGGTACAGACAAATTAGTTACAGAGATGAGAGTAAATATAACTGGTTGCTCTATAGATTGGAAAGTCACGTTAACTTTCCACATTAAATCATAGTTAAGTTTTTGAGCAAACCAACACATTTAGCATCTGTAAACTCTTTACAGATGTTATTAAAGCTTAGGTTTAGTTAGTTAGGCCAGGTTTGATTTTGTTAAAAAAGAAAAAAAATCAACTCATTTGGTAGCTTATTATCTAAACATATTTATACAGTTTTTGGTAAAATGTTGAGCATGAGTGGCTGATATTAATTTAGCCCACACAGCATTTCGGGAGTCGTAAGAATTATCCACAGTCTTTTTCATAACCTGACCTTGTTGGCTACAGAAATGATCTTTTAAAAAACTGTCATGAGGACAAAGAATGTTGCCATAGATTACATAAATGGTTGACCCTTCATGTTAGAACAAGGCTCCCATTAGTGACCACAAAGTGCATAAAGTTAATATCAGGCTGGTTTGGTGCATCGTTCATCTAATCTATACACTCATTTGTGAACATCCAGTATTTTGAAACACGTAAGGTATTATGTTTTGTTTAGAGTTGAAAATGGCTGGTTGTATTTCCTCAACAAAGATTTCCTAATATTAATAATTCAGGAAAGTGTGGAACCAGTGCAGAATCAGTAGTTCCCCGCAGAATGAGACAGTAACCATGGACAGACAAGCACACAGGCTGGCATTCGAACACTGATGGCCAACAGTAATGGATAACACACACACACACACACACACACGTACACTGAGGGGGAAAACAACGCCTGTAAAAATGTGCAATGGCAGGAATTGCTGATATGCTCCATTTCATCTGAGTACAGCAATAACAGGAAATAAGAGTGAGATTCATCTGAAAATCTTTTGCCCAGTTGAGCTGCATATTCTTAAATTGAACTGAAAACTGCTCTGTGTTATAATTGGATTTCAGTAGCACTTTGACTGCAGCGCTATAAGCATTGGACTGGAAACAGAATGAAGGCAACATTTACTAAGGCAATATTGACATTTGTAAAGCCTTCCAGAAAAAAACGTTTTTTATTTAGGCGTTATTCAGTCTTTTTGTCATACTGGATTTCGCCAGGCAGTGCAGATCTCCCAATAGATACAAATCTGTTCCATAAGCTAACTATGAAATAAATCTATTTGAAAATTTGCTTTGTTTAACATACAAACGCAATCTCTAGCTATACGTCCTAATTAACTTTATTGCATCACTGTGTTGTGAAAGCCTGTGGCAGAACATGTCAAACGAATCACACAGATTAGATTAGTTTAGATAAGATTAGATTGCTGTTTTCCAGATTTCTTTTACTTTTCTTTTGGCATAAAAAAGTTCAACATTAACCTAAAGTGCGTCTTAATGAAACTGCAAGATGATTCATTTAATCATGGCTTTTCAGAGTCCCTTTGGTTTCTGCTCCAACTTTGTCCCTCTGACACAAAAAATATTTTGAAGAAGAAAAAATATCTAGCCGCACATTTTTTTTTAATCTCCCCGAAATGCCATTATTAACCACAATCATCTATAAGAAGATTGTGACACAAACAATAATTTGGATCTTTTTTTTTTTTTTCCCAATTCCAGTCTAATATTCAAGTTTTGATATCATTTCTTATGGGGATAAAAAGACATCCAAACCTGGCCCTGTTTTAAAGAAATTGTCAACGACTGCCGTGGGATGATTGCTAATGAGTCTTTATCGCTGATTCCTTTCGTCTTTTAAGAATCGTTTTCATTCTGCCGCACTGGATGCTTTTTAAACACTAACACCAAGCGTAAGGTCACGCCACATCATATTCAGTTCAACGAGAACACTTTATGTAAAAGGGAAATTAAATGTTAACATAACTCAGTAAGTATCTTCAAAGAGTTACTGTGGATGGTGAGGAGAGCTCTCCGGTAGCAGTCAGTCTTGCAACAAATCTGAAGAAGCTTCTGACTGAAGATTGTTGCTGCATGACCATCATTTGACATGCTAGCTGCTCAATTTCCAGGTAGCGGAGATTGTGTTCGTCATTTGCTTTTGCCGCTCCTTTTTTAAATCTCTGTGTGACCATGTGGTTAGACAGAGAGATGCTGGAGTTGGGGATGTAACCCCATCATGATTCATAGAACAGAGAGTTTGAAGTTCTGCTCTGCAGCCCCAAAGTCTCTTTTTCAACTCCTCTAGGATTTGCAGTTGTAGTTCAGGTATTATTTGAGCTTTTGAGATGAACAGCTGCTCCCGGTTGAAAAAAAAAATACCCTTGTTGCCACGGTTGCACATCGTAGCAAATGTCTGCAAGTATAAAAGTGGGAGCAAAATTTCTTCCACCTGAAAAGCCTCCAAAACCAGAAAAAAGTGTCCCAGCACAGAGTGCTTCAATCAAAGAAATGGAGGCAAACGTCCAAAAACAGAACAAATCAAAACTAATAACAGAGCCAGTCCAACATGAGCGGCGCACATCTGGCACTGATCACATATACATCCAGACTTTGATTAGGCCATTCAATAACCTTCAATTTTTTTAGACCTTCGACGACTTTCTTGTTTTATTCTCAGATTATTGTGCATAAACTCAAGTTCACTTAAGCAAATGATAAATGGTCTTATTTGAACTGATGGTGGATGTTCTCCTGCAGGAGACCAGAATCCATGGTTCCACCAAGTCATCCGGAAACTGAATCATCAAAGCAGTCAAAGACGATTACACTAGCAGAACCATGTATAATTATTACTATTAGGATGTTCTTTCTTTGGGGGTGGGTGGGACACGCTTTACAAAATGTAACACTTTCTTCTATCTACAGTCTATTTTCCCCCAAAGTTAGGAGTCATCAAGATGTTATGAGGAAAAATGAAAAAGGCCTTTTGGCCTGTGTATTAAGTTTGTTTTATAGTCCTTGAAAAAAAAAAATCTCCTCAGATAGTAGAAGACAAATTCCTATGATGCATTTTGATAAAATATGCCGATAAAACAACAAAAAATAATTTTGAATGTGAGTTAATGGTGAAAACGGTAGAAATTGACCTTTTTTAAAAGGAATGTGCAGGATTTCAAAAATTAAATAAACAAACAGCCTGGACAAATTTTTATTCCATTTGAATCATCCCACAGTCACACTCGATTAATAATAAAATTCAAAAACACAAGCCAGATACCCATGAGGGCTAAACATTTAGAAGCAGCATTGAGTTGGCAACATAATAAGCATTCAATGAATAAACAATCTGAGGATTGATTGGACTTCACAAAGCCGAAGCGGAGCCGGAAAACAATGTGGACCTCACCCTGAAAATGACAGACAGAAAATTTTAGGATAACATCACCTTTCCTCTGAGCATAACCCTAATGCCTCTTGCGCCTATGAAATTATCTCTAAATAGATAACTACGCCGTGACTAATGAGCGACTTCTGTACTAAGCATATTTGTTTAATTACTAGATAATGGTTTTCTAGTGGCTGACTGCTGCACAATGAATATGCACAACACTGGACTGCTTGGCAGAGTGAAACAGATGAACGTAAAAAATGCCATAAACAATTTCAGCCGAGCTGAATAAGGGGAGCGAGCGGGGGATGGGGACTGCGAGGCATATAAATGGTACGTTATTTAGGCTACAGTGGCTTTACAATCCTACGTACATGGTCTGCAGGAGGCTCACCGGAACCGAGCAGCCGGACTTGGAAGGGAAGCTCCTTGCCCCATCTATCAGGCAGGTATAAAAATACAAGAGACGAGATCTAGTGTCCTGCTGTCGGGACATTCAAGGTGCTGAGGTTGTGAAAAGATGCGCAGGATTTTAGTGGAAGACTTTGTGCAAGAAAGCTACTAAACACAAACAAAAGGAAAAGAATCCTGTAAAAAGATTTCTAGCGAAGCAAAGGTCAAAAATCTTTGCAATACAATCCCTCTCACTGAAATATTGATGCTTCCGAACCGGTGGGATTGCATTGTCCCACAACTGTGTTGAAGAACCACCAGCACCCAATTTGAGACGAACATTCACGAACAAAAACAATTTCAACAACCCCAAAGCAGATAACAGGAGAGCTCCCAAATGAAGGGAAGAAATCTGGGGGAAAACATCTTGCTAAGTGGAAAGCATTAGCATGCAGAACACGCTAATAACAGTGCTGCTCTTCCAGTGGCTCAGTCACAGTGCCAGCCTCATTGTTTGGCTGTTGAGAATGCCACTGGGTGGGAGGGAGATGGATGTTTAGAGAGAGATTTGGAGACTCCAAGGAGAGGGAAGATTTGCTTCGACATACAAAGGAGCAGAAAAACAGCAAGACTTACAAACGAGTAAATCCCTCGATGCCAGTCACACTTTTCAACCCCTTACTCCTTGCATTTATTCACAAATTTATATATATATATATTGTGGATAATTTGTGCCACTTCCACAGGTGAGATATATATGTAGTAGTTAGATTAGGTCTCCTAACCTAATCTACTCTACAAATTCTAGACAAACATTTGTGTTAGAAATAATTAAAGTAAGGAACCTTAGGAAAAACTGATACAATTGTGCTAGAAATGTTTGCTTTCTCTCAGTGTAAATGTTAGAAATATTTGCAAGCACAGCTAGGGAATTTGACTTTGCTTACTAAAGTCTCCTGTCCTTAAAATGCTGTATTTAATTGTTCTGTTGCCTTAATTTCTGTGTTTTATATATATATATATATATATATATATATATATATATATATATAATAAAATAGCACTGTTAGACAAAATAAAATATTAATGCAGCTACAGCAACATTAGAAAACAATGTTGCTCTTTGCTAATCAATTTACAAATGTGTTGTTTATCTAAACTGATAAGTAAATAGTTTTCTTGCACAGAACATGATTAAAAAAAAATAATGTTTGCTTATGAGGAATGCTAACGTTGCTAACAGAAATCAAAATTCCTCAAAATGTAGGTTTTTGTTATTCTGGTAAATTGTGACTTTTAGGTACAAATTAGTTCTCCAAAACATAACAGTAACAACTTTATTTACTAACATTACCAACGCCAGCAAACACAGCTACCTGAGTTAGCTTGATGGCTTTGCTAAAAAAAATTAAAAAAATTTTTTTTTTTGTTATCCTGTTCAGAAAACTAATGGTTCATTTTAGATTTGAGGATAAAAATGGCTAGTTTTTTTTTATTATTATTTTGGCACTTGATGATTGCAATGTGAAAATAATACATTTAGCATTGGTTAGTGTGCATTTCCATCAATTAAAAACACAAAAAACAGGCCATTTCACATGCGAAAGTGATGCTAATATCCAAATGAAAATATCTAATTGACTAAAAACAAAAATATTGCAGCATGTATTTTCCAACATATGCGTTTTCAGTCGCCCACTGCAGACTGGGGCAAAAATAATGGTGAGAAGCCATTCCAGTCTACAACCTCATAAATATGGGGTGTGAGTCGGTCGTTTGTAACTGTGCAAGCAAAGGAGCTTCAAAGAGATACACCCAGAATGAATTTTTCAGCTGGAGCGCAATTTGACACATTAATATTCGCACAGGGCTCTGGGTTTATCTGGTTTCCTAACGCTATGGTAAATCTCAATAGTCAGATGCCAAAAATGGGCTTAATGGAGCCGGTCCAAATTGACCCTGACGTGAGGCTGCTAAAAGAACAAAAAACAGGAGTCTGTTTTGCCTTTGTAGATCTATTAATAAAATTCAGATCAAGGAAACAGACCGCTCCCAAAGGGAAGACAGCCTCAACTTCAATGGGAGAAAAAACAGTTTTGAGACAAAACACTCACTGGACGTAAAAAAAACCAACAAAACAAAACGCAATTCTGGCAGAAGGATATATTTCAATTATCCTTCTTCTTAATCATTAATGATTTGGTGACACTACAAAGGACAAAGCTGTTTTTTTTTTTTTTGGCTCATTGATGTCACCTTTTCAATGGGTTCAGGCGGCAAAACTAAGATGCACGGTTTTATTTCTCAAAAGAACGCCAGAATTTGCGTTTCAGAATCAGACAGGTGTCGCCAGGAGCGTTCATGCATTCGGATACGAGGCACCGCCGTCCAAGCCTGCGCCAAATTCAATCAACTTTTATGACTTCCACCTTCTGTAGAGGCATCATTCAGCTGCCTCACCCTGCGACAGCCAGACATTATTTTCTGCTCCCTTCTCAGTGACGTAAGCCCCTCAGGAGCGCAATATTTATACGTGCATTTTGCTCTCAGTCTTCAGCAAATGGTGCCCTTTTTGTTCCCCGCGGGGTCAACAAATTCAACCTGTCGACATTCCGTTCACGCAAATGCAGAAGCCGCCAGCGGGGGTGTGTAAACAGAAGTACAAAGCCTCAGCCTCGGTATTCACAGATTGTGTGCCAGAAGAAAAAAAAAAGAAAAAACAAAGAAGGGAAAAACTGCTGTCCTCATTTTAACATCCTCCTCTTCCTCCTGCCGCTGTTGCCCTCTGACACAAAAAAGCCACCTCTCAAAGGGAGGCGTCAAGTCTCAGACATGGACAATGTAAAGGATAAATGCAAATTTTAAGCCGTTTGAAGTGCTACAAAGAGATCCAGCCTTAGTATTACCCATTTTAAATGTTTAAATTAATACAAAGCTGCAGATGGATTCAAATTTACTGTACCTGTAGCGTAGCTCTCAGTGATCGTGGTTGGGTTTTTGTCCTTGTCTCTCCGTCTGCCACAATCTGGATGAGAGAGAGAGAGCGAGAGGGAGACAGAGAGGGGGTGCGTGTGTGCGTGTGTGTGTGCTTGGGGTTGCAGTGGACAAAAAGAGAGAGAATGGTCTCTTCGTCACTCTGCCTCCCACCCCTTCCTCATGATAAACACAGAGCACGTGGCTTCACCGACGATGCAGCACGTAGGGAAAATGAAGAGAGGAAAAAGGATAAAAGGGAAGGACTTGACGTAAACAGACGAGCACAAAACGAAAATTAAAAAAAAAAAAAAAGAAAGAAATTGCACGGACCTCCATCTAATGGGTGTGGTCGGCTGCTCTGAATTGGCAGAGACTGAGATCACAGAATGTGCTGGAAAGCAGGGAAATATTCAATCTCATCAGAAAGGAGGGGGGAGGCTTTTCTGAATTGTGACACAAAATGACTCCATATCAGCTCAACTCATCCTCACACCCACACGCAGACACACACTCAACACAAGCAGACCAGCTCAACAGCCTGTAGGCAAACAGGGGAACATTTTGTCTGGTCGGAGCTGCCGTCAAAGGATCTGACCATGTTTGGGCATGTGGGCCATGAAGTGATAGAAACACTGATAGCAGCACTTACATGCTTATTTCTTCAGCACAGTGGAAGAAATCCACTGAAATATCCGTCCTGAATACGTCTGGGCTCTTTTATCTTTGCAATTTGCCAGAGATGAATGTGTGATTGCTGATGTGAGCATTAGGGATGGACAGGAGAAGTGGAGCGGTTCTTCCAGACGTTTATTCATTGCTCGTCTGATTGTTCCAGACTGCCGTGCCCTTTGGGGACTCAGAGGACACTCTGGGGGTGACAGTCTGCCATCGCATAGTAAAACATCTGATTCACAGCTCTTATCTGCAATTTTTTTGGAGTGATGCGACCCAGTTAGGCTGGTAGTATCAGCTGCACCTTTCATGGCTTTAGTTATACCAGACACAAAGAGGGCAGGAGGAGGGGAGGCTCTGCATTTTCCTTCAGTAACGGTGAATGGTTTGTATCAGCTATTATTGGTTTTTCAGAAGTGGGATGTATTATGCAAGAAACAGGAACCTGATAAATAATGAATTAAGGAGTCTTTAATATGTTGTAGGATTGGGCATAGTGCGACAAGTATTCATACCCCTTGAATATCTTCATGTTTTGCCACATTACACAGAAAATGATTCAAGTGTCCAATTCTGTTTGCCACATTTAACTTAATATAGAAAGCATGTGGCACAACTGCACACCCAGCAAAGCGTGCACCTGACATTTTTCTAACTTTGGATTCTGGTAGTTCTTGTGCTTCCTTGTTGTTGGACCTGCCAGCGAGGGAATTTACTTTTCAAACTCAGATAAATCTAAAAATTCCAACGTTTTTTGGGGGGGGGGGGGTTTCTCGCAAGTTTTCAGCTTTTGGAGCTCAGAAATGACCGTGTGTTTTTTAAAAAAAAAGATAAAATAAAAAAATTTTATGGTGAAAATTTACTCCTTTTTTTTCCATGCCGTCCTAGATTTTTGTTTGCTTTTCAATTTTTTTTCATCTTCACAGAGATAAATGCCTTTTGAAATCTTACGGCTTTTAACTTTTTGGTCATGTTTCCTTGAGTTGATGGAAACATGATATATAAATAAACCTTCCCTTGATCTAACTCTGGAGGAGCCTCAGAGATCCATTTGTCCTCTTTTAAATGGAAGAAGAAACAGATGCACCCACAGTTTTTCCTTATCCGGTTGTAAAAGATAACAAAGACTTTTTTTAAATTTCAAGAACCAGATGAACTATCTTTGTTGATAATACAGGCCCATGGTGAAGAAGAAATCTTACAGTGTTCAGAAACAGAAGAAAGGCAGATTAAAAAAAAAAAAAAAGCCTGACAACTAAAATTGGCACAACTGCATAACATAATTTAAAAAGAGAAAACAAGGATTTTGCAGCATGTCTGAAAACCTGGAAGTTATGAACTAACGCAGGGCAGGTGTGAAGAAACAAACAAGAATGGATCGAGGAGCTGTTATATGTTCTGTGTGATTTTGTCTGGTTGCAGAGCCAGTGAGAAGACGACATGCACCAATCACGAAAATGAATGTCAGGCAGGTACATTTTTAAAACGCATTTCAGCCTTTCTTTTTCAAGACGTAATATCAGCACAAGAAATAACGACCACAATAAATAAAAAAAACAGAACTGGATGCAGAAGTTTTATGTTATTACACATACAAACTTTTATGTGGTTAAATGCTCCGTACCCAGTTTCAAAGTATTCACACTCTTTTTGTAGCAAGCAACAAGCTTCTCTCCTAACTGGTCGGTTATTTGGCTCCTCTTCTTCTGAGAATTAGCAGAACTCGTTGGAAATTGGCTGGTTTCCTGGCACAGACTCGGCGTTTCAGCACAGTCCATAACTTTCCAACAGAAACATTTACCCGTCTCTGTTAGATTGATTTCGTCAGCACAGGCTTGTTTCAGATGTTTGATGTGTGATGGTGGAAGAATAGTTAGGACGACTGGCTCCGGGTTTCTTAACCTTCCCTCTAATCAACAGCCAGATGACTGAAGCTTATCCTGTTGGATGTTGCAACTGGATATTCACCCTAAAATCATTTGGATGAATAGAATGGATAAAAGCAAACTATCACTGAACTTTTAAATTGCTCCAAACCTCATATCAAAAGTCTATGGGCAATACTTTAAATTGCTGCCTGTGTCAGAAAACAATTAATTCAAATATGCTCCACAAATTAAGAAGAGTGATCAAACATTGAGGCTGCTGATGGATACTAAAAGCTTGTTGCTTCTCTCTAACTCGCTAAGGGTTTTTACCCAAATATTGTTCAGGGTTGTTGTACAAAGTCAAGCCTGGACATATTATTTTGACTCTGTGTTAACAAGGTAAAATTGCCAGTAGACTGGTGTAATAAGTTGTAGATTTTATAAAGTTGGAGTTATATGTTGTGCAATAGTCTAAATATATCTTTTAAAGCATTTTTTTTAACGATATTCATTCTGTACCGTACCAATTTATAATAAGCATCATCTTAAGTCACAGCACAAGATTAGCAAATTCAATTTACATCCAATCACATCCGATCTAAAGTCAAGTCTGTTTGACCAGCTACTACTATAATTATGGCTACATGTAAATCAACAAAAATACTACTCATAAAAGGCTGCTAAGTTGTCAACATATCATGCAAATAGGGGGATGACACAGAGGGATCAGATTGTTTTATTCACTATGGATTAAATAGGTGTTGTAATAGGTTACTGTTTTACAAACCTTTCCCATTCCTGGCTGCAGACTCCTGTCTGGTAAATAAGGATAAACGATGGTCTCTGCTTTAAATGCCACAACATTTTTGTTGCAAGCCCTGAAGTGTCACCTTTATGCTTGAACGAATAAATCCTCTGCCGGCGTGTTTGATGTCCCGGTGCCTGTAGCACTCACCAGCGTTTTTTAATTCCCAGGATGGGGTCTAGCGAAGTGGATGGTAGACACCAGTGCTGTTTCTTAAAAATCAAAAAAAAAAAAAAAAACTAATTAGAAAAGAATAAATACTAAAATGGACTTTGAGGAACTTTGTTACCAGGGGAAGCAAGAGAGTAAAATACTAACAATCAGATTAGAGAAACTCGGTTTGTCCATCTGACTGTTCTATAAAATTGTTTTCTTTGTCATTTCAAAACGTTATAGTCACATTTGCTGAATGCACGCATTTCCTGTTCAAATACATGGACTAGGACGAGGTGAAGCACCTGTTCCTCACCTCTGGTAGCTGTTTCACACACAGTGAATGATGCAGGTTGACTCATTACTCTCTTTCTTTATATTGCATGTGCAAAATTACCTGTTTAGTTACATAATGTATTACAAAAGTCGACGTCCCAAAGTCTGTCTAATACTTATTGACTGTGTGTGTCATAGTTAGTCTTTCTGATTGGTCATGAACGGTGAGGCAGGAAGTACCATGCTGCACTGATAGGGGGCAGTGCTGAGCCCCGTTGTTGGCAGCAGATGCTCTTCTTCTCCTGGGCGATTATCTCCATTGAAGCAGACACACAATTAAAAATTAAGGCAAACAAGGACAATTTTTACAACAGAGTGTTGGAGATGCCTGTGGCGTCAGATGTAAGCTTCAGATACAAACAAAGCTAAAATCATATATCATTTTCAATTCTAGTAGAAAAGAGAAATTAACAAAAGAAATACACTGAATGTTTAAACGGTTTAATTTGACTGTATATGAAATGTTCTTTTTTTCTTTCCATCATATTGCTAAACAAATATGATTAAAGCTTAATTTAAAGCTTTTAAATGGATAAAAAAAAAAACCTTTTGTGTCTCTGAGGTCAAATTTGTTCTGGATTCCCCCTCTTTAGTTTCCTGAAGATATCACCAGGTAGATGGTCCACACAGCCAAAATATATTTTCAAGGTCAGACAGAAGAACTGAGAATAAGCGACAAGCAACCAATGTCCCGGTGCAAATGTATAAAGACTTTCAGAAGACCTATTGAGATATAAAAAAAAAAATGTCAAAAGACCACAGAAAGATTTGACTGCATGGAGAGTAAAGTAGAAAGAAATCATATGAAAGTTTCTTTTCATCGATAAATTATCCTCTAACAGCAAAGTGAGAACAGACCTTTGCAACAGAGTTTGATGCATGTCACGGCACCGAAACTGCAGATTTGATGTTCACCCCACACTCTGGTGACAACGCAGCACTGATTTTTATTAGACCTGAGTGTTACCTCTTACGAAACAGATAATAACATTAACCTCGTCAACCTTGAACAGGAGGCTATTACTGGCACGGCTCAGCAGTGGGTCCCCGCATGTTCTCAAAAATGTCATTTTTGGCATTAACAAGGATTCTTCTAGTCTTCTGCAACCCTAGTTTAATTCAGTTCAAAGTGCAATGCAATCTTTTAAAATGCGGCTGATTGTAAAAATATCAACTGGTGAAAACCAAGCTGTGGTGACCCAGTCACTTTTATAAAGTCAGTATTCCCTCTTCCTGAGAAATCATTTGGTGATCAATGAGAGAAACAATTAACCTTGAACAGAAAAAAAAAAAAAAAAGTCCCCTTCTGACAGGACAGAAAATGGGTCGAGAGGACAAAAAGGAGACAAAGACGAAAACACAAAAGCCTCAAACTACAATAAAAAAACAAAGATAAAAGCTGCAGCTAAGCTAATATGGTAGACTGGCTCTTTGCTGGGGTCCAGTTAGGGGCCACCAAACACTATTTCAAGTATGTTTGTTAAAATCTAAAGAATATATAACAAAAAAAATTACACTTTCACAGGCAAAACGTTTAAAACACTTTTGAACATTAACATTCTATTAAAGTACAATTCTCTATGTGTAATTATATTTACGTATCCATGTCTGTGGTTGTATGTATTTATGAGTGTATGTGCACACCTATATGTATGTTTTATAAATATATATTCGTATGTGTGGATATGCATATGTTCCATATAATTTGTGCACATATTGATAGTTTAGCTTGTATGGTGTTTTTCTCTACACTCTCCCGTTCTTTTTATTCTGCTTTTAACTTCTGCTACTCTTGTTTTGTCCACTTTTTGCCACGACATCTTCAATTAATAAAGGATTGTCTTGTCTTATAATGAATTAAAATCTTTGATTTTCTTCTAGTAAGACTGAAATTTGACATTGGTTTGGTTTTAGAAACAAGCTAAATTAATTAATGTTGCATGTGTTACCTTCTTACTTCTCATATATCTTATCTCACAATTATTCTTCATCCATTGTCGCATTGATTAAAAATGTTCTTAAATTTTGTTTTGTTGAGATGAAAATTGTGGCGCAAACCAGGAAGCAGAGCCCATTAAAAATGGTTCAAAATGCTCCCCTGGTCAGTCCCCTCGCAGCGTGGAAGTGTCCCATTACAGCTCTGAAACTGCACCGCCACAGGCTCAATCTCTGCAATTCCCCAGCGTGTCCATCAGCAGTCATGTATCTGCGCAGAATGGCCTGCAGCTAGCAGGACTTTACCACCTCACTGAAAACCACAGCAGACTCTGTCAGCTGAATGCCAAAACCGTAGGAAAAGAGGCCAGGATTCAGCCGGTAATGAAGGACGGTACAGTTTGAGGTCGCTCTGGCCGAAGGTCGAGAGGTGAGATGTTCTTGAACCTGCTGACAGTAGGCAGCAGCTTTTTCTTTTTCTTTTTTTTTTTTTACAAGTTGTCATGAAGAATCATTAGACATGCGAGGACACGTGTCACGAAGGCTTTAGATCAAACCCTAAAGCCTTGTCGTTCACTGCCCAGAAAACCGGACATGGACTGTTTCTCACAGGAAGCTTCAATCTCTCACATGAGAGCAGCTTTCTCGCTGCAGTTGGTCATCTAGAATAATTTAATGCTGCTATTTCTAACCAAGAATCGAAACATCACTTAAACGCCACTTAATTCATACTTTAGTCTTATTTTAATTTAACAGGTAAATATAAATTGACGCTACTATTTATATTAGCTATCTTGTGCAGGGGAAGTGAGCGAAGGTAAAATATATGTTGAGCCAGATTGCAAATATAAAAATTAACCCAGCACCAGGAGAGAGGAAATTACATTTTTTTTGCACTCCTGCACACTTGAAATAAAATGATGTATTTTGGGGCTAAACAAGTGGATTTGTATGATATTTCCCTTTCAAGGACCAGACTCAATAAAACTGCCAGACCAAATCAAGTGTTTGCTCGTTAACTCAAAAGCAATTTCCATGCAACACCTTCCTCCTTACCACCAAGAAGACAGAAAACACCACATGAGCAAACAGACTTTGAAACAAACCTTCACCGCCATATTAGACAATTCTCACACTCCCAGATGGTCAACAGGCGACCCAGAACATCACCTCACACAGCTTTATGATCCTGACGGGCAGAGTGGAGCCAGCTGAGCCCGGTTACCTGCACGAGGCTAAACTACAGCTGCGGGACCTAAACGACTCAACAAAGAAGCACATCCAACGTGTACTGCAGCAATCAAAACACACAGCAGATCCCACACCTCATCATTACCACAATCCTCTGTCGGTAAGTCCCTAAAGAATTTAAAATGTGCCTATCACCTGAATAGCTGTCAAGTCAAAAGTCTTCCCCATTTGTGCATGATTTTTGCATTGAAAGTATTATTTTTAATTGATTAGTCTTAATGTTAATTGTACACATTTTCAGTTTTCATAAAGTTTCAATAAAACTGAGACATCGACAAGCTATCAAAATGTCTAAGAAAAGAAAAATCGATTTACAAGGAAGACTGTTTCATGAACGATGGGAAAACGAATACCTGTTTGTACTTCAAGGTGAAAAACCAGTATGTCTTTTGTGTTCTAGGACCGTGTCCGTGGTGAAAGAAAACAATATACGTCGGCATTTTGAAACCAAACACGGAGCTAAAATCGCAAAATGTAGCCTTCAAGAACAAAGGAAACCCTTGTCTGAACTGTCCGATCCGAAATGGCTGTGACTTTGCAATGTTATGTGACGTCACCGAGCATCTTGCTCAGCTAAATCAGAAACTACAAGGACGTAAACAAATCATCACCCAGATGTCCGACACGATCACAGCTTTCCAGCGCAAACTCGACCTATGGAAGCGCCAGGTGGTACAAAACAATCTTTCCTGCTTGTCAGATCATCTCGGCCTCCCGGTGCTTTTTCATGAGCTCGGTTAACTACCGAACTAACTGCTAATAAACGAGTTTGATTGGCGCTTTTCTGACTTTAAATCGCAGCACTCTGATTTTGACACCTTTACCAATCCTTTCACCGCCTTCAGATGGCGCTATTGAGCTTCAAAGCCACAGAGGCCTGAGAGCGAAGTTCCGTGACGTTTCAATCGAGGACTTTTACCATCTACTGCCCCCTGATTTGATGCCACAGCTTCGACTCCATGCAGCTCGTGTTTTGTCCATGTTTGGAAGCACCTATCTGTGCGAACAGATGTTTTCAATAATGAATTTAAACAAGATCAAACACAGATCGCGCATTACTGATGAAAACCTGCACGCCGTTTTGCGGATTGCCACAGCACAAGAACTAAAACCAGACATGGACGAACTGACCAAGGGAAAACGGTGCCAGACATCCGGCCATAAAACATCGGTAAGCACGAACTGAATTAAAATAGAATGTAAAACCAAGTCTAAGTATACTAGAATATGCATATAGTTTATTGATTTTGCTTGTGTTTTGTGTTTATTTACAGAACAGGACCGATGAATGAGGATGTGTGTGAGTTGGTGTCAGGGTGAAGAGGACAGGCAACATCACCTAATTGTTTCGTTCTTATGTGAAAACACATGTTGGTTGTGTAATAACAAAAAAGTTTTGTGAATGAAGTTGAGAGTTAATGGGCTGCACAGTGGTGTAGTTGGTAGCACTGTTGCCTTGCAGCAAGAAGGTTCTGGGTTCAATTCCCGACCCGGGGTCTTTCTGCACAGAGTTTGCATGTTCTCCCTGTGCATGGTGGGTTCTCTCCGGGTTCTTAAGCTTCCTCCCACAGTCCAAAAACATGACTGTCAGGTTAATTGGTCTTTCCAAATTCTCCCTAGGTGTGAGTGTGTGTTTGTCCTGTCTGTCTCTGTGTTGCCCTGCGACAGACTGGCGACCTGTCCAGGGTGACCTCGCCCAGAACGTAGCTGGAGATCGACACCAGCAACTCCCGACCCCATTAGGGACAAGGGTGAAAGAAAATGGATGGATGGAAGTTGAGAGTTAATATCAAAACTTGTTTTTATTATTTGCTTGCTTACCTTTAAACACTGATTTAAGTATTGTAATTTTTAAACTGAGCAGTAACTTTACATCCATGTAAACTCAAATGTAGTATTTAAAACTTGAATACATAAAATGAGTTATTTGACAATATGAGGTGTTGTTTAATTTATTTTTAACATTGTATTTTCATACATTTATGCTAGGGGTGCCCAAGTCTAGTTTTGCAGACCTACCACTCTGCAACTTTAGATGCGTTCCTGGATCATTGACTCATCACTAGGCCTCTACAGAACTGAGTTGCTGTTATTGAGGGAAGTCAGCCTGTAGTCTGGGGTGTGTTTTAGCAGGGATGCATCTAAAAGTTGCAGTCTGGAGGACTGCACTTGGGCACTCCTGATTTATACCATCAATGTGGCCCGTTGAGGGTGGCCAATATTGCTGAAGTGGCCCTTGGTGAAATTGAGTTTGACACCCTTGCTCTAGGGCCTAGACTCTAGGGTCTAGACTAGGCCCTAGAGTCTAGGGCTTTTGACCAACAACAGATGGCTCTAGACCATCTGTTGTTGGTTTGCAGCAACAACAGATCCAAGACATTTTCATCCTCCAGATACACTCTAGGGCCTAGAGTCTAGGCCTAGAGTCTCTAGGGCCTAGAGTCTTGGATCTGTTGTTGCTGCAAACCAATCTTTAAGCAGAAGGCAATGTATCCTAAGAGTAATTCAAAGATTTGGAGACAATGATGCTCTATTGCATAAATAAATGCAACCAATTATTTATTTATTTTTAATCTAAAACAAAACAAATGGTCTTCATTTGCTCACAATGTTAATAAATCCATATGCAGATCTCATTCATCGGGTACGAAGAACATTATTACTAAAAGCCTTCTTTATGTATGCATATCTGTGCACCCTCCACTCACCTACCCCCCCACACACAAACCAGAAATGTTCAAACGCGGTGGAAGGGACTTCGAACTCCGTGTGGGGCTGTCAAAGCCAGCCCATGCTTGTCCCAAATGTTCACTCCTATTGATCGAAACCTAAAAAGCTTTCACTCAATTCCGTAACACCACAGGAGAGCACAGAGTGTTGGCTGCCGACAGACAGACTGACCCCTGGGAGGACCGAGCCACCGTTATTATTAGAATGACTCATCACTCGGTCATTCTACTGCAAAGTGGCCTCTGTAGATTGAACCGGCTGTGAGAGTCTGCATGAAAGATGTATGGAAAAAAAGGAAGCTGCTCATAGTGAACTCTGTATATTACTTTGAATTCCTCAGATGTTTCTATCATGTACATTGAGGAGTATAGGAGTATGCCAGCATGGCACTGCAGCCACAGGAATCGCATATCAAAGCTATGTGTGCCATGTTCCAACATAAACCACCATGAGATCAAAGCTTGTGCATATTCGTATAACCCTGCATCATTATTTATGCATTTATGAATATTTTGTTTATATGCTCCTAATTAGCCTGCCACAACAAACTCGTTTGTGTCCACTTTCTGATCCAGCGTGGCATCCATTAGGTCGGCATAAATTCTGGACCAGTTGAGGACAAGATGATTTGTGAAGTTTTCTCGTACATCAAATTTCAGGCCTGCTACAGATAGAAGTTTTCATAATGGTGGTTTTTAACAGAGGCTTCCAAGGACCTGCCTATTTTTTCCTCCCTGCTGCTAGCCACCTGCTACAGATAATAAGGCGAGGCCAACAAAGTACGGCCCTTCCTCCTCCTCCTCCCCCCACTGGTCCCCACAACATGCCATTGTACGAGCTGTTGCTCAAGCCGAAAGCAGGGGAGGAGGGCTTGAGAGGGAGATAATATTTATTTGGAGAGCATAGCGGGGGCGTTGCCTCAGATACAGCTAATCTTCACACCTCGTTGCTGAGATGTGTCTGGCTGCTGCCTTTTTTTTCCTTTTCTTCTCCTGTTCCCCTCCTGCTGTCTTCCGACTCATCTCTTCAGACTTCCTGGCTGTCTCTCTCTTTCTTCTCTCTCTCTCCTACTCTCTCTCTCTCTCTCTCTCGTTCTCCCCGCCTCAGGGACGTCAGCTTAAAGGGCAAAAGGATGGTGCAGTAGAAAAAAATAATGGAGATATTACGATAAGTCCATCATATTACCAAGGAATTATAATATGATAGTGAACTGATAACGTGAGGAGTTTGCATTTGGTTAATGGTGCAGCCTTTTCCCTGTATTTACATGTTTCACGTGTTCAGGGGTCATGTTGATCATAAACTCCTGTGACAAAACTTCTTTCAAGCTAACCCCTTGCAAAAATACTCGACAAGAATCAAAAAAGATGTTTTATCAAGCTTGGAATCCCAATTGCAAGGAAGTCATATTCCGTTTTTATGCTCATGAAACAGACGCTGCTGTCAGAACTCGCTTACAACATCCACTAATCCTTGGATAAGTAAGATAACTTTTGACAAAATATATGTACGTTTTCCTTTTTTCTCCCTCCACGTACTGGGTACGTTCACTGGGTACTCTGACCACCACGGTACAAAAACTATGAGTAGGTAGATTAACCGGGCTCTCGATTTGTTTTTAGGTGTAAGTTTTTAGGTGCGTGCCCTAATGTTTGCCCTGTGTGTGTCAGTGTTGCTGTGTGATGGACTGGCGACCTGCCCAGATGTACCCCAGCCCCGCTGGAGAAAAGGATCTGCACTACTTCTGATAAGGAGATCGAGACATTTTTGTAACTTTGACTAAAAAAGATTAAAGAAACACAAGATCCACTGAAAGCTACTCCCCTCACCAGACTTCAAAGGTTAAGGATGGTATTTTCGCACTAGGTACCAGTAGTTTGTCCTGCTTTATCTCTAAAACCAATTTCCACAGAGAACAGGGGAGGTGTTTGGTATAAATCAAGTACAGCATTCCAGGAGGAGAACGTCACACCAACTCAGGTGGAAATGCTATGGTTTGAAGATAAATTACTGTTGCAGGAGCCGGACATATTGCCTCCGTGCAATCCACCTAGAATTATATGAGGATTTGAGGTTGTTTTTTTTTAATGTAAAAATAAAAATAAATAAAATAAAAAAGTAGCAGTAGAACTCAAACCCACGACACGACAATGACCTGAAACACACGAGTAGATCCAGCAAGGATTGGCTTTAAGGGTTACACTTTATTTGAAGACGGAAATGCACTGTGATGAACATGAAGGAGTGGTTATCACTATTTATGACTGAAGTGTCATTTGGTAAATAATGACATTTTTATTACAAAGTTGCATTAAAAGTTGCATTAATGCATTAAGCAATGCATTGTATATGACACTTTCAAAAGTACTTAAAGACTTGCATAAGTCTTAAGTGTCACTTGCGCTGAAAATGTCGTTACTTATCGAATGACACTTCGTGACATGAGTCATAAATATTATTATATAGTATTAATATATGAAGACTCCTTCATGGTCATAACAGATGTTATGTCATGTTTATGACAGTCTCATGTCACTCTTATGTACACGACTTCAAATAGTTTTTATGGTAGCGTTTCTAATAAATTTAATAGACCTTTTTAAAACGTTTGTAATCCATCTATTCCTGTTTTTTTTTCTGTTTGGCTCCAGACTTTCTCCCCGTTAGGAATACAAGCTGGAAGTCCTGAACCCTTCAACAAGTTATTTTCTTAGACTAAGATGTTTTAGGAATAGTCTTAATCGGCTTTATATCTTTATTTATTTATTTTTTTTAATTGGTCACTGGTGTCCTAATACGTGTTATTAATATGGACATGGTGTGTCTTGGGCTTTAAATATTAAGCTTCGTCTTTTCATAACGAGCCGGTCTCAGTCAGCCCAAAACAATCTCAAACATGCAAGCGGCAAAAATATCTAATATTTAAATTTGAAGTCTGACCTTCCTGCCCCTGTTTGAACTGCTGAGACCCTGGTAACTAAGTATTCAGAGGTCTTGGTACTTTTGCTTTCATGTTTGAAAGTATGTTTAATAGATCCTTTAATTTGTCAAAAAAAACAACAACAAAAAAAAACTGTGCAGTTTTACTTTATTTCTGCTGTCTTTGTAAAAACCCATTGTTCTAAGGTTTTGAATTTCCAGTGTTTTTATTCCAGCTTAAGAGCTGTGAGGAGACTTTGTGACGTAAACACTCTTGTGATTTATGCCAACCTGTTCGGCAATGAAATATTGGCAGTAACACAAATGAAATTACAATTTAGGAGCGTGTATGTAAAGACGAAAAGTGAGCGTTGGGCTCCCCTCAGTATTTTATTGTATACGCGAATGCTTTTCCAACAAATACCAAATGTCAGAGGCCCTTGAAGGAGACAGAAGCCAGAAGCAGGATTGGTGTCTGGTATGTCAGCTTTCTGGACGCTCGCCCTCCTTCTGCCCTTTGCTTCAGCGAAACCTTTGGCTGAGAGGATGGGCATAATGGATCTGCTGTCAGGCAGGAGGGTGTCGATCTATGGAAATAAATCAAACTCATTAAAGTTACAAGGACTGTGATTTGTTCAGTACTGTTATGATGCAGGTGCTGAAGTAAACCTCTGATTGAGAGGGACGAATTAGCGTGCGACTTGTTCTGGAATACAACAAATCACAATAATTAGGGGAGGGCACAAACATTTCATAGCAAAAATAAATTCTTCCGTGAACTTTATTGCTTCTTACTTGAGAATGAGCTAAACATGCAATAATTTAACAAAATAAATAAACATTTATATAGATAAATGACACATTTCTCTGGCATTATCTATCTATATCTGGATAGATAGATAGATAGATAGATAGATAGATAGATAGATAGATAGATAGATAGATAGATAGATAGATAGATAGATAGATAGATAGATAGATAGATAGATAGATAGATAGATAGATAGATAGATAGATAGATAGATAGATAGATAGATAGATAGATAGATAGATAGATAGATAGATATTTAATTATCCTGCTGACATGTTGCAAAAATAGCATCACTCTGCCAGCAGTGATGTGATGACTGCTTCCTGTTTGGTCCTCTGTCAGGGTCAATAGTGACAGCCCAGAGGGAATGTCAATATTTACATAACCAGTGACCTACCATCTAAATCATCATCTGACCCGTGTTTAACACGACGCCGTGCCGCCAGGATCCAGCCACCCTCACATTCTGGACGACGTCGCACGACCCTTAAACAAAAGGGCATTTTTGCAAAATGTGGAATATTTACAACACATAGGTGGAAATGTTCCTGAAACTGTTGGTTCTTTAAGCGATTTGTGTCATTTTCCCTCTAATCAACCTAATATGAAGATTTGATTCGCTCGTGAAAAAAAATGAAATGACGTACAGTGCTAATTACGAACCGGTCCATTTCAACTGAAACTGTAGCGACAATTTAATTTGAAATCAATCAATTCATTTTATTATGTTCTTAATTATTAATGAACTGTAGAAGTGGGAGGAAGCATGTGCATGCAGGTCATTTATCCAAGAAGGTTCCTATAACACCATATCTAAATAACTGTGCGTTTTATTTACTGAAGGCATTGTTCCTGCACGGTAAGCCCAGCTTTTGTCTTCCAGATGTGTGAAAATGTTGCAGATTGCGTTATTGTGCATCGCTGGCTTACTGGTTCAACCGGAAGGTTGTTTTTTTTTTTTTATGTAATTAGCTCCACTTATGTGCCTCCTGATGTTACTGAAAACTCAACACAAAGAACAAGAGCAAATAAGACAGTGTGTATTATTGTAAGGAATAGCACGTTCAATAGTCGTAATCTCCTGGGACGAGACCAGGAGGTCCGTGAATCCAACGTGCTGTGAAACATCTATGCAATTTTTGTTTGTTGAATATATATTGGATCACAGTTAAAAACTGTAATTTCACTTTTCGTCATGCCTTCACAGTTCAAACATGCACGCTGTACGCATGTGAACCCCAGCCCAAACGAGCCCCCGCTGACGGCCATTTTTGTCCCTATGTATGGAGATAAAAATATCCATATTCAGAAAAGAATATTTATAAATCTTATTAGGTCTGAAACTTGTTGAGAGAGATTATCTTTCAACGTGAAAGAAAAAAAAAAGTAGAACATTTTGGAACGTCTGCAGGGACGCAGAAAAGTGACGTTTTTCATTTGCATAATTAACAAAAAGCAGCAATAGGAACGATGAATGCTGCACTCTGGTGACTCTGGAATCATTTTCCTTTCTTTTTCTTCTGGATTAGACTGATGAGCTCCAGCTTGCACTGAGGACTTTTACATGCTGAGGTCATGTGATCAGGACCTGCTGGCTGTGCATCACAGCAGCCGGAAAACTGAAGGAACCGAGTCTAGAACTCCACCACCGAGTCCACAATCTTTGAACTCTGTTATTTGTTTTTATAAAAACTAGCTTTTACGTAATTTCACAAAGCTTCTTGGTTTATGTTAAAACACTTTGAGATCATTTTATCATGAAAGTGGCTGTAAACTCTTCCCTATTAAAGCTCAGAACCATCATCTTTAAGTAGTGAATGGCAATGATTATTGAGAATTGCTGTGTCAAATTATTTCTATATTTAGTCCTTTAGCTGGCTGAATATTATTACAGTAGCTGGCCTGTGGTTGTCATAGAAACCGCCATATAAATGATAATGCAATACTGCCAGAACTGAACTATTCTAACTATTTTTAAAATATTAAATAAATTGGATTAGAAATGTGTGATGTAAAGAATTAGGCACAATTTAACAGATTTAAGATAAATTTTAAAATTCTAGTTTAATTTTCAAGGGTCTCCCTCAATGAAAAATGTAATGTTTTTTTTAAAGACGCTTAAAATTAAAAGACAGTTTGAAAAAAAAAAAAAAAAGTTAATTTTGTGCTCAGAATAAACAAAAATGCTACTTTCTAGTACCCCATCAAATAACTTGTTAATCTGTCATTTACTCTCTGCATGCTTTGGGGGCTAAACAAAAAAGAAGTACAATGAGGATTGCAACCAAGAACTAATGTACATGCAGTTTTGTTGAATGTGCTCCGTAAACGCATTCAGAATGAAATATTTTCTCAATAACTCGGACATTGTGTTGTTTGTGTGTAACCCAGTGACACATTTTAGCAGCATTTGGTGCCTGGCAGGTGGTCATTTCTGACTCCCCACAACAGTTGGTGATTTAGAAGGGACCTCAATCTGCACACTGTGAACAGACTCTACTGTATTCATTACATGGAGCCGCTTCCTGGGTAAAAATCACTAAATACAATAAGATGCACACTAATTACTTCTTTCATGCAATTTAGAACTCTTATGAATGCTGAAATCACTCATAAGAGTTAAAAAAAAAAAAAAAAAAACTATCAGCTACTATCTCTAATGTGAGTTTGTCTTTGTTTCTGTCTGATTACCAAACTGATTCTGTTTTTTTTTTCTTAAAAAAAAAAAGGTTTTTCACAATGGATTACACCAAACATTTAAGTGATACATAATCTGATAGACATTTTTAAACATTATATTTTGAAGAAATTCTCATTTTTAAACATGCACGTTTTGTGATTTTAGCTCTTTTTCAAGTAAGTTGTTTCTTCATATAATTTCCACTGTAGAATGCTGGGATTTATACCCCAGGTTTGGACTTGGATAATCCAGAAGGGATCAAATCTGCACAGATTTTGCTACAGGTCCAAAATCAATGTTATAATATTGGAGCTGCTTTGTTGTCACGGTACTTCTTAAAGCTGGGAATTTACAGATTGCCAAATCATGACTGCAATATTGGAAAAAAAGTGTCTCATGAAAGACATTTTGCCCCACATTTGAACTCTCCTTGCAGAGAAATGAAAAAAAAAAACAACAAATAAATTCCTTAGATGAGAAGCAACCCCACAAATGGATGAATCGGGATGCATCTCGGGTGCAATCTTTAAAGTCAGATAGCAGATGATCTGGGAACTGATGGCGAGTCGGTGTGGGAGGAAATTACCTCTTAAATGGAGGACAAAGCCTGTGAATTGAAGTCAGAGACGACCTGTCAGAGCGAGCCGAGGTTACACATTATCAGCCACGAGATCAACACTGGAGATTACACAAGCAGAGCCTGGAACTCATTATTTAATAAGGATATTGACCAAAAGTCTGGCGTTCTCAAATCCATTTGCTGCTAAAGTTGAACAAGCATTCATGTCAAAACAGTCAGCGCACTTTCCTACGGCTTACCTTGCCTGAATTTAATCACAATTGATTAATTTGTCAAAGTTAAAAAAAAAAAAAAAAGAAAACAACCTCCAAGCAAAATTCGGTTTGGGGTCTTCATTACACTAGACAACTGGAAAACATTAGGATTGACGCCAGACGGGTTTTTGTTTTTTCTTTAACAGCTTCTGATGGGAATCACTGCTGTGGAGAAAAACATCTGGACTAATATTGTTAGCCTCTGAGAATCGTAATGCAGCAGAAGCAGCAAAGGCTGGTGAAAGAAGATCCATGACTGATTTTGTTCATCTCACCTTTACTGTTTCTTTTACAATGGGATGTGCTTTGATCACTAAGTTTTGATTAATTTTAGGGCAAATTAAGAAGGGCTTCAATGTAAAGAAAAAATAAAACTGTAAAACTTTTACTTCATATACATAAAAACAATATTTATACAGTAAAAATCTTGCTGCTCAATTATCAATTAGACATGTCTACATTTCAGCCAGGGTCCTTGTCCCTCTAGTCTCTTTGGGTCAGGTGTGGAGGAGGACGTTGTCTTGACTCAATCTGCTCCTGAGTCTGTTGACCCGATACGAGCGGGCCGAGGTCAGGACTGGACATCGACAAGCTTCCTCTTGCGGTAGTTCAGAACCAGGCTGGAGGCAGTGAGCTGTGCGGCCTGGCCCTTCTCCCAGCCCTGGAAGCCGTTCAGGCCGTTCTGACCCGACCTGAACAGAACCTTCTCCAAGCAGTCCAGTCGTCCCACCAGCACAGACGTGTCTTCATTGTAGGCATTCTGGGAGGAGTCCATCGTTCGCCTAAAGCGGCCGATGAACGTCTGGAGGGACGACAGAGTAAGAAAGTCACGATCGCAGTTTGCTATTAATGAATTTTAATATGAGTGATGCGTTCTTTTTTTTTTTTTTTAAGTTGGTCCCATGTGAAAATTTTTCTTCTGCAGGCAAAATTGTTTGAAAATGTTAGAAGCAAAGTGGAAGCCAGCGATGGTGCCTCTAGAAATAAATTTATTGGCTTGCTGCACCCTCTAGTGGTGATAGAGGTCAATAACGCTGCCTTACCTTCTGATGTTTAGTAAAAAAGGAAATGGAGCAGAAAAAAATGGTCCTCCATCCTCTCTACCATTTCAGTGACACTTTCATTTCAGACACAGGCAAGAGGAAACTTCCAGGTTGTTTACTATTACACCTTTTAAATTCTGATCTAAATTTTAAATTAACGACAACTCGGCTCATGCACTGAACAGGTAAGAAAATGCTGCTGTGCACGCTTGGTAAATTGTAAATTAATGAAGAAACTAATTGGTTTCTGTCCTCATCAGGAGTGAGCAGGTTTGTCTCCTCACCTAAAGGTCAGACACACAATTACTAATCTGCAAACACGTCCCACCTCATCGAAGATGAACATAAATCACAGCAAATGGCATCTAATCAGTGTCTGACTGACAGCGTTTACGGTTGTCCACTGGGGATTATTTTGGGAAACGTACCCGCGCTGGCATCTACTGTACTTCCTCCCAGTCTCTCGTACCTGCAACAACGTCTTTGCGATGTCTGGGTTTTCTGGGCTGTCGAAATGCAGCATCTGGGAGCCCAAGCCATAGTAGTAGGGACCCATCTTATGCAAGTCCACCACGTTGGGGTCCGCTGTGAACACAGTCCTCCAGCCCTCTTTGTAGATTTTAGGAAGCTCCACAGACAACACCTTCCTCTTCTTCTCATATAGACCCTTACAGAGCCACAGAGGAAGCTCCATTTTTGTGCCCTGAAAGGAAAGAAAGAGCGCTTGGTAAACAGGCTGATGTGTTCATGAAGACAAATGCCTTGAAACTTACTTTTAACTCTTCATGATACTCAATCATTCATTTTTAAATATGTGGTTAATTCTGCAGATTTCAGTCTTTTCTCTGTGCTTAACATGCAAGAGACAGGGTTTGAACTGGTCCACCACAAAGATACATGGAGCTAATAATAACTAAGAGCAGCTCAGTCACTAATTGTCCTAATATTCATGTTTTTGGCTTGTGGGAGAATCCAGAGGACAGACACAGGCGTTTACAAAAAATAACTAAATAAATTTAAAAAAAAGCATGAAATGCCACACAGAAAACACCTGACCATAATTTGAACCTGCGACCTTCCAACTGCAAGGCAACAGTGTTATATGCTGGCTCCACTTTGAAGGCATGTTAGTTTAATGAAACACAAAGAATTGTGTCATTTAAATAAGTCGATTTACTCTTTAACAAGTGACTGACTCCCCAAATAAGTTGCGTTTTGATTAAAAGTTAGCCAAAGAAGATTAAACTTGTTTAGTGAGCAGCATTTATTATTGAACTCCGAAAAAGTAATTTTTTTAGAACAGCAATAATTAGTTTAAAGCACTGAATTGAAATCGGCGAGACGTCATTTATGCCTCAGTAACTTTAAAGCACCTAACAAAGTAAAGACAGTGATTTAGAGATTATTGTAATTTACTGCAGGAAACTCAACCGACCTCTAAAATGTCCTGCGAATCAGCAGACTTCTCCAGAAACCCCAGTCGGGGGAAAACGCACTCCGTCCTCACGGGCAGCCTCTCCTGCGACAGTAAAATGTCGTCGAGAGACAAAAAGTTATCCTCCATCCCCACACCGGGAGGTACGGGAAAATAAGACGGTGTGTCCATGTGAGTAAATGTAAAACCAAAGTTAAACGAGGAACGGAATAAAAGCAACTAAATTCTCCCGTCTTACGCCGCTTCCATCGCACTTCCTGGTTTTTTGGCGCCGGAACAAAGGAACCAATCACGACGCTGCAAACAAGAGCAACAAACAGACGGTGCGTTCTGGTTACCTCGGAAGTTTGATATCCATTTCTGAAAATATGTCACATCTTCGTCTTGGAAGTTAGAAATCCATTAGAAGGTACTAATAGAGCATTATATTGAAAGTGTTATTCTGTGCAATTTACTTATTGTAAAGGAGAATGTTTACAAATGTCTTCCGCAGTACCTTTAGTGAGTTGGATTCATAGTTGGAAGCTAACACTGGTTCAAATCCAAATATGACTCCTTCTAAAGGTCAACAAAATAATGGGTTTTCATTGGCATTTCCGACAGCTTGTATAAAAGACTGTAATACACATTTTAAGTATAATTTGTGGACTTTTTTATATTAGTGTTCAAATTCATGAAATCAAGATTAATTCTCTGAAAATGGCATGTGAAACACATCGTATTGCAGAAACAACTGATTTTCCAATGAGAAAGCTGTTAAATTGGGGTGATATAATTCCCACGTCAGACTAACAGGTATACTAAAATAAATTGAACAAAACATGTGAGAGATTTGATGAGATATACATTAAATCTGTATATTTAAGAACATGCGGTTGGACTTGGACTTTGATGTTGAGGTTACTCAGGGATTTCTCACTTTCCAAGTCAAAAGTTTGACGCTGTCTTGGATTTTTCCAACTTTGAATCAAGGAAATAAGTTGGATGTAAAGTCATTCTTAGATATGGAAAACACCTATTTACTGAACTGAGCTCTGAATCCATACAGTATAATGTCAAATTGACTTCTGTGATATGTAATTAGCATTTTCTATATTGCAAATTATTTGAATAAAATATCATGTTATTGAATACAAATAGCATATTATATAAGGGCAATTTTCATCAGTTATTTAATCAACAGAATCAAAATACCAAAATAAAATCACGTGTAATAATATTTTTGACCATTGGAGGCCAGAATATCACCATGAATAAAAATAGGGTCACCTTATAACCACTTGAAACTTTTAAGCTGTAACCAATATGTGAACTGTAATTATATTAGAAGCATAAAAAGAAGGCACAACAACAAGTAGCTAAAAGTCAGACAGCAAATTCAACCTTGAATTTCCATCCAATTAACATGCAGCTCTTGTCTCGGTGGCCTCACCTTCTCTCTGTCACTTCTGATAACATTCATCAGCTGATAAACGAGGAACGACAGCAAGCCCAGACTGTAATATTGTATTTTCTCCTTTGTCAGGGCAAAATCGGTTCACAAATCTTGACGACAGCAAAAACAGTTCAGTCATTTTTCTTGTCTTGACATTGTTGATTCTCAGGCACGTCCTTCGGACCCCACGTTAAGGTCATGAGACACGTGGGCCAACTTCCACCTCAACAAAGTGTTTCTTCATGACTCAAGAAATTAAACAGCCCATAAATTATAAATATTCAAATGACATGAGGCCAGAATTAATAACTGGGTTGCCGGCTCGGAGCTGTCTGTCTCAGTCGTGTCCTTGGGCAACACACTTCACCCGCCTTGCCTGCTGGTAGTGGTCAGAGGGCTTACTAGTGACAGTGAATGACAGCCTCGCTTCTGTCAGTCCGCCCCAGGGCAGCTGCAGCTTACCACTGTCAAGTGTGTGAATGTGTGCATGAACGGGTGAATGACTGAATCTAGTGTGGAGCATCACCATTTACCATGCGGGCTTTCGGCTCATCTCTACCAAGGTCCTTGTAAGCAAGGAATGAGCTGTAACAGCATCACGACTACAACTGCTTTAATATTAAATGAGGAATAATACGGCACGAAAGCCCCGGTGGGACTGAGCGCTTTGTGCCAGAAGCGAGTTGATAACGCTTTCAAACTCCATTAAAGCTGCATCAGATGCTGTCACACACCGCCTGTGAGAAGTGGCAGTTTAACAGGACATGAAACTGAATTCATACTGCAGTTGTTTTTTGTTTTTGTTGGGTTTTTTTTTAAATGTGACACTCTCCCAGCAGTAGGAAGCCTTGTGATGGACAGCAAGGAAGCGGTCTCGCTGTGCAAGATCCACATGCAACTTGAGTGGAGTCGCACGTGGATGCGCATGTGAAGTTTTCTCAACGGACATTTATTTGAAGCATCACAACAGATTCGAAGCACTTAAAAGTTTACAACAGCCTATTTTTTGTGGTATATTTTTCTTTTTTAAAAATTACATTAAGGACAGATTTTTGTTGTATAAAACAATGAGCCTGATATTTCATATTTCAGACAAACTCCACATATCCATATCTTTTCTAAACACCTCTTTCTGTTGGACCAAATATGGGATTTTATTTTTCTCTTGCTGATTTTTTTAGCTCAGTAACACTTACATCTGAGCACTTTGGAGGCTTTCTAAAGTCGTGCAACTTTGCTCTAAGCAAAAAAAAAAAAAAAAAAAAAAAACTATTAATACACTTTTTAAGAGATGTGGGATTTCTAGGAAATGCAGTTGAAGATTGAAATAAGAAAAAAATGTGTTACCTCACATTCAGATCTTAGAAACAACTCCTCATTTGCGATGCCTCCACTCTGCAAGTTTCCTTTGGTGACTTAAAATGACTTTATTTCCCAGTAAAACTCGCACTCATCTTCCTGTTAAAGACGCATTCGAAACAGCAGGGAAAAGAAGCGGAAAATACTTTTTTCATCTAGCACAATTTATTCCACCATTTGTTTACAGTAGCTTTGTAAATGCAGTTTGTACGTTGATTCGTAGTGGTCTTCACACATCAGCTCTTGGCATTCTGAAGAGTGAGTAACACCTCACATGATTGGAATATTAAACAAATGTTGTTAAATATGAACAAATGAATAAATAAGCCCCGATCAGCGGCTGCACAGTGGAACAACAAGAGTCCTTTTGAGGGTCCGAGTGCCTCGCATCTCCACTCGCAGACGGATACATCTGCTTCCAGCAGGAACACAATGTGGGGGAGCTGACTGTAGCAGAGGCCAAAAGGCCCGCTTTTGATTTGCAAACACACATGCGCAAACAGCCATGGAGGGATTACGAGCCAACGGAGCAACCAGAGAACAGAAGAAGGAAAAGAGGACTGAGAAAGTCGCACGAGTCATTTTGAAGAATCCAAATGCAGTTGCCGTATGCGTCCTAATTTTCGTTTATTTGTTTTAAAAATTTTGTAAAGGTTTTTTGCAGAATTTTTTTGCAGCCTGTTTTGCTTTGAGTGACGCTCTAGTTTTCTTAAGCGCCTTTATCGTTTATTTTCACTCTCTCTTGGAGGGAACAGGTCATTTTCAATTTACTATGTTTGCAGATTTAGTTATCTTATACTGAGCCGTTTCAGATATAAAAAGATGCCATTGCCCTGGGACGTTTTGTACCAATCAGGGATATATAAATACATGTCTGCTTTCAGGTCATTCGGGTAAAACTCGTACTTTCTCATTTGAAAATAAAAGTTCTCAAATATGGGAACAACAGAGGGTCAAGTTTGAAGCACACAATGTCACAAGCTGACAGCAATTGGCTGTAGTGACGACAAACAGTCAGATTTGACCTCTTCATGAGATTTTTTTCCAAATACCTCGAAGACGTTCTTGATATCAGTGTTTCCTTGTCCCTCTAGTTTTATGGTGAAACACTCTGTCTCAATGCCTGTGACTTTGATAATGTTAGAATTTCAGAAAAGTCTTTTTTTAAAAGATAAGTCATAATTAAATCACAATCAGTCCCAAACATAGAAATAGTCTTCAGTTAAACAAGAAATACCCTGATATTATAATAATAATAATAATAATAATAATAATAATAGTTGGATGCAATAAAATAGCACCCAGCTATAATTATTATAGTTGGACTGTTGTACATTTTTATTTGACTGTTATGGGCGTTGTCCTACTTTTGCTGTTTTTATCAGTATTAATTCTACATTTCTAGGTTAGGTGGATAACCTGGGCAAATTTTTCGAGTTCAGATAAATTTTATGAAATTCTTAAAGGACGTGTTAACAAATGCATTTGGTTGTTCATTTTTATGGGTGCAAACTAAAATATTTATTTGAAATGAAAAGTAAAAAAAAAAAAAAAAAGTAATAAAAGAAAAATGTAAAACTCGTTTATTGCGTCTGTGTTAAACAGATTAAGCGTTGACAGACATTTCAAGCATTTGTTTGTTGCTTCTTTTGATGGTTATGACCTTTCCTAAGCAAGAACATCACATAACACCAATAAGTTTTCTGTTGCTTGGACAGGTCTTGCAACGCTTACGGCGATATGCTTGGATACAGCATGCTTCTTTCACAATTAATGTCTATGCTTTACTCTCCATGTGGAGACAAATAATAAATCATTTTCTCATTTTGAATTGTAAGTGGGCCTCCAAATTATATATATATATATATATATATATATATATATATATATATATATATATATATATATATATATTATGTTTGTCTGTGACTATTTGGGTCTTCTGGTTCTGTACCTGGCTGGTTCCACTCAGTAATCCTTCCATGCAAACAGTCATATGAATGAACACAGCCTCGCGCTCGCGCTCACTCCAGACTCTCTCTTTAAGAAATGACTAATTTTCACATGAAAAATCTGGCAGATCTGATAGAGAAAACTGAGAGAGGTTACAAGTGAAATTTACAATATGTCATGTTGCTTTTTCTGCAGCTGTAAACATTAGCAACGTAAAGGGAGGACTGCCAGTTGCACACACAGGGAACATCTAGACTGTAAACATTTCAATACAGAGACACACACAGCGCTGTCCCAGTCAGCCCTCCACAACGACCTTTCACGCACACACACGGCTTCGGTAACCTGTCACAATCCAATGACACACACGCACACACACACGCATTCCGGTGAAGCCTGACACTGAAGCATCCCAACCGTACACACACAGCCACACGCTTTAAGGGCGTAAACTACATTGCTTCCGGCTCCCTCCTTCCTCCCAGTCTGGACCGAGCAGAAACTGAGCATGTGCAGACCCTTCCCCTCTTCTCCACCCCACCACACCCATCTTCAGACCAAGCAGACGCTCCGGACAGGCTGACGTGCCGGTTCCTCTCTCTTCCTGCTCAGATGTGCACTGACCTGATCTGAAAAGCATTTTATGTACCTTCTGATGTTATTAATCTGGTGCGGAAGGTACGCAGAACTGAGGCGGGGGGTTATGAAAGAGGAGCGCACTGTGAGGCAGTCTTTTATGAGCGATCACCACCAAGCTGGAGTCCTGTTTGTATGAGATGAGAGGCCCACTGAATAATGTACAAGTGTGTTTGCAGTTTTCTGCCTCTCCCTCTCCTTCAACCTCATGTGGTTCCTTTTCCTCTTCCACCCACCCTGCCCTGCCTCCTACCCCCATCCCCACCCAGTTAAGGCCATGGGAAGACTGGACGCGAGTTACAGACAGGCCCCGATCCAGAAACGAGATGGGAGGCCCGTTAAGACCATGCTTTGATTTGGAGGGGTGTCTGAAGGGAGGCGGGAGAGGGTCCACGTTGTATGCAGTATCATCAGCAGGTTTCGAAATAAAAAGCTTAACAGAGGCCCTTTAATGCGAGATGGTTGGAAAGTCACATTTTCTTTTTGGTTCAGTTTACAAGGAACAGTTGTCTGATCGGACTATGGATTCCGTCACGGCGAGAATGCGATGATCACTTTTATTGTTTCATCAGATTTGGTAGCGTCTGTGTCCAGATGTCCATGGCAGGAACCTAATATGTCCTGAAGACAAAGAGGAGACAGACAGGAAAGACTGATGTTCTCAGAAATTAGAAACTTATGTCAGAAGTCAAAAGCTGTCAACCGTTACATTTTCAAATCGTTTTAGACAATTAAGAAATTAGAGTTTATCGGACCTTTCCTAACAGATACTGATTTCAAATTTTCTTCTATGGTGGAATGTTGGACCACTCTTCTTGTAAACTTATTTTAAGGAAGGATTAAATAGACTGAAAGGCCTGTGGAAAGTGACCGTCCTAATCTGATTTAAGTCTGGACTTTGAATAGGCCTATCCTGTCACATAACAAAACTGTTCTTACGTTTAAGATCACAAGCTAATGGACGGTCATTTTTTTCTTGAGGATTTTCAGGTAGAAAGTGGAATTCATGGTCATATCATTACAGAAAATCACAAAACACTGTATATATCAAAAATACCTTGAAATTGGACTCTGTCTCTTTAAGAAGCTTCTGTTCTTTCCACATTGCTGCCATGGGACATTCAATTAGTCCCCAAACATACATGAGAGAATTAAGGCAATTCTCCATGTATATTTTGGATGAAGGAATAACATTATAACATGATGTAAAGCTCAAAAATGTCAACCTTACATGATACTCCCATTAAGATAAAATTGCATAAAGTGTTATTTAATTACCCCAGATACTTTGTTTTGCTTGTTTGTGAATTCTTTATTTAAGTTTCATCCTGCCTCAGATTTTTCAGTGTATGACAAATCAATAAACAAAGCTGATTAGTTGAACATTAGTAGATTTTGATATCATGCCAACTAATTAATGCACCGCAGCATACCCAAGGACAACAGACAAAGCCTGTTTTCAGTAGCCTGGCCGTTGCCTTCCTATGCAACTCCGTTCGATTCTCATTTCCCTTCAGTGTTCCACCTGGGATTTCTCCCATTGAACTAGATTTCTGTGGCTGAATTTCAACCAGGCAGATCAGTGAACTGAAAAAGGAGTTATGAACGACATGTTTCTATACTATGCTATGCTATACTATATTATACTATGCTATGCCATGCTATACTATACTATGCTATACTTTTAGAGTTGAAGAGGAAGTGAACAAAGAAATTCAGTCCAAATATTGACTTAACATTAACATCCATCTCATTCGACTTCACTCTTCCCAGTGGAGGATGATTGTTTACAGTGCAGACAATTTCCCTTGAGCTTCAAAGCATCGAACTGGCACATTACATACATCAGGGGGCACATTACATACATCATTTAAATTGGCCATTGGGTAAAATTTAAAATTTCAAGAGTCCACAGAGAGAGAGAGAGAGCAATTGTTTCTCGATAGCAGACCTTCTTTTCAAGTGAAGCGTCGAACACGGGGCTGGTTTTTACCAAGCTGTGTTTCAAGGGAAAATCCACGGTTTTTCAATGTCATTTTTAAAGCTATTAAGCATTTCCATCATGCTATTTCTGCAATTTCAATTACTGTAATGAGATGCCAGAAACACTGGGGTTTTAAAATTAGAGTTGTAGTGCCCTCCCATGCATGCATGCTGCAAGCTGCCAGTGGATTTTCTCTTAATTTACAAAATAGTCAGCCATGTCCTGGCTACCAGTGGAGAGACTGCGGAAAAACTGTGATAAGTGAAACATTGGGAGTAAACTCTAAGGATTACCTAGCCTGCTGTTTTTGATTGTTTTGTATTGACCCACTTACACATTTCTGGATATAAACTGACCTGTTTTGAAAAGAACAGATTAAACGGCACTGAACTGAATGAGCCGCCAACTTTAGGTTCAGCGGTAAAGAGCCATAATGAAAGGAATCTTGTGCTGCATATTAGAGTTTATGCACGTTCTTCAGCGGGTGATGACGCTGTGATCCTCACCTTGAAGAGTACTGAGAGTGGGCCAGGTGGTGGGTCAGTCGGAGGGGTGTTCAGGGCAGGACCGATTGATCTCAAACCAGGAGTCTATACAGCTGCAGAAGCACAAAGACACATAGCCATGAAATAGTTGAATCGGACATAGAAATCAGAAAAGACATCTACATTGGCTTCTCCATACAGACAATTATGCATTTACACATCTGGATAAGAAACAAGCCGAGCCATGTTACGCAATACACATTTAACTCAATGTTATGGAAAGTTTGTAGCCTGTTGGAAAATCTCCAAATACTCCCACACAGGAAGCTCATAGAAACATGCAACTTATAAATAAACCTCAAGGGACGACACTGGATGAAACCTCTTCTGACCTGTTTTGAATTTATAAAATCTTTCTCCCTGCATTCTAAGAAAACATTTGACAGTAACCACATTTTTAGGGGCCGTCAAGTCAAGTTTATTTCATAAACAGCCTGAGAACTAAAATCGGAGCCTTCAAAGACCGGAGACTAAAAAGAAAAATTCTCCATGTTGGGACGACTTTTGTGGCATAAGGGCTGCGCTGAAATCTGTACACAGGCAGATGTTAATGATTGTGCAGCAAAGTGGAGCCATTTGGGAGTCACAGCAGTTCAGCTTGTTTGTTTTTATTTATTTTATAAATAAAAACAATGTCGTTTAGGCAAACTTGAATTTATTGCATGTTAATATTTAATACTTAGTTTCCCTGTGGGATTAATAAAGTATTTTTGAATTGAACTGAGTTGTTAAAACAATGTAATCTCAATAGTTATTCAATATTTTCTGTGCTACAGTTCATCATAAAATAATTTAATCTGTGACTCTAATATTTCACTGGTCAAACTGGTAACATGCCAGACCAATCACCTGTCCCTTAGCAGAGTTTGCCACTTCCACAGACTTTGATGGTGGTTAATTATTTCAAAATTATATGCGCCATTACATTTAATAAATTAGAATGAATCATTTCCACATTTGATTGTTTAAATATGTTTTTTCTAATTTAAAAAAAATGTTTTAAATAATTTTAAGAAAATAGATTGATTTATGTAATAAGTGAATTTCCAATTTTGTTTGAAAGATCACATAAATTGAACATTTATTCAACTTATTGATTCCTTTGCATTATGCTACTTTGACTCTTGACACCAGCTCATCTCTCTATTTAACTTTTTAATAATGTGAAACACTTCTTATGATAGAGAGCAGAAATGCTGCTTTGTCTTTAAACAAATGATTGAGTAATGTTTGCATCAAAGTAAAGCAGAGCAATCAATCTTTAAACCTTTACACAGTGAGGGGAGGGGACTTAATTAGAAGAAGTGCAAAATTTATATAAGAGCCAGTGATTCAAATCTGCGTCTGTGGGTGTGTGTGTGTGTGTGTGTGTGTGTGTGTGCGCGCGTTTGTTTCAATACCTTGTGGGGACCATTGTCCTGACACATGCTACGTTGTGGGGACCTACTGCTCCTTGTGGGGACTGAGGCCTGGTCCCCACAAGGGGAAACGCTGTTTTTGGGTCAGGGGTCAGGTTTAGAACTAAGGTGTGAATTGAGTTTTGGTTAGGGTTAGGTATGTAATGGTTAGGGTTAGGGTAAGGGTAAGGGTACGGTTTAGGCTGTAGAAATGAATGGAAGTCAATGGAAAGTCCCCACAAAGATAGCTGCGCAAACGTGTGTGTGTGTGTGGGGGGGGGCGTGCGCGTGCGAGCGCGTGTGTGTCAGTCACCTTTTGTGGTAGATGCAGAGGCACGGCAGTCTGGCTATGGTGTCCCCTTGCTGCAGCTCCTCTAGGCAGATCACACACTCGCCGGCATCCCTCGCCAACACATCATCTAAGGTGGCAGACACACACACACACACACACGCGCGCAGACACAGAACGGAAGAAGAATTAGCATTTCACCACAAACACTGATAATGTCAGCCATCATATCAAACACAGCAGAGAACAGCCGGGACAGCAGCTCGGCGCATCATAAAGATGATACCGTTGGCATTTTCTGCTTCCAGCCATAAGAAAAAAAAAAAAAAAAACAAAGAAGCAATTTGTGATGAGCTTTGAGCCAGTGTCTGTTGCTATTACTAGAAAATGTATTTCAGAATATTTTATCCCCTCAACTACGCCACTAAATGAAGGTTAGCAGCTACAGAGTCTTGAATGATCTGTACAGAAGAACTGTGCTTATCAAACCACACAGTTACATATAGGACTTAGCCAGCATTCATCATCCTGCAGCGTTTTAACATTTTTGTCACGTCACTGTCATAAACTACAAGATACAAAACAAAACTGAAGTGAAGGAAAAGGGCAGGGTTTCCTAAACAAAACAAAACAAAAAAATCAAACAAAAAGAGAAATCTAAAAAGTGTGGCATGTATGTTGCAGAATCACAACTAATAGCACTGAAAGTATTTTGTGGCTTGTTTCTGTCATGCAGAGATGTAGTTTTTGTTCTTTTCCAGAGGCAAAATATAGCAATGTTTTCTAATGTATTATAATGTTTTGTTTGGGGTTTTTTTTAAGTATAGTGAAAATTAATAAATTAACACTGACCTTATAGAATTATCTGGCAACAATAAGATATTTTGGGGTCAAAATCTTAAGTTTATCTGTAATCCAGACCTGTTCTTTTCTCAGGCTACACCAAGATGGGAATAAACGCGTCTATAATCTGTTTAAGCTGAAGTGTGGAGGAAGCAAGAGGAAAAAGCTCAAACCAGCTTTTGCTGCAACCTAAACATCATGTATGCAGAAAGGAAAGATTTCTAGTTAATAAATTAGCTGCAATATAACCAGCCTTCAAACCCATACTAAACACTTGTTTTTTTTACTACCTCTAGTGATGAAGAGGAGCAAATCAGAACAAAATTTTTATTAACTTACTCTGGACAAGCATCCATTTCCTATATGACCAGGACAGACAAGCATCCACACACATTCAGAATTTGGTGACAAATTATCCTAACATGCGTACTTTGGTAATGTGGAAAGCTGCTGGGAGGCTCATAGAGCACATGCAAACTCCAAGCAGAGGGTTTTAAATCCCAGATTTAAAACTAACAACTGCTCAGCTGTGCAGCGCCAGTCGAGGCGCCCACATTTAGAGAATTTAGATAAGGACAGCCAGTGTGCAATGACGACTGAGTCCCTCTTTAAGTAAAAGGACAAACAATTAGATCAATGTTTTAACAACGGTAAAATAAATCACCAGAAATCACTTTTCAATTGATCCACAGCTTTGAATTAAAACAGATTCAGCTTGTTCGCTGACTTTACTCGGTGATTTAAGACAATCCAGCTCAAGTATCCGTACAGATGAAATGGGTTTGCATTGCTCTCGACACTGAATGTCAGCCAGGGCCTGTTTGTTATTGCTCATGTGGTTGCTATTGTCTATTTGATGATGGGAGTGCAGCGGCTGCTCGGTGAAAATGAATTTCCCCTTTGGGACAATAAAGTCTAAAGTCAGGACATCCAGCTAGCCAGTATTAGTGTGCAAAATTCATGACACAGCCAGGATTTCCAGATTCTTTGCTCTGGTAATCTATAGTTCTTATAGCCGTCCGAATGTCTTTCCAAAACTTTCTGTGGGCTTCAGCTGCTTATGCACTTACCCTGCATCCAGAAGAAAAGCTTATCTCGAGGTAGACGGGAGGATTCATAATATTAACCTGCCGATTGCAAAGCTGCAAAAATAACACAATCCGGTCATGTTGCGTGGAGCCCCGTAAGATGTTTCCCAATGTCTCATTAAAAGGTGAGGCTGCCTGAGCACAGTGTGTGGCCTGACCCAGTAAAGGTACGCCGAGACTAATAAAGTGCTCACAGAGTGTGAAATTCTAGAGAATAAGTTGCTCATAAATTAAATTCTCTGCTTGCTTTAAAACAAAACGCTACATCAAATGAGTCAGCCTCGATCCCGACCCGACCGAGGCCAGGAAAATCTCCACGGCCCTCCGGAGGATCAATACGCCAATCAATGAAGGTGCAAAAAGACGTATCATGTGCAGTTACACAAAGCAAGAAAACAGATGTAATTAGGGATACATGTGTCATACATATTCCTCCACATTTGTTAAAATTGTGTAAAAGTCCTAAAAAATCTCAAACTGATGATTACATAAAAGATAACTTGACTAACGTAATAATGTTAACTGTAAAAAGAGCAAATTAGCAGAGAAAACAAGTAAAATACCTAATACTTGAGCTGTTCAGGTTGAAACACTTCGGTAATAATTTACACTGAATAATAAACATTTTTTTATACAAAAAATTGAAAAATAAAGTAATATTAGAAGGGTGGTGGAATCTGGCAAATTTGGTAGCTTTGTTGCCAGATTCTGTTCATGTGTTGTGCTCTCTCTGGGTACTCTGGCTTCCTCCCACAGTCCAGACACATGACTGGCCGATGAGTTGGTCTCTAAGTCGTCCTGAGCGCTGTGAGTGTGTGCATGGTCGTTTCTTCTGTGTTACCCCATGATGGACTGGCAACCTGTCCAGAGTGTACCCCTACTAAAAACTAACAGAGAGTCTGTGGAGGGAGCTAAACATTAGGGTGATGGCAACAAGGCCATCCAACCTCAGAGACTTTGCGCTGACCACCAAACATAAATTGTCAAAATGTTAACACTGAGCAGAAAAGGGGACATTCCGCTTTTTAAATTTAGAGAACCACGGGTCCATCTGCTTTGGCAATGAAGTGCTTCCGGACACATAGAAGATCATGTTCTGATTAAAGAAACAGAACCAAATTATTTGATTCATTTGCATAAAGCAAAGATGAGGCAGAGGTTCCCGAAGCCACGCAGTTCTGTGCAACAGCAGTGGTGTTGTGTCATATGTCAAGAACCACAGAGATCACGATCGAGACATTAAAACAGTCACATCACTTCCAGCAAATCCGTTCGCCGCTGATGAGATCGTAGGCAAAGTGAATGAAGAGCGATGTGTTTGACATTACATTAAACCTGGCCCATCTTCTGTTTCGTTTGATCAGAATCGGATGAAACGGGATCTGAGGGCTCTTTTTCTGGGTCTCCAGCTCATTAGTTCTCTCCTCACCCACCTGCCTCCCTCTTGACTTTCAGCTGTCTCTCCTGCCTGCCAGCAGACGTTTGGCATCAAGCAACTTCACATCAGTAATGACTTAGAGGGGTTGCTCTTTGCTTTCCTGAATCACAGCGCGAAATTCCTCCCTTTACTGTCTGCCTTTGTCCTCCAGAGGCCCGAGCTGCAGGAGGCAAACTGAATGTGCTTCACCTGATTCTCCCTTACGCTTTCTCTCTGGTTTCGCTCCACGCTGGTCCTCCTGACTTAAATGTCTTTGCCCCCCTCACTCACGCAAGTGTTCAAGGTGCTATATTTAGCAGGACACATTAAAAATATCATTACTGAAAGCCGAAGCCCAGATAAGATCCAGAAGTCACCTCACGTGGATTCTGTGCTGCCCTTGAACTTCACCTGCACTCTGTAGGCATGTAGACAAAAAAAAAAATTAAAATAAAAATACAGAGAAATGACATTTTGTTTTAAGTTACTGTAGACAAACATTTAAAATTGGTAGATATGTTTTTTGATTTAGATATTGAAGATATTTTACAAATCTTCAACACCGTTGCAGTTACATCTCGCATATACAGCGTGTTGCAAAAGTAAACAACTCTCAAGTTTTTTTTATATTTTGTCACATTTTAACCTGAAATGTAGATGTTTTTTTTTTTTTTTTTTTTTTTGGTGGGATCTAATATAATAAAACAACTCACAACAGCAGGAATTGCAAAAAGTTGCAGTTTTAATTTCTGATTTAAAATCTTAAAAGTGTATCATAGATATGAACTCACTGCCCTAAATAAAATCTGACTAAATGCAGCTGTTCTGTAAAGGCCTTTTAGATTTGTTGAAAAACACTGGGGAAGAAATCGTCTTTGTTCCTTGATCACGAAGAACAAGGAGCAAAATGGGCAAGTCGGGAAGAATGTTAAGGAGAAGTTTAAAGCACAATTCGATTATAAATATCTCAAGCTTCGGACATCTTACAGAGCTCAGTTCAACCATCTGGAAGTGAAAGGAGTGTAGCACAAAAGCAAACCTGGCAAGACATGGCTGCCCGAGCAGAGAGAGTGTAAATCAGAGAAGCAGCCAAGAGGACAATGGTAAAGCTGGAGGAGTTGCAGAGACTCACACCTCAGGAGGGAGAATCTGCCAACAGAAAACTATTAGTTATGCACTCCACAGATCTGGCCTGTCTGGAAGAAGAAAGCCATTCTTGAAATAAAGCCATAAGAGGAGCCGTTTGTAGTTTGAGATAAGCCATGTGGCGGTCACAGGAAGAAGGAAGGCTGGTGAGACGATACAAAAATGTAATACTTTGTAACCTGCATACAAATCAGGTCAGAGGAAAGCTAGCAATGTAAAAAAGAAGAAAAGATAAAAACTCCCAAAAGTTGAACAATCACAGTTCTGTTCTTCAGACAAGAAGCCAAAGAAACATGGGTGAAGCTAAATACAAAAGAAAACCTTCTGGAGGCAGCAGAAGACCTAGAACTATCATTCTCCTTTAGATATACAATTATTACCCACTACTTTCTGTTGGTCTATCATGAATAAACACAATAAATACATCAAATTCTGGTTGTGAAATGGCAAAATGTGACAAGGATTGCGAGGCAATGTAGCTTTGTCTTGTTGATGCAACCACTGCACTGTACTTCCAGGTCGTTGCAGGGCTAATGCCGCTTTTAATGAGGCGGTTGCCAAAAACAGTTTCAAAGTTTAGGCTCGTCTGAATTGCCTCAGGTGAAACTATCAAAGACTTTGATCATACCTTCAATTTTTCCTGCATTCTGGCACAGGATAGTTCAACAGCTGCTGCCTTCATCCACTTTATAGTGATATAAATAAGATGGAACTGAAGGTAATCGATTTGCATGAAGCGTAACTGTCAGGGTGCGCTTTGCTGGGTTCATGTGAATTCAGTGAGAGCCATTCCCGAAAGTCCAATTTTTTACCTAAAAACTTGATTTTAGACGGGTAAGACTTTATTTTATTTAAGAAATAAAATAAAAATAAAAATAAGAACCTGTCTACTGAAGGCCAGCAACCCTTCAGGACTTGGTGGAACTGGTGATTCAGGTCATTGATGTCTGCAGATGCAGAACGATCCTATCGGGTGAATATAAACCAAAATGTAGAACGAACGCATCAGCCATAAATCTATAAAATAGAGAATTACAGTCGTTCTGCCTGCAAAAGGGGATCCAGCCCAGTAGTACAGTAAAAAACTGGCAACTGAAATATTTTGAGTTTATCACAGTAACCTCAAAATATTTTTTTTTTTTTTTTTTTTTACTGCTGACCTAACACAAGTGGGCATTTCATTATTTCCTGCAATTCTTGCACTGTTTTTGGTGTGGAATATTTTTATGTACTCATATTTTGTCATGGCAGGTAAAATAAGAAAAAGAAGAAATGCATGTCACTTTCTGACAAACACAAACGTGTCACGGCGTGGGGTCGGGGTGTCGGCCTATTATATCATGAAGACTTAGAATGTGTTACTGATCTGCCAAAGCAGAGAGATCATAAGCTTGTGTTTATGGTATGCTGCATGCATTGCAGTTATTTGCTCTGGTCCAGTTTTGTTTTCCTCCTCAACAAACAATGACAGGGACGAAACAGTTTGTCTTGTTAGTTTGCCTTGTTTGTTCAACCTGTTGCCAGAGTGGACTATCAGCATGTTAGCTTTAGGTATTCTTATAAGTCCAGATAACAGGAGGAGTCTAAACAAGTAAGGGCATATATTTTACTTTTTGTGTTAAAATAGCAAATGAACTCAGACAGCTTCCTTCAAAATAAGAGCCTTAACCATTTTGCTTCCTCTCTGAACTGTGATTCAGAAAATATAGTGTGATGATGATTGAAGAAATAATGAAAAACGCTTTAATGCACCTACTTCTGCAACTAATGTTCACAATGTAAGTAATAGTGATTACATTTATGTTCAAAACCACAATAATAATAACTAAAAAAACAACATTTTCGTACACCAGAGTGTTGTCATTTCTTAAGTATGCATACATGATGCCCTTGTTTGGTATTACAGGACTACATATTCCCAGATCCTTCTGCGGAGTGTGACTCCAAATGTTTGTTTTTGTTGTGCTCATCTAAAATACTCTAAAGAAGCCGCAGCTTGAAAAGCTGGAATACCTCGATGCAACTTGACATGTCAGTGGATGGCGTTGCAAACATCAGTAATAATCTCTAGAACGTTAAAAAGGTTTGGTCAAACTTAAAAAGAGACCAAATTGGTTTATTTTTCAACGCTAAATGACCAATCAGAGTAAATAAAAGCAACATAGCTAAAGTTTTAAAGTCTGACTTCTTGGAATAAAATATCCAAATTTAAACTGTGTGCTGTTGAAATAAGTGAAGAAGAACCAAAGTTCTAAGAATATTTTTTTAAAAGGTTGTAAGAAGTCTGAATATGTCTATCAAGTGCCACCGCAGACTTGTTTGTTTGTTTGAAAAATGAGGATGTGTGACACGCCACAGCCCAGGTGATTGGCAATAAAACCCCCGAGCATCCTGGGAAACAAGATAAGCACGTTTCATTGGGTGGGTCTCAAAAACCACACAGAACAGAGGAGGAGGCAGATAAAGAGGAACAAAGAAATTAGGAGGAAAATTGGATGGCAGGAGTAGACGGACGGACGGACGGACTCACGGAGCAGAGGGAGAAATTGCAGAGTGTAATTGGCTGGAAATAAAGAGCGGCAGGATGGAAAGGAGATGCAGGGGGGAAAAAATGAGAGGAATTATGGGAGAGCTTCTTCTTTTGCCCTCTCTCCTCTCGTCCGTTATCAGGCATCAGAGTACTCCATCACTCCGGATCCCATCAAGCTTAAGACAGTTTCACTCTCCCCTCTCTGCCTGTGTCACTCAATCTTCAGCTCAGATTTGGCTGGAGGCTTCAAACCTACATTATGCTTTACTGCACTGGCCTTGTGGGCCACACTGGCAGCTATTTGTGGAACTGTAAAATCGCCTCCCTGCACTCCTCGCCTCAAACTGCATCTCATGAGTTAGTTATCATTAGGATCAGAAACACAAGATGATGCAGAGACCTCAACAAGGTGACCCCAGCAGACGCCCGTTTCCACAGCCGGCAAGTCAGAGAAGTCTTTGTCAGTGAGCTGCTGTGGGGCAATAAACATTTGGGATCGGCGTCTCCAAGCAACCAGCAGAGGCAGATCAGAACCAGCAGCAGTGTGTTTACTGGTATAAACAGGTGGCTGGACGGTAGACAGTCAGTCTGCAGCGGCTTCTTTATTTTCTCTTATCTCAACTGTGGGTGTAGTTTCCTTTATTTGTGGCTGGTTGCTTTTTTTCATGTCAATAAAGTAGAATATTACTTAAAAGTTTCAAAATAGAAACTCGTATTGATTCAGAATGAGACACTTCACATGTTTATTTATGTTAATTTTGATGATTATGCCTTACGGCTAATAAAAGCTAAAAGTTACCTTCGCAAAAAAAAATTATCCTGTTTCATAATACCAAAAGAAAAGGAATTGTTGAACATAAAATATTCCTGTCTCTGCTGTCATCGCAAAGAATGCTGACCTGGCAGTTTGCAGCCCAAAACTGTAGACTGCAAAGCTGGCAGTCTACAGAGTGTCGCATAAAAGCATTCTGCGAAAGGTTTAGTGGAAGGAGAAATTGTGGCTTAAAAGACAAAAGGCACGCAACAGTAATAACTTCCACCTTGAAAGGAATCACAAATCTTGCACTGGGATGAGAACAGTGGCCCGAGGCCAGCAGCTCCATCAGCCTGGTGGGGGATGATGCTGGGTAATCCCAGCCTGGTAACTTGCTCCCTCTAACCTGCTGTGTCTATTCAACACAGAAGGGGGGGGCATTTCCTTCCAAAGTCAATAGTTGATTTTCTTGAGCTCTGTCATTTGCTGGTGTTGGTCCACTGAAGTGCAAAACCAGCACAGAAAACCAGGACATTTAGCAGCACTTCATGCTTCCCTCTACTGACAAACAATATGGAGATATATCATCAGACTGATGCAGGAGACTCAATAAACTCAATAGTGGGTCAACAATGTTGTTGAATCCCATAGCATTGCTTACCAGTCTGAAAAGTCAAAAATATAGGATTTAATCTAATAATAATACGAACAAAAACAAAAAGGAAAACAGAATGAGATGCAACAGTTTCTGGTTATGAAACTGAATCAGTCAACTTGTTAGATAACAGGGAGATCCAAGCGTGGCAGTGCAACACACAGCAGCACTACACACAGCAGATCAATACCAAAATGAAAAATGCTCTGACATGGTCAGCTCCCTTACTCTTCCAGTGTTAAATGCCGGTGAGACTCAGCTAAGCATCAGCCTTCAAAGTTATTGACGGTGAGGTATCTGCAGTTTAACGTAAAGCCGCAACTCGCAGATTTTTAACAACTCGGACTGAATCGGAACCCCAAAGAAATGAAGCATTGGAACGAGATTAACAGGACATGCAGCACGGACAAATAACAGCCAACATAACAGAGGAGCCCAGCAATGAACCATGAAAAACAGAAATAGTTAATTAAATTAATTAAACATGAAATAGTCCAAATCATCTGAAGCATTAAGGATTCCTTTTATGGGAACAAAGGGGCCAAGCTCATCTCCGCCGCATAACTATAAACCATATACTCTACACAATGCAGTCAGGCAGTAGTCATTCAGCTACTAAACCCAGACTTGTCCATCAGGTTACCAGACCAAGTGTCATGATTTGTTACTCCAGAGAATGCATATCCACTGCTCTAGCACCCAGAGGCAGCATGCCTGGTAGACTGCTATGCTGGCTTTGGATCAGATGCAATGCGTCTGATGTGTCACGTTGCATTAAGGGATGTAAGGCTTGGATGCATAAATTCAAATTCAATTCAAATTCAGGCATGCTTTGGTTATACCAAAGGGAAATTAAATGTCTTAATCCATATGTCCCAAGAATCCCCAAGTGTTGTCGTGGATGGTGACGCTGTGGCCAGAAAGGATGTCTGGTAGCAGCCAGTCCTGCAGCGGCTCTGAAGAGACCTCTGACTGAAGACTGTTACTGTCTGACAGTCTCCTAAAGATCATGCCGCGCTATCAGCTCACCTTTTGGGCAACAGAGGCAACACTCCACAGTAACATGCCAATTAATCAGTTGCTGGCAAGAACTCCATCTTGTCACATGGTTAGAAAGTCAGCCATGTTGGAGTTGTGCTCCATACCCACCATGATAGATGGAAGAAATGGTTCGAACTTTCTCTTTCTCTCTCTGCTCTTAGGAAGCCTTCCCTGTAACTCCTCAGGGATTCGGGGTCATCGCTGAGGACGTCATAGTTCAGGTGTTATTTGAGTTTTTGAGTTACTAATGAGCTGCTCCCACCTATAGAAACAAAACTATCCAACGGTGAATAAGAGACAAAAAATCTGCCAGTTGTATAGTATCTAACTTTTGCGGGGGGTGGGGGTGGGGGGGGAATAACTGTCCAAATGAGCAATGCCTCAACCAAAAACCTTATGAACATTATGTCTGCAAACATTACAAATCAGAACTAACCCTCCAGAGCAACATGCTGCCACCATGAGTGGTACAATTCTCCATCCCATTCCTTGACTGCAGAAAGTTGACAATCTCTACATGTACAGCTCTGTAATCCTATGTGGCTGGGATGCCAATATTCCTAATCTCTTCCCTTTTTTTAAATACATGTGGCCTCTAATCATGGTACCACAATAAAACAGGGAATAAATAAAAACAGGGAAGCTTATGGTTGACAAAGTGAGGACAGATTTAAGAGGTGTGACACACCGTTGTTTGGGTTACAGTTTTAGTTTCTTTCCAGGACTTGATGACTCAGTAGCATAATGAAGAGCTTGTTCAGCATTATTGATGCGCTCCTGTTTTATTTAAGCAGAAAAGGGTACACTTGCTGCAGCAATACAACGACTCCAGCAGGAAAACACCGAGGGGCAGAGAATGATCAGACATAGTGTGGGTCACATGGCATAAAAGCAAGCTGTGAAACACAAGAAGTAGCTCCGCTGCCTCAGGTGGGTTTGTGTGTTTGTACGTTTTTTTTTTTTTTAAATTGAATATATTATCTGTGGAGAATCAAACCATGAATATATTATGAATCCTCATTTGTTTTCACCTCATTCATATTTAAGGTGCTTTGGAAGGGCTAGCCTCGATATGATAAGCCTTCGCCTCCGCATCGCTGTGAATATTTAGCCGTACAGCAGCAGGACACGTGCACGAAATCAAGCAATAAAAACCTAAGGCAATGCAAACAACACCGTTTTCCCCAAGCTCAACTTTCCCCTCCAAACGAGGACACGTAAAGACGAGCGAGGCGTTTCTCACCGTTGTAGGAGAGGCGAGGTTTGCTGAGACACATGATGAAGTGGACCTCCATCTCATTGGACGCCACAGACTTGGAGCAGACAGGACACTTGAATCCTGGGGAGACAAACGGTGACGTTCAAAAGCAAGCAACCGGTTTCATCAAGTCTGATAACACATCGCCAACACACAACCTGAAGGTTTCAATTTTAAGACGTCTTCATGTTCACCAAAAGGCATGTTTAAGATTTGAAAATGATGCACATTTTTCTTCTTGTGAGATAATCTGAAGTCCAGGAGCCCCGATGATGGATGAGCCATCAGAAGACCATTTAACTCTGCTGCTCAGGGCTCCTGAATCCCCTCAAATGCCAAACTTTGACAAATTAGGTGTGGAGGCAGCTCTCTGACGGAAATCCCAGTGATGTTCTTGTTGCAAATGCTGCAATACAGACCAGTTTATTGTTTTTAACAGCTCATATTAGCTGTATAAAGACTTGGATATTGCAACAATTATAAAATCAAGTTGTAGTTTAAAACATTACATTTATTACATAGCTAATGTTTTTGTTGCAATAGATTATTTTAGTATCAGTGGTAATCACGGTTACATTTTTGTTTTTAAGTAAAAGCAACATTACACGTCTTTGTTCTTGTTTTTACTCAAGCCTTTGATTCCATATGAGCCCTATTTAAATCACACATATCCACAGTCCCTCATTCTCTACTCTCACTTTCACAATAGGTGATTTTTAAAGCAGAAAGCACTGATCTGTGCATATTTCCCCACTTTTATCCTCTCCCACGCTTTCACATGCTCTCCCCTCTCTTGATTATTTTGTAATGCTGGAGCCGCCTCAGCAGACTCCTCCTGTGCTGTTTAGATGGGGCCCATTTGGCCTAATGATATTAGTTAAACACATAACAGATAATTAGATCATCCACTGGGCCACATGAGTCGAGTTTGCTTACAGCTGAAAACAAACAAGTTCTCTGAAAAAGAGGAGCCCCAAAAAGAAATGCTTTCACTTGCTTCGTTGTCGGTCGGATCTTGTTTATTTTCTGCAAGATCTGTATGTTGAACATTGTTCTTCAATGTTCAGCATTGAACATTATTTTTTTAAATTTTTTTTAAACTTATTTTACGATTAAGGTTCCTTTATCGGTTTTAATTTATTTTTCTTGGTGTTAATTTTCGTCGCACCTGTTCCTCAGGTCTGATCTTCCCCTCGTCATGTCTATGTATGCTCCCAGATTTTGTTGTTCTTTGCCAGATTCTTTGTGTTTTCAGCTTCTTTCTTTTTAGTCCAGTCCTGCAGTCCGTTTCATTTCTGTCAAATTTTGAAAAAGCGTCCCAGCACAACATTAGATGTAGCCTTTGTTCATAAATACAGTTTTGAATTGTTAAAAACACTTGAATTTCACATCGTCTTCAGCGTGGATGAAATCTGAGGCCTAAAAGCCTCGTCAGAGAAAAAAAAATTTATAATTTTTTTTCTCCAAACCATCTGCATTTAGGAGATATACTGCATCTCCTGCAGTATATCTGCAGGATATACTGCAGGTGGTGTATATCGAGATACATTTAGGAGATGTATATCTCCTAAATGCACATCACCACCTGATGAATGCGCTTTCTCCTTCCAAGGATTTTCTTGCAGAGAGCAGAAATCACATTTCCACCAAAGCATCCAGGGTCTAAACAGAGAAGCAGCCCAGGCCACTACTCCACCACCGCCATGTTTGACTGTTGGTATGACATTAAAAAGATCCTAAAAGCTCAATATATTGAGCAATATATTGAGCTTTTAGCTTTTGTCCACTTTTACCGTTTTGTGTTTAACACCAACATGAAGTGATCTAAGTGATGGGAAATACACAGAGATAAGGGTGGGAATACATTTGACCATCTAATTTCGCTCACATATGGTTTTTTGCGAAGCATGTGTCCTTCGAGCAATGCAGCCCCTGACTTTGAAAAGACCTGAAGTTGTTCATTAGCTCTTAGATGAGTAGATGACTTTATCCTGGAGTAATTTCAGAAGGCTGGCCACTCCTGGGAAGGGTCAACCCTTTGACATATTTTCTCTGTGTGTGGATAAAGGCTCTCAGTGTGATTCACTGGAGTCCAACGTCTTTAGAAATGGCTTTGTAGGTCTTCTTGGCAGTAATCAAGCCTAGGTCTGGCTTACGAAACTGAATCAAATTCCATATATGTGGTGAGTCACATTTAATTCACCATTTACCAGGAAATGAAATAATCTTGCACATGGCTGGTATAGATGAGTGTATCTCTTAGTGAATAAAATAATTTTTTTCAAAACTTGAGAATATGAACCAAGTCCATGAGTTGAACGTTTATGTTTTTTTTCGCGGCTCTACATGAAGTTTTATTGCATTTGAGGAATTGTGTGCCCTCAATATTTTATCCTCTGCATGCCGCCCTCACTTGAAATCCTCAAAAAGTTGTTTTATAGTAAAAATTTGTTTGTGTCAGCAGTTTTACATGGGGCCTTATGTTTTATAAACCCCTAGCATTGTTTGCTAAGAAAACTGCTTCGGTACATAAAACTGTTCTTGGTACAGTAGCTTGACAAATCGTAGTGTTGCCCAGAAATGAATTCAGCGTATGCGGTATATTCTACGGCAGCTGACCCACTTTTCCCTCGGCTGCTATTTTCAGGTGATCCAAGGGGACGAGCCGGGAAGCAGGAAATGAAGGAAATGAGAGAAAAAGATGTAGAAAAGGAAGGTGAAGGAGCCGAGCTGTTTGGAAGAGAAATAAGGGGTTATGATGCACCGTCCAGGAGGAATCGAGCTGAGCAGAGCACCACAGATCCTCCAGGACGTTTCACATTCAAGCAGCACATAAGGTCAGATAGGGACGAAAATAAATCACAGGACTGGATCATAAATTAATTACACTGGTGCTTATGTGAGAATGTGCCTGTGGATGTGTGCACAGGCCTGTGTTTGGCCAGTAACTGTATTATGCGCTCTGAGGATTTGGTTTAGGTCAAAAAGAGACGTATTTCTCAAATATAGCTTTCTGCTGTGGTTTGCAGCTATTCACTCTTAACGCTACGCGGCACTTTGAAGACTAACTTGTCACTAATGGCAACAACAACAACGTGGAAAGAGAAATCATCCTGAGCTGAAATAAACATTTAAAAGAGCCCAGTGTATTCGGATGAAATTTGAAATTCAAAGGAATGAGCAGCGTGGTGCAGAAAGTGCTGACCCACACGAACGCCATCTTAGGTACGTCTATAATCTGCACCTTTGCAGAGCTGCACTACTTGAGTTGAAAAGTGCAACACATTTAAGTAGGTTTGCACCTTTTAAAAAACTCCTGCACAGCTTCTTCTAAACCGGAGAAGGTCCACAGAGCCCCTGCACTGCAGTGGAGGAGAGAAATTTGTAGAATTTAACACTGATTTCCAGAGCGGATTTCTGTATAAACATGATAGTTTCTGGCCAAGGGCGGCACGGCTCAGGGGGCGGCACAAGCCAAAAAATAATCAATAATTTATCCACAAAACACCTTGTGTTTACAGTAACTGAGGAAATGATTCAGCTGAAGTTGGTGCCTGATTCAGAGTTAAAGTAAGGGACTCGTTTGGTGTTTTAAAGGTACTTAGGAAAGGTTTGACAAGCTTTATATGCAGCAGCATTAGCGCCAGCTAATCGAGTATGGCTAAACCAGCAGCAGTGCGGCTGTAATTGCAACATTTAGTTCCAGACTGTGATGACATTTTTTGTTTGTTTGGGTTGTAGAACTGCTTCGCTGATGAGTCTGGAAGACGACAGTAAAAGGAAATACATTTTCTGATACAGCTGCAGAAAGTCACAATTAGAAGGTCTTTAAAATCTGGAACATAATAGGTTGAAATTGTAAACACTGAATTTGTAAAATCTCTCTGCTTGGGAAAATAAAATTGCCTGTTTTAACTTGCTTTCAGACACAAAAAGGTAAAATTATATTATGTGAAAATGCAAAAGGAAAGACTGCCAGCTCGTTCCTTTGCACTGCTGTCATGCAGCTGCTGTATAAATCTCCATTCATGAATCGAGAGCGAGCCCTGCAACTAAGCTGATTGTTGTGTTATCGTGTTTTCGCTCAGGTGTGCCATGTTTTAGCGATGAAAAACGGCGACTCAAAGTTGCAGGGAAAAAGCAGCGATATTAATTAACATTCAGCGAGGAGCCGGGATCAAAGCTTAATAATGACTCATGTGTAAAATCTGCTGTTGGACTTCCAGATTGGATTTCCCAACAGCTGGCTCTTTGCAGGCATGGGAGCATCTTACTGAATCATGATTGCAGCAGCCACGCCTGATTGGTCAAATTAAATTCAAGGTGACTCCTTATACACTGACACAGAAGTGCTTTAATTTGCATCAAGTGTGAAGACCAAATTAGAAAATCACTATGTGGAGATATGATGGTGAATGAAAACACTTTAGTGCATAAAGCTTTAGTGCAACAGCAGCTGTGGCTATAAAACCAGTATCCTTACTATTTTTCTGTATTTATTTCAACACCAGAAAAGCGTTTGACAGGTTCCTCATTAAATCGGTGTGGCCTCTCTTGCTTCCAGTAGAGGCCAGCTTAAGTCTACAACCAGAGGTTGAAAACATGCCGCCTTCATGAGGAAAAATGGAAAAGTAGATAAAAGACTGAAGCATATTGATTCTAAGCAGTCCTACATAAAACTGCTAAACCAGTGTCAGTCCCAACAACACAACTGGTGCTGTGATTATTAACTTCACAGGAAGAAAGGAAAGCAAGCTGATCAAACAAGCTTGAACAACTTTCACAGCAACGCAACTTTAAAGTGAGTGAGACAGAACTATTTAACAGGGACGTTTTGAGAGACGCGTTGCCTTCGAACCATTCTGGGGAGCTTACGAACGAGACAGTTGTTCTTAAAGATGGCGTCACTTCAGTCAACACTAAGGCTTCCAGCAAACGCAATCTGAACATCCATCTTAAAACAGTTTTGACCTACAGAACCGCAATATATTGGTAAGAGAAAGTTCAAAAAAAGCATTCCATGACAATCATTCATTGTCATGGAATGATCAGCTGAAGGAAAGGATACAACATGCAAATAATAACCGCACTTAGAAATGAACATGTCCCATGTTAAAGTAGGGAAAACTAACAAAAAGAATGAAGAAATCAGAGACTTATAAACTGACTTACAGCTGTTTATCTGGATTTCTGGCAGCATGTATATTTTTCAACCTTTCACACAGACTGTACTATACAACCTTCATGGCCATCCCTGTTAAAAAATTGCCTGCCTGGAAAAAAAAAATGCTCCGTTGTCCTATGCTATTTGCTTCATACAGAAGATCTGGGCTCTCAGCTATTGAGAAATGATTGCTTCTTGGAGGCGTGAACTGTGTCAAGGTTTTAATTTTTACCCAGTTGCTGAAGTTTGCCCGTGACTAACTAATGCGTCAGTTCAATGCTAAGAAGATTACCGAAAATTGCTTGCCCTGTAAACAACCATCCTCCACTGCAAATAGAGAAGTGCTGATCCCAAAGAGGCAACTGTTGTGTCAATTAAATATTTGGGAGCGTGGCCAACATGGACTGAATGACTTCGTTCATTTCCTCCGCTGCCGTTGCTAAAACTACAGGCAGACTACTTCTCTAAAACAGGGCGGAAAATCAACCAGACAATCCAAGTCTACGGGAGAAACTCTTGGCCTTTGGAGATCTGTGCATGTGTTTCATTTACAGCAGGATTAATCAAATTAAGTGTTTTACTCTGGCATGACCAACCTACTTCAGGTGATTTTTCTCACACTGGCAGTTCAATTATTACCAATACTTCACATATTGGTAGCAAAAATGGAGACACTTATGAAGCTCTAATTAAAGACCGCATACTGGCAATCGTTTCCCATCTCTATTGGCCAAAAACACCCAAACACCAAACACACACCCATCCTTCCAAGTTAAGCTGAAAGGAGGCGAGTAAAGCCCTTGCATGATTTGGGCCAGTATGATTTTAAACAAGCACATGGAGGTTTACTCTGGTCAAACCCCTGCACATATGAGGAGACTTAAACTCAGCCCAAAGCATATTTTATCATCCCTGAATTGCCTAGATCCTGGAGGAACGCCCAAACAACCAGCCCTCAAATCCAACCTGGAATGAAACATGGGCTGTTTCTGCACTGACTGATCTCCATGAAATTATTCTTTTAAGCGTAGCACTATTAGCTTTGCTATCAAAAAGAAATACAGTTTAGAGTCATGATAATATGAAATTACACCAAAACAAACCTCAGAAGCATGTTTGCCTGCCGCAGAGCCACAACTAATCCCCGCACATGCCGTTCTAGACATGCCAGTTTCTTGCGAATCAAATCCTTTACAGTCATGGGAATAATTAAGTACAACCCACATTTCGGTAGACGCTGGAACCACGCTTACCAGCAACACCTTAAGAGAACTTGAGTAGTTGCATTCCTCTCTTCTAAACAACAGCGCTTCAGTTCATTTCTGCACATCTCCCTTAGAGCATGAGAAGTTTGAGAAGCCTTTTGGTTCATGCAATGCTTCCAAAAAGGCTGCAGCATTTTACGCCCTTCCTCATCATCCTATCATGAAATGTAATATTTAACTTAGGCCTGAAGAGTCAGAGATGAGGGTTCTTAAGGCTTCTTTCATTTGAAAAAGCTGGAATTAGCTGGAAATCCTGGGAAGATTGGCAGCTGTTTAAAAGCTTTCCAGTGGTGAATAACCTTTATCTCTGTGGGATAACGGACTTTGAATTGTTCAGAAACGGTCTTATAACCTTTCCTGGATTAACAGGCAACAATTGCTTCTCTAAGGTCATTGCTGATTTCTTTCCTCGGCATTGTTTGAACACACACCGAAATGCTAAAACTGCTGCTCGACAGAGGCAGTCGCACACTCAAGTGCATTTGATTAGCAGCACCTCGTTGCCACTTTTTACCCCCTGAACAGTTGACTTTTTTCACACATTCATCTCTTGTGAATGGGTCATATTTGGTGGAACTGGCTGATGTTTTTTTGCAATAATTTTAGAGCCTGTTAAAAGCCAGGCCCAATTTTGTATCCTCAAATGTGGAACCTTAGAATTAAAAATGGGTACAATTTGGGTTTTGTTTTTGTCGTTTGTGCACAATAAAGCTAATAAAAATGTTTTATTGTTTGTTTTTGGGGTTTTTTTGGCATGTGACTTTAGTTTTGGTGTCATACTCAAAATTAAACCAAATAAATACTATTCTTTCACAATTCCAGTGTTACTCCATGTCCAGCTATATAATTACTGACGTGGTTTTCATGTATCAACTCAATGATGAAGACTAATGAGCAATGAATTATAGTGATACACAGCCTAGCTGCAGCAGACAGCATGATTAAAACATGCATAACTGTCTCGTGCTGATGAGTGATGACCGTTCTGGACCGCATACGGCCAGAGTCATAAATAGGAGCCAGACTAAATCAAACTGGCGCCTCGGACCGTAATGGCTGCACAAACAGCTTCTCAGATCCAATCAATACCGCGGTTCAATTCTGACCGTATTTAGTCCTATTGAAGTGTATCTCTGAAGCAATAATTGCTTATTACTTATTGTTATTGTTTCCTGTTCTTTGACGCTGTGCACTCAGCTTGATCACTGTCAATAGGACAGACAGACAGTGTGGCAGAATGTGGAAGTCCTGTGTAACTGTGCAATAAAATGAGGATCACAACAGTCCGGGGGCAGAGATGAATCATCCAGGCATCTACTTCATGGTGCAGAAGTGAGGAGGAGGAGGAACGAGAGAGTGCGAAGAAAACGAGGGGACAGTGGAGCAGAGCAAAGCGAGCGGCGAGACAGAAAAGTCAAAGGGGAAAGATGGGAAAAAAAAAAAAAAGATTGCTCTCAGGGGCAAACGGTAAGGCTAGAAGCAAAAAATAAAAAAATAAAACAAAACAAAACAAAAATACTGAAAGCAAATCCAGGAAGTGAGGCTGGCGTATGACTGAGAGGAGAGGCGGCGGCTGAGGAGAAACTGAGCGGAAAGATAAAAGGAAAAGGGGAAATGTGGAGGAGACGAAAAGGGCAGATCGACGTGAGGAAATAAAGCAGAGAATTACACCGACTAAACGCAGAAGGGAAACGATTGTTAAAATCCTGAAACTCTCTTTGAGTTCTTTGTTTTCTAAACGACAACTGGGACATTCATGCATTTTTTTTTTTTTTAACACCGCATGATCTTCCTCTGAGTCATTGGGATGGGGAATCAACCAAGTCCTGTAATCAGAGGTCAGGATGAATGGATGGATGGATCTGTCATTTAGTTGGAAATTGGCCACAGCACCACCAATTGCTGCCACTCCAAAAATCTCCAATCTTACGTAATTTAAGGACTAACTTTTCAACACACCTAGAAACAGAGGCAGAGAATCTCTTACATGTAAAACGCAGAGCAAAGTCAGGCAGGTCACGGTGCTTTGTAAGCTGAGAACATGTCTGGCTCCACAAACTCAAGACACTTTCATCAATTCGTGCTCTAATTCAGGAAGTAGGGACACAGGCACCCAGGAAATTCGCCAGCACACGTACACACGCAAACGCACGCACGCAGAGTCATGCTGAGATTTCGCTCTGGCAGACAGGCTGAAGGCTGAGATTCTCCTGCAGAAGCACAACAAAGCCACTCTGGGGGTTTAGCTCTGTGGCACTGCAGACTGAAGGCAGATATTTAACACACAGAGGCACGTCAGGCAGGCAATGTCAGCCAGACAGATCACAGTGGAGGGGAGAGAAGACACCATTAATACTACAGATGGGAAGTGTGAGAGCAACTCCGGTCACACTGCTTGTCACGCTCGCGGAGCCGACCAGCTGAGAGGATGGATGTGGAAAGGAGAGGCCGCCGGTCTGGTAGCGATACATCAGTCAGAAAAGACAAATTTACCCAACTGCGTCCGAACGCTTGTGTTTCCAGACCTGACAGAGGTGGAGGACACCCAATTAGCATGAAGCTTCAGCACCTCAATCAGTGAGAATTAGGTCGAATTTAACCCGGGTGGCTGTTTATGAACACATGAAATGTAAAATGATTGTCAGCTCAAGCTGCAAGCTACAGCTAGCCATTGCTTCTGTAAACAGAAACATTGACTCAGTACAAGTATGAAACTGTTAGCCTGTATTTTGGATTCTTTTACTCTTGTTCTTTTCGTAGAAAGGACACCTCGGGGAACGCTTCTGTGTTGAGCCGTGTCTGTTTCTTAGATGGAGCGATTGATGGAGCAGCACTGTCGATATCTGAGTGTACTCCGTGTGTTTTCTTTCCTGTAGGACGTATTCACGGCCCGGTTCTACGTGTTTAAATATTTCCCTTTGAAGCAGTTGGTGTAGCTAATATTGACATTAATGATGTAAAAACTCTTTGTTTATTCACGTAGAAATTACATCTTGATGTTGTATTTAGTTGTGCACCTTTAACAGAGTTATTGCTGCTATTACCTTTTTAATGTCTTTGGACTTTTCCATTGAACATACCGCTCGTCCTGCGCATCAATGTCTAGTTACATCTCTCTGTTGTTAAAAGTCAGTCAATCGTTTCCACTGTTACGACACCCTTGCTCAGGAAGAGGGATTGCTGCAACAGCAATGACTTGGTGCAATTAGTTTTGCTTCCTCGGATTGTTTTATGATCAACTTAAATGGACTGCATAGTGTTACAATATTGTCTGATTTGGATTTTATATAATTGGTTCTGAAAAGAATATGTCATATATTCAGTTAAGTAATGTTGTCCAATAATGTGTTGTTTTTCAATAAATTGGATTTAAATTATATTTGGACCAAAGTAAATTAAACATGTGACTAAATACACAATGGACCTGTTTTACTTGCAAGGTGCCTTTGACTTGTGATGTAATAAAACTGAAGTCAATTTTATAAGTAGTTAATTTTAATGCCTCCCCCCCCCGGACTCTTAATTTATTTTGTCTTTAACAGCAGGTGATGCGTGTAAAGCCACACACAATAACAAAGCAGCCTGCATTAACTGCGGCACCTTTTCCTTTTTTTTATGCCTTGGAGTCAGACAGAAAGAAAACCGATCGTCAGCAGACCACCACTGTCACGACCATAAACGGCAACCCTGGAAACTGGAGACTTCATTACATCACAACTTACAACTAATGCCACTCGCACCAGCAAACTCTCTGTACCTACCGGAAAGACCGGCAGTTTCCATGGGAACAAGACAGAACAAGAAAAAGAGAGGGATGGAGAGGCACGGGAGAGGATGGATGCTGGGGGTGTCAAGAAACAAAGAAAAGCAGAAAGAAGGAGATCTGTTTTTTTTGTTTGCTACAAAAAAAAACGGAGAAAATAATTCAACCTTATATGCAGGGAGAGGAAAGAGACAAGCATCTATAAGGTCTGTGTTTTGGATGTGGACAATCTGGCCGTCAGCAGAGGTTAAATAAGGATGTTTACTCTGAACAGAGTCCCTGAATGCTCCGACAACCCCTAGGAGTCCGTGTCCTCTGAGACCATGTGGGGGCCAGACAGGGATCGGTAAACAACACTGTGAACAGAAGCCACTCCTAACAGCGGTCACTGTGCAGCTTCGCTCGTCCCTCAACACCAGCTGTTATGTGAGCGCTACGTCAGTGAAACGTCTCTCAATGTATCTGGAGGAGCCGGCGAATTCATTTCTCTGAGCCACACAAACAAACGGCAAAATAACCTTCAGATGAGAAAGAAAGTGTCTGACAGTTCAGTGAACTCGGTTTCTCTGCTCTTTAAATTTTAATAATCTTTTGAAGGAGACCGCAAACACATTCCTCAGGGTTGTTTCAAGGTACCTGGTGTTGACTCGTCTCTCCAAAGTTCTGGATCTGTTTTCAAGCTTGAGCTGAAAGAGTACAGCCCTGATAACCACACACCTTCTTAACAATCACTCTCTTCACAAGAAATGACCGAGAACCTGGAAACGTTACTTAACAAAGAGACTGAGAAACAAATGGCGTTCAAACGAGAAGCAAAAATAAACCCATGACACCATTCTGCTCTTTACCCTTCAGGGCTGTTATTCAACAGACCCACTATTGTCTAGCACTTAGCTTGCTCTAAAGTGGAATATTTTAGAAATCGCATTGCTCAAGTGTGACTTTGACCCATTTTTCTTCCAAATTTTGAATGGGTCCTGCTGCACTCTGACCTCCAGATTGCCAGTGGATTTGAATGGGACATGCTACCAGTTTTGCTTTGTTTCGCTGAAACCAATTAAGATTTTTCCATGACTATGTGCTTGAAACTATTGTCTTGCCTGGAAATTCATCATCTTCAGATACTTATCAAGGATGTCCTGGTACTTGAAGGAATGCATCTCTCATTCCTTCAAGTATACAAAGTCTGCTAAGCGCCATAAGCTGAAAATATTAAAACTGAGAAAAAAAATTGGACATGTTCAGTAATTATTTCACCCACTAATTACTGCTTGAGGTTTTGACTCCTGGTAGGGGGTCCAAATGTAAATCAATCTCAGGGTTGGGACATAGAGGAGTTCAGTCATCTTGATAACAAACATTTCTGAGAGGGCCATAAGAGTTTGGTTGTCATCTCAGTTTTTATTAATTTTTTTATTTTTATTTCGTTGCTCCTTTCCGTTTTTACCTCAATAAGACCAGTCATGCAACAAGAGCAATGTCCGTCTCTCCCCTTCTTTGCAGAACAAGCAGAGGACCCGGCGTCTTTAAAAACTATCTCTCAAAGTAAAAGAAGTGTAAAAAGGGATCAAACAGTGCAGCTGTAAAAAGCTGGCGCTTTGGCTCCAGTTACTGACCAAGTCCCAGGTGTATCTTTAGAGAGTGTCTTTGCTGTGCTCGGCGGTTGTGGCGTCAAGGCGTTGCCCATGGCAACAGTCGCCGAGGCTGCTACGGCTTATTATCAGACAGTACGTGTCGCTAAAAGTAAATATTGACCATATGCAGATCATTTTAAAGTGCTGCAAAGTGGCGTTTCTGCTTTACTGCAAATGGTGTTTTTCTGCTAGTTTTCATTTTCTGTTCATTTTTTAAAAACTTGTTTCTCACTTCTTGGTGAATATTGTTGTCATAATTTATGAGGTAAATGGCAGATTGAAGTGCAGACAGGAGTAAGTCAGTCATGCGATGATGTAATCATGGAAACCAAAAGCTTTTACAGGACAACGCCGGAGAAGGGTAGCGCATGTCTGGACGTAGGAAGCTAGAAAACTGGCTCCAGTGGGAATACATATATAAACACACACAGGGGTAATTAAGGGGATGAGGAACAGCTGGCACTAATCTCTGGGGAAGGAAAAGACGTTGAGTACGGAGCACAAACATGACTGACATAAAATATGATCCACAATGCTAATCAATGCTCAACAAAACGCAAATACTCAAGAATTATGACAATTTGGTAGTTTGCTTCACTGTTTTCTGTATCTTCTCAGTCATTTTCTTGCATATTGTTGACATTTTATGGTTATTTGTTGTCCTTTAGTTTATTCCATGATACTTTTCAAGTTTGCGATCCTTTAGAATTGCCTTATATAATTCTTGTCAAACTGTAATATAATTTTCTGCCTCCTTGTTCTTGGTTTTTTTTGTTTTTGTTTTTTTTTAATGGCCTCCTTCTGATGGATGTGTGGCACTCGCTGTCTGTTGGTGCACATTAATCATTCCCTGCTAAACAGCATCCACCTGTTTGTGTGTGCCTGATGCAGAAATTGTCCATGGATGTAATAGTAACGATTAGGTGACATTTGCAAAGGTCAGCAAGCAGTATGTTTGTGTGTTCCTTTCTGGAAATCCACCAGCAAAAAGGAGCTAAATGGTTGTCAGAGCAACAAAGAACCCATCTCCAAACGCCTTCTCGCAGACTCTCCTTCCCTCCCCGTCATCTCGCTCTGCTCCTCCACGGTGTGTTTGTCTGTCTGTGTCCTCGCAGGCCTCCCGAGCACGCAGCACGCCGAGTTAACGGGGAGAGAAAAGACGAGGAAAGATGTGGGGAGCGTGCGACGGAGAGGAACCAGAAATACATTGCGATGCTGACCTACATTCTCGCTACCAGACACTTCAGCGGCGCAGATGTTGCTCCATCCCGTCATTCCTTAGCTGCGACACGCGACCGCAACATCTGCCTGCACCGACGGCAGCCTCGTTTTGAGCTTCTGTGTTTGTCCAACGAACGTTGCCCATCACAAGGTTTTGTTTGTATTTGCTTGTGTGCACCAGCGATGGGGAGTGGAGGAGGATTTGCAGCGATTTCTGTGCTTAAAGAGGCACCTGACTTATTTAGTGTCCACGTTTCTGTTAGGAGAGTGGACGCCACTGCACTTCTGTTAATAATCTGCATCCGGTAGGCTCTATTCAGCCCTCCAAATCCTAAACCTGATGATGCAAGCATCAGGGATGAAGACTTATCTCAGGCTTCGCATGTTTAATATTTCTCGAGTCGAGCTGCAGCCTGGTCTCATTGCTTTGTCTTCCTCGAGTGCAACATAGAAAATCCCTTAATATATTGTTACAGAAAATGTTTCAGGCTTCATTATTAGGTGTTGGTCAAGATTAAAAAATATATTAACTTGAACAGTTTTTCAACTAACAACCTCTAACTTCAACATATTGCACTGGATTTGATGTAACTTCCTTGGAAATGGAAGGAAATTGACACGTGGCCTTAAAAAAATGCTCCGTAACACCAAACTGCAGTGTGGCGTGCATTTGTATTCCGCACTCCTAAGTCAATATTTTGTAGAGCCACCTATAATTACAGCTGCGAGTCTTCTGGGGTTTGTCTCCACCAGCTTTGCTCATGTACAGACTGATGATGTCTTTGCCCTTCGGCCTTGCAGAACAGCGAAAAGTTCAATCAGAAAGAGAGAAATTGCATTTAGAGAATCTGTGAACATCAGTTTTCAAATCTTTGCCACAGATTCTCAATTGGCTTGGATTTGTCTGGGTCCTTCCAACACAAGAGCGCGCTTTGATATAAACCACTGGAGCTCCGGCTGTTATGGTTACGCTTGAAGCCGAGCCTCCACCACAGTTTCATTTGTTGATAATGTGCAGTCATTCCTTAGTTGTTGTTGTTTTTTTTATGTAGGTTGATCTGATGCAGAGATTTGCAGGGAAGCACAATGTTGGTGCCATCCGACCAGAGCACCTCCTTCCACGTGTTTTATGTTTTCTGCATGCCTCACAGCTCACCGCATCATTTTAAAGGTTACATCGTGCCTTGTGGGGTTTGCAGTTGTGGCGTCCTCTCTGCTTGCAAATGATGAAATAGAACATGTTTTGTGAGATCTTCGACGCTCGGGATATTGCTTTAAAATCGAATATTTCTTTAAAATTATGCAAATCTTCATCCCTGACCGGTCTGCTGCGTTCCCTCCTGATGCCATTTGCTCTGCAATCTTCTTTACAAACCTCCACAAAACATCTGAATTTATGTCACACAAATATTAAGTAGGTGACATTTGAAAGCAGTTATGTTTTCTTTAGGGCTATTAGAGTGATTATAAAGCACTTGATACATGCATATCACATATTTGAGAAATTAAATATTAAATAAATAATAATAATAATTCTCCTAAAACTCCTCTTGCATAGTTTCCATGCATTGTTATCAGGGGTTGCAGTAATTTGGGGTGCTGCGTGCTTTTTGTGACCTTTTTATTAAGATTTTACTGAAGGTCGCTTCTGTGGATGAATAACTAAAGTGATTCTTGTCTTAATCTTATCTAACTTATGCTGTTTGTGTGTTTGTTGCCCCGTACACAGGAGATGGAGTTTAGGATTCCAGCGGCATTTATTTCAGTTTCCAGTCACATCGACAAATGGCAGCATGTTCAAAAAAGAAGAAGGAAAAAAAAACACCACAGATAACTGCGTATAAAAAAAAATTCCCAAGCCTGTCTCTGTGAGTGTTTGCTTCAGAGCTGGAAACAAACTCGATGTTGTTCTTGTTCTCCCTCTAATGATGAATAATGTGCCGGACTAATCTTCCAGGCGGAGAGGAATTCCTCTGAATGAGTGCAACGCCACTTCACTATTTACATTTAAATTAAAAAGCACCTGCGTGTGGAGGTGAGGGATTTGCTTTGTCTGTAATCTGAGAACAATGGTGAGCAGACAGCCACTCGCGACGCAGGGCGGAGGGGTTGTGATGGTGCTCCTGAGTGATTGCTTTGCATCTCGGAGGGGCGAGTGACGCTGAGAGGGGACGTTGTCAGCCGAGTTTGTGTTTTAGCATCAAATATCTGACATTATGCTCTAATGTCAGATATTTAAATGTTTGTTTTTCAAAGTCTATAAGCAACAAGTTCATAAAGATGAATTTGTGTCACGCTCACGAGTTTAAACGTTTTGAAAGTTGTGTTGGAAGTTCAACGGATGAATGTGAAAAACATTTTTCCTCCACTGCAAGGCTTTTAAAGTCACTTAATGTTTTGTGGCCTCAATGTGTTTTTCACTTTTATGTGGGTTGCTTATTTTTCATTTCTATGGAGAGGGCTCACTCAGCTGCCCTCATTTTACAAGAGGGATTTAGTTCTTTGATTTAGTGCTGAAAAAAGTAATACATTTTATTTGAACGTCCTTAGCGTCCATTTTGTTAATTTAGTTTATATTAACAAAATGGATCTTTTTCTGTGGTCGCAGAGAAGTTTTATTTTGTTGCAATGTGGTCAAAAATAGTTTTTTGAACTGAGTGGAACGAGAAGAGGAGCACCACGACTGAGTGATCATTTCTCCAGAGCTAAATCTGATGGAAAATCAAAGGAGTCCAAATGTAAACGGAGGACGAAAAAGTTCCACAATTACTTATCGTCTAAATGTTTCATGTCACAAAAATCTGGCATTTCCACCTGAGTGTGTAAACTTTTTGTATCCACAATGTAACTTGGGAAGCAAAAAGGAAACAGAACAGAATCAGAACAGTTTGTCCTGAACTAATACATCTTATTTTCCGCTGAAATTAAACAAAAGACTCCTGATTCATCTAAAAAAAAAACTTGACTCGTTTTCAACGGTAGAATACTCCTAAATGGACCTAATCTAAGTGATAAATGAAATCAATGACAGGACCGCTATGGCTGCCGAGATATGTGTGAGAATAAAAGGCCTCCAGAAGCATCGAGTGAGTCCTGTTATTGTTTCAGTCCCTGTTCTGCTCAAACTATCAATGTAATTAGGCGTTAAGAATGCTTTTGCACTTTGGAGGGCGCCGCCGGGGGAATCAGCAGCCAAGGTCGGCGGGGATTAAACGCGTTGGTCAGAAAAAGAGTGCAAATGCTGTATTGATTAAGCACTGATGCTGTATTGACAAAATGTGTCGATAAAGAGTTGGGAGGGTTGAGTGAGCCCCCCCCCTCCTGCTCTGAGGAATGACTGTGGCTGACTGATAGATATACGGTAAAGATTGTTAAAGCACTCGGTAAGACGGTAAAGTCAATTATCTGTTTGTGTTGGGATGTTCTGGATGAAAAGCTTCCCTACGAGAGCTGCACCACGCTAACACCCCGACACAATGAGCTAAACTCATCCTGCTTCGGATTATTTCAACCAATAATCAGTTCCCTTTTGCTCTCAGCCCACTTGTTCTCATTCCTGCGTTTTGTTTTTTGTTTTTTTTTTGGACGTATTAATCACTCAGAGTCCAGTCAGGCCTCCAACTTTAGCTCACTTATTATTTCATGCCTTCATGCCTCTCACTGACACCAGATGTGGAACATCAAATCTAATCAAAGCAATTATGATTAATCAGAGCCCGGCCTTCTGCAAGCAGAACTAAATCAAAGCAGAAAAAGTCCGACGTTAGAAAACACGGCTGGTCCCCACAGCCAGAGACATGTAGCTACTTTGCTTCGTTTTAGGGGTTTATAGCGAATAAAATTACATACAAATACATTTATGTAGCACCCAGAGTTTGGCCCTGGCTTTGGGAAATACAAAATGGACGTCTCTAAGAACAAATCTATTATATGTCAATAAGATGTTTTCCAGTTAGTTAGGATGAGAATTCACCAGAAAATTGTGAAACAGCTGCTGCCCCAAAAGGGGCAAAACACTGGGCAAAGAGCAGGAAAGGTTTAGAACGGCCCAGGAAAAATCCAGACAAGAATCTGTTTGAAAATGTGCGGCGCATTTTGCAAAGCAATGTTCACCGACACTCTTCATTCAGACAGAGCTCCTTTCCAAAGAACAGCGAGTGGAAACTTCAGCCTGTTGGTATATAACACTGGTGGAGACAAACCCTGTACTTCTGACAAATGTAAGTGCAGTAAAGGATTATTCCACAAAGCACCGACTCATCAAGGCGAATACAAACACTTCTCAAAAACATTCTTTTCATTCCACTTAGCTACTGTATGCTTTTTTTATTGTATGCTGGGTGCTACATAAATGTATTCGTATGTAATTTTATTCGCTATTGAATGCTTTTCATTGATCTATCACAAAGCACTGCACTTGATGTTAATGCTACCTTCTGACATAAAGCTCAGCCACACATGAACAAAGTATGACTCCCAAAACAGCTAAATTAAAGTTTGAGTCTTTCACGTTGATCAACTGCAAGAAAAACTCTTTGCCGGCAAATGACGGAGAAAATAAGCATCGTAGCTTCCAGCTTATCAGCTTAGATTCCAGTACCAAGCGGCAGTCATTTATTGCGGCCCATTGTGGTGCATTTGACCTCCGACCGGCACCGGTCCAAAGATAAACGGGAGGGGTCTTTACTGCTGCTGCTTTCTGCGCGCGCGTTTAGCAGAGGATCCAATCCTCAAGACAAGGCAGGTAACCGCATTACTGATGCAGCTGCGGCGCTGGCGGCGGTTTGAGTCGTGATTAACATCGGCCCGCGTCTTTTAACATCTGAAAAGAGGTCCATCAGACACACAAGAGCCAGAGGTGATCCACGGCACCTCTGGCTCTTTGTCTGGAATCTTAAAAAGAGAATCTGTTCTCTCTCCTGAAGATCATTTGGTGCGCTCGCTCACGCCCAGGCTCCCTTTCTGTCCTCACAAAAACACAACAACAGTCTCAGAGCAAGCAGAGAGAAGACGTCTGATTAAGAGCCATTTTATTTTTTTTTAAAATACTCATGAAGAAAAGATACGGCTCTCTCCCGAGATCACATCGGAGAACAAAACAAGTATTTTTGTGCGTGAACTGGTTGGTTTATGGCGCCTGAGAGAGAATTTGTTCCACTGTGGCTCTGGCACTAAAGCTGAATTTCATATGAACTGATACTTCAGGAAAATGTGGTGCCAAAGTGGTGCTGTTCAGTGCCTTGCAAAAGGTATTTATTGAAAAGCGACAATTTCAATCTATTTTGTCATGATTCAGATCAACAAAAAGTTGTTGATGGGTGTGTGGAATTCTCATTTGTATCTCGATCTGGACTTTGACTGGGCCGTTTCCACGCATGGCTAGGTTTTGAATTAAATTATTCTCTTGTGGCTCCAGTTGGATGTTTGCATAGAGATTAAAAAGTCCCATTTCAGTCTCATCTATTTCAGAGCACCTTCTTCCACGTCTGCTGTCGCTCTGCATGGCAAGCCGCAAGCAGGATTTCAATAATTCAGCCATCATAGAACTCTTCCTTAAAGGCCAGATTTGTCCACAGCGCAACCAGTAATTGTCTTGTCAACACATCTGCCCATCAGAGCTGTGGGTCTGAGCTGGTATCAGTGTGAAAGGAGGGATTTTTAGATTGTCGAGTTTTTTTAACTCGACAATCATGCGGTATCTTGTGTTAATCTATCACGTAAACCAGCAGTGAAATATATCTAAGTTCTTCATTGTAGCCTGTCAAAATGTGGGAAAGTTCTAGCTGTATTCACAATATTGAGAAGCTTACAACCGAGCTCATGTTGCTTCAAAATGTCAAGAATTTATTTGATCAGCATCAACTTGTGAAATGTCAGTAATTTAGTACCTTAAGTATCAAACTGTTTCTTCTAAAAGAAACCTAAAAACTGCAACAAAAAAGAGCAGAAAGAACAACTTGGAGGACTAAAACATGACAAGTGAAAGTTTCTCATAAATGCAAAGTCAATTTAAAATGCTTTGCGAGGTCAAAATGAGTCCGCAGAGAACGTACTCTGGTGTTACTTCTCGAGAACTGGCCCGTCTGTTTTCAACAAGTTATAAAGAACCAGTAAGTTAAAAATGTATTTTTAATAAAAATTGTTTTGCACTAGAAATGTGCAAAATGTCGTGCTCCACTGACAATTTGTTTCAGCAAAAGGATGACTTTTTCTTTCCAAAAAAAAAAAAAAAACGTGCATAAATGGATCAGCTTGTGAATACTATCTACAGTGCATACAAACTGTATTTTTCAAATAATTATTTCATTTATTAACCGAGCCAGCTAGATGTGAAACGTAGATCTTAAAAACTGAATAATCCTAATTATTATTCGTCTGACGCCACAACGAACCAACCTTTTAATTACTCAACTCCAGATAACTCAGGTGTAGAGGACCATTGTATTTTCACACAGGCTAAGGTTTGTTTGAATATCTATGTTCTCTTCATAAAACGAATCATGATTGGGTCTTTATCTCTGGTTGTCTTTTGGCTTATATCAAAAAGTGTTTCCGATCAGAAACATGTTATTGGGATGAAAGAAAAAAGTAAAAACAGAAGAAAGTCATAGCAGAGCACAGTACTCTATACTCAGGCTTTTTAAACAGGTTTGGCTTTTGCACCGCCAACAAAACGTTGATTCAAATAAGCGAGATCCGTCTTACAATTTAGTATTCTGACTACTCTTCATGGAGCATCCACACACCAAGTCAGACATTGCTTGGTGATTTCCCACTGTGGGTTGAATTTTTGAATATCAGTTAAAAGTCTTTAATTTATGGCGTCGGGGTTAAAACAGAGCGATGCCACATGTGAAAAAGCACATGATTCTCATAGTCTTTAAATGGAAACATAACTTTTTAATTTTTTCGAGCTGGAATGCCCCAAAATCAAACATTTTGTGTGTGAATATGCAACTGAATTATGGATAAAGATGAGAGGAAAAAAAACGAGAAGAAAAAAAAAGAAATCATGTCTAAATGATTATGTGTGTATTTATGGCAGAAGACGGCTACAGTTACACATGTGTCTTAAATATGCTGGATTTGTACCTGCTGCCACAATCAAATTCAGCACCACAGTAACACTTGTAATTTTAGCCTAAGGATCGTTGTAATTTTATAAAGCAGGCATCCAAACAGACAGCAAGTGTGAGAAACAGGATGTGGGCTGAACTGTGCTTTTTGTTCGGGGGAGCAAATAACCATAACTCTATGTCAACCGCAGGATTTCTCTGGAATCGCCAACAACAACCACTAAGTGAATACATGTGAAGGTCAAAGACTGTGTGTTTCTTCGAAAACGTGTCGAAATGTGTTTTCTTTAGACCTTTGCGCAGAGAGACATTTCTAAACGGGAATGTGAGGATCGATACATACGGGACTGCTTTAGGAATTCAAACCGAAATGAAGCAGAACGGATGCAAAGAGCTCTCCAGGTCAGTCCTGACCAGGGTCACCGGGTCACTGGAGCCTACTGCATCTACAACGGGAGAAAACTCGAGTCGGATCTGAACCTGTCACGAGTCCAACAGAGACAAATGCTAGGGCGAAGATAACTTCAAAAACAACATCCTTCAGTTTGGCAGATTGGTCGTGAAAAGTTAAAAAAATATATTTGCATCATTGCCACATCAGAAAACATTTTTGGAGAAAGAAAGTTGACCATGGAAGATGGTGTCAATTTCCAGAGTTCATCACTTTATTCTATGCCTGTCAAAAAACACAAATCCTAATAATTACTGAAAAATTAAAACTTAAGAGCGGTTCAAATTTAGTTTGCTGCTCTTTACTTTAGATTCTATATCACAATACAAGTTTTTGTTAGATGTTACATTTCAGTGTTTTTATTTATACATTCGATCTCATCTATTTTGGGGAGTGCACCAGCCCCTCAACATGATGATCTCCAGGTATTTCCTCCAAGTGTAATAATGGCCATGATGTCCAAATATTTCATTTTTAGTTTAATTAGATCGCAGGACATGGTGGCTAAAATCAAGAGCCTTTCTCCATTAGCAGATTTGTAAACTGTAATCTTGCTTTTTATCCTGCATTTACTTTAACTGTTTAATTAATTCATCTAACTTCAGCCGAACAACACAAACACATTCGTCTCAGGGACTTCGTCTCCTCCCTGAAAAGTTTGATGTATGGACATTCTCATAGTTTTTTTTTTTTTTTTTATTCATTTCAATAATTCTTTGAACAGCTGAAGGTAGCACCTTCATCTGTGCTACATATGCAGTTTCTGAACTTGACCCCGACTGGAAGAGCTGCACAATTAAGCTACAGTGACACAAGAAATTAATCTTCGTTTAATTTAGTAAGTAAAGCAGGATTTTAGCCTGCTTCATTTTGAAACAGTAGAATTTGAAATGCAAGCCTCGTTATTTGTTTAAACCCATGAAGACATGTTGACATACTTGGTGCTACAAGACAAGCCACAGAAGTTTTTTTTGTTTGTTTTTTTTTTTTTGCTTTTTGCATCTGCAGACTGCTGAGCCGGATCAGTGGTCTCAGCGAAATAAATGAGGACCCTGCGACTGAAGCGAAAAATAGTAGCCAGGTTCCCCCGCAAAAAAACTGTCTGGACTAGATATAACTAAAGTAAAAGGTCGCACTCGATTTAATCCATCAAGTTTTGATGGATTAAGCTACAGTGACACAAGACACTCGTCAGAGAAGCAGCAAATCATTTGTAACAGATTTAACGTCGTGACATTTTGGAGACTGTTTAGATTGTATCTGGCAACTACAAACAGACCTTTTCTCACTTTTATGATGAACAATGTGAGTCCTGCACACCTTCTAGTCTGAACGCACGTCGTCACTTTGTCATCCCAATGGACTTTTGCCCTTTTACATATCATGCAGCATCTCCAAAACATGGCAAACTTTACACTACTTTGTATAATCCACAGGGTGCTACATCTCTCTAATTTCAGTCTTTGGAAATGAACTGAGTGTCTAACGTTCCCTCAGCATCAAGACGTTTGAGGTGTGCTCAACAGATTTGGGGATGTAGTTTCTGAAATGTTTGCTAATTCCTCTTTGCAAAACCACTCAGGCTCAGTCCAGTTGAATAGGGATTGTTGTTAGTCCCTATTCAATAAGACAATCATTGGCACCGATTTATCGGTGCCAATTTTCTTAATTTTTGGAGATCGGACGATTTTTACATGTGAAGCTGGTCATACCCACCGATCTTATCTAGCTTGGCAAAGGTCTAAGAATCAATCACTGTCCTCTTTTGCTCTCCGGTGAGAAAGGTTTGATTGACAGACCGGCCCAACAAGTTATGTCTCCACATTTAAAGTTAACAATAGTCACCCTACTGTTGTCAACTCAACAACTTGCTTGCTATATTGAGCAACATTTCAGACCAAAGAAATTTGTATTGGCTAAAATCGAAATCGGCAGGTTCAGCTTTTCAAAAGATCGGCCAGATCAGCCAGAAAACTGCAACTCATTAGATATGTACTTTCACTAGGCCGTTTTAAATCAATCACATGCTTCAATTTAAACTGTACTGACACTAGCTGCTGTTAGTTCTAGTCGTTTTGTGAACTTGTACATGTGGCAATCCCACTGCGTCGCAGCTGTTTTCACTTCTTTGACAGCTTGCACTTTTTTTTTCTTCAAATCATATCAAGTCAAGTCAAAATGTAGTTATTTTCTATATTTAAAACAATAGTGGACTGAAGTGCAACAAATACATAAAATCACCAGTAGCTCTCAGAGTTACAATCAAAACAAAACCAGGTAAAATAAGATACAAAATAACCAAAATAGGTGTGGCAACTAATACAATGTGATGCATGTCTCTGAAACTACTGTAAATCTTCCTTGTTAATTGTGTCTGTAACCGAGGTTTATAATCATTACTCTTATTATTAGTTGTTGTTTGTGGGTATCATCACAGATAGTGTAAGGCCATAGTTGTCCTGGCTCTATTCTACAAAGGTCTGGCTATTTCTTCTTTCCTAAAGGTGATTTTTTTTTTCTCATCTCGATTCCCCAAATTATGTTTACTTCTGGACATTTATCTTGTTTGCTTCATGGTTTTAAATTTGTAAGCCTTCCGTCTCTTTTTGCATTTCCTTTGGATCCCCTTGTAGCTATATGTGTCTGTTTTTAGTGCCTTTGGATTACTCCTGTTTTTTTCTGTGTTTCTGTTTTGCATCTTTGTCTTGTTTTGAAGGCTCTAAGGAACCTCGAGCTCCTCGGCCCGTCAGGACTGCCGGTAATCCTTGCATCCTTTGTGCTGTGTGATGGAGAAAAGGGTATTATTTTGCATTTTATGTGGGATTAAAAGATCTTAAGACGTCTTAGGTTTAACCCGGTGAACTCTGCAGGAACTGGGCTCATCCACAAATGCCCTCGGCGGCTGTCCAACTGTAAATCAAAGGAGCGACTTAGCTATTAACACGCTGCTGCTCACTGCAGTTTATTTATTTGCGAGCGGGCCCTTCGTTCGACTTTGCAATCGGACACGCGCACCTTTCTTAATTTCATCAGTTTTCCACTGAGTCCCTCCCCTGCTTTGGAGTTGTTATCTGCCTCCATAGATATGAAAGCACATCAGAGTTGCTAGGCAATGTAAGAAGGGCAAAAACAGCTGAGATGTTGACGTCTGACTTGCTGTCATCCTGCTGTGAGCCGGTCAGGGCTTTGGTAATGAGAGCCTGGGGACCTGGCCCGACCTGCTGCACGCATGTGAGAGAGCAGGGAGACGGTGTTCATAATGTTGCTTGGTTACTTTATTCTGGGCATTTCAGGATGTTTGATTGCAGTGGAGCCAGCTGCAGCACGGCCACATTTGCAGGGATAATAAAAGTCAAGCGTTTAGCCAGAGTCATGTGGATCCAACTGACATGATTACATGCAAATTTCTTGGAAAATTTGCACCACCAGTGGAAGCCGGACTCTGCATCATATGACCGTAGCTTGTGCATCTGTGACCATTATTTTGGTCCATATTGAGCTCATTTAGTTTTTAATAGACAGTGTTGGTTGTTTAGTTGGCCCCAAATTAAAGTGTTTATATCTATTTAATGACCATCTATGTCCCAGATACTAATAAATAGAGTTGCACTGATCAGACTTCTACCGGTTTCTGGTTTTCTTAGACTTGTTGTCGACAGACACTAATTTATTTCTTTTTTTTTTCTCTCTTTTTTTTCTTACTACATAAAAAAACTGTAGACAATGTATTGACTCAAGATTTATTCCCTTTTGAACTTTTTCACAGTCGTTGGCAATGAAACTCCAAACTTCAATGTATTCTAATGGCCTTTTATAAGATAGTGGGAAATAATTGTAAAGTGTAAGAAAATTCAGAGATGCTCTTCAAAATGGTGTAAAAATAAAAATCTAAATAATGTGGTTTGCGTGTTCATTCTACTTTGTGAATCTACCTTTTGTTTCACATACAATTGCAGTAATTTTGTAGCATTTTTCTCTCAACCATGTCAATTTTTGCCCATTTCTCTTTTCAAAATGTCTCAAAATAACTCTGTGTCATCTAATCTGATGACACTCTTCATCAGATTAGATGAAGAGTGTCTGCAAACATCAGTTTTTGAGTCTTGCAACAAATTCTCAACTGGATTTAGGCCCAGACTTTGACTAGGACCTGCAAACACATGGATATGCTCTGACCTGAACCTTAGAGCCAAATCTGGATGCTGGTTGTTTTGCTGGAAAGTGAATCTCTGCTTCAGTTTCAAGTGTTATCCAGCCTCAAATAGCTTCCTCCTTTACAACTGAACTGTGTTTAGCTCCATCCACATTCAAAGCCAAGGATATGGTTTTATAATCTTACTCTGCAACAAACGTCTCTATATGTGTCACTAACTTGGCCGCTGTGTTCGTTGGTTTTCATGAAGCTGTTTGTTCATTAATGCTGTCAGACAAACCCAGAGGCCTTCACAGAACAGCTGGACTCATAATGAGACAAAAATTACATAAAGGTTTATTCTATTTAATAATTACGTGACTTTTAAATAAAGTAGATTTTTTATTTGGGGGTGTCAGATTAAAGGTGCCTCAGGTATATACAGTTTTTATGTTTTTAAATTTTTTTCAGCATGAAACAAAATCTATAATTTTCCATCCACTTCCCTTATGCACTGCTTTCTGTTGACTCATCATATAAGACACAGATTGTGGTTGCAGTAGAACAATTTGACAAACTGTCCAAGGGGTATAAATACCTCTGCAAGGAACTTTATATTTTAGGCTTAGCTGCGGTCCATTTCCCAGTAAGGTCGGCTAAGGGTTACCCCGTGCATGTCCAGGCCTATATTCATGTCTGCACAGGTGTGTTCGCTCAAAAACAGAGACATATTGGAGAGATAAGCGAGCTGAAGATTAGCGAGCGGGAACAACGCTCTCAACCCTCGGTCCTCCAGCCTCGCCCTCCTCCATCCCTCTCCGCCCTCCTTCCACTCTAATCGCACGGCTAATTGACTCAGCCAGATTTGGCAAGAGGCTTATTAGTGTCATTTCACACAACAAGGAATGACCTATGCATATGGTGCAGCGGTGACAGTCGAGATGGCGCACACTCTTTACGGTTAGAATCCAATATGACTTATGAGCAGCCCTACACTGGTCTCATTTTCAGCCAAAATCTGCAGACGGAAAAAAATCATAAATTTACTTCATCCCGGTGTGTGTCCAGTAGATGCATGAAGACGCAGATGTTTCCTTGCCTCAACTTCCCTTTAGGGCAGTGAATATTAATGGCACCGCGTTAGCATTATTCTGCAGCAGGTAAATAAAGTCTGGGAGCTTGGAAGCATCTGGCGCCTCCAAGGAGGGGAGCTGGAGGTCAAGGGGGGCCAAGAGAGTCCATGGTGTGATCAAGTGATTTGCATTTTAAATGCAGATTTGTTTGTGTCTATGAGTTTGATGAAGGGAGGTTGAGTTACTTTTTTTAATTTGGCCTGCTGTCGTGTCGCTGCTGTCTGTGCCAATCCTTCATCACCCCAAATACGTATTTGTATTTAATTTATTTTTTTGGTTTGTGATAATAATATAATAAAATTACTTTCCTTTTTGATGAGCAACTCCAAAATTCTTAAATGACCCCTATCAAGCCATCCATTTTAACACGTCATACAGTACATGACCTCTACTTGTAATATGTTGCAGGGGGAATGGGCACATGCCCAGCAATAGCATATACAGGATTTTTATATATATATTTTAATTTTATTTACAAATTTAGGCTAAATATAAGCTGAAGACAAGTCCTTTTTTTTCTTATTTATTTATTTTCATCTATTACTGCCTATGTCACTTTTTCCTTTTCCCTAAACCTCAAAACAGCCATTTTTACTTTGCCATTTTTTATTATTTTTACTGTTTATCAATATAACATTGGTGCAACTCTAATAATTACATTATAGCTATCATTGTCTGCGTGCCATTCAAAGATTATGTGAACCCCCATCTAGGGACCCCTTGAAAAAAAAGTTTTTGGGGCCACCTGGTAATCGATCCAGCTGGGTTTGTGTGTCTGCGTGGATGGATGGATGGATGGATGGATGGATGTGGATGGATGGATGGAGATGGAGATAGATAGATAGATGTGTGTTTGTGAGGCAGATCCTTACCGCTGTGCGCGCTGAACCAGCGGGGCGCAATGTGCAGGGGTAAGGTGTCAGCCAGCGACCCCCGGGACCCCAAATAGAGCACCCCGTCCGTGTGATGCCCGCCGCCCCCAGAGTCCTGGTAGCCGGTCCCGTGGGGGGCCGCCGTCGTGCCCCCAGACCCTCCTCCGGCTCGGTCCGAGTCCGTCCCTCTCGGGGTGTAGAAGCCGAAGGGCACGGCGGGACTGTGTTCGATCCCCATCCCGGCCACGGAGCTCACCGAGCGGCTCCGCAGGCCCATGGTGCCGCTCGGCCGGTAGTGACCAAAGTGGGCCGAGGGTGGCACCGCGCTGTCATCCGAAGAGACGCCGGGAAAAGCACCCCGGGGCCGCCCTGCCGTGCTCTGCTTCCCCCCCATCCGAAGCGGGAGAGAAACGGGTGGGGGTTCTGGGTGGCTCGATCCGTAAAGGGGTCGAGAAAGCCCAAGCAGGCTGCGCCCCCCTTTCCCTCCCCTCGTTCCTGTCTGTCTCTCCGCCTGCCTGTCTGTCTGTCCGCCCGTCCGTCCGTGTGTCTCAGCAGACTCGTCAGCTCTGACTCTCTGCAGACGCAACAGCCCGTTTCCCTGCCGAGCGGAACATGAGCCAGTCTGGATTCACCTCACCCACCAGACAAATTCATATATTACAATTAAAAATAGATAACCTCGACACAACCGGAGGGGGTGGCCGCCGAGCCGAACCAAAATCCCCGCAAGGTTAAGCAGATGCACGCCGCTCTCTCCCCCCTCCCCGCGCCGCGCCGTCCCAGCTGCTTCAGACGGCTGAATCACCCCGGCCGGCCGGTCCGGATCACAGGAGCGCCGCAGTCTTCACTCCGCCGCTCTTCCACTCATCTGATCTCAGACATCGTGACAACTGTTGCTGTCTGTCTGACCGCCAGGACACAAAAAAAATAAAAAAAATTAAAAAAATAAAAGACGGTCTGTCTTGGAAATAAATGACGTCGTCGCCGAGCGCTGGTCCGGTCCGGTGAGCTCCAACCAGAGGACACTTCTTCTTCTTCTCCTCCTCCTCCTCCTGCCTCCCTCCCCGGAGATCGGGGTCACAGTGAAGCCGCTCCCCTGCGCTCAGATCGGGCGCTCTTCTCCGCTCCTCGCCGATGCTGCTGCTGCTGCTGCTGACCAGACAATGGACGCGCTCAGTGCGCAAGCTCGGATCATAAACACAGACAGACCGGGAGACGGTGCAGCAACACTTTGTTTTAATTCCTCGACATGGGATTGGCCTGGATTTTTCTGTGTGTGTGTGTGTGTGTGTGTGTTGGGGGGTTAGGGGGGGGGGGGTCTCATCTGCTGGATCAGACACGGGGCATTTCAGGATAACCTGCGACAGGTGTGGTGAGGCCGACAGGCACCTGAAGGTGAACCTGGCTACGTTCTTGTGCACCAGTGATTGGAAGAAGAAAGTGTGATAAGATGTGCGATTTGCTTTTCTGACCTACTTCCCCAATTGAAACAGCTTCCTGCTAAGTCAACAAGTTCTATGAATGGACAGATGAGGCCCCATAAAAATAAAAAATCTATTTTGTTATTGGTCGTTTATCAAGATTAAAAAAATATATATTATTTTTTTAAATCCCAATAAGAACTATTTATGTTTCTTTTGTAATATCTATCCCCCTTTTCGCTTATTGCCAGACTTAAATATTCATATCCTGAAGCAAATGGGATGGGAGGACTATCTAACCCCCCTGCCTGTTGACAGGTGGTGCCAGTCCCGGCTGCCATACGTCTTTCAGTGTGATGTGGCCCACTCTTCTCTGCAGAAGTGTTTTATTATGGCCACTCTGGAGGGCTTTCCCGCATGGATGGCATAATTGAAGTCATGCCAAAGCATCTCAAATGCAGTCGAAATGTGGCGGCGGAGTCACTCTAAACACGGGCCGATCTCCTTTTAGAGGAGTCAAAAACAATGGCGATTCAACTTCCAGCAGAAGTTGAATCGAATCAATGATTCGGAATGATCCGAATCAAAGTATCTTCGTGTGATGGAACGGCCCAGTTCAAATTCAGTCAAAACTTGAGTCTAATGACGAAATTGTGATAACATTTATAATAAAATGTTGCATATTTTCTCTTTCCCCAGCGCTTATGTGTGGAGTTTCATTTTAAACTGACAAACTTAACACCCATTCTAGTACTTTTGGTATTCGTAAGGCTGCAGTCAACAATTATTTTAATGTTAGAATAATTATTGACTTTCAAAACCTCTGAAACATGTTGATGCAACAACAAACCGATAAATTGACTTATTTATATCATACAGGCTGCATATAACCAATAAGGACAGTATAAACGAATGCAATTTAATATCTTATCAGAAAGTTAAAGGAAAATCTCCGGCAGAATAAACTGACCTTTTGGACAAACCGGATAAACAACAAATGATCAGCTCAAGCCACAAAGTTATTTATTATATTCACACCCCTTTAACTTTTTCCACACTCTTCAACATTATATTTACACATTTTAGTGAATTCTATCTGAATTTTGCTATATAAAAGATGAAGTGGAGTGTTTTTAAAATGGAAAGAAAACGATGGTTTTGAGAATCTCTTGCAACAAATCTGAAACGGTTGGTGTGCGTTCGTATCTTGCAGCCACACCCCAGTGATCCTTTGCAAGTCCTTTGGGGTACGTAAAGCTCAAGACTTTCAGTTGTCTTCTTTTAAAATGGACAATGTGAACATGCACGTTCAAGCCTCACCAAATATTCTTGATTTAAATTAGATCGGGACTTGGACTGGGCCAGTCCAGATGCTGAAACTGCACTGGTCTGAAACGTTTGAGGGTAACTCTGGTTGTATGTTTGGGTTTGTGTCCTGCTGGAACCTGCTTCAGCAAAGCTGATCTATTCAATGCAAATACACAGATGTTTGGGGTTGCTTGTGTTTTTTTTTGTTTGTTTGTTTTTTTTCTAACCCTACTTAATTATCCAGCTGGGAGGTTTTGTTTGAAATTAACAGTTTGATCCTGTTGTCTGGTTTCTATGTTTCGTTGAGCGTTTTACCACTTGCATGTCTCTTGCAGTTGTCCTGGTCTTTCTCCCCAATAAGGTAAGCTATTGTAAAGTCCTTACTGTCATGCAGAAGGTGTTAATCTGTCCTGCTATAATGACAGCAGGCCTATAAATGGTCCACTCTCTGCTGCTCGGGCATGTAATCACACTCACAGACTCAAATAAACCAAACACAAGCAGGTCTTTTGTAAATTTAAGAGCCTGACAGAAAATAAATAACGTAAATTCATCCAGAGAAAGATAACAAACTTTGTTGCGTAGACATCCTCCCTCTGTTGCATTCTTGTAATCTTTTAAAAGTATTACCTGCTTTCTCGGGCTTTCAGGAGGTCACTCTAAGGTTTTCTTTCAATCCCCGAACATTTGCAGAGGAAGGTTTTCCTTGTTTATTTAATCCACTTTATTGCCACACATGAATTATTCGGATATAAAAAGGCTCCTAACCTTAAATATTGAACCAGTGTTGTGTCTTCAGGCACTTTGTTACCAGAATCTACCAAGGCTTCAATTTGTTTTTACTCTTTGTACAAAAACATCAAATATAACACGGTTGGACAGAAAACAGAATTCTAGCCCTGAGAAAGCTGTTCTTCTGGAGCTGCTTGATTAAACCTTTGCATACTGAAAAGCAGCCTCGCTGCATTTCCCCTGTTACTTAAGCAAATCAGATCCTGTTCATCTGCTTGGCGTAGTTGTTTTTTCGCAGCACTTCTTCCTTTGCCCTCCCCTTTCCTCATTTTTAAACTGCGCAGTAAGTTTGCTGCAAAGCTCTGGCACGAGGATGGGTGGTCCGAGTCCAAAGTAGTACTTTGAAAGTCCTTTATTTAGCCTGGAAAACTTGCGATCAATGCTTGTTTGAAACAAAACACAAAAAGTCTGGCCGCTTGGAAGCAACACATAAAATTAGAGGCGGACATTCAAACCAATGAGGCATGGGTGGGTTAAAAATGCGCACCTTGAAACTACTGTTACAGTGAGAGGTGCAGTATGGAAAAGAGAGAACATCACTCTACCTTGACTATCCAGTAAAATCCATCTATCTCCTTCTGCTACATCCTGCGAGCCACCACGACATACCTTCAGACCTCCTTAATTCATACTGGCCAATCACACCAGCCTTCCAAAAGTTGATGAAGCTCGCCAGTCCGTCACGGGACAAAACAGAGGAAACAGGACAAACAAGCATGCACACAAACATTCCTACCGAAGTGCAATTTAGAGAGAGCAATTCACCTTTCAGTCATGTTTCAGACTGGGATTTAAACGCAAGACAACAGTGCTAGCATGCCACTGTGCAGCCGTGCCATATCCTATCAGAGATTTAATGCATTTTCTAGCTGAGTTTCTAAACCACTTGAGATATTGAGTGTCTACAGTTGATCTCTCTCTGGCTGGTACTGTGTGATTTATTTCTCATGGGTCCATTTTGGATAAATTTGTGCCACTTTATGGTCATTTAGAGGCATTTTGCATCTATAAGACAGACATTTATGCCCCAGAGCTGCTTTGAGATAAGTCATCCAGTGATCTGTGTCTGTATGCACAGTGGCTGGGCGCTTTTACAAATCAATATCAGTAATAAAAAACAAACTGTCTATAAACTGAGAGACAAACTCAATATTCTTCAAAGATTTTTATAGCAGCCCAGGAGCTCAAACTGTTGGTTTTAGGAAAACCATCTCATTCCAAATCTCCACTTAGCAGCTGACCCGACCAGTCTGCAAGAATGAGCTTTTATTATGTCTGTATTCAGGTGGACTGATGGGATTTGCCACAAATGGAAGAAATGCTGACACCAGTTGGTGGAACCGAGTACTGCAGCGTCAACAAACGCTTCACTTGGGTTTGGATCCAGACTTCCAAAAAGTGGATAATCCTGAGCTGAAGCTTTTCCTGGGTTTCTGCATTAACACAGTCTGCAGCTAACTGGTGTTCACGCCAGCATCTTTGTTGTTAGTGATTAGAGAATAAAAATATTCACATCTTTACTATGAAATTCTGCCTCAATAATGGAATGATTAGTTTTGTCAATGGTTTGTTTTTTTCCCCATCTGTCACCTTGTCTTTAGTATCTTGTGTTGGGAACTTGGGAAACTTTTTAAGTTTCTAGGATCGTGTGATGCAGTAACTCTTGCAAAAACAATATTCAGCACAGAGTGTATAATACGAGGACACACAGTACATTTCAGGAGGTGAACTAACGCTCACATTTTCTGTGCGGTGCATTCTGGGTGCGGCTGTAATACATCATCATCAAAATGAACAGAAATAACTACTCACGCCACATGTGTACGTTTGGGAATTAATGAATCAAATAGTCACTTTTTGATGCCATTCTTGAGAAAATTCTAATCAAAAGTATTTATTACCTTCCAGTTAATCAGTGAAAAAGAAAAATTGCTTCACTGTCATTTATAAACAAGCATCAACCTCTTATTGTTTTAAAAATAATAGATGTAATATTTGGGTTTACTTTTGTTTCCTATTTACAAACATAATTCAAAGGATAAAATTTAAAGTCGGCAAAAATAAAAGCATTTGCGGAAACTTCAAGCTTTAGTGAGACCAAACTAATTCTGTTGTAGCATTTTAAAAACACTTTTACAAATGAAATAAAACGTAATAATAGATTACAAACATCAACAAAGCTTTAACTGGATGTCCTCAGCAACAGTAATACAGTCTCATTATTTGATGTCACATTTTTAGCATTTCAAGTAATTAAAAGCAAAAACAGCAGCTATATTTTTTGTATTCTTCTGTTTTCCTGGCATCCAACAGAAAGTACAGTGGCAATAAATCTTAAAATTTTCTTCACTGAATTCTGATGCACAACTACACAGACAACCTAAAGATTTTTTTTTTTACTCCAATCTTATGCCATACTCTCACCCGTTAGAGGGGAGTTCAGTTTATAACTCTCCTCTTTGGAGGATTTTCCCAGGATTCATCAGGTTCTTTGGGTCCAGACTATCCTTGAGTCCCTTCATGACCTGAATGGCCAGAGGTCCCACTTCCTCACACAGGAGCGCTCTCTTTCCTAAACCCACTCCATGCTCTCCTGTACACGTACCATCCATGGCCAGCGCTCGCCTGCAGAAGAACGAAGAGAAAATTAGATTTTCGCGTATCAACGACGTAGAGAGGAAACGCAGACAGAAAGTCAGACAGCAGGCATTGGTTCGGGTAAGGTTCAGCGAAATGTTACCTGGCCAGCCTCTCTGTGAACAGATGGACCTGGTGCAGCTCATCTGGATCATTTGGATCCACAACCATCAGACAGTGGAAGTTGCCATCACCGACATGACCTGCAATAGGACCTGAAGCGGCCCAGCGGATGATTTATGTGTTCATTTTTATTTTAGTTGGATTTATTAATCAATCAAGTTTAGATGTATAGCACATTTCAGCAACAAGGCAGTTCAAGATGCTTTACATCATAAAGACATACAAAAAAAAAAATACAAAGTCAAAAAACGCACAGTCGACAGTTGTCTTGTATGCTCACTGCTGGTTTGCTAAGTGATAAAACTGAAGCAGGTCGAATGCACTTAGAGGTTTGCTTTGCTAAAAACCTCTAAAACACCAGAAGTTCTTTCCGATGTTCTTCTCTCACCTGTCAGCCTGCTCTCAAGCAGGTCCTTCTTTGTCTCCACAATGATCTGAGGAAGTCGGGACAGAGGGACACACACGTCTGTGGCGTAAGCCTTCAAAACACACACACACCACACATATATACAAAAAAGATAAAGCCACTGTATCTGAATGGCTCTGAGCAGCTGTCTGTTGCAATCTTTAAAATTTAAACCATTAATAGAGTGAGAAACATAAATGCCCCAGAGGGGAGCAGTTTGCTTTGGATTTGGATAAATAATGTGCAAAAACAGCACGAGTCAATAAGACACCAGGGTTATTCTACAAAAAAAACAAAAAAAAAACAAGAGGAAACCCTGGTCTCTACTTCACATCTTTAAGTTTGACTTAGCTCAAATACTGTATATATTTAACTGACATGTACTGCTTATAACCTTAGGAAACAAAACTTTCATTATATCATGGTAACAATTTTGTTTTTTAGTCAAAATAAATTCATTAAAATTCCGCTATAAATCTGAGCAAGCTTAAAGGGTTTCAAGAAAACCTCTTTCTCACTTCCCTTTGATGACACGTGGAAAGAATGAACAGTGAAATAGTAAAGTGTTGAAATATTTCGATGATACATTTGTCACCCAAAACTGTCTGACATGTATTGTAATATTACTGATAACAGTTGGTATATATTTAAAGTGATTTTTACCTTTTCAGGAAATCATTCAGTCACTCACATTGCAAACATTTTGAGAAAATGTCTTCTTTAAAATCATTAGTGTTACCTTATGAGTAGGAAAATGTATAACAATAATCCTAATATATGAAGTAAAAAAAAAAAACTTTAATATAGATTTTAATTGTATGTCCTTGTACTGCTCTTCTATACAAAGCTAGATAGAAATATATAACTGGAATATGTAACTGGCCTCCATTTTGCTTGATGGGAAAAAACAGAGTACACTGAAAAAGCAAGGGCCATAACAATGATTTGTAACAATATGATTATACTGTTAACAATATTTGAGGCCATCGATTATAAACTGATCCAAAGATTTGGTATAGTCGGAAATGCATCACATCTCGATATTGGTTGACTTCTGCAGGGGTAATGTTGCGTGTTTCAATGTCCTGATTAGTTTTACCTTGCAGCCCGGTCTCAGCGCCTGTGCAGCGTACCAGGCGTCATGGCGAGCTTTCCACAGACGGTTCCTGGTTTCAGCGTCTCGAGCCCACTGAAAGTCTGACCCTTCATTACTCTGTGTAATCTCCTCTGCAGAAACACACACGGAGACTGTAAGCGTTTTGATTTTCAGTATGACTCTTGATTTTTGAACAAGTAATTTTCATCAGCTGGGTTCTGTTCGTTTGTTGCCCAAATATGAAAAAGTAAGCAGTCTTAGCTTTATAATCACAACAGCCGATCTGTAGAACACGTTTGAAGCTCACAGCAAATGTCAGAGAAATTGTTCCCGTTCTCACACACCAGCTGTGCTGACTTGTTCTTCCAGGCTGCGTTCTGACCCGTGGAACTCCAGGAACAGAGTTGGGGCGACAGGGTAGGACAGAGAGCTGAACTTGTTGCACGCATCTATCATGACGTCATCCAGAAACTCTGAAAGCACAAACACGCAGTAGAAATGAGGAGAGAAAAGGACTACAAATGTGATATTCCACATTTTGCCAATTTATTGAAGTCACTTTATATTTTGTAGATGTCAACTTTTAACAAGTAGAAGATATTTGACTTGTCCGTACCGATGCGAGCAATGGGGACTCCAGTTTGCAGGATCTGCACAGTGCTGTCTACAGCGGCCTGGACTGAAGGAAAAGAGCAGACAGCCGACACCATGGCCTCTGGGACGCCGTACAGCCTTAACGTAGTCTTGGTAATGATCCCCAACGTGCCCTCTGAACCCACAAACAGGTTTGTCAAGTTGTATCCTGCAGAAGTTTTCCTGAAAACACAATAATAAGATGATGAAACTACAACAAGCAAGGCTATGGAGTGCAGGTGATGGTTGGCGCTGTACCTGGGACGCCTGCTTTTCCCGGCTGTGTGTATGACCGTTCCATTGGACAAAACCACCTCTAGGTTCATGACGTTCTCTCTCATGGTGCCGTAACGCACAGCGTTTGTTCCCGAAGCACTGGTGGCAGCCATGCCGCAGAGGGAAGCATCAGCTCCAGGATCTAAAACCAACGTCCGAGAATACAGCTAGATTGCCAGCGACAAGCTTATTTATTACACAAGCACCTGACCTTTACCGGGTTCTGAAGAGATTGAAATCCAACAGCAAATATATCAAGCATTAGACTCCACCATGTCATTAATAAGTCAAACAAATATCAAGCCAAGAAAAGCCAACAAAAATCTGAAGCTGCTGTTTCTCATCACAATTACACTTTAGTATTGCTAAAAGCTTTACAATAATCCACTAACTGCACAGACACACCTGCACAGAAGTAAGCATTTGATTAGTAAACTGCGATTCATGGAGTATACTGTGTGTACTGTGTGACTGACCCACTGGGAACCATAGGCCTGTGTCCCGTAGGTAGGTATTCAGGGCTTTCCGGGTCACACCAGGCTCAACGGTCACATCGAAGTCCTCTGGGTGAAGGTTTAAGATCTGATCCATGTTCCTCAAACTGAAGCAAACACCACCCTAAAAAAAAAAAAAAAGAATCACAGAGACACATAACAGAAATATTTTTAAGATTTTTTTTTTTTTCACCTAAGAATGCATATGTTGGATTTTTTGTTTTCAAAACAGTTACGTATTTAACGATTAAAACCAAAGCCCGATTTGGACGTGCTCCTGGAAACAGAAACTTTTTGCCAGAGATGCATTCGTGGGACAAATATTGACACATGCTCTCACCTCCACAGCACCAACCCCTCCCTCTAAGCCCGTCCCAGTGCCAAATGGGATGATGGGAAGGTTGTGGTCATGACAGACTTTTGCCAGAGCACTGACCTCCTCCACACAGCGCGGGAACACAACCACATCTGGGGGTCGACATCTGCACAGAAGCAATGCATGATTCAGATCATAGTCCAGCGTTTACAGAAGACAACACACATTTTATTTTTTATTTTTTTTTAGCAGTGCTCTTAAGATGCAGTAAACAGAAAACTTCTGACCTGTGCACAGACTCATCTTTGCCATGTTGTTCTCTGATGGCTTCGCCCAGAGAGACGTTGTCCTTTCCACACACACTTATAAATGCAGAGAGAACCTTGTCTACAGCAGCTTTCTGAACAAATAACACACATTTAATGGTTTTCATTCCACAGGTCCATATCTGGTTTTTTTATATATATATATATATATATATATTCTGTAGCTGGTCAGTACTGTCCCTGACATTCAACTATATATATTTCAATGATGCAGCGCCAACGTCACGAACTTAATATTAAACCCAATCACAATGGCGGACCAGGTGCGATTACTTGCAGGAAAAAAAGTGTTAGGTCGTGACAAAGATTAACAAGCTGTCTATGCCATTCCAGAATAACAGATTCTAAAAAATAAAAGCAAAAATAAAATAATAATAATAATAATAATAATAATCAATGCGCAAATTGAAAGAATATCTGAATATCTAAAACCAAATGCATACTAAGTTAAATAGCCTACTTATACATTTATTTCGCATTTAGATTTATAACATTCCTCCGACTTTGGGGAAATAACCTTTAATTCTCCCTGGTTTCACTTTGTAAACGACCTTCTGACATAAAGCTTTAAAATAAATAGATAAAACAGACACAACTCACCCTGGCGGTGTTTTCTAATGTTATGCTGCGATACTGAACGAGACTCCGCCGAAGAGACAGCAGCCTGCGGTTCGGCGTCAAATTAAGCCACATTGTTTCCCTGTGAACTTGTTTATCATAATAATAAACGACACAGAAAACAACTTCCGCTTTGTTTTTTCAAAATAAAATCCACACAACTCAGACCTCGACTGTCGCCTCGATTACTTTTTATACTTGATCTTTTAAAAATCCTACTGCGCAATTAATTCAAGCAAAATATGTTTGGATTCGTAATCTATGTGCTGATGGTGTGTTTTCCATGCGCAAATATATGTGCAGTAATTGTTACAGAAGCCTAGAGCAGACATTTTACGCGTATACTCTTAACAGGTGTTGTTTTCCTGAGGTTAAGCGTTAATCTCGAGAAAACCATCGTGGAAAAACGTTGTTTTTCTTTAAAATAAAACTCAGTTGCACATTTCGTTTATTCGTTTAAGGGTCAACTCTATTCGTAGTGAATAGAGTTTACTATTTATTTATTTATTGCTAATGAAAAAAATAATAAAAGTATTTGTTTTTAATTTCCTGTATGTTCTTCCGGTCACCAAATGAGGAAACTGTGTGTTGTTGTTGTTGTTTGTTTGGTTTTTTTTATCGGTAGATGGCGCTGTTGATTGACGCAAAGGTGGGATCAAAGTTTAGGCTTTCCTCAAGACTGTTCAGGTAGAGCTTTACACATTATCGTGTCATTGTTAAAGCTTACAGAATATTAGTTAAATATTCGCTGTCTTTGGCTGAAGATAACTGTTATGACGTCGTGACGTGTTGTTTTCAGCTGTTTCCTGTAGAAAATGCCTCGAAATCACAAACTTTTGTGAGACATCATGAAGCGCAAAACGTTCTCTCATAATTATTGACGTACAGTGTTTGAAATTCGTAAGAAGCCAGAGTATTATAAATATCAGTTTTCGTGTCACTACGCCTGAGGCTTTCCTATTTCTCCTCTGGAAGGCGCCATGTATCCCGTCGACCTGCCAGCTGTGGACTACACCGAGCTGACATCCGCGTCTGAAAATTACCTAGCTTCACTGAACGCAGCACATTCCTGCAACGAGTGGTTTCGGTCAATACTTACGTCAAAAGAGGTTGGATAACGCTTTCTTATTCTTGTCATTAATTGCATTTTTTTTTACATTTATGTAAATGTAACTGTTTTGATTCCAGGTACATATATTATTTATTAATTACCTACTTTTATAACGTTGGGACTTGTTACCGTCATATATTTGAAGGTGAGTGAGTGGGTAAAGAAAAAATACCAAGGAAATAATGAAAAATGATCAACAATAAAAAATTGTTTATATATATGCCATTTTTAATAATAAGTATTATTAATTTTTTACATTAAAAAGGAACAAGAGTGACAATGAAATTTAGTTTGTTTATTTTTCCCTTTCAAATCTGTGCACGGTAATAATAATAATAATAATGTTATTATTAATTATGTTAAACTAGTTTTTTTTTTATTATTGTTAGACTGAAATACTGGCAGACTGCAACATCTGACTGATTGACAGGAATTATGGCAGCAACAAGAAAACAGTTGGTTCAAACAATTGAAACTGTTACAAAAACCCCTTCAAGAAGTCCACTAAGACTGCGACAAAAGGTTAACGGGTCTGAAATGTATATGAAGGACATACAAAATGTCCAGGATTACATAAGTGAAACATGGTAAAAGCCTGGCCCAGCGAGAAAGCTAGAGCAAACTACTATTGTGAACCTTACAATTCCAGCTGAAGGAAATGGGATTTACACACTGAAAAACCAAAGTAACAGAAACGAGAAGAGCTCCAGATGGGAGCCTTTATCCCTAATGCACAGGTGGATCTTGTTTCCAACAGTACCGAAGGGGGTTATTTACAATGAAGTCATTTTTGGGGAGAAAAAAAAACAAAACATTCTGTCCACCATGCACAGAGCCTTCCAACTTCTCTGCAGGAAATCCAAACCAGTTCCATGAAATAACTTGAAAACAGTCTGGATCCCAAACGAAGGAGAAGTTTCAAGCGATGCATGACCGGGCCCCATCCTGCAAAGCTGATCTGTCAGCTGCTACACAGGAATGCTGGATCCATGCCTCAAGGAATCCAAACTGTCAGAAAAGCCAGAGGAGCTGCAGCAGAGTATAATCATACAAAGACAAATAACAGACAGGGCTTCATCTCTTCTGCTCCTGTTACAAAATGCAACGCCGCTTACACATTGTGTTTTAAACTGTTGTCTTTTTCTTGTGTAGATTGCTGTAACACCAGCCAACATCAGACAGCTCCAGCTGTTTGAGGACGAACATCCTGCCTGTACTGTGCTGGCGCTTCACCCTCCACATGAGCAAACACAGGGTTTGGAACTGAACACGGTCTTTCACCAAACATGGCATGTCAGACGCAGACCGACCCCTACCTCTCTGCTTTTACCTTATAGTCTTAGCTTTATACTTGCACAAGAAGTGGTGGCCATTGGACGACGTGCTGCAGACCTCCAGTGAATCCAGAAGTGGCTTGCAGCCAGTAAGTGAAACAATTTTAGGATCTGGTGAGACATTAGCTCTTCTGGATCTGAGAGAACATCGGCCGTAGGACTTCCTACACATTTGCCACTTGCAATATAGATTGAGGTCGTTCCACATCCCAGTGAGTGAAACGTCTCTGTATAATCTGCATCGGTGTCGCTTCTCCAAGAGCATGCTGTGATGCTATGAGTGTTGAAAAGTCAGATTCTTTCAACACTCCAATGAAAATCTGAATAGATTTTTCTTTCATGATCATGGAACATTGTATCATAAGGCTAAAATGATAACAATGCGAGTGAAAGGTCAGTTGGGTTTTACAGAAGTTAAAATAGTCTAAACTATACAGTCTGTTTATTCATATTAAATAAAGAATATTTGCTAATAGAAAAAAGAAAAAAAACGTTTAAATTGTTAGATTTTTCTTCGATTTACATCAGAAACTGAGTCGGCACGTCGTCCGCAGGCGCAGTCCGTTATGGAGAGGTTGATTGTGTTCCTGCTCAGCCGGGTGGTGGAGAGGCCTCGGTCACACGGAGAGGTGTCGTTCTCCCTGCATCCGCCCACAGAAACCTGCAAAGTGCTGTGGAAGGACAGACAGGCGGTCGGCTTCTACACCATCAAACACAAAGGTGGGGAAAGTTGGGGAAGATCAGTCAGTTTCCGTTAACAAAACAGTTTCTGCCAACCTGAGGGGAGGATTCAGATTGTGAATTTATTATTAAAGTTTGAAATGTTAAAATAGAAGACATGTAAGCTTTGAAGACGCAGTGCTCTGCCACAGTTGGACGGAAAGCGATTCCTGATTTTCAGTAGTTCCTTCAGACGGAAATCTTAAATGTTTGGCCTGCATTTGTATTTAGTCTCTCTGATTCAACACTTTGAACCCACTTCTGCTGTAAGAAAAACTGTAAGATTTTGAAAGAACGCCTCTACCAGCTGGGCACTGACTGGCGACTACAACTTCAGACCATTCATCTTTGCAGAATAGCTCAAGCTTAGCCAAATCAGATGCAGAGTGACCATGGAAATCAATTTTCAAATGTCAAATTTCATTCCGAACCTTCACTGAACAACTCCTACTGAATATGCTTGATCTAATCATCGATATTGTTGTTTCGCTGGAAAATGCCTAAAAACTTGAAATGCTCCTCTGAAGTGAAGCATCCTGTGGTCGAGCAAAAGACAATAAAAAAGTCTTTCCTGTCTTGTTTCAGGCCGACTCTGTGACAGCTGGAGCAGCCGCTGCTACCTGCTGCCTGTCCTGGACACTGTGCTGGTGAGGAGAAGATGCAGGAGGAGAGGCTTCGGCCTTCAGATCCTGCATGACTTCTGCTCCTCCTTCTCCTCGGAGGAGTTCCTGGGAGTCAGCTCTCCTTTGTCGTCCGGCATGGTGGCAGGTCAGCACGTTTACTTCAAATCCAAACCCCTTCCTTGCATTCTTTTTGCGTTGGGGGAAGAACATTTTGTGTTTCGTTGGTGTATCAGGCAGGCCATATGGACATTTCAGAAGACCTGTAATTATTGCAATGGCAACATTCAGCTTTACTTGGAAATGTCCTGACATGTTGTTGTCACTGGGGGAAAGTCTATACTTGATATCTGGCCCTATCTGCATGCTTTTCTTTTCAAACATTTTTTTATTTTTATTTTTTTACTTCACCATGTCGATTATCCATGAATGAGGAACAGCTGCTGACCCGAGTTACCACTTGGGAGTCATGGTGCTGGCAAAAAGGACAATTGTTAAAAAAAGTGATTAATTTTCTGTCCCTTCATGCCTCACTTTTTGATGTCTGTCATTTACTGTATGCCGTGACATCTGGGCTTTGATGTAACATAAAGTTTCACATGTGGGCGCCCTTATTAAAAAATACCTGGAGACTAGAGTTTGGAGTGGCGGTCATTCGCTGTCAGACTGCGGTTGCCTTTTATTTATATTTTATGTCTTAATGGCTAATAGCTCGTAGCAGAAAGGCAGGAACTTTAACGGCCTCTCGCTGACCAGGTGGAGAGCTGAGTCAGTTCATTGTTTTCACCTCCAGTTGTTTTCTGGCAGGTGAAACGTCCTTAGGGGACACTTGTTTGTTAAAGGCCCATTAGCTCTGACTGTTATTCCTTTCAACTCTTACCACAGGGGGGGGGATTCAATATGCCCCCTGTTTAATACCTCTTTCAAGCAAAACACTGTAAATTTAATGACTTGGAATCCCACCTTCTGCGCGATTCGTCTTTTTATCTGCAGATAAAACAGATTCGGTTATGCATGCTTCTAAAATTGCCCACATCTGTCCGCTTAATGACTCCTAGGGTAATCCAGCATGCATTTGTGGCAGTTTCCAGAAACGTTTGCCTTATTAACGTAATCAAACCTGCATGTGTGGACAATTCTGCAGAGTGATGAGGTCGAGGAAGGCAGCAAACCCGTAGAATAGAGGGTACGGTTATCTAGCTAGAAAACCTGCAGGGAACATGTTGAGTGTATAAAAAAGACTTTAAAGAAAAAGTAAAGCAATAAATTATGAAACTAAATGTTTTTAGGGCGTCGTGCAGAATGTTAAAGTTTATTTAAATAGTTTTTTTTTTTCTTCTTCTTTTTAACACTGTACTTAGTGATCAGGAAGTTCCTGCTGCAGCATGAGGAACATCGGGTGCGTCTGTATGAGGTGGAGGCTCCAGGAGGGTGGACTCAGAGAAGAAACATCTGGCTCAACATCCAACTTGGTCGCTACGCTTCTGAGCAGGTGAATGGCCCCTTTTCTCTCAGACCATTGGGAAAGAAAGCGCATTGTTTCTTATTATGGACAAAAATCAATTTCTCTCTCACCTCGACAAATGTAATATGATCAAAGTAAGTGGTGTCTTGTTGGAAAAAGGGGATTCTGCACAGTTTAACCCACAACGACACCAGGGTGTAAGGACAGGCTTTATTATAACACAATAAAGCCTGAGCAAATGTACTCAAGTTCGGTATTTTCTAAACTCTACATTAAGATTATGCTGTTCTAGTAGAGGCACATATAGGTTGTCTTGGTTTCTTAAAGGGGGGTGCACAGTGGCACAGTTGGTAGCACTGTTGCCTTGCAGCAAGAAGGTCCTGGGTTCGATTCTTTCTGCACGGAGTTTGCATGTTCTCCCTGTGCATGCGTGGGTTCTCTCCGGGTTCTCCGGCTTCCTCCCACAGTCCAAAAACATGACTGTCAGGTTAATTCTCCCTAGGTGTGAGTGTGTGTGTGTGCATGGTTGTTTGTCCTGTTTGTTTCTGTGTTGCCCTGCGACAGACTGGCGACCTGTCCAGGGTGAACCCGCCTCTCGCCCGGAACGCAGCTGGAGATAGACACCAGCAACTCTCGACCCCATTAGGGACAAGGGTGAAAGAAAATGGATGGATGGTTTCTTAAAGGTTCTTTCAGGAATCAAATGAACAAGAACTCTGAGATCACTGGGAAAATTATGAGTATCGGTCAGATGGAGTTTATCATCATGGAATCCACTGATGAGTAGAGAAAACCCCTCTGTGTCCATACGTTGCATGAGCTGATTGTGAACAACGATGGGAGTGGTTTGCAATAACAAAAAATCAAATTAAAAGATGTTTTGTGTTTTTAAATCTGTTTCTGTCCACCCACAGACAAGTCCAGCTGCCCTGACCCCAGCCAGCCCCTGTAACTCGAGCGCTCCCCTGACACCGGCCTCTGCTCAGCTCTGTGATGTGAAGCAGGAAGATAGATCCCCGAGCAGCGAGCGCTCTGGGACAGGATGTTGCTCTTCAGGCCGCACTGATATTCCGGGTATTAAACCTCCCAGCAGGCACCGACGTTTAAAAGAAAGTTTGAAATGGAAGGAAGCTTCATCAAGGAAGCCTTGCATGGAAAACCCAGAGGAGACGCAGAAAAGGTCCAAAAGAGCCAGAAGAACACCCATCAACGAGTAAAAACACAAACTCCGCTCATTGCACAACATCACGCTCTGGCGGGAACTGTTCTTTTCCTTGTGTGAGAAAATGGGAAAAGCTGTTCTGTGCAGATTTTGTTGTTTATGAATTTCTTTCTTACTCAAGACATGCAAAACATTTTAGCTTTTTGGAGTTTTCACCTGTTCCATTTCTTCTGCTCATTCTGTGGTAATTTTATCCCCTACCTCTTACTTTATGCTTCTTGTATTAATGAATATTTAATTATTTCTACCTTAAAAGTCCTGTTTTGGTGAAGGAAACTCAACTATCATCACATAGAACTAGATAGATAGATAGATAGATAGATAGATAGATAGATAGATAGATAGATAGATAGATAGATAGATAGATAGATAGATAGATAGATAGATAGATAGATAGATAGATAGATAGATAGATAGATAGATAGATAGATAGATAGATAGACAGACAGAACTGTCTGTTATTTTTGTTCTATGTAATTTATGTAAAATAAATCTACTGAGCGATACAGAGCTATATAAAAATATTTCCTATGTTCCCATATTTACATAACATCAAATCTGTGTCCGTTTCTCTAATAACTTTTCAGTATAAATAGTGACGAGGTATAAATATCACACGAGACCTCCTGACGTTATGACGCGTTTAAAATCCACTTGAATAAAACTTGTCATTCATCATGCTTCGTTGTCGATCTTTGGTTTGCACTCATCTGTTGTGGCTGGCGGCGCTGCAGGCGTCAAAATCCAGCGCACCTCGCTCTATCACAGCTGCAAGTAGGAACAGGAAGCTTGGAAACAGGAGAAAAAGTCCCTGAGAAGGAAGAAACACTTGAGATTACGTTTTTAAAAAATGGGCAGAATCTATCACAACACGTCTTTACAGAACAAACCGGTGCACAATGAGAGCTTTGACCGTGTGTGGTGTCCTTCTTCGTATGAAAGGTAGGAGCTCCAAACCAGTAAGTTCCTCAAAGCGCAGCTGCACCAAATCCCAATAGTGAAATCACAGTTTTTCTTTCGCTGCTAACATGAAGAGCAGAACTCTTTTATGTATATCCTAAAAACCATTAAGTCCAAAAGATAAACAATTCGGCTGCAATCTGCGAAGTGCTAAAGAAGATAATGTTGAGATATCTGCACAACAATACAAAAACATCAACAAATATATCCTCATCAATATGCTGGAACCTTTAATACAGTACTTTACAAACTAAACATATTTTAAGATTGAAATGTAACAACTGATAAGTGTGGCAATAAGTGTTCTCAATGAATTCATGTACGATATTTTGTTTGTTCCCAGTGGTCCTGGGGTTCTTCTGGAGGGGAAGCTGATGGACGTTTCCAGACATTCAGTCAGTGACGTCAGCGGACAAAAGGCGTGCCAGATTTATTTATTTATTTATTTATTTATATAATTTTACTACATTTACTTTTATGTCAGCTAATTCGTTTTGGTTACATGTGATTCAAATGTATTCATATTTATAGCAAAATTAGTAATTGCAACAGAATAATTAAAACATTTGATTATTTTGTTATTTTAATTTAGCGTGGTGTTGATTTGATTCTTTGTTATTTTTATTAGGTTACTTATGCAAATAAATGTCAGTTTTATTTTAGGTTGGCCTGTTTTAAATGTATTTTTAGATCGCAATGTTTTATTTCTGTTATGTTTTTTATTTTATGCTTTTATTTTGCTTATTTTGTTTTTTCTTGGGTTTTTTTTTGGATTTTTTTAACTTTTGTACATTAGATTCCATTTGACTATTTTACTATCATTTTTTCAGTATGATTTCTGTTTATTTCTTTATTTTGTTTCCTGTTGTGTTCGATTATTTTTGTTTAACTTAATGAACACAGTGGGTGTTCTTGAAATGCAGCATTTGTTTTGTTAAAAAAGATATACATGTGAATAAAACCAGTAAATAGGAAACTGAAGCTAATTACTAAAAATTATGAGATAACTGAAGGTTTGAGTTGTTATCTATGGCAATAAAAGTAAACCAAAAAAGAGCAACACTATCAACTACAGCAGTAGATATTTGTAACAACAGCTTTATTATCCAAGCTTTGCTAAGCTGAGTTAGCTCTGCTGTAAGGATGTATTTGATTGACATAAAGATATATAAAAATATACTCAGACAAAACCAAAGTTAAAGGCAAAGACTGATGAAAATTAAACTACTCTTTGTTTTCTCTCCTGATATTTTCTTTAAAAAAAATTTTTTTTTAATGTCAGGTACGTTTCTACGTGCTGTACGTCAAACCCGGACGCATCCATCAGAGGAAATTCGAAGCCAGTGGTAAGGAGGTGGAGCCGAACTTCAGTGACACCAGAAAGGTCAACACAGGCTTCCTTATGTCCTCCTACAGTGAGTGACCATCACAGTTTCATATTAGAAATAACAAACTTTCACACTGTGGGGAAAATCATTTTATTATCCGTCACCTTTGTAAATGAAACTGATGGGGGGGGGGGGTTTGTCGGTGCAGAGGTGGAAGCCAAAGGAGAGACCGACCGTCTGACCGAGGATCAGCTGTCGCAGATGATCAACAAAACTGAGCTGGTTAAAATCACAGAGCGGCTCCGACCTGCTGGGAGCTGGGCCTTTTGGTACCCAGAGTCAGAGATGGACAAAACCGAGCTGGAAACGGGACAGGAGGTCCGACTGAAGACCAGAGGAAACAGTCCTTTTATCTGTCAGTGTGCTTTCATTCTTTAGTTGCATAACAGTAGCCGTGCTGTGCTGGTTTTTACCACATCGCAAGCCCAAAACCTGAGACGTAAAGATCAAGATTCCAAATAATTGGTTCGGTCGCTTTTTGAACCTCTGCTGTGCGTCGCGCGCAGTGTGGATCACGTTCCTGACTTTCTTGTCTCACAGTCTCTTTAGCCAAAGTGGACAGCGGGACGGTGACCAAATGCAACTTTGCTGGAGATGAAAAGGCCGGCGCCTCGTGGACCGACAAGATAATGGCCAACAAAACAGACGGCAGCAGCTCTCAGAGGCCTGGAGCAGCAGGAGAGGGAGCCGAGGAGGACGAATGGGTCAGAACCACATCTGATTATTATTTGTTCAATTCAATTTTTGTTTGTTGTTTTAGTTTTGTTTCTGTTTTTATTAAATATGACTCATTCTTTTGAACTTTTAATCACATTTTGGTGTAATAAATAATAAACTATTTTCAATAAATAAATACAAAAAATGCTAGTATGACATGTTTCTGTGAAAGTGGAATATGAATTTTAACGCTTAGCAACATAAGCACTTCGCTCATGACTTGAGCCTCACTTCATGACTTCTGACTGCCACAGTAGTAATCTATAGCGTATATTTCTACATGCAAATAGACAGTCATGTTTGCCTATTAGATATTTCTCTAATAGGAGTTCTGCATGTGACTGGATTTATTGCTCATAAGCCGACCTGCATTTCTCTGCAGGACGATTGAAGACAAGGTCCTGCTCCATCCCGGGTTCTGATCCAGTCTTAAACAGTTTTCATCCTGCGTCAACTCTGAAGATTGCAAATACAGGCCTCTTTTTTTAAAAAAAAAGTATTTTTTTTGTTTTATTTGTTGAATTAAATGGCCTCATTTATAAAAAAAAATTTTGACTACCACTCAGCCTGAGTAGCGTCATTAATCACTGTTGCAAAGTTATTTTCTTGATCACTTTTTATTTTTTATTTTTTTGGTTTCTTTCACAGAACAGAGCTCTCTGAGTTCTTCTTGTTTTCACCCCGCTCGTCTGAAAATAAAGCTCGGGCACATAAGACAAGATTTCTTTCCCAAATTTATTCCATATTAGGGAAAAGTTCAAAGTCTCTTTCCAAGCAGCCAGATTTTCTCAAAATCTTGAAGGCCATTCAAAAACCTTCATCACAAACAGCCCCGTTTAAATTATTTTATGTTTCCTTTCAAGTTGATTGTTTTTTAATATGGATGGAACATTTTTCTGGAACATTCGACCGCTTCTTTCCTAATTTTCCCTGAAGTATTTGAACCGCAACTGCATAATTATGATAAAAAAAAAAAAAAAAAGTTAAGTTGAGAAACAACAAATCTGTTTAGGGCCTAAAATAAGTATCTACAAAAAAAAAAAAAAGAAAAAAAAGAAAGTTACACTTTTCCATCTGGCACAGGACATCTCTTGTATGTTCAGAGTTACTCTCTCTGTCCTTTGAACAGTTTATCGTTCCAGTAGCAGATGCTGGATTGAACGGTCCTGACATGTTGAAAGCTTGGGATTTTGTTTTAAATCTCTCCATGACTTTCTTTACTAGTTCACTTTTGTTTTCTAACAAAGCCAGCAGGAAGCCATTTTGTTCTACTGTTTTTATTCAGAGGCGTTGGGAGTAAAACACAAACATTCAAAACACTTCTTAAGATTTTTACATGTGAAGAAATACAGCATGCATCACGTTTCCTTTTACTTTATTACTTTGTTTTCGTCTCTTACGCAACCACAGAAATATGTCTTTGTGAAGGTGCTGCTAACAAAGTGCCAAAATAGCCAATTTAAAGTTCTGTACTAAGTTGTTTTTCACTTGTGGACACGACACAGGGTCATTTCTGGGGTTTAGGAATCTCTCTATCCCTAAATGATTCAGTAAACAAAAACCTTCCGACATAAATCAGTGCTAAGAGCGATGACGAGTTAATTCTCACCCTGTGCTGTTTGAGCCCAAATAAATCCTTCTGCATGGCTACAAGCTCGCCGTGCGATGAAGGAATCCTCCGAAAAACAAACTGGTAATTAAAACAAGTTGTGCCTGATTGCATCTAATCTCAGTTCAGACTCGGACAGCGTGGCATTTCCTGTGGCCAAAACTAAAATAACACAGACCAAATGAAAGGGCTTGCGGTTGATGTTTTATTATTAAAAATAACAATTTCAGCAGAAATGAATGCAATAACAGTAATTGGATTCTTTGATTTCAACATTCGTGCTCAAGCAGACTTTTGTACGTCAGTCTGGATGTTTGTGTGTGTTTTGGGAACCAGCAGCAGCATGGAGGGCGGTTCATTTGAGGATTTTTTATAATTTTTTAAACTAAAGTTGTGTTTTGGGACATTGAAATAACAATCAAACTGTCAGTCCGTAAAAGAAAAAAAATATATATTTATTATATTTATATAAATCAGCAGCAACACACACAAGTAATCTCATATAGGAACATCTTTACCAATGGATTGACATTCCAGCAGGAAACAAACAATTCATAAAGGGGAATAAAATCTGTGTTTTAACTATTTGCATTGAATACACTATAAATAATGTCCGTTGTTATTTACACAAACAAGAGCACACCTTTCTTGTTGTCTGTGCTACACGTCATGCCACTTCTGTCTGATCGGCGGAAGTGTGTAAAATCCTTTAACGTTCATCTCTCCTTAGATTTGCTAGAGTCGCCGGAAAACCGGCTGGACCGCTGATCCGACGGGCCGCAAAACATCTGAAGCTTTGATTATTCCAGATCGGCAGTCTCTCTTTCAAACCACTCCAGGATCGAGTCGTGGTTCTCCTTGACCCACTGGATGTTGACCTGGGTCTGCTCGATGGCCTGAAGCGTGGCTCTGTAAGCGCCGTTCATCTCTGCGTTGTTCCTGAAGCGAATCAACTGGAGACACAAATGGATGGGATTAAAAACACAGAAACGCGGAAGCTAAATCCGACAGGAAGAGCCCTCGACGTCAGTGAAACTACTCATAATCACCGGGAAGTATTGTAATCGTGTGCAAACATATTTTCCAAAAGATCTCAAGAGATTTGTAGAAAGCATAAAAGATGTGCGCATAGGATATGACTTTACTGTAATGACCAAATTCCTTTTCCAGACTCTTGTTAGCTAAACATAATACACAAATTTTAAAGATAAAAGTTACTAATTAGATAAATAGCTGGGTGATGTCAAATAATTTATTTTTTAAAAGTCTTGTCAGCATAGGACATAAATAAAAAAAACAAGGAAGTTATTTGTGTGTGTTTTTAATATAAAAATAAATTCACATTTTTAGAAGATTGAAATATAAAACATAGCTACAAAATAATTAAAAGCTTTAATTTATTAATAAATGAGGTTTATTAAAAAGACTTGTGAAAACATTATTAACATATTTAACAAAAGATGGTTGAGTGTTAACCAGTGTGGAGCAAATAGATTAAATAAAAGTTTTAGATTTTACTACACAATGTTTCACATAAAACTATGGCAAAATCATCAATACTCTGCTGAAAATTAGTGAATAATGCAAAAAGCCATATGTAAGTAACTCACAAAAAAAAATCACTGAAAAGTGCAAACATTCAATAAGCTAAAAAAGCAGAATAATGATAATGAAATATGATTTCAGATGCTAAAAACTATGAATCACAAATAATTCAGAAGAGAAATAAAGAGTTGTGAGTTATAATATATTTATATGACCTACTTAGTTTAAAAAAAAAAAAAAACTAAAGATTTTTTTCTTACAAGAACAAAAACCGCAGAAAAGCCAAACTTTGCCCAGTAGACTCACATTACCGTCACAGTTTATGTAATACGGTTTATGGTAAGTGACTTTTGACACATTCAGTTGATTAAGTAATATGAGGAGACACAGCTGGAGAAACACAAATAAACTTGATAACTCATTAAATTCAAGGTCAGACCTCAAGAGTCAACAAAATAAATAAATAATTGGCCAAACTTCGTCTTAAACCGGACCGGTCATGATGGGGCCGATTTGGGCTTGATTAGGTATCAGCACGTTTCGGGTTACTCACGCAAGCGCAAAAGCAGATAATCAGAATGAAACTCGGTTCGAGGTGTGGCATTTATTCAACATTTAGAGATAAAATGTGGGTAAATTACCTCTTCCAGCTCAAACTGTGTGGAGAACCTTCTGGTCACACCCATAACCAGAGAAGCAGCATCCCTGAAAAAACAGCAGCAACAGCATTTAAGAAAAAAAGTGAAGAAGCTGAAAAAGACAGTAAATCAAGCAGAGCAGAGGGTGGAGTATGTTTGCTTTTTAATTTACTTTAGATCACAAGGTTCAAACTCAAGGCCAGTGGGCCAAATCCGGCCCGCCTTGGCTTTTTACGTGGCCCTCTAAATTCCAGACTAAACACTAAGTGTGCTTAAATATTATGTTATCAATCAAATCAATGCAGTTCTTATCTGTTTAATGCCAAATTATATCAATCAGTCCCTCCAGTTTCTTGCGAATTATCGCATATCCACGCAAAATCAACAAATCCCCACACTTCTTTGCACTAATTTGTAATTGGGAGTTTATTGCAGATTTTTCTCAAAAGTTGTGAATAACTTCTTTGCTTGTCTTTGCTTACCCGATGTCAGATTACAGTCCACGATCTGTACAGCGAGTAATGAAAAGTCACATTTACTCTCATAAACAAGCGTAAATATCGCAAATATTTCCAAATTGGTGCCACAAAAACACTCTGATGAAATCACAAACCAATCTTGGAATCCTGGAGGGACTGAAAACACGTTCAATATTATTTCATTTTAAGATTTCATCGACATCTTAGCAAGTTGTTGAGTGGAGTTTGTCAATACATTCTGGCACAACCGGCCCTTTAAGAACATTCATGATCAAAATGAGTTTGACACTCACTGCTTTAGATAAACAATAACTACTGGTCATTAAATAAAATCTTGTATCTTGTGCATATATATACTTAGATACAAAATCTGCTGGCTTCCCAGTTGCAGCGTAAACAGTCGAGACTTTATGGCGAGGAGCTAATGATAAGCACTGATTAAACTTCAGGACCTTTGTCCTTGACGACGCAGAGCAAGATTTTACTGTAAGCCACTCTATGAAACGCAAATTTTTACGACTTCGCTTTAACGGGGGCGATTAAATTGTCACGAAGCCTCTGTAAACAATGCCTCCCGAGATCCGTCTTCTTGGCTCAGCTCTTGTCCTGAAGTGGAGCTGAGAACCAAGACAAACATCGACAGAGGAACGCTGGCGGACCAGCCGCTCAGCGTGCTGGTGGTCCTGCGAAACTGTTTGTTTATTTGTAGCTAACAAAAAGCAGCGCTGACCGTATATGTTGTTTAATGGCGTTTTCTTTATCAGGGTGGTCAATGCACGGTGTTTACCCCTTACTCTACTTCATTATTAGATATTTTTAAAACACAATGGTCATAATGCTAAACATCTGTCGGCAAATTTGTAATTCTTAGTAGCGCCAAATATTAATTAATTTTCCCACAGACAACATGCAGGATCCATCAAGCCTCTTAAACCATTTGCTGTTTCAGAAAGAAAAGTTCCAGTTTTGTCCAAGTCTGATTTCTATTCCTTGACAACAAGGATGTTGTGAAGAACGCTCTGCCATCTATACTCCCCAGAGTTACAGCTGAAAATCACAAATAAGTTACGTCACACCGCTTAAAGTCCTCTAAAGAAAATATTTTTAAAAAGTGACAGAGGACGACAGTGTTGCCCAAAACAACTAGACAATAATCAGTGTTTGTTACGTAAAGGCCAGCTGGAATCTTTGCTGTACGTTTTTGAACGACTGATGTTAGGAATAACATATTTTGATTCAATCCAGTAATTAAATGAGTCCCTTTTAGATGTTAGTTTGAATAACAAAGCTCCTTCCTCCCCCATCCTCTGAGAAAATCCCTATTTCAGAGGCACTTCCGACCCAAACATCGACCTACCCCTGACTGACGTAATCCCAGTGGGCTCTCATGAAGTTCCAAGCCAGCGCTTGACCCGCGGCGTTTTGCGCTATGAGGTTAATAGTGGAAGTGACGTCCATCAGCCGTATCTTATCGGGGTCCAAAGTGTACAACAGGTATCTGAAAGATAAGAAAGGTTCTGATTCAACCTACAGTCATGCAGGGTGCCTCCCAACACCCTGCATGCGGGAGGCACCCTGCATGACTGAAACTCACTTCAACACAGGCATGCCTGCAATGAAGGCGTTTTTATTATTATTATTATTATTATTGTTATTATTATTCTCATCACCTGTTGAGGAGCCAAGTCTTCTTGGTGCAGGACAGAGCTTTTCTGAGCTGGTCTTTCTCTGAGGTGTCAGTGGAGCTCTGAAATTTCTCCCAGGCAAACTCCCACTCCTTCTTCCCACCAGCGGCCACAGCTTGGCAGTAGATTACAGACCGCAAATTGGTATGAATCCTGAATGACAAACAGAGAAAAGCCTTAGTGTCCTGATTGAAAACGTATTGTTTATGCAGAACTGTTGACTCGGCCTGCTTCCTGTCACGCGGGACATTCTTGACAACAAGGGTGTTGTGAAGAACGCTCTGCCATCTATTCAAACACTTACGGACCGAGCCAGCTGAACGGCTTGAAATGAGGTAGCTCTGGATTGTGGGATATATTTTTTATTTAGATTTTATGTTTCTTTAAATGTATTCAATCTGATCTCAATCGGGTTTTTCAAAAAATTTAACATCTCTCCTTGTTGTAATTTTAGAAATATCCACACAGCAATCATTGAAACTGCTAACTGTATGTACAGTGACTAACATCTACTACACTTACTCAGACATGATTTAAACATGGACTGCATTTAAACACATATATTTTCACAATCTCCCTGTTCAGATTACATTAAGTTGCTTTTCTTCCCCCATGTTGCCTTGTATGTCAGTGCATCAAAAATTATTTTATATGGGTCCGAATGAAAAGAAGTCATTGCGTTGATTTTGATGCGCCTCCATCTTCTATCGTGGCCAACGTCGACACCAGATATTCCTCCTGAGTTACACGTTCTGGCCTGAAATGTTGGAGCGTCGCTCAATAACCTGCCCTAAAATCCAACATGGCTGCTGCGCATATAGGAACTGCAGTAATAAACTGCTGAGTTTCTCATCTGAAAGTTGGCGTGTCATTAAATTAGTCACACACATTAGTTGCTGACCAGCGCGTATGACTGACTGCGGTCACTGATCATGCTAATGGGCTTGTCTTACTGATTAGGGATTTGCCTCGTCACTGAGCTTTCAGCAGATCTCACAGATTTTCTGACTGTCAGAAACTTCTTTAGTACACAGAGGAGACAGATGAACACATCAGACCACAGAAAACACACCAGAGTTAGCTCTGCGTTGAGCTTTCTGGAAAAAATAAAGGCTGTCTTTGCATGCTACGTCTCCATAAAATGTCAACAAACGTCCCATCACAACACTTCCTTTTTTTTCCATGATAAAAAATGGCTGAAAATACATGCACATATTTTTTCTTTATTATTTTATTTCCTCTAAAGCTTACATGTTTATGCTTTATATCTGTCCTCCATAAGCACTTGCAAAGAGAAGTCAAATTTTCTTGCTTGTTCACATAACAATGACCATCGAACTTCTCAATACGCCAACTGTCCCAATTCACATTGTCGGATTGTTTTACATTTTGAGATAATAATTGCATCATTATTGTCTGATAAACAAATATATTTTATGATTTACTTGGACTTAAAAGGGGGTGAGCCTTCAGATAAAATACCAAAACTGCTCCTACATCAAAGACGCCTGAAAATCAGCTGAGAACAGCAAGTATCCTAGATTGTAAATGTAGAAGAGATTGATTTTGGTTTCCCCCCGCCCCTATACATCACACAAACATCACATGCACTAACAAGCAGTTGTGGGCTGCTACTGACACGCTAACATTACACGCAACTGTGTATCAGCTTCTCCCCACAACTGCTTGAAATGGCCTATAATTACATGCAATTGTGGACTGATACACAACCACATTTTACGCTGGTCTATGCAACACATGCAATGATAGTTAAAGCTGCACCTGTAGACATTTCAGAAAACTGACTGGAGAAAATCCCAACAGCAAAAACAATAAACGTCAGAGTTCCTCCTTAGTTCAATTTTGGCAGACGCTTTTTACATTTTATGATAAAGTCATTTCTAAAATCCAGAGGGGTGCAGCTTTAGAATAAACCACGACTCTGCGACACCAAAAGACACAGAAAGTGAGCAGACAGCACCTACCTTTTCTAAACCACTGCTGGAGAGAGTGAAGCTACAGAACGCAAGGGATGCTATTACAGTTACTGTCAAACTCTTCAGAAAACAGAGGTGCAGAAGTTATATTTATCTCAAACTATACTTGTTGGTGTCGTTTGAGTCCATCCAGTCAGCAAACTTCCCTGTAGCCATCTCCACACAACCTGGGAGTCCATTGGAGCAGGCCACCTCTATGGCAGTGATCTGGTTGTGCCTTTGAAAGTCACAAAAAACAACACATTTAAATACTTTTCATTGTCAACTTTAAGTAAACTGCAAATTTCAATAACATTGTTTTTTTTTTAATGATTACTTATTTATTCATTTTATTACTTCTAAACGACTAATTCAAGTTTACGTTTGCAACGTGTAACATCAAACCTTTTCTCTTCAGAACAAGTTTGGGTAAAATTGGTAACATTCATACGAAAATTGTGTCGGAAGGGGAAAAAAAAACTCCCGCAAGAATCAAGTATACTTGACTTTACCAAAAGCAGGAAATGAAATTCCTGACCAATATATAATTTGCATGCTTCTGCTGTCAGACGGATGCCAGTGCCCCGTGTGCCAAAGTACTCAGCATAAAAAGTCTCGGGCTGTGAACTTTATAGACCTCAAACATGCAAATTTGGTTATGATTAACCTGCAGACAATTCTTCCACTTTAACCTGTTGGTTTAACAGCTCCGGATCGAGTGCAGTAGATTTTTTGCTTACTGTAATGAGTGATCCTCAGGGACAGTCAAGTCATCTGTTTGGTTTTTGAAGAAATCATAAAGCTCCTCTACTTGATGTCGAAGATAAAGCTGCAGAGGGAGAAAGAGAGAGATTTCCAGATCATGCTTTTCTCCATCCATCCATTATCTGTTCACCCTTCACCCTCGTGGGGTCGGGAGTTGCTGGTGCCGATCTCCAGCTGCGTTCCGGGCGAGAGGCGGGGTCACCCTGGACAGGTCACCAGTCTGTCACAGGGCAACACAGAAACAAACAGGACAAACCACCATGCACACACACACCTAGAGAGAATTTGGAAAGACCAATTAGCCTGACAGTCATGTTTTTGGACTGTGGGAGGAAGCCGGAGAACCCGGAGAGAACCCATGCATGCACAGGGAGAACATGAGGGAGAACTCCGTGCAGAAAGACCCCCGGGCCGGGAATCGAACCCAGAACCTTCTTGCTGCAAGGCAACAGTGCTACCAACTGCGCCACTGTGCAGCCCTCGTCATGCTTTTTTATACAACATCTGTATATAAAATTCTAGATTTTAAGTAAACTAGTAAAACTAGTAAAAATGATGTTATATACACTGAACAGGGCTGTAAGATAAGCCCATATAATAAAACAAGGCAATGTTCTACTTGCTTTATTATATTACAATAGCATTTTATTGGAGCTTGCCTGCATGGGGCCGTACACCTCGGAACGATCAAACATCAGGATGAAGTACTCCAGATTCCTGACGGCAGATTCCCAGGGGAGGTAAGCCGTCTCTTTACGGAGGAAACGGGTCGACTTCAGAGCCAGAGTCACGTCGACCTGCTTCGCTCTGAGAAAAACAGAGGATGGTAGAGACGGTTTGCAGAGACTGCCGAAAAGTGATCCTCATTTCATTAAACAGGAGATTTGTTTTAAATGGATGCGTTGTTACTCAACCTACAAATCCTCCTTCAAGTCAAATAGGTTTGTAAATAAATAACTCAAGACACTTTTTTTTTTTACAAAAACACTTCAAAGCAGGTAATAAAATTATAATTCTCCCCCCCATTTCCTCATTTGGCGTTGCTGTAAACGAAAAGTACTTCCTCTTTAAACAAACGAGGGTGAAACCGAATCCAATATTTTCACTTCTGAAATTTAATCACGGTGTCACTTTTTCCTCTCCATATTTGTGAAAAATGATGTAAAAAAAAATCAGTACCTAGCCAAGTTGAAGGCGTCGTCAATGAGCTGCGCTCGGTTCATCAGAGGGATTCGCTGCAAACGAGAGAACTCAGTGTTTTAATGAAGCATCCAAATATTAAGACTTCCAACAGTTTGCTCTGTACTAAAGACAAATATAAAGGTTAACTTGTCACATCTACATTAAGGGTGAAAACTGAAGTTTGCTCTGGTTGGATATGTTTACTGCGTCCCAAAAATCATCTGCGAAAAAATTCCAATAAGAAGCCCAAGAAAAATCCCAGGCACGGTTTGTAATTTAAATGGAAAAATCGGAACTTTTAGGAAAACATGTTAAAAACTTGTTTTCACTGTGTGAGTGTTTTATTCTTACTTTATGTCCCTCTGGCACATTCCAGGAAACCGAGCAGTAATTTCCCCCCTGGTTAAGTTCTTCCACTCATTCATGTATTTATGGATCTTGCCTTGTCCACCAACATGCAGTCGTGTTGAAAACAGGATTTTGTTTATTCTCGTCAAAGTTTTTCTTAGGGTTTTCTTTACAGAAACGATGGGTCATTTCTTGTCCATCGTTTAAATTTTACACACTCCTAAGAAGATACCCTTCTTAAGAGCATCTTCTCTGAAAGTGTGGACTGCAATTAAAATTAAAAAAAGAGGTTTGCATTAGGGAACTTGGGAAAACATTGTTTATTTTTTCTTACTTTGACTTTCCAAATAAGGACTTTATCCTGGGAGCATAAAAAGAAAATGCTCCAATTAACAAAGTGCTGATAAGACTGTTGATACAAGGGCGAGATTCAGACCAGCGTATGTTCCTGTGGTTTCGCAACTGTGAAAGCCCTGGGACGGTTTGCTTTATGTGTGTGTGTGTTGGCTGTGTTGGACATCATCTGGTCAGGATTAACAACAGTTCTTGAAAAAGTTGTGAATGAGGCCTGGACATTTCTGGGGAGTATGTAACTCCCCAGACCAAAATCAGTCTTGTGCCCCACCTTTAAGAAACAAAGTTTTTTTTTTTGGTTTTTTTTTTTGCAGGTGTCACAGAGATTGAAAAAAAAATCTTTAGTATTCAGATTATTTTATAGTTGCTAATAAATGTCTTTTTTATCTGTTCACTTGCAGGATTTGATCATCGTCGCATCCTCTTAAAGGACAAGCGTGCAGTGTTTTCCTTGTCTGGTAAAACATTTTACTGAGAATAATCTGAAAAGCATTTTGGTTCAGCCGCTAACTCACGGATGGGTTCGTTTCCAGCTGCCACAGCAGGCGCTCCCAGTTCTCCAGGTTATAGTTGACTCTGTAGTATCCAGTGGTGTTGACGTTAACCAGGAACCACTCTCCCTTCTGTGAAATGAATTCCTCCATCCTTTCTGTTCCGAGGAAAACGTTTGGAGAACACGGTTTTAAACTCAACACAAAACTGAGGAGTTTGGAAAAGAACACCAAACAAAGCCAGAACAGTTCTGTTCCCCAGGACAAATTATAACAATAATATATAACAATATTATTAAAACTTTGAAAACTCTTTCTATGTACCGTCTTTCTTTGTCAGTATCTCATGTTTCAATGTAGGCACATGCGGCTTATAGACAGACTGGATTAATCTGATTGGTTAAAAACAGGCAAACGCAATACTGGTCAATTTAGTTATTTCTGTGAGAGTGTCAGGGGTTTGAACTGTGTGTTCGTGCACATTACCTGGTCCTTTCTGCCACAGCATGAACTCTTTCAGCCCGGAGATATTTGTAGTGTATGTGAGGGGAATTTCCCACGTTAGACTAAACAACAAAAAACATATAAATAAATTGTGTGTTAAAATAGGTAGGGTTAGTCTTCTAAGTCTTTTTGAAGGACAGCAGAACAGAGACGAGCCTGCAGACGGAAAAATAAAACAACAGGTCTGCCACACAGTGATGCTGCAGCTGCAGGAGGGGTCGGATAAAAAAAATGAAAACCAGATCACGGTTTGGTAAATCATTTCACCGCCGTTTCATGACGTACACAGTTAAAAATAAATAAATAAATACACATTGTCTCAAAACGTTCTGCAGGGCCAAAGGTTTACTCAGCTGTAATCAGCAGCAGTGACTTCATGAAGGCCTGACGGGAAGATAAAAAGCAAATTGGCCTGCAGGGAATTACCTTAAAAACTGAATCTGACAGTAAGAAATTCAGCAGATTGCAACTTTGCCAAAACTTTTTTTTTTTTTTTTTTTTAACATAAGGCAAATCTATGATGACAGCCAGTGAGACAAACAACTCAGCTGGCCATGTGCTATTTTATGGAAACAGGCTCGCGTGTAATACGTAACTGCTTCTAATGAAACAAGTTTAAAGCTGTTGGAAGTAGGAATTTATGTAATTCCTACACGGAGATTACTTTTTTTAATTGTCACAAGCCAGTGAGATTCAAAGGGATTCAAGCAGCACTAACCTACAGTAGTACAACAATAAAAAAAAATCTTGCCAATTTCCTAATATTGCTCCGTAGCTTTAAGACCATTGGTAAGATTTCATAGCTTTAACATTAATACTAAAGATCACTTTAGTTTTTAGTTACAAATGATGACATTCAAAATTATGATTAAACCAACAACCATGAAATATATGTAAAATATGCAGAGATCTTTAGAGCTTTACTACTTTCTAAGATTGGTAAAGAATTGGTAAAGAAACAATAAAAAAAATAAATAAATAAAAAAAAGCCCATACCTGGATACAGCAGAGTTGTTGTAGAGGAAGTGCTTCTGGTAGATCTCTCCGCTGTTGGTGTCGATGGTGACGACAGGATAGCCCATTTGATTGGTCCATTTTTCCATAATTTTGGGAACTGTGTACTCTGTTTTTCCATAACGGGCCTGGAAAGATGATCACAAGCCGGTTGTACGTAGCCATATGTTTGAGTTCAGATGTTCATACTTGATGCAATCGCTGTTTGAAAACCACAAGACTTTTTTTTTTTTTTTTTACATTTTCAATGAAATCCCACAGGTCTTTTGGTTCCACATTTCCTCCTCTGTGCGTTTTGAGGTAAGCCTAAAAAGCAGGGAAAAAGGTGATGAGAAACAAGAAGAGTAAACATTGAAACAAAGCACCAGGCTTCTGTAGTTCTCTCTAAATCAGAGTTGGAGTCGAACCTCACTGTTTCTCTGCACAGCATACGTTTACAGCTGAAATTGGTCATTTTGAGAAAGCCGGTCCACCCGGTGCTGACAATATTGGATACCGAACAGAATCAGAGAACCCTTAAATCCTCTCTTACACCGCTTGCACAAGCAGAGAATTCAGAAACATTATTTCGATAGTTGGTGATGTCACGACACTCGGTCGACTCATCAAATTAGAAATCTGCTCTGCTCTGGTTTCTCATTGGGCTTGGTATGATTCATATGACTATGGTGAACTGGAAATGTCTGAAGACTATTTGTGCTTCGACCAGAGGCTGTCTGGCTTTAACTCCAAATAGACAAAGTTATGATGAAGGGATCAGAGACCACCTTTGAGTCCCAGAGAATATGTGCAAGGCTCTGACTCATCTGAGCCAGACGTCTGCAACCTGTGGCTTTTTAAACTTCCACAGCGTGGGATAAAAACAAAGAAGAACATATGTTTTTAAATATAATTTAAGAAAAGAGCTTTCAGAGGTTTCTCTGTGTTTTTGCAGAATAATTTAATTGAATTTCAACAAAATGACACCAAGAGTACCAGTATTAAATTAATTCGATCTATTCTTCTTGACAATAGGTTGGAAACTGCGCTTTCATTTTACATCCACTTCCACGGATGTCAACATGTCATAGAAATAAATGTATCTATTTATTTCGAAACCCAAAAATAGAAATAAAACGGTGGATGTCTAAAAATGAAGAAAATTCTTCTTGTAGATATTTAGCAACAATTGTGAGTTCTTTTTCTGCAGCTTCTTTAACATCAATTACATGAGTATTATCTGACAGGATGATGTATTTGTAAGAATTGTAGCATCACTATCATGGTTTATATCAGTGCCTTACTCTGATGCCGTCGTCAAAAACTTTTTCTCCCACATAGTTGGCCAGCATTCTCAGCACCATGGCCCCCTGCAGAGTACATGAAACCAGGGCTTGTTGAGAACACAACAGATGCTTTCAGAGGAAAAAAACAAGGGAAATCTAATAGAGACCTAATATTTCCTAGAAATATCAGCAAGGTGACATTTGGCCCCCAGCAAAACGGAAAAGGACAAATTAGCATTAAAGACAAATTAAACTGACATTTTCCAAAAACAAAAACCATCCCCAGTGTTGTAGAGTCACCACACTATCAAACTCATCAAATTTGCACCAGTGATTTGGCTCCAGGGCCAATTCACGTTCTTACAAAGTAAGAGGCGAAACCAATTGGATCCAAAGAAAACCTTTTCTCTTTTGCCATCTTTGCTGCTGAACATTGTCTTTGTTATGCAGGTTTTTAATATTTTTGGATTTGCTGATGCTTTAAAAAACATAAGACATAAAACTAAAGCTTTTCATCCCTGTGAGATAAATACATCCGGTTAGTCATGGACGCTGGTTAGAGGCACCAGCAAACACCAAAGCTTTAAGAGGTGTGATTTTAAAGCTGCCTAAAATGTTACATCACACCTTTCTGGTGGGTTAAAGTATTAAATAGGAGGGTGACGATGTCCCTGGAGTTTTCCCTGTGTTTAGAGATAGCAGCACTTCTCCTCCCCCACTTGTTGCTAAGCCCTGCAGGTCGGCGGACTGAAGAAAAACTACCACAACTTCATCTTTATTAGAAAAAAATGTAACCTTGTCTGTTTATCAACATTTCTGGCTACAAAAGACATGGACAAAATTGTTTCTTTATATCCTTTATATTTTTATATATTTTGCTTGAAGCTACACTGACTAAATATAGCTTTGCTAAAAAACAAACAAAAAAATATATATATATTTTAGTTTTTTTTTTTATGTGTTTCAGCAAAATAAACAACTCTCATTTAGTTCCCAACCTAGAGAAACACTTCAAATGCAAATGTACATTTAAAACATAATGATGTTTCTAAAAGCTCAACCAAAAAAATTAACGCGTGTGGTACTTTACCTTGCTGTAGCTTATAGCGTCGAACATCCCGAGGATCTCACCGGTTGTCTGGACATCATCCGGTGGAGCGCTGAGAGGATGGGACGTCAGCAGAGCATCCTCCTCAAACGCTGCATGAAGGTCATCCATAATTAATTTCTCTTTCTGTAAGAAAATAAAATAAAAGGTTGTTTAGTGACACCTGAAAAGTGTACAAAAAAAGTAGATTATTGAGGCAAAAGTTTGCTGATGTAATTGGTCAAAATGTGGCTTTGTTTTGACATACAACGTAGATCTAATCCCACCCTGTATCATCAAAGATATACATTCTTCAGTTTAGCGGTCTTTAAAAATTAAAGGAGATATGAGTCAAGAATGCAGATTTAAAAAGATATGTATGTCTACTTAGGTCCTATAGTGCCAAAAAATAGAAATGATACATGTCTTTACCCAACCTGTGATTTATTATGTGTATTTTAAAGGCTTCAGGGGAGAACATGAAAGAGTTAGCCAACTTTTAAAGACCCAACTAAAGGCCACATACTTTGACTTCTTATCAGTCAGTCAGTCAGAGATGAAGAAGCCTTTTGGATGAAAGAGCTGAGAAATGACATCTGCGTCAAACCGAAGATCGTCAGATTACGTGTCTGATGATAAAAGCCTAAGAACATGCAAGTCTGGTGAGGTCTGAAGTAGTTCAGTAAAAAAACTCCTAACACTGGTTGCTTTTGGGAGCATCTAGCAGCGGATGAGGGGACGCCCAACCTGAACTTACTATTTGAAACGTCGGCTCAGCATGGTCCACTGCGAGGTAGGACATGTAGGTGGCGAACCCTTCGTTCAGCCAAACCTCATTCCACCATTTCATCGTCACTTGATTTCCAAACCACTGTTGACAAAGCAAAAACTCAGCAATCAATCTACTGCAAAACTCTGCTTTACCTACAGAAGATGCCACTTGTCATGGCAGTAAAAACGTCCATGAGGTACTCAACATTTTTTAATGTTTGTGAGTCACAAAATTGTTTTCCCCCTTACCTGGTGTGCCAACTCATGAGCAATGATAGTGGTGATTACTTCCTTGTGCAGCCATGAGGACACTCCTTCCTCATAGAGCAAAGCTCCTTCCTGGTACGTGATAAGACCCCAGTTTTCCATTGCTAACGGTTCCAAGTCCGGCAGAGCAACTTGATCTAAAGGAGACATACAAATACGGGCAAATTATAAGTTACACAACCTGCATGATTCTGCTTTGACGGACTGTTAAGTTATGTAATGGTCTTCATTGTGGTTTTAGAAACAGTGGTCAAAGATAATGACCGTACATATATATATATATATATATATATATATATATATATATATATATATATATATATATATATATATATATATATATATATATATATATTTACTGTTGTCAATCAAAGAAATGAAACAAAATGTCACATTTTGCCTTCGTCTGTCAATCAAGTTTTAAAATTGGGTGCTGTAGTTTTACCGAGCTTCTCCATTCCATACTGCAGCTCAAAATGCCCTTCGTAAAACTCGAGGATCTTTGCAGTTATTCTGGCGGCGTACTGCGTGTGTCCGGCTTCAATGGCTTCAGGACGGGCGTAGGTCTGCATGGACAAAACACAGAAATGTTATCAGAAACAAGATTGTACAAAGTAAACCAGGTACAACATCATGACTACAGATCTGATGCCGGGTTGGACCAAAACAGCCCTGAAAGGGCACGACTTTGTCGCCAGCTCTTAGCGCCGTCAATTTTAACAACAATACAGGTAACTGCAAACTGAACATGTAGCTTTATGTTGTTAAAGCTAAAGTTTAATCAGTGATACTTCATGAACTTACTCATGTTTATGACGGTGTCACGACAGTCTTATTCACAACCCGTCAAATAAAGTGTCACCAATTAGAAACCCAAATTCTGAAAAACAAGCTATTTCTTAGACTTACAAGTTCACACTTACTTCAATTTTCACACGATTTTCCGGGGAATCCGTGGCCTTGAACTCTGAGATTGTGAGGGCAAGTAAATAACTTGACATCTTTGGCGTAGGAGGAAACCTTGTGTATTTCCAATCGTCATCAATAATACCGGTGCCTGCGAAAAGAAAATGGTACACAATAGCATGAGTCAGTGCATTAGGTCTATGAATTAGGATTTCTTCTTTGTTCATTGTACTTCTTTGCTTACTTTGAGGGTTTGTATTTGACAAAACGTTTGTACGCCGTCTATGGATTACTGTCAGCTCAAAAACGGCCTTCATGTCAGGCTCGTCGAAACACGGAAACAATCTCCTCGCACTCGTTGGCTCTAAATTTGTGGCTACAAGGAATCTATGAAACAGACATTGTAGTAAAATTAAAACAAACAGGAATGCCTTTGACACTTTAAAAACATAGTATTTAAAATGTCTGGAAACCAACTCAGACCAAACAGTGCAAGACTGTGTTATCACTATTTACTATAAGAAAACAAAGACAGTTTGTCCTTGAACTTGAAAAACTATAATGGAAGTCCAGAATGTTAACTTTTTTTATTTAAAAAAAAAAATCTTTCCACTGATCAAATTTCTTTTGGCGTGTCAAACAAGTTTAAGATCTTTTAAATTTTAAATATCTCAGTCTCTTTTCTTAATGGTATAAAAGCCTAATAGACCACATGGAAATATATTTCCTCAGAATGAAACTGGATTATTCTTTTATATTGAAGTATTTAAAACAAAAAAAAAAAAACAACAAAAAAAGTTGTTTCTCCAAATAAAAAAGCATTTCCTTGTTCCCTACATCATCTTTGTATTTCCTCTGTAACAGCTAAGCTTAAAAGAGCATTATAGGGTTTTTTTTGTTTGTTTTAAATCACTTACCTTTCCTGTATTGTGTCATTTACAGCGTCAAGGTTGGTTTCTGTATATTTGCTCACATACATTGCTTGAAGATACTCAGATATTTCTCCCTCAAAATACAGAGACAAACTGTAATTCCCGCCTGTCTTTAGGTTTTCCTCCAGCTCGATCTCCAAGAAGTCGCTGTCATCCTCGTGGTATTGGTGTGAGATGATTTCTAATGGGCCGCTCTCGTCGTGGTCTGTCACCAGCAGGGACGTCACGTTCAGCTCGAAGCTGTGGAGGAAGATGTGCTTCGTTGGCTGGTGACAGCGGAAGAACACGGTCGAGCTCCCGTTGAAGAACAGCGTCTGGTTCGGGGTCGTGACGTTCACCTCCTCCACGATCCTGCTGTAGAAGTGAGGGTGGAGGAGGATCTCGTATCGTTCGGGAATCAGGGACCTCGGCAGCCGCATGACCGGCGGTGGGGGCAGAGTGGTCGTCGGTTCGGTTGGAGGTTCTGTCATGGTTAGGTTAGTAGTCTGTATCTCGAAAAGGATCATCATGGAGATCATCCCACCGATGGCAGAAATCGTCAGGACAACGAAGGCGGCGGCCAAACCTTTGGATAAGGCGGATTTTCGTGGCATTGTGGCAGCTTCCTTTGGCCACCCCTGAGGCGTCTCAGCTGAAGTTGAATCTCTGAGCGTGTCTACCTGTGATCTAAACCAACTTATCTGAAGGCATCCACCTTATTTCTCCCTCATAAACAGGGCTCGGCCTTAAAATTATAGGTCTGTGCTCGGATTAAGCATTAACCTGGGCACTGCCAAAGGAGCAAAGAGTAAGTGTTGGGAGTGTGAAAAGGGCGATGTTCATTGTAGATAGTCAGGCAGTGCTCTCTCTCACACATCTGGAGGCGGTTACTTGGTTCTTGCCACTAATGCAAGGGTTAGGTAAACCTCAGGGAAGGCTGCAGTTTCCAAACCATCGCACTTTCCTCGCTTCCCCTATTTATAAACGCAGCACAAACTGTAAAAACAAATATCACCAAGTGTCTGTCGTGACACGAAAGTAGATGAGCGTCTTCTGATTGTAGCCGGAGTCCAGGTGCTCAGTCTGCCACCATCCCCTCCCCGAAAGGGTTCCCATCCACAGGTGAGCAGGTCCTCGCTGCAGAGGCTTCCAGAGACATGCATCCGTAAGAGAAGCTCTGTGAGATCGACAAACTCACAGCGAACAAGACGCAAGCGAGGAGGGGATGTCTGAAGGGGGCTGGATGAAAGAGGTGGAGTAGAGCAGAAAAAAAACAGAAGAAAAAAAAAGAGGACTGGCTGAAAAGGGTCGTCCTGAGGGAGGCTCGACCACCATCACCTCTGTGCTCGAATTCCTCACGAGGGGCTACAAATCAGCAAACAAATATAGGAAGAGGTGGCTGTTTGTGAAAAGACCAGATGTTCCCGTTTCAGACAAAAAGTTGTAGAGACACAACACACAGCATGACACACACAGTTCCAGTGAAGCACCTTAGACAGTGTTTCAGTTTTTTATTTTTGATTTAGGCTACATATCAAAGTGATGTGGAAAAGGTTTGGCCGCCTTACAGGTAGGCGTCTCCTGTTTTACATTTATCGTCACACCTACATATCTGGTGCTACGTGAAAAAATACTTACCTCCTACACCTGGTGAGTGATTACCCTACTTTGGCAGGAACAACTCCCATCGAGCATTTGAAATAAATCTTTTACACTCGAGTGAAGGGATTCTGGTCCACTCTTCCTTCAAGTGATCATAATTCAGCCAGAATGGAAGCTTTAAAAAGATAATTTAAGGTCTCGCTATGGACGCTCAATCAGATGACCAGGCTCTCTCCTTAACCTTCATTTTGTTTATGGCCATTTGCTGGGCTGCCTTGGATCATCGTCCTAGAGCCTAAGTGAAGTTGAGCGTGTGGTTGCCGACTGGTCTCTATAATTCTCCACTGGGATTTTCTGGTAGAGCAGAAATGATAGACCATCACATGACCACCATCATGGTTTATGTCAACATGGTGTTCTTTTTACCAGATGTAATGGGATGCACACTTTTTTTTTTTTTTTTTTTATCAGCCCGCAAAATATTTTCCCAAAAGTCTTTAGGACCTCTGGTTTGTTTTGGTTTAGCAGACCATTTTAGCTTAGTTTCTTTCTTACTGTTAAAGGCAGCGACCTTAACCGACGTAACGAGGCCTGCAGTGCTTCAGATGTTCTGGGATGTTTGTGGCCTGCCAGATGAGCAGCCGTTGCACTTTTAAGAGTCATTTTGGTAGACCAGCCACATCTGGGACGGTTCACCACTGTCCCACGTTTTCCGCATTTGTGGATTACGGCTCTTGCCGTAGAGATCCCCGGAGTCCCGAAGTATTAGAAATGACTTTGAATGTTTTTATGTTTTTATTTTTAGCCTACTTCATGCTGTCAGACATGTCCTGTCCCACAAGTTTCTGAATTCTATACATGTGGTGGTACTCAGGTCTGGGGTAGGTGGGGAAATTGAACTAAAGTTTCCCAAAAATATGGTAACTCTTAGTTCATGACTTACCAAGGTGGCAGTCAACTTTTCTTTATTTTACAAAAGGCCAGTTGGTTTTGATAGCCCTTTTCTCTTAATAAATGAAATAATACATTAAGAATGCATTTTGTATTTACTCTGTCTTTGAGAGAAAAACAGTAAGTGAAAAAAAAAAAAGAAAAGAAATTGGCCCGTCAAGAGACAGCAGAACATTTCCTCAGTTTTCGAGAACACTTTGGGGTTTCCTGCATTTATTCCTGGAGTAGTTGCAGTAGCACAAATATAAAAAACAACAACAAAAAAACCCTGAAAGGCCAGTCTTTTTATTCTTAAAAACAAATGGACCAGATTTTACAACATCTGTGCAAATGTCAGCGCCTCCTGCTTGTGCGAAGGACAAATTCATTCTCAGAAACAGAAAAAGGCTTGTCAGTCAAATTTGAAGTGACACTGGTGTGCTGAGCTGGGAAAGAAACCTGACCACAACAGAGCAAAAAATGAAAAATGTCAAGCTGCTCTCACACACATTAAATACCCAAAAACCCACTGTGTTACACAATGCAGCAGTAATCACAGAAATCTTCACGACCAAATCTTTGAAAATGGCGACATCTGCTGGCCTGGAGGAAAACTGCGGATTAAACTGACCGGATTCCTCTGCGAAGAGTCTCGGAAAGCTGGAATGTGATGCGTCGCCCTCTTCCTGAACAAAACTTTCCGTGAAGGCGACAGAAATGTGCAAAATGTCTGCAAAATCAAGAGCTGCGGGAGTTCTTCACTCAAACACCATCAAAACAAATACTTCAAAAAACCCTGCCGGGTCCCTTTGCTGGAGGAGGAACGGCACAAACAAAAACTGTAAAGGAGCTCCAGCGATTTTGAAACAACGTGGTCCAGCACCGGAATTAAGTCTCATTTTGCATTCCTGGCCGGGTGTGATTGGAATTACACCGGCTTAACAGCAAAAAGTTTAAAGTATTCAGCAGCAGAGTCAGGGAGCAAAGACACACAAACCGTTTTCAGCTCATTTTCAGACTGGAGCTGCTCTGCGGCTTTAGTTAAAAAGCCCATTTCGACAGATCTTACAGCAATTTTCAGTCCTAAATATTGACTGCATGTTTTAACTTTAACCTCATCTTTTTTGTGCAAACTTCTCTAATGCTTCTCCATCACTTATCTGAAGACAAATAACTGTTTTTCATTTACACAATCAAACAAACATTAATTTTATAGCACAGGGCTTGTCACGTTTCAAAGTTTAGATGGCTTAGTCTGGAGAAACTGGTAGAAGAAAGGCAAAATATTTTGGAGAATTGTTAGACACTGTAAATTTTTTTTTAAGAAAAAGGAGCAAAACGTTTTTAATTAAAAGAAGAAAAAAAAAGATAACTTTTTGTAACGTTTAAATTCATTTGCTTTTCTCCCTGAAATATTACAAGGTCATTCTAATTGGTATGAGTTCTGTTCTACACTAAATACAATTTGATAAAGCGCAATTTGTGATACATTTTCTTTATTTTAAATGTAAACATTAAAAGTGGAAATTTTGGGGGGGAATCTGAACCTGATCTTGAAGAATCGACAGGACAAACAAACAAACAGCAGCTGTTTTTAGTTCAAGGTAATGAATCTATTAGGACGTTCTTAAAATAATCAAAATCAACATAATAGCGTGGGACGTAACGGGCGCTTACCAGCCGTTTGTTTCATATTGCCATGGCAACCCAGGCTCGTTGCTGTTTCTGCTCGTCTAAACAAGCGTCATCCTATGTTCAGGGTATGTCAAATGTTTGTAGCATGTTTCCTAGAGTGTTTATGAGTTTAAGTAATTTGCTTCAAACACATAACAGTGCTCCTGAAGCGGGACTGAAAGTAAAATAAGGCAAACAGAAAACAGCTCCCTCATTCTGCAACTGGTTTTCACGAGCAAAGACAGTAATGTGAATAGATGTAAAGTTAAGCTTTGTGTGTTATGATACTGCGAAAAAGAGCAGAGGATTATATTATGGTTACCGAACTTTATGCTTGTAGCTGTATTGTATTGTTTTATATACTTTTCAAGGCGGTTTGTGTTTCTACAGTGGAATATAAAACAACGCGATTGAAGCATGGATATTTGAGACCAGTGCGGTTACAAAGGATGCCATCTAAATATAGATACGAATAAAAGTCACCCTTAATTTAAAAACAGTTGTTTTGGTTTATATTAATGGAATAAAATGTCCATGCTCCGTTTTCTTCTTTTTTCAAGCTTCCTTAAGACTTAAAAATTGGGACTGAAATGTCAAACTTTTTTTGACTGAAAAATAACTTGTTAAAAGAACATTTGTTCTAAAATTTTGATCCCCCCCCCCCCCTTAATTTCTGACTGTAATCCTACGGAAACACCGTCAAAGCAGTGGAGATTACAACCCAAATGACTAAGAAAGCCATATTATTGCTGATGATTATCATTTTTACCATATTTTTCCCATGTGATAAAAATATGGTAAACTGAATACAAAGTTAATGCATGAAAGCATAAAGTTTCTTCTTGGATGAAAAAAAAAATCCTAAAAATATTTTGCCTTTATTCTTCACTGTTCTTTTCCTTGACAACAAAAGGTTTAGAAAGTTTCCAGCTAAATAATGGCGACTTTATTCTCCATTCAGTCCTGATCCAGGTACTTGTGGCTCTGCTCGTTTCCTAACCAGTGCAGCAGCAGAGCCCGATCAGAAAGAAGCACCGCTGCTTTTTGCAGATTATCGAACAAATGATCACAAAACCATTTGTAATCATCCTACGTGTGTTTTTACACAAAGAGCAGATTCCAGTTTAGGAACTGGGAGCATCCTGCAGTCACGTCCTATTTTACATCTGCGGCAACACACAACTTCTGTGTCTTCTTGCAGAATCAGTTTGTTGGAATAAGAGCAACAATGTGTGGAGTAAAAGCAGCGTTTTGCTTTGGCTGGAATTTACAATACACAGACGGATCTTCGGTCTCGGTCAGTCGACTACCACAGCCAACTGTCTAGATGCTGCACACAGTAGCAGGACTGTTCCAGGATGGCGGTCAGCTCCCCGTAGCTCTTCTCTCTCCACGTAGGAAGGAGCCTCTCATTGTTCAGGGCCTGAAGCTTTGGCGTCCCCTGCTGGAGGACATGGTACAGACAAGGCCACCTGCTCTGGATCCGGAGCCGTGTCCTACGATCCAGCGTGATGCCTCGCACTATCTTCTTGGCTCGGAGTTCTCTCAGAGCCGGCAGCTTCAGGCAGGAGAAAACCAAACCGCGGCTGGGCGAGACGTCCAGGAACTCCAGAGACTCCGACTCCAACGTGTACGAGATCCCCAGGTTCCTCAGCGGCACCAGGATGTGCAGAGTCAGCGACTTTAGGTTGGGCAGGGATTTGGTGAGCGCCTGGAGCGTGGAGGGCGTCACGAGTTTGAAGACCCAGAAGTACTTGAGCTCGAGGGTTCGTAGCTGCTGGAACCGGGTGAGCAGGGACACAGACAGGTCCGACCAGTCAAAATGTAAACGCATCTTGGAGATTCGCGGGCAGCTGTGGGTGAGTTTGCTGAGCAGCTCCTGAAAGCTGGTCACCTGCCAAACCAAAGAAAAGAAGAAAGTTCCTGTTATAAGCTCAGACTGCTGGAGAACACAGCAGCCACTGTTTACCAGGTGCCATTTTCTCCTGCTCCTCTCCATCTATAATTTGATGCCATCATCTTTCTAGCCTTTCCTGGTTCTTTCGATAGAAGGTACACCCAGTCTAGTGACTTTATGTTCAGCTGTGTCTGTGTCTTTGTCCCAGTGATGGCGGTATTGCAACAACTAACTTTGTTAACTGTTCCTTTTATGAAGACAGTACCCCTGGTCCACTGCTCCCAAGTTTAATTATGCCTTTTTTCTTTGATTGATCACCCAAGACTGGACAATATGGCTGAAAAAACGTATAATAATATAAGCATCCCTCATCGGTCAATATCAATAATTGGGGATATTGATAATGATTTATTAGTTTTTTTTATTTGAATGTCTGAAACACTGCCAAACTGGTGGAAAAACCCTTCACGTTTTGTCTAGTTTTCACTTCAAGTTGAAAACTGGCACGGTGGTGAAACCTGAAGCTGCTGCTGCACAAGTGACTCAACAAGTTGTTGCTAGGTAACCGAAGAGTGAGTGAGTTGTTGCCACCGATCTTACTTAGCTAGCTGTGAGAGGCTGAGCAAATAAAATATTTTCTCTACCTACATCTTCCAGAATGCTGTGCGGTTCGAGATCGGAGTTCGGCGAATATTCTGCATATTGAATATTGACTATTCTATCAGATGTATTATCTACGGATATTGATCATGTGTCTATCATAATAACGTTCACTCTCCTTGTTCCACTTTAGCTGTGTTGTCTTTTTAGAGCTGTATCTGCCATACATAGTACATCTATCCTGCGCTTAACCACTCAAGAATAATACTGTTTATTACCTGGTCCATCTTGGTTATGCTGTCCTGGTGTGAACTTGAGCTGGAGTGCACTCTTAGGTCCAGTGGCTCAAAGAGGGTAAACGTCCAGTTGAGGTCCAGATGGCTCAGGTCTCTGCAGTGGACGTTATCCAGCAGGTGACTCAGCAGCTCGCTCCACTTGTTGCAGCGGTCTCCCAGGTCGAAGCTGGCCTTCAGCGTGAGCAGGCTGGCCCGCCGGGAGATCAGGTGGTGGGTGTAGTGGTGGACCCAGGCCTTCCATCGCTCAAACTCCCGGTTGGAAACAAGCAGCCCCTCCTGACCGAGATGGAAGGCGCCGCGCCGGGAGTAGTCAGCAACCCGCCACAGTTTCCACGACCGGACCAGGCAACTCCAGCTCAGGCAAACCAGCGCGCAGCTGCATTTGTCCACCTCGTTCAGGAAGGACAAGACGTGCAGCTGGCACTCCACCGGCAGCGAGTTGAAGGGGAAGAAGTCGTCTACGGCTTTCCGCCTGCTGCTTACTGGGACGAGAAGTTTTTTCTGTGGCGACATTTTCGACGGATAATTAAAGGCTTGTGTTTACTGGTGGAGGTCAGAAGCTCCACCAGAAGGTCCTGTGTTCTGGCTTTGCCATGAATATTTCTGCCCTGAAAGACGATAAAGACAGGAGAGTTTATTTTAACCACGTTGTAGGAGTGGCAAATTTTTCAGCTTCTGATTCCTAGAAAAACATATGGTGAAATTTGGGACCCAGACCATGTCTAAAGTAAACACTACAAATAAGCATTTTAATCAAGAGCATAATGACAACATGAAACAGAAAGCAAATGCATAGTAATAAAGCCATTTTTTGTTTGTTTGTTTATTTGTTTCTTTGATTAGAAAGAAACAAAATATACTTGCGTTTGAAAAGAGGATCTTCGATCAATAAAACAACATGTTCTCCCTTTTCACAATCCCAGCAAGGCTGTGTTTATCCCTGCACCTTTTCCTTCCACTGAATGTTTCAACAATATGGTTGTTCACAACACACATGATCAGTCAGCTTCTTTAGCTGTAAACTTTTGTAGCCCACCATCCCTGTGGATGGTGTGATGTACTGTGGGTGGGAACACTGCCAAATTTCTAACGATTTTCTAAGGCACACATAAAGTAGCAATTCTGTTTAAACTCATTTCTTTGCAGGTCTTATGCAGTTTTCAGACACATTTTGACTTTTCGTAAGCCTGTAAGCCATAATTCTTGATACTACAAGAAATACCAGAAATACATGTGTGAAATACATTACTGTGGAAAACGAATCTATTTGAGTTTTACTTTAAGGACACAATTGCTCGAATAAAATTGTTGGAATTGTATTCCACTTTACTCAGATGCACACATATTTTAATTGTGCTGTTGTAAGATTTTAACATAATTGTTATTGGGTTTTTTTCTTTCCTATTCTTTTGGCAGTGGAGAGGGGATTTACCGTGGTTCTGATTTACAGCTGGCAGTGAAAGTCCTAAAGAGAAAAAACTGTTACTAGATTTACACCAGTTTTGTTCCACACTTTGCAGCGTTTCTGGAGAGACATACATTATTTAACTTTTTTTTTTTTTTTGTTAACGTTGGCATTCATTAGACTTGATGTTGCTTTTCCACACACAGTTATACAAATGTTTCACAGGCATGCACTGACAGCGTTCTGGCTCATGTGGCTGTTCACTCGGTCTCTGATGTCATAAATACCCAACCAAACACCTACAATACTCTTGAAGCTCCAAAGAGCAAAAACCTTTTCCCAAATTGGCAGGCAAGCCAAAAATAAATGGATTTAAAGTTGGGCAACATTAAATGCCGAAACAAATTTTCTCTGTGCAGTGTTCGGAAAAGCTAAGCCTCTTATATCTGTTGCTTATCCCTCTATGTTTCACTGGTCATACAAAGCAGGACTAGTTTCATGTTTAAAGAACCGTTCTTCTTACATGATGCAAGTAAAGAGATTTACAGATTGCTTGGTAGGTTTCTCGGATATTACAGCAGACCACTTCCACTTAAAAGTCGGAATTCTTCAAAATGGACATTTATAACCTTGAAAGTAATTCAGCAAATGTCCAGGTAAGAAGGGCCTGGAGGCTGTAAAGTGTTGGGCATAAAGCACAATTCATTCTTCCTACACATTTTTATTTATTTATTTTTTTACATTTTCTAATTTCATACTATTGAGAGTTAACTGGGGTTTTTTCTCTGGGAATTTCTGGACACTTATTGATGTCTACCTTAAAATATTTGCTGTAAAATACATGCATACTTCAGTTGATATTGACACTCAAAAGGCTACAAATATTAATACGGAAGTGCCATAATAGCTGCCACGATGTGAGCTCGGCCTTCACAAGCTGGACTTGTTTACGTCCCCGACATGAATGTGATTTAAAACCGCACTTAGCATCCACGCCATCCCATATCAAACAGTTGGATTACAGCTTAGCTTGCTGGAGCATGAAGGCTAGTCATCTCAGCTCCGTTATTCACATCCTCGCCTTCTAGTTTCTGTAAGAACACCTGGTGCACTCTGATAAAGTTTAAGCGTTTTGCACAATAAAAAGGCTACATGCAGATTGTTATGGATGCATACTGCACAAACAGTAGCTTGAAATAAATGCGTTACCTTCAGCTGGAAGAGGAGAGGCTCCGAGTTACACTCGGTTTTAAAGCTAGCATGCTAGCAGACAAAGACTTTCAAATTCAACATAAATAAATAACTAAAGTCCAGATTTTATAGCATTAACTGCATATCCGAGTGAGTAAGTAACTGTTAAAACACCAATAAAAACAATACGAAAAATAAAACATGTTTAAAAAAAATTCAGAATAACTAGGCCGGCTAGTTAGCTACAGAGCAGCTGAGTTCTGTTGTTGTTGTTGTAGATGAAGGCGTCATCAACACGTTCTGTCAAAGGAACGCCGGTGCGAATGTTTTATACACCAGAGCTGCACGGAGGCCGGAGCTTAGGAAGAAAACTAAAAAAACTAAAATAAATTCTAAATGTCGAGCCTTACAAAATTTGCAAAGAAACCAAACTCCGAAACTAAAATGTCCTTTAACAGAAAACATTGAATATAAAGAAGACGTACGAAGCTGACTAAATGAAAAAAATAATTTGAGAACTAAAACCACGGGCTCCCCCTGGTGGAGAAAAGAAGTTAGCTATTAACGCTTTTGTGTTGGTCTCTGTGTTGGCGGTTTGTAAAGTTTTCTTTTTGATTTTCGAATCAAGACCACTTTTTAAAAAATTCAAGTGCATTTAAAAATAAGTGGCAATGGAAAAAGTTAGTATATGACAATTTATTATAGTTTTTAGTGTAGTATAGTTAGTTTTCTGTTCAGTTTAATAGCCAATATGCAAAAATCTACTATACATCTACCCATCCATCCATCCATCCATTATCGTACATGCTTGTCCCTCGTCAGGATGGGAGAGGTGCTGCTCGTGCCTAATATTTTAACTTGTATTCATCCATTAAAAAATGAAGAAAAGATTATGAATCATTAAAATCCTAAAATTAAAACTCACGCTACCTTGATGGGTGTTAACATCTGACGGAAAATGTATGCTTGTGACAAACTCTTAAAAGGTGCCCTGCTTTTCTTTCTTTCTGTATCTTGACAGCTGGTAAACGGAGGTAACGCTTTACGTCTAAAAATTGTTGGCAAAACTAAAATGTAACAGTGAGCTCTTAAAGTTGTAAGCCAACATGCTTCCATATAGTTTAAATTTGCAACTGTGCACAGAATGCATACTGTTGACGGGAAATCATGTTGTGGTTTTCTGCTTCCCTGTGTTGCAGGAATCATGAATATTACACTACCGCATGATTTGATGATGCTGGAGGATTTTTGTTGGGGGGAGGCATTTTGTGCTACGTGAGAAACGAGACAGAAATGCGACACGTGTTTGTGTTGCATTCAGAGGCTAGTTAAAAATATCAGAGAATAGAGAGTGCTTCACAGAATGCGTTATTTATTTTTTTCTTTTCTTGTTTTGGTATCTGAATATTCAGAATATTTCATGTTTTAGAAATTAAGAAATATGAATAAGAAGTACAATTACATTTTGTTTAAAAAAATGTTAAATTAAAGTTACATTAATGAAATGAATTAAGGTTGTTGGCTGGCTCTGGCTGTTACATTTTTAGATATGCTTTGAATGGCCTAGTTTACAAACTTTGCCATTTATGTTGCCTTTCAATGGAAAATTTGGTCGTTCACGGAAAGTCTATTAGAAATGTCTTCTAAAAGTGTTGAATGAATAGTCTCAGCCTTTGTCATCTACCCCTAAGAAGTTTACTGATAAATTAGATAAACCACTGAAGATATATTTTTTTTCAAAATATGCACATAATTATTTTTAGTATTGATTAAATTATTGATTTTTATTAATTATCAAGTGTTTGAAAGACCGTCTAAAGCATTTTGAGTGTCACTGTGAACTTGGAGAGATGCTAAACGTTTGGTATAAGGCAAAATACATCAAAACAAAATTGTTTACTTTTTTCATCAAGTGATTTTTGTGTGATTTTTATCGTCCTATCGTTATTTTTTAAAGCAGGAAATCGAAGGGACAGTTCCCCTGTTTTTATTCAACATTTTCCCATACTCTTTGAACGCATCGCAAGATTTGTTGTGGTTCTGATCGAACCAATCAGAGAGCAGAACGGGCGGCTCCTTTTCCTCCCTCCGCGTGCCGCCCATTTCTCTGATAGTCTGTGCAGCCCTCATCCTCGTTTCAGTCTCTGCTGTTTCAGGCTCAACCTCGTCGTTTATCTCTTGATATTCTCACTCTTTAGCATTTTCAAATCGACACTACAGCGAACAGAAATACAGAATAATAAAAAACGGGGCTTTGCTTTTCATGAGCATTTCGAGAAAATAACCGAATTGAATTCACCTGCGACACAATCCAGAACGTGGAGACTGCGGGCTTTTTTTCTCTCTCTCTCTCTCTTTTCTTGCTTGCTTCTTGATAGAAAAAAAAAACATGAAAACCAAATTTATCAACGGGGTGTCGTCTTCCCCCTCCATGTCGCTGGGCCTCCTGGTGACCGCCAACGCGCTGCATGTCCAGCCCGACACCCAGCAGGACTCCAGGGAGCCGGTCCGCCCCGAGCAGCCAGACCAGGAGACCCGCCGCAAGGCTTATTTGTGGTGCAGGGAGTTTCTGCACGGAGCCTGGAAAGGACTGGCCGAGGAGGACTTCGAGATCACCATCATCAGGTTGCGATGCGTCCCACTCCGCGCGTGTTAATAGGCGTTTTCTATTGTGTGAAAAGATGAAGTCAGAGTCAAACCAGTAATAATGAGTCAGAACAGCCATGTGATGTTCTTAGTTTATTGTAAATGACTGAATGCATCTGGTTAATTTAGTAAGGTGAAATTTGTCCTTCCAGATCTTCTTTATTTTTTGTATTTTCTATATTCTAATATAGGTTAAGAACAGCAACGTGGTCTATTTTTGCTGTTCATTTTCACAGTGTTGGGTCCTATTACCCAACACTGTTTAATGCGAAGCTATATAGAAAAAAAGAAGATGCCCCATTTGAAAGTACCGGATGTGACGTTTAGGTAATTTATTTATTTTTTTTCGAAAGGTTCTGCAGATGTAAATTGTAAATTTCAGGTGTTTAATTGAGTAAAACTAGTCATTCAGTAATCCTCATTGGACCTCAAATGTGCTTTTAGATGTTGCTATTGAGATGTGAGTTTTGCCTTTTATTGTAAGAAGATGTATATAAAGTCTGCAAAAAAAATTAAGCTTAAATGTTTGATTTAAATCTAAAAGCAATACCTGATTTGAAGGCTTAAGATGAACAATTCTGGCAGTTTTCTCTTAAACTGGTTCAGATGTTGACTTAATGATGCCTAATTCAATAAAACTGATCACCTTTATTTGTATCAGAAGACCGACATGTTATACTTTAGGTACTCGGTTCTTGATCAATGGTCTTCTTTACTGTTTAGTCACAAGAATTTTATAGCAACCTAATACTGTTTCCTTTTCTTTTCTTTTCTTTTATTTCCTTTCCTTTTTTTTTTTTTTAGAAATTTTGTTTAAATCTATAATTTGAAGCCATATTTGGCCACATTTTCAGACTTAGCGACAGATATTTACTCAAAAAAAGAGAACGTTTAGAGAGAAACAGGAGTAATTTAGTTAATAATTTTTATTTATTTTTTTATTTTTTAGGGTCCATATTCAACATTTATGGTCCTTTTAGAAGTTTCAGATGTCCATCTTGAACCGTTTCTTTGGGGAAATCGATAAAGATGTTCCTCTCTGTTTTGTCTTCAGCTTCAAACAGGCCTTGACTTGCTGAGCCAGAGTTGCAAATTTAAACTCATGTTGAAGTAGCGCCAGCACAGACTACATCCTGATAAAAGCTGCTCTCTCTTCCGTCTCACACAGGAAATGTGTGGGTTTCTGTTCTGGATATTATTAATAGATCTACTGCAGCTCAGGAGCTAATACTGTTCGAACTGGTCACTTTAAACCAACGGTGTAAATCCCATCTCGTTATTGGGCGGGGGGGCATAAACAGGAGAATTTCTTGAGACCAATTTTGGGGGGGGGGTCGGCAAAGTTACAGCTTGATGTTATAGTTACAAGCATAAAAAGTTCTTAAACCACATTCAAGCTGCAGGACCAAAATGACTAGTAATGCACATCAAACACGTGTTTTTCTCAGTAAGCAACCTGCTAAGAAGTAAAACTAAAATTCAGATGTTGCTTAGATATGAGTTTTGTTCAGTCTGACTGATCTAATCTCTGATGCACCTTTATAAAAATTTAAATAAATAAAAAAAGCTTTGAGTAACTGCTCTTATTAAAATTCCTCATAAACATTGATTGATTGAATTGACTCCCAATGCAAGTTATGGGCCATTTAAAATATAACTTAAGTTGCTTTATTTTTAAGCCTTTTTTAGTTTTGCCATGGCTGAGAACCAACCAGTAGATAGAAATGAATATCTGGGGAGAATCTTAACTTAAATGTAACATTTAAAGCACCAGGTTTATATAGAAAAATGTTTAGATTTTATTTTGTGGTTTTAAAGGATCTACGTTGAAGACAGTGAGAAATAAAGGCATAACTTTTAGTTTTTCCTGTCTGTTCTCGGCTCCCAGACTCTTAGTTGGGTCCACCTGCTCGGCCCCTCCCTCCCGATTCAAACTCCTTTAATTAACTAAAAGTTAAAGAGCTAAATATGAATGAGATCTTTGCTACCTTTGATTAAGAAAAAAAAAAAGCTTAAGTCTATGAAAGCAGAGTAGCAGTTTGGCAGCTTATCATGATTCAGCCAAAGTAATGAAACAACAGCCTGCTGTCTGATTTCTATTGTTAATGTGTTTCTTCTTATTGAGCAGTGAAAGTAAGTAAAAGGTTTACATGTCTTTTGCTTTAAGTGTTTACTTACTGGAGGGTTTTTATTTGTGCAGCAGAGCAACAGCTAACAGCTAGCGCCTCACTTCAGTGCCTGTTGCTCCGCCTACACTTTGGACTGAACCATTGTTCTAACAATGGTAGGGGGGGAAACTAAAAATGAATTCGTATTTTTTTCTGCAATAAATGGCAGATTTATTTTGTTCTTTGTTTCTTTTGCCTTTTCATATTGATATTATTTAAATGCAAATGTTTCTTCAGTTATTTTTATGTTTTGGTGGGGGGACAATTCTAGACTTTTCCAAGAGTGGGGGGGGGGGGGGTCCAAACCTCCTGGACCCCCCCCCCCCAGGATTTACGCCTATGCACTAAACATAAGCAGCAGCTGCACAGAGGCTTCATCAGAACCTGAAGAAAACATGAACATTGAACACTATGAAGCACTATCACACTCATTCCATGTCTGTTTTTTTTTTTCCTTTTCTCCAGAGGTGGTCTGAGCAACAAGCTCTTTCTGTGCAGCCTCCCCGACTCCCTGGGCTCGGTCGGGGACGAGCCGAGGAGCGTCCTGCTGCGCCTCTATGGGGCCATCCTGCAGGTGGGAGTTGTTTCAGTCTATCAACCATAAGCCAAAACAAAAAGTAGGTCAGACTCCTCACCAGGATGTATAACTAAGAAAGTAGCTCCCTGTCAGTGTTTTTAGTTTTTTTTTATTTATTTATTTTCTTTTTACACACAATTAAGAACCGAAATGTAGAATACATACCTAAATCCTCTTTGACGTAAAACCATCAAGCTGTTTGCCTTTATCTCAGAGATGACTCATGTAACAGGGGTCAGTGTGATGTGTCAGTGCTACCATCAAAGGTTACTGTTGTGTGTGCGCCTGTAGCTCATATGCCTATGTTAGAGTATGCATGCATGTGTAGTAGTTATGCCTTCATGTGTGCGTGCGTGTGCGTGTGTGCGTGTTAGCCATTGTTGTACATAGTGATGTACCCCCATGGCTGTACATGCATGTGTTCTTTGCCGTAGGCTTCCCAAAGGAGCGTGCCTTGGGCACTCTTGTTCCCAGGTGAACCCACCAAAAAACACGGTACAGTATGAGATCTCTGAAATCTCAACCTAATATAAAGATGTAACACACACTCATGTAGCACAGCGCCAGTAAGACACAGAGTGGAGGGAAAACAAAAAGCTGCAAGCTGAATCTTTTTCCCCCCCTGTTCTAAATCCTTACCTTGTGATTCCTACTTTTGAAGATGTCAGCTTAATTTTTTTAAGTAGGGGACAGAGTGGAGGTCTTAGCAATGCCTGAACGTCAGCAGATCCTTCAGCTAAAGAGAGAACGATCTAGCTTCCAAATCCAGTGACTGTAAATTTTTACAGTCACTGGAAAATGAAAGGTCAGCGTAAAATTCGAGGGGGAGGGGAATATTCGCTGCAGTCAATCGAACAAGTCTTCTTCCTTGGGTAAAGCTGTTGCTCTCCGACAGATTGTCTCAGACTTCCCTCTACAATAATTTGACTAAAAGAGACGCTCATTGTTAGGACACCTACTGCAAGCCGCCCTGCTCCCGTGACTCCAAAGCGAGCCCAAATAATCATCTCTCCTCCTCCGTGCTTGAGAGTCGGCATAAGTTGTTTTAGGGCGATTAAATTTAATTTCCTTTTCTGGAAAGACGGTGCTGGGAAATATCTCTTAACACGTCTCGTCTGTCTCAAAGACATCGATCCCGGAACCCAAGGCAAACTTTGCTACCTTGAGTGCTAAAGCTTTTACCCAAACGAGCCATACTTGTTTCATTAACTTTAACATTTAACTTGCTAACTGAGGCCTGGAAAGTTTTTCTGAGCTTTTGCAGCGTGGCCTTGGGGTGCGAAGGGTGGCATTCGCTGGTGTAATTATAAACTGGAAGATCGGCCGCCATCTTCAATGGTTTTCAATATGGCTGCCCAACATTAGTAAAAAATTAAATTTCAGTCTCTAATATTCCAACAATACTTTTGTAAATCATCATCACCCTCTATACGCTTTAACATCTCAGTCACCAAGATCTAGATCAGGTATGAGAGTGAAAGTTCATCCAGCAAGCTACATTAGTTATTAGTAAACAAAATTTCAATACATGTTAAATATTATAGCATATGAAATATCATAGCAAAATCAAATATTGCAGTTCATTGCAGCTGTAATAATGCTTACATAGAAACTGTAAGCGACTGTCGGTTGATGGATTTCAAATTGATAAAACTCCTGTTTTCATGGAGCGGCCACTCTTGTTTGTCACCCAGTCATTCAGTCCAGTTACCTATTTGCTCCTATGAAAGAAAAAGGGTGCACTTAGTTTATCCAGTGATTGTATTGACAGTAACGGAAACCTTTCCCCACGTCTGTATTCTCGCCCGACACCGTTACCGAGTCCACAGATTCATAACGCCAGACTCGTCTTGTAGCGCGGATGCTGTGAGAAAACTCCTGCAGAGATAAACTCCAGTCAGTCAATGATTTCAGAGGATGAATGATAAAGGCTGAAGGACTTTAAGACGTCAGGACATTGACTAGTGACCTGCTAGCGTTTTCTAATTTGTAAAAAATCCTCCCCCAAACCACCCCCCTGCTGTTTGCAATTAAAAAAAAAAAGGAAAAATAAAAAACGGCCCAAGACAAAGATGCCGGCTGCCTTTCAAGGCAATTTATACCCCAGCTCACATTAACCGCTGACTTAATGAGAGCTGCATTAAGTTATTAACTTGGGTCTGTGTAATTACTAATGGGTGTGTAAACAGCGTTTATTGCTCGGGATGTCTGAACGAGCTGAACCACTGCGTCCTTCACCAAGGTAACCGCAGCCTTCTCTGCCGTCTCACAGCAGGAATTAGCGGCATCTAATCAAAAAGCTAATATGATTAAAGAAGACAGACGCCCATGTTTAAGTGCCCAGCCACTAATGATTAAACCAGCTTTGACTGCATCGGAGACAGGGTTTCTCAGCAGTGAAGACATGCAACGCTGGACTAGAAGAAGGTTAAATTGTTGACAGTAAACAATTGGCACTCGTTTCTCTCTCTGGGCTGATGTGTCAGCGTCACGTCAACCCAGATGTGTAAAAGGATAAGAAAAAGCAAGATGAGCTGTTTAGAGACTTGGTGTGTGTTTGAACTCATACTGTACTGTTCGTACTGTAGGGGTGGTCAGGGTTTTTTTTAGTTGATGATGCTGCATGGTTGGCTTCGCCTTTATTCATGGATAGTTCTTTCCTTTTTCTCTTGTTGATAGATGTCCTGTAATAAAGGGGACTCCCGACAGTCAAACAAAGAGAATCACTTCCAAGTAAGTAACTGATGTTGGTGCTGCCGTACATTTTGTTTCTCTGCCCTCCAAAGACGGTCCGCAACAGAGCATCCCGCTCTAGGATGTTCCAGCCTCTCCTGGATGTGTGTCAACACATCCATAAACTGTTTTAATCCCTTTGAATTTACTCTTTTTTTTTTTTTTTTTCGCTCACAAGTCAAAGTCAAATATTTAGGGGGATTCACAGAGAAATCAGTAGATATCTTGAACTTACACTAATGTGTTGATGCCCTTTTTTTAGAATCACATTACAACCACAAACTCCAATGCATTTTATCGGGCCTTTATATAATAAACCAGAAACTCCAGTCAAAGGCCAAAGCCTGACTATCAACTGAGTCAGTTGTGTTGAAGTAGAGACCATCAGGAAGATGCATGAAACTGGCACTCGAGCACTGGAGATTCAGACCCCTGTGACAGACTGACATAGTAGCTCATAGTTGTGAAGTGAAAGGAAAATGGCACATGCTTTTTGATACGTTTTGCACAGAAAAATTTGAAAGTGTTCTGCACATTTGTATTCATCTACTTTATTCTGCTACCAAGAAATAAAGTATGGTGCCACCAACTGCTTTCTGAAGCTTGAGTATAATTTGATCCCAGAGTAAATCCAATGTTTTTTTTTTTTTGTTTTTTTAAGGCTTTAGTAATTTTTTTTTTTCTTAGCGAAAATTAGTGAGCAAGCAGCACTATGAAGACAAAGGAACGCAGCGGACAACTCAGAGACATTCTGGAAAAGCATAAAGAAGGATTAGATTATAAAATAACAACTCAAGCTTTTTCCATTTTACAGAGCTTTTTTTTTTTTTTTCAAACTATCATCTGAAAATAGGAACTTTTTCAGTGAACAAACTCGATTTGGAGCTAGGTCAACGTTCATAAGACAAGAGGGCATGAAAAGTTGGTCGACCGAAGTGCTCTGCTAAGAAAAGACCAAAATGTATCAAAAAAAAAAAAAAAAAGTGAAGATGCAATGTGAATCATGCTGAGTATCATGCTTTGGGAATGTACTTCTTCTTCGGGAACAAAAAGAACTGCTTAGAGTTAAAGGGAACCCTAGATAATGAAAATAACTAGGGCAGCAAAACACTTGAGAAAGGGACGAGTGTTTTGTGTCGAGGCTTTTGGTGATTTTGTGGTTTGTTTATCATTTCTGTGTTCCTCAGGTAAAAAAATATAAGTGTGGCGCTCTAAATGGGGAAAAAGACAGTTCCACACGGCATTTCCTTCCACTTCACAATCCTGCGCTTCATGATGGTGTGTTGCATTAAGGGGTGGGAAGACTTTCACAAGGCACTGTAAGTCCACAATAGATTCACCTCCTGCCTGCTTCTCTGGCGTCCTGGCACGGCATGACTCTTAAAAACAAAGTTGGGAAATGTTTTTGATCCATCCCATTGTTTTTCCCCGCTCCGTTTCGACCAGTTAAAATCCTAAACAATGGAGTCGTGCTTGATTTCGAAGCACAAAGCCGACTTAGCTGTGACGGTCACGTTGGCTTTGTTGTCCAAAAGGTTCACTCTGTCGGACAACATAGCGGCGAAGTTTCCCACCTTCAAACGAAGAGAGCAAAGAGGGAACTTATTGCTTTGACTGCTAAGTTTTAAATAAAAATAAGGGAATTTAATGTCAAAAATAGGCAAAACCGTTTCATTCATACATCCTTGCTGAACAATATCTCATTTTCTTAGCCCATTTTTGAGATTCTTTACAATTTTTTAAGTGATCTTGATTAGTAGTTCTGCAGCCTTCTTGAAGTTTGATTGTTTTTGTTGCTTTTTCCAAATTTTCTATGCGGTTATATTCTTTTTACATTTTTGATGCTGAAATACATAATCTACAGCTTTCTTTAAATGTTTCTTTGCCAGAAATCTCCTTTCTCGCTCATATCTCTTTTACAATTTTTTAAACGTTGAAACAAGTTTTTCCTCATTCTTTTTTTTTTTTTTTTTTTGTATTACTTCTGTCTTTTCTTTGCAACGTTGTTGGATAAACATGAAGGATTTGAACACAGTTTGGGGTTTTTTCTACCTTAAGCATAGACAATGTGGGAATTGTGGTTATTTTGAAGTCTGTTAAATTCTTGTTATTGGCTGACAGAATATTGTGCTGTATGTGCAAAAAATGAGGGAAGTGGGGGGGGCGGGGGGGGGAGAAGCCTAAAATATAACAAGTTTATAAACATTATTTTAAAGTCTTGCCTTCAAAAATACAAGACAAATTCAGCAACCTGACAGGAACTGAGAGAAAAGAGATATCCAAAAAAATAATTTTCTTTCAAAGAAATAAGGTTTAGCCAAGACCTCTTTTGCATTAGTCGTTTTCTTTAAAATATGCAACTATGCAGGATTTGCATGAGCATTAATATGTTTTGCTTTTCCATGTCTCTGTATGTTATTAACTATTGTTGCCTTCAAAGGCTGCAGTGCAACCCAGTTTCTATATATGTGATCTGATTCAGTATCTCAGCAGACACATGTTGTGTTTTTAAAACTTTGAAGATCTAAATTAGTGAAGGGTTTATGACGCATGGATATTATTTACGCAAACTCATACAGGGCTTAATACTATTCCCTAAAAATGTAGACGGAAATCACAGTTTATATCGGGGTTAGTATATGATATATACAAACTCCACCACCAGGATGACTTCATGAACCTCTGAGTCGCGCTAAGCTGCTAGTAAAGGCAACATTTACAACAGCACCTTTCCTTTACACAGACCTCAGATCCACTGACCTGGAAAATGCTCGATCTTGCAACACATCATGTGATTGTGACCTTCGAGCTACATCCCGGAGAGCCAAACAATGACTCTTGATCATGTGGTCGTGTTGAGGTCATCAGTCAGTTAACTATCATTGCCACATGGCCGTCTTTCCCTAAAGATCACTGCTTCACCTCAGCGGCTTCCTTCGACTTTAATCCGGGTTAATGCAGAACTGACCCTGTGTTGGTGGCCGGGTCCAGCTTTCCTAACAATGCTGTCTGGTCAAGGTAGATCCGATCTGGATTAGAGCGACATGGAAGACGTCACTGCGGTACATTAGCCTCTAACATACATTCTTAAAACCCAAGGGACGGAGACACAGAGACCTTGATAGTAAACAAAGGAGTTTCCTAACCACTTGCATATTGCTCTTATTAATAGGTAGCAAAAGGTTATTGCACCCTTTCACTGTTTACCACATCCTGTATTGCGTATCATGGATTTACAGTTTATTCTAAATGTAAACTAAATTCCCGTTTTGTTAATAACATGCGGAAACCACAATTTTCTGTTTATTCAGTCAATATTATTTGCAGTTGACACAAAAAATGTTAAAATACAGTGATGTGCCAGAGAAAACTCAGGCTTTTAAGTAGATGGCCAATTACCAATTAAGTGTTAGTTTTAGACTAAGTCGATAACTTGCATCCCTAGTGTCTACTGTGATTGGACATCATCCCAATGTAACATGTTGAATGTTACATAGCACAATATGTAAGCCTTGTTCAGTACTTGTGGTTTTAACCCATTGATGGATTTTAATTCCTAAAATTATTTGTGAATAATTCACCACTTTGCAGAATTCTTTGTGTCTAAAATATCTGAAAGAAAATGCAGCTTGGGAAACTGAAGCGCCAGGGCGCATGCTACTCCACATGCTGTTGATGGCATTTTCAAGAAGCACCATTTATTTTCCTTGGTGCCGATTGGCTGATTGCTCCGTTGGAGATGAAGACGACTGTAGACATTAGCTTCTGCGGTACTGCTAAGACGGTTTTCACCATGTGTATAAATGCACATCAAGATATAGTTGATCTCTGAAATATTAAAATAAGTTTTTAGAGGGGGTGTTTTAACTATTTGCGAATGACTATTGTCCCTATCCACCGCTAATACCAGGGATTTATTGTATGCTCCTGGAATACCTGTTGCTTAAGTATCACATTTTATTGTCAAAAGATTGGTTTTATAAACTGATCACTTCAGAAAACATGTAAGACAAAAGATGGGCACAAACTGGAGAGATTGAAGGTTTTTTTAACTTTATACATGGGATTACATTAAAGGAACCGATACGGCGCACACCTAAACTGCAGTACTCTTGTGAGTGAATAAATAAATAAATATTAAGTAACAACATAAGATGTGTTAAGTATTCACTTTAGTTCTTGTTACGGTTGCGGTTACTTTTGACAGATTAATGGGAAAAAAAATGTGCCACCGATCTTCCCGCTCCATTCAGATGGATTTGACTGGTCATTGGTACCACCCACATGACTGGCTTATTTACACGCACAGTAGGGGGAGATAAGCATTGAGGTCAGCGCAGCAGCTCCTGGCAGCCCTCGATGCACCTGCGACATCTTTCCAAGACCAGAGCAGATAAGCAGCACTGAAGCGTGTCCGGACTAACAATTCGTAATCAAAACACTGAGTAGGAGAAAATCCTGCTTCAGGATTTTGGGGGGAAAATTACATGAGTGGGACACAAGCAGAGGATGCCAGCTTTACTTCAGGAAGCACGTGTTTCCGGTCTAGCTTCAGGAAGGCGTGGGTGGAAGGTCTTTGCTAGAAGTTGTGAAATTCACTTGCCTCTGAGTCACAAGACCCCTCGGTGGCCTCAAATTTATTCCGAGCTGACGGTTCAACATGTGGAGAGAAAGTGAGACGAATCCAAACGACGCTGACATTGAAAATAGGTCAGGGGAAATGAAACAGGTTGATGGAGGACAGTGGTGGCATCAGACAGTCAGTCAATATGGGAGCAACAGAGTTCAGTCAGTCTGGCTTCGCTGCTTCCTAAAGTCCAAAACAGATGGATGCTTAGTGGATATCCACAAAGTTAAAGGTCTGCAGCATAAACCTCTGCTCAAAATGTTATCTATTAAATAGCTGTTAATCTAAACTTATATATTTAATGTCATTTGCTGAAATTGCTTTTAAATAGACGTTTTTAAATAATTCAGCTATGAACTGGGAATATTCAAAAACAGTTGTACTGTGAAAAAATAAATATATTTAACAGATAAACTTTAGAGGCCACAATAAAATGTACAATAAGCACATTAACAAATATTGATTTAAATTCAACAAAATTACTCATAATTTTTGTGAAGTGAATTGTTGTTCTTTCACTTCACAATGATTCATTACTTAGCTTTAAGCCCATTCCGTGACATATAACGAAGAGTGTGGTTACAATGTGACAAAATGTGCAAAACTAGAGTTAAATAAACTTTCGCAAGGCACGGAAATCAATTTTTATGATATGTAAGAGCAGGACTGGAAAAATGAAGATGTGGAGAGGCAGATGTGGGAGTAAGATTAAGTTTCAAAAAGAAAAGGAGAGGACTATTCTCAGCTTGTCCCAATAAACAAAATTCATTCACACAGGAGGATGTAATTTTTTAATATGGTTGTTTTCAAGACTTTAGAAAATATCCCACACGTTAAATATTAGCTTGGCTTATAAAGACATTAAATTACCTTTTGCTTGGCATAGAATTAATGTAAATTAAATGAGCTGCTCCTCCTGCAGAAATCTTTCCCTCTTAGCTAGACGTTGGTATAAAACACTGGTAAAAAGAGCAGAAGATATTAGATCTAGTTTCTGTAGAGAGAGCTTATTTACTCTTCACAAGTGCTTTGGATGTAGACTCCCTGTCAGCTGGTTTGTCATCCGGCAGTATTTGTGTCAAGATGATTATGGTAATGTGGATAATTCACGTTGGAGATTTGAAAGCGCATGCCATCAGCATTCTGCAGATAAGGCCTTATGTAAGGCAGGGAATATTGTTTGAACAAAGGAAACGGGGTGAGCTGCAGAATCATCTGTTCTGCATAAACGTTGAGTCATTTCAGATGTATTCACATACATCTAAACTCTTCCTATGATAACCAAAGTATACCCTGCTCTCTCTGAACAGACAACAGTTTGAAGAAAGTCTCTAAGATAAAGTCTTTCATTGTCATTTAAAATCTATTCATATTTTTGGAACATTTGCCCATTTTGACCTGAAGCCTTATCATATAAGAAACCAAAATCCAAGTAACCTCTCTGAGCAGCACATTTAGTGCTGAGTTTCTGCGTTGGTGCTTCAGAACAGTGTTGTTGTTCAGAGGTCCATCACAGTTTGGATCCAAACATCTCAGGCGGAGCAAAGTGAGTAGTTATGTTTTCCTTGAGCTGGTTTCCTGCTGAACAAGCTGTGAAACACATTCTCCTTTTTAATGTGCCAAAGATCACAAGCCACCCAGCCAAACGCATCACCATCGGTGTCTCATTGTCTTCCATACTAGCGTTATGTCAATATGTAGCATTTCTTTTTCCTACCTCTCGAAGCTAAAATGTTCGAGGCACGGCTGTGTGGAATTCGATTCCTGACGCTCAGACATTTGCTGCATGTCTTCCCTCCTCCCTGTTGAACTATTTCCAGTCTTAATTTAATGCAAATCAAAGCCACTAGTGTCAGAAAAGAAACTTTAAAGAATGTATGCGACACCTCTCTTGTTCATTCAGTTTATTAGCCTTTTTTTATAGGCAAGTTATTTGTAGTTCTGAATTATAGGGGTAAACATGTTGTGTTCACTCTAATACCCAATGCCTTTCTTAACGTACTGCACTTTGCACAGTGCATTATATGCTAATAGAATACCAATAAATACAGTGTGAAATGTCAATGGTATTCTCCAACAGGACAAATCTGTTCCAAGCTCAGTCATAAACCTGTTCAACTTTTATTTTTCCCAAATTTAAATTCTTTTGGTTTAGTAATCTGCCAAGGTCTCTACGGAATAGATTGTGAGTTAAACAAGTAACAGTCTGACGAATGTAAAAGTTGATGGAATACTTTGTCAAGGCACTGTACCACAAAGTAACATTACTCCTGTGGGAATGTGAGACTTTTTTATTTTTTTATTAAACTTGAGCTCCTGCTGGACTCTTGATTGGAAGTCTCAGCACGAGACTTTTGTGTATCTGCAAGATAGATTGAGCGAGACTTAGCAGTCTTTCCTGCTTGGGCAGCGTCAACAGTGACTACTCCTCCGAGACTGCAAAGTCCTGACAGAGTTTAATCCACCTCTCCACCCTGGCAGGCAAAGCCAAACATATTTTTTTCTTCAGAGTCACCCATCCATGTCACCCACTCCAAAACCTGCTTTAAAACCTTTTTCAGGCAGGCCTTTCACCCTGGGAATGCTTTGGCATTTCACATGTCACTCATCAAATCCTGGTCCTTTAAAGCAACTTCTGTAGTATGTAAAAATGTTTAACTATTCACAATCTGTTTCTCTCAGTTTTACTTGATGCGGGCAGGGCAAATGTATTTGTGCAGCAAATTTCTGAAATAAGGATTAAGAATTGCTTGTGTTTTTATTCAGCTGGAGAAAGAAAACAACAAACAAATACAAAAATGTTACATTGCAGTGGTAAAACAAAGGAAAGTAATGTCAAATTGGAAAGCAAACTAAAATTATTGATGTTTTAGTTATTGGTGAAAGACAACACTAAATTATTAATTTTTTTCCCCCTTGATTTGGAGGAACCGTGGGTTTCAGCATTTTTGCAGTTTTATGGCAATTTGTTTCAGATTAGAAGATTATCAAATGAATGTTTCTCTCAATGTGTGGTTCTAGGTTTTGGGGATGCAAAGTAAACTAGAGCCAGAACACCTGAGTGGCCTGAAAGGTTGATAAAACAGAAACAGATCTTTGTTGTGTTTGGTGCAAAACCGTTTCATGATTCGTAAACTAACAAAAGCGTTCTATTTTTAAGTCTAGAACTGGGTTGATGTGCTTCATTTTCTTAGTTTTAGTGAGAACACAAGCAGCAGCATTCTGGATCAGCTGCAGCTGAAGACACTGTTGCATAAATCAAGTGCAACTACAGATAAATATAAGAATGAGTTTGTCATGACATCACTGGGACATTTGTCCTAGAAACATATTTGATAGAAGGCTGACTTTGTAATTATCTTTATATGTCTCAGACGGTTCAGGAACCGGTCCATCCAGATGTTGAGCCTGGTCACGAGTTTCTAGCTTTAATAATTGGAGCTGTGTGCTGACTCGTGATTGTTCCTGTTTAGGTCCAAAATAATTACTTGTGTTTTTATTCAGCTGAAGAAAATTATGGCACATTGCAAAAAGTTCACCACTTTGCTGTTGATTGGTTCTACGTCTACACCTGAATGGGTTTCATAATCACCTGGTGACATCGCAATGAGCTGCTCTTGTGTTACAGAACTAAAAGATGTAATCGTTGGCGTGAGCCTTTCCCAGACGTGACGAGTTTTACGTTGTCTCTTGCAGGGCGCAGAGGCCATGGTTCTGGAGAGCGTGATGTTCGCCATCCTGGCTGAGAGGGAGCTGGGTCCGAAACTCTACGGCATTTTCCCTCAGGGCCGCCTGGAGCAGTACGTCCCCGTAAGTCAACAATGCTTTTGTTTGCACGTGCAGTCCCCGTGATTGTCTAAAACGGGGATTAAAAAAATAACTTTCGATGCATTAGCCAGATTTTGGGATATTAATCCTCCAGTTAGATTCCAGCTGAATACTCTTCTTTTGTCAACACAAAAACAAACAAGGAGAAATTGCTGAGCCGTAAGGCTGGCTTTAAAATGATGATATACATGTGTCCATCAGTAGGTCTCCTGTCACCAAGAAGCCATAACCATAATTTCTGGTACTTTAACCTCTGGCACATTTCACAAGTTGAATTTCTAAAAAGAAGAATATGCTACAGGCTGATTTCAATGCAGGACAAACACACGGTACACTGTCTATTGTGAGCAACGATAATACAGTGAGCTACTTTAGTTTGATCCAAAATGTTTCCTTTTGTGTGAAGTTTTTAGAGAATGTTGTGACTTTGTAAGCTGGACTGATGCCGGATAGTCTTACTCTATTTTAGCTGCAGTGGTATGAATAAACACAGCCTTTAATACAATCTGGGAATTCAAAGAATCTGACACACTGATAAGAAGACAATTTCTAACATTAACTACAAAGTTGCAAGGGGCAGGTGGAGGAAGAGGATTTAGCTTCTCTTTTTGGCTGCATTTAATGCCAACAGAGAAAATATGTTTAAACATGTCCAGTGTAGAAGTTCAAATTCAACATGTTGCCCAAGTACTGATACCTGATGAACTATTTAATGTATGTATTATGTTAAGATTTCATGGTAAAAGAGACTAACACAAAGTAGGGGATAATTGCAAAGTGGAAAATGAAACACGATTTTAGTATTTTTATGTATGTTTACGTGATTGTATTCATCTAATTGCTTTTGAAAGTCACTGAACTAAAATCTGAGCTTCACTAGACACTAAAACAGCATCATGAAGACCAAGGAGCACAGCAAACAGGTCAGCGATAAAGTTGTTCAGTTCGTCATCTAAAACTGGAGCGGGTTTGGAGGAACCGTCAACTTTCCAAGAAACTAGCAGAGCAGGCAGGGAGAGCATCAATTATAGCTTTTTGGCGAAAGAGGAAATTGCCACTGTTCAAAGAAAGACGTCCTATTTCCAGTTTTCAACACATTATGAAGAAGACACGGGTGCAACAAGTTGCTTAGGTCAAATGAGAGAACAGTTTTACTTTTTAGCTTCTATGAAAACTTTAATATATTACATATGAAAATAATCTTATAAATAGCTCACAGGAGAAGCATGGACTGAGATTCATTTTCATAACTGAGCACAAAAACGAGTTAACGAAACCGCCAGCAGGTATTTAACATGGATGGCTTTATTTTAGGACCTCTTTGGAGGAGTTTCAGGAAAGCCCACAGAGAGCATCGGTGGATAACTGTGTCGTTTTTAGTAAAAGCACAACATTGTTATAAGTAAGTAAAAGACAACTAATATTTGCTCTTCACTGACTTTTAGGTGTGGCTTAAAGCAAAGCTGATTGTTGCTGACTCGGTGTGGGAAACATTGATCTGTAATGGAAAAAGCCAACATTGCGACAGAAGCGTGTTTTCTCGTTCGGACATTCACTGGAAATTTATTTACAATCCTACGCTAAACCAACAACATCAGACTTAAACTTTGCTCTAACGTAGCAGCTGACTTCACGTCACAGTAGCTGCAAACAGGAACACAAAGACAGAAACGTGGTCGATCGACTCAAAGGATTGATAGTTTATGGATCTCTTTTAATTTATTTTTCCCCATGTTCTGTTACTGGGAAATATTTTGGATGTCTCAAACAGGGTTTCCCCCAGAAAACTCGCTAAGCCTGGTGGGATGGGCATCAGCGGCTCGCTGTGTTTTTGTGTTAAAAAAATGTTAAAAGTTGACAGGATAATCAAACTATGTTAGTTATGTGCATACCAAAGTATTAAAAAAGAGGCAAACACAAAAAAATGTAATAAATATCAGTCATTTCTGCACTTCACTTAACTTCCAATTAAGTACTTGGCGAGTGGATTTTAAAACAGTATGTAGTGCTGGTCACATTCAGAGCCGGCCCAAGGCGAGAGCAAACTGAGCAGCTTCAAGGTTCCCATGAAGGCTTGAAATTTTACACAGACCTGGAATTTTAACATGTTTCTGGAGAATGAGAGTATTATTAATGAATGGTTTCAGCTTCAATGAATACAATAGATGAAATTGTTTAACATTTAAATTTCAGATTTAAAAAGTTGGCAAGTTTTCTCTGTAAAAGTGCAAATAATATTTGTAATAGTTTGATGATTGTATTACCACGTCAACAATCAACCTTTGTGTTTGAGCTGGTTTGTTCACAAATACCTCCCAGCAAATAATAACCAATAACCAAGCACGTCAAGGCACATATGTGCGAGACGTAAATGCTTATAATAAACTGGGGGAAATCCTGTTATAGTTGTCTTCATGGTGAATTTGGTTGTGATAGAAAAAACCGTGATGTTGCAGAGCCGTAAACTGGACACCTGCGAGCTGAGCGACCCCAGCATCTCCGCTGAGGTGGCACAGAAGATGGCCAGGTTTCACGGGATGAGGATGCCCTTCAACAAGGAGCCAAAGTGGCTGTTTGGGACCATGGAGAAGTGAGTCATTCAAGCCTGTGTGTCACCATTCAATAAATTGGCCTTTGAAAGGTTCGGTTATTCAGTAACCTAGGGTTTTTCCATGATAACATGTGGCACTGCTGATAAGTTATTGATATATCAGATATCAGCTTATCGAGAAGCTTTCCCATCTGAAGCGCTTTCACAATGTCTGCTATGTTACATCAGTTTTATGTCTGCTTGAGGAAATGAGGGCTGTTGTTTCACCTCATTCCTGTAGGATCCTATAATTTGCTCTTGTCTCTCTTATCCTGTCATCCTGCAGTTTGACCTTTCAGGTGGTCAAACAGGTGGTCAAACTGCTCATCAACAAAAAAATGAGTTTTCCACATACATATTGGAAAATGAGAAAACTGAAGGAGAGAAACTGTTAAAACTATCCTAAAAAAAAACCAATCCCCATCCAATGAAAATCATCCCTGTTACACAGAGCAAGCTATTGCAGAAGTAAGGATTTTTGCCCACAGGAAGTTACACAATTCTAATAAATAAAAAAGTAAAATAGATTTGATTATATAAACTTTCAAATTTGTAGACAAGTGCTAGGTAAAATGCCTTAAAACATTTGTGTTTTTGACATTATGACTTCGTTTTAAAGATTATGCCAAAAACAAAATCCCAGCAACAATTTCAGAATCAGCCCAGTCTCACTTCAACAATCTAAAACCAGTATCTAGCCGTCTTGAACTGTCTCGGGGTAACTGCCCATGTCATTTTTTTCACCAGGTACCTGAGCCAAGTCATGAGGCTGAACTTCACCAGAGAGTCCCACCTGCGCCGCTTCAACAGCATGCTCGCCTACAACCTGCCACAGGAGATGGAAACGCTAAAGTAAGCCGCCGAGCTCACAAATTTATGGAACACGTGGCTGCACAGCTTTAAAACTGATGCGTCCTGATGTAATGTTGCACAAGGGCGACAAAACATTCAAGAAGCACATTGAGAGTATAATTCAAATACTCTTTGTTCAACAAACATGCGGAAATGTAATTCTAAAACCTAAAACCGAGGTGAACAGTGAAAAATGACCTGAAGCTTAGATTAGATAACATCTGGATAAACAAATGGGGAACTTTAAGCATACAGTGGTAAACTATGTTAATTTCCCTGGATAAACACTTCACCATCCCAGCACTGAAGTGGCTCTTCTTTTTTTTTTTTCTTTTTTTTTATGTCTGACCAGGTTGCTGCTGGAGTCCACACACTCCCCTGTGGTGTTCTGCCACAACGACTGCCAAGAAGGTGAAACACGCCGACACACACACACACTGGTTGTCTTCACTCTGTATCTGTTTGATTTGGTCCTTTTTAGAGGAACTGAATTTTGCTTCTTGGGTTACTTCTAGGAAACATCCTGCTCCTGAAGGGCCGCCACAGCTCAGACAAGCAGAAGCTGATGCTAATCGACTTTGAATACAGCAGCTACAACTACAGGTACTAAAGGAGCAACATAATGCAAAACAAAAAAAACAAAAAACAATACAGAACTGAATAAATGCATGCTGTGATGATAATGTTAAATTCATTATGAATCTTGACCATGATTCCACCGCTCTCTCCTTTACTGAAGCCAGTCACACAGGTCACTATAAATAGTGAAAATGTGCATAATACATAAAGTCAATAACTTAGTTTCTGTTTGGAGGAAAAATAAAACGCATTATAAATATGGAAAAGTCACTTACTATGGAGTCTGTCATGGAAGTTAAAATATCACATTATCCATTCATCCTTTTTGACTTATACTTATTACAACTGAAGGTAAAATAGTCACTGGATTGTTCTGTGAAATGTCACTGAGGCTGTGAAATATATAATACTGCCCCTTTAAAAAGAACGATGCAAAACGAAGGTACAAAACCATTTTTTTCCCCTCAAACTGCAAATCTCCGATTACCCATCCTCCTTCCAGTAACTCTCCTCCCATTTGACCTTCTGTCCAATGGAAATGAGATGAGCTCTGCTTGCAATCTGTTGTAGAGAGGGACAAAACTAAAGGCAGAGACAGCGAAGCGGGAGGAGAGGGAAATCAGGCAATGTAGTTTCATCAATATTTGTTGACTCTGGCGCTTGTAACTCGGCCTCACTGCAGCTGTTATGTAATCGCTGTTCTGCAGATTACTAAGGGTGCCCTCCATGGAGAGAATGGAAAGACCTGAGTGTGACTTTGAGACATGATGGTGCAGTGGATTTACACTGCTGTTAATCTGACAGAGAACTTTTTTTACAAATAGGTTTAGGGCCTGGCATGTACTGGTTAGGTTTAGGGTCACGCTACAGAAGTTAATGAAAAATAAACAGAGTTCAATGTGAAATTCTTGTGACGATAGAAAAACCTACTTGTGTGTGTGTGTGTGGGTGTGTGTGTGTGTGTGTGTGTGAATTCCTCAGAGGCTCATTTATGGGAAACGGAGTAGATCACAGGGAACTCCCACCTCCTCCCACCAAACTTCAGCCTATCCCCTGCATATATTGCACAGCAAACATGTGACCTCATGGTGCTGGCCCACCATTGCGCTCACTCTGACCCTCACTGGGAGGTCTTGGAGGGGGGGGGGGGGTTTAGGTCTTGGCTGATGGGCATTGGCTCGAAAAGACAGCAGAAGGGGAGACCAGCCCCATTTGGCACCTCCCAACAGAGCAAAGGGAGACTTTGAGACGAAAACAATTCTGATACAGTCCTGATAAAAGGTGTGGGAAATTATATCTACTGCAGCACAAGAGGCCACTGTCTGTTACTTCCCAAATCCTTTTTACCATTAGAAAATTACTTTAAAAATTAGTTAAAATCTGCCATGTGCCCATGCAAATTGTATTTAACAGAGGATAATCTACTTTGCAGTTCTGCGAAAAGGGATTTTCACGACTGTTACAATCATTGTTAAAATGATATACGCCTTTGCTCCCTCTGTTGGATTAACGGAAAGTTGCAGCATGAACTGGTCAGTGTGTTTCATCACTTTCACGTCAGCAACAGCTTGGAGTCATTCAGGTGTCTTAGCAAAAAGTTAAGGTGGAAACAGATTAGAAATAATCTTCCAGGAGCAATTTTTATTTATTTTTTTTGCTGTTTATCAATCAGGGAACGGTTAGAAAGGCATTTGTAAATAACTTGGTATTTCCAAATAGAAAAAGAAAAACTCTCTGTTGCAGTACAGCTTGTGTTTACAAAGCTGGAGCTAAACAAAGAGTTATGAAAGAATGTCTATTTGATTGGATTAGACCAATCAAATACACGCAGGGGCAGCAAACCAACCAGGAGAAATGACTCAAGCAAACTGTCAAACATAGAAGAGGAAGCGTCATGGCCACAGGACCCGGGCATCTTGATGTCACTAAAGTGAAATATTGCAGAATTAAATGTGCGGCCATCGGCTCAGCTGCTGAAACACTAATGATATTCTAATGTAAAGTGCTTTTTTTTTTTTTTTTTAAATAAATCAAATACAGGAGGATTTTTTTAAATAAATAGTGCATGTGGTCTCAATCTTAATGCAGACCTTTTTGTAGGTTTTATACAAACATAAACTAGTGTAGACATTATTGAAAAGACATTATGTGTGTTGTTCACTGAGTTTTCATAAAGTAGGAAGTATAGTGAGATATTAACCATTTCAACAACAATAACAACTGTAAATAATTCAACCAGAATCAAAATATTCTATAAATAAATATATATTTCTTGTGAACTGGGCACTTTATAAATAAACCAAACTGAACGAAACTGAAAATTCAGACAGAAGCAAACAGAGCAAAGAGGATCCATTCTTTATTATGACCCGCATTAATGAAACCAAAGGCATTAACCCACAGATCACTCCACTGTCTGTTTGCGCTGCAGAGGCTTTGACATCGGCAACCATTTCTGTGAGTGGATGTACGACTACACCTGCGAAGAGTTTCCCTTCTTCAAAGTCGACACCCAGAACTACCCTTCCAAAGCCCAGCAGGTCCGTGTCAGCTCGCTTATGCCTCGTGCATTTTGTTCTCGCGTTTGGACGATGAACTGATGCAAATGTCTTCACAGCTTCACTTCATCGAGAGCTACCTGCGAGAGTCCGACCAGGGCTTCGACAACCTGAGCGAAGAGCACCAGATGAAGCTGAAAGAAGAGCTGTATGTGGAGGTCAACAGGTGAGTTTGAGTTTGCAACCTGACCGGCATGAAGATAATACTTTCAAAGTGTCTTTTTTTCCAAGTCGTGCAAAACTCCGTGTTTGTTTCCGTGGGTAGGTTCTCGCTGGCATCTCACTTCTTTTGGGGCTTGTGGTCCATCATCCAAGCGAGACTGTCGACCATTGAGTTTGGATACCTGGTGAGTTTTTTTTTGTTTTTTTTTTCTCTCGACATACAGGGATGACGTCGGCTTCTCTACGTTTTGTTGTTTTCACTGTCGTTGGCGTGTTTGTGTGCGCAAACGGCAGCGAGCGCTGTGTCAACACCTCGAGTTGAGACGAGGACAGAGTCCATCAGAGCAGGTTGTCACGACAGCCGGACAGGATGCGATGAACCAGTGGTGAACAGTTATTTAAAACCCTTGAATCCAAACAGATTGATGTCAAAAAAAAGAGAGTTATCAACTATGCCACTTTTTTTTTTTTTTTAAACACCATACCAAAGTAACTAAAATATTGCATCCCACTGCACTCGATGTTGCTAAAATTTGAACATTTTTAACAGCACAATAGTTTGGGATGCTTCTGGAAAAAAAAAGTTGTGGACTCTTTCTGTCATGATCAAAAGATTATCAAAATAGTTTGATTCATTCGGGCACAAAAATGCTGCTAAACACCAGATGTTGTATTCCCACTGGACAAACAAATTAATAAGCAAACCAATTTTAGCTTTTCAACTACAAACGTTAAAAACTCAGACCGCTGTAAAGCTCATTGCCATGTGTTCACAAACTCTTGGTTGTGTTGCAGGAGTACGCCCAGGCCAGGTTTGACGCCTACTTCCAGCAGAAGGTGATCTGGGCCGCCTAAAGCAGCAGGCGACCGGGTGATTAGACGACACATTGAGCCGAAATGTCAGCAAGAGGACACAGAGGCTGAAAAAAGATTCAAAGATCCACGCTTTACCTACTCTCCCCGATCTTTAGAGGGAATTTTTTTCTGCCTCGTGTTGGTGTTTTGTTGGCCAAAGCCAAAACTTAATCCAGTGGCTCGGCTCTTGAGTTCCACCTCCAAATCAATCGCAGCTCAAAGTTTACAATGTAGCTACAGAAAGGCCAACTGGAAAAGGAAAGGCACTGACTTCTACTAACCTTCATTGCCGCTCAGATGTCCTCTCTGCTTCTGCTGGACCACACTGCTAGCGTGACGGGGTTGAGTAGGTGAACGGCAGATTTGGGTTACTGCTGGAGCGGAAACGTTAACATTGCATCAATGTGTGTGTATCGGTCATTCTCTGATGGAGATGCTCTATGGGAAGGAACCAAAACTCTGCCTAGTTTTGCTCACTGAGGCAGCCAGTTGCTATTTATGTGTATTATAATATATTATATAGAGTTCAATGTGCCAGTAGCCTGTTAAGTGATGATGGGCTGAAGGGGTTGGTGAAATCATGACTTGATTTATAGATTTTTCTGTACACTTTTGCTGTGATTTCCTTTTTTTTTTTATTTGGGTGTGTTTGTCATTGTCAGACCAGGACGTTTTAAAGATGTGAATACCTTCCTCCAGATGATACTCGAATGCATAAAATCATCAGTTATGTCAGCTTTGCTTATACCTGAGTCTTTGTGACATCCTTACTAATCATACTCAACAACTGGGCTTTATATTTTTTTTTAAAGCAGAAGTATGGAGTGTTAAAAGTGTTTTGTTTTATTTAAGTGACCAATAGATACACAATTTACTGAGCCAAATACCTTAGCATGTTTTTATGGACATTGCTGCTAAACGCCACATTGACAGTTGTATTCTACAGACAGCTTTACGTAGAGCGTTGCTTCTTTATTTCTAACAATGGATTCCTGGTGATTGGTCACTCGTGTGTCGACACAAGTGCCTGGTACCACGCTGCCTCTTCATCGTACTCATCACCTGGAGTGACGACGCCGGCAGTCGAGGCATCAAAGCTAATCTGTTTTGCACAAATCACTAACGTAAGCGTTGTAAATATTTACTGTGACAAAGAGGTAGTTGAAGGATTTCTACAATTTGGAGACCTGGGTCTTGTTAAGACTTCAAGCTTGTATTGAAATCTGTGTTTTCAGTCGTGGTAAAAATCGAACTGCGTTTGATGACAGAAACGAAAGCGGAAAAGGGCAAACGGTCTGTGACGTTTACCTCAACGATTACGCTGTTGAGTAATATACATGGATCCAAATGTTGAAACTGGAGGAATATAATCACTGCACTCAATCAACGGACCCCAAACACCAATTATATATGTGTTGTAGCTAAATACAGTATTTATTTTCCTGTGTTTAGTTGTTTAATTGGCACACTGGGCTTCCCTCTAATGTGGTTCCTACAATGTTGAAGTTTTTTTCCATTCTTAATTTCCTTATTTTGTTTTTTAACGGTTAAAAAAAATGTGATTTTTTTTGTTTTTTTAATACTTATCAGGATTTCTGTATTACTTCATGTTTAAATTAATTTTTTTTTATTTTTGATTTGTCATATCATTGTGAAATTAATATTCTAGCTATAAGTGTTCTGCTTTTTAAGTCATCAAAATCTGCACATGTATTCAGAAATCAGAATTGGACATTTCAACATTTTTTTTGTTTGTTTTTGTTTTTGTACAGAATTTAAACTGGACTGTTTCCTAAACTCAGTCTGCTTCAGATTCATCAGGGAAAGGGCCGAACAGCTACATTTTAGTTTATATAAACTGAATAAATGCATCCAGAAATCCACAAATTGTGCTTTGTAAAATCCGGAAAACCGTCACCCCACTTCCCTATTTAAGGCAGTTTTAACCTATTTGACCGAATTAATAAAAACTTTAATTTTCCTCCACTTAAAGATGGCTGCTTTTTAAATCAGACTATTTCATAAAGGATAAAGGAAAAGCTAATCATAACAAAGATAATTAGGCTGAATGTTGAGATACACTACAGCACTGTTTTTATTCTTATACCTCTATACTAACACAGAATACTCCCTATGAAACCTTAGCATACTCCTTTTTTTTTTTTTTTTTTTACATTTTAATGCTTTTACCCACTTTGTAAACAGTTCCTTATTTGGGACATGCTGACAGTCACTAGTCTAAAGTCCAATGCCATTAATCCACCATGCACGCTGTGAAAATACATCAAACTCGATGTATGCAAGACTTAAATGTTTCCTTAGTCTGTCATTTTCTGATTTCTCCCCCATTGTCAGACAAAACTAGCTAATCGACACCACATGCATTTTGCCTTATTCCTCTCCTTCATCTGATTATAAGTGAATACTTTGGCGGGCATCATGGAAAAAAGGCGAGCTACATAAAAGCTGCAGCGACTGTCGTCAAAACCTTTGAGCACTGTGAAGCATGACAGCAACTGATCACTACACCTGAAGCTAAAAACTAGATTTGAACATCGATTGTGGCACTTTTGAAAAGCTTATTAAAAAGAAGGAGGAGGAAAAAAACAAAACAAAAAAAAACAGGGTTTCTGAACTGTGACTTTGGAGTTATTTAAATGTTAGTTGTACTTTTGCTTGTGTATTTATATTTACTTTTTAATGTGTTTAATATGTAGATTTATTTTTCATTTACTTGATGTCCACCGTCAGAATGTGCAAGGGGGTTGTACTGGACTGATATTTAATTTTTATTTTTTATTTTGTTATATTACTGGTACATCTTTACTGTCTGTATCACTTGTGGGACTTCCTTTAAGCTAACCCGAATTATTATTTTTGTTTCGGACATCGCCTTTTTATTCCTTTGTTTCTCTTGTAATGTCATTGTTTATTTAAAAAGAAAAGCATCTTGATGAGTAAGACGCTACATTCCATTCATGTTTTGTTTTTTTTGCTTGTGTTTAAAAGTGGGATCACACACACACACTGAACCTTGAGACCTAGAGGTTGGCTTTTAATGGTTCTCTCAGTCAAACTGTAACTAGACCCTGGTCGCCGAACAAACACACCCACTCTGTACATATTTAGTGTAATATTCTCTAACAAATAACAAGTAGAAAAAAAAAATACTCAGATGAATAATGGAAAAGTTTTATCCTGTCATCATTGCTGGTGCGCAGTGCTGTGAAAAAGTATTGTCGCCTCACAGATTTCCTCTATTTTTGTTAGTTTTCATGATCATCAAAAAAAAAAAAAAAAGCTTTTTTTCTTATGACATGGTAAAATATAAAGAGTAGTTGATTTCAGTTATTTGTCAAAATGTATCAGTATCAACCTAGCAAAGAAACACCAGTGTTTGTCCATTTCGGTCCTCAGGGACCACTGCATTATTCTTCCACAGCCCTGACTTAAATAAGTGGGTGATTAACAGGCTTCTGCAGGCAGCAGGACTGAAGGTCATGTAAACATTTAAGTAAAATATGTTAAACCTAACAACTGCTTGTGCCCCCCTTTTGCAGAAATGTCTTAAAGTCAGCCATATTTGCAGAAAAATCAGCCACTTTTAACAAGCCACCTGAATGGCTTGTTAAAAGTCATTCAAGACTTTCACTAAACCACATCAAAACCTTTTGTATTTTTCACTTTTTTCCAATTGGCTAATGTTTGTTTAGAAATCTGTTTTCCCATAAAAACCAACCCAACATTTGAAAACGTCTTCTTTTTTTTAATTTTTATTCAGGCTGTCATTGTCTGGTAATAAAGTCGGATCGTCTTCATCTGAAAACAAATCAAAAGAAATCTGTAAGAGGGCGAATGCCTTTTTCACCGCGCTGTACATTATGGTGTTGTTCTATTCGTTGATGATGACCACAAATATTCTGTGATTTTACTCACCTTTGTTATCTATGCAGCTGTAACTGAATGCATATGTACCCGCAGCGACGCGCTCTGTAATCAGAAAGGTTTTTGTTAAAACTGCAGCAGCACTGAAATGACTGTAAATCTATGCTTTTGCACAAATAAAACTGAAGAGATAGAGAGTTTGACTTTGGGGGTTTCATTTGTTTTGCACACTGGAACATGAGAAACCCGGTCAGGAAAATCCTCAAAATGCTTTCTTCAGCTATTTTTAGGCATAATAAACTTCAAGGAGCGCCGTTATATTTAGCCTGAAGTTACACACAGTGACTCATTTTTATTTGGGGCATAGGTCAAAGGTCACATACTTATCTGTGTTCCAACACATCAAGATCCAAGTGAAATGATATCATCTCACTGGATGAAGACAACATCTGGTGAGCTACACCAGTGTGACTGTGGTATCCTCCCAACATGGAGAATGTGGACGTACTGATATTAAAGTACAACGAGTCGTAATCATAAAAGGGGTAAAACAAAGAAAAAAGCCTTAATAATACATGGATTGTGTGATAAGTTAAACTATGCGGCTTCAATTTAGGATCATTTCCATGGCCACTTTGAAATGGATCTGATTTGGACTAACAAACAAAGATTTGTAGATGTTTATTCGCAACAGCATTCAGTGTTGAAAATCAGTCCATTCAAGCTCTAAAATGAGTCGGGGTTTTGGTTACAATACGATGCCGATTTTTGTTCCGACGTCACATTTTTTAACTTAGAAATAATGTGTGATAAAATCTAAAACAGCGAGAAAAAAAACATCAAATTAGTTTAACTTATTCCTTTATTTACAACACACTTCAGAAAAAAAAGACATTTTAAAGCATTTTTATATTAAAGCACAAAGGATTTGCCTTCAGCCAACAGAGACGAACAGTAAAATGAAGGTGGCCTTTCATCTAAACTGGTCACAGTGTTGCACCAAAGCACTACAAAATGGCTGAGTCGAATAAATGAGACAAAGTGAATTGTGATTGTTTGAAGTACATCTGATGACGACGACGATGCAAGCTTTTCGGACTTTCCGGAGTTTTCTCCGGCGATCTTGCGGCAGACGGCGTCAGCATTCAGGACCCCCTTTTACAGAACCTCATCGAGTTAATGGACACAGGGATGAGCGAAGACGGCTGAATGGATGTGGTGAGTCACACTTGGCCTGCTGAAGCTAAGCTGCAGCCAAATCCATTATTTATAAAAAAAAAAAAAAAAAAAAAAAGACCAGCAATATTACCTTTCGCCAACATCCTGCTGTTGCCAGTAGCAACAGGTCTGCAGAAGTGGTGCGTTTTGATGAGACAACCGCTAATCAGCAAATGCTGATGTGCTGTTAGTGAAATAAAACGATTACCACGTCTGATTTGTCTGTCGGCGTGTCAATGCAACTCCAGATTGATCTGCCTTTTATCAGATCTGACCTTTGTACTTTGCCCTTTTAAAGTAAAACAGATAAATTTAATAAGCCTGCTGGCTCATAGCCTCTTAATTAAGCCTAAAAGCTTCAAGGTCTGAAAGTACAGCCTTGTGAGAACTTATTATTCATGTTGTTGGAAGCTCAGCATCTTTCAGTGTGAGTGGAGATTTTTTAGGCTGGCTCCTAAAGCAGTTTGACAGGTCTTTTTTTTTTTGAAGTGTGTCCAAATCAGCAACGTCATCTCAGGACACGTAGACAACTGAGTACAGAAACCAAAGACAATTTCACAACCAATTTATTCAGCCAATAAATTTTATGTAAGTGCAGATATCTTTAATGGCTTAATATTTTAGATAAGCTTGTCCCGGCTGTATTTTATTGCACCGACTGCAATCGCGATTCAGCGCTCCGTTCAACTTTTGCCGCTGCAAATTTGCACAAAGTTGATTTTCTTGCATCACCTTTATTGAAGCTGGCATTTGTGGGAAATATCCAGAGCAATTAGAGCGACTGCTAAGGTCAGCAAAGTGTCTCCACCAACCTGTGTCTGGGGTCTCCATAGTAACCGGCTGGCCATTGAGTAGCAAAGGTCTCCTCCACTTCCATTACAGCTTACTTTGCTGTTTATCTCAGCAATGTACCACAAACGCGTCGATGTTTTGGGTGTACATGCAGCTGAAAAGAGGCCATCCTGTTAACCAAAGGCTGAACGATACTGTTCAAAGGCTGTTTCCTCTAAGTTTGGTCTTGGTAAATGGTTCTGTTACCGAGTGTTGATCTCAAAGAAGGCTGCAGTGTCAACCTCCTCAGCAGTTGAGTTTACATCGCCTCCACAATAAATAAGCATCAGATACTGTCCGTGCAATATTGAAATGAAGCTTTATCTCCATTGAAAATTGAAAAAAAATAAAAATAAATACCCTGCTTGGTGCAAAATGGGAAATGCAGACAGGCCTGCCATCTTTCCTGAACTCTTTTGGAATGAAGGAAGCCCTGTTTCACCATATATCGACTCGGTGTGACATAATAACCAGTTTTCCGATAAAGCTTTAGTACCATATTTGATTCAAAAACAATTCTAATTCGTCCAAACGTGGATTCCGCTGGAAACCTCAAGGTTCGCTGATGTGTCTGTGACCAAAATGGTTCAATTTGTTCGATTGGACAGAGACTGGAGGCCAAGTTCATTTCTAAAGTTTGACCATATGTAGCGAACTGCGATGCATTGTGTATCCTGACACCTTCCTTATGGCACCAGCTTTAACCTTCTTAGTCATTTGAGCTGTTGGATCGGACCACATGGGTCAGCTTCAGTCGGCCACCATTTGCTTTCACTTGTGACAGTATTTTTTTACGTAATAGTAACCAGTTACTATTACGTAACTGATTACTGTTAAGTTACGTAAGTAACTTTAAAAAGTTGTGTTAAAAAATCCTCATAAGTATAAGTAAGTATGTGAAACTATCAGGTATACTGAAAAAGAAACATTGTTAAGGTAACTGTGTATTTATTAACATGTTTCGTGACACTTTTTTTTGCTTACTCAGTACTTACTCACAAAAATAAACACATTTTTCATCACCAGTTTCAACAATCAACTGATGTTGAAATACTTTTCTTTTGCCGCTCAGGGGTCATGGAGAAGTACCGCTACGTAAACATAAAAATTAATTGACCTTTTTCTTCTTCAGAAACGCTGCGGGCTCCGTGTTTACCTAATTCTCAAGGTTTTCACGAAGGTCCTCTATCAGAAGCCCAGAGAGTTGAAGGTGAGAAAGCAAAACAGGAAGAAAAGGTGATAAGATGAGGCCAGATATGGTGGTGGGACTGCATGAGTGTTTATGATTGTGCCTGGAAAGGAATGCAACAAGTGCAGACTGGGGGAAGGGCCAGGGGTCAGTGACCAACACAAAGTGGGCTTATTCTCCTAAGCATGTCAAGAACATGCAAGTAGTTGCTCACTTTAAAGCAATGCCTGGCTTACAATAATAATAAATAAAAATAAAAACATGTTTTTGTTGATTCACGTTAGGGGTTTTTGTGACAGCCTGCAGCATTTGTTTCAGTGGGGAGGATGTGTTTCAGTGTTACGCAGAGACCTTGGTTCCCACTGCCGACATGGAGGCCGGCAGCACGGCAAGAATGCAGTGGAGAGGAATGTTAAACACAAAGAGTATTGTGAGACTAAACGGCTGGCACGGCCAGCTGGGAGGCTTGGCCCGGCGAGTCGCTTGTTTACATCCGATTCTGCAGTGACAGCCAATCAGGTGAAACGGGTCACACCATCCACATCCACAGTGTTGGCTGCTGTATGCTGGTCAAAAAAAAAAAGAAATTACCATGGGGTATGTAAAATGGAAGTGATCCAGGTTGTGCGGAGAACAGTTTTTGCAGATATTGCAATTTATGTTTTTCATTTTCTTTGGAAATATATTTTCAGGATCCTGATTTATAGGAAGATTAATAAATCATCTGATATAAAAAATAAAAATAAAATAAATCCATCAATGTCAGCATCAACAGAGAAAAAAAAGCCTCTTTAAAGCCCTTAATCTGTTTTTTTTTTTCTTCAACATAACGCAGAAATATTTGGTGAAACATTCTGGAGAATGCAACACAAGAAGCAGCAGAGACCCTTTCCATGTGTCCACTATTAGCCTTCCTAGCAACAAATGATGTAAAAATCCCACATCAGTCATAATACAGACTTTATATATATATATATATATATATATATATATATATATATATATATATATATATATATATAATTTATATTTAACAGCAAGTGGGAAAACATAATATTTTAAACTCCCAAGTCTCCCGGGATAGAAAACAAAAGTCTCATAAAAAGTACAAATTACTGTGGCTAATAAGTTCAGATTTAAAATAAATATGCCGAAAAATCCTTTTGAAAATGTAACAGTGCTTTGTGAAGCTGAAAGAGAAAATAGTGCTCAGCTACCGCCACCTGGTGGCGTTAGAGCACGATAGCAACAAAAAAATAAATAAATCAAAATAAACAAGGAGGGAGCAGAGGTAGGAAGTTAACATTGAGTAAGTACAACTGAAATAAAGTGTTTTAATCATGTATTTTGAAAGCATAGGAGGTAATTCACATTCTGTCTTAGGCATTCCTGAACAGAAGCAAGAAGTGTTTTGTGCAGAACTCAGTAGTGTGTTTACAGAAGAAAGAAACTCAAAAACAAAGCAATTGTCTGTTTTTTTTTTTTTAATAACATACAAAACAAGCACAAATCAAAACTAAAGAAATGTTCGGTGGGTCTTTCTGAATGAGGGATAAACTTTCCAGATGAGGTCAGTATCAACAACTTCTAATGTGTGTTTTGTTTATTTCTACAATAATAAAGAACAAAAGGAAATTAATTAGTTTGTTAGGGTGAGGCATTTTTTTTCTACTTATTTACTTTTTAAATTTAAGGTCAACAGCTAGAAACAGATTTTCGAGTGACACGTAGGAAGCCTTGGCTCTGGATGCGTCGAGTGGCCCGGTTACTGCAGCGTCCTCTTCAGGAAGTCCACAAGAAGGTGATGCGGGAAACCGAAATCCATCTGAGTCACAATGTATCCCTACGGGACAAGAGAGGCGAGGTCACCGTGCAGATACTGAACATCGACACAGACTGAAGAGTGAAATGCATTTCTTACTTCCTGATGAAGCACCTTGGGGTCAATGATGTCAAACAAGTTGGCCCCCTGTTTGTCCATCAACCTGGTTAACTCCACCTCCAAAACTGGAAAACGCCACACATTTCTCAACTCCTGCTACAGGATTTTACAAACCAACTGTGGGCAAATAATTACATATATGGGGCGGAAGCTTTCTCACCATTAGGGATTAGATCAAGGTAAAGTAGAAAATGTTAAGAAGAATTGATTTAAAGTCATAAATGTGATTTAAAAACAATGCTGAAAAAGCTGCCTCATTGATTAGGCGTAAGGTTGGCATTTGGAAGATTGTGTTTATTTGATTTGGTGGGCCCGTTTCGTACCAGACAGGACTTTAGGAACGCCTATTTTCTCCACAACTTCCCTGAGAAACTCAACTTGAGCTTCGTCGTTTATCTGGAAACAGAAAGATTAGTCAGTGAAGAACACCCATAGATTGAACTAGTCTGTGAAAACCAGCTCAACCGTAGCAAGTAAAGACTGAATAAAAACTGAGAGACGAAGCAGAAAAAAAAAAAAAAAAAAAACAGCACATAAAAGCAATGGAAACCTCATGGTTCGCAAATTGATTTTACGGTTTTGAAGCATTTGGATTGCCCAGTGAGTGACATATATTGGACTCAGTCGACTGTCCACGTCAAACTCTGTATGTGAAGCCCACACCAGACCCTGAGCAGCAACATGTGACTCCTGTTGACGGGTTTTAGTGCTGAGATATTTTCATATGTTTTTTGCACAAGTTTTTTCCACACTTTCCATTGTTATTTTCACCAGTGCTTTTCTGATGTTTTTATTAACACATGTTGGAAAAGGCTCATATGCTAAAGTATTCTTCCATGAAAATAAATGTTTAGTTTAGAACAAACAATAAAAATACTCACCAGTTCATTCTGCTGGGGCAGCTCAGCTCGGATGATGGAGATCCTGTAATTATCATTTCCATCACAAACGAGCAACAGAATCTGCACATAAACTACATTTTTATTAGTATGTGTTTATTTTTTAACTGTAGATTTAAAATCATCTTTTTTTTTTTCAACTTTTCTTTTCCAATAACTGTTTTATATCAACATATGTCCACCCTTGTCACATCTCACATCTTAACAATTATCTTTTTAAACCCCAAACAAAGAGCATCTTGATAAATTACTAAGATTACTTATTCCTTAATTAAAACATGGCACAGAGAACAATCTGTCTTTTGTAGTAAAAGTATTTTTGAGTATTTTTGAAATACGACTTAAGAATTACTCAGAGTGGTTTTAATCTCCATCAGATAGAAAATATCAACAATAAAACATTTGTATCTACGGCTATAAGACAAAAACTGGAGCGTCTGTTCTGACCCTAGAAGAACATCTTTTTGTCTCGTCATCCTAAAAAACTTATGTGAAAAATTAAATAATAATAATAATAATAATAATAATATCTTCATAAATTTAAGTGTCTGGCCTTGAACTTCAGTCTCAAGTCTTCCAATTCTAAGTACTATGAACAAATACTTAACTCTTTGTTGTTGCAACAAAGAAAATTTCTTCTTGCAACAACTGTCTCCATCACTTGTTAGGAGCTGCATTTCATTTACAATTTAAACAAAATGCTGAAAAAAAAAAAAAAGTTGAGGCTGCTCTTTCATTGAGGCAGGCGAAGTCGCAGCCAAAGTTAGCTTATGTGTTTTCTTTGTATTGATAGAAAGTCTCTTACTGTTGCGGTTTACCGTGGAGAAAAAGTTTCTTGTCTGCATAGGAAGCTCTGACGTCTACTTTGACGTTCTGTGAACGCAGGAACAAACACATATCAGTTACAAACGATGTAATAATGACTAAAACTAGCTAGATGTTATTTTCCTAATGGATCCTACAGAGCAAGAGTATACACTGTTTTCTCCACTTTGGCTATATTTTTGCTTTAAGACAATTAAATTTGTTTTAAACGCTGTTAGAAACTTTTAACGAATGAAAACAGAAACTTACAGCTTTTTTTTTTTTTTTTTTTGGCAAAATTAAATCTGTGTCACTATTTATCACGTTTTTCTTCCCTGAAAATCCACAAAACGTGAACTTCTACATAATAATCCTTCTGGAGGTTGATAAAGGAACAAGAGCTCACGTCGTTATCTTTTTCACGTTCCAAAACCGAAGCACCAGTGAAGCACCAGTGAAGCACCAGTGAAGCACCAGTGAAGCACCAGTGAAGCACCAGTGAAGCACCAGTGAAGCACCAGTGAAGCACCAGTGAAGCACGCCCTCGACGTACCGTTTGAAAGGACAGCGTCGGTTTGTTTTGGCTCCCGCAGTAGAGCTCCCCAGCGGCCCGAGCCCAGACTGACGTTCCCACGGCGGAGGTGTTCAGCCTGGGAACAGAGGAGCTCCACACTCTCAGCTCCGGGGAGGCCGACCCCAACAGGCACTGAGCAGCCAGACACAAAGCAACGTCTCATATTTGAAAACGAATAAACGAAGCGGGAATTAGGGGAATGTTTTCATTGTTACCTTCGCAACATATTCAGGCTTGATGCTGGAGAGATTTGTCTCAAAAAGTGTCTGAAGCAGAAAAAAAAAGAAGAAGAAGAAAAGAAAAAAAGAAGCAGTTTTAGTTGTGACTCTATTTGATGTAATTTTTTCTGAGTCCTAAAAGTCCAAATAGGAACTTTGGGCCTCATTCTTATGACATGACATTTGCCAGCTTCTCAAGTTTTATGAATACATATTTAAAGTATTTGTTTAAAAAAATATATATATATAAAAGCTTTAATTTGAATTAAATAAAGCCTGCTATTCTTATTTTTGACATATTTTTCTTTGTTTCTACTCTATCTGAATTGTTTATTATATTTTTTCTTCTGTCTTTTTTATGTGTTTTAGTTACGCCTGTATGTTATTTTATTAATCTTGCTGTGAGGCGCTTTGGTGCAACTTGCTTCTGATTAAGTAAATAAAGCTGAATGACAAAATTAGACATTTATCATTGGTGGCATTTTGTCGTGGAGATTTTATTTGAACACAGCATGAACAAACACACACACACAAATACTTGAACTAGCCTTTCTTTTATCTTTACAAATAAAAAATTTAAAAAAATTTATAGGTTTTTCCTCATTGTTGGCTACAATTATAAAGAGCCAGAAGCGGCTTTGGACCTGAGGTTGCAGATCATTTAGTCCAAAAACAGAACATCCCAAGTGGCTGATGTTCATACACACAGATGACGCTAGGTTTTTACAAACAGTGTGTTTTATTCTCACAGACTACCACTGGGAACTCTTTTAGAAACAGAGATGATCAGCTTTGTGCTCACGTTGCCGCAAACTGAGACCCAATAGATCTATTTATTATCTCCTAAATGGGGCCTGTTACAGAACAAGTAGCCAAGATATTTCATTTCCACCGCTTTTGGCAGAAAATGTCTCACCTTAAGCTCTTCTGAGGAAATGTTAAGTTGGAAGCGGCCATCTTGATGAGCAGCAGCAATCAGCGGCTTAAAAATTTCATCTGTTGTTAAGAAAGTAAACAAAAAATGACAACAACGAGGCTGCTTTATGGAAAGTAATGGCAACTTTCCCACTTCAAGCTGGATTTACAGGGTCAAATCTGTAATAAAACATCTGTAGTAATTAGTTAGTTAATATAAATATTTGGTCTTCTCAGAAATAAAATACAAATTTTAAAATCGCCAAGAGACATCAAAGACTTCTGATGAACCCAAATGTCTGTATTTTCCATTCTGTCAAAAAAAACCTTTTTATTTATTTTGAGATATATATACAAAACTATAATGGAAATCTACATTTGTAGTTTGTTTTTACTTTCAAAGTAGAGACTTTAAGGAGAAAAATGACGCCACCCCCATGCTTTAAAGCATTTCTATCGAAGCCCACCTGAGAACCAGAAGTAAAGCATCCTGTTTTCAGTCAGGTGATCTGGTTGAAAAACCGAGGCGTCGATCACAGAAGTCCAGTTTAAGTAGGTTGTCAGACCCTGAAGGAGATAAACATTAAAATGCCTCAAGGAGAGGTTCACGAAGCTACGTAATTCTGACAAGATAAGGGACGCCATATTTACTATACACAGCTAAAATATTCAGATGATTTCGAATGATCTTTCCAACCTTGTGGTAGGACTCTATGTAGTTCGCTGTGATGAGAGGAGTCGTAGTCACGCCAATGTCAACACTGATGCCGCCGTCGCTGAGGAAGTTCGCTGCAGACACAAACAAAGCCAAACATTCGGATGTTACGACAATCTTAGAACATTGAACATGAAGATTTAAGAGCCTACAACTCAAATGAAGGCCGCATTGTTCTATCAGATAAAAATCTGCTAACTGGTCCACAATTAGAATAAATTAGTTCCTCAGTTTGACCAAGCAGACACCGAGACAACATGAACCTCGATTTCACAGACAACATAACCCTCACCTGCTGTGTCTTGTATAAATTCAGCCAGGATGTCCGCCAGCTTGTTGATCTCTTTGCAGATCTGCATTTGTCGACACACTTATTGTTACGTTTGACTGGAGGCCGATGTGAAAACACCAAAGCCTTCGGTCTCCACCCTCACCTGTCCTTTGACGACCAGCTTAACTGTGAAGGTGATGAAGTCGGTGAAGAGCTTCTTCAGCCAGTTGGGCCTGATCAACAAGCAATGAGACCCACATTAACACCAGAGAACAAATTGCCCTGTTAAAAAGCCAGGTTTTTGTAAAGTGAGAAAAATGAGACCAGGAAAAACTTAAGGTTTTTTTCCCCCCAACAAAAGACGTATTTGTTTTCAGTTACATTGACAAGTCTAATTGAGAATTGAAGTTTTACAGTCCATTTCGATGTGATTTTTTTTACATCGCAAAAACATGGATTTTAACATATATGTATGTACTTTTTTTAATCAAGTACAGTTTCATCACTTACTCCTTGTCTCCCTCCAGATAGAGGCGAAACTTGTGAAAATTCAGGTAACAATCGGACGTGTCTGCAGCGACCTTTGAATTACCGCAGTCTGAACAAAACGTTTGGGAGCAGAAAGAAGAATTAATTAGAAAAAAAAAATGGAGATGGAGAACATAACTATATGGTAATGTGTTATAATTACACCCCAAAATACAGTAGAACGTGATTGACAAGTTTGTTGAGGTTGAGAATGGGCATACAATTATTTTTTTTTACATTAATCAAAAGCAAAGAGTAGTCATATTTAAACTTTAATAAAACATTTTTCAATCTGAAAATTATTGGATAATAATAATAATAATAATAATAATAATAATAATAATAATAATAATAATAATAATAATAAAAGATTAGTAGAGTCAAACAACTACGTGAAACTAGTTAATTGAAACTAAAGGGGGGGTCCGTTATTTACTTACAAAGTTTTGGGTTGACTCCAAGATCAATCTGAGTTTCAACCTCAAAGTCAAGTCTGTGTCCAACATTGACTCTGATAAGAAAAGAAAAACAAGAATTAAATCGCTGAAAAAATAAAATGAGACAAACAAACAAAACAAAAATAAAATGAGAGAAACAAACAAAACAAAAACGTCATACTCCCATGTACATTATTGTAATTTCCTAACCATAAACATATCTTATGTCACGTGGCAGAAGAACACTATAACATAGTTTTTGAATTATTCACTTTTTTAACAAATAAAAACTCCGATACTGCATCCCATCTTGATGATATTAAATAAAACATTGTTGAATCAAGTTCTATATTATCATTTGAACATCTCGCTGATCACTGTTGCAAAAACCTGCTGCATGAGTCGTTTGACAGAACCATTTTAAATAACTTTAATACTCTTCTTAATGATCTTTTGCCATCTGAGCAATGAAATATGCTTGTAGCAGCATCATGCTTGGGGACATCCGTCCATCAGTTGATGGACAGGTGGACGGAGGTAGAGAGAGGGCAACATCTGGAAACATGTGGAAAGTGGTGCTGGGCGGTAGGTTCAGATGCTGACAGAAAAATGACCCTAAATGTATAGAAGTGCTTTAGAATAGTTTTGATCAAAGCAAATTCCAGGGACTGAATGCATGTCATTTTTATTTGTAAGAAGAAGAAGAAAGAAAAAAAAAGACTTACACCATTAAATCACTTTTCTTCCCTACTTTGAGTTGATCTATCACATAAATATTGCATCAAGCACTCTGTGATTTGTGACTGCAATGTGACAAAACCTGACCAAAAAATAATTAAATGTGAATAAAACATTTTGACTGTTTTGTTGTTGTTTTTTTGTACCAAACTTGCACATTGTGACTCACAGCCAGCTGCCATATCCGTACTGAATGGTGCCACTGAACACAGCGGAGACGTTGTTTATCTCCAGACCGATGCCTTCCCCTGGACGCAGCTCGAAGTCACTCCGGCCGATCGACAGGTTGTAAATCTCCAAACTGGGCGAGTCGCAAAGAGATAAAAGCCTGCAGCGGCTTGTTGTGTTGTCGACACACTTTTGCGGCGGTTTGAGCGTGAGCGCTTACTTTTCTAGGCCGTACGAGACTTTGCCAAAGAAGCCGGCAGATTTCTCCCCTTGCATGCTTGGGTAACGGGCATGTTGGAAAGCCGCCTCGATAACTTTAGTGGTCTTCTCGTTCACTAAAGACATAAAGACAGAAACAGCACCAGACGGTGAAAACTCCTCACAGACTCTACTTTAACTTTTTGTATCAAAAGTTTCAGATCATCAAATAAATTCTTACATAAAACAAAAAATAATCCTGAAAACAGTTTGGATGACTTATGATTTAATCTATCCAGTATGAATAAATATAACATAAATGGAGCCGACCTTCCCCGATGTAAAATAAATATTTGTTTTTTAGCCAGTTTGGAGAGTTTTGGAGGACATCCTGGCATCTCTATTTGATCTAAATCTGGACTTTGACTGGTCCACTTCAACACCTTGCTGATGTGCTTTGACGCTTTCTCCAGCTACATAACCCAAACTAGCTTCAAGTCTTAAAATGATGACTGAGCCCATCGAGGAAGTCACGGGTTTATCTACGAAAACAAGTTGTTTATGTAATAAAGAAGCAAAGCAGACTTTCACCACATATAATATTTTTCTGAGACATTGTGTTGGTCCATAATGAAAACCTCCACTTGGTGCAGTTGTGCCTTCCCTGAAGAGTCATCATCATTAGTAAGCTGAAACAGTGGATCTTTGCAGAGCTTATATTGAAACCTTTCAGTCTGCCATTTTGAACTTTTTGAATCCCTTTTAAAATGGCAGATTTCAGGACACGGGTGCAGATCGACACATAATAGTTTGAAATTTTATTATTAATCACAATTTTTTTCTCATATTGAAAGAATACCTTGTTTGGCGACACAGATATTGACAGTAAATTCTTACTTTCATGTTATTAACCTGCTATTTCTGTCCCAATTCCATGTTCATCAAGGTCTCCAATCATAAGCCAAATTTCATTGATTTACTTGAATATATAAAACATTATATATCCTTAATATTGCACAGTAACAACAATTCAAAAAAACTTGAAAGACATAAGTATTTTAAACATTTGAATCTTTTCTTATTATTATTTTACGTGTTGGAACGAATGGAAAAGCCTGTTATTTTGTGTTTGTGCTCGAGTCGTAGCCTTTGTTTACATTTCTTTGTTTTTGTCAACTTGATCTTTGTTTTGTTCAGTTTTTGCTTTTAGTAAAGATTTATCGTAAGTCATATCTTAAGCTTGGAGCTCATTTTTTTGGCCAATATAACCACACTTGTACTTGCTGGTAAAACACACTCAATTTGGTCATTTAGCAGAATTTGGATCAGTTCAAAGATCCTAAATTATCCAATAAGGTGTGTGTTGTGTGTTTTGAAAACACACGTTAATTCCTTCAGTTTAGAGACCTTCTTCCCTGCCGAATAGTGCACAGATCATAGTTATTGTAAGGTAACAGAGAACTCAGAACGTGGTCAGATACTCAGTGAGAGAGAAGCCAAAGGTCACAGTGAAACAATGAAAATCTTCAGAAGTCCTGGAGAAATATTGATCGAGACCAACAAAGGAAAGAAAAACAAAGCAATGATGGGCGAATAAAGCATCTGTATCTTAGAGCTCGGTTAATGTAAGATGACAGGGATCTGTAACCAGCTTTTGAAAGAGGTGGTAGAGCGAAAACACCCAGTCAGTAAACATAAATGTCGTCCTCGACCCTCCATTCGAAAGCCACTGGTGAGGACTTCATCGTTTCTCAGTTTCTGTTCGCCGTATTGTAAAGCCATTCTGGTTAAACGACAGTCACTTGTTGCCAGTCAATCCAATAATCAGATAGGATTGGGGGGGATGTCAGTACTACTCACACACAGCGGCCGCAGGATAGGTGAGTCTGCACACAATCCCAGTGTATTTGTAGGCCGAAGTAGGATCCTGAAGGCAGCTGTGGGTCGTTCCAAACAGAGAGAGGAGCAGCAGCCACGGGGAAATTCGGCTCGGCATTCTGCTGGATCCTCCAACCGTCGAGTTACTGCAACAATCGCTCTGCGGCCCGTTAAAGCCGCAGGTTCAAGTTACCGCAGCTTTCTAGGGACAGACTGCCTTGTTCATCCAATCAGAAACAGAGGAGTTGTGTGGTGAAGAGACAAACACAGACTCAGATTTGGGGGGGAAAAAAAAGAAAAGAAAAACAGGTCAAAGTGCAACTTTGTCAGTGAAGTAACAGCCGCAAAACCTACTACACAAATGAGAGAAGGCAAGGTGACGCAAGACGAAAAATAGCCGATGTTAAAGAAAAGAAGTCAAGGCAAATATTATTGTTGAACATACCCACAAAAATGATATTTAAAAAAATGTCCAAAAACTTGAAAAACATACATTTCTGTCAAAAACTCCCAGTTTCCCTGCTCTGACCAACTTCCCTGTACTGAGCTCTGTTTGAACAAAGAGGGTTTTAACATGCAAAGGTTCTCAGGGTAACTGGATACAGGAGCCGAGTCCAAGTGTTCATGTCCTACTGCGCTTTGTCCTCCGAATCTCCTATGTGGATGAGTTGAATTTGACCTTGTAACAGTATTATACACCCCAACTTTTGCACCACCCAGATTACAGAATCAAAATTTGTTTAGATTTAAGTTCCATGCAAGTCGTTAAAAACAAAAAATCCATTTGTTTATATTAATGCTTATATGAGCTGTGAGATGAGCTCTGCAAGACGCAACTGATGATCCGCACAGAGAGAAATGTAAATTGGAGATAAACAGAAGAAACACTAAAGATCAGTAAGGATTATTTAGCCCTTTAGACGTCAGCTCACAAGGTTTATTAGTCTAAATGCTCATTTTCTTTGATCAGTTGTTAAGCGTTAGATATAAAGTATGAGAATTTGTTCTGATATGGTATTTTTGTTGTCATTTTCTCATGGGTTGTCAACAGCCGTGCCCTCCCCCCTGGACTGGAAGCTGTTATTTTTACCTTAGATTGGCCAACTTTCTCTTATTCCTATATCAATTCGATACAATTGGGGCTTCCGCACTTCCCATATCTGTGTCCTATGTCACTGTTTTCAGCAGTGACATAGGATTGCAGTTAAAACTGCAGTTAAAACTTTGAAGGATTAGTTTATAGATGAAAACAAATATTTTTTATCTTATTTTACTCACTAAACCATTAGAGCTCAATTAAGTATAGACTGTGATCATAAAGGTGTGCTTGAATGGAATATTTGGTCGCCTGTTTTGTTTTGTGGGACATGCTAATAATATATTTGGCGTGTTGTTCATAACTGATAAAGGTTTTAGTGACCAAGTGGTCACTAAAGCCACTTGGTTTTAGTGAGCAGTTAAAACTGTTTAATCCGTTGTTAACACGTCGTAACCTGTTTTTCCGAGCCGCCTTTAAACGCAACCTGAGCGCCACGACGCTTGTGCCGGGTTTACACTTGCTGCTGCTGTGCAGAGCAGTAATGATGTCTACGTTCAGCTACGTAGATTCATTTTGCCCCCCCGTCAAACTCATCTGGAGCCAAAATAAACCCCGTTTTTTAATTTTATATCGTGCACAAATCCTTGAGGATGCCACCGGCCTGACTGTTTCAGAGTGAAGTGTTCAGACATCTGTGGGGGCACAACAGGGTTCACACACAAACTCACCATGAAAAAATAAACTGGAGATGCTCACAAAAACTATCTGGGGATTCATAGAGAGGCTTTTACTTTGTTGAACCGCCTCTGAAGTTCCTTCAGGGTCTGAACTGTAAAAGACTTAAAGACATTTTCTTTGAAGTAAAAACAATTCTCCCAACCTCCTCTTGGAGATCTCAAAAGACAAAACGTTAATACCGGGGAGCCAGTCAAAAGCAGAAGTTGACTGGCTCCTGCCAGTCAACTTCTGCATATTACAGTTTAACTTTGACCAAACATGTGAACTGTGGTGGAATTTAAACGTCAAATAACTTAACAGTGCTGAAAACATTTGACCAATCAATACGCTACAGGTTCTGGGAAATATCCCATCACGGCTTTTCCCTACGATTTCCTTATGCAGTGGAAAAGGAAGGGACTTTTTTGTTTCTTAAAATGGGAAGAAACACTTTCTTCACCCAAAAACAAAACAAAACAGTATTATTTGACATACAAACATTTATTGCATCTTTTATAAGAAACATTTCCATTGCAATGGCCGTTTTAAGGTTGGAACAAAAATAAAGAAAAATGTCCACTATACACAGTGACCTTTGCCACAGTCTTCTTTCCTCCCCACACAGGAGATACAAGCATTAAGTTAAGGTACAGAAAATATACAAGATTACACAACTACCTTTCATTCTGCTTACTTAAATGTTCCTTCAAGGCTTTACAGAGACAAGATTATGAAACTTATTTACCATTACAGACCAAAATTCATGCGAAAGAATTAAGCACTAAAGTCATTTGTATCTGATCACTTGCCATTCAACATATTATAGAAAATATCAGGAAGAGGAATAGTGTATTGCATTATATAATCTGGAATGCTACCAGAAAAACACATTGACAAAAAGCTGACATAAAGTCCTCCATTTATCATTTTTTCACAATATGGTTTGCTTCTTTATATTGGATTTGATCTGTAATTTCAACTATTTATGTGTGAAAGGCTCTGAGCCCCTAAAAGGTCATGAGTCTATGTTGCTTCAACCTCTATGTTGAAGCTTGCATATGAGAGATGTAAAGTGCGTTGTGGACACAAAAATATATATGTACAGTTTTTTTTTTTTTTAACATGCTTTTATAAACTACTTTTCAAATCAATTAAGTAAAAATATTTGTATTTGGTCACAAAGAATGTTTCAATAAAAAGAATCCACCTTAAAACCTTAAGAGTGGAAAAAAGTAATCTGGGATCAAACCTTTTTTTTTTTTTCCGTGTTTAATCCGAGACATGAATTTCATCTTCAGTTTTCTTGAAATAAATTGCATTCAAATGATAACTTAATGTTTATAGTGTGGCACTCCTGCAAATCACCTGCAATCACAGACTAACAAGCTGATTTTATTTTATTACTTTTGTCAGTTTCCAGAAGGTCCATTAAGTTCCTTTGCCTCTGTAGTGACAAAAAGCTTAAAAGTGAAAACCACCTCAGTTAAAAATGTGCTAATGTTCTTTCAGAGAATCTAAAAACAGATTCAGGAGTATCTATATGTGGTAAACTTACTGGTCGCATACTACTCTTTATTTTTTATTTAGATCTCATGAAATTCGAATGCTTTTGGAAAAAAAAAATCCCTCATACTAAAAGAGAAATCACAAAAAGCAAATGCTTTCCTTCCTTTACCTTCAGGTTCCACCTTGTGCCTGTTACCTCCTGATGAAGCATTAAACATGGTGCTGGGATAGAAACCTGAAACTAGCATTGAGAAACTGCCAGCTTTCAGTCCTTTGGTACCGTCCATATTTTTTTTGGCAGGTCTCATTGTGCTGGTATTCGGTTTGCCACTTCCTGCCGCCTCGGGATCCCAGCATGCTCTCCGGATGCCATTATAAACCAAACGCCGCCTCCTCGGGAGCTCAGTTCGCCACGCCCTGAGCAACCTCAGGTATGAGGGAGGAGAAGAAAGTTTTGAAGAAGACCCAGGCTGTCCACATGACAGACACCCTGTGAGGAGGAACTAAGACTGCCGTCATCGGCTCCTCAGAGTCCTCAGCTGCTACAATCTGTCCGTCAGCTGGTTCTTCGGCCTGAAGAGTCAAAGGACAGAAAGGTTTCTCAGTGAAAAGCAGTTCACAATAAACCTCCATCTGTGGGTCATTTGTTCATCTATGACGAGGTCGAAACAATTCTGCTATAAAATTAACGAGGAGCATGTTTAAATAATTTGAAGAAACTTAAGTGAATAAAATCTGAAATTCTTACAAGATTATGCTCGGGGTTCCTGTCCTCATTCTGCTGGTTGTGTTGGACCTCAGGAGGCTGGATGTTCGGTGCTTGAACCGGTGCTGGCCTTCTGAAGGGAAACCAACCCATAGTGTGTCTGCATATGGAAAGAGATGAGAAATTAGTTTCTGTAAATGCCAAAATGTTCAATTTTGTCAGTATTAAACCATATCTGTGGGCAGTAAAAGAAATCAAAGTAAATACAATTAACAGGGATATGCACTGCAAAGCCAAAACTCTGACTTAAAACACAAGAATCCATAAAGCAGAAAATATATTTCAAAAAAATCTATTAAAATTGGTCTCAGAACTGCATTACATTTGTAATAAAAAAAAGAAAATAAAAAGTAGGATTCTGATTGAAGATTATTACATAACATTAGTATATTGAATCTTTTCTGTGTGTGTACAAAAATAAAATATTTTCCCCTGAGGAGTTTGGAAAAAAAAAAAAAAAGGAGATACAAGTTTTTAGAGCAGCTTTAAGTGCCTCAGATCCTGACGGCTGGGCGGTGTTCTGTCAGCAGCTACTTAGGCACAGCAGAAGTGCCACAGTGCGCCCCCTGCTGGTCAGTCACCACTAATATCTCAAATACAAACAAACAAAAAAAAAGAAACTTAAAGCTTCATTTTGGTGTTTTTTTTACTGACTAGAGAAAGTGTTTGGCACATGGACTTCAAATTGAATGCGTTACTTGCTAAAATTGATTTTTGTTTGTCCGACTGAATTATGGCTGAATCATACATTCACAGCCACTAATGCATAATCAAAGGAAACCAAACTACGAGCGATTATTTGGGAAAAGGAACACTTTTTTTTTTTCCACTTTTCTTAATGCTGCTTATCAGCAAAGAAGATTTATTCTCAAATTGATTCAAAATATGAAAACAAAGAGTAGCAGAGATGCTTACAGATACATGACGAGCAGCGTGCTCATCACCAGCAGGAAGCGGCTCAGGTTGGAGTTGAAGTAAACGATCATGAGCAGGACGCCGAGTCTTGCCGCGGAGTACAACCAGTCCAGCCAGTCTCGCTCCACGTCCTCCTCGTCCTCCATTACGGGCCCGCCCTGTGCGTTCATTCGCATGTTCTGATTGGCCTCCCCCGGGTTGATGAAAGCGGCGTCCTGCACCGGGTTCTGATTCACTGGCAGGTTGTCAATGGGGTTCTGATTGGCCAGAGGGGCTGGGACAGGAACTTGGTGGGCAGGTACAGGTGCGTATTGGCCAATGGTTGCCACCGGCATCAGGGGAACGGAGCCTGCCGCTGCCATGGCTGCGTGGCTGTGGGTGGGAAATTAAGATTTAGAGATCATAAATCTCTAAATATTGATCCAATGGAGAGGATCAATAATCAACAGATACTCACTACTGCATGTAATATTGTCTTGCATAGACATGTTGGAGCCACAGGAGCTGCTGGGGGCTGTACAGAGATAAGGCAGGAAAGGCTGGCTGGGTCAGCTGGGATGCTGCAGCGCTGCAGGAAAAATAGAAATCTTATAAGAAACGTGATCTTTTGTCCAAGAAAAACACCAGCAGCAATGAAATATGGAAAGCTTGGCTTAAAAACCACATGCATATTTACTTGTTGGCCAGGTGGAAGTTTATACTGATGCTCACAATCTGAAAACTGCACTTATAAAAGAGCTATTCATTCTGAAAGTGTTAGGTGCTCTCATGGAAACGCCCAAGTGATTTCTTGAAGTCTTTAAATTTCACTTCTGTCTGTGACAAGAGGTTACTCTGAAGACAGTAGCAAACAGAAATGATTGTATATTTTGGAATAATTACAGGCTGCATCTTGTGGTTTTCCTCTCTTTAATCTGACATTCTTAGATTCCTATAAACAATCTTGAGCAGCTTTGCACCTTGTTTAAAACACTCTTAAATGAAGAAAGTTGTCTCTTCGTAGCTTACGGTGTTGAAGCAGGCCATGTTGGAGCTCCAGGCGTCTGCGTGTGGATCTGAGTGGAAGTCGCTGACGGAGTCTGCCTCCTCTGCCTGAGCTCCGGTGTGCTGGGAGTCTGAACAGATGGGCTCAAACTGGAAGGATGTGGTTGTTCTGCCTCTTTGGTCTGCAGAACAAAACACAAAGTGTGAGGAATGTGAGAGGTGGTGTACACCAGAGTTCTGCAGCTTTTACAATCCAAAGAAACATTTTGCTCTCAGTCTAGCAAAATATTTATTTTTTAAATCACTCTACAACAGGAAATTTGACCTAAATTTACATTTATTTCAAGTTTTAGGTTTTAAAAAAATGAATAATGAAAAAAAAAGGAGAATAAATATAGTCTCCTTTATAGGATGTTGACATTTGTGGAAAATGCTGTAAAAATATATTAATGAAAAAAGCACATAATTTCCAACCTAATTAAAAAGGTAGAGCTAAAAATATTACTGGTACTTTTGCAAATTCAATGCAATTATTCTATAGAAAAAAACTCTAAATGTTATATCTAAATAAAATTTAAAAAACTGTTCATCATTTTGAGTCAAAGGTATGAAGAGTGGAAGGTCCAAAGAGCTGCTAGCTGCTGTGCCCTGGTTTAATTAGGTAACAGGATGCACAAACACCTGCAGGTTCTGAGTATTAACCAAAGTAAAGAAGGCAGTGAAACCGAAGCGAGCCATCTTTAGGAGTAAGATCTTTGAGGATGACAGCTGAGGTGGAACTGTTCCACCTCACAGCATGTCGGTAGAAAAGGAGGAGTTGAATGAGCACACCTGCTATGAAGAGGGTTGTTTTTTTATGTTTTTGTCATTTTGAAAACAATTTGTTCATTAAAATCTGATGAAACACACCACAATTGCACTCAAAAACATTGGACGCATATTTACTAAAACAAAAAAAATGTTTTTGAAAAACAACTCGTTTACCATTTTCTCTCAAGGTTTCTCAGAGTTTCAGTGAGTGAAGCTTAAGATTTTAAGGCCATTACGATATAAATTTCAGAATTGCATGAATAGGAAAAACTTTACCTCCATAAGTTTAGCTGGTGAAGATGACTCCATGGTTTTTAGCCAAAAAAAACATTAGCCAAAAGGACACTTTAATACAATTTACAGTAAGATTCTTAATCACTACTGATGACTGGTAATGATTAAAAAGCCTTGTTTTAAGCCAAGCGTGGTTAACCCTCCGACGGTTTTAGCGTAATGCTCAGGAGGACGGTGGCAGATATCACGGTCAGACAGCAGAGAAGCAGGAGGTGGTTGTCCCATTAGATTGTCACACACACCACACCACACACACACACAACAAAGGAGCAGGCAATTTAAGTTTGACTTGAGAGACATACGAAACACTTTTTGAAGCTTTAAGACGTTTAGAGCCCCCTGAAACTATTTTTGTTATCGAGCTCCCACCCCACAAATATCTCTCTGCATACCTCCCTGGCACAGATTCTAATCTAGAACTGCAGAGACCACAGTTCTACGTCAGTAATTTAAAGACTTTTTAAACTAATGTTTACCTTTGTTGCTGCTTGGGGTGGATTCCTCATGGGGCACACCAGGTGCAAAGTGGGAATGGAGTCCAGCTGTAAAATCAAAGATAAAAAAAGTGACTTTTCCTCCATGTAAACACTCACTGTTGTCACTTTGGGGCGAGAAAAAATGACAGCAAGCTGGTATAAACAAAAAATGCTGTTTGTCCTTCTGTCTTCCATTTATGTAAGCTCATGGTTGTTTCACAGCAGAAAGGTCTGGGTCACCTTAAACCTTCGACAACCAGAACAATTTCGCAGTCACATAAAAACATTAAAAAAAAAAAAAAAAAAACAATGTTAGATGCAAAAACACAATAACCTAGTTTAGCACTCAGTGCATTCTAACACCTGGTTTAAACTCTGTTCTTTTTCTGCCTCAGCTTTGAAAAAAACAAGTCTTTGCTAAAATATAGATACAAGAGATTAAATAATACTTCAGGAAACAAAAATAGAAGCCAAAAACCTTTAGACTTTTGGACTCATAATATTTGCTAATCAAATAACATTATGCGATGGATCCCTAGAATAATCCCCTGCTGTGTTTCTTGTTATTAGCAGTATTTGCATGCAGCCCCAGGCTCAGCTCTACTGTTCCTATTTAACACAGAGCTGGTGTTTCTTTTCTCAAAGCAAGAGTTGCACATTCGAAGTTCATACTGGTTGGTGTAATCACCCTGAATGTAAAGACACTAACAAAAGTCAATCTTGAATGACTTGCCGTATGCTGGAATAATCTAGTTCGCAACACAGCCCAGCATTAAACACTCATGACACGCCTAAAAAAAGTGTTCATAAAATAGTGCCATGGCAACTGAAGAAAACACATTAAAAAATTTGTGTTTTTAAGAATGTTTGTTAAACAACGGTGTTGTATCACAATCACTCGCAAGATATAAAATATCATCCTCCACTGAATTTAAAAACAATAAGAACCCATTTACAGGCTTTTAAATATCAAACAACTTTCAATGAGAAAAGTGTCCAGAAATTATGTAACCCTGCATTACCCAGAATAATTTTAATAAGTTTACTGATTTAAAGTTTAATTGTAAATTTGAATCATTTCTGTGTTCTAATAAATTTAAACAGACTGTAATGAACAATAAACACAATGAAAACATACCTGTCTGAAGAGATCTTTGATGTGCAAATGATCAGGCAGAAGCTTGCCAGCAAAGATCAGTCTCTGGTCACTTACTGCCTAAAATACAAAAAAACAAACAACAAAAAAAACCCCTCAAATTTCAGGCATTAAATCTTTTGGAAGAAAGAATATCTCACATTAAACCAGTTTTCTACTACGGACAATTTGTTAGAGTTATGTAAAGAAAACAAAATGCTATGTTTCAAACGGCAAAAGAGCAAATAAACATGTCTATATTGTCATTAAATAATTGGCTTTTGTATAAGTTTTTTTTTTTTTAAATACTACACAGTTGAGGTTATTACACATGAGTTATGCAAAACATTTTGAAAGAAAAATGTTGAAATACAGCACTTTTTACAGTTTCTGCATTTTGCTTGCAAACACCTGCCTCACCTGTTCCCACAACATCTGACTATTGATAATGCAGACCTAATCAAGATTACCTCTGATATTGACAACTAAAGCAGATCTGAGCTGTTCTAAAAATGAGATCTCTTCTGCTTGCTGGGAAATTTTATTCTTAGATTTACATAAATTTGCTGCTGATGAGAGGCGTGTTATGTAACAGAGTCGGCTAAAACCACATGGCTATCTTCCCAGGATTGATCAATAATAATTAACTTTACTGTGAAACTACAGCTACTCTTTAACTTTGACAAGGTTTTTTTCAGTTTTGGGTCTCACCGACTAACTGCACCATTTAATCTCAGAAACAAATGCAACAAATTTTTAGCTGCTGGCATTTCAAGGCTTTCCCATATGAAGGTAAACATACAAAGAATACAGTTTTTACAATTTTATTCAACATTGGTGGGGTAGTGTTGGAGCCATGACCCAACAAAATGCATGTTTGTTTATCTGAAGACCACCCTTTAAAATAATAAAATAAAAAATGGCTTGCTCAAAGTACCTATATTTTGACTAAAACATCTATTTGAATGACGAAAAAGCTAATTTTTTCGTTTTCATGTCGAATACTCCCCAGCCCTGTTGTAAACCTGTCTTTCTCCATGAATAAATTCAACATAGGCTGATTTTTTTTTAGTATTTTGGGTCAATAGACATTTGATATGATTACCAAAGGCAGAATATTCATATAAAGTAGTTTGTTAGTTTGTTTAACACTTTGTGGCCATCGTTAAGCATTTTGGGGTTGCAATACTTAACAGGTTTCAATGAAAATGGATCCTTCCTTCTCACAGACAAATATTAAATTGTCATTGTTTGACATGCATTTTGTAGCTCCTTCAGATAAAATGGTTTATTCTGGGTATCTCAGTATCAGTAACTACTCCAATTGAACCTTGTTGACCACAGCGCCCTGAGATGACCTCTGCTGAATCTTTGCTTCACAAACTGTACTCTCGTTGCCTTTTTAGCTTGTGGAAAACACTGTAAAAACATTTTTAATTTATGGGTTACAAAGACAGCATTACGAAGATTTCTATGTCCCCCTTGGGAACCCGTAACAAGCGGACATTTAGAGCAAATACACCCAGGCAGGAAGATAATACGGAGGAAATGGCTGACAGCTGTTAGCGCTGAGCGGCTGTGTTATGACATTCCACAACATAGCCTCGAGCTAATATTTAGCCTCGCCTCGTATTACTCACCGGTTTGCTTGGGTAAACCCTCGACAAATGCGCCTTAAGGTCCTTTACAGTCCACTTCATGTCGACCCCATCAATAATTTGGTCCTCCTGAGCCTGGTTAGGCGTTTTAACGAGAAGACTGGTCGTCTTTTGTTGAGAATCTTCTAAATCCATTTTCACTTTTGAGTCAGTTGATGCGGTTACGAGAACTGGGTGGAGGTATTCGCTACAACAACGCTACTCAGGAGCAGCGACGCGCTTTTATAAAATAATGCTGGTCGGAAGGCTGGAACAAAAGTAAACCTTCTCTTGAGCTGAGAAACTTTACGACCGGAGGAGCGTCTGGAACTGTCTGTACGCGGTCCGTCGAACGGGACTTTACAGGAACTGTATTGTTTCCAAACACATTGTGGCTGCTCCTGATTGGCTGAACGCCACTTTCGCTCAGACGTGGAGGCTCGTCAAATGTTTGCACAGAGAGCATGCGCAGAAATCTACAAGCGCTGTACACCGCTCAGCAATTACTCAAAGATCGTCTATTTTACAATGGTGCCTGAAATAGCTCACTTTTACTCGAAATTGACAACTCTTTAAACCTATTATACATTTTTAACACAGAGAAGACTATCCATGTTATATGTTTAAATTCATCAACAAAACATTTTCTGGAATTTAGGGTCTTTAATTTTAAGACCCTATGTTCCACTTCAGTAGCACCCCTCACATTTGTTGTATCTGAAAAGTCAACAAAGTGTGTCCTCGTGTAACCTGGTTGAACTTCTCTTTTGTAATAATTACTCAAAATGTCTTTTTTTGGCTATTTGTATGATTTCCTACCTGACTAAAAATCTGTCATTGTTTTAACTGTGTTACTTTAAGAATGGAAGCCCCTCCCTTTTTATTTCTTCTTCTGTGGTATTGTCTTTAAAATATTTACGTCCCTTAGACCCTCCCTTTTCATTGATGACCACACTCCATTCTGGTAGGTGGCGGTAAATGCACCTTAAGTTGGATGCCATCCGCCAATTAAAAAACAGAAGAAGAAGAAGACGACCCTCCCCTTTTGTTATGTTGTCCTGCGGGAGAGGTGTGTACTATTTATTTTGTATCTAAATACTGCCAGTTTATTTATAGATTTGTTAAGTTAATTTCTGTTATGTACTTTTGTTTATGTAGGACTTGGAGTGGGCAGCCTATAACACGGTTCTTTTCTATTTGTTGTTCTTGTCAGGTATGTTGTATAGAAAGGTTTATTTTGCATATTTAAAAAGTTGTGAGACATGGTCCCCGCCCTTTTGTCATGTTGTCCTGCGGGAGAGGACTTGGAGTGGGCAGCCTATAACACGGTTCTTTTCTATTTGTTCTTGTCAGAATAAATCAATGAACCATCCTTTAAAAAGAAGTACCACGGCCTGATCATTTAAAACCAGCACAACGCAGATCGGATCCGATTACACTCACTCTTAACCCCTCTGTGATTGAAAAAGTAACTTTTCAGAACATTGCTCATCCAGTAATGTTGCATCAGTTAACTTATTCACATCGCAAGAACATCGAAATATTCATTGGTATCAGTAATTAACGTAAAAATGGAAAATCTGTTACACAGATTATTTAAAAGGCAAGGATGAAAAAGATGTATTTGAAAGGAGCTTGTGTTAGACATTAGCAATGCCAATTACCAAAGCATATATATATATATATATATATATATATATATATATACACTGCTCAAAAAATAAAGGGAACACTTAAACAACACATATAACTCCAAGTAATCAAACTTCTGTGTGATTATATCATACACATATATTAGATATATATATATATATATATCATATATATTTTTTACAATATATATATATATATATTATATATATATATATATATATATATATATATATATATATAGATCTATATATATATATATATGACTTTACCCTTGACCCTCTTTAAACTAACCTTGGCTTGGTGGAAGATGGGGAAATGAAAACATTATGGTCACATCATAGGTTAAAAAAATGCAATTTCACATTTCTTTTATTTCCAATGTTTCATATGTGAACATAAAACATGGGATTTTCATAATTAAACATTAAAGGAATAAAACTCCAGAAATACATTAAGACATTCCTCAAGCCAAGCGATTAATCACACGCATCTACTGTTTGAATGAAAACAAGAAAAGGTAAAACTGTCATATTATTAATGTACTTTACAACATGTCAGAATTATAAAGTAAATTTCCGGAGATTTTGATTTATTAAAGGCTATTTAATAAAAACAAATAGTTGATTTCTCCTATCTCTCCCTCAGAATTAACTACAGGAGCAGTGTACCAATAAACATGCCAAAACATACAAATCAACAGCTTAATTGGGTTATTAATTTCTAGTAACCACATCTTCATAATGTGAAGTTGAATGGCAGAAGATCGAATAATTTTGTTTGTGATTTGCCAGACTTTGTCACAATTTTCATATTTTTATTTCGAAAACTTGTGAAAACCCAAAATCATTTCCTTCCACTTCACAATTATGCACTACTTTGTGTTGGTTATAGAAAATACGTAATATGTAAGAATGTGACTGACAATGTGAAACAGTTTCAAATATAAAGCTTATTAAGTCAGGCATTGATACATAAATGGACCTTGATTTTGATTGTCATTTTAACGTACTATTATGCTATTGTTTTAATAAATTACATAAATTACATTGGAAGCAAATCACTCACATTTTTCACTATCAACCCAAAATTAGAATTAATGGAGGAAAAATGAACATAAATCCGTAAAAAAACAATGAGAAATTATTTTGTGTGTGTGTGTTGTGTGTTACTTTTCAAACATCTATATTATTATGACGCCGGATTCAATTGCACATATTACATTAAAATATCTTGAGTCTTTCACTTTTCAAGGCCCTACATTGTCACATCGTTTCCTTTTAGAAACAACATAATTAGTGGAAAAATATTTATTGGCAGTAGAAAGTAAGAACGCTCTCCTGGTTTCCTCTGACCATCAGGACCGGAGGTCTGAGATCCCGGGACAAGACGTCGAGCCAAGCCAGGTACAGAGAACTGGGACACCCGTCTCTCCTCCCCACCGGCATGGTGCTGTTTGGAGACACGATGAAGGACACGTAACTCGATTGCTTTTCAGTTTGCAACAACTCTATCTTCTAGTTCGCAGGACGGAAGCAGCGAAAGATACAAAATTGCACTCACATCACAATCAGAGCTGCATCTCTGGAGTAATCTAGCAGCACCTCATTCAGACGAATCTGACGGAGGGACTGAAGGTCACAAAGTGTTAATTCTAGTGAAGAAGAGCCGGGGGATAGAAAAAATGTGAATGGTAGGAATTTCTCAGACCTTAGCCATGTTCCTCTCTAAATCCTGGTCAGTGATCATCCAAGGTGCTGCCTGCTGTCTTGAAGGGTCAGAATTGGAGGCCTGCTTAAGATTCGCGTCCACCTTAAAGCGACCAATCATGTTCTCGAAATGATGAACGCTGGAGAAAAGAAGAAGTTACTGATTAGATGATGTGTCAAAAGTCTGGACCAGCGTGTTTTTTTTTCATCCTGCTGGGTGGAAAAAGCAAAGTACACGTCATGCAGTTTTTCTTGTGGTATCAGCTTGATCAGCAACAAGTTGCTTTCTAAATGACTTCACCATTCTATCTCATAGTTTTGGAGTGACTTTGGTTTAAAACAAGCCCAAAAGATCATCATAAGCTTCACCAGCATGTTTGAAATTGGTTTAAGATCTATAACATGCTGACTGAGATCTGGGATGGAGTTTCTGGATCTTTCAAAATCTCCTGCTGCACAGATTATGTCATAAATCTGGTCTTGAGTCAGATTCACTGGAATAACCGATCCTTGAACAAGCATGCAGTCTTACTTGACAGGCTGAGGGTTTTGGTAGATGTCAGAAATCACTTCAACATCTTGGAAACCGAGACGGAACCTCTTGATGAGAGACAAAACCCTAGAAACAAACCATACACCTTAGATATTTTTCAAATAATCTCAAAAATAAAAACAATCCTCTTTTCAAACAAAAAAGAGATTCTTCTATTATGAATATATTGCTTCATTTAATATATTCTCCAAAAGAAACTAAAATAGCAGGTCTCTTATAGAAAACAAGTAATCTTACTCCTCTTTCTGCTCGTCCTTTTTGTCTGCTTCCCCTCCAACAAAAACTCGGACCTTACACCTGGCCCAGCGATTCCTGCGAGTCAGCAGGTATGGCAGCAGCAGCGTCAAACCTAACAACAGAAAGATCGCCGTTAGGAATCACGCTAAAAAGTCAGAGAAGCAAGAGATGAAGGTGGTGATTGGCGTCTGCAGACGTCGCGGTCCCACCTCCGTCGTCAGACAGCCAGTAAACATCGATGGTCTTCTTCCCTTGTTTCTTCTGGAACACGGTGGTGAGTTGTGGCTCAAGATCAACAGAGACAGAAGCTGCAAACAATAATCAAAGTATAATCTGAATGCACTTGAAGCTCTGTCAGGAAAATGTATATTTTCTTGTGGTGTGATGATGTGCACTGTACATACATGCTGTGCTTGTTCGAATAAGGGAGGAGGGAGAGATGGAGCTAATGTCTTGTCCCTCATCAAAACCTTGATTGACTGCAATAAGAACAGTTATCAGTGTCAACGTGAGACAGGGAAGAAGGTATTGTTCGCTTAAAAACTTTAAATTGTTCTTTAATAATGCTCTCACCATGTGACTTAGATGGATTGGAGACATCTAAGCCCTCTTTCATCCTCAGCACACCACACTCCATATTGCAGGTCGAAGGCATCACTGAAGGGCACATGACAATGAATTCGACAAAGCTTTGTTTTCTTCATGTTTGATCAACAAAATAATGATTTATCCATAAGATTGTTTATGCTAAGTAGATAAGTTCGCAAATATTACTCACTGCAGGATTTCTATGTAGTTGTGTGTGGCAAGAGATGGCTCGGAGCACCAGTCTTTCTTGAAACCCATCATCAAAACGTTTGGCTTTATTCGACCCAATCCTGCCCCCTGGTGGGGAGTTATAGCAACATGAGCAGAGTGGAAAGAAGATGGCCAGGTTATAAAATATATTCAAAGGACAAGCCTCTGTGAAAATGAATCCTCGATCAAACTTTACAAATCCTATGCCAAACCATCGGATGCATATTGTGTTGCATACGCTGAACTCTAATAATTATTGAAGCACATTGAAATGAACAAATGTTCGAGACTGATAAATAGAAAACATAGTCAAAATAACATTTTGAGTACAACACTTTGTTGAATAGAAAGATATTTTATGGGCGAGACTACAACACTGATTCTTGACTAAACCATATTTTGATTGTTAAAGCTGTTTCTGACCTGCAGCAGCATGTTAACCCCACAGCGTAGATCCGAAGCCACAACTCCCCTATAAAAGGACTTTAGCTTCCTTTGGTTCAACCAGGAGATGTGGCTGTTACTGCTTGCCTTTTCGAGAGCCGATGGGGAAGAATCAGCCTGAAAATCAGGAAGGATAATTTGTAGTTTATTTAAATTGCAGAGCTAAACACAAAGGACCTTATGCACCGTTTTGTTGCATGAGAATAAGTTGTATGTGGGCATTGTAATCTATACTCACAATGACCACATTTCCAGACATCATCAGACTGAGGTTCTTTGTGAAACAGTTGGCGAGATCCAAGAGAGCTGGACGACTGCTGGGAGGACCTGTGAGCACCAAACACTGGGGTCTTGGGGGAGCAAAAGGCATGAAGAGGTTTAAATCAGAGCCAGTATCAAAACAAGAAAAGCAGTGCAGAGCCATAACAAAGCACCCTTTTATGTACTTGTATCGACTTCTGTACATGATCTGAATTCACTAAAACAAGTTAAAATAACAAAATGGGGAGAGAGACATAGCTGGAGCCATTTTACAAATTTGACCTTGGTTTTTCCACCAGGCCCACATGGAGTGTTTGTTTCCTAAACCTGAGTTTTAGTCCTACGTGACCAAAGTACACAATTCCAGCTAAAGTTTATAGAAAACTCTGACAAAAACTCCTTTAAGGGATCATATACAACTGGTTACCCCATGATGTCACCCTTGGCTGCAGTTCTCTAACAGTGAGCCTTTCATCAATATGACCTTCTTTGTTATCTCCTGAGGAGCAGGTCACTGACCTGTAGTTCTTGACGTGGTCCTCCACGAGGTTCAGACCCACACAGTGATTCAACGCCAGATTGTAGGAGCTTGCTTGGAGTGATGAGCCCCAGTTTACATCTGAGCCGAGCAAGGAACATGAATGAAAGCTTTGATGTGACAATAAGCTGTACTTTTATGGCAATGTGTTTTTTACAGTGAGTCAGATTACCTGGCTTTTTGTATAGTGTGTATCCCAAGAGGAACACGACAACTCCGATTGCAATAAGAGCCGCCCACCATGTCAGCAGGAACATGATCACCACACAGATTATAGCACAGAGCAGCGACATCCACTTGCTGTAGAATCTGAAGGATGGACGCCAACCTGCAAATGTGCAAATAAACACAATACACACTTCACAGTCAGAGAAACTGGCCTTTGTTTTACCTACATTATCAATTGCTCAAGGGCACAGCTTGAGCAATTGCAATTGATAATATGCAATTTAACGTAAACGTTAACTTGATACACAGCTACATCATGTTATGCACTTATATGCGTGACGTGATTCAAAAGTTACACTCCAGGAAAAAAGTAATTTTCACCTTTAAGATCTTGTCTGTTTTCGGTCATTTGTCGTTCATGTCTGATCATTGTATACCAAAATAAAGGAGTAAATGTAAATTGTCGTTTTTGGGATGGCAATTTCATTTATTAAGAGTGAAAAGGCAATCTGACCCTGTGCAAGTTCTGGTTGTGAATATTTAGTGGCAACACATGGCATCAAGTATTGGCAATAACTGGCAATAATTCCTTTGTGTCGCTGTGGAGGAATTTTGCCTGCACTTTCTTTGATTGTTGTAACTTTGCTCACATTGGAGGGAAAAATCCGGTTAAGATCACTCTTTGATGAGGCTAATTCAGAAGCATTTCCATCCATCCATCCATCCACCCATCCATCCATCCATCCATTTTCTGTTCACCCTTGTCCCTACTGGGGTCGGGAGGTGCTGGTGCCTCTCCAGCTACGCTCCGGGAGAGAAGCGGGGAACACCCTGGACAGGTCGCCAGTCTGTCACAGTCAAAAGCAATTCTTTTTTCTTTTTCTTTTTTTGTTATTGAACTTTATCCTGAACTGATGGCCAATCATTCAGGATTTCAGCTGGAGACCAGAATTTGTGCTTTCATCAGTTGTAGCAGGTTTTCAACTCCCGACTCAGTAAAGCAGCCCCCTGAGAATGATCCTAGATATTTTCTATATTTACCCACACCCCTCAGATCGATCCTACCTCAATTGTGTCTGACCGTCTAATGATACTGTTTAAGGAATACTGCCAGTGTTACTCCATATATAAAGGGACCCACATTGCAAAACTTCTACTTCTGTCTAGGTAGTCCACAGACTATTTTTTCAAAAGTCTTGGGAACCATCAAAAATAGTTATGGGGTAAATGAGACTGGCCTTTTTTTGAGGTCAGTAGTGATTGACCTCAGCTGAGGCCCACCCAGCTTTGGATGTTGTTATTGCTCCTTTATTACCTCCTATTTAAAGGGCCAAAATGCTATTTTGAAAGTTTCTCTGTAGCATGGTTTTTGTAATCATTTATAGACACCGACTCTCACTATGGTTCAGCGAAGACTTAGAATCCCAGAAATGTTTTTTTTTTTTTTTTTTTTTTCTAGAGCTTTATATTTTTGTTGTTTTTAATGTGTGCTTGAATTTAATTATAATAGGTCATATATTGCCTTTTAAGATGTTTTAGCCTTCTTCGCGTTGCCAGGGGTTCTATTTAAATTAATTATTGTTATTGGTTTAATCAGGCTTAAGCATGGCTAGTAAAAATGAACATCCATTCAAGAAGGGGTTAGTAAATTTCAGCTCATATTTTGGCTTTTCTATTTACTCAGGCTGCTTTTGTCTAATGCATCAAGCGATTCTTAATGAAATGGAAAAAAATGAAGTGTGACAGAAAAGCAACTACAGAAGAAATCTGCAAGAGAGCAAATATTTCTTGACCTACCTGGTGAATTGGTGATTGAAGCATGGAAGCAGCTGAAATTGATCAAAGCGTAGGAGCAGAGGTAGAAGTTGGAGATGATCGGAGCGATGGCATTCAACTCAGCTGGTAAAAGATAACAGAAATTTTTTGTCATAGGCTACTCTTTACTGTGTGAAAAACATGAACTTCTTTTTTAATATTAACTTTCTAACTGACCAATATGTTTAAGGCGGTGCTACAGAAATAATTAAATTAGCATTTCATACATGATGAAAAGATAACTATCAATTATATATCAAATATACTGATTATATGATGTAAAAGGAAAAAATCATATTCAGTTACTACGAATTTAAACTGTATCTTGATACTAAATTTTTTATTATTTTTCGTTGCTCTTTCACTTAGTTCCTGCTATAAACTTTAAGAATTCATTTTGTGATCATAAAGAATATCTATTCCAAAAAGTAAGATCACCTACAGCCCAATATGCTGTAGGCTGTAGGATTTGGTTAGAAAATACATTAAACATCTGTCTGAATGACCCACCAATGATAATAAAACAGGCAGCTATGATGTACGTCAATAGGTAGGCTCTGAGTGGTTCGTGGTTTTTGCCATATCCTTTGCCGAAGAAACCAATGAGAGGGTAAAGATGGTCCTTACAGAGGCACTATAAAGCAGAATATAATAATAAATAGGACAAAAACACCGAACAAAAGATGCAGCGCCATTTTTTCACATCTGTACAGTGGGTGGTGTTTGAGGAAATGGGTTTGTACCTGAAACACCTTGGGAGCAGACACCAGGCATGCCAAAGCTGAGGACAGAGTTGCTCCGAATATACCAGCAGTGATGAGAGGGGCGAAGGCTGACACCATGCTGAGTGACTAATCACAGGAAAGGTCTTGCTCATTAAACACCTACTTCTTGTCAAAAACACTAACCAGTTTTATATGGTTCACAGAAAATATGTGAAAATATTTATTCCGATTGGACATCTATCCATGTGGCAATAAATAACTTAATCTTGGAATTTGATTGAAACAGACATAAGAACAGCTAGTTAGAATCGGTGTAAATTTTATGCCGCCTTGCTCTGCATCTCCTTATAGTTTAGAGGCATTAATAACGATTTGCATTTTTGTTGTGGTTAAATAATGTCAACAAAAACAGTACTTCACAATTTTGGATATAAGAACAGTGTATAGTGGCATGATCGTTTGGGTTACAACTGACCTGATAGTAGTTGCTAATGCCATAGGTGCAGGTCATATTGTTAATGCACTCGGTGAAATCCCATCCATACTGACATCCTAAACCTACGCAGGCGTCCACGGGTGTTGAAGGGGACAAAGTATCGTTTAGAGAGCCAGAAGCATCCCGAACCACACAAGATCCTGCAGAAAAGTTAACATACAAAGGAATGTTGAGGAAATGGGTTTGTTGAGGAACAAACTAACAAACTATTTCTATCCAACCACGTTGGATTTACAACCACCAACAAACCCTTAATACAAAAAATAGACATAGAAAAGGAAACAATTATTAGCTAGGGATCATTAGTTCAGTGCTGGGAAGGATTTTTTTCAAGTTCACTCTAGAGAAATCAGCAGCAAAACATGTTCAGATGTTACATTTGAAGTATACTCTCTATACATAGTCTTCACATACAGCAGTAGGCTTACCAACGGTTGCAGAGATGATAAGGTAGGAAAAAGTAGTCCAGAAAATCGCCAACAGTGTCCCTCGAGGAATAGCTACTGTTGGATTCTAAGATGGAAAACACATGGGATATACAAAGTAAACTACTTCTATCCAACCACGTTAATATTTATTCATGTGTATTTTCTTTTCATTTTTTATCTGTGGGGGATACATGTGTCCCCCATATATTGCTGGAATGTAAGAAACAGGAACAAAACACACTTGCATACCTTCAGATCTCCAGAGATGTTGGCTCCTGCCAGGATGCCCGTAGCAGATGGGAAGAAAATAGAGAACATGCCAAAGAAGCTGCCCTCCGGACCCCGCCAGTTAGGTACAAAATTGGCAGCAAAAATACCCGCTGTTGAAGTTGAAATGGTAAAAGTTACAGAAAGAAATGTGGCAAAGAGATAGTCTTATCTGTCTTGGCTTAGAATTTGCAACCCAGATTGGCCATTTCATCCTAAGGATTTATTATAGCCGCGTTTCATGTTTCAAAAGTATAAAGTTGCCAGAAAAATCACTCATTAGGATATAAACTACAATAAAACAATCAAATAAAACAACAAAAAAAAAGAATTGAACTACTAAAATGGTCAAGGAAATGCAATGGGCACATTAAAAACTTAGATATTATGTTCAGCTAGAGATAAACGCCAATAATAGCTACCTTTGTAGCTAAAGAATCCTTTGGCTTGTTTCTCCACAGACGCAGGCATGATGGTTCCAACAATGTAGCTGGCAAATGACACCATTATGACAAGGAAAAACAAAACCTGGGCCTGTGGAAGACAAAGTACTGTAAGTGTGCATTGCAGACAAGCACTTAAGAAGGTTTATTACATAAAACTGGGTTTTAACAAAATCTCTAAAAGTTGCACATTATTTTATGCATAAACATGAAGAAAATCATCTAAGACTCAATTGGAAAGGCTTTTGTTCATATTTCTGTCTTACTCTGTGGAAGACTCATTACATGCAGCTGTTTGAGTAAATTTATAGCTGAATTGAATTGTTTTAACCTTTCACGCCACAAGGCAGAAAGCCTCGGCAGTGCCTGACTTTCTGTTCAAACACAGCTGAATTTATTCCTATCAACCGTTTATGTGCTCATAAACAGTTGAGCACATACCGTTTATGTGCTCAACATAAACGGTATGTTTATGTTGAGCACATAACATAAACATAAAGATAATAGATCACAGACATATGATCTATTATCATATGTGTATGATAATAGACATAATTTTATGTCTATTATTATTAAATAGACAATGCTGTAATGTTTATAGAAACGGTCGGGTAACCTAGATATCTGAAGTCTGGAATGTGGTATCAGTTTTATGCTCACAGCAAAAGAACTACGAGCTACTATTTTAGGAGAACATCTTAAAAATGTGAATGGAAGTTTTAAACCCAGTTTTTTTTAAAGACACAATAAATTTTAACTATATGCTTTATATTGGTCTCATCCAGAGGCCAGCAACCTTTATAATCCTGAGAACCATCACTTTTGTCGGTCGAGCTAAAATTAGCAACAACAGATGAAACAAATGAGCTTTTTTTTTTTTTTTTGTTTCTTGGGAATGTGTTTAGATTTTTGAATTAAAGAACAGCAATTTAGTTTTTAAAATAAAGAAATTATCATACTGACGGGAGTGAAAAAAATCTTTCTGCGACAAAATGTTAAGCTTTACAGAAAATTATGTAAGAAAAAGAAGCCAACATTACCATATTAAAAAGAACATCCCTAACACTATTTCACACTATTGATCTGACTTATTTTTCAGAAATGCCATGTATGTCTTTGAAGCAAACTCGCAGGATTGCTAAATTCTTAGATCACTGATCTGACCTTTGACTCCCACGCCATGCCTGCCATTGAAATCCCTAGCAGCAATGTTACAGTGATGATCCCAATGATGCGGATGTCATTCGTTCGGTCCACCATGACGGCGTTATGTTCCTAAAAAAGAGGCATAAAAGGAGTCTCTGCTTGCTTTATTGTTTTACTGTAGAACCTGACTTGCACATGCATGTGGAGAAAGCTTCTCACCCTCATGAGGTCTGTGACAGTCTCAGCAAAGCCCACAGTGTGCATTGCCACAGCCACAGCATTGGCAAAAGCAAAGATCAAGCCAATGGAGCCGCCCAGCTCTGGACCGAGGCTGCGACTTATCAGGAAGTAGGTACCGCCTTGGGGAATGAGGTGAAAAACATGATATGGTTAGACGTTTGTGACTTTTCCACATTGAAAATGGACTATCTTTTAATTACAAACCTCCTTTGACTTTTCCGTTGGTGGCTATGGCTGAGGTGGAGAGACCAGTGATCCCAGTTATAGTAGACGACAGCAAAATGATCACCCAGGTCAGACCTGTCAGAGGTGGGAAACAGTCTGACTAACGTTTCAACTCATCCACTGAAAATGTAATGCAATTTAGCACACATGCAGACCAATGACGCTTATGTCAGTCAATTAATTTGCAAGGAGCTGGCAGTTCTGGAGCGGAAGACCTTGGTACAGACAGTGGCTGTCTGACACTCAGTCAGTGAGGCATTTGAAGGTCTTCATTTACAGAATATGCCTTGTAAGATACATTAGCATAATCAGCACTTGATGCAGTTTGGTTGGAATTGTTTTGTGAGATTGTAGTTGATTGTGTTGGACAGTTTGTCAAAACAGGCAGTTCTTAATACAGCCATCCAATTGAACATAAACTTGAAGTGCATCATTTATCAAACCCTGACAAGTATCTGGCATGTCTATGAGATTTTCTCAATGTTTGGAGAACTTCACTTACATAGATCAGTTGTTGGGAGTTCTTTTCTATCTCTTCTGTCACAATTTACAAACTCTTTTCACCAGATCCTTGAGACTGAGTCTTTTTCATAGCCACATTTTTTCTATGCGTTAACTAAATAACGCTTAAAATCGAGAACAAACACTTGAAAGTGCGTCATACCAGGAATGTTTAACATACCGATGCCAGCCTGAGCTGTGATCCACGGCAGTCTCAGGTACAAGATCACCCCCCAGATGTTCAACATGCAGCGAATCTGTGTACAAACAAGCAGGATTTTCACAACTACGAGGCAGAGGTTGACGAAAAAAGTTAAGTCTTACTTCTGGCAAGAGAGACCAAATTTATGACTGGGTGCCAGACATTTCTATAAAATTGTGTTGCATTTTACTACCAGGTCATTGCAACACACCAATTAAGTTCTATAAAAAAAAATACGAGAAACAAAAAAAGCTCAGTGACACATTTAAATAAATCAGTCATTTTGTTTTAAGAGCCATGCTAAGTGCTTACATCATAGGAAATGAAGGGATCTGATCTCTTGAAGGAGTGTAGTTCAATGGTGTACGGAAAAGGTGGTAAAAAGTTAATTTTAGCATCTTTTTTTGGAAAATCAATGTATTCAGGTTTAGAATCAAAGCCGATCGGTGTAATTCATTGAGACATTGTCTTTAACAGGCCAGTAATATCTTTAAGCTTATACACATTTGTATATTTCTTGTTATTAATGTTGCAACTTTTTTCCCAAACTGCACTATGTTTGAATAATCACTAGCTGACAAACATCTTGTAAACAAAAAAATACATAAAAAACAGGACTGACAGCTTGCTTTTATGTTATCAGACAATATTCATTGGTTTACTTTATCCTACTTACATGATTAAAGTTGTGCTTGCGTTTACAGATGAGTGCATATGCGTGTTGATTGTTTCATATTAAGCAACATATTTGAATGTCAGGTCAGCATCAGTGATTTAGATGTGCTCCAAAAACACCTGATTTAGCTTCTCAGCTCAACAAGAACCTCCACTGACCTGATTACGTCAATAAGTTGTGTTCAAATTGGAAAACATTTGACAAATGTAGGACACAATCCTTCAAGGATGAGATCTGCCCTTCTTGGACTCACTGTTTCACTGACAAACATAGTTAAAGTTTAATTCTTCATTTCTGCATTAAACTTCCTTAAGACGAGCAAAGAAGGTGACAAGGAGCAACAAATCTTTAAAGCAGCCTTTTGTAGTTGCTTGACCGTTTAGGCAGCTTATCTGCTTTAAGATGTACAGACTGGACAAAGCTGCACAATAAAGTTACTGAGTGCTACATTTTTACAAGTAGGTGCATTGTAAATCTAATCTGGACAATATTTCATAGGGTTTGTTTGAAAAACACTTGTTGATGCTCAGTCAAGAGTCCTTCTGACGCAACGGTATTTTTCCCGTAGACGTTTTCTTCAAGACAACCGTAAAACTTTTCCACAGCTCCGGCTGTTTGAGAGGTTATAAACACAATAAGGCCACAAACACCATAATTTCCTGAACATAAGTTGCGACTTTTTTTTTTTTTTTTCTTTTTTACACGCAACTAATACAACGTGATGAAGAGGACAACAAAACCTCAAGGGTGAATTTACCTCAGTGCAAAAGTGTTAATGAGAGCAAAAACGAATTGACGTGCGCGAGGCTGTTCAATTCGAACACTGAAGAAGACGACCTCAGGAAGAAGGTCGAGATAACGACAACTTTTCTGGTTCCCCATCCACTTTGGGATCCAATTTAAACTATTTCTCATCACTTTCAAGGCCATCCTGTCCCAGCGCCTCTGCATTTACTCGTCCTTAGGTTGCTCTGCATTCATTCACCTCTCTGTCCGCTCTGTCTGTCTCACTGTCATGAGCCCAGAGCCTTTTCTTACTCTACTCTGGAATCAGCTGCCACCTGATCCCTTCCTCAGTCTGAAAACCTCCTCAAAACATATTTTCAAATCTATATAATCTCTGCTACGTTTGATTTATGTAAGTTGCTGATAGTTTGTTGGTTTATTGTTATGTTGTTTTATTTTTTTGTAAACTGTCCATGACTGTTTTGAAAGATGCTTTAATGCATTATTATTATTATTATTATTATTATTATTATTATTATTATTATTATTATTATTATTATTATTATCCGGCTCAATCTTTTTAAGCAGCCGCGTTACAGTCATGCTGAAAAAAAACCCATGCACAGTACATAATTCTGTATGTTATTGGCACGTTATTTCATTAAAAATAATATATATGTATTATTTTATTATTATTATTATGGGTGTGCACGTGTGTGTGTGTGTGTGTGTGTGTGTGTGTGTGTGTGTGTGTAACTATCTCATGATACAATGTGAATATCTGTAGTGAGGCATTTACAAGTACAATTCAGTTTATTTTCAAAGTTAGTGTGTACACTGTATATTCAGATGTGAACATCCATACCAAACACACTCATCATTGAAGGCCTGCTGGGGGGCTGGTGCCCATGTCCAGCTGTCTTCATGCCAGAGACGGGGTAGACCCGGATCATATCACCAGGACAAACAACCATGCACACAAGGAGGGGAGTTTTTTTTGGGGGTGGGGGGTTCCTAACAGTCATATTTTTGGACTGTGTGATGAAGCCAGAATACCCAGTGGGGACCTACAGGGAGAACATGCAAACTTCATGCAGGAAGACCTTCTTTCTGCAAAGCAACAGTGATAAAAACTAAGCTACTGTGCAGCCGCATGTACAATCAGTAGTTTGGAAATTACAGCACTTTTAAAAGATGTTTTTTGAATTACTTTTAAGTTAAATTGGAGACTTTTCATTACGGATTACAAATCACAGAGAGAAATGACACAAGGCAAGTGAGAGCCATAAAAAAAAAAATTAAATTGTTTCCCTCCAACTGGTTTGAAGCCCAGTTCACCTTTTTCAAGCTGATGATGCCGATTAGAACATTGATGATGCATCTCTCTGAGAATTGAATCCATCACAGCTCCTAACCTGACGTTGGGTAAGTCTACCTACCATGACTCCCTGCACCCAACCGAAGCGGGTGGGCTCAGGTGGGGGCTCCTTTTGCTCGTCCTCATCGTCAGACGTGTCTCCTTCCGTCTCCTCATACACGGGAGGTCTGGAGTCATCCTAAACAAATTTAGCGTTGTTAGGTCTGATGACTTGGAGACGCAAGTATAGTTTAAAAAGAAAGTTTAGTGGGACTGGTGTCATATGCACGTAGTATAAAAGCAGTATAATTTGAGACAAAGCAGTAACTTCATGAAGCATAACTAGAGCTACAATAACATTGAATATCACCATACTGAGTCGACAACCTTGCAGAGATAATATCCAAGTCATTCATCAATGAAGATTTAAGATATACATTTTACTTTATTTGCTCATGGAGAAGGTATTGAATATATGAAGTGATAAAGAGAGACATCCTTACCTCAGAATTACCATGCAGTTGATGCAGAGATGGTCTGAAGCGTCTCTTCCGACCCCACACCTGACTGTTGGCGTAGAAATCATAGTGCGGTGGAGCATCTAGAGTATCGTAAATGCTTAGAGCAATGGATGGACGGGACGCCATCCTACTGCCATTACCGTAACACTGATAATAATCCGACTCATCAAACCCCCCGGACGATGTTTTACCATTAAGTTCTGACAGCGGAAGGTTAGTTTTGTATGCAGACAACTTAACATTGTCATTAGCAGTTGGATGCTCCATTAAAAATGTCACGGGAATCTCAGAAAGTGTCAAAATGATATCGGTGAATAAGAAGTATTTCCTTCACATCCAGCCGGCAGCTAGTCGATGAAGTTGATGATGGAGTTGCAGTTAAAAGAGGGAGGCTTTATTACGAGGGCTGGGTTTAAAAATGACCTCAAAGTGACAGGAAGAGTCTCGGGGCCATATAAGATGTTTGCTTGTTCAGTGAAAAGTCAAACAAGACTCATTACAGAAATTATTAAACCTGACATGAACAGTTTCACATTGAAGAGGTCAGCCAAGAAAATCTTTAGGACTTAAAGCCAGAGATGTGATTTAAAAACAATTCACCAAAAAACCTTTTCTACAGATTTTTCTTCCCTTCTACCCCAAACATTAAACATTTAAAATAAAATAAAAATAAAAAAAAATGCTTTTAAATGCCATTTGAAGTTCTCCTTCCTGGTTTTATCATCACAGCTATTAATGATTAATCTCCTGTGTGATTTTTGTTTTGGTGAGATTAGTTGTAAATAGCATAATTACACTTTCATTGCACCTGTACGACGCTCTTGACTGAAACCAAACAAGGTTGTTAATGGAGCGTGTAAAGGTCAAGCAAATATTCATCTTTTATGCTTATTTTTAGAAAATAAGGACACTTGTTATGTGTCCTTACAAACCACTTGTGCAAGAAAAAGTGGTTTGTCATCTGAGAAGTTGTCAGTTCGATTCCAACCTCCCAGATCAAATGTCCTTGATCAACACACTGGATCCAGATGCGCCACAAGTCACTGAATGGTGAAAACGTTCAGAGATAATGTGACAGGCAGTAAAAACAAAGTTGAAAAAAAAAGTCACATTGGAAAATTGGTTTACTGAAGCAATTTTATTAAAAGTAAATAAGTTTTTTAACATATTCTGCTTTTTTATTGCATCATGGTTGGTTGACAAGCCATGAAAACAGGCCCGTATTGTAAAATGCCCATCACTGGATATCTGTAGTCAAGTGATGTTTTTAGTTTCGGGGAATTTCCTCCCTGTACAGAACATGTTGACCTTGAAAGACTTTCAAAACAAGCTCGACTTGTTTTTTTCCATTTTGCTGTTATATTATGTTATGTTGAAACAGTGTTACCTAATCTAATAAAATCATGTTATCATTTCCCTTGCAATTGAAACGACTGTTTTATCCCCTGTTGATCAACTGCACGGGCAGCTGATCGGTGCAGTTCCACTTCTGCTCTTATTACCAAAGACAAATTCCAGTGAAAGGTGGAGATCGGGTACCCCGAACTGCTGCTCGTTTTCAAATATCGCTCAATCATTAAACCTGGCTGCAAGGAATGTTTGAATTTAAAAACTTGAAACTCCTTTCCTTGAACCATTAAACATAAGTAGTTGCTTTTATTGTGGCTTTTAAACAGTCCAAACCAATAATTGCTGTATCGTTTCATCTTGAGCCCTTGACATCTCAGTCACATTTTCTAACTGCGGGTTATGTGAAAAGGTGGGCACTCACTCAGTCTTTAACAACTTATCTATGCACCGGTCTTACTTAATGTACAATGAGAACCCAAGGTCATTTCCTCTTCTGCTAATATGTTACCTAATTATGAATGCCCACTTTAAAATGTAAACTTGTAATATTTTGTTTTGGTAAAAGTTCTTTAAAGAGTGGAAAGTACAGCTTCAGAGTAAAAGGCACGAACCGGAGCTGAAATCAGAAAACTCCACATTTCTCTCCCCCCAAAGCAATAAGACACCAAAAATATAAAGTTAAAGTTGCTACTGAACGACTAAAAATATTTCCAGTCCATTTAACCAGAAAAAGCCCCAGTTTAATGTAGTTGAAACTCTATAAAGATTAGATGGTTAATAACTTGCTGGCCACATGTTAGCAGTTTAAACGAGAGATAAAAGTTGAGCTGTGGCATGTGGTTCACCGATTTTACCAAGTTATATTTTCATTTAGGTGGGTGACAGACATCCCTGGGTTTTGCAGTAATAAAATAGATGCCCATACAGCCGAGTCAAAAACAAAACAAAACAAAAAACAAAAAAAACCCACACAGAGAGAAGGTTTTGCCATTTTATTTGAGAAAGGGGAACTTTACAGCCACTTCAGGTTAACCTGCATTGCCTGGAAGAGAGAATCATTAGACATGAGATTCAAATTACATTGAGGTTCAAGAGGGTAAGCAGCACTTAGCTGCATCATTCTTCAGATAGTCTTGGGTTTATTTTTAAGCCAGCAAAAGTCTTTGGTTTTGCACATGCATCTAGATGCATTTTACTAAACCAGAGCCTTGGAGTGCAACTGCTTTAGGTTGACAGGGCTGCGCAACATGCCCTGTTGAACCAGGGTCACAGCAGAATGTGATGAGAAATTTGTGAGAACATGCAGGATTAAAATTCAGTGAACCTTCAAACAATGACCATGTCGCTGGTGGGAACCAATTAGTGATAATACTTGGAACAGTTCACATTTTGAAGCACACATTTTATTAAATATTTAAATGAGCAGAAGGAAAAAGAATGAGCAGGCTGCACAATTTAAGCCAAAATTCAACATGTTCATGACACGACAGCACCAATGGCAGTGTATTGTCATAACTCACATGAACCTTCAAGGCTGTTCTTATCCAACAGGGTATTGCTGGAGCCTAAAGCCATTTTGAGCAGGCTGGTAGCTTGATTGAGTAAAAATGCGTTCAAAAGTACTGAAAGGAATCGAAACAGAAGTTGCCTCTGCCTTTGGAAAGTAACTAACCCTTTCTGGAACATTTGTGTTCTGTTCATTAACACATTTACCTACACCGTCAATGCAAGGTACTTGACTGCAAGGGTTAAATTCTGCATTTAGGTACGGGTAGCGAAGGCCAAGCCTAGAGAATGAAGATTCACATGGGGGTTGTACATTAAAGGATGTTCCTGCAGTGTTCCCAGTCTGGTACATCTGCCCAGAGACAAAACCTCCTTCGTTAGTGTCAAAGGGTTTCACATAGTAATCTTTTCCCACTTCCATATGGCCACGGTCGTCTTGCTCAGGAAGTTTCTTTTGAACTTTATATCTACTTGGTAGACTGTGCAGAGCAGCTACATCTTCAAAAGTATAAGAAATCGGTGTCTGCCATGTTTGTGGCCTTTTTGCAGGAACAACTTCCAACATGGGAGAATTAAAGGACGAACTGCCATAAGCGAGCGGGCGGTGATGTGGACTTGAATCAATCTCAGCCTTCGTTTGGAGATCGTTGTATGGTTCAAAGGGATTGTCATACGTAGAAGCAGAAAGGCTGGCTGAAGGTCGAGGATGACTTTCCACATAGCTGTTGGTGAAGGGCTTCAGAGAACTGTAGAAATGTTGAAGCCTTTCAGATTGCAGTGGTTTTGGCTGGATGGTTTGATATCTGCCGTTCAAGGGTCGTGCAACATCAACGTGGTATTTCGAAATTGCCAGGACTGGAAGCCGAGGCTTTCCTATCTCTGAATCTCTTGGAAACCAGGATGAAAAGCCTGGCTTGCTGCCTTTAGGTTTGTCAGTAACGGGCTCATAAGCAGGTGATTTATTCTGTTTTGGTTCCAGTTCAATATTTAGGATTGGCCATTTCCTTTCAGGAAGTCCAGTCGTTCTGTGGTGCCCAGCATCAAAGCCTAAAACGGGCTTTTTTAATTCAGTCTCAGATGATTGTAGTTTTTTTGCCTCCGTGTAATTAGTCAAAAGAGACTCAACATTTGGAGGTTTGATAGTGATGTACCCACCACCTTCAGGGAGGTTTGACAAAGTTTTAACTGGGAAGGAAAATCCTAGTTGTAGACTGGGAACTGCAGAATCTTGTTCACTTTTTGGATCACTTGTGAAATCTTTGACGTTAGCAGCACCAGAAGTCGTGTAACTGTTTTGGGGCAAACCAACACTTTGAGAACCAACACCAACATATTTGTTATCATGAGATCCTCTGTTATATTGCAGAGGAGACAAATTTAGCTTTTGTTTTGAATAAGGCTGAACCAAGTCTTCTCTCGTGGGGCTTTTTTGGGTTTTGTTGAGACCCAAACGTTCAAGATACTTAACAAAAGACAAAGCTGGCGGTTTGGCTGAATCTGGTTTTTGAGGTGGTAAACTCTGCCTGGCTGTGGGATTGTCATGGTTTCTTTGTGGGGAAATTTTGTGCTGGATTAATTGCCTTGTTGAAGAAGTCAGTTTGCCCTCAGTAGATTGGGTGTAAGTTGACTCTTCTGGCTGCTGTAGAGTTTGCTTGGGTCCAGTAGCAGGATAGTGAGACCATGTTGAACCCAGTTGCTTTCTGGTTTGTTCAAGTGCTTTCTGGCTGATGGTGGGGGATTTCAATTCAGTATGTATGGAACGCAACCTTTTCCCTAGATCGCCATAACTGGTCTGAAAGATATTTCCTGGGTTTTGGTTTTCAACAAACTTGCCAATGGCTTTTATTGGCTTTAAAGATGCAGCTGAAAGGGGAATGGTAAGGTTGACCCAGAAGGTTGAAGTGGGGACACCATGGATGTTCCTGCCAAGTTTTGGATCCTTTTTGGACTCTCTCTCAGGGCTTTGAAACTCAGAAATGGTGAGACCACTTTGAACTTTTGGTTGAGTTTGGAGTCTGGGGTCATTTTGAAGAAAGACTTTGGTGGGAGGTCCGTTTTTTTTCATTTGATCGAGTTTATGAAAAGGGAAATCCAAGCTGACCCTGAAGCCTCGGGGTTGAACCAAAGGGACGTTTCTAGGTGGTGCAGGTTGGACTGGAAGGTTCTGTGGCCAAATATGACGTGCAGTTTGCCTAAAAGTCTGGCCAAGGGTCGAATCCCTCACATCACTCCTTTGAGGGTTTTGTCTTGCGTTGATCAGATTACGCTTTGGCTGCCTCAGAGAGCGAACATAATGCAGAGGGCGGCGGTAACCCAGTACTTCCTGTTTCTGTCCTCCATCTTGCCATACTTTGTACCCAGTATCTGCTGCAAGAACAGATCATGTCAATATTCTGTATACATTTACTTCGTTCTTATTTAGCAAGACAATAATCAAATTGTGGCACACAATAGTCAAGATTCTAGTAAAATGTATATTTTTTTATATATTCAGAGACTGATTGGAGTATCTATTACAATCCTGGCAGGAGCAAAAAAATCTAGAAAATAATTTTATATTGCAGACTAAAGTTATGGTGCAATGTAAATACTCAGTTAGTGTCACATTTTCTGAGTGTTCATCAAATCCCAGAGAGCACTGGTCAAACTAAAAGTGGTTGCAAAAAACGTTTCAGAGGAGTTGCCATGTTGCCAGTAATAATACCACAAATACCCATGGACTGGAGTTTGCAAAGCAACGTTTAACCCAAATCTGAGTGTGTATGCTTCCAAGGCCAAACCTTTCAGGTCTAGTTTGCAAATAAAATTCATGCAGAGTAGTTTAATCACACAGAAGGGATGAGTACATCAATTTTAAGCATAAAGCCAAAATTTTTAGTTAGATTTTACCTGCATTCATTTAGAACAGTATTGGAATTTCACTTTTGCATGACATGGTTTGCCTGTTTCATAAAGGCTCAAAGGTGACTTACAAGTCAGTTGACAGCCTACTTATGTATGAGACCATTTCAAAAGGGACAAATTGCCTTTTCCATGTGCCTCAGGCTTTGGCTAACATCAGTTTTAATGGGATTTAGCAGTTCAGACTGTCTGAAACAAGTCATTACTCTTTTTATCAGTTTCACATGTTGCAAAAGGCAAATCAAGCTTACCTCCTGGGACAGCAGAGACATAAGTCACTTCCTTTATTAAGCAAAGAATCAATATTCTGTAAGATAATTGAAAGGAAATTTTTCCAAATATTACATTTCAGCCTAAAGTATGGAGCAATTACTGGACTCGGTAAAACCAGTCTGTTCTTAGGCAGATTTGTTACCTTGAAATCATGAAGCCAGCAGACATGACTGCTGCAGCGGCACTCAGCAAGCGTCCTCTGAAACTGTTTAGCTACAAGTGCATAGCTGCCCTGTCAGTTTTGCTCCAATTGAAGGATAAACTCAGGTTTAACCACCATTTATGCCGACAAGGACCTGTGGAAACTTTGAAGGGTACCGGTCTCTCATTCTAATGAGATGACAATCAGAAAGGGAAACAACAACAACAACAAAAAAGGCTAACACAGGTGTAACCACTTAGTGTGATTGCTCTGGCTTATGGTGGATTTACTGCTTTTAGGGAAGTAACAGGCAAGGACAGGTTCATGCTTTTAAAGTCCTGCATTCTTGAGTCTCAAGTTAATTTTTCTCCCAGTAAAGGCAATTTGTTCATGCTGAGCCTTTAAAAAACCCAAACGAGTGGAAAAAGATGGAGCTTTGCTGAGGACAGTGTGAAATTAATTTGTTTATTCTCACAAGTGTTTTTTTTTCCAACCAGAACAAGAGTCCATCCCAGTCTGCAAACACTCATCTTAAGTAAACTATTTCTTTATTATTTGGATATTTTATAACTCGTTTCCTCCCTCTTTACTGAGAAAAGTTAGGAGTGGTATTTTATTACATTTATGAGCAAGCCTCATTTTCACCCATTGAAAACACTCAGACCAAAACAAAAATAGATTGCCTAACCATATATTTTATCTTTAACACTAAGGCATTATTTTCATAAACAAACAAAAAAAAGACTTAATGAATTTCATAAATCACAAAGACAGTTTTGACCAGTCTAAGTAGTTTAGATGTAGCTTCCAAACAGAGCGTCTGCACCTTCCCGAATTCACACAGGCTTCCAACAGAGAGTTATCCAGGTGGAACTCACCAAACAAGACAAAAACAGATGAGCAGGATTGACCAATTATTCTGAAACACATTTCAGAATAATTGGTTTTTTATGCCTGGAAAACCATGGACAGCAGCCGTCAAGTTTATTCATTCATGAGTCTTCCTACAAAAGATAAGACCATTTAAAGTTTCTTACACCAATATGTAACAAAGAAGTCGTGATCAAAAATGAAAACGTTTTTATTTAGTACGTACAGCGGGAGCGAAAACTTATTTTCACTTTGAACCACTTCAAGGTCACGAGTATCCTTAAAGTACTGGCCTTGGCAGAATGTATTGCTTAAAATATGAATCATTCCATTTGACGAGTACTTTTTGAAGTTAAATATTTACAAAAAATATATATAATGTAAGTTGCTGTTTTGATAAATTAATATTTAAGCGCATATTCTAGTTATATGTTTGTCTGACCTCAAGTTTAGAGAGCTACTTCAAAAACATAGGGTTTTTGATGTACAAAACATTTAGGCCCACAGGCCTCGAGTTTGACTCGCTACGTACAGTTTAAAAAGTTCTGACAATGAATATTGTGCATGCAGTGTTGAATCTTACGGCCCATTTTAACTCATATTCCCAAATGTGAATGCTTAGAGAAGTAACAGGTCTTTCAAAAGGAAATGCAATAAATAATAAAACAAACATACCCCTGTAGTGATTCTTCTCTCATGTTCTAATAAAAAAACCAATATATTTGTAATGTTGGTGAAAGTGCATATATATATATATATATATATATATATATCCATCCATCCATCCATTTTCTTTCACCCTTGTCACTAATGGGATCGGGAGTTGCTAGTGTCTATCTCCAGCTATATTCCGGGCGAGAGGCGGGTTCACCCTGGACAGGTCGCCAGTCTGTCGCAGGGCAACACAGAAACAAACAGGACAAACAACCATGCACACACACACACTCACACCTAGGGAGAATTTGGAAAGACCAATTAACCTGACAGTCATGTTTTTGGACTGTGGGAGGAAGCCAGAGAACCCGGAGAGAACCCACGCATGCACAGGGAGAACATGCAAACTCCGTGCAGAAAGACCCTGGGCCGGGAATCGAACCCAGAACCTTCTTGCTGCAAGGCAACAGTGCTACCAACTGCGCCGATATAGATATATATCTATATCTTTATAGATATATATATCTTTATAGATATAGATATATATATCTATATCTATATCTAGATATACATATATATCTATATCTTTATAGATATAGATATATATGTATATATATAAATATATATATATAAACATAAAGATGTAAAGAGTGTAAAAATTTCAGTATTTTCCAGTCTCATATACACTAAAGTTAATAATTTTTCCCATCAAAAGTATAACTTTCACACTGAAAATGTTTCGACTACTTATTCTTATTCTTCTGTGGAGTTTGATAAAACTGCACAGCAGAAAGAATCCAAAAAGGTGCAAAGAAATGTATCGTCCTCTGATCATTTTTCCTTGGAGGGGACTGAATAAGCACTTCCTGCAAAAGATCATCATACCAAGTGAAAGTTGAATGGGGCTTTTCGTGTCCCGGCTCAACCTCCTACTACCTAGTTGCTAGATCAATAACACCTGGGAGCCACCTGCTGGTGAAAAGCACATAAAAGCAAAAGCACATTATGCTTTTTGTTTTCTTGTTTTTTTTTTTTTTGCCTTGAGGTGTGAAAGCTTTCCTTGGCTCGGTTATCTGGTGGTGTTGCTTGTCAACACTGGTGTGGTGTAGAGCCACAGAACTAGAAGGGTCTTTTTTTAGGTTTGGGAATTAAAGTCTGCAAACAGCCGGCGGAGCAACGGGGCCAGTTGTTCTGCAAAGGTGATGTAGGACAATGAAGTTAGGCCATCGACTACTGGAGATTTATTGAGTTTTAGGTGCTTGATGGCAGACAGGACTTCAGCAGGAGATGGGGGACTATCGCATATATTTCTTTGGTCATCGTTAATTGATTTAGTTTCAGTCAGATGTGTAAAGAAGTCATTGTACTGTGATTCATACAACTCACTGTAAAAAGTATAGCAATACTTTGTTATTGTTTGGGGATCATCAGTGATAAAGTTGTTAATGTTAAGTTTTTGAATTGAATTGAATTGACCACGGTTTTTGTTTTTTTTAAAGAAATATGCAGTGTTTTGTTCCCCTTTCTCCAGCCATTTCCTTCTCAACCTCACAAAAGCCCCCTCTGCTTTCCTTCTGTATATTTCATTTAATTTATTCTGTTGAATAAATTTTCAGGTGAGATTTGAGTAATTTGGGTTATTCTGGATATTACATTTGTTTCTTCATCTCTCCTGAATTTAGATAGAGAGGCGCCAAACTCTCTGAAATATTGTGTAACTTCAAATTTAAGGAGTTCCCAATTTCTAGGCAAATTGTTATTAATTAAGGCTTTTTTCAGAAATGTTTTATTAATAATTCAACTTTATCAATTACTAGCTCATTTTTTAAGATGGAGTTGTTAACTTTTGAATGTGGGATTAGTGTTATTACTGAATGAGGCAATTAATGCTATTGCTTTGTGATTGGTTAAAGGTGTTAATATTCTAGGAGTGATGTTATTCTTATCTAAGTAATCAGAAACTAACCGGTAATCTATGCGAGACATTAACATGCAATTCTTATTAGACCAGGTGTAATCTCTAGAAACTGTATGTTTTTACTCTCCGTATATCTATGAGATTAAATTTTTGCAATAAGGGAGGACAGGTTAATAGAAACATTATTAACACTCCGAGCCTGTCGATTTATTCAAAGTGATGTTGAAATCTCCACCAATTAAAAGCATTTGGGTTATTTTGATAACCAGTGTAGAAAGCTAGAATCTAATCCATCAAGTAAAAAAATCATTTTCAGGTTTTGAATTATATCCATAAACATCGGCAAGGAAGACAATATTGTTGTTAACTTTCAGGATTAATATTACATAGTGGCCAATTAGAATCACTTTCTGAGTGTAAAACAGAACCATTAAGGTTGTTTTTTAAAATAGTGACCCCTGCTGACCTTTCTGAACCATGAGAAAACCATAAATCATTTCCCCATTGAGTTTTCCAAAAGGACACATCATTTGCTATGTGACTCTTGAAAAAAGCAAAAAAAAAATCAGACATTTGTTGTTTTGCAAATAACAATAAAGCTTTTCTTTTAACATTTTTTCTTAAACCCCTGGCATTTAATGAGAAGATTGAAAGGGACAATATAGGGTAAGTGTACATGGTGTAATTTAAACCATAAAATTACACCATTCAATTATCTGGATAATTACATTGGCCAGATAATTGAATTTATCTGCATTTTAAACTCAGATAAACTCTTCCTTCGGAACGTTATTCTTTTGTGATAGATTTTTTTCGAGGAGTAAAGTAATAATGAAACATACACTACATTTAAATGATGATTAATTCCCAGGCTCCGTAGGAGGGTGTTTTAGTTGGTGGCAATTTATCGATCTGTATCAGCTGGTTGCATAGCTAAAAGACAACCTATGTATGCTGTCACGGGTTATTTGCTTTCTTTTAGAGGAAAGAAGATATGTAAAATTTCAAAATAATTAAAAAAATAAAAAACAAAAAGCTAGCAGAGGATGGTTTCAATCCATCGACCTCTGGGTTATGGGCCCAGCACGCTTCCGCTGCACCACTCTGTTTCTGCCAGAGAAGGTCTGAAATGTCTATAATATACAGCACCCGCCTGAACCGTACATGAGTCTGTGTTTCTGGATAGATTTTCAAATAATACTCTTGCGGTCTGTGTGGAAATGCTCAAAGCATAAAATACAACCATAGAGTTAGTTTACACGATATTCCACAAACATTCTCTTCTCTGCAGATTTGGCCAGGAGGTTCCACACTGCTCACCCACTCGAGACAATGGCAGCAAACGGATACTTGACGCCGCACCATCATTTAATCATACAGAAGTGCAGCGTTGTGTGAGCTGTGTGTGCGTGTGTGTGTCTACAATGTTGGTCATAATAATAATAATTAAGAAAAAAACATTAATACTGACCCACTGTGCAGTCTTTATTTTATGACATTAGCCAACTTGGTCAATTTCTATTAGAAAATATATCAAATTAAGCATGTTTGTTTGACACTTCCTGTTTCTATAACATCCACAGAGATAGGAAAGCAAAACAAAAACTGCATGTCGATGACATATTTGATTGTTAAAACCCAGAGTGAAGAATACTTTGAAATACTTAAACCCGTTAGAACTGACAGACAACGTAAGCATTCAGGAAGCATTCCTCTGTCACTTCCCAGACGCCTTTCTCTGACACCATGGTGCAGCCCACATCCTGGACCGACGCATCTGGCTGCCCGGCTCCCCATTTGGCAAAGGTCAGAGGTCGATTATTTGCATCAAGAGTGAAATTTCCCTGTGCCTTTTTCCTGTTGACGTTGATCCAGACGGTTTTGTATGCGAAGCCGAACACTTCAGTCAGTGCGTCATTTTCCTTTTCGCTCTGCGGTAGAGCCAGCTCCAGCCCTCGCTGGGAGCAGAACCTCACTGCCTCCTCGAAACGCTGTCTCTTCTTGTTGGACACAAAGTATTTCTCGCCGACCTTTCGGACGAAGCTGTAAGTTATAGCTAAAGGAAAGAGACACATTTAAAAAATAAAAACAAAAAAATACAGTTTTAACATCAGAACTAAAACAGGAACAAGAGGCAAAAATAGCCCTTTTTATTCTTGAGTTATTTTAATATAAATGGCTTAATGTGTGACTTGATTCGATTTAATGAGAACTAATGAAATCAACTGTGCTCCAAAATGCGTTACAGTAGATCTTCACAGTGGTACTTACCCAGCTCTAGCTTGGTCAGTTGTTGCTGTACGGCCTTGATGTCAGGACAACTGCAGCTAACACCTAGATCAAAATAGATTACAGTTTTTTTTTATTTTTATATCTCTCAAAAGTTAATAAAACAGTTGAGAAGATGATGATTTTTCAGTTTTTTGTATATATTTTACTAGGAGGTGGACAGCTGAAATGAATTTCTATTTATTATTATTAAACAGAAAAGTCTTTATTGGCACTTCAGCGATCAAACTCTCCATCAGAATCATGTTGAGACTCTGACTGGGCCACTCCAAAATATTGAGACTTTATTTTAATCCAATCAGGAGAAATATTTTTGTCATAGTTAAAATATTACTTCTAAACCTGACAGGTGTTTAGACAGCTTGGGTCTTACTGGTGTATTTTTTTTTTTTTTTTTTTTTTTTTTTTTTTTTTTTTTTTTTGTGGAAGGCGTTCCAAGCACAAAGACTTAAAAGGAGACTGCAAAACAAAACAAAATATGTGAAACCTGGCTCTCCAGGTGGTCCTTGTGGTCCAGGTGGTCCCGGTGGTCCTGGGAACAGACAATACGAATAAAACAAAACAAAAATAACTTTTGAATTTAATTCAAATTCAAAAGTACTTTATTGATTCCAAAGGGAAATTAAACTGAATGTGATTTTGATTCAAGTGAAAATATTTCTAATAAAGACAGTTGCCTTACCCTACCAAATGGTACTTGGACATTTTGGGCCGCTGTTTCAAACCCAGATTTGTTGAGCTTAGAACCGTATAAACAAGTTCTAGTAACTTATGGTTTGCCGATAGGAGGAACAGCCTTGGCCTGTTTCATACCTATTTCAGACAGTCCAGGCGCTCCTGGTGGTCCCGGTGGTCCCGGTGGTCCTGGTGGTCCGTCCCATCCTGTCTTTCCTGGCAGTCCTGGCAGTCCAGCTGATCCTGGTGGCCCCTTTGGACCTGTGAATCCAGGTGGCCCCGGTAGGCCGGGTAGTCCCCTTGGTCCTGGGTCAAAAACAACAACAACAACAAAACAAAAAGCAGGGGGAAAAGAAGAACACAATAGAGTAAAACTTGGGTTATCTGAAGAACACAGGATTATAACAGACAGGCATTCACTGGTAAAAAAAAAACAAAAAACATTATAGATGCCACCAGAAAAATCAAAACTTGCCTAGGAGACATTCTCCAGGTGGTCCTGTTTCTCCTGCCGGTCCTTGTGGTCCCGTTAAACCAACCAGTCCTCTTGGTCCAGGTCGCCCCCTTGGACCTGTTGATTCAGGTAGACATGAATGAAAAAACGGGGAGGAGAGACTAAACAATAAAATAAAAAAAAAATAAAATGTGGGTTGCCTGAAACACACAGAATTACAACAGTTATCCATGTCAGAAACGGACAGATGTCACCAGACCTCACAGAGGTCCTGCTGGTCCTCTTGCTCCAGCAAATCCTGAATGGGGAAAGAAGGGGAAGGAAAAAAACTGAACAAAAAACACCCTAAAATGAATTAGCACTTTATATGTCTACAAAGTGCTTCAGATACACTGCTCCCATTATACTCTCTGAACTGGTATATTTTCTTTTTTCTTTTTCTTTTTTTTTTTTTTTTTTTTTTTTTTTGCTCTCTTGAGAAAAAGAGAAAAAAAATGAGCAAAATGTTTTTTTGTTCAATTTGAACAAAAAACATTGCGTTTTTTGTTCCACTGTTTTAACTTCTTATGAAGTCTAAAGAAGCGGTTACATGTTTTACAGTCACCTGAAGTCGTCTCGCTGGGTTCCAGGCAGACTGACCAGCAGGTCAGCCACATATCCGGCTCACCTGCTGGTTCTTTGTGGCTCTGCACAAAGAACCATTGATTTCAGACAATAGATGTTCAGTCTTCTTTACACAGTAGAGACAAGTGTGAAGTTCAGAAGCTGTTGGTCTTTCTAGTAAAATGCGTCAGAACCACATCAAGATTTCTTGACTCGTCATTCTGTGCAAAGAACCCTCCCAATAACATGGAAAAGGGAGTTTCTCTTCCCTTTTTTTCTTTCTAAAGTAATTTGAATTCTTGTCAAACTGACATGAATTTTACCTACAATTCTGTATTTTCTGACATATATTACAGACATGGACCTTACAAGGAAGGTTTTGGTCATTCACCTTGAGGTCCCATCAGCCCTGGTACGCAAATTGTGTTGCAATTCGGAGGAAGAATATATGGAAACAGACAATAGCCGACGTCTGTCACCAACAAAACGATCCCAAATAAGACGGGGAGCCTCATCTTGTCGGACTCGCAGAACTGAAATGGAGATAAAACACAGCTCAGACTTCAAACATTCATCAATGTGTACGTCTCGTGTTATTTTCTGACAACTAAAATCTGAAATCTCATCTGGCATTATCGAGAATATAACGAGCCACGCGCTAATAGACCTGGTTGCAATCTTACCAAGATTGTACTGTTGTTCAAAAATCTGAACCTGCTTTACGTTTTAGCAGCAGTATACAATTTCTCTTTAAAAATAATGACTAATAAAACCAGAGTAAAAACACATAGAAATAAGCATAAAAGACTTACTGTATCAAAAGTGCGATATGTTGGTAATGCTGCCACTCAGTCCCTCCAAAGAATAATGACTAAGATAAAGTTTGAGCTCATATAAAGAAGGAAGACACTGAAAAAAAATGGTGATCTCATTCTGTGGGACTTTTTCTACTATTTTCACCTTTTTTTTCTTCTTTTTTTTTTTGGATGGGTGATGTCATGCTCTATATTTTCTACTGTTCCATTTTTGTTGATTTCCTAATTTGGTTAAATAAAATGCAGCGCGGAAAATATTCAGCAAACGGCGCGGAACCCGCAAGCCCAGGAAAGACCCCCAAATGCAGCTTTCAAATGGTTATTTTAATCGATTAAATAAAACGTTTGTCTATTTTTACTGCATTCCCATTTTGTATTAAATACCTTCATTTTTATAAATATATATAAAAATTAAATAACACAAAGTAGTTTCACATAGATTTAAAAAATTATTAGACTGCACAATGATTAAAGGATAAAATAAAAGACAAGACCCGGAGAAGGCACTCCACCCTTTTCTGGATCAAGACCATGGCCTCAGATTTGGAGGCACTGATCCTCATCCTGGCCACTTCACACTCGGTTGTGAACCGATCCAGTGAGAGCTGCAGGAACGTGAAGAAGCCAACAGAACCACATCATCCGCAGAAATGCGATTCAGTGGGGATCCCCACTGTTACACATGGTATTAGTGTGGCCCTTTAAAATAAAGCTTAGTGAAAATTTCTAAATAAAAGCTTCAATATTCCTTACAGGTTATTAGGCGGTGCACTAACATTAGCCTTTGTTCTTCTTTTTCTTTTTCAGGTTAGTGCACTGAACTGCCATTGCGAAAAGTACAGGCAAATTATAATTCAAGAACAGACAGAAAATCAATGTCACTGTTCATCAGTCCTTCTTCTGTTTGCTGATTTGTGCAGTTGAAATTCTGCTGGAGGAATCCACTTGAATGGGAGAAAGCCCAGGCGGAGCAATGACAGGAGATGAGAATCGAAATTGGGTAGGAAGGCGATGACCATTCTAGCAGTTTTTCTAATTGTTATCTGTTTGGCAGTAAGCCGTCATGCTGAAGTGTTTACTGCTGGGTTGTGTTCAACATTCAGTCAGGATTAGCAGTGCTCTTAGCTCACAGTATGAAGGTTTCAAAGTTTTGCTTTTCTCTGGGGTACTTGCAGATTCCCCTCGGTCTCCTCCTAGTGAAACACACATGCCACCCATTTGACCATCTGGCTTGTTCATTAGTTTATTTGTTCAAGTGTTAGGTATTACCAATGCAATGCACTTGAGCATTTATAGTATAAGCTAATATACTATAGCTAATATTCAGGTCAGCTTGGTGGGCGTCTGGTTACTTAAGAACATGCAGGCTAAGTAAAGAAATGGTTAAAAATAATGAAAAAGACCCAACAATGTCAAAATAAAGCAAACAATAAATCACTTTGAAGTAACTGATTTCTTTCAGGTGGTGCTTCCTGCCTGGTGGATGATGTTTCTACAGCTGACAGATGATGTCAGCGTCCAGAGAACAGTCTGCTGTCACTCTCCAGCTGCCGTCCTCAGCTGCCATGCTGCAGCCGCTCTCCCGAATGCTTCCATCCGGCTGTCTGTCTCCCCATTTGGTAAAGGTCAGAGGTCGACTTTTCATGTCGGTCTGGAAGTTTCTCATGTTGATGTTGATCCAGGCTCTTTTCTCATCTTGACCCATCAGCTGAAGCAGCATGTGGTTCTCCTCCTCACTCTGGGGCAGAGCCAGCTCCAGGCCTTGTTGCTGGCAGAAATCTGCAGCCTTCTGGAAAGATCCTCTCTCCTTGTTGGACACAAAGTATTTCTGACCCACCTTCCGCACAATGTCAAAGGTTATAGCTGGAAAAACATGCAGGAAATTTGAGGTAAAAGATTAGAATGTTTGAAACACTTGAAATAATCGTGGTAATGTCCTCCGAGTCACTGCTGTTGATCTTCTATTAACTTTGCTGCATGTAGATATTCAGATGTTTGTCATACATGGACAGAAAATGTGTAAACTCGCACATTTTCAATAGATCCCACATTCTGTGTAAAATCTAAATCAGAGGAAAACATCAGATCCTCAGAAACTCTAATAAATCTTTTGTTGGTCTAAATATTGGTTGATCAAAATTGAATAGAAAACCCACCAAGGTCCAGCTTAGCGGTCCAGCTTATCTGGACATCCCGCTAAGGTCCAGCTTATCCAATCAGGTCCAGCTGAAAGATTTAAAGAGTTCTGAATAAAACAGAACACATTTGGTTACCAAAGTTCATTTGGCTGCAGTTCAGAAATATTTTCCACTAGTTTCCTTTCCTCTACAGTTATATGTTATTTACTATATAATTCCACTAATAATTCTCATGGCATCGCAGTGAAAAATATCAGAGCTTTGCTTTAACAGGTGATTTGGTTCTGTTCTACGGCTGTGTTGAAGATTCAGTGAATGTAAAGTCACCATAACTTCATTTATTCAAGTCAGTTTCAGGAAGCAACCATCACCTCGTCCACATACAACAACAGGTCCGGGTGGTCCGCGGAATCCAAGTGGTCCTCTTGGTCCATTTATTCCATTTACTCCAGGTGGTCCAGGTAGTGGTGGAATGGCCCCTCAGTACAAAAAACATAAAGAAATGCTTATTGTTCAGGTTGTTTCGGAGGGAGAATTTGGTTACAGTATCTTTTTTTTCCCCCCCTGTCCTCCAAATAGTTTTTGTTTTATCTTTGGGTTTTCTGAAAAACTTCCCTTTGTTGAGCTGCTACCTGAAATAGCATATCCAGGTGGTCCTGGTGGTCCTGGTGGTCCAGGTGGTCCTCTGTCACCTTTAACATCAGGGGGACCCACCTCCTCACCGTGGCTCAGGCAGAAGAAAAAACAAATCCTCATTTTCTCAATGTATCGTTGGATCCTGTGAAAAACAAAGAAGAAGCTTTTGTTAATTTTTCTTACTTTGTTTCTATGATGTCTTTTTAAATCAAAAACCATTAATATATTATCAGTTTAGCCATCAATATTAATTCTTAAAGTAGATATTTACAGTAAGTTACATTCTGTTACTTGTTATCAAGACAGAGGTCAGAGAGGCTGGAAAGTGTCGTAGAACCACCAGCAAATGAGATTCTGCATGGGATTCCTTCTATTCCATATAGCAAAAAGTACAATTATTCCAGGTTTTAAACATGCATGAAAATGTCAAACAAAACCTGCACAATGACTGAAGGACGAAGAAAGCCTGATAAAAAAAGATCAAAATAAAAAACAACTCACTGTCAAAATGTGATCATCCAGAAGGTGTTGCTGCTTTGCTGTTTAAAAATTTACTGATGTGGATGAAGATTTTGGAGTCAGAAAGTTTAGCTCCAGCCCAGAGGAAATGATACTTAGTAAAGAATGATAAACAACTCACAGAAGACCAGCGGAGAGTTTGTGTGATCTGACGAATGTGATTCTCCAGAGCGCTTTCACGCTCTAAACAAAATGGACAGAAGATCTTTCAGTAAACAGTTTCCTTCAGGCTCCCAAAGTTGCTCTCAAATATTCATAAAAGTGTATATAGGTAGATTCATAATCTTTACTTTCTACCCATTCAGATTTTAGCTACTGGAGTAAAATTTGTAAAAACACTCTTATTTTTAGCTCATACAATTGAAAGAAATCCTTCACAGAATTCACTTGAGATGACAGAAGATTTTCCAAATGGGTTTTTCACAAACCAACACGTCCAAACTGCTTGGGAATATTTAGCTGACCACCATCCACATGAGCTCTGGCAGTGTCCTGCTGGCCTTTTGTATACATAAATATTTGGTAATACTGTATGTTAATACTGCATCGTATCAAGATGTCTTTACTACACAGTCCCGGTCTGTTTGGTGACATCTCGTGCAAAGTGACATATTTCTGGCTTTATGGCGAAATATACAGAAGTGCATTTGATGGATATTTTTCCCCACTTCGATTTACCTGGATACACACTAGATCTGACAATCGTAGACATTGTGATTAGCACTACTGTCACATCACAACAAAAAGCTTTCTTCATCGTGGCCTCAGCTCTCTATTATTTACCCTGCATAGTTTTCCTCATGTAGCTTTCCTCTGTTTCCTCCTTGAAGTAAACAAACAGGCTGGGTGAATTGGTAGTTTTTACAAATCGGTATTATATTAGTTTCAGGAAATATCCGTCATCTCATCTGCACACAGTGACGGGTCCAGGTGTTCCAGGGACCTTGGTACAAAAAGCATTTAGAAATTTTTATTGGGCCTGGCTACAGGTCTTTTTTTTTTATTATTATTATTATTTCTCTCATCCTTCTCCAAATTCTAGTTTTTTCTCTGACTAAAATGTGTCTACTTGATGACCTGGACCACCTGAGGTTCCAGGTGGTCCAGGAAGTCCTGCATGAATGATGTCAACCAAAAACTGGACAATGATAGAAAACTAACAAGAACTCACTGTGAAAGTGTGATCATCCAGAAAGTGCTGCGACTTTGCAGTAGAATGATATTTTGTCAGAACACAGGAACTCTCTGCTTGACTTGTATGTTGTTTATCATTCTTGACTAATTATCTTTTCCTCTGGGCTGGATCTCATGTTTCTCAATCTTCAGTCACTTCAGAAGGTTTCCGAACAGCAAAGCAGCAGCACGTTCTGGATGATCACATTCTGACGGTGAGTTTCTTGACTCGTTTCTTATCATTGCACAGTTTCTTTTTTAAATTACCCTTGCATGTTTAAAACTAGAACAACACTTCTACCTTGTTAATTTTCAATAAAGAAAAAAAATTAGATTCACAATCTCATTTATTGGTGACTTCTACAATACTTTTCAACTTTTACGATGTTCATCTTGGAAAGACATGACACAATGTAACTGACTGTAAACTTCTGTTTTAACAGGATTAAATGTGTAAATGGACTCATAAAGATAGCATCTTTTCTGTTGAGAAAATTATCTTTCAAACTATGCATCAAATTTAACTCATTTTTTACAGTATTCAACACTTCACTGAGAAGATGAGGCTTTGTTTTCTCTTCTGTGTTTTCTGTCTGATGGTTCCCATGAGCCTCAGTCAGCTGCCGGGTCTCCCTGGTCAGAAACGTGGCGAAGCAGTTTGAAGCTTCATTAACGAGTCGGTCACCATATCATGCAGAGCGGGCTTGAAATGTGGGAATCACCTACCGGGATAAATCAGTTCTCCTGCCTCTTCTCTGGGCTTTTTCACTTCACAAAGAATCTGATCTGTTTCTGACTCATTTTGCTGCTTGTGGCTCAATGTGCAAGACGTAACCGAAAGAATCTGGTCAAAGGATTTTCAAAATAAAAGATCCTCCGGACTCAAATAATACAGAAAACAGAAATATTTAATTATTTCTTGCGCGGTCCAGTACCAATTGCTCCATGGACCGGTACTGATCCGCGGCCCGGGGGTTGTGGACCATGTTTTAACTCACTTAACAACTTCCAACTTAGAAGTCGGATGATAATCAGTGATTCTGTCTGCAAAAGGGCTCATTTTAAGTTCGTATCCAGTACTATAACCGCCTTAACTCTGATGACTCTCAGAGACATCAGAAGCTCAGCAGTCTCCTCCTCATACTGGATCTCTCCCGCACCCAAACAATACTGCAGACACGGGGAAGAAGGACGGGGCCTACAGCGGCAGTCTGCATTCTGTTTGGTTGATACAAACTGGAAACTAAACTTCCTATTGGCTGGGTAGACTACCTAGCTTCCCTAACATCTGTTTCTTAAAGAGGCATCTCCATTTTATGTGGGTTACACCTCTATAAATTATAGTTTTTTCTCTGATTAAAAGGTGTCTACTTGATAATCTGTGGCCTGAGATTCCAGATGGTCCAGGAAGTCCTGCATGAATGATGTCAACCAAAATTGTAGAGTAAAAACTGGACAATGATAGAAAACTAACAAGACCTCACTGTGAAAGTGTGATCATCCAGAAAGTGCTGCAACTTTGCAGTAGAATAACATCTTGTCTCCGCTTGTCTCTGCTTGTCTTCTATGCTGTTTATCATTCTTGACTAATTAACGTTCACATCAGAAGGTTTCTGAACAGCAAAGCAGCAGCACGTTCTGGACGATCATATTCTGACGGTGAGTTTCTTGACTCATTTCTTATCATTGCACAGTTTCTTTTTTAAATTACCCTTGCATGTTTAAAACTAGAACAACACTTCTACCTTGTTAATTTTCAATAAAGAAAAAAAATTAGATTCACAATCTTATTTATTGGTGACTTCTACAATACTTTTCAACTTTTACGATGTTCATCTTGGAAAGACATGACACAATGTAACTGACTGTAAACTTCTGTTTTAACAGGATTAAACGTGTAAATGTGTCTGAACTCATAAAAACAGCGTCTTTTCTGTTGAGAAAATTATCTTTCAAACTATGCATCAAATTTAACTCATTTTTTACAGTATTCAACACTACACTGAGAAGATGAGGCTTTGCTTTCTCTTCTGTGTTTTCTGTCTGATGGTTCCCATGAGCCTCAGTCAGCTGCCGGATTCCCGTGGTGAGAAAGGTGACAGAGGACTTCCTGGATTTCCTGGACCATCTGGACCACCTGGAGCACCTGGACTTCCTGGACGTCCTGGACCATTTGGACCACCTGGAGCACCTGGAGTAAAGGGTATCAGCTCACAAAGCAAAGAAAGAGAGAGCTAAAAACAAAACAAAACAAAAGAAATGTCTAGAGAATGAATAGTACTGTGGGGGAAAAAAATCAAAAATTTTTTATGAGCAATGAAGATTTCTTCATTTCTTTTTGGATCCAGGGCGTGATGGATTAGATGGACTTCCTGGAAGAACTGGACCCATCGGCGTGTGTGGACGAGGTGATTGTTTCCTGAAACTGACTAGAATCAATTAAGTTGTGGTAACATTACATTCACTTCTACACAACAGTATAACGGTTAAACGCTTCTCATGTTTTAACAGACCAAGTCACCAATTTAAAATCAAAGATGCTAACGATTTTCACTGTTATGCAATACAAGTTATTAGAGGAAAAACATATTACTGAAAAAGAGAGAAATCTAGTGGAAAATATTTCTGAGCTGCAGCCAAATGAACTTTGGTAAACAAATGTGTTCTGTTTTATCCAGAACTCTTTAAATCTTTCACACGGGATGTTGAAGGACTGATGAAGATCACCGCTAAGCTGGACCTTGGTGGGTTTCCTATTCAATTTTGATCAGTCAAGAATTAGACCAGCAAAAGATTTATTAGAGTTAGTGAGTATCTAATGTTTTCCTCCACGTCTGATTTTGGGTGTTACACATTTTTCCATCCATGTATGATGAACATCTAAATATCTATGCAGCAAAGTTAATAGAGGATCAAAAGCAGTGAGTCAGAGGACAGCCACAGGATTATTTTGTCCAAAATAAATAAATAATCTCTTCCAAATTTCCTGCATGTTTTTCCAGCTATAACCTTTGACATTGTGCGGAAGGTGGGTCAGAAATACTTTGTGTCCAACAAGGAGAGAGGATCTTTCCAGAAGGCTGCAGATTTCTGCCAGCAACGAGGCCTGGAGCTGGCTCTGCCCCAGAGTGAGGAGGAGAACCACATGCTGCTTCAGCTGATGGGTCAAGATGAGAAAAGAGCCTGGATCAACATCAACATGAGAAACTTCCAGACCGACATGAAAAGTCGACCTCTGACCTTTACCAAATGGGGAGACAGACAGCCGGATGGAAGCATTCGGGAGAGCGGCTGCAGCATGGCAGCTGAGGACGGCAGCTGGAGAGTGACAGCAGACTGTTCTCTGGACGCTGACATCATCTGTCAGCTGTAGAAACATCATCCACCAGGCAGCTTTCTGAGTAATCTAGATATCATATAGTCATCAACTATGCTGATGACACATTCATTTTATTTCTTGATTCTTAAGACATCAAGAGGTAACATTTGGCATAAACTTGTTTTGCAATAAGGCTTACTCTATGTTGAGTGTACGATGTGACTTGTATTATTTGTTGTGAGTAACTTTTATTAAGCCTGAGCAGCAAAGGCCTGTTGTAATCACAAAATTTCTTATTATTTTTCTGCCATTTGTATGGGGCCTTCTGGAGGTTTTAACATATTCAAATACTCACTAAACTTCACCAGAAATAGTGTAAAATGTTTGGATTCCAATGGAATCGCAAGTGGGCGTGGCCAAACTGCTCTGCAGCGCCCCCCAATGTGAGATAGGAAAAACTGTAGGTCGCAAAGATCTGAAATTCTGTGGGTAGGTAGATCCCCAAAACCAAAAAAAAAAAGTCTCTTGGAGGTACCCCCTAAAATGTATTGGTAGGCCACCATTTTGGTTCAAAGGGCATATTTTGGTCATTTTCACGTCTATACACCTCAAACTTTAACTCCTCCTTGTGATTTTAAGGGATTGGCTTCATTTTTGGTCACAATGTAGTTACGGGAGGGGGGTGTAAAAGTTATCAAAATTGTGAGTTTTAGAGCATGTTTAGGGTGCGTGCCCAAACAAAACACTAAAACTTTCACTCACAATTGTCAAGCAACACCAAACTTGTAATGATTGATCTGGGTTGATGTCTGATGATCCTACGCTGTCATGTTCTATCATTATTACATTTTCTGATCTATATTCTCTCCACCAACATGAACTTCTGTAAATTGATTTAGCATCTGTCGATGAGCTTTTTAATAGTCGCCATCTGATCTATGCCACCTTCTATCCATCTATTTTACTCATTACTTTATTGATTGCTTTTGATGTAAAGCTGGCTTGGATTCTGATGAAATCGCTGACTGTCACCTCCACGTTTTTGATTAAATTCTGTTGTCGGAAAGCAACATATTTTAGTGCTCTGTGAAGAACATATTTTCTACTACACTGCAACAAATGGCTGTAAAAACTACAGCATGAAAATGTGCATGGAAAGTATATGGGACCATATGATTGGATCACTGGATCACGTGCAGAAATTTAAAGCTGTGCTGTAAATTTTTTATGTACAGTTGCATTGTGGGATATTTGCTGCATCAACATGATCCATGGCTCTCAGCTTGCAGGTGGTATGGGGATCTGAACAATCTGTTAAAGAACTGGCTCTCTACTTGGAGTGGGTTTAGCTTTTTATGATGTCCTGGCTTAACAGGGGAACTTTCACCGCTCCACAACAGTTGGTATGCAATCCTGTCATTTCCAGTTGCTTTGTACGACATAGAGCTTCTTCCCTCTTTCTTCTTAATAAGTACTTTGTGTTTGCATTTGAGCAAATATTAACTTTGAATCTTTATAAGCCTGAACTTGCATAATGATGTCAGAAGTTCTTTTCAAAAGTTATTGACTAAGGGTGCTGTGCTGGCACAGGGGTTAAGCATAACCCAAATAAGGTGACCTTGGCTGCATGTCTTCCTTTTCTTTCTTTATCTACTTTCCTATCTTACCGCTTTCAAACAAAGGCCACTAGAGACAAAAAAAACAAAATAAAAACAAAGTAATTGACTAGGGTTGTGGTGGTGGTACAGGAGGTAGAGCACAGGATGTACAGAGGCCTAAGAGGAGCCGGATGTCTTCTCCCTTCTCTCATAAGTCTGCAATCCCATCTATCTACTGTGAAATAAAGGCCACTAGAGCCAAAACAAACGTTAAAAAAGTAATTGATTAAACATAGGAGTGAAGATGGACTCATGAAAACAAAAATCAGAGCACAAAGTTAGTTTCAGACAAGAAAATATTCCAGAAAGACAGACAAAATGGAAGAATGTAGCAAAACGTCATACCCTTCAAAACTAAAAGGCTGGTGAAGGAGGACGTTGATTAGGGTAGACGTCAATCGAAACTTCAGAGGAGCTGCAGAGATCCGGCTCAGGTGAGTGAGTCTGTTGCCATGACAACTATGAGTCCAGCTCTCCACAAACCAATCTGGCCTCGCTGGTAGAGTGTGCAGGAAAACATCCATCTTTAAAAGAGAACCATGGAAAGTCTAGTCTGAAGTCCTTGCCACTTCTCTATGAACCCCTTTGAATATTTCATGTTTTTTTGAGCAAAGAAATTTTTTTTTAAATGTGGTTAAAAAGTCAGACTTGGAAGAAGATTGAAGAAATTTGTGACAGAGAAACAGGAGGTGCTGAAAACCTAAAGCCGAAAGTCGTCACCAGGGGGAGCCTGGAAATTATAAGCAATGAGACGAGTACAAGTCAGTGTAATTGTGTAAACCTTTTCTCGTTGTTAGTAGAAAACCTGGAGCTAAACAGCAAGAGGTGTTTTCTGCTGTTTCCTGGAAACATGAAGGTTGTGTTTTAGCTGACTTTCTCACCGATTCATTGATCTGAACTTTACATTTTAAGGACAAAACATATTTAACAAAATATACAGCTGAGTCGTTTGACTGCAACTATGCTGAACTAAAGTCAACATTTATACTCTCAGTGTCCATTATCAGCACAATTTCACCATGGGAACAAGTGACCTTTATTTGTGTGACCTTATCTGATTGGAGCAGCTCGTTTTCTCATGATTGTTTGCTCAGTTCTGCATCACATAATCTAAATGTTATGATTCATTTGTCATAATTTTAATTTCACATTCAGATTTTTGCTTTTATTGTCCTTACTTTGTGAATTTGTGACCAAATATGTTTTTGGTTTAATAAATGACACAAGAGACTCCACACACAAAATACTTAATATCCCTGTGTTTTTCAGAGCACAGGATTGTTTGAATTATCATTACAATGCAAGCTGTTCATTCATCTGAGCTAAAACACACTTTGCAGATTTTAAGCAAATCAGCTTTATTCAATTGAGTTCTTCTTTGTTGCCTCAGATCTCACTACTAATTCTACTGTTACACTTTTATTTGAGGCACCAAAACAAAAACAGAAAAGCAGACGAGTCATGGTGTTTGAAAACCCACAAAACTCACAAAACTTACTTATTTATAGTTGTGATATCTATATCGTAATATCTTGCCTCCTCTGCAATTATAGCAATGGGCACAACAATGGAGAGAAAGATGGCTAAACATGTCAGGACGGTCGCCGCGATGTTGAGAGCGCGAGCGGTGGAGGCATGACGTCTGGCTCCATCCTGATCTCCAACCATCTTCCTGTCTCTGGCCTGAAAGCAGAAAAAAATATTTTAATAGCCAGTTCTCATGGCGAACAAAGGGCTCTCCATTATTGCCTGCTGTAACTTTGGGACTTTTATCTCTGAATTACCAATGTGCACATTGATTTATTTATATTTTTACAAAAACACTCACTCTTTCACAGTGAAAAATAGAACGTTTAAAGATTTTTCAGCTGTTTCTTAACTTGATTTTCTGACAGTTTTTGACTTGGGAGACCATTTAATTCTGGTTAAATGGTCTCCCTCTCTGGTTCATTCTGTCTCTGCTGGCTCTTTCCATTGTCTGTTCACACCTCACAATTTGTCTGGATTTTGGATTTGAGTCTAGTTCATGTAGAAAAAGGAGGTACAACAAAGTAATAAGAAAAAGGCCCAAAGCCATGTGTGTAGAGGACGATTTCGTGCAAAACCAAACTACACAGTCCCACCACAAGTCTTTATCAGGTTCCGTTATGAGAATCCTGTGAGTGAACAGGAAAAGCAGGTGGTTTATGTGGTTGTTGTTGTGTGCACAGAACAGGCAGACAACTTGAAGCTGGGAAGTCAAGCAATAAAACGTTTTCACTCAAACACAAACCAGGATGAAATAAAATTGATAAAACTCTGAACATCACAGGTCTCACATGTGAAGAAGGTTAGAGAGTGTTGTTAGCACAGTTAAAAAGACGGTGGTCAGGTACTACTTTTTCTTATGCAATTTGTACACAAAAGTACAGTGATAAAACAAATATATATATATATATATATAAACACACTGCAAACACATGAACAATGCTAACTCCAAAACACACACACACGCACACCCACACACACACCCACACACACCCGCACACACACACACACACCCGCACACACACACACACACACAGAAATGAAAGAAATGCAACAGAACTATAAGTGCTAAATTACTAGAACTACTAGTAATTTAGTAGTTCTAAATTACTAGGGCACTACTTGGTCACAATGCTTCTGCAAACTGCGTTATCGTTACTCCCCGAACTCCAAACTGCCTCTGGAACTGATAATAAGTAAAGTTTAACACTGACACAAAAACTGACCTTTATGAAGTAGATGAGGGCCACCAGTCCCAGAGAACTAAACTTTAGTTTTCTAAAGTTTAGAAACTTTTAAAAAGTTTTTTTTTTTTTTTTAGAAAACTTTCTATTTTCTAAAAAATATGCCGCAGTGGTTTTTCTGCCATTTTTTTGCCTTTTGAGCCACCGAATTTTGGGGTCTTAATCTAGACTCAGAGTTTCAGTAGAAAGGCCATCCATAGCATTGAACTACCTTGATATTTTGTTTTTTTCTTTCTTGTTCTCCACATATGTAATGTGATATAACAGCACCGGACACAATTTTCTGTTCCTTTCTCTGTTTCTGAAAACACAAAACTAATAAACCGTGTTTAAAAATTCCTTCACGTTTGAGTTTTGTGACGTCACACTGTGACTTACAGCTATTTGTCTTTATTCCTTAATTATCCAGATTCTTCTAATTAGTCTCTAAATTTGTCCAAACTGCATAAAACCCATTTCCCAAAAGGGGAATCAGAAGCCAGTTTCTACACTCTTTGTCTTTGTGATTTCTGCCCTTTTTCAAAGACAAACAGAAAATGTTCACATTCAAGACAAATTACTGAGAAATTATTAGCATAAACTCACCTTGACAGAATAAATGAGAGCCGCCAATCCAAGACAGAAAATATTTCCGTAGATCAAGTTCCACAGCGACCAGACCACATAATCTCTTGGCATCTCAGTGGGGACGTTCACAACAGTGTGCTGAACTCTTGTGGGACCCCCAGGCTGTCCAGTGGACACTTCGTATCGCCTGTCCTGCAGTCCGATGGTCTCAGCAGGGTAAGGTGCAGAGGAGTACCCAGGATTCATTGCTCTCAGCTCAGCTGCAGGTGGAGGAGGATCTGAACGACCTGTTACAGAACTGTCACGCTGTCCAGAGTGGGGTTTGTTTTTTATGATGGTTGTGTCTTAACTGGAACTTTTACCACTGAAAAAGGGGGCGGTATGCGGTATGTCCCAGACATGAAAGATACTTTTATGACTGGTCACTTTGCAGCACAAACATTTGACATGAATGCAAGCTCTTTGTTGCTATAGTAAATAATTTTGGGAACAAGATGGCATTACTGGTAAGGTATTAAACCCACCATGCATCAGTTCAGAGTCATTGACATGTAGGACCAGCTGAAGGAGACTAACAGAAAAACACCACCAGGGGCCATCATAGCATCTTTTTGCTAAAATTTAAGCAATGGGACGAACTGCAGCCAGTATAGTGCAAGGCTTTTGTTGTTTATTTAGAAAAACCTGGAAGTAAATAAGCGTTTGCTGCTGTTTTGTTCCATCCATCCATCCATCCATCTTCTTCCGCTTATCTGAGGTCGGGTCATGGGGGGAGCACCCTAAATAGGGAGGTCTTCCCCCAGCCACTTGTTCCAGCTCCTCCGAGGGAATCTCAAGCCGTTCCCAGGCCAGCAGAGAAACATAGTCCCTCCAGCGTGTCCTGGGTCTTCCCCGGGGCCTCCTCCCAGTGGGACGTGCCCGGACACCTCACCAGGGAGGCGTCCAGGAGGCATCCAGACCAGATGCCCGAGCCACCTCAACTGGCTCCTCTCAACATGGAGGAGCAGCGGCTCTACTCTGAGTGCCTCCCGGATGATTGAGCTTCTCACCTTAAGGGAGAGCCCAGCCACCCTACGGATAAAACTTACTTCGGCTGCTTGTATCTGTGACCTCGTTCTTCCGGTCATGAACTCTGTGGCACCAAAGCTCATGACCATAGATGAGGGTAGGAACGTATATCGACAGGTAAATCCAGAGCTTCGCTTTTAGACTCAGCTCTCTCTTCACCACGACGGACCAGTACAGTGAACGACTCAAGGTGTTACGCCAATCCGCCTGTCGATCTCCCGCTCCCTTCTTCCCCCATTTGTGAACAAGATCCCGAGATGCTTGTTTACTATGTTTAATTGGAGCAGCTCGTTTTCTCATGATTGTTTGCTCAGTTCTGCATCACATAATCTAAATGTCATGATTCATTTGTCATAATTTTAATTTCACATTCAGATTTTTGCTTTTATTGTCCTTACTTTGTGAATTTGTGACCAAATATGTTTTTGGTTTAATAAATGACACAAGAGACTCCACACACAAAATACTTAATATCCCTGTGTTTTTCAGAGCACAGGATTGTTTGAATTATCATTACAATGCAAGCTGTTCATTCATCTGAGCTAAAACACACTTTGCAGATTTTAAGCAAATCAGCTTTATTCAATTGAGTTCTTCTTTGTTGCCTCAGATCTCACTACTAATTCTACTGTTACACTTTTATTTGAGGCACCAAAACAAAAACAGAAAAGCAGACGAGTCATGGTGTTTGAAAACCCACAAAACTCACAAAACTTACTTATTTATAGTTGTGATATCTATATCTGTAATATCTTGCCTCCTCTGCAATTATAGCAATGGGCACAACAATGGAGAGAAAGATGGCTAAACATGTCAGGACGGTCGCCGCGATGTTGAGAGCGCGAGCGGTGGAGGCATGACGTCTGGCTCCATCCTGATCTCCAACCATCTTCCTGTCTCTGGCCTGAAAGCAGAAAAAAATATTTTAATAGCCAGTTCTCATGGCGAACAAAGGGCTCTCCATTATTGCCTGCTGTAACTTTGGGACTTTTATCTCTGAATTACCAATGTGCACATTGATTTATTTATATTTTTACAAAAACACTCACTCTTTCACAGTGAAAAATAGAACGTTTAAAGATTTTTCAGCTGTTTCTTAACTTGATTTTCTGACAGTTTTTGACTTGGGAGACCATTTAATTCTGGTTAAATGGTCTCCCTCTCTGGTTCATTCTGTCTCTGCTGGCTCTTTCCATTGTCTGTTCACACCTCACAATTTGTCTGGATTTTGGATTTGAGTCTAGTTCATGTAGAAAAAGGAGGTTCAACAAAGTAATAAAAAAAAGGCCCAAAGCCATGTGTGTAGAGGACGATTTCGTGCAAAACCAAACTACACAGTCCCACCACAAGTCTTTATCAGGTTCCGTTATGAGAATCCTGTGAGTGAACAGGAAAAGCAGGTGGTTTATGTGGTTGTTGTTGTGTGCACAGAACAGGCAGACAACTTGAAGCTGGGAAGTCAAGCAATAAAACGTTTTCACTCAAACACAAACCAGGGTGAAATAAAATTGATAAAACTCTGAACATCACAGGTCTCACATGTGAAGAAGGTTAGAGAGTGTTGTTAGCACAGTTAAAAAGACGGTGGTCAGGTACTACTTTTTCTTATGCAATTTGTACACAAAAGTACAGTGATAAAACAAATATATATATATATATAAACACACTGCAAACACATGAACGATGCTAACTCCAAAACACACACACACACGCGCGCACACCCCCCCACACACACACACACACACACACAGAAATGAAAGCAATGCAACAGGAAAACACTATTATTGCTGCAATCACAAGAAATAAAAGGAAAATGGAAACTTCTGCAAACTCAGTAATATGGAAGTTTGTAGAGCTTCCTGTATGTAAATATGTTGCTGCTCCGTAGTATTTGCATTTGGGGTATTTTGTGGTTGTTTGTTTTGCAGTTTGCATTGGCCTCGTTCACGTGTTTGCTGAGCATTTTGTCATCTGCTGCACTTTTACCATTCTGTAAGGTTAATTTTAAACTTCAGAGTAACAGAGCAACCATCTGAAATAAACTGCCGTCTTATGACAGTCGACTGGGATTGAGAGCAAAACATTTATTTACCAAATTACTTTGTCCTCAGAAAGGTTTTGTGTGTGACAGTGTTGCCGGCACCAGGCTTTGACTGATATGCCCTCAATCACATTATAAACAAAAATCACTTTTACATTTGAGCAATTAGAGTGGAGTATATTTTTTTAATAACTCAAACACATGTACTAACTGGTAATTGATTCCTGATTAGTGGATAAGATGCACAGTTTTCTCCAGAATTACTCAGTTATTACATTTGTATGGCTTTCCTGTTATTTTTTATTAACCTTTAAGGACATTTCTGATTTTTTATTACCTCTATAGGTATTAGTAAAACCTAATTACTAATTAGGTTTTAATTAGTAATTAAAACTAATTACTAATTAATTCGTAATTAATTAATTACAATTAATTAACTAGAATTCTAAATTCTAGTAATTTAGAACTATAAGTGCTAAATTACTAGAACTACTAGTAATTTAGTAGTTCTAAATTACTAGGGCACTACTTGGTCACAATGCTTCTGCAAACTGCGTTATCGTTACTCCCCGAACTCCAAACTGCCTCTGGAACTGATAATAAGTAAAGTTTAACACTGACACAAAAACTGACCTTTATGAAGTAGATGAGGGCCACCAGTTCCAGAGAACTAAACTTTAGTTTTCTAAAGTTTAGAAACTTTTAAAGTTTTTTTTTTTTTTAGAAAACTTTCTATTTTCTAAAAAATATGCCGCAGTGGTTTTTCTGCCATTTTTTGCCTTTTGAGCCACCGAATTTTGGGGTCTTAATCTAGACTCACAGTTTCAGTAGAAAGGCCATCCATAGCATTGAACTACCTTGATATTTTGTTTTTTTCTTTCTTGTTCTCCACATATGTAATGTGATATAACAGCAGCGGGCACAATTTTCTGTTCCTTTCTCTGTTTCTGAAAACACAAAACCAATAAACCGTGTTTAAAAATTCCTTCACGTTTGAGTTTTGTGACGTCACACTGTGACTTACAGCTATTTGTCTTTATTCCTTAATTATCCAGATTCTTCTAATTAGTCTCTAAATTTGTCCAAACTGCATAAAACCCATTTCCCAAAAGGGGAATCAGAAGCCAGTTTCTATACTCTTTGTCTTTGTGATTTCTGCCCTTTTTCAAAGACAAACAGAAAATGTTCACATTCAAGACAAATTACTGAGAAATTATTAGCATAAACTCACCTTGACAGAATAAATGAGAGCCGCCAATCCAAGACAGAAAATATTTCCGTAGATCAAGTTCCACAGCGACCAGACCACATAATCTCTTGGCATCTCAGTGGGGACGTTCACAACAGTGTGCTGAACTCTTGTGGGACCCCCAGGCTGTCCAGTGGACACTTCGTATCGCCTGTCCTGCAGTCCGATGGTCTCAGCAGGGCAAACTGTGTAAGATACGGTGGTGTAACAAGGATTCATGGCTCTCAGCTCAGCTGGTGGTGGAAGACGATCTGAAGAGTCTGTTGAAGAACCAACACGCTAAAAGGAGTGAATGTGCTTTATTTGATGTTTGTGGTTTGAGTGACCTAATCATCACCTACCAACAAGGTTACATTTTTAAATCCCACAGTACTTTCATTTCTACAAGGTTAGAGCTTCTGAGTCTTTAGCTCCGAAAATAAGTTGTCTGTACACACGCAAAACATCAAATTTGAATTTGCAGAACACTTCAAAAAGTAATAATAAAAAAAAACATAATTATGTAAAAATACATAATTACTTCTGAATGTAAAACTGAGAAAAAACTATTTCAGTCTGGTAAGTATGGAGGATCAACATGTGCATAACTGCAACTTGTAATAAAAAACCATAGAAGTTTAAAAAAACGTAAAGTAAAAATAATAATAAAAAAAAAACTTACTAATAAACACCTAAAAGTGTGGTTTCCATTATTTTCAGGCCTGTTCGGTCCAATTCCTGTTTTAAAAAAACACCACTAAAACCATATGAAGACAATAGAGTTCACCTGCCTTTACTGCAGGACAGCTGTGTTTCTGCTATAAGTAACAAATTTCTGTCATACTGGCTACATACTGAAATATAGATGATTCTTCTTCTGGTCATATTCTTTGCTGCTAGTTTCTTGTTGAGGTTTGCGCATAGATACAGAAATACAGAAGGACTTCACTCATTTTTAGAAATAAACTGTAGTTCAAGTGGCAACGTTTCGTTTTTAGGGCTATTTGTAAAATGTAGACACCTCCCAATATTTTTATTTTATTGTAATTTTGATCGACTAGAAAATACTTTAGTCTGTACTTCAATTTGGAGACATCCAAAACCTCCAGATTACACTTTGCATGCAGTGGCACTTTTGCACCACTCGCGAGTTGGATGTTTGAGTGGTGCTGTCAGAAAGAAGAAGTTAAAACAGTTTTTATTACGGGGCAATAAAACCACAGGATGAACTCCTTCTTAGAAAGTGAAAACATTTGGTGTATGAAAAGAAAAATAAATTGTGGACGATGCAAGTTTCAAATGTTACTCAAAGCTGACGCCTGCTTGTGAATCAGAGTTTTACTTGTCGCCGGCTTGTTTTGTAGGTGCTCATTAGTATGTAGAGTATAATTAGCCATCCGCAGATGTTGGCAGGTTGTGTAAGATTTTGATATTCTGTTTCAAATTCATCAAATTGTTCTCATCTGTTTTATTTGGACAATCATTTTTTTTAAATGTAATTATATCAAAAACAAAGTACATTGTGTGAGTGTGTGCAAAGTGGTGGTACTATTTAGAAAATTGTGCAGGTGTTGCAATCAAAATCTGCTGTTTGTCTCACATTTTGTCTTTTTTTTTTCACTTGAACATCCTCAAAATCCCTGTAAGTAAATAGAACAGAACCAGTTTATCTACATTTTGTATCAATGCAGTTGTTCTGCTTCAGCAAGAAAAAGTGTGGTAAATGTTATTTACCGCACTTGAGAAATAATTCTCAAGGACTTGAGAAATAATCACAACCCCTCACCTTTTTTTTTTTCCAACTTTATTTAAGGACTTGTAGACTGTACTCTTAAGCTGCACCTCTCTTACTCAACCGGGATGCATCGGGCTGCAGTTGCAGCGTTTCGCCACCAGTTGGCGCGTGGAGCACTCCTGACTCAGCGAGCCTGCGGCAGTTTGGTGCAGTAACAGCTGGTCAGCGGAGGCGCTCATTGTCGGTCTTGTTTGCTAACAGGTAAGTATCAATTAGCGCTGCTATTCATATAAATTGTCTTTTGTAGGGGAAGTGAGCTAGGGTAAAGTAATAAGATATTTGTGTGTGAGTTTGGAGTCAGTATTTTTTTTATTTATATCTTAAATATTTACTAACTCAGCGAGCCAACGGCAGTTTGGTGCAGTAACGAGGCGCCCACTGTCGCTCTTGTTTGCTAACAGGTAAATATCAATTAGCGTTGCTATTCATATTAACTGTCTTTTGTAGGGGAAGTGAGCTAGAGTAAAGTAACAAGATATCTGTGTGTAAGTTTGGAATGAGTATACTTTCTATTTATATCTTAAATATTTTGCTAACTCAGCGAGCCAACGGCAGTTTGGTGCAGTAAGGAGGCGCTCACTGTAGCTCTTGTTTGCTAACAGTGTTCATCGAAAAAAAAAAACTGCGAAAATCACACTGACTAATCATTAAGTGTGCAACAACGTACTTTTTTTTTTTTTTTTTTTTTTTACAATTTTAATGAAACTAGAGTACATTTAGATATTCTACACAAACACATTTAAAGGAGAATATATGTTAAACAACTCAAAAATACAGCTGATTGGTCTGGTGTTGAATGCAATTTCATTATTGCTCTTACATCAAGTATTAAATATGTTATGGTAGAACAGCTACAGTTTACTACGTACACCATCATATAAATGTTTTCCTTTGATTTATAAGTAGGTAGGCCATTTAGCTTTGATTTGCCGATCATATATTGAGTTTTCTTCACACTGAATTTTAAATGATTAAACTTGACACACACTTGTTCAAATTAAAACAATAGGAAGCAGGGATGCACAATATTATTGGCATGTATCGGTATCGGCTATCGCTATTAGCTGTAAAAATGTAATAGGAGACATCGACCATTCCGTCAAAATAACTCACCGATGTAAAAGACATTGATTTTATAGGACAAACCAGTGACAATGATGCCTGCATCACAGCACAATGTCAAATTTGCACTGTTTGAGTGTCCTTGTCTTAGAGAGCAGATGTTATGAATAAATTTGACACTAAACATAATGCAAGTTGAAAGTGTCACATCATTTTCAACCTCCTTTTTAGCATCTGCATTTGGTTGCAGGCTAAATTGACAAAAGATAATGCAGTACTTTAATTCCACAGTAAGAAAGCGTATAGTTTCAGTAAGTAGGTGCAGGAAAAAATATCAGTACTGGTATCAGTTATTGGCCAAATGAGTTTTAGTACATCGGCATATCGGATATCAACCAAAAATTCAATATCGTGTATCCCAAATAGGAAGCTTAAATGTGTCTTGTTTGCGTTTTTTTTTTTTTTTTTTTTTAAACGATTTTATACAGCCAGTTTTGGGGTATGTTAGAAACGGAAGGTATCAAACTGTGACTTAATTTTATATACTAATTTAAAAAAAATTTTGAAGAAGATTCAATAAAAAGTTTTACACTGTTTTCTAACTCTACAAGCTACAAAACTGGAGATATGAGGATGACTGAGCAGCCAACATGGCAACTTGGATGGGTGTGCTGTGTAATTTCACAATGGGAACAATTGATCTTGTCTGCTCATTTTCTCATCACTGTTCAATTCTGCACCACATAAAATTTAATAATTACAGTTCTCACAAAGATTTCTGTTTTTTCTCAGTTTGTGACACAACAGTTTTATGTATAAGAATTAAAATTGGAGACTTAGCACTCACACACAAGTGAACAGACATTTCTGTGGTTTAGAGCATGGCATTGGATGTTTTTTATTATCGTGAAACAAGCTTTTTTATTCATGTGAGCAAGGACACATTTTGCTGTTTGGTTAATGAGGAAACTTTACAAAAATGAAGCGCTTCTTCGCCGCTTTAGGCTTTACTACCAGCATTACTGCAAAACAGTTTCATTTTGATGTCAGAGTAAAACCAGAACAACCATGCTATAGCGTTGGACAAACCCTCAAACATTATGAAAGGTGGTTAATGTCCTCCCCAATGGCCTCTCTGGCTTGTATATTGTGCCATTTTTGCAACCGCGGCGATCTGCACAATGATGACAATAAAGACAGTCAGAGAGGTCAGGGCTACGGCCACGATGTTGAAAACACGAGCGCAGGATGCATGACGTTTGGCTCCATCCCGATCTCCAACCACCTTACGGTCTCTGGCCTGAAATCAGCACAAAAAACCCTCCCCAAACACCCCCCAAACAAACAAAAAAAAAAACCCATTATTTTAATAACCAGAGCCTTCCGGTTATAATTTTTTTATTGTTATTACTTTTTTAACCTATTTGTTTCAAACATAATAGAAGTGATAAAATCACACACATGAACAAGGAACGCAAAAGACATTTTTGTTCTATAATAATCTTAACTTGCTTGAAAAGCAGTAGGGGGAAGCAGAAAACTTACGAATTCCTACTCTATAAACTCAGACGAACCTTCATCATTAAATAAAAAAAAAAAAAAACACAAGTAAATTTTTCACTTTATCTGGGTTTACATATGTCTAAACATATACATCCATACCCCCACACTAAAGTGCATTAGCCTCAATTTACATATACACATCGGCGCTAACTCTTCTATATCTTGTAAAAACTCTTTTAGAGTGAGAAAAGAGCTAAAATTAGTCTTATAATTCTTCCAGTTTTTGGATATTATTACATTATCCAAAGTAGCTTCACATTTAATATGCATGTCTTAAAAGTCTTAACTGTGACATTTGCAAAGCATTGCTGGAGAAAACAATGACAGGTAAAAAATTTTTTAAAAAGACTGTCTGCTGATATAAGTTAATCAACTCAAGAGTGATCAATAATACCAAGATCACAATCCTTCAGCAGAGGCTTTTTTTCTTAAAACTTGCACAAGAAAACGGTTTAAAATCGAACAAACTGAGTTTTACAATTGTTGAACCAAAACCTTACATAAAATATCATTACTGTATTTATATATAGTCATAGCTCATTCAGTTTCAGTAATATAAAGCATCAATATTTGATATGACATGTCATAAGTTGCTAAAAAAAAAATCATTGTCACAATAGTATCAAAATATCGCAATACAATCTGTATTGCCCTTGATTTTTGTGAAATAAAGGATTTAGTTATTCATCCAGAGTTGCGTGGTTAGCTTCATAATTATTAGTCATAATTATGGTTTGAATGAACCTCGTTTATAAAAGCCTTTCACCAAAATGGTCATCAGAAAACAGTCTCGATGTCTGTTCATGATTTGTGTCTTTCTTTCCTTTTCCTTTGACAATCATCAGCGAAAGACTAAATATGAGCATAAACTCACCCTGACAGAGTAAATGAGAGCCCCCAATCCGAGACAGCAGAAGTTAGCGTAGATGAAGGTGCACAGCGACCAGACCAGATAATCTTTTGTGGGCTCAGTGGGGACGTTCACTACGACGTGCTGAACTCCTGTGGAGGCCCCAGGCCGTGCAGGGGACGCTTCGTTGGAGTAACCAGGAGTCATGGCTCTCAGCTCAGCTGCAGGTGGAAGACGATCTGAAGAGTTGGTTGAAGAATTGGCACGTTATGCAGAGGGGGTTACCCTTTTTATGAGGGTGGTGACATACCAGGAAATTTTGCCTGTTGAAAAAAAAAGCCACTGTCTTTTTATTTTCACTTTCTTTGCAGAACTCAGAGGTTCTAACTTTTTACATCTATGCAACAGCCCGTGCTCGCAAGAGATTTTAGAGCTAAATTTACTTTCTGTCTCCAAAATTCTTCTATTTGCAGAATAATTTGATGACTCCTTTTCAAAAGTAAGTCATTAAAAAGCAGAAGGAGGACGGACTTTATTAAACCAAACTTATTTAAGTCAGGTAAAGCACAAAGCAGTGCTTATTTGACACTTTGATTTATGAAATTAAAAACAGAAATCTAAAAAATGTGGCTTGCATAAGTATTCAAGCCTCTTTATTCTGTGGTGGCCCTGAGGTGCAAACCACTTCAACAAATTGAAAGCACAATTACAAATTACAAAAGCGCTACAACATGAACGAAAGAACCTAAAGGATGTGGGAAAAAAAGCCTGAAATAAATTCATGTGATCTTGCGCTGATTTTCCTAATCCAATCTTACATTGGAGGGAGAAAAAATACAACACTAAAAGAATTTGACCCATTCTTTTTTGCCACACTTCTTCAGGCATTTGCTACAAAAAAAAAAAGTAAAATTGAAGGCAAAGGATAAAAGAAGATTCAGGACTTTCTGCAGACGTGGTCATATTTCGTCTGGGCATCCTATTACTCTGTCACTTCCCTGCTAGTCGGCCATTTATCAGGCTAATGGAGAGTCGTACCAACAAACGTCTCAGACTCTTATATTTACACAAAGGAACCCTGACACTTATCCCCGACTTCATGAGAATTTATTCTGATGCTAGGACATGTGACCCTCATATTCTGTCCATCCGTGGGGGTCCATCATCAAATCAAAATCAAATCAAATTTTATTTGTATAGCACATTTCAGCAGCAAGGCATTTCAAAGTGCTTTACATCATAACAAACATAAAAACACAAAGTCATGTAACAGAATAAACAATTAAAACATTAATTTAGACCGTCAAATTTGTAACTTGTTATCCATTTATCTAAGTGTTTTACTTGGTGCAGATCCTGATCTTTGACATATTTCCAGTCGTTTGATTTTAGACTATCTATTGGCTAATTTTTTACTTATCCCTTTCCCTATCACGTCACGGAATTTAAGCGCCTGTTTTCGCCGGACTCTGCCGTCCGTTTTACCACGGGTATTAGCCGGGCCCCGCTGCCCACAACAGGACAAGGTCTCAACCTTGCAGCACCAGGCTCCGTACACCTTTACATGAAATTGTGCGCTAGGACTTCTCCTCGTTTGGTTCTGGGGATGCAGAGCAGACCAGAACCAGAAGACCTGAGGGGTCTGGAAGGTTGATACAACAACAGCAGATCTTTTATATATTGTGGTGCTAAACTGTTCAGTGATTTATAAACTAACAACAGTATTTTAAAGTCTATTCTTAGAGCTACAGGGAGCCAGTGTAGGGACTTTAAGACTGGTGTTATGTGCTCTATCTTCCTGGTTTTAGTGAGAACGCGAGCAGCAGCGTTCTGGATCAGCTGCAGCTGTTTGATTGATTTGTTAGACAGGCCTGTGAAGACGCTGTTGCAATAATCAATGCGACTAAAGATAAACGCATGGATGAGTTTCTCTAGATCTGGCTGAGACATTAGTACCTCTAATCCTGGAGATGTTCTTCAGGTGATAGAAGGCCGACTTTGTCTTCTTTCCTGCACTGGAACTGCCTCAGTTGGTATAGATAGACCTGCCTGAGTAACAAACTTACACAGTGATAGCAAAGGACCGTTTCTTTATTTAAGTAGGATTTTGATGCTTGTTGAGCACGAGGAGTGCTGGACATTGGGTCTGACACTTTAATGCTCCTCCAGGTCCAAGATGGGTTGAGTGAACCTTGTGTGAGCTTTTAAAAGGGTTGTGGTTGTGGGTACTGACGGGACACCCTTCGTTGTCCGACCGTGACATCTGCCTCGCTCTTTCTGAGCGTCGAGCTAAGACTGTGGGGGTTAAACATTATTCAAATATAAACTTTACAAACTAAAGTCAAAATCTGAATTAGCCTGGCATAAACCAGCCCCTTGTTCTACGCTTTGCTTCGTATTGAGTATCTGGACCATTAGCTTTTGGGAAACAGCTGCTTCCTGGAGGAGTGGACTGTATTTTATATTTTACCCAGTCGCTAACGTTTACTTGTTACATATCTAATGTGCCAGTTTGATACCATGAAGTTGACAGGAACCTGCCTGCACTATAAACAAACCGTCTTCCACTGTGAAGACAGAAGTGCAGAGCCGAACAAGGCGACTGTTAAAGGGCCAGCGTTCTGTTTCCCTGGCATATAGTTCAGTTCTACACCAAAATCAAGTAACTGACACCTTCAGTTGAGATGAAAATGTTTTCTATATCAACAATAAATTTGACTTGCGTTTCTGAACACCTTGAAATTGGCTTCCTGTCTCTTCAGGAACTGCCTACCGTTTCTGTCATTTCATAGCAATGCTACATGCCATTGTTGTCTTAGGCGCGCTGTATTTTGTTGTAATAACTTTACAAAAAAAAACACATCCATTTTCTGTACGTCCTCGTCCCTGGTGTGGTCAGGAGGGGTGCTGGTAATCGCCTCCAGCAAACGTTTCGGGCAAGAGGCGGGCTCACCCTGGACAGGTTGCCAGTCCGTCTCAGAAAAGAACCCAAAACAGTTACATTATTCAAAATTTGTTTTGGAAAATGGCAACTCAGAATACAACAGAACCTCAGTTGAATGATCACACGTCAGACCCAGAAAGTATGTTTTTTAAAGAATCGGATCAAGTACAGAGGCTCTTGCACGACGTTTCCAGATATCTTCCAGTCATCCTCACATACACACGTCAACAGCTGACTTTTAAATGTCCTTGTCTGAGGTGCTGCTCTTTTTCTCAGGACTGAATTCAGAACGGTTCATAAATCAAAATGTCAGCTTTCACATCCGGTTACAATGATTTCTGTCTATTGTTTGTGACAATATTTTAACGTATCAAAATTAAATTGGAGACTCAGCTCACACAAATGAAAGGACATCTCTGTGTTTTAAAGAGCGCAGTGTTTTTTATTAATATAGTGAAACAAGCTTTCCATTCATCTCAGTTAGGACATAGTTTGCAGATTGTGCATAACCAAACTTTACACAACGAAGTTCTTCCTTACTACTACTACTACTTCTACTTCTTTCACAGTTTCAGTTTGATAGCAGAGGAAAAACAGAGAAGCTGGTTAGCGAGGACTGACAGCAATCAAAACGATGATCGTAAGTAAGGTGGCAACAGACACCAGGACGGTCGTCACGATGTTGAGAATGCGAGCGGTGGAGCCGTAATGTCTGGCTCCCTCCAGATCCCCGACCACCTTCCGGTCTCTGGCCTGAAATCAGCAAAGAAATTTTTGTTAAATGAGAACAGAAACTCAGTAAAACAGAAAGTGTCATAGATTTGTATTTTATTGAGTTATCCTTCCTTCCAGTTTTATCTCACTTCTGTGTCTGATTTTTTTATTGCATCGGTTGTTCTCGTGCATTTCACCTATTTATTGTTCTTTAGTTTCTGTTCTCTGTGGGTTTGTGATTCTAACATTCATTTCATTTTCTACATACTCAGCTGTTCTCACGCTGGTTAAACGGCCTCCTACCTCTCTGGTCCATTATGACTATTGGCTCTTTACATTGTCTGTTCAGACAGACAATCCGTGTGAAAGCAAAACGCACTTCATAATTCGTCTGTTGTTTAGCTTATTTAAAATGCAGTCCAGTTTCTGTGTTCTTCATCTTTAAGAATAGGCTCTTGCATTTTTACGCCATTACTTGAAAATGGTGTCAAAACAACAATCTTAACGTTTATCGCAATAACTTCTAGGGCAACTTATCGTCCAACAAAATCAGTTATAGTGACAGAGACCCAGCTCTGACTAAGCCTGCAGTTTGAAATAAAATCTTCACTGATGACCACCTGTGTGTCACAGGCTTCACTCCAAACTGCTTCTTTAACTGATGATAAATACCACCAAGGTTTCAATACTGACCTTTATGGAGAAGATGAGAGCCGCCAGTCCCAGGCAGAGCGGATTTCCATACACGAAGCAAACGAGAGACCAGATGATGTCGTCGCTGGGCTGCACAGCCGGGATGTTGACAGCACTCTGATGGACCACCATGTGAGGCTGAGCATGGACTTCAGTACTGACATAGTGGGGCAAAGTAACAACCACTGGTTGGTGACCCTTATCTGGTGGAGCTGTGGCCATTGCTGTAGCGTCAGCAGCTCTGCAGGTTCTGGAGAACTGAAGCGTTTGAACCTCTGAAGAGCTTAAGATACAGAAAGCCATTGTGACTTTCTTCCTCATTTCTCAACTGTAAATTACCTGGACAGTGTCCAATTATCTTTTAAGGGGAACATGACACACACACATTAACGTCGTCTTTTTAAGGAAATATGCAAAGAGAACAAGATGTTTTTTTTTTTTTTTTTACAAACAAAATGTTTTTTTTTGTGAAAAACAGTGACAGTTTTCTTAAAACTGACTATGTTCTGACAGTAAAATATGAGACAGGTATTCTGGTCAGAGTGAACCAATCAGAGCCAGGAGGAAGGTCAAGAGGATGCTGTCAGTCATGCTTGTGAACAAACTGTTAAATTTACGAATGACAGAGAAACAATTTACCACTCCAGAAAAAAAACGTTTATCTGCCATCTTTGGTGGCCATGTGCACAAGCCTGAGCTCTGTTGTGAGGGCAAAGGGGAGAGCATGAGCAGCGCGTCCACGAGCAAGATTGACAACACTGGCTCTGACTGGTTGTTTCTGACAGATATGCATTCGTTCAGATTGCAGAAGGAACTTGGTTTTTTTCAGATTGTCTCATGTTAAACCGTCATGAAAGATAGAAGTAAAATCATTTTTTTTATTATTTTAAGAAAAGTTACATACTGTAGTTTTAAATTACTGAAATTCTACATGGCGCCCCAGCTGCACTTGAAGGGGAACAAGATTATTTTAGCCATCTTTCTCAATACAAGGCACCTACATAAGCAGAAGAAAATATTCAGGCCTCTAGTATTTTGAATGATTTTATTATTTGAAAACAGATTAATAAATTTGTATATTAACATTCAACAGTGAGTGATTCAGTCAAGTCTGAGCTAAACAACACAGACGTTAATAAGCTTTGCAAAGCGATCGGTCGCTTTGCGGTACGAGCCAGGCACAACGATCAGCATCGTTTCAAATAGTTGTACTTTCAAAATTAACTTTGAGCCGCTACAAACATCTTCAAGTATTACAACATTAGAGAAAAAGTTCATCAATTATTGTTGGCTAACTGAATTTAACTGAAGCAGTAATAAGGCAACGATGGATTAAAGGTAATTTAATAAAACTGGTGCCTAATCTCAACAGTATTACCTTATAGCATTCAACGCAATCAAATGAATTTTTGATAATTAATTTTCAAAAGTACGGATTAACTGTTTGCAATGAGCCAAAACCAAGCTACAGCCGTACTGCGACAGTAATTAGCCCGCTGAGGCTGATCCAGCTGCTGGTGGAACCAGTCGATGGTCATGTGAGCGGATCAGCTGATCACATCTTAGAGGACGCGGCGATGGCGGCGGCTCCTGGACGGCTGTAGACATGGACGTTAGTGTTCTGGGACGCAGACGGGAAATGAGTTCGTTAGGAAACGAGCAGATTCCTGTGAACTGAACTTTTTTACTCCGCGATAACGAACCAACTGTTTGGTTACCTTCTTGGCTTCGGCGTTGTACTTGTTGAGTAAGGTCTGAACTCGGTTCCCGTAGTCTGGATGGACGGCCTTCAGGTTTTCCACCTGCAGGAAGAACATTGAATAAAAGCAAATATGTTCATGTTTCCTGTTTTCAAAGTGATGCACACAAAAAATGAGACACTAGCAAAAGGTCAAAAGGTTGTGCAAATTAAAAACTCGGGCAGCAGATTTACAACAGGTGGAAACAGGAAACCTGAGCGGTAAATGTGGCTGCTGTGAAGTCAATAAATGACATCACTCCATCACCTTTTATTTCTCATTCAAATGTTTAAAAATTAACTTTGCTGTGGAGAGTCACACAGGTGGAGAAAAAAAGCGAGAAAAAGACGCTGAGGAAAACAAATGAGAAGAAAAAATAAATGTCATTTAAGGTTCCCATTTTCAGAGGGAGTTATTCTAAACTGCGTAACATCTGAAGGTTATAATCATGACTTAAAATAAACCAAATATTGGAACACAGTAAGCCAAAATTCAGTATTTCAGACAGAACACATAGTATTTATATTTTAAACAGAAATGTGAGAATTTATTTCAGTGTACTCAGTGATTGGTTGGGGCTCGTTTAGCATTAATTACTGCAAACTGGAACTGAAAGTGTCCGTTGTTGGAGTTCCTCATCGTCCTCATAGATCCGTTCTGGTGTTCAACTCAGGCCATGACATGGAGCATTACACAACATTCACACATTAAAAGTGCTGGTTTTTAATGGTTGTTATGTAAATATTCTCATTTGTTTGACACTGAATGTCAGGATTTCATAATCTATAATTCATAATTCTGAAAATTTACAAGACATAATAGCTTGAATCTTAAAATGTCAAAGATTTGGATTCATTTTTGCATAATGTGGTTGAATTACTAAAATAACATTTTAAATGCCCTAGTCAAAACCTTACAGAACTTGAAAGTAGAAAACTTAAAAAAAAAAAAAGATTGTGTTGCTTTAAATGTCGGACTCTGTTCACCATCATTCTTCCTTGTTTAAAAATGTTTTCACCATTTGTTTCCATAGCGACCACATAAACACAAAGCAGGCCGGTGTGCTGTTTAGTTTTATGCAGCAACACCCTGTGGTTGAAGTGGATTAAGCAGAGAAAATCTTTATTTATTTTTTTTTCATTTAAAAGTCGTAGTGACTCATCTTCACGACAGAACGCAGTTCCACATAGAGTCTGAACTCACCACTCGTTTCTGGATGAACAGCTGGGCTTCCTTCAGGAACCCGGCAAGGTTCTGGCACAGCCGCTGGCGCTCGTCCTCGTTCAGCACCTGGGTGTAGAATGCCCGGACCTGCAGCCAGCCGCACACGGACCCGGTCAGTAAACACAGTCTTACAGACACTTTTAAAGCAACTTTTAATGCAAAGTTGCATTAAAAGTGTCATTATTTACCAAATGACACTTCATGACATCAGTCATGGACGTTCATGAACACTCCTTCATGTTCATGACGTTGTTCTTGCCTTCACATAAAGTGTTGGCCATATTTTTGGTATAATTTAAGTTGATATGTTGGTGAAGTCTCCATTCTAGAGGCTTAAGGATATATTATCGTGTCCAACATTCTGGGAAAAACCCATCTACATGTTGATTTCTATTTTTAGAGATGGAGTGAGCATTGTTGATGAGAAAAAGCTGAAAATTTGGTCTAATTGTTAAGCTTCCATTGCGCTCCAGTTTCAAGTTACACCAACGTACATGAAGGTACAAGGAAGGTGGAGGTGGGGACATTTGTAGATGCGTGAGAACTCTATTATCCTCTGATAGTGATTCCATCTACCTGTTTATCGTTTTATTGGTATGGGCTTCGAAGGACATATTTAGACCATTTTCTACATTGAATTCAACAGGCTGAAAACATCGACTTCCTGTGTGCGACCGGCAAACAGCTACAGAGAGGCTATTAGAGGCGGCAGCGTCATCGTCACCTGCGTCACATTGTCTTCATCTTCGCTGTTGTAACGGGCGACGTCAGGCGAAGCGCTGAACCTGGACTCCACAAAGCGAGGCTGGGTCTGCGGGGCGCTGAAGCTGTTGGGGTAGTAGTTTGGAGCGCCACCTGGAGGTCGGACGAAGCAAGAACTTGTTGAGTTTAAGAGGCAGGTTTTGAAAAATCATATTGGATTAAGCATAGCGACATCAGAAGGGATAAAGACAGAAGAACGCGTGAAGAAATTCACATCGGTTGATTAATCATCAACACAAACATGTTTTGACCACATGAATAAATAAACATCAACATGTCCAATTCTGATCATCTTAAAGTCATAGTGTCCATCTATATTTTAAACCAAAGGTATAGTAGGAAGTTGTTTTTTCCCTTCAAGCTGGCAGATTATTTTTTTTATATTTGATATTTGTGGATACATAAGGGACTAACTTTATTTATTTGTACCTATTCTTGTTATTCATACATTTAATTCTTACAGCTGTGTCATAACACTGAAAATTTAGTGCCACAATTTCTGGGAGCAAACTGACCTTGGTTATAAAATGTTTAGTTTAGTTTTAAGGCGTTACAAATTTGCAAAATGTCGAATTAAAGCTTTAATTCACCTCACTAGTAGTGAACCAGACATCATAAATGCATTAATATTAATAATAATACAGAGTTTCTGCATATTTTACCAATTCAAATATAAGTATTATTAAGACTATTTAGAATTAATTTAATACCTATATCTCCATAAAAACTTGCAAACTTTGTCCAGCCAATTGGTGATAAATTAGAATTTACCCAGGATGCAAAAAAAAGCTAGCTGGCTATTTAGCGATGGTATGTTAGCAGTGGGTGGCAGAACCCTCAAAGTTTTGCCTGACAGAAATTTTCAGCAAAAAAAAAAAAAATTAATATATATATAATCTATGGAATCAACAGTCATGTCAAGATAACATTTAAGACCTGTGATTAACACATTAAAGGGCAACTTAGTTTCAAATTTATGACTTTGTGTTGTTGTGTTGTGTTGTACTACAACACTCCATCTATGATGTCTGTTTTTGTTTTATTGGTGTCAATAGGTGAGCAGCAGGTGAGGAACTCACCCTGGTTATCAGACATGCACATGGGGCCGTCTCGTTGGTAGTTGGCCACGCGGGCCCTGAAGGGACAGTTGACCGGGATCTGCAGGTAGTTGGCTCCCAGCCTATGGCGATGCGTGTCTGGGTAGGAGAAGAGCCGACCCTACGCCGAGCCGGACGAGGTTAACCTCTGGTAAATATCAACACTGCTTTCTCAGCTGATTCAGTTTACTGTGGCACCTGCAGCATCTTGTCGGGGCTGGGCTCGATGCCTGGAGGCATGTTGCTGGGGTCAAAGGCCAGCTGCTCCACCTCTGCGAAGTAGTTGACCGGGTTCCGGTTGAGGACCAGTTTGCCCACAGGGATCAGAGGGAAGTCCTTATGCGACCACACCTGGGAGAGTTGGAAAAGTAGCTCCAGATTTAGATATTGCAGATTGAAAATGAGACGAATGCGTTCAAGAGAGACATTGATTAAAATTGGTTAAAAGGTTCTTCTCTATTTTAGAGGAACCCAGAGTTTAGTTCTTTAACAAAAGTTCAAGCCGTTTCACATTGTTGGTACTCCGTACCTTGGTGAGATCAAAGGGGTTGAACTGGAACCTCTCCGCCTGGTCAAAGGTCATGACTTGGATGTAAAAGGTCCAGGACGGAAAGTCGCCGTTAGCGATGGCGTTGAACAGGTCTCCGATGGCATAATCTGGGTTTGTGGCTGCGAGGCGGTCCGCCTCCTCCACAGACAGGTTCTTTATTCCTTGATCAGTCTTTAGAGAAAAAACACGCAATAAAATCCATCACAGAGCTCTGCAGAGCAACAAACCAGCTTCAGAAACAGACCTTGTAATGGAACTTGCAGTAGACGCATTCGCCGTCAGCGTTGACCAGTTTGAAGGTGTGGGAACCGTAGCCGTTCATGTGGCGGTGGCCGTCAGGCAGGCCTCGGTCGCTGAACAGGAACGACACCTGAGAGGAAAACAAAAAAGGATTACCTGAGTTTATCTACACACAAAAAAAATATGTTTTATGCCTGTTATTGCTGTCAAACTGATTTTAAATCAAATGGAGAAGCTTCATTTCATAATTGTAAGGAAATTAGCTTTTATCACTGACCACAAGATGGCAGTAAAGTCCTTTTGATATAATCCTTTGGTAATTGTATGTGCTTTACATATGAAAGAATCATAGCATACAATACTAAAATTACAATTAATCTGATTAATCATCAACTAATTTAGTAATCAATTCATCATTAACTGGAGTAAAAATGCTGAAAAACCTCAACATATTCAGAGCAATAAGATAAAACAAGACAAAATGTATATATGGTTTGTATTTAAGATAAAACCAACTTTGTTTGTCATTATATTTTAACAAAAACTCCTCAAGTGTCATCATTTATTATATTCAATCTGCTCAAATTTACTAAAGAAAGGCTGTTATTGAATATCAGCCAATAAAATTATCATTCCCTATTTTAAAATTATTTGTTTATATCCAACTTTGAATATAAGTCTAATATATAGAAAATTCTTAAGTAGTTTAATGAAAAATGTGCAGAATATGCCAGTTTTGTTTTTTTACCTGATTTGTCGGAATAACTGACTAATCACTTACTAAAATAATAGTTCCAGCCCTTTATAAGACAAAGTAAACCAAACCTTAAATGACTGTTTACATTTTAATACCTCATCTATAATATGGTTTCTTGTGAATGTAATCCGTCTGTTTTTCTTTAATCTAATGTGACCCGGGGAAGAATTGCTGATGCTACAGATTCTAACGAGAATTTTAATAAACAGGAACAGGAACGAGACGTGTTCATGCTCCATCATGGCTGTGTGGAGGGTATCAGACAATCTGTGACAAACAGATTGTCTTCATAGTCTGAAGGTAGAAAAAAAAAAAAAGATTGTGTTAAAGTAGATCTGCTTTAACACGGGGAAATGGGGATTTGCAAGATCCCCATTACCAAATCATTTTAGAAAGTTTCTTTATTTTAGTTTCTGAAAGTGCTAAAGGTTGAATATCCACGGCTACCTGATGCAGACTCTCAGGCCTCAGGCTCCAGAAGTCCCACACCATGTCAGGATCCTTCATGTGGGTTTGAGGGTTACGCTTCTGGGAATGAACGAAGGACGGAAACTGCAGGGGGGAGCGGGGGGGGAGAAAAAAGAAACAGCACCGATAAAATAATAAATAAAGTGTTTGATCTTCTCACTTGAACTCCAAATTTTAAACGCCAACTTACAAGCATTGCATCCCTGATGAAGAAGATGGGGGTGTTATTGCCCGTCAGGTCCCAGTTCCCCTCCTCGGTGTAAAACTTTACAGCGAAGCCTCGGGGGTCTCGGACGGTGTCGGCTGAACCAGACTCCCCAGCTGAGGACACAAGCATTTTAATCATCGTTTATAATATTCAGTTTGTTATGTGCCGCTTCATCATACAAAGACCTTATATTTTCTACAGCAGTAACAGAAGTGAAGTATGAAAAGTTACACAACAGCGCCCTCTGCCATCATGAACAGAACATGAGTGCTGCAGGAACAGAGGTGTGTGAACACCATGGTGAAATTAAAAAATAAACATATTGTAATACTGCAGCTAGTGAGCAAGTAGCTGCCTGCTGGACAGATAGCTCGATGTGTCAACACATTTTTTGGTTCTTGAGAAGAAAAATAACAGTGGATCACATGGTAAGAAAATTATTTTCAAGTGTAAAATTTAATTATTGTGTACAAACATGGCGTAGCTATTCCTATGATGACAAAGAGTGAAAATACTCCTTTGAAATGAAAGTGAATCTCTTACCCACAGTGGAGAAACGGACAGCGATGGGAGTCGTTTTCCCAACATGTTCAAACACCTTGGCCTTGCAGTAGCGAGTGATGTCGTGAGTGACCTCAAAGTAGCCGAACGCGCCTGCGTCACGGGAAGAGAAATAAAAAATTATGTTTACATGGATGCTGTTGAACATTTCAGCATTGAGAACAATGCAGCAGCTTTCAAGAGGGCTTGCTGTTTATTTAAAGATGTGGAAAAAATAGTCCTGTTCTAAGGTTTCTAGAACGTTCCTTTGAACTCAAAAATTAAATTACACACGTATGGTAAAAAGTTAATTATTTACGATAAGCAGTTTCTAGAAAAAAAAAAAAAAACCTTGAATCTTGCTGCCCTGAGTGGTTGAATTTATTATGTGAAACTTGTTTATCAAAGCAAAATGAGACCTTGATACCAAAACACATGAGCTCTAAGACAATCGTTAGCTAACCTGCGCCTTTAGCGTGCACCACTCTCTCTGGGATTCGCTCCCGGTCGAAGTGGGCCATCTCATCGGTGAAGACCACATCCTGCACAAGCAGAGGGCCCCTGGGCCCCGCAGTCTGCAGGTTGAGCTTGTCCCCAACGGGATGGCCGCCTCCTGTAGTTAGCACATCTGGTCTCTGGAACCAAATACAGTCCAAGAATTAAAAATATATATATATATATTAAAGTTTTGGCTCATACCATTCATACTTATTCTTATTAAAAGTGCTTCTCATTAGTCACAATGGAAAGCTGACTGAAAAAGGTGGAGGTGAGTGTGAATATAAATATTAGGCAAAATGACCGCAGCTAGCTAGCTCTCTATACTCATACAGGATCAGATGTCGAGACATAGGAAGCATATTTGGGCTTTTTTACAAAAAACTGTGTAGCTTGTGACATGAACATTGATTTGACGTTTGTGAAGATGGCAGAAAAAACACCTGATCTGAAATATGCATTATTTATTTTAAATTAAAAGTTGAATTATACTGAAAACGAATATGATCTTGTGGTTGAGTAAAGAAAAGGGCTAACACATATCAAGTAACAGGCCTTTATTTTAACCATTGAAAAGTTAGCCATCAAATATGAATTTGGGTCAAAACTTTCCACAACTTATAATGTAAATCGAAGGAAATACATTGACCCGCCTGGTTCTTATCACCCTGCAAAGTTCAATTATAAAAACATACAATATATACAGGTCAATAGTTCTTTTCTTCTCACAAGAGATCATGTGCTTTGAAATTTATGTATCTTTACTTTGCATTAACTTACTAAGTTGTTTTGAAAATTTGTGGTTTAACTAAACCCTTTTTAAGTGTAATAACACTGACTTTACCTAATTTAAAAAAATTTTTTTTTTGCATAAACACGAATAGTTTAATATGCAACATATTGAATAAGGAAAACACTTTCAGAGCTGAATTGTGTTAAACCCTCACATGCAGCTGCAGGAGCAGGTAGACTTCAGACTGTACTCTGTGGACTTGTTATGTAACTACAGGCTCAGGTTCCACAGTGTGCAATATAAATTACCCACTTTCACGTCTTTCAACCTAATTTAACCCACGGGAGACATTTTAGGAGCTCACTTGTTTATCACTAAAACGCTCGGAAGACAAGCTCTCGCTTAATGGCGTCGTTTGCATTTCAGTTAGCAAAACATTAGCAACCTCTCTGAATAGTGCAACAAAGCCGGAATTCTGATTTAAACAACGTTTATTAGCATGTTTGAGATTAGCTTGATGTCAGTAATGAGCGGGCAATGACGGAACAATGAATGGGATTTGACTCTTGTTACCCCAGGCGACCTGTCACCCAATTCCTGCAAGTCGGACACAGTGACGGCAAAATCCTTGATAAAAATGTAGCATTTATACAAACCTGGGAGCCTCTGTTCTCCTTCCATATCTTCATCTGGTCGGTGGTTTTATCTCTGGTCTCCGCCATCTCCACAAACCGCACGTCGGGACCACTTAGTGTACTGTGGGTGTCTTGGAGAAAACCGTTATCTGTTTACGTCAATGCCACAGAAAGTCTTCCTGGACTTTGACCCACGTGACTCCGCCTCGCCCTCGCCCCTCATTCCTGATTGGCTGACAGGACCCATTTGTCTTTAAAGAAACAAGCGCTGTAGCTGAGCTTGTATAACATTATAGCTACTTTGAGTCAATTTATCAAAAGACGAAGAAGAATATCCAAAACCATAAAAAAAAAATATATAAAAATAATAAAATATATACATAGCTGAGCTTGTATAACGTTATAGCTACTTTGAGTCTATTGTTTATATATATATATATATATATATATATAAATGTTCAATATTACACCTGCAAAGCATTGGCACAAGACAATTTCAGAAGTTTTTATACTACTAATACTACATCATAGTAAATGGGAATAAATGCATTCACTTTACGTTAGTAAAACATCTAAAAAAATGCAGTTTTATTACAGCTACCGTTCAGTTTACTGTTTGTTAGCTTGTACTTGGTTCTTTTTCACTTAGTAATAATAATAATAATGAGAGGGTTTTATGTTCTTACTGCCCTTTTACTGTTTATTGTCTGAGCATTGTCAGATTCCACTTAGGCTATATTAGTTTGTCTCTCAAGTGTTGCGCAAACATGGTCTGTTTGACTGTTTACTCTCACTTCAGCGAGTGTTCACAATGTGTATTCACACTTGACATTTAAATATGTAATCTTGTTTTAATAAAATATATTCAGACACTTTGTGTTGGCAATTGTTTATGCTAACTTAGCATAAACATATAATTGAGAATCTGGTTTCCATATATTTTAAATGCATATGTAATTTTCAGTGCTTGGAACCACACCTCTTTAAAAAGAAATATCTTATGTGAAAAACATTTCTCTTCTTTCTGCTCACTGGATATCATCATCACATGAACTTTCCTTTCACTATTTTCTTCTTGTGTGCCCATTATGTTCAGTAAAAGTGATTTCTGAGTTCAGTGATCTTGTCGTCGTTCACTTACAAGTCTTAACTGAGTTCCCAGCTGCCTACTGCTTCCTGTCTTTAATTTTTTTAATTTTTAAAAATTTTTGAATTTGTTGAGGTCTGAAAGACAGGGCCAAAAGAGATAAACAAATAAATCAATCTTATTTATTTTTTTTATTTTTTATTTGAAACAGCATTCACGCTATACACTGTATTCTTGAGGCACATTCACATCAGGTGCCAAGGATCTTCATGCATGGCCAAATGTAGGCTACAGCTTTGTCGAATGCAAATTGTGACAATGAATGACAATATTGCTTCATTATTTGGCACATAGGAAATGTTATTTTTCTTCTATATTACCATACGTGTTATTTTTTGAACACGAGGAGTGAAATGAAGGTCCAACCGAACAAAACTAACAAAAAAATTAAATGACACCGCAATGCCCAGAGTTGATTATGTGTTAATTCTCTGTTCATTTAAAAGTTACAATAAAATACAACCGCACACGTGTCTAGATCTCAGGCAGGTCAGAAGTCACGTTGACATTCTGAGCTCTGTGAGCCTCTTGTCACGCTGCTGTCAAACGTAGATCATAAACTCATACAAAGGGGTCAGTATGCTTTACATCACAAGTTAAATTCCCAGAGGAGTTTTGATTATAGTTAACTGGTCAGTGATGATATTTATGCTAAAGCTAGGTTTTTTGTTTTTTTTTCTGAATAAGTTTAATGTCGGAAAAACATGATTTTGTACACAGAATTTTTGGAGGAACAACAAAAACGAGAATGAGAGAAAAGCGTTACGGCGCTCTACTTTCCAAATCTGCTTATTGCGTTAAACGTAGATTGACGGCCACCCTGAAACAACTGCTACAGATTACAATTATTTCACCTGGATAAAAGTACCTGGATATACATTTCTTTTTAAATGTACAATAAATAAAAAAACAAAAACTCTCTCAGTCTCACTCTTTACAAGATACACAAGCCAATTTTAAAACAGCTCAGAATCCACCAGGGAATAATAAACCAAAAAGGCGCAATCAATGACAAACGATTGTGTTTTTTTTCCTGAAAGAGAAGGGACGGCCGCCCTGCGCCGCCCTGCGCCGCCCTGCCTGTCAACACACATATGAGGCTACAACCAGAGTAGGCACCATGCAAGTACAGGGAGTTTTCTTACCAAACACTTCAACCCAAACTCTAAGCTGAAAGTCCTGTGGAAGGAAGAGAAACATTTCACGTCCATGTCTCCTTCTGCTGTTTAATGGAGAAGAAAAAACTTAGACTAAAACTGATTGATTACCACAGACTGTAATTAACCAAATATATTATATGTATTTTTCTTTTTTACTTAGCCCTATTACATGAGGATGTGGTTTTAATTTCATTGTGGTACCAATAAAATCGCTCACAAATGTACATCCTAACGTTGTAACACGGCACCAAACGAGAGTCCAAAGGAACAAGAAGAGGATTTTCCATGGTGAAGGTGTGTGTGTGTCTGTGTGTGTGTGTGTGTGTGAGAGCGGCGTTAGATCCTGCGTAGCGGGTGCCACATGGAGACAGGCTTCCTCAGCGTGGCCAGCATCTGGTTCCAGTGGGTGATCCCCATGCCACTGGCCTCGGGGCCGATGATCACATGGCCCAGGTTTTCGCCTCGTCCGTCGTCTGTGGCCTCCGCCACGGTGACCCTCAGGGAGAGCTCCTGCCAGCAGAGTGACACGGTTACATAAACAGGCTCTGCAGATGTGACTCCGCTTGTTTTTGTCCAAACTTTCATGAAACTGGCCAAAAAAAACAATACAAAGTTCTCTGTTGGTTTTATTGAGGAAGGAGATTTTGGGTGGAAAAGGTCAAATCTGTGGAATTTAGCAACAGCTATTATGTGCAAACTGAAAAAATATACAGAACTGGTAGCCAATTTAGTCAGAAAAATAAAATAAGTAAAACAATTCAACTAGTTTGGTTCAGTAGACAGCCGCTTTTCCAAAAGCTTTTTTTTTACTTTTCCCCATCTCTCCTATGTCACAAACCAAAGAGGAGCATTCTTGTGAAAAGTAAGAAAAAGCATGCATGACTTTCAAATTAAGTTTCAAAGAAACTGAAAAGTGTGGCGTGCATTTGTTTTTAACACCACTCATCCCTTTGAACAAGTTTTTAAAGGGTGTTTCTCCATTGATTTAAAAATAAATAATTATGTGTCCCTCGAGCAATTTCAGCAAAATGTTTGGCCACCTCTGATATGAAGGAAATCATCTTGACTGCATATTAACCAGAAAGCGAAATGCCCCAGATTTTTGAGAAAAAACAACAAAAACAAACTCAATACATGCAAAATATTTAAAGTTTATCCTTTTAAAATTATTTATGCTCTTTTTGGCAAATGCGAACTGTGATTTTTTTTTCTTTCTAAAAACTACCTTTTCACTCTACTGCAACTTTTTTTTTTTTTTTTCCTGGTTACTAATCAAGGCTACCCCTTGTTGATCAAATGAAACCAGCCTGCAGGCTGAAGTGTCACCTGTAGGACGGCGGATGGCACAGAGAAGATCATGGCTTCGTTGAAGATCGGGTTGGTGTCGTCTCGTTTCGTGGAGGTTTTCTTCTTGCTGATCTTTCTGCCGTCTTGCAGCAGATACACTTTGACAAACGGATCTGACGGTGGAGAACCAGAGAGTCACGTTAGAGCAGCTTCTTCTGGCTCTCTATACGCCAACAAACACGTTTCGATTAGAATCACTCATCCCCCTATTTTGCTGAGCATGCAAAGGAATTTCACATGGAGCAGAAACGATTAGCTCAGGTTACCTTTACCCTTAGAACGAGTGAGATGAGAGATTTGTAGCTCAACTACCCGACCAGATGACGACAAATACGTCCTCCCATATTGAATCCCTGTTTGCACTCAACGATGACACACTGTGTGAAACTTTTAAAGCGCTTTGCGATTTGAAAGCCAATATAAAATGAAGGGTTTTGCACAGTGCTTTATATCTTCCACTGAGAGTTGTGAATAACGTCGTAAACTATTAAAATAATAAGTATACTCCTCTGTGTACCTCAGGGTTTCCTTTAGGATGTTTTTCAGCTGTGATGGTGGGTTGGGGAGGGTTGATACGATGCTGCCGATTAATCAGGAAGCCTTCAAAAGGTATTTGAAGCATTGTGCATGAAGGCCAAACTAAATTAATTAGCCACGTTAGTGCCGTCTAGTTTTACTTCCTCCTGAAAGCAGCGCGGTGCACAGTAATCCAGCTTCACAACCCCACAGGCCAGAGCCAGAGGTGTTGGGTTTTCAAAATAAAGTCAATTTTAATGCTTCCTGACACTTAAGTTTATTTCAAACTCTGATTATGGGTAGTATATGTGCACAAATGTAGCCTGTATATTTATATATCTGCATATATAAATATAGGTATAGGTAAATATCTCATATGCTTTAGATTGTTTAAACATATATTTTATAAAAACTCAATTCTGAATTTGTGGTGGCTTTTATTTTGCAGTGATGATGCGCCACGATCAATTGCCTGTGGATGAAATCACTTTACCAAACAAAGAAACTCACAAGCAGAAGAACAATATTACATGTAGCCTCTCCTCACCTGCTGTGTTCTTTTCATTGGTCCATATTAGATTCTTGCACTTGGCCACGACCACCGTGAGGCGCTCTGCCGTCGGCAAGTAGCTGAGAGACAGCAAAATCTCCCCGACCGCATCTACGGCCTGCGGAGTCAAACACGCAGAGGTAAGAAGCTCCTGCAGATGGACTATAATCCTGACCTGCAGGTGAATCATTTATAAGACGAGTGAACTAAGGCAGATGCTGCACGAGAAAATCTGAATACTTTCTGGAACAGATTCTGAAATGGAAAATCATAAGAAGTCATTTAAAGCTAATATTTAGTCAAGAATTAGCCGTTCAAGATATTTAAACCAAAAAAACCAAATGATCATTTAGTTATTTAACAAAAAATTCACAAAGTCTGAAACATTGGGTTGGATGGGTAAAGACTCTGTATCTACAATCTTTCTGTATCACACTACAAACCTCTGGTTCTACTATGCAGGCCTAAAGTTTCATATCTACATTCACTGCTTACACTTTCCGTTTAACATCCCATGTGATTCATGAAGCAACAAGCCATGGATTGCTAAAGATACGCTCAATGAATTTCAACTTCTACTGATGTTTTGTCATTAAAACGGACGTGTAGTTTTGTCTAGTGGCCAGCAGAGGGATCAAAGCACCACGTCACGCTGTCTGCAACCTCCAAAATGTAAACAGTAAAATGCTCCAATTACAATTCCCGTTTTGGAATTTAAATTAGCTTCAAACTGGAAGCTTATTTTCAGCAGCAAAAAAAAAAAAAAAAAAAAAAAATCCTTTCTATCACTGAATCCAGTTTCTGGTTGAGGACCTTATTGACGTCCTGAAGGTAGAGCCAGGCGTTGAACGGTCTGATGGTCAGGTCCAGGTCCGATAGCTTCAGCTCGGCCAAGCCTGCGCTGATGTTCCGTTCGTCGGCGTCGATGCCAAACGCGGCGAAGCGCAGGCTGTACTCGTCCAGGGCGGACTGGTCCATGGGGACGGAGAAGCGCTCGTCAAAGATGACAGTGAAAGCGTTCGTCTGGGCCTGCGGGAACGACACGGGAGAGAGGCTGAAATGTACGAGGCTGTGAAACAAATGTTGATAAAGTAAGTACAGCCCGAGATTAAAAAGTCTGCAGGACAACGTCAGCAGTCAGAAGTTGAAGTACTTGTTTTCTGTAAGACTTAACAAGTCGCCCAATCATCATTGCCCACTGTTGACTCAGTACATGGAGGTTTGTTCATCCATTGGTCTCTTGAAGTTCTGAACTTTGACTAAACTGGATCACTGCTACATCCAGATTCTTTTACTCTTCGCTGCTGTGCTTGGGATCGTCGTCGTTGCTGAACCAGTTTTGGTCAAACTTCAGCTTTGGCTTCACAGCTGACTCAATAATAGTTTGATGCAAAGAACAGTTTGCGGTTGACTTAATGACTGCACAAGGCGCTCATCAGACAACTAGATAAAAAGCCAATAGTAACTCTGGAGGAGCTGTAAAACTCCACAGCTCAGGTGGGATAATCTGTTGACTATAAGTGATGCTCTCCACTACTTTTGGTGTCAATGCAAAGTTCTTTATGTGGCCACTGTAAATTCAATGAATACATTTTTGGACAGTCAGTCTGTGATAACATGAAACTGTGGTATTTTTACTTAAGGATACCTTCATAGTTTCATTCCAGCCCATGCCTACTTTGGAACAAAGAAGTTAGAATAACTAGGACAGAGTTACATGGTCTAGTTAAAGCCCAGACTTGAGTGTAATTGAGAATCTTTGGCAAGAATTAAAAGTCCACAATCCAATCAGGAGATTGAATGGAGAGCGAAGAAATAATAATAAAAAAATATTATTGTTTCTTTGTTTAAAAAAAAAAAAAAAATTCAGTAAGACTCGCAGAAGCAACTTCCAGTCCCAAACAAAAGGAAAAGAAAACGAGAAACTATTTACTTTCCACTATGCAATCAGGCTATTCGTTTGCTCTGATCTATCACATAAAATATGCTGAAGTAAAACATTCTAAAAACAAAGGCTAAAGGTGTGTGAAATATTTTACAAGACACTGTGGGCTAATGGCATTTGGTTCTGATCGGCACAGAACAGAGAGTACTTAAGACCAAGTAACAGGTTTAGCTATTAAAGCTAATGCAACAGACTTTATTTAACACTCTTGGGATGTTACTTAGCAACTAGTCTCAGCGGACAACGAAGAAAGAAATTACAGCCACCTGTGCGGTATAAAAAGGAGAATCTCAATAAACATTTTAGCAACGCTCATTTTGATCCTAAATGTGTGCAACTCTTGATCAAAATCAAGAGTTGATTTTGAAAGAAGTCGAGTCTTTGCTCGACTTCTTTCGAGCAAAGACGCTCAAATGTCTTTTCTGGAAGTCAGAAAAGACATATGAAAGAGTAACTGAGGTCACTGGTGAATAAAAACTAGTGGCAGTGCAATAAAACAGGTTAAAAATCATAGCAAAGGGCCATTCTGTAAGCTTGGAGTCAATCTGCACAAATAGCAATAAAAAAAATGATCCGGAGAGGAAGTCTCTGTTTCTTCTAGCCTTTCCTCCTTTCACAATGCGAGGTTTTCGTGCCGCCATGTTGGTCCCGTCTCTCAGAAGACAACAACGGCGATGGCAACACGAGGCAATAAAAAGAGTAAGTGTGTGTGGACATGTGTAAGTGTGAGTCACGGCAGAAATAGAAAGATTATTACAGGCGAGAATAAAGGCAAGAAGCCAAGGCGGCAAACATATAGAAGATGAGATGAGAAGAGAAGGAAACAAAAGAAAAGGATTGTAGAGAGAGGCGGAGGGTAAATGGGGGAAACAATAGTAATGACATAGAGATGTCGGATGCTAGAATAAACAGGAACGGGCAGAAGAAAAGAGCCTGCTTGACCGCTAATGAGTGAAGCTGATGTCAGGAACTCCTCAGAGTGTCGATGCTGCTGCATCGTCACGGCAGGACGGACACTTTGAAACAAAGAGAACGGCAAGCCGATAAGCCTGCGCATCCAACATGTCAGCCTGAAGAAACGGAGCCACGCAGCGGAGAGATGACTCACAGCCAGCTGGGACCGGGAGCAGGAAGTTCTGGCAACGAGGAGGTGTGAGCAGAAGGCAGGTGGGGCAGGCGGAGGGACGCAGGCGCTTTCCCTTCGTTTCGTATTAGAGGGCGGCGACGAAAATTAGCTGTGAATTTTATGGCCGGACTTTGAAAGGTGAACTATTAGCAGCTAAATAAAAACGACTGCTAAACGAAGACAGCTCCTGGGACACAAATAATGAAAATGAGGCAGAATAAAAAGCAAAATAGCAGCTGCAACAAAAGAAACAAAACCTGATCTTCACAGAAAAATGTTTTCATATTTATTTATATATTCCATTATGAGGATCATAATTCTTATTTATACCATTAATCGTTAGACTCTAAAATGATATTAACACAGCAGGGGCGTCGAAAGCGTTCATAATGGGAGGAAAGGGCAAGTCGGCTGGGTCACAAAGGCTAACGTTGCTAGGCTAGGAATAGCTAACATGTTTTAAATGCAGTTTGTAGAGTATTTTATTTTTTAAAAATCTTTTATTTTGACAAATATCAACTTAATTTGACTTCTTGCGAGCAAAGACGCTCAGACATTTCAGCTGAACCACTAGTGCTAATGTTACTGTGCTAATGCTACACCATTACGTTCGGATCAGGCAGAGTGCCGAGTTGCCGTAGGTAACCAGAAAAACCCGAAGTGGAGATCAAGCGGTATGAGTATTCTCAAGTAAATCAACTGGAATGGATTCTTAAGCAAAAGCAATAGAAACAGTGCTTAATTGAATATTACTTGGAATATTTCTAAAATATGTTCCCGTTACACATTGTTGACATGTTGACAGGTTACAGGAAGAAATTTGTCGGTGACGTTTTGGAGATCGGATACTAAAATCCCAGTATTTTCCGATCGGTGAACGTAGCATTAACAGGTCGCACCAACATCAACACTCTTCGATGTGGAAGTTGTTACTGAATGAAGACTTAAGGATATACTTTCACCATAAGTGTTTGTGTAAACGGTACAAGAAGTCTAGTGCAGCAAATGAAACAGGCTGCTCTGGTACCAGAAGCGACTGGCTTGTCAGGCGGTCCGATGGAACTCCCGGTCCCGCGGGACAGATCACTGTCACAGTGGAAATTCAGCGGGGGCTCCGATCTGAAACCACCTTCAGGAGAGTCCGAACTGCCCTCTAAGTGAGACAGGGAGACGGTCTTAAGACCCCGGGGTAAGATTACACTTCTATCTCTAAAACTAGGTGGATCATAAGTCCTCTGAGTTGTCAAAAATGCTAATAAGCCATTCAAACTATACCTTGATTTTTTTCCGCCGTCTGCGTCTTGGTGTAGTCAAAATCAACTTTTTAGTATAACAAAGTGATGTAAAATTTCCAATGACAGTATGGAAAACCTTCAGTATTATGCTTTGATTGAGTTTGTGCCACATAGTTTCTGGTGCATGACTGCAAAACCTCACCTATTGTCCACCATTATTACACTAAGGTAATGTCGAAAACCATGCAAAATTCATGCCGTTGTATTTTGTCAAGACAGACATTTTACACAATGCTACGGATCTATTTTATATTTTATAGTTTAATGCCCTATCATCATACTCTGAAGCAGTCAAGTAATTATTAGCTGAAGTCAGTGCGTCTGACTTCAAGATCGGCTTATTTATGATCTTGAGGCAAGTTATTCTTCGTCAGTGCAGACAGCGTCTGCATGGTGCAGCATGAGCAAGAACAAGAAATGTTGCTACTTTACGAACAATGTTGTGACAATGTTTTGATCTTTTTAAAAGATGTGCCGCAACATGACCTAGCTGGTGATCAAATAGCAAAAACTGCAGTATCAGAAGTGCAGAAAGTAGATGGTGGATTATTTAGCTTAAGCTGCACATCCCTTTAAAACACTTAGAGAATAATGGGGTTATGAGGTTTTTCAAGTTAACACAGTCACTGTTGTAACTAAAATGTGGTCAAAATAACAACAATTTCGTAGTTTGATCACAATAAAAAAAAATCCACTTTGTCATCTGCAGAATCAAAGTCGAAGGTGCAATGAAACTGGAAATATCTTCTCTGCTCTTGTCCTTTTTCCATGTAGTCTGGATTTGCATTTGCATTTCACAAAGTGATTCTTTGAGTTGGTTAGATTTGGGTTTCTTTCTTTTGTAAAGAGGCATCTGGGTAAAGATGAAGAAAATCAATTTCTGCTTACATGTTATTGCAACGCTATGTTGTGTGTGTGAAGAATGTGTTTCTTCTGAAGATATTTTCTTGTCGTTCCTGAAGTGCAGAAGTATTATTTTCTCAGTAGCGACCTGCTGGCTAGGAGAAGTGCGGTGCTTGCAGCAGTTTTGCTATGTGTGTATGGGGGGATTTTTCTGCCACAATGCACACATTTTCAGTTTGAAAGCAGGACTTCGCGTCTTTTTTCTCAAAACGTGTAACGCTTGTACCTTCAAATATTCACTCTGCTTTCTCAAAACTTTCTCCACTTGCTCAAAATTTGTCTCTGCTTGGATCAAATCTCTGCTTGCAAACCTTTCTGCTTGCTTGCGAATCATTTTGTACTTGGAACAAAAGAGCACCGTCGCCTGGCAACCTCTCAGCCAATAGAATGAAAGTGTTATACTTTGTTTCCTTCGGAGAGTTGAGAAGATAGACATGAAGTCGTACTTTAAAGGTAAACTACAAAGTAACTAATAGAGCGTTTCCTTTTTATCGCATAAGGATATGCGATAAATGCTGACACCAGCATTCAAGGTGAGGTCCTCACCTTTGTCACTCCCACGTTAAACTCCTCTGGCCCCAACGACACTCTGATGAAGCAACCGGGGAAGTCCCCTTCCTCCTTCTCCAGCAAGTCCTTTCCCTGGTGCAGGGTGATGTGGAGCAGCTGCCGAGGCGCGTCGAACTCCAGGGTTACTTCGAGCTGGCCGACCGTGAAGTCGTGACCGAAGTTGTTTGCGATGGAGGAGATGGAGCTGAGCGAATCAGTGGAGATGGAGCGGTTAAGCTGAGCCATGCCCGTCGGGTCCAGCTCCCTGCTCATCAGCTCCAGGTGGCCCAGCTCCCTGAACGCGTCGGGGGTGTCGCCGAGGGCCAGGCTGGGTTTACGGCTGGAGGTGGTGGAGGTGCGCCGGTGGTTGATGGCCGCCACTCTCTTCAGGGAGGAGAGAGAAGGAGATGATTATAACGCCGAAGGGATACGCAGAACTTCCTATCTTCAAAAGGAAGATAGGACCTTAACCTAGTAGATTAAGGTCTACTAGGTTAAGTAGATTAATTAACCTAGTAGTTAATTAATTAATTTACTTTGTTTTTCTGGGAGTATTTAGAATTTATAGGCAGCATTTCACTTTTTTTCTCTGAGTCTTTTAGGTTTGTTTTTGATCTCTCGTGGTAAGACTCAAGGAACGTGGTCTTAATCAAGACAATTTGAACGATTCGCATCACTTTCCCTGATTAAACTTGGCTCTCAGTACCAGTCCCTGTTGAACGGTCTGAGACTTTCATCTAAGAATCTGTGTTTTCCAGAACAATCACAGTTTTACTCTCGTTGATATTTAAGGTCAAACAGAGTCTACACTGGTTGCCGTAGCTTCCTGACAACGTGTCATGTGAGCTGCGCTCCAACCACTGTTTGTGTGAGAACTGAGGAGGAAGCAGCCGAAACACTTGTCACTAAATTGAATGACAAAGAAAATATTCTGAAGTAGCTGATCAACATTTCACTTGGGCTTTATCCACATATTTTAACTCATCTCATGTTCCAAATAATCAATAGGTAATATCAAAACAATAAGTCAATGTTAGCCTGGAACTTTAGCAAACTATTCTGCATCAAGGGGTTAACGAGGACTAGTTGGATGAGTTGTGTCAAATACGTTAATAGCTGCAAACGGCAACCCAACAGGATCTCCTGCTGGGACAAAATATTTTTCAGCATCAATAAAAATGGACCCCACTGCGTCCAGAACGTCACTGGTGAGCGAGTTAAGTGGTTTACATGAGAAAGTAAACCATGTAAAGTTGATGAAAATGCAGTGTGAGATTTCACTGTACTTTAAAGTTGCTGAGTTTTCAATTATAGACTCTGCATCAATTTTAATGAAATATTAGACTGGTACTTATTAATGAATAACTAAGCTTAGAGCCAGAAAAAAAAAAAAAAACTACATGTGAAATAAAAATAATCACATATAAGAAGAGAGTTGGGATCACAAATTACCAGGCGCTTGAAGACTGAACAGGAAGCTACTTTTTCTTAGTGCAGTTTAAACAAATGTTACCTTTTGTCTGACTTCTGAGAAGGAGTTTCCGTATTTCTCTTGCAGATATCTGTAGTCAAAATTGGGGAAGGGCGAGGGGGCGGGGAAGGTTCCAGATTTCCACAGCTTCCAGATGTTGAGTCCCGCTGCACCAAGCAGCACCAAGAAGCCCACCAAGTAAATCCCCACCTCCCATCCTGGTGGGTTCTGCACCACTGGAGCACACGGGGACAAAACAGACCGATCCTCAAAGCCGCTCTGATGCTGTATTGGCAAAAAGCCTCAGAACTGGCAGCATTTAATGATTGAGAGTAGTAAATAAACAATGACAGAGTTTCTTTATAGAGATCCAGAGTTTTAGAGAGAGTGGGAACAAACTGGACACATCAAGTCTAAATAAAAATAAAAGGAATTTGGGACAGAAACAAGTTACGCTCTAATACATGCAGTAGTATGGACAGATGACAGATTTATGACATACTCACCACTCAATCGGTAGCCTGATAAATCCTCACTTTCAGCCGAGGACATGATGTCTCATCCAGCCTGCAGGAACAACACCAAACCAAAAATCTGTTGAGTCAAATTCACATCATAGCTTATCAACAAAAGTTTCATTTGAACAAAAATAACAGTGTGAAGCATCACCGGCCACTTGAAACGCCAACGTGTTGATCCAAATCACCTCAACCTCAATTAATCTTAATGTGTCTGTGTACAACAACACGGATCCAACAACCCACTTAGGAAAATTGCTAAAAGTAAACATGGACAGAGAAAGTGGCTCCTGACCAGATTCGTAACACTTCCAGCTCCGTTGATACGTTTTGGTTACCAAAAATGCAATTTTCTAATCAGCGAACACACAGTACACTAGCGCTAGAGCTAACAACAGCCTTAAATGCGGATGCTGTTTATGTCAATGTCCACTGTGACAGATCATTTTACATTGCAGTTGACTGAGAGGATGTTGATTCAAAACCAACTCCTTCAAAACCACCTGAAATAAGCAGCTACCAAGATGCACAATGCAGATAAACCTTACCAGACGAGACAAAGACTTACTCTCAAGCATTAGCCGTCATGCCAGCACATAATTGGGTTTGGTTTAGTTGTTAGTGTTAGTGTGTGGGATAACAAAAATGGAGGATTTGCCTGTGTAATCCGCAATTAGTCAAAGACTTTTATTTTTGCTTCCTGTGTTGTCCCAAACTCTGCCAGTTTATTTAAAGCCCGCCTCCAGCGCGCAGTTTAAACATTCTCTGTGATTGTGGCTTGCTGTTGGCGTATTCTTCACAAATGCCCCCAAATCTTTGAATCCACTTATTTGATTGCCTGGTGAGTTCGTTTATTTGATAGCACTATTGCTTTTATATGTGAAACTTTTGCTCGATTGCTCATTGGTGCGTTGTTTTATTAGAATTATTGGCACGGCTTACCTGTACTATGTACTATGTATGTACATAATTGTTTTTGATAAAAACACTTAATGGGTTTTCTGACCTTTCAGGTCGGGTTTTTTTTTTCCCTGATGGATCAGATCCTCATCTGGATCTGAAGATGGCGAGCTAGAAACAAAAAGGACTATGGACTTTATGATTTTGGATATTAATTTATTCTGAGTCAATTATCTTGTGTCTCATTGTACTGTTGTAATTGTCTGTTTTCATACAAATCACTTAATATATGCACCAAAATCAAAAGTACTGTTTCCTGTTTTTCATTCACACCTCAGACTCCTTAAAAGGCCTTAAAAGACTCTTCTGATGCTGCTTCTGTCGCCGCAGTTAGCTGCTTAGCCCATAACTGTTACACCTGGTAGCCAGAGCTCCTCTCTCAAGTTTCTGTTCTGGAGCTCTTCAATGTTTCCCAAAGGCATCCGGCCTCCTTTGTCTCATCCATTCGTTTCTGCCGTCAGTGACGTAAGGTAAGGTCATTTTATTTATATAGCACATTTTCAGCCACAAAGTGCTTTAATTAGATGGAAATATAAACAAAACAATAAACCACAGGAAAGAACAAAAAGAGAAAACAAACAAAACAAGAAAGAAAGTTGGCATAAAACTAAATGTTGGTTCTCCATGCTTGATTCTATGAAATATAGATGGTGCTAAATGTTGATCTAAAGTATGTAAACTAAATGTTCCTGTTCTGGACGTTGTTCCCAGGTTTGTTGCAATTCCTCTTCTGGGTTGCAAGATAATTATAAGAACTCCATAATTTATAAGCTAGAAGGAGATTTTCTGGAAAAAACTAATAGGAGTTTATCTCCATAATAATATAAAAAGTATAATATAGGTCTAAATAGTGAGTACTCCACAATTTCTAAACATAATCAAATAATAGAAAGGAATAGGTACACCAGGAGTTTGAGGGAAAGCCGCCTCTTGGTTGGCAAATCGAGTCGGTTCCTGTGACCTCCAGTAATCCTACCAACAAGATTCCAGTTCCTGTTTCTTACAGTTCCTGTTTTTAATTGCCATCCATACCTCTTAAGAGTTTCTTCAACAGGAACTGACAGCTGACTCACACTGTGCGTATTGGGAACTCATGTTGCTTTAGTTATTCATCATGTAGCACAGAGTCTCCCTAACTGCTATTCTTGTGAGAAAGCACAAAAGAGCGTTTTTCTGCATCACTGTCTTCTAAGCAAAATTGAGCAGCTATAAAAACGACGGGTGCTGCTGGCCTGTGTGTGACTCATTCCTCCTCTCCTCCCTGCTTGTTGGAGTCTCCCCCATATCGCAGCAGCTTGGGGGAAACGGGAGCATTACACCAATGATGTATAGAAAAACAGGGGGAGGGCTGCAGGCTGTGTGTTTGTTTCTTTTATTTTTTATTTTTCAACCAAACGCTTTGGAGAACACAACCCATGCTGGCCGGTGAAAGTGGCTGGTGCAGTGCAGGGCGCGCTCCTGATGTGCCATTAGGTAGGCAAAGAGGATCTCTAACAGGGAGGGAATCTTCTCTGGTGTCTCTGCTCACATCAGCTCACATACACTGACTTAAAAGCAGATTACATAGGACAGAAATAGAACAGAAAGAATACACTCGATGTCGGGAACTCTGGTATTTTGTTTCCAAATCCAGTCAGAATGAGGAGTTTGGTTGATCAATCAAATGCCTCTAACGTAGCGATTCTTAAAGTCTTTTCTCTGATGGAGCATCACAATCCTGAATCCTTTAAAGTCAGGAAGACGATTATTTGGGTGTTCTCTGTTTGGGAAGCACTGCTACTTGCCAACTTGGCTCTGTAACGACTGAGCTTTCCAGCATTAAAAGATGCTGCAGCCGCTACTTTAAAGGTGACATTATTCTAAAATAAGTGTTGATAACAAGCTCAGGCATGTCTGCATGTCTGTCTGTAAAAGACACTTGGACTACTCTGAGAAGCAAATTCATAATGCCAAAAAGAAAAAGAAGTTAGTCTGGACTTCAGACGGAGCATGGCAGATGCTTATAGTGAGGATGAAGCCTACACGGTCACTTCCAGATGTTTCTTGGTGTCTAGAACAGATGTGCAATGCATTACTGCAAAAGACCAGGAGACAAATGCAGTTGCAAAGAAACCTGGATGAGTCTGTAAGCACAACATTTCAAACACTGGAGAGAAAAATAACCAGAGACGTCAACAATGGTCTGAGCCTCTGCCAAGGTTTGTGTCAATCAGCTCAAGTGTCAAGGGAGACAGGGCCGTGCAGAGACCTTTGGAGGGGTAGGGGCTCAAAGTTAAAAAAGGGCACACAGCGGGAGCAGACATATCCGAAAATATCAGAGCAACATTGCAATTAGGTGACGTATTGATGAACCGAGCAGATATTTGAGACCTACACATTTACATTCTCGCCTAAAACTGTTGTACCAAATCACGCTGTGTCTCATTTAAAGTGTAAAATAGCAAAATAATTTGTCGCTCTTCACTGTCATTGACGCTGAAGGCCTGGTGGGGACCCGCAATGAATTATGGGATATGATGGGCTGTGAAAGATATATCAGACCCATCCTTCAAATTTGGGGAAAAGATTTTGAAGGAGTTGTCGAATTCGGACAGGCCTTGTCGCCACGCTATGACGTAATCGGCCTACAAATCCATCCTTCGAAGTATACAGACCCTGAATTCACACACAGCTAATAACAGTGTGGTTGTCGGAGGACTGCTCTACTGCCCCCTGGGGGCGGAGCCGGCATCATGTCAATTCTGTGTGTTTCAGTTCTGTTAGAAAATAAAAAAGGCAACTTAAACACCAACGCTGACAGATCAACACTAGAGCAGTGTTACTCTACCACAGCGATCCCTTATTAATAATCACAAAATAAACATCAAGCCATAAAAACATAAAACTGTAATGGACTGGATATTCTGGTCTTTTTTGCGTGTGTGGCGATATTATTATTACTATTACTATTAAAAAAACAATAATAAGAATATTAAATTATAATACCTTTGCTATTATATTATTATAGTTTTACTACTACCATTATCAATAGTAATAATAATTACCAATACAAATAACAATTAATATTATCTATTATATTGATAATAATTATTTTTTTATTATTGTTATTAACAATAATTATGATTTATTAGAATCATTTTAGTGTAGTATTTAGCAATATAATAATTACTATATTACTAAGTATCATATTAATGATATATAATTAATTGTATATTGATAAACATACTAATATATTAATGTTCATATTATTATTGCTATTATTATTACTACTACTAATAATAATTAATATAAACAAGGAGAGAACCCGCTCATTCACACGGAGAACATGCATGAAGAACCCATGCCGGGATTCAAACCCAAGACTTTATTGCTGTAAGGCAATAAAGTCTGTGCAGCCCTGATGTTTTATTTTTGCTATTTTATTCATGAAATTTATTTGTTTTATTGACACCTAAGAAGAATTTACAGACCAGTTGACCTAGCAGTCATGAATTCAGACTGTGGCCAGGAAGCCGGAGAACAAAAGAACAAACGAGATGATTGTGGATTTCAAGAGGAACAGGATTGAATCAAACCCAATTTCCATCATGGGAGAAGAAGTGGAGATGGTTGAAGAATATAAACACCTCGGTGTTCATCTGGACAACAGACAGGACCAAGACGCAATAGTGAAGAAGGGACAGAGCAGACTGGAGGAAGCTAAGATCCTTCAAGGTTTGCAACAAGATGCTGCAGCAACACTATCAACAATGTTGGTGCTGCACTGCTTCCCCCTCTGGAGAGCCCGGATGGTGGATCAGAATTGCCTCAAAGCATACAGAAGTCTTTCTCCAAGGCCTCTCCAAACTCCTCCCATGCCCAAGTGTTTGCCTCAGCAACCACCGGGCCTGCATGTCGCTTCACCCGCCGGTACCCATCAGCTGCTTCTGCAGTCCCACAGGCCAAAACGGCCCAATAGCACTCCTTCTTCAGCCTAGCCGAAACAGCCTCCCTCACTGAAGGTGTCCACCAACAGGTTCAAGGGTTACCGCAGTGACAGACACCAACGACCTTGCAGCCACGGCTCCGATAAGCCGCCTCGACAATGGAGGTACGGAACATGGTCCACTCAGACTCAATGTCCCCCACCTCCCCTGGAACATGTTCAAAGTTCTGCCGTAGATGGGAGTTAAAGCTCCGTCTCACCAGAGACTCTGTCAGACTTTCCCAGCAGACCTTCAAAACACGTTTGGGTCTGCCAGGTCTGATCGGCATCCTCCCCCACCACCAGAGCCAACTCACTACCAGGTAGTGGTCGGTGGACAGCTCCGCACCTTTCTTCACCCTAGTGTCCAAGACATACGGTTTCAGATCCGATGAAACAATGACAAAGTTGATCATCAAACTGTGACCTAGGGTCTCCTGGTGCCAAGTGCACATATGGACACCCTTATGCCTAAACATGATGTTCATTATGGACAATCCGTGACGAGCACAGAAGTCCAACAGCAGAACACCACTCGAGTTCAGATCAGGTAGGCCGTTCCTCCCAATCACGCTCCTCCAGGTCTCAGTCATTGCCCACGTGAGCGTTGAAGTCCCACAGAAACGAGGGAGTCTCCAGGAGGGGCATTCTCCAGTACCCCCTCTAAGGACTCCAGGAAGGGTGGGTAATCTGAACTGTCGTTCGGCCGTAAAAACAAACAACAGTCAGGACTCATTCCCTCACCTGAGGGCAGAGGAAGGCTACCCTCTCGTTTACCGGGGTAAACCCCAACGTACAGGCACCAAGATGGGGGGCAACAAGTATGCCCACTTCTGCCTGGTGCCTTTCACTGTGGGCAACTTCATAGTTGGAAGTATGTCCAGTCCCTCTCAAGGAGACTGGTTCCAGAACCGTCGAGGTAAAGACAGACTATTTCTAGCCGAAACCTCTTAATTTTACAACTAAGAGGTAGTTTCTCAACCTAAAGAGAATTATGACCATCTGTTAAAACATGTTTAATGTTAAGGAAAGGTTAGCTATGTCTCACACTTTAACAAATTAACCTTTAAAATTACTTATGGAAAAATGATAAGAACTTATCGATTGCATCATCATCTGGGACAATTCTCTCTGGTTGAGTCAAATCTTCTAAGAAAGCTTTTGTCAGAGGAGTAGTTGAAATTTCACACTCTAAAATCTCAGTAGTTTAGATTTTACAGCAAATTTCCCCAGCCGGGGCAGTTTCCTTCCCTGCCAGGGAAGGATTGAAAAGGTATGCATCAATTTCATCATATTCGATGGACTCACAGCAAACAGTTTGCTGGGGGCCGCGACTCGCTTGCGGCCGGAGAAGTTTCTTTCCCAGCCGGGGAAGAAAAATTAAAAATTACTTGTGGAAAAATGATAAGAACTTATCGATGGCATCATCATCTTGGACAATTCTTTCTGGATGAGTCCAATCTTCTAAGGCCGCTTTTGTCAGAGGAGGAGGAGTTGAAATTTCACACTCTAAAATCTCAGTAGTTGAGATTTTACAGCAAACTTTCCCAGCCGGGGAAGTTTATTTTAGGGAGATTTAATACTCTAAAATCTCAGTTTTGATTTTAGTTTGATTTCAGTTTCCCCAGCCGGGGAAGTTTGCAGAGAGTCTTCCCCAGCTGAGGAAGTTTGCAGAGACTCTTCCCCAGCTGAGGAAGTTTGCAGAGGGTCTTCCCCAGCTGAGGAAGTTTGCAGAGAGTCTTCCCCAGCCGGGGAAGTTTGCAGCGAGTCTTCCCCAGCCGGGGAAGTTTGCAGCGAGTCTTCCCCAGCCGGGGAAGTTTGCAGCGAGTCTTCCCCAGCCGGGGAAGTTTGCAGCGAGTCTTCCCCAGCCGGAGAAGTTTGCAGCGAGTCTTCCCCAGCCGGGGAAGATTGCAGCTGTGCAGAGAGTCTTCCCCAGCCGGGGAAGCTTGCAGAGGGTCTTCCCCAGCCGGGGAAGCTTGCAGAGAGTCTTCCCCAGCCGGGGAAGCTTGCAGAGGGTCTTCCCCAGCCGGGGAAGCTTGCAGAGGGTCTTCCCCAGCCGGGGAAGCTTGCAGAGGGTCTTCCCCAGCCGGGAAGCTTGCAGAGGGTCTTCCCCAGCCGGGGAAGCTTGCAGAGGGTCTTCCCCAGCCGGGGAAGCTTGCAGAGAGTCTTCCCCAGCCGGGGAAGCTTGCAGAGAGTCTTCCCCAGCCGGGGAAGCTTGCAGAGAGTCTTCCCCAGCCGGGGAAGCTTGCAGAGAGTCTTCCCCAGCCGGGGAAGCTTGCAGAGAGTCTTCCCCAGCCGGGGCAGTTTCCTTCCCAGCAGGGGAAGGATTAAAAAGGAATGCATCGAACTCGTCGTATTCGATGGAGTTGTCTGGTGCGCAACTAGTTTCAAATTGAATACTAGGAAGCAGTGTGTTAAAGATCTTTCGGACACCAGTTGTCACCAAGTATCCGGTCGCAAATCCCAGGGGAAAAAACATCGTAATTAAGACCTCCTCCATTTGAAAAATTCTTGTAAATCGCAGAGCTAATCACCAAAGAGCTGTTTGTCGACTACCTGGTGTTTTGAGATGGAAGCATTTATCACCTCAGATGTTCTTTGATCTATGACATAGATCTGTGTCATAGACAGTGAGGTCATAGCTACAATGACCTTCTGGGAGAATGTCTTACTCTGATCGTTGCTATGGAAACGGTAAGATAGTTCTGCATGACTCAAACTATTAACCCTTGCAACTGCGTCGCTTAATCATTTGAGGTAAATGATTAATCATGACGAACGTTTGAAGTGTATATTTCAGGAGGCGCGGGATTAAAACAGGGATTTTAATAGTTAAATATTAAGTTTAGATTGACAATGGTATATTAAAACCATTCATTTAAGTCGTGTTTTTTTTTTATCATTCTATCAAGTTTAACATTTGAACAGGTTTAAAAATGAACAAAATATTCATACATTGTTCTGAATTTTTGATAGTTAGAGCGCACAGATCCGACCCCCTCCTCCTCATCATGGACCCGATGTCTGAACAACATGGAGGCAGAGAAACTGAGTCATTATTAGACTGAGGACAGCCAGACTAGTTCATTTTGATACATTATTATATTTAGCCAAATACTAATGTTGAGGGGCACAAAAGACCTTCTGACATACAGACAAAAAAAAAAAAAAAAAAAAATTGAAAAAGTTATTTAAAAAAACAAAAAAACAAAACTCAAAAAGGGCACTAGGGGGGCATCAAGGATAAAAGAGGCAGGGGCTCAATCCCCCCCTGCACGTGCCTGGACGGACCACATGAAAATCTGCTTGAGGCCCCTTAAAGGCTTGGGCCATTTCTACATACCTCCAACACAGAAACCTTAAGGAGTGTGTTACAAATGAAAGATGATATAAGTGAAATTTTAAAGTGATTTTGAGCTTTAAGTTTAAGTTATGATACTTTCCAGATTTTCATTATTTCTACCTACTTATAGATTGTCAGCCATCCAGGACAGTGGCGCAAAAGGCCACTATGCAGTGCATGCAACGCATAGGGGCGCAACAACGATGTGGGGATTTTTTTATAGTCAGCATTTTATGTACTTAACAATTGTGTATAAAATAATCAGTAACAGAGGAACAGCACTGATTAGGCGCCCCTCCACTCCTGCCAGCCGCTCTCTCCTCCCATACAGGTAGGTTGACCAGCGGCCCTTCTAGAAGCGCTGAGGGGCGTTTTTCTTTTTTCTTTGAAATTTGAATTGTATTAGTGTCTGGACAACAGGAAGCTAAAGATGTGCCCAGAAAAAAACTCCGGGGCACAAAACAGAAAACGGAAGAGGGGCAGGGAGAAATATGTTGGAGAGACAAAGAAAGGATTTTCAAAGTGGTTGAAAGACAGAAGGTAAGTAATGTCAATGTATCAACAAGAGAGTTGTAAATATTCAGGTTAGCTTAGGCTAGGCTAAAATAACAGGTGGTTGTTGTTGTCTCTGCCCCGTATTGAACCAATACGGGACGCGATTTATTCCGTATTGCTATAGACAAACTATCACATTACAACAATAAGTGTAATAATAATGACCAAAACAAAACACGGGAAATATTAAGGTCGGCTAAATTGTCGTTGCGGGACCTAAATAGGACCCCCGCCCCACTAACTGACGCTGTTGTCAAGGTTGCCTAGAGACGGATACCGCGGAGCCGCGGTGAGCCGCTATCAACCCGCGTCTTTTTAAATGTCCACCCGAAAGTACATCGTCCTCTAAACCTCTGGCAGAAATACAGACGGCAGTGGGAAGACACACATTCCAGGCTAAACAATTACAGTGACGTTTAATAGGGCCATTAAAAATGTGTATTCAGAGTGAATTGTGGATAGTTTGATATCAGACAGAGGGAGACATTTGGAAGTACTCCTGTCACAATTACAAATTATGCTGGATGATAAATTGTCAGAGAACTTATTGCGATAAATGATAATATTGTTGTTATTTAGAGACAATTTTCAAACAATGTAATGGAAATAATGGCATAAAAATGCAAGAACATGTTCTCAGACTGAAGACTTTTGTCATCCAGCTTTTGGTAGAAGGGGAAAAACAATAAATCATGCAAATAGAAATTACTGAGCGCGCTTTAATTTATCATTGTATTGATTTAATTATTGTTTATTGTGATAGGAATGTTTGGAAGAGCTCTTCATTGTGGAGGACGTCAAAACCTCCATTGATCAAACAATGGCACATCAATGCCCGACTGAAGTTCAGCCAAGGAACATTTGAAACGCTGTGATCTGTTTTGGAAGTCTGCTCTTCGGTCTGAAGAGACTAAACTTGAGAAAGAGGCCTTCTCGCCTAAAATCACATTTTCCTCTGATAAACTGGTGGACGCATCATATGATGGTGCGGTTTCGCTTCATTGGTGTTTAAGGGACCATTTTGAAGATTACTTTAAAGGAGTCAGCTGCAAGTCTTACTTTAGGTCACCACTGGATATTTCAGCAAGATAATGGTGGAAAGCACACCTCCCAGTTGGTGAAAAACCTTTTGAAGGGCACAAACCATTGGGTCCTTTCTCCTAAAGCAACGAGGTGGAAGTGACGGTTCATTAAGACGAGGTTGCGACAGTAAAGTGGTGCAGCTTTTACTTTAAAAGCCTCCAAGATCTTGATTATGTCACTTGTTTGACATTATTTTATCATTCAGAGATTTTGCACACGATGCCAATAACAAATGGAGTCCAGGACATAAAATTAACCAATGATTAAAATCTGGGGATGAATGATAGCTGACCTGTTTCAGGAGCACAAGATCCCTTATGAACTAATGATGTTAGCTGCCAAAAATTACAAACTCATCTATACACCAATGTGCAGAGCAGTAGGCATATTTAGGTCAAAGGTTAAATGCCTTGTTGAGGGGAACACGCGTACATGACAGGAGGAGGATGGAATCAAACCTACAACCATCCGATTGCAAGACGAGAACTCGACCCACAGTCACCTCTGTGGGAGATCAGAATAGCTTTTGCTGGAGCTGAATATTGAACAACTTTGATCAATAAGAAGAGACACAAGGACTGATGGGTTTTGTCTTTAGCACAAACTAGCACAGGTTAAAGGTGAAGAAAAGTTAGATAAGGAATGAAAAAGACACTGATGAGACGGATAATGGAAACAAAGTCAGTGACTGTTGTCAGAGAAACAAAGATCGGTGTGTCTGCGCTGACAGAGGATCGAGGAACACAGTGTGGGGGAACAGACGGAGAACAGGCCATCGGCCGCGCTCTCCTGTCTCCCCCTCGCTTCCTCGACAACCCGATCAATCAATTTGGCTTTTAATCTCCTCCAATGACATCATAATCAAATTACCAGCCTCGCTGCCGTGCTGGGATATCACACAACACCCGCAGTGCATGTTCGGCCGGCTGGGCCATGCGTCTCTCTCCTGCAGCCAGTGTCCTCCGTACCATATGTTGGACAAATCCGGCTGCGCTTTGACTTTCTGGTTTAATTCATTTAATGCATGTTTTAAGTAAAAGAAGCGCCCACTGGCACAAGTTTTTAAATCTCAGTGTTGGCACCAACAGAGGAAAAATCTGCACACAGCAGCAAGATGCCCCATTACCTCAGATAAAACAATAAACCTGTAACTCAGGCGTATTACTAACTAATCATTTATTTCCTTAGATCGTAATGATGGTCACTGTGGCCAAACACTTAACTTTTAATCTCTTAGTCTTTTTATGGCGTTTTCGGTGGAATTAATTTTCTGTCTCTGTTCGGCCTTTCAGCTCGCTTTGGTCCACATTTATTTTCATTTATTTTACATCTTAAATCATTTCTCTTCATCTTCTCACAATGTCACAGAAGGAAGCAGTAAATTTGAAATGAAGCTTTAAGATACATCCATATTTTCCTTAAAATTTTTTAAGGAAAATGTTAAATGCTTACAAAGACTCAACATCCTCATCTGGGCTGGCATAGCAATGCTAGCGTATGCAAACGTCTGACTTTGAGCAAATAAATTCTCCGGCATTAAGAAAATAAAGACAGTTTTCATAATCCTAACTGTGCTAAAGCAGAGGCAATTTGCTCTGATTTAATGTCAGTAAGAACACAAACGTTCTTTCTCTTTTTAAGTAAACAAAGAAAGTGCAAAACATGTCGCCTCCATGTGGACAGCTGAAGAACCAGGACTTGGGCTTGATGCTTCAGTCCTGAAATAAAAATAAAAAATAAAACTTTACAGAGCCAAACAAATCCAGAGAAACTGTCACCCAACCTAAAGTAAGTAAGTAGGCTAACATGCTAACCCAGAGGGGTTGGGGTTTAGCAAAGCTAACAATACTACCACCTGGGTCGCAGGCCCACAACAGGTAAAAATGAGAAATTAGAAGAATGAGTTTGGGGGATAATTCAACATTTTGACACTACTGGCAGAATGCTCTCTGTAAAACTCACGATTTCTCTCCGTTGGTCTCATGAAGCCTGTCTTAGGTGCCGCAAACAGCTAACAAGCCCGCTCGTCAAACGCTGACATAAACTCCAGGTCCAGTTCAGGATGCAGAGGACATCATCATCACGACATATTTGTCTTCTGAGATAATTACAAACCAAATCATGTTATACAGCGTTAAGGAACTACCATCATCTGTCTGATTGTCACATTCATTTATATGAGCTCCACGGAAATGAAAGCATAAAAAGTAATTGATAACTTAAGCTGATGGAGCCAATCGTTTGGGTACCATCAATGCTTCAGAGCTTTATGGCAATCCATCTATTACAGGCCTTTAATGCTGGAAGGACAGAAAGACCCATTTCCTCTAACAGATGCTTTAACTGTCTCCTTTCACGTCCTCTACATCCGCCCTCCTGTTCAGAGAAACGCACAGGATATATTGACCCCTGTTCTCCTTATCCCAATTTCAAGCTCCGACAGATCTCTAAAGTGAATAGTGAGCATAAAAGTTATGAGCCTATGCAAACACACTAAATGTGCAAAATGTCTCCATAAAAACATACATTTGACTTCTACGATGGCCTGGAGGTTTCAGTTCCGTTGGTTAAGATGATATCTGTCACATCTTTGTTCAGCAGCTAAACATTAACCAGATTAACAGTCCCGTCATTGCGCTCACTGCAGTCTTTTAGCAAAAGTTGAAGAAAAATCAGAGTCTCCTCCAACATCTGCTCACATCTCTGCAGACAGTCCCTGCTGCTGCCTGTTTGACACTGAAGATGTACTTTCCATCTCTCCCAGGTGTCATTTAATTTAACTCAGGTGAAAGAATGAATTCAATATTTCCTCTCAGACTTGCACAGAAATGCTCTCAGTGAGTTTTACGACTCCAGAATGAGATTTTTAAGGGTTTCAATTGTACTGATGCGTTACATTGTAAATCCATTGTCCAGGAAATTAAATGAAACCTTCATGTGCTGTTTTATATTGAAAATGTACTCGTAGCAACTGGAATTTACCGCATTTTATGGAAAAACATCAAAAATCCTATTGGCTTTTTATGTGTTAGCCCAACCCAGAGTAGTGTATAGAAAAGAACCACATTATTTTCAAATCTTTAATTTCCCACAAAAAACAATCTGAATGTGCATTCAGCCCCCTCTACTCTGATTTCTGAATAACTAACATCAATAAATAGACATCACATTTGTGTAATTTAATCTGAGAGGTGATCCAGATGTTTGGTGAAGGTCCCAGAGGTTTGCATGAGGAAACTATAAATACAACAAGGAATATGCTTTGGTCAGATGTTTGAAGGAAGGCTAAAAAGCTCAAGGTGAGTGGATGACCTTTCATAACCTCTGTGAACATTTCTTAATAAATTTACAGTGATAGCGGCACAAACTTTTGACACCGATTTTGTCTGATTTGAATATTCACTTGCATATTCAAGTGCTAAAATGTCCCAGTCAAAGTCCTTACCAACGTGGACAATCTGTTGAAAAACAAAACAAACAAAAAAAATTCATCGCTTTTTAATCTTGACTCTCGGATCGGTAAATTGGCGTTAAAGCAAAAACGATCAATCAAGTGTCAAGTGTTGCCCACGATCACACTAACAAATTAAAGCTCCCACTTATGAGATTAACAACCCAACAATTAAGCTAATACACAACGGTGAAAGCACTTAGTGCTGCAGAAACGTCTGTAAGAGCTGACCTCATGCTTTGGAAAGAAACCCGGCCACCTTCTGCAGGCCACATTTCTCACAAATGATAAAATCTGGGAGCCCTTGTTGATTCAGTTTGATAACAGCACTTCTATATTTATACTTTCTCTTTGCATTTTTATTGGTGCATTTAAAAAAAAAAAAAAAAAAAAAAACCTTTTAGCTCTGAAGCAAGCTGACTTCTCAGTTCGTTTCACCTTTGCTCCTAAACGGTCCAAGTGATTTATCTCCAGCCTACTTACTGCATCTACAGGCCTTTCAAAGATTTGAGCTGCAGCTACATTTGGCAGCAATCTGCACGGACCGCAGGCATACGCCATAAAAAAAAAAGACAATCCATCACATGATCCATTCTGGAAATATTAGCTGTGATACATCAAGACCCAGGCCACCAGTTAGGAAAGACCAGGCTCATAACGCGGATGGGCTCGACGCGCTTCGGAGGACTCACAAAGTCTCGCGTCTTCAGTTTTCATCTTAGTGCTTCCCTGATGTAATAATGTTTCTAATGAGTCCAGAAAGGAAGGGGGAATGTGTGTGTGTGTGTGTGTGTGAGGGAATGAGAGAAACCGCGAGGAGGCGGGGCCCGTGTTAAAGGAATAGCTGAGATGATTGCGAGTGCCGGTGAAAGAATTGAGTTCTGAGCGGGTCGTATTTCAGCTGAGCGAAGGCGGAGTAACACCCACTCCTTCACATTGGAACGGATCATTGGGAAGCTATCAAACACCAGCCAAACCTCCCCAAACGTGAGGGAGAACAGAGACGATGCATCAACACACATCTTGACGTGGCCTTTCTGATACAAGTGGTGCCGTCTGCTAATCTGGCCATCGCTTCACAAACCCCGTGTGGAAGTTCTGCTTTGCATCAGTCGTGTGGGGCACAACAAGAACTAGGTGTTCTGGTCAGAGGAGAGTGTAAGAGAACTTTCTGTACCAGCAAACAAACTCTGCATGTCATCAAAACCCGTCCTTCAGGCGAAACATCCAATGGCTGCAATATTCTCAGCAAGTCTGAAACTCTCCTGGGGTTTCAATTTAAGAAACATTTAAGGAAATTAACAGAAATAAACCTGAAGTAGTGAAGGTTGAATTTAAAATACATTTGGGGGAAAAAAATACTCTATTTTGTATAATTGTGACTATAAGAAGCACATTTCATGCAGATATTCTTGTACTTCAGCAGGCATTCTGCTTGCTGAAGCTGCGCCCCCTGCTGGAGCTCTGCACTTTTTCATTGATCTCTAAAACCCTGAAAGCCACATGTTTGATCCTAACGAGAGGAATATTCATAAAGTGAATTACCTTTACACGATATCATTGAAAATGGCTTTGAACTTGTGTAGCCAGCAGACTCCAAGGCGCTTCGCTCCCATCGTCGTCCACTGGGTAAATATTCTCCCGATGGAAATGTTATGAAAAATGACAAGAATTCACGTTTTGCACTTTTTGGATTTTAAGAAGGTTCTAAGTGCCGCTTCAAAATGCAAAATGAAGAGATAGGAGTGAGACAAAACAAATCTGAGTAAGCAGAGCATTAAACTGCCTATTCAATTGAAATAGGCAGCAGCCACAAAAAGTTTTAAGACCATAGCTCAAAAACTGAGATTAAAGTTTCAAAAAAGGACTAATTATAGCTGTGGCCTTCTTGTTGAGATTTTTACCTTGATCCAGGAACGTCGTCAACACTCACCCAGAGCTACAACGGCTGCGTTCACACTGCAGCCTGATTGGATTGGATTTTTTTTTGCCGTGGCCGTTCACACTCGTATGACCAATGCGACCCGTACGTGTTGTCCTGTGTGAGCGGGCAAACGACCTGAAGCGACCCGGTTGAGCTAGTCCTGGAGCGTAGCTCACACGTTTGAACGGAGCAGCACATTAGCAACTTAAACCTCATTGTAGTCCGTCATGGTTCTTGTTTTTCTTGTGTCTATCAGGATGCAGAATAGTGACGTTTGTGGAGTATGAATGACGTTCGGATCGGATGAATGCGACCTGGACGTTAGGTCACATTTGAATCGGATACCCAAGTGGCCTGGGTCGCATTCGTAAAGAATCCGACCCGTGGTGTTCAGACTGCCACGAAAAGATCAGATACAGGTCGCTTTATGTCAAAAAAAATGGAATTGGGTCACTTCAGGCTGCAGTGTGAACGCAGCCAAAGGAATGCCATGGATCAAAGCATAATTCACGTTAGAATGGCCCAGTCAAAGTCCAAATAGAAAGCAAACTGAGAATCTTTGACTTGAAAGCTGTCCAGTCTGCCTGGACTTAAACTAGAAAAACAGGTGAATATTTCAGCCTATTGATACAAGGGTGATGGATACACAAAGCTCCACTACCCTTTTCTTCTGCTGCTCTATCCTATGGTTTGTGTTTGTAACAGGACCAAACAGTATGAACACATTAGCATGACAGCATGAGCATCCAGAAGGTGCCAGAAGGCCCTCGGCTGCCTCTGAGACAGAACAGGACGGAGGATTAAACCACATTACGGCGTGTTGCTACGGCGAGCATCATCTAATGGGATTACCCGAAATTAAAAGCTCAAGCAGCATCGTTTTCATCACCGTGCACGCACTGATTCCCAGGATCGACCCCGAACAGGAAACAGGGGAGTCTGCATATGAGCTGCAGGTTGCGTAACGTCTGAACGGATTTAGAGTCAATCCTCATTCGACCAAAATCTGGATTTATCATTAATAAGACAGTGGGACAGAGGATCTGTTTTCACTGTAGAAAACAGATCCTCAGGAAAAGCAGGCTGATGAATTTGAAGAATCTGTTTTTGAAGTTTCTTATGAACATAAATCTGAAAAGTGTGGGAATGATTTAGATACTCTCGAGTCATCATCGGAACAAGTGTGTGTGAACAGCAATTAATTATTTTGCAAGTCTTGCCGCCAGGACCAAATTGGCTTTAACTCTGGGCTTTGACTGGGCCGTTCTAACGCATTAACATTCTCCAACAACATTAGCCAACAACTTCTCCCTGACTTGTCTGCTGTTTTTATGCTCCTCTGATGCAGAAGTCACATGTGGGGTACCACAAGGTTCAACCCTCAGACTGCTCCTATTTACACGCTCCGGCTGGCTTAAGTTATAACAAGAACTAAGATTAGTTTCCATAGTTACGTGGGTGATACGCAGCTGTAAATTACAATGTCAGCAGGTGACTTTGTTCCAGATTTGTGGTGCATAGAAGTTTGCAGAGGAGAACCAAGTCATAAACTTCCAGAAAACCACAAAACTTCTGAAACACTGATTTCCTTTAAACCTATACTAAAGACCCACCTGCCGAGAGTTACCTTCGATTAATAGTAAATGGAACATTGTGATGTGTATTTGACAAAATGTAATTTTAGCTGCTTTTTTTTCATGATTGGTTACCGTTTTATGTTTTTATAAAACATAGCTCATTTCCTTAAATGAGCTGCACAATTAAACTTGACTTTGCTTTCTAAAAGTCTTATGCCTTCACAAAGCAGCTGGATTTACACCGAGATTAAATTACATAAGCTAATTAGGTGCCTTCAGGTTGCTCCGGGGTGCATCGTGCGCCCCTGACCTGCTCTAAGTTCCTTCAGCTGGAGTTGAGCCACGGGATGCTGCACCCTGGACCGCCTGCACATCTGGAAACAACCTGTTCCCTCGTGACAGAACACAAACCAACTGGATCCTGATTGTGAGGCAGGGAGAGGAAAAAAGCGCCGTTCAGTTTCAGGAGAGGCGTTAAGGGGCGCAGTTACCTGCTTTAAGACAAATCTCTTCAACAAAAGCAGCAGGATGAGAGGAAAGAGGCAGGAGATTGTGTGTGTGTGTGTGAGTGTGAGAGAGAGAGAGAGAGGAGCTTACCCGGGGTTTTCTTTTGGTGCAGTAGAGAGAAAGGGGGGAGGAGGAGAACAACTCCACCGCTCTCCCTTCTTCAGGCGACTCTCTCCATCCAGCGACTCCAGCGGGGTGCAGCGTTTATTTGCCCCCAGCGGGGGGGTCGGAGGAGGGACGAGGAGGTGGAGAAACAGCGTTCACCCTTCTTCTTCTTTCTCAGAGGAAAGAGGAGGCCCTGGGTTTCTCCAGGCAACTCAGAGGTCCGTCTCTGCCGCCTGATGCCTCCCCGCTGCAGCTCAGCCCAGTCTGCACAAGCAAAGTCCCTCCCCTGCAGCGCAACCTGAACCGGTCCAGGATGCAAGAGAAACTCGTCCACCGCCTCGCGCTGCTGATGCTGATCAGCACACACACACACACACACACACACAGAGAGACAGAAAGGGAAGGGAGAGAGGGAGAGCAAGAGCCTGCAGGAAGTACCTGCTTAGCCACACACACAAACTGTACCCCGCGATTACGCAACGCAATAACAGGGAGGGAGGGGGGATGGTGTGTGTGTGTGGGGGGGGGGGGGGGGGCTGACAGAAACAGGATGGGGAGGGGTGTGAGCGAGAGAGTTTCAGGGGGAGAGCCTCCTCTTAACTTCCTGAGTCTTCCCTCAGCTCCTGCCTGCTTCTCCTGAGATCTGAGCCATCAGGGATGATTCAGTGTGAAGTTACGTAAGGCGTCTGGAACGGAGGTGGGCGAGGCGCACAAGTACGGAGCGTGAAAGGACAATAAATGAGAAATAATTATTTAAATGTGTCATAAATTTATCAAAACCAGAAATGAACACAGGAATAACTGATTAAAAATGGAATTAACTATATGTGTGCCTCATTTAAATGTTTTGATTTCATTTTGAAAACTGAATGTAAGTACTTTATGGTTTAATCAATCTGTTTAAGTTAATTAATTTAATTTTACCCGTCAAACTCTGTGGGCGGGATTAGGTGCTGATGCCTGACTACTGATTGGCTGTTTCTAGATATGAATTTGATGAATCTTGTAAAATGTGTTTTTTTTGATAAGGGCTATAAACTGTAGTGAACTGAAATTCATTTCATAACTAAAATATTCTTTACATGATGTGAGTTACAAGTAAACTGGACAAGGTTAAAATAAGCTTATGGCCCTCCGCCCTTTATTACGACCCATTTTGAATGTTTGCTGTGTGAGTGGGTTATAGTGTGTTGTGGATAATATAACTGAGTAAAGACGAGTGGTGTGGCTTTATTTTTCTCTGCCTAGTAAAGGGCGCCCTCTGGTGGCCAAAGCATAAACCTTCATTTTTTAAAATTAGAAATTAAGAGAACCATCTGCATCACACTTCTAAATCTTCACATGACAAAACATATGTACTTTTGGCAATAATTATTTGATAGCTCACTATTAACCTTAAATACTACTGTGTGTTTACTTATGTTGCATGTATACAACTTTTCTACATTGCTAACCTTCGCGCATTGTCATTATCTTCTTAAGCCATTTTGTTAATTCTCATCTCCTTCCCTGCTCCGTCTGACCTTTAATCCCATCAAAGTGGATTCCTGCGGTAAAATTGGTCGATTTTCTGTGGCGTTTCAAATTTGTAGTTTCAGCAAAGGCAGCGGAGGAAGCGAATGGATTCATTCAGTCCGTGTTATTCCAGCGTCCGAATACTGAATTGACCTTAATGGCCTGCACTTCTCCGGTCACAGCTGCGAACAATTTCCGGTAAGCTTTATAGCATCGAACTGGCGCATTGCGTCACGGCCAAACGTTAACGATTGGGTAACATGTCAAAGAGGTCAGGCCTCATGAAAGCAAACATTTCTAGAGCTTAGCAAAACGTAGAACAAGGGGCTCGTTTTTACCACTCTACTAACTGATGGACCTTATTAGGACCAATGCAGATGATCACCTTTATTATATATATTCCTGTACCTTAAAGAAATTATGTTTTTTTTATGATTGGGGTAAGGCATTATATCACAGACAAATTAAAGTTAACATGAAGCCCCATTATGAATAGAAACATAAAACTTGTCGGTGTGAAAATGGTCGCCAAAGCACACCATCTTACTTAAGCTAAAAAGACACAGAGACAGCATGTATATATAAAAACATATATTTATTGTTCTGTTACAGTCGGCTAACTTGCTCAACAATTGACGGCGATGAAGCCAGAGGACAAACTCTACACATCGTCACAGAAAGCATTACAGAGCTCCTGTTCCTTAAAACTCAGTGGCATTTATCGGCACACGTGACACGTCATTCAAACTTGTCGAAAGCCGGTTCAAAAGACGTCCTTCTGTCAAAGTGGTTGTTCTCCTCATTAGGCAAACTCAGTAAAATACTGTACACTGTGGCGTGTGAAGACGGAGATCTTCTCTGGTCGTTTGTTCGCGTAGGACAGTGATAACTACTCACTTTATTCTTCCTCCAGAACATGCGAGAAGAAAGAAAGTCAAGTAAAGCAACAATGGATAAATGACTATCAGGCTCTAACAAGAAATAGAGGTGCTCTGTACTCAATAAAACAGTGTGCAGATTAAAATAGAGAAAAGGTTAAATTTATATATTTTTCTAAATAAAGGCGGCCCAGCCACCAGTTCTGTCCCACACACATTCCTCACCACACGCTACCGCAGTAACAAACTCACTCCTACTTTGTTTCTTGTTTTTTGTTTTTCCATTTTGTGGAGCATTGCATTGCTACTGTACATCTGCAAGCAATGATCCCATAGCAACGCTTCTGCTGCAGTCTGTACACTGTAAAACAAACCGGATCCGCTCAAGTAAACTTGTGAAAGAAAGTGTTGAATCCGAGTTAAAGATGTTATTTGTTGAGTTTGTTCAAAATGAGATTCTGAATGGCGGATCGGAGACTCCAGTACCTGCATTGACCCTACCGAATCGAAGCTAAAACGCTGCGATCAGTGAAACCGATCTCTTTAGTTAAAGCTGACGGATGAGCTGGATTTACTTCAGGACTGGCTGGATGAGAAACATATCCCAGTGGTTGAGTATTTCCTTTCAAAGATGCTTCAATACTTTTGAAAAATGCAGTTCAGCAGGAGGAAAGTTCAAATGTCTAACCAGATCGTCCAATTCCCAACTTTTCCCAGTCGTCCGTCGCGTTATGACCTCAGGCGTCTGCAGAGGGCCGCCGTCGCTCTGACTCAGTGTGCAAATATTATCCATAACTCAGAACTGTTCAAAAACAACTTGACAAAAACAAGACAAACGAACAAAGACTCGCCTTTTTACAGTCCATGAGACATTCCGACCAATGGAAGAAGTCGTTCACTCTGAAATTCACTTGTTTCTTTTTTTTTCAATCCCCCTCAAAAGCTGCAGGACTGAAATAAAACCAGTTTATGTGCCACAAAAACTAACAGAGGAGTCAATTAGTCAACCACTGTGACAAAACAATCCATTGCACAAACATTGAGCGGAGGTCAGACTTGCAGCCAGGAGCAGATGTGTCCCGAGTTTCATTTCAGTGAGGGTGAACGTAAAGGCATTCAGTTCAAATGCAGACCAGCGTACGGGTTTTAAAACAAGATTTAAACATGTGGAGCCATGCAAACCTTAGGGCCAGTCTGCAATAGGCCGACCTGCTGTGCATTCAGATGAAATGTGACAATCCTGTTAAAACTAGAAATCAGTAACTCAAAAATGTTATTTTGTTTTTGTGGAATAATGACCAAACCATGCCAAGAGAAACCAGGTTGGTAAAACTAAGTTACTGAATGAAAGACTGAATCTGAGTTGGTCACAGCTAAATTCAGAGGAACAAGAGAGAAATAAGCTACTTATTTTACCTGGTAAGACGACTACTGTTCTTTCAGGCTGTGAGAGAGCGAGAGAAAGCAAAACTTCAAGCACATAACAGGAAGGCTAAACATTTGAGAGGAGAATTGCTCTGTTTCATCCTTTTTGAAATGCTGACAGCCTTTTGGAAATCTGGGAATTACCTGTTTTTCTAATGCAAACTGCACTAATGCTGCTAAACACCAATATAAGTTGACAAAGCCAGTTTAGTGTTTAATGTCAACTCTGTAATAATTGTTTTCATTTTAATTACTAAAATCCTTTTTTTTTTTTTTTCAGCAATTGCTGACACGCACAGTGTGACATTGCCGGTTCTCCTGATATAATTAATCACAGAGTGCTAAAAAGACACACTTCAATGATATTTTCATGTCTTCTAATATTCAACTAAAATCAAAAGCTTTACCAAAACCAGATCTGAAACCAACATGTCTCTGATTTAGCCAGATAACCCTGTCATTTCATACTGTAGTGGGCAGCTTGTGGCTGATCTTTGGTTTCAGTGAGTCATCATCTACTCTGCATCAGTTTTGAGTTTTAAATCACTATGACTGTCATGAGGACACCAGTGTCCTCATAGACCCACTGACTTGCCTCTAAGTGTTTTTGGGGTGACAGTTAAGGGGTTAAAAGTTTCATTTTGATCAAATTCCTTTAAAAAATCTTGGTGTCTTATTTTTCCATTTCAAATCAAATGTTTGTTTTTTTTTAATTCAACCCTAAAATTAATCTAATCTGTGACGATCTTCTAAAGAGGTTTGTCTTTGCAGAATATTAAAGAACCTGATGCTAAAATCTCCTTCCATGTTTGGTAACTTGTTGCTGCCTCTGATCAGATTGACTCCTGCAGACTCTTGTGCTTCAGCTCGTTACTGAACTTGATTTTAGAACATTGCAGTAATGGGATCTGATCATGAGATTGTACTGCTTGCTTGATGAGACTCCGTAGAGAGGAAGAAGTTGGAGGTGTTGCTATAGTAACAGCTTAGAGTTGCTGTGGCTGAGCCAGACGGTGGGCGTGCGCCGGATGTGTTTGGGTTTGGTTCTGGTTGTGGGGCTGCGGCGGCTGCTGCAGGATGTGGACCACGCGGCCCAGGCTGTCCGTGGTGGCGAAGGCCAGGTACTGGCAGCACAGCCAGTCCTCCAGGCTCACGCTGCAGGCCGTGTCCAGTGAACGCTCCGCAAACTTTATCATCATCAGCGTCCGCTTAAGGTCCAGCCAGTTCTGCAGCGTCGCTTCCCGTTGGCTGGCGGTGGCCCCCGACACGGGGCCGGCACCGGCGCCGCAGCCCAGGGCCTGGAACAGGTCCTCTCGCGGCCCCCAGAGGAGGCACTGCAGGCAGGCGCGCGCTTCGGACATCTGGATCCGCTCCGACGGGTTGACCGTCAGCAGCAGCCTCGCCAGCTGCTGCAGTCCCTGTGAGTACAGCGACCTGACGGGCAGCGGCGGCAGGTCCGCCCACGTGTACTCTCGCTCCTTCAGGTCCGGCGTCTCCTCGAACGGGTTGGGTCTATGCAGCATCTCGTAAATGAGAATCCCAGTCTGGAACTCGTCGCACTTGCGGTACTGCGTGGCCGTGATGATCTCGGGCGCTAGCCGCAACTGGTCACGCAGGGTTTCCTGGTTGGCCACCATGAGGCTGCTCTTCTGCTTGGCTTGGGAAAAGTTGCTGATGATGAGGCGTGCGGGGCAGGTGGAGGCGGCGGCGGCGGCGGAGGCCCCCGAGCCGTTGCTACTGCCGCTGCTGCCGTTGTTGTTGGGTTCGAGCACGTCCAGGTTCCAGGGGTTGCCGGGCTGGCAGTGGACCAGCAGCAGGTTCTCCAGCCGCAGGTCGCAGTGCGTGACGTGGAAGGGCTTCATGTGCTCCAGGCCGCAGCAGAGCTGCAGCAGCAGGAGGCACACCTGACGCTCGTACAGCTCGGGGTTGTGAGCGTGCCTGGCCGCGCCCTCTGCCACGAAGTCCGCCACCGTCTGAAAGGGCACCTCGCGCGTGATGACCACCACTCGGCTCCTCAGCTGGCCCGGCGAGTTCATGTTCCCAGGGACCTCATCCAACTTAGCTTTTGATGCTTTAGAGTCCGTCGGTTTTGTGTCTATCCCTGTCTGTCCTTCATGATCCTTGTCTCTCTGCTTCTCCTCCTGCTCCTCTTCATCTTCTCCCTCCTCTTCCTCTTCCCAAGGCAGCAGTCGGGCGGGGACGTCGGCCAAGAAGTGTCCGCAGTCCTGCTGGATGTTGAAGTGCACCGGGAGGCTCTGTCTCACCGCCAGGCTGTGGAAAAACTGCTGCTGTGTCTCCTTCACATGACTCCGACAGATCTGTAAATTAAAACCAGGAGATTTTAATTTTTTACCATTTTCTGTATATTTTTTTATTCATTTTTCAATTGTTTAACAAAAAAGGCAACATCTAAGCCTGTTGCAGTATGCAATTAAACAACTGATAGTTCAATAAAACAAAACTAATCTCCATTCTGGTGTTTAATAATTTTTCTAGGGCATTTTTGTTTTTAGAGTCTTCCTAATCCATTTTATTTATGGCTTTGGTCATATTTTTTTTTTGTTTTTATTACTTTATTTACTGTTATTGATTATTCTGGATATCTAAAATATCTCCTATTTAGTTTCAATGTAAATGTCCTCCACAAAATTTAAGTCTATTGGTATTTGAGAGGCCACATTTTCATTATTGTGCCATAATCTATATATTACCTGAAAATGGTCATTAAAAAAGCAATAGTACCGTTTCTCGCAATAATCACGGCGACAATTTACCATCCATGAAAATCTGTTATTGAGACAGGCCTTATATAATATATGTAAATGTTAATATAAACAGTGACCTCCACTGAAACCTTTGAAACGGTCAGAACTGGTGATTTCTTGGCTAAACTTTTTGGTTGGATTCTTAACTTTCTGTTTTCTTTTGTTCTTGCAAACTAAAGCAAATATTGCTGTTCATTATGTATAAAATGGAAAAAAAAAATAAAAGAGTTTTCAGAAAGAGCAAGAACTTCTTGTAACATTTTCAACCTCAACATAACTTGATGAGTTACTTGATTACTTGAGATGCGTAATCTCAAATCTCTCAAAGCAGATTTGAGATTGAGCCACTTTAAGAAGGCAGTTCTCCATTAATATTGGGCCCACTCTGACTGACAGTTAGCATTAGCATCCGTGGAAACTAACCAGATGGAAACTTTAAGTGTTACCCGTTACAGGCAAGACAGTATTTGTTCATAACTTTCCTACAGAAACCTGATTTCAGAAATTTGTTGTGAATTTCTGAATTCACAACTGAGCTCAATTGAATTCAGTTGAATTTGAACTCATTCAAATTTAGTTCGATGATAATAAAAGCAAAAATTAAATCCAAAATGGTGCAATACATAACCTTTCAAAACTGAAGGGGGATGGTGCTCTTACATATTCAAGTACGATGGAGCAGTGATGTGTCTCTATGTCTCTGCTGAAGTGCATCGTGACAGAAAGGAGAAAAATAAAGAGCAAGACGCGCATCGAGCTAACTGGGGAAAATTACATAACCAACTTTAAAGCTGTGTGAAGAGCACTTAACCAAAGTTAGGAGAATTAATGAGGGTTCTGGTGCTCAGGAATGGTCAGCCAAACAACAACAACAACACAAAAAATCTCCCAGAGCCAAAAGTGTAATGGTCTGTGAGATTATAAGAAACAGAGGGATGCCTCTGAGCAGCAGTGAATGGCTTTTTAATTCTGCAAGAAGAAAACCTCGGCTACTGGAAAAAAAATAGCTGTAATAAAGCACAAAGTATATTTATTTCCCTTAACTTGTTAATTGGATTGTTTTTAGGGAAGCGCAGTGTTTTAACATGTCAGTGACGGTTTGATAAGTAAAACCGGGTTGATATAAATAGTCTAAGTTTTTTCCACCTCGTTCCCATTTGAGAATGTATTTCTTAACTTGAAACAGTGAGGTTGTTTTTTCACAGTGTCAAAATGGTAGAGAAATATATACACTTAAATATATATTAGCGATACAGCCAATGATCATTTTAGAAATCAGGCTTAATCAGATTTTTAAAAAAAACTTTTTTATTGAACCACTTCAGCCTTTTGGGTTGAACATATATATAGATAAAGTTGTTGTTTTTTCTTATCTTAAATAAAAAATGTAAATACTTTTTATATAGCTTTGGCTTAACTGCTGTTCTGAGTGTGTTATTCTTTCACCAAATGGCCTTTTTCTGAGTCTGCATAATCCAGTTAACATTTAATTGATTGCTAAATTAGTTTGCAATTATTTAAAGAGCGGTTCATCATGATCAATCTGATTAATCACTTCAATCCTGAGTGTCTGTGTGTTTTCCAGGATTAAATAGCTATGCACTGTTTCTGTCCTGCAGACATTGGCTATAAACCAGCAGGTTAGTGTTATTTTATTACTGTAACAAACCAATTCCTTTCTGCATGACAATTCTGAAGTCTTATACGTCAAGCTGCCAACATGTCTATGGAGATTTTATTTACACAAGAGTGAATTCGAGCCTGGAAAGGCAAAGCTTTGAAGTCCGGTCAAACTCAAAGTATTTTCTGAATAGTGCAGTGCCACTGCAACCTTTTAGACTGTACACACACACGTGAACGCACAGGTTTTATTGCACAAGAACATATCCTCGGGGCTCAAAGTTTAAGTGGCAGCACTTTTAGGTAAATACGTTCCTCTGCTTCTGTAGAGGAAGTGGGAGGAGTTGACATCAAACAACCAAAACACGAGGACTTCTTAAGCACCGGACACGGGACTGTCTTCAAATTCCCTGCTGGTGTCAAAGCAAACACTCCTTCTAAACACAAGTTAGCAGGAGAATCAGAAGCTACAAGGAGCATTTAGGGATTATGTTATTAACTGGAGGGTTACGGTGTGTAATTCAAGATCACTTTTATTTATTAGATGGAATTAAATCAATTTCATGAAGCTCATTTATAGAGGCGTTCAAAACATTCCCACCTTTGAACTTTTTCTAACTTTGTCCCGTTAACTCTAATGTTGGCATTTTCTGTGGCAGACCAACACAAAGCAGAGCATAATTGTAAAGGTTGGTTTAACAAAGAAAAATCTGAAAAGTGTGGTCTGCATTTAAAATCAGTCTTCCTGAATCGTCTTGATACATTTGCAGCTGCCGGTCTTTAAGGAGTTTTTGATATTCTTATTTCCTAGACAGCCCCACATGAGGATCAACAAACAATACTTTCTAAGTTTTGTCACATATTCACAGTTGGTTTCTGGTCTGGACTTTGAATGGGCCATTCTAACCCATGAATATGCTTTGATCTAAATCAAAGGTCTCAAATTCCCGTCCTTGGGGCTGATGTCTGGCAGCTTTTACATGTCTGAATCAAATATTTAGGTCATTAGCCAGATTCTGTAACAAGGCTGAGGAGGTGTGACCCAAACTATAGTTGAAGGCTTTGTATTTAGATTTTCTGTCTGGCTGGACAATTAATCAAAATCTCAATTGTACATCGTTTGAAGCCTCTAAAAGGTTTTCTACCTGGATTGTCCATTACTCAGGTCATAAAATTCCAGGCTCTTCACAGTTCTGTCCCTTACATTTATTCTATAATATAAAATACTTATATTACTAAGAGGCACTATGAAATTAATTGGCATAGTGGGCTAAGCTTTAAATATGGAAGCTTTATATTACAGAATACAACAAAAAGGGGGCAGAGAGAAGAGGATGCAGCAAAGGAACTGAGAATGGGACTCGAACTCGGGGAAAGTGGCATTGAAGTATGTAGCCTTTGAATATAGGGCGCCATGCAACGCCCCAAGAGCATGTTTGCTATTCTGTGTAAAAATCAGCATAGCATTTATCATTGCAATAATATGACAAATGTGAAAAAGTTCAAGAGGTATGCCTTCAAGGAGTTGTACCTCTACCCTTCATTCATCAAAGAGTGCGAAGGGTCAAACTTGTATTAAGGCTGTCTGTATAAAACTACTAATAACCAGGTTAATAATGAACCTGGTGTTAGGATAAGGTGGTCTGCCTTAGTCATCCTGCAAACTATTGATCTACAACCTGATGCTTACCTTGATGGCGTAGTTTACCAGTGGGTCCTTGGCGTAAGAGGCAGTGTAGTAGACGGCGTCCCCTGCCTCACAACACGGTTTGCCGGTGGTCAACCTGAAGTGTGACCAGCTGTCAGTGCCAAATCGAAGGTGGTCCTTCTGGCCGGCCATGAAGCGGTCCTCGCATTTCGACGCCAACTTCCGTAGGGTGTCTGTATGAAGTCCCCGGATCCTGCCCACCACCTCATCCCAGCTGTCCAACCCTCTGTAAAGAGCGGGTCTGTGTGGCTTGGACACCCCTCCGCCAGCGGCTCCACGGCCCGCAGTCCGACCCCTTCCGCCCAGAGACTCTGTGCTTGGGAACACCCTCTTGTCCCTGCCAGAGGTAGTGAGTGGTGTGGAAGCGATAGGCGGGGGGCTGAGGGCGGACACGCTGTTTGTCAGGCGAGCTTTGCTTGCGGCTGCGGAGGCAGATGATCTCTCCAAAGAGTCGCCACTCTCATGGTCATGAGCTCGGTGTGGCTCAGAGCTCAGAGAGGAGCTCTGGCTAGCTGTCTCCCAGGTAGAGTCCAAATCGTACAGAGGGTTGGCCACGCTCAGATTGGTACCGCCTGGTTTAGCCTCTGCCCGGGGTCGGAGGGCTCCCTGGTTGGACTCTTTGACCCCGAGGCTGGGTTCAGTGCTGGAGCGAGGGACAACCTTCTTGGGCAGAGGCGGCGGTGTGGCTTTAGATGCTGGCTGCTCCGTGGAGCCGTCAAGCTCCATGGAGGACAAAGTATCATTGGAGGCTTTGAGGTTCCGTGGCTGTTTCAGTGGGATCATGTTGGCTCTTGATTGACCTGCAGAAAGAGAAAGATGAGTTTTTAAATGTTTGAAAGGTCAAGCTCCTCAGGTGTCAGTGACCTTTTGGTTTATTATAAATCTGGAGGTTTAGGCGTGCTGTTGTGACGCAGGGGTTAAGCACAACCCACATATGGAGGCCTGTGTCCTAGATGTGGCTGTCGCAGGTTCGATTCCCGACCTGGTGACCTTTGCTGCATGTCTTCCCCCTTCTATCATTACCCACTTTCCTGTCAAGTCACTATCAAATAAAGGCCACTAGAGCCAATAAAAAATTAACAAATCTGGACATTTAGTAACTTGAGGGGCATTCAGCAACAAAAGGTAACTTTTGTTACCAGTAGAAGTTTGATAAACTTCTCCTGGTCAAACAGGTTTTTTTTTTTTTTTGCAACCCATTAATACGTGGAAATCTTTGCCTGAGGACTTGAAAATAAAAGTAAGAATAAAGGTTGTGCCCTTTGCATGACAAGTATTAAAAAAAGGACAGGGTTCATAAGGTCACAGACCAACACCAGCACTGATTTAACTCCTCCAGAAACTCCCTGTTTTCCTAGAGGGTAATACTGCAATACTGCACAGAGACAGAAGATGATCTTTCCAGTCAACTGCTCTGGAGATTTACTGATCCCATCAGAGTGGTCTGGGCATCCAATTTAGCAAATAATCCCCCCCCGCCCCACCGTTTAAAATGCAACTGATTGCAAACTCAGGATGAGCAACTCCTCACGCTGCCGTCGCCTTAGAGATGTAGTCAAAGTCTTTGGACAGAGCAGTCTGGATGAAGTAAATGAGTCTCTGTAATCCGCCCTAGAGGGAATAGATTTAATGTGTTCCTCCAGTAGTCTGTGGTAATCCGTTCAAGGAAGAAGACGTCTCCCTTGTCCAGTCGCAGGGATCTTCTGTTGTGACTCAACTGCATTACATAACTTGATGTGTTGCTATAATTAAACCAAATTAATTAAATGGTGTAACTTATTTTTTTATTTACTACATCTAAATTAGGTATTTACATGCTGTATAAAAAGTAAATGGCAAGAATAATAAGATGGAGAAGTTTTTATTAGTTTGCGAGGTTTGCAAGCATTAAGGTTACAATGCTTTTAAAAAATTTGCGAAAGCCCGCATCAGGGACATGCTGAGTTAGGAATGCACCTGTGGATGTATTTTTAAGCCAGTGCCTCACATTTTCTGCTCCTCTGTGTGTCATCATGGCAAAAATCTAATGAAATTGGTTAAGGAAAGTAATTGTGGACCTCCACATCTCCAGTTCATACTTGGGTACAATTTCTAGAAGTCTGCAGTGCCAGGTTGATCTGTTTTAATTATATGCAATTATAAAAGTACAGAAAACTCTAGTCATCGTAATCTTCAGGAAGAAGACGGGTTTTGTGTCCCAGAGTACTAATCGGGAGAAAACAACAAAAGACTTTGTGAAGATGCTAGTTTCACAAAGTCTTTTGTGAAGCTAAAGAGAGCGCCGATGTCCACAGCGAAACACTAACAATGGCTGAAAGGCCACTCAGCTTCTTCCTCCAAAAGCAATAAAAAATACTTTATTATTATTACACTTCATTACTGCAGAAAGGAACTGCTGGACGTCACAGAAAGATAGCATCATAAAGAAAGAACATCAAAGGGAAAATATTGAAGCAAAATGTGCGGGCATTAGCCAGGAAGCCAAATCTTGAATGTAATGGGTCTTATTACATTTGTTACAAAGTGGCGTAAGAATCAAAGCAACAAAATGTGTTTTGGACTGAACCTGTCTGACTCAAACATTTCTAAAAAATATTGGGGAAATGTGTGTAGACTTCTTTAAATAAATAAAAAGAAGTGATCTCTTATTATTCTGGCATTTAGCAAATAGAAATGTGGCAATCCTAACAGACCTAAAATACAATCAGGTCTGAAGTAATATTAAAAAAAGGTTTCTGCACTTTTTCAATAAAATGCATACATTTTAATAAGAACTGTTATTATCAGACTATCATCAAAATTATTAAAAGAAATTTCCTTCAAATTTGTAGAAGGCAGTGGGTAAAAGAAACGGTTTCAGTGTTTTGTGTTGCTTGCTTTCATCTCTACAGACTTTAGATTTTTAAGATGTAAAACTTTGATATATTCCCTGCCTCTAATTTTGTTCTCCAGTAACTAATTGTGGAAAGTTATTGAGGCAACAAAGTTATTTAAGATTCGGCAGATTTGAAACAACAAAGCTGAGGTGGGAGGTTCCTGGTGGTAAGACATGATGGATACAGAAAAAAGATGAACACCAGGAGACGAAAGCAAGTAAAACAAGCCTACCTCAGTTCCACCAATAATGCTCTAACAGTGTTCAGCTAACACCGCGCAGCAGCTGAGCCGGGAGGCGGAGAGAAACACTCGTCTCTGCTTCCATCTCCAGAGTCTGTGCAGAATCGCTGGTGGAAACGGGCAACTCTCCCACCAGCGCCGAGGGAGGCGGCGAGCGCTCTGCCTCCTCCTGCCTGATGCTCTGATTAAACCACAAGTTGGTGCAGTTGGGCGAGTGAGGGAGACGCTCGCATGTGCGCGCGAGCGAAGATGAGGAAGTAGGCAAGAGGGAGGGCAAGTCAGTTCGTCGATGTTGACTCGGTGTGGGTCTCAAAGCAAAGGTTGTGATCGTGTTCCCTGCTGCCAAGCAGAAATGATGCCCTCTGGAAAGTTTCTCGTTAAACCAACAGTCTCTCACTCTCCTGCCGTGTCTCTCATTAGCAGCGTGTAGCAAAGTAAAAATAGGCTGCAGGCAGATCATCAGATGACGTCCAGGGAGCTTTTAACACAATCCCAACACATCTACCCACCACAACAAGTGCACACTCTAAGCTTTGCAAACACAAACGCTGCTCACACACTTTTAAAGTCTAATTAGCAAGTAGCACTAAACAGCAAACATATTTAGTCCCTGATGAGTCATTTGACAGAAAGAGAGAGACCCACGCGCCTGCATGTGCAATGTGAAGCGCCTCACTAATGTTTCTCCTCCACTATACCCACACTCTCCTTTCTGTCCGTCACATTGTTTCTATTTCTCGTTCTGTATCGCACCGCCTGATCACGGCCCGATGCTTTCCCTCTCACACCAGAGCTTCCTGTTTCAAGAGGCCAGCAGCGCCTGCCAGCTGTGCCCACCTTTACTGAAGCAATGATCTGCTCTTCGTGCTTCAACAGACTCTCTAGTGGTGGCGTTTCTTTTACACGTTAACAGCTGTGTTCAAATTACTTTGTGCCTAAATAGGTAAATAAAACTCAAAGTTTAGCGACTGCTTTAGTAATCCAGGGTTCCGACGGTGAATCGGATAGTAAAAGTGGCACATTCTGCAGATTTTTTATTTAATCGCGTAAGCCTTTTTAAACAATATTTTTAAAAAATGATGCAAATAAACAAGTAATTAAATTCCTTTTTTAGAATAAAAAAACATTTTATTGTCTAAAATGCAATAAAACAGTATTCCCTTAGTGAATGCCTGATCATTTGTAGCAAAGTGTGCATTTTGCAGCTAATAATTCTTCTAATAACATGTGATCAGCCTTTCTGCTCGACTTATCAATAAAGTGTAGGGCTAATCTTTTTAAATTTTCTGACTTACGTATTAATAATTGGATAGGTTTTTTTCTTTACAAAATTCAAACTGGATTAAGCTAAAACTTTGTCACTGGAGGAGTTCTGTGTTAAACATATTTATAAACTTTATATATATAAGGCTACATGTATGTAGTTTTGTGACGTTTTGGCTCAATTGTGTTTTTTTATTTCAGCAAGTGGCTTGTTTTTTAGTCTGTACACTTCAGTCAACAATTAATTGACTGCTAAATTAGGTGACAATTATTTCTAGACTTATGCTGGAAGAGTTCACTTTCCTGTGAATCCTTTATATTTAATTTTATAACAACTCTTTTGAAGAACTGTTTTTAATTTGAGTTGAATGGAGTTGACCCACTTTCTGGCAGCTGAGAAGAGGGAATCCTTGTTGAAACACCCATTTCCTCTTCATCTTAGGGAAGCCTGACATCTTCAGTTTTATATATTCAAACAAATATAAATAAGCCTGACAGTATGATAAACAGCTGCATCTCAACTGATGCCTGAACCATCATGCGTCACTGTTTCCTGTGGCTTGAATTCTGTGTGTGACAAAGTTTGTGTGGCCATATTCTCGTTTTATCTGTCATTTCTAAACAGAAGTTAATAGGAACTCCTTGATGGCCTTGCTTCCCTTAAGCATTATCTAATCTATGTAATTGTTACTGGGCTAACAGGTAATGATAGACCTTTTATCATCACTGCGGAGATGATTACTGGCCATTTTGGATATTTTGCAATGATTTCCAATAGCAGTTTTCAATTTTCTTCCATGTCTTTTTGGTTTTGGTTTCCATTTAAAAGCATAATGTGTGTTTCTGCACATTTCTATCAACTGCACCAATCAACTCTCTAAATAAGCTCACAGTATGAATTTTTATCTAAATGCAGAAATGCTGTATTCTGCTTATCCCTGAAATATTGATGCGATTTTTCAGCACAGGGGCCACATACTGTCTGAACTCAGACTAACTTTTTAGTTTAGACTGCAGTTTTTCCCATCCTCCTTCTCTGAGGAAAGATAGATGACAGTGAAGATAGAGGCTTTGCTGAAGAGACGAGCATTGAGGACTAACTGTGAGAGTCATAGGTCTGTGTGCCTGGCCACAGACAACGGAGTCAGGAAAAAATATAAGATTAATAAACAGACAACATTCTTATAACAACCTGGCTCATAATTATTGCTGATGATCTTTTGACATTGAAATCTGGGCATTCCAGTCTGTTCTGCTCCTCTGTTAAAACTGAATCCATGTGTCTGTGCACTGATGGTCAGCTGGCTGAAACAAGGTCTCCACACTTTTCTGAGACATACAAAACAAACCATTTAAACTGTTCTGGAAAAAAAAACATTTCCATTTATGGAAAAAACTACACTAAGAGGAAACTGAAATTAAATATTACTCATGTAAAGGTACTTCTAAAGTTGGAGAAATATTGAATGAATGCTGACTGACTATTTGATCAGGAACGTCCAATAACCAACCAGCACGTATCAGGTTGCTACTTAAAAAAGATCTTTATTCTGTGTCTAAGCAACAGCAGTAAAATAATAATAAATAAATGTCAGCTGACATTATTATAGCTGTGGTAATCGGTTTGGTGTTTCAGCAGCAGCAGGAATAAGTGTTGCTTCTAACACCGGAACCTGAAGCTTCAACTTCAGCACCAGTTGGGATGAATATAAAGCAGGTCAATATCTTGAATTAATGAGGCTCTCAGCCTTTTTCTCTTTTTTATTCTTTCCCTCGCAAGCAGGCCACCTGAAGGCTTTTCATCACATCCGTTTTTATAACCCTGGGCTTTAATATCCGTATCCGACCAGAGGATTAGAATCACAGTACAAAGACGTCACTATAATTACTGTCAGATTAAACCTGAGCACAGCAATAATGCAAGCAGCAACCCTGTGGTCAGTCGTACAGTACATTGTGCATCGGCTTGGTTAGAGCCAGGCGGCGCGTGATTGTGCATGGATACGGATAATGTGCCGCAAATCATATTTAAAAAGGTAAAAGTGGTCAAAACTGAATCTTATTTTTTTTTACATGCTCATTACTGTAAAATACAGTTGAAGGTTTCAATTATCACTCTGATTATGTAAGATCCAGATATTTATAAACTGGAGCTCCCAGGTGATTTAGGAGGGAATAACATCCAAGAAGAAGAGTGCTGAAGCTGGAGAAAAGTAAAATAAGAGACACATCACCTACTGGTCAGCAGGGTTTCTGCAGGTTTCACCAACTCAAATTTTAGACTTTTTAAGATGATTACAAATGGGAAGTAAGACCTGACTCCACAGAAATGTACAAATTTTGTCCAGCCAACTGGAGATAAATTTGCACTCATTCATGATAAATGCTAAAAGCTAGCTAGCTACAATGTGGATGTTAGCAGCGAGTTACCAGTAGCCTCAACTGTCTCGAGAACGCAATCAAGATGTCTGAGTGCGACTCAAACTTCTGCCTGACAGAAAAGTCCAGTGAGAAACAAGAATACAGACTATTACATTAAATATAATAGTTTTGCCATAACAAAATTTAAGACCTATGGTCATTATACTAAAGGCCAACTTACGTATTAAAATGAATTGCAGACAATTTAAGGCGTTAATTTTACATATATAAATTTTAGGCTTTTTAGGAAATGCAACAGATAAGCCACAGAGGGAGAGACAGTTTTTTTTTGTTTGTTTTATTTTAGTCCCCCCATTATGAGCCACTCTTACCTAGGTTGCTGTAGGTGGCGCTGCACCAGCTGGGCGAAGGAGAGTGGGAGTGATGAGAGTGATTCCCATCGTCCTCCGGCTCTCCGAGGCTGGCGCTGCCCTCGCTGGTGGTGACAGTCGGGGCGGCCTGGTTGGCGTGGCCCTCGTGGGCGTCCCCGAACACCAGGCCCAGATTCACTCTGGCAGGCAGAGGGATGACCCTGGGCAGCTCCCGCTCCCTGGCATGGCTGGCCGGCACCTGGCTGCACATGACAGAGAAGGAGGGACTGCTATTTGTGTTGTAACGTGCCAACCTTCTGCTTCATTGAACCCGTAATTGCATGCCTCTAATCTAATTTTTTGTTGTTATTTTCTTTTATTAGGATACTCTACTTTTGACAAGGATTCTATCCTCAAATAATGATAATTGCTGCTATTTAGAGAAACAAAGCAGAAGAGAAGAAGAGCAAAGGCAGCTGCTATTGAATTATAATCAAGACCCCTTCAAAGGGGCTTTCTCTTGTTATTAAACAAGTTACCCTCGTTAGTTTTCTTTTTTTATAACTTTTTATAAATCAGTGTTTCACCTCTACATCTACCTCGGTACGCTGTGGACTGGACTGATGAAAGCTTCTGAAATGTGAAGTGGTTTTCTAGGTAACGACACACATGAAGGCAGGAACATGATGCAGGTGTGAGTCAAAGTAGGTCACTGTGGAGTGTGGTGATGCTGTGTGGGAAAAGCATGAGCGGGTACTTAACTTTGATCAGAAATGTTTGGAAAGAAGTGGAATACTTTTTGAAACTTCTACAACAGCAGGAAGCAGATACAAACTAACCGGAACAGAAGATTGATCAATCAATAAAAGCTGATCTGGCTCAGTTAGTGGAGATGTGGGTCATGTTTCAGGCACTCAGTGACTTTCCTAAGACTGCATATAATTCTTCACTCGGATTCAGTATTTGCTAATTCATCTATTCACAGATTTCTTCAACTATTCAAGCATTTTTTTTTTCATAGAATACATCTCAAATATTTGAAAGAAAATGCAACTTGAAAAGCTAAAATATCTACCTGCAATGCTACTTAAAAGCAAAGCTATTGGCTGCCAATAGCTTACATTTATTTTCCTTAAATAGCTGCCATTTACAAGCCCAAGTATTTGGACTCACTCATATGTTCAAGTCTTCTTCCTGAACATATTGACGTGGAAAACTGCTCTGTTTTCCAAATAGAAGCTATGTTCAACCATTTTTAGCTAGCAGGAACTTAACAGGAGCTTTAAAACAGAACAAGGATGTCGTTTTCCCAGCGATGGTGTTGTAACATTACAAGTACAGTAACAGGTCCTGTTTCTGTGACTATTCTGCAACCATTTATACTTTATATCATTTTAGCTTTCCTGAATCTGACTTGCTTTTTTGAAAGAAAAGAGAAAAACATGGCCAGAAGTGTAAAAAGCTCCCAAAAAGTTTTTCTTTCTCCCCACCCACTGGTTTATGGGAAGGGCACATTAATAATTATATCCAAAACCATGTGTCACTTCCTGTATCATTTTTCATCAGTAGTACTGTAGTACATTTGATGCAGGATGACACTAATGTAACTAATGGAATGACGACAGGCGAAAGTCCCCAAAAGTACACACATCGGGACACAAACCCAGCTCCGCTCAGCTTAGTCTAGATTAACACATAGCATTTCCAGCCAGCCAGTAAAACTGTCTTAGTTTTTCTAGATTTACCATTAAAAGCCTGTCATTTGACACATGCATGTCAGAAAAGAAAAGAAAACCTGTTGCAACAGTTCAGCTTCTGACCGCCCTGTTCTGCTTTTATCCTCAGCAGACACTGAGTCTGACAAAAACGACTCATCTGGCCTGTTTCAGATGTGTTCCTGCAGGCCACGAAATAACCAGAGTCTCTGAAACACAGCCGATGAACGCAAAGCGACACTTTGGCTCTTTGCAGGATCCTACCACTGAAAAGGGGAGTGGTCACAAAGGTGGCCAAAACGGTGAGTGTGACTGTTGAAGAAATAAAATAAAGCAAGAAGTAAAACTGTAAATTACTGGCATTTGTTGGGCTGCTGTCAATAAATACATTCAATTTCCCCTTAGATTCTTCCTTTTTCTTTTGGAAGCAAACAACAAAACTGGATTCTGCACTGAGCTGAAATATTAATCATTTACAAAAAGCCATAAACCTGCCTGATAGGTGAGGTTTCAATACGTTCATTCTGTTCAACACAAAACATTCAGAGTGGTTACACATCTCCACAGGCCCTTGACACAATGAATACCTTCATGGCTGCTACACACTTCAATGTCAGGACCTGACTTGTTCAGACAGCACCAAGCAGCCTCGGAGCGCTTCTCCTTCTCAGAATACTGCTGCGAATGTCCAGAAGATGGAAATGTAAAAATAAAATAAGACAAAGGAAAGTTTCCTTCCTCCCAGCTATGTCAACACTGCCACACATGGCCAAGTTGGTTTCAAAGGTGTGTAAAGAGATAAGGGTGACAAGTTCTTACCCACTGTACTGGCTCACACAGCTTCCCATCGGAAAACTCGGAATGACAAGGCAGGAAAAATCACATTCTACGTCAAACACAAAGGAAGAAAACACTCTTTTCCTTGTCTTCTCCTTAGTCTCTCCCTCTTTGAATGCTCTCACCTGTCTAAGGTAAAGTGTGTTGGCCAGCCTTGAAGAGCACGCCCACTGTTCGCCAATAAAACGTGATTAGGAAAAAAAACATTCTCCTGAGTTAACTCTTTATTTTCCAACCAAAACAATGTGACCGGTCTGTTTTTATTTTTAGAAAGCCATAAAATGAGCCAGTTTCTTCTCTGATAGAGAAGTTTAGTGTCATGTTGGGAAGTAAAATGTAACTATTAGCAGGAGTTAGTTTTAGGAAAATGCAGAGCGATAATTTAAATAAAGGAAAAAAGGGACGCAACAATATAAAATCACAAATTTTATGAGTCAAGTACTGAACTATAGAAACTAAGGACAAAAATGAATGTGATTGTTCATAAATACTTAACATTCCTTGAGTAAATTGCTTTCAAACAAGGTCAAGGACAGCGGTTTAGTAACAACCTTAACTCAATATTAATTAAGTTGGTCGCTAATGGACCCTGAATGCTGTAAACTCACAATGTCCCTGTTGATTTAGGCTTTTCTTGAAGAAACTCACACCAACTACAGGTTATTTTCATGCGCACTGCTTGGCAAAACTGTGATGTAACAAATCTGTGTTTTCTCTGACAACATAATGATTTACTAAAAGAATAAATCTACCTCAGAGGTCACTAAATGACTAAAGACTGTTTAGAATAAAACGGCTTGGCTGAGGTAGCTTGGTAGTCTTCGTAAACTCTGACATAGTCAAGAAGTGCGGACTGCCGCATCCAGGACATCGTTGGTGATTGAGTGAAGATTAATACTCATGGTATTTAGTGTGTTACTTTACCTCAATGTTTTCATGCTTATGTGGCATTATTGTCTTTCATTTAATGAGATATCAGCCTGGAAGACAGTATATGAAAGTGCTATCACTGAACGCCCGCCTATTTACAGTTCACCTATTTGTGGATTTTTTGTGGAATGTAACTCCAGATTATTTGTTGAAAATGGACCTATTCTTTTTTTTTAGAGCATGAGTAAACTATTCGATAAATAATGCAGTTTGGAAAGCTGAAATACCTACGCACAATATTCCTTCACACACTACTATTGACTGGCGTTTGTAAAGCAGGCAATTCACGCTGCTTTGCAAACGTAGCGTGATTGGCTGAACGCCCAAGAGGAGGAATGATAAACAATGTGGATGTTACCTGCTGCGGCAGTGCCAAGACTGTTTCCACTGTGCAAATTAATGCATAAGAAGGTAAATTTGGTGTTTGGACTATGAAACTAAGCTGTTATATAAATTTTAAATGGAGTCACCAGATATTTTTGGATTTTACAGCATACCCTAATACCTCCAACTTCAGCAACAGCCAGATGATGTGATATAGATAGCATAACGAAGACGAACTTGATCTTTGTGTCTTCGTTACGACATGTAAAACAAGCCATGAATCTACCCGGGAGGTAGATTTATGGCTTTTCCTTTTCGCCGCTTTATGGCTTTTTTTTTTTTGGCAAACTTGTAACAAGTCACAAAGTTGTGACTGGTTATGAAGAAATTAATATACTGAAAATACCAGAGAAAAGAAAAGACGACAACAGCTGCAGCTAGTTGAAGAGGAAAAAACAGGAAAGTCTGAAACCCGACAGAATGAGGCCGAGCTTTTGAGAGGACTGAGTGAAATATTTCCTGGCCTTGGGCTCAAAGCAAAGGGACTATTAGGACAGCAAAATTAGACAAAACAAAGAAAAGGATGCAGAGCAGCTTGAACACGATCCTGACAGTTTGCAAAATGTCAGAGAAGCAAGTGTAAAAAAAAAAAAAAAAAGAGAGACAGAGAGAGAGAGAGAGAGGAACAGGGCAAAGTTCAGGCTAGATTTAAAAATTAGATTTAAAATTTAAAAATCTAGCCTGAAGTATGAGCAAGTTTTGAAGATACTTTTGACATATGAAAATATGAACTGCAAGTTAATTAGATGAGAAAATCAAAGTTTTCTTCAAAGATATCAAGATTTGTTATCAGATTACACGCTACACAGCCATGGTTTAAAGTTAAACTTTAGTGCAATCATCAGTGTTTGAATGTGTGCATAAAGGGGCGAATAACTGACTTGCAGCTGTAAATGCAGGAAAATGTCGCATCTACAAATCCCCAACTCAGAGAAGGCTGAATACAAACTTTACAATTATGCAAAAGTTTATAGTTGTGAAAATGTTGAAATGCTGTGAAATTTTTTCAAGATACTTTAGATGTGTGTTGGTGTTTTCTCTGATCCTAAATATTTAAAAAGCAGGACATAAAACAAGCTGTGTTTGGAGCAGCAGTCAAAAAAATATATTTTCAGGTGATGAATGAAGCACAAAAAAGTAAATTAAAAAGAGTCACAAAGCAAGAAGCTTTCAAACAAAATAAACAATATGAGGGACCAAATTCAGTAGGAGAGTTTATAGCTAGTAACAGAATCTATACTATAGCGATACTTTGATTAGGGATTAAGAGAGGTCTTTTTACCTGAGGTCTTTGCTGCTGGCGACCCCTCCAGCGGTTTCTGATGGCGTCGTTTGCCCTGGGCTCAATGGTTCAGAGTCTTTGCTCTCTTCTGCCAGCAGATCAGTCTCTCTGCACTCTTCTATACGCAGCTCTCCATCTCCATCCCCAGGGCTGCTGCCAGTGTCTGGTTTGTATGTGAAGATGATGGTAGGTTTCTGGGTGGGATCCTCCGGTTTGGCCTCTGTGAACCAGTGCTGGTTTTGGGTAGGTGGCGGTGGAAGAACGTGAATCACAGTTCCGTCTAGTCCAACCAGTTTGCCTTTCTCTTTCTCTGCTTTCTCTCTCTGATCGTCCTCGTCTTTCCGCCGCCGAAAAAAGCTCTTGAAGGAGATCCACCTTTTGGGTTTTGAACTCTCGGCTGAAGCCCGTCTCCCCTCCCCGCCGGGGCTCGACTCGCCTTCTCCGGGTCGCGCTGGGGAGCTGGAGGCAGAGCTCTTTGTCCAGTTGCCAAAATGTCTCTGAAGTATGTTAGAAGCATGATAAGGGGAGGATGTGGACCTCGGGGGCGGGTAGGGGGCACTGGGCTCTGATCGGGGACTGGCGAGTGGGACAGCAGCAGAGGCACTCTGGGATTTTGACAAAACCTTTGAGGGGTTTTCCTTTTTTGGCTTGGAAAGACAGCCATCAGTGGTGGAAAACAGAGACTTGGGTCGTGAAAGGGTCTCCTTCATGGCGTCAGGAGGCAGGCGTACAACTCCTCAGAGCTGAAGGTTTTGGTTTGGGCTGAGGGAGACTCTGGAGGTGACTGAGGAGGCTGGATAGACGCTACAATCTGGGAGAGAACTGCACTGGCCTCCTCTCTGTGACTTACACCTATCCCAGAAGGTGAAGTTACGCCTTTATTATCATCATCTCCACTAATCCTAAAAGAGTGTGTAACAGGGTTAGCAGCAGGGCTGGTTTTAACTAGATTTGCAGTAATGGCAAGACTGGCAGAAGAAATTGTTGTAGTGGGAGAAAGGGCCCCAGATGCGGAGCTCATTACAGTGCTTGTTACAGTGCTTGAATCTGTAGTGGTTCTAACTTGCAAACTTGGCACTGATTCAAGTGGAAATTTTGTCTCCTCAAATGAAGTCTGCTCTGATGTGCCTCTCCCAGACAGAGTTTTCTCCGTGGACGATGACTGGACACTCTCAGAGGAACCGATCTCTTCATAGGTATGGCTAGTAACCCTACCGCCACCCATTTTTGTTTGCGACTGCTCCCCATGAAGACCCAAGAAACTCTTGTACACTGCAAGATTGTCATATGCACTAGGATTGATAACAATAGGTACCTTGACTGCATTCTTAGAGCTACGGGCATAGGCCGGCTCATCTCGGATGATGATAGGAAAAGGAGGCATGCCAGCGTTATTGAAACTATTAAACTTGATCTCTGATAAATTTGGAGATTTTACGGGTACAGTTCGAGAGGACAACATGCCTGCAATGGGAGATGTGGGAGCTGACTTATGACTGCAAAACTGAGGAGTGACAGACTGGCCAGAATTACTCCCTGGATCCACTCTAGGTATCTTCTGCCGAGGACTCGTGCTTGATGTCCATACTTCTTGGTACCGTATTTGGCCGGTTTTCTTTTGTGACAGAGCGATGGACGAAGGTGATACTGACTTCAAAGGAGAAGACGGAGAAAGAGGAGACACCGGCGAGAAGGGCTGGACTAAAGGAGTGCTACAGAATGATATGGGACTAGAGGGTTTTGGCAGGTTTTTGGGTCGTGGCGACGAATCCTGTTTCTGTTCATCTTTACTGGCCATCGATGCCGAGACATCTACCACAGTGTAAGGTTTACAAATGAGGGATTTTTCTAAATTAACTACACGGTATGGTTTAGCCTGCTCCTCTGTAGGGCTAAAACTTATCGTAACTGGCTGTCCAGGAAGGGCTTGAGGCATTGGCATCCCTTCCCTGCCATCCTGGTCCTCTAATCTAATTGCCAGCACTGCCTTGTGGGTCTCGGCCATCTTGGGTGGACTTAGAGCCCTTTTGGGAGACTCTTTTGCTTGGGGGGTTGTACACGGTGCAAGTGCCTTGGAAGATATTGGCGAAAGCAAGCCATTTTTAAACACACTGCTTCCACTACTGGAAATAGTTTGGGAGTCTTCTTGTAGTGATGACGATGATTCTGGAGAGGTTGTAGACTCTGAATTTGAGAGGAAAGCGCTGCTTTGCGTCTCACGAGGTCCATAGGGAAGAAGGCTTCCATTAGAAGGGTATCCGTTCAAGATCTCATCATAGCTATCATCATAGTCCACTGCACAGATCCTCTGTAATGAACGGTTTCGAAGGGGCACCGTATTCCATTTTTTACCCACTGCAAAGGGCACTGGAGACAAGGTGGCGGCACGAAAATTAGCAAATCGCGGCTGGCCTCGCATACGGATTTCCATGGCTAGTAATTCTTCGTCACTTTCATCCCAGCTCTCATGCTCCTCATCATCCTTCTCAGTTTCACTCTCCTCATCTTCCTCTTCATCCTCATCGTCACAGGAAAACTCTGGGTAACAAAAACGCCCACCCTCTGAGCTTATGATCTTGGTACAATCACTAAGCGATACCCGCTTCTGAGCGCCACCTTCGCTGCTGCTGCTTCCTATTGCCAGACAGCTGGAAGCTGGAAGGCCTCGTTCTAGGGACCTACGATATGAGCTACTGATTCGCCCCCAAAATAGGTCTTTGGAACCAGAAAGGAGTGTGGGGCTAGAGCCTGGACCCAACCCAGCAATCTCTTTAAGGACATCCGTCAGTCCGCTGTTATTATTTCCGCTGGGTGTCCTTGGGCTGAATTGTCCATAACCTTCAATTTCCTCACTGTCATCCTCTCCTTCATTGTTATTGTTGGGCCCACCAGGCCTTTTACTGTTCAGTCCATTGCGGTTCCAGGCAGTAAAAGCCGATGCTTTACCTTGTTCTATTGCATTTGTCTGCTGCGGCAAGTTGCCATCTGAATCCAGTCCAGCAGATAAGCTGGGCAGCATCATAGTGGGCTTCACAGCAATGGTTGGCTTCTTGGCCACAGGAGGACGGATGTGTCCTGAACGAGCAGGTCGTTGAGAGTTGGCGGTAAGGTTGGGGTTAGCTCTGGTCCCAGCAGGGAGTGGATTTTGTTGTTGGTTTGACGGCGGCCTCTGTTCAGAGGGGGGTTTCCCCCCGCTGCTCTGAGTCAAGCAGTGCAGACTTTTTGGTTTGAAGCAGTTCTTGCACTCGCCTGGCTTCCACACATGCTCGGTGAAGGTGCTGCAAGCTGACATGGCAGCAGGTCCAGTGGGCAGCCTGCGAGGTCAGTGCACAGGAAACCCCTCCATGAATCCACAGCACACAGGAAAGGTCTGGAGAACAACAATGAGGAAAACTGCACCTGAAACACACGAGAGGAAAGAATACAAGCTTTTAGAAATAATTTGTTTCTGAAACATGACTTTAATTCCTGCAGAGAAGAAAAAACTTAATTTGCCCTACAGATAATGAAGTTATTTATGCCTTATGACAAAAACACCTACAAACAAAATGTTATGCCACACAAACACAAGATATGAAAAAAAAGGCCTGTCGAGATACAGAAGTAAAGCATTATGGGAAAGCAGCGTCACGATTCCTCCAGAAGGTGGCAAACTTCCACCTCATATTGCTACTGCTATTTAAAGTGCAGTGATGTGTCTCCCAACTCACCAAAGTCTAAAAATCACAAATGAGGATGAACAGAAGATTAAAGATATTCGACAGGACTATGAGACAAAGGGCTTCAACTTTGTCCTCAAATCAAAAGCTCAAAGTCAGAAATCATACTAAACACAGCAGTTTGACAAAAATAAAATAGGAATAAAAGCAGAAATCACGACTAACTTAAAGAAACACAAAGATTTTTCTGTCAGAATTTGTCTGTTAGTTTGACACTGTGATAAAGGACAATTTTGCTGCTTTTTAGGCATCAGGACTAACTTGGTGGTATCTAAACCAGAGGTGGGATAGAGTTTGAACAAGTGGGGAGTCCATCACAGGGAACATAGAGATGTACAACAACACTGTACACACACGCGCACGCACACGGAGGAATTGGACGGCAACAGAGTTAACCACTGCTCTACTGAGCAGTAACTCAGGAACCATACACCTGCTAGTTAAAAAGTCAACCTCAGCTGGTGCTGTAAAAGAAAAACTAAGAAAAATATTGTTAAAATACAAATTGATGCAAACAGCACATTTTCAGATTTGTTTAGCAGTTGTTTAGATTTTTGAAAATAAGTTTTTAAATCTGAAAACTCAAATGTTTATCCAAACTTATCTAGACTTGGAAAATGATTGAAGCTCATTCCAGACTTTGCAGGAACCTTGCAAAAAGTAGTGTGGTCATCACATAAGCAGCTAAAGGTACATTGTTTTATGGTACGCCATAGTTTTTTCAAAATCTATACATCAGCTTCTGACACCGGCTTAATTATGAAGAACCTGACATTAAAGGGATAGTTCAAGTTTTGTTTTTTGTGGGTTTTGGTTAAGAGGTTATGACCTGACCTTTTAAATGTTATTTTTTATCAAGTCCTACTGAAACTGTGACTCGTTGCTAAGAGACGTGTGAACCAGTTGTGGAGTCATGTATGTCAGATCCTGTGTAGATGGATTTCAACATGAGAACACCCCACCCAGCACCAGACACAATACAGCAGGAACTCCTGAACAAAACTTTGCTGACTGACTGGTAAAGGGTGGGAGAGGATTTATCCTGTTGCAGCACATGTTGTGCATTCTCCCAGGAAAACGCAGGCCATCACTTCAACAAAATCACAGGAGAGACACATCAAGCAACTAACAATGTCTTTCCAAAAGCATAAGAACATTTTTCTGATTCAGACTGGAAAAACTCATGTAATAACCCAAAGCACAAAACCCTACTGAGGGACATGGCAACTCTTTATCACCTTCAAATTCCTTGCTATTTCCCCCCCCCCCCCATCTGTTCAGAGTTAATTCAACACTGGAAGCACAAGGAAGCAAAATCTGCTTGTAATCTCATTTCTTACTGTGCTTAAGATAAATATCAGTGTCACACGCTAACTGGGAAGCCAGGAGATAATGTAATCTGGTGTGACATGTAGGTGCTGGGTCTTATTGCAATAGAGGCAAAATTTATACAGCACAACAAATCAAAGTAGAAGTCTCTATGAAATAAGCAATATTTCTTTCTGTATAATTATTTTTGCTTCAGTATGAGAGCATTTCTTTCAGAGCTAATGTTTTTGCAGGATGGCCATCAGCCAAATTGTGACCTATTTTTAGCTTATTATGCAAAGTAGGTTATGTAAGGCAATGGAAATGTGATGAATTAGAACTAATTTGTTTCTAAAGCAGTTTGAAATCATAACCATATGATACAATCTTTGGCCTTTTTATTAGCTACAGCATGGGCTGGTTACCGGTATCAAGGTATACTGAGATAAAAAGTCAAGATTTCAAAGCCACGAGATAAAGTCCACTGGTCATGTGTAGCTGCAGTATCATGAACTTTGACCTCCGGGGACCCCTGCATGGCAACTCTGCAAGTCTTCGGAAGGTTTTTAAGACAAGTGCTACAGATATAATCAATGAATATTAAAAATTTACGTGACTAGGCAGGGAACTACTGTAAGGCATTAGGCTGAGAAATTTATTACGATATAACCATTTCATTTTAGTTGATAGGTAATCATTGACCTTTTTTTTTTTTTTTTTGCTTTAAATATCAGAAATACTCCCAAAATGATTAGTTTTAGCCACAGTTTTAAATCCACACCATTGTTTTTTATTTTTACATAACTATGAAGCACAGCGGCAAAACCTGAAACTGCTGCAGCACAGATTACTCATGAAGTTGTTGCTAGGTAACCAAAGAGTGAACAAGATAGTTGATGCCACTCACCTTGCTCAGCTGGCCATGAGAGGTTCAACAGCTAAAGCAGTTCTTCTGCCTACATCTCCCAGGATGCTATGTGGTTCTGGATCGGAGTTCAGTGGATATGCGTCTATCCTGTTATATATTACTATTGATTTATTGCTTAGCCCTAGCCTAATGTGAAGTAAATATAGAAAAGTTGTTTTTTGAACTCTTTATTTTGTAAGGAATGTATCTTGTCAATTTTTCAGTTTCATATCAGTTGTAAAACCAACAGCAATTCCCTACTAGTAAATACGTTTTGAGGTTGTTTTGCTAAAATTTTTTAAATTAATCTCCATTTCAAGCGACAAGAAGGTTGAACATGTGATATGTCGATAGACAAGGAAATCTCATGAATTTGAAGACAACTGTCGTCACTGCAATGCATCACATGTAGGGGACACATTATGGAGTGTCAAAGCAGAACAGAGACACATGGTTTCATCTTAAATTTTCACAGAAATCCTGGGAGTTCACTGGAGCTAAGTGTGGCTTTCTCTCTTATATTAAGGTAATGTATAAACAGCAAACTACCCACAGAGATAACAAAAAACAACAACAAAAAAAAAAAACAAGGACAGTAAAACAAAATGGGGCGTGCAATGAGCCTTTTACTGTTTTGGTCTCATTGTCTGTGACTGCCTTGAATGCTGCAGAGTGAGCTGTTCGTAGGAAAACACTCTGTGGCCATCTGCTCCAGATCTGATTGCAGCAAACAGTGTCTGGTTTTGCTGCAGAGGAGATAACACACAACACCTGCTGCTCTGTGCTGCCGCCTCCCAGAACATAGGCTTCCTGGGCCCACCATGTGAGCCCCAGATTTGTACTGCATCTGAAAGCAACTGGTGAGATAAAACTTTATTTGCAGGAAGCCAGAAGGATCATAACACGTGGAATCCATATTCTTTGAATACGAAGAAGTAGTGTGAGATATGCAGCAAACAGACACCTGATGTTCAAAGACGAGTTTAGTATTGCGATCTTCAAAAGTTTTTAATGTGGAATCGCAATAATTTGTACATTTCAGATCAATCAAAATTTCTAAGAACTTCCATGGCACTCTGTTTCTCTGCAGTGGAAATATTATGACGCAGAGGTCCAGCCACTAGCCTGGTGAGGACCCACATATATCTAGTCACAAAGTACAAAAAGCAGCATTCTAAGGGAAGGTAAAGAGTCTCTGGAAAATTGAAACATCAAAGTGCCATCTTGGCTTCACCAAGTCTTTGTAACATCTATTTGATGCTATTAAAGAGCCAAAGGGTTGGTTGAGATGCAAGGTACTTTTCTGTGCTACATAAGGTGTGGAGTTTGCCAACCTCTACTGGCACGTTCACTGCAAACACTCCAGTATGATGGAGCCTAAAACAAAGAATGACTAATCGGAAAATTATCTATACCCTTAGGAACTAGGCATGGTGGGCCCAGTTCACGGTGTGAACCTTCAGGTATCGAGAAAAGATTACTTACTGCAGGCGTGGCCTCTTTAAATTTTACCAAATAGCTTATGTTTGGTCGTGACACATGAAATGTGCCAGTTCAATGCTATGAAGTTTACTGGAAATTGTCTGTGCTACAAACAACCATCTCCCACTGCAAAGAGAGAAGAAGTGATCCAAACAAGGCAGCTATTAATGTTAATTCAATAAGTGAAAGTGTGGCCAACATTGACTGAACAGCTTCGTTCATTTCCTCTATTGCCATTGGTAAAACTACAGGCAGACTACGATTCTAAAACAGCACAGAAAATCAATGTCATAGTTTACAACTTCTTCTGTTCGCTGATTTGTCTGGTCAAAATTCTACCAGAAAAATCCAAGGCAACGGGAGAAAGCCCAGATGGAGCACTGAAAAGAGATGAAAATTTGTTACCTAGCCTGGGCTGTCAATCGGCAAATTGCCGAAAGAAGGATCCAACTTTCTAATCCAATTTTAGAAAAGTTAGATTTTTTAAAAATGATTTAGAGATTATAAAAGATGGATTTATTTTAGAGATTCCTCTAACACATCTATCCAGTACAATATGTCCACCTTAAATATTCTACTTCATCAGTATACCACAATTTCATTTATCCATTAATTAATCTACTCCAATACTTACTTTTGTCACATCCATTTATAACACCGAGATGACTATCGAGTTATGTTTTGAATGATTGCACTAACGGATGCTCCTTAAAGCCACTATTTATATCCCAACACCAAGACCATCTTTTCATCTTTTCCATTCAGCTCTTCTTTTTTTTTTTTACACTTGAGGCCTTTTCTCATCATTTCCCCCCATCAGTTATAGCTCAGTGAACTGACATGCCAGAAAAATGCTCATCTTAAAGGAGATAAAGCATCAGGGAGTTGTCTGAGAATGATTGCAAAGATGTCACTACGAGTTTAGCAACCCCTATGTTTTAGCCACAGTGCCGCATCACCCAAAGCTCGTCGACTCTGCACCAGTTTCCAGCGGGTCAAATTGATTCTGACTCGGAAAGAAGTGCCGACTGCTCGGCTGGTGCGGTGGGGTAGAGAGAGAAGGGGATTGGAAAGCAGTGCTTCAGGCAGGAATGTGATTTTGGAGGACTAAATTGGAGGACATATTCTATCCAGCAGAGTCTAAATGATGTTTTCGGACACAACAGTTGGTGGGCGAATCGACTGCCACACTGAGATGAGTACAATACTTCTGAAAACCCAACAAGCACGAGTTAAAATCAATTTAAAAAAAGACAGAGCAGGACAGGAACTTTTCTGTATCCCCAAGAAGACACATAATTAGTAAATAGAGCCAACCAAAGGTTGGTAAAGTACCAGAAAATTACAGTGATGTAAGAGTAGCATTACTTCCAGGGTTTCCCTGAGTATGTCATAAGCCTGGTGGGCTTTACAAAATGTAAGTAGTTACTACCCAACTCTGGTGCCAACAGAGTGTAATTTAAATCCTGCTGTTCTGTCAAGGTCATCAGAGGTTTGTTAGAGAACATTAGAGAACAAACAGCATCATAAAAATCAAAGAACACATTGAAGTTTGTTACTGTAAATGTACAATGTGGCTTCTGGTGTAAAGATCCTTGTATAAGGCACCATAAAACATGAAAGACGAGAGAAGTGGTTTAAAAAAAAAACCAACAACAATAATTGCAATGGAAACAGAGATAATGACGCTGAGAAATAAGTAAGCGATGCATCAAAACAGCAGAACCCTGTTGAAATTTCACATCAGGTTTTTTACACAATCAGCCCTCCGCAGAGACGCAACGTCTTCCTCCTCAGAAATGAGCTCAGTATGGGAGCTTGTTTGGAACAAACAAGTTTATTGAGGGAGAGTGGGAGCTCTCCGAGCCTGATTCATAATAGGAGAATAAGTGAAGCTGAAACCCACAGTCATGAGCAGATGGGTTATAGGATTTTCTACTACCGTTTGGAAAGAGGGCTTTGATAATGAGGACAGCCGCTGCAACAGCGGCACACGCTGCGTTACAGTTAGTGATACTACTGATAACACGAAGGTCACTTTTTATCAGGTCTAACTGTAGTGTGCATTGACTGCTTTATTGATAAAAAAAATATATATATTGTTTACTATATTCCTCCATATTCTATAAAGGTAGATAGTGAAGACAGGCCAGTTAAAATGCTACATTTGTAGTTTGAGAAACACAAATAAAAGGAAAAATAGAAAACTGTATGTTTTTTGATAAAATGAAGAATCGGTTTTTAATCCAAATACTTTGGTGTTCACACTCTTTGGTAACTTTATATGTAAAATGAGATGTTTTAAAACAAAATCAGCAGAATGCTAAAGAACTAGCCCACATTCACACAGCAGGTTTTGTGCAACTTCCATATATGGAACCTAATCCAATAGTATTCACACTGTCATGTTGCATTTTAGAGAGAGACACATCATGATTGTGCACCAGAAAAAACCAGAACTTATATATCTGGATGTAAGCAATGGCTGAAGCAAGTAGTACTGACAGTTTCTTCTTCTCATTATGAATTTGTGACAATACTTTTGGCTTCCATTGCTCAACAACTTTAAGATGGACCAACAGGTGTTGGCATCCAATATGACTTCCTTAAAATGCACTTAAAATCATCTAGGATCCTTTTCTGTGTGCAAGGGTCACTTTGGGGTCACAATCCGTTCACACTGAGGTATGACTGCAGTCACATTTGGTTAGTCGTATGAACGACCACAAAGTAAAAAAAAAAAAATCAAAAATAAATAAATTGCAGCAAAAAAATATAAATTTAACACATGTCTCCTATTAAAGAAATCCGTTGAAACTCTTCTTTTGAACCTGAACCCAAGCAAAGCAGGAAGGGACCAGGAGCTAACACACTAGAACTAAATTGTGACGATTGTGATCTGAAATGCTCCACAGATTCACGGTTCAGTTTTAATGGATTTACCTATTGGTAGATTTTCTATGGAACATAACTCCAAAAAATATTTACGGAAAACCCATCAAGTTGCAGATTTTTTCGTAAGTAAAATATTTGAAAGGAAATGGAGCTTGGCAAACTAAAATACCTAGTTGCAACACACTAGTGGCAATCTAAGAACAGCATTTATTTTCCTTGGTGCTGATTGGCTGTACGCACAAGAGTGGAAATATCAAAGGCTGCAAGCTTCCGCTGTTGTGCTAAAGACAGGTTACAGTGTCTATATTAACCCATATTAAGGTGTAGTTGATGTCAGAAGCAGTAAAATATGCAGTTCAAAGCATTTTTAGAGAATGGTCTCAAGTATTTGTGGATTTTAATTATTACTACCCATTTGAATACCAGAGGTTCACTGTAGTGTAAAGTTCTATTTTATCTTTTTGAGCTCTCAACCTTTGTCAGGAAGTATGTTGTATTTTGAATTGCTGATGGCCTTTTGGGAACCTCACAGACCCAGAAGGTTTAAGTTTTACAAAACAAATATTAAAACTTTAAAACGCAATGATGGATCCATCTCTAAATCTCTGTGCTGCCAACATTTTGGATATTTACCTGGTGGAACCATTACACTCAATTAACAGCAACTCTGGGGAAAAAAATAAAAAATCCTGATTCAAATTTCAGTGCGTAAATGTGACTGTGTAACCCCAGAGGTGGGGCATATCCCAACAAGCTTTTATTTCCACTACTAAAGCCCACTTCACGGTTGAATCGCTTCACACAATATGGAGTTTCAACACAATTTCAGCTCAGTCACTTCACCGAGGGACCGCATTTCACTCCAGCCTCGAGGAGCTCTCTCCCACAAGCCTCGTTAGCTGCTCAATTAAACATGTTATGAGTTGTAATCACTTTACAGCTAAATATGGACAAGGACTCGTACCTCCGTAAAATAAAAACAAAATCTTCTCTGCTATTGTCATACTTGTACTTGGTTTGAGAGAAACACCAGAAAGAACTTTCATTTTGAAAACAAATCCTTTAAGTGAACCAGTTTGGTGGCTTCCTGGTTTCTGAGAGGAAAATAATAGGCAAATTGTTAGAAATTAATTATTAATTTTAAAGTGGAGACAGCAATAACCTCTGTACACAAACACTGACACAAAGTGAATCCCTTACAGACGATACAAATACTAAAATACAAGTAAATGTTCAACTACTGCAAGTAGACCGTTGCAATTAAGGTGTATGTGCTTATGAGAAAAATGTGCTCGCAGAGCACTAATTTCCTCTCTCAATAATAAAGCAGCAAGTCATAAAGTTTAGGTTAATGAGGCTAGAGCAGGAAGCAGAAATAATGTGAAAGAAAACAGCACAACCACGACTGACGACAGTGTGTGATCTACAGATAATCCAAAAAAAAAAGAGATTTTAAGACCCACAGTCTCAGAGCCGCCAGGAGAGAGAAAACTAGAATAAGGAAAGAAGGGGACGAAAGCTTTAATAAGTGAATAATTTAAGATGGTTTGAAAATCCTGAATAGAGGAGAAGACAATACACTGTATCACAGAGACTGTGATGATTCAAAGGCTCATCAATACTAATGAAGCAGAAATTGGAGTAGATGATCGATGTGTTTTATACCCACAACAGAGCATACACATCTTTACTCTTCTTCTTCCAGACTGATTCATTTACTCATGAGTGACAAACATTAAGACAGTTTTAGCTTCAAATCCAATAACGTCTCACCGATAAGGATGCAAGTTACTGATTAATGAGTGAATCTAAAGTTGATTGATCTTATCGATAGATAAATGGCTTATTTCTGCATAATAAGCTGAAACATTAGATTTTAACATTATTTTTCATTTTGTATTAAATATGACTGAATAAAAAAGAAAATTGTGGTTTCTCACATCATTAACTTAAACATATTTTTAAAATATAACAAAACAGGAGCCTGTAGTTTGCTGAACAGAAAAAGAAAAGATGGAAAGAACAAAATATATGAAACTCTTAATTCTCCCTTGAACAGAGATATTCATACCATCCGTGGTTGTTATTGGAGGAATGCTAACACTTCCCTCCATGAAGTGCAACAGCTCTTGACATCAACATTGCTTATTGCCATCATGGATGGCAGCCAAACTATAACTCCAAAAGACGACCTCTGAGATCTACGGACGTTATTCTCCTGCTCAGGTATTGTATTATGAAATGAATACAGCTTCCTATAAATTTGTCCAGGCATTTCATTTGTCTTAATGAATTGTTAAGAAAATTGTGTTTACAGTGTCTTTCAGAAGTATTCATGAGCCTTTCTGTTTTCACATTACACATTACTACAAACTTCAGTGTATTTTACTGTGATTTTATGTGATACAAGTGAAAGGAAACAGAAACGTAGCTTTCTATTTATTGATCTCTGCAGCTCTTACCATACTCAAACTTGAAAAGAAAATATTTTTACACAAACTAATCCTGCTTTGAACTTTTTCACAACTTTCTCCCCAACTTACAAGTGTTCCTTGGTCTTCTTGCTTCCCTTTGTCACATGTCCATATGCCCATGGGCAAGGCACTTAGTCCCAGGTTTGCTATTGATCAGCGTATCAACAACTTTGAGTGTTCGAGTGCAAATGGATGAAAGTGTCTGTAGTGGAAATCGATTTGAGTGGTCTGCATGACTGGAAATAATAATGATGTAAATACAGACGCTGTCTTATTGGAACATTTCTGAAACATCAATTATTGACTAGCTATGCCACCTCCAAGTATGCTACTTTATTCGCTGAAAAAATAAAGTAAAAAGTATAAACCATAGTAATTATCATAGCAAATTACTGTAATACTGATTGTACTGTGTGAATACTTAAGCAAGGATTGTACAATGTGTCACTGAATTCTCTTTCTACCAAAAACGGATCAGAAATCACGACGTGCCTAAGCCATCTTGAAGCTTGTTGTGTTGATAGACAGTAATGAGACAACTAAATCGCTCCATTATAGGCTCAACTCAGAGCTGATTCAGTGACAGACGTACCTTAAACACAACTAATACAAATGCTCAAAGACTTTGTTACTGTCAAAACAGACTGATAACAGAAGGGTTTAGTTATAACCTGTTGGCAGGTTAAAGCCTTTTTATCTGCAGTTTGGTTTCTCTATAATCACAGGATAACAAAATTGTGGATTAGGAGTTTTTAGGAGAAGTTTCGAAAACAGTAAAAGACAATAATGTCCCAGAGGAAACACTGGGTTTATTTGCTTTAATCAAGCCAGTCTATAAAGTTTCTTTACAAGTCACGCAAGAAGGCAAATTAGAAGAAGAGTTAATGCAATACTAAGCTATATCTGGAACCATACTCAACCAGCAGGCATGACTTAAACAATTATGTGGTGTAATGTGATAAGAGTGATCATTTCAGGCATTCATGAGTCAAACACTAAGAGAGAGACAGTATAAAACCTTGGATAAAATGAGGAAAAATGGAGAGCAAATAGAGGGAGGGGGAAAAAAAAGGTGGGGGCGAAATGAGAAAGCAACCGCATTCTTCTGTGGTATTTGGTATTGTGCAAGTTCTGGGAGAGTGCTTGCAGCCTGGCCTGGGAAAGAGCCAGTGGACGTCTCCTGGGAAGGCAACCCGCTAGCCTCCAGAAAAACACCAGCAGAGTGGCAAGGCAGACCGAGCCAGATGCGTAGGAGTCACAGTACACACAAAGAACACACAGGGCAAACAAACGAGACACACACACACCCCAAGCAAAAGAAATGCAAGTGAGATTCATTATGTAATATTTGCTCTGAAAGCAGGAAGATGAGTTTGTGGAAAGTTTGTGTGGCAGCAGGGAGATACATGTATACAATATTATCTATAAAGGTGATTATGTACTTCAACTGCATTCTCATGATAAACAGGTTTGTAGATCAGATCAGATCCTCTTCAGTACAGAAGGAGTTCATGTTGCAGGAAGTAAAACCCATAAAGGAGAATTTGCATTCAAGAAACATGGCTATGAATCAATGTTTCAGGTGACAAAATTACTCATATAAAAACGCATCTAAAAATAAAAGTCTGCAAACAGATGTGCAATGAAACATCTACACATCTTTGAAAAGCAGAAGTGGAGCCCCCTGCACAGCCAACAAGAATGCAGCAAGTGGTTTCTGGGTGGTAAAGTCAACAACAAAACACTTATCTTTTCCAGCAGCACAAACAGCAGTAAAACCAGCTGGCCAAACAAACATAAGTCATGGGGTGGACTTTGCTGCCAGCAGAGCAGCACCTGCTGGTTTATGACGTTAAAAAAAACTTTAACCAATTGCCAAAAATTGTCTAGGTTTTTGGAAATTAATCTGTTTTTAGAAGCAGTAAAAACCCAAATAGACGAAAACGTGCCAAATGTGAATTTTGTGTTATTGGTTCCCTTTAATTTCAGATCTGTCCTACCTTTATGATACAAACTGTCAGTAGGGGGCGATATAGGGTGCTGAACATTAAAGACAAAAAAATAAATAAATCATCCAACTTGACTAAAAATGAGCCAAAAAAAGAGAAAGGGAATGACTCTGTGTGGCAGCTTTTTACTGTGTGTTTTTGGATGATTTTTTAAATATATATATCTTCGAGTATCGGTCATGTTTACTCTCTAAACCCAGCAACAGCTGATTCAGTTCAGGCAATCGGTCATGTGAGTCACGAGCTCAGTGTGTCAGAAGTGATTCATTTTCAAAGATCCACAAGCTAACATGTAAAGTTTCTCGTTTGCACAATCGGCCAAAAGACTCCTCTGTATTATTTTAATGTCTCCAGACCAGAACAATATTTTCTGGATGCTGTGTGCAAATCATAAAGGTGAAACATGCAGTGCAATATTTCACATGCTCCAAGCAGAGAGCAAATTTAGACTTATTGCAGGCAATTCCCACAAAGATGTAATGATAAATCTCTCACACAAGAATGGAAGATATAAAACTTTAGCAATATTTTCTGGGGGGGAAACCAAGAAAATATTTTTTGTCTCCAATAGTTTTTTATAGATTCATTCAATACAGACCTTAAATGACCAGTTTTTAGATGGTAGTTATTGCTTGTCTGATCGTAAGGTATTCTTTTTGGCTTACAAGAAAAACAATAGTTTCATAGATTATGCAGACCTGAATTAAATGACAGCTTGGAAATTTTTTTATTACTTTTACTTAAAAGTAAAAGAAAATATTTTTTTTATTTTTATTAGTTTGGTATTTTTAGGCTTTTAAAAACCACAACTGTTTGTCTATAGAGCTAACATGTGGTGAAATGGCTCTTTGTATTTTTGAATAAGAGTGCGTAAGAAGTCAAAAACCAAAACAATGATTGATAAAACGTTAACTGAAAGCCTGATGCAGCAACATGAAGCATGTTAATTTAACAGAAATAAAACTGGTTCAAAGTGAACGTCTTTGAAGATGAAATTAAGTCTTTTAGTGTTCAATTTTTTTCCCCCCACAGTTGTTCAGGCTTGAGGAAAAGGAAAAAAAGAAACCTCTATACTTTTTCCATCTTTTCCCAATTTCAAGTGTTTTGAGAACCTGGGAAACCCAAGAACCAGTTCCTTTTTGATTTCAAATTAATAGTCTCAATTGTTATATAAGATTTATTTCACTAGACAAATTCATGCTGATGCAGCAACTGAAGACTATTTTGAAAGGCAAACTCCCATTTTTAATGCCAACATTTCCTGTTACACTCCTAAAAAACAGCCAGCAGATGACTGACACATTAACATGAGCCAGTTATACTGTTGCATGTTAAAAATTAATGCATGTATTAATTGGGATAAAAAAATAAATAAAACCCTAAAATATATACACTAACTCAGCAGTTCCCACTCATTTTCCTGAGAGCTCCCTTCTTGCTGTGACAACATCTCCTACAGAAAACTTGCGTAAACATGCATTCATTCATTTTTCAGCCTTCTTGATCTTTTAATTCCTCTATCCAGGGATCAGATGTGAGGAGATAGCAGCTGTTAGAGGTGTGTTTTTGCAGTGGTAACAGGCTGAATTCTTCAACATTCAAGTACGTAGTAGAAGATGCAAGAATGGCCTATATAAAATAGTGATTTACCTAGCATTAAAGTGACATACATCACTTTAATGCAAAATGTGGTTGAGGTGGTTGTTAAAATAGTAATATTTACTTTTTTTTTTTTTACACTACTCCAATTCCATAAATATGTGTAAAAGCAGTAGTTTTTGCAAAGAAAGCTTTTTTTCTAGGTTTCTGATCAACATTTACTGTCTTTTTGGCAATAACCAACCAAACAACCAACTCAAATTTAAGACTTTTTAAAACAAATTATGAATGAAATTTAAGACCTGTATCTCCACAGAAATGTACAAACTTTCTCCATCCAACCTGTGATAAAGTTGTGCTTACATATGATGGACATAAAAAAGCTAGCTAGATAGGGTACATTAGCCACCGGTTAGCAATAGCCTAAACAGTGTCAAGTCAGAACGCAAGGAATATGAGAGCAACTCAAACTTTTGCCTGACTGTAAAGTCCCATGAGAAAAACAAAAATACATGGAATGCATGAGATTAAACAGTTCTGTCAAGACTAAATGTAAAACCTGGGAACAACACATTGAATTCAAACTTAATTTTTAAACGCATTTAAGACATTTTAAGGTCTAAGTTTTAGATACATTAATTTTAGACATTTTAAGGATGCAGGACTTTCTGTTTCCCAGATTATTTCCACACAAATGCAGCTCTAGCTGGCCTACTGTAACAAAGTTTAAATTGTCTCCAACATATATCTTTTACAGAAAAAACCCAAACAAAACAAACAACAGAACCACAAATTTACAGTATTTTTGACTTTAACGCAAACACAGCTTTTCATATTCAATAACACTCTGCACACTGCAGTGTAAAAATGACAGATTAGCCCGAGGCTGCAGGGTGGTGACTATGGAGAGCTCATGAAGGCTTTCTCACCATCGACTCTCTTCCCATCCTCCACCCTGTGGTAAAAAGAGCCGCGCTGTCCATCAGGGAAAATGAACGTCAGAAGAGCAGAGCCGGATCTTTTCAGACTGCCAGTGGGGATGCAGGGAACAGCAATCAGATGGGATCACTGCAAATTCCTACGGTTTCAAGGCCATAAAATCCCACTGATAGACTTGTTATAAATGACTACAACATTTGCACAGGCTTTTAGGCACTTCAGGTGGCAAGGTATGCCTTGTGATACTTTCAGTGCTCAAAAATCTTTCTGACTTATTGAGGAGTAAGCCTGTAACAGTTACTGCAAAACTTGCATTCATGAGTTGTTGCCCCCCCCCGATATCTGTTATGTCTTAGACATGTTTATACCATTTCTGTTACCATAATGGGTTGGCGTTATCTTAAACAACCTTTAGTTGTTTAAGATTCCGACAGAAATGTGCATTATTTTTACCTGTTAAAGTCTAGAATATACAGGGTTTTCAGTACGCACAATGACCCTCAGTCACTCGCCACTTTTTAAAGAAGACATTAAGTCAAGTTTCATCATTAAATTTTTAATTGATTAATTTTCAAATCCAACTCTAAACAGGTGGGTTTTTAGTTGTGATTTAAAGGAACTCTGTGTTTTCAGCTGTTTTTTAATGGATAAAGATGCATCCCAGTAAACGTCACTTTCAATTTAAAGTTCATTTATGTGAATAATCTTATTCAAAAAGTAAAATTCACTTGGATTCAGTTTGTACAAAAATGTTAAATTCAAAAAGTGGATTTCATTTAAAGAAAATAAACAATTCTGTCTCAGACTGAACAAAAGATGAAGACCAAAACCAACAGATAAACTACTTTTAGAGTAACATTATGTTCTAGCCATATTATGGACACCAGAGATATGAGGAACACTGCTGAGTCGACGTTTGTCCAGAAGACAGGATACACACCAAACTTCATTGCTAAAGAAGCCAGAAGGCAAATAAACTGGAGTGGAGGAAAAAGTAAGGTTAAAATGAAAAAGGTTCACAAGTGATGACAAGCTTTATGGAAATACCAATTTCATTTTTGTAGCAAGACTCGGGACCTGACCGGACTGACAAAACTACAGACACCTGCTTCAATGCTCAGGGTATCAAAGAGTTTCATTAGCAAAAACTAAATCCCATACATTCTCTATGGCAGCTTATAGAGATACGGTGGCCCAGAAGGGCCAGAAAAATGCAAAACCTACACCTCAACAAATTTTATCAAAATTTGATTTTGATAAAATTAAATTTTGTCACAAAATCCGTTTCAGCATACATTACACTGCTTTCTGCTGTTATGGCTTTTAATATTGTGTTGACCCTTCTTGGTCATCATAAAAGAAAGACAAGAGATACTAAATGCATCGATGAAGATGAGTTGACGGTCACTATCAAAGTCGCCAGCATTCCTTTTTGGCGTTTCATTAGCTCTACGCCAGTCGTCAAATGAACAAAAAAACAGTCCTTGAAATATGAATATATAAAATGTGTGTGAGCTAAATTGGATTACTGAGATTTAATAACTCTTCTAATTTACCAAGATCCATCTGTACAGAAAAACAGAATAAACATGTCAGATGCATGTAAGAAATTAAAATATAAAAGCCAATTTTGTTCACACTTGGTCTAACTGGAGGACATTTATAATGCCGTAAATGCGGAATATTCAGGAAGCTACAAGAAACATGAGCTCTGACTGAAATGAAGCTGGAGAAGCTTGTCCTACTTTCTCCAAAGAACAAACGGCTCTTTCTGCTACAGCTCTCAACTCTGGGAGAAAATAGAACAAGGGAACAGATTTGATAACAGTTCCCAATTACCACCACCAAAAAGAAACTGTTTCTGTGCGTGAAGAATGTCTCTCTGCCTTCTCATTATGATTTTGGACAGCATCAGCCTGGTAGTGATGGTGGGACAGGCCCCATTTTTTTTTCCACTGATGATTTAAGTAGGACTTGGTTTCCAAGCCCCGCTAAGTGTTCTCTGGAGATTGGTGGTTCTGATCCGAAAATCTGGCTTGAGTTTGGAACATTTTCACAGCAGCCTTTATGAACTAATTTTCATTGGAGGAGGGAGAAACAAAGTTTATATGTTTTTACACAGATTCTGTTTCTCATCACGGATTATCTCGAAAAGGGAAAAAGAAAAAAAATCACAGCAGTGGTGGCATTTCAAATGAAAACTGAGAGTCCAGGAGGATTTTAATTGCAGAACTAAAACGCTCCATTATGAGAATGTGGGAAAAGTGGAGCCCGCTGGCTCCACGAGCACCAAGAGGTGCAAACAACACCACTGCTGCTCTGAAAAACAAAGCGCAAAGCACACACAGGCAGAAAGTAACTGATACCAAAGATGGCTGAAGTGATGGGGAATTTCAACATTATCCTGCACCGTTCTCCCTTTCAGGTAAAACACACAACAGGCGGACAGAAAAGGAGTTATGTGTTACAAACACTGGGGAGTTCCACCTTTGGTTAATGGGCCTGTTTAAATCAAAATGTTTATGTCTCATTCAAAAAAATTAAATAGATAAATGTACATATTGATTTATAGAATGTTATAGTTCACTCTCTGATAAGCAGCACTAAAGTTTGTACTATATTATATGCTATGTTTATTCTACTTTAGTCTGTTCATCAGCATAAATATTGTTTTAAAACAACATTACAGTCACCCCTAAAGTTGGAATCTAATATTTTTTCACTGCATTAAATAATTGTGACAATTTGATCTAATTTATCTGTGAATATTTTACTGTCCAATCTCTTCCAAATAAAACACTGTGGAAAAATTGGGAGTTGTCCCATCAGACCGCTAGTTCCCGAAACGACCCACACAGAATAAACCCAGCAGAAGAGCACACAGGGTCAGTGTGACCCCACAAAAACTTGTGGGGTCCAAATGACCCCAACTCTAAAGACCACATGAGGGTTAGTGGAGACTTCATACCAGTTCATCACAAGGTAAAACACAACATAAAATTGTACCTATGTCATGTTGTACAGATCAATTTAAAAACACTCTATTTATTCCAAGGGGCAACATTAAAGGTTGTAACATCACAGCTGCCTCAAAGAGTCATTGTGAAATATATCTGGTAGCAGTCAGTCTCGCAACAAATCTAAAAAGGCTTCTGACTTTAAATTGCTGCTATATGAGTGTCCTGACTGTCATGACATGCTAACGGCTCAATTTCTGGGCAACAGATATCATATCAGAAGGAAAAGATGCTTTGAATTTCCTCTTTCTTCCTCTGCTTGGGGTCAAAGTTCAAGTATTAGTTAAGCTTTTGAGATACTAATAGCTGCTCCCAGTTGTAATAAAAATACCTAATAATAAAAAAGTAATAGAAAAAATCCTTCCAGCTGCACAGCATCCAAAACCAGAGGGAATAATTGTCCAAACCAGCAACAGCTCAATCAAAACCCGAACCCATAACTTTCGGATTGCAAGACTTCCTCCCGTAGCGTTTTTAAGCAAGGCTGTTATAGACTGCTCCCAGCTGCAACACTGGCACTTTGACTCCTACAACATTTTTAACTGGAGAGTCTCGTAATTTGAACCCTTAAATTTGGTCTCAATAGGAGAAAAGCACTGTGCATGACATCTTTGCTGCAATTAGTCTGAGTGGGTGAAAACACAGCAAAACACAGAGTTTCTGCAGGTTTCACCAACTCAAGTTTGAGACTTTTTAAGATCGATATAAATGGAATTGAAGACCTGTATCGCGACATCAGAATGTACAAAAGAAAACTGCAAATAAATAAATTATATAGGTTGGCAATAATTAATTTAGCTATTGGTTAAGACAAACATTGTCCAATTAACTGGCGGTAAAGTTGAACTTACATTTGACGGACACTGAAAAAGCTAGCTAGCTAGCTAGGCAGGCTAGCTAAAAAGCGTACATTAGAAGATGGTTACCGGCAGTGACCATCTTCTGTTTGCATGTGATTCAAACTTTTGCCTGACAGAAATGTCCCATGAAGAAAAAAAACTATTATCATAAGAGATTAAGAAGTCTGGCAATGACAAAATTTAAGATCTGTGAGTAGCGTATTTACAGCAAACTTTAAAGACAAAAAGAAATTTCAAAAAGCAGAAATTAACACATTTTGAGGCCTTAATTCTTAATACCTTTAAGTACTTTTTCTTTCACCTTTTTAAACTTTAAATTATAACTTTAGTTTATTTCAAGGACAAAACTAGAATTTACTGCAGTGTCACATGTAAAAACTGTACTGTGACAAATTTATATGACAAAAACCTATTAGATAGTGACACAGTGAGGCTTCTACAGCTGATTGAATGCACATGCACGGCTCGTTTCCAGAACTAACAACCAAGAAAATGACACGCCGAAACGCAGGTGGACAGGGAGACCTGGACATGCATGCATTCTCACATAAAACAGAAGCTAACTCACAGTGCAATGAATCAAGCAGCAGCAGCAGCAGCCATGGCAGCCATGGAGTCCCAGATGATGGAGCTGAGAGCACTTGCAGCTGGAACCTACAGATGACAAGGGAGGCACACACACGGCAGAGTCACTCGAGATAAAGAGATGAAAAGTGTGGAAAGAAAGAAGGAAGATGGAGACGAACTAGAGAGAGGGGGTGTGGGGGACTTGACGTGAAGTAGATCATAGCTTATTGTCAGACCCAGTCACAGTTCAGGCACGGCGTTGCATAACAGCTATCAGATATCTGACACAAATGTGCAGAAGTTGACACGAACCTGCTTCTTGTGAAAATGTCGGGTCATATTCACGTCACCCTACTCCACTGTACACAGTTCGCTGTACTGTAAATCATTCGAGAGGGTTTGACAATAAATCCAGCTTAAAATTTTGATGGATTAATCTTATTAAGTGCAAAAATATGGAATACATTTTTTTTAAAATACTGTTTTACATTACTTTCCAATTTTGTGTGATAACAATACGCTGCCTAATCACACAGCTGTCAGATTTGCTGACACTTTTAGTATTCAAGGAGCGTTGTCTTCACTGTATGCAAAAAGGCCAGAAAACACAAGAGAGACTAAATGCAATGCATATTTACGTCGGTTTGATTTGGACGCACAATGGTCTGCATAATGCATCACTTTAAGCGCCTCGTGTCTTTGCGGCGTGTTCGTTTCTGCCTTGTTCTGCTGCGACTGTGCTGAAAATAAACTAGACAGTAACAGCTTTCCTAATCCAGTTGGTGGGTTTAATGCCAACTGTGAAGAGAAGACATACTTTTTCATGGGCAAACTGAGACTGCTCAGCCCGTCAGCGAATCCTATCCTCCTTTGTTGTAGGATCAGTTGGAGGTTTTGTATTTGATGCAAAGTAAATCGGTCCATGTGGGTTGCTATGCAACAAAAAAAAAAAGAAAAAAAGAAAAGAAAAACAAGGCAAAACAAAAAACAAACAAAAAAAAAAGCATCACCCTACTTTTTACGATTTCTTTAATGTTCCACATTAGACATTTTATTTGCGATGAAAATAACCACAGGCATCCCAAAGGCCTTGGCTTCTCTGTAACAGCCAATTTAGTTTATTTTGAATGAGGAAAATTTACTGTATGAAATAAAAAATGGATAAAAACTCTTTGAAAGATGCGTTGTATGAAAGACAAATGTCTAAAACTTCAATGTTGATATCCTTAACTGTGGGAGGAAAAAAGAAAAGGGTCATACGTGTTGCCACCCCAGTGGGTGGCAACAGCTGGGGGCAACACATGAACTCAGAAAAAAAAAAAAGAAACCTCATAAAATATTAGTATTCGAAAAACAAGTTTTTTATTGCTTATTTGCATATGTAGGAGTGAGGGCCCCTAAGAAAAACCACATCTAGCTAGTGTGGACGAAGACTAGGTTTTATTCTCAGCTTCCAACACTGTCATATCTGATATTGTGAAGCAAAAGTCCTTGTACAACTTTCTGGACAAGCATAATACTGTGTTTAAAGGGACAGTATAATGTATTTTCCAGACACAGAGCTCTATTTTATAGCACAATCCAACAGGGCTGCACCAATAGCAGATTTCTGGACGATCGCTGATTACCGATCTTTAAAAAGCCTGACCTGCCAATCCCATAATTAAGGAACACAAGAATTTTCCTCCATTATGCCATTTGCAATCGTTCTTATAAGGGCTGCACTGAGAAGTAGCTCGCATGCTAACTTGTTTCCCCTCATATGTCTAACTTATTTCTATGAAATGTTACAAAATAAAACATATTATGACACAGAATAGGCAGAAATATGTCGACTATAAGCAGTCTCATCAAACTCTTATTGCCTTAAACTGCTGTGGCCTTCTTCAGAGGATGCAGTGAATCAATGCAACCCTGTTTGGTTTGCACACCTCAGCAGATTTCCATCAAAGTAAGAATCGTTCACAGGTGCCATTGCACACATGTCCTTGCCTCTGAACTCTAAACCACAATGTCTCCCTCTTGCCTCATAAACAACAGCTGGTTCTAGTAGTCCATCTGCTACCTGTTAAACTCCCCTAAGCAGTACTCACAGCTCCAGCATACTATTACCTCGACTCCTTCCAGGGATACAATGAGCCATCGCTGCTGCTTTTACAGCAGATGGCAATAATAGCAGTTTGAACTGTTATTATTGAGTTGGCTTTTAATTCTGTGTCTCTGCATTTTGCTTTTTTTTATTTATTTATTTTTATTTTCAAAAGCATAAGGGAGTTAGAAATAAACGTACTGATTCCTTCTATGGCTGTTTTTATATCTCCAAGTGCATTCAGGAAAATTAAGTTCCCAGCTGGTCTTATTACTCAGCCCTCCAGTGTTGGTTTACTGCAAACATGTTTTTGTGTGTTAAAAAGCTAAACACTGCCCAGTCTTTTGCGCAGAGCGCTATTTAAATTAGAATATAGTCTTAGAGTTTAACATTTATTTCAGTCTTGTTTTCCACTGAGATTTAAAAAGCACAATGCTGTTAAAAAATGCTGACGCACTGCTCTTCCTACTCACTATCTACTGTCATGTTACCGCCTCCAAATATTACCGCCTCCAAATATAAATTAAAGGTAGTTTCTGAAATGAATCATGACCCTAAAAATTGGAATAAAAAAATCCACGTCTCTACAAGACAGGCTTTTCAATCTCATTTTGACCCACTACTGGCTAAACCACAAAAAATACATCGAGGCAATTGTCGAGCATTAAAACTTCAGTTGTTGCAATTAATACTATAAGTCATGTGAGTTTGTTTGTGTGTTATTCCTGCTTGAAATTAGGATTAAAATATAATTCAGTTCAACAATGGGTCAACCACACAATAGTTGCAAAGAGATCCACCAAGTGACCGTCTTTTGCTTGAAGGACAGTCTACATCACATGATAACGCCTAACCAACCTTTCTTCCTCATTGGTCCATAAGCTGTACAGTGTAAGCCAGAACTCAGCTGGTTCCAAAAATATCCTACAGGCAACACACACTTTAAAGTTCCAAAACGCAGTTTGCCTCTCAAAGCCTGACGTTTATGATCTAGATAATGTCAGATTACAGAGTAAGCCTGTCTTGAAAGCCTGTGTTTTTTTTTTTTTTAAACATGGTGTGTCCAATATAGTTGACGTCTGTGGTTAAGTTCAACGAGGCACAGGAAGTTTTTACACAACAACATGGCTTGGTGGAGCACCACAGACAAATCGTCACTTAAAATCCAGAGCTTAGTGACACGCTTGATGCCACACAAGCAGTCACGATTTAAATCCATACTTTCAACACACCTCCGTATTTCTGAAAATGGCTTTATGAATATTGCTGACGCTAGAAAATATAATAGTTTGTGGCAAGCTTCATTTCCTTAATTCTTTTTATTAGTATTTGTTTCAATCAGGATCCCTATTCAGACTACTCCCTACACTGGTCAGCGCAACAGGAGTGAACTGAAAAAGCTTTTTCAGATATAAAAATTAAACTCAGTCATTTACTTAATGATAGACCGTGATTACTGAATTGATATAAAGTTGACTGATCTTGTTGCTCAACTAATGATTGATAAGCAGCCATTTTCTTAAAAACTTGACTTTTCTCTTGTATGAAGAGGGTCGACAGTCTTTTTCCATCACATAATGGGCTACATTTTTCATAATGTTTGGGTTTTTAAAAAAATAAATAAATAACGTGAAACTTAAGAAACCTGTCAAGTATTCATATTTCAAAACAGAATAGCATAAAGTGGACTTTGCACCCCGCGCTGGACTCCACATTCTTTCTCTTTCCTGTTCTGGTATGACTCTGCCATCTTTGTTTCAGTATCAACTGAATAGACCTCTTCAGGATGGCAGCAATACTACTACACTAAAAGAAGGTCTAAGCTGGCATTATTAGACAATTGATTTGACCTAATTTTGACAATAAATCGTAAGTCAATTAATTGTTTGCATCATTACATAAAAGTATGATAAAAACGCCAGTCATCCAATTATCTCGCAGGGATGTTACAAATGCATTTATAATCAAACTAAACAAGCAGATGAGCTTAAATCCATTGAAAATACAAAATGTGGGTGTTGATCTTGCTCATTGCAGCAGCAGGTGCAGTTCAGCTCTCTCTAAAAACACTTCAGGAGCAAAGGACACACAAGTGGTCTGCGGCCAGACCTCATACTGATGTGCCTCTTACAAGTAGCTGCTAGTAATTGGCTATGGCAGCACTGTCATTCTTAACTTTCTGAGCCGACTTATGAAGAATTCCTGCGCGAGTGTGTGTGCGACATTTATTTAAGGTTGAATATGCTGTGGGTCTAATGCATATTGACCCACAGCCACAGTTGGCAGAGGACGGCAGGTGGCACAGCAGGAGGCACCAGGTGACTCAGAGACCAAAAGGTCTCTCGGTCACTTGGTGGCTCAGATACCACGGCTGCCTTGGTGGCTTCTCACCACGGCTGCCTTGGTGGCTTCTCACCTTGGTGGCTTCTCACCCATATACTGTATACATATACAGTATATTTCATAAACTGTATATGTTAAAATTTTGGCTAACATTTTTAGGTCTGACTTTTGTACCCTAAACCTGCAATTACATTATTTCTTAGCCTACTGCATGTAGATCTAAACTACAAGAAAAATATTGTAAATCATTAAGTTGTCTCTTTTTTTCGCCCCCATTTTGATATTGTGTACAGTCTACTGCTGTGACAAGACAGATTGAGTTATCTTTTTGTGGCATTACAAGCTAATTTCATTTTGTGCCACAATAACTGATCACGTGATTGGTTTCTTCAAGTTAATGACTTCACTAGTGCAGACAAAGCTTCTGCATAGCATAGTAATATATAAGGTTATCAGTTCACTGCTTCAACTTTTGGGTAGATATAGTGTATCCAAGTCTTGATGTTCATGCAACAAAAGTCCCAAACAACTCTTCTTTAAGCTGCAATTTCATAGGTAATATTTATAAGAGAATGATGGGATGTATCAATAAAAGTGTAATGGCATTGGCCAATTGTGGCAAACCTTTCTTTTCTGATTTTTCTGTTTAGCAATCATATCAAGCCCATTCTGTTTCTTATTGACTAAAGACTTAACAGCACCAACTGAACGTTTGATTAGTTTTACTGTTTTTAGAGTGGATGTATCTTTGATAATTAAAATGGACAACAACGCAACCAATGTGGCTGACCAACATACTTGGCTGTATCAACAAAAAAAGGAGCAAATGCATCTACAGCTTTTTACTGAAAAATTACTTTTTATTTTCATTCGTTCAACTACCTAAGTGAAATTTAGATAACTTCTTATGACAATGGATTTCTGAAGATTGCGCAGTCATAATTTGATCATTTTTGCTACAGTTTCCAGTAAGTAGAGGCATCAATCAGGAAGAATATCTGATTTAAAAAAAAGTTTACCAAGGAAAACTGTCTTGCAGTTTAGTGTGAACACACCGCATGCAGAAAATATTCAAGGTCTGTTAAATTACAGGGCAATCACAAAGTAGCCGTCAACCTCAGGAAATCAGTGTGGCCGAGTCATAACTGTGGGAGCTAGCTGTTGCATGTTGTAGCCTACATGAACAAAAACATGTTTTGTTTTGTTTTTTCCCCCTCTATCCTATATTTATGAGAAATACAAATACAAAACAAAACCAGCTCCAAAATGTTTGTTTATGAGAATCTCCTGAGGTTTCTGTAAAGTTACAAAACTTACAGTGAAAACTGCAGTGGGACCTGTTTTTTTCTCTCTGTTAATTTAAAAGGTAAAGCTTCAACACTTCTCTCTCATTGTTGGCAGAGGACGGCTTCCAAATGTTTCCCTGTCAGTTCATTTAGCATTGGCTTACCCTCTTGGTGCTCACACGAGTGAAGAACAAAAAAGGTATGAAACCATGCCAATCAACACTTTAGCCTGAGAGTGTGCCTGGATTATTTTTAGGGCACAGAAAAGCAGTAAAGAGATAAACTGACTGGCAACCAGCTTTTCTGCTATAAAACAGATAAATTGTCACGGAAAACAACATATTCATTAATTCTACTGAAAAGTGAGTCCTATCACTTACATACATATATATAAAACAGATGTTCAATTGACAATTACTTAGTGAGCAGTTTTTAGGTGTGGTAGGCATCATAAGTGTGTGCTGTTTTTTCCCCTCTTAGAGCTAAAAAGAAAGACTGGAGTGATAAAATCCCAGGTATGCTGAAAGAAAGTAAAGTAAGCCTTGAATAAACTCCCAATTCTACATGTCTGCAAGTTTTTTGCCAGTGGGAATCCAAGCCAGCCATGCTAAAACATCCTCAATTCTAGACATTTTTATGAGCAGCAGATTTTTGCTAAAGTTTTAAGTGTTTTTCATCCTTTGCAATGTCTTCCAAAAGAGAAAGAGAGGCTATACTGGCTGTTGCTTCTTCCTGTCTGACTGTGTGATTTGGCCTGCTCTGGGTACTGCTCACTGCTCTCTGACAGCTTATGTTGTAGGTTAAACATCCACAGGAAGCAACTGAAACACCAGTCCTAAAATGTTATGATGTTCAAAGCAAAGCGTAAAGTTTATAACACTTGCAATCTACAGCAGCAGTTGCAATTGCAGTTTTATCCTGTAAATTATGTCCACACACAATACATTAGGACCCAAATAAAATCTGTTACAAACTGAACTATCAACAAGTCATAGTGATACAGTAAGGAAAGATGCTAGGTTAGCCTAGCATTTCAACAAACGGCTCCATGAAAACATGATGCATTTCTGAAGACTGAAGCTATGTTTTGCAAGTGATCTATAGAAACCAATCATATAGGCACTCTTGTTTTAGGTGATAAGTTGACAGAACATTATATTAGTGGGTATCGCTCTCCTGGAACCAATCATTACGATTTTTGACCTCGAGACTTTTGCTGCATATCTTCCTCCCTTCTCTCTTTGCCCCTTTCCTGTCTGGTAATAAAGGCCACAAGTGCCAATAGAATAATAATAATAATAATAATAATAATAAAAGGAGATAAAACTCCTTATTATGACATCAATATTATTTGGGAAATAGTATAAACATTTCTGTGCTTTAAACACTACCAGTAGTGTTCACAGAAAAAGTATCAACAAATTGTCTTTCACTTTCCAAAGTGTAAAATTAGAATTTACTAAGACTGTAGAAAGTCATGTTAATATTAATGCCCTCCAAAGACACTAGAAAAATGTGTAGAAAATGTAAAAAAAAAATAAAATAAGATTAAAAAAAAGACAGAAGGAACATAATAATTCCTGTAACAATTTTTGAGCCTTTCTGAAGAATGCGCTGCTCCAAGATACATTCAGTACCATCATATGGTAAACAGAATATTAATTAGAAAAGCTGTTAAACAGCCATGTGTGGATCTCAGGATAAACTATTTTCTGAGCAACGAAAACCAAAAGTCCAACAGCTGCCTAAAAGTGACTCTTTGAACAAATATTTAAACTCCAGCTTTTCTGTGAATGAGGTGCGCTCATTAAAATGTGAGCCAGCTTGTCCAATGCAAACACATCCTGTTAAATTACAGGGTGTCCCATCAGTGTCGGGTGTCCCTCGTCTAATCCTCTGACAGCGGTGATGCAGGTTATCAGGCCTACGACTCGCACAGTCCCCTTCCTCCAAAACTCAAGAAGATTTCTCTGGGAATCTCTTAAAACCTTGTGTGATCGTTACGTCTGTGAGCCCATGTGGTCCTGCGAGAACGCCTCGGGGGGCAACAGTTGGTGGAGGCTCGGCAGACGAAAAGCGAACATAGACGGCGACGCAAACTGGAAGCACACTACTCACGGAGCCCTGGTGTGAATCCGGTCTGTGGTCAGGCGCATGAATGAGCCACATGAAGAGCCTGGTGGGGAAGAAGCCGGAGCATGAATGAGAGGAGGACACGGAGGCAGAGCTTAAGAGCTACGTGACGACGAAGGGAGGGAACGAGTGTGGAGCAAGATAGGCACGGAAAATTGTTGGGAGAAAAAAAAAAAACACTAAGGCAAGTTTTGTTTGGGGGGTAAAAACAGCAGAAAAACTTAAAAGATAAAGCTGGTAAGAGAAGAAGCTTAAGATGAAGTCAGCTAGACATGACATAGAATTCCCTTCCTGGTAATAATTATAGCTCACGCTCAATCCCGGTGTCCATCGAACTCCTTTGGCAGTCACCGGGGCTTGTTAACAAGTCATGTTGCATAGAGGGGGTTAAAGAAAAGGACTAAAAAAAAACCTGAAAGAATGAGGCTAAGAGCAATCCTCCCAGCAGAACTGAAGTCCCAAAGAGCCGTATCAGTTCCATGATGCCTGTTAACCATACATCTCACAGGCACGGAGAGAGTCGAGCAGCTGTCCGCCTGCCAGTGATATGGATTAAACCACAAGAAGCTCCTGGTCGGCCTAATGCTAATTTAATAGATGTGTCAGCAGCCAAACGATTTGTTTTATATATATATATATATATATATATATATATATATATATATATGTATGTATGTTTCTGACGAGGTGCGTGGAATAAAAATGAAACAAGTGAAGAAAAAGTATATCAGAACTGAAGGATGTTTGGAGTGAGCTAACAAAGAGTTAAAAAAAGCAGAGGGAAATAAATTCTGTGATTTTATAGGGTCGTCACTGTCGTGCCAAGCAGTCAGGTACCTTTTACAGCTAAGTTATATTCTCTTACCATAACTTACAAATAGGCCTGTCATGATCATAAATTTTGCCGTCGATAAACTGCCCCAGAACTTATCCAGATGAACGATAAAATTGTTTTGAGAACATTTTCAACTAATATAATAGTAATAACATAAAAGCGCAGAAACACATTCTCGAAGATCAACTTTAAATTCTAATGAACAATTAAACACTGGAACTTGAAGGTATTTGGAATATCCAAAATAAATAAAGAAAACAACAGAAACAACAGATAAAATAAATTATGAAGACAAAATTATCGTTCCAAAAAAAGGGATAGTTGAGACCCAAACACCAAACTGAAGACTTTTATCATTTGGTTTTTGGTGAAAAAGAGAAAAAAAAAAAGAGCAAACTGATAGATCAAGCAAATGAAATTATCGAGTTTCTTTTGGTTTATCATGCAATTAATTGATTTATTGTTTATTTTGACAGGCCTACTTACAAGCACTGGATTTGTGAAATTTCTTTTTTCTTGTTTTTTTTTTTTTTTTTTACTTGATTCACTTTATAATAATTGATGAAAGTAGATTGTATCATTTTTATTTTATGGTAAACCATTTTGTTTTTATAGGATTCCCTTTCTGGAAGTGATTATAACTCAATTGCTTATTGCGACAGGATCAGCTACAACACTCTCTGTGATTAATAGTTTTCATAAATTGAGTTGAATTCAAGACTTAAAATTTGCAGCTGAAACAGAAAAATAAACCAATACATCTGCAGTTGTTTCATGCAGCAAAATGGTGGCTCTTTTTGTAGGTCTATCACATAAAATCCACACTAAAGTAAAATTATTATTAATGTTTGTTGTTCTAATGTGACAAAATACATATAAAAAAAAAGTACATAGCAAATCTATGTGAAATGTCCTTAAGCAAATACCATTAAGATAACCCTTAGGGTGTCAGGAACCTATGAGCAAACACATACAAGCTCAGTCTAAACAAAACCAATCTTTTTTTTTTTGTTTTGGTTGTTTTTTCCCCACAGATGGTTTGCCGGTTAAGTTTCCACTGCTGCCTCCACAGTTCGTCACTTCTGTGAGACTTTAAAGACTTTCGGTAAATCAAAATGTTCGCTCTCTTTCCAATCGAAACAAACCAGAGGAATTCTCACTGAAACACTCAAAACATTTTGAAGATAAAGACAAATGATGGATACCAGCTTCTCTGGTGTTTAGTCTCGGCGGTACCTTGGCAGTTCATTTCGCTTTAAGCGGGGTGTTTTTCCGGAGGTGGTGTGCATGCATCTGTGACAGCAGTGGGCGGTGACCTGCTCTGGGGAAAGCGCCCCCATCACCTGACATCTGGCTTTTTACACAGCGGGGTCGATATTAAAATAAAGAGTCAGGTCAAAGTAGGTGGAAGGGGCACACGAGGTCAACATGTGCAAAAAAAAGCACCAACTTCTGCAACGACGGCGACTTTTTATTGGGGTTGAAATGGAAATGAAATATCCTGGTTGGCTGCATTTTAAATGTTGCTGTTGGCATAAAAGACCAAAAAAAATACCACAAAAAACAGCAAAAAGGCAGAAAAAATCCAGGCTTAAATCAAAGTAAGAGGCTGAGTGCAACGCCTTGACGTCTGTCAGTGCTTAGCCGTCTTAATGAAAAACAGACACTTTACAGAAGCAAATGTATTCTGGGAGACAGATTAGAAAAACACAGATACTTTGTAGGCCTTTTGGTGACTGATGCTTGTCCTTCTCTGGGATCGGATGAAAGATAAATCCTTGAACACGCCATCAATCTAATCACTCCATTTGACTGCAAGACTAAGTGGTAATAAGGGGACTTTCCTTCCAGATGATGATTTACAGAAACCAAACGGCGCTACTTGTTAGAGAAAGGCCAGAACCAAACAGGCTTGTAATGACTTAATGCGTTCTGTTGTGGTTTTACGACACCAGCACAAAAAAGTGAATAACTATGCTGTGGAAATAATAGAATATGTTGTTTTTAAAATGTATTGTTTTTGCATCATCACCTGACAGTTGCAGGTATTGGTAGGTTGGCAGTATTTTGCTATGTTCAGATTATGAATTGCAGAGTGCTCAGATGTCCAAAGCTTCATACAGCTCCTCAACTTTGACAGAAAAAAATATTTGAAATTTCTCCTGAAAATCAGAATAGTTGTCTAATTATGACCTGCTTGTTTATCTTCCAAACATCCAGGATCCAGAGATTTGTGCTGTTTTTTTGTTTTCAGAGGCTACCTGAGTTTTTCAGTCTTTTGTGAGTCAGCTGCGACAAACCACATGTTACCACACATAATGTCAGATTGCTTCTGGGAAAAATGCCTGTGGTTAGACACCATTATATATGGCCAACCTGCCCATTATGGTTCACCCCTCTTTCATTTGTGAATGTGAGCTCTGTGTTTGTATGCGAGTCAAAACTCCATGCATAACTATTCCTGTCATCTGTGCTCTCACACAAACACACACACTCGCTGAAAACACAACCACATCCTCCACTTGAACTTGTTTTTCATCACGTATGTGTGGACATCATGGAGAATCTGTGGAGGAAACTAAAGATTAGGGTGATGACAAGGAGTGACAACATGCAAAAAGCTGGTCAGCTATTATAAAAAATTAGAATTTGAAAAGGTTTAATTTATTTTTTTAGCATGTAACATTTTATAGTATGCAAGTAAAAATAGAAGAATTTGCATATCGGCGATAACATCAATATCGGCCGACGTTAGTCATTTTCTTCATATATATCGGTCTCAGTCTCGTAAATTAATCCAGGCAAACATCTAATCTGACATGACTCAAAAAATATACACTTTTATTACAATATACACACCAGTACAGACCAAGTATGCCTTTGACTCCCTGTGAAAACATCAAGAGCTTTTAGGATTTAAGTCGCTGCCACTATGAGAATAACTCAACAGGTAAGTGTGAGTTTCTGTTATCAGACTGCTCCAGGGTGGACACAGTGGAGGACAGCATGTCTTTTACTTTTATTTGTCAGGGAGGAGAAAAAAAAAAGATGACAAAAAGACCTTCAACTAAAAAGAGCAGCAGAAAACACAAAAATTCAAATCCACCTCCTGTAAATCCATTAAATACTGTCTTTGGTTTCAAAGAAATGATTTTTTATTTTTTTCCCAATAAAACTCGGAAACCATCCGCATAACAATCACAACGAGCTAAAACAGCTGAGTAGAAAATAGTGGATTAAAACTCAAACAGCACAAAAGTCTCAAGTCCCCCGCTATTATTATCCCTATCAGTTTGTAGCATTCTGCTGCTTTTTAAATCTGCCCTTCTTTTTCCGCTGCATGGCATGCAATTATTAACGAGATCAAAGCGAATGAAAGGGCTTCTGCGTCAGCGAGGTTGAGCTTGGGGAGCCGACTGACACTAAGTGATAACGGCAAAGCACTGGATTGTTTTTGCCTCTGCATGCAGTGCCATCCACGCAAAATATGAGCTTTGTAGCTGCTAACTAAGAGTTGCTGTCAGTTGTTATCTTCGGTAGTAATTCAAATACAGCCTGAACTTTTGCATAGTCTCTTTAAAACTATTAAGAAGTCTTCAACTCTGCAAAGTGACGTGAAGTTTTAAGGTTAAAAAATGTGAACTATGAAATAAAAACAATTAAGTAAGCTGAAAAAAATAAAACCATTCCTAAAGTGGCTTACTAATGTAAAATTGCTTCATAAAAACAGTTAAAAGTAATATTTTTAAAATTTATTTCAAGAGGCGTCCTACATGGGAATCATTTGTCCTGATATGAGACATATATTACTTGTGTTACCCTGCTGTGCATAATTTAAAGGGTAATAAAACTTACCACAAGACATGGAGCTTGTAATTTTTAAGATGAAGTGATATAAAATGACCACTGGCCATTTGGACCTGTTTGACAGTAAAAGCGGCAGAAAAAGCCCTTTCCTACCCATAAGCAGGGCAAAAGACAGCAATAGAAACAGAATGACGACAGATCAGCTTCGACACGTTTGGAGCCAAAGGAGGGCATCGCACCATAAAATATTCAGTCGAGACAGATATATGATGGCCTAACTAGATCACAACGAATAAAGCGGTGAGAGTGATAAAATGGAGCAAAATTAATCTGAGTGTACAATTCTGACTCACAGCTCAGGTATGCATACATGGAGCCAGGCTTGAAAAACCATTACCTAGCAGGGCAACTGTGTCTGGCTCCCTTTTGAGAACAACACAGAGCTCTAAAGAGTGAGGTACAAGTTTGAAAAGTACAAAGAAGTACAAGGAGGATTTGGATAATTGACATCCAGGATCAGGACGTTTTGGGTCAAATTACCTACATTTTTAACTCTTTAAGTGAAAAAAGTGAAACTTCTCACATTTTCCTCTGTCATTAAATGTACAAAAGCTACAAATATAAAAACGCTGGTTTTCAAAGCTCAAATAATTTTTAATTGTTCCTCAAATATTGACCATTAATAATGAGTACTACAAGTGAAATGGCTGAAAAATACCCGCTAAACTCTTCCATGGGTAAGAAAAACAACAACAATTTGGCTGTTAGAAATATATGTGAAATAGTGTAAAACAGCAGTGAGAAACAGAAACACTAGCCTGGTTTCTATTACCAAAGTTAGTTGATATTCCGCAAAGGCGAAAAAACACAATTTCAAAATTGTAATGTTTCCATTAAATAAAAAATGCAATAAAAATCACACATGAATAAGCTTGTTCACATAATAAGTCATTAAAAAACACAATGCCGTCATCTTCCTACCACTTTCCGATGTCTACTTTGTCATTTCTGCCAGTAGCATCGTCTGGTTGTTGATCATGTGATTTGTTTGATACAAAAACAATGTTTCCATTGCAGTTTTGCAAAATACAGTAATTTTGATACAGCCAAAAAAATCCCACATCATCTTAGCGTCAACATTTTTTATTAACAAGCGAGCCGTGTTTACATTTAGCAAATTTACTTTTGAAATTCCAAATTGAAAAAATTTTATGGTCAATGGAAAAGCAACTGCTGGTATCATGAAAACACATTTATGAAGAGACTGCTGATTAAAACTAAAGCTGGAAAATCATCTGTTAGCTGACAGCAGGCTGAATACTGTATGAAACAACGGCATTTTTAATAAAAGTTATATCACAATAATCTAATAACTTATCTTCAATTTGTCCCATTAAAAATATTAAGTGGCATTAAGATGTGAAACTGATTAGACCTGGAGAGGTATGAATAAGGTACGCAGCAGACATTTACATAGTACTGCAAGTCAAACAAACACAGTACAGGAAACCAAAAACTGTGGTAGAAAAAAAACTTAACGGCTGTCCTCCGTCTTTGTGTAAGCTGTCAAACTTCCAGAGAGGTTCACTAGAAGTGGATCCTCTGTCATGATCAACTTCCATGACAAGGACAAAGTTTTGAGAGCAGCGAATGTCAAAAGCAGAGACAATGAGTTCCTATAAACAGCCCTGGGGAAAAGTGAACAAAAACAAGGGATGACAGGAAAAGGAGAATAGGGCTGTGATTGTTAAGTAGAAAATAATGTCTCTGCCCTGCCTGTTCATACTGTCCTCCTTTTTTGGGCTGATTGCTGCATGTCTCTAAAAGCCTCTGTTAGTCTGAAAAAGAACTGTTAAAAATCCTTTGAGGTAGATGGCGGGGGGGGGGAAGTGCAGACATGGGAGAAGACGAAAAAGCCAGACACCGTGCATTTTATAAGAGCGCCAAAAATCAGAAGGAAGGAAGAAACCTTCTCTAAGTTAAACAACATTATCAAGTTTAAGGTGGATTGTGAAGATGTGCATGTCTAGGTCCTCAATTATAAAACTGCTTGAAAACAAATATAACCACAAAAAGCAAACAAAAACATGCAGCATTAGGAATAGGCTGCGTACTATAAATTCATATTGTTCCTACAGTTTAAAGTGAGATGCTAGAGAACGTGCCAGAGAGATGGGCGTGTTCTCCAGCTGTTTGAATGGAATAGAATTCTGCCCTTTCCCCACTTGTTGCTGCATACTGTTGGCCAGCTAACTGAAAGAAGACCACTACCCTTTCTCTTGCATAGAAGAAAAACAAATTAAGCTGCTCTGAATTATTTACGGTTGTAAAAATGGCGATAAAGTTGGTACATTTTTGATTGCGGGCTTGGACACAAATCATATTTTGAGTTATCTCATTAGTGTCAAGTGTGAAAATCTGTTGCTGTGAGACAGTGCCCAACTGAGTAAATATTACACTGATAAGAAAAATGCAAGTTCATAACACCTGGAATACATTGGCCAATAACTATTGCAATCCAAACAGTTCTACATAATATGAATATTGCACTGCAATGGCAAAATTTTTCAGATTTATCATGAAGCCCTACATTTAACTATGTCCCAATTTGAATAACCATCATGGGGCTTTATGCCCTTTTGACAGGCTAATTGCTATTAGGAACATGAGTTAAAAACACTTGTTTGTCTCTGCATTATATGAACAAATAAAATTGCATGGCAGTCATATTGGCTGCCATGACGTATAAGTTGGTGAGATCTTTATCTTTCTCACATCCTGGTTATTTTGTCAACTCAAAATGTTAAATTTTTTGTTCAAACAAGCAGTGCAGACTGAAAAAATATGCTTTGTCCCCTTGTATTATTTATTTTTTAATTTGTTTAAGAATAAACACTACAAATTGAGATCCAACTCTTCTGGGAAACCCGTCTTAACAATATGGTAATATTTGGAAAAAGAAACATTTTATGTTCCAACAAGTTTGCAAGCCACTGTTATTAAATTATTCTTTAATAATAAACAGTTATAAATCAATGTTTTAGCAGCAATGGGCTCTTTGCGCCTGCCTCTCTGACGTCACAACAACCGCATGTGCAAATGCGGCTCTCTTTTTTCCGCTTTCAGTTACTATGACAGATAGAAAAGACAAAGTCGTATTTCAGACGCAAATAAAACACTATTATGCACTTTGTTGTCTTCCTAATATAACGGGCTTTTAAGTTTTCATGGATTTCCAAACGATCCTGCATTAAGAAGACAGTGGCTTGTAAGTATTGTCGCTACCAGTTAAAGCTAACGCCACACAGCAAAGTTTACAGCCTTCACGTCACTCCGGATCAGCTTCTTCAGCCTAAAGAAGGTAAAGGAGCCGTTTTGGGTCATTTCCATGGAATCACTTCTGTATTCAGTTTGAAAGAGCGAGAGTATGAGAACGAGAGCAGACCAGAGCCAGACAGCCGATCTACTGATCCGCCTGTACACGCTGCTGTAAACACCGTCCTGCTTCACAAGAAGTATGCAAAACTAATCAAATGAAATAACACGGCAACCTTAAGGAACACGGTCTTATTTTTCTAAAAGTAACTACTCTGAGCCTGAACAGTCAGCTGAACTAGAACTCCGACACCAGAGCTGCTCTACTGTTAAGCTATGGGGTTGTGCTTCGTCAGGCTAAGGAAGCAAAAAACCTGATCCTAAAATCCCACGTTACTTGTTCTCTGACACTAACGACAATAAACGCACGTAATATACTTGAAAATAGGGTAAAAACATTGTCCGTTAGAATGAATGAAAAATGTTTAGATACTTAAATGTCAGAGAATATTGCCTACTAGCATAAGCTAAAACTAATGTTAGCCGCAAAGTTTAAAGAAAGTAAAACTCACCTTCGTATCTGTGAATGTATAACGAGGCGTCCATCTCAAAACCGTTCTCCAGCTTACTTGTTGGGGCTTCGGATCGATGTACATCATTAATTGTTACCTTGGCCAAGCCCTGCAAATACCCAGTGTAAAACGCCATTTTCAATAGATCGGAAACGATTGAGCCGCTTTTCCCCGAACGCAGAAGCTGAGGTGTAAAGAGCCCATAGGAGTACAATGGCTTTTCTATTTTAAAATAAAAACCAAGTTGCTAATGTCACACATTTGTATTAAGGTTTTTGGTATTTATACTGTAAACCAATGACAATTTTACTGGAGGTTATACTAGAAATACATTCTTGAAACATATCTTGATCGATACATCTATTAATTAATTAAATTAATTTATTTTATTAAAGGTTCATTTAACAAACTGTATCGGTTAGCAGTAAAATCTGGTTCCACTTTTCTTTTTCTTTCAAAGGTTAAAAACCATAAAACTACTTGGTTTTCCATGGAGCAAATTCAAAGACTAAAGGCGGTATTTTTATGCTTCAGCAGTTATTCACAAACCTTCTGGGTAGCAAAAAGAAAATATGCACCTTTGCTTTCTTGTGAAGTGCTGAGAAAACACCAACATAACTTGAGGCATCTCTTGTATCTACTGTATATGCCACCCGAGTGCGTTTGTTTTAAAAAAAAAAAAAAGCTGTTCTGATCCTTCGTCTGCACCAGAAGCATTTCATTCAGGAAAAACAGACTGCATGAAACAGGGAAAGTTAGTTGTAAAATGAAAAATACAAACTCAAGATAGTGCTGAATAATCCGACCGTGGATTAGGACTGAAACGATTAATCGTCATTAATCAATTATTGAAATAATCATCAACTATTGTAGTAATCGATTAATAGTTAACTGGATTATACAGACTCAAAACAAAAGCCTATTTGCTTAAAAAATATATATTCAGCGCTTTAATTTAGCCAAAAATGTACCAAATACATAAAGATATTTCGCATTTAAGATATAAACTCCTTTGTAAAACATTTAACCCAAAACTCCTCAAGTGGCTAAAGAAATGCTCTGCTATGCTATTGCATTTTAGGAAATAAAATGCTTATTTTCTTTTTAAAAATCTATTTGAATTTGTCGTTTATTTCCATCTTCTAATGTATTTCAAACATTGAACTGAAAAGACTTCATATTTTAATGAAAAATCTGCAAAGTGTGACGCATTTATTATCCGAATAAACGATTAATTATCAGAATACTGAAGAAATTAATCGATCAATGAAATATTTCGTACTTCCAGCCCTGCCAGGGATGCTTTCACTCTGTTTAATAGGATTTCCATAAATAGGAGAAAGAACTGCTGGTAATGAGAAAAAAAATCTGGGTAGGGAAATATCAAGTGTATCGCTTTTTTATATACTTCAACTCTCTTGATCGGTGCAATAGAAGTGATGAGGTAGTCATTAAAACACAGCAAGATGGTGCGGTCCATCAGCACCAGGAGTGATGCATAGACATGGATTCATTAGAAACGTGAACACAGGCATTCCCCGCTGAGTTTTACAGCCTTGTGTTGCTCTTCTATTTTTAGGATGTCGGTCCTAAATTAGCTCTTTGAAGTCTAATCCGTAATAGACACCGGGAACCAAATGCTGCTGGAAGTGAATTTCTTCTCTGCTCAGCGTGAAAACGGGACCCTGAATGCGAATATGGATGTTAAATTTCAGAGTGAAGATTTCAGATAAAGCTCGATACGGTTGGCATGTCTTGGAAAACATAAAGACAAAAAAAATGAACAAGAAAGTGTGATTTCTCATTTAAGTTGTGAAGGTAAGTGGATTCTCAAAACATGGCAAGTTCTTTCCACCTTAAAGGTTGATATATAATGGTCGTTAAAATCCCCATCGGTAGCATTAAGACTTATGTAACATGGTGACTAATTACATTTAGATATACTCATTTAATCACCATTATGAACAGATTGATAGGAGTTATTAACATCCCATAATTCATCAACGTCACTCGCTAATAATCTAGTGCAGCCTATCAAAGTAAAACTTGCAGCTTTTATGTCTACTGCAAGCCTTAAGTATCAGCACAGGGTTTCCTCCAGAGAACTTGCTAACCCCAGTTCTCAGGGCACTAGGGCAGTCATCCAGTCCACCACCATGTTTTTGAGTTCAAAAATGTTTAAAGTTGACAGAAAATTTGAAAATATCACTTGATAGTTATGTGTTATTGGAAGACTAGAAGATTAATACCTAAACACCAACTGTAAAGACTTGATAAAGACAATAATTTAAAAGACTGAAGTAAATAAGCAATGTCAAGCCTGATGGGAGCACAAGTAAAGCCTGGCGGCCCGCCAGGCTTATAATACACTGATGGAAACCCTGCAGTTTATGAAATGAAAAGATGGGAAGAAAAAAAATGGTGGCCCCACTGGGAGTGTTGCTTGGATTTGCTTCCAAATTACAAATCTTGACTACGTCTTCAAGGTAAGTGCACATCTAGTTGGGTTTGCACTTTGGCTACTAAGAACCCAAAAGAACATAGAATGAAAAAAGAAAATTATTATTATTCCTTAAACATAAAAACAACCAAGTTAAACACAGTGCAGCATTTTTAACAAAACCAATTTTGTTCACATGAAATTAGCGACCATCATACAGTCCAGATTCCCTCTTCTAGTTCAACATCCTCTGGATTGTCCCTGCCACAATTTTCTTTAATCTATTCTGATTGTGTTTTGGGTTTTAAAAGTGCTGCAAACCCCCCCAACAGGTCATGCTTCACTCCCCTCTGAAGAAGCTCGCACATCTATGCCATCCTGCTAAAAAGTATTTCAACTCCACCAACCATGCATTCCATCAACAGCTGAGCTTGTGGGAAACGTGCAGCAACAGGACATCACAGCGCTGCCAGAATCACGGATCGGGCGAGTAAGGCCTTAGGAGAAATATCGTGTTCCAACATGACAGGTTTTGGGCATCTATCATAATGAAACAGCAGACTGCTGTGAATTTTACCATGTTGCATTGTTTTGATGAGTGAAAAAGATCTGCACAGCATTATTTGGGTACGATATAAACTCAACGCACATCAAAGCTTCGTAGTAGCTGTGCAGACAAAGGCAAAGCGGTGTAATTGACAGGATGTTTCAGTAAATGCTTTATAGAGACAAATGAGTTAAAAATTCAGAATGCAACAGAAACCAATCAACTTTAAACTTACTTACGTTTTTGCAAAGGAAAGCCTATTCGGAAGTCTCTGATCTTGATGTTCCATTTCTCAACCTTAAAAGAACTCCTGAAATGTTATAATGCAACTAAAAAAAAAAAAAAAAATCCAGTGAGCCCAAAAAGAGGACGTTCACAATTGCAAATATCAGGAAGCAAAACAAAAAGTCTTTGTCTCGTATTTCAGGTTGACAGGATACAAAATGACGTGCAGTTTCTGGTCAATTTTAACCCTGTCCCACTTTTCTTTCTGAAAATAGTTTTCACTTCCCCTCCCTGCCTCCTGGAAAATCTAATTTCATTTTGGTCATTTGGCGACAGAAGAAAGGCTTGGCTCCGCAGGCCCTCTGGCAGGAGGTAACGCAATGTTTCCAAAAAAAAAGGGAAACGCCATCAATTTGGGGATAAAAGTTATTACCTTATGATACTGGAGGGAAACCATCATAAATTTGCATATGTAAGCGGCTGAAAAAAAAAAATATTTTACACGTGGAAAAGTTTCGAGATGTTCAAAGAACCCTCAAGGGGTCCGTGAGATTCACTGATAAAGTGTGGCACCTTTTATCACATTTGCCTTCATATCAGATTCAAACTCCTGGACATAATTCACCTCAACAGATTTTTACTGGTCCCATTGTCTGCAGTTAACGCAAACAGTTAAATGCTGGGAATTAAAGAACAGGATGAACCATGAAAACATTTGTACTGCACTCAGACAAACTATTTATGGCATCTAGAAGACGGCCTTGGATGAATCAGTGCCATGGGGCCTTTTTAGAGGGGACACACACACTCACAGTGCAGCTCCAGCTGTTAACCTGAAATAAAAAAAGAAGCCCTCTGATTTTGAATTCAGATATTCACTTCCTATGTACAAATTTTAAGCTTTTGAGAACATCTATAAGCATAAAACCTGAAAAGGACGGGTCCATTTATCTGACTGGTGCAGGCATTTAAATGCTACACTTCTTTAAAATTCTGATGCGAGTGATCTATCTGGTTTAATCATCACTCATTCTTTACAAATGACGCAACTTGACTGCTAACATCTTGACGACATTACCACAACGCTATCCATCTGCCTTCTGGCCTTGTCAGGGGAATAGCATTCTTCACAACTGTCCATCATCATAACTAAGTAATCATGCCGTGACCGCCTAAATAAATGGCTGTCTGGAAAAGTTGATGGATGGCTAAAACTTTCATCACATGGCCGTTTTTTAGGGGGGAGGTTTTTTTTTTTTGAATAAATTAATTTTTGCCAGGTTGCAGACCAATTTTGCTCACGGTGTTTTCTTTTTAGATTTTAAATGATGAAAAAACTATTCCAGCATTCTAGTTTTTGTTGAGGTTTATTTCATTATCAAAGACAATAAAAATCAGAAGTCACCAAATAATTACTGCTATTCAACCGATGCTCCTGCACTAGAGGACAGACTTAAATTAGCCAATGAACCAGAAAGCTGTAATATCCACTTAGTTACGTGTCAGAAGTTCAGCAGGAAGTTTATGATTCTGGTAACAAGTCAACGTCAGAGTTTCAATAAAAAAAGAACTTTTATTCCCATTTATCAAGTGTTAACATTAAATCTTGATGGATCTTACACGCAACATAATGTTTGTTGAGATCCATATTGACTGAAGATTTGTGGTTGACTTCCAATCTATAACTGTTTGACCTCCTAATGTAATAGGTTGATTAAAATTTGTCTTAAATAATAAGAATGTTAAAAAAAATATAGCAGTAATTTTTAGAAAAAAAAAAAGTTCATAACTTTGAATCTCAGTTCAAAGTTTTGAACTATACCCAGTGAAGTCTGAATGTATTTTGCTCTTTGCAATCTAGAAGAACCGTAGACATGTCATAGAAAATGCATTTTTCTTTTAAATTGTTTCCTTCCTCTCTGCACTGCCTCCAACTTCCTTCTAAAACACACAGCTGGGGCTAAAAATAATAATACTGAGCCTTCTTCTGTCAGTAGCAGCAAACACACTGAAGAGTGTTGTCACTACCATCTGATACCGCAGTGTCGATGGTTTCTGATTTTTGAAATGCCAACCAACCAATCTTCGATCTGTACCAATCAAGCTGAAAACCTGTTAGTTGTTGCTAAGTGTGTCATTCTGTTTCTGTGTAAATTTATTTTTAACAATAACTACCTAAGAGAGGGTAGCAACTGATCAATAACAGCTAAAGAGATAGGATGGGACTTTCTGCACAATGGTAATGAAGCGTCATATAGCTCAGTAGGTCTATTTGCATACTTACTAATAATTCATAATGAACACAGTACTCTTTCCAGTTTGCAAACATATTGGCTTAAAATATTGATCACAAATTAAATATGCAGCACCAATGCAAAAGTCAAAAGGCTAGCATGAAGAGTTACGGCTGCAATGTAATTTCAGTCTTGTCATTGTAGCAATCAGCCAGTTAAAAATCAACAAAACATGTCTTAGAAAGATCTTATTCAGAAAATGCCTGTATTTTCTATTTTTCTATAAAGTTTCTTTTATTCATTTGAATATTTGGAGATATCTGGTTACTTGAAAACATTTGGAGCTTGTTTTAAGTGATCTTGAAACAATGTTTGTCTCCCTCTGTGAATTTTTGGGAAGTTTTCCCAACTTGTAAGCGCTCACTCACTATGCACAAGAGCTGAGGAATGCTGGTTTTGAATGATAATACAACTTGACAGATGTCAGCGGGTGAGGACTGGAGAAGACATTCAGCCCACTTTTCAACTTTTAGGGGAATGTAAACACAGCTGAAGAAACACGTTAAAGAGGGTGGGAAGATCAGGGGTCTGGCTGGGAGTCGAGTAGTCACAACAAGCCAAGGATACGCAGCAGAGCAGCTCTTTCGCATGTATAATTCACTAAATACAGGCTACACTGGTCTGAAATAGTGCTTTTAACTTTTATATTTCAAATGTGATACTAAAGAGGATTTACATGCTAAATGAACTCTAAATTTACAAAGTCACAAACCTTTCTTTATCCAAACAAGGCAGATAATTCATAAGAAATTTTACAGTTGTATATGTCTTAACAGTGATTCATTAAATCCAATTAAGAGTGTGATGCCCCAGGGCATCACAGTAACTCTATGCTGCTATAAAAAACATCCATTTTACACTATTGCCTAAGTTTGTGTGTGAAACATAATTAGTTGCATGCAGTATGAGGCTGAAGATGGAGAAACAAATCACTTCGCAGTGACTTGACTTGTGATTAGCTCCATTTCTGGTTTGTTTTTCTAACTTCACTACCGTGCTTTATGAATTAAAATGAAATACAATGAAGATAAAACAGTCAGTCCTGTCCTGAATTTGGATTATGAAGTAAACAATATACTTTGCACAAAAAATGTTTCCAGAAAGTTAGATCTTGTAGCTGAATTTGGTTCTTCTTTTATAACCACAGAAGAATCAACCGTATTAAAACATTTTTCACGAATTGAAGTGTCTCCTTAGACATCATGAAGTTGTTATTTACAATCAGTTTCAATCATTTACAATAACAATACAATATCAGATGAATTAATTAAAACATGATCACTGGTAGTGTCAGCTGTTTCCATTATTCCAACTGGTACTTCCACAACTTCTTTCTTCTCTACTTTACGCTCAGTCTTGTTTTAAGTCCAAATTGTCTCTCCATTTTCAAAGCCTGAGCCGCACAGGCCAGGCCAGGCCAGAAGCTGAACAGCTGAAACATCAGTCTCGTTAAAGAGACCGCCAAGACGAAGCTGAATTACCAATAAAACAATTGGTGGCAAGACCAAAGATTTAGTGGAGATCGAGTTTAAAGTCACTGGGCAAACTGGTGGATAATAAATTGGAAAATCAGATTACATGACAGCATTATGAGGTAAGGAATACTATCTATAAAAACACTTTCCCTGATTTTATCCGAATCCAAGTCTTTGAGGTGTTGCTTGATACACTGTTTGATATTTTCTAACAGGACAGAAATGCACACACGTCGTAAAAAAAAAAAAAAAAAAAAAGAAAAAAGATTGTGTTTATAAGTCCATGAGAATCAATGACAACTAATCTTGAAACTGAGTTTTAGTCGGTCTTGCACATTAATCCAGTCATAAAACTGATGTTCTGAGTCTTGCACTCTTTCTGGTCCTCACATTACTGTGATCATCAGTCCTTTACCACCATCCTTAATTCTAATAGTAGCCATTAGCTTTAGACACAAATAAAGTGATGCAACAGCTTAGGAAATATTGGATGTGCCCCGTGTCTTGAATATTTCATGTATAATGGATGTAGAGTCAAAATCTTCCACTGAGTCAGGAAGCGCTACTTACTCCCATGACGTCACCATCTTGTCTCAATATCTTAGAATCAAATGACTTTCTGGAGAGCAAAGTTTTACTTTTCTTCGTATGCCTCAAAGTTTTAAAAGAATTATTAACTGAATTAATCAGTTTGTGACGTGACTCTCCATAAGTGCAGACAAAGTGTCTGCATAGTGTTGTATGAGATTAGCATTGTCAGGCTATTTCTTTGAAAGTTTAGTAGCAGTCGTGTAGTTTTGTAGCAGCGCCGTAATGTGGAGTACATTAAAGTTGTGACAAATGTTCTCGAAATTTGTCCCAAATAAAAACTGTCAGATGACACCTGCTTTAGCTAAAGCTAAAGGCTTAGCTTCAGCAAGTTTTTAGCATTATTTAGCTGCGCTAAATAATGTACACAACATTTCAGTGGTTAATAAAGAAGTTATTAATTAATGAAACCAGTAACAAACTGGAACAACTGTGGGTTTATTTATAAATTAGAATGAACTGAACCTGCTTTAGCTGAAACAGGTCTTGCGCTAAATAATGTTTCAGCATTATTTAGCGAAAGACCTGCTTTAGCATGATTTAGCTTGGTTAAATTATGCGTTAGCAGTATTTAGCTAAAGTAAGTATCTTCCTATGTTACTAAAACACAAGGCAGACGTGAAATGGTGAGGGTGTAGATAACGTTTCAATGGTTACTATATGGAAGTTAATTTGTGAAGCCAGTAATAAACTGGAACAACTGTGGGTTTATTTATAAACTAGAATGAACTGAGCAAATCTTTTCAGAAAAATGTGTTTATTTTTACATCATCTAAAGGCTCTGAGTTAAGAACAGACAAGCTCCAAACATAATAAACATTTGCAGTTATTTTATTGATGAAACGGAGCATGGTTACGTGTGTGGGAAAGAATGTCCTTATGTTGGGAGCCTTGACTAAGGATTTGAGAGAGCCAGGACAGGAATGATGACCTTTTCTCATGCAATGGCACATTCCTGCCATAACTAAAGTGAAATGGACTCAGGGTAACTAAAGCATGCAACATGGAGACACAACTTAGTGGAATTTATGGGAAACTTCCACCCACCGCTCGTCAAACGCTCTTATCCATCAAGGACCAAAGGGCATCTAAAAAGTTAAAGAAAATATTCCAAGGTCAGGAGGCTGGGGTAACGCAGAGGAGAAGTTCAAGAAGAAGGAGAAGCTAAACCACCGGGTAGAGTTTTCTAGAAGTCATCCAGCGGTCATTGCTTCGTTTACATTTTTGCCTATCGTTTGTAGAAATTATCATCCCACCTGTAATTATCCAATTACTGTCATGGTTAGGAAGCATGTGCGTAGCGTAAAGCATAGCATCCACACAGCCACTTCCCTGAAACGGTAGTTGAAGGAAAAGGAGCAGAGAGCTGACCCACAGATCATTTTATATTGATGTCTGAGACATCTATGACTCTTTGTGGAATCCATTTCTGTTCTCTAATGGGAACTCCAACAGCTGCTAGCTTGCACAACTCCACTTAGCAGGACAAACACAAGGGGCTTGCGAGTTGGATGGGGGGTGAAACACAGGAGTATGATAGGACTACGTGTTCTAGATGCTTACTAATTTATTGATCTATGCTGTTTTAACACAATAGGCTTCAAGGACATAATGGGTCGAGCCCTTTTCTCCTCTTTCACACTTTTTTGCTGCAAGGCATACACTTTCTATGGTACAATTCAATTACGTCCCATAAAGCGGCTCCTAATGGGAAAACTATACATGATTTACTCTTCAAACGAGAAGGCAAGGGCACTTTCAGGAGCAGATTCGAAGCGGTGACTCGAGAGGTAAAAAGCACAGGACACATTCCTGTCCGTTCGTCACTGACGATTACAAAGGCGAAACGCAACGATCGATAAACAGAGGAACTTTACGAGCATTCATGATTCAAAGAAGTGATGGATCTACACACATGCTGTTTACAGTCAGTCAATATACATTGACTTTCACAGTGCTCTAAGCCTCCATTGGGACTGAGGAGCACTTGGGCTGAGATTGCACCGGCCATCTAAACGCAACATTTAAACATTGGTAGAGGACATTAGCTTTAGCCTGAAGATGAACTGACTAAGCTTTCACTGGTTTACTTTAAACTCTGACCTGCCAGTTGTGACTTAACATAAGGCAATTTTATTTGTGACTATTCATTTGAACTTTATTTAATCTTTGATCATGACAGAAAAAACACACTGCAGGTTTCTTGATAGAGGCAGCGGTTTTAAACCCAACACAAAATGAATGGAGCAGATTATCACCATTTGCGCACTGTAGAATGAAAGTACAATACTAAGTTTTAAAAAGCTTGTGTCTGCTGAAAAGACGCAAGGTTGTTGATTTTGACTCGTGTGACGTGAAAAAAAGTTTCAACCCCAGTTTTGTGGAATACACTCATTTCAGTACATACGAAAAACCACCTCACCCTAGGGAAAATCCTTTTATCAAAAAATGTTTGATACAAATTGGCATGTTTACATTAAGCAGATTTGTTTTTGTAATTCTAATTTGTGAAGTTATACGGCCAATGGAAATGCAGCTAATAAGATTTTATTATTTTAAGCAATTATTTCACATGGTGTAAAAAAGAGCAGACACTGTAAAACAGAATTTCAATATAAAAAGTACAAGTAATTTACAAATTTGGCATGTTTCAAGACAGAAGTTAAAAGCTCTTATGGTTAAAAAAACAGAAACCTTTGTTTTAACATCTTCAGTACTCCTTTTATCTACTGAAGTCTCACTCTCTCTTACAGCTGGAGTGGACCATAAACATGTCTCAAAACGAAACTTTCTTTTTAAATATCTTCTCAAATCTCTGTACGTCCTCTAACTTCCTTTTTAAAACATCCTATTGACAAGAAAGATAGTTAAATTTCACTGACAACCTGGTAGTTTGATGAATCCACTGTACAGACAAAAATTTGATTTCGATGGGTTGTTTTTCAAAGAATATCTTTTTAAAAAACAAAAACAGCATAAAACGGAGCTCAGCAAGTTCAAAACTTTGATTTTGATCACTGGCCAACAGATGAGTGCACCAATATTTATGGTGCACCGATCAAACGTTTTTAATTTCAATTTGAAGACAGCAGTCATGTTTTATTATCTTTAAAAAAAACATATATATGTTACATATATATTTAAATATTTTTTTTCTTGTGAAAGAAAACGTATCTAAACTATTATCAAAGCAAACATGAGAAAAAAACTTTAGCTTATTGTGGAAACATTAGAAAATAGTGCATCCACTACTGGCTGTTTTAATGATACATCATTAGAGGTCATGTCAGAAGTTATGTATAAACTACTCATCTGTTCCAAGTTCATTAAATGTATAGTAAGCTGTAAATCTAATATGACTGCTAATATAAAAAAGCCACAGACAAAACAACTTCTTTGCAGAAACTAAAGATTTTACTGCCATCCGCTGCTAAATACCAAATAAATCTCAGTCTAGAGTGTTTCATAATGTTGGAACACTGAAAGTCTCCCACCATAATAAAATGCAGAAACAGAAACAGGTTATGCTGAAACCTTTCCTCCTGAAGCATTTTCACCAAAACCGTAGTGATCCCGCAACTATAGAAGAAGAAAAATCAGACGACACATGGAAATAAGAATAACGTTTGCCGGAAAATATTCAGCTCTCCCTTTTCTGGTTTTCAGATAAAAACTGCATATCTTAATATAAATCTCAAAGTCAGCCATGTTTTATCAAACAATAAGGAAACAGATTTCTGTTCATTTCACTCAGCTACTTTTTGTCACAAAACACCCTATCTTGTGTATTTTAAAACACAACATTAGATGTAAATCTTTGCAAACTGACCCCAAAGTTAAGCTCATCAGCTGGCAGCAAAGACAGAAACTGAAACACACACACACTGCTGCCCTCCGGCCTACCTGGGAAAACCATGACTAAACCGTTGTGTAAACGAGTGAGAATGTTCCTGATTTCACGGTGTGTGCAAGGTATCGTAATGACTAACACATCGACAACAGTCTGTCTGGGAAAGCTCCACCACAAGTTATGATTTAAGACAACAGCGCTTCTTTATGTGGCTCGTCGTACTGTGCAGACTGATTTATATGTATGACCCAGCATGGCATCCAAAAGGAGAGAAAGAAAAAGAAATCTATAACAAAAGTCCAAGAAAAGCCTGTGGGATTACAGTCATTTGTGATGTACAGCAGAGAAAAAAAACAGGAAGCACTTATGTAAAACTGTCATGCCTGAAGAGATTACACAACAAAGGGATGCAGCAGCCCCACTGTGATAATTGTTTTCCCAGCGAATGATGACAGCTTGGCAATAAAAGGCAGCAGAAAGTGCAACTCGGCTCACCTGCCAGGCTCCGGCTTCCCGTTTCCTCTGAGGCTGAGCGTATCAGTGCCTTGCTGCTTCAGACAAATTCCTCAGCGCATCTTCCACCTGCACGCGTTTTTTTCTGCAGAAGAACAAGATGGTTAAAAACAAAAAGATTTATCTCATGGAACGAAAACTGGAAGGAAAAATTTCACGTTTAAAATAAAGGCAGACATTTTTACATCATATAACATCTGAAAACATTGAATCAACTTGTTGACATCGTAAATTAGACAGAAAAAAAAGATGACAGCAAAAGTTGTAAGCGCACATGCTTACAGCTTGAGTTTACCAGATTAGTAGAGATGAACCGATTTCCAGCTTGATCGGCCCAATAATTTTAAACTTAAAACTCTGATCTTTCCATTCAGCTACCACTGATGCATGGGCATTTATCATATTGCCATTTTGACATTGTGTTCAATTAATATAATGATAATAATGCGAGTTAGCGTTCTCTCAAAGACTAGACTGGACCTGAAAGACATTTTGAATATCCAGCAACTGAAACCATAAATAAAATCGAGCTTTGATGTCTCTGTAAATTAAATTGCTCTTGAAAAAATATTAATCATCAGAATAGTAATGAACTTATACGATTAATTGACTAACTGCTTATTGCGGCAGGCTTATCCAATCTCAATAGATTTTCATATCCTATACTGACAGCAAATGGTATTTGGCACAAATAAATTGACAGAATGCTGCCTAGTCTTGCATCTGATGATTACTTCTAGAAGAGGAAGTAGAGGAGGGTAACGGTTATAAATATAACCCACAACTTTGACGCTCTCTCACTCATTGGAAGTAATAAAAGTACTGAGGTTTTCACAGTCTAAGATGGACCATTAGCAAATAACTAACAAATATCTTCTCATAGTAAGCAGCAAAAACATCACACGTCTTCTTGACATCGTGTGACAACAAGTCTAGACATAAAATAATTAATGAGATCTCTTTGCGGTCAGCTCCTGGAGGACCCGACACGAGAACGTGTCTCGAAGCGTAACAAAAACAAAAATGTGGCTCCCTCCTTGATGATGCACGATAACAATCATAAGAGCGAAAGACAAAAGAGGCCGGGGTGAATTAATAACGCCGGCAGACACTAACGAGCAATTCCCAACCTATTCTCCAACAACGGCCGTCACGTCCCACTTCTCATTAAAAGCAGTGAGTCAGCAGAAATTAGACAAGAACCACTCCCCTCCCCTTAAATTCATCCCTGCGGGCGTGACATGCTGGTTTCACCCTCTTACCCCGCAGTCTGGCTCAGGCAAGAAAACAAGCTATATAAGGAATGTTAGTGTTGAGTTCAGCTTGTGGTTCTAAACTATTAGGAGTTAAGGACCTAGAGGAGGGGAGGCTGTTATACCAAAAAGTTTTATTATTATTTTGTGCTCTAAGACGGTGCACTTGATAACATAATTTCATATTTAAGCACATAATCTAACCCAAATATTGGTTTCTTGTGCTCACAATGGGTGAAAGGAGGCGAAATCAAGTTAATATTTGATTATGTAGATTTTTTTTTACGTCAGTGTTTCTATGAAATAATCCCTGGATGGCAATAATAATCCTTACATGTCTGAAGCTCAAGCCAAATATCACTTACATAAGCCAGATATTACTTACATAATTTGATACAGATGAAGACAATAGAGTTAAAATGCTCTTAGGTTAAAGTGCAGTAATCGGTCTGAAGTGCCCCCAAGCATGAAATAATAAAAAAAAAAGGATCCAGGTCAAGCCTCCCCTGGGTTTTCCGTTTACTCTTGGGTTTTAGAGCTGACCACTTCCTTCCTCCCGCTCTAATTGGCAGAGCAGCCCAGTTTCTTCTTCTTTTTTGAAGAGCCGGGCGGTCAAAACATTTCCATGTGTCTGTATTTGACACACAGCTACCGTGATGCAAACTGTTGTTCCTGCAAGACCTTATTCTTCACAGACTGCGGTTAGGGTGATACGGTGGACATCTTTTATGTATAAAGCTGAGAAAATATCAGGTCTGGATCCAACTTGGCAATGCATCGTAATTGGATGTTACGATTTCATAGGCTGTCAAAGAGAGCTTTGGGTGCTGTGTATGTGTGGCAAGGCATTTGATGTTAAACTGAAGCAAATACTGAGATCCCCATGAGAAGGAAGAAGAAAAAAAAAAACACATGCCAAGCTCAACACAACCTGGATCAAAGACTTTGCATTACGCTAACCCCCGAAACCACATGCGATATTACAGGATTTGACTGGGAAACAGAAACGTTTCAGAGATTCTCGTCACAGTAGACAGGCCAAGGCAAAGAAATTGGATTCAAAGGCATTTAACGCCATGCTGTCTGTTGTTCTCAGGTTCTAAATTCAATTGCTCATTTCTTCATACAAAAGTTTCTTTTGACTACTTATGTTTCAACAGCAATAACAGAATTTTAATCTGAACCTTCAAAAATGTTCAAAGACCAGATGGATGGATTCAACATTTAGTTAATGGTACAGGGATCAAATAGAAATATCTTTCTGTGTGTGTGTGTATATATATATATTTTTTCCCTTTGATCTATGCTAATCCAAACCTAAATAAAAGCCCAAATCAATTTCCAAATATTTGGAGAGTGTAGGAACCCTGTATTCTTTCCCATGAAAACATATGGAATCACCTGTCCTCCAAAAGTGGCAACATGATTTCTTTAGGCCAATTTTCTACATCTTCAAATTTCATTACTGTGAGAGCAATAAGCAGAGTTGCCTTGAAGATTGAACTGTGTGTGAAGGATGCATTCACCACAATCCCCTTTAGTCTAACTCTAGCCTATTTGTCTAGAGAGTTTGGTTCATTTGGTGAGGTGTGAATGTGTGCTCAAACTCTGACGAGGACCAAACAAGCAAACTCTGGTTTGCCGAAAAAACCTAGATCACCGTTTGATTGAAGTGAACTCTGGCACGGTTCAAATGCATATGTGAATGCCAAGCAGATAGGGTACAGCTCCAAACGCAGGAAGTGAACTATAGTGCAGGGCGTTCCGGGTAAATGCAACCAAAACAAAAGCACAAGTCTTATTTATTTTTATGCTAGTGGGAAAAATAACTAATGATTTTCTTTACGTCAGGAAGTTGTGTTCATGTCTTCAGAGGTTTTCATGTTGTTTCCTTCAGTAGTTTTTTGTGCACCGCCACCACAGGCGAGGGGATGTACAGAATTTTTAACCCTAGGTTTGTTTGACACAGTGCAATTTGAAAGTGAACCACACCAGCTGAAAATGGAACAAATGTTGCAACTTTGGTCCCCAATAGAACAGAGTGTATCAGGTGGGAAAACATTTCATCTAAATGATACAGGAAGCTACAGGATGGGCAGCTAGCTGACCCATAGTGGATTTAGGCCAAAATTTTGTTCCCAACACATCTGGAAACTGACAAACCAAACCCCACAGCAATTTGCTGATAATCTGGAAAAGAAATACATATAATACCTCCATTCCAAGCCAATGACAGCATAAGCAAGTGATTATTTTCCCAAAGATTACATCACAAGTGAAATATCTGGCAAGTGATTGAATTGCTGCAATCATTGTGAAAGAAAGAACATGAAACGTCCATTAAAGGGGAGTGAGGTCGAGTAGCATATTAACAATGCCAAAACAATGCATCTGAAAACAGAGTGGACAAAGTATCAGATTTTATTATAGAGGCAAGTTTTTGCATCACTTTCACATGACATCAGGCATTATATTTACATCTGATTCTGGAAGACAGAAGGGGAGTGTGACATCCTAGAACCTCTTTAAACCCACAGGCATTGCAACGTTTTGCTTCCCCAGAGGTATTTATACATTTTCTCCCTCCATACATCACAATTGCCTCCACCACTTTCTTTCAGTCGTCTCAGTAGGCGCGCAGTTGAAACCTCGGGGTGGGCAGCTGGCTCTACATCTGACGAATTTGAGGACAAAAGGGAAACTCCAGATTGTCGTGGTGAGGGCAGCCACCCGTGGCACCGGTTCTGGTTGTTTATGGTCGGCACTAATTGCAGGTCAGCAAACTCGCTGAGCTCCAGTAACTCCAGCCGGTACTAAAGTAACCAAGGACTGCGGCACTTTTCTTAAGTAAACAGAGAAACTGTGTCGGGATGAAAACCAACAAGATGTCTCTTTGAAATCTGTGCTGTAAAGGAATGCTCGACACAAACATAGCAGCCCACATAAGCACTTAAAAAGTTTTAACTTGCATAAATACTCTTACAAGAAACTGAAATTAACATTTTATCCAGTTCCAACCACATCCTTACTTCTTTCCTCTTCACAACTATGGCATTTGTGTTGGTGCATCATAGAAAAAACAATATAGAAAAACCATGGTCTCTTCCCTTTGCTTTATGTTGATAAGTTGAATCATGTCCAAGGTTTTTTCAGAGTAAAGCAAAGTATATGGTCTAATGATTGATCAAAAGCTACAATTTAAGTTAGTATGTGTTGGTTCTACCATCTCAATATCTAAGTAACAAACCTACTTAATCAATGCTCTCTTTTGAAGAGCGCTGCTCTCATCAAGATGTGTGACCTCGTTTCCGAGCCAAATTCTTGCTGATGCAATAACAGTAAATTAACATGTGCTGCTCAACTGGCTGAGATGTTATTGCCAGTAACTGCAGTGAGTGCAAAGTCAAAACTTTGCTAAACAGTGAGGATTTGTAAATGTTGGATGGGTATAGATTGGGGATGCAGTTTGAGGTTTTCCTAGTGACTAGTGATTTCTATTTTTCTTTGGTCCTCTTCAGTCCAACTTGTGATGATTATGTGGCATTTGTGCCAGCCCTATTTGATCCACTTTAATCAAACTCTTGTTTGTTTGCCTAGAAAGTTCAGTTTGTTTGGGGAAACTCTAATACAAAGCAAAAAACAAACTCTGGCCTGCCCAACAACCTAGATCTCGGCACCGCAGGTAAACTCTGGCACGGTTCGAAGGCCTGAAGACAGAGGTCGCTCCAAAAGCAAGAAGCAAACTAAAGCGCAGGGCATTCTGGGTAATTATAAATGCAAGAGTCTAGCACCAGCGGGAAAAATGGCTTATACCCTTTTACCAAAGAGAAAAGAGAAACACCTGCTAATCTGACCCTTCTGCATTGTTGTTTAACTTTTGTTAAAGGAAATTGCGTTCATGTCTCCTTTGGAGGTTTTGCTGTCATTTCCTTCAGTCATTCTTAGTGCAGCGTCTCCACAGTCAAGGGGGGGAACAAGTTGTTCAAAGGATTTGGATTGTTTGACACAGTAGAGTGTGAAAGTACACCGCACCAGCAAAAAGTGGAACAAATTTTGGTCCCCAATTGAACAGAGTCTACCGGACAGTCATGTGGGAAAGCGCCATTGACCATTGATTTTTTTTTTGTCCTAAGTATTAAGAAAAACCTGTTCTTTGCAGTTAGAGATACAACAGAAAATGACATCAAAAACTTTACTTGGTTGATGCATTTATAAATGGAAAATAGAAGTAGCAGCAAAAGAAAAAAAAGAAAGCAAAATTAGCTTTGTCTGTATTTGTCCAACCGTTCTTTAATCAGAGCCATGGCTGACTGACTGATGAATATCTAGATTACGTTTTGCAGTGGCTTTATATCCCCAGAACTCAGTATAAAATTGTGAAGTAGAGCAGTTTACAGCACACATGAAGAAAACCACTAAAACATTTAGAATAAACAATCAGGGTGTTATTGTTCTTTATTATTACAAATGTATTTTTTGCTTCAATGCACAAATGCTAAAGTTTCCTGTGATGTCTACAGAACCTTTCACTATCACGAGTCAATGCAGGTACTGTACTGGAACACCGGCCCAGAGAGACATATGCTGACACAAGGAAGAAATATGCATGCCAACATAAATATGTGCATAAATTAATTCTGTATTTAAATTTTATTTACTCATCAGCAAAAATAGCTCAAGCTGATCTCCTCCTGCTCAATGCCAGAGCGGAAAAAATAAAAAATAAAAAACAAGAACATCAGTTCTTAACTTTGATCTCATCCCAGTTGTGAATTCACAAAGAAGATGAACTGAATAGCAGAGCTTGTTTACCAGCAGTAAGCTTGCTGGCTAGTTTGAGTGCTGCCCCTGTTGCTGTCACTCAACAGTTCTGTGAATCAGAGACCCCCGTCACATTCCCCCGGCTCCTCGTTCCTCTTTCTTTCATGGCCCAAACCTCGTGGCTGGATGCCAGTGTCTGGCCAGCTCAGCCACTAGCTATCACAGTCATACACAAAGCAAACAGAAAATCCACAAACCAGTTCTTCTCATCCAAATAAGGATGGGCATGTGTTCACTCCTTTCTCACCATTCTCAGACAGAGACGTCACACTCCCATTGCAGAACTGATACAGCTTCGGTATGAACCCGAATGCCGGTGCCAGGGTCTGGGTTTGTTTTCGTACCAGTACCGTTTTCATACGATCAAGAAACAAAAAAACGGTACCGCCAAAACAAGCAGGTGGATGGGGGGAGTCACAGAGTTAAGACGGGCTCTGATCTGTGTGTGCGTGTAGAATGACATGAGAGTGGAAGGATGGACTATGAGTTAGGTAATTGGAGATGTGCTCTCGCTCAGCTGGCTGGCTTGAAAACGGGGTGAGTGTGCAGGTTTAATTTGAGCACCACCGGCAGGATTTATTTCTGGAAAATGGGCTTGCTGTGTCAGAGGAGGTCAGGCTCTGGTTGTTTATTTACAAGGGTGGAGGTGGCAAACGCCACGAATATTGCGTAATGTCCATACCACCTTGAAATGCAGAGCGTCAAATAGGTTGTCCCAATTTCCCCCCGGAGTGAGGTGGTCTTGGTGAAGCTTAACCAACACAATAATGGAGAGGAGAGGTTCTTATCATAGTAAGACATAAAAACCAGAATCTCTGTAAATTCAACTTTGGGATGGAATGTTATGAGTCATGATGAGCTGGTTGAAAGATTATAAAACATGATGGTTTATTGTGTTTGCAATATTAGAGAACGCAATCATAGGTTTACCACACCCTCCAATCCATTGTGGTAGTGTCTTAGCAGACTCATCCATCTCTGAAGGTGTTAGCCTCAGACACATTTCTTTTAATTTAGTGAAGCAAAACAATACACTCAAATCGATATATTCAGAAATGTTGGTATGCAAGTTAAAGTAACAATGTTGTTGAAATGTACCAATCACTAGGCCAGAGGTCGGAATCAGCCAAATTGTTTTCAAACGGCTTTAATCTGGATTCAACAGGTTAAATGTTTAAAAGAATAAAATAAAATAAAAAATTATACTTTATGCACTGCCACCATTTTCAATCAATGAATCGATTGACCCATAGGAAATCTTTTGATGTCCTTTTTTCGAGTTTAATAATAATTCTATATAAGGGTTAGACATCTTTGTGCATTAAAAAATGCTTTCAAAGACTCAGGTTTCTTTAAAGGTCTGGCAAATTGAACATTATCTTTGAATGCTGAGGTAAAAAATAAATAAATAAATCATGGGCTAGTTTGAATTTTTAAAAAATCAACAACATAAAAACTTTAGACAAAGGCAGGAAATAAACATTCCTGCCACCTTAGTTTAGTGACACTGTTCTCAATTTCTCAGGGTTGAACTGTCGGAGCAAATTGGGCAGAGCAGCTGCCAATGAGGCTGACCGCTGCCAACCTTGTCTCAGATTAAAATGCGAATTCACCCATTAGAATATTAAGTGTCCTCTCATAACAAGCTAGTTGGGATCGGATGCATATAGCTGTAGCTGAACACTTTAACTGATATTTACTTCTTGTATGAAGTAAGAATCATATAAGGTTTACCTTCTTTTAAGAGAAGGTAACATAAAAACTGCTTTAATTGTCTTCTTAGACACCAAAAACTACACGTGTCCTGACTGGATCCCAAAATTAGGTTCCCAATCAAGACATTTTTCAATGTGATGGGTATCTGGAGTTTGTAAGAGAGCACATGAAACACTAGTCATTAAATGTTAAGTTTTAGAGAGGGATCACGTTTTTCTTTAAGTTTTGTCGACACAAGGACCTGCACTAAAATGTGTTACAGACGAGTTATTATTGAGTCACATCAAAACAGAGTAAAATTGGTGACATTAGTTTTGCTGGCATCAGCTATGCCAAAATGCTGAAGTGTTGAAGATTTTAGGAATTACACTGTATTGCTTTTGGCCAACAACTGCACTGACTGCTGGCTGTCCTTAAAGGACTTGGATTGGTATTGATGACAAAAATGTCCTGCTTGAGTTTCAAACCTGTTTGCAAATACAGTTTAATAAATTTTTTGTTTGCAAACCAAATTTCTCATTTTCTTCAAAAATGTGAATTTCTGAAAGTATTTCAATTCAGTAACCAACTCTAGAGTAAAAAGGAATTTTATGTTAACAGTCTATTACAACTGTAATCGTTCATAAATACACACTCCTTCTGAAGACTAGCTATTGCTTGCGTGCAATGTTATTCAAGTTCCCAATAGGGATTCAACAATAAAAGATAAAGAACAAATTTACTGCATTTGCATTGCATAGTTGCAATGCAAATGCAACTATGCATTTGCATTGATTTGTGAAATAACTAAAAATTTTCAACACTTTTGTCCATCAAGTCTCAGATTGAACCACTAGCAACACAGAACTGTACCACTTTGCCTGCAGGCACTGGGCAGCCAATAAAACTGGAAACTCGATTCATCTGCAGATTTCAATCTCTCTAAAGATTGTTAACTCTCTTTTTGGAGCCTATCGTCCTCTGCAGCCATAGGAAATAAACCATGTGAGCTCTGAGACTGCAAAACTCTGAAGGGCAACATTGCTTTCATTTTCACATCGCGCAAGGATAGAAAAGCTGAATCTAGCTCCTACCATTTCCTTTCATCTACTAATAAAGCTTGTCACTGGTCTTTTACAAAACATTTGTCCTGACTTAATAATCTGACAAAATCCTGGTCTTTCTCTGCTACTATTTGTGGGATACTTAGGAATAATTCAAAAATACCAAGACTGGAAGGCAAAGTTGAAGCAGAAGGAATCTTGAAAAGTAACCTCTGTTTCTAAAGTCTATTTAAAGAAAAGCGAGTATATAGAAGACATTCCTGCCAAGGTCCTCATATTTATTGCTGATATAGAAAGGTCCTGTAGGTTTTTCCATAACCAAAAGCAAAAGCTGATCCCTACTGACACGGTTCACATCAATCAACAATTAAGTAGACATTAGTGATATAATAGGGCCTTTTACAAGCTGAGAAACAGGTGAAAGGTCTGGAAGACGTCAACAATAAAACAGGCTTACATCACTGCTGGCTCCTGTTTCAAGTTTGCTTTTTGAACTCTACAGGACAAAACATGGTGGCAGGGAGAGTTTATCTCATTGTGAGTACCACAATGCATTTAAAACCAATCATTAAACTACTGGGTGCAGCAGCTTCAGATTATAACCTACCACTGTGATTTAAACAGTAGCTTATGTTTTAAAGATATTCAAGCAGGAAATGCATAACTGAGAGAAAAGACAAAACTGGCCTTATGATTGATTCACCAACCAACATACTGGATTTTCAGGTTTATTACCAAATATTCACATACCAAGGCACATCTAGCTCAAAATTATTTGATTTGATCAATATGTCATTGATGCATCTATAATTATGTTCACTGTTAGCTTACTTCTGACCGTCTTTGAGGCGCTGCGCCAACAAAGTCAACCAGTTACAAACTCACTTTAACATTTACTGAGCAATCAGAGCATCACCAGCTCAGTTATTAATTCAAACATGCTGAAAAGTTACACTTGACACTGAACAACTAATGTAAATGCGTGTAATTTCAATAAACATTTGGTTAATGTCTAGTTTGAGTAATGTTGTATGATAATGGCTAAAGGAAATAACAGGCCAAATGTTTCCACCAAGATAATGTTGAGTTTATTTAATTATGGTTCCTAAGATTGTTAAGGTACCAAAGCTGAACACCTTGGCTACAAGCCTCTTACATTGACATTTTCAAGGTCAGGCTCTAGTTAACAGCTTATCAGCAACGCCAGAGCCTTTAGTTTCCCTAATAATCACTGTTTACACAGTCAACATTCCCTATAAAGGTCAACCAGACCTATTGTAGACACAAATAAATTGGCAACAGGGAATATAAAGCAGAAACACCATTAAATGGATAAATTGATGGAAATGAGATGCTGATCAATAACAACTGATGTCTGGTTGGTCAAAAACAATGTGCTATGCTTGTTCAAAATAAGCAATAGCATTCATATAACTGTCCTGTTTCCACCAGAACAACAACTCACCACAGAAGCTCTTTTCACAAAACAGCTTTTGCTCAATGCTGGTAAAAAAATAAAAAAAATTTAAAAAAAGGTGGCCTTTTTTGCCCACAGCTTCTTCCCTTCAGAGGTGCATCAGCTCACCAACAAATGTAAAGGGAATGAAGGTGCTGCATTGTTCGCCTGCCACTTCACACCTGCATCCCAAATTGACTCTAACTTATCAAAGCTAGGTGAACTTTCACCCTAATTCTGCTGATAAAATGTGGCATTAATGCACACAGAAAGCTCTTGGTGTGAAAGTGTTGCTTTTATCTGATGAATGTGAACCTGAACGGTCATCTCAGGTCATGTGCGGACATGTAAAAAGTCAATCTGATTCCCTAAAAACTAAGCATTTCACGTAAATGCTTTGTTTACAGCGGGAACAAGTACCTTCCCGCATGAATTAAGGTCAAGACCGATATTCCTAAACAACAACAACAGAAAAATAGCTCTGCCTTGATGCTCTCCCCTGATTGCAAGCAGAGCTGAGTTCATTTAAAAGATGGCCTCCAGCCCAAACTGTACTTTATCAAGCATGCTGACCTTCAAAAGCACCTAAAGTTGTTTGAGGGCTGTTTTGTTGCGAAGCAACAAATATACCAAATCCCTGATATAAACAGAGCGTGACGTGACAGTCAGCCTCTGGCCTTTGGAAAAAGTGAGATTGCATAGTCGAAATCTCTCAGTCAGTCATGTAAATATGTAAAACCTGTTCTGGATTTTAACAAATTAAAACAGTTTTTCATGTTTTGCTCAAAAGTTCTCAACTGCTCCTTTAAAATGCCAAATATTATACCTTGATTAATCATTTTAAGGTTGTATCTACTTTTTATGTGTATGATTCAACATGAAAGCAAATAGTTTGGGAGAAAATGTAAAAATTACACAATCTGCAACAACCAGATTGTAGGGGGTTGGATCCCCTTAAGCTAATAGTTTGTTGAAACAAGTTTTAGTTCAATTCCAGCATTTAGTCTGTCAACACCCCAAAACAGTTTTAAACCAGATGGATTTGACTGGGCTGTTCCAAAACTTTAATTTTTCTGGTATTAAATAATTAACGTGGCTGTATCCTTTAAATCTAGTGTTTATGACTCTATCCACCTACAAAACATTTTATTGAAGAAAAGTAACCCCATATTATGGTGCTACCACCAATCTGTTCTTTGGGTGAAGTGCTTTTATATTTTAAAACTTCAACACATATATTAAGATTGTTTTAATCTTAATCTGACTTTAGGTGCTGCGCTGTAAAAAAAAAAGAAAAAGAGCCTGTAATCAAGCAGATTTTAACTAATACATTAAGTAAAATATAATTAATATAATTACTTTTTTAACTTTGTGGCAGTTCATTTAAATCTGAATTAAAACTGTCTAATCCAGTTTTAAGGTCAAGACCGATATTCCTAAACAACAAAATCTACTGGTTCTAGTTAAAGAAAACAAAATAATTCTGTTTTATTCCACTTGAATTTAAGTTGATACATTTATCCAGGTTTTAAGTGAAAAACTCTTCCTGTGAAAATGCTCCTTTGTTGTAGTTGGAGGACATCAAGTCCCATAACATTGAATTAAGTTAAATTAAATAATTTTTTATGATTAATTTATATAAAGAATTTTACTCCCCTCAACTTAATTTCTTGTTTAAATTATGATTAACTAATTTAGATTTTCTATTTGAATATACTTAAATTAAATTCCTAAATGTAACTTGTCTAAATTACTTAAATTTACCTCAACCCCACACACACTGTGATTTGGTTGGAATATGTCGTCTTAATTTTATTGAGTAGATTTGGGATATTCTTTTTTTACAGTGTTGGTCACTGTGTAAGTGAAACAAAGAGTAAATAAAAGAAATCCCCTGTTTAACTTAGATTGTCTTTAAATACATTCATGTTACCAATGGAATATACAACAAAATAACTATGATCACTGAAACTATGTAATATCTTTCAAATGTTGATATTAAAAATAACTAAATGTGGCTCCCAGTATTGCAGTAATGAATTATAGGAATGCCAAGAATGAACATGGAATTGATTTAAAGAAGAAAAAAAAACACCACCGTAGCCAACATGTTTAGTCTGCATGGTAATGTGAATGTCAGACTGAGGCTTGGTATATGATATTTTACAGAAAATTTGTCCGGGATGCCGCTGTGAGAGAGGGATCACTTTTCTACTGAAGAGTGTGCGGTGCAGCTCGTGCTCTGAAATCTAATATCAACCACTGCTTTATTATACTTCTTGCATTAAAGCAGAATGACGTCGGATGAAAAAGATAAACAGACTGCTATTACTAATGTAATGCAAGCAGATAATGGCCCAGCAAATAACTGATATATAGAATTATTTGATCTTTTTCATGCGTTTTGCAAATCACAGCCCAATGATTGTTGCTTTGAAACATTGGGTGGTGAGAAAATTATTCACTCAGAAAAAAGACGGTAAAATCTGCACATCTCGGACAACAATCTGTTTGCAGAAATATGAAACTCATGCAATGAATGCATATTTATGCTCTAGGGTTTTCTAAATAATAGATATCTTGATATGAAAAATGCTAGAAAAATTAATTATTTAAAGATACTAATTTGCATCAAAATCGATAATATATAAACTCATTAACATTTGCCTAACTTGTTGCATTTCCTCCAGCCAATCTTCTAGAAGGAAAGAAATGCTGAAGGATGCCACACGCCAGCTGCGCTAATGCTACATGCTAACATTACTAACATAATATCTGAGAACAACTTAAAAGGCTCAGAAAGGCTCCTATATCTGCAACAGTGACAATAGATGGTATTTTTTTCTCCTGCTTTGCACAACAATCCCACCCTAAAAGCGGTGGTTGTGCAAAGAGTAAATAATAGGCAAATAAATAAATAAAAAAAACTCCTTTTCATAAAACATTTTGTCCAAAGGAGTGATTTATTTTAGTGACCATGTTTCGACAAGAAAAAGTGACAAACTAAAGTGCTTTGGAGTTATTGTTTTGCTAGTCAAAACTATTTCAATAAACAAAACTAAATAAAGAAAAATCTAACTGAATTTCACGGCATATGAGAAAACCTCTGCAGCCGGTCACACATCGAATTAATCCACTATTACACAAAAAGACCCAGAGCTTCATGGTGAGATGCAATTAAATTGACTCTGAAACTGAAATGAATTAAGAAAATAAACAATAACAACTGAGAGAATTCGGTGCTTTCATGCCACTTTCAATAAATAATTCAGTTTGTACATGCTGTGCAGCTCGTTAGCTCAAGATGTAGTAATTAGAGTATTAGAAAAAAATGTTTTGTACATTTGTACAAAGGTCTCTTTTATTTGAAATGTTATTCAGAAGTGACTGATTCAAGCTGATTAGTGTGCTCTTAACCGAAATAAATTACAAAAAATGTCGAATCAGACCATTCAAATTAGACTCTTGGGTGCAACATTTAGTGGTCACATCATCAGTGTTTTGTCAAGTAATTAAAAATTAAAAGGGTTGGAATTTGTTTTGCTGAAAACTGGCAAAAATGCTCTCTTTTTTAAAAAGCTTTACTCTTAGCATTGTTGAGATAATTGGTTGATGATTTTCTTTTCATGTCTGAAGGACCAAATGTTGAACATTTCGATGTTCTTCTACTCCATCTCAGTCAACATCAGTGCCGCAAGGAAACCTAAACTTTAAGTGACAGGCTTTGGAGTGCCCAACTGAATGGTTTCTGCAGGTTTTACCAACTTAAATGTAAGACTTTAAGACCTTTGCTTTTTTTCTAGACATAAAAAAAGCCCTTTTTTGGACATTTCTCGTACATTTCTCCAAAGAAATGTACAAACTTCGTCCAGCCAGCTGGCACTACATTTGCATTTTCCCACTTACTTAAGCTAGCTGGCTTTTTTGCATTTGTCAAGGTTCACTAACCTAGCTAGCTTGGCAAGGGTATGTTAGTAATGAGTCACAAAGATGTCTGCACGTGACTCAAACATTTGTCTGATAGAAAAGTCTGGCGAGAAAAAGATTACATACAATATCGATTAAGTAGTCCTGCCAAGACTAAATTTAAGAACTGTGATTAACAAATTTAAGGCCAAAATACCTTTTGCTATTCTTTTTAGATATTTTAAGGGCTTAATTTTAGATCCATGAATTTAAGACTTTCTATGGCTTTTCTAGGATCCGCGGACAACCTGGAAAGGTGAATTACAAATTCAGGAAATACAAAATGTCCTGAAATGTTTTGTTTCGGGGTGCAGACAGACAATCTCTTCCTGTCGAATTTCATGGTAAAAAATAAAAAACAAAGCAATGCACCTAAAAAAAAAAAGGACATAACTGCTCTGTTTACAACAAACACCCAGATAACCACAAAACACAATCTTCCTGTTGCTCACCACAAGAATGAAAGGTATGTTCCCCACTCAGAGATGTAGGAAACCCTCCAACAAATATTTGGCCCACAAGGCTCCCGGGACGAGCATTCAGAGGACAATCACCAGGAGGCAAACCCGGATTTGCTGCAAACCCCACTAAAGCCTTTTTCCGAGCGCAGGTGAAGCAGTAATGCTGACAGAGACCTAACAGCTACTGTCTCCGTCCATTTGCCAGTAAGTAAAAACAAGAACTGAACACTACAGGCCGACACGAACAAACAAAAGGAGAGCTCGCTTATCAGGATCACACAGGGTGCTTTGAATGAGCCGAGGCTCAGCGTGCTGATGTATACTGCTCAAAAAAAATAAAGGGAACACTCAAATAACACATCCTAGATGGACAGTTTGATTTCACAGAAGTTTGATTTACTTGGAGTTATATTGTGTTGTTTAAGTGTTACCTTTATTTTTTTGAGCAGTGTACTTAAACTTTCACTGACCTGTACTTGTGACATTTAGGACTAATGAACATTTTAATTTAGCCAGAATACTTAAAAAAAAAAAAAAAAAAAAAAACAAGCAACAGAAGCTGCAACCTCACAGTTATGAGAGAGAAAGACAGGCTGGCTCCATCAAAAGGCTTGCGATTTCATTTGAATGTTAATTTTTACAACTTCAAATTTGCTAAAGTTTCTTATCAGTATTTGAAAAGCATTCATCCTCCATCTTCTTTTTTTTAGGTAAACATAGAATAATGAAATGGTATAGCCTGCTTTATTACTTTGGTCTTGGTTTCTATTTAATAGGGATCTGCAAATGTACAGTTCAGACATTGGAAATTTCCTTTAATCGACTGATTGGTGATTGGCAGATCCAGACTAAATTGTATTTTTCTTTTTTTATATGGTACCATTTTCAGCATATGAATGCAGAAACTACCAGGGTGTACCTTGTTGCATTTTTTGAGCTTATTCAAGATCATATTTAGGGACATATGAACAGGCTCTCTGTAGTTGCCCAGAGCAAATCAGTGATTCATTGACATGATTTCTTGACATCATTGCACACTCTATAGGTCACACAGTGTGACCTATAGAGACTTCAGTCAGGGGTAGTTTCTCTTTTCTCATCAGATGTGTTCCTATCAACCTGTGCCCAAGTTGATAGGGCATCCATCACACACTATCTGTGACAGACTATTTAAAACTTTGAGCATCTTTTCTTTCAATCATGTGTTCTCCACCTTATTCTTGCTGTAATAGGATTGATTATGTCTGAAAATTCTTGGAAAACAAATATTACTGAAGAACACCTTGCTTCCACTTTTTTAGCCTTTTTTTTTAGAACTGATCTGGAGTTTAGCTAGATTTATTCATTTTCCTATGCTTCAATCGTCACAAAGCTAAAGGGTGATGATTTCCCACACAAAGTGAAACAGAATTATTTCCATGATTGGTGAATTATTACATCAGTTAAAGACGGAGGAGAAATGAGGATGAATGTGGTGAAAACTGTATGTTGGCTCCTTCCACTATTCTAACAAAAAGTCCACAGAGAAAAATCCTTGCCACGCATTGACGGTATGACTTCAGGTTTAAAGAATAACAGGAAGTTTGGTTTTGCATGACAAGACAGTCTTTTCATCCCTGAACATGTTTTCATCCCACAATGACGCTTAGCACAGCTAATGGGATTTCAACAACTAAAAAGCACTGAAAATAATTTAATATTGAATTGAATTATATATTTAACTCTATTCTCCATCTACTCACTATCCATTCATCATGGAGTTGACGAAGATGCAAAACATGCCAGTAGTCAATGTCGAGACATGCTTGCAATTTTTTATAACATATGATTATATTGTCCCTTTCAAATGTTAAAGTTGATAGTTCCCAACATTTCAATCCATGTTTGCTCTGTGAGATACATTTTGGCTTGCAGGTTAGAAAATTGATATGGAAGTCACAGTCAAGCATCATGGGTTATAAGTAGTTAGGCACGTGACGAAATAAATGTTTTCTGTCAAGACTATTGTGTGGAAATTCATGATGGTTATCAGTATTATCTTAATTTCAATCAGAATACATTTCAAAACACACAAAGATTGGTAGTAGGAACTGTATCCGTTCAGTTCCAGTTCCTTTATAGTCCTCAAAGGGGAAATCTGTTTTGCAGCCAGGCATTTTAAAAACATACAGAACAACATAAAAGTGGATTGACGATGTTAAAAAACAGACGAAGCATAGAAGCACAAATTCAGAAATGTATAAAAAGTGAATTGTAATTCACAGATTTAGGGATCTGATTGCTGTGGGTACAAAAACGTTTTTCTATCTGTTGCTTTTAAGAGAAGCCTAACTACTATTATTATAAGATTTGAAGGACATCCCACCCTTAGCAGGTCTTTAGCTACAATGCTAATGAAATGGGAATACCAATCCTGTCTACTTGCCATGATGATAATTATGCGTTATCGGAAGATTGGAGGATTAATACCTGAACACCAATTACAAAGTCTTAAAAAAATGCTAACATTTTAAAAAAGACTTAAATAATTAAGCACTGCTTAGCCTGGTGCTTAATTACTTCGGCCACCAGGCATAAGTAAAGCCTGGTGGCCCGCCAGGCTTATAATACACTGGGGGAAACCCTGCGATATATCAAATCTCAATCTCCATTGCAGTATCAGCGTAGGCAATATTGCAATTGGAAAGGAGTGTTTACATATAAAGTGTCAGATAATCACATAATACATAGCCATGACATTTCCTTTCAGCTTGACATACTCTTAACCCCCCTCAAGCTCCTTCACTTTATGTTTTTCTTTAGCGGCTAAGACGTTGCAGTTAAAACTTGATGTTTTACCATTGGCATGTAGTAGGAAAATTGAGCTAAAGCAGTTGCAGTTAAATATTTTTCTAATTTTATGCAGCCTAAAATATAACCATTAAAACCACTATCATTTCATCCCAAATATTCATAAAGCGGCTTTCCCTTAAAGGACATATTTTAAAAATATATATGTAAATAAATCGGATTACCCAATATTGGAATCGGCAGGTTTAGACTCCAAAGGTATTTGGTGCAACTTCAACATTATTGCTGCTGGTTGTATTTATTAATGAAGCCGAGCTCAAATAAATTAAAGAAGTAGCATAAAATCTGACGATAACGAATAAACACGGGATGAAAATAATGACAGTCTGACAGCATTAAACAAGCACTAACCGGGCAGGTGTCAGTCCCGATGGCTCCCGGTCTATAAGGACAGCGAAACGGCATGGAGAGCGCTGCTGACAGGCTGCAGCTCTGCAACCATGTACCACTCCCCGCTAAAGACCCCAGCTCGGGCAAAACTAACTCCAGCGTTGCCCGGCCCGTTTAGTAAACAGAGACCGGTCAAGAGTTTGGTGCTAGCTTTTTACCTTACCTGGTGTACTCGAACCGAAGCCTCACTTACTGAAACTCCTGACAGCAGCAGCAGCAGCTAACGTTGCAGTCGGGTCCAAACTCGACTGTTTGAAAACTTCTCGCATCCCTGAAGGTTGGGAACCCCGAGCGGTTAACGTTTGGACCGCAGAGCCACTCGGAAACACACGGCTCACCCTCAGCTGTACGAACTGCTGAGGGTATCCGTAAGAACAGCAACAACAAAACAAACAAACAAACAAAAAAAAAAACTGGCCAGACTTTTGCGACTGAGACACTTTCAATGAGAGAGAAAAGGAAGGCTAACTTTTCCTTACCTCGCCTCGCGCCTCCTCGTCGCCACCAGCTCCCACCACTTGGTCCTGATAAATCCGGGTCCTGACAAGCCTTTCTCTCGACTGAACTGACGTCCCCACAGAAAAACACCCCTAAAACACCCGGGAGTGAGTCGCTGAACTCCAACTGGAGGCTGTGGTTTCGCTCTGCGTGGCTCCTGCAACAGCCGCAGCAGTTTCTGGGTTTTTTTTTTTTTTCTTCCACCGAGGTGATGCGGGAGCGCGCGCAGCGGAGAGAGATTGGGCCAGCCAGAAGGAGGCGTGCACGCGCAGTTTCAAAGCGACTGGCTTCAAGCTTCAAAATCCTAATAGTGTGAGACGAGCCTCACATTGTGCATAGCACGAGCGTTACTTTTGGTTTCACTCAGTTATTTTTTAACAAACGTTTTGCCTTTTGAACTGTAGCGGGTTTTCTTTTTTGTTATGGTCAATAATGCCATTCGTCCAGGGCTCCAGCTAGGTGAACTGGGAAAACAGGTAACATGACATTGGTGATATACTTAGAAGCTATCATCATTTGTTTTGTACATTTCAAGGCAAAGATAAAATGTGTTTTCTACTTACCTTATTACAACATTATTATAATTACCTGTACTAACTAATCAATCAAATTTTATTTGTATAGCACATTTCAGCAGCAAGGGATTTCAAAGTGCTTTACATCATAACAACACAAAAATCACAAAGTCATGCAAAATAGAATCAACAATCAAAACATGACATTAAGTGGAGCTCCATCATTAAATTTGTAATTGGTTACGTTTCAAATACAACTCTAAACAGGCGGGCTTCTCGTCGTGATTTAAAGGATGTCAGTTTTTTTTACAGTTTTCTGGAAGTTTGCTCCAAATTCGTGGTGCATAGGTGCTGAAATGCTAATTGATTATCCGAAAACAGGGCATCAAACTAATTTTCGTTTTGGGACAAATCAAGATCACGAATGCTCTGAAAGGAAAAGGGACGGTTGTGCCAAAATGTATTGATAAAATATCCTAAAGCTACACTGATTTGATTGATAACATAATATTTCAGCACACTTAATGTTTAGAATCTAAAGGGACACATAAAAAGCTATGGCGTGCCAGATTTAGCCCACAGGCCTTGAGTTTGACACATGTGTCCTAAAATATTATTTGTGAGGAAATGCCAAATGAATAAATACCAAAAAAAAAAAAATCCTACTAACACAGATAAACATTTTTGAAAGTTTGTCCGATTCACTATAAACGATGGGTGTGAAGTAAGAAAAACCGAATGCTGAAAAAGATATTTTTCTCTACTATTTTATAATTTAATATATTTACTTATTGTGAACAAGGTATGTGTCACGTTATATCTGCAAAAACCTTTCTGAATGATTTAGAAATATAGAATTTTACAACATAAAGTACCTCCCATCTTAACAGGTGTTCTCCTGAGAGCTACTGAGTTTATGTGTAAAAGAAACCATTTTGGACCTAAGATCATACCCTGGGGAACCCCACACGCATGGTAAATATGCAAAGAGCAGTTCAGGCAATAGTAGCTTAAATCTTAAATTAATCTGACTTAGCTCCTTTAGAATTAGGGCAACTACAGTCAGCAATACCCCCGGACGAGGAAGACTTGCAGTTGCTTTTCTGTTTTGGAATATCGCTCTGTAACTCGTTGTGGCATTTACACAGCCCCCCTCATCCATTTCCTACGGTTGCATTTGTTAACAGGAAGTTACGGAGGCTCACTTCTAAGCAGAAACTTTATGTCAGTCTAATTTATTCAAATCCTTGTTTGTTTGGTGGAGGAAACACAGCGAATCAGCAGGGAGTAAACATATGCAGCAGCACAAAGCCACAGTGAGAGTGTGTCTGTGACGCTTATTAAAACGTGTGGAGTGCAGCCCGACTGATAATAATGCATTCGGTGAGGGATAAATGACCACTGGAAAAAGGAAATCACTTCCTTCAGCTGCCCCCGGGGTTCTGTGGGAAAATGCCGTGATCTGAATTAATCAGAAAAAAACCCTATTCTTTCCGATATTTTTTTGTTTTTTGCGTATAACAAGTAGATTAAAGCGTCACCCTTTAAAATTGTGACCGTTTGCAAAAAGTTGACAGCAGTTTGTGGTGAGATCTGCAACCTTTGCCGATGGAGGTTTTCCCCAAAGAACAAGAGCTTGTCGTGTGGTGACTTCTCAAGCCGCTTTCCAAGAAAGACAGAATCCTGTGTGAGAGGAACCTGAAGGCTTCACAACCTGAGCTGAGGAGGAGGAGGAGCTGAGCCAGACGTCGACACGTGGGAATGAGTCAAGTTTTTTTTTTTCCCCCTACATTCCAGGCATTGTTATCCCCCTCCTCACTGCCGAGAACCAAAGCCAAGGATTTTCCAACAGTGGAGGAGTGAAATAATGAAGCGAGATGACTATTGTTTCCTTTTATTCACCAGAAAAAGATTATTTCAGTCATTCCGCAGCTGAAAACATACAAACAGATGGCCGTGCTTAAATGAAACCACCTTGCAACAAGGGTTCTTACTCTTTAAACCTGTTTGTATTTTGACATGTTACGGCCATGTACAATCTGTGTGTTATACAGATTTTTTTTTTATTGTAAACCTACACAAAACAGTGTATAATTCTTAAGTGGACCGGAAGTGCTAATAAAAATCTGTAAAGTGTGGTCCACATTGCTTATTCTAGACTTCTAATCAAGGCTAAAAACCCAATTGTTTTTAGTTGCATTTTTATGATTAATAAATTGGAACACTAGTCAAAATATGTGATGTGTATTTGCTCAATGATTTAGGTTACATTTGACAGTCAACTGCCTGTTGTTTTTATGACCTAAAAGCACTTTGAACTGTCCTGTTGCTGTACAAATAAACTTGATTGGACTAGACCCCGACAAAAAAACTAAAACAGTGCAATCAGCTGCTCTCCAGAAGCTTGATCCAGGAGAAGCAACACCTGGTGGTGGCGGCAGCATCACGCAACAGGATCCTTTGTCAAGGCGAGACAGCTGGCTGGTCAGAGTTAATGGGAATGTTTGAGGCTGCTAAAGACCTTTGCAAAAAACAAAAAATAACATTGTAGACATACCAAAATTGAAAAGACAGCTGTAATTACACAAAGTGTTGACTTTGGGGTGAGGGCACAAAATATAAACGTGTCCTTTGTTTCTGTTTTCACAATTACATGCTAATTTGTGTCGGTCAATCACATAAAATCCCAACGAAACACATTGTGATGTGAGAAACTGCTGCAAAAAGCTACTAGTATTTTCACCCAAATTTATACTCAGGACCAGACCATCCCCAGTGCAAATTTGAAACGTTCATTCGCGTCTGTTGCCTGTCGTGAATGGCAAAGGATTCCCTCAAATGTGCGCAGTGGATTAGACCCCAACTCCCTGACAAAAGGTGGCTCAGTTTGACCACAGCGGCCCGTGACAATGCGGGAAGAGAAACCATTCGGGACACTGATACCTCCGCCTGCCTGTTCAGTACATGACGCACTGACTCATCCTCTCTCCTCTGAGTCACTCCCTCTCCCTCTCTCCCTCCACTGGTCCAGGATCTGTGTGGCTCTCTGCTGGAGCTGGCTCCTCTGTCCTCACGTCAACCCCGCTGCGCTCCACGGGCCAGGACGGGGGCGGCCAACAACCCGGACGAGCCCCCGGTGGAGGAGCTGCAGAAAGTGTTTGTGTTCCTCTGAGTGTCTCTTTGTTCAGACAAAAGACCGAAGGGGATGGTGTTTATTTCAGAGGCCAGGGGGGAAAAAAAAGAAGGGGAGGGAGGGGGCAGTGAATCACTGTAAAGAATGCGCAATTATGGACTTCACAACAATGACGCAACACAAAGAGAAATAAAAAATAAAAAAAAGTTCTATTAGAGAAGTTCTCTTGTATTGTTAGAGGAAAGAGAGTAAATGTTGAAGGAATATATGGTCAAAGGTGACATAGTTTCTGAGATTTTAAGAAAAATGATGCTTAGCGCTGAGTTGTTTTGCTTGTTTTTCCTGTTATGCATGCTGTTAATTTGTTTTCTATTCTTTTACTACTTTTAGTTGTTTACTTTAGGGATTAGGTTGTGTAATGTAAATCCTAAGTCAAATGTATCACTATCATTTAGTTTTTTTCTTTTATATAAAAAAAGAAATCTGTAAATGCAACGTTAAGAAAAGTACTCTCCATTTTTGTTATCCAAATCCAAGTGATTTTTCATGCTGTAATTAGCATGAAATTAACCGCTTGGCAGTAAATACAAAAAGCACGGAGATGGCCTTTTTTACGATTTTCCACACATAATATAGATTTTCTGTTCTTCTTTGAGTTGTCAAATTAGCTTAGGTCAGAGGTCAACGATCTTTATGAGTCACACAGTCATTTTTGTCTTGATCCTTCAGAAATAATGTAAAGTCACCAAACTTATGTGACCTATTTTGTTTAGATCTAATGTTGTTCTGCTACTCCCTGACACGCAGCACTCTGAGCTGTGAAACCAGCTCGTATTAAAAACTGCCGCTGACACAGTGACAAGGCGGAAAAGCTGTTTCTCTTCTCCAGCTGTTCACTAAAAACACATTTTCCTCATTGTCACCTGGAAAAGAGAGGATAACTAACCCACAAAGCAGAAGCCCTGGAACATCAGCATTCATTATGGGTTTTTTTTTTTTTTCAATGGTGTTTTCACAGCTTTTGGGCAACATCAAAGCAACAACAAATAATAATAATAACGATAATAAAAAAAGCGCTCCAGTTAAGCTCATTATACAAACGAGCTCTGAGACCATCTGCACACAGCGAGCGGCGCGCACATCTGCATGGTGACGCCATAAACCAAAAGGTAAACAACTTTAACGGGCCGAGGTAGAGTCCCAGGGGGACACTCTTCACTTCCCAAATTGTTCATCCAGCATGCATTTTGTTTTTGGGTTGTTTTTTTTTTTTTTTCAGCCATTGCTCCAGGGATGACATTAGCAGGCATGAACTTTGCAAAAGATTTCCTCAGCTCTAAGAAGATTGGCCGTGGTTGGATTAGGCTGCACATCTCATCAGGGATCTCATAAAAAGGAGCTGGATGACATTCCCAGGAAGAGGAACTTAACTTTTAAGCAAGCGATAAAATATGGATGAAGTCGGGTGTTTATGTTCTCTGGACGAACTTCATTTGCTTTGGTGGCTGTTGATGTTTTTTTTTTTTTCCTCTCTCTCTTTTTCTGGAAGACCCAGGTTAGCGCTTTTAATTCTCAGTTAAGAAACATTTTTAATCAGCTGGCACTAATTTCCGTACCGTTGCTAACGTCTGCCTCTCTTCCAGCCTCGGTCGGAGGCTGGTTCTGTCCACAGCTACAGGACACACTCCAGCTTCAGCAGATTAACGCTTATGAAAGGTCACAGTAACTCATTCTTGTTGTTGCACAAGGTTTTGTAACCATATTTTGGTGTGGCTTAAATGGATACAGTCCTTTACATTTGGTCACATCACAAAAAAAAAAAAAATCTCTTATCTGATCTGCTTATCTTTTGCTGTAGTAACTGGAGATTTTAATTTTTTGCCCATTTTTTCTTCTAAAACAGCTCAAGTCAAGTCAGATTGGATGGAGAGTGTCTGTGAGATTAAATTTTTAGGTCTTGCTACGTTATCTCTAATTGGTTTAGGTCTGGACTTTGACTGGACCACTTTAATGGATGAGTATGTGTTGGTCTCATCATTCCACTGTTGGAAGATAGTGTAATTTAATACTTATTTTGGAGCAAACTATTATTTGCAGCAAAAATAAAGACAACAACTGTGTTTTATCTCTATTAATACTAGAGAAACATCTTAATAAATGGATATTTCACACAACCATGTATGCTATTAGATTAACTAACTATTAAACTTCACAAGTGCTTAGTCTACAGTTTATATTGGGCGGGCATTTATTGTATTGTTTATCGTCTATCGTGATACGTTTATTTTCATGGTAAGCAGCGTGATTTATTCTTGTGTCAATAGATATAAAGAGTATTATTAAATTCAATTCAAGTTTAGAGATGCACATCAAATGTCTTTATGCGATCGATGTCATTAAGAAGCTTACTGCACATTCACTGCAAAAACACAAAATCTTACCGAGTAGTTTTGGCGTCGTTTTCAGGGCAAATATCTTGGTGCACTTGAAATAAGACACAAGTAACGTAAAAGTACCATTTCAGCACGATATGCGAGTTTATCGTTCTGTAATGTTGATGAAACGGTTCCAGTTCCGCTGGCAGATTATTACACTTATAACATGGGGAAAACGTCTTGTTATTGGTGAAATAATCTCCCAATTTCAAGTTAGCGTCGTCTTATTTCAAGCGCACAAAGATTTTTGCGCTATAAAGACCAAAAACAGCTGGTAGCATTTTGTGGTTTTGCAGTGACCGTTTTTCCAAAAGCATAGTTTTGTATTTATGGGGCTGCGATTGCTGCGTCAGCCATACGGCTTACCTAAAAACGAAGCAAGAAGCAGCTCTTACTGTCACTTTTCTCACCATCACAATGTCAATGTCGATTCTTTCACTGCAAAGTTTGCGTCGTGTGAATACTTTAGAGAGTGTTCACGCTCGTATTGTGCATTCCTAACTAATGCAGTTAGTTTGCACCGAGCAAAGCACACCTTACATATTAAGGCTCTGCTGGGTTGACGACACGCAGAGTCTCAGGACAGACTGGTCCTGGGAATCTCCGGTCGACGACTTCAAATGTCATCTGTGTTGTGGCAACGATTGCTTCTCTGTCCATAAATAAGAAGCGTTTAAATGCAAAGATGATGGCTTGTAAATAGACGACAGGATGCACATAAACATGCAGCTGTCCTGCTATTTTATATATTCGCTGCACAATACACTGGTAGAAGAGATGACGCCAAAAGTCTCAAAGTGATTTATTTAAAGTCAAAATCTTCTCCTGCACAGAGGTTAAAAATGTGCCACTTTCTCGTCCACACATACAATCAGGGTGGCAATTCATCGGCAGTTCGCCATAAGCAGAAAGCACCTCTGCTGGAAATTAAACGGGTGTCGGCGAACGGGAATGCATTATTTAAAGCAAATCTGTTTATTCACATTAAAATTTATAGGCTTTAAATCGGGGATATTTGCTTTAATTTTTAAAGCCAAAGTGTTTAGCAGATCCAACTGCGGCGTCTCTGCAGAGCTGCTTAACTGGCTGAATGAACTGGAAGTAAATAAGATTAGCTGCAAACCGAGCAGGTCGGCAAATTAGCGGCGATTAGCCACAGATGATTCATGGATATAGTGCAAAGACTTTAAACCCCTGGAAACACGAGAAGTTCTTAAACCCCCTTAAATTGATTGAGCTTCTTTTTTTCCCCCATTTGTCGAAAACTCTAAAACTTTGAGGCAAATTCTCAGTGTTAGTGGTGTTTGTTAGGTTTAAATTAAAGTATCATTTTGTTTGAGCTTTTTAATTCCTCGTTTCCTCAGTCAAAACCTGCGCCGTGGAGTTTGTAGTTCTGCCACAGATTAATAACAGGAAAGTCCGTCTCCAGAACTACAAATCACAAGAAGAAGAAGAAAACACACACAGAACAAGCAACTGAAGACAAACGACATACAACCATATAATCAGAAAATACAGCAAAATTGAACTTTTGATCCAGAATTCTCTTGCTAGAAATATATTTTTGTCATTTTAGGGAAAAGAGCAACCTGTATTTGTGTTATTTTTTATTTATTTATTTTACAAAAGCAAATACATACATGTGAATGTTTACTTTTGTAGTTCGGAGGTTGTCACAAAATGGAAAATTGAGTGATGAAAACATTTTTATTGAAAATACAAACACTTTTCACAATTGGAAAAACAAACAATGGCACAACTTTTTTTTTTTTCTCTCTCTCTCTCTCTTCTCATTCTTCTTCTTTGACTGATTATACGAGAGTAACAGACATGTCAGGGACATTTCTCAGTAATGGCTTAACACAAACACATCATGTATGCTAGTGACGGTCTGGTGAGGAGGCAGCTGCCAGACATGAATGGACAGGATGGAAACAAGATGATCACTACCGCCCTACCAATCGGGTGTACACTGTTGGGGACAAAATAAATTAATATGAGACGCTACCACACAGTCACCAATGTGATCACAGCTGAGTCTGGACATTTTGTAACTCAGCTGGGAGACGACAAGTTGATGAGACGAATCCCGGTCCGTCAAACCAGCTGAACGCCATCCGATTATCTGCACCAAACATCGGCAAAAGAAGAGAGGGGTTTGGAATTAAGAGTGAGCGCCACTGATTCACCTAGATGAACACAAGTAGTGAAAGACGTTCCTACCTGTCCAGGCGGCCGACTACGTCTCTCACTGTGTTGATGAGACTCTCGTGCTCCTGGGGGCTGCTGATGATGACGGTGTGGAGCTTCTTCATGTAAGAGTCGATGGTGTCGAGGGTCGGGGTCTCTCCGCTGCCTGCAGACGGGAAGCACGCGTCCTCAGTGTTCAGATTTGCATCGCAAGCCTTTTCGTACCTATTGAACGTTTTTGCATGCTTTATTGAGATTCTCTACGACAAAACGAGGGTACGTAAAGGTTCATTCCACAGTGGGAGGAAAATGATTTGTGGCTTTTTAAAAAATTTTTTTTTAACAAATATAAATCTGAAAAATGTGTATTAGTTTTCACCCAACCTAAAGGGTTCATTGACAAGTGGAAATGGATTCCATTTGTCGCAGGTGTGTGACGGAAACGGAGTCATTTTGTTCTCAGCCCCTTCTTGCGACTTTTCGCCCCCCTCCCCATGCGAAACTATTGGGGCTATTGGTGAGAATCTTCGGAGTTTATCTGGAAAACAGCAAACGACTCAACTTCCAGAAACCAATTTGTCAGCAGGATCAATAGTTTTTTGAAGCGATTGTCCGAGGAACTACGTACTTTTGGACCAAAACACTAACCTCCCAACGTCCAACGTAGCGGGCTAACGTCCCAAAAATGCTTTCTGGGTATTTTTAGGTTTTTCTTTTTGACTTACAACAACATGGAAAACAAAATGAGATGTTGCAGTGCATCAATCACTATTTCCTCGCACTCCGAACTCGTAATAGTCGTCTCACTCTGCCATGATCACTGTGTTTACGACGTCGTAAACTGCCCATTTGACAAAACACCATGATGCATAATAATCTGGAATAATCTGCCAGACGAACAAGACATTTTGTCCGTGTTATAAATTAAAGCGCATTGTTCTAATGACAGATTATTTCTCTTACTTTTTCATCAACATCAAGGAGTTACTGACTTAAAACAAGCTCCAATGTCTTGGTGAAAACTTACTAGTGTTTAAGATATTTAAAGTCACAAACAAAAAATATTTAAGATTTTGTGTTTTTGCAATGGAGGGAAAACAACAGACAGGTCAACTTAAAAAAAAACCCAAACATTTAATTTTCATTCCGTTTCATATTTTGTGTTGGTCTGTGAAATAGTGAAAAAATTTGGCAAGACTCTGTGTCTCAAACAAGACAATAACCTCCCACTCCAGGTATTTATTACTTCCAGGCCGTGTGACTGCGATGGCATTTTTGTGGGGGGTCTCAAGACAATTTGCTTAAAATTGTTTCGCTGATCCTAAAAGCTGCAGCTGAGTTGCAGTCGGGCACAAACATGCGGAGAATATAAAGCCCTCTTCATCTCATAGAAAGCCCTTGATGAGCTAAACGATGTTATTGTTCCCCATAAACTCACAAGAAGAGATCGTCCTCGGAGCGCGGACTCACTCGCGCTACTGCGGGATTTCTCGACTCGAGAAATTGAGAGAAGAGGCTTCACTTTTCAGCCTTATTCCAGTCTAGTTTCAATTCTCTGTAAAAGATTCTCCAGCCCTTCTGTCTTTTTTTGAAGGCTAAACTATCAGTGGAGTTTCTGTTTGATGTTTTGTGCTCTTTATTCCTGCAGTTTTACCTCCTTAAAGCCGTTATACTTACTTTATAATTACTTTAAATTGTGCTTTTGCTACGTAAAAGCGCTCAATGTTTCCATTTTGCGTTTATAGAAAAACGTACTAAAAAGATATTTGCGTGATTTGTGAATGGAGGAGGATTAAAGCCACTGAAGAAAAACAAAAAAACACAGACGATACTCTAAGAACTCAGAGGGGAAAAAAAGAGGCAATGCTCCTTTTAGTGGCCCTTATCCTCTTCCGTATTTACAGAACCGACGCCAATAAAATCGTCTTATGAAAGCAAAAACGTGCCTTACTTTTATAGGAAGATTTCCCAATAAAGTTTAAAATATGCGGAGAACCCATGGCTGAGTCGTAACCCCGGAAACATAAACTGCTGTAATTTAATTCGATTTAAGTCTAACTACGACTAAAAAAAAAAACAACACGATCAAAGTGGGGAAAAGAAAGCCAAACCTGTTCTTTGTAAACTGAGAAGCACACAAGGCTACCCACTTTAATTTACAGCCTCTTCAACAGGAAAAGCAAAAGAAGAAAAAAAAAAACGACCCCGAGGCACTACCTGAAGTTTTGTAATCATCTTTCATTATGGAGCTCTGATGCAATAATTTATGGGCCTGTTATGTCTATTTCTGGTGTTTGCCGAGTCTGCAGGGCTGCTGCCAGGAGAGTTTAAATGCGTGGGAAATAATGTCAACGTGAAATAAAGTTACAAAGGAAGACCCACAGCAGATTTCGCCTGATCATGCACCATGACTAACATGCTTACAACTGTTTAAAAAACGGGTTTGGTACATGAGATGCACCAGACTCGATATATATGTGGGAGGTATGTTTTAAAACGTTTTAGCAAAGTTTGGGACATGACTTTGCTAAAAGATTCATTTCAGTATTTTAACGTTTTATCATGTTGGTCAATATAACATAGTAGCAGCTATTAAGCGGTGACCTGAATCACCTCGAGTGTCTGGGCCTGAGGTCAAACTGTTGCCTGACAGAATGTCCTGCGAGAATAAAAATATGAAATATAAAATATAAGGTTAAGTACGCCTGCCATGACCAAATTTAAGACATGTGATGAATGTATTTAAGACCAACTCATATTTTTTTAAATGAATTTAAGAAACTTTAAGAACATACAGAAACCTTTTTCCTTAAATGTAAACTTTTATCCCCTTATGTTGGTCTGCAGCATAAATTATCTATAAAACAAACTAGAAGCTTGTGGCTATAACAGGGATTGTGCAGGTTTCACTAACTCAAATTAAATACTTTTTAAGACCACTACGAATTGAATTTAAGACCTATACAGCAACAGAGTTGTACTAAAGCAAATCGATAGGTAAATCATAAGGGCAAGCCAACTTTGCACATTTCCATGATGCACATAAAAACAGCTAGCTAGCTTTACTGCTAGCCGCAACCGCCTTGAGTCACAGAAGGAAATAAATATGTCTGCATGTGACTCAAAGTTTTGCCTGACGGACTAGCTCCATGAGAAAAAAAAAGTCTACAAAAAGGGAATAAATACTGTGGCCGAGACAAAATGTAAGACCTGTGAATGACGTATTTAAGGCCAACATGCTTTTTAAAACTGAAATTAAGACATTTTAATATCTTAAAATGTCTTTTTAAGGATGTGTGCACACCCTGGACAACATGAAGGTCAAAGACTCGTGAACACTTTTGCAGGGCGCCGTCTCTCTCACCTGGCAGAGGCACTGTTGAGAAGCTGGAGGTGAGCGCCTGGCGCAGGGTTTCCAGGTGCTGGTGCAGGAGCCCGTTGCGCTCCCTCTCCTGCATCACGTCGCCCTCCAGCCGCTCCACCGCCCCGCGCATGCTCTCCACGTGCTTCTGCAGGGCCGCGTTGCGCTCCTCGTACTCCATGTTGGTCTTGCGCAGCTGCCGCATCTCGGCCTCTCGCGCTAACGGTGGGGGAAAGAAATCCACACACACACACATGCTCTTGAGAGGCTATATTTACTCAAAGGTGCATGTGTCAAACTTCAGGCCCAGGGGCCAAATCTAGCCCACTGTAGCCTTTTATGTGGCCCTCTATACTCCAAATAAATCCTTCCAGTTTTTCGCAAATCTGCAAAATTCTACATATTTTTCTGCTTTTACTGCGAATTTTATTCAAATGGGTCAAAAACATTTGAGTTGAAGTGTCTGCTGCCTCAGCCTTACTGGGTGTCAAGTTATAGTCTGTAAATAATACGGCGAGTAATAAAATTCCTCACAAACAATTCTAAATTGAGACCACAAAATCTGCAATTTTTATTGCAAAAAAGCACTAAAACACTCACAAGATCTTGGAAGATCAGCTGTTTACTGATATTTTAACAGTTAAATTGGTTTTATCAACACATTCAGAGACAACCGGCCCTTTAAGAACATTCAGATTTTTGATATGGCCTGAAAATAAAATGGAGTTTGACACTCCTGCTCTAAGGGTTTGTTCAGACAGTTGAGTCGTCCTTCCGACTCCTTTATTTTTACCTTTGCTGTGGTTGAGAAACTCCTCCGTGAAGATTGGGATGTCAAACACGGTCCTGTCCTTTCCTTCCGCGTCTTTCTGTTTACAGCCAAAGACATTAGAGAGGGAGGGAGGAAGATTAGCCGAACTGTCAGACACAGTCATTTATCTTCCTGGGCTCTGGGTGGGCTGGTAATTGATTTTCTATCTGGCCACAAGACGTACACTGCGATACAGTTTTTATGAAATGCGGGGATGGGAGTAATTTCATCATTTCTGCATCCGAGATAGGAAAGGCTGTGCAATAAATCTGCTCCAAAAACAGGCGCTGAAACAGAAGAAAGCGATACAATAGAGCTTTCGCTCCCTCCTTTTGGAACAACGCGCCATCGTTCTTCATTTCCCCCCCACCCAACATAATGACATTCATGCTGAATCTCCCTGCTGGTGCTAATCTGGAAGGAGCGGGGTGGGAGGAAGCGACACTATTCCCACGGCAACACTCATCCCGCTTAAGTCACCTTGGCCACAACCCTCTGAGAGGTTCTGAAAGTAGCACTGGGGGTGGGGGGTCTCTTAATTACACACTGAAGTTAATAAAAATGAATTGCACGGTAAGTGGAAGCTAAGCGTTTGGATCATAAACACAGCTCTAAGGAGGATTAACCCGCGGCTTCAGTCGTGCAACAATGAGCTCTAAATGTTTGCAGCCAGAGGAAGGGCCAACGGTGCTCCTTGGCTCTCGGGGGGGAACACGGATTATACAACCTTGGAGTTGATCAATTAAACTAACTCTTCCTTTTTATATACTTAAAGTAGAATTTTGCATCTCTGGTGTTTGTTTGTTGGGGTTTTTTTTGTTTTTTTTTCAAATAAAATTAAATAACCCATGGTTTTTTTTCTCGCCTTGTGTTTCGCCAAAAATGCAGGGTCACTGATGTAGCAGTCGGTGATCTTCCTCGAGGGACTCTGTCTTGTTTTGTGAACTTGCAGCCGGAGGCGGTAGAACTTATTTTTGCTGTGCAGGTTTCTTTAGTTCAACTGTGCGAACGTCTCTGGAGATGATCCAGAGTCTTGGGCATATGCTCTTATTCACTCTTCTCTTCAGCTCACCCTGCAAGCTTTCTAAAGGATTTAGTTCTGAGGACCAAGAAAACCATGAAAAAAAGAGATGGCTCATTTCCCCTTTTCTTAGGCAGAAGTCTGAATCCGTTTTCTTGTTACAATTCAGCGCGTCAATAAAATCTACTGACCAAACTTTGTGGAGGCTTTGCTCTTTTGGAAGGATTAGAAATAAGAGTTGTTGTTGTTTAAATAATCACTTCTATTGATAAATTAGGAGTTTCATCTGATTTCATTGATAATTGAGGCCTTAAATATAAGTATAAAGGCTGGAAAGTCCAATTTCACAGCCACTAACTTTCTGATCTGGACCAAACTTTAGAAAAGGCTTTCAGGGGCAGTGGCCCAGGGCGCCAAATGTTTTGGGGGAGGACGCCTTACACATTTAATTTTATTTTTAAATGAATCTTTTTAAATGTACTTTATGTAAGAGTCATAGATCCATATAAGGTGAACCATAGTAATACTTTTGGGATTTTTTTCAATTATAAACAATACTCACCTATTTGGAAATCATGAAGTTATTGGGGTTTTTTTGTGTGCGTTGAGTGATCCACATCCATGGAGCTACTGGTCAAGAGACATAAACCTACTATCATCAGTTGGTATCGTCTGTTCAAACCTGGTTATGATTATTACTGATATTATTATTACAACAATTGCAATTAGAAATAAAAAAGCTCAACAGTTTTTAAACAGAGAGTACAAGAATCTTAATAAAGTCTGGATGACCATTAAATCTTTAAATGTTGACAAAAACTCATTTGATTAATTTATTTATGACTGTTCATGTTTTCTGTTTTTGCTGTGAATGTTTTGTGGGCTGCTGCCAGTCTTGGCCAGGGTTCTCTTGCAAGAGATTTTTAATCCCTGTTGATTTTTCCTCTTGAAATAAAGGTTAAATAAATAAAATGAATGCTTTATAATGCGCTATAATTTGAATTAGCAAAAAACAATGTAATTCTTTAGTGAGTAAGGCACCAAAATGGTTTCCATCAAAGAGGCCCGCAGCCTTGTAAATCGGGGCCTTTTGATGACATTTTCCTCACTGAATAAATTTGCATCAAAGAAATAGAATTTTTCTATAATTATATGAAAATGTTTTCAGCCTCTTCAAGCGTCTTTGTCAGGAGGCGCCAGTAAATTTGGTCAGGACCGTACAAAAATGACCAGCCTGCAGGTTGACAAACACAAGGCAGGCCTGCTGCTGGACGCATTTTCAAAATAAAACAGCCAGACCCAGAGTTAATGCGAATCAATCTCTCATCAACACCACATGGCATGTTTCACAATGGAATTGCTTATTTAGAAAGAGCCATGCCAAAATGCAAAAGCAGAAGTTCCCCCTCATAATTTACCAGCTTTCAGAACAAACCAGAAAACCCTCCCTCTTCAGCACGACTAGATTTGATTAGTCTTTCTACTGAAAACATGCTCTACACACAATCATGCACGAAAAAACATCTGAATCATAGTGGCAGTCTCGGTCAATGCTGCCAAGATTTTCCATTGAACGTGAAGCACATTTAATAACTTTTAATTATTTTCCAGCTCCGCCTGTATGTTTCTCAATTCTTTCTTACAATCTGGCCAATTTTCTTGTCTTATCCTTCTTCTAAAAAAGGATTTATGCATATATATTATTTGAACTATTATGTAGCAAAATATCATATAATAAAACACCACATCAGAGCACTATAGATATGCTCAGTCAATCAAGTCCATTTTTAAAGTCTGTTTTATATAAATAAGATTAAAAAACACAATCCTTCCTTAATTATCCCAATTACTTGTTATTTACTAAATAACTCAAAGGTCCCTGTAGATCTCATCAGTACCACATGATCTTCATCAATGTGACCTGAACTGACACAGCAATGATCCTCAGCCTTGGCTCCAGTCTGATTTTTAATGACTGCTATTTTGTCCCTGCAGTTATAGTATTTATAGTACATTTCCCTCTGCTCCAAGATGATGCTTGCCTAGTGTATTCCCAATACTCTAGCCAACAACAAAGACATCTCACTGTATTTTTTAAAGCCGCTGACTGTTTGGGGGAAGAAAAAAAAAAAAAAAAAACAGAAAAAAAGTCTACAGTCGGCATACATCTCACGTCTATAGAAAATCTTGGCAATGAAAGTGCTCTGTGACTGAGGGGGTTTTCACACCTGATAGTCTGGTTTGACTGGGGACAAAATTTGCAATGTTTTTTTTTTGTTTTTTTTACATTTTCGGCTGCTGTGGTTCGCTTTCACACTACATTGTGTCAAAAGAACCAACCCCTTTGAGAAACATGTTCACCTCCTCGCCTGAGGTGGCGCTGAACCAAGAACTGCTGAAGGAAATGAGAAGAAAACCTCCTAAGAAGACGATGAGCGCAACTTCCTTCTTCACAAAATGTGAACAAAAATGGAGTAGCGACAGATTTTAGCGGTTCTAGGATTTCTCTTTTGTCTTTGATAAAAGACCAAAAGTCACTTCTCACACTAGCGCCAGACTCGCGTGTTTGCTTTGGTTGAATTTACCCAGAATGCCCTGCAGTATAATCCACTTCCTGCATTCGGCGCAGTCACCCGTCTGCTTGCATTCAAACTCCGCCAGAGCTCACTTCAACTGAATGGATACTTAGGGTTTTAGGTGGACAGGAGTTTGCTTGCAGAGTTCGATTGCACATTCACAAAGAAACCAGACTTTTTGGGCAAATGAACTAAAGTTTGATTAAAGTGAACTAAACACTTTAATCAATGTGAGTGCAACCTGAAACTCCTGGATATTTCAGCTTCGGACATTTGTTTCCGAGGAGTTACAGCTACTCGAGTGTTGACTGAGTTTGCAGAAAGACTCTCGAGTTGCGGAAAATCACAGCCTCAGTTTTGCGGATCGTAGCACAGAAACTACAGGGAACCAACTGTAGTTTGGTCACTACAAACGACAGAACAGTCACTGCTCTATCGTTGTGAACGTGCTTTGGGAATTTTTGCAGCTTGTTCTTTGCACATTTACTACGGGCAGGACCTCTGATGAAGTATGAAATGTCCTGGCCAGAGAGATCTCGGTGAGTGAAATGGTTTCACCAATCCATTTGGTTTGAGTTCTCTTTCATAACCGCCTGCTACTCCTTGAGGAAAGCATAAAGAAAAAGAAATTCACCCTCTTCAGCTAGATTTTCCACATCCCTGAAGTCATAGAGGAAGCTGAGTGTTGTAAAATGATTTTAATACTCATCTTTTTTTTTTTTTGTTAACAATGTTTTGGTGATCATTTCATAAAACGTCCAGCTCATTTTGTGACCCAAGTCACAAACCCCTTAGGTAAGAGCTTTTCACCCCATGACTTAATAGGGTTGTGTAACACATAAAACTCTTAAGTGAACTCGAAGAGGGTTTCTTCCCCTAATGAAATATGATAGTTAGCACTAATGAAGGGCAATTTTAAGCATCACCACCAGGCAGGAAAGACTTACTGACCTCATGCAGAGCCTCGCTGGCGACTTGGTGCCCAACATCTGGAGAGGAAGGAAAGAATAAATGAAGGGGACATCATCACGGATGAGTCAGATTTTCTGGGATCAGCAGGCCTGTCGTCAGCTCGTTACGAACTCAGGGGAAATGAACGAAAACAGAGAGGTCAATAAAAATGTCGACACTTTATATTAATCAGCTAAAGTGAGGCAATCCTTCAAGCTCAGTGGATATGGGATTTTTTTTTTTTTTTCACCAAGCAGAGCTGTTTTTCCTCAACTTTTTTTTTTTTTGGGGGGGGGGATGTAAAGTTTCAAGATGAACAGATGCAAAATATGGCCAAAAATGGCAAAAAGAAGGTCATTGAATCTTATATTTAGCTGCTTTTCATAACGCGATCTACCTGACACACTGCTATCTATACTTCCCCACTGACTGGACAAATTACACTTCAAGCATTTGTAGTTCTGATTTGATTTACATTGGGTGAAATAAACTATTTTTACATAGTAAATATACTTCTAATGCCATTTCTTTCAATACGTTTTCCCCTATTTTCACATTATTACACACAATTTCTTTTCTGAACTCATTTGTTTTGGTTTCTTTCTGCCAAAACTTCACTGCAAAAACACAAAATCTTCACAAAGGTTTCCAACACAAAAATCTTCCTACGCTTGACTAAGTTAAAAGTAACTTTTCAGCAAGATAAAGTATAATTATTGAATATAGGTTTCCTTTTTTTCCCCCATATTATAGGACATTTTTTCTGTTTTAAGTGAAAAAGTCTGCCAGTGGAAATAGGACTTTTTGTATCTGCATACAAGAATTATCAACTTGAAACTGTATTAACTTAAAATTGTTGTTTTTGTAAAATGAAACTTGTTTTTAAAAATTAAAAAAAATGTTTGTTTTTTTTACTTAAAACTCGACCGATTTTATGTGAAGCGTCTCTAAGAATCCTTGGAGGATTGAAACCGTACTATATGTAAGTCTGATATCATTTTATTTTATAAAACGCAATTATTTATCTTGCCGGAAAGTTACTTTTAAGCTAGTTTTGTCTTAATATAGGAGAAAAACATTTTTGGTAAAATTTTTGTTTTTGCAGTGTTGGGTTGTTACAAACACCTGCTCAACATTTTATGTCACTAGCACCTTCAGAAATATGTTTACTAAGAGAAATTGTGATGTCTTGAATACTTATCCTAATTAAAAAAGGAGAAAGGTGAGAAGACGGTTTTCAGGGAAAAAAGCTGCAGTGTTTCCCTTTGTAAATTTCCCTGACTTTCTTTCAACCACACAGGCGTCTGCAAAAGTTTCCCATACACATTAAACTTAGTGCGACCCAAAGCTCCAGCTGATCGCTTGGTGATTTCATGTCTTGGTGAAAGGACTCAGAAAGGTCACGCAAAAAAGAGAAACCACCCATTCCTGACTGTTTCCTCCTCCACTTACCCTCATTACACATTCAACTTCCTGTGAGTCATCCTGTCTGGAAAGGACTCTCAGCCAACAATGACTGGTTTATCCAGACCTCTTCAGACACAGGAAGCGTCTCACTAAAACACTTTTCGAACAGGAAGTTCCTTCTTCCTCCCGCACCCCAAAAAAAGGGAAAGGCAGCCGGCCGCCTGACCGTGGCTCACCTGCCCGGTGCTCACCTGCCCGGTGCCTCTTGCCCTTCTGCTTCTCCTGGACCTTCCTGGTGAAATGCTTGTAGGCCTCTGTCTTCTGGTACTTCTCCAGCTCTCGCATGTAGCGCTCCTTATCTCGCTCCGCTTCGTCCAAATATCGCTGCGGAGGGAAGGCGGCACACGTTCAACAGTCCATGCATCCGTTTCAAAAATGCTAGTTTTTATTATTAGTAGAAGATAGAGTAAATAAAAGAAGGGAGAAAAAAAACCCAGCTAGAGATTTTTCTGATAAAAAGTCCAAACCAAACCAGGTCAGAGATTGACAGAATTAAAGGCCGACCTCCGATCGACCAAGACTGCCCTCGTCAAAGGGATCAATGATATCCATATAAACACAAACTGTGGAAGAACCACAGTGTTGGTTCTGTTGGACCTCAGTGCAGCTTTTGACACTGTTGACCAAGACATGTTACTGGAACGACTGGAGAGTTGGGTCAGACTCTCCAGACCAGTACTCAACTGGTTCGAATCTTTCATAAAGAACAGGGTCTTCCTACTTTCAGTGGTCAATTTCTTATTAGAAGTCACATGACATGTGGGGTACCCCAAGGCTCTATCCTAGGACCCCTCTTATTATCTATATGCTTCCACTAGCTCAGGCTATAACAGGAATAAGATTAGCTACCATAACTACGCGGATGATACACAGCTGTACATTACAATGTCACCAGGTGACTCTGAACCCATTCAGTCACTAAACAGATGCTTAGAACAGATAAATGTGTGGATGTGCCAAAACTTTCTCCACCTGAACAGAAACAAAACTGAAGTTATTGTCTTTGGACCTAAAGAGGAACGATGTAGAGTCAACATGCAGCTTCAGTTATTACAGCTGGAAACTAGAGATCAGGCACAAAATCTGAATGAATGATGAACTCTGATCTGAACCTTCAGAGTCACATGAAGACAGTTACAAAGTCGGCCTTCTATCACCTGAAGAACTTCTCCAGGATTAGAGGACTTATGTTTCAACAAGATCTAGTTCATCTTTAGTCACATTGATTACTGCAACAGCATCTCCACAGATCTGCCTAAAAAGATCAATCAGATCCGATCCACAAGACTGCTGCTCTCGTTCTGACTAAAACCAGGAAGGTGGAGCACATAACTCCAGTTCTGCAGTCCTTACTGGCTCCTTGTCGGTCAAAGAACAGACTTTAAAATACTGTTGTTAGTTTATAAATCACTGAACGACTCAGCGCCACAATACATTAAAAATCTGCTGTTGTTGTATCAACCTTCCAGACCCCTCAGCTCTCCTGATTCTGCTCTGCATCACCAGAACCAAAACCAAATGAGGAGAAGCAGCGTTCAGCTTCTATGCACCGCAAACTTGAAACAAACTTCCAGAAAACTGCAAAGACTAATTTTAGAGTTGCTTTTGACTAGCAGCCAGTGGAATGGTTACCGTGTTATGTTTTTGTTGTGTGAAGCACATTTAACTCTATTGTTGATGAAATGTGCTATATAAATAAACTTGACTTTAAAAGATAAATGGGCTATCATTAGGTGGGGTTAGGGTTACTGTTTTGTAGACATTCTGTGCAGGTATTCCACAAAGAAAAAAAGGTCTATATTGGGGGGTCTAAAGAGTGACATGTTTAGACAAAAATTAAATATTTAGTAGTTTGGCTTAGAACAAGAGTTTTCCACGCTCTTTCATGTCTGCTTGTTAATTCTGACGCCGTCCCGTTTTGAGCGCCGCCGTCGCCGCAGCGACGGGAAGCCAACACAAACACCACCTTCCAGACGTTTCTCTTCACAGTTGCGCGCCCAAGAGCTGAGCGCCGTCTGGAAACTTCTCATCCTGACCTGCTTCTCCTCTGGGGGCAGCTTGCTCCACTCATTGCCCAGCATCCTGGTGATCTCTGGGAAGGGCACGTCCGGACGCTCCGCCCGCAGCTGCTCCCGCCTGTCATTCATAAAGCGAACGTAGCCCGTCAGGGGAGCTTTGGGCGCGTTGCTGTCCTTCATTGGCTTCTTCCTCTTCCTCCCTTTGGTCCAGCTGCCACGTCGAGGTTTCTGCAGGAACAGCACAAGTTGAGAAACGACAGGGGAAGGCACCAGGTAGCAGCTTTCGTGAGGGTTTCCTGCTCTCTGTGGAAAAAATAAAGAGAAAGGGAAGAAAAAAAGTGAAAAATGTGTCATTTGATATTTGTTAGCCTCTTACCTCGTCTCCATTTCTCTGGCTGTTGTTGTCAGCGTTGCCTGCAGGAGAGCCCGTCTGCTCATCCATCACTTTCAATGAATGCAAGGGAGAAAAAAAAAACAAACCAGGAAATGTGAAACTTAATATCTGTAAATTTAATATGCATTTACATAAGATCCAAAAAGGTCAGTGATTAACCAAGGTAGGGTTTTATCTGAAGCAGCCAGATGGGACACCCACTGCCGGCTAAAAGTGAGTCGAGCTTTTTTTTTTTCCTCAAACACATTGGAGGCAGTGAACAGCAATGCCAGGAAATAGACTGCTCCTTTTTTGCAGCTGGATCTACTTTTCATCCAAACTCCTCCCAGCCTTGGCTCCCAGCTCTCCTCCTGGCTGGCCATGTTTCCTCTAATAGAAATGTCTTGCCGCTATCAATCATTAATGAGAACGTGACGGGGAAAGAAAACGGCGTTCACTGGAAATGCTAGAGAAGTTGAATTTCAACGCGGTTGGAGGGATTGTACCGCCTGAGACGTTAACATGCTAACTTTTCATTCGTACGGCGACCAAAATTAAAATTTATGTGTGTGTAACCAGGTGGAAAATGTCATTGTGACATTTCGACGTAAATAGTGTGAATTGACAAGCTGAGCCAATCAAAACTGATTCAATTCTTCAGTGAGACTTTTCAAGCAATTTTGTTTTTAGCTCATCAATGGCGGTTTTAGACTATTTTGACCAGGGCGGCTAAGTTTGGGTCAGTGGGTTATTTTGGTGGCATTTTTTGCTAAATACCGGTAGTTATATTGTTGTATCAACCTTCCACACCACTCAGGTCTTCTGCTTTGGTCTACTTTGCATTCCCAGAACCAGGACCAAACATGGAGATTCAGTTTTTATGCTCCACAAATCTGGAACTCAGAAATACTTTAAATAATTTAAATTTCTTTAAAGTAAGACTTGAAACCTCACCTGTTTAGTGTTGCCTTTGATCCTAGTAACTGGAGCAATGTTCAATATAATGGGCATACATTTTCTTGATTATTTTTATGATGGCATTTGATAAAACGTAATGTTTATTGCTTTTTTCATAAATGGTAGCTGCAGGATTATAAGCCTGGCGGGCCACCAGGCTTTACTTGTGCCCCCACCAGACTTAGCATTGTTTATTTATTTTTGTTTTTTTAATTATTGCCTTTTTTTTTTAAAGACTTTATAGTTGGTGTTTAGGTTTTAACCTGCCAGTCTTCCAATAACGTATAACTATCAAGTGATATTTTCAAATTTCCTGAAATCCTTAAACATTTTTTAACTGAAAAACATGGTGGTGCGCTGGATGACTGCCCTAGCATCGGGCTTAGCAAGTTAATAAACTTGTGTTGACAGTTGCTCAGAACAAAAGACTGGAAAATAAAAGAGGGCAATATTTCATGATTTAATATATCAAAACTGAGATCCAATGTCAATATGACTGAAGCTAAAATGCACCACCTTTATATTTGAATTCACTGTTAAAGTAAAACTGTGAAGGCAGGAGTTAGTTGTTGTTTCTGTGCCAGCGCATATCGTAAAACAACTATTTAAATAATATGTCTTCAGAACGGGAGCAAAAACTGGGATCAGTACCAGATTTACAGGGGGATTGGCCCCTATTGGCCCCCTGTCTAGGACTGCCCATGCAGTTCTTAAGGGTCAGGCTGAAAGACGCCAGAACTTAGCTGTGAGGAAACATATTAAAGGCAAATAGGAATGAACTCTCCAGACATCACTTAAGAAATGTGCAGCACTGCCCTCTGCTGGGGCTCAACCTATATACATAATATATTCATTCAAAGAGTACAAGGTTGATATTTTAGGACTAGGGTAAAGCAGGATTTGTTATCACCGTTTATTCAAACAAAAGATTCAAGAGTCAAAGTAAAGATCTTTGTCATTTTAGGAATTGACTGACCAACCCCATGGCTTGTCTCTAATCAATGAGGTCTCCGTAACAAAAGATAAGCTTAGAAATCACCAACTCATGCATTTAGAAACACTAATTTAAATCAGCAATCAATTCTGTTAAATATTTATCATTGTGTATGTGAGCAAAGGAACTAATTTAGCTTTTATTAGAGAAAAAAAAGGACCATTTCAAGGCAGCTACCAAATCTATCTATTAAATCTAAAGTTTTTAATATGAAATGTCATATTAAAGACATTATTAAAAATGTGTTGCCTTTTAATACAAAATCAAATTAATAATATCCATTCATATTGCTACATTTTTCCTACTTTCAAATATTTGTGAGCACAACCGCCTGGCCCCCAAAAGACACAAAAATATTTAAAACATTATATAAACACAACTATAATACTTTTATAGTTGTGATTATATAATACTTCTCTTATTCAAACAGCACAAGTTATCTCCACGAATTGTAAAAATATCCATATGCAAGAAAATGCATTGCTAACTGAATCAGTTAGAAAGTAATAAAGCACACATGGTCAATAAAACCTAAATTATGTTACAACAGCGAGGCTCCCACATAATAGTGCAATATTATGTACTATTATGTGTACATAATAAATGAAAATAATTTATTTTAAATAATAATTATTTTTGTGCAATAGTGGTATACCAATGCTTTCAATTACAAAAAATAGATTAATAAAATAAATGGTCAACTATCTTAATGTCACATCTATATTCATTAGTACTGCTTACATGTTTAAGTAAAAAAAAAAAAAATGTTGCTAATAAATATCTGTGAATATCTTATTAAACTACCATCTCTCTAAATACATATTGTGAACAACATAAAAAAAACTTAAATGTTTTTTAGACATGCGTCTTAGAAAAGTTTCACCTGTACAGAGAGAATTATTTACTTGTTTAACTCTGGGTTCCCTTCTGAAAGCTAGCGCTAACACTAACGTAATACGATATTACAATGTGTGTTCAAAGGCACGTTTACCAGCCCCAGTTAGCATGCTCGCGACTAACAACACACAGGGCTGTGGGACAAACAATTAAATTATAGAACCAGCAGCAGTTAGAAGCTAGCATCACCTGCAGTCCGTAATGCTAACGTGCTAACAGCTAGCTATCACCACGTTTAACAGCTTTAATAACTAAAGAACACACTTTTATTTAACAGTATTATATATTCCGACAACGACTTGCAAGAGGTGCCAATCATTCACTTTGATTTAACATTAGCACGAGTAAGAACAAACCCAACTGCCGAGCTGGCAGTTAACTGTGCACCAGCTAGCATTAGCGCTCAGTTAGCAGCGAACACACAAGAAGAGAAATCATCGCTTTTACTTTCTCCTATTAGCGTTGTTAATCATACCGAATGACGTTATTTTCATACATACAGTGATATCCATGCATTAAATACTGACCTTAGTGAAAGTGATTCGTTGCTGTAGCAGGCAAATTTCCCAACCAAAACAATACAAAAGCTACGCCATAGAAACACAATAGATAGAACAGCTATACATTCATGTCTGAATGCATCCAGCTAATTCTATCTGTTAGAGGAAATACTGAGCAACTTTATTACCCCAGTTTAAACTACAGCAGATAAGACGTACATTAGTTAAGCAACGAGAGTCTTTTAAATGGTATAATTTGTTAAAGCCTGATACACATTTCTATATAACCTATTTCTTTGGCTGGTTTTCGGGTTTCTTTTTCATCGTGGATGTATTGCCAAGATCGCCGTCCAAGCTTTCTTCATCTGCTGCCCTCTGGTGTCCGTTGCCTTTCATTGCGTTTATTTACATATTGCCACGTTTACAACCGCAAACTTTAATGTGTACTATGATTTTGTGAAAACGATAAATGTTTGACACATAGAGACGTCGGAAATATTAACTCGTTCTTTTCAAAACAGCCTGAGCTCGGCCATGAAGCAATATTTAAAGGTCTCTATGCGAATAGATCTCTCTCAATGAGATGTTCAAAGCTTGAATTATCGTCTTAGAATCTGCTCTAAATGTCTCCACAACTTTCTCCCTGACGCGTCTTGGTGCGTTCTTTGGTCTTCATAACGCTGTTTGCTCTATAACCTTTATTAAGTTTGTGGTTGTTATGTGACGAAATGTGAAAATGAACAAATTATCCAAGTAGACAGTCAACACGTTTCTCAAACGTTGTCTGGGATTAAGTGTCAGGGAAAGACTGACGCTCAAATTTTAAATGAACACTCTGCAAATCAACAGTCAGGGGGGGATACGTTAACACCCGCGTCCTAATTGAATCTTTGATTGCAATCTCGTACGAATTATCCCGCTCTAATCCAGCAAAGTTCCCAGGCTCATTATACACACAGGTTGGCCGCATCAAGCTGCCTCTTGGAGATTAGCTAATGAAGTCACAAATCAAAGAGAAGCACGTCGCTTTAACAGATCGAAGAAGATCCAATCAATGGCTGGGGAAATTAAATATCTAATTCCACAAATAACCCACTCATGTTCAACTATTCCTGAAGTTCTAGCCAGATGTTTGCATAAGACGGGATGATGGTAGAGATGGTCGGACGTAGGAGTTTGGCGGATTTTCTAGAGTAAACCTTTTTTTTTTTTTTCTAAAGGTGAACTGTGACTACAACACACATCTTCAATAAAATTAAAAATAGAACAAGAGTTGGATGGATGCAGAGCAGAAATTCACTTGTTGCAGCAGCGCAATAACAAAGTACACCCCATTGGATGTAAAAATTTTAATATAAGAACGATCCCAAATTCACTCAAAACCAGCTTTTAGAATGGTTTTCAGATTGGATGAGCCAGGCTAATGTAAAGCTGGGACTCGGCTGGGATTATGCTTAAAAGCTTCAACTATGCCAAGAAACTCGCTAACAGAAAACAAACAAGCAAACAAACAATTCCAGGAGCATAAGTTATTGCTTTTTAGTGAACACTTAACCAACAGGTATATTTTAGCCTTCACGTCCAGTTTTAACCTTGTTTGGAGAAAAAAATCACAATAAACGTTACAATTTATTATCTCATCAAAGTGACAAAAACAGCTTAAATGCAGCATTAAAAACAAATGTAAAGATGAACAGTGTCTCAAGACATTATCTTTGGCTTTTCTGCAGCCCGTCTTTGTTTCGTTTAGATCTTTTACTGAGCTGTGTTTTTGTTTTTCAACTGAAATGAAAACCAATTGCATCTACAGGTACACAAATTGAACACAGAAGAAAATGTATCTGCGTGAAATATGGCAATTATCTGCTAGCAGAAATTTTATTTTCTAGTATTGTTTATTTCTTTTGCAACAGTCATTAAATAATAAGAATCGTCACTGCGGCGTGGAGTCGTGTTAGTCGCTAATTGGGTGACTTGGAGCAGAGCTGTGATGCGGACCAACTGTTCAGCTCCCAGAAGCACTTTCGTTTCCCCGCCACCCTTTTTTTTAAAATGAAGACTCAATAATCCGTAGTTCTTGAAACAACCCCCCCAGCCCCCAATACGCAAACTGACAGTCACCTGCTACTGCTGGAGAAGCTGCTTGCAAATAAATGGTCTTAAAGCTGCAAAGTGGCAAAACCCTGACACACACACGTCCTCACTTCCTCACCCACCAGGACGCCGAATGGTGAGGTGTGAAGTTACAGTAGATTAGTCCAATTAGGAAAACAACCTAAAAATAGATATAATCTGTCTAACAATTGCTCAACGTAAGTAGTAGAAAAGACCGTTTTGAAAGTGATTAAGCCCCACACTTTATGGTATATATATATATATATATATATATATATATATATATATATATATATATATATATTTTTTGTTTTTTATTTGCATGGGGACAAGTGTTAAGTTTCAGCAAAAAGCAGAACGCTACGACATTTAGAGCCTTGGTTAATTTGCGATGCACATCCCCAGACGTGCCTTTAGCAACATAAAACAAGTTGAAAGACAAATTAAAACAACATATCAAGGCGAAATGTCATGCATGCCATGAATCCTAAAGTTGACTTAAAATAGAACACAATGAGACATGGTGAGCCATGGTGGTGGCAACATGATGCTGTGTGGATGCTACTCTTCAACATAGATGGATAAACTGGGCGGAGTTAATGGTCGGAGCTGAAATACCAACCCTTAGCTACAGAGGGATGTCTCAGAACACACTTTGTTTGTGTCGGAACGGCCCAATCAAAGTTTCAATTGAGAATCTGTGGCCAAGACTTGAAAATAGCTTTTTGTAGACGTTCTCAATAAATAGTTGTAATTGTATTCCTGAGGTAGGATTTAATTGGTAAGTAAAACACACAGAAAACATATATTATTCTTCTTCTTCCACCACACTAAAATATATATAACAGCTTCTTACTAAATGCAAAAAACGTAACTCACAGGCAAATAACATAAAGATGATAACAAGCAGATCATTTAGGTCCTTGAAAATGTATGTAAAATCAATTGCAGCGAGCAGCAGGAGACTCGGAGACCTCCAGACACACAAATGGAGTCATAACTCGAATATGAATGCACATAACTTGAGAAATAAATGTAATGCTATCGTCGCCTCTGGGGGAAGTTATCGGCTTCTCTCTGCAACCAGCTTGCTGTTTACTTTTTGGTGTCAGTGAAAAGGAAATTGCAGTTCTTTAAAGTAGAAATTTGATTAAAAATTTTTTTTTTTTTTTTTTGTTAAAAAAAGAAAGAGAGAGAGAGAAAGTGTTACATTTATTGGCAAACTTAGTAAAATATGCAAAAAATATTACTTTTTTATTGCTGTGGGAAAATCTCTTGCTAAATTTAGGAAATCATGCCCAAGTTAATATTTATTGAGTAGGCAGTCAAGACTGTCTATTCAAGTAACAAGTCTGGAGATTTGTGTGTTTTTCATGATTTGAAATGTTTCCCATTTACCAAAATTTGTTTTGGCTAATGGGAACAGTGTAAAAACCCAATCGACTGATTGGCAAGTAATAGGTGGGGGAAGGTCCTCATACAGCGAAGGTCCTCAAAAAAAGATGATGTTCAGACCCTTTTTCTGGCCTCTTACGAAAAGAACTATAAATCATTGGAAAGGTATCAAGGTAAAATGTTAGCATTTTTAACAGCTATCGCTATTTCAAACCTTGAGGCAGGCAATTGGCCCATTTCTAATTAGGTAATAAAATGTCAATGCTTTTGTCTTTGGACTCCATTGAACCGCAGTGCAAGCCACTAAGTGCTTTTCACACATCCTTTGTATTGTTCGGCCACGTGGGCATTAGCATTAGCATTAGCTTGATCTGTGGCGTGTTTGACAGTCAATTTTCCACTTTACTGGTCAGTTAAAACGTGGCTTTGAACTTCGTTGAAGGTCACACAGCATTTCTAAAAGCTCCTTAGAGACTTCCTCTGATTTTGCTGTCCAAAACAAGCACTGAAACGGTTTAAAGACGGCGGTATCCTCTTGTGGTGGCGCAGCAGGCTAATAAGGCATAAGTAGCTAATCAGAGCAGTTAAGAGGGCATTACACTGATAATCCCAATGGGTTTGGGGACATTATCCTCAGTGTGAGAACACAGCGTGAAGTTTTTCCAGATGCCGTGACACACTAGAATGCATGTGCATAAAACAGGATTCCTTGCCAATCAAACATCCAACAGCAGATGATCTCAGTGATGAGCATTATCGCCTCCCGCCGAAATCACCTGCCAAAAGGCTGTAAAATGTGGCACGTGTAATCATGGCCGCCAATCGTGAATCGCATGGCTAGATCATCTCAGAGCATATCATTACCATCGTCCTCTGAACCTCATTTCATCAGGTTTGTCACGTCTCATTTTCAGTACATTGAAAATACCGGGAAGCCTTCACCTTGGATGGGGCTATTGCTTCTGAAGATCAGCCAGTAGAGGGCAGCAGAGAAGTATGAGAGTTTTGTTGATCTACCACAGAATAAAAGGCATGCAAATTAGGGATTTAGCTTTAGCAGGAGAATATTCAAGGGTGTCTGCCCAGGTTGCAGCACAGCTCTTATGTTCAGATTAATCAACATGTTCATATTTTTTCACAAGTTTTCTTAGAAATCATCTTACAAGAAAAGTTTCTCAGATGCTCTGGAAGATGCTGACATAGCAATCAGTTATAACTCTATAAATGTTTACTCTTACACTCCTTATATAAAATCCTATTGGATATAGATTCACATGCCCCATTTCAGATGTTTATTTGCACAAATATTAGAAAACAATGCATCATTTTCCTTCCACTTCATAATCACTGTAAAAAATTTGAAGAGCCCACTGCACTGAACCCCATTGAACACATCCTGGTTATTCCACCAAATCTTGATTTCTGGAGTCTTCCTGAGCTAAAACATTAGTATTGTTGTTTCTAAATATGAACCTGTTTTCTTTGCATTATTTGAGGTCTGAAAGCACTCTGTCTTTTTCCATATTTTGTCCATTTCTCATTTTTTGCGAATAAATACAAAATCTTTGCTTGGAATTTTGACATTTTCTCAGTAGTTCATAAAATAAAACAACATTAATTTTACTCAAACATAGACCTATGAAGAGTAATATCAGAGAAACCGATAACTTTAAGTGGTCTCTTAATTTTTTCAAAAGCTGTGTCGTGCTTCTATTTTGAATAAAACACACACACGCGCGCACACAAACAACAATTGAAGTTTGCGGCTAAAATGTGTCAAAATCTTTCAGTTGTTATGATTAATTTTTTTAGTGGCGCTGTGTGTATATATTCTGCTGTTGGGATCAGGTAGTTAATCTGTTAAACTGATCATACAAGAAGTTCAAACGATCGCCTCACGAGGAAAACCTAAAAAAAGGATGTGGAGTACAACGCTTGAGAGGAAAGAACCACCAAACAAACACTTCCGGTGTAACACAACAAACAAGCTACTACAATTTAACGTGAAGCGCGAGAGGACTTCAAACATGTACACAGCAGATAAGTTCACTAAAATGACTTTTTATGCTAGCAGACCGGTTTACCACATTTCAAGCTTCGCCTCTCACGTCGACGTAGAGACTCGTTCAAAGTGGAAAGAGCGTTGAACTTAAGCGCCTCCAGCTGATTGCCTGTAGTCATCAAACGCGCTCACTCACACAGAGAGAGCGCAACGACACACAGAGCCGGCGTTTAATCTAGCCCATTGTGCCCCCTGGGATTCTCATATCAAATCACTTTCGTGCCAAAGCCTGTTTAAGCTGTTTGTCAGAACACTGCTGCTAATGTGGCGAAGGTGAATCGGATCTCAGAATAATACTTTTCCCTCAACGGCTGAACGGAGTGCTTTCGCTTGGTGCCGAGGGCGTAGAACAAGTCTCTCGGGGTAAAAGGGAGGACGCCACATTGCACTCTCAGAGCTATCCACTTGTCATTAAATCAGAAAGGTGAAAACAGCCTCCAGTGTTTCGTTGATCAGGAGGTGGTGTGATGGGATATGTTCATTGACTCAGTGTAGGATGTGTTGTTGTATGTTCACACCTCGAGCACCTTTTTGAGCTCTGCACTCAGTGGTGCATCCTGAAGGCACTGGCATGTTGAAGTTGAAGCAGTGAATTCGTTAAAAGAGCCAACAAGATTATCCTGACACAACAATCCAATGTTATTAGACATATGTGACGCCGCTTTGGTTCCGCAACCCCGTCTGCATGTTTAAAAACACACAAAAATGTGTTTAGCCTTGACAATACATGCTAAGCTATGGTTCAGTTATGTCCTGTATTTCTGTATGGTAAGTTGTTATTCGAGCTAGTTGTTAAATGCACTTGTGTGTATGCTAACTTTGGAAGTGTGTGCATGAATCAACCGCTATGTATCTGTTAGCATAAACATGATTTGGTATTAATCCTGCAAACTCCTTACAGCAATGGCTTGCAGAGCAGTAGCTTAAGCGGTTGCCACAATAATCCGCCTACCAATGTCCTTCTACGTTTTCCCTCATTTGTGAACATGACCCAGTGACACTTCCTTCACTCAGGGAAGGACCTTGTCCTTGACCCACAGAGAGCACTCTGTCGTTTTACCCACTCGAGACCACGGTCTTGGATTTGGAGGTGTCAATTCTTCTTCACACTTGCCTGCGGGTTGCTCAAATGAAAACTGTACATCCCTATCAGATGAAGCCAACAGAACAATATCATCCGCAAAAAGCAGAGATGCAATTTTACCAAAATGGATCCCCTCAACACTTAGCCCGTGACTGGGTTATGGACATAATTGGTGGCAAAGAGGAACTTGGTGGAGTCCAGCTGTCACTGGAAAGGTGTCTGAGTTACTGTCAGCGAATGCAGACCAAGCTCTGACGCTGGCCACAGCCAGAACAATAACCACACTGTTCCTCCAGAATCCAAGAGTTGACTATCCTGGTGGATCCTTCCTTCAAGAAACCCGGAGTAGACTTTAACCAGGAGGCTTCCTGTCAATTCACAGTTTTTAATTCACCCGTATTACAAATTAGTTCTCCAGAAAGCATTGTGACTAACATCTCAATCAGCTATTCAGACTTTTGAGCTGCTCTTCCGGCAATATCTCACATTTTCATTAAGCTCAACGCATGAATCCACCCATGAAATCTTGTTCTCTTTGTTTTCATTCAATTCCTCAGCAATATTTTGCACTAATGCATTTATTTATTCAGGCTGGGATGTTGTTTCTGATAGAAATGTACATTTTAATATAATTCACTACTCTCAATGCCAGACGAAGAAACTATACGCCTCGCTTAACATCCTGTTTAGTGTGTATTTTTCATTTATTTTTTTTTCAGAATCGACCTGAATTTTTAATGTAAATAATAATAAAAAAAAGAATCTCTTCGGAAATTAGTATTTGAATCAAATCAGCATTTGAAAGAGGCGCACGAGTTCAAGAACGACGGCGGCATGCGTGCGCATCGGTTGCTGAAAAACGAAAAGGAAGGCTAATCGAGAATTCATCTGTGACACAAAGAAGAAAGAAAACCTCGCAGGTGTTTTGTCCAAAATAAATGAGGTACGAACACAGGATGTCTATTAAACGCTGCGCGAATATAAATTTGAAAGGTGCGTGTGCTGCGATGGAGCTAAGGCCTCATTGTCAAAACAGCGATTACATCTGCATTTACGGAAACACTTGAAAAGAACGCCTCATTGTGTACATTTTCAAAGACCTAAAGAAACGCGCCGACACGTGCTAAACAAACTGGATAAGACCTTTTACTGGGAACCAAACCTGAATTCAAATAACGGCTCAAAAGCGACCCGGCTGCCCTTCGAAAAGAGCTCAGGACGAAAGAGAAGCTGACAACAGATGATAACTTGATGCATGACGCTGCTGCGAGCTTTAAATGTCTTATCTAAATTCATACACAATGACAGTACCTCTCCCCAACCATGTCACGTTTATCTTTTCTTTTTTCTTTTTTTATTTTTTTTGTTCAGCGCCCTGCAGATAATGGAGAAACGAAAATCAATAAGTAAGAAAATCTTGCTGAATGAACCGAGGGATGATAGCTTTGAGCGCTGATGAGTGCGATACATGCTCAGGCATATTGTATGTGTAATGAGAACGACCAGTCCAGCTCAGCGGGCGAATGCAGCATTTAATTAAACACAGACACAGGCCTGGTGTTATATCAAGCAGAAAAAAAAAAATAAATAAAAAAATCTGATAAAAGAAGAGGGGTACAGCAAATTTAGCATTTCACTTAGCTCTCTCCTCGAAGTTCAAAAACGGCTATGAATGCTTACGTGAACGTTTTCTGTTTTTAAGAAATTTCCAAAAGTCTAAGTCTAAATTTTTTTTTTTCCCCAGTCAGTCAAAATGGGGTATTTTGAGTGTAGAATTTTAAGGAATCAGATTAATTTTATAGAACTTGGAATAAAGCCGTAACGTAAAACGTGGAAAAAGTGAAACACTATGAAAGCTTTTCTGGATACATTGTGTGAGTTTAAACTTTAAACGCAAACAGTAACTTGAGGACAGAAGAAACAGCATGTCCTACTTAAAGTTAGAAATGAAAAAAAAAACACACAAAAAAAACAGTTAAAGGCATAAAGCCCACGTTTATGCCTTTAAAATGTTTTTTTATTTTTATTTTAGTAGTGTTTTCAACAGCTGTAAGCGGAAAATCTCTACAATAAACAGAAATAAGACCATGAAAACACAAGTGTTATTAATCTATACAATGTCAGGGTTTCCCCCAGTGTATTAGAAGCCTGGCGGGCCACCAGGCTTTACTTGTGCCCCCACCAGGCTTAGCATTGTTTATTTAGTTATAATTTTTAAAATGTCTGAATTTTTTAAGATTTTGTCATTGGTGTTCAGGTACTAATCTTCCAATCTTCCAATAACAGAAGATCATCTATTACAATAGATAATCTTCTATTATAATGACAGGATATTTTCAAATTTCCTGTCAACTTTAAACATTTTTTAACTCAAAAATGCAGCATGAATGACTGCAGATCGCTCCAACCACCAGGCTTAGCAAGTTTTTTGGAAGAAACCCTTGAATGTGTTTTAGTTGGTGAATCAGATTACTCAAATAAATGACTTTTTACCCCCCATGATACTCACTATTATTAAATATGAGTTCACTTCCTTTAATTCAGCAGTTCCTTTAAGTCACACTTAATAAGTTATTACCTGTCAAATGTTTATACAAGCAACGTCTCATGCAAGTGTATTCATATAGATGGCTCAATTTTATACAAGTTTTTAGCAGCAACATGAAAACTGATGTTTGTCAGCATTCTGTGGTCGTGACCTAACCTGAACTGTTTCATGTCCCACGGTTCTGCGGGGTCACATGAGGGAAAGAAAATATCACGGCAGCGATCTACAGCTACCCGTATAAGTATGTAACAACCTGTGGGTGTCCTCACCAGGCCCACTCCCACCGGGGTCACTGTGACGGGACCATCCGGGACACGAGCCGGGGAGCCCGCTGAACACTTCTGTCGTACACGTTTCTGCACTTTGCAGAATGCGACAGGCATTTATAGAAGAGTGGGGGCGGTGGGGGGGACAGGAAACATTTGTGGCTCTGGGGAAAACGGCGACCCATCATGTCCTTTGATGCGCGCAGTGGATAAGGAGAAGAAAGACGTGTTGGTTTTTTTCTCCTCTCTGTCTCCTTTTATGTGTTTGACCCACCACAAAATCCACTTTTGCAGGATTGGCTGTACAAAATTCTGTGTTGCTGCTGGATTTTATAGTGAAATCGAGGAGAAATGTATGCATTTTGTACGCTTTTCACAAAGAGAATCTGGTGTTTATGTTCATCTTTTCAAGTCTTTTTGGGTTACATCTCTACCAGTTTTGTCCGTTCATCATTGCAAAACAGTTCAAGATTCTGCTTGAACTGTCAGTGAAAATGGACTTATAAGTCCGGCTCGGGCTTGGAACCCGTTGACAACTGCTTGCAGTTCTAGTTTTTCACTTGACGTCCATGTAGCTCTCGTCTTTCCACTTTGCAACTCTACACTGTGGTGCGATCTGTCCAATAACTTCCTAATAAATGTACAGTCTGTGATTAAAAAGAAACTAAAAGCTTGATGGGTGTGATTACCTCAAACTTTGCCTCGTTGTAAATATATTTTTTTTAAGATGACATTTGTTTCTTCAACATGACTCTACAAGTTAACAAAGGATCTCAGTGACTTTAGAAATACTGTTCACTGTGTTGTTGTCTTTAGGTGCATCATGCAACACTGAATCCGTTTCACTCTTAACTGTGAGAAGAACTTATGATTTCGATGACAACTGATCACGTTTGAGCTTTTGATGGCATCTTTGTTGTCGCAGTTCGTCACTCTTGCTTTAATTGTTGGGGTGTACTGGAACATGCGAATCGCATCTAGCTTTCTTTCCTGGTGACACCCAACAAAGGAGGATCAGAGATGTCCTGTGTCCCTGCGTCTCTCCTCCTTTCATCCAATTATATTCTTCTTTCCATTCATTTGACCTTATGCCTCGTCTTCCTTTCATCTCCTCTGCAAATCACCTCCTTTGCTTCATTTCATCTCCCGCCTTTCTGCTCCCCGTGCCCCGTTCCCGCTCGCGGCGAAGTCTGGAGTCTCAAACACAGACTCTGTGCAGCTGCGGCAGGCTGGTTGGAGATGCAATTTAATTAGCAAGTCGGGCGATAAATTACCCTGCAATTAAAAGACGGGGCCCCTCTTTTTTTTGTTGTTGTCATTTGTTTCTGTGGGGAACGCTCTCCGAACAAACGGCAGCTCTCTGTCGGCAGACGCGACACTTCGCTGATGAGCACACACAGGGGGCTCGGGGTGGCCGAGCGAGCCGCGCTGCCAACTTGATAGAAATAGAGTTGTGAGGGGCCCTCTGCGACAAGCCAAGCTCCATTTCCTTCTGTCTCGGTAACAGACGAGCTGTATCTCCTGCAACGCAGCTCCGGCTCTGGCTGCGGACCAAAAAGCACCAAGGACTTGGAGAAAACACACAGTCGCCTCGCATGCTCCATTAGCACAGATGCGATGGGTAATGTTAGTGCGCGGACGTTCAACGTGTACGCATGTTGATGCAAATGCAGCCCAGGGACCCAGCAGGCCTGTCGTTTATGTTTCAGCTCCTGCTGGAAGGAGACTTTTAGCTAAGCTGTCATTCGTGTACTTTTTTAGTGCTTAAGGCTGCAGCATGTAACTATTATTAAAAAAAAGTAATTTTTTTACATATAAAACTGTCACCATGTCATGACAGCATGATAGAGACATATGCTGTCTGTGAAACGATAGCATGATATGCGTGAAACGATCAAGCTTTTCCATCTCCTCCCAGTGCTACTATTGCGGTCCGCAAAAATTCACCACTCTCGGTCAAAAACAACCAACCAGAGTGAGAAGGAGGGTTTTAGCACTGTCAACTATCCTGGTGTATTCGCTGCTAAGGAGGAGAAACAACTCACCGTTACAAGGAAACTGTAACTTGTAACGGTGCTAGTGAGCTAGTTAGCATGTGGTCATGCTAACTAGCTTTAGCTGTCATCTGTTTCTCTTAGCGTTTATATCAGGCCTGAAAAATCCAACTTAGCCCGACCTGAACCCATGGGCACGGTGTCCAACCCGATTGATTAATTCATATTTATATGCTCGAGACCTATAATCAGACTTTGAGTGGTCTGATCTGCCTTCTGGCCCTCTGACCATCATCATTGCTTGCTCCCTGATTGCTCTGTGAGTTACTGTGTTTTTAGCTCTGAGCCTTCGCTTCAAGTACCTGGACTCTTATTACAGCCTCACTGATTCTGGATCCATTCCACCAGCTCTGACTGCCCTGTTAATTATCTCTACCTGACCACTGATCTTACGATTATGGACAAAGTGATCATTCACTTTCATGTGGTGAAACTCGATCAGAAGTGATGAGTGTTTTCCAGCCTACTTTTCCACCAGAGTTCCTGCTGTCCATAGTTTCACCACTTTCTTTTTCCAGCATATAGAGTTCGGTCCTCTGTGTGGTTCTGCGGGTGGAACAATCCCTGGTAAACGGACACGCTCCCCTTTCTCACTATCCAAGACTCAAGTATGTCCAGATCTGAGTCTTCAAGAAGGAGTTGTTGGGAAACAACTTGGGTAAAACTTTTCTTCCATGTTGCCTTGCTGGTCACTCCTCTCCTCCTTGTCTGACGAGTTCATTTATGTGGAGAAAACGTCCAGCAACAAGTTTTTAAAAAAATGGAGGAACAGAATATTTTTGTCTTTAATTATGCTACAGTACCACAGAAATCTAAGCGGTTTTTAGAGGTACCACGAATACCAGTTATCTTGCGACATTTATAGGAGACCTGGCAGCTTCTGCTCCATACTGTAGCATTTAAAATAATCAGTCATCCACAGATGTCAAAGGTTGTAGAACAGATCAAACGACAAAATTCACTAAACAGTCAGACATTTTGGTCTTTTAAGGTCTGAGGAAATCTGATTATGCGCAAGATAGATGAACTTCTGAGACCTACTTTCAACTTTCATTCTGATAGTTTTATTTTTGTTTGTTTTCAGGAAAGGCTTTATCCACAAAAGGTGGAGGGAGCAATCAAAACACCCCTACAGCATCATTATCCCAAACGTCGGACACACTGCAGTTCAGTTAAGGTCATTATTCAACAATAAGAAAGAAAGTGGACAAAAATAGCATCAGTGGTGGAGTCCAAAGGTGAAAACCACGGCTGACCAAAAGAAAACAAATCAAAGGCCCTCCACACTTTTGCCAAAAAGCCCCATCTTGAAGCAAAACTGTCTGGGAGATATTCTGTTGACTGACGGGACAAAATCAAAACTTTAGTGGAAAGTACAAATCCTGTTATATGAGTTTGTTGCTCCTCTGTCTAGTTCAGCTGCCTCTGTTATTCCTCACCTTCCTGCAGACTCACTGTTCTGCTCTCGTCCACAGCTGTTCCTGCTAAAGCTCTGACTCTGAGTCCTGTGGCGTTCTCCATCATTACCTCAGCATAGAAGCTCACTGGTTTTATTGTTCATTACTGGTTCCCTTCCGTCACGCTGCCTGTTCAATATTAAAGACTTATTTGTTCCACTGACAGCATTAGGATGCTGTTGGGAGCATCCTAATGACATACAGTGGTCTTTCATGCTGAATTGTAACTGCAATTTTTAGGAGAACGGTGGGTCAAAGTTCACCCACAGATATGTAAAACTGCCAATTCTGCCATTGAAGGTGACCTTACAAGTTATACAGATTTTTTTCACAAAAGGTGATGCTGATTGGCTTTTTATTATCTTAAATGTTTGAAAAATAATCTTTTTTTAATATGCTGTAGACATTTGTGTCTAATGTTAAAATGTGTTTGGTCTGAAATATTTAGGTGTGACAAAATAACTAAACCTGACTGAGATGGGAAATTTTTACAGCACTGTGTATGAAAATACGCTAGGATTACTGTCAAACGTCAGTACCCCAAGGCTGCAACTAAAGATTATTTTAGTAATTGATAAATTTATAATTTTTTTTGACAATTAATCAATTTAATCTGGGGGGTGGGGGGGGAATGAACACATTCTGCAGCTTTTCCATGAAACTACTCAAGCCTTTTCTATATAATACTAAAAATACAGTAAAATATGGAAGGAAACAAATAACTGAGTTCCCTTTTTGAATAACAAAAACAATTTGTTGCCTAAAATGCAATAACCTTTAGTTAATTTCAACCTGGTGAATATAAAAATTGCCACTCGAGGAGGTTTGGGCAAACCATATTGACAAAGGTGTTTCTATCTTAAATGTGAAACGTATACATATGTGTGACTGCTCTGAATATGTTGTCTTTTTGTAAGCAAATGAGTTTTTTTTGTGTACTGCCTATAGCGATTAATTTACTACTAAATTAGATTATTTCAACAATCGATTAATCACAATTAATCAGATTAATCGTTTCAGCCCTAGTACCCACCAGTAATTATACTGAACCACTTTCCATAACCCCAAAGTGAACATAATAATATGTGTTTATTATTCCTAATTTCTGTCAATTAAGCTCAACAACAAGCTTGAAACTGGGACTGGAAAAAAGCGTTCCAGTAAAACTTCTATACGCCCGTTGTCACATTTAAAGCTGGTTAAAGTTCAATTTTAGATCAATTTGATTGATCGGTCCCACAGAGACCTGTGGCACAGCTCCTTGTGAGCTTTCAGTTTCCATAGTTATTCCTGAGTTGAGCTGGCAGAAGAAGCATTTTGTCGCGTTCACACAGTCACTTTGATTAGAGTGCACACACGTGCTTGTGTAACACGGGTAAAAGCACCGCCGCTCGCGTGAACCGTCACGTCTCGCTCTTTTGACCGTGCGGCGCATGCATGCGAGAAGAAAACAAGGTCCTCGGCCTTGTTAGGAAGCTACTGGTCTTTAAAGCTGCCAAGGTTATGAATCCCCTCCCAATGCAGCTGTGGTTTAATTCAAAACGCTTCACATAAAAAAACAAAACAAAAAAAAACAGGAATGTTGTTTGGCTGTGCAATAAACCCTCCTGGTGGTTCTTCTGCTGCTTTGGCCACAACAGAAGGGACTAGCATACGGCTTTAAATGCTCTAAAAGCCTAAAAAAGATGCTTCAGACCAGGTTTCCACTTATTCAACATCCACTGAAGTAAGGACGTTAAAAAAGGTTTGAATTTCGCCACAGTGCCAAGAGAACACTTGGTTAGGTTGATACTTTCAAACTAAAAACAAATCTAAGGAGGAATCTCTAAGGAGGAAACACGTCTAAGGAGTCTCCTTAGGACTCTTTAGACTTAGTCTCCTTGGCATGGTGTTAACATTGGTATGCTATGTTGTTAGCATGTTGTGCTAACAATATCTGAGCAGGGGATGATATTGCACATTAACATGTATGACTGGTCCGTTATAATCAGTGGAAGAGGTGGTTTGACTTTCTCCTTCTCTCTTTGCTTCTGACCTGAATCCATAAATCCAGGGTTTATTTGAGTTTTTGGGACGCTAACCAGCTGCTCCCGGTTGTTCAAAAAAAAAAGAGAAAGAAATCAATACATCTTTGCCATAATTATGCGTAACAAACTGTCGTTTTTTTGTGATTGTTCTGGTCTAAAACCGCTGATTGTACAGCACATTTTTCAAAACTTTTGATGTCGGGCTGTTATTAAAAGTTTTCTCCAGAAGAGACTTTGCTTGTCAAATTCTTTACAAGATCATTCCTTTAATAAAGCTCTGGGAAAAAAATGAAGCGACCACTGCACAGAACTCCTTTGAAAACCTGATGGTTATTCCACCAAATATTGATTTCTGAACTCTTCCTGAGTTAAAACATTAGCATTGTTTCTAAATGAATGTGAACTTGTTTTCTTTGCATTATTTGAGGTCTTAAAGCACTCTCTTGATCTTTTCCAGACCTTTATACGAGAACTTTGCTAATGGTTAAAAAAAAACAGCACTCGGGTTCTCTTCAACTTGGAAATGAACATGTAACATTAGTGCAAGGTGTATGCAAATATTTGAACCAGAGTCCTGGAAAAACTTCCACAGCCACGTTGTGTCTTTATAAATAACTGAGGTTTCTTGTGTAGGCAGTCATAGAGGAAGATCATTAAAAGCCTAAAAGGAGTATGACGTACATGCTGGAGTATGACGCTAGTGCTAATGATGAATTTTCAGCTCTAGGATCTTCTTCTTCGTCCCCCACTCTTCCACTTCCCTCCTCGACTGAGTGAATTAGCTTTATGAAATTAGCTGAAACTACATCCCCCCATGTCGTGACCACTGTGACTAAAGGCGTCTGCCATGCGCCGCATCTTCACCGAGCACTTTCATCGTTTCCGTCTGCTGCTCCAGGAAATCGTGTCCGACTTATCTCCGGGCGATTAACGAGCGGAAGACACGTAATGCGCACGATGGCTGCGCGATGAGAGCGTCAAGGCGCTGAGAAGGCTGGCCTTTGTTCAACAGTCTGGGAGAGCGCCGGGTTAGTGGTGAGCGAAAGTAAAAATTAGGCAGGCTTTTTGCGAAATAAGTCTGGGTAATCCATCAGATGCCAGGACTCATTATGCCAGCGCCACACCATGAAAGAGAGCCCTTTATCTGGGCTTCCTGTTCTTATTAGCGGCACTCAGGCAGAGCACAGTTGCAATCCCTCCTTCATCCCCAAACTCTGCGCTGAGGGACAGCTGCTGACACAGAGAAGCAAAGTCATTCTCTGGCCTCAGTTTTCTGGCCAGCGCTGCGGCGACAGCCCTGCCAAGTTCTGTTGGGCCGGTGCATTTGTGTTTTTGTGTGTCGCCGTCGTGCGAAGGCGTGTGTGTTTGCGTACACATATCCGGGGAGGCCTTGAATAGCTACTGTCAGAAACCTTTTAGCCAGCTGCGTCGCATCCGCCTCTTCACCGGCGCTAGCCAAATCCAAAATGGCCGGAGCTATTTTAAGCCTGTGATTCTCCCAAAAAAAAAAAAAAAACCTGACATGCCGAATGATTGAAGTGGTTCTTGGGCCTCTCTTGGGCAGAGCGAAACCGCCAGCGGAATACAAATGGTTGTGTGTTTTGTCGGCGAGCGGCTCGTCTGAATTTTACGCCGCATAAGATCTGAAAGTATTTTCCAAAGTTAGTGTGCCGAACCATCCATCCGCAGGAGCTCGCAAAACTCCTGCGGGTATGTGAGGAGTAATGTAGCACTCCAGGATGATAAGACACACAGCAGAGTGAGCAAATGACACCTGGTGCATTACAAGGCTATTGGGCCCTTGAGAATCCTCCAAATGATTGCTTTTTTTCTTTTCTTTTCTCGTGCCTCACATGAGAGCCAGCAATGAGGAACAGAGACAAACTTTGAATCTGCTCACATTTAGGATTACAGGTGTGTGAAAGATGAACTATTAATGCAGCCATTAAATTTAATCTCTTTTACTGCAAGGCTTCATGTACAGGAGTCCATGCAGATGCAATGCCAAAAGAGACCAGCAGAGTGCAGTAGGTGACAGTAGTGGCTGCTGCTGCATCCACATGAGGGGCAGCGAGGGTTGCATGGACGTCAAGGAATCCTCAAGCATGGCAGGTGGAGCGAGTAATCCAATGAAAAGGGGGGAGAACAAAACGACACAAAGACGACAAATTAGTCCATCTACAAAGATGAGGCGGTTCAATTATTACAAGCAGATAGTAGCTGGCCGGGTGAGGCGAAGGTGGATTGAACTTTTCAAAGGAGTAGAGGTGCGGCGTGAGGGTCATTAAAAAAGGAGGGGTGGGGGGAAGCTGCTGCTTGAGGGAATGAAAGGTTGAAAATAAGCCTGGACTTGTAGTCTTTGGACACCGAGCGAGACAGAGACAGAGAAACAGACAGGCAGATGCTTCTGTATGCAAGAAGTCGCACTGCTGTCCCTTCCACTCTCTTCCCTGTGTTCCCTCCAGGCTGCTAGATCAAACCTCATTGAGGAGGTGACTTGGAGATGTGCATTTGGATGATGTAGATAAAATAAACTGTGCTCTGAGCATTCTCCATGCGGTGCCTTGCAAAAAAGTATTCAAGGCCTGCTGAACTTTCTCACTTTTTCCGCATATTACAGCCTCACGGATCAATGCATGTTGGGGGATTTTTATATGATGGACCAACACAATGTAGCACATAATTGTGAGGTGAAAGAGACAGAATTGTTTTAAAAAAAAAACTGTTTATACATAGAAGTCTCAAAGTACTTTTTGTTCAACCTTCTTGCATCAATATTTTATTGAACGACCTTACACAACAGTTACAGCTGAAGGGTTGCTACCAGGTTTGCACATATAGAGACTGAAATGGTACTTATACTTACATGCGAATTTACTCAAGTTCACTCAGATTGGATGAGGAGAGTTTGACCATCAATATTCGATTCTAGGATCATTAACTGGATCTTAATGTAGACTTTAACTAGATCACTTACTAATGGTTCCTCAAGTCATGGCACGTTGCCTGTGTGTCTTAAAAAAAAGCTGAAAGAAACATAATTCACCAAAACATTGGTGAATTGAAAATTCCTTGAATTCCCAATCTTGAACCCTAATTTGGCTGCCTCGCATATGAAACCTGGTGATAACAGTTTATTTGTATGTATGAGTTATCTATGATTTGTACATGTATGTAGTACTTAAAAACAAGCTACTATCCAGTACCTACTATTACTATTTCAGTACTCTACCAGCCCAGAAGACTGGTCTTTGAATGAAGTCTAAAAAAAGTCTGATTTTGGCCTCACATGATCTGAACACATTCGTCCACATCTGCTGCGTCTGATACACGAGTGATAGCAAACTGAAAATGTGACTCCTCGTGGGTTTTCTTCAACAATTGCTTTCTTTTTGCCACTCTCCCATAAAGGCCAACATTGTAAGGAGCACAACTAACAAATCTCCGATCAGCAGATTGAGTTGCGCCGATCTCCAACCCCACAAGATGCATCATGGGTCTGGTGGCTTCACATTCGATGAATGCTCTCTTTGTCTGGGTCAGGGTTCCAGATTTTGATTTTTTTCCTTCATCTTCAAGATACTGTTTGGTCATAGAAGAACATCTGTTGAACAACTTCCTTATACCTGCTGATAAAAGCTAATCACCACCACCACATTTCTCTGTTTTCATGGGATTTTCAGAGACGTGCAAAGCTCGGGACTGCTTTGAACCTCTCCAGAACTGTATTCTCTACTTGCCTGTTATGATCATTGGTCTTCGTGATGCTTTTTTGCTTGTTAATCTTAACAACAAACATCTGAGGCTTTCGCAGAAGAGTTTCGCTTACACTGAGATTAAATTATGCATGGGAAGACACCACACTCTTCAGAGTTTTACTCAGAAAAGGTTATGAAAACCATGTATTCTTTTTTTCCTTCCACTTCACAGATAAGAGGTGCTTTATGTTCCTCACTGACATAAAATGCCTTTGAGATGCATTGAATTTTGGGGGATTTTAATTCTTTTGCAGTCCACACGGCTAGAGGACGCATCAAAGAGACAGAAAGCAGATCGAGTGTGGGCTCCAGATAAGTAACATAATGGAAGGAAGAATTTTCTTTTCATAATGCGTACCTGGCTGTGATGTTTGCATTCAAACTCAGTAAACACCTGTCATGCATGCTCTGTCATCAGTATGATCCCATCATCTGCATGTCAAAGGTTACCAAACAAGCCAACGGCTGAGAAAGCAGCGCGATCAAACCGAGGAGAGCGGGAGGCAAATCAGTTGACTTTTCCCCCCCAGACGGGACGACTACCGACAAACACACACACAAAAATACACACACAGACCGGGTATGTTTTTTAAAAATATTTTCACAGGGACTTTGCATTGACTTCCATTCATTTTTAGTCCTGACCTTTACCCTTTTGCACACTAAAGCTAAATAGTAGAATGCATTTTAATTGAAAAAAGTGAGCACCAGGAAAAAGTCCTCACTTTCCAAACATGACCTTCCTTCATTATAAATGTAGTTATAATGGTCCTCTGTTTGTAATAACAAGAACACACACACACACACACACACCCACACACACACAGTGTTTCTTTTCTGTCTTCACAGGGACTCTGCATTGACTTCATTCATTTTTCATAAATTTCTACAGCCTAACCCTGACCCTAAACCCTAAACCTAACCATTACATGACCAACCGAAACTCAGTTAACACCTTAGTCCTAAGCCTAACCTATTACCAAAAAATAGCACCACTTCTTATGGGGTTTGTCTTTGGTCCTATAAGGAGCAGTCGGTCCCCACAAGATAGCGCTTGTTGAAAAAATGGTTCTTACACTATATTAACTACAAGGCCGCACACACGCAATCGTGTTTCTCTATCTTTCCATTGACTTCCAGTCATTTCTACAGCCTCGCCCTAAACCTAATTCTAACCATCACATAGCTAAACGTAACCGTAACCAAAACTCAATTCACACCTTAGTCCTGAACCTAGCCCAAAAACACCATTTCCAACCATAGGTACCAAGATTGGTCCCCAGAAGGAGCAGAGGTCCCCACAACCTCACAATGTAAACAGAAAAAGGTCCCACAATGATATAAAAACATCATACATGCACACACACACCCACACACAGGTTGTACTTCCATACAAACTGAGGACTTTGTATTGACTTCCATCCATTTTACTAACTGCATTTATTCCTTAACCATCACCTTAACCAAAACTTCATTCACACCATACCGCTCGTTCCTCAAATGACTTCCCTTTGTTGGTAAATACTGTGAAAGTCTGTGTGCACAGTAGGTGCAAATACACACACGTTGTATGCCGAGCAGAGTCCACACGTTTCTCACACACAAATGAATTCTATCTCGTCCTTCAGCATGCATTCGGCTAATTGGAGTCTGATGAAGAGGTCCGATGAAGAAACAATGAAGCAGGCAGCAGAGGATATCGCCAGCCAACACAATTGAAGTCGCAGAAAGGCTACGCGGATAAAATCTCAGCCTGAGCATTGAAAAACCCTACAGTTGCCCTCTTCGTTTTTCTCTTCCCCCTTTCTTCTGGCGCTGGCAAAGATGAATATGAAGAGGCCTAATTGAGGGCCGTTTCCTGGGGGAGTCGGCTGGAGCAGCTGTATTATTTGCTCAGTCCACCATGCAGCCAGAGCGGCTGTTTTTCCATTTCTTCCTGAGCCCCGGGCCTCCTCGCTTGCCCCACTTTTTTTTTTTTTTTTTGCATCCACAAGGCACTTTCAGTCTGGAGAAAGTGAACAGTTGGACCTGGAGGACGCGAGGGACGGAGGGGGAGGTTCCAGTTCTCGTTTCTAGCTTGACATTGAGAGCACGTTTAGATTTAGTCTTCAATACTCTGGGATTTGATCCTATCAAGACAAGAATAAAAAAAAATCAATGCATTTGCAGTAGTTCATTATCACTTGACAGTCCCAAAGATATCGCTTGATGGTTTGGCTCCCTGAACGGGAAATTCACTGATGTCTTACTGGTCAGAAAACCCTACAAGCTACGATGTAACGCACAAATGCTTCCCTCCTCCACTGTCCTCCCCAAAAGAAAAAAACCTGCCAAGATGAAACTTATTAAACAACAATGGCATATAAATGCAAAAAAAAAAAAAAAAACAGGCCTGCTGCCCTTACAGCTCAGGCAGCAACCCTGAATTTATCCGTCTCATTCTCTCCACGCTCGCCATTCTTCCAAGCACAAAGCTAATATGCGGCGGGCCTGACAGTCGCCACGGCGTGAGGAGGCATTTACATAAGCTTGTGTATACGACCATTGTGATGATAATAAGCGTGTGATCTCCTGTGTCAGTGAATGAGCAAAAACATCTCATCCATTCAAACAGATATGTCAGCCGGAGCATTAGCCTCCCGTATAATTGGTCACAGAGGTCATCCTGGCAAAGCGGAGAGGCGACATTTAATGTGGTGCGAGAATTTGTCGTCCTCGTTCGGGGAAAAAAGAAAAAAAACAAAAAACAGAAGGAACCCTCTGTCTCGCCCCGATGACACACGAAAAACTGCCCTGGCCTGGTCGAAACGCGACGCCCCTCCCGATCGGTGCCAGTCACAGCTGCTCACCCAGAGCTTATGTTTCTCATGTAAGATTTCTGTAATGGTTTCCATTAATATCACTTATGTCTGCCGTCCCTAAAGAGACGCGCGTCCTCCTGATGCATCATTTGAGCGCTCTGTGGCGAAGGGCCGTGACAGCGGTCCAAAGGCTGGCAAACTGATATGGGAACCCGACCTTGATTCGAAAACACTGACACTTATTCAGTCTTCATCACAACTTTAATATTTGGTGGTTTTTTGTTTTTGTTTTTAGCTTTTCTCTCGCATAGATATAATTTTACACTCCAGAAACTTCCTTGATAAATGTTTTCCACAACCAAATGGCTGAAACCTTGGATTTGAATCATTCACAACAGGTGGTAACTCATTTAATAGACAACAATTAACTCAGTTAAAAGTTTGAATTAATGAATCAAAACTATGTTCAAGCTACTAAATGAATGAATAAATAGACATTTGAGCTGAACAGGAAATATATTTATTGGTTTTTTTATTTTTATTTTTAAATTTGTCATTTTGGTAATTCAACCAAATGCACCAGTCTTCTCACTTTGCACCAGAGAAGACTGGTGCAAAGTGCTATTTATACCCATTTAGCTTTCAAGTGTTTCAGGAACCTCTGGTCGTTCCTGGGGTTTCTTTGAAAAAGTACTTCTTTAGAAGCGTGGAGGCCGACCTTAGTGTTGGGGACGTCTGCACTGCTGCAACATAATTAGCACCGAGATGCTGTTTTCAAAAGCTTTAGTGATAGGCTAACTCCTTTTACCACAACTTCCACACAACAGCAGCTTCTTCCGGCATCCCATCAGTTTGACTTTGAAGCGGAAATTAAATCCCGGCGGGACGAGAGAAGCAGCTTGGTTTCCTAGTACTGCTGTTTATCGGATGTCATTTGTGCGTCAGATATTCGGGCGTACCGGAAACGCGTCACTTACAGATTCTGGCTTTATTTCCTTAGAGAACATTTTCAAATCAGCTTGAATAATGAACTGAACTGCACTGGTGGATAACGAGGACCAGTTGAAATGTATGTGTGATTAGGCAGAAATTATGTGTAAATAATTGGTTTGAATGGTTGCGAAATGGCCCTGGGACAGACTGGTGACCCCGCCTCTCGCCCAGGATGTTAGCTGGAGAGGCAGCAGCACCTCCTGACCCCACTACCGACAAAGCTGTTAGAAAATGGATGGATGGATGGATGTTGTGAAATGGCACCGTCAAAATAAATAAAAAAATAAGTAGAACATTGATACAAAAGATTGTCAACCATTAAGCGTTCGCATAGCAACTTAAACTTTAGCATTTTTGTAGCCAGAAAATGAAAATTTCTGACGAATTAAAGCCTCTGCTCTGTGCAGTAAACGAGTCCTTTCATGCAAACGTAGATAGCTACTGTGTGTCAGGTTACTTCCTTACATAGTATTTTGTGGAGATGAATCAGGTTAAAATGCTCAAAACTCACCTGTTTTTTAAAATACATAACTTTTTCTGTCAAACTGTGTTCAAAATAACTTTTTATATCCATCTTCTTGGCTTATAAAAGTAGAAACGCACGAAATGAACTCCTTCAAACATTTGCTTTTTATGAGCAATATGCTGCCTTTGCAGCCACATTTACGCTTCAATCACTCTATACTGGATTTATTTAAGGTTACTTAACTAAATGAGAATGTAGAAAAAAACTGAGTTACCCCTGCCTGATTAGAAGGGGCCCAATTCCTACTAATAAGACCGAAAAATACAAAAAAAAACAGGATAAGCAAACAATTCTCCTAAGCAGCTGTTAAGAGTTTCTTATTTGGCTATTTCTTTCTTGACAATTTCCTCTTCATAATAAACAGTTTCAACATCCTAAAAAGTTGCAGACGGCAACAAGATCACCAGATATAGATAATATACAATGAGTGTTTAAAATGTAACGTATAGAAAGAGCGTCACTAATGTTTTTGTGGCGTATCGTCTTTATTTGTCGCCACACGGAAAACTTTATTACTTAACATTGTTTCAACGGAAACGTGTTTGTAAAAGTTTCTCTAGCAAAACAACATGTTTGACTGTTGATGCTAGATTTAAAAGTATAACAAAAAGTTACTTATGTAGAATATAAATAATATTTCAGAATTTTCTTATTCATTTCTGCAATTTGTCTCTTTTTTGTCCTGTATTTTATGGTAGCTTTAAATAAAAAAAATTAAACAAAATAGAGCATATTACCCAATATTTAAAACAGTGACTAGTTTCGTAGCATAACACCCCGACATGGTGTTAAATTCTGTGTTATGCAAGTTTGTCATTCAGCTAATGTCCGTCGTCCAGCGGTTCTGCACGGCATGCCATGTCGACACTACATGAGACGAATTTCAACTGGTTTTTGGAGTTGGCCTTTAGGAAGTGGCGCAGGCTTTCTGCAAGCAGGTAAACCTCAAGGTGGAATTTCACAAAGTACACTTCTGCTCAGGGGAGCAACCACCTGGGTCGGTCGTGAGAAGCTCAACCGGATTACAAAGCCCCAACTTTCAGCCAATTTCAAACAAGAAGAACTCCTCAGAGAAAGGAACTCTTGTTTTTCTCTTTTGAGCCGAGTTGCACTCCAGGAGCCTGAAAAGTTGAGAAGTCGTGTGTCCCTCGAAAGCCCTAACCCATAAATCAGACCAGGAAACCTTTAAACGTATTCTAAAAAGAAAAGAAAAAAACACAGCCTGCAATTCAATTTACATTTGGGATTCAATTAGCGCCGGTTTTAGTTCAGGAGGAAGGTTTTCTGAAGGTACAGATTGTTTGTTTTAAACCCATTTAAGCAAAGTGTTTTTCTCTGGTTGGACTGAACACTTGCGTTGCGTTTTTTAACACTAAGCCAAGACAAACTGCTGCTGCAGTATCTTATAATTGGCTTCCAGATCCATCACCTGCTTTGGAGATACTGGGCGGATGTCTCCAAATGTTGATTGCTTTTAATCCAAAGCCGTGGATGGAAGGGAGTGCATTAGCTGTAATTTAATTTATCTCTCATATGTTCATCAGGAAGAGGACAGCGAGGCTGATATCTTAACACGTGTAATGTGTTATGCCGGTATTTTGATTCAGGAAAGGCAGATTCCACAGCTGACAATGAAAATATAATATAGAGTGCTTTCTAAACTCTATAGAGAAGCAGGGCCAGAAGTAGAAGAATATTTCTATTTCTCCAGTCAATGGGCTGGAGCGGGTTTTGGTGCCCCATCCCCCCAAAAAACAAAACAAAACAAAACATTTGCATAAATAACAGAACATTAATAGGTAGGACTGCACATATGCAAATACAAATTGATTGAGGGTTGGTTTAAAGGGCCAGTCCTATGTGTTTTCCAGCTGCATGGTACCATTCTATAGCACAATCAAGGAATGTGTATCAAATATGACTTAAAAGAAATTTGACTTAGTACTTTAACACCTTATAATTGGGTCTTTGTCACATTAAAAACTCCTGCTCTTTCTGAAACTCCAGTAAGTCGTCACAACTTCACTTTAACCCTTTGATGTTTTTACCAGTAGCAGCTCCTACAATGAGCTCAGCAGATGAACTCTTCCTCCAAATGTTTGCTAATTGCTTCTGGCTAGTCTGGAGGAGCCAAGTGGGGGAGGTGTGGAAGCTTAGAAACTGCAGCTTAGAGGAGGGACTGTGTCCAAACGTGGGGCTGAGGTTCACCCATGTGTTTTTCACAGCTGAGCGGTTGCCAGGGGAGACTAAGGAACTTCTCAAATATGAATGAAAGAATCAAGTCAACACTCAGGTATGTTTTTGACGAGGGAATAACTTTATAAGACGATGTAAAGCTCAACATTTCACATCATACTGCAAATTTAAAACGTTTGGCAGAGGTATCCATGTTGGTCCCAAAAAGATGACCATCTTCAAACATTTTAGTGAAAATGAATAATAAATCCAACGATATTTTAATAATGCAATGTTGTGAAACATGAACGGTACACAAAATAAACTATTTCTCTTTCCCCACAGGGTTACTGCCCCAGTAATCTTTCCTAAAGATTGACCCAGAAGACAAGTGAACACTGTGCTAACATCAAAATCTGTTTAGCAGAAAATCTTTAGAATAAAGTGCTTGGTATTTACATGTTGTCACATCGCAACCACAAGCTATTGTATCTGTTTTGTATTTTATGTCAAAGACCAATGCAAAGGAGCAGGTGTGTTTGAAGTGAAGGGACAACGCTGCAGGTTTTCTTGAATGTTTGAAACATGAAACATGAAACACCTTCTCGTCCCTATCAACAGAACGCGTTCCCACATTTTGGGAAAGAGGCAACGCTAACAAGCAACGCATACGAATGCATTTTACAATTAATTCAAAAATCTCCTCACGAATCCAAGTAATTCACAAACAATAATTGGACTTTATCCGTTTTTCTCAAAAACTTGAACAAAAACATCTCCACTTTTATCAGATTCTCATCTAACCTAATCTAGTCCGAATGGAACAGGATTAAAAGAGAAAGCTTGGAGTTCTCTCTTTCACGTCCGTTTTTATTAAGTCACCAATCAGAAGAGTGATGGCAAATTTTTCCAACTCATGTTCATGGGAAAGTCAATTCACTCCGTTACAGATCTCCAGACAGAATAGCAGTCCAACCTTTTTTTTTTTTTTCCCCTTCCTTTTATTGTCAAAGAAGTTTAAATCCATTGCCTCCATGACAGATTTAGAGGGCTCTGAGGGGATCAGAGCTGGCAACGGGTGTCTAACCAATGTTTTGATGAAAAGAGTCTCCCTGATCCCAGAAGGAATCAAATCCCAAAGTAGTAGCTAATAGATAAAATATTACTTCCCCAGTTGTAGTCCGTGGAGGCTCCCACTTGATAAAGGAACGCAATCTTTCGTAGGAGTTGCAGAGACAAATCTCATCTCAAGAGGGTCTGTGGAAGCAAAAGTTTTCTGGAGTGCACGAGAAAGACGGAGACGCAGCCAAGGAACTTCGACGGTCACGCTACTGTAGCTGACCAGACGGGCTGAGCTCCACGGCTTACCTCGATGAGACTGGAGCTCGTTCTTCATCTGCTTCTCTTCTTGTTCTGACCTGTTGGTTAGGTGTCCGGCTTACTAAATCCTCCTGACTTTGCCGCCGAACAACCCCTTACAGGCGGCGGCTCCAGTGGAGAGATGTTCACGTGAAACCCCGGGAGATCTATCATGATGACCAAAATGAGTGTAGGAATCAATGTCCTAATCACTCTTGAATAGTTTTTTTTTGATTCATAGTGGAACTCAGTAATTATTTAAGTTGTCTGGATTTAAACTACATCTCTGTCTGAACAGTTTCAATGATATTCTTTTGTTTACGTCTCAAGGATGCTAGTTGTGTTCCTGGATATGAAATAAAACTTACAGTAACGGTTAGTGTGTCACATACACACGCTAAGAGGATACATGTCTAAATCAGACCATTCCTTATCATGCTCCACACATTGTTTTTAGCCTAAATGCGTTTACTCATTAAGCGGTTCGGACATCAACAACAAAAGAAAAAACCCTAGCGGCAAAAACAAAAATTCTAATAATAGTAATATTTAATATTTACAGGGATTTGAAAGCAAATTAAACCTTTGGTATCGTTTTCTTTACACCTCAAGATTATATGTTTCTGTTCATTTTGCAAATGTTTTTGAATTCTTTGAGAATAACATCCACAAATTAATGAGAATATTTAATTAATCTATTTTTTGTAAAACACACAAGATGAAGTCGTGAAGAAACTATACCATCCTTTTAAAGAGCATGTTCAAAGGTTTTAAGACGGGTTTGCATTTATCAAATAAATCGGAGCCGTTTCTGCAAATGGGAGAAACTTGCAGCTGATTAAAATGCTGACTCTTCACCGAGTTACGTTAAAGTTTATTCAAAAGGAGTTTCATCAAAGTCTTAGTAAAAAAAGTTTGCAGTCATCCCCTGACTGATTTGTTTCTTTTTCAATTGAATGTGCAAGATATGTTGAAAAAGGAAACAGTTTGTAAAACATATTTCTCAATTTTTAAAGAGTCACAGAATCTGTAACTTATCGTGCTCCACATCATAAATGTGTTTACTCATTAAGAAGTTTGAACACAGTCCAAAAAGCTAATGTCAAAAAAAAAAAAAAATAATAATACCAATAATTATAAGGATTCAAAACATTACATGTTTTCCACAATATGAGAACAATATCAATAATGCAGGAATCAGGCGCCTGCTTTGTATCAGGTCCTAGCAAAACAAATCTTTGCTATTTTGTCATTTCACGCCTTTCGTCCTGCAATCGAACTGGCTCGTCTCTCAGTGTGAGAAAGCGGAAAACACGTCTGTGTCGCCCCTCATCTCAGGGCGTGGCTGGATGCAACGATGCAACACGATGAGAAGGCAACGGTGATTTGTGTGCTCACGCAGACCTCTCTCCTGCAACCCTGGGATCATTTGTTCACAAAGTAGCTTTGTGTTTATGCTTCCCCCTCCAGTTCACCTTGTTGCACTAATCCATGGGGAGTTAAACGACCGACTGAACTCATATCGTGTGTTTTTTTTTTTTAACTTATAAATGATTAAGACATTTGGAAGGAGTGGCATCTGTCAGAAAGTTTCTTCTGTAGAAAAAGTCGTTTCCCTGGATCAAACATCCAAATGTTATATTTCATAAAAAATGAAAGCAAACAGCAAAATAACATTTGACAGCTTGAAATTCACAAAAAAGGAAAAAAGCAATAAATCTTTCTTGTTGTTTCGTCATGGAGATGGTTTAAGACGCTTACTGGAAATTTCACTCATTTATATTGGATAAAAACTAACGCTTATGGTTTTTCCCGTAGGAAAATGTGCCCTGCTGGTAATTTAGAAACGGAGCCCGGTAAAGTCAAGGAAAGTTCACTTTGGATTTGATCGTCTCAGCCAGTCAGATCAAAGGAATGAAGTCAATTTCTTAAATCAGTTTCGTGTCCATCTCCTTCAGGAAATGTAAAAAAAAAAAAATTTTTTTTTTCAGCAGAGAAAAAGCCTTCAGTGTCATCCTCAGACAAGTTTAAAGAAACTCTAATATAAGAAATGCCTTGACAGAACCAGAGCTCAGCCTTTATGTTTGTGTTTAAATGTGAAGTGACTCCAGGATATGAATTTAAATCAGGATACAACAATGAAGTCAATATGAAAGCTACTTAGAGGGAAGACCATTAATTGGGTTTTGTTTCTATTACAAACGTAATCAAAACGTTGTCGATATTCCGCTAACGTCGACCAAAACAAAATTTCACATTTTGCCATTCAGTAAGAAGCGCAATCGAAATCACACATGAATAAGCGTTTTCGTGTCGTCGTCCTCCTACCACTTCCTGTGGACTTCTTCGTCTTTTCCGGCAGTAGAAGCATCCGGTTGTTGATCTCATGACTCGTGTGACGCAAAAAAGCATTTATTCCTCGCTTTTTTGTCTCTCTTTTATGTCTTTAGGATGTTTCTGGCGATCTCTGTGAGATTAAGTATTACAGAAAGCAGAATATTTATGTGGCATGACAATAAAAGGACGTGAGAGCTCATCCTACAGTCCAAATATGTCACTGGGATACAAATTTATTTGCATCTTAACGTTGTATTCAGCTATTAGTTAATCACACAATTGTAGGTGCAACATGTGAAAAAGTCAAATGTGAAACAGTTAAAAGGAGTGGGCCTTTTTCAAATAACTAGGGGCGTGCCAAGCTTGCAACACATAGGAATTAGAAGCTGAATACAACTGGAAGTGACGATAAAAACAAAGAAATAGAAGCTAACTGTTCCTATCTTTCTTTGTCAAATTAATGAGGACAACAGAAAATGTTTCAAAAAAATTCAAAGGATCATTTCAGGATGATAAGATATTTACTTTTAAAAGAAATACTTCATCCATCTAATGTTGTCTTGTTGCATTAATCTTTGTCTCTTATCCCGGAGAGGCGGTGTATGAAAACAGGATACTTACTTGTTTACTTCTCATGATCCTCTGTGACTTATTGAACCTGCGCAGGGCGCCACACCCCCATAGGAACATATGTTTAAAAAAATGTCTTTACTTTTAAACAATGTCCACCAGAAAAAACTTCAGAAATACACTGGTTGACTTATTTTGAACATCTTATACAAGCCAGTGGGTGTTTTTGCCAAACCTGGACTGGTTTGCAAGCGTTCTCTTGGTCAAAACGCACGACTTCAATCCTCAAATCGTGATCTCGCGATCCTCGAGGGAACTTCGGAGGGAAATTACTTTCTTAGGAGACTTTTGTCACAGGAGACACCTGTTACCAGAAACCGAGAGGCAGATGTTTGCTTAAAAGTCCCTGCAAAAGAAAGATTTGAGCCAAAATGAAAAAGTTTTTGACCATCGCAATGCCTCAAAATACCCTAACCCTAACCTAAGTGCCTTTGGATGTTTTGATGGTAACTGTAGCTGAACAGAGCTTTTAGCCGCCCAAAGCAGCTGACGACGGCGCAGCAGTTCAATATCAGGCAGATTTTACCTTCAGGTACCTCATGTTACGAATGTGGGATTCATAAAGAGCTCATCTGCATGAGACAATATGAGAAACCGCAGCGTTCTCACAGCCAATAACGGCGCACAAAGCAACAAATCCAACAGTGGAAATGAGATTCGAGGCTCCGTCTGAATGTCAAGCTGACATATTACCGAACGGAGGAGGGTGAAAAGATCCACGGAAGGTTATCGAGTGCTAAACCAAAATTTTCAACGCCCACCGTGGGTTACTACACTTGTTCAGATACTCGCTTTTAATCCCGGCTGGCCATCTGGTCCGGCTGCCATGGAGACCGACACATCTGCCCCGCGCATGGCACTTCTTATCTCCGCTGTGTCGGGACGCGTTTTATCCAGATTACCTTTGCGGCTTGACATTAATCTCTACAGAAATTGGATTGGTCTTTTCGTGTCACCAAAATGATCATCCGTCCCCCCTTTTCGCGGCTCTCACAATAGTCAGGTCGTTCATAAAAGACGACAAATCATAACAAAGAATGTTTTTCGAGGAGCGGAGATCCATTTTACTCCAAACACCGTCGTGGCAGTTTTTCTGAGGCTGCATATCCAAAACTGAAAGAAGAAAAATCTGTGACAAAAGATTGAAAAAAAAAAAAAGGTAATAAGTTTGCACTTCTTACCTTTGTATGCACCAAAAACTTTCTTTGGAAAAAATAACAAAAACTTTTGAAAAGATAAACAACTGTCTCGGTGCCTTGCAATGGCATCCAGATCCCCTGAGCTTTTCTCTTATTATGTACACAAACTTTGATGCATTTTATCAGGATTTGAAGTAAATAAATCAACAATAATTGTGAAGTGGAAGAAAGCGAGACAATTATGAGAATATTCTGCAAATAATAATATCCATCTAGCCCAAGTTGCTCTCAAATGTTGACATGATAAACAATGTAACCAATCGAGCCGACAACCAGAAGTGGGTCGAGTAGGAAAAATACTCAAGTAAGAGTAACACTACTTCAACATATTTTCACTTAAGTAAAAGTAAGAAGAAATCACTCAAGAGTTGAAAAATATTTGGGGAAAAAGGTTACTCAAGTAACTGATCAAAACATAATTTAATATTTAAACCAAACTGTACAGTTACGTGTAAATAATATAAATAGCAATTACAAAATAAAGTCAGGTGAAAGAAACATTTCTTTCAACATAAAGCTGAGGAAACGTTTAACAAAAGCTGCAGGTTTGTGTTTGCGTCTGATGAATTTTTGGTTCTTTCTTCCAGTGAAATTACTCGTGCACATTAGGTTGAGTGTCCAGACATTTTAATCAAAAGAAGCGATACTTTATAATAAAACTACAAAAGTAAAAAAGTGCAGCGTACACAAAAAACTCCTAAAAAGTTACTCAAGTAAATGTAACTGAGTAAACTGTCCAGAACCTCAACGTTGAAGCACGGTGCTGGACGGATCATGTTCTGGGAAATTCAAACAATGTTTCATTTTGTTTGGTTCTATGTAGGGATGAGCTGCGTGTCACGATAAGATCTGAAATAGCAAATGACTTCGGCTGGGAATACTGTGATGTTAGGAAACATAAACAGAACAGATGTCATCCCTGCAGAAAAGCTAACCAAAACATTGTAGTGTAGTACAGGGCATCTTGAAAATGAATTTTCAAAAACACTATCGACACGATGTGAATGAGCTTGAGCTATTGTGCAAAGAAATGTTTGGAAATCTTTGAAATTAAGGGTTTTTTCCCACCTAATCGTCCGGTAGACTCGGTTCTATTGGGAGCATTGGAACATGTTCAGCTAGTGTGTTCATTTTCCCACTGTAATGTGTCACACACAGCAAACTGGTGGAAAACCTGCTATTCCCCCACTCGCCTTAGGTGAAGGAAACACAAAAACCTTCAAAGTAGACATGAGTGCAACTTCCTTCTTTACACAATGTAAACAACAATGAAGTGCCGTCAGATTTTAGCGGTTTTAGGATTTCTCTTTTGTCCCTCTGGCGCCTGACAATTATGTTTCTTTTGGTTGTATTTACCCAGAACCCCTTGCGTTGTAGTCCACTTCCTGCTTTTGGATTGGTCTCTGGTTCACTTTGATCACGTAGGCATTCGAATCGCACCAGAGTTCACGTTAACTGAACCCAGACTGAGGTTTTTCGGCGTAAAAACCTAAATGTTGCGGACCATTTTTTTGGTCCTCCCCAAACCAACCGGACTTTCAGAGTTCAAATAAAGCAAACCAAACGATACTGGTGTGAACACACCCTTAAATGTTCAAAGCTGAAAGAGACGCTCCTAAGGGTTCAGTGAAAGGTGCGTACAAATGCACGCCACACTTTTCCTCCCACCGCTTTGCACTACTCTGTGAACGTCTGCTGCATAAAATCCTAATAAACGTCATCCTTCGTGGTTAGAAAAGAACAAAGTGTGCAAAGGCTCACAGGAATGTGCATTTGTCTGCGTGATGAGTCTCTTTTACATGAAGGCCTGTTGAAAGCACTTGACCTGCACCGCGGCAGCCATGCGAGCCACTTCACATACGAGGAACAATTTTAAGCACGATGACTGTCGTGCAATAAAGGAAAAGCGTAGACCTCCGGGCCAGCTGCTCTGAAAAACACACACTACATCCACAGGAAAAACATTTGACGGAAAATGACATATTTACACCCTCGACCCCTTTGTCACTTTAATAGCTCCGGCTCCGGACGGCATTTTTATTGGGGGTGTATTTACAGCTCGGGGGAGTTGGGACAAGACGGAGCGGCCTTTACGGGCAAATCAAAGAGCCGCTCTTGTTTGCGGCGCGGCTGAAACCTCAGGGACGACGAGACACAAAACAGATTCTTCTCCCCCCATCCCCTTTCTTTTTTATTTTTAACTTCCACCGGCATAATGAGGGATCGACAGGAATGCAGCTGATGTTATGTGGCGGCTCAGAAGAAGACGCAAACTCAGAGAGAACAGAACGTCCGCTTCGATCGCTAACGATGAAAGCGGCACAAGTTGAAACGAATAAAAAAAAATTGTAAAAAGGTATAAAAGCGTCTTCTGTTCTGCGCTTGTCTTAGCTCAACCCAAAAGACGAGCTGGTTTCTCTTTCTTTTTTTTTTTTTGGCAGTTTGTCAACTTAGATGTTGAAAATAATAGAGGAAGTGAAGCAGAAGCAAACACGCACAGAAACACACACGCACCAATCTTTCGTTCTGTAACTTAATTTATTTCCTCCAGCACCAGCAAGTACATGCATGACTTGGCATCAAACAGCCGACAGAAATGCGTGCGGCTTGATTACTTAATCAGATATTCTTTTAGATGAGTTGCTCCATACGGATCACGGGACGCGGCTGTGTAAGGCCTCGCAAGTACAAGCTCCACGCGATAAAGCAAACTCATTCAGAAGTTAATGAGTTAATTAATCCATCTAAAAAAAAAAAAAAAACATACACACACACACACACACAAGACAAGCACGGTGCAAAAGCAATTTGTTTTGTTATGTTTTGTTCTTCGTTTCGAGACCCGTGTAAAACAGGGACGTCGTTGCGGCGCAAATCAAAGACGGTGGTGGGGGCTGCTGCTTTGCAAGAGGTTAGAAGTTGTTGTGAACGCTTTTAGCTTGCGAGCAGATAAGCGGAGGTGAGGGGCGAGGAGTCGAGCAGAAGGTGGCGGCAATCTAGCGTGCAGAAACGAGCGTTTTCGGAGCGCTCTGCTCTACCTCAGGCGCCCCTGCTGCCTCCCCGGCTGCACGGGATTATTTTCAGAAACTGTTTGTCTGGCAAGAGACGATTATCCTGCAAAGAGTACATGTTTTGTATTTTTAAATTGATTAGATTAAGCTTTTAAACTGTCCTCAAGCTCTGCGGGTACACATGCAGACAAGTGAATAAATCAGAGAAATAAAAAACAACAACAAAACCCAGGATAAACGAGTCAAAACATCCAGATGAACAGTGTCGCTTGTGCAAAATTCACTGATTGGTATGATAAGAAACAAACAACGGAGGCAATTTGGGATGGGGAATAACTCTGGTTCTCCAACAGAACCTGGTGTTTTTTTTCATTACTGCCTTTCAAGGTAACATCCTGTCATAGAGCTCTTTTTGTGCCGCAGAGGTCAAGCCTTTGGTGACCTCGCGACGGCCTTCGTTTCGTTAGCCCACCGCCAATCCGTTGGCCCATTTGGGGTTGCACCTGCCGAGCTCTCTGGAAGCGGGCGTTCTTTTACTTCAACGCGGTAAATGTTGTGTTGGGAAGATGTGGTAACCCAGGTAACCCCTTCTTTTCAACCACTTACTGAAAGTCATTTGAGCTCTGTACTTTTCCTCTGTTTTTCCCCCTCAATAATACAGAACTGGTGGAAACGGTGCAGATGGCCACCGCCATTGTTGGAAGACGCTATAATAAGCCCCAAAAACTTCTCATTGCATTTTAGAAGCAAAGACACAAAGTGTGAGCGTCATACAGATCTAATTTCCAAAATTGATTTAATTATGTGGGGATTGTTACACTGTATGTTTGGAGGGAAAACAAATTTAAAAAATCAGCTTCTTACAATAAGTTGTACCTTAAACATGCAAAGGTACAGCGAAGTATTATGGACACGTTAAAAAAGTAAAGAAAAAAATCTAATAGTCTTAATATCATGAGAGTAAATGACAATAAAGTCAAAATAACACAAGATGAAAGCCATAATGTATCTGATATCCTTTTTTCCCCTGATATGACCTGTAACGGACCCATTAAAATAATGTACAGTTTACAGTTTTACTGTTATTACACCGTTATGACTCTTTATTCCCATAATGTGCCTCCAAAAATGCTCAATAGATCCATTTTCAGACAACAAAGTCCATTACCTTCCTGGTTTAAGCATTAGCTAAAGAAAAACCTGCCCTGATTCTTATGACAGGAATATTAAGACCAGAATATGTAATTGTCTAAAACTTGGAGAATAAAGTCAGAACATTTTGAGATTGAACAAGAGGTTGACAAGAAAGCCAAAGTAATACACAAAAAGTCATTTTATTCTCGTTTTATTTCCACTTTATTGTTTTGAGAATTTATTCTTGAAGTATTGTGACTATTCTCACAGTTCCATAACTTTATTTTTATAATTTAATGATTTTATGGTGGAACTCATATTCTGTCATACATTCTCGTCTGTGGCTGTAGGACAATAAATGTATCCCCTTGTGAATGCAGCTTGTGTCTATGGTTAGAGCAGTATGGTTACCATTTTGTGCAACAGGCCTGATTAACGTGAGGGGTCTGGCCTCCAGAGCAGGTAATTTGAAGAATTTATGAACTGCAAAGAAGATGGAGCAGTGGGGCCTGCTAATGATGCTTCTCCCTCATTCAGCCAATCAAGGAGGAGGCAGCTAGGTGTGGAAGGAACCAATGGCGTATATAGCAGAAGGGAACACTGGGAAAATAAAACTCAGGAGTAGCAGGGCTGACAGCACTGAAGAGGGATACCGACCGACAGCAGAAGCCGCAGAGGGAAGAAAGTTGGAGGTGCTAATAGACAGCGCGGCTGAAAGCTACACGCCGCAAAGCACGAGACAAAGGAGCTGATAAATGATCCGGGAAGGCTGTCAAGGCGCAACGAGGAGGTAGGTAGAGTTAAGTAGTCTGCCCCTTGCTGTCAGGATGAAGGCTTGCCGTATACACATGTTAATGTTTTCCCTGGGAATCTCACTGCTGGGATTTCTCCCCCCATTTAAGATGCCAGTTGCGTCTGGGTGATAAATTCCTCGGTCAGCCACTCTCAGACCAAGAAGCGGGAGCTGCTGCTTCCTGTCTGGGTGGGGCGTTGCTGCCGTGCGGTTCCTGTTGGGAAGGCTAACCTCGAGTCTTTAGCTCCTCTCAGACCAACTCACGGTAAGCGTGACTGTGACAAAATAGCGTCCCTCTGGGTATTGACCAATCTAAATCGAAAAGCAATTTCAAGCTTTAGCCTTTTACGAGAGCCTTTTTAGCTCCTTTAGCATTAACATTATCTTACACGGTCTTCTTTCATCAAGGAGGCTTCTTTCAGCTAGCTAGCCTGCAGTGTAAGCGTGACGTACTTTGATAGCAGCTCCATAAAAAACAAGTGACCTCAAAGTAAAAGAGGCTTCTTTGAATTTTTAACGAGTGTTGTCAAGCTAGCCGGCTAGCAGCTGCTGTTAGCCATCAACACAACATGGCAGCTCCGGAAATGCTTCATTCCTCCTTTGAAATAAGAGTCTAAGACAAAAATATGACAGCATTACATGTAGTTACAGAGAATTTAGAGCCATACTAAGAAATAATAAATAAAATTATGAGAATAAAATTGTAATTTTACAAGAATAAAGTCACAGTTCAACTCCATGACTATATTCTATTATTTTGACTTTATTCTTGTAAGGCTATTCCCACAATCTTATTTTTATTTTGTCAGAAATGTCCATTTTTGTTATTCTGTCAGATGATAAATGTAACATTTTGAATCACAAACGATCAATTCTAATATTTAATTACTGGCATTTATTTCTTTAAATTGAAATGTGTAGATTGGGGAGTTATGCGTCTTCTTCATAAATTACTTTTTCTACCTGTTACATTTATACCACTAATTCAGATAAAGCCTCCTTTTGATTGTTTGGGATCGCTACAGTTCGACCACCCACCTTTTCTAAGACAGTTGAATTTGTTCCGGTAAATATCCCACAGACTAGCTTATTTAAAGTAGCAGTGACCTCTGAACATAAGCTCGGTCTGGTTGTGCACCACAGCTCCAACAAATCGTCTGTGTCTGCGTTTCTGACCTCCTCCTACACGGATGCTTCTCAGTTTCCAGGAAAGTTTCTTGTCCAAAAAAAACACTTCTTCAAATAAATATTACTTTTGAATAAAAGATGACCTTGCGAGTCTACCTCTTGTTCATTTTTTGAATTATCGGCAACCTGGATGAGTAAAATGAAAAGTATGCCCCGCTGTTGAATTTAAATTATTCTGATTTCATGTTTGAAGCTAAACAGAGATTGACAGTGCCGCAAACCAAAGTACCAGAATACTGAGAGTAAAAATAAGACAGGAGGATCTCCACGCTGACCTAAATCATCCATTTGCGACTTTACAGGGGGTTCATTTGTAACGCGCAGCAGCGCGTTTAGATGAGGTGGGAGTCGCCGGGCCTCGTTTAAGATGTCTCCTGCTTCTAATTCCCCTGCAGTCAGATGCTGTTGACATTTCGGTGTGGACTTGGTGCTCCATATCTGTACATAATGACTTCCCCACGAGGACTGCTGCTATCGTCTCAGCGGCATGCCACTCTGAGTCAATAATAACTGGACTGGAAACCTGGCCCAGAGAAAGCGGAGACGAGACTGACAGCTGTATCAGGAGAGAAGGAGAGCGGTAAGTGTTAGCTCTGTGGAAAATATGAAGAAAACCTAGAGAGCCAGGGATGGTTTAGGGGGGGAAGAAGGGCTAAAGTGGCAACAGTGGAGAGAGGACAGGAAGTGAAGGGGAGAACGACTGGAGAGAAAAAGAAGAGGAGACACCAGGTGTGAATTCATGGACGGGGTCTCTGTTCTTAACCAGAGCACACACAGAGGTCTTTCTCTGACGGGGTAAAAGACCGGCCAGCTGCTGGGACAAGAAGGAGAGGATGAAGGGATCTGAGGTGGACACCGAAGGCAAGGGTTGGCACTCTTCCCTTCCTGGCCCTCTCTGCGCCCTCAATCGGAGGCTTCGTGCCCGTGAAGCGCCTTCCTTTTTTCAGCATGGCCCCTCCAGCCAGGATTGCTCTGATCCAAAACACCAGTAAATGGGCTGCATTTATGAGATGCTTTTCGCGTCGTGTTGACGGGTGCGTTTACAAACCACGATCATTTATTCGTGCCCCGGCTACACGCTAGCAGATGTTTTTAAAATAGCCTGTTTCTGGCCTATTTGGAAATATATTTCTAACTTGATAGGATGGTAGAAATTAGATTAAGAGACCCATGCCGGGGCAGTAGTCGGTGGTAATGATTATAACAGGAGAGTAAAAGGGAAGCGCAGTCTGGGGTTTGGTTCATTTCAGTCCTTTCCCTTGGTTGTCATGACTTTTTCTCGATCTCAGAAACCAGGCCACAGTTAACACTTGCCAGGGAAGGTTTCAAACCTTTCGGCAACCTTGATAAGATTTAGAGTATTTTTCTTTTACCCAAAGCTTGCTGTAAGGATTTGACTCCAGTAAATAATATATACCAGCAAATGGTCAATTAGAATTACTTTTGGCTTAGACAGGGGTCATGATCCCAAATATTTCATCAGAGCGAATGGCCCAAACAGAGACCAGAACCAATATACTAGAGTGCAATACGGATAATCATATGCAGCATTAAGCTAGACTGAAAGTGAGAGTTGGATTCAAAGGAAAAGAGGTGTAGAAGTACACAAATTTGTTTACTGGAACAAAATGGAAGTACACAAACTATTAACTATTATTTGACTATTATTTGAATATGCAGTTGGTACAACTGCATATTCAAAATAACAAAATGGAAGTACACAAACTATTAACTATTATTTGACTATTATTTGAATATGCAGTTGGTACAATTACCAAATTAACCTTTCGATCACACAACAGAACGTGAAGACAGAAGTAATGGTACAACCGCATTTGTATTGTTTTGGTTTTTAGTTCTTGTACAGAAAGCAATGCATTCACACCATGAACATCACTTCTTTGTCTATGCTGTATAGTAACGGCTTCATTGTGCTGTTTCTAAGATAAAAACATCTGCTCTCACACGGCTGTCAGTGGATCAAGGCAGAAGCAAAAAGCTGTGTCTATCCCAATGACACTTAAACATGAGGAGTGGGCAATCAGGGCTTGCACTGTGGTGGAGTGGGAAAATGATTGACGTGGGGAAGAGCCAGTTTTCTGGCTCGACAGATCGCACAATATGTCGGTTTCTTCTTCTCTGAGCATTGTACACACAACTTATGGTGGTTAGACCCTCGGGACAATGAACACACACCTCAAACATGATTCTTGTTGTAGAGTTCTGTAGTTCCAGCATGATCTGACCTTTACCAAGTTCGAAAATGATTTTAATCTGATTTCACGAGTACAAAAACACACACCAGTCCATTCCATCATGTTACGACTTATTACAGTAAGGGGTAATATGGATAATTTTGTAAAAACAAAACAAGGAAACCCTGTAAACTCAAGAAATGTATAAAATATAAAGTTCCTCACAATTTAAATAGGATGTAGCTTCTCAATACTATGCCATTTAAAAGTGACATGAAAGAGACATATACAGGCAGATTTTATTGTCATTCAATTGTACATTTAAAAATGTACAATTGAAAGGAATTTTGTTGCAAGGCTACAGTAATAAAATAAGGAAGCATCAATATAAATATAATACAAATATATACAATAAAAGACTAAAAGAGGGTCTATTTGAATGAAACATTAAATCTGTATGTAATCTGCACTCTTATTAAAGTGTCTGTGTCTTTAAGAGTCTACCGCCTGGTTGACAAAACTCAAATACGCAGTCAAGAGAAAGAAAAACGTAACGTCAACGGCAACAATTACCTTACAAACTGTGTCTTAGCGGCTAACAGTTAGCTAACTTACAGGGCTAACAGTGCTACCGTTAGCGTTGGCTTTGTAGCTTCCAGTCAGTGCTGTACCAAGAGTCTTTTTTCAGAGTCTGGGCCGTAAGTAACGATGCCTAGTTTGAAATCAAAAATACTTCAACTGGTCAAACCAGAACGAGATAATTTTACACTTTCCAAATGCTCTTGAGAATGCAGCAGACTAGAAAACTAATGTGAAAGCGCACAAAAGAGAGAATTTTAAAACTTTTTTGGCATCAAGTTTTAATCAGACAATACAAAGAAAACAATGAATGCACTTGTTAAATGTGGGCTTTAACATTTTACCTGCATCCTTTTGTGAAAATAAAATAAAAAAAAAAACATATATATATATATATATATATATATTTTTTTTTTTTTTTTTTTCTCCTCTCAATTTCTGGTTGATTTTTGTCATGTAAACCAGGACAAAAATCAATACGTAACTGAAATTTGTCAATCCCAAACAACAAGTTACATGTTGCATATGTAAATCCTATGACAAACTGGATTCAGGACATTTGGAATAGATTCTCCACCTGTATGCACAGCAACATGCAAACAAACAAAACAAACAACAAAAAGCACCTATTGATTTCCTGCTTTTGAAGCAACATTGTTATGCTGAAAAGATTTCCAGCCACCTACTGAGCTGAAAATGTCAAGAATGAGCAACTGGAGGGAGATTCATAAATCTCCTTTTGTCTCCCGCTCTCTGTTACAGCAGCAGCAGCAGCAGCATTACAGTGTCATTTTGGAAAAATGCACACCTCCTCGAGGCATGACCTTGTTGTCATTGTGCCGGCGCCATAACGGATGCCACGTAAAGCGTTGTATACAATAAGTCATGCATGTGCGAGAATGTGCAGTGTTAATGTTTCAGGGGGAAAAAACCAAAATCCCTCACACAAGAGCACAGCTGTGTGTGAAGGATTGTGGGAGTCTATGCAACCCAAAAAACAAACCTAATACTTTTAGAGCCAGGATGCTGTCTCAGAGGACTGTGTGCAGAAGTGTGTGTGTTTGTATGTGTGTGTCGGTTGCGATGACAGTGCAGCGGCTTCCCGGGGGAGGAGGAACACCAATAGCCATCACCGCCAGAGGAATCCGAGGGGACAGCGAGCTTTTCAGTGACTGTCCCTTTCTCTCTGACAGCCCGGCCGCAGACACACAAACTCACGCTTCATAAACCTGTCTCTCTCTCTCTCTCTCTCCTCCTCCTCCCCTAAACCCTCCGCCCCTCTCCCACCGTCATGTCTCCCTCAGCCCTGCAAAAATCTTGCCACACTCTTTCCACATCACACTCACTCACTTTCAATTACCAGGCAGGTAGCTGCCGTTCCAAGACAATAGCTCACCAAACTTGATTACCTGTTCCCATGGAGCCACTGGAACAACAGATGAAGTCTGAGGTATCGAGCGGAGTGACAGCGCCGGCTCATGTTGCTTGGAGACGGCCTCGTTCATCAAGACGGGGCGCGCAGTTTTTAGAGGAGGGGATTTTTAATAAAAGGCAATTTGAATCTGTTTCGTTTGGGTCTTTACTGTGGCTTTAAACGGTGAGAGCAAAACAAAGAAGGTAAACAAATCATAACTTCAAAACATAAAAAGAGAAACTATTGTTTGTGCCGCCTGTCGCCAGCTAATGGCTGGGGTGTAACAAAAGCAATATTTGTACCAAAGTTTCAATGAACAAAAATGAGAAAGTGGCTTCATTTTACTTTCACTCCAGCTCTGTTTGCATGCACACACACAAATCAGGTTTCTGATTGTAATTACCAGTAATCACCTGCTTATTGTAGGTGTTTTCAGCCAACCTGCCAGCGTGTGTGTGTGTGTGTGTGAGATCTAAACACTCTCCTTTTATTAACTTAGGCTCTCACATTGTTCACACTGTGTTAATTAGCATCTTTTCATGTTCGGTTTATTCTTTGGTCACTTTGAGGGTGTGTTTGTGGGACTATGACACAACAGGTCCCGTTTTCACTTGAAGCAGTTTATTGCATCGTGGGATTTATCGTATTATTTATCATTTCTTATGACGATTACAATTTATTCTGATGAAAAATTCAAATTAATGACCGGAATGGACGAAAACTGTCCATATAGTTGGCAATATTATTTGGACGATTTTGTCCGCTGTCAGTTCAATGAAAATGTCAAGAAACACCAATAACTTGAAAATATAATTAATTGAATTTTGTATGAGCAGTTCAGTGATACAAATCGCTTCTTTACAAATGGAAATATTTCTCAAGAGCAGTATTTGTGTTTTGTGGTGTGTCAGATAACCTAAGCTAGAAATTGTTCTTATTTTCACTTTTGCCATAATCACAATAACACCACTAAATATTGTGATAAATCTGTTTTAACATGCTCATTTAAAATTTGATTCTAAGTATTTATTTGGTCTGTTGTCACTGTGTTCATGTCTCTTCTCTTCTGTCTTGTTTTTTAATATCCGTTTCTTTTCTATTTCACGTTCGACGTGGATTTATTACAGTTGAGCTAAGAGTAGATTTCAAGCAAAACTGCATTTTGTCTTTACTTTGTGTTGTCTAATATCTAAATTAATTTTGAAACACTTAAGTGTGACAAACATGCCCAAAAAAAAAAAAAAAGCAATTGAGGAAGGGGGCAAACACTTTTTCAAACCACTGAATATACCAGTGAATCCAGGTTTCACTGCGCTCGCGTTCTCCAGGGATCGTTTTAATATCATTAAATGTCCTGTGTTCGGAGGCAAAGTCCTGGTTTGTAATTCATTTTGGGGACATTCAGACCCAATTTGTCGAAACGAATCCCCAAACCTCCACCGTGCTTCACTGCTGCCTGCAGACACTCATCACCATGCAGCTCTGCAGCCGTTTGGCAGATAAAGCGACTTTCTGCTCCAGCCAAATATTTAAAATTTTGACTAATCAGTCCAAAGCACCTGCTGCTGTTTCTCTTCACCTTAATACTTATGTTTTCATGCTTTAAGTTTCGTTTGTTTCTGGCTGCTGTATCAGAGGACATTATGTTGACATTATTACTCCTATTTATTCCAGTTATATGTATTTTAAGTCAAACACCATTGAATGATTAGATAATTTCTATTTTATTGATGGAGTTAAAGATAATAATCATGATTATTAGTATATTTTTTGTGTGTACTAATGGCCTCTGGTTGCTCCTTTGCTCTGGTGTTTGGGAGGGGGAATCCCAGCACTTCCTGTTTTTATAGGCTTGTGATGTAGTTGATTGCATCACTGGGTATGATCAAATGAAAGGCTTGTGTCGTACTTAGATTACTTAGATTAGATTAAAATTGTTTTAGGAACGACTGAATCACTTCCTGTGGGGTCTTGTGCTTTGAAAGCAATACAGCTGTTTAGTTCAGTTTGTAAATTGGATTATTAAACTCGTTCCTCTTTGTTTCTTTAAATTTGGGGTGCGCTACACGTCACATTTCAACAATATGAACAAGTGGCCATTTTAATCACAGAGCCAACTCTTAGTATTACAGCTGATTACGCTCGGGGAAAGCACCAAAGCAATATTGCCGGTTGAAATTGACGAGAAACAGGCAACAGAAAACCCAGTGGGGGGGAAGCATCTAATTTTAGCCTCAGTTTTAAGAATGTCCCGCCGCGGCGCCAGAAAAATCCCTACTTAAAGCGTTTTCAGATCTCGCCGGTAAATTTGACAGCGTCTTAGAAAGAATGCAGCGCAAAGTGACGCACCTTCTCCAAGTCGAACACATCTTCTTCACGTTCAGATTAAATGCAGCCCGGCTGTAGGAGCCGTTGGAAGTGTTTCTATAGTAACCTGTAGCACTTCGATTGATCGTGGAGCCCAGATGCCACCTATATTTCTGCATTAATGCGAGAAGTTGGAGGCAATTACAACACAACGACAGCAGGGGGGAAGACAGGAAGGTTCCTGCAGAGTTTTTAAATTCCACCAGACAATTTGTGGGTGGAGAAGAGAACTGACAGAAGGTGAGTTCTCCTTCACCTTCTTTGAAAAAAAAAAAAAAAAAAAGAGCGTGATACGAGCCAACAGCTGAGGATTGTGCAGAAGCAAATAACACCATCTGCATCTGAGAAACACGCAGTTCCCTTCTGCTCACTAATATCAATCCCCTCGGTGATTAAGACGGCGAAGAATCAAAAACCGCAAGACTGTCGTCGTGGTGGTGGTGGTGGGGGTGGGAGACTTTTACAGCCCTGCTAATGATTCACTTCATTAATATTGATGTCAGCCATTCTTCTTGGGTTCACGGGGGGCACGCGTATCAAGAATAGTCTTCTTTTACCCGCCGAGATTAAGTCAAACACACCCTGTCGTCGGAGCATGCGCACAAAACAAACACTCTTATCCTGCAGATATCAGGCAAATCCTGCGATTATGATGCTCGTCACAGTTTGTATGTGTTCTCCGTCGTTAATCGCTCGGATTGTAGCCGCTTCATGAATAATTTTTGGGGGGAGGTGGGGAGGAAATGAGACCGTTTTCAACTCAGTCTGAAATCTGTCGCCGTTCCAAGGCCAATTGACCCCAAACGGCTCGTCGTGTCGCCATGAATCCGGAGCCGGCTGCACGTTGTGTGTCAGCGCGAAGGGGACACGCTGGAGCTGCGGCTGGAGCTGGGAAATTAAATATAAGAAAGAACAAACAGCGGAGAAGTGCTGGCAATCAATGCCTGAGTGGGATTTGGTTGCACAGATTCAGAGCGATACATTGTGTAAAGCGAAAGAGAAGAAGAATGCATTAGCTGAAATCCAATCTGAAAATTATTGGCTGCCGCCTGACCACAGTGTATTTATTTTTAATCTTTTATCTTGCTTTATCTGAGCAGTTTGCCTTTTGCAGCTCATCCTTTGTGCGCGTTGTCTTCACTCGGGCCGAAATGCAAAGAAATCAAGGGTTGTTGCTGTAAAAATAACATGTTTGCGAAGGTCACACTGACTGGACGAAGATGTCCAGTCAGTCGTCCAGTATGCTGGTAGGGAATAAACATGTTCCTGGCGGAGAATTTGAGATGAAATGTGTGTAGATTTCAAAACTATTTTAATTATTTCAAGTACGTCCGTCTCATCTGTCATCCGCAAAAATCGATTAGCGAGGTGAGACAAAGTAAAGCTAAAGACATTCGGATGAGTTCACGGTTTGTGTTTTATGTTGTGTGAGGGGGGGAAACATTTAGCGGCGACACTGCTGACAGTTTAATTCATTCCGCAGAGCGACGGCGTCTTGATTTGTTTGGCACTTGGTGGAGCGATTTGTTTTTCAGCCGGGACGATGACTGTCAAAGATCAAGAAGCTGACTGACGGCGTCAGAGGATCTCCAGAACGCCACGCGGTTTTATGTCTCGGTCCGACTCTGTGGAGCGGTTCCTTCACTATTTAGAGTCTTCACTTGATAAATGTTCAGTTTATGTTTCAGGCTTAGAGAAAAGATTCATCATGTTAATCAAATCTACAAATAAAAGATGCTGGTTTTATATATGGAATACTGACTTAATTTATCAATTTTAAGGAATCAGTTACTCTAAACAAGCTCTTATATCTTGCTGAAAAGTTAATTGTACGTTTGTTTTGTCTTATTTCAAGTGCACCAGAGACTAAACTAAAAATACTTGGTAAGATTTGATATTTTTATTCCCGCTCCTACCAGTTATCTGCTGCCTTGTGTTTGTCCACCACATAAGAAAGAAGCAACATTTAGCTTCTATGTGCCATAAATCTGGAAGAAACTTTAAAAAAAAACAAACTCCAAAACGGCTGAAACTCTGAGTTCCTATAAATCAAGACTAGAAAGCCACCTGTTAGAGTTGTCTTTGATTAGTGGTGAATGGAACATTGATCAACATATTGGATGTGCATTGATGACAGTATTTGACAAAGTGTAACGTTTACGGCTGGTTTCATAATTGGTGATTGTATGTTCTTATAATGGATAGCATTTAGCTTGAGCTGCCTTGTTGCTAAAATAAACTTCACTTAAAAACTTAATCAAAGAAAGAAAAGTGTAAATAAATGTGTTTTTTTTTTTTTACCTTTTGCACTTGTAAAAAAAAGTATTAATACTCTTCCATTGGATTTTTTGTCCCATCTTTCAGTGAGTTTTGTGTGTGTGTGTGTGTGTGTGTGTGTGCGCACGCGCGTTTGTTTCTAATACCTTGTGGAGACCATTGTCCTGACACATGCTAGTTGTGGGGACCCACTGCTCCTTGTGGGGACTGAGGCCTGGTCTCCACAAGGGGAAACACTGTTCTTGGGTCAGGGGTCAGGTTTAGGACTAAGGTGTGAATTGAGTTTTGGTTAGGGTTAGGTTAAGGGTAAGGGTAAGGTTTAGGCTGTAGAAATGAATGGAGGTCAATGGAAAGTCCCCGCAAAAATAGCTGCGCAAACGTGTGCGTGTGTGTGTGTGTGTGTGTGTTAGAAGCCCAATAAACAGTTCTATAAACATGCTTGGTGTCAAGGTGTTAACACCAAAAAGAGTGTGATGCATTCAAATTCACACTTATTGCTCTGCCTCAAGTCAGGCAGCAGTAAACGCTTTGCATCGCCAAACATGCTTGGACATTCGTTAAGCTACTTTGCGTGGCGTTGCACTGAAGCAACAGCTTGTAGCTCTCATTATTGTAGGAGAAACTCTTAAAAAACAAAACAAACAGATTCACTCAACACTAAACTGAACAGCACGATTTGAGGGCAAGAGATTCAAGGTGATCCTGACAGTCTCCATTACTAAGGCCGTTGCAGGTAGAAAAAAGGATGACTAAATTAAAAAAAAAAAGATTAGAAGTTTTGAGAATAAGCTGATGAATTTTCTAGAAAAACATCTTGGAAGTTTCTGAGCTATAAAAGTAAAAAAAAAACAAAGAGAAAAACAAATTTGTTTGGAAACTTATTTCAAACATTTTCTAGAAAAAATCTTGGAAGTTTCTGAGCTCCGAAAGTCCAAAATTTGAAAGAGAAAAAACTTTTCAAAGAAACACTTGGAGATTTTCTGAGCTCATGAAGCTGAAAATGTTGAAAAGTTTGGACTCTGGAATTTCTACGTATCTTTTTTTCTAGAAAAGTTTAGATTTTTGTTGGACATTTACTCCTTTATCTTCTATCTACAATGTCCCCAATACAACTGAGCAGCAGACTTAGGAGGCAGGTTGAGGTAAATGGAAATCACGCCTGGAGATTATCCCGGCAGCCTCCGCATTTATAAACGAACTGCTGCATTTCTGCGTACGGAGAAGTGGGGAAGAGAAAATCTGCATGAGGGGTTTTGACAATTCAACCCTTCCTCCTCACAGTCAGTCAGCCACACCGCATCGGGAGATGCTCATCTGGGTACCGTGAAGGCAGACAGAAAGTGCGCATGCGATTTCCGACTCTTGCTTTCATGTCATCTCACTCAAAATGGCACCAAACGCCATCAGTCACTCATCCTGACACCCTCAACCCTCCAAACCCTGAACTTAGCGATCCGGCGGTGAGATCCATGTGAGAGTTTAAAGTTTTCTCTGTTTGGCGCTTGGAGGGAGGGAACCAGGCACAAACACACGCTGATGGATGCAAATTCATGTAGTGTCGGTTGTGTACACAGACGTGTGAAAGCAGCATGAAATGCAAAAAAGAAAAAGATAAAAATGATGATGAGTAAATGTGACATAACCGCATCAACGTTATTTCTTATTCACCGTTTCAGTGGGAAAACAGGCAAAACAACTTAGCTCATAAATATTAGATGGGTGTGGCTATCAGAAACAGAAAACACAGGCATGCGAGAGAGAGAAAAAAAACACAGGTTATTTACGTTCACAGTGCAGCCACATGTGTTAATTAAAAATAACCTGTTGTGCCTTGAACTACAAAAAACAAAACAAAAAAATTAACAGAACTATGGCGGCGATAATTGCATTACTCAACATCCAGTGCAGCTCATCCCGGAGGACCGGGGGGGTGGAGCAGACACACGAAGCAGGCCGTCCATATGGCCGCCGCATCTGACGACTCGCGTTGGAGGCAGGAAGAGGAGGAGTCAAAGTCGGGCATGTAGCAGGTCACGGCGTCGGAGGGGCTCGGCCGAGAAAAGCTCGTGTTCCAATCCGGATTTACTCATGCTTGTGCGGGGATGCGCTTTCTGTCCCCCCGGCATCCCATCCTTCACGCTCATGTAGCTAAAAAATGTGGAGGAGCTGCAGCCTGGAGGGCCTGCAGGTCTTCCAGTCAGGCAGGGTTAACAGCATGATAATCAAAGGCACCTGGGTGGCGACTTTATTTTTTTATTTTTTATTTTTATTTTTTTCGTGGAGGAAGGGGAAAGTACTAATTCTTTGTGAAAATTAACTGGGCACAGCTCTTAGCGCTCTCCGCATGAGGTTTGGCAGGCAGCATGTCAGCGATGATCAGCGTTATACCGAGTCCAGATGTTCATCAGACTGCAAACGGACCATTAGAGGACACTCTCTCTGTTAATGGGCAGGTTGAAAACTGCAGCTCGATTACTGCGGATTTCGACACTAAAAAATTGACACTGTTTACTTATGTTTTGACAGAAGCAGCTGTTGAGTTATATTTATATCCATGTGTTACGAGAACCGTTACGGCAGACATGTAAGTTGTCTAAAGGTCTTGTCAGTGCAACATGGTAACTAAGGCTGTGCATGATTTTTATATATTGTAAATAAAACTTTTCTAAATTAATTGAAAATATTAGCAAGTCTTTATCAACAAACATAAAATTTTTTTATAAAATCATAACAAAAGAACAAATAATAGGTCTCTCCTCATAAAATTTGAGTAAAGAGGGAAGTTTAAAAAAGTTTAACCAGTTCAGTTTGCTGTAGCGTTCTCCAACCCGCAGCTCCACATTGGCTCTGAAACACATTGACTAAAAATGATAAAGAAATTACGTTTTAAAAATAGACGCAATGACAAATGCAGATTGTAGATAATTTTCATAGAGTAATTATATTTAATTTCCACAACAAAATGACAAATAAGTAGCAGCCATTTAAATTTTGATCTATTTTTTGTGCAAATATCAACATCCCAAAAGGTTCCCATCATCTTTTTAATCATCTTTTTACAAAGTTTTGTTTTTTCTTTATCCTAACACCTAAAAATGCAATTTGAGTTCTTTAACAAAAAAGTAAAACAACCTATTTTCTGTTGTAGATATTCATAAAAAAATTCAAAGTTGTCTCTTTTTTTCAAAAGTTGCAGAATATTTGCAGCTCTAAACCAGTTTCATGTTGCTGGACTGAGGACAAAATGGCTCTTTTGACCATACAGGTTGCACAGCCGCCCGTAATCAGTTCTTGGCCAAAGATCTCACTCCAAGCTATTCTAAGTTACTGGTATCCATGTGTTGTAGGTCTACTGTCTGTTTCCTTTTTTCTTTTACGTTTTATTCCCTTGATGTAGTAAACTTAAAGTGTTTTTCCCACTCGTGGTAAAACTCTTTTTGTGTTATGTGACCTCCTTTCTGCTGTAAAGTCATAAATCATACATCTCAGGCATCGTCAGCACCCAGGAAGAGTGTTACAGAAACACTCTTCATTCAATTTTATGATGTTCAAAGCAACACTGTTGGGGTTATGCAGCAACCCCAAGAGTTGCTTCATAAACCTTTTGTTTTTTTTGTTTTTTAGAAAAAGTTGTATCTAGATAAAACTTTTCCTGAAAGTTTTATCCCGACACAAAGAACTGGAACTCCAGTAAAATAACAGGCCTACTTATCAACAAGTCGTATCTCAACCGAGAGAGAACATGCTCATGTTAGCTTAGTATATCAACAAACAGCTTCACATGAAAGCAGCAAGAGATTATATAACGGAAGCTCTTTGTGAGTAATCAGGTATAAATTTAGAAACAAGTAATAAATACATTGAACTTCCCTTTTGTGTTCAGTATTTGCAGAGTCACGTATTCACTGATTTTTCAACTTATTCATGGAAAATCCGCCTTTTCTTTTTGTGGAACAGATCTATAATATTCAGGAGAAATTTCAGCTTAGGAAGCTGAAATCTCGAGGCACAATGCTTCTTGACGTACTATTGGCTGCCGTTTTCAAAGCAGCCAATCCAGGAGCACCGTTGTTTCTTCTTTGACTTTGATTGGCCAGACGAGAAAGAGCAGGAAAAAGCTAGACCACACATGTTAGCTTCAACGGTAGTGCCTATGATGGCTTCTAAAGTACGTATTAATGCATATTCAAGTAAATTTGGTGTGATTGACTGAAATAGAGAGTTTTAAGTATTTAAGGTGTCTCAAGTATTCACGGATTTTAGCGGATAGCGTGCGACTCTCCTGATCCTCGTGAACACCAGGGGTTCAGTTTGTTGTTTGGAGATTAACATTCTCCTTCACTATAAGAGTAAAAATTCATTGAGGAGTCAGTTAAGTAATACTCAATTACAACAATAATACGAACGCTTATGGCGTATGATGTGTTATTTTTCTGCATAGACTTAATAAGTGAATTTAACAATCTCTTAAATGACGAAGTTTGCAGCGAGACATGTACAGTTACGACGCTCCTTCGCCGACTTAGTTTCACATCTCTGCCTCGGTTATTTACGAAACACAGACTGCCTTTCATGGGTTATGTTATACTTCTTCCAGACAAAATGCATTGATTCCAGAAATAACATGACAGAGGAACCAAAGGAGAGAAAAAAGAAAGATAACCAAACAAAACACAAATCGCCTCCACAGTTCAGGCACCGAAATAGCAGGCCTAGTCATGGAGAGGAAGTAGAGGTGTGAGGAGGATAAAAATACAGGTGCTACAATTACCACAAAGGAAAGAGGCTGCAGAAAACAGAGAACAGGGAATAAATATGTCACCTATGTGGCCACTGTTGATTTACATTTACCTCTGCAGACGATTCAGCAGAGTTCCAGCAAATATTAAAGAAATCTCTACTAATTAAACGTGTGAATGACGCATCGCTGATCAGATGCCACCACGTTATTGCACACTGTTAGCATGTGAGGATGCAAATATCGGCATCAGATGAAGCAGGTTTAATGAAGATTTTGCTAAATTTAATCTAGACAGACGAAATGAAGTCGCAGATGAGCGGCACGAACGTTGCTGCTTCATGTTTTATAATTTTATTTCTGCGTTTTCCATCTGTCCAAGCACTGTCAATTCAGATTCTAATCGTCTATACATGATATATAAGGTGATTTCTCTGACAGCGGTGGGGTTTTCCTGACTTGTGCCCTTTAATCGCTCTGTAATGATGTTTTCCTCCACCAAAAGCTACTACAATTTGTCCCGCTGTGCAATTGGGGCCCATTCTTACCAACACAGCGCCTTTCTTCGCCCACCCCAGAACAATAACACTAATGCAGCACTGTAATCAGATGTGTTTTGTTGACCAAAGCTTCAGAGTTGTCTTCCCTGTAGATTAAAATTACAGCTGCCACCACCGTTTGAACTGCAACACCAAACCGTCGAGCGGCCTTGAGCTGCTGCCATCTGCGCCCCAACACCGAGCTCTCTTTCAAAGTCGCTAAGATCTTTCCCTTTTTGCTGCGATTCAGAAATCTGTATCGGCCCGATCCGAACCGGGCAGGATACAGCAAAGCTAAAGCTCGTATCCTGCCGAGCTTTGCTGGAAGTTGGTGGCTTTAACGTATCAGGCGGCGCACATGGGTGGTAGCATCTGCTGTTGTGGTTTTCCACTTGGCACAAGCTCAGACTTAGTGGCTGAATTATGAATTTATTCACTCTGCTTTGTGCCATCGTCCCCAGAGTAGGCCCTCTGAAAGAGGTACAGTAGCGAGGAGCAGCTGAAAGACTGTTTAGATTTATTCATTGTAGACGTAGAACCGACAGTGCAATGGCGTACGGGTGTCGCAGAATATTACGATTGCTTTGAAGTTGCTATTTACTTTTCGTGTTCACGTTAAAAGTTCAACTGATGGTCTGGGAATTAAATTTAAAAGCTTTGGAGTTGAGTTTATTTCCCGCCCTATGTTACCAGTACAGAAACAAGAGTCAAATCCGACAAGAATTGGGTAAAAATCTGCCTCAAAAATAGTCCTGGTTAAAATGTAAGGTGGAATTTAAACTACATATTGAGCTAAGCTTTCTCATTGGTTGAAGGGCCGTCCATCCGTTGATCTATGACGGGTCGCAGGTAGATTAAATATCATCCAGAATTTCATTACGCTCATTTCCCAGTTAAACACTTCCATATATTTTGTTGAAGCTGCACTATTTAACTCAGGGGAGCTCCTACTTTTTGAAACCAAGATCTACTTTTTCTCTCACCAGCCGGCTGAGATCTACCTCATGCCACAAAGACATAAAAATTGTAAATTAAACTCTATTGACTTATTTTTTATAGCAGAAATAATAGAGTGATAGAAAACCTACTGTGGTTTCTTCCTCAGTGAGATTCTGACACTGGGAGCAGGTTACTGGTTTCTCAGTCAGAAGCTGGTTGCAAACCTGAGGCCAGCAGTTCTGGTAGATCTGAAATTTGACCTCAATATGAGAAACTACAGAGTGATAGGAGGAACCAAAGAGCTCTGCAAAGGTAAAGGTAAATCTTCTGAAGTTGGGATATAATTAATTTCATTTCACATAATTATCTCGTAGAAGCCATTTGTTTAAAACTTAATGAAATATATTTGTCCTATTTGATGTTTGTTGTGAGTGACGTATACTCAAAACTACAGCGGCTGTAAAGCGCCACAGCAAAGATAAAACAACCCGAACAGGTGATCAACTTAAAACCGCTCTTACTTTTTACTCTCCGTCTCTCTTTGTCGTTTAAACACACCCGTTGCCGTGGCAACGGCCTGCGTCCCGCAAGCCCAGCAGAGATTACGTTAAAAACATTCAGTCCGTTACCTTATCAGGTTTCCAGGCTTGATATTTATTTATTGATTATTAATAAGCCTCATGAACACAGCGGTTGTTGATTAGCTAATTTAAACTCCTGATCTGCTAGTCAGTCGGTCTTTGAGTCGCTTTTTGTTGTTGTTGTTAATGGAACTGAAACGCACTCAATTGCGCAACACCTTGTTGAAACAAAATTACTAAGATTATTAATTTTAACGCGTTTTGTTGATGTTATTATTATTTAATGAAGCTGCAAACGTTTAGGACCTTAGTGAATATTTCTGATAAGCCTGTCAGAAGAGGGAGTCCTGGTGGCCTTCAGTTTGTCACCTGCTGCCGAGATCGACTCAGAACCTTCCCGCGATCGACCGGTCGATGGCGATCGACGTTATGAGCACCTCTGATTTAACTTTTATTTATTTATTTTTTTACATATTTGTTGAAAATCTGAATGTGTCATTCCGCAGATAATCTATGAAAAAAACTGCATTCTCCCAGTTCTAATAGGAGCTGCAGAAATACATCACTTGGAAACAACCAACCACAGCCAGGAGGAGGGCCTTAGCGTTGTCAATCACTTTTAGTCCGCCACAAATGTTAAGCTAGCTAGCATGGCCACAGATTAGCGATCGGTTTTCCTGGAGCGATAAATTATTTCTCCACCATTAAAACATTTAGCACATTCAGAGTACATTAGTATGATTGACAGCGCTAAGACCCTCCTCCTGGCTCTGATTGGTTGTTTTTGACCGGGAGCCGTGTGTTTCCTCGTACCGTAGTAGCAGTTCCGGGATTAGGAGGTAGAGAAGCTCAATCTTTAAACAGGTTATCTGTTTCATGTTAAACTGAAACAAACATGGAAAAGCTAGATGTTTTTAAAAAAGCTACATACTGCAGCTTTAACCTTAATTATCTGACATTAGTCATATATTTTAGTGTGCAAACACATTTGAGCCCAACTCCCCTGTCTGAATAACACTGTGTTGTACAGAGTTTGCATTCAAATGTATTGATGAAATCCTCCCGCCTTAATCGAAATATTTAATTAAAGGATTAAAGTCTCCATGGATACGGGAAGAGAGAGTTGTTGTGCAACAATGGACTTGGTTTGGCTTTGAATAGCTCTTATTAATAAGTGCCCCAGGCAATTATTAACAAATTAGTAATTTAGCTTAAAATTACCAAGACGGGGCAGCACTCGATTATCAAAAAAATAATTGCTAAGTAGTTTTCAGTCTCAATTATGGTGTTAGGAATACCTGACTGGTGAGGTGAGGTATTAAATAACAACAGATGAAGGAAGGATCATATACAGCAGGTAAATTAAGTTTACATGCTTGTGAGTTCAAACAACAAGCTGGTCTTCACCCTAATAAAGTTTGAGAAACACTGATTTAGAGACGTATGCAAACTACAAGGTTTCATCCTGTGGAAGATATTTTCACTATCATCCAAGGATCAGGACGACGGATAGTTTCACTAAAGCCTAATCAAAGTAGAATGGATATTTTTGAATCAGTGGTCAAAAAGATCCTTAGTGTCTTCTTCAACCCAACCAACCCAGCCACAGGTTGGTTGGGTTCATGCCGTCCCACCAGCACGAACCCAACGTGCAAGTTAAAGAAATCACCAAGCAGGTTTTTAGAAAGCAGCAGAAAGCACTGAAGCAAAACCGCCATACAGACCAAACAAGAATTTAGCTCACTGGCCTCATAAGAGCCTGTTTGTCACTGAGGAGCAAATGTTTGCTCAATTCCTCCTGCCTCTGTGTTTATTAGTTGGTCTTTTGGGTCCCTCAGAGTCTCTCTCTCTGTCTCTCAGTGAATCAATCGGTAAAATCCAGTGTCTAAACTTCTCTCCCTTTCCTCTCGTCTCAGCAGCTCTGTAGCGGCTCGTGCTCTGGCTCATTGTTTGCTCCCATCAGCGCATTGGCATTGACTCTGTGAGAGCCTGTCTCCCACAATGTTTCACATTCTTCCGCACGGCCAGCGGCTCTCTCAAAAAAAAAAAAATAAAATAAATAACACAAGAAAGAGCTTAAAGACTCGTTTCACAATCAAGCTAAATGGTAAGAGACTGAGACGGATATGCTGACCGGGGTTTATGAACAAAAATTTGAATTGCTAAGAGCTGAAAACTGTTATTTGTTATTTGCGGCATTATTAGTTTGTTTTGTCCTTCTCATTTCGGCGAAATGCGACAAACCAGCTCAGCAAATTGGCCCATCAGCGGACGCTCTGCTCCGGTGTAGCTCACCATTCCTGTTTCAAATCATGACAAACGAGTTGCTCGGAGCCGAATGCCCAGACAACCCACACTGTTCAGCAAACTGCATCTGGAGCAGGACGCTGTTCACATGGGGGGAAGCTAGAGGGAGCTGTGGGTGTTTAACATCCTCAGACAACGCTCTCTCTCTCTCCTCTCTGTCTCATTCTGGCAGCACACAAACACACTCGCACGCCCACGCGTGGACACAAACACACAGCCGCACAGGTGAGTTATTAATATCTCATGAGCGGCTCGCAGATTGGAATCGGCCCAGGTTCCTCTGACGTGTAAAATGCGGCATCTGTAGCCGGCTTGTTGGGATGGAGGAAGCAGAAGTGTGGGGGGGAGGGCGGCTTTAAAAGTGCTCCCTTCAGCTGCAAGCGGACCAGTGGCACAAGACGTTATGCCCACAGACGCTCACTCATGAGTGCGTGTGTTTACGTCGTCTGCACGCGGCTCCCCCGGGGAAAGCGGAGGGAAAACCTGAACTACTCCCTTGTCTCAGAAGATGACTGACAGTTTGGCTTAGTTCAGGAGTTGCGCGTTCTGATTTCACGCCCATGTGGAGTTTTCAGTTCTGGAGACAAATCAATTCACGGCAGAGAGTACATTTACATCGCATTATCTGAAGCAGAAAGTATGTACTTCAAAGCAGCCGCTTTTTATCTTCAATTTTCCAGGACCACGGCCGTTCAGTCGGCACAACGGATGCAGAGATGGTCCGTTTAGTTCTTGTTATCTTTTGCTGCCATGTACAGATGAATCTAAAATTCAGATCCATTCAGCAGGTTTCCATCAGAACAGTGGGAGGCACAGTAGTTATTTAGTGTGTGCTGAATCAGATAAACCTCGCCTCAATCCATTTCCTTCCTCCAACACCACAAGGACGAAAAAGAACGAAGCTTTTTGAAAACATATCTGCTCCCCAAGGACGCGATGCAGAGTTTCCTCACTTCCAGATCGACATAAAGGACAGCAAACAGTTGCAGGGTCTTGGCGAGTCCTGAAGGTCTTACGCCTACTTGCAAACCGTCACGGCTGGTTGAAAACGCTCACTGGTGCCAACAGTTTTAAAGTGGAAAGACAGTGGCTTTCACACTTAACTCTGTTATGTTTAGGCATAAAAAAATGTGTTTGCTTTGAAAAATGAATCACTGATTTTTCTAAAATACAACCGTGTACGAGGGTCATTGTCGGTAGAATAAAAAAAAAAGGGAAAAAAATATCAGCCAAAGGAAAAAAAAAAAAAATCTCCAGTTTGACCTGAGCTGTGTGTGTGCATTGATGCTAGCTGGCCTCATGTCTGTGTTTGCTCTGTGATGGACCTGTCCAGGATACATCAAAACCTTTTCACCCCAATGGGCTCTAGAGAAAAGGAGGATCATTTCCATTCAGCTTTCCAACTTAAAACCAAGATTCAACTTCTGTTTTGTTCCTTCATTGGCTAATAATTGCATGTATTATCACATACTTGTTTTGTAAAGGAGAGCGAATCAGAATACATTTGGTTTGGTGTAGATATCTAATATTTTTTTATCGATGTTTTCATGAAGCCACAGAACAATGATGTCTAGGGAAAGCAGATGTTTAGTCTCACTGGAACGATTGTTAACAAAGAGAGCTGGGTTTACTCCAAACACACAGCAAGCACTGCTCAGACACTGGAGGTAATTTATCACCCCAGATACTTTTGGCGTTCTCCTAAATTCTCTTTGTGAAAAAAAAAAATACAGATAAAAATATAAGTTTGATTGCTACAGTTGTGAGATACTGTCTTTTTTGGTATTGGCCCAATACCAAAGTAATACAGGGCCAATATCAACAACACTGACACTAACACAAAAACTTTCTAAGTTTGACATATTGACAAACTTGTCAATAGTTTGTAGTTTTTCCTTTGAATGATTTTGTGCAGATGTGGGACAAAATTTGGACAAAGTTTATCTGTATCTACAGAGTGTTTATTAACATGACAAACAGCGACGGTAGAAAATTTGTTTACATTTTTCTAAAGTGCAAAAAATTAGCATATGAGCCATTTTTTGAGGTAAGCTACAACACAAAAGTTTTTAAAAATTCAAGAGCGAATCTGAAACTGAAGTATTAAAATCTTAGGAAGCTCGTATTGATCTGATAGTATCAGATCAATACGATCAATACGATCTGATGCTATCAATATTGGCTAAATATCCATGTAGCTGATATTTTTGGCTCGATCCGCCGGCCTCTTGATTGCAGGATCCAAATTTCTATTTCTTTGACCAAAATGAGCAGAATCTCATTAAAAATTGAAAAACCTAAGTATAGCACATGTGATATAAGTGATTCCACCTCACCATTTTGTCTATCATATAAACTAAGAGGCTTTCATTGCAGAGAATAGACCATCAGGTGCAGTTATATATTTATAGACTTGACTCTTTACTGCATGTAGTTCAGTGTAAGCTACCAAGTAAAAGCCACATCCACACTAACATGGATATTTTCCAAAACTAGGATCAGTGGCTCTGTTTCGATTAAACATTAAAGCTCACCATTTTAAATGACTAAGCCAAAATAGTTAAACTGGTACTTGTGTTTGAAGAATGTTTGAAATACTTAGCCAAGCACTGTTTAGCCAAGCTCATGATCTTTTTCTTTTGCATTGGCACCGATTGGAGCAGAAAAGTTATCAAAACCTTTTGGTCTGAATCCCAGAAGGTGTCTGCAGTCATGTCTTTTTAAATTACAGCAGGAAATCTGGACACATATGGTCAGAACTGGTCCCTCATCCTTCAAGGAAGAACCATGCTAGCATTAGCATTAGCAACCACAATGCCGCACTTTTTCCTTTTGCCGTCCCCGCTCCATCACTGCAGGATAGGAACAATAGAACAATTTGTATGTTTTGGAGCTCTTTGTCAGTGATGTCAAGTCATGAGCCGAAGTAAAGGGAAAAAACTTGAGAGCTTCAAACAACTAATAAAAAATGTTAGCACTCTGCTGAAGGCTGCAAACCCTGAACTCAGAAATCCATTTGTTGGAGCCCGGGCTGCACGTAGCAGCTTCGACGTGCCTTTTCCTGCAATGACAAAAAATCTTTTGTGTTTTCTCTGCGGCACAACCCGGGCTCGTCCCCTCTCTTTCGCAGGCTCATTTCCGAGCCTTTGAGGCAAAAGAAAAAAAAAAGAAACAAAACAAAACAGAAAGGAAATTGTTGTGGAGTGAATAAGTCACGTTGCATCAGCGGTGCAGTAATATGTTTCTAATGACCATCTAAAATGAGAAATCCTCTCCTATTAAGCCGAGGTAATTAATAATACAGAGAACAAACCCACAATGAACAACGAAACAATGCCGGGTGTGCGCGGCTAACGAGGCCGCAGTATGGATTTATGTTGATGTATTCCTCTGACAGAGACACCAAAGTGCAGTCGGTGGGGGCTGCGTGTCGCATATTATGTGCACTTTGACATCAAAACACGGCATTAAAATTCCTGTAAGCATATTTTGGGCGCAATTTTCCTGACATTAGAAATTCATCAGGTTAGTGAGCTGCATGTGCGTCTGCGGCGGCAGAGAATAGGGATAAAATGCAAATGAAGAGAGCGCACAGTTTGATATTTTTGCTCTGTGCTTCAATTGGGGTATCGAGGGTAACAGAGAACATTTCAATCACTGCTATAAACATACGAGGCGACTCAGCTTCTATATTTGCTTGTCTGTTCTGACTCATGTGGCCCAGAACGTTTATTATTGTTTATTTTGAAGGCAGCAGGTATAAAGTGGCAATAGCTTTCTCTCTCTTTATTTATTTATTTTTTGTCTTCAGTGATAGGTTTCAGATTTCTCCTCAGATGAACAGTTAGTTTTTACAGTGATGTTTGCTTCGATGTTGCCTTTGCATAGCAAGACGACCTGCTTGCATTCCATGTTTTTCATGCTCCACTTCCGCCTGCTCCTTATTTCATGGTCCAGGGATCAATGCCAGCCTAATCCTTTCAAAACCATCTGGAGGTTTACAGCTTGCACACACAGGTTATATTGTGTTTAGCGGCATTTCCCCCCGTATCGAGACCGTGATGTCATTTATGTCAAGTTACATCTCAGTTGTCACTTTCAGCCGGAAAAATGGCCAAAATTGAGGAGTTCTGTGCAGAAACCAAATGTCGGTGGAAACATGAATAATCCATACAAATATCTAGAAGGCAACAAAGAGCACCAGCCGTGCTAGGGCTGGGTATTTATCATTTCATTTATCATTCATCGGGAGACATTTCTTAAAAGTATTTCGGTTCAATAGATTAAAAATAATGATGTTTAAAACCTCTCAAAACTGCCCAAATTGTCAGGATTGTGAGTTTTACTATTTTTCTTCACGGTTTCAATTACGGCGCATCAATAAATATCGATACAATTGAAAACATGTTTAAATGCAGGCTATGGTCGCTGTATCAGGGTTAGGGTTGTGATCATAAAACTACCACAAAATATTGTGATAATATCGCCCACCCGTCTTCTAAACTCTCCTCACAAAATGGAAAAAGAAGAAAAATAATAACTTCAGGAAACTCAAATGACTTCACAGCGTTAACACCTGGCACCACAGAAGGATGACCACCCTGACTTGAACCTTTTTGCACTTTTACACTTCCAGACCTGGTGCTGATTCGACAGTGACGCAACGCGTGTTTTGTGATGCAGCTCGCACGTTGAACGCACAGTTCAACGCCTCTCGACGTCTGCGCCCGTGAACAGGATGTTCTGTGGGAGGGCAATCATGCAAACTGGTGGGGCTGCAGGTGACACCGGCATGCTGAGTCACTGAAAACCTGCGCCGTGCCGCATGTCGCTGAAAACGCCGGGACTGCAACGTGCGAATACTCGGCTTTCTGAGCATCTCAATCCGCCTCCAGACTCTCAGAGGGTGAAAAGAGCTGGAACCAAATTCTGCCCCAAACTAATTTTCTGAGCTGTTGTTAAGAGATCACATTGAAATGTTTGGTTTTACTAGTCACAATGACAAATTAGGAACTTTAAAAAAGATTTATCAAGATGAATATATATGTGCTCCAGTTCCCATGAAATATCAAGGGAGGATTTTTGCGAATCAAATCAGTGTCCAGGTTCACTCTTATTCAGTCTGGTCTGTTTCTACTGCTTTGTTTCCTAAAGGAAAAGTGGTTTGTTGTTAAAGCTAACCGATAAGATACGACTTCTATTATTGAGACCTAACCTGTTGAAAACAAAATTGAAGCCCTCAAACTTTGCTAAATTGAAAAAAATAAAGGTCCCAGCAATATACCTCACTACGTCTTTAGTCCAGTGTAGTTCCTTCAAAAAAAAAAAAAGAAAAGAAAAACCCCATTCTGATTGTAAGTGACATGAACGTTGCACTTAATTTCTTCATGTTTGGGCCCAGTTGGAAAGCGGTTCTGAATAAACCAATGGTTGTGGCAAAATAAGAGATTGTGACAGACGCTTTAGGAACCGTGTTCCTGACAAATCACAGAAACACAATCTTGTTCCTTTTTCACTGGTTGAGTTTATGGGAGATGTTAAAGGTAACACAGTCTGACACATGGAAAAATAGTACTTGTGCACCAAAAAAGGTGATTCCTCAAACGCTTTTCTATAAACACTTTAGCTTTGAGCCTCTGTAGAACCCAGAACAGGTTCTAGCTTGTAGTTTTTTCTCTTTTCTTACCATTCCTCATGTCACGGCTCTCTCAATAGATTGTACACCTAACACCTTTTCTTTGGCATTTTGTCCCCATAACTACTCTCTTACGTTGCCATGGTCAGGTACAAGGGCTGGATGGAAAATGGAAAACTTTGACTGACCTTTTGGAGAGCCCGGAGAATCGCAAAGTCTGGTTCGCTAAAAGGAAAAGTACAAGAGAATTATAAAGCGTTTTCACGGTGTTCTGCACTTCACAAAACAATTCCCAAAATGAAAACAGCTGACAACTTGGAAAAACCATCCGACTGACATAAACCGCAACAACCACAAAATTCAGTATTCGTTAAAGCGTGTCGATGTGACAAACACAAAAGAAACTGTAAAACGGAGGTGACTGACGGTTTTTCAAATTTTCCTAAAAGAAATCCAACGCATGCGGCAGGCATACAAATCAAGTGAAAACAACAGAAAAGCAAAAAAAAAGTAGGAATAGTTTTTTTCACGTTTTAACATCTTTGGGATTTTAGTCAAAATGTTAAAAGCAACAAAATTCAGCTTGACAACACAAACCTGGTGTCTGGACTCTCCCCCTTGGTTAATTTCTAACAAACAGAGTTAACACTGAACTATTAAAAAGGCTGTTCTTCTACACAGCGAGGGATAAAAGAAAACATTCAATGCTTTTCTTTAAAAAAAAAAAAAACATTAGGTAAAATAGTTACTTACAAATACCGTCTCTTATCATACATGGCTGAAACCCTTCTGAAGTGCAGAATCTACGAATAGAAACCTTTTTAAATGTTCCAAGGGTTTTTACTCAGAGGGGGGTGAAACTGCTTTTCCTTTTCATGTGCCGTGCTCACGGAACGAGCCGCAAAACACCATCAGCTTTCAGACGCAAGCCTTTTCACAAACCTTTATGGGTTTCTTACAGTCTACCCTGAAGGCAACTTGGTGTTTTTTTTTTAGTTTTTTTTTACGTAACTTGAAGTGGAGGAAATGTGCTCTGGAGATGCTTTTTTTTGGTTGTTATGTGAAGCTACGGCGACAAACACAAACTCTGATGTCTTGCATAAGACTTTCGAGAGGTAGGGATTTCATGGGGATCTTCTCTGCTAAATAAAGGACATAATGTAACTGAAGCACATAATTACTTCTGCTGCTGCATTTACAGTAAATCTTATCTGAATACGACTCCAGTCTTTGGCACCCATGTGAGAAGCAATTCAGAAGGCTAAACTTAATTAATCTTTGGATTACAATTGCGATAATCTCACAATAAAAAAACTTGGAAAGCACATTTTTGTAATTGAGCAGATATATGGGTGTGTCGGGTATAAAGAAATAAGTTATTTTGACCTAATTAAGACAGTATGCTGAGTTTCTATTACAAATGTGCACAAATATTCTGCCAATGTTGAAAAAAGCTGTTCTGAAATTGCGGTGAATAAGAAATGAACTTAAAATCACACATGAATAAGTGCTTTTAACACTTATACTTGAAAGCGTCTATGTTTGCGGTGTTTTGAGGAAATTGTATTCGAGATTCAACACGTTGAATTGACACATAACTTTTTGTGAACTGTGCAAGGCTGTGAAATGTCCGGTGAAACCATCAGCACATTCTCTGAAAAAAACCCCAAAACAAAACAAACCATAATCCTCCTACCACTTCCTGTTGTCTTCTTTGTCCTTTTTGCCAGTAGGAACAGCTGGCTGTTGATCTCGTCTGATGTGAAAGAAGTGTTTTGATACGGCTGAAAAAATTCATCTCATCCCAGTGCAAAACCTTTTTAAAATTGAAAAACGTTAATTTCCTTCTAAGCAAATTTCTTTTTCACAATTTCAATGTGCGCAGTTTCATGGTTAATAGAAACACAGCTGCTGTTTTTACCAGTAGGACAGCACTCTGTCTTTACCTGTAACATTTGACGTTTTTTAAAGTTAGAGACTATAGAGAGAAAACACTTTCAACATAGCCATTGGGCAACGTTTTCCTCTCTTCTCTACATCCCCACAGGTTTTCAGTAGGATTTAAGCCTTGGATGGACGCGACAGCAGAGGAATTATAACTTTGTGTGTGATGAGCCATGTGTAGGTTTGTACCAAGCAGGTTTGGGTTGGGCTCGGGCCATAAATCTAAACTCTACAGATAAGTGTACTTTTTTTGGGAAAATAAACCCACAACAGTTTCTGTTATGTGACTTTTTCCCCACATAGAAAAGTGCAAGCTGATGATGGTACCACAATTTTATTACACACCTTTCCCAAGGTCGCCAGTAGGTGTGACTTGCACGGTATTTAAAGAAAAAAACCTGTCATAAAAGCAATACACTCTTCTTTTTGAAGACAGTTGCCGGTTTTGAAACACCGACATTGCATGTACGTTGAAGTTGCTGACGTTGTGCATGAATTCATTCCCGCCTCTCGAGTCATTCAGGTGAAGCCGGGGCTGCAAGTGGCGCGATAACAGGCGGGCGGCCATTGTGTGTCGACGCGCTGCAGGGGTGACACTGAGCCACCTGGGCGGCGCTCCGAGGCGATACGGACTTACAACCTCAGTGAAGTGCCCCGGCAAGGCAAAAGCAGAAGAAATCCTCTTTCTCCTTCCTCCCCGACACAGGACTGAGCTGGCAGCGGCACAAGGCTGGGGATAAATGGAAGTACATCAGAGTGGGGGGATGAGATTATGCTGCCTGGGATTTGGATTGGGACTTTGGGGCTGGGGGGGGGCAGAAATAGCTGCAGGTGGGAGCACAGGCTGAAGTTCTCACCTAAGTAGCGCCAGCTGCAAGATCTGAAGGAAACCTGAAGTTCTCATTTGTTTTGCTCTGAATGTGAACAAATGTATTAAATCTTGTCTTTTTGTTGTTGTTAAATGTAGTTTTAATGATAATGGTACACTGGAGTCCAATATGCACAGCAGGAAGGCGTACTAAATACATATGGGAGACATTTTCTCTGGTTGGCTAGAATATGTGTGCACTTGTTTAGCTATCCTCTGCTGAACAATTTCTAACTTCCTCCTGGCCTTCTGAAGACCAATGGGCCTCACCAATGCCAAGTCTTAATACGTTTGAGGTTAGAGGTCAGGTTTAGAGGTTTAGTGTAAATAAAGTTTAAGGCTAGGGTTAGAAATAGACTAGAAATAGTTAAGAGTTATGGAAAGTGTCTGGGTTAGCCATAAAAGTAGCTACTAGTAACAGAAACACTTTAAATCAAAGTCAAAGCCTTCTGAGTAGCCTTGCCTTTGATTAGCAGTAACTAGAACATTGATTAACATATCTGACGTGTCTCTGCTTTATGATTTTGATGGTGTCATTTGACCAGTTGTGTTGTTTACTGCTCATATTTGATGACTGCATGAGGTTTTTACATGCCTTGTCGCTGAAATGTGCAAATAAACCCGATTTAATAAAATGAATGGAAGTCAATACAAAGTCCCGACTTTGTATTGACTTGTGGGTCAGCTGTAATATAATATCAGCGTCACTCTTATTAAACCGTATTGTTTGGATTTTCTTAACGAACAGAGAGAATGTAAATATCACGCAAACTCTGACCTTATGAAAGTGCTGTTGGTGCAGTAAAGACTAATTAAGCATATACACGACAATATTCGAAAAGAAACGGGGGATTTGAGGGCAATGGGGCTGCTGCAGCACAGCAACAAGCACCAACATTGCCTTCTGCCCTGTATTAGCAGCCTTTCAAAGCAGAAAGGGAATCATTAAATTTTCAGTCATTCAGCTTTCACATTTGTTATGACATATCCAATTTTTCTTTTGTTTTCTCCCCTCTGTCACCTAGACATAAAATATAAGACTGAGCAGGATGCCGTTGTTTTCCCTTTTGTTGTTGTTGGTTTTTTTTTAAGCAAATGTATTTTTAACCCAAGAAGCTGAGTTGTTTGAGCAGCAACCTTACAAACAGCTTCACCGTTTGGTTTCATTTCATGTGGAATCTGTTCTGACCTCTTTGCCCTCCTGAGATGTTGGACAGCCCACTTCAGTAAAATGTGTCTCTCTCGTTGCTCGAATTTAGCCGCGTCGCTGTCATGTTTACATCGACCTCTCTGTGAAACCTCTTAGCCGCTCCAGCGTCCTGTTTTCGAAACCTAAACGGTTTATGATCGCCATTTCAGAGCTATTATGACAAGAAAGATGTCACCCTGTTCAGGTTCCTTAACATTGCGCTGAGATTTGACTGAAAAACATTGTTGTGATATAGAGAATAAAAGGACGCCCCGAATCAAAATATGATTAACGGTTTCATGGGGTTTGTAAATCCGACACAGATACTTGATTAAAATGTACAAGGGTAAACAAATACATTTTTTAATGCTTTGTTTCCTCATTATGCTAACAAGACATTTACATTTAGCTAGTAGCACTTCCTGTCTATAAACAGGATATTTAATTCTACATTGATCTTGTTCGGACTTTTACATGGTGCATTTAGGTAGAGTTGGATAACTTTGTGCAAATGTGTTTTCACCTCATTTAAAAATTCCTCCCAAATGATAACAAACTTTGGAAGAGAAACAGTCCCACATCCTCATCCCTTACTTAAACTGGCTGTATTATATATTTTCCAGAGACATGATGTCTTTTTATGGCACAACCCAGTAACTATGTTACCTCCAGCTGTTATAAAAAGGCTCCATATTATCAAATATGACTTAGAAGAAGTTTGACTTTGTAATGTAACGCTTATAAGATGTCTACAAAATAATTTGAGATGTCAACGTGTTAAACTGAAACAACAGAAACCCAAAACAGACCTATTTTTCATCTAAGAAAGAGCAAATCAAAAGTCCAGCGACACAAGCACAAGTAAAATACAGTTCCAAGATTTAGTCTGAGACTAAAGTATCAATCTTACTACCAGTCGCGATATGATACCAATATATATATTTGGTATCGATAATATTCATATTTTGGATCGATCTGCCCTCCTCTTCTAGATACAGTTAGTCAGTGTGCACCACTGCTCACAACAAAAGTCATGAGGGCAAAGTCTTGAGGAGCATTTGGCCCAGAACTGTAAATGGACCTGGGCAGAAGCTTTTTTTCCTCTGTTCTCCATCCTTACTTCTTTCTTTCCTTCCTCTGTTCCCACCATCTTATGACGCATCAGACATTAATTTATTTCTCGCCTCTTGTTTATCGCTTCTCGGTGTGCGATGCATTTTCAAGGGAGACTAAATGCTACAAATGATTTTATTTTCTAACCTAATTAATGGTGCTTTTATCTTGGCGTCCTCTCTGCTGTCATTCTGACTGACCAGATTGCTCGGGAGAAATGTGCAGAGACGGGAGACAAATAGACGAGGAAAGTGGCACCGAAGTGGCATCCTAATTAGCGAGGAAAAATGGTTATTTCATGGCTCATGTTAAACTTTTATATGCTCCGAGTCCTGCTGTCAGCGAGGAAACAAGGAAACTACGTTATGTAACAGCCTCAAATAATCTTCCCTCTTTTTTTTTTCTTTCTATTTTCTTTCTTCTGAGTTCCAAGAAGCAATCAGATGAACATGGTGGGCGCTTTTATGAATAAACTTCTAGGAATGTATGAGGCTTTTTGGTATGAATCTGCAAGAGCACCCATGTGCCTGTCGTCGTTTAAGAGCTTTTCAATCTGGAGAAACTTCTCCGGAGGAGTGCGAACTATTAAAATAAGCAAATAAATAAACGAACGAGTGGATATGAATTGTAGATTGTTTTGATAAAGGAAAAAAAACAAAAACATGAATTATTTATGTCATCATGACAACATGATAATTAGACACATTAACACAAAATAGTGCTCTTTAATTATTCAGCTCCGGTGTTTTTGCGAGGGAATGTCTTGTAGCTCGTTGAAAACCAGAGGCGGCGCGCATATCTGAGCGGCAGCATTTCCATAACGAGATCTAAACTGTGTTCAAAGCGGTGGAGGGTTTTGGAAATCACACGACAGAGAGAAAGGCAGAAAGAAAGGTGCCGAGGGTTCCTGGAAACAAAACGTGCCACAAATCTCAACTGTTTTGACCTGTGGAGTTTCAGACGAAGTGCGTGAGCTTTTTGGCCGAACATGTTTGAAATATTCGGCAGTGAGTCATGTAGTTGCACAAGGTTTAGCACAAAACACTTCTCCCTTTTCTTTTCTTTTCTTTTTTTTGGGGGCTCTTTTCACACCATCATGTGAAACTCCTCATCAGTGTTTTAAACTCCTGGGTTCCCATTTTTCACTGCTGATTTCTTCCCTGTTGATAGCCAAACATCATTACAAACACCCTGGCAGGGCAGCAGCAGTAGCCAGGTGATAACAAGGAACACTTCCTGTTTCGAAACCCATTTGTTAAAAGGTCAGTGTTATGTATTTTCCAGCCCCATGGAATAATTTTCTAGTATAATCAAGTAACTATGTAACCTTCAGTTATAAAAAAGCTGCACAAATATGACTTTAAAAAATTTGTATTTCATAATTTCATGGTACAAAGTACTTCAAAAGCATATTAAGGTGATAAACATAAACAATAGAAACACAAACAAATATTTTTTTCTAAATAAACAAAAAAAAAAGCCACATATATATAAAATATGATTTAAAATTTTGATTTTGTAATTCAACGCCTTGAAATTGGGCATCTGTCTCTTTAAGAAGCTCCTGCTGTTTCTGAAACTCTGCCTTCAGGAAGTCGTCACAACATGGCTCCTCTCTTAACCCTTTAACAATGTTTTTACCAGAGGTTCACTGCAGTAGCTTGTACAATGAGCTCAGCAGATGCCCAGTTCCACCAGATGTTTGCTAAATGTTCCTGGCTAGTCTGAAGGAGCCACAGGGAAGAGCTGCTCTGTATTTTGGAAACTCGGAAACTTGGAAACTGGAGCTACGAAGGGGAATTTTGTCCACAGCTGAATGGTTGTCATGGAGATTAAAGGACTTCTCAAGCATGCACGAAAGAATCAAGGCAACACTCCAGCTATTTTTTGACGAGGGAGTGCAAAACTCAACCAGCTCTTCACATTAGCAACGAAGCTCACTGTGTTGTTTTTTGGGGTTGTATGAGATGAAAATCCATCCATCCATTTTCTTCTGCTTATCCGGGGTCGGGTCCGGGGTAGCAGCCTAAGAAGGGAGGCCCAGACTTCCCTCTCCCCGGCCACTTCTTCCAGCTCCTCCGGGGGAATCCCGAGGCGTTCCCAGGCCAGCCGGGAGACATAGTCCCTCCAGCGTGTCCTGGGTCTTCCCCGGGGTCTCCTCCCGGTGGGACGAGCCCGAAACACCTCACCAGGGAGGCGACCAGGAGGCATCCTGACCAGATGCCTCCTGGATCTAGGAGGCATCGGGCATCTGAGCCCGAGCCAGCTGAATCAGATAAAAATCTGATTTTTTTTTATTTTTTTTTTTTACATTTTAAGAGCACAAACTCACCGAGCAGTTCAGTAGAGCAGACCTCTCAACGCAGTTGTTTATTTGTTCATTCACACTCTCCCTCCTATTTATTTCCTAAAAACCTACCATTAACATTTACAAGAAAAAAAAAATCTCAGGTGCAAATTTAAAACGTGTCCCCCGCCCTCCACCGTCAGCAAATAACGCCTCGTTAGCAGCAAAATCGAGAGTCCGGTCCTTTATAATCGCCACCGGATGGTTTATTTTAATTCTTCCGTCTCCTGAATTTTTTATCCACCGAGAAGCAACTTTAAACCAAGTTTGGAGGTTCAAGCCCAGTCTTGACCTTGATTGCTTTGGTTAAAAGTTTGTGTTCTTGTTCTAGGGCCACGGATTGCACCAGTCGCAGATTTATTTCCACACAGAAATAAATAAATAAGCACAAGATTTCCATGCCTATAATGTCACAATGTACAATGCAGCAGCTTTAGACAGTGTTTGCCTTACTCTTCACTTAGTTTGCAGAAGCTTTAACTGCATTTATAGTCTTAAGCATCTGCCTCAACTTATTTTTTTGACAGCTGAGAAAAATGAAGATGGGAAGTCAGGCGAAAGAAGAAAAAAATAAGCCAGCAGTGGAGTAAATGGAGGATGTGGAGATCTGAATTAACAGATGTTAACAAATCTTTGTCTAGTGCTGGAATGCTTCTAAAATGCAACGTGATTGCTCTTTCAAATGCAATTAAGCAAATATGTACTTTTGCTGAATTAAATTGAAAGGAACTGTCAGGCATTTCCTTTCAATTTAACTAAACAAATGCTGAAATCAGCGACTCAGATTTCAGCAGCCGACACCTTTTTCCCCCCCTTCTCTAAACTTTGATGATACATCTTAGAAAATATCCACGGTAACACAAACTTATGCCTCAGTAACCGTCGTCCGTCACATCCAGACATAAGGCAAATACACACACGTGTGTCTGAGAATTTCCAAACTGAGAATGGAAATTACTCCAAATTATTCCGATTGCTCTCAAGAACCTTGGAAATCTAGAAGCACAAACGCGGCACTTGTTGTTATGCAAATGAGTCGAAACTGGTGAGGCTTGAACAGCAGCAAGAGAATATTAAATTGGTGGAGGGGAGAAAAAAAAAAACAACTTCATTTTTTTTGTTGTTTTTTTTTTATATGCAAATAGATTCCATGTTTTCAGCATTCTCTCCACCTAAATTGAATATAAGGAGTTAGTGCGGAGTAATACAGAAGAGGAATTTTAAATACTCCAAAAATAAAACGTGACGGTATCTCTAGTCAAGGCCTTAGTACAAAAAAAACCCACCCAAAAGATACAAACTGTTACAGTCATCTATTCTAAGACTGATTCTGTACTTTCTGCTTTTTTTTTTTTTTTTTTCTTTTTTAGGATTGCAGTAAAATATTACAAGTCGTAGGTTATGAACGGTCCATATACTAACAATAGAGAGGGCAAATGGACAGTCCTGCCCCCCGGTCAGCTCTCCATTTGCACGGTTTACAATGGTCACCCTGTGGTTCCCTACTTAGTGACTTTTTTGTTGCATTTTGCACACAGGCACACACACACACACACACAAAACTGATTCCGCAAGCACCAGGTCAGACAGAGATCCTGGCGGATCGCAGAGCCGCTGTTAGCAAGGCAAACGTTTTGAGAAGCAGAGAAAAGTTGCGGTTCTGTTCCATGTCCAATACGAGTTTTATAAAAATCCTGTCAGCTCAGATATTTTCTTCATCACCTCTCTGCCACGCTCTTCTTTTTCTTTTGTTCCTGCGCTCCGTTGTCGTTCTTCCTGTTGCCCGCCATTGTGAGAAATCCCTCCCTGAAGCTCCGCCCCAATGTGTAAGAAGCCTCCAAATTGAACCAATAATAATCAAGCATTGGTGATGGACTTTTGCCGGAACAAATCAGACAGTTTTTCAACAACATCGCCAAAATCCTCTTAGCCAGTGATAAAATTAAGGCATTCCGACCTTATTCATTCACAAAAATACAAACCAAAGGGCCCCAGCCCTGGTCCGGAGCCCCGGTAAGCCCGAGCTAAAATCCGTGCTTCGTCTTACTGTTATAGTACTTAGTGACCAACCGTATAAATGTACGTCATTACTTATCGTGTCACAAAAACCATGACAGCAGACTGTGGAAGCGGACTAGTGGAAGAGAAATGTTGACATATTGTTGTTGTCATATTGTGTGAAGATATTGCGTAGCAACTGATGGAAGAAGTTCTAAAACCACCATTTCACATTGCCTTCATAATGAACAATTATACCATTTGGTATTATAAGCATTAAATGGATGGGCCAAAGTCACAAGTTGCAGTAATTAATTATTACATTCATAAATAAACAGCTAATATATTCTCTCTCTCATTATAACTTATTTAGCTTCAATCAATGAAAAAAAAAAGTGTGTCTTTTTCTATGTGATGTATAAAAATGTTTGGTTTTGCGATGGGTAATGAAACGCTACGTGTTTTATTTTTTTTCTTTCCATCGGCAGCCCCCTCTCTAAACATTTCTGGGGGAACCGTTTATGACGCGATTGCAAAACTCACTTTGGGTTGCACTTTCAGAGCTCTCCTCCTTTATTGCCTCACCCCTGAGAAGTCGTGACGCACAACTGCCCTCAGAGGTGTAATGAATGTGACATGAAAGGCTGTCTGAAGCGCCGGCAAATATGGGCCAACATCAACACCAGTCAACAGACGCTGCTCTTCGGCTGGGGGAGGAGTGGAGCGGGAATTGTAAAAGGTGGCCTGTATCTGGGCGAACAGACAGCATTTATAAACCCACCGAGTTTCTGCTCCAACAGATGACAAAGAGCACATCTCTGTTGTGTGCAGACACCGAGGTAGCATCATGTGCCAGATGGTGCGGCCTCATTCAGTGCGTGGAGGAGTGAGTAACGCAGGAAACTGGAGACGTGACAAAGCTGAATTAATCAGACTTTGGGAAAGGAAATTGGATCATGTTTCTCTCGATGTGTAAGGAGAATCGGGCTGAGTCACTGACATGTGACGGTTGTACAGTTTGCGTGCTACGGATTTTAGTTTTACAAAATATTTCAACTCTTCCGATTGCCCGTATGTGATCTGCTCAATTCCATCCCCCCTCCCAAACACACACACACACACACACACACACACACACACACTATATATATATATATATATATATTTTTTTTTTTTTTTTATTGCAGCGGGGTGACCTCACTTTGAAATATGTTGAAAAATCCTACCTTTACTGTGAGGCTTTGTTTACTCGTTTACATTTTTAAAAATTAAAATCTCCCCACCCACTGAATAAACATCTTCAATTAAACACATTAAGGCTTTTCACACAGGGATTTAATGCTATAGGTAAGGCATTCGACTCCATCCTTCACACTAATGTTTTATGAAGTTAAACCACTCTAAAACGTTCTGGATTAACCAGGTACGTAACAATTTAAAGTCGCACCCTCTGGCTCATAGTAGTGACTGTTGTGAAAAGTTATGTAAAAAAAGGCTTTTCCTTCAAAGTGCTTTGGTTTGTATGGTGGACATTCATAGAGCAGAGAGTGCTCTCTACTGCCTCCCTCCATTGAGGTTCATTCAGTGGCCAGTCATTGTAACTGCAAGTAAATTTCCTCCAAATCCAAGATGGCTGGTAAGAGCCAAACTGTCTTTTTTGTGTCTGTGTGTGTGTGTTATTTTCTCAAATTTAAATCCAGGCTTGATAAGGACAGTATTGTGCTAAAATTAAACCAACACTTATTAAAATGTCTTTGTTTTTTTGTGAAGCCTGTAATGGCCTGGGTCATGAACCGTTTTATAGTTTTGAGCTACATCATTTATTAAGTGGGTGTACAGTTGCTCAAAATGAGTGAGTTACTTTTTCCTTGCCATTAGGCTTTTTTTCCATACAAAGTCTAGTATTTCAGCGAGGCTATTTGTTCTGCTCATGCACTGGTGTGAAAGTGAAGGGAACTATAAATTTTACCCAGTTAGTCTTGGTCAGGGTCCCTTGAGGGTCCAGGGTCCTTGTTATCTTCTTTGAACAGAGGTAACAGCCTGAGCTCGGTGCACAGTGAAATACCAACATATATCTGTCTTTAAAAACTCCTGGGTAAATCAGCACAGACGTGCTGTTTTCGTGCCTTAAACTGCATCAAAAGTCCCGGTTTGAAACGCGAACAGAAATGGGGTCCAAAATCCCCCGGAGGAGCAGCTGCTTGTTCACCCGAGAGACAGAATGAGCTCTGAAAACCGGTAGGATCATGAATATCTGAGCCGAAATCTGAGGAATAAACGCCTGTTTTAGTGTAAGACAATTTAAACCGTGTGCTGGCTTTTCGATGAGCGTTTGACAGCTCCGGTATTACACGGCGTCTTGTGTGTGGTAATTGGTGACAGCTCGATGTCTCAGGAGCGGAATAATTTTGAATAAAAATTGTATCATCCTCCGGTTTTAGAGGGGAGAATCAATTAACAGGTGCGCCGTCTCTTTTCATCGTCCAAGAGCAAATCAATAACGCTAATTATACATAATATTGACAATGGTTCTCTAGGTTTTACACGATATGCATCTATAATATACTAGAATCAGACACTGTTCCACTGTTCCAGTGTCAGGCCACTGGTATTTTCTCTCATAAAACAGCATTTGAAAAAGAAAAACAATCATGTTTTTAAGATGATCAAAGAAGAACAAGGTTACCTGAATTAAGTCACTTGAGTTTTGAAGGAAAAGTCAATTGTTTGAGCAGTAGATGTGTCACCATACATCCAGCTGTCAAGACAAGACAGGACTCTATCTTAGGTTTTAGAAAACGAGGCAAGACTTAAGTGATATTATTAAAGTGAAACCCATTTTTAGCTAATGGGGAAGAATTTTTGTTACTGAGTGATGCTGTCCACTTTCTAACATAAAAGGTGTGATGTATCGGGATATCAGGAAGTCTCCTTCACAAGGATTTCAACTTCAGGCAGTTTGTTTGAAATGCTATGTAGGTATTAAATATGTTTATTGACTAAATTAGGCATCGTTACAGCTTAATTCCAATCAGTAGATGACCATAAAGTGTATAACACTGTAGTACGTGTCGAATTGGCATTATGCATTGGTGACAGACAGCGGCCATCTTGGCTCTGTGATAGTTTGAGGGAAACTTGTAACAATTGTTCTACAAAGGGTTAAGAGGACAAGTTTCACACGATATTTGATTACGATACAGTAAATAGAACGACTGCTCACTCTCAAGTGATTTCGTAATTGTTTGGCTGGACAACATAACTTTACTTAAGGAGTAAAAACATACAGCAAATAGCCACAGTGACCACAAGTTTATGGTCGGAGCGAATGAACTTCATATTCACTGCTGGCCTGGGACCAAACGAGGCCGTGAAGAGCTGGCGGTGGCTTGGGATTGCGTGTGAGCTTAAAGCATTGATGGAAAGTGCAGCACAGACAGAAATCAATATTTGCAAGGATGAAAATTTCTTCAGCTTCCAAGCTGGCTGTCTGGAGGAGTGCAGCTGCTGTTCTTCCCCGCTGCTTTCCACTTGGTCCCTTATCTCGGGATAGAATCCTTCATTCACTCTGCTTACCCCAGAGCTCTTTATCATACAGATTGAAAACAGAAGGGAATTGTCAGGAGGTGGATTATGTGGGGATGGAAATTCACCGGCTCCCGTGAGGACCACCCATGGGTTGTGTGCTTATGCCACTCTCTGAGCTTTGACCTTTCCAGATCTCTTTCATTAGTGACATTGTGTGTATTGCTTTCAGTTCCTGTGAGATTTTCTTTTTCTTTTGCGAACCGACGTCCCAACCACTGCTGATGTTGATAAAAGATGGACAACTTCACGTCTTTCTTCCAGGATCCTTTGTTTCTTCTGACTTCTCTTGTTTTCGGATACATAGACCTCAAACCCTGCATCTGTTTTGTCCTCGGAAAAAAGACACATGAGAAATTGCCTATTGCTTAAACAGTGCACTGAAAATTGCATGTTTAAGTAAAAACTACTGATGCCATTATAGGACTATGAATAGGAGGGAAAACCTGACTAATCTCCTCAGAGGCATTACATAAGCTTAAATGTGGCCTCCGAATGACTCAAACTGCAGCCAACAACAAACTTCTGACACAATTCTGGTCAGGATGTTTGACTAGTCTTCTTGGCAGAATTGGAAAAGAATATTTATATAACAGTATAAGACACAGGCTCTTAAAATCACTTGAGGGTTAAACAATGTCCTGATTTTTTTTGAGGTCTTTTAAAATCCCGAAACATTCAAGTAATTTGGTAATTGTTATTTTTCTTTAATATTACATCCACTTAGTGCAGTGGGCAGGCTCAATTGAAAGATTGTTGACAATTGATTGAACTAGCTTACATGGAAACATTACCCTGACTCCACCCAAACTGCCCTGCTCCCTTCCAAAGAAAGTCGACCCTGCAGTTTGAATGGGAGTCTGTGCAACCTGTGGGCTTTTGGGTCCGATGAAAGCTCAAAATAGTTTCATCCTTCATGTCTTAAAAACACAACATCGTAACCAATTACGAAACAAGCAATTTACATTACATTCTGTCAAATGACATCATCAAAATTATCAAGCTAGCACACAAGAAATATGTTGATCAACATCCCACTTAGTGCTAATGCGATTTAAAGGAGCTCAGTGTTTCTGCATCTTTGGAGTTTTCTGGAAGTTCAACAAGGACTAAGTACCTGGATGCTTGACTTCATGGAGGTACATGCATGATATTTCTACTCTAGACATTAAAAGCTCATAATCCATATGACATCGGTGGGCGGGCACGAACTTCTCACCAGGGCCGTAGATCAGCTCAACAAAGATGCAAATCGTTCCGTGCCTAGGTGTCCCCGTTTCCTGGACAACACAGCTCAGCAGCACATGCAACCTATGCGGGCCACTGCATCAATGAGGCAGTCAGTCAGGTCGCCACGGCGAGGATGTGAAAACTGGTGGATGTGAGAATACGGGTATCCAGGATTTAGCAGGATGTATCCGCAGTGGCAGAATCCAGCTGCCAAAACACTTATGTTTCAACAACAAGCTTGTGAACGCAGCCATGCTGAATAAGAGCCCCCCCCCCCCCCCCTCATCTTCGTTAGCATAATCATGGATTTGTTGCTCCATGCATTGAAAATGAGAGGGAAAGGGAAGCAAACTCTGTAGGAGGAATAAACAGGATGAAATAATCAGATAATCTCTGTAAAGCAACATTTACTGTACTTGTGGATGTAATTGCTGTTTTATTCTTAATATTTCTCCACAAAAACATATCCCCCCCCAACCCCCTTCACAGCATATTTTGATTGCATTAGGCTTTGCCAGACCGTGTAAGTGCACTTTCAATCTACATTATGCTATTAGTAATTCTCATTATATTATTCTCCTCCACACAATCCTCTCTGTGAATGCAATAATTGCAGACAGAATGGAGTGCGTTTGGTGTTATCAGTGCAAATGAACTGGATTAGCGGCCTGCGAACCGGTGCGACTTTCTCCCCGGGGTCGGAACTGCAAAATGTCTATAAATAATGATTTCTTGAACCGTTGCCCAACTCGGGAGGTCAGGATCCAAACTCATATCCGTCTTCCAAGGATTCAACGTTCCTCCATGAAAGCCACCTTTCTTTGTTTCCTGATGAAATGTGCTTTTCCTCTCGCCTCACCCTCAAACAGCAGCTTCACCGGCGCCGCCTGTTAGCGCGCCGTGTCGCCTGGACGTCTTGCCGAGGGCGGTGAGACATCGCTTGACTCAGGGAACTCTCGCCGTGACTCCTGCCGTTTTCCCACAGAACGACATTGTCCTGCGTCCCTCCAGCTGGTGTCTCCACCACACACCAGATGGCCCTGATCACGGACGGTATACGGAGGTGGCTGAGTGGTTACTGCCGTCGTCCCGTTGTAAAAACGGGTCGTTAGTTTGTCTTTGTGGACTTTTAATTCTTCGTCCTGCGCTTCTGAAGAAGTTTTGCCGTTCAAAACATAATCAAGTATAAAATACAGAGCGGTCGTCCATAGACTGCCGTTTACTCTTACGGTCGGCCGTGAGTTGCTGCCATGTTTCTACTGCAAAAACATAATTTTACAGAGTATTTTTGTCTAGTTTCTAGTGTAAACATCTTAGTACACTTGAAACTGATTTATAAGTAACTTTTCAGCAAAATACAGGAGCTTGTTTGCTTTTCTTGATGGAAAAGTACTAGTTCCATTTCACTTATGGAAAAAAAAAAATCTTATTAGTGAACTAATACCTACGGACCAAGTACTTTTTCATCAATATTAAGTAATTACTGACTTAAAACAAGCTCTTACGTCTTGCTGAATAGTTTACGTATTTGCACTATAAACTAGACTGAAAATACTTTTAAGTTTTTTTCCAGTGTGTCACTCCAACCTTTTGATGGAGTTTGTTGAAGACGACTTTTATCGAAGCAAGTAACTAGAAAAACTGGATATATGCGACGATATAAAACAAGCCAAACCTGTGTTGGCAGTCAATCTGCCCTGGAAAACCCAACAACATAAAAAATAAAAATAAAAAACCCTGTTAAAATAGCTACGGTTGACAGATGATTGAATCCATCAACCAGAATAGATAAACAAGTATGTCTCGTGTTTGTTTTCCTCCATCCTGTCTTTTACCAGCACAAATATGAGTTCGGACAACAACATGACCTGGAGCTGCTGCAGTGCTGATGTGTGTTTCTGTTTTTTTTGTGTGTGTCTTATCTTTTGGTTTTAATCAAAAAGAGAAGACTGTAGACACACATAAATATCAACTCTGATGATAAAGATGGAAAATGTGTTTCTTTGGTTGTGGACTTTCACTATTTATTTTACCCCTCCAGGCTTTAACACTTAATGCCTGCAGTGGTGTGCGATCAAATGTATAACGACCGAATCAATGCGCTATAATATTTATAACTGGAGTATAAAATGAACTTGCTAAATCAATGAGAAGATAAGGCGGACATGTTTTACAAGGCATTAGACATGAATAAGAGGCTCACAGGGAGATGCTACCGAACCCTTTGCTGTAAATACGCATGGATCTACACGCCGGTTGTTGGACTCCAGTGTTTCAGGTGAGTATATTTACATTTTAGCAAGTGTGCCAATGTCTGTCTTTAGGCTTTTCTTTGCTTTGCTGGTTATCGGTTTGTTGCAGGACCGTTTCTTGCAAGTAGCAGGAAAGGAGGTATTGTCAAACCTTCACGTATTTATTGAAGCCGAAGAGGAAATATCGACGGCTTCAAATGTGCAAAACAAAACCATTCGGTCTTCCCTGAAGCCAGTGCTGCCTTTCAATATTTTTTAACAAACTTTATGTTGAAATATGCAATAGTTTATTGCTTTTTTTAAATTTATTTTTCTTTTCTCCACCCCATTGCGACCAGTATCTAATTTCATAAAAGGCAGCAGGGTCGGTGTTGCGTCAGTCGGAGGACTTGGTTCCTAACCGGGAAAAGATGGACTGCCCCCTCCAGGTCTGGCTTCAGTTTCTGCCTCCAGCAAAAGAGTCCAGCTACCTTGTTGTCTTGTTCATGATTGATGGCATGAGATGGACAAGGTGGACTCGGGCGATGCCGACGCTGCTCTGGTCTGCTCTGGTGAAGTTAGAGCTGAACCAAAAATGGAAACTTTATTGTTGTTTCTTTTTGTCTAGAGAGAATCGAGGAAAGCTGCTCCCGCTGCGTCCCATTAACAGGAATCGAATGATTTTGGGCGTCTAATCAAAGTACATCTGTAATTTTACCTTTAAAAGTTTATTTTTCCAGGCACATATAGTAGAAATGGCAGGCCTCAAACTTGCTGGAGAGACTTTTAATCAATTTGGGACAAGGAACATATCAGAATCCCCCAGATTTGGTCTGAGTCGTGCTGTAATGAAAACCTGCTCATTTGTCAAATTTTTAAACATATTTATGGGTTTTGGAGGCGTCTTTAAATTTTCCCAAATGTTTTTACTTTAACCTACTTTTTATTCAATAACGATTGACGCTGTGTAATATCCGGTGTGTTTTATAATAAAACTGAGAAAGTGAATTAAAAGAATAAATTTCTGGAACTCAGAGAGGCCAAGTTTATCACATTACCACTACTGGTTACTGCGTTTCCACTGACCATAAAAATGCGCAAATTGTAATTATGAAAATTTATTTGCTTATTGGAAACACGGGTGTCGAAAAAACTCAGGTTTTTAATGAAAAGTTTTTGAGGTGTTTTTTTTTTTTTTTTGTGGCTGTGTCAAAATGAGCGTAGTTCACAAAACTGCAATGAAAACAACCGTGTTTTCTGTCTTTTACTGACAGAAAAGACGAAGACGACAGGAAGTGGCAGGAAGACTTTAATTACGTGTCTCCTTTAAAGGAAACACCACAATTGCAGAATTGTGTTTTTTTTTCCTACATTAGAGGAATACCAACAAAGTTTTCCACACATTTGTAATAGAAACACAGCTTTAGATAGACTTGGCTATAAAAAGAATATATTGATGTGTGTCCTTTATTTACAGACACTGATTTGTTGGAATGCTTACAAAACATCTCAAGTTTTTAATTCAATACATGAGCCGTCTAGACAGACTTGGTTTAGGCTCCCGCTATGATTACAGCCTTTATTTTGTTGCTTTATATCATAACATGTTATGTTACCATAGCTGGCAAAACTCTCCATCCCCCAACCTCGAATGCCAATATGTGACGTTACTTCTTATTATATTTTTGCTAACTTAATTCTATTATTTTTCTTTGAACTTTATCAAAGGCATAGAAGAAGAAGAAGGGGGGAAAAAGCACCAATGTTTTTATAGTGAAAATTAAAGTCTAACTGGAAGGAACAATCACTTTCCTGATCAAAAGAGTGGCAAAATTGTAAAATGTCTCTGAGACATCAGAGGGTTTTATTCAAATATTCTTTTTGATTTGATCACAGAAGGATAATATGTTAATCATGAAAAGGAACAATAGTAAATCTTAAAAAGTTTGGGGATCAAACTTTTGCAGTTGTTTTGCTAATAATAAGATTTCAATAATGAGTTTTCAGTCAGTTTAGAGTTGTTTTTTCTTAGCCAGATCGCCTGACGTGAGCTCGTTTCCCGCTGAACGTCGGTATAAGTCCGGTCACGTTGCTGCCACAGGGGCTGAGAACGACATATTTCACGGGACCCTCGGTGAAGCAGCTTTTACGTCTCTGTTGTTGAGCTCCCAGGAACGCAGGTGAACTGAATAATTGATCAAACCTCTTCTTGGGGCTGTCTTTGAGTATATAGAAACATGTCGCGCCTGGCGAAAGTGTTCGCACCCCTTAAACTTTTCACACTTTGCCAACCAGAAACTTAATGCAATGGACCAATGCAAAGTGAGCTGGAGGGGAAAAAGATGCATGGCTTTCTAAGTGAAAAAGTGTGGTGTGCATTTGTATTCAGAGAACTACTTTGGGCAATTTAAGCCCATTACCAATCCAGCTGTTTTGTGAAAGCCTCAAATTTGGTAGAGATGGTTAATGGACAAAAAAAAAAAAAAAAAAAACAGCATTATGGAGGCTGAGGAGCAGAGCAGACAGGAGAAAGTTGTGGGACCAAGAGGTCAGTGGTAACAATCCAAAATTTACAAAAGAGTTTTAAGAAAGCCATAATTACTCTGGTACTGTTAGCAGAGAGCTAACAGTGCATGTCGTCCTAAAAGGTGCATCACCATGGTAACACGTTGCTGTGGCAAAATGCTGGAGGGATTCTTCTCTTCAGAAAGGAGCTGGAAGCAATCCTGGATGAAAACTTGTTAGAAACCGCAGGAGGCCGAAGACGGGGACAGAGGTTCGCCTTCGAGGAGAACAATCACCCAAAACCTACAGCCAGACTTCAGTTTGTAGGAACAGCTAACCTAAACTGTCAAATCATAAGCAGAGGAGTTTGAAGATGCTTGGAGACTTTTGTTGGACTTTTTTGGAGACACAACAGTGGATAATTTATTCAAAATCATTGGGCTGTGATGTGCAGTTCCACCTGGTGTTTAATTGCTGCTGGCTAGTCTGAAGGAGCTGACTGGGGCCTCGAAGGCGGAGCTACGTCCACCCAGGCGTTTTGCACAGCTGAAAGGTTGCCACGGGAGATTAAAGTATTTCCCAAAGATGCATGAAAGAATCGACACAACACTCCAGGTATGTTTTTGATGAGAGAATAACATAATTACATGATTTAAAGCTCAAAAAGTCGGATGTTACATCATACCGCCCCTTTAATAGTTACTTTTTCAAATCCCAGTTCAACTACAAATATTTAGTCTGCTTTACTTCATTTTCACCAAACTTTCTCCCAAGTGCCACTGAAGGCAGCTTCAGAACCACCAGATCAAAGCACATGTATTAGGATGGCCCAGTCAAAGTCCAGGCCTGTCTTTCCATTTTCTTCAATTCTTGCCTTGCAGCTGAAGCAAAAGGTTTTACACAGTGTTGGCATATGAATTCAAAACCACATTTCAGTTTTTAATCAAGACATTTTGGGGGGGAAATATAAAGTCCGAGGGTTAGGAATGCTTTTATAAGGCAGCCTAAGTGTAAGAATAATTCACAGTTTTAGGTGAACCATAATAATTATTAATTAATCTTCCAAAATCTCTGTATCAATGTCATGCTGAGTGGGTGGCCTGTATTTTTTTTTTTTTTTTGAAAGATTCATTTCAAGTGCTTCCATTAAGACCCGAATTGTCATTAAGATGTTCTTCAGTACTTCAAAGCTTTTGCCACAAAAGACGTGAAACGTGACTCCGGTGAGCGATTTGATACTTCACGCTGTTAAGGTCCAGCTGATAAGGGTAGTTGAGAAATGGGCAGCTTTTAACATTTACAAGATTATCATAATTTAAAGAAACTGGAGCCTTTATTTATTTATTTTTCTTCTGACAACCCATGTCCCAAATTTTGAATTCAGATAAGAAGGCCCTCTCAAGCCGCTCAGACAGACAACAGCAGCAGAGTGATACAACTTAAAGAAATAAAGAAGAGAAAAAGAAACAGTGCCAACCTTGAAATGAAATGCAGTTGGGTCTCGGTAGTTTTCCAGCACGGCCTGCAGACCGCCCGCTCTTGGAAAACGGCCAAGATCTCGCTTCACATTTCCAACGGGCGCACTGTTTTCTTGTGAAAAGAAAACACAATTCTCATCGTATTTTTATTTATGACCAGAGCGGGTCTCCAGGACAGAAACGTGCCTCCAAGTTGGTGGAGGTTTTCGCAAGTTTCTTGTGGGCGAGGAGGCCGTAAGCAAAGAATTTCAGCCCCGTCCGACACTTCTGGGATCAGCTTTGAAAAGTTACCGTCTTGGCTATAATTGGTGGCCAACCTCGGCAGCGCTTCAGAGACGTGCCGGGAGGAAACCTCTGTGCTCCAAAATGGTCTGTAAGGTTTTGAAATGAATCCTAATCACTTCCAAAGAGGCGCTTTGACGGCCGCTGCGCAACCAGTAATTTAACGACCAATAATTCTCTGGTGTGGGACCAAAATGGACGCTCACGCACTAACAAAATAATACAATAGATAAAAATGTTGACTACATCGATAAAATGTGTGGTTTTATTACAAAGTGTTCCCTCTGTAAGAGGATGTCATGACGACCTGAGCGGTGCGAGCATGTCCCTCTGGATGCTTGCTGATGATGATGCTGATGATGATGGAAACGTTGATGCACGTTGCATTAATCCCGCAGCTGTTTGAGCCTTTTATAGAAAGACCCGGACCTGCAGTGCCACTGACCTTGAAATCTAACTTGTCTTCCCTGCACAACATCGTCATCATCTTGTTGCTGTATTATGTTTCTGCCAGATCCTTAATTTCTTAATTTATCATTTTACCCGCCCATCTCTGAGTTGGTTGGTCCTTCCGTAATTTTCTTGTAACAGGGATCAAGTAAGCTTGATATACACCAGTTTATACTCAGTTTTGACCCAACCTCCCGTTCCGAAAGTCTTAGGTCCACTTTGATTCTTGTGGAGGCTCCAAAGATCATCTAATGAGATTCTCCTGCCATGTTTGTTGTGCTGAGTGATCTGGATCGTCTGACTAAAAGATATAGACTCAGTTGTTTGAAATTAGTTTTTATATTATGTAGGAGTTTTTCAGCAATTGATTTGGAAAGACAGAATCATTAAAGACACACGCACAATAGATTTACTCCAGTTTCATTTATTAGCATATTTCTACAGGGGAAAGTGTTCTGTAATGAGTGACACTGTAAACTTTGACATTTGGAGCCTGAGCTTTTTTTGTAATGCCCCAGTTGGGATTTTGAGGCTCAAAAACAAAAAAACGGTTTAAATACAGTCGTCATGACAACGCAGCAGTATAAAACAAAGCGGCAATCATCGAAACAAAGGCAGGAGCCAAACAGTCGCCACCAATTTATACAAGTTTCAATCGTCTTGCAGTTTTAATCAGGCTTCAGGAGGCCGAAGCAGTCCGTGCAGGAATCCATGCATATGTAAACGTGGATCTGTGTTACGGTACCTGACGCATCTTTTTCATAACCAAATCTACATTTAGATATAAATTTAAATCGCACAACAGAAAGGTAAAAGGTCTGCACATGGCAGGTGATTTTATTTTGTTATTTTTTTGAGACTATCAGCTTGGTGATTCAGATGGTTATTAAATTTGGCCGATTGACAAACAAACGAATGATTTAACAAATAAAGACATTAACAATCGATCAATTCTATTAGTGTAATAATACGTTTCAGCAACAAGACGATTCAAGCTGCTTTAAGTGAAGGGAACATAACAATATATTACGTGGACCAGCTGTTATGTCGTTTAAAAAAGATGTAAAACCAAGCATGTTTGATTTCCAGAAAGTAGAAAAGTATTTTGATGTTATTTTTAGTTCTTCGTAGTTTTTAGATATCAGCAGATCAAACCTCTGGACTCATTTGTTTGATTGGTTTCAAAGTCTCTGCTCTGTGGATCTCTCGTAAATCTTATAAAGACCGCGCCCACACAAGCCTGTAAATTTGGCAAAGCTTCTTTTGGGAAGTAAAAACTGAGATTTTCATTTTGCTAAGTGGAGATTTTTAAAACTTCATATTCACACATTTACAAAAAAAAAAAATCATAGGAGTTGATTTGAAACCAGAGCAACACTGGAACAATTTCTATTTCACATCCACCTTACTTCATCCTGAGTCAGTTTTCACTCAAATCTATATGTATGAATGAAAAGTTAATGACTCAAAGGTTAATAATATTAAAGAAAAGATTACGTTTTTCAATTGAAACGTTTTCTGGAGCCATAACAGACCCATCAGGAAGTTGACACCTCTTACAGTTGACATGTCTGACCTCTGACCAGCAGGCTGCGCCGCCCAGCCGAGCCAGGGAAGAGTCCTCAGGTCAAGGTCACTACGCAGGAAGTGACCACAGGTTCAGCCTATCAAACACATTGTGGAGCTTCGACTCGACTACCCAGACACTTCACAACATGAGAGCTGTGACCAAAGCAAGGCAAATGGTCATTATTTGCGTTGACCACTTAATTAAATATCACTTGCATAATAATGTGGAACACGGTTTATGTGTTCCCATGCAATGGACTGGCAACCCGTCCAGTGACCACTATGGACAGGCATCACTCCACCTCGCTGCCATCCATTAACTAAGTGTGTCAGTTCATGGATGGATGACTACAATTGCTAATAAAAATGGTGGAGTTGTAAGATAAGGAGATCTTGTTACACTCCTGGAAAGCAAATAAACTCCTTGTCTTTGACTCCATTCGGCTGCGGGAAATAGCAGCGGCACAATGCTGCTGTTGGGATACTCAAATGTCCTCATTCAGAAATGTCCCAGTTTGCACATGAACTCAACCTTTTGCATCGCCTGGTATATTTGTTTTTCAAAAATGTCAGTAGCTGCGTTTCCACTGACCATGTAATTGCACAAGTCAACATTTCACTTCATGGAAAAACGTTAATTTTGGGGGAAAAAAAACATATTCTTGCTAAAACGTTTTGGCGCTGTAGGATGAGAAGGTGTTTCAGCTGTACTGAAATTGGTTTATTTCACAAAACTACAGTGGAGACACTTTTTTTTTCACATCACCACAAGCCATGTGATCAAAAACTGGATGTCATTACTGGCACAAACCACGAACAAGACAGGAAGTAGAGGATCAAGGCGCGGCACGTTTTTTTTAATAACCTACCATGTGAAAAAATGTCTTCATGTGATTTTAATAGAAACGAAGCATTGCAAAAGCGTCTTATTTCAACAATATGATGGACGTTTATAATGTAAATGCCGTTAGTGTTGGCTACAATGGAAATCTGTGATGTGGGATAAAAAAAATTCAATGACACACTCAATCTTTTAGGAACTGATACTCAATAGAACATAAGTATTTATGATATTATTAAGTCTCCTTATCAATTAAAGGCTTGCGTGTTGGGGCGACATCTAATGTGGACATTTATCAATGCTTTGGATGGATAATAAGTTCTGTGACAGTCATTACGTCTCTATTATCCTCCTCCGTGCCGCGCCGCTTGAAACCGCTCAAAGTTAGCACGTTCCACCTCCTCTTTCTGTCACTTCCTTTGCTAACAATTGTGACCTTTCATCTTTTACCGTGCCAATAATTGCAGCGCCCGAGGTACTGGGCTTTAAACCGGTGGAGATGAAGAGCAGGGGGAGAGTGAAAAGAAAGATAGATTAAGCCAGGGAGACAAGAAATAGCTGTTAGCCAAGCTGAAGCGCCTCTTGAAGTTCCTCCTTTCCCCGCCTCGTTTTTTTTCTCATTTCAAGTGAAGGTTAATATGCAGGTGCCAGAATGCCCGGTGAGCCCGGCGTACGCGTGGATTTGGCCTCGCGGCGGCGAAGGCTTCTTCTCATTTCGCGGCGGAGCAAAGCGAGCACACGCACAAAACAAATAAGGAAAAGGTCAACGTATTCCAAACACCTTATCCGCGCCGAGGGGCAGACATGCCAGCTCGTTGACTCCGCCAGGCCGAACTTTTGACGGCCGTCGCGGCTCTTCCTCCTCGCTCCGCTAAATTATGTGCTCAAACAGAACCGACGCGGCGCTGCCGCCGCCGCCGCCTTCCCAGCGGACCACAGCGGGCCTATTAAAATCACACTGCCTCTCCCTTCCCCACAGCGCGGCCCTCATTAAGGCGGCACTAAACGGACAGACGACGCTCGGAAGTCACAGATTTGATACAGGATGATTCAAATAGCAGACAAACCGCCCCAGCTAAACGTAACGAGCAAGTTTAACAACAAGGACTCATCGAAGGCTGAGTCATTTCGTAGAACAGCCTGTGTGTAATCACGAGCCAGACCGGGTCATACCGTATTAAAGGCCTCGTGCAATCGGCGGCGTCGTGATCAGAGGGCCTCTTTTCTTTTTTCTCTTTCCAGGGAATAATTACTCACTCGAGCACGTGTGGGTGCTCGCAGCGTGCCCTCCGAGGGCAAATGTGTGGAACGCCAGCGATGCCGCGTGGCGGTGCGTTGCCAGTGTTGGCACCGCTCTGTGAATGGCGTGAGGCTCTGGAGGGACAGAGAGGCACACGCTTCCTGTGCAAGTTGCAATGATTCTCCGATTCAAGGAAGAGAAGGAGCACGAGATGTCACGCGACTGAGTCAAAGCTGAGGCTAATTTAATCCTTCTCGTTTCAGTGTATCTTTGTTGGACAATTAAGCGAATGCCTCCCCTAATCGATTTTTCTATCCTTGCCAAGGTTTTATTCACCTTTCCAAAAGTAATTTATAAGCGAGTCAAACAAGAGACTTGAACAGCTTTTCTAATTAAAATTTCTCTCATCTGTGCCAAGTCAAAGTGACTGTGCAGCCGTTGAAGCTGCAGCATGTAACTTTGATTAATTTTTTTTAAAATTATTTTTTCACATATTTGTTTAAACTGTCGTAATGTCATGACAATATAATATGAGACACCTGGGTAAGATTTTACTTCAACTGGCTTCTCCCAGTGCTAACTGGAGACAACCAATTAGATCCAGGAGGAGGGTCTTAGCGCTGTCAATTCTGATTGTGTACAGGCTGCTCACACAACCCGTCCACTTTGCTCTCTGCTGTGCTACGGGAATCTGCCATGAATGCTACGGCTAGTTATCACTGCCACCAATGACCGGATAAACAGTTTTCCTGGGACGGCGAGTTCTTTCTCTGCAATTAGCACATTTAGCAGCGCATACATAAGCACGATTGACATCTTTAAGACCCTCGTCCTGGCTCTGAAGGGTCGATTTTGACTGGGAGTGAAGCATTTATTAAAACGGAAGAAGTCGATCAGGGAGGAGCATCAGAATTTTTTTCTCACAGTCACATTTTGAATTTTAATAAATACGTAAAAAACTTTTTTTTTTTTTGGTATAAAAAGTACAAATTGCAGCTTTAAAGGAAACATAAGAGCCACAGTGTTGTATAAAGAATAAGGAATCCTATTTTATAGTCACTGTTTACAGTTGTACGATCGGCGTCCCTTGACTTTCCGTGCGGCAAGAAATGCACGATCCAGACTCTGATGAAACATGAAAGATTTCCGTGTCTTGATACAGGACACATGTTGTGTTTGTTCAGCAGTCAAATTAGGATGTACTTTACTGTACAAATGTAAGAACCTAAAGCATGAAATTAATGGAAATCCCATCCTGTCATCAGAGCGTCAACCATGCTTGTTTGTAATCCTCGTCGGCGGTTACAAGGCTGACAGCCTGTCATCTCTGTGGCGTCAGTCGTGAATACGGAGTGAGAAAAAAAAAAATACCAGAAAAATAAAACCATGGAAAAGCTGTGCCGAGTTATTTTTCCTCGCTCCGAGATAAAAATAAATGTTGATCCGTGTGCAGCTGTGGACAGAAATTCACAAACACTCTTCATCAGCATAAAAAGTCATATTGATTTGGGGTTTTAATGATTTATTTGAACCGTTTTTAATTAAACTAGGAGTTTTCCTGACATGGAATATATGTTCAGAAAACGCTGAGATGACGAGTTGTTTCAGAAGCTTAATTTTATCCCTCTTTATCGCTCTTGTTAGATCACTCAGTGGTCTCGATTTTACCCCTTAAAGTTTTTGAAGTAAATTTGGAGATATTTATACAGTCCTAGCAAGTCTATTTGTAATATATTCTAGCTAAACTGGAAACACAGAAGCAGACTTCCTTCAGTTAAGATGAACTCCACAATTCACAAATTAATTTTTATGGAAAGTTTATGATATTTTGAAAAGACTAGAAGCCATAATCCAAAGAAATCTTCTGCAATTTTCATTCTACTATCTTGAAATAACTAAAATCTAAGAAAAGAAAAAAAAATAAAAACAGCAAAGCACTATAAATATTTAAACTTTCGTCACGTTTCCCTATTTACAGGAAAGCCGATCACTATTTACCAAAGAAAAGAGAAATTTCTGACTGGAATCGCTGCTATTCTCAGAGTTTGTTTATCACAGGAAGATTGCACCATTTCCTCTGCTATATAAATTATTATTGTTATCCTCAATAGCTATAAAGGCAGCAACTTGGACAACACATAAACTGTCAAGAAGCTTTAGAGATTGTTTCAAGTCCACTCTGGTCTTAAACCCCTTTAGGCAAATTGTTGGCTTTAGCTTCTGCAACTATATTTATGTTAAATGAAAAATGGAAAAAGCATTAGCTAATGTAGGTAAAATATTAACTACTATCTTAAAATACAAGGTAGTGGTAAATATTTTAAGCTGCTGCCTCGGCTAAAAACATAAACTAAGATAGCAGCTAATGTTTAAAGTTGCTAGCTTAGCTTAAAACATAAACTAAGACAGCAGCTAATGTTTAAAGTTGCTAGCTTAGCTTAAAACATAAACTAAGACAGCAGCTAATGTTTAAAGTTGCTAGCTTAGCTTAAAACATAAACTAAGACAGCAGCTAATGTTTAAAGCTGCTAGCTTAGCTTAAAACATAAACTAAGATAGCAGCTAATGTTTAAAGTTGCTAGCTTAGCTTAAAACATCAGCTGAGGTAGCAGCTAATGTTTAAAGCTGCTAGCTTAGCTTAAGACATAAGCAAATGTGGCAGGAAGAAGGTGGAGGCTGCACTTGCTGGCAGGGTGATTGCAGGTGGGCCAATAGCACCAGAGGGCACTCGGTATAAAAGCCAAGGTAAGCTGCGGACTGACACTTGTTGTTTGCTGTTGACACGTCGCGCGCCGCGCTTCCGTGTTGGGCTGTCTGTGTTCTGAGTACAGGTGAGGCATTTACAACTGTTTGCTCATTGTAGTTATAGAGTTTTTTACCAGCAGAGACGTACGGGTGTATTTACCTCCACGTTGATCGTGGGTGGAGTGGTGCCTCTTAAGGGCCGGAGTTTGAATGTTCCTGTATGGGTGGACGTGAAAGGAGCTGGACCTGATCGGAATCACCACTGTTGGTCACACACTTAACGCTGCTGCTTTGCCTGGACTGAATGAGCGCTTGTTTAGCGGTCAAGAGAAAGAGACTGCTGCGTGTGGGACACGCCCCCCTCCCTGAAATCGGAACGAGGAGCGGCTGATCGAGATCTGTTCTGGATTGGATTGCTCATCTTGCTGTGCCTGTCAAGCACAGGGACTCTATGGGTTTTTTTTTTTAAATACACATTTTATGTCTCTTTTATTGCCTGTATTTTAACAAATTTTCTTTTTTTTTATTTTTATTTTCTAGACCGCCGGTGATGCGCTCGGGCCTGGATGCGGCGTCCCTTTTTGGTGTGATTGTGCAGTGATTGACACCCATAGGTGGAGGGAACTACAAGGAGTGAGTGATTTCACGGGTGTTTGTTTTGATTTCTTTGTTTTGGAGCCTACCATCCAGGACCTGGTCGTACCCACCGGTAAGCCTAGTTGGATTTATTTAGCGAAATTCCCTTTTGTTCATGTACAGGTATTTTAATTTTTTTGTGGTAATAAATTATTGTTGACTTGAAACCTGTCTCCTGCTGATTGCAAAACCGGACCTGTGTCCTTGACCTTTAATTCCTGGGTGGTAACCCCAGGTGGCGTTGTTGGCAATAAACAAAATGAATTGTATGGTTACACCGCTGAATGCCACACTAAGCTAGCAGCTTTAAACATAAGCTAAGATAGCAGGTAAAATGTAAAGCTGCTACCTTAGCTTAAGACATAGCTAATGTAGCACCAACAAACGTCACGTTTGTAAAATGTTTAACATGTTAATAAATTTTGCATCAAAATCTTCTCTTAATCATTAACATTTTCCGTTTAAATATGAAGATAATTTCAATTCCTTTGCGAGTGCTGTGCTGCTTATGGACCGAGTCGTTAACACGCAACTTAAACCAACTAAATTCTTTCTTCCTACAAACATCTGTTAATTAAGGTGATTAGACGGCCTGCGTATCGCTGCGATTCATTTATTCTGCTGCAGTTATCTGTGTTATGTGTATCATTTATCCAGTTGCTTTATGTGGAGCCCGGAAATCTAAACCGGCTCGGCGTGGTAATGACCTAATTAGAATAAATACTTGAAAAGATTCCCAACAAATGAGATTTCAAAAAATGTTCATTAGGAACAAAGATAATATAAATAATTGGAGAAAAGAAAGAGAGGGGGGGGAGGGGAAAAAGAAAACAGCTCAGCAAATAAGCAATGCTGAAGAAAGGAAAAATGTTAATAAACGCCAATGTCAGACATTTACTCCCGGAAAAAGCAGCGTGAGAGAAAACACATAAGATCCCAATTAGATAGTCTTCACTTGTGCAGTTGGGAAGATGTGTCTCCTCTGCTTGTCCCCTTTTGGCCCTTCCCTGAATTCTATCTCCCGCGGCCCTCGGGTCAGAGTAATGACGGTGATAAAATGTTGTGATGAGAACCGAAAAATGTCATTCTTGTTAGTCTGGAGACGTGACCTGAAACGTAATTCCTGTTTTAGCTGCGGCTCTCCCAGCTCAGCTGCGCACACGGAGCACTCTGACCCTATTTCAGCAGAAATGACAAGCCGGTTCAACGGCTGCGCTTCCCAAAATGCAAGGCGCCGACGACCACGGTGACGCTCGAGCGTGCGTCGCGTCGTTTAATGTGCGAGACGTTCCAATTCCTGTCACCTTCTTCCGGTGGAGATAGCTGAGCAGCAAAGACAGAATTTAAGGGTGAAATAGTAAAAATTGGCTTTTCCATGACAGTTATTGGAGAAATGGATGTTTACGGTAAGAATGTAGTTTGTATTAGTGGAAAAATTGGCCTGAAAAGAAGCTAAACAATTCCATATTTGTTGTGACATCATCACTTGGTTATGTTCTGTAAAAAAAAAAAAAGAAAAAAAAGTATCTATTTTAATGTGTACCTCTTTTTTTAATGTATTTTTTGTTGTACAAATTGTTATTTTATAGATTACCTGTGTTTGTTTGTAATGTTTGTTTTGTATGCACTAATTGGTGAATTACCCCCAAAAGATCCGTAAAATTAAACTTACAATTTTACTCGCGTATATAAGTTACGAAAGGTGTTCATAAAAATAAGTATTAAAAAAAATACTCAACCTAAATCAAGAAAAGCTTTCTTTTTTTACTTCTATTATCAAATAATCATTTTGTCCTATGGTTTGTAAGGAAGACTAAATGTGCTTGGTCAGAGATTTTTAATAATGAAATAAGGCGGAACTTAAAAGAGGGAAACTGCAGAAAGAGCAGATTGTTTAACACAGGGCAAGCAACTGAAGGATCCAGCAAACACCTTAAATACTGAGAGAAGAACCAGCTGAGCTACTCAGAGATGTGGAACAGAATGAAAGCAGGGAGCCGAGGAGGAGAGCTGCAATGACTCAAAATGAAATAAGACAAACCGAGGCATAAGATTAGACCAGATCTAAGAGAAGTGAATCCAAAAAGCACAAAGAATAGAAAACAAGAATAAACTAAGAAACAAAACACCTTTACAATGAACACAAATGAACACAATGTGTCAATATATTTCTATCTATAAACATAAATGAACGAGGAAATCATACAGTTACAAGTGACAACCAACGATCGTAACACATTCTGCTTCTGCAATATAGTACAAATGGTACAATATTTAAAGGACCAGCACAATTTAAGATCTTTTTTTTTTTTTAGCTTTACATTATGTTATAACACCTGGAGTGTTGCTTTGAGTTCTTCATGCATGTTTGAGAAATTCTTTAGTCTCCCATGGCAACCAGTCAGCTGTGCCCCCACTCAGCTCCTTCAGACTAGCCAGCAGAAATTAGCAAAAACCTGGTGGAAATCCACATCCGGTACGCTCATTATAGGAGCTACTTCTCAGTGCAACGCTGGTAGAAACGTTGTTTAAGGGTTAATAGAGGAGCCATGTTGTAATGACTTCCTGAAGGCGGGGTTTCAGAAAGAGCAGGAGTTTTTAAAGAGACAGAAGCCCAAATTCTTAGCGTTAAATTACAAAGTCAGATTTCTTTTATATGTATAGCAATATTATAACAATTGAAGGTAGCATAGGTACTTGACTGTGCTATTAAATGGCACTGTGTGCCTGGAAGACGCTGCCCCTTTGATATTTGATACAGCCTACCGTCCTACAGTGCTCCTGTAGAAACCTCCCCTGTAGATCTTCTACAGAAAAGTCAGACAGAATTTTGCAGTGCCAGACGTCTTGCAGCTGCAGCTTCATGCGGAAATATTGTGTTTGGAGAAGGATCTTGCTTCCTGACATACGAGTCACTTTAGTCTCTGTTATTTCAAACGAGAATCACGAGACTAGATTTATAAAAACACGGCCGTTCCAACTGTGATTACAATTATTACTGTCGCGCATACATTGGTTCACTTGCATAAGCTCGTGCCACTACCTCGGCCAGCTGTTTGGTACTGGGAAGTTTCATAGCAACAGAGACGGGGAGCATCGCTGCATCATTAGTGGCTCACACACCAGGATGTGTGTTATATTTCTGCTTCGTGTCACCAAGACCTGGAATACACACTTCAACTAGCCGCTGCAGGATGGAGGCACCTAGAAAACCTACAAGGACCAAAAAAAAAAAAAAAGCAAACAAAAAAAAAACTTTTTGGTGCACTCCTCTTTCTGTGCAAATAATATAAGCAAGAAAAATATATTTTAACATATTAACATATAAGTCTTACTTTACAGTAATTTGTTACTGAAGCTATTTGAGCAGGTCTCAACATGCACTAGCTCATCCAGTGTGTTCAGCGTGTTGTGTGAAGCTAAGCTAGTCTTACCTGTAAACACGACCTGCGTGGGCTGATTTTCTGTGACTAATATTCAGCGACGCCTGTGGAATACTGATAAGCTCGATTTAGCCCACTCTAAAAAAAAGATAATATACATAATTAACTGTCCAGACCTGCTGTTTTCCCCGCTCCAACGCCTAACTTGAAGTGTTTTAATACATTAGAGGACTTTTAAACACTTTTAAAAACTTTTAGTGTCATGTTCATTGGGGATTAATCAGATGCTCTGGTTGCCATGACGACCTCAAGATGCTAAGCCTGATCAGAGCTACGCTAAGTCACTCTATACTTAAGACAAATTCTCAAATTAAATTGTGACCGGTCAAGCAGCTGTTCTATATGTGAAGAGTGGTTAGTTTTAAGACATTTCGCCTTCATTGACAATTTGAAATAACTGAGTCTGAACTGCTTAGGATTTTTATTTTATGTTTTTTAAAGGCAGAACTATTTACTGAAGCGAGAATTCAGGTTCTAACCTCGACGTTATCCGACGGGTGAGGATAAGACTCAAAAGAAATGTAGTGTGTCTAAACAAACCGTTTTAGTTTTATTGGTTTTTGCTATTTGACGGCAACAAAACAACAAAAAAAGCAAAAACAAGAATTACAGTTATAAGTGTTTTGAATATAATTTTTAAATGGACTTCTTTAGAGTAGAAATGCAAAAAAAGAAAAGAAAAAAAACTGAATTGCTTTTGGTGTGTTTCATAATGTGCCTCCAGCCAAACTCAACTATTGGTGAAAGAGAGAGAAGAGATTGGCTTGTATTCTACATTTCTAATGAGAGACCTTAAAAAATATGGAAATATAATTTTTAAGGTATTTTTTTTCATTCTGAAAAACAGCAAACAGAATGGGAGAAGTTCAGTCGGGGACCAGTGAAGGCGTTGAACACAGGTTAAAAACACTAACCAGTTCTTTGTTTTCAGCTCGACAGATTCTCATCCGCTGTGCATTTTGTCGCTGTTGTTCTTCATCATCTGAGTTCTTACATTTTGGAGTCTGTCTCACTGCAGAGACAGATTTATTTATTTTTTTATTAAAAAAAAAAAAAAGAAGAATCCAGAGAATTCTGAGAATCACCAAGTAAATATAGAGCTAGTATCGCCAAAGCCAATTCTGATACCGATACTTTTTCCTTGAAATGTCATTAACAATAAATAATTTGGTTACTTGACTTCAGTTAGTTGATTGTGATTATGAAAAAAAAAGAAAACACAGGACAAAGATTTTAGGCGAACAAGAGTTTTTTTTTTAATTTTTTTATTTACTACCTACAATATAACACAGCATAGGAAAATATAAATACAGTAATTCCCTTTTTGTCATCTTCTACACACAATTGTTTCTATAGCTGAGTCTGACTGTGATCTGCAACCTAAATATAGACACTAATAATTTCCCTTCAATAGTCGTAACACAAAAGGGCTATTACATCCAGCCATATTTATATTTCAGGTTAGAAATGTAATATATATATTTACATAAGTGTGTATTTTTGAGTGATTTTTTTTTTCCAGCTGCCTAAGTAGATAACAGTTTAATCGATACGCTAAATTTGCACCTCTGATCACAGATTACCCCACGAAAGCAGAGAGAGGAAGAGAGAGATGTGCTGTTTGCTCAGACGGTGTTGGAGCGAAGCTGCGCTTATGGGGGAATTAAACAGATTGTGTTTGAAAGAAAGCAGAAATCTTGAGTGCAAACATGACAAAGGTATGAAATCCTGCTCTCATATCGAAAACGTAAGCTCTTGACATTTGGCGTTGTAATTCCGGCATGAGGAAAACCCAGGCATTTGCTGGACATATGGAGGAGAAACTGCAAACAAAAGTTTTGATCTCACCATCCCATCTCATCATCTCATCATTGATCCGATGACAAATCTCACCTTTAGATTGACAGTATGGATAATTAGATCGAGTCAGTGCATCAAGAGCTATTATGAGGACACAAATCTTACACGTGTGACAAAAGACCAATTACTTGTGTCAAGCTAACACTTGAAGGTGTGTTATGGCACGTAGTAAAACATACTTGCAAACATGCCTGTATTCGTGCCGTTTAATGACATAATCAGATAAATGTGTTACCTTCATTTTTTAAAACGAATGATGCATATGTCAAACATGACTTTGAAGAATTTTGACTCCATGAAATTGGTCCTCTGTCTCTTTAAGAAGCTCCTAGTCTTTTGGAGACTCCACCCTCAGGAAGTCATCACAACAATGTTTCTCATTTTGCCGTTAACCGTTCTTCTGAGCGTTGGACTGAGAGGAGGTTTGTATGAGGAACTCAGCAGACACGCAGGTCCACCAGGTGTTTGCTAATTGTTGCTGCTGCTAGTCTGGATTAGCTGAGTGGAGGACGGACCCTTGATCAGCCACATACTGCAGCTCCAAAGAGTTGATTTTACGTAACACTGCTCCTTAAATGCAAGTCTGTTGGAGCAGGGACCCATCAAAAGTGGTGGCTCTCAATAGACAGTTTGTTTTAGAGATTGTGAAGAAGAGAGGACAGATGCCAGACTCAACGATACAGATGACCTGAAGGCAGCTGTCAAAACAATCTGGACTTCCACCTCAGCAGAACCACGAGCTGATCACGTCCATGCCACGCCGCATTGATGCAGCTGTTCATGCAAAAGGAGACCCAAACAAGTATTTTTTGCGTAGAGGTTAACATACTTTTTATTGGGGCCGTAACGATTCCTCGAACGATTAGAGTACCTCGATTAGTAAAGGAAAATCTATCTGCCTCGAAGCTCCGTAAAATTATGTTTTACATAATTTGCTCCGACCTTGTTCCAGTCGGATCATGATTTGTGTTGGGCAGCGCGCTCATTTGTTGCTATGTGCCAGCAGCAGCATGGCAACTTGTCTTGGTTTTTGTCATTTTTTCGGGGGGCAATAAGCATTTTTAAATGGACAGACGCAGCGATGCTTGGAGTACAACAGCTTTTCTCCACCAGTGGTGGATGCATGAGAGAGAGAGAGAGACACTGAATTTCCACGTAATAATCAAAACTTATATCTATTAAAGCATTTAAGTATTCCAGCGTGTGATGCATCTATTGGTTTTAAGAGTTTCACTGCAGAGAGCGAAAAACCTCTAGTCGTACCTTAACTGGTGACATGTGGAAAGACGTGCAGGATGCTGCGTTCGGCCAACGCTATTCAGAAAAAGAGGCCTCTTAAAGCGAGCTCTGACTCACCAGACCAGCCATTCTCAGACGCACATTTATCATAGTGAAAAATATTGGTTTTAGTTATAAGGACATATCAGGGAGCAACATGACAAGTGGAGAACAGAGTTTGTTTATTATGTTTTATTGATTTTAAGCATAATAAATGAAAGTGCTACTGCAACATGACAAAAAGTGCATATGGTCAATATTTAGAGGCCCTTCCACGAAACCACAAAGTGCTTTTTCAGACGAGTTTGTGTCTCAAGACGCGCCGAGGCTCCCTGTGCGGCGAGGGTCGACTCCTGTTATTTACTAAGCCTTTATCGACTGTCATTTGCTGCACATACAAAGAGTCTCGACTGATTTTTTTTTTTTTGTCGTTTAAAGATGGAAATAATGATAATAAAAAAATGATATTTTCTTTTAGGAATATAATGACCTGAATTTGTGCCCAGTTGAATTGGCAAAAACCAAACTGGTCTGATAAAATCGTTAAGAGGAGATTCGCTTAAAAACACTTTAATTAATGAAAATGGACATGCCGTAAAGATGCATGGTTGTGATTTCTCTATACAAACTATGAAACGATATTGAATAACTGAAATAGATATTTTTGTGTCCCTACTGCCACAGGCAGTCATAAAAATTGTCTATCCACCAACATTTGTGGCCATGCTAACTAGCTGTAGCATTCAAAAGAAAGATGCTGTAGCTCAGGAGAGACTAGAGGAGGGTGAGCAGCACCTAAACAAGCCTGATTGACAGCGCTAAGGCCCGCCTCCTGGCTCAGGTTGGTTGTTTCTAGTTAGTGCTGGAAGAAGGCAGAAGAGCTTGATTTTTTTTCCCTCCACAGATTATCTGTCTCTTGACATACTGAGAGACATTGTGGCAGATTTTTATTAAAAAAATATTTATTTTATGTTCGTTACAAATTGCAGCTTTAAACGCTCAGATTTCCGAAAGACTACCAACATTCACAAAGCCACTGGGGAAAAAAATCAAGCAAACTTTAAGACGTCTTCCTTTAGTTACCACTTTCACACAGAAAAGTTGTTATCGTGGCTTTGTTAGCGCCCGGGCACGGTGCATTTACTGACCGGAAGAATATTGGATTTTTAACTTTCTAACCCGCTGGTGCTCGGTCAGGCAAGTCAAGCGTAAAATCAACCATTTCCAGTCACTAACCAATTTTGCATTGCAGCTCTACTTTTCTTCTGCTCAATTCAAACTTTTTTTCTTATATTAGAGGGAATTGTGGACGTTTTTTTTTTTTTTTTTTTTTTTTTTTTTTTTTTACATTTTGGTAGTTACACAACTAAAATTAATTTCATATGTAGATTTAACAAAAGCAGTTTCAGAAAATAAAATTTTTTAACTCATGAACTGAACATATAAGGAGAAGAAATGGCTGATTCATAGACAGAGAGATAGTAAGTTAGCATAAAACGTGACATTCAGACTGGAGACAAGCAAAACTATTTGATATCTTCTCCTTTCTGTGTTGGGATTCACCCGAATTATTTCGAGTTTTTCTAAACATCTGAACATTTCCATTAGATTTACACATTCCCGTCTTTTTTCCGAGTGCAGCGTTCACATTTTTTTTTTTTTTTTTTTATACACATTAAAACCTCAACATGAACTCGAAGTTAAATATGAGCTCGAGTCAAAAGCTGTAAGCTAGCCTCTTCCCCACGCTGCCGCGTTTTTAAATCACGGTGATCCACGTCAGGGATGAACAGCCGAAATGTTCAGCCGGCTCTGCACATGGAAAATTGTTGACAGAGAGAAGCACTTCCTAAACGGCAATCTCTTTGATGGTGGCAAGCTGCAAAAGATAATTTTTTTCTTTTTGGCACTCCAAATAGTAGCTATGAAAGCTGTTTTCATAGATTTGCGTCTCAAAAATATGTCTGTCACAGCTTCTCTGACACTGATGCACTTTTGTGGGGTTTTTTTCTCATCTTGACTTAAGAATCGTTTATTTAGAGGATGAGCAGAGGTGGGAAAAAAAAAAAAAAGAAGTAATTTCCATAACCCTATTCCCACAAAACAAACACTTGAACAGTGTGAGCAGAGCAGTGATAGAAGGGAAAATAGATTAAAAAATGTAAATAAAAGAATGTCTCATGCTTCTCCTGTGGACTTGTATAAGCGTGTAAACCTATTTGATAGGTTTACACAATATGCCACACTTTAAAACATGTCATTAGTGTCCATTATTGGCATGTTTCTGATATATTTATTTTCAGAATTCTGATTCGCGTAATTCCAGTGGAAACGCAGCCGTAGCCTCACATGTTCACGTCACTCAGAGGAAGTGGGCCAAACTAAGTCAAGAGAAGCCCTTCCTCTTGTCCCGGGATTTATTCTGCGGATAAAAAGAGGAGCCGCTGTTAATGACTGCTGCAGACCCACTGCGGTTGATGCCAAACTCATGAGCTTAATACACAGATTAAAAATCTCCAAGGCAAGAGACTGTTAGAAACTCAGTATGCAATTAGCGAAGAATAACAATGCCATGTGGTGTGTAATTAGCAACGGGGATCAACCTCTTTCCCACTTATTATGGCACACTGACCTCGACACGTTCCGTGAAAGTCAATTTAGGACTGAAAACCCGGCTGCCTCGCCAGAAAGGCTATGCAAATTTTAAGGGCTGTCTGACCTCCAGAGCCCCTGACCAGCAGAGATGCTAATAAAATGTCAGCTAAAGGAAGAAAGGGTATTAATGTGTTTGTGTTTAGAAGGGTTTGTCCAATAAAACTAGTTTAATTGCGCATCCCTGGCTTAGCTTTCAAATGAAAACATGTTATTTGATTCTTCTGAAGACCATTGGTCGTTAGCCGGTGGTGCTGCAAACTCACTTTCATATGGACTTTTTTCATAGCTCAGACTTGCAAAGAATTACATTTGTTTTAGTTGAACTTTTAAGTTACCAACACATGTTACAGGATCATTTGAAAGAAAATTTGAAGGCCTCAGAGGTTCGTGGGAGAACATCGCCAAACAAACGGCATCGTGATCAAGGTTGTGAAACACAGGTGAGGGATAAAATCGACATGTCGCAGAGTTCTGCTCAATGCAGCGCCTGGAAACAGAAACAGCACTGCATGCTAACACCTACAAAGACATGGATCCCCATTGAAGTAACTCTGGAGGAAGACTGCTGGTCAAACCTTTGTTGAGGGAAAGCCTTAAAAAAAACACACATTGGACATCGCCATTCATCATGCTTCTCCTTCAGCAGAGACACGGATGCTGGTCTCTATTTTCGATCAAAGTGAGAATGGCACAGTCAAAGTCCGGGTGTAAGGACAAATAACAGATGCTCTCCACTGTGCAAAACGAACGGACAGAAGAAGAAGAATTTGGCTTGTGACGTGCAACGCTGACAGACTTTCAACGATAAACTCAAGTCAAGTTCACTTGCAGCTCACATTTCAGCGACAAGGCTTCACACGACAAAAACTTCGGTGACTATTTGTGAAACAAACGACAAACATTACATTTTGTCAAATGTTACCATCGAAATCATGAATACGCGTCAAATATGTCGATCATTAGTCCAGTCACAACTAATCAAAGGCAAATCAAAACAAATGGGTTTTTTAGCCTTGATTTAAAGGGGCCTCCATGTTTCGGCAGGTTTGCAGCTCTCTAGATTTGCTCCAATATGCTCAATATTTAAACATAGTTCCAAGAGGTCTTGATTTGCACCGAACATCTGATTGTTTTGTATGCTTTCACAATTATTTACCGTTTTGTGGCGATCTGCCATGTCAGAATACTTTGAAGTTTGTGCCTTGTATGTTGACAAAATGCGAAAAAAAAATGCTCACGCCGCATCGACGCCTCGACGAGATGCCGCTTTCTCCGCACACCTGCACCCCGTATGTGTACATTTACCTCGAGAAAATCATTTTAAAGCCTTTAACTGAAGTTTGAGAGGCTGCATAGCAAATGGGAAGCAAGGCGAGAGTTTTAGCCTTCATCAACACAGACATAATACAATATACATTAGCCATCGCCCATCTCAAACTGTATCAAGTGTACTCTCCTCTCTGGGGCATGATGGCGTGATGATGATGAATACTGGCAGCGGTGTCACACTGAGTGTAACTCTCAATCTCTCTGCTAGACATACACCATAAAAAAATTATGAGAAAGTTAGCTGACACAACCAATCCATCTAAAGTATACATTCGGTGGTTATTGTTAGCACACGGTCCGGTTTGTTGCAACGACGGATTCCACTTTCTAGGATATTTTTTTATGAGTTGTATTGAGTTTAGGACCAATAGTGCTAATGTCAGACTGTGACAACTCAAAGAAATTCACGGCATCGTGGAGGATTTAAAAGTTAGCAGACGCTAATCCGATCTGTGCATGTTTTTGTGTGTGCGCCGTCTTCTCAAACCGATTTCTGTTCACACTTTGCTGGGTTCAGCTGGAGGTTTCTTCCTGCGACTGGGGGAGTTTTTCCTCTCCACTGTCGCTGCGTGCATGCTAGGTTCGAGGGGTCGATGACGATGCAAGCGACTACTGGGCTTCCTTAGGAGACTTTGTAACTATTTAAATAATAAAACAAACTTTACTGCATTATTCAGTAAACGTGATCAATGAGGAACGTGTTTGGAATATGTCTGTTTGGTTGGACTGAATTAACTTTGCGTGTGTTGGGTTAAAAGTAGGTCCGGGATTTTAAAGCTGTAGTATGCAAATTTATAAAAATGATATGTTTTTACATACTTGTTAAAATTATTATTCTTATGTCGTTACAGTTTGTATAAGACAGATGATGTGAGAATTTGTTTTTTTTTGTTTTTTTTAATTTCCATTGCCTTTTCCCAGTAGTACCTGCAGAAATACACCACTCACTTAGAAACAACCAATCCGAGGCAGGAGGAGGGTCTTAGTGCTGTCAATCACTCTCATGCTCACCACAAATTAGCCTGCCACCAATGCTCAGGCGACCTAGCATAGCAATCAGTGAATAAACAGTTTTCCTGTAATGCCGAGTTGTTTTTCCACCATTCGCACATTGAGCAGCAAACAGGAGATTGATTGACAGCGCTAAGACGCTCCTCTTGGCTCTGATTGGCTGTTTTAGACCAGGAGCCGGGCATTTCTGGAAGACAGCAATAGTAGAACTGGGGAGAGGTGGAGGAGCTTGAGTTTGTTCCCCAGATTGTCTGTCTCACATTATTGTGACATTTTTATTTTTATTATTAATATTATTATTTTTTTTAACATATAAAAATCCCAAACCAGGACCTCTGCCTGGCGCTGCGTTTCCGGTACGCCCGTAAGTCTTGACGCAAACAAAGACTGATGATAAAGCAGCTTTTCTTTCCCCACTGGGACGCTGGAAAAGACTGGCACTGTCTGTTTCTTGAGGTTTGGTCTCCCCTGGCTACCTGCAGCATGATATAAGTTTTTGAACATTCTGAGAGCCTTTGCTAACCCCATGTCAGGGTCACCCATGTCTCTCTGCTTGAGAGATGACAACTAATGACATCCTCAGCTGCTGTTTGCTCTTCACTTACTGCCATTCTTTCAGAAAAATCTGTTCTTCATTGACCACGTTGTTAGAAAGGGTTTTGTTTGTAGGAAGCCCAGCATCTAGGTGCAGCACACACAAAACAGCCACAGAGACTGTGACATTCCACACAAGCTCTCTCACACACACACACACGCACACCCCCACACACACACACGCTGCTGTATCAGTCTTAATTAAACTTCCTCCCTTACAGTGCCTCCGAGATTAAAAAGTCTCAGGGACGGATTTAACCCTCACCTTGAACAAAGGGCAGTTTTCAGGTGAGGACAGAGACAGGACTCTTCTGTCAAATCCCCTGGTTCCAGCCAGCTGGAGGATTAGACTCCTAATGTTAATGAGGTAACGGCACCCTGCAGTCCCAGCAGCCAGCGCTCCGACCTGGGAAACCTCACGGCTATTCAGAAATGCATTAAAAGAAAAAAAAAAAAAAGCCACTTTGCTTATAAAACTCCTCATTGACTTTGAGAATGTTGGCAAGAAAAAAAAAGTGTGATATAGCTATATATATAGCTATATATATAGCTATATATATATAGCTATATATATATAGCTATATAGCTATATAGCTATATATATATATAGCTATATATATAGCTATATAGCTATATATATATAGCTATATATATAGCTATATAGCTATATATATAGCTATATATATAGCTATATATATAGCTATATATATAGCTATATAGCTATATATATAGCTATATATATATATATATAGCTATATAGCTATATATATAGCTATATAGCTATATATATAGCTATATAGCTATATATATAGCTATATATATATATAGCTATATATAGCTATATATATATACTATATAGCTATATATATAGCTATATAGCTATATATATAGCTATATCACGCTGCGAAGCTGTCTCACACCAATCGATATATATATATATATATATAGCTATATATCTATATAGCTATATAGATGTATAGTTGTATAGTTGCTATATGTATATATAGTTGTCACAGATGGTGGGGCTAGGTCCACCCATGCATTTTGCACAGCTGAATGGTTGCCATGGAGATTAAAGGATTTCTCAAACATGCATGAAAGAATCAAAGTAACTTTCCAGGTATTATTTTGATGAGAGAATCACATTACAACATGATGTGAAGCTCAGAAAAAAGTTGATTTTACCTAATAGTGCCTCTTTAAAACTATTTTCTGGTTTCTGATTCTTGTTGATTTTTTTAAGCTTCATAAGTGACCAGAAACTGACTTTAAATTTATATATATATATACTGCTCAAAAAAATAAAGGGAACACTTAAACAACACAATATAACTCCAAGTAAATCAAACTTCTATGAAATCAAATTGTCCATCTAGGATGTGTTATTTGAGTGTTCCCTTTATTTTTTTGAGCAGTGTATATATATATATATATATATATATATATAATATATATATATATATATATATATATATATATATATATATATATATGTTGGATAAAGTTTCTCTGTTTCATTTAACGTTTTCTTTTATTCACATTTTTTGCCATTTTCTTTTATTAGTTCTGCCCCAACGTCTTGACCGACTTTGGTCTTTGTTTTTTTGGGGGGTTTTTTGGAATCTTTTTAAGAGTTGTTGGCAAAATTCTGCCGGGGGCTAAAGTAATTAACAAAACACCGCAAACTAATCGTGTTTAGCATTCAACTCTGTGATTTGCTGCTGGGTAAACACAGCAGAAGAAAAGAAAGTGACCTTGTCTGGCAGACAGCCCATCTGAATGAAGCTTTACTGCACTGTGACTCATCGAGATACAGGGTTGGTGCGAAGCTGTCTCACACCAATCGAGCGCTGCACTACATGCGTTACGTACGGTATGTGTGTTAAGTCTCCTTGACTGGATTTAAATAACCCTTGTCGGCAAAGCCCGTGTCTGCTGAGGAGTTAAAAGTCTTTAACCTCGTTAACACATCCATACGGTGGTGTTGTACCCCAGAGAACCGTGGGCAACACAAAGATTTTTTTCCACTTCAGAAATGCATTTCAGCATGTAAATTCACACAAAGTTTCCCAGTGAATAGACATAGGCAGTTAACTCGTATCACTTATAGACCCTTGTAATATTTTGGATTGGATGATGCCTTTAGATCATTTCAGGTTGGAGAGTGAGGGAGATCATTTCAAACATTTAAGTTGTTTTGAGTTTTCCTTAAGCAGTTTTTACAGAGCACCGTGTGAACACGACTGCTTCTCCAAGGGGGGATGATGGTGCCATCTGAGAGGACTGAGTCAGAACCACAAAGCAATAAGCGGATTACACACCTTACTTGTCAGGGGTCAAGATGATGACATCGTCATCTAAGACGACGATGTCTGAGAGAACAGACGGTTTTCTGTAAAAGTTTCTTCACCCCTCTGACTTGTTATTGTACAAACACAAAAGGTCGACGTCTTTCAATGGGATTTATGCTGTGGATGCAACATGGACGTGTGACACTTTCTATAGCTGAACAGAGACAGAATTATTTTTCCAGCGTCAACGCAGCTTCAGCTGTTACAGCTAGAAACTAGTTATCAGGTCTGATATCACATAAAGACAGTTACAAAGTCAGTCTTCGATCACCTGAAGAACATTTCCAGGGTTAAAGGACATAATCCTCCAGCAGGATCTAGAGAAACTCATCCATATGTTTATCTTTAGTCGCATTGATTACTAAAAATAAATAAGATCAGTCGATCCAAAACGCTGCTGCTCACATTTGCACTAAAACCAGGAAATAAAGAACATCACGATGGCTCAGATATTCTTCCACTGGCTCCCTGTCTGAGTGAGATGGTTTTTATACCTGAATGCTTGGCTTTGTGTCAAAAAGTTGTACTGCATGACGCACAAAGGGATCGCTTTTCATCGGCCAGATATTTCAACAGCTTAGGCACCGGTTGACAAGAGGGACGTTGAGACAGTTTGAGGCAAAAATAATGCGGAAATAAACAAATTCGCACAAAAACATGTAACCCAAAATAACAAAGCGAAACAATTTTATCAGAAAAACACGGATGATTTGGGGGTTAGTTCTACTTTAAGCTCTTCGGTCTGCATTGTTCTCCACTGGCTCATTCCGTTTTCCCTCCATGAATATCCGCTACTCAGTCTTACTCTGAGACTTACTTAGTGTACTTATATGCAACTCAAAGTACAAAAAATAAGGGCTACTTCCAAACAATGTGAAGGGAATTTTTTTAAACTAAAAACGGGGATCTTTTTTCCTTCCTAGAATACCTTCAATATACAACAACGGATTTGAAGTCTGGGAAAAATGGCTACCAACTCCAAACAGCTCAGACTAATTGGTGGCGATCGTTGATTTGATAAAGTCTCTCTCAGGAACAGAGCAGACAGTGACATTCACCCTAATGATTGCCATGTAGAAGCAGAAATACTGCACTAAGAAAACAAAGCGAACCAAGACTCCATATTGCTGGATTGTCTTCTCTCATTAACCCTCCTCTCGGCCCGGCTGACGAAGTCTGACACTTTCTCATTTTCCGAGACCGTCCCGAAGTTTTGTCTGATAAAATTTAACCGGAGCAATGACTGCACACCCCTCGGCTGTGACCGCGCCGCCAATACAGCTGAATGACAGGACATCAACCGAACCCCCTTTGCCTGAAACTGCAATAAAAGCGCAGAGGAACTTTTAGGAAAATCGATATGAGGCCAGATTAGAGCCTCGGCCTCTTCTTCTGGGGGTTCATGCAGACGAGATAGGGGAAAAAAAAAAAAATTGTGTTGAAGGTCAACTGCATAATTTAGGAGCTTTCCTGAATCGCTGTTTGACGGCATCTAATCCACCGTTGAAAATCACTTCCTTGTCAGTAGATGAGAGAAATACTCATTTTATTGTTTCATAACTGACATTAATTTTTTTTTCAAGTTTATCTTTTTAAAAATCATACATTTCATGTTAACATTTAAATGCAAATAACATGAGATTATAGCCAAGTGACTAATTTGAATCCCCAGTCTCATTGGCAGGTTGATGAATATGATGTTTAATATAAGATGAAAAAGCAGCCCCAGGCGACTGCTTGCAAGAATCTTTTCACAAACGAAGAGGGTAATTAAACGGTTGTTTTTGCAATCTGTAGTCTATAATGGTTCAATAATTTTCACTTTCAGTTGATAAGCATGATGGGATTAGCAAAACGGCGCTAAAGCGAGTTGTTTGCAGTGAAGCGAGGCTAAGCTAACATTAGCATCAGGATGCTAGGACGCTGTAAGAAACAGATCTACTGCACAGTTTTCACGTACGAAATGGACCCGGGGGTTTTGTTTGGTAGGAGAGTGATGTGGTGAAAGTTTAAAAAACCCACATATGGAGGCCTCAGTTCGCAGGTTTGATTCCCGGTCTGGTGACCTTTGCTGCATGTCTTCCCCTTCTCTCATTACCCACATTCCTGTCGATTAACTATCGAATAAAGGCCACTAGAACCTTTAAAAAAAGCAACAAAAAAAACAAAACAAGAATATGTACCAACCAAGAACCAATGAGAAACCAGGCAGGAACCTTCATGGCGTATGAAACAGGTGTATAAAAACGCTGCTTGGCTGCAGAGTTCTTGTAAACCTCGTCTTCAAGACACACTTGTCTTGGACATTTTAGGCGTTTCATCGCCTCGGCCCAGTTGATGGCAATTGACGGCTGATTATCGGGTGTTTTATCGCCGAACTGCAATCATCTTTATCAGGTGTGTGTAGATGGAGCAGAGCAACATTTAAAACATGCAGGGCAGTGAGCCTTGAGGACCAGAGTTGAGCTAGAGTACTGAAACCAAACAGACTTGACAGCAATCAAGAGAATAAAAAAAAATGGCAAGTAGCTAAATGGATAAACAGCGAGGGTATCTTTACAGTATCTTGGTTTGAGACACAAAAACAGCCAATCGGACGCAGGAGGAAGGTCAGAGTGCTGTCAATCACCGATATGGACACGCTGCTCAATGCGCTAATGGCAGAGAAACAACCATTTTATCATCGGTGGCCATGCTAACAGCTTTAGCGTGAGTAAGGGGGATGGGCTGAGCTTGATTGACAGCGCTAAGACCCTCCCCCTGGCTCTGATTGGTTGTTTCTAACCAAGCAATGTTTTTTCTGCAGTTTGCACTGGGAGAATACGAAGGAGATGGATTTCTTTCCCCCCCGGATTATCTGTATTGTGCCATACTGTAAACTAAACTACAGCTTTAACAAATATTTAAAAAATATATATTTTTGACAAGTTACATACTGCGGTTTTGTTTTCTTTTTTTTTTTCTTTCTTACCTGTAGTTAAATCACTTCATTTCCCAGAGATGAATGGAAAGCGATTAGACATCAACGACTGAAACTTAATATTTATCAGGGCGTCCTAATTTTCCACACGGCTGGACACGTGGAAGAAAAACCGGAGCGACTGAAGGAGAGAGCGAAAACAAGCAGGACGGACAGAGAGACAAACCGAGCATAAGTGATCTCCGAAAGGGCATTTTCAGCTGAGTCAGCTCGACGGAGAATTACGTTGTCTGGTCTTGCTCGGCGTGCCAGAAGGGCTCCCATGCTGAGAGCCGACGTCTAGAAAATCCCATAAATTGCTCCAGAGTTGGACCTCATTGAGAATCGCTTTATTACTCCAATTTGAAAGGAACGTCACAGCCCCCGAGCTTAATGAGAACCAAATTCAACGAGTGGAGTCAGAGAAGCTGTTCACATATCCCCCAGAGTGACAAGTGACAGAGCTCGGAAATTGAGAAAATGAATTAGTACAACCCTATCATGTGAAGTAGGGTTTTTTTCTTTTTCTTTGTCTCTCTCTCTTCCTCCATTTGAGAGCCCGTTTTGTTTTGATTCTGGTGTTGAGAAGCGGCATGTTCTCCCTGTGCATTAGCAAACTGCTTGGCTTGTTTTGTTTTGAAGAGCTGAAACGTAGCGTCTGCTTGTGATCGTCGGTTCGCCGATCGTATCGGGTGAATTCTCTGCGCCACGGTGGAACTTTCAGAAAAATCATTAGAAAAACCAAAGTTAAATCCCCCCGAGGCTCGAGAATTACAACACTGAATGGTTTTAGCTTGCACCGTCCATAGAAGCATCACTCTGAGTCTCTGTCTGAAGCACAAACAGTACCATTATAGTGAATAAATGAATTAATATTAAAGTAATTTAGACACCGATGCCTGAAATGACGAAAGCTTGAACCACGATTTCAGGTTCCGTACTTTTCTTTTTCTCCTCAAGGCCCGACTCGGCTGCAAAAGCAGGAAGTTATTTTCCCCAGAACTTTCATTTATTTACCCTTGAAGTCCAAAACAGGATCATCGATGCTGGGAAGTAAAGTTCTTCCAAGGCAGCGAGGCTCCCGTCTCGATAATAAGGGGGATTTTCATCATTAAGATTTTTACCGAAGATTCTGTCGCGGCGGCTACGCTTTGCAACATCGAGACACAAAAAGTCCATGGAGAGGCTCAGATATTACTGCTCTCTTGGTTTAAAGGTGCGGCATTATGTAAGATCAAACCGTCCTTTAGCTTTACGTCATATTATAATGTTATTGCCTCAACAATAACACACCTGGAGTGTTGCTCTGACGATTCCAGGCCCCGTAGCAATGTTTCTCAACCGTAAATAGAGGAGCAGTGTTGCGATGACAATCATGCTAGTGTACACACTGCTGAATGTGCTGATGGCAGAGAAACAACTGAGCCTTAGCAGGCTATGTTGTGGCGAATCAGCTGTAGCGGAGCAGAGAGCAAGGGTGACGATGTGAGCAGTACGTACACAGGTGTGATCGACAGCTCTAAAACCCTCCTCCTGGCTCTGATTGGTTGTTTCTGACCCCTGCAGTTAGTCCTGGGAGAAGGTGCAGGAGTTTGATTTTTATTTCACAGATCATCTGCCTCACATTACACTGTCAGGACAAATTGATAACAAATTTGTTAAAAAAAAAGAAAACATATTTTATCATTAAAGAAGTAGTGCATAGTGCAGCTTTAATTAGTCCTCGAATGGGACGTGTTGCTACAATTTTTCACTCCCAAATAGACGACTGTTTCTTGTCGCCAGGGAAGCCCGTGTTCAGTTTAACTTCGTCATGTAAAAGAAGAAAATAAAAAAATTACCTCCGCTGCGTTAGAAGTTCTGCGAAAACATGACTTTTCCATTTTCCTCAACAGTCTGTCCCCGTCCAGCCCCTCCAGTGACTTTAGCCCTATTACCCCTCACAAGATAAACAAACAAAATGTCTCGAATCGTTTGAGTTAGTCAACGTCTGTCGCTCGGTGTTTGTCACTCTAGACTCGCATCTCCAGAAGACGAAACCCCTCGGTGATGCGGCTCTTAATCACCTCATGCAAATCGCCTAATTAATGTTCCTTGCTACAGATTACATCAAAGGTTCAGTCAGTTTTCTTTTTTCTGTGGGTAAAACGTAACTGGCACAGAAACGGTAAAAGGACTGTAAGTGCGGTGGTGTTGCGTGCCCCTATCGTCATTTATCAAACAGGGAGTCATACATATTCATACTGGCAGCTGATGTTCCGGGTTTTGCAAGGAACACATGATGATCTGAAACCGTGGAGAATTAATGTCATGGAGAACGAGGCTGCAAAATAATACCGCCGCAAAAAAGAAAAAAAAAAAGAAAAGAAAAAGGATATTTGCGCTGAAATATTATCCACGGTGTCAAGTCATGCGATAAGTATTTAAGGAATTAATGAGTTGCTGTGGAGATTTTGCTGAGGAATTTCTTTTCTGTATTTTGGTGTCATTTAAGTAGTTTATACACAAGATTGTTGTAGTAACTCCTTATACATTTATATTAGAGTTAGGGTTATAATGTAATACACAGCAAGTCATGGTGCGTTGCAATACAGCATGAGTTTTTACTCAATGCAGCCGGATAACAAAATAAGGGGAAAATAAAAGAATAATCTTCTGCAGTTCAATCAAACTGATCAAACTGATTGCACTGATTTGAGAACTGACCTTTTAGAAACCAATGTATAAAACATGGTTTCTTAAATTTTTTTTGAATAAGTGCAAAATGAGAAACTGCTGCTGCAAGGATCCAAATGCATATTCAGTATGAAACACAATAAAAAACAAGTTAACCTTCCTTGTTTTTTTTTTGTTAAAGGTCTCCTACATCACTGTGAATAGGAAAAATTCACATGCTGCTGCTGTAAACAAACCCAAGCAGCGGCAGGAAATCAGAATAGAGGTGATAAAGATTGAGAACAAAAACACTAAAACAAAAATGTAAAAAATTGTTAAAGCAACCTGTAAATAAAGAAATCACACAAGACCCAATATTAAGTCACTTTCCATTCCATTCCCATACTCTTTTTGTGGTAAATAACTTGCATCCTGATTTTTAAAATCTGATTATAATCCCACTACTGAGCCTGCCGTGAGACATGCCGACCAGTGACGCCAGATAAGCAGTTTTCCTGCAACGCTAAGTTGTACACGCGCATACATGTGCTTGATTGACAGCGCTGAGACCCTCCTCCTGGCTCTGATCGGTTGTTTCTCGCCAAGCAGAGAAGCTTTGTCTTTATCTTCTCACAGTCACGACATAGTGACAGTTTGAACTAACATGTAAAACACATATGGGATGAGGGACATTTGAGAACTGTCCCTCAAGTGCAAATCACAGCTGAGCTGTCCTGAAAAGTAAATTACAGAAAAATGTCCTCCGTCCCCTGGCACACTTTAGGTGACGGCCGTTTTCATTGAGTTCTCCTTGGTACCACCTCACTATGTCCAATTAAATTAAAACCAGTTTTTGTTCAAAGCAATTCCAAACTCTGCCCAAGAAATCAACAAGGGAGCTTTTCTGTTTGAAGATGGAAATTGTCTCAGAATTTGGCTAAAAACATGAAGAACCAACATTTTTTTTAACAAAGAAATATACATATAATTTGCTCTGGTTCTACAATTCCTGGACTATAGGTCTCATACTTGAGCGTATGAGTCCCATGCTAACCACACCTGGCCAACTTGTTATATTACTGCAACTTGTTTGATTAAAACAGCCAAAGTCAGCAAAAAGAGAATATCTGACAAGCTGTCAGCTTCCTGCACACCTAGAATTTGATTACACGTTCACGTTGATATGACATCTTTGTATCACAGGTGAGGGATCTATTACCATTAATAACTAAGCTGCCGTCTCCGCCTGAATAAACATTAAACATATAGAGAATAAAACTTTCTATGACGTAGTTTCTTACACTTCCCTCACAGCTCTCTGCTAGACGTCATATTTAAACTCTGGTCCTCCTGCAAACTTTGGTCTGGGTTCGGTTGAAGTGAACTCTGGTTGGAATGGACGTGTGAATCCCAAGCAAATCGGAGACCGCTCCAAAAGCAGGAAGTGGACTACAGCGCAGGGAATTCTGGGTAAACACAACCTATTAGCACCAGTGGGAGAAATGGCTTTCACCAAATGCACAACTGCTAAAATATGACGCTACTCCATTTTTGTTTACATTTTCCAAAGAAAGACGCTGCGCTGAGTGTCTTCTTCTGACACTATTTGTTGTTTCCTTCTATGTTTTTTGCTGTAGCGCCACCGGAGGCCAGGGTGGGGAACAGTATGGTCAAAGAATTTGGTTTGTTTGAAGCAGCGCAGCGTGAAAGCAAACGCACCAACGGAAAGTGTTGCAGTCTCGGTTCCAAATCAAACCGAGTTTACTGGACTATCAGGTGTGAAAATACCTTCTGATACCTTTGTGAATCTCTTAAAAGTTGACCGGAGGTTCATCAGATCTCTCTTATTTCCCACAAAAGGTGTGCAACGTCCTTAAAGGAATGGCTTTCACTGCTTTATTACCAATCATTAACTTTGCTGGGATAGCAACGCCGCTGACCAAACAGGATATAAACAAGCAATTTCCCTGTTTTTAACTCCTCCTCTCTAACCTCATACATGAGGAAATATTGATGAGCCAGCATCATGCCGTGGGTAATAACCGAAAAATTGCATGACAGTAAAAACTGGCCTCACAGAGGCACCAGCTGCACTCGCTCTTACGGGGGCATAAACGTCAGCTGAGGGTCCTGGCCTTAAAACCTGCAGACCGTGTTCGGGTCACGCTGGCCTGTGAAACGTTTCTTTGATTTCATGACTGCACAGTGAATTTAACCAGATGTGAGCCGTCATCACGCTCTTACTAATGAGCTGCCAGAGAAAGAAGCGTCTCTGTTTAGGTGTGTGAAGTAATTGTGTTTGCAGCTCACATCGGCGTTTGGCTCAGATAGCGGCCAACTCAAGGCCGGTAGTGAAATCGACTTTTTTGATCTCCACGTCATGTTACAATGTTATTCCCTCTTCAAAAACATGTCCAGAATGTTGCTTTGATTAGTTCATGCATTATTTGAGAACTCCTGTAGTCTCCATGGCAACCATTCAGCTTTGCAAAACACTAAGGGTGGACTTAGCCCCGCCCCTGAGGACGAAGCTCCTCCTCAGAGCTGCATTTTCCAAGCTTCTGTACTTCCGCCCCACAGAGTAGCCCTCCTCCATGACTCCCCCATTCAGCTCCTTCAGACTAGCCAGCAGCAATTAGCAAACACCTGGTGGAAATGCGCATCTGCTGAGCTCATTATAGGAGCCGCTTCTCGGTGAAATGCTGGCAAAATCGTTGATAAGGCGTTAATAGAGGAGCCATGTTGTGACGACTTCCTGAAGGCGGAGTTTCAGAAAGAGCAGGAGCTTTTAAAGAGACAGAGGTCCAATTTAAAGACATTAAATTGTGAAGTCAAATGTGTTTTAAGTCATATTTGACATATGAAAATCATTTTTATAACAGCTGAAGGTAACAGTTACTTGCTTGCGATATTAAAAGCCTACTATGTGCCTTGCCTAATGGATTCGTCTAGAACCTACCAAAGTGACTGCGAACGTAGAAATTATTTTCTCAACCGTGCAAACAAGAAACTAATCTTTCTTCCCTCTCTGCTGGTATTTCTTAACTAATTTTTCCCCTGCTTTAGTCTTCGTTTCCAAGCCATGGCCGTGATGCTGACTGAAGAAGTGCATTGGCGAACAGCGCCGACGCAGACGAGGGCTGTGACAAACTCCGTCAGTTCATGCTCACCCTGCACATGTGCTTCCACTCCGCCGGGAGGTGAGGCAGAATAGTCGACTTCCCCGGCTGCCCTCAGCTGCTGCAGCCCTCAGGCCAAAGTGTGATGCCAGCAGTCTCAGATGGGAGCACATGTCAAGTGTACACCCCAGGTGCCAGCCGGGATTGTAAGCGCCCTCAAGCGTGAACGGGAAAGGTCTTTGAGGTGCGATACGGGGACGGCCGTTGTACTGATAATGCGGCTTGGGCCGGTTTTTTATTTAAAGCTGCAACTCCAGCAAGAATTAACCCAACAATTATTGGAGCGCTGTAGCTAAACTGCTGATTCTGCACGATGAGGTCTCTCTGCGGCGGAAACCAGGAAACTGTGGACTCCTGAGAAAGTCCTGGCCGAGAACGTCCCAACAAAAACGTTTGAGGCCAAATAAAAATCGGCTTTAGAAAGATGGAATCAGACCTTCTCGGTGATTCATCTGAGAAGGAACAACAGCAGCGTGTCAAACACCCAATGAGGGTTAAAGGTTAACATGGAAAGCTGCAAAAAAAAAGTTCAACCTGTTCTGTTGTAGATGAATCTGATCTGCAGACATTAGTAAAAAGAGTAAATACAGGAAATACAAGTATTACAGTTCCTAGGGTTGTTAGCTTAGGGTGCATTCACATCAGCCCTGATTAGTCCACTTTAATCAAACTCTAGTTCGTTTGCCTGGACAGTCCGGTTCGTTTGGGGAGTTGTGAATGTGCAATCGAGCTGTGCTTCACCTAAAAACTTTGTGTTGTATAAGGCAATAAAGCTGCAGTACGAAACAGATGATCTGTGTAAAGACGGATCTCTTCCACCTCCTCTCAGTGCTCCCACTGCCGTCTGAGGAAACGCAGCGCTCCGGGTCAAAAACAACCAAGCAGAGCCAGGTGTCAATCAACCTCAAGTACTTGCTACTCAATGTGCTAATGGCAGAGAAGCAACTTACTGTTACAGGAAAGCCATTTACCTGACATCTACGGTGGTCATGCTAACTAACCAGATTATTAATAACATGCTATGCTAGCTGCATCATAGCAGCGAGTAAAAAGGGGTTAGATGGGGATAAGCAGCGCCACATGAGATTGTGATTGACAGCGGTAATACCCGCCTCCTGGATCTGATTGGTTGTTCCTAGTTAGCGCTGGGAGAAGGCAGAGGAGCTTCATTTATTTATTTTTTGTCATAGATTTTCTCTCTCATAATGTAGCTTCACATTATAGTGACAGATTCAACAAATTTGCAAAAAAAAAAAAAATGTTTATAAAAAAATTACAAAATGGCTGAATGTATACTCAACACACGTTTTAGATTTTATATTTGTAGAAACTCAAAAACCATATTTACATATATATATTCCTTCAACTTTACTATTACTTACTGCTACGTGATGGTCTGTCACATAAAACACAGATAAAATATGTCGATCTTGAGATTGTAAAGAGACAAAGAAAGAAATTCAAGGAGCATAAAAGGCATAAAAATTCCACTGATGTTTTATTTTTAGTAATTTCACCGCCCTCAGTTCGACACGACCACGAGGAGGAACTCCGTTTTGCCGGTGGAGATGCGTTTTTTTTTTTTTCCCAGGATTAGCACCTCCCTCTGAGGAGATGGTTGTCGAACAGAGGAATTTGAGCCTGTCCTCCGCTGCTGTTCTGTGAGTCAATGAGTTCGAATTTCATTTCCCCAAATGTCACGAGGGGGCAGCGAATCTCTCAATGTGTTGATTAAAACCTAATTTAAATCCCTGAAAAACTGGGCCAAAGTCCTCACTGAGCGATTTTGATAGAAGAATACATTATTCAAGCGAAGGTGATGGTGCTTTCCATGTGGTGTTCGGGAGAGGGGAAAAAAAAAAAAAAAAAAGGTCAGGCAGGAGCTTAAGAGTACAGGCCTGCATTTTGAGCGACACTTGATGGAATCATCATGTCAGGCGTGATGATGGATATGGATTTTATATTGTCCATACGTTTGGTCGACCGAAGCGGAGAAATAAAAACATCTTACTGCTCGTCTCACAGCACTCCGTCATGACGTCAGCGCTTCTACGCGGACGGTTCGTACGTTTGGTCTGAAACCGTCCCTGACCCGATTAAAACACCTCGATGTCTCGTCTCCGCGGAGGAAACGCCTGAGCCGAACAGAACTGAACATAAACGATTTCTAATGACGCCAACGTTCCTTCTGTTATTTTCTGACGGCATGACAACAGAAGCGGAGTAATTATCGTTATCATGCGAACAGCTGCATAGTTACCTTCTAAAGGCTGTTGCACGACGTTCGGCAGGTTTATACGGCCAAAACGGCGACGTCATTAACAATTAGAGGCAATTTTTTTGTTTGTTTTTTTTACTTTCCTCAAACAAAAGTGCTCCCGTTGGATTCTGAGTTGACATACGACTGGAGAGGTACAAGTTTGAAAATCACTGAACTACATTTAGAAAAATCACTGTTATTTCTCAGAAGCAGACATGATTCTATTTACATTTATCCTTACCAAGACGTGTAAGAAGCATTGAAATAAATTCTTCTTTATTATTATTACTATTCTTTATTATACTAACTGCAGTAGCGTAATATATTACAAAAACTGAAAGAACTACATATTTGATTGGAGTATGTTTACTAGAGATGGGCGGATTGAACTAAAAATATCGATAATATACAGAGTCTGTATCATTATCGGATTGATACTAGTCAGATCAATATATTAGTTTCAAATTCCCTCTTTAGATGTTATTTGATTTGTGGATTGTAGTCTGTTAAATCTACAACTAAACAGTTTTTGTTTCTGTTGTCTTGCATCTTATCTAGAAGAAAAAATGCACACAATTTTTGTGAACCTGGCACTGAAGTATTTTGTAGATGACTAAACATTTTGTCCAAACTCTGTCCTTGGTTTTAACAAAATAGTTCAAAAGAAAAATGCTAAAAAACCTAAAAGTCAGAAGTTTGATGATGTATCGCAATTGAATATAAAGTATCGGTATTAGCGATACCCGGTCTTGTATTTTACTTGGTATCGGATTGATACCAAAAATGAAGCATCACACACCTCTAATGTTCAGTGAGTGGAAAAAAAAAAGAGTGAAAATATTTATGTTGGTTGTCATGGGAACGTGTCTTTCAGGCAGAAAGTCACTGACCGATTTTAGGTCTTCTGGCAGAAGCCACCAAAATTTGACTTAAAATTTCTTAGAGTTCCTGATACCATAAAGGTTCAGGAAACCTCTGAAAGGAAAACCTGCCCACAGCATCACAGATCCACCTCTTTACCACATATTCATCCTTTGAACATTGACCAATAAATTTATTGATGATTTTAATGATGACTCATCAAAACGTAACATTGGTCATTGGTTTCTGAACTGTCGACTTTATGCATTTTTTATGGCTTTTTAATTTTATGTTTTTATGATATAAAGCACTTTGAATTGCCTTGTTGCTGAATTGTGCTATACAAACAAACATGATTGATTGTTGCAAGCAAAACTCGCTGATTTATCAAACTCAGTGTCTCCAGTGAGACTCAGAACATTTAGCACACAAATGATCGGCATGTTGAGAATTTAATGTTTGATATGGAGGCGTAGTGACCAGAAAATACGTCTTTATTTTGATGCGTTTCTGCAACAACAGGCTTTGGAGATACTTTTTTGTTTTTTCTTCTTGGCAAGATAACCTTCTTTACCCAGCCATGTTTGCCACTCGCCTATTTACCACAGTGTACTTTGGATATTGGCCATCTTAGAGAAGCATCCAGTTGTCATTTACTGACTTTTATGAGATCATCTCTTCCTTAAATAACACGCTCACTTGTCGTGTCCAATTTGAAGCGAGCGGAAGAGAAATGGGCCGCCATATCTCGGCATGTTTACATCCCAAAAACAGAGGAAGTCGCTGATTTTTTAAATTTAAATTTCCTAAACGCTCCGATCAGCGCGACATGTAAAGTGAAAATCGATGAAAAGCGTTAGTTACATTTCTGAGCTAAACGGGCGCTGTCACATCAAAGATGGGACGTCGCAAACATTTTCCGTGTGAGATTGTGCCACTGCAATTTTTTTTAGAAAAGTCTTTTCGACTCAAGAACATGACAAACATGTTATTTTCCCAAAAGCATAAATTATTTATAAAGACGTTGTCACTCTCTCTTATGATCACCCATGTAATCTAGCAGGAGCTTGAATTAAAACACTTTTGACCTCGTCTCCTGGCGTGTGACATTTTAATCTTCTGAACAACACAGGTACGACGTCGCTATCGGAAACAGTTGCTAAGGGTGATCATTCAGACCTGTTGCTCTCCTGCTGTGCCTGAAAGGGAAACATTTAATTACCAGGCCTAAACTATTTTCAGTGGGCTGCATTGGTACACGACATAATTTATTGGCAGTAAATTTCATTTTCCTCCAATTTATATAAAGCAGAGAAGCTTCCTGTGGAGAAAATAAAAGGAGTCTGATGAAGTGTTTTTACATTTTAGTAGAAGTCAGGCACAGCCAAACTTGTTCTGTGACAAGCAGCATAAATATTCATGCTAATTTCTTTCCAATGCCTCGTTCTTGTCAATCTGTGAAGTTGCAGTAAAAACCTGCGGGCAATTTACGCAGAAACGACAATCTAAGTGTTCCTGGAATTTTTATTTTCTTTAAAGATGTCATTTGTATACATTTGCGTCTAAAATGAAAAACTAAATCACCTCTTGAGCTTAACCATCAAACTGAATGACACACACACACAAAAAAAAACCTCATTATTTGAGTTTATATGGTTTGGAATTTGACAATTTGCACAACAACAATACAGCGGCTCTTAAAAAGTAAGCTTGTCTCTTCTAAATATCAGGTTTTTGTTAGGTAGAAAACCCCTTTCGAAACGTTTTACACCTTTTGTGCACAATGCTCTTGAAAAACAACCAAATCTGTTAAAAACAAAACTGTTTTGCCACCATACTCTTTGAGATTGTTGTCATATTTAGAAAACAACTGGCACTAATAAAGTGACATTTCTGCTTCTCTAGCTAAAGGACGCAAATGTGCAAAAGATCTGAAATTCCTTCCAGAACAACTGAACTTTATTTCAAACTCACCAAATTCAACATATTTAATATATCAGGCATGAAGTCAAGAGTAAAATATTAAATTGAAGGTGAAAATGATTATCTGTTCTGTTTTTAACATAGCAGAAACTTTCACAGGTGTAACCTTTCAATATCCACTACATGAAGGGTAAGATACTGATTACTAATTGCTTTCTCACAGAACACCACTTTAAAAAAAAACTGGAACTTTAAATTGGACCTTTAGACGCACACATGCATCTGGACTGGCCGCTGTGTTCCTCCATGAAGGATTTTTCTGAATGCTTTATTGATCTGCTGCTAAACTACAACAGCACGTCTAAAAGACTATAAGTGTCGTATCTAAATATTGTTCTTGATTAAAAGTCCCGCCTCGTCTGCAGGATTAGAAAATCATTCTAATGTACTTTTGACACCGGTATTTTAGCTGACAACAGATAAAATCTGCAAATACTTGGGAACAGCCTCTAGAAACACCAATTATTGCCTATTTTATTAGTTTAAAATACCAAATGTGCTTTGATAAACGCACAGTGGGAACTGTCCCTTCACATCCGCAGAAGCTAAGGCCTACAGCTGTCTTTTTTTTTTTTTTTTTGTACCTGGGGGTTCAGGCAATCAGCAGCAAGGAAAACGAATGCCGCTTCTGGATTGGCTGCACGTTAAGCTTCCCCGAGATGCAAATGAACAGACTAAACAGAAAAAAAAACAAAAAAACTGCTTCTACCCAATATTCATTGAGTTATACTTTTTTATTATCGTTTTATCCGGTTATTTGACTTGACTTCGAGAGTTGCTCTTTAAATTTCGACAATATGACAATAAAAGGAAATATGATTCTGATTTTCTTTTAAAATAGATTTGAAGCAAATATCGTGGAGTCACATTTTATGGAAAATCTGTGAATAGGTGGGGAAATACTATAATTTCCCCCCCCCACACACACAAATGTAAGCCTCTGAAATCGAGGGATGCTCTAAATCATCAAACCCTATTTTTGTACATCAAAGAGCAGCTTCCAAGACGTGAGAGAGAAAATAAAAAAGGTTGCTTGTTTGGGAACAGTTCAAGTAAAGATACTCCCGCTCTCACTCTCGATACTTCTGACGAAGCAAAGACACGACGTACTTTTGACTGGAGTGTTGAAATTCAAACTGCTTCTCTTGGTTCCACGGAGAAAACGTGCATCAACACAGAGACCCAGCGATCAAAATCAATGAGCTAAATTGGTTTAGGTGTGGACCGAACTCAAGGTTTATTGTTTTAGTTGTCCGTCTTATTACAGTAACAACAGCTTTTACATTTAAAATGGTTCGTTTTTTTCCTTTCACCGGCTCGCCAAGCTGCCAGCTGCAGCAATATCGTTCAATATATTTTAATCACATTTCCACAGACATGACCGCAAACTCAACTTGAAATCGCAAATTCGACAGGGAGCGAGGAGGCGCGACGTCAGCACACGACTGTAGCTTCACACAGCAGGAGTTTATTTAATCCTTTATGAGGTTCGGGATATATATCGAAAGTTTAGCTGTCCATTTTGCGACGTATTGAACTATTGAACAGTGGTGCACCACAGCTGTGACTGTGGATGCGCAAACGAGAAACTTCAATGAAGACAAAAGTTTGGGTGTATGCAAAGAAAAATCACGACAGCTGAAAACACGACAGCAAGACCTCAGGAGAGTAACACACGTGAGGAAATCCTTCCTCTACCGTTTGCTCCAGAGTTTGCTTACGGTTTAGTTGCCGTGAAGCAGAGGTTGGCGCTCAAACTGGTAAATTATGGAGATGCTCTTTATGTTTTTTAACGACATGGTCTTCTGTATATTGCCAAACGTATTTGCTTTCCTGAGTTTCCTTGAGTGACTTTCCGTTCTTAATTCAGAAAGTGTAAGATGATGGTTACTATGAGGTCCAACTCTTCCACGGAGGCTTTCCATGAGGTTTCGGATTGTACGTATCGGATTGTTTGGGGGCTAATAAGCCACATTTGCATCTGTAAGGTCTGATGTCTCTATTACAAACTCAAAACTTTGTGGAGTATTGACTCACTGATGTTTCCATTAAATAAGACATGTATTGTAAATCAGTTTGTTTACGTGATTCAAGAAACACGACCCGCCGTGAGCCTCCAGCTACTTCCTGTCCTCTTCTCGTTCTGCAACAGTGGCAACAAACATCCGGACGTTGATCATGTGACTCGTGGGATGTGGAAAAAGCATTTCCATTGCAGTTTTGCGAAATAACTAATTCTGATATGGCCAAAAAAAAAAAAACACTGTTTCCTTCTAGAGCCAAAACATTTTAGCGAAAAGCTATAAGTATTTTATTTTATTTTTTAATTGGTGTGTTTCTGTTAAGCAAATTCAGTTGTGCAACTATATGGCCAATTTGAGGTGCTGGTCAATTTCCTTTATATAAAAATTGTTTATGCGTTTCTAGTTTTGTGGACTGATGTATCGTTATAGTGAAACAGGAAGAGCCTATCGCCAAACTGTCCTATGACCTTCAGAGCTGACCCCCGTCTAGTTTTTTACCTGAGGATGTTTTGGGGGCTTTTTTTGCCCGAGTTACTCTTATTCTCAACCATTTTCCCTTTGCTGCATTGGCACTAATAGCTTATTGTTCAGTATTATACTTCCTGCGCAGGTGCATCCCTATGACCACGGCAGCTTTTTTGATCATTAGCATTTTGGTGCAACTTGATGAAGTGGTTTAACATTTTTAAAAACCTTTTTGTAAGCACAAGTATTTGCATTTCAAACTACCATCATTTTAAATGTGACACTGGTTACATAAAACAACGAGCGCACGCAGATTTAGCTTAGCATTTTCATAACATCAAAATACATCTCTTGTTTGAGCAGAAATCAGCATCATGCCATTTTTTTTTTTTCTTGAAATTAATTTCCACAGATTCGCCAGTCATGCTTCACTTTGCTGCCTGATGATTTGAAAACATCCAGTGCAGTTGTCTGAACAATGCAGAGAAGCTTTTTTTTTTTTTCCTGTTCTGGTTTGCATCTTTGGGTCTCTGTGCTCAAAGTGATTGTGTTGCTTCTACTTGGACTGTGTCTGCATTCTAGAAATGCATCCTTTATTTCAACATAATTTAAGATGTCACATCAAGGTCAGCCTGATTGGCACTTGTCCTGACTGGCTGCTCATCCGTGTGGAAGCTGCCGCGACGCACGCAGACACAAGCTGCTTCAGTGCTACTCCGAAAATAAACAAGGAGCGCTCTTGTCTTCGTGTTTTGTTTTTTGTTTTTTTGGCAAAGTTTTGTTTGAAAAACTTAATAACATAAGTTTGGGATGTTTGCAGCTTTCATTTAAAATTGTTTTTCAAATATTTCTATGTGGTGGACCACTGCCTGAGAATAGCATTATTTTTTGAAAAAAAAACAACAACAAAAAAAACGAGTAGAGCTATGTAAGGTACTAATTTTTATACCAAATATACTGTAAAGGCAGTATATAAAAATATTGTTCTTAGAAAATATGACTTAAAACAAATTTAACTTTGTAATTTGACACCTTGAAATTGGGCCTCTGTCTCTTTAAGAAGCTCCTACTCTTTCCGACACTCCACCTGCAGCACCGTTATGTTGTCAGTAACTACTCTTTGGAGCGTTGGATCAAGAAGTCGTTCGTATAATGAACTCAACACATGTGCAGATCCACCTGGTGTTTGCTAACTGCTGCTGCCACTAGTCTGAAGGGGTTGTGTGGTTGCCACGGGCGAATCAAGGATTTCTCTGACATGCACGAAAGAATCGTGGCAACACTCCAGGCATGCGTTTGGTGAGGGAATAACATTGTAACATGATACTGCCCCTTTAAAATGCATTAATGTGCACTTTACTGGAAAAGCTAATATCTTCAATCTTCTTTATTTTAACACTTAAAAGGTACAGCCAATCAGCACCAAGGAAAATAAATGGTGTTCCTGGATTGGCTGCTTTGCAAAAACAAGCCAATAGAATGTCAAGCAGCATTGCAACTGGATATTCCAACGTTGTTGGCTGAATTTTCTTTGCAAAAATAAAGAAAAAAAAAAAAAACCTGCAAAAAGACAGATCTTTGTGAGAAAAACCGAACCGTGAATATAGAGCGTATGTCCTTAAGTGGTCCATCAAGAAAAATCCTGACGTTTCCGGTTGGATCGTGACAAACGTCAAAAGTGGCTCGTGGTTTTAAAAGCAGCCATTAGCATGCCTTTAGCTTCCTGTTCTTGACAATCCGTGGCACGGGTCACACCGAGCCTCTGATCCCCGTCTTTCAGCTTGTCTTTTATGTGTCTCATCAGGACAGGAAGGGGGAGCATCAGAGAGAGAGAGAGAGAGAGAGAGAGAGAGAGAGAAAACATGAAGCCGCCGTCTGTGGCTTCTGGACAGCAAATTTCTGGCTAATTCCCAGAACTCTTGACGAAAGCAAACCTGCCCGTGCATCATTACTGTTTTATATGTCAGGCTCGGCAGCCGGGTTGTCGTCGCTGACGTGAAGTGTCAAAGGGGATGTTTGCATCAATAATTAAAAGTCAGTAGCCCACAGTGTCATACAGTAAAAGCAGAGGTTTCGGGTTGGCCTTGCCTTTTAATATTTCCCGGTTTGTAACGATGCCATCCATGCCGAGTCATTTCCCAAAGTGCTAAATTACTGATGCGCCTCAGCCTTTGATGGCAACCCTGAAAGGCTGGTGATGATATTCTAGCCGCTTATTTTAGATTCAGAACACAAGTTAAAGAAAGACGTGCAACTCGTGAGTTACTGACTTCCCTCTTCGTGGTTTTCAGCCCACACAGGGAAGAACAATTTTCACTTAAAATTGTGTCTGAATTTTCTTTTTTTCTTTTTTTATATTTTTTAAATGTCTGCATGGCAACATGAGCAGGTGCAAGGAAGTCCTTTATACATGTAAAAGAAAGTTGGAAAGAGTTTCCACATAAAAATACACATGCAGCATGTAAATCAGAAGACGAGACACTGCTGTGTTTTTGCTTTTGACTGTCTGAATCGGCATTAAGCAGACTGAAACGGGTTACTATCTCATTAATTGAAAGTAGAGGGGCCAACCACTAGTCATTGGCTAGCACAGTTTATAAGACCAGGACACTTATTTTATATAATTTGTTGTTTCTTTCAACTATTGTTGATATCAGTATATATGCTACCAATTTAGCAAATTAACTCAAAAACTCACTTATAAATTTGACTCTCGTCCTAATTTGGCCTTTAGAACATTTCTACAACTTGTTGGTGCCTCTTTTCTCAAGTCCATTGTTTCAAAAATATCTAACATGGTGGAATTAAACGGTGTTTATGACTATCTAACATGGTCATAAACATGTCAGATGTTTATAGCCATCTAACATGTCTTCAGTTGCTAGCAATTAGTTACACATGATGTTTAGCTACTAGCTAAACATGACATGATGTTTAGCTACTAGCTAAACATGACATGATGTTTAGCTACTAGCTAAACATCATTCTTAGCTGGTAGCTAAACATGACATGATGTTTAGCTAGTAGGTAAGCATAATGTTCAGCTACTAGCTAAACATGATATAGCTACTGGTTTCATATCAGTTTAGCTACTACCTAAACATTGTGAAGTTTTTCTTTAAAGGCAAAATGTTTTATTTGAATTAAATAATGTTCCTTTATGCATCATATAAATGTAATGTTTTTTGTATAACAGTTAGAAGGTTTTTTGTGCAGTTGCAGAGGGTGTATAAACTAATGAAATAAGATGTGTCAACTGAAGTAAGTTTTCCCAGGGTTGCTGAACTTCCCCAGACCGGTTGTCTGGGAACTTGCTGTTTTTCCCGTAGCCTCCCCTGCACGAAGATAGAATGTTTAGTTTTCGCGTCCCGTAGATATGATAGTGAATGAGCATACAAGGTTGAACTGTTCCCTCTGTTTTCCTTTGTTTCTTATGTTTGGTCTTAGAAGATTGAGTCTCCGCCTCTGTTAGGTGAATAAAGTAACTATGCAACTCTGAATTTGTTAGAACAGAATGATTCTCGTCTAATGCACTGTGTTTTTGCTCTCCGTCTGCAGATGTATTAAAGATTGTTTTTGCTCCCTGATGTTTGCCTAGATCTCAGTCTCTGAATTGTGCACTTCACAACATGATCTGAGAATCTAATATCTGTTTATTTGTGCTAATAGCTCTTTAGTAGCTAAACACGATGTTTAGCTAAAGGCTAGATTTGAGCTAAATGTCTCGCTAACATAAAAAAATGCAGTTTTTTTATGTTTGTTTTCGAGAACGTCATCAGGTAATGTGATTTCTGACTGCCTGAAAGAGACACGTTTTAATACTTGAGGTAGACTGTCCCGCAATGTGCCTGTTGTATAATTCAAAAAGGGGAAAAAAAAAAAAAAAAGTCTCCATTTGAAGGTGGCCGCTCTTAAGAAACATGACAAAAGTCTTAGCAGGGAGAGGGGAGCGTTTTTAACATCACACAAGCTGTCAGGAGTTCAAAGAAAGTTCAGAGCGGAGTCAGACTTGACGTGATAGGAGTTGTTGGTGCAACGAGACCAGAGACTACCTTATGTCTCGCACGAAGCAGACATTTTGCCGACTTCTCTTATTGGATTGCTGTAATATTCCCTATGATGTCAAGGTTTTGTTTTGTTTCTCTCATGATCCTTTTAGATAGAATAAAATACATCTGATGGAACAGAAAGGGCCTCCACAGAAACACCCGGTAATTCAGGACGACATGTTTGTTTAAGAAGAGAAAACAAAAAAATAAGAAACTGCTACAGCCACAATGTATGAAGCATGAAACAAATGAATAATTTAATGCATTAAAGATGTGATTCACTAGTTTCCAATTCAATTCAGTGCTGAGTCATCAGTCAGAGTTTATTAGATGTACTTGAAAATCCCATTTCCTGTTGTCTACTTGTCCGCCCCGCAAAACTGGATTTCAAAATGGCAAAACCGTGCACAGAGAAGTGTGGAAAAAACAAAGACTGCTCAAATGAGATGTTATTGCTTACAGTTTCCTCTTTAGTCATGCTCTTCCTCAGAAAACACCCTCAGGGCTACGCGCCTCAACCTGCACCTGGAGCCGGAGAAAGCTAGCAAACTGTTTGTGGGTGATAAATGTCGGAACATTCGTGTTGGTTTTATTCCACCATCGGTGCGTGCCCCACATCAATGTTCTCCCTTCTGACTTTAGAGAAAACAAGTTGCATGATACCTTAAAAAAAAAAGACTAAAAATATTATGACAACTTGTTTTGGAGCTAGGATTTTGAACACAAAGATAGCAAACAAAATTAAAAAAATAGAAAAGGACATGACTTATTGACCAAAACATGTTGTTTTGGTGTTTGAAACAATTATGATCACACAAGCAGATAAACACATTTCTAAGAATTTATAATTATTGGCACTGAAATAGAAACTTTAGAAAAAAAAGAAAAAAGAAGCAATTCCTCCATCACTGTCTTTCTTGTGCTTCAGTGATGTACAACCATAGATAGCTTAGCATAAAAAAACAGCATCTGCTTCACTTTGGAACTTTTTACGATATCTCATTGAAAAACTTTTTTAGCCCGCATAGTTTTTTTTTTTGAACTTTGGTTTCCCTGATAGAAGTCTAGACCTTCATGAAGCAAATTAGTAGATATGGCAGCACATGTGACAACATGGGAAATCATGTGAAAGAAGGTTACATTTTGGTGGTTTTTTTTGTTTAATTCGGGATGTAAATATTTTTTGGTTTGCTTCCCCAGGAGAAAGACTCTTGCGCACAGCCACACGCTTTTCAACAGCCATGTCGACAACAGCCAGGCATCAATAGGAGCTGTCGGGAATCGTTTTGACACTCGGGATCAGACGCAGACAGGATGATTCTTTCATCCCAGCTAAAATTTATAGGAAAGCTGTCTATTTCTCACTGATAATATAGAAATACCCGTGTTTTTTTTTTTTTTCAGTTTTGTTCATGACCCGTGCGACGCGCAGCTGCAAGTATAGATTGTGCCGTCGATGCAGGTTACATGATAACAGCTGGAGAGCTAAATGATTGACCCGCCGAGGTCGGCGCGTCCTTGTCGACTCAGAGGTTTAGCCGAGTGAAGCCACCTCTCTCCGGAGGAACGGACAAGATCAAAACGGGCGAGGCAGCTGGGTCCGTTATAAAAGCAAAACTATTTTCTTTTAATATTCGTTTGTCATCGTTAATAGTATATCTTTTGAATGCATTTCTTCGAAGATGCCGAAGGTGAACTAAATCTAAAGAAATAATGCGAACGAGTCAGAGGCACCAGTTAGATTTTACTGTAGCCCTGTGTTCTTCTTAACACCCTTATGAATTGTAGTTTGGACGTTTTACCGCAAAGACTCCAGTTAATTTCTTCTCCAGTGGGAACGGATTCACAATTTTGTCTCAAAAGTCAAATTTGATCCCGTTATTTCACTGACATTCTTCCACTGCCAAAGGTGGAAAATGTAATGGAAAGAAAGAACACTTAACATTTGCAAAGGATGCCGGTTAGGACTATTAATGTCACTGGCAATTAAAACGTCGCTTCTAAAAAACGAGAGCTTTTAACTGCTTAAAAATGAGCAGGTTACCAACCTCTATGAAACTCTGTTTGAACGCTGTACTAAATACTCCTACCTTGTGTGTCCTCACCTAATGTAGGTGTAACTTCTGGAGTGGTAGGATGTAGATTACTTGGACAGCGAATCATGGTGTTGAATTTGGAGGAAAAATTTTATCAGACCTACAGTTAGCAAAACTATTCACATCTGTGGAAGTTTTTCATTTTTGATTTTTAACATTTTGAAACCTGGACAAACACCGTTGTGCTTAAATGGTTTCGCATTAAAAATGAAAACAAAAGAGAAGACAATTGTGAAGAATTCAAAGTTTTCAAGCCGGTGCCCATTTGCACTTACTTCTAATTAATCTATGCGTCATAGAATTACATATCGCTTCAATTACAAAGGGAGTTTTTTTGAGATATGTCTTCGACAGCTACCATTTTTGATCATTATTCAGTGCAAAGTAGCTCAAGATTGCTTGGATGAGGCATCCATGTATTTCAGTTTTTGTATTTTACTAGAATGTCAAATGGATTTTGGCCTAGACTTTGGGCCATTCTAACATATATAGGTAAATAAAACATGACTTAAAGGAAATGTGACTTTGTAACTGAACCTGGGCCTCTGTCTCTTTAAAAGCTCCTGCTCTTTCTGACACTTCGCTTTCAGGAAGTCATCACAACATTGCTCCTCCTAACCCTTTACCAACATTTTTACCAGTGTTTCACTGAGACGGAGCTCTGATGACGAGCTCAGCTGACGCACCAGGTGTTTGCTGATCGCTGCTGCTGCTAGTTTGAAGGAGCTGAGCGGAGGAGTCGCGAGGCGGAAGCTCAGAAATGGTGCTTCTGAGGAGGAGCACAGTTGAATGGTTGCTATGGAGATTAAAGAAATTCTCAAGCTTTCATTAAAGAGTCGAGGCAACACGCCGGGTTTGTTTTTGATGACGGGATAATATTATAGCATGACGCAAAAGAAAAAAGTCATTTTACATAGTACTGGCCCTTTAAAAAAAAAAAAAGAAACAAAACAAAGATGCAAATACAAACAGGAAATTACCTTCCTGCAGGTGACACCTCATCTAGTATCCTTGTTCTTCCTTTTGAAACGTCCACATTGACTTCCACAAACAATAGGAATAACACAGAAAACTTTCTGTGTTGACATAAAGCAAACAGATTTGCTGTAAGTTGCAGGAGAGTTGTTGAAGGAAAAAAAACAACAAAAAAACAGCTTGTAGACCTAATATTACAAGCAGCAGATGTTCCTGAAACAACAGTACCATCTAACCTAATAACCCGTGCATCGACTTTCTCAGAAATGTCCAACCAAGTCAGACGGGGGTGTCGAAAACTGAGACCAGACAAACATCTCCAGGCGGATTTTTGTTTCCAGAGAGAGATTGGACGTGTTTAGTTTTAGCTAAATAATTACTTAGTGGAGAATGTTCTGCTATAAGAATAATAATAATAATAAAAAAATCAATGTATGATTCATTTTTCTTGCTCAAGTCTGATTCACTTTGCTTTGCTTACGACAGGCAACCCCAGCTCCAGTCAATGCATCGCCATGGTAACAGGCATTCCCTGAGACAGCGTGACAATAGAGCAGAACAACTCCAGACAAAATTAGGAAATCACTGCTGTACGATCGCCTCATTGAAAGGGGCTGATCATTATCCTGTTGACTTTTTACAGTTCGCTAAAAAAAAAAAAAAAGAAAGAAAAAAACAATATGGGTGGGGAAACATTTTCCTCCGCAGCCTGCAGAAGCAAGGCCTTTCCAAAAAGTCTACGAATATGACTTAATTGATGTGGTTCGGACTGTAATGTTCGGTAAAGAAAACCGGGGCATTGAGCGAACATGTCTTCACGGGCTCGACTGCCGACTACGCCTTGATTAGCGGGGGGAGAGGGGGATTAGAGAGCACATCTGCACCGCGGTGTCAGTTTACTTGTGTAACATTTCAGCGGATGCTATTTGCAGTAATTAGCAGAGGCCACACTCTTGGCCGCCTCTCGACGTCAGATTGCCTGCTCGGTTTCCTGCATCAGCAGATCCACGCGGCTGCTTGGCACAGCGGCTGGCAGCTTTAGAGTTGATGCAGAGGCTGGCAGAGCTTACAGCTTAGCCTGCAGAAAGCAAGGAGGGGAAATCACATGCAGACGCTTTGCAGGAACTACAGGGTTCACAGAGAAAGCATTTGTGAGCCCTTTGAATTCGACTGCTGTCACTGCTAAGGGCGGGCATTTACCGCGTTGTTTATCGTTTATCGTCATCGCAATAAGTTCCAATTGTTGATGTGTAAAAAACCCCAAATATGTCCATACTGGCAGGATTTTTATTTTTACTATTTTTCTTTCTGGTTAGGCACTTACTTCATCATTTATCATTTATCGTGATACAATTCTTTATGCCAAGATTTTGATTTATCGTCATGATAAATTCCAGTTACTGATGTTTAAAAAGCTCTAGATATGTTCCTGTCAATAGGATTGTTACTCTTATAATGTGGGCGTTTATCGGACATTTGTTGTGATCCATTTCTTATAAGATTCTGGTTTATTGTTAAATTGCAATTAAGGACGTTTAAAAAGCCCTAAGAAATGTTCTGTTTTCTCCACTGTTGGAGTAACAAAGATGTTTGGATAGAAATCGATCAATTTTAAAACATGCTTAAATGTCGCTACGTTGTGCTTTTTAGTGAAATGAATCACACTTTTGTGTGAATGGTGTTTTTGAAGGAGCATATTAAAAATAGGTGTGTTTTTCAAGAGCAATATTCCTGTTACTGGTCCATTCACTCGCAGCCTCACTTTTATCGGTATTGCAATACTAACTCAAGATATCGTGATGGACTTTTAAGTCCATATCGCTCAACCTTTGGAATAAAATTGTAACATGATGTATAGCTCAAAAAAAAAAAATTTACAAAAATAATAATACAATTCAGAAAACCATGAATTTTTTTGTCTTCACAATTGTGCAAAAAGCCTGTCAATGCTTAGGTAAGGTACTTGGATAAAACCTCGTCATGAATGCATGATGATCGTATCTCCCAGGATGCCTCACACCTCTCCTCCTGAACGCAGAGCCGGGTTCCAACAGAGGCAATCCTCCTCCGACGAGCACTTCATTAAAATTTAAGGCAGCCTGCTGCTCCAACATCCAACCAATCCATAGCTTGGCACTTTGTTTTAGCTGGAAACGAAGACCACCGCGTTACTCCACACCCCGGAGTCGTATCACGTTCATGTTACCTCTCCGGCGAGATAAGAGAACAAACCCAGTCAAGGAGCTCATCTGCAAGTCAAGTGTCACTCGGGTCTCCGGTTCTGCACGGCAGCTGTTAATCATTGCGAATGAGAATACGGGCCACCAGGTGTGAGACATCTAATCTCGCTCATTAGGCCGCGCCCGAGCATGAATATGGAGATTCCCGTTTAATTATTGCACGTTGCGCAACGTAGCATTCCCCTCAGAGGGGCTCTATTAAAGTTGGCCAAAAACAGCTGGTTTGTGCTGAGCTACAAAACACCGAACACGAGGAATACGACGAGTCTTTTGATTTGATAGAAGTTGCCTGGTTTGAGGCAACATCAAAGTCAAATGAGCTCACTCCACCAGCTCCATGACTCATTTGTGTTGTGCATCATCTTGAGGCGAAAAGATAATGGATATCCTAAACAGTCGTGACAGCATCCCTCTATTATTTGTCACACAATGAAAAATGTTCCAGTGTTTGGTCCGTCAGCTGAGAAGGAGCCTAAGTGGTGCTGCGAGCATCGGTTTGATAATGAATAGTGACTGTCAAATGCGTTTTAGAAACTTTGCCGACTGCTTATTGCTTCAGCCCCAATTAAAAAGGCGAGCCGCCGTCATTGATATTCCCCCCAAATGAGGTGGAGAAAAGGCGCGCGTCTGTCGAAGAGCGCGACTCTGTCAGGAGGGGGCCGTCGTTATCGGCATTGTGCACACGTGTGTGGACACTGGCGGTCTCTGCAAATACGCGTTGCAGATTGCAGTTGGGAGGAGGGAAATTAATGTTCCCCATCCAGGCAAACACTTTCCAACTATAATGATAGATTGTGTCAGAGACAAACAAATGCAGTGGGGGGAGAGGAAAAGAAATGCAAGAAAAAGCTGATGCCTGGAGGCCGATTACAATGCGGGTTAGCTTGAGAAGGAGAAAAGCTGACTCACAAAAACTAATGAGCCCTTTTGATGTAAAAAAAAAAAAAAAAACCAAAACAAACAAAAACTAGTGTTCATATCAGGTGGCAAATTTAGTTTTAATAATTCATTGTTTGGTCTGGCGTTTAAAACTAGAGGACATGGCATGTACCTGGTTGGAATCTTTTGGCGATAGCACTTTTTAGCTTCCCCCCCAACAATGCATTTCTCTGCACTGAAATCAACATCAAAATCGGGAAGCTTTTTCTTTGATTCTTACCTCACACAGACGTACAGCCAAACGCTGCAACATTTGACAGAACCAGGTCGCCGTTCCAGTTTAAAGTAGATGCACTGGGAAATCTTGAAATATGCAAATATGTTTCAACAAAGACGCTGACGCCGTAGAGCCACGGCTGCGTTCGTTTCCCCCCACAAAACAACAGTTGGGATGACTCTCCATGCTGCCGTTAAACAGCAGCGATGAGCCAGCGTTAAAAAAATAAGTAAATAAATGCAACTGAATTTTTTTTTTATTGCAGTGTGAACACCTTCAAACCAAGAGATTATTCTCAAAATGCTGTAAGGTTTTAGGGCCATGTTCTGTAGTTCGATTTGGTTTTTTTTTTTTGTTTATTGCGTCAACAACGTCAGACTACGTTAAATCACCAAAAAGGTAAAATGAAAGAACAAAGCACTGATGGCGATATTGTCCTCTTTCACTGTGTTCGGGCTAAACGCATTTTATCTGTGTTGCTGTGCGAAAACAGGTGCAGTTGATCACTTCTTGATATTCACAAAAAGAATTCATTTTTTTTCATGTAAAAGTATACTGATTCTTACGGACTTTTGTTGATGTCAAACATGAACAGAAGCTATGTTTGGTTTGTCTGGCAACTCTAAAAATGTCCTTTGGTGACTCTTCACTCCGCTATAAAGCCACCCAGTGCTGTAGTAAACACTCTTACTGTATATTATAAAGCTGAAGGGAAGTAGACGTTCTTTCCCACTTGGCCTTTTTATCCTAATGCTGTCAGAGGACACTGGACTAATTGCCCGTACATGAAACCAATGTACGGGCAATTAGTCCTTAAATAAACATTTTGCCAATCGCGTGAACAAATGTGGCGCCATCATTGCACATGCTTCAAAGTTATTCTTTTTAAATTTATATTGCAGCGTTAAATATTAAATAGAAACTTTCATGGTTTTCTGGAGAGAGGCCCTAAAACGCTACATGTGCGTCATGTTTCTATGACAACTCTTTAGCTAAGATGAGCCTGTTTAACTCCTCAGCACAATAGGCACTGAAAAAAGGGCTAGCTAGCTTCTCCGCTAGCTAATGCTCTAGCTAGCAGATGGATTTATTTTCACTGGCTTTCCATTTACCATATAATTGTGCGAATTGGAATTACGAAAATAAATTTGCCTAATGGAAACAGTAATTTTGAGAAAACACGTTTTTCAATAAGTGTGTTTAAGGTGGGTTTTTTTTTTTGGCTGTTTTGATGTTGGTGTATTTCACAAAATTGCAATGGAAACACTTTTTTCACATTACGAAGTCACGTCGTCAACAACCTGATGATAACATAGAGACGACAGAAAGTGGAACTTATTCCTGTGTGATTTTAATTGCGCTTCTTATTTAGTGTAAACAACGCATTTCCAAAATTTTGTTTTTTCAACATTAGCGGAATATCAACAAAGTTTTGTGCCCATTATATTGGAAGTGCGACTAATATGTGTGGCAGTTTAAGGAAGAGGTTACGCAGATGCGTCTCTAAGAAAATAACTCTGGCTATCATGAATCACTGTGATGATTTCAGCTTGGAAAGTTTGGTTTCGTTATTTGATCTGGGACTCGTATGTTCAAGTTATCAAAACGCCTAAAGGAGTGTACTGTAAAAATAAAAAAGAACCCATAAATCCTTAGTGGTTGTCAATTATTTAAAATTTTAACATATTAGGCAGTTGCTTTAATTAACCTATGACATCACTTGAGGAGACGAGGTAATTATAAAACTATATGTAATTTGTATTCTCTGGTCTATCTCAGCCTTCAACTCCACAGACATGTGGGTCAAGTGTGCTAATGAGTCTCATTTGGTTGTAATATTACATTATTACATTTGTGTGCTGTAGTCCTGTCGTTGGATAATCTGTTCAATGTGCCAGTAAAAAAGCCTGACAACATATAACAGATTTTGGCCTATTTCTGTCTTTGAAATGGCCAGCAGGAGGATATGTCAACTTTAAGTAGAACCACAACAGTTTCACGGTATCACTATGTTCTATATTAAAGAAAATGTAATACATACCTTGAGAATGAGTTTCCAGAACTGTTTGAGTGGTTTGACAGTACCAGTGTTAAAAAGCTGCATTCACACCAGCCCTGTTTAGTCCGCTTTAATCGCACTCCAGTTCAATTGCGCGCAAGGTCCAATTTGCTTGGGGAGGCGTGAATGCGCAATCGAAATCTGACGGCACCCGAAATCCTAAGTCTTGGTTCGATTAAAGTAAGCTCTGGCTGGTTTGAATAAATATGAGTATCACTTCCACCTCTTCGTTAGTTTAACTGATGGTGCAAAGCTTTAATCTTGAGATGTATCCTTAGAGCTCCACTTTATACCTAACTCTGAAACCACCCTCGAACTGAAATACAACATAAACTTCAATGATGGTGTAATGAATAACGACATAAAAAAATCATATAAAACATAAACATACCTTGCTGGCTGGCCCTTCTTTAGAGGCAGAAATGAGGTCATTGAACATATTCTGTAAACTTTTCTGTCTGCCAGCTTTTCTACAGCCACTTGCTGTTGTCATGCTTTTTCTGGAGCCCCAGCAAACATGCTGGATTCCACTTTCTACTTAAAGCTTTTAAAAATAAATGTCATAATAACAAAAAAAAAAATAATACACATAATACAAAATAAAACATATAAACTAAATTATGGCAGTAAAAGTGAGAATACCAAGTGGACCAGATAGAGAGCGCTCCAAAAGCAGGAAGTGGTTTATTGTGCACTTCCTGCATTTGGAGCGGAAAGAAACGTGATTGTTTACATTTTCTTGGAGGAGGAAGTTGAGCTCAATGTCTTCTTAAAAGGTTTGTATGTCGTTTCCTGCAGTGGTTGTCGGGGCAGCGCCACCACAGGTGAGAGAGAGAGAGGAGCGGGTTTTTCTCAGTTATTTTGGTTTGTTTGAAACACTGGAGTGTGAAGACGAATCGCAGCAGCTGAACATGTAACAAAAGTTGCAACATTAGTCCCCGATTCTACCGGACTGTCAGGTGTGAAGCAGAATATACTGTTTTACAGTAAAATAAACAGTAATTTCTTTCAAGGCTTGAGCAGTTTTGAGCTATTAAAACACACAACTGGATGCAAACACAATCAGCCCGTGCCTGATACAGCCATAAAAGTTATTTTGCAGCACAAATGTTGAACATTTTGCAGACAGATGTTTCTTTCCCGACTCATACTTTGAGCAAAAACATTTTATGTAAACCGTCTCAATGAACGTTTTACCTCTTAACAGTTAACCCCGTCAGAAACGAGCAGGGTACCTGGTGAACAGCCGGAGGCACAGCTACTTTTATTTGTTCGTGGCAAATCCCAGGACTGCTGCTAAAAACTGTTGACGCACCACTTTAATTCACAAAAGAAATACATGGATCAGAGAAAGGAAATATCAGATCAGACTTAAATACTGGAGAACACTTTTTTTTTTTTTTTTTTTTGCACAAAATGTGGGAACATTTTTGGATTTTCTTTCAATTTGCATGCATCCTGTTGGGGGGGGGGAGGGAATCTCTTGTTGGTGCCAGCGCCTTTAACAAGCAGGGACTATTTAATCACAATCCAGCCATATTAGTCTTTTTTTGCGCTTTCGCACTGTCACCGGTAAAGAATGGCTGGTCGTTCTTGGGGTCATCCTGCAAGGCCTCTCATAAATTCCACCAGTGTTACCTGTCTTCTGGCTCTCACTTGATAACACTTATTATTGCTCAATGACCTCGAGGTGCGGCTTCACTTTAGGCCCCATCACCTTCAGGACACAGCTGGTGAACTGTCTTTCCAACAGCTCACCTCTGCTCTTAAAAGATATAAACTCGCGGCCGACAAGTTAGCTGGGAGACAAGAATCACAAGCGGTGATTATTTGATATTGTAAAGTGAATTACATCCCTCCCACCATTCTTCAAAGAGAAGGAGGGGCTTTTTTTTTTCTTTCCTTCTTCTTCTTTTGAAAGACCGTAGGGATGCGTGTGCGGTTTATGAGGCTCCTCAATCACACAGGGGAAGGATGTTTGAATCTCGGCTCCACCCGGGGCGACAACGGAGGGTCGTAGTCTCTGGCAGTGAAGGGATGAAACAATAAAAGGAAATAGAGAAGGATGCCCTCTCATCGACGGCGATGTCATTTTTAATTCATCGCAAAATCAGCAATGAATAAGTGATTGTGGGGGAAAAAAATTGTGTAAGCCACATTTAAATAAGAGTTTAATAAAAACAAAAAAAGGAAACTCCTATAAACATGAAAAGTCCGATTAGTTGACTAGTGATTATTTATGGCGAATTACTGTCATGACCAGCATTCACAGGGTTAAAAGAAATTCCGGCATTGGTCTTAGCCAACGAGATGTTTCTAAATTGCACATTGTCCCGCCCACTAGCTCCAAAAGTATTGGGTGAACAGGAGATAGAAATTCACAGACAAAACAGACACCAAATCGACACAAAAGGAGTAGTTAGCAAACATGGCTCATGCTAAAGCATGATTTTATGTATGTTTACTGCTAGCGTGATACGTTAGGTTCACCAGTATCAGCTGGTTTGGTTCTTGGTCTTTGTCTCATTCATTTCACATCTTCTATATGTAGCCAAATCTTCTGGTCCAAATTATTTAGTCTCCCTTAAATTAAGTTTTTGTAAAGTAAATCGTGATTTTAGATAAGTAACTTCACTATTGCAATTGGGTTTGTGACATTTGATCAAACGGAAAAAAAAAGAACCCATTGACTTTAAATGGCTGCTCGATGTGCGATGTTGGATGAAACACCTTTTTTTTTATTCTTTTTTTCTTTTAACATAAACACTCATCCTAATGCTTCCTTGCTGGAATAGATAGATGCTCAACTGAGGAGAGAAACCATTTCAACAGGAAAATAGAGCGAGAGTGCCCTAGGAGGCTATTCACACTTGTGCTGATAGTTGTTAAAACCCCGTGTGCTTCACTTCAAATGGGTTTAGAACAGCTTGCGGATGCGAACAGGGCAATGGAGCAACACCATAATACACTCTGGGATGTTCACCTCAGGCAAGTGCGTTGTGATGCTAAGCAAGTCTCTGAAAGCTGCCAAAGACATCCATTGATTTCTCTCTTTGTTTGTGGACTTGTTTTCACTGTGGGATTTGAGCGAAAGATACAAAAACCTGCCGAATCATCCTCAAGGTGGAGATGTCCCAGCAGTCAACGGTATGAAAAATATAAGAGCAATCAATTTACATCTTACCCCCACGTCCTCAACAGCAGCAGCTGAAAGAGGACCTCTCCAGATTATTTTAAAACTGGGTCAAACTAAGAAGTAGCATCCAACACAGAGCCACTCAGACCTTTTAGTGTCCTGAACGACATGCCTGCTGGCACATCTGGGAGGCTGTGTGTTTTTCCTCAGGAGATTTTCCTCATTCATAGGTCATTTCAGTCTCAACTTTATTGACTTTCTCTCAACTTACGCTCGGCGTACTCTGCTATCAATATTATATGCAGAGTGCCAGGTGAAAAAGTGTTGCCACATCTTCTCACGACAAACGTCCGACGGCCGTTGTCGGAGTTCAGAAAGATAAGAAAAGTAGTTCATCGTTGTAAAATGAAAAGAAGGAAAAACAAAACTGCATTCTTGTATTTTTGTTTAATCATTAAAAAAAAACAACAACAAAAAAAAACAGCTTAGTGTTAGAAAAATCCAGCGTAAACAATTACCTAGAAAATTGTAATTGTTTACTTCTTTGCACAAAGAAAACAAATTGTGGCAAGCAGAATGAAAGCTATTGTAGAAAATAAAACCCAACATGAGGACCGCTGACAATTTATTAACAAGGATTGAAGTGTTGGAAGGATCGCTTTCTACTGGCTGACTGGCTGGCCAACAGAACAAGATCAATGCGCCTTAAAGGAAAAGACGCCACGCAGCGTTTTCAGCTACAGGACAACCAAATTAAGAACATACAAATGGAGGTGAGGGAAGTGAAAAAAAGAAATTATATCGCTTAGAAAGAAACGAGAGAGATATTTCTTCAGTGTTTGGGCAGCAGGCATCGGAACAATCTTAATGGTAGGTCTTTTAGTAGTTGGGGGAAAATACCTTTTGCATGCAAAAGCTTAACACTCCTGTTATATTAAGGGTCAAATTGACCCGTTTTAAAGTTTAAATTGTTTTTTTAAATAGTTGGAAAAACATTTTCTGCATGAAACCTTTTCTATTTGTCTTAATAGGCACACTGTACATATAAAATGAAAATGGTTTATTTTACACTTTTGCAACCCCCCCTGCATCTACATGTTACATAGATACTGTCCGGGTCAATTTGACCCGGCAGTCAAGTTGAAGGGTAAAAAGGGTCAAGAAATGTCCAATTCTATGTTTTCTTGCACCTAAGTATGGTGCAAGGAAACATAGAGATTCAAAACTCTACAATGTTTTGCAACTCTAAGGTGCAAAATGGTGGGCTGCACAGTTGGTAGCACTATAGCCTTGCAGCAAGAAGGTAGGTTCTGGGTTCAATTCCTGGCCCGGGAGTTTGCACGGAGTTTGCGTTTTCTCCCTGTGCATGCGTGGGTTCTCTCCGGGTTCTCTGGCTTCCTCCCACAGTCCAAAAACATGACTGTCAGGTTAATTGGTCTTTCCAAATTCTCCCTAGGTGTGTGTATGTGTGTGTGCATGGTTGTTTGTCCTGTTTGTTTCTGTGTTGCCCTGCGACAGACTGGCGACCTGTCCAGGGTGACCCCGCCTCTCGCCCGGAATGTAGCTGGAGATAGGCACCAGCAACTCCCGACCCCATTAGGGACAAGGGTGAAAGAAAATGGATGGATGGAGGTGAGAATCAACCTTCTTCAGGCAGTTTGCTGTTCTAACTGGACGAAAACAACTATTTCTAAACAAAAACTTCAAATTTCGATCTTAGAACAATATGTTACAGTCAGTGGGCTCTGATTGGCCCGTCGAATGCAGGTTGCTTACGTAATCTGTAGCTAGGAGGGAGGAGCACAGCAGAACAGCTGATTTTGTTTACCTGCGCTGCCTCCCTCTGCTGGCCGAACAGAATATTGCAATTTGAGGGGACGCAATCCAGCAAACAGATATACAAAAAATAAAAAAAATAAATCCATAAGTATACAGAAAAATAGTTTCAGTATTCACAAAATTCACAATAATTGCAATATTTACAAACGTATCTAATTTAGGCTGGCTGTGGGTGGCCTTTTCAATTCAGAAAGTGCTGAAAAAGAGAAAAATGCTATTTACAAAAATGTTTCAGTGATGCACAGTGTTTAAACTTTTTTTATTTAGGTAATAAATTAAGATTGCGAGGGTTAGGTGTGTTACAACTCCCACGATAACTCCCCCCAATACTAATCAAAGCCTTTTTATTTTTAGCTAGATGCCTCGCCAGCCAGCGGTAAACAGAGTCTCTTTTCGCAGTTCTCTGCAAACGACAAGATAGCCACTCCAGCTGCCGCTGTTTGGACAGAGCTAAGTCAGCAGTTGGGAAATAAAATGTCTGCAAAAGGCCTGTACATTTATGAAGCTAAACAGACACAACGTCTGGTCATGCTTGGAAATAAATGATCAAGAAAGTGATACTGAAAGAAACACAAGAGTTTGACTCAGGCGCCACTTCTTCTGGACAATTTTCAGATTTTCAGCTTGAAGTTCCATTTGAAGAATGGATTAAATTTATACCAGAAAGAGTTGAATACAATGACAAGTTTTCATCATCTGGCACAATTTTAAAACCTAGTATTTGGAGTCATATAATTAACGATCTGGTATGGAAAAAGTGCAAAAGCACATGTACATTTGTATTTTGAAGAGCAAACGTTTATCCAACTGTCACTAGTAAGCACATTCATATCAAAGGCTTCTGTAAAGAGTGTCAACGTCATGTTAAAATGACATGTGACAGAGAGCCAACGGTCAACAGCCCCATGGTGCTCCAGTGTTTCATCGAAGGCGCTGACGTCTCCCTGCACACTGGCCAGTCCAAAAGATTCATGTCAGGAATCCTTCGTGCACAGATTTCAAGAGCTGTGTGAGGGTAGGATGTGTATGGAGGTCAGCAAAGGCATCAGATTTTATGGATTTTGAAGCCACCTTCCAAACCTGGCAACCTTACGAAAAGCCAAGCAGGCGAGAAAAGATTTTTACCATTTTCTTTTTCAAAGTATGCAAGTTCATACATCACCAATAAAAAATTACCAGATATTGCCCTGCTATAACTGTATTGATTATGCCATGACTTCTTGCGAATAGTCCCTTTTCTATAATAATATAGTTCTATAATAATACAGTAACCTCAATTGCATAAAAACGACACTGAAAACAAAACTTACGTAACAGGAACGCGCTGGAAGACAACCGACAAAGAACTAAAGCAGGAAGTGCAGCCTGCAGCCGGTGAAATTAATTGTCCACTTATTCGGTGAACGTGATCGCGTGAACCTTAAACTCTGAAAGTACCAAATAAAAATTTTGAAGTTTGGAGCAAGATGGAGGCGGCCGACGGCGTCATCGGCCGAAATTACAACTTTTAATATCTCGAAAATAAAAGCTGCACAAACAAAAATTTGAACGGCACAAACCTGCACAAACGGAGCACTAACCACTCACACTATTTGCTGGATTTCTTGAGGTGGGTGGGGTGTCAGCTTCACGCAGGTCAAAAACCTCTTGTATTTAAGTGAAAGTGAAAGCAAAAATGTCCTAAAAATGACTATTTATCTTTATTACATAGTTATGGAACACTTTGAAGCATGTGAAATCCAAAACAATATTGAGCTTGGAGGTTACGTCATAAAAAAAAAAAAAAATTAGGTTGAGTCATTTCAGTCGAACCTCCCATTCTCACGAAGAGCAGACTAAACATTTTAAAGTAATATCGTAGTATTTCCTCCCTCTCCTTTTATTTTATGATCATCCATCATGCAGCATCTGCTTTAAATATTGATTAAAATAGATTTTTCCTTCAAAAAAAAAAAAAAAAAGCGCAAGCATATAGAAAACATATTATTTATGTTTCTTACGCTTTCTAGAGCGCCGAAAGGATGTCAGCATGACTCTTGAAACAGGAAAGAAATCAAAGACACTTGAGGATCGTGTTAACATGCTAAACAGCACTGAAACAGATGCAAAACAATCCCTTGCCCTCATTCGCTGCTGCAGGCTGTTGGTATAACTGCAAAAACAGCTTATTTTGTGTGTTTCTTGCCTCTGTGGGTCACTCAGTCACAAATGCATTCAGCGTTACTAATGGAGCACAGGAGGGTGATGCTGACGGCTGTCATTCCACAGGCAAACACATAGACACAAAGTCAGTAGGATATTTCCCATGAAATGTGTGTGTCTAAAATAAAAAAGACATTTTATCGAACAATTATGAGCAGGCAGAGTATGCTTAAAAGTATGCGTAGTCTCTTCAGATGCGCACACATAACATACAGTATGTTATTTTTATTCAGTGTTTTGAACAAAAGATTGAATGGGAGTCTGGTTGATTTTGTGCAGGATGAACAGTATAGACATTTTTCCTTTTTTTTTGTCAAAGAAGGAAAATCAGTGATTCACTTGCAACCAGAGATGAAACAATTGTGAAATTCATGGTTTTCCTCCAAAGGACCCCCTGCAACCAATTGTTTCCTGAACAACTGTGCCACAAAACAGCAGTTACTTACAAGTGATATTTATAATAACAGCATATCCGATACATGATGTTACTTCTGTTTATCCTTTCTGCTTGTAATCACTTAATCACTGCCGGATGTTCTGGTATGCTCTAGCAGTTGTTTTGTCTTCTGCACTGTTTCTATCACCTGACTTTGTGATTGACTGTACATCACAATCATGTACAATCAACTTCACATGCTGGGGTATCGGGCCAAGGCAGCCCGACATGTTGAATATCTCCAATTTGAGGTCGGAGTGGTCCTGACATCCTTCCCAAGCTGCCTGGATAACTCTTACCACACCCCCCACATCAGGAATATCTCATAAGATTATCTTCAGAGCTGTCTTGACACTTGAGACATCCTTAAGATTGTTGGAAGGACAAACGAGAACAAAGCCAACGGTCCACATCAGCAACCGTGAGAGACGATGAGGCGGGACAAATCCAGAATTCGAGAGCCAACGCTTATATCAGGGGTGAACCAGGGGTCAAAGGCACAGGCAGAGAAAACACTGAAAGCAGGCAGAGAGCAAGCAAAGGGAATGGTCGGAAAACAGGAAGCGGGCGAGGTACACCACCAGAATGTCAGGAATACGAGCTCGAAGGCTGGACAGGGGTTGACGACAGATGACATTGATCTGGGTGCTGAGCATGGGGTCTATAGAGGCAGAGGCACAGGTGGTAGAACAGCAGCATGAGACTTGGCAGAACCAGTGATGATCATTTCACAATGGTCGTCATTCGACAATAAGAAAGCGGAAAGAGGCTGGTTTGGAAACCATGGGAGAGTTCCACGTCTAACTATTACTGACGAAAAAACCTCAAAGGCTTGAAAGAAAGGCTGAAAATATTCTGTGGTTTGTCAAAGGAATCACATTATATCTGATGTAAGACTTAACTATTTGAGAACAATACCCTTATAACAACAGTCAAACATGGTGGTAGTATGATTTAAATCAGGCTGCTCTACAACTTGAAGTCTGGTAAACCGGCAAAGTTGTGGGTCGACGGCAATTACTATTTTTTTTTTTTTTTTTTAATCTATCCAGACCAACTTGGTCTGGATAGATTCTTTCATTTAAAAGAATAAAATTTAGTCTGAAGACTGCTTTAGTATCTAGTTTTAATCTTTGATGTCACAATTCAATTGTTTGAACTACTGAAGTGTGACAACAACAAAAAAAAGCAAAAGAAGAAGTAATCTGAGAAGTAAGGCATGTTTTTGCTCTCCCACTTCATAATTGTTTGCTACTTTACGTTTGTCTGCCACAAAAAAAAAAATCCTATAAAATACACAAAAAGTTTGAGGACATAATGAGACAAAATGTAAAAAAAAAAAAAAAGGGCTAAAAGGGCAGAGCACTGCACATTAAAATGATTTTTGCAGTCAGACTGGTTGCTTGATGTCAACAGAGTCACTTAGGACAAAGGCCGTCAGAGTTGCCCAGCCTGTTGTCCTGCTGTTTTTTATAGATTGATTGATCCGAGTGACTAAAATGAGTAATACAAAAAAAAAACAAAAGTAGATCAATTCAAGCTGTTATGTAACCCGGCCGTAGACAAAAAAACAATCTATCCAGAGGAATAAAAAATAAAACAACTTGGAAATGCCACTGCCTGAGAGAAAGCCTCAATGATGAACAAAATATGTGATAGTTGTACTGTTAAAAACCCCTCAAGACACAGTAAGTGAACAAAAGGACAAAAAGTTGAAGCTTGATTCAACTTGACAATGCAGTGACAGTCTACATTTGACCTCCAGCCACCAGTAACACTACATTACTCCAAATGCAAATAGAGAGAAAGCTCATAAAGGTGATTACTTGTCAGTTCCGTTGAGAGTAATTCCCTTCAGGAAATCCCTGAAACTTTCTTTTTTTTTTGGGGGGGTCCAGAAGCCTTAAAGCTCTCCGGACCACAGAGACCTCTGGGCCTTTTTCTTTTTTTGGGGAATTAAATTTGTAAAAATCTTCAGCGACTGCTGGAGTGAAGCGGCTCCTGGGCCACTGCGTCTTGGGCTCGCTCCAGTATTTGCTGCCAATTGGCCCAGTCCAGAATACCACAGCTGAAGCCCTCCTCCCCTCATGCCGACTCCCTTTGGGTACGGGACAAAGTTTAGCTCAACACAGAGTGACACAGTGTCAAACGGGCACAAAGTCAAGAAGACGACCGGGCACGGCAGCGTTGCATGTCATTAACATGAAGTGAGAAATGAATAAAAACCGACCATTCAAGCCCCCTTTGCGATTAGAGTGGAGCCAAACCGCTTGACCTCGCTGCCCACGTATTCTCCATATGTACCAGATTTGCATAATGAGTCAAAATTTCAGTTCAAGAAGTTAAACGAGGTCACTTAAACAGTACATCTAATTCGTACTAATTAAAAATAATGTCAACACTAAAACAAACTCAAGTGATTTCTGCTGTGGGACTTATTCAGGTGAACGTTTCCCGCCTCCCCAAGCCGTCTCTGATCTTGCTGTTCTGTGACAGCCATGAAGGATTAAAGTTGGGAGGAATGTTCTATATGGCGATATCGATAAAAACATGTCGCCTGAAAAGCCCCGTCTTTGACTTGGCGAATCTTCTTGAGATCCCTAAACTGCTCATCGCTCAATTTTGCCATTTAATTTCACCCTTTATGTAGCTGCATTTCTATTGCAAAACGTGTGCAAACCTTTGATATTCCGCTAATGTCGGAAAAACACAATGTAGCAATGGCAGTTTTTACATTAAATGACAAACTAAATTAAAATCACAGCATTTAAAAACATACCACGACGCTACAAACTATTTCCTGTGGTCTTCGTCTTCATCTTTTCAGCAAGTAGTGCAATCCGGGTGGTAATGATGACACATGTGACGCGAAAAAGTATTTCCAATGCAGTTTTGCGAAATTTACAAATTTCGATGCAGACAAAGAAAACCCCAAAAACACACCTCATCCTAACGCAAAAACTTTATCAAAAAAATTGATTTTTTTTTTTAATTTCTGTGTTTCCATTAAGTGATTTCATTTTCATAATTCCAACTTTTGCAATCTTATGGTCAGTGGGACGACTGACATTCTTTGTGACAAATCAACTAAATGGGTCACGAATGCTTGATTTTCAAATGATGGTTACAAAGAAATTAAGTAGGAGATTGAGGTAAAAATTTCAGAGCTTTTTCTGACAAATTTTAGACTTTTCAAAATAAGAAATTTTCAGGTTGTTTCTCTGGAAAATTTCCAAAAATTTTTTTCTTATAAATTATCTCCCCTGTTTTGCTCCTCCATTTTCAGCAGCCCTAACCCACAGTTGTAGTTTACCAAACAGGAATTTGGCTGCAATTGATTTTTCAGGGATAGCAAAGTGGAATCAGCCGACTCAATTGTAAAACTGTCGCATCATTTTACTTCCTCTTCATTTTTAATTCTAATAAATCACCCTGCGTGAATGAAACACACTGAGACACTTTTGCAAAGACATATACAGGACAAATGTTCAAAAAGATAAATTCAAAATATAAAGATGTGCCGCCACACCAAAGATCAAATGGCTGCTTTGTTAAGTCTACAAATGACACGTCATGCTTGGCGCAGAGGTCAAATAAATCTGCTTAATAGCACATACATCCCAGTGCCTTCCAACCGAGGTCAGCCATACATCACTTGCTGACCTTCGCTGATGCATATCCGAAAATATTTATATATTATTTTTTTCCCTAAAAGGCAGCCGTCCCAAAGCACAAGTCAATCGAAGCCACGCATATGGTTTTAACTGAGCATAAATGGACGCATTTGCCCACTGCTCAGGAGGAGAGAATGCGAGCTTATATTATATTATGCCAACCAGTCTCAGTTGCATGTGTGCAAACTACTGAAGCTAACACATACAGCGTGACAGAACCTAGGAGTAGCAACGCCCCGGGGAATGAAATGTACTGAACACGCTCTGTGTATCCACCCGTTAAGTGACCCTGCGAGCAACACCATCACATGTACGACGGAGAGGGGGAAAACGATGACCTGTGAGCTCTCAGAGGCTCGAAAAATGTGCAGGCTGGGCTCATTTTCATGGTCAGCCTTGCAGATTTAAAGGGGCCTTCAATGGGACACCAGATGTCTAGGAGTAGGTGTGCAAGTCCTTTGTTCACAAGGAAGTCATGCTCATGTCGTCTCCGGGGGTTTTCCTGTCGTTTTCTTCTGTGGCTCTTGGTGCACAGAAGAAAAAGAAGACGGCTTCTTTCAACATTTTGGGACCGAAATGTTGCAATTTTGGTCCCCAGTCGAACCAAGTCGACTGGAGTATCAGTTGTGCAAACACCCTAAGATGGAGAACGCAGACAGAAGCCTCCCCTATAAATAAGGTGCAAAAGTGCATTTGCCAAAAGGCACCTGAAGGACTTGCGGAGCGTGAGAAATAAATTGAAAAGTCTAATGAAACACAAATTGAGTCTTTTGGCATGAATGCCAGGTGTCAACTTCAAAAGAAACCAGACACTGCACATCGTGTGGAAAAAGCTAAATAAATCACATTCCCATTATGCGGTGTTGTATGTGGAGTTTCGAGGGAACAATTACACTAAATCCACTTTGGAATAAGGCTTAAACACAACAAAACGGCTGAAAAGGGAAGCGCTTTGAGTACTTTACGGATGTGCAGAATATAAGGCAGCTGTGTGTGAACTTAACTTCACCCTGGATGCGCGATCGTCTTAATTCACCGTCACAGCCTAACCACTGCGGGAAAAAAAACAGAAACCCATGTTATCACCCTCTTATCTTTAATCTAATGAGTCAAAAAGCATTATATTGCACATTTGCTGCACAGCCCGCAGCTTAACGGCTCCGTTCTTGTGTTGCAGAGGTGACCGGGCGCCACGCGAAGCCGTTCGACTCGCCGTCGGTATGGAGACGCAAAACTCAGGAAGACGTATTGCGTGCAGGGAAAACAGGCTCTTAGCTGAAATCTGAGATACGGGGTGACGACACGTCTTCATAGCAAGATGGAAGTCGGCTTAACTATCACCAAGAGAGGCTTTTGAAAACTTCCAACGCTCTCCTCCTGTCTCCCAGACTTTTAAAGCGATCCTAAGAGTGTCGGCGCTGATGCCGCAGAAAACAGTGTTATGCATAATTCAGCAGATAAATCAAATAACGCAAATAATTCATCAAACAGCGCCAGTCCCTGTTTCTCTCTCACGACGCTCCGCAACGATCTCACTGGTTCGGCTGTTTTATTTGGGCTCTCTGTGCCTTTTCAAACCGTCACAATCAAAAGCCACTTTGTTCATAATAAACAAGAAGGGGAGGTTTTAGTGCAGATGTCAACAAAGGGAGGCTTGTCAATACAGCCAACTGCGGCGAATGGGTGTGTGTGTGTGCGTGTCTTTCAACCTGGGCCAATTCAGCACCGGCGCTCTGATAGCGGCGGACTGGTCTCATTTTCTTTGACACAGAGGCTACTAGTGTGCCCTTTGGACAAAAACAGCCTATTTTAACTAGCTTAGGATGCATTTAAAATGACTCAAGACATAAAGACACTGACATCCAAATCTGAGTTATAAGAATCTGAGCTGTGTTAGTGAAGAAGACTAACATGTAAAAGGCATTGTGTGGCAGAAAAGCACAAAACTTTTGATAAAGGGCTAGTATAAGTGCTCAAAAATAGGCTATGTATATACACATTTCATATGCTTTACATTGTTTTGTCGTGTTTCTAAAAAACTGCAGGTGTGGCGGCTCTTGCCATGGCGGTGCTTCACGATCAATTACATGTAGAGAAAATCCTGTTTATCAAACAGAAAGATGTCTGCACATGAAAAGCAACATTACACACATGCCTGTAGTAAATTGTATGTTTGAGGGTGAGTATTTATGAGGAAAATAAACCACGCTTTCTCCAGTTATGCTCCAGTTTGTTTTGCATCGCACTGAATCCAAGTCAAACACGTCGATGTTGGTGAACGTGAAGTAGACGTATCTGTACATTTCTTTCAAAGTCCTGCATCGGTGTGAAAGCACTCTGATGTACTGAAACACATTCCTGTTCAGCACAATTTTTCTTCTGAAAAGGGAGAGAACTCCTTTTCTTCTTTACATCTTTAAACTCTAAAGTGTACGTTCGCTGTGCGGACATGCTACCTGCCTCTGTGGTTTGTTTAGCCGGATATACAGGCCACTTAGATAAACTGCAGAAAGGAAAGAAAATAACCCACTTCTAAACCACCGACTCGGCACAGCGCACGCCTCCGTAGTTGACATCGTGACATCTCTCTCCCATCACTTTCGACCGACGGCCTTCCAACGATTCTATTAGGCAGAATGCCGCCATATGTATGTGAGCCCATAATACGGCAGTGGGAATTATACAGGCGCACAAGCGACGGCGGCTTCCCTGTCATTCATAGACTCGAGGACAGGTGATGAGCGATGAAGATGAATCGCGTTCCATTGCGCTGAATGTCACGCTGAACAAATGAATTCTGTGGCAGCTTCCCATTATTACAATGAGCGCCCCCCACCTCACACACTTTGTTTCAGCATAAATCATGTTAACCTTCTCATTTTCAAGTTCATTCATTTTTTAAGGTGCTCTTCCTCCCGTCTTTCCCAGCTCTGAGCCCTGTAAGATGCATCAAAGAGATCTAAGATCTGCTGAGATTCCATTAAATCTCACTCTGCAGAATAGAGTGTCACATTTCTTTTTCTTTTTTTTTTTTTTCCTGGGAATGCCAGTTCTACTCTCTGGCATATCCAGAAATGTCATTTAGTTGCTCGTTGCAGCATGTAAATGGCCACTGTAGGTCCATGTGAATCTGTGACTAAGGGAAGCGGGAAACCTGTTGCAATGCAGGTAAAAGCCAGAAGGTTGAAACATTTCCGGACCCTCGTTTGGACAGTGTGTGAGTTATCCACCAGAGAAACTGATTGTGACTTATTATTGCAACAATAAACTCACTGGGACGTAGAAGTAAATTTAAAGTAAGGGTAAGGAAGGGATAGCGTCCCATTCTTTGACCAGCAGTCCACTCACTCCAATTCCACATTCGGGAGGTATTATCTGATAAAGTTCACTCTGTGAGGATGATCACTGCAATCTTGGATTGAGTTCAGACTTTGCAGAGATTTTATTTGGCATTTTGCACTGAGATTGTGTATTACTCGGACAATCATTGCTGTTCCACTGAGAGTTTCCATTCCACACCATCACACTAACGCCACCAAAAGCTTTTACCTTATTGGTGAAGCAACAGCACAGCATTCTCTCCATCTTCTCCACACTCTGATTTTATTACCCAACTGCCTTTGTCGGCATTTGGAGAAATTTTTGGGTATGTGTTCCTCTCCATGTTCATGTTCCAGTGCAGATGATTCCTACACCAGCTCAAATAGGCCTAGTGGTGAAGGACACTCATGGCCATATCATCCAGCAGTCCGTAATCTTACAGCGTGAGGAAACTGCTATGTTGTCTTGGAATACTTTTTCTACTATCTTTCTCAGATGTCCACTTGTATTTAATTTGGATGCTGTGCAGGGGATGCATCCAAATAAGGGTATATGATATATTTGCTGATCTGGTGGCTGTTTTCTGCCAGTAAGTTGGGGTAGCTTTAATAGCTGGACCAGCGGTTAGCGCTCCTTGAAAGCGATGAGTTTCCTCGGTAGTTTATTAGTCATACTTTAGGTATGACTACGTATATGAATACATAATCAAGTTAATAAATAATCATAAAGTTGATAATCTGAGAGCGGGTGTAGCAGAAGTTTGGGGTGGATTCCAATTTGGCATATTCAGGGCACACACAGGCAAATGATTTAGGAAAACAACTATAGCCTGGAACAATTATAGTCTCGCTTCACAGCTCAGTCTGGGCTTTCTCCCGTTGACTTGGATTCGCTCGGTAGATTTTTAACCGGGCCGATCAGAAGGAGACGTTTTGAAAGTTGCTTTCCTGTGCTATTTTAGAGTTGTAGTCTGCCTGTAGTTTTAGCAGTGGCAGCAGAGGAAGTGAACAAAGCCATTCAGTCCATGCTAGCCACATTTCCAAAAATTGAATTAACATTAACAGCCATCTAATTCTGCTCGACACATCTCTCTTCACAGCAAGGGACGGTTGTTTGCAGCGCAGACAATTTGAAGCGTCTGCATTACAGACATTATCACGACCAAACATTAGTGATTGGGTGAAGTTTCAACTTCAATACACGCATATCCAAGCTAAAGGTTGTCTTGATCAAAGTAGAGATGTGCTGCTTAGTGTTGTGCTAGGGGCAAACTTTATTTGTCCTTCACTGCACATCCCACAAAACCCAAGCATCCTGACCCCATAATGAATCCTGCAGGGGGCTAACCCATCCAGCTCCGTTCAACCTTGACCTACTTGTTCTCATAAACAGTTGTTTGTTCTCTGTAACCTGAGCTGTGAACAAGCAAAAAGAAATCCTGCAAAATCCTAGAAAATCAAAGCAATAATCAAGAGACCAGGCATTTAAACTGATTGCATTTTTCTGAAATAATTCTGTAAAACAACTAGATTTAGTGAAGAGCTTAGTTATTGAGTACAAACTACTACTTTCTGTTCCCTTTCAGTTAACTTCTGTGAAAACTAAGCTTAATATTACTGTGATCATCGGTCTAGGTTTGCTTTTGATGAGGTTGTAACATGATATAAATGTCAAAAAAGTCAATTTAATATAACACACTCCCTTTACAGCTTTGTCATTCGTAAGGTGCAGATATTTTTTTTCCAAGTTATTTATATATATATAGCCTTTAAAGCTGGAAATGTGCAACAACATGTCGCCATAACCGTTCTCTTGTGTAAAAAAGTACCCCAGCAGAGAAAAGCAGTTGAAAATTACATGGTTTACCACTGTGTGGTACAAGTTGTTTTGCACAGAGTTATATTCTTAAGGGAATTACAGTCTACAGGGATTCATTTTTTCATAACTTTTGATTTGGTCAGATTTCACTGACATAAGTATTACATAAAAGCATCAGACCAGTAAGTCACATAAAGCGCCAACATGTTATGTTGTTATTTGTGCCACAAGAATGAAACGCCACACGTTGCATAAAAGGTGCTTTCACAACAACAACAAAAACTGCTTTGGGTGTCTGCCATCCACATAATAATAATGTGGATTTTGGCGGGAAAATTATACAATTACAAGCTGATTGTGCCTCATTATAAGCTTGTAAAAAGATTATTAATATACATATATCCCTAAAGAAATAACAGCAACATGGGATTCATTTTCAACATTGTCTTGGCCCGATTATCGCAGCCTGTAGGGTTTTCCCTGACTGGGAGCGAGAAGGCAGCCTGTTGAATGTGACAGGCAGCCAATCAGAAAGCGCCGTGATGTAAGAACATTGACATGGCAATTGAGAGTCTGGTGGACATCTGAGGTGATATGTGGAAATGTTTATTACTATATGTAAAGGTCATTTTTATATATGTTTACTCTATGTGGTTATGTATATTCAATTAAAAATGCTAACTATGAAAAAACATAGCTCGCCTCCAAATTATATAGGGAGCGGCTGCTCCCGCCGTCTTTTATCCAGCACCTTTCCTTTTTGCTACGTCTTTTATCATTTAAGATGAGTCCACAAACTATCACTACTGCTTCTACATCGTCATCGTGTTTGATTATTCTAAATTCACGTATAAATGGTATGTTGGGGTTTTACTGGATTTTCTTCTGGAATCGGGATGTTCGTGACAGGAATCGGTTCTTGTGGTGTGTTGCTCCTGCCATGGTTCTGGACACACGAACCTATTGAACCTGTTGGACTTTTATCGGCTCTGTGGTCACAGAGGTTTGGAAAATCGGCCGACAATCCTTAAATCTTGCCGAGTGAACCAGACCTAAAACTCACAAGCTCTACTCCTCTCATCTCGACCACTGCCCTAACGCTCTCTGACTCTAGTTGCTATGGTAACATTTACATATCCTTTCAAAATCAGATACAGATGCACCACAAAAACTAACATTTTACTTTTGTGAAAATTTTAACTCACAATAACGACTAATGGGAGCCCTGAGCTCGTTTCTCTGCAACGCGACGGTCCCATCTGGGAGACGATGACACCCGAAGTGTTGCTTATTCACAGGAAGCTACTTGGTCTCTACGTGGTGAAGCAGTTTGAAGCTTCATTGCCTCATTAGCGAGCCGGTCACCATATTGTCGTGCTTTTGGTTTCCGGTGTGATGGAGGCGTGTGCGTAGGTGAAGATGCATCACAAGAAAGAAGGGTCTCTTGCATGAACTTTACTTCTTCCAGCAACAGATGAGTTACAACGGCAACTGAGTTGTTCTCACGTAAGAACTGTGTGGCTTCTGGCCTCTAGCATGGACAGCATTTAGCGATGTCTAGACAGTGAGCGGTGAGAGCCATAACCAACAACAGAACATGAACAACGAATCTCGCGATACTAGGCTTTGTCTCCAGAGCTGGGTTGCCTTTACTGATCTAGCTTTTTTGAGAAATCGGCTTTTAAAAACCCCATCTCTTTCTATTCAAAGGTGGGTTTGTGGCAACGTACACCTACCCACCAAAATGTCAAAAACTGTTAGACGTAACAGTTTTTTCTGGTAATGCACTTGGTAGAAAAACTCATTTAGAGTAGTAAAAATCTAAGGAAAAAACATTGACTGCCGGTACCTACATTTATACTGCAGCAGGTACGGAAGACCACAAACGCAACAATTCAGTCATACCGAAATCTATTGTTAATCTCGTCATGCTAAACAAATAAAAATATTACTTATTATTCAAATATTTCGACATTATTTCAGTTTGAGTCATGCAGAACTGATTTGATCGTTTCCATATGTAACATAGTTGAAATGGTTCAGATTAAATTCTGCTAAAGTGGGTTTCATAGTTGTCCTGTAATGGGTGGTTTTTGGCGCCCCCTACTGGTTGCCTATAAAAGGAGGAGAAACTGTAGATTCCACACAGTCTGTTCAGCGCTCTACTGTGGTAAGTCACCAAATCCAGTTCTTTTCTGAACAGTAGTTGTGGTTGTGCTCTAAGACTAACGTGGAGTTTTATTGCAGTACCCAGAAGTAGTGGACCAGTCGGGAGGTTCACTGTGCTGTTTGTTATTAACCACTCATTACCGGTCATTATGTTATGTTAAATGTCAGAAATTTATGTTGTCAGTTATGTTTGTCAGTTTTTTTCAGTTAAGTTTGTCAGTTTGTTTATGTTTGTCGGTTTGCTGTATTTGCCAGTCTGTCAGTTTGTTTGTTCCCTGTTTCTATGACGACATGACGTGGCCAGTTAGAGGTTACTGTTAAATAGTTTATTAGTTAAATTTGACTGCTGTCTATGTTTATTTTTCTGATTTTTCTTTATTTATAAGAGAAAGACCAGATTGTATGAATTTTATTTGAAAAGATGTACTATCAATCAAAATTCACTATACGATCACCTGTTACAAAAATGTGTTGGACCCAATTGTAGTGATTATTTGTAGGACACAGTCTGTTCAGCACTCTACTGTGTACCCAGAACTAGTGGACCAGTAGGGAGGCTCACTGTGCTGATTTATATTAACTACTCATTACAGAACAGTCAACCAACTAGCCTCTGCAGTGTGCTGTATGTGGGGGAAGAAGTCACATAGCAACGATCAGAAGCAAGACCGTGCTTCAGAACTACAGTGAGCTCACCGACGTGAATGCTTGGATCTCAATACATCAATTAGTATCGAAACAGTTCTTTATCATTTGACTCTGTGTCTCGTAAGAATGTCCAATATTTCAACTGCACTAGTCATCTTCGTTCTCCCACTAGGTTTTTCTCTTGGATACGTGGTTGCCACAGGGATGCAGAAAGTATTTCGTCACTTCTTCCCTGGAAACGATACAGACGAAAGTACTTCTGAGCATGTGAGCGATTTACTTTCGGACGCAGTTTCACCCGTTCCCGAAGAACAAGCTGACCCGGCCGGGGAGGTTTGTGTTTAACAGGAGACAGTTGTCTGTGGAACTTCAAGAGACAGAACTGCAGACGTAGCACGCCGTCTCGGAACAAGCTGGCCCGTCTGGGGCAGCTTCTTCTGTCAGTGAGGACGATGACGAGGATGACGAGGACCTTACAGCTCAGCTTTTGATTTCACTGATTTCAACAATTCCATTTTCATTGATAAGTGGCTGATCCTGGGATTCATTATGAGAAGCAAACACGTGGAGAGAAACAACACTCTGCATAAAATCCCACCAAACGGTTTCTCCTGCCACTCCTCTCGAACTCAACCAAGCAGGTTTTGGAGAGGAGCAAGAAACATTGAATTTTGTGAGCAAAATATCAAAAGTTAATATGCCAAAGTCAAATTGATTGTTTTAATATTATTGAAATCAAGCATGTAAAAAAATATAAAATACACTTGATGTTTATTGGTTAAAGTAGAAAGTGAAAAAAGATGAGACTAAAAAATAAAAAAAATGTTAGTCAAAATGTTTGATTATGAAAATATACTTAACAAAATGTTGATAAATATTCTAATTTATTTATTGGTGTTGAATTTTACTATAAAGTATTTGCTATTTATTATGCTTTTGGTTTAACTGATTTAAAGGTAGAGTGCCTTCTCCAGGTAGAGGGGGGTGTCCTGCCCCAAGTGGAGGAGTTCCAGTATCTTGGGATCTTGTTCACGAATGAGGGAAGAAGGGAGCGGGAGATCGACAGGTGGATTGGCACAGCGTCTGCTGTGAAGCGGGCGCTGGTGAAGAGAGCTGAACCAAACAGCGAAGCTCTCGATTTACCGGTCGATCTGTGTTCCTACCCTCATCTATGGTCATGAGCTTTGGGTCATGACCGAAAGAAAGAGGTCTCGGATACAAGCGGCCGAAATGGGTTTCCTCCGTAGCGTGGCCAGGCTCTCCCTTAGAGATAGGGTGAGAAGCTCGGTCATCCGGGAGGGACTCAGAGTAGAGCCGCTGCTCCTCCACATTGAGAGGAGCCAGTTGAGGAGGCTCGGGCATCTGGTCAGGATGCCTCCTGGTCGCCTCCTTGGTGAGGTGTTTCGGGCACATCCCACCGGGAGGAGACCCCGGGGAAGACCCAGGACACGCTGGAGGGACTATGTCTCCCGGCTGGCCTGGGAACACCTTGAGATTCCCCCGGAGGAGCTGGAAGAAGTGGCCAGGGAGAGGGAAGTCTGGGGCTCTCTTCTTAAGCTGCTACCCCAGCGATCCGACCCCGGATAAGCGGCAGATGATGGATGATTTAAAGGGGTGAAAATCTGTTTGATTATTTCACAATGTATTTATCTTGTGAATTTCACAATGTAATAGATGTGTTTCTGTTTCCTTTGAGGTTTTTCATGGTGACCATCATACAAAAATAAAGATGGATCAGCTAAATTGAAGGCTCCTTGAGTGAAAATCCAGTTAAGTTTCATTGGGGCCTGCCATAGCAATGCATTCTACACCTCAAAATAACTGCTGCTTCCTTTCACCATTAATGCGGCTCGTACCACTGTGTGCCCCCTCACAATATATTATTTCAAAATGTGCAGCTCGTGAGAGGTGCTATTACTTTTGTTGGCATTTCGAGTAACCATGGTGAAGTAAGTAGCAACAAACAAGCCAAATTCAAATCAAAACGAATTCTAACTGAATTCTTTGAGTGAGGCTCAAAACAGAGACTTGTCTGCCCCTCTGTGTCTCACTCACACACGACAGTTTTCAGAGAGGATTAATTACCATAGCAAAAGAGCAGTGACGAGAGCAGAGATGTAGAGAACTACAGAGATGGCGGGGCAGAATTTTAGAACTACAGTGAAGACACCTTGACGGAACAATTAATACAGATAAGATGGCAGAAAAGCAAAATAAGTATGTTCAATATGACTCATGAAACTTGATGCTCCTAAACAGACAATAACTTTCGGCTGTCAAAATAAGAGCATCATATCTTATGTTTTTTGAACAATAACAATCTTTGTTATTAATCTGTTGCTAAGAGATGAGCACGTTTACTGGTAACTAAGTGCCACGAAGTAAACATCTGATTCATACTTTTGCAAAAAGTTAAAATCTGAACTGCATTAACATTAGTACAAACATTAGCAGACAGTGCCTTTCCTCCTGCCCTTATTAGCTTTATTTATTTTTTATTTTTTATTACCCATGTTAATAAAAAAACATGAATGGAGGATGTCAATGTAAGACGACATGCTGGTTATACCCCACATGCCACTGACAGCATCTAGGCTAACATTAGCATTTCGGCTTATTTTAACTTGAACACAAATTTTACCATCGTGAATGGAGTAAGTCCATGTTAACTAACCAGAGAGCTTTTGGGACTAACCAGAGAGGAGCCAAGAAGCACGGTAACTCTGGACAAGCAGCTAATATACACAACCTTAGACGAGGAAAGTCTATTGAGTGAACAAGCTAGCTGTCCACTTCATAAATCAGGCCTTAATGGAAGGTTGACAAATAGAAACTCATTAGTTAAAGAAAGCCAGAAAAAAAAGCACAATTGCCATTTTCCCACAAGAGGTTTAACTTTCAACAGCATCTATAGAGCCTCCTGCTCTGAATAAACGCCCCAGTCAAAGCCTGGACCTTACTTCAATTGACAATCTGTGACACCCATGCAGTCTTGACTGAGCCGGAGCTAATTTGTAGAGAAGAAGAAAATAAAAAAAGAGCAAGAGGTGAAATCAAAAACTGATATAAAAGAATGATTCTGTAAATAAGATGTTTCAATTTAAATGAGGTCAGTAGAAGACTTAAGAATGTGTCCCATTCTATGTCTAGCCAGTCCAATAAAAATATTCTGAACTAAATTATTGTACTCTCATCAAGATTGGGATATTTAAAAAGCTGTCATTGCTTTCATTTTTCAGTCCGGTTTGTGAAAGGTTACGTCACTGAAGAGCGAAACCCGTGAGCCATGACGGAGTCTACAGGTCCGGATGCAACAATTTTAATCAGGAGCTCATTATGTCTCTCACACAGAAGCCACTCAATCACATCTATTGATTAATTAAGTGCCAAGGGCATTCAGCGGGGACCCAGGTGACAACATGCGCCCAGGGGACACAATGAAGGTCCAACAGCAGTAGTCATTAAACAGATTGTACCGGGTCTGTGAAATAGTCAAATGTTGAAAGGTGGTGAATCTGCATAATTAAAAAAAAAAAAACAGGCAAAAAAAGTAAATGGTTTCTCCTGATGAATAGCGCTAGTTCACCTCAAGGACATACAGTCAACAACTGTGAAAACCTGTAACGAGAATTACATTTTGTCGAGTGCCCTCATTAAAATGTGTTGATCTATGTTAGTGATGTTGTAAACTAATATTTTGGTAATCGATTAATCAAGTAATCGGACAAAAACCCGGTAAAATAAAACATTGGTAAATCTAACATGACAGCAGAATTAGGATCAGATATCAACATCAGTCCAATTTTTAATATTTGAGCTTCCCTAACAATAACTTTACTGTAGTTTAGAGCAATAAAAGCTCCCGTCCAAGTTAACTTGAAGAAAAGTTATATAAAAATCTGAAATTATATTCAATTTAATAATAAAGATCCAGGCTTACAAATACGCTTATAAAAAACGTCTATGCTTCAGTTTTTCGTTTATGTATTTATAGCCGCCTTCATCTGACTCATCTGTTGTGCGTAATGGGCAAAAGGAACCAGCAGACGGGTGTATTGCAGCAGTAGGGCAGGTTTATTCTGTTAAAACAAGAATATTTTCAGCACAGCAGTTCTTGGACTCTGGCTTTCCCACACACACCTTGATCAGTCAAAAGAACAAAAATAACCACGTTGGCACAGTAAACTCAATAAATGTCAGTCATGTGGGAATTAAATACCCAGTTCAGCGCTGCGCTAAACATAAAACAGTTAGAGAACAACATATAACAACTTGTGAGTTTAGCAAATGTACTTTTTGGAACATTTTGTATATTTTAATTCTCAAATAGAAGACAGCTCTGTTCGCCTACCTCTCCCCAGCGCAGCTCAGCGCCAACTGAAGAAGGCAGCGCCAACACACAGGATATGACGCGGAAACAGGAAGCAAGAAAATAAAAGCTTGTCTACCAAAATAAAATACAATTCGAAAACCAAGAAAAACAAATATACGTAGACAATGAGGAGGGATTTGGGATGAAATATAAACATTTTTACACACTTGCTACATATTAATCTTAAGTCAGTTTAATAGTTGAACTCTCACCTTGCCCCGACATTTATAGCTTTGTGTTCAGCAACAATAGCGACGGGATCTGGCTCCTTAGTTCGTCACTCACAGAAACATCTACCAGCTGTGTACGGTCACGATGCGCTGCGTCACCCTTTAGTGACGACCAGAATATGAAATTTACTTTCCGATTCGTCCGTAAAACTACACTTACGTTAATCAAATAATGCGCAGCCGCCCGCCATGTTCAGTATATCGGCTGTATAAATACTCCTGCAGTTCTTCCCGCCGTTCGCTCTGAACCAGCGGCTCCCGGAGGAGAAAGGTTGTCATACTCCAGGCATTGGTCCCCTCATTTTAAGGATGTTTATTGGTCCCCGAAAAATTACAAAGACCCGGACATGATCATGAATCAATAAAATCCTCCCAGGCCGAATTTGAAAACTGGAGGCTATGCTGCTAACACTTAGCTTTCATCAACAACTCAGGCGGAAGTGAGAGCTCTGCGCAATGCAAGTAAAGAGAAAGTGTTGGTTTTGTTACAAATAGCCATTTCCTACTATTGGGCTCTTAAAACTTCACCAGAACACACAGTGATGTGTGTACAGTCTGACTGCTGCTACACTACAGCTATTCAAGAGTGTCATTTGTGGTAATTAACATAGATCGCCATGTATTCTAAAAAAAAACAAAAACAAAAGAAAAACTGCCTGTTAGTCACATATGTGGATTTTGGTGGGAAATTATACAATTACAAGCTGATTGTGCCTGATTATAAGCTTATAAAAATGCAATTTATATTAATATATCCCTAAAAAAAAATAACAGCAACATGGGATTTGTCTAGTTTAGGTCATAAGAAAATTTCTCTTTGCTTCAACCAGGGAAGAAAATTTCAAGAATCTCTAGGTTTATGTAGAAAGTGTTTTGAGAGGATGAGCTTTGTGAAGCATAGTAGGTTAAAGATGTCAAGTGAAATTATGTGTGCAGACATTATAATGCCTGTGGGCTTGTCGAGATGAAGCAAAAGACAAGCACTTTTGACGCCAGCTGACCTGATGACAACATAGGTGCTTGATGAGTGTTGTGACAGGGAGACTAAACTTGTGCAGATGCTTAACGAGAGATGACATATTACGTAGAATGAGTTTTAACAAACTTGGTTTTTCACATATTCCATGTTACTTTTGTCAAGCTAAACTGGACACAACCTTCTCGAGAATGTTTAACTTGAAGTGTTTTGTGGAAAATGCGAAAGTCTCTTCACTAATTACTGTACTTCTTGCACAATACCCGTTGAAGCTTTCTAGTCTTTGGTTTGAAAGGCTGGTGGGTAGCAAGTGGAAAGATCAGCGATTGAAAAGTCCTTGCCTATGTTGGAGGAATTAAGTTTAATGGATAAAAAGTTTATGGGTACAAGATCCAGCAGTCCATCACAATGTAGATAAACCCCGGGGCCGAGTGTCTTATAAGGGGATTTGAAGTTATGGTAATTTTCAGAATCTGACTAAATTCACAGACAGTATCTTCATCAAACCACAAGTCTTCTCAGAATCCAGACAGCAATAGTCGTCCATGTGGTGATTTCAAAACCATGTGCTCATAGTCTTCACATTTAGACCAAGTGAGGTTTGTCACGTAAACTCCTCGTGAAATTTTCAATCGTTTCCACTCTTTAAGAAGACTGGGAGCACGAAAGATGGTTTTTCTTGTCCAAAGGAATAACATCAGAGTAGCCACTCTGAGATCGGACCGTAAATCATTAATGTCAGGATCTCTTCTGGTTACTGATGAGCATTAAAGTAGTGCCACTGTTGGAAATAAACATGGAACCTCCTTCTTGCTCATGTTGTTGTTTTCTTCCTGTGGTGCATTCAAGGTCAGAGAGGAAGCACGTAACGTATAAATCCTTCATTAAGTACACTGTAACCTTACTTTGTGGTATAACACAACATTACTAATTTACTTGAAAAGAAATTCAATCGATGACCTAAGTAACTTGAAATGTGACTTTTGGGAGGATTTTAGTTTAAAGTCATCACAAACTTACATTTGATAAAAGGTAAATCATTGAGTTAAGTACAGAACCTAAAAGGAAGTTTTTAGATAAGTCATTGTAAATAACTTAAAGGTCAGAAAAGAATGGATTACTGGATATTACAGCTGAATAACATCAATAAGCAATGCAGTTTATTACATTGTGCAGTCACTGCATGTGTCTGGATTTAACTAGGATGTCTTCATGTTTTTTTTTTAAATCTTTGGGAATTATTACCTTTACTCCTGCTGAAGGGCATACAACTCCGTCTACCTAGTTAAAGACTACCTAAAATGATAGATCAAGCAGAGCGTTGCTGCTTCATAACGAGGCCTTTTCACTTTAACTGCACAGATTGATTGGATTCATTAAAGATACATTTAATGGAAATTTCTTCGAAATCATTCAACACATTTGGATGCAACATTAATTTTTTGCTCTACTGAAAACTGTCGTTTGCTTTATAAAACGCAAATCATTAGTAAATCCTAAAACTGCAGTGCTTAACTTCAATAATGTACCTGAAGACTCTTTTTATACTGAAAAAGTAATACTGCAGTGAATTACTAAGTAGGTTTTCCTATTTTTTTATTATAACTTCAGCATATTTTCTTGTGATTTTAAGTAATGGAGTGTCACAAAGCAGACGTCTTGAAAATGGGAAAGAAATAGCTGCCTAATTAGTAAAATAAGTCTTCTTGTGTACTTTTATTGGGGCCTGCCATAGCAATACAAGGAAGGTACCTATTATTCTACACCTCAAAATAACTGCCGCTTCCTTTCACCGTTAATGCGGCTCGTACCGCTGCGTGTCCCCTCACGATATATAGTTCAAAATGTGCGGCTCGTGAAAGGTGCTATTATTTTTGTTGGCATTTCGAATAACCATGGTGAAGTAAGTAGCAGTGGTATTGTTATTAATTTGGTGTTAATAACAAGTCACACCAAATTTACTGTTCGTGGCAGTTCGTTATCACGAAGTATACATCAGATTTTTACTTTTGTGTTGAATGTTTGTTTTGTAATATATTTACCATCAATGACCAAAAAGAAAAAAAATAATTTTTCTCTTTTCTGCCAAATTCACCATCTGCAGAATTCTTACTATCAGATAATAGTATTTATCTGAGCTGAGGAAATCTAATGTTTTTTGAACAATAGCAATTTGTTGCTAAGAGATGAGTGTGTTTTCTGGTGACGAAGTGCCATAAAGTAAACATCTGATTTTACCTTTGCAAAATTTACCAACTGTAAATTTGTTGTGGCTAAGCAGATAAACAGTATTTCAAAAGAGCTCATGTTTTATTAACAATAGTATTACTTGTTATTAAATTGTTGCTAAGAGATGAGTGCGTTTTCTGGTAACTAAGGGCCACGAAGTAAACATGAGATTTTTACTTTAGCAAAAAGTTAAAATCTGAACTGCATTACCATTAGTACAAACATTAGCAGACAGTGCCCTTCCTCCAGCCCTTTTTAGCTTTATTATTATTTTTCTTTGTTAAGCATGTTTGGCACGCTGAATGGAGGATGTCAATGTAAGACGACATGTTGGTTATAGCCCACATGCCACTGGTAGCATTTAGGCTAACATTAGCAGTTTGGTTAATTTTAACTTGTACACAAATTTTAACATACTGAATGGAGTAAGTCCATACAACTCAACATGCTACATGCTGGGTTCCAACCGATGGGCACACTGTGGCAGGCCCCATTTAAATTTCTGCAGAAATATTCTAGTTCTCACAATTGTTCTACAAGAGTCAGAGATGTTTGTTATCATCTCGACTGCTGGTAGAAACAGTCCAACTGCTAAAACAACAACAAAAAACATTCAGCCATTTTCTGGCAATAATTTGGTAATTTTTTTTGGTGTGTAGAAAACAAGACATTTCAAAAACCTACAAAATTATAGTATCACAATGGTCACTGCCCCTCATTTAGCAACCTAAAGCCCAACCCACTCCTAAATTAGTAGACAAGCATATTTGACCAGTTGGTTTTATGCTGTAATCACTGTACAATGGCGGCTGGAAAAGACTAATGTTTTGTTGTTGACCTACCTTTCCAGAAACCACTTCCTGCATTCTTGTTGGTTTCAAAGGAGGCCCCTTTGAAACCAACAAGGGTTTCAAAGGTTTGAATTGTCGGGATTACAGTATGTAGATTTGGACTGGAATCGTTTTTTTATGCAAATGAAACAAGTACACTTGTTTCTGGGAGCTACGTTTCAGACCAAAAAGTTGAGCATAAATAGCTCCAAAATAAGTCTTTGCTTGTATGTGAAATGAAAGAAAGTGCTATCAGTTAGGTGGTAATGGCTTAAAGACAAAGCACTGCAGGAACGGTAAATCAATAAATATTAACTGAGGAAATATTAGGATTGAATTGGAAAAAGTGTATGACCATCTTGGTAAAGTACTTAACACAGTGGAGCAGGAAAGTAAAATCTATCCCTGCCCTTGGAGTTAGACTACTAAATATTAAAATAGTATTAATTTAAGTTTTTGCAAGCTGAACTTTTACATCTTTTACCTTTTTTTACGCAGTTTTACCCTGTGACATTTCCTTTAAGTTAATGTAACTGAAGCAGTTTTTGAGTGAAAGAATAAATCCAAATGTAACACAGAAGCAATAAACAAACAAAACAAAAACATTTTTGATGTTGTCATATTGTTTTGACAAACGGTCAGTCAGGTTATAATGCATATAAAAGTGACAAAGAAACAACATTGATTAAAAAAAAAAAGTCACCCTATATTTAGAGAACATTATCTGTAAACATTTATACCTATATATTTCATTTGTGTTCCATAACATACATTTATTTATATCTTTGGTGATTCTAGCAACTTTTAATGAATAATCCACACTATCAAGTGTGTTGAATAAAAAAAAGCGAATTTCCATTTAATTACATGCATTGATATTTATTTAATTTATCTATTTAATTAGCAAATAAATAAAGCACAAGAACGAAAGAGCACGCAGAGCAAGCGCATTGCTCTTTGATTGTTTTTGTTCAAAGTGGCAGATGTAATGTCTGCCATGATGGTAGTCATGTGCTGCCTGGCTTCATGCAGCGAGAGAGAGGGTGAGAACAGTCATGGTGAGCGCCTTGTGCTTGGTTACTTCTTTCTTGTTGCTCTTTGGTCAGTTTTCATAGTTGAGCGTTGTTTACCATCGGGGCATTACCTCAATTCATATGTTTAATAGTGCAGACAGTGGTGATTTCTAACATGAATGATATGGGCAAATGCCCAGGGGAATATCTTTTTAGATATACAGAACAAAGAGTTTGTTCTGCTTTTAATATTGGTTAAATTTATTTCAGCTATACGGACTTAATATCTAGGTGTTTTTATGGGAATGTGAATCTTTCAGATCAATCTGATTAGAAATTTTGATCATATTCCACATTTTATTGGGTCATGTAGCGCGGGGCACTGGTCTTGGTCTTGTCTTGGTCTCGGGTTTGGTGGTCCTGACTACAACACTGGTATCCACAGAGAAAATGTTGGCTTTGTTACAAATAGCCATTTCCTACTACTGGGCTCTTAAAACTTCACCAGAACACACAGTGATGTGTGTACAGTCTGACTGCTGCTACACTACAGCTATTCAAGAGTGTCATTTGTGGTAATTAACATAGATCGCCATGTAAACATGTAATGCTTACATGTTTTCTGCTATAAAGCACGCCAATCTTTGAACAGAAGCCCGAAAGAAGCAAACCAAGCTCTGTCCATTGAAATAAAATAAAATAAGTTATTAAAATAAAATAATTGAAATGTAGGATGCTCAGAAATCTAACCTAAATCATTCATGTTTACCCATCTTCAGGATTGATGCAATAATAATTACTAATTTTATTAAAATGATCCTTTCCATTTTGCGTTTTCCCTAAATGCGAGTAACCTTTTCCTTAGAACTGCCTAGCTAGTTAACAGGCATTAATTTGCCTCAATTATTATTGCATTAACCTTTTTTAAAGAGCCTTAAAACAGTCATTGCTGTTTCATTAGGCTGTTTGGGCAACCATTTTACATTATTTCTCTATTTCCCCTCAGAAATATGAGCAAATCTAAAATGGTATGCGTTTTAAGATAATGACTCGGCACAGATGGGACAAATCTTTTCCCGGTGTCTGAACGCTGCTTCGGGGAAAAATCTTGACAGAAAGTTCAGGTGCATTGCTACTGACTGTGGCCCATAGGACCCAAAGCTTACTATTATGGATAGATTCCATTTAACATCTGAACTCATAACATTTCTGCACCTGTCCTGAGTTGACACCTCTGCTGCATATCCATCCTGTAGTAGTGACCGTCTTTATCTAACTAGCCTTAAAGGAACAGGTAATCAATACCTCCCAGAGTGAAGAGCTCAGTTGCAGGATAAGTTGTGCCAGTCTTCTTTGCAGCTTTATTTAACACACTCTACCTGCACTCACTCCACTTTCAAAACAACAAGAGGCTGTCAAATGACACCCAAAACTCTGCTGCTTAGAGCCGCAGTGTGGAACTCTTATACAAAATATATATTCTTTTACATATTTGTCGAAACTGTCACTTTACTGTGACAGTATAGTGTGAGACAAATAATCTCTAGAAAAAACATCTAGCTCCTTTGCCTTCTCCCAGAGCTAATCGGAAAATAACCAATTTGAGCCTGGAGAGAGTCTTAGCGCTGTCAATCACTCTCCGTGTGGTGCTGCTGAAGCTCAGCTAGCAATGCTAACGCCAATTAGCATAGCCACAGACAATGGCGGAAAAGCGTTAATTTGTTTATCCGCCATTAGCACATTGAGCACGAGTACATGCACTTGATTGACAGCACTAAGGTCCTCCCCCTAGCTCTGATTGGTTGTTTTTGTTGGATGTGGTGCATTTCTTCAGATGGCAATTATCTGAGATGATCTCTGTCATGACATGGTGTCACTTTTAACAAGTATGTTTGTATATAATAAAAATATATATTTTCGATAAAGGTTACATACTGCAGCTTTAATTTAAAGTTCAAAAACCATTGTGGTTACAAGACAAATCTTTCATTTAAAACTTTACAAGCTATTTTTTTTTCAAACACAGTATAACAGCCATGCAAGGAAAAGATTCAGTTAAATGTGTTTTTGTTTTTTCTTTTTTTGTAATGTTAGGCTGTCAGTACAGAACAGTACTGTAAAAAAAAAAAACAAAACAAAAAACACATTTATTCTTACACACACCAGTGCTGGCTGGGATACATTTTGAAAATGTATTTTGCCTGTTTTAGAATACAGTATGCTACACTTAAAGTGCCATTAGTGGCTCCTTGAGACATTTTTTTTTCTCTCAGCATAACATTTACCAAAATACCGTGTAATGCGCCGTAAAATCCCCTTCACAGTGATACCTCATACATATTTTAAACATCCAGTGTTCATTCTGAAATATGATCTAGGACAGTCAATAAATGAAACCATGCCACTCTTGGCGTCTTCGCACTGAAACATATATAGGACCACCATGGCAGTGAATCAATATGATCACTGAATGCAAACATGTCCCCATGAACTTCAGTCAGACCTTGTCGTCCTTTGTTTGCACTTTGGATTACCTGTCAAAGAAACTTTCTTCTCCTCAAAGCCGAAGGATTCCATGTTGGAATGATTTGCTGGTTCTGTGTCGAGGCAAAATTGTCAGTTTTCCAAAAGAAGAAAATCTGTTGTCTCAAACCAATCATCAAATTTTTCCAGGTTTTCTGGAAGGTTTAAAGGGGCAGTATCATACAAAATTGACACTTTCAAATGTGTTTGAGTAATCCTTTAATCTCCCGTGGCAACTATTCAGCTGCGGGGAAATGCCTGGGTGAGACGTAGGCCCGCCTTCCATGACGCAGCTCCTCCTCAGAGCTGCAGTTTCCAAGCTTATGAGCTTCCGTTTCACAGAGCATCCCTGCCCTGTGACTGCCCCACTCAGCTCCTCCAGACTAGACAGCTGCAATTAGCAAGCACCTGGTGGAACTGCGAAACAGGTGAGCTCATTATAAGAGCTATTAAAGAGATAACAGAGGTGCGATGCTGAGCTGGCTTCCTGAAGGCGGAGTTTCGGAAAGAGCTGGAGTTTGTTAAACAGACAGAGGTCCAATTTCAATTACAAAGTCATGTTCGGTAAACAAATAAACGGCATTTTTATAATATCTGAAGGTAAGATGATAACTTGATTGTGCTATTAAATGGCACTGTGTGGCTGGAAAATACATAATACTGCCCCTTTAAAAAGAAGACTTTAAAAGAAGTCTTTTTTTTTTTTTTCAAATATAATTTAGAAATGTTAACAGTAAACCTACTATGCTTCAGTGTTCCAGTACCTTATGAATACAGTAAGTAAACTTGAATGAGTGCTTTACAACCTTGGTCCTCATGATACTCTGCCCTGATTGTTTCAGGTGTCGGAACGGTGCTTTGGCTTAAAGCCAGTTTACCATGACCCAGCAGACTGTTGTGTTCAGCTTCATCCAGGTACTTACTTACTCTAAGATGTGTGGGCGTTTAAATAGGCTTCATTCTCTAAATAAGCGCTAGCAACAGCCGGACTAACCGCTTGCTAATTTTATTGTCGTTAAGGTGGGCAAGGCTTCGATGACCTCACAATGGTGCTCTCCGTGAGACTTGAGAAGAAAAGCTAACGCACAGTTGACTAAATCCGTCACGCATTGTCATCGTTCTAATTCTAGTGATTTGTAATATTTCAAAACAGAATTAGCATCATCAAATGAGAACTATTAATTAGCAAAGGGATATTTGTTGTTTCTCAATCATCCTTTGATGAGATAAATTAAAGTATTTGTAAAAACAAATGAATAAGCAAGAATTTTACAACGCTAATGCGTTATGCTTCATGCATTGCTAAGTTTACTCTTGGAAACGGATGTGACAGATATTGAAAGATCCTGGATTCAGCTTTGATATGTTCCCACCAATATTTAGATATGTCAGTTACAATTCTGACAAAATAAAAATGGAATCACATATCAAAAACTAGAATATTTCTGAAGAAATTTAAACGGGGCCTGCCACAGTGTGCCCGTCGGTTGGAACCCAGCATGTAGCATGTGGGGAGTCACAAGCATGTTGAGTAACATGGACTTACTCCATTCAGTATGTTAAAATTTGTGTATGAGTTAAAATGAGCCAAAATGCTAATGTTAGCCTAAATGCTACCAGTGGCATGTGGGATATAACCAGCATGTCATCTTACATTGACATCCTCCATTCAGTGTGCCAAACATGGCTAATAAAGAAAAATAATAATAAAGCTAAAAAGACCTGAGGGAAAGGCGCTGCCTGCTAATGTTTGTACTAATGTGTAAACATCAGATTTTTACCTTTGCTCAATTTACCGACTGTAAATTTGTTGTGTCGAAGCGGATAGACAGTATTTCAAAAGAGCTCATGTTTAATTAACAGTGGTATTACTTGTTATTACTCTGTTACTAAGAGATGAGCGCGTGTTCTGGTAACCAAGGGCCACAAAGTAAACATCTGATTTTTACTTAGCAACAGATTAACAACAAATATTGTTGTTGTTCAAAAAAAATTAGATTTTCTCGGCTCAGATAAATACTATTGAATTTGGCAGAAACGAGAAAAATTGTTTTTTTCATTTTGCTCATTGTTGGTATTTATATTATAAAACAGACATTCAACACAAAAATAAATATTGATATTCAACACCAAATTAATAACAAGTAATATTATTGTCTATAAGAAATTAGCTCTTTTGAAATACAGTTTATCTGCTTAGACACAACAAATTTACAGTTGGTAAATTTTTCAAAAGTATGAATCAGATGTTTACTACATGGCACTTGGTTACCAGTAAACGTGCTCATCTCTTAGCAACAGATTAACAACAAAAATTGTTATTGTTCAAAAAACATAAGATATGATGCTCTTATTTTGAAAGCCCAAAGTTATTGTCTGTTTAGGAGCATCAAGTTTCATGAGTCATATTGAACGTACTTTTTTTGCCTACAAAAGTAATAGCAACCCTCACGGGATCGAGCCGCACATTTTGAAATGCGTATTGTGAGGGGGCAGCAGTACGGTTAAATTATTATAACATTAACGGTGAAAGGAAGCGGCGGCTATTTTGAGGTGTAGAATAATAGGTGCCTTCCAGGCATTGCCATGGCAGGCCCCAATAAACAAACTGAAGGCATTATATCAAACATGGATTATTTTAAAATATGGTCAAGGATTTGACACAGGCTTTGTTGTTGTTTCAGCAGCCGTTCATTGTTTCTCGTGTAATATCTGCTGTTACGATGCAAAAGCTAGCATTTTATCTGCAATTAATCATGAGGATATGAAGCCCATTTTATGAAACCCTCTGCAGGGACATATGTGAAAAATGTATGTAGTTTATGGCATTGTCTGGTTTCCTTTGGTGTTTGTTTGTATCAGTGGTGGTTTGTTCACTCCACATGCAACAAAAGTAATAGAAAAATGGCTTCGGGCACAACTGTCACATGAATAATATTTTTTTGTTTATCTGGTGCTCATGTATCCTCCATTGTACTGATGCCCTAGGCACTTGCCTTTATGGCCAATATCAAAAACATTGGTTTTCCCCTTGCCATTTGTTTGTATTTCATTGTATCAACCTTTATTAACATTCATTTTGCGTCTCTCTGTCAGGGTGGTTGCCATTAGATTTTTATGTGATGTCGCCATCTTGCTTTTGTTTGTTGGCTTCTGCACATATGGAGCTGAACACTAAACAGCAAACATATTTTGTTGCTCTCTTCACAGTTTGTGAGTGTTCAAAACAATCGTTAATTGAGTTAGTCAGAAAATAAGAGCGTGCAATCAGCTGGAGGTACTTCAAGCATTCAGCATGCAGAGGTGAGAGAATCTCAGTGCAGGCAGTCTGCAGAATACATTATGTTGCATAATGTTGTGCTTGAGTCCAATTTATAATCGGTGGAATCTATAACTATAAAGTGCCTTACAAAAGTATTTGTACCCCTTGAATATTTCCATATTTTGTCACATTACAACCACAAACAGAAATATTGGAATTCAATGTGAAAGACAAAAGTGAAAAATAGAAAGAAAATTATACCTGATCCAAAAAAAAGATTACAAAAAAAAAAAGCAAAATTACATTGTGTAAAAGTATTCGCTTTTCTATGACTGCAGCCTATTGCCTTCAGAAGTTGAGTGATGACTGCTGATGAGTCCAACTGTGTATACTCTGAACTTTTTTTTACATACCCTAAAATCGGGAGTAGCTGGTGATTTCACTTTGGTACTGAAGTATTAAATTATCTATCTCTCATGTAATCAGCAAATGCAATCAGATATGCAACGGGAAAGAACTCCGACCTTTTGCCCACCATCATCCCAACACAAATGCATTAAATGAAATGGGGATGCACCACACACAATACATACTAATAAGGTATAACAGGTTTCTAATTTTCAGAATACATGCTGCATTTCTTCATATGTTGGACCATGTACTGTAAGATAAGGAACATTGACAGTCGCCTGAAGATGCTTCTCTTCCCTTCAGTAAATGAAACTTCATTACACCATGATCCTGTGGAGGCTGGTTTTTTTTTTCATGCATGTGAATTTCTCACACCATTTTTCGACACTTTTTTTCCCCGTTCTCGTGTACGTCACAGAGTTCTACTGCAGGTTCGATTGTCCCTGTTTCCCACTTTCGTGTTAATTTCGTTTAACTCTGCTCGATACAAACTGTTTCAATCATGCCTGTTTTGGTTCTTGATGTTTAACGTGCTCCACCTGTCAGAAAAGAAAAGAAACAAACCAACAAACAATTCAGTTCCTCTCCTCAGATCCTGTTTACGTCAGCCCCCTTTCGTTTCCCCACCGACGTGGTCTGGTGTAGAGCCTTAAAGGAAGCGCCTCTCTCTCCGCCGCGATTTAGTCATCTCAGAGGTAAACATTATTATTTTCTGAGCCGTGGCGTGAAGTGATATGTGTATTTTGAATCAATAAGAAGCAATAACGCTCCTTCACGGCTGACGGAGCGGTTGGAGTTCTGCGAATTCTTCTTTAATAGCTTATGTGTCATACATAATATGGATTTAACATGGAGGCTTTTATTGCCGTGGAGCGCCATGCACTAAATTGCGACGCAGTCCAAGGGGCCAGGATTAATTTACGCACTCATTCACTCCCGCTTTGCATCCTCGAATAGCGCTTGACCTGCAGGGTCCGTGCCATCTGCGGCCCTCCTCCACCCCCTCTCGCAGAAGGAGGGGGAAAAACCCCAGCTGCTGTTTTGGCCACGGCAGAGCTCACCAGGAGGAGTGTTTAAAAATCCCTAATCGATGGCTGTGCTCAGCCAGCCCCGTCTCCCCTGACTTCAAAACCTACAACTACCCCACGTTTGATGTATTGCACGAAGCCGTATTATTTTTTATTATTGGGGCATGCCCATAGCAATGCATAGGAGGCAGTGACAAAGTCACAGCCTCATGCATTGCATGGCATGCACCTATTGTTCTTCACCCAATAGAACGCCTCTTTATTATTATTATTATTATTGGGGCCTGCCCATAGCAATGCATAGGAGACAGTGACAAAGTCACTGTCATGCATTGCATGGCAGGCACCTATTGTTCTTCACCTAATAGAACGCCTCTTTATTATTGGGGCATGCCCATAGCAATGCATAGGAGGCAGTGACAAAGTCACAGCCTCATGCATTGCATGGCATGCACCTATTGTTCTTCACCCAATAGAACGCCTCTTTATTATTATTATAACTTCTTCTTCCGTTACCGTTAATGCGGCTCGTACCGCTGCGTGCCCACCCACAAAAGTGGTATCGAAACGTGCGGCTCGATCCCGGCATTGGAGCTATTACTTTTATGGGGATTCGGACTTACGATGGCGAAGTAAAAAGCAAAAAACGATTTAAAATTTTTGTCGGTTTGAAACGGCGGGAACTAGAGTGTAGCCGGCGTCTCGTTAGAGTGTGGGAAGCAGAGAGATTTTGACCCCCAAATAAATTTTGAAATTGCCGTCACGCCCACAAATATCGCCCTATCGGTATCAAACTCGGTCAAAACATCGATACGAGTGCCTGCTCCGGTAAAATGTTTTCGAAAATTTCCTAGGGCTTATGGATTTCTGTCAAGGTGCTTTAGAGCGAAGTCATGCGACAGGATTTTCACACCCTCGGCCTCATTGACTTCCATGTATTTCTCAAAAATGTCAAACCTCAGCGCACAACCATTTCTAACTCGTCGCTGTTATTACTGTGAGTGATGTACAGATATGAATAGCGGTACTATCGGAGACGAAAGATAGCCCTCTCATACGCTTCAAACCGTTTTCCGATACGTGTCACGGTTCCCGAACGGGAAGGAGTTGTTCGGAATGGTTTTCCCATTAAAACTGACTGGGTGTCTCACAAAGATAGAATTCTTTCTCCACCATTCTGTCTCACACACATGGCAGTTGGCAGAGGAGCCATTCCCATAGCAACGAAACACAGCAGGGCCGAGCAGCTGATTAGGACTACAGATTAGGACTACAAATACTCCATATTTGTAGTTTTAAATAAAAATCTGTTAAAACAGAACTGACATGTAGAACTACTTGCTATATTAACCAATAGATAACTGATTTATGAACACAGCAGGGCCGAGCAGCTGATTAGGACTACAAATTCTCCATATTTGTAGTTTTAAATCAAAATCAGTTAAAACAGGGCAGAACTGACATGTAGAACTACTTGCTGTTTTGACCAATAGATAACTTGGTCGAGCAGCTGATTAGGACTACAAATTCTCCATATTTGTAGTTTTAAATAAAAATCAGTTCAAACAGAGGGCAGAACTGACATGTAGAACTGCTTGCTGTTTTGACCAATAGATAACTGATTTATCCCAAACACTGTTACTCATAGGATTAGTATATCCCTTTAAAATAAAGCGTACTGAAAATTTCAAAATAAAAGACCTGAAAATTTTAAAATCACATAATTGCTCTTTGGAGCAAAATATAACTGATTAAACCCAATCACTGTTACACATGGGAGTAGTTGGGCCCCTTGAAATGATGATTACTGAAAATTTCAAAATAAAAGCCTTTACATTTTTACATCAGATAATTGTTATTTTCGCAATTGCAAAACTGATTTCACCGAATCAGTGTTACACATGGGATTAGTTGGGCCCTTAGAAACGATGATTACTGAAAATTTCAAAATAAAAGCCCTGAAACTTTTACATCAGTTTATTTTTGTTTTGGCCATTTTATAACTCATTTGACCCAATGAATGTTAATCATGGGATTACTTTGGACATTTAAAATGAAGCTTACTGAAAATTTCAAAATAAAAGCCTTAAGATTCGTCTGTGGCTAAGGCAGCGCCGCAGGCGCTGCAATGATATTATCTCACATTATCGTTATCTCTAAGGTCTTGCGCAGCAAGACGGTGCATTAACTTTAGCACAAACATTAGCATTTCACTTTCCCCCACTAGTGCACTGCCGTAGGCAGTGCAATAAAATTATCCTGCAGTATCATTTTCTCTAAGGTTTTCAGTGAATGGAGTAAGTCAAATACAGACAACATGCTAGTGATGCCCCACATGCTACTGACATTAGCACTTGCTAATGCTAACATTAGCATTTTGGCTAATTTTAGCATATACACTTATTTTAACAGACTGAATGATGCAAGTCCATGTTAGTAAACATTCTTGTGACATTTTAACCAAGCTTAGCATTGATGCTAAGCATCAGCAAGCTGGGTCCAATCCGACGGGCACACTTTGGCAGGCCCCGGTTAAATTTCTCCAGGAATTTTCTAGTTATAACTTCTTCTTCCGTGACCGTTAATGCGGCTCGTACCGCTGCGAGCCCACCCACAAAAGTGGTATCGAAACGTGCGGCTCGATCCCGGCATTGGAGCTATTACTTTTATGGGGATTCGGACTTACGATGGCGACGTAAAAAGCAAAAAACGATCAAAAATTTTTGTCGGTTTGAAACGGCGGGAACTAGAGTGTAGCCGGCGTCTCGTTAGAGTGTGGGAAGCAGAGAGATTTTGACCCCCAAATAAATTTTGAAATTGCCGTCACGCCCACAAATATCGCCCTATCGGTATCAAACTCGGTCAAAACATCGATACGAGTGTCTGCTCCGGTAAAATGTTTTCGAAAATTTCCTAGGGCTTATGGATTTCTGTCAAGGTGCTTTAGAGCGAAGTCATGCGACAGGATTTTCACACCCTCAGCCTCATTGACTTCCATGTATTTCTCAAAAATGTCAACCTCAGCGCACAACCATTTCTAACTCGTCGCTGTTATTACTGTGAGTGATGTACAGATATGAATCGCGGTACTATCGGAGACGAAAGATAGCCCTCTCATACGCTTCAAACCGTTTTCCGATACGTGTCACGGTTCCCGAACGGGAAGGAGTTGTTCGGAATGGTTTTCTCATTAAAACTGACTGGGTGTCTCACAAAGATAGAATTCTTTCTCCACCATTCTGTCTCACACACATGGCAGTTGGCAGAGGAGCCATTCCCATAGCAACGGAACACAGCAGGGCCGAGCAGCTCATTAGGACTACAGATTAGGACTACAAATTCTCCATATTTGTAGTTTTAAATCAAAATCAGTTAAAACAGAGGGCAGAACTGACATGTAGAACTACTTGCTGTTTTGACCAATAGATAACTGATTTATGAACACAGCAGGGCCGAGCAGCTGATTAGGACTACAGATTAGGACTACAAATACTCCATATTTGTAGTTTTAATAAAAATCAGTTAAAACAGGGCAGAACTGACATGTACAACTACTTGCTGTTTTGACCAATAGATAACTTGGTCGAGCAGCTGATTAGGACTACAAATACTCCATATTTGTAGTTTTAAATCAAAATCATTTAAAACAGGGTGTACAATTGATATGTAGAACTACTTGCTGTTTTGACCAATAGATAACTGATTTATCCCAAACACTGTTACTCATAGGATTAGTGTAGCCCTTTAAAATAAAGCCTACTGAAAATTTCAAAATAAAAGCCTTTACATTTTTACATCAGATAATTGTTATTTTCGCAATTGCAAAACTGATTTCACCCAATCACTGTTACACATGGGATTAGTTGGGCCCTGTGAAATGATGATTACTGAAAATTTCAAAATAAAAGCCCTGAAACTTTACATCAGTTTATTTTTGTTTTGGGCATTTTATGACTCATTTAACCCAATGAATGTTAATCATGGGATTAGTTTGGACATTTAAAATGAAGCTTACTGAAATTTCAAAATAAAAGCCTTAACATTCGTCTGTGGCTAGTGCAGCGCCGCAGGCGCTGCAATGATATTATCTTTCATTATCTTTATCTCTCAGGTCTTGCGCAGCAAGACGGTGCATTAACTTTAGCACACACATTAGCATTTCACTGTCCCCACTAGTGCACTGCCGTAGGCAGTGCAATAAAATTATCCTGCAGTATCATTTTCTCTAAGGTTTACAGTGAATGGAGTAAGTCAAATACAGACAACATGCTAGTGATGCCCCACATGCTACTGACATTAGCATTTGCTAATGCTAACATTAGCATTTTGGCTAATTTTAGCATATATACTTATTTTAACAGACCGAATGGTGAAAGTCCATGTTAGTCAACATTCCTGTAATTTTTTTTAGCCAAGCTTAGCATTGATGCTAAGCATCAGAACGCTGGGTCCAATCCGACGGGCACACTTTGGCAGGCCCCGGTTAAATTTCTCCAGGAATTTTCTAGTTATTATAACTTCTTCTTCCGTTACCGTTAATGCGGCTCGTACCGCTGCGAGCCCACCCACAAAAGTGGTATCGAAACGTGCGGCTCGATCCCGGCATTGGAGCTATTACTTTTATGGGGATTCGGACTTACGATGGCGAAGTAAAAAGCAAAAAACGATTTAAAATTTTTGTCGGTTTGAAACGGCGGGAACTAGAGTGTAGCCGGCGTCTCGTTAGAGTGTGGGAAGCAGAGAGATTTTGACCCCCAAATAAATTTTGAAATTGCCGTCACGCCCACAAATATCGCCCTATCGGTATCAAACTCGGTCAAAACATCGATACGAGTGTCTGCTCCGGTAAAATGTTTTCGAAATTTTCCTAGGGCTTACGGATTTCTGTCAAGGTGCTTTAGAGCGAAGTCATGCGACAGGATTTTCACACCCTCGGCCTCATTGACTTCCATGTATTTCTCAAAAATGTCAAACCTCAGCGCACAACCATTTCTATCTCGTCGCTGTTATTACTGTGAGTGATGTACAGATATGATTCGCGGTACTATCGGAGACGAAAGATAGCCCTCTCATACGCTTCAAACCGTTTTCCGATACGTGCCACGGTTCCCGAAGGGAAGGAGTTGTTCGGAATGGTTTTTCCATTCAAACTGACTGGGTGTCTCACAAAGATAGAATTCTTTCTCCACCTTTCTGTTTCACACACATGACAGTTGGCAGAGGATCCATTCCCATAGCAACGGAACACAGCAGGGCCGAGCAGCTAATTAGGACTACAGGTTAGGACTACAAATACTCCATATTTGTAGTTTTAAACAAAAATCAGCTAAAACAGAGGGCAGAACTGACATGTAGAACTACTTGCAGTTTTGACCAATAGATAATCATTTATGATGATTTATGAACACAGCAGGGCCGAGCAGCTGATAAGAACTACAAATTCTCCATATTTGTAGTTTTAAATCAAAATCAGTTAAAACAGAACTGAATGTAGAACTACTTGCTGTTTTGACCAATACATAATGATTTATGAACACAGCAGGGCCGAGCAGCTGATTAGGACTACAAATTCTCCATATTTGTAGTTTTAAATAAAACTCAGTTTAAACAGAGGGCAGAACTGACATGTAGAACTACTTGCAGTTTTGACCAATAGATAACTGATTTATCCCAAACACTGTTACTCATAGGATTAGTGTAGCCCTTTAAAATCAAACTTCCTGAAAATTTCAAAATAAAAGACCTGAAAATTTTTACATCAGATAATTGCTCTTTGGAGCAAAATATAACTGATTTCACCGAATCACTGTTACACATGGGATTAGTTGGGCCCTTAGAAACGAGGATTTCTGACATTTTCAAAATAAAAGCCCTGAAACTTTTAAGTCAGTTCAGTTTTGTTTTGGGCATTTTATAATCATTTAACCCAATGAATGTTAATCATGGGATTAGTTTGGACATTTAAAATGAAGCTTACTGAAAATTTCAAAATAAAAGCCTTGACATAGTCTGTGGCTAGTGCAGCGCCGCAGGCGCTGCAATGATATTATCTTACATGATCTTTTTCTCTCAGGTAAGGGCTCTGTCTTGCGCAGCAAGACAGAGCATTAGCATTAGCATTTTACCTTAAATAAGGTATTAGCTATGTCAAAAGCTTATTAGCCATGTTTCGTGTACTAAATGGACTAAGTCAATTACAGACAACATGCTAGTGATGCCCCACATGCTACTGACATTAGCATTTGCTAATGCTAACATTAGCATTTTGGCTAATTTTAGCATATACACTTATTTTAAGAGACTGAATGGTGCAAGTCCATGTTAGTAAACATTACTGTGATTTTTTTAGCCAAGCTTAGCATTGATGCTAATGTTTAGCATCAGAACGCTGGGTCCATCCGACGGCACATTGGCAGGCCCGGTTAAATTTCTCCAGGAATTTTCTAGTTATAACTTCTTCTTCCGTGACCGTTAATGCGGCTCATACCGCTGCGTGCCCACCCACAAAAGTGGTATCGAAACGTGCGGCTCGGCGCCGGCATTGGAGCTATTACTTTTATGGGGATTCGGACTTACGATGGCGAAGTAAAAAGCAAAAACGATTTAAAATTTTGTCGGTTTGAAACGGCGGGAACTAGAGTGTAGCCGGCGTCTCGTTAGAGTGTGGGAAGCAGAGAGATTTTGACCCCCAAATAAATTTTGAAATTGCCGTCACGCCCACAAATATCGCCCTATCGGTATCAAACTCGGTCAAAACATCGATACGAGTGTCTGCTCCGGTAAAATGTTTTCGAAATTTTCCTAGGGCTTACGGATTTCTGTCAAGGTGCTTTAGAGCGAAGTCATGCGACAGGATTTTAAACCCTCGGCCTCATTGACATCCATGTATTTCTCAAAATGTCAAACCTCAGCGCACAACCATTTCTATTCATCGCTGTTATTACTGTGAGTGATGTACAGATATGATTCGCGGTACTATCGGAGACGAAAGATAGCCCTCTCATACGCTTCAAACCGTTTCCGATACGTGTCACGGTTCCCGAACGGGAAGGAGTTGTTCGGAATGGTTTCCCATTAAAACTGACTGGGTGTCTCACAAAGATAGAATTCTTTCTCCACCATTCTGTCTCACACACATGGCAGTTGGCAGAGGAGCCATTCCCATAGCAACGAAACACAGCAGGGCCGAGCAGCTGATTAGGACTACAGATTAGGACTACAAATACTCCATATTTGTAGTTTTAAATAAAAATCAGTTAAAACAGAGGGCAGAACTGATATGTAGAACTACTTGCTGTTTTGACCAATAGATAACTGATTTATGAACACAGCAGGGCCGAGCAGCTGATTAGGACTACAGATTAGGACTACAAATACTCCATATTTGTAGTTTTAAATCAAAATCAGTTAAAACGAGGGCAGAACTGATATGTAGAAACTTGCTGTTTTGACCAATAGATAATTATTTATGAACACAGCAGGGCCGACCAGCTGATTAGGACTACAGATTAGGACTACAAATACTCCATATTTGTAGTTTTAAATAAAAATCAGTTAAAACAGAGGGCAGAACTGACATGTAGAACTACTTGCTATATTAACCAATAGATAATCATTTATGAACACAGCAGGGCCGAGCAGCTGATTAGGACTACAAATACTCCATATTTGTAGTTTTAAATAAAAATCAGTTAAAACAAGGGCAGAACTGACATGTAGAACTACTTGCTATATTAACCAATAGATAACTGATTTATGAACACAGCAGGGCCAAGCAGCTGATTAGGACTACAAATTCTCCATATTTGTAGTTTTAAATCAAAATCAGTTAAAACAGAGGGCAGAATGACATGTAGAACTACTTGCTGTTTGACCAATAGATAACTGATTTATGAACACAGCAGGGCCGAGCAGCTGATTAGGACTACAAATACTCCATATTTGTAGTTTTCAATCAAATCAGTTCAAACAGGGGCAGAACTGACATGTAGAACTACTTGCAGTTTTGACCAATAGATAAGTGATTTATCCCAAACACTGTTACTCATAGGATTAGTGTATCCCTTTTAAAATGAAGCGTACTGAAAATTTCAAAATAAAAGACCTGAAAATTTTAAAATCACATAATTGCTCTTTGGAGCAAAATATAACTGATTAAACCCAATCACTGTTACACATGGGAGTAGTTGGGCCCCTTGAAATGATGATTACTGAAAATTTCAAAATAAAAGCCTTTACATTTTACATCAGATAATTGTTATTTTCGCAATTGCAAAACTGATTTCACCGAATCAGTGTTACACATGGGATTAGTTGGGCCTTAGAAACGATGATTACTGAAAATTTCAAAATAAAAGCCCTGAAACTTTTACATCAGTTTATTTTTGTTTTGGCCATTTTATAACTCATTTGACCCAATGAATGTTAATCATGGGATTTTTGGACATTTAAAATTAAGCTTAATGAAAATTTCAAAATAAAAGCCTTAACATTCGTCTGTGGCTAGTGCAGCGCCGCAGGCGCTGCAATGATATTATCTTACATCATCTTTTCTCTCAGGTCTTGCGCAGCAAGACGGTGCATCAACTTTAGCACAAACATTAGCATTTCACTGTCCCCCACTAGTGCACTGCCGTAGGCAGTGCAATAAGATTATCCTGCAGTATAATTTCTCTCAGGTTAACATTGAATGGAGTAAGTCAAATACAGACAACTGCTAGTGATGCCACACATGCTACTGACATTAGCATTTGCTAATGCTAACATTAGCATTTTGGTAATTTTAGCTCATTCATCATTTTAACATACTGAATGGTGCAAGTACATGTTAGTGAACATTCTTGTGATTGTCCACATGACATTGCATTGTTTTATCATTGATGCTAATGTTTAGCATCAGAATCCGACGGGCACACTTTGGCAGGCCCCGGTTAAATTTCTCCAGGAATTTTCTAGTTAGATTATTACTATCATTATTATTCTACGCAGCGAGCAGATGAAGGCAATCATCCATTGTGATTTTTCAACAAGTCGAACGGAAAAGGAAGACGTCCTCAACTGCAGCCCCTTTTTTCCCCCCCCCCCTTCGGATTGCCTTTGCCTCTTCCATGATGGTTATTTTTATTTCATTACATCAGATTAATGGAGAGTAATTGGATCCCTTGCATCCTGTGCTGTAAACTGTATACTAGTAGCTTGACATGGCACAATAGGCCTGGGAGGTAATCGGACGTCTTGCGGCGATAATAGAATTTACAATAACTGAAATATCCATGGTGATTGTGGTATTACTGAGCAGCAAGGGCGATGTGACAGGGCAGCTTATTCACAAAAGGGCTTTATTTAATCGGCCTTTAGAGGACCGAATGGCTAAAAGAGTGTTTTCATGCCGGCGCTTCATAGGAGTATACTTTATGCATTTTTATTAATGTATACCGGCCATTCTGCTTGAAAGCAATGTCACCAAATAACACGTCTCTCTCAGGTTCATTAATGCAACATCCTCAGTAGTGCTCTAAAAACGCCGTGGTGAGTGACTTGAGGGCAATTTCTGTTATCACAACCACACAGGCAATATCGGTTGTCCAAGGTAACCGGTGACACATTCTGTGTCGTCGGACACAATCTACATTTTCTCCTTGGGTTGGAGTTTAATAGCGGCGGCCTTTTGTGTGCCGCCTCCGGTTCCCCAGTGGACCGAGCTCAGCGCTGGCAGGCGGACGATTTTTCACCCGTCTTGACACGTTTCTGAGCGATTTCTTTCCGGCGAACGATTGTAATTCTCAGCCATGTTTCGGAGAAATCAATGAGATCCCTAAGAGGAGCGATGGGGGCGGGGGGTTAACGGCACGCGGTCTGAATATCAGCAGTCATTCATTTTCAACCATCATGATGCAACTTAGAAAAACGTATTCATACGGACTGACAATTTTCAAACTGGATCTTTTCCTGTGAACTTCAGGATCGCTCTCTATGTTAAGTTATGACACGGATCTCCTTTACACCAACTTTTTCATTTTGTCAAAGATTGTGGAGGTAAGACTCGTTATTAGTTTTGGCCAACAATCTAAGTGTTGGACAGTATTTACATAAAATTATTATCTAATTGCTCCTTTGGCTGTTTTTTCTTAAGTAAATCCACAATTTAAAGATTTTGGAGCTTCATACCCTGTTCACCTAGTTTCCATGTTTTCTGAAGTTTTTCATTTTCATTAAATCTTTTCATCACAAGTTTCAGTCTGCATTTTGCTCCAGCCTCCAACTCATTTTACATACCAGGGTTTCTTTGAACAATGCCCCTTTTCTTGCTATTCTTCCATTAAGTTCACATTAGACTGTAGGGTTATTTCAAAGGAATGTTTTAGTAATTTACTAATCTATTCATTATTCTGACAATTAATAGAAAAAGCAAATCAAAAAATGGTCCCATTCTGTAGTAGCTTCTTAATAGATTGGGTCAGTTAGACCCTCCCAAGCTTTTTATTCAGTGTCTGGTCTGGCGGGCTCACACTGACTCCATGTGAATTTTTATAAGGGTTTTCTTGTGTGGTTTCGGGGACTGACAGTCTGACGGGAAACCCACATGGCTTCCCTTCTTTCCAACTATGACATTTGCTGCGCTCCTCCTAAGCGGTGCTCTGAGGCCCAAGTGTGAAGATACTAGAGGAAAAAGAAGATTAGAAATCAGTTCACTTCCTTTTTTAAATAAGAAAGTGGTTTATTCATTAAAATGCAGTATGATTTAGCAAAGGGAACAAAACCATGTCCTGTTAGCTGCCACGAATAAGCTTGACGCTAGCAGTGGACGTGAACTTCGAAGGCGTTCAAGGACATGCTGCTGTGAAACGCCGATTCCGTTTCGCAGAACATGCACTGAGCTGTGTTGTCTTTTCTGTTTTGTCTAAAGTGATCCCACACTTGTAATACTGTTGTCTCTTTCTCGGTAGCACTTCTTTCTGTCCCTCGCTATCTCTTTCTGTAGCTGCTTATAGCAGTTAGCATTCATCAACAGCTCGAAGGAGAACATGAGACCATTGCGCAACACAAATAATCAACCCACCAGAATGCAGTGGGCTAAACTTATCCTCGAGACAGATAATTTGCCTCAAGGAATTTTAAAAGTCAAGATCTCTGAGTCATTGGAGGAATTGTTACAAGAACAGTGAAATGTACTTCTGTTAGTTTTCCAACCTAAACATTAAAAATCAATTCCTCCAGAGTTGAAAAACTCACTGTGTCCAGTGTGTCAGTTTAGGGCGGGTAGCCACGTCTCTGTAGGTCGTCAATTTTGCTGGCACTCTTCATTTTAATCGATTGATTGATCAGTTCTCCATCGCATGGTTAAAGCCTGAGCTATTGTTTTACTAGCTAATCCCGCTTTATCTCTCGCCACCAAGATTTTTTCTTTGTGACGCTTTTTGTTCTCTGATGTCCTGTAACAAACCTCAGATACAGTATCTAAGAATAAGGTAAATTTCTTGAAGACTCGTATCTGCATTGGATTTTATTTAGCATTATTTGAGAAGAAAAAAAAATCAGCTCAAATTCCTTACTTTCTCATAATTTACATTGTGAGACAATTGAGATTTGACAAACTACAAAATACTGTTGCAAAGCGCCGTACGTTGTTGCCTCGGCCCGTAGAATAATACTAACACGTGAATCCAGTTTTGGTTGCTGAATGTCTCATTAGGCACCTGTTTGGGGGGGGAAAAAATGCTGGTTGAATTCAGTATCAGATGGGTAGAAGCTCCTGTGAAGAAAAATGAATTACCCCATCATGAATACATTATGAAAGCTGAGGGGGCTTGACGGGGGTTTTAGAAGCGCTGTCTTTGTAATTAGGCCAACTCCAAGCTGAGCTGAGACACACAGCAGGGCATATTCGCCCTCATAATGGTCTTCATATTTATTTTCTTCTCTCCTTTTATAAAATACAGACTTGATACCAGGTACACAAATCTATAAACATGACATGTGGGTTGCAAATGGAAAACGTGCAGCTGGGTTGTGTTCGTTTTTAAATTGAAGAAGAAAAAAAAGCATATGTGAAACAAATTGATGGTTAATTATGACTTTTGTTGGGCTATGTGTGTGCAAACAAATGTGAACAAAAGGGCATCCGGTGAACTGAGTTGCGTGATTAGAGGTAAAATGGAAAGTTCACTAAAGCACAATAAAACTGTTGGGTAAAGCAAGCCAGATTTAAAAAGAATCAATACTTTTGAGAAATATATTGGATGTAGAGGCGCAGTAGAAAATCTGGATCCTCTTAAATATTATTTTAAATCTCTCTGAATAGAATAGAGCACATCTGTCAAACTCATCTGGCCCACCGTAGCTTTGTATGATGGAACGCCTGGATGACAACATATATAAAGGCACATCTCAATCTATTCAGGAAACGTTTTTTATCAAGTTTAGGAATGACCTGAACATATGATATACTCGCATTAAACACAAAGTAATCTGATATTGTGTTATGTAACACCTCTGTTACATAACAAGGTTACAGTTTCAGCGAGGAATACAAAAAGTCACATTTAAAGTCATACATGACAGCAAGCATTGTAAAACTTCCTTGCAAATACTTCTAACTTGGCACCACAAAATATGTGATTTTGATTACAAAAAAACTCAAAAGCAATCGTAAAATCCCGAGGAGCAGCCATTTGTTACTGTTTTAACACTTTAATGGGTTTTATCAATACATTGCGGCACAACCGGCCCGTTACGGATGTTCAGATTTTTGATACGGCCCAAAGTGAAACTGAGTTTGACACCCCTGCATAGAGAACGCTTAAATTAAATATTAAAGTCACACTTACAGACATCAACAAAGTGTTTTGCCCCACTCTAAACCACTCCTCCCTTGTGTGTCATGGCTGGGCTGTGTACAGTACAGAGTCATTACAGAAGCAATGAATGTGTCGTGTAAACAGACAAGAGCTGGTAATTACAAGTGATTCCCAAAAGTTCCCTCTGTCTTTCTTTTCAGCATCAGTGCATTATTTCCTAATTATCTTGCGGTGCACCTTGTGGAGTGTTTGGACGGCCGTTCGTCTTCAGGCAGCAACACTGGAGTCGGTGTTATAGTTGCGTGAGGGGGTGTGTGTGTGTGTGTGTGTGTGTGTGTGTGTGTGTGTGTGATCCTGCAGGTCAAGCCTCGCTGGAGGTCAGGCAGTGACTGAGCCCTTTATGTGATGAGTCATCATCACTCTCTGGCTCCGCTGCTGCACTGCTACACAAGCTGAAAAACTCACAGCGAGTTACACTTGACCACTAGCAATTAAGGGGAATTAGTGAGCTTTAGACATGCTCGCTAGACACGCTCCTGCACCTCACACCCCACATGTAGCATCGAAATGTGTGAAGTAATTAAGCCTGGAAGGTCCGGCTACGCCTCTGCTGCCAGAACCTACTTCTCTGGCATCAACAGCAGTCTGATAACACCTCGGCTTTACAAAGACTTAACTCTGCTGAGCAGAATCCTAACACCAGGGACAAATCTAAACGTATTTGCATTCAACGCCGCTTGATCAGTGTAACCTTTAGGACCGATAGCCTAAGAAATTCTAAGTCAGCGGGTAAGTCCGACTTTCATGTTGTTTTCTGGCAGACATCCACGTTATAATGACCCGCCCCTCCCCCAGATGGCAAAGGCAAAGAGTCTTTCTGTCTTTGAACTTCGCAGGTCGTTGGAGGCACGCAAAAGCAATGTCTGTCGCAATGTGGCATCAGCGCCAAGGTCAGACGACCATTTTAAATTTCCCAGAAGGGTCACGAGAGTTTGTGTGATGAAAAATTGAAGTGGAAATGGTAACCTCAAAAAAATTGTCCTGTGCTAAGCCGAGGATCACCTTTGAAATTGATAACCGCTGGTTTACACTGAAAAAAGGAGATAGTTGAATCAGCTTAACCGAATAGCTTCAATTGGTAACAAATAATTGGGGAAAAATTGGGTTTAACTTGACGAATTTAAGCCAGTCTTACTCAAATCAATTAGTTTACTTCAAATAAAGAAGCAAATTGAGCCAAAAATATGTTTTTGTCTCAGGGGGCTTTTGTTTGAGAGCAGATAGACTGGAAAGCGTGTTAGTGGGGGAAGACATGTGTCAAAGGTCACCAGGTCTGGAATCGAACCTGCTGCAGCCGCTTCGAGTACTAAGGTCTCCTTATGCGAGTTGTGCTAAACCGCTGCGCCACCACAGCATCTGTCCCTGGTGAAACTTGCTTCACGACATCAGGCATAGGATACAGACGCAGCATTGAACTTAATTGTGTCAAGTAAAGTCAAAGTAAAAAGCTCCTTTAAGTTAAAAATGTGTCGCTTTTCAGTTAATTCAACACAAACAAGCAAGCTGTCGCCGCTAACCCAAAAGAATTAAGCGAGATTAATGGTAACAAGCCCATAACATAAAGTACAGCCCAAATACACTTCTTATTGTCTACCAGTACGATCTAATAAAATAATCTCTTGTTTTTTCTGTTGAATATTTATAAATGATTAAGAGATATGGTGTCTAAAAAAGCTGTGCATTTTGGGCTGTACTTTCAGACGGCTGCAGTAACAGTGGCAGCTTTTCAGCCGGCTTCCAGACAGCCCAGCAGACGGACCGCAATCACAGTGGCAGATGCATTAAGCTCTTCGGAAACCACGTTTTTAACCGCCACCGTTACAAGGAAAAACACAGCAAATCGCTCCTGTCCCTTCCCAAAGCCTTACGTATTGATCGTTTGGGATCATAACTTGTACTTTCATGTTATCGGATTCTTTTTTTTCTTTTCTTTCTCCTCTTACATGTACATAAATGATGCCGTTTACATGGGAGGATTAGTGGGGATTATCTCATTCAACTTCGGCGTATTCTTGTTTCTCATTGACTAAAGCAGTTTAGCTTCTTTTAACACAATGTTCGTTGCAGCTTGACAAGCATTCGTTGTGCTCCTGTGGACCATTTGTGATACAGTGGAGAGCTGTGCCGAGTAGATAAAATGAGATTGTGCAACTAACCAATTCCATCTCTTGTTTGAGAAATTGAGTTATCTCGCTCTGATCGATAGGCCACCGGTGTTTTGTGTACAGGTCTTTGGCAGAGTCAACGTGAATAATGTGGGCACAGAAATGGTCTTCTGTACTGGACTTAGAAAAAGAAAAGCAAAGTCTTAATTTGAACAGGTAGTTCTTATAGAACCGTTGCCATGCCGATGCTTCGTTTTACACCACATCTTGAGACAGAGTGCAGCTTGTTGCAGGAATAAAATATGTAGATTTCACGACGCTTGATTTACAAAAGGATATCAGTGACCTGAAGAACCGATTTAAGGTGAGTGTTGGTTCTCATGGGAAACTGACCAGAAAGTGTGTCATTCTGGAAATCTTGACATTGCAATTTTAGAACCAACATTATGGTATGAGTACGTTCTTAATTTCCCACCATTCTGATATCTGGATTCATTGAAATATTGCTATATTTGGTGAAATTAATATTATGTTGTAAGAGTCTAAAATGAGATGGATAATTTGAAAAAAAAAAATCAAGCTCCTCTGTCTTATCCCAGTTTTCCCAAAAATAGCAATGAGAGCCAAAAACAATGGTTCACTGTGTGTCACAAACAACCAATCAGACCCAGGAGGAGGGTCTTAGTGCTGTCAATCACGCTAAGGCTAGTTAACATATCCATCGATGACAGCAGACTGGAGTGGTAAGTTGTTTCTCCACCATTAGGACATTTGGCAGCACTTCCATGAGTTTGATTGACAGCGGTAAGACCCTCCTCCTGGCTCTGATTGGTTGTTTTTGACCAGGAGTGAACAATTTCTTCAGACGACAAAAGTATTTCTGGGAGGACATGGACCAGCTTGATTTTTTTTTTTTTTTCACAGAATTTCTGTCTCACAACATGTTGACAGTTTCCACAAATATGAAAAAAGACCCTTTATAAAAGTTACATAACTCAGCTTTAATGAGTTAGTGCCAGAGACAGAGGATCAACTTAAATGTCTACATGTTTTATTTCTTTGTGAATTTAGTTGATGAAATACTGCAACGTCTTAGTTGAATAGACTATGACCCGAAGTTTGTGAATGTAAACGTCTGACCGGCACTCTATCCCTCCAACTGCACCTTTCCCGTTTTAATTTCTTTCGAGATCTCCTATTTTCAACATCGTGAGTAAATAGGACAGATGCAAACATGACTGACAGGTGGTGAGGTTAGGGCGAGGCCATATCACAGCACATCTAATTACCCTTTCAAATTCCTAGCATTAATATTTGATTACCATTAAAACTGGGCTGGCAACATTGGCACCGATGAATGAAAGGTGGGATTTTTTTTTTTTTTTTTTCCCCCAGAGTCTGGCATCATCACGCTGTCATGTCGCCGTGTCACCAGCAGCAGAAATCAGAAAGGCAGACGATTGTAATGACAATGTTTTATGCAAATGAGTCACAATTTTTTTTTATTTTATTTTTTCAGCAGTCTTGAGTTTGCAAACGGCGTTCTCAGCACGGGAGTGTTCGTCGCACGGCAGACGAACATTCACCGTTGGTGTTTTTATTCATGGATTGGTTTTATGTGCATGTCAAGCACCAAACATGAGAAGGCTGGTTCCTTTAAAAACAGATTTTTTTTTTTTTTTCCCCCCTCTCTCTACCCAAGCTTCAAAACATAACTTCCTTCCTGCTAGGAGCCACTAAACCTCTGAGATTTGATTTCCATGTGGAGTGGAGAAGAGAGGAATACACACAGCAAATTCACAAGTGTTAAATGTGTTGTTGTTAGTAGACTTTATGCAAAAGCAGAGTTAATTTTACTCTAATAGAGTCAGATTGTGTTTATGTAACTCTGGGGTGTACATTATTAGTAGTTTAAATCCAGTGTTAAAACAAAAATGTTTCCGTATCAAATCTAGAGGTGTTAAAATGAAATAAGTAACTCTTGACTTATTAAAAAAAAGAGAGACGAAAGCAGATATGCTCTTGTGAGCAATTTCTTTTGGGCACGTCAATTATGAAATATCCAAGTAAAAACTAAAAAGGGAGTGAAACATGCAAAACCTGCAAGACCAGGATCTCAGATGGACACACAACAACTTCCAACTGTTCAGCATTTGAAGTTGCACCAAGAGGTAGGCGGTACTTTTCTTTTACTATGAGACAACTGACGAGCTAACGTCTCGTTAGCGGCGTCAGCAAGTGATGCCGCTTATCTTTCACTTGTCTGCTGTGTTTAGTCATGCTGTATAAATGCGGTGGTTCAAACGTGTCCACATTAATGTGCAGCATGTTGCTCAGGAAGCCGGTGGACAGTGAGTGGGGCTCTGTATCAGAAAGCAGGTTCTGGAACCTGAACTCAGGGAAGAGAGTTTCTCTCTGTCCCATCATAATGATGAACCGGGTCCAGTTCCATCACAGGATGAATGGTGTATTCATAAGGGAAACTACTATAAATTTCCTACACCCCTTTCCCACTCTGCTCCCGTATTAGTTTTTTTCCCATAAATATCACCTGCTCAATTAATTAACACTTTCTGGTGTGGACCCATATGGACACTTTTAAAGTGTTGAAATCAAATGTGAGAGAGTTCATTTGGGCCTGCTGGATTTGCTGTGCAGAAAAGTAAACCAAGGCTTTGGATTTCAGTCAAAGATGAAGAAAGTTCTAAAACCGCTTTTAAAAATCCGTCTTTAGAGCATTTCAGACGGCCACTCGGCTGTCAGAGCGAATCGACTTGCAGTCGCACGGCAGACGAACATTTAAGCCCCTGCTAATAAAACTACAATCCCGACTACATCTACCATCACATCGTCAAATCGGATCTGATTCGTGTTGTTTTATAGTCATCTCATATGGGCAGAATAACTCATTCTTGCGTCTCTAGCGTTTGCGTTGAGCCTCCCGTGTGTCCCATTATCTCTTCCACAAAACAGAGGAAGCTGGGATATTCAGGATAAAAGATATATATATATATATATATATATATATATATATATATATATATAAACAGGTGGTTCAGCTTGCCAGCCTTGAAGAGCTTAGCCCTTCAAGTCATGACCAGCCCATTTTCTTCTTGAAGACGCAACCGATTTTTCTCCAAACCTTGTAATTCAAAGGTCCTCTCGGTAGGCATTCCTCGGCAACAACTGCTTTTGTATCCACTAACCTTGAACATACAGTTTCCTAGCTATAGAGAATTAAAATAGAAGTAGCTCAGAGAAAGAGAAAAGTGTTCACTTTTTGCAGCAACACAAACCTAAGATTGTGTTATGTTCAATAGAGAGAGAGAGACCAAATCTGTGTTGCTATGGAAACTATTTACTGGGCACAGGGTGTGGCATTTTTTTAAGTGTCACTGGATGGCATTCACCTTAAAGAGTATCAACCCTCTGAAAGCTAAACCCCCTTCCTTGGGAGTTTTGAAAAACTCCAGCAAAGTGGGCGGAGCCAAGAGTCACGGCCGATAATAACAATGTTGGACTTAACAAATTGCATACAAATGTCAAAATTCACACAGAAACATAAAGATAGAACTCTAGGAAGCCCATTTAGACAGTTTAAAATAAAAAATAAAAAGTTGATTTGTGGGGGAGTTTCTCTTTATGTACAGCTTTAAAGAGCTTTATTTTCTGTCGGTCGCAAGCGAGTTACACTGAAATTCTTGCCTTAGTCTTTAGCTTAAGTAAGCATAAATGCATTAATGGAATGAGAAACTTGCCGTGCACAAATTGGAAAACGAAAAGAAGAAATATACACGTACCGCCACAGCAGACGGCTCAAGCCACTGAAAATCATCACTGTGAAGTGCACAGTTCCACACACTGCACAAAATCAATGGTTTAGTCAGATTTCAAAATACAGGCATATGTGGTTATGTGCAGATACAGATATTGATGTTTTTTCCCTTTTATTGCTTGGCGAAGGTGCGAGGAAGTTCTCTTCAATAAAATTGCCACCTGGCCAACTCAAGCAGAGTGCATTAGATCTCGCTTGTTGCTATGGCTACAGCCGGGACGGATCCTTGCTCGGAGTTCACCGGGCTCGTCGGCAGGCAGACAGACTGGCGGGCTGAACTCTAATTTCCCTCAGTGCGCCGGTCGGGCCTGAATGCGAAAATAACACCGACCCCCGTGTTCCATATGGAGGAGTCCTGGAGGACCAGCTGCTAGGGGGCTTTTAAGGCCGCAATCTTTACTTCACTCCCTCAGTGAGCCATTTTTAAAAATATATATATATTTCTGATGCAGCACAGGTCGTGTTGTAGCAGCGAGCAGAGAGAGGGAAGCCACCTTCACATGTCCACAGTAATTAGTCGGTATCCGCAAACACGTACTTTGAAGTTTGTCTTGCTTTATTTTCTTTTTCTTTGTTTCTTTATTTCCTCATTAAGATCTAAATATAACCAGGTCCTCACTAAAGTCTCACAGTCTCCGTCTCCGGTGTTGTTGCCGAGTCTTGCGCCTTGTTAGAACTGGAAACCAATTTTGTGCGCGCTAAACTCTGGGGCTGAACTAGTATTGCGATAAGAGGCTGGTAATTTAATTTTGCCGATGCAAATTGGAAACTTTGAGTGAGTAGAATAATTTAGAAAAGAGAAAACACCTAACCGTACCAAAAAAAAAAAAAAAAAAAAAAAGACTATACTTTCTATTGTGAGTGATGTTACCTTTCACTGTCCAGTATACTATAAGCTATGAACAGAAAAAGGCTCCAGTGTGATGCACTGAATGTCATTTCAATATGTGACTACATATCCCCAGATGGTCATCACTGACGTTAAATTCCCAGAGTTGATTTGACTTTGTTTTCTATTTAACAACTCTCTCTGAACAGCGAGGTTAAGTGCTGTAATTATGTATTTTGTTTCACTTTCCTTTGGGTTTGCAGCCACGTTTAGTTAAAGCTAAAGGAGTGAGCTGAGACATATACTGAAAGAGGCATGGGTTACTAGCTGCGCCAGGGGACGATATCCATTTGAAGTAGCAGTATGTAACTTTTATGAGAAAAGATGTTGGGTTTTTTTAATATTTATTAAAACTGTCACCATGTCGTGATACAGTGAGATAGGTGAAGTATAATCATGTTGCAATACTCCAGAAGAAAACCGACCAATCAGAGTGAGGAGGACGATCGTAGGGCTGTCCATCGTGCTAGCCCGCGCACTGCTACAAATGCTAACGGTGGAAAAACAGCTTGTCGTTCCAGGAAAATAGTTTATCCGCTGTGATCGGTGGCCATGCTAAGTAGCCTTAGCATTCTTGACAGGCTCTGCTGACAGGGAGCAGCTTTTAAAGTGCTGTGTGACAATGTTGTGAACATCAGAACATATAGACGACTGATTGAATTAAAGTTTTCTGTATTAAAGAAGATGCTGGCTTGTCAGCCTCATGAATGAGACTCAAGCATCTATTCTGCGGGAAAAAACAAAAGTGATGCGCGATATATCGGTACCAACATTGGTATCGGTCGATATTAGTCATTTTTTAACGTATCGGTCTCTGTTCAATAGATAAAACAGGGCCCATATTAACAACCTACATTAGTTTTCATGTTGCTATTTGTTTCTGGTTGGGTTTTTTCCCCCCAAAGGTGTCAAATCTGTAGCAAAATATAATGTTGGTAAATATTAATATATTTTTTTAAATCAATACATCTGTATTCTCAATGTCTGCCTTTTAAAATAGCTGTTCTTAATTTTGTTCACATACTATGGGGTGTGATAAGAAGCCATTGAGGAGACTGAAGATAATTTGTAGTTGTTTATGAATGCGATATCGGGACTTAAAATGTGACGACGGAAATTCTTCTGTAAAGATTCCCCGGAGACAATTGTCTTCTGTAGTCTTCAAGAAATAATGAAACTTCCACAGGTGTTGGTTATCAAGCTGCAGAAACACAGAGCAGATTAGTTAAGAGGCTTGACTGTCATATCCACCATCACAGGCCCTGTGAAACACCGGGAGGTTGCAGGAATCTGTGATTGTGTGGGTGTGTTTGGTTTGAGCGTGACAGAACAGTGGGAACAAAGAGACTGTAAGACAGCAGCATATATAGGGAAAATAACATGTGGCATCAGCAGGTGAGCTCAGCTTTAAAGAAGCAGACGTACTCTTCTTACTAGAAATGTATTGGTTGGATTTTTTATTTTATTTTTTGAAGTACTGCCATATGTCACATATTTTATGAGTTGGTGTGTATGTGTGCTGACATTTGTGAGGGGGAAGCAGTTTACTGACTTAACCAGAAATCTTAAAGATGACAAAAGCTGGAGCACCAGGACAGCAATGCAGAAGCGACCCAGGAATATCTGCAGAGATAAACCGATGTGTCTGCCACAGACATAAAAAAAAGAAAATGGAAATCAACTAATCCAAACTGGATTCCAGTTACCTGGGAAGTGGGAACTTGAGCCGGGTTTACAGCAGGGTAACAGCTAGAACTAATGAAAAAAACATAAGCCCATAAACACTGCTTGCTATAGCTTTTTACAAACATCATTTTAAGCTTTATGTTCCATAATAAAACACCACTTTTCATTTGCTGAGTTTATTGTTGCGGGTGCTACACGTAACATTGGCTTAAGACAAACTTTAACATGTGTGTCCTGTAAAACACACTTATTTCCACCACAGGCTGTTGACATGAGGAGCGGCCGTATTGAAACGGAACTAGGGGGAAGTCGGACTTGCTACCAGCTAGTAAGTTTCCAGACTTCAGACAGAGAGACAAAAGAAAAACAAACTATCGTGAAAATGGAAATTATTGAGCTCATTTGAATTCATCATGCAAGTAATTTATTTATTGCTTAAACACAAGAAAGACAACAGTAAAAAAAAAAATGTTTCTGTTTCATATTCTATCAAAAACTATTTCTATGAATCACTCAACTTCTCTGCAGAAGGCACCTATATGAGCTGCTGCTGTGTGAATTAAATCAGTGGTTTGTTTATTGCCATTGACCAACACATCTTTCTTTTCATTTTGATTTATTTATATTTATTACTCTCTGGCAGTGAAATATATATGACCCCGCTGGGCTATGATCGGCATCACAGTTTGTGGTTCTCCCTTCTTTTTTTCCTGACATCTTGTATTTAGAATGTCATGTGAATTTGCCTTAGTGTAATTAATTATATGCTGAAAATATGAACGTATGAATATGTGAAAATTTGAATTTGTGTTTCCCTGATTGCGTGGCCTGTAATTTAAGACAGATAGACAGACAGACTAATGGTCTGTCATACGAAAACACACAAAAGAGCCGATCACATCTTTTATTAGTGGCAGGTTTTTGCTCTCCAGTCGGGGAAATGTTGTTTTGCTGTCAAGCCCATCCCTCTCGCCCGAGCTTATATTTGCGGAGACAGCTCCCAATTAAACACAGCGGCCAATGACACGTATCAAAATAACGCGTGCCAGGAATTGGCTGAAATGGAGAAACTTGCTTCAATTTTGGCCCCGCGTCGTGCATAAATGGAGGCAGAGTTACCTCAGCGGTCCGCATCCAACCACGATTCGCCACGGCAACAGATGTACATCCTATTCTACAGATACTGTACGCGGAGGGATTCGGTTTGCAGTGCACAGATTTGAAAATATATGTTTTTTTTTTGTTTTTTTTTTACAAAACAGAAGCATGGATGTTCACACCACACTGTGCCCTGTCACAAAAATTAGAGTAATTCATGCCGCAGCGCCTCATAAGGAATCTGTCAATGAGGCTCAACCATTCTTCAGATTTCCTTTTTCATCAGCATCAAACACAGACCCTCGAGCGCCTCTATTTCATGAGTAAATAAATTCTTAATGCCTAAATGTAGCACCGCAGTGCAGCTTTGAAACAGAACAAACACAACCGCGCTGGCTTTGAACAATTCGTACCAGGGAACATGAGAAATAAACGAAACGAAGCAAAAAAAAAAAAAAAAAAAAATTGCCAACAGAAAAAAAACAAAACTTTGAAAACTTCCTAATATGATATTTAATCTATTTTGTTTAATCAAGAACTGATTCTTAATTCAGGATATCTAATTGGATTGAGATTGTTCACTGTGGTTGCTGAGGCGGAAAAAGCAAAAAAAAAAAAAAGCAAAAAAAAAAAAAAAAGAATTGATTATGTGGGACAAACTTCCAGGCGCAGAGCCATAGAAGAATATCGATGTAATTAAAAAAAAAAAAAAAACACACACACACAGCATAAATAATCACAGGCGGCGAGAGCAGCGTGACTGAACATCAGCCTAACAAGCCGTATTTCTGACAAATACTCCATGACCTTAAAAGGCTTGACTCGTTCATTAACCTCCTGAGTTAGGAAAAAAAAAAAAAAAAAAACAGCAAATCACCATGGATACGACACACAAAACCTTGAACACCTTGTCAGCTACGCGTCTTCAAATTCTGAACTCGGAACTTCGCACCTCTTTATGTGGTCGTTTAATTCAAGGTTTATGCAAAGTCATAATGCTGCTAAATTGCTTCGGCGAAGCTAAGGTGCTTAAAGTTGGGCACAATAGTCTGCCAATCAGGAAAATGGAGGGGAAAAATCGGAATAAATCAAAACTGTTAGCTTTGCTTTTTCCCGGCGTTGATTACGCGACGAACCGCCTTGTAGGACCGAGTCAGAAAATAACAGATTACCCTCTTGGTCTGCATGAATAATGAGAAGCTGTGGGAAAAAAAAAATTCAGCTTCTACTTGAATAATGTATTTCATAATCAGAAGTGGAACAAGAACACTGGAGGGACATATTGCATATATTATTACAGCCAATGAAATTTGCCGGCAGCGGTGAAATGGTAAATCAACAGTGGAATATTTATGACTTGATGATCTGGACTACCAAGCAGTTTCAGTGTGGAAATGCAATATTGCAACTTTCACTAACTCATAATTACAGTTTGGGTGCGTTGTCTCAAAGCCTGTCTGATTAGAGGATTAAAGTTTGCTTCAGTTGCGGGACAATATTTAGTATAAAGCCGTCCTGCAAGTCAGACGTAGAAATGTTTAACTTTTTACATGTTTATTAGTTCAAAGCATTCTTCTCTTTCTTTTTTTTTTTTTCTTTTTTACATTTTTCTTGTTTGTGTTATCTGTTTATATGTCAGTTTAACCATTTTGTTTGATTTATTTATGGAGTTTTATCTTTCACTAACTTACTACTCTAAGAGGATGTGGTGAAAGGCTTTAATAAATAATACCAATTTGCTGTAGGTCTGTTAGTGGTGGGTTGATGTTTTCTCATGTTTGATCAGGGTCAACTGGTCCAAATGGCTCTTGGGTTTTTAACAAAAACGCTTTTTTCCCCCCCTTTTTTGTGTGTATCAAAATCGGATTATTTTGCAAAACTGCAATTGAAACGGTTTTTTTTTTTTTTTTTTTGGCTTCACACGAGTCACATGATCAACTGCCGGATGTTGCCACTGGTGCAAACCACGAAGACGAAGAAGGCAGGAAGTAGTCGCGTGTAGCAGTAGGTGATGTCATGGCATGTTCTTAATGACTTGTTGCATGAACAAACTTCTTAATGTATGCGCTTCTTATTTAATGGAAACATCCCAACTGAGAAATTGCGTTTTTTACACTAATGTAATGTCAACATTTCTAATGGAAACGCTGCTGGTGGCGCTTGCTACATATTTTAACTATTTGGGCATCTTCTTCAGTGGACTCTGCAACAAATCTGTTGCAATTTTGGGTGCAACCGCATGAATTCGGACAATCACTCTGCTGTGACGACCGAGTGGTGCGCCATCTGCGCACCACTCAAGCATACTTCTTTTCCAAGTCAGATATTTGCAGAAGGATGTCACCACATATTGTGGACTTGGCTCTTCCTCCATCACACAACAACTGAACCCCAAGTTGGGGTCATTTGAACCACATTCACTCTCGGTTTCACTTGCTTGGACTTGAAAACAAGTCCAAACAGGACGTCACTCGCCGGGCTCAAGCAGCTGCTGGCACTCGTTCCAGCTTCATTGTTGTCCACTTCTGTTTCCACTGGAGTTTTCCAACTACTGTCCACTGCGTTTCTCTTGCCTGTGGAAGTTGTGTGCTTGGCACAAAACTGTCTTGTTTTTCTGCTACAAATAGTAATTGGGCTGTGGGTCCAAAAGTTCAGTTCTGCCTTGTTTTGACCCGAGCACCTTGTGCCATATGATTCCGCCAAAGGGACTCGTTCTTTTTCTTAAGCCACGGTTTTCTTCTTTGCCAGTTGTCGCATGGTGACCCTTTACCTTTCGGTGACTTGTATGATTAATGCCGACGTGGTCCAGCCTGCCTCTGGGTGGGCGAACATGTATTAGTAGATGGTTGGTATTATTTTATAACCCAACTCTGCTTTAAGCTTCTCCATAGCTTTCTCTCTGACCTGTCTGCTGTGTTTCTTGGTCTTTAAAATGCTTTTTATTCACCAATGTTCTCAAATAAAAACTCTTGACAGAACAACTGGGAAGTGCTTTGTAAACTGAAGACTTCGTGAATTGACTACTTTTCATGTTAGTAATTACATTTATACAGAAATTTCCCTTAACCTTTACCATTGCTAGCTTGTTCCTAACCCTAAGGAGCAGTTGGTCTTCACAACATTTAATTATCCTTACATTTCATCAAAAACAACATTCACACACGGTTAATTTAGGAGAGAACAGTTTACCCAACAGTCATCTTTGTGGGACAAAACCAGAGTTCCCAGAGAGAAACCGCGACCTTCTTGCCACAGGGCAACGGTGCTACCGCCGGTGCCATCACGCAACCTTGCAGTAAAGTACACCGAATAAATTCAAAACCTTACATTTTGAAGCATTTTTTTATGACAGCAGAAATATTTTAACTGCAACATATATCCTTATCCAGCCGACAAAATTATAGAAGACTCGCTGGCATGACTTTCCACCCAGAAATCCGAAAGGGAGTCTGTCCGTGTTTGCATTTTTTTTTTTTTCTAACAGTCTTTTCTGCAGGAGGTTCTTATCAATCTTGAGCTGTATGACAACCCGGTTGTCATACAGTATGAAAAATGTAAAGGTATCAGTGTGTGGCAGCAAAGTGGAAGGTTCGGTTCTCAGGCATCCCAATTCCAGTAACTGACTATGTAACCTTGAGAATCTCTCCTAAAGAATAAATTGGTTGTTTTAACTTGTATTTAAGGGGCTCAATAAGGGACCGGAGTTAATTTTCTTTAAAAAGATGAGTGCTCTGCATGCAGCTTGTATTTTCTTCCCATGGATTCATGCGTCCTTCCTCAAGACAAGATCTATTGACAACAATTTGTATTCTAACAGTTATCTGTCTCTCTGACATTGGTCTGAGATGGATAGACTTTCCTGTCTTTTCTCACTTTCAGCAGTGCGATTTCTGAGGAGGCTCTTGTATATATGCCACATCATTTCAATATGTTTACACGCTCAGAATTCATTGATCTGATTGAAATGGATTCATATTAAATAACCCAAATGTAGTATTTGTACTGGCGCAAAACTAATAAATGTGTTTATGATGTCTGTTTACATGCACAAGGCTTTATTCGGAGTTGAAGCACTGACAGGTGCAGAGTTGTTAAATTTCCTCCGAGTGGCTGCAATGGTCCCCAAGCAACCAATCAGAACAAAGTTCTGCAGTGAGAAGGGAGGAGCCACTCAAGGTGAGAGTGAGAGCTGAGCAGCGAAAGGAAGAAATCGTGGGAAGTCGGCTCTTCTGATAAACTACAAAACATTGCCTCTTAGAGTAGATTCTTTTGAGCACAACCCATCTCTACGCATCGCTTGCATTAAGGTCAGTGGTCATGATTAAAGCACAAAAGAAGAGATGGAGCTAAAAACACTTTTTGAAAGGTGGACATCCTGTTGCATTTGAAATAAAAACAATGCAAACGCATAGAAACAGAGCATGACAACCTCGACCAAGAATATTTTCAAATAGATAGTTTGGATAGATTTTTTTCTAAATGAAACGATTAATTAAAAACTGTTTTGTATTTGCACGGGTAACAGTAGTCTGACTAAAATTTGACTGACTTCTGAGAACTTGTAAACATATCGCTAAATGACAACAGCAGCAGGCGTGACAGAAGAGAGGAAAGCTCACAAAACAAATTCAATTTTAAATTTACATCTCAACTACAGTCCCAAATATCAGATGAGTAGAAAAGGTGAAGCAGTTCAATCGATCATAAAAAGTTTTGTCAAAAAAACCCTGAACTTTGGCAAACAAAGCGGATGAACTTTAAGCCCAACTCAGCGTACCACAACCAACAAAGCAAACAAGGGCAACAGTGGCTCAGTGTTAGAAAAGGTTAAAGGTTTAATTCCACTTACTACACCTTTGTGAGAGTGAATACTATAAACATACAGTGCATTTAACAAAACCCCCCCAAAAAAACACCCAAACAGATGTCATGTCAAAAAACAAGTTGTGTCTTAATGTGGGATCACAAACACAATTTGCACACTTCATCCCAATAAACACACAATGCACGTAATGGGTTTCCATATTAAATGATACACATATTTCGTTTAAAGTGAATGAGGGCCTTTGATGTTTCACAAAAATGTTTTCTTTTTTTGTTGTTTTTTATAAGGGAATCCACGTGAAAAATATAGATACATCAGGCTTTGTAGCAGGATGCAAAAACAAAAACCAGTGTAACAACGGCTGTAAAGAAAGAAAGAAGAGTCAAAACAAATAGGAGCATTTTGGAAAATGTTTCATCTGTGTTGACAATAAAATTGAAGCGATGCATCTTGCCGCAGGTGATGGATGGTGGTATAAATAGCAGCAGATGCTGATAGAAAGCTCCGATCCTCATCTGAGAAGGGCAAGGCCTTTTCAAAGCCTGCTTGCGTGTTTGTTCCCAGCCCCTTAATTAAGAGACCCTCCATTGCCACAAGTGTGAGTCCACATGAAGTTATACCGCACGACAGAGCAGAAAGGAGGCCAGATTGCTTTTGGGCCAGGTAAAATCTGAACACAATAAGTCTCCAGTGCTTTTCTTCCTGTGTCTTTTTATGTTTGTTATTTTCAACAGTTGTGGAGATTTGTGAGGACAGTGATATATATATATATATATATATATATATATATGTACATATATATATATATATATATATATATATATATATTATATATTATGTACATATATATATATATATATATATATATATGTACATATATATATATATATATATATATATATATATATATATATATATATATATATATATATATATATATATATATATATATATATATATATATATATATATATATATATATATATGTTTTATCTGTGCACTCTTTTATGTAAGGTATCTTTTTTTCTTATTTTATTCAATAGGTTATCTGAGCTGTTATTCTCAATAGCTGTGTTTCAGTTACAAATGTGCACAAATCTCCGTCTTCATTCCGCTAACGTTGAAAAAACACAACTTTGCAAATGGGCTGTTTCCATTAAATAAGAAAATAATAAGCTTGTTCAAGCTATAAGGCAATAAAAATCATGGCAGCGACGAATGTAAACAGTTACATGAGATATTTTCATAATTCAGACGTTGCTCTAGCGTTCGTCATCTATCAACCTTCGCTGATTTTACAGAAGTTTTGGATTCAACACGTTTGAATGACGCACAACTTTTTTGAAACTGTGATGTTGTGAGAGCTCTGACATTGATATTGAATATTGCTTTAAAAAAAAAAAACCCATCTTCCTACTACTTCCTGTCGTCTTCTTCTTTGTTTTTGCCAGTAGTAACATCCGGCTGTTGATCATGTGACTCGTGTGATGTGATACATGTGTTTCTATTGCAGTTGTACGAAATTGAGCCTAGGCGAAAATTCAAGCTGGGAGACAGAACACAGCTGATCATCATCACTCTCTCTCCACGCCCTGCCGCAGCCAACCAGGACGGGTGCGCCGCACCGCTCCAGCCTAACGTCGTTCGCCGGTTCCTTCAAGAGGTCTAGCTACCCTGGGTCTATCTGCTCTTCAGCTGCGCTTTGACCCGCCTCCTCCCCATCTCCACCTTTAGCCCGGTGGACACCTTTCTGGCCACTCTCTGCTCCAGGACCAGGGGGGGAAAGACTACCCTGAGCTTCGCCCAAACCGATCACCTGCCCTTGGTGATCCTCAGCTCACAAGTCTTTTGCCGGGTTCGAGCGCCAAAGAACTTTGTACCTTTAAAATCTTCTGACTGCTGCTTTTCTCTGTGTGAGTCTATCCAGATTGAAATACAACAACAATACAGCTAAAAACCCCACCTCACCCCAACGCCAAAACTTTTTGTCAAAAACCCTGAATTTATTTCAAAACTGGTGTCTTTCCATTAATCAAACTTATTTGCAATTTACGCAATTTTACAGTTAATGGAAGCACGGCTACTATCAGCCGTACATGTAGAATAGGATATACCATCCTACATATTATCCGGATAAGTTTTGTTTACAGAAAGTAAACATTTAAAGGAAATTACTGATTTCTAAGTCTAAATATGCAAATCAATATAAAGGTCTGAAAAAACCCCCATCAAACTCCTGACCTAAAGTGTCTAAGTCGCTAAGAGTCATTAAATCCTGTTGACATGTGTTTTGCAAAAAAAAAAAAAAAAAAAACTTTTGAAATCTGCTCCTTGCACAGTTCTAATCCTAAATTTTTTTGAAGCTTTTCTGGGATTTGGCAAATGTCAGTGGTGACAGTCAGTCAGTAAGCCCAGAAGGACGTATCAACAATGCAGCCCACTAATGCACGGTTAGTGTCAGTCACTCTGCCGCTCCGTCTCTGCTTTTCAAAACCGCCAGGTAAACTCTGAACATAATAAGTCTCCATCAAAGTGACAACTCTCCTGCTTAGTTTTCTCTTTTATTATTATTATTTTTTTCTTAGGACCTCCACTTCCCAAGTCTTTTTGATGTATTAAACGCGATATAACCGAAAGTAGCTTGCAGTTATCAGGTTTAAAGTGGACATTTTTTCCGAAAAGCACAGCAGAGCAACAGAGTAAAACTGTGCAGCAGCAACTCTGCCGGGTTAAAATAACTAACCACTCTTTAAATAAGAAAATATTGAACATTTTTATTGATTCCACAACCGAAGATGAAGCTGGTGCGGTAAATTTGTGTTCCCCCCCCCCCCCCCCACCCCCGTCGTAAATAGCTGGAGCAAAACTTCCCCTATCTTTATTATTGCATTTGATTGCTTTTCTCAACTGACACCGTTCATGTTTATCTCCGCCCTGGGAGTAAAAGTGTAATCAGTGCTCACGAAGGAGGTGTTTCAAAATCCGTCAAATGGGTATTTTAATAATATTGAAACAGAAGCTCATAAAGTTAAGACTCGATGATAATTCCAGGCAGGGCATTTCACGTTTAAATGAGTTCTCCGTCTTAATAAGGTTTTCTTTACTCTTCCCGTCTCGCGCTGTTGCAGTCCCAGGCATTTCGCCGATGCACATCTTCAGAGCTCTGACTGTAAAAGCTGATTAAGTCTTAGCTCCTGGATTTTCTGTTTTACAAGCATTTAGCTAAACAAGATGTAGAGTCACGAGGGCCGCGCGCCGCCGCTGCGAGCTGAAAGTAATCATGTAGGATATAAAATCAATTAAGAGATTATAAATTGTGGGTATAGCAGACATCATGAGCGTATTTTTTCTTAAGCTGTCATGAAAGTGTAACGGTTTTTAAGTGCGTAGCGAGCTTGAAAAAATATTACTAGTCACAAGGTGTGCTTCGTTGTACCCTCGAAGAAGTGAAACAGGGCAGTTGTTCGCTTTATGTTAATATTTTATTTCAGGTTAACACATAAAAAGAATGCTTGTTGTGTTTATTTAATTTATTCTAGTAAAGATAACATGGTTTTTTGTCACATTTTAGCCTCACAAAATAATTTTATTTTATGTGAACACAACAGAATTGAGTGAATTAGCACGCCGATACCTCTCTTGGCCACAAGGGGGCAGTAATGCAACAACAAAACTGCACTTGTCCAGTTTAAACCGGATAAGTCTGGCCGTTCATCTAAGCATCTTTCACTTAATGTTAGTTCAGTATTTGGAATCATGACCAAATGGTTTTCTGTTTTCTGATTGGCCCGCTAGAAAAATCTCCTGGAGGGAATCCAAGTAAATGGGAGAAAGCTCAGTCGCTGGCTGCTGTCAACCACACTGTGAAACTCTGTGTGTATGGCAGAGCAGAGTCCAGTCTTTGAAGGCCTAGAAAATTATTCATCTGCCTTTGAAAAACTACGACTTACGCTCCACACTTGTGCAGTTCCTAAGTTTTCTCGTACCAAAACATGGTGACATTTGCAATTAGAGTGAAGTCATTAGCGAAGACATGTTTGATGTGCCACAGACAGACGGATTTCATTTTCCACGCAATTGCACCCCCTCAGCTACTCCTCCATCAGCACAAGGTGCAGTCCCACCGTGTGCTTGATATTTAGCCACAGGCTAGTCAGCTGTTAGCCTCTTTTATTTATTTATTTTATTTTTTAATGGCCTACTTTCCAGCAAGGATGAAGGTTTTTGGGACCTGGGGAAAAAAAGAAAAGAAAAAAAACTAGTCCCATAACAGCTCAGTGCCTTGAAGTCATAATTTGTACCGCGGTGCTGCAGATGTTGCGCTGTGCATGTACCTCACATGTGATGACGGTCAGAAATGAGTTGGCGAGGAGCCAGGTGGGGTTTAGTCAAGCCAACAACAGATGTGTCTGCTGATCCCATGTAAAAGTTATTTGAAGCTCCTGTTGTTCCGTGCGTGTGTGTTTGCGTGTGAACGGATTTACAAAAGCAGAGACCAGAAGTGGATAGTCACTTTGGTTCGAGGATAATATTATATAATTAAGCAGAGTAATAAAAATAATGCATTTCTGGCTGGGATAACGTACCACGACCTGCCCATTCTGACCGAGTACAATTGTTGCTTTTGGTTTGCAATAAATTATGATGCAAATAGAGAATTTCTTTAAGTCAATAAAGAAAGATGTTAATGTATGTAATATATGTATTTCTTTTCTTTAATTGCACAATTGTCATTCTGAAAATGATTATTTGGGCTTCAGAAGCTTCAGATCCTGGAATTTAAATACAACTGTGTTTAAGAAAGTATTAGCGGTCTAATTTTGCTAACCGAAATGAGGAAGACACAAAGGCAAACAGGAACCTACCATTTTAATAGGTTTAAGAAAAGTCCAAATGAAAAAGACTGCCAATAATCATCTCGAGGGTGAAAGTTGTAGAAATAAACCAACTCGTAGAACGAGGAGCTGGTTTATACCAGGCTAGCTCAAACTAGGTATTGCCAAGCTTTAAAGATACCAAAATACTCACCATGTTGGTGTCAGCACAAGTAGTCTGCGATCCCTCAATGCGTGCATATTCAAAACCCGATTTACACCTTCCTACTTCTCTCTTAATTCACGTAGCGGCTTAATTCCAATACTCAGCATCTACAGCAGCCATTATTAAACTGTTTTGTCCTGACATGTCATCAATCTGCCAGCCTCATCAACACCGAGCACTTATTTGGAGCGCGATGCGTTTTAGCAGACGTAAACGGGGGAAGCTGCCGTCACCCTGGAGTTGAGAGTCTCTCAGAATCTGCCTGCTCTCATTTTCCCGCCCGCTCTTTGGTTCACCGTGCCGCTCCTGATAAACCTACATCAAATGAAGCAGAACGGGGCCGGGATGGTTCCCGCCACAAGAGCAGAAGAATGAATATATTCCTTGAGCTACGGGGCAGAGAAATTTAATGACTTTAACACACGCCGGAGATTTAATTGAACGCCTTCAAATGCATACTTGGTGCCACTCGCAGGCAGAAATGCTGTCAAAAATAAAGTGAGAATTCATCTAACAAATTCTTCACCAAACAAGGCGGTGCTACTTCATTTTTTAATTTTTTTATTTTTTTTGCTTTGCTTTATTGTGTTATCAAATACAGAATTACTGAACAAAGTGATCCAGCGCCGCTGGCATTAAAGCATTGGGATGGAGATGTAATGTTCGTAAGGCTGAGGCGTTAAAACTGCACAGCTGATATTCGCCTCAGCCTGGAAAACCTGGAATACTTTTTATACTTTTAAAACTGGGTGATACTTTTTTTTTTTGACATTTTTAAACTAATTTGTAATAAAATTTTGCTCCAGCATAAAAAAAAACATAAAAAACTATTGCTTAATTTTTTACAGCACAAATTTTGTATGTTTTATACTGTAGAGCAATGTACTGTATTTGTCACACATTTTGAAATACAACAATACTAGTACAGTTGTTTTCCCTTTTTTTCCATCACAACATAAATGTAAAAATTTTGTGCTTTGCATTTATTGTTATTTTTTTCTTTTAAAGGGCCAATACTATGTTTTATTTTATAGCACAATCAAGTAAGTACGTTACCTTCAGCTGTTATTAAACATATTAAAAATGCCGTATTTATCAGTATGACTAAAATAAATTTGACCGGGTGTTTTAACGCCTTGAAATTGGGACTTGTCTCTTTAAGAAACTCTTAATTCTTTCTGAAACTCCGCCTTCAAGGCAGTCATCAAAAACAACGCTCCTCTATTAGCCCTTTAGCAACATTTTTACCAGCGTTGCCCTGTGGAGTACGTCGTATAATGAGCTTGGAAGCTTGGAAACTGACGATCTGAGGAGGAGCTTCGTCCTGGAAGGCGGGGCTAGGTCCACCCAGGTGTTTGTACAGCTGAATGGTTGCAGATGTTAACAGGATTTCTCAAACATGCATGGAACAATCAAGGCAACACTGCAGTTATGTTTTTGATGAAGAAATAATTTACTTCATACTTTCTTAAAGTTCTTCTCCCAAATGTAAAAAATTAATTGCTTTGCATTTATTGTTGTCTTTTTTTCTCTTAATTTATGCTAGTGGCCACACACTCATCTAACAATTACAATGGAAGATTGTATTTTCTGCATGAAATGCAAACCCAACAATAATATTTCTCTCAAAATAAAGGAAATTCGAGAGCAATTTTATTGTTCTCATCATTCGCCTCATCCTGATCTTTCAAGGTAGGAGGCTCACACTTTGCAGCAGAAGTTATTCATTATCCTGCTGTTTCGACGCCACACCTTGTTGTAAGCAGCGGCACACTGAGCCAAGAGCTGATTCTATTTATTGAACACACACGAACAACGAAGCTATTAAACCCTGCCGTCTCAAAAACAGAACAACAAGGCCATTGGAGACAATTTTATTAATATAATTACACAAACCAGTGAAAAACTTACTTTTTTTTTTACCCCTAGCTTTGTTCAATGTGCTGATCGTTACTCTCACTGATGGTCGGCGTACTGATTTTGGAAGCATTCTTTGCCGGCATTAATGTGGTACTCTCGTGTGGAGCTGTGATCTCCTCGCAGGGGAACGGGAGGAGGTCATAAAATAAAAGAAGCCTGAAGCCAGAGCTTTGGAAAGTAAATGAGCCTGTATTTCCTCCCCTTTCAAATTAATTGATTCTACTTCAAGAAAAATGAGCAGGAGCAGAAACTCGAACAATGCAAATTACTTTTACAAAGCGAAGGAGTAACTCACTGGTTCCTGGGGTTGCAAAATTAATTCGTCTGCCAAATGGATGTCAGCATTTCCACAGATCCATTGATAATTGACTGCTTTTTTTTTTTTTTTTTTTTTTTTTTTTGGAGCATGACGGCACACTTCGTCATAATCTAATTTATCTTGTGTTAATACTTCATTCTTGGGGTCTATCATTCAAGACCCCATGGCAATAAACCTCTTAATGCCAAAGACCTGTCACAGCCATGTTTCCTGTTGAGTCAAACGTGACTAATGTTGCCAAATCATGTGCCATTTAAAAAAAAAAAAAATGTAGTTATTTGCACAAATAACCAAGAATCTAATTTTAAATGGCATGAATGTTGCTTCATGGATCTATTTTTTTGTATCATCTGGGATTAATACTTCAACTCACAGACTCCTGTGGAATTCGTTTGGACTATCGTGGCGACTTCTCTTACGGTGTTTTGATACCTGGTAGACTCGGTTTGATTCGAGACCTGAATTGCAACTTTTGTTACTTTTTCAGGTGGTGCGGTTCGCTTTCACACTGCGCCGTATCGAACACACCGAACCATTTGAAAAACCTGTTCGCCCCCTCGCCTGGGGTGGCGCTGCACCACGAACCGCTGTAGGAAACGACATGAAAACCTCTGAAGAAGACAACTTCCTTCTTCACAAAACGTAAACAAAAATGGAGTGGTGTCGGATTTTAGCATTTGTACGATTTCTCTCTCGTCTTTGGCAGAAAATTATGAGTTATTTCTCCGGCGAGCACATTTGGATCACCTGCTCTGTAGTTTGGCTCCTGCTTTTAGAGCGGTCTTTGGTCTGCTTTTACGGAAGATTCTACCTACATAAGTCAAGAGCACGCATTTTCAGTTTGAAAGCAGGATTTCATCTCCTTGTTCTCAAAACCTACGTTAATACTCAAATACTCAAAACTTTTACTCCTCTTCAAATATTCTCTGTGCTCTCTCAAACCGTTGCGCTCAAATTTTGGCCTCACTATCAGAACTTCTCTCTGCACAGAGTAAGTCTTCGCTCGCAAATTCTTTTCTGCTGCTCTCGTGGAACAAAACTTTACTGTCGCCTGGCAACCCTCCCAGCCAATAGAATGAAAGTGTGGGAGCCTCCTGCTATTAAAGCTCCTGCTTTTCTGTGCCGCAAACTGGATACAGAGAGAAGGTAACATGGACAAAAACAACTTATTCTCAGGTGTAAAGGAGAACCTTTAGTGCTCCGTCTGCGAACAACTTTAATATTGTGGAGCCATTTTTAGCTTTCAATTACAGTCCTCTCTATTTAAAATCATGACCATTCAGATGGTGACCTTCACAACTCTGGGATGATTGTAACGTACTGGCATTTATCACAGCCTCGTTGGTATGCTGAAATCTAAAATTAAGGCTCTGTAAAAACGCTTTGGCTCCTGTTTTTTGTTATGTTTTTTTCACTCCATTTGACATTTTGCGACAATGTGATTTGAAAATGTTACATCACAAAGTTGTAGGTATTTGTGAAAATGAAAACATTTTCCACGCATAAAAACAGAAAATGGTGGTAGACGTTTTGATTGAGGAGAATTTACTGCGGTGCCCCTAAATACAAGAAATTAGAATCAGTTTCATTTAGCGATACATAAATCACGTCCTAAAGAATCAGCGAGTTATAAAGCTGGTAAATCAAAGGACAGCTTTGAGAAGTTCAGTGAAGGTTAAGTTACAAAACAAAATATAGTCAATCATATTATTGTTCAGTGCATTTCTCAAAACTGGAAAGACACATTTCTATTTCTGACAATTAATTTGGTCTTTATGAAAAAACGTTTTAAGCACAAAGCTGGTTGCAAAAAAAAAAAAAAAACATAATGGGAAATTCTTGTTGAATATATTCACCCACTGCACGTTTTAGATTAGCTTTTAGTAAAAATACACATTTTATTTGAAAACTAAGCATGTGTGCTCGTTTGTGTCTTATCACGTAAAGTTCCCATAAAACACACCAACGCTCGTGTTTGTGACGCGACAAAACCTCGACACGTTTCGACCACTTTCGCGAGCAACTCCATCGGCGGCTCGCGTCAGGTAAACCTCTTTTTTTTTTAAATTCTCGATTATTAATCTTTTAGTTTTGCTGAGAATGGAAGCCTCGGAGATCGACGAAGACGTCGATGTCAGTGAAGAGCTCGCACGGTGGCCTATTTCGCATTGTGTTGGCCTGTTTTTTTGCATTGTTGTTGCCTGTGTGTAGTTTTCCCTTTTGAGTCTTGCCAAAGAAAAAAAGAAAAAAAAAAAGAACTTTTGATTCTCTCCCTGAATTTGAAATTAAAATGAATATTAATCAATTCCCCTGGCAAGTCTCAACCAAAGTGAGAATTGAGTGAAGCTGCAAGATGTCTTACTGAAGAGCAACTCCCCTGCTGCTCCTCTATGTAACATGGTTTTCCACATCTTAAAGGAAGCAGGGGGTAAAAAGGGTGAGGTCTTTTTTTTTTTTTTTTTTAAACAGGCCTGACATCACGCTTGACAAAGCAGAAATTGTGTTAAATGCATCTTTATTTTTATATGGAAGCCCTCAAGAAAAATTGTATTATGTTTTTTTATCGATTTTTGGGTGGAGGGGGATGGAAACCACATTGCTCACATTCTCAGGTTTGTTCAAAACGCTGATGCAATCTTCCGCCTGGAATTTGGGAGAGCAGCAGGGGGGCAAATCTGCTACGGCTTCCGTCAAAACTGCAGACGCATCGTGAAATCGCACGGCGCTGACAAGACGCAGCGTTTTATTCCTGACTGTTTAAACAACAGCAGCAGCTAATTGCAAAGCTTAGCGTTTCTGCTAATACGCTGCTCATATTTCGGGGAGTAAAAAAAAAAAGAGAGAAAAGAAAAAAGTAGTTGAATTCCACATCGGTCATTCAGCATGCTTTGATTTAACACAGGGGGTTCTGTGGGTAATTTGCATGGTGTGTGTGTGGAGAGGTGCTTGCCGAGGAGTGGAGGATGCTGGGAAGTCTGAAAGCTTGGGAGACCATGCATGTTGCTGTGCCCTCTGGGAAACTAATGACCAATGCACAGAGGCTGTGCAACGAGGATCCCCAGCACAGCTCTCTCCAGCTCTCGCTCTCTGGTCGAGGGGATTTTCTCCAGTAATTGAACTTGAGAGCGGCTGCACATACGATTTAGGAGAAATATAACTGTGGTGCGATGCTGGATGATACCTACATACTACAACATGGTTAGTGAGTCTATTGGCTTATATTTCTGACTGGAAACATAACCAAATAATTGTGTTTATTTTGTTAACTACGTATCTATCTATCTAGATCTATGTATCTAGATAGATCTATCTAGCTAGATCTATTTGTATAGATCTATCTAGATAGATAGAACATATTGTACAGTTTAATCAAAAACAGTGTAATTTATTTTCAGTTTTAAATTAAAACAAAAATTAACCTAAAATTTCATGAAGATAAATTGTAAATAACCCCAATTTAAGTTATTTGTTTTTGACCCTTTTTGACGCTTTTTGCTTTTACTTGCGTTTATCTATGATTAACTTCCGGTTTGATGCTTTTATTTTGAAGGGACAGCAGCTGGTTTAACTGCGAAAGGGGCCGTGTCGTTCACTTTCCAGACACAAAGCGCACATCAGTCTAGTAACTGTTTCCTCCTGTTTTTATAAAACACTCATGTGTATGTATAGTGTGGTTTTCAAGCCTTTTCTCCAGAAGGGATGAAACTGCAGCGAAAAGAACCTGGTGAGTGAGAAGCCGTGTGCTTTACTCATCTGAGCTCCTCGTCCACTCAGGAAAATTCTCATGTCCTTTCTCCGAAAGACCTGCAAAGAAAAGAGCCTGGGTTTCAGCATCTCTCCAATCGAGATTACTCGCCGAGATTTGCCTATTATTTCCATGCAAATCCAGCATTCAGCAAAAATATTGCGCACATATTTTATCTGTGTTTGCTCAGTGACATTGTCATGTTTTTTTCTTCTTTTTTTTTTTCTTCCCCAATCATCTGAACTCCCAACTTCATTAGTTGCTCAGCACATGTTAGCCCACAGGATTCGCATGTCAGTGGAGCCAGTCGCAACGAAATGAGTCACCCCAGGGAAGAGGTTCAGTGGAGTGGTTTAAATTGCTCCAGGCATAGATGAGTGCCCCTTTGTTAGCAGTCTCATGAGATAGCAGACCCAAGCGGCAAAGAAGGTTTTTTTTTTTTGCTTTGTTTTTCTTTTTTCTTTTTTCTCATTTTCTCAAGATTATTGCTGTGAATAAAGAAGCACAGTTTGAAATCCAAACAGAGACGGGAACCAGTGAAGGCCCCTCGTTTGCTTTTCTTAGCGCCGCCGAGAAAAAGTTTCCAGAGGTTTGGAGCTGTAAAAATATTTGCGTGCGTCACGTCGCTGGAGAACCCGGGGGGTGGGGGGGGACTGTGTCACCGGGCCCCTGCTTCACTCATTACTGAGACCTCCAGCTGTTTTACACCACAAAAGTATTCCATTATTTCCGTCTCGCTGTGCTGTTTTTGTTCCCAAAAATCGACTCGTGATAGAATGAATTAACTTAAACACAGCAGCGGATGACGGTAATTAGCCAGAATCCTCCAAATTACTCCTGATCAGAGATAGTACTTCAAACCTGTCCACGGTTCCCCGCATAGAGTTAAATTATGCATGCCCCAGTCACTTTGACTTAGTTTATGTATTTATTTATGAGCTTTATACACTAATTTTTTTTTTTTTTTTTTTAAGTTTTATTGGCTCTAGTGGCTTTTGTTTGATAGTGAATTGACAGGAAAGTGGGTAATGAGAGAAGGAAGAAGGTCACCAGGCCGGGAATCGAACCTCCTGCTAAGGCCTCCTTGTGTGGCTTGTGCTTAACCCCTGCGCCACCGCTGCACCCCTTTACACAAATAGTTCAAATCAGAGCAGGATTTCACCAAAAGCCAAAGGATTACATCAAGCACCACCAGCGGTTTATCCGGGTCGTTGATGTAAAATTTGGGTCATAAAGATCATAATAATAGAAATAATTGTAAACAGTAAGGGTTGACACAAATATCTGCCGTTTGGGGAGCTTTGTTGGCTTTAGCTGACGCTGCACTATTCCGAAGAAGCCTGACTTTTCTCCTGACAGATAAAGCTCTGACAGAGAGATCGCTCCAGATTGTTCAGACTCTGACGATCCACATTCTTAAATATGGATTTAGAGGCTGAAACAATTGGTGAAATGATGATCGTCTTCAGAAGTGGCATCGATTTTTTTCATATCGCTTGTGTGAAATGTCCGCAAAAACAGTCCTACAGACGACACATGAATCGCTGTTACACATCAAGCGCTCTGCAAAGTGCATAAACGTACAAGAGAGGACTTTTCCCCCTTTGAATAACTGAATCGTTATTCAAATCGTTATTAAATGCCGTGTTTTAATGTTCGCCCATTCAGCAGCTGTGACGCAGGTTGGTCTTTACGTGGTTACCGATTCGACATCTGTTGAATCATTTCTCGAGTGCAGCCATCCTCGGACTTGCTGCTTTGAGAGGATCCACTCGCTGTTCGTCCGCATCGACTCTAATCGTCTTTAGCAGAAATGGAGGATGTCATTTTGAGGGTCAACAAAAACCAGCAAAACCACGGGTTTGTTTCCATTTCACTATAGAGTTGTGAATACGCAAACACCTTCATTTGAAGAGGTACAAAAACAAATTCAAAATTAGTATTGCTCGTTATTTCGGTTTTACTGAATAGAAGTACCACTTCCTATCCTAAAAGATGAAGATCAATAAAAAATATATTCCTTTTTTAATGCAAATACTTGGTGTTTTTGCATTTAAACGGGGTGACATTCACCCGTCTAAATGTCAGGAGGAAAACCTGGACTTTTCCTGCCCATGTTGGTTTTCTGTAGGCACTTTCCATTCTAGCTGCGCTGGATTAATTGGCCACTCTAAATCCCCTTTAGGTGAGCCTGTGCGCCTGTATGGGTGTCTGTTCAACGTGTCAATGCGTATGCCCTTTGGTGGACTGGTGGCCTGTCCGAGGTGTAACCCTCTAATTGCATCTGCTTGTCGGATGCTAAAAAGGGCCCCGACCCTCCACGACCTCAAGCACGATAGAATGTAGGGGGGAAAAAAAAAGAGCAGTTAAAAAGTTCATAGTTTGGTGTCAAATGCAATCTGTCAAAGCTCTGCTTCTTCTTGTTCTTCTTCTTGTTTCCCCCCAAACAAAATCTCAATTATGTAACTGAGGTACTTTGTTTTTCTCAGCGCTGGTAAGATTTCCTGAGGGTTCTGGAGATTTTAAAAAACGATCATGTCAAGATGAAAACAGAAGACAAGCAAGATTAATTACTAGTGCATGTAAAATAAAATGAGTATTGCATTAAGGTGCAATAATTCTTGCCGGGTTTTTCAGAAAACCCGTATAATGTGTATAATGATGATTATGGCTTACAGATGATGAATACTCAAAAATCAATGTCTCAGTCAGTTTGAATACTGTGAAAAATGTCATTAATGTAAACGAATGGTTAATCTGCTAATAAGGCTTTCAGAGCCTTTAAAAGGTCTCTTACTCTGGGTCAGTAGACTGCAGAACCGTGGGGACAAAAGGTCATTGCTGAAGAAGATGGTTGTGCAGACAACTCTATGTCCAAGCACATTGGTAGGAAAAGGTGCACCAGCAACAGGGAGAACGGTTGCCTGAAGAGGGTTGTCGAGCAAAACCCAATCCAGAAGACCTGCCACAGACGGATAAGAAGACAGTGACGAGAGATGTGGCATTCCCCGTGTCAATCCTCTCCTTAACCGAGACACAGTGTCAGAGGCGTCTTACCTGGGCCGAGGAGAAAAGGAACTGACCAGTTGTGCGGCGGTCCAGAGTGCTGTTGTCGGATGAAAGTAAATTCTGGATTCGTTTGAAACTCGACGCCCCTGAGTCTGCAGAGGAAGAGTGGAGAGGAGGCACAGAACACACACTGCTTGAAATCCAGTGTGACTGTGACCAATCCCCACAGTCATGGTGATGGTCAGCGATGGTTTGGGTTGCCATGTCAACTGCTGGTTCTGGTCCACTGGGGTTTTTTGAAGTCCACAGACAACACAGCCGTCCACCAGGACATTCTGGAGCACTTCATGCTTCCTTCTTCTGACAAGCTGTGTGGAGATGATACGTTTTTTTCACCCCAGCATTACTTGGTACCTCCCCACACTGCCAAAGGTACCAAAAGCTGGTTCAGTGGCCATGGTGCTTCTGCTCCTGGTTAATCAGCAAACTCCCCTGACCTTTAACCCTATAGAAAGTCTATAGGCTGTTAAGACAAACATGAGAGACACCAGATACAACATGTCAGGTGGCCAGAAGGCAGCTATCAAAGCAATCTGGGCTCCCATTACACCTACACAGAACCACAAGCTCATTGTCTCTGTGCGATGGCGCTTTGATGCAGCAATTCATGAAAGAGGACGCCAAGCCAAGTATTTACAGATGAATATACTTTTCTGAAGCCTGGCATTAGTCAATAAAACATCAATTTTCGATTGAGAGCCCAGATTTTGGCTGAAACTGAAAAAAAAAAAAAAAAACCAACAAAACCTTGAAATATTTCATCATGTGAAATAAATCTCTCTAAAATGACCGTCTCACTTTCTGAGATAACTGACCAAAAAAAACTCACTTTTTACAACATTCCAAATTTCTGATACTTTTCTTTACTACTGTGTGGCTCGGTTGTCTTGCAGATTGCAAAACCTTGAAAAACACTTTCATGTTCAAACTGTTGAGTTCGTTTCGCCTTCGTTCACAGGAAGACGATGCAAGAAACAACTGCACAGGTGTTGCTGTGAACTCTCGCGGCGAGCACTTCGTGAACAGTAGAGCTCCGGCAGCGGGGGTCGGGGACGGACACCGGAATAGATTCTCGCCGTAATTAATGTAATTGTTTACACCTGTGTTTGACAAGCCATGCCATCCACAGCAAGGGCCAGACTGACTGCCCAGCCCGTTTTAAACCTGCAGTAAACTACGGAGGGATAATGAGGGATTAGAAACAGGTGTTAGAACTCCAGGAGTGCATGTTGTTGTTGAGCTTTTATCCGTCTTACGCTTCCTAACAGCGTACACCGCTTTGTCCGTTCTATTCAGAGGAGCAACATTAGTTAAAGGGAAAGCAATCCCTTGTGAAAATCAGAAATACCGTCTGCTCGTAATCTAATCGCATTCCTATCATGCTTTATAATAACATAAAGCTCTGTTGTCTCAGACTCCTTCAGATTATGCATACTTCTGTAGTGGCTGCACGCCTCCTGACTGGAATATTAATGACGCGAACTGAGCCCCTGACATACCTGCAGGCCGGTTCATGCTCACACATGTAAAAATCAGCAACAACACAGAGGAAGGAAAAAATAACAACAAACCTAGCTGCTATTCAGTTTCTGTTTTACCGCCATTCTTTTTACGCTCGGTTGTTGCCAGGTTACAAGATTTTGCCGGTTTAGTTTGATCACAAAATCAAGGGTTACTTAACTCTGGATCTGGGCATGTTGGTGTGAAACTGGCGAGGATGGAATCAGATCAGTCACATTAGCTGAGTTTCCATTACAAATGTGCACAAATCTTTGTCTGTGTTCTGCTAATGTAAAAAAATCAACAACACAATTTCGCAATCGCAGTGTTGCCATTAAACAGGAAATCAATTTTTAATCACACGTGATTATAAATTGCCTTAGGCTTGACTCTGCAGAGTCTTCTGATTAAAACATGTTTCACCAGCCGTGGTGGTTATTCACATGTGATTAGTCATTAAAAATCACGGCAACAACGGATGAGAACAGTTACATGAGATTTTATGTGCTCTCAGCCAGCTGCTCACTGTCTGAAAAACAAAACAAAACAAAAACATCATCTTCCTGAAACTTCCTGTCGTCTTCTTTGTGGTTTTTGCCAGTGGTAACATCTGGCTGCTGATCGTGTGGCTCAAGTGAAGCGGGAAAAAAAGTGTTTCCATTGCAGTTTTGCTAAATTATTCATCTATTTCCATAAGGCTGAAAGAAAAAAGAAAAAACAAACACCTCATCCCAGTGCCAAATCTTTTTTTATCGAAAAAACTTGAGTTATTTCTAAACTGGTGTCTTTCCATTCAGCAAATTTATTTTTGCTACTTCAATTTGTGCAATTTTCTGGTTACTTGAAACAACTCTAGAGATGGGCTCATGAATACATCTGTGAAGGAACAACTTGATGTGCTTTGTCCAAAATTACTGTTAATTTGTAACTTCTCAATTCTAACGACAATTAACGTAATCCTCCCTCTTTACGTCAGTAAGGAATCTGGATTTTTTTTTAATTCCTTTTTTAGGTATGCCCTGGAAAGGGTTTGAGGTAAAATTAAGACATATAAGTTTGCCTTACTGAGAGAATCAAAAAAAAAAGAACTTAACTTCCTTGAGGGTTTAAATTTAGTTTTAAATACAGGTTCAAGTTACCTGAAAAAAACCTTTCATCCTGCTTTACAGGGCAAGGCTCTGGTCTGCTGAGAGACAATGAACAGTGCTGATTTATTTAACAAAGTTAATAATTCATATCACGGGATGGTAAAACACCTCGAGACACATCGGTAAAACATCTGAGAGTTGCTGATTTTGCATGTTTTGATTTCCATGAACCAAATTTAGATTGACATGGAATATCAAGCTTAACTTTGCGATTCATAAATCATTATGTTGACTTTATCTGACATTATGCAACCGATTTTGTGTGTCAAAAGATCCTGTGAGTTCCTGCAATTTTATTATTATTATTATTTAGTCCTTTAATTAAAAAAAAAAAAAAAAGGGGCTGAAAGTCAGAAATAATTAAGTTGAAAAGTGTGTTCAATAGCTGCTTGCCAAAACACACACTCTTGTTAGACACACAGTCTTTTGCCATCAGGTTTCCAGCTCAGCTCGGTTCAAATCTCATTTATTTAGCTGCTCTTTTCAACATTTAAGTTTAAGAACAAACACTTTGTACTACATTCCAAATATTTCCATTGTGCCCAAATAACCACCGCGATTCGATGGGTTTCTTCTAACAAACAAACTTTCTCATTACAAGATGTGTGCTTCCTTGTTGCGTCTCTGATTTTCTGCCTTGGCAACATTCAAGGTGTTACGCGTCCAGCTCCTCTGGCATTTATTTTGTTTTTCAAAGCTCGGTCAGACTCTCTTGCTGCAGAACAGTTCTAACGTCGGGGATTTCTCTTCACGTGCTCAGAAGAGCCTCGAACGAAAGTCTGGTTTCAACTTGCAGTATTGAAACAACCGTAAACCCTTTGCAACACCTTGGCATGTTGTTGAACATGTTACATGGCTTAATGTGCTACTGGGTGACGTTAAACTGCCTCAGGCTTGACCATGCAGAGCCTTTTGATTAAAACATGTTTCACCAGCCGTACTCTCCTACTGTACAAGAGTCACAGACAACACTGCAAACTGCAGAACCGCCGCTCCTCTGCAGGTCACCAACAGAACGTGAACAATCGTTTGTTCTGCTAAAGCTATAGGAGTGGCAGTAGGTCAAGACTACTGTAACGCCTGGAAATATGATTATGACTGGCGTCAAAGTTAATTCTTCAAACATGAGTGTGCTGGCGCCCGTCTCTGCCGCCAATTGGACGGAGAAGTCCAATTGGCGGCCCCCCGGAGTTGACGGATATAAAAGCTGCAGACGGCAACTTCCTGTGACAGACCAGCCGCTGTTGGTCTGTTAACACCTTGTAAAAATCTTGGGAGTTTGTAGGAGTGACGTTGACGAGGTCAGCCAAAGGTAAGTGCAACATAAAGCCGCCATCACTCTCAGCTGCTAGATGTGGATAGAAACCAGTTGTAAACAGAAGGACTCGATTGCCGTTCTCTATACCCGTTGGCATAGAAACGTCTCACGTCTGGCTTGCTGCTTAGGCCGACTTCTGTTCTGTCACTTAACCACAGATGATTAGACGGAGGGAGAGTGGCGCTGACTTATTCATGCTAGACCAATAGAGGGGCAAACACACGGCATGTGAAATGTCCCACGGCAACTGTGTGTTAGTTGTTTGGCAACTGCAAAACGGGTTTCTGCGAGGCGCTGCACTTTTTGGTGAGAAAATCGTGTTGTGGCGAGTTGCATGAATAAATGTGCAGAAAACAGTATTTATATCGAGCATTAAAAGTCTACATTTTATACATAATATTTTTCCCTCCCACTGAAAGGCTTGCTCTGGTATAAAACAGGATAAATCAGACCGTGGTTATCCAGAAAAGTCACAAACTGATGAGCTGGCTGGACAGAGACTACAAACTGCTGAGGAAATTTTAAAGCTACACTATGAGACTTTTACAAAACCTAAGATGTGATTGTCTTACGTGTTTGTTAAGATGATCGCGATGTCGTGACGGTACAACAAAAGGCACATAATATGTGAAAGTCGTTTCGAACAGCTGTCAGAAACAACCAATCAGAGCCAGGAGGAGGGTGTTAGAGCTGTCACTCATCCTCATGTACGCGCCGCTCATCCCTGTACCTCGCTCTCTAGTAAGCTACAGCTACCACAACACGCGAATGCTAAAGCTAGTTAGCATAGCCAAAAATGACAGAGGATAACAGTTTTCCTGTAACGCTGGAAAACTGTTAAAACACCACTATTAGCACATTTAGCAGTTCATGAGCCTGATTGACAGCACTAAGACCCTCCTCCTGGCTCTGATTGGTTGTTTTTGGTTGGTGAGTTTCTTCAGATGGCAATAGTAGGACATCGATCTTTTCAAAGATTGTGAAAATTTTAACAAATATATATATATATATGAACAACATATTTTTTTTTTTATAAAAGTTGCATCCTGCAGTTTTATTTGTAAATTTTTTCCAGCTGTGCAATGCGGAGACGAAACATTTTGCCCATTCCTCTTTGCTAAACCAGACGGCTGGCATCAGTGCCCATCTTTTATCAAGTCTTGCCAGAATCGTAGCTAGACTGAGGTCCAGCCTTTGACTTGACGACTCTTAACACAACAATATGAAGTTTTCTGTTTGTAGCTTTTGCTGCATGTTTGGGGGCCATTGTCCTCATGGAAGGTGGGAGTCAGCGTGAGAGTCAGCATGATGCTGCCACCACCGTACTTTTTTGTCGGTCAGAAAGTTCAATTTGGATTCAGCTTAGAATCAGTGTATTATTCGTGGGTTGGTGCAAACTGAGACGTCTTCTGGCATTCTCCCACCCACGTAAATTGTCTTCTTCTATTCTGTTTATTTTATTCAAATAATAGACATTGACATTAGTGGCTATAGGATGAGCAAAAGATGAAAATTGTCAGAGCTTTTCCTATTGAGGCTCTTAGCTAAGCCTTGTGCAGTCCAGGAATGTTTTGTTCCTTCCTTGTTCACTTTCTGTTTTTAAAACCAGGCAGTGATGATCGTTAGATTTAGTTTCCCGGTTTGTTCAGAATTAAATCAAAGGCTTTTTTTTTTTTTTCTTTTTCAGAAAATGTAGGAAATGCTGTTAGTCTCAGAATTTATCCGGGTTGTTTTTTTCCCCTCCCCTCATCAGTTTCTCAGCTGCTAATTTATTTCAAATTTTTGTCACCTCCTCACCGTTAATTTATTCCGCTTTCTTGTCAATTTACCATTTGGAGCATGAGAAGCCAATTAAAATATTGTTGAGTTTGTGCCAAATGTTCTGCGAGGAGGCGAAAGCGACAAACTTTAAACTTCGTTTAAACGAGGAGCTGCACAGCGTCAGTCGGGTGAAATACACTTTCTCATAAACAGAGAAATTTATAGAGTGCAGCCCTTTGTTTTTCTTAGAAATGACAAAAAGGTGACGGCGAGTTTATAAAAAGAGAGAGAGAGAGAGAAAACAGTGTAACTTAGATTGTTTTTTTTTTTTTTAATTCTTTGCTTTTTCAGTCCTCAATATTCCACTAAGTCATCAGGTTGGACATTTGTTGCACTGGATGCATGCCGGCGCTGTGATTCTGCAGTCAGCCAATGTGTAGAGGGATTTTTCGCTTGGCATGTAGCCACATCTTTTTTCGTTTTGTTTTTTAAAGATGCAAAGAAAACAGCCTTGAAGTCTGACAAACATAGCAGCAGACATCTTGATTATAACTATATTAGCTTTTTACGTAGTTCTGTGGAGCATTAATTTAAAAAAAAAAACAGTGAAACAGATTTGATTGTTCCACATGGGAAGCATCGATTCTGCTTCAGACAAGAAAGCTTCCTCTGTGATTTTCTGGTTGTTCGGATTCTTGTCATCAGGTCGTTCTCAACATCCTGACGACGATACCCAAATGTAGCTAAAGTTGTATAAAGGTGGACAAATCTCGACATATATATATAGATATATCTATATATATATATATAGATATATCTATATATCTATATATATATATAGATATAGATATATATATCTATATATATATAGATAGATATATCTATATATATATAGATATATCTATATATATCTAGATATATATATCTATATATATATAGATATATCTATATCTATATCTATATATATATAATTTTCTCCGTCAGTTTCTAAGTAAAAAACACTCCAGGAATTTTTTCTGTCCTCTTAATAATGGATCTGTCATGTTGGATTTGAGTTTTTTCACTCACATGCAGGTTCAAGCATTAGGCCGGAAGGTCTTGATTTAGTGATTTATTCACAGTGGAAATCAAAATATTGCTCCTGAATGGCCCTCTGGGTTCGGGAGCGACTGGCCGGCTCAGGTTCTGTTTGAAGAGGGGAGAGGTTAGTTGGAACCAGGTTGAGGGGATCTTGACAGGGGAATGGGGAGACTGGCTTACAGTTTGTCTGAAAATATTGGAGAGTTGCTGAGGGAGGAGAAAGGATCCGTGAGGTGGAGAGGCTCCGAGAAGAAGGTAGCGGGAACACGGGCGGCAGGCGGTAGCGTTCAGTCCGGTTTGATATGCGTTCGGGTGGGCGTGGTTCCTAGCTTGGTCCAAACAGCGAATCCAAATCTGAGAGATAACAAAAGAATTAACTCAGTCACTCATAAACATGACATAGATAAATCCCTGTGGTTGACTCTGATCAACAAGTGGGACCATCGAGCAGATGAACAGCTGCTCCACCGCTTCTTAAGAATCCCGCAGCCGATTGCAGAAATCCGCTGCAGGTGCGCTAGCCTGCTAGAATGCTCCCACGAAGGTCACCTATCGGAGGAGCACTCACACCAACTTGAATCCTAACAGGATCTGAAAATTGTTTTTTGCCCATGGTATGAGCCTCGAAAGTCAGAGACACTTTGTAAATGGTTTCGTATCTCACTCCGTTCCTGTAAAATACTGCATAAGAAAAAATCTCTATTTGGGGCGTTTAGAAGCTGGTCATGTTTCCCACAATTCCCGTTGAGGCGTATTTATATTCACAAGTTCAAAGTTCCAGAGCTGGTGCCACTACTAGAGAAAATAAGCAAGAAATACTCAAAAGTCATAGCATTATGTAATCCCATGCTATGATATGCAGACGCTCTGTCTGCGCCGAAGAAGATTAACTCACCATTTCTTCAACTAGCCATTTTCTGACCACTTGGAGGCAGTCAGACTCATTTTGAGGGAGTGATAATTAAGTTTGGAGAGAAAACAAAGCAACAGCATGGCAACGTTACTGCAAAACATCTTTTCAGCTACATTAAAGCAACGTTTGGGAAAGATAAACGCCGTGGAAGCGGCTCAAACGCCAGCGGTGAGTCAAATTGAACAGAAAACGCCAACAGCAGAGGTAGGTACGACATGGAGATTTTTCACCCACACGGCTAGACAAGCACCACTCACACAACTAGTTGTATGTTATTAGTTTAAATGTTCATGCTGTCAAGGGAGAAAAAAAAAAAAAAAAGGCTATTGGATTTTTATTTCCCAAAGCTGGATGCCAAAAAACTCTTAAGCTTTCAAAACATGGGTAAATAAAATGCGTTTGCTGGCCTTGCAGGATTCGGCAGTCTTTTAGAGTGAAAAGCAACATATTTAATACCGGTCAGCACTTCAGGCGTCTTCCTATCTCTCTCCACCACTCTTGATTCCGGACTTTTGCCTTTCTATCTGCTTTATTTTTCCAAGTCCTTAAGTTTAGAGCCGACATTCGGCCTAAACCCATCTGGAAAGCTTGGTCACAAAATGTCCTAAACAGTTTTCCGTAATCAATCTCATGTGGATCTTTAATTCATAGTAACCCAATTATATGTGTGCTGATTCTGCTGATAGCAGTAATAAAACATCAGCGCCTTATCGTGAGTAGATGGCTCCTCTTTTTTTTTTCAGGGCTTGGAGGTTCACAGTAAATTATACGGAAGGCACTGAACACCCTGCAGGTATGATCTGATGTTGAGGTGACATCTGCGACAAACGTTGGTATTTATAATGTTTCCGTGGCAAATGCAAACGCAAAACTTTAGCGATATCCAGCTAATGTTGGGAAAACACAATTTTGTAATTGCTGTGTTTGCATTAATAATAATAAAAAAGAAACGCAATTAAAATCACATGTGACAAGTCGTTGAAAAGTTATCCTAAAACTACTTCCTGTTGTCGTCTTCTTCAGGGTTTGTGCCAGTGGCAGCATCCGATTGATCAAAACGTGACTCTTGTGATGCAAAGAAATTGTTTCCATTGTGGTTTTGTGAAATAAACAGTACAATTGGTAAATATATCTTTATATTGTAAGGAAGGATTGGTAAAAATTTCAGTCTTCAGATGATATAATTGAACCAAAAGGCTCCTCAATGAAGTATTGATTCAGGGTCTAAATACAAACACAGGTGAGACATTTTACCTTTTACCACTATTTTGAAAAACTGAATTTTATTTTCATTTGTGTTGCTTTGTCATATAAAAAGAAAGAAAGAAAGAATGTTTAGGGCTGTAAGTCGGTGTAATTCGAAATGGTTCAGTTTTAGACAGTTTTGAAAGGAGCTGCAGAAACGGCTCCGCATTCTAATCCAACCCCAGTAAAAATGCTCCATACGTCCCCACGGTGCTGCGCAGATACTGATCAAATGTTTGGATAAGAAAGGCCAGCTAAGACCCCAAGAACTGCTGCACAAGATGACATGGCGCAAAGTGGCGTACAAATTCATTTTGTGCAGTTTTCCTTCAGCACGGCTGCCTCAAAATGAACGTACGGATGTGCCGTGCATGTGCGCGTGTGCGAGTGGAAGCTAAATAATGCATTCCCCAGATGGTGAAGTTGGTCACAGTCATAAATAATAATAATTAAAAACCGCTGGTATAAAGCCCCAGAAATGTTTCAGCGCTGCGGCAATAAAGTTGCGACCTGCTCCTGCTTATTGCCACCTAACTACCTGGCACGCAGAGAAAGCCTCAGAGGCATTATGTTGTCGGCGCTGTAGTTTAGGTCGACCTGCAGAGAGGCTGCTGAAAGAGTAGCATTAGCGCCGCTAAACTCCATCCACAGCAACGCTTTAAGAGCCAATCCCAGCGTGTGCGGTCAGGGAGCGCACGAGCTCCAAATCCACTCTGATGAAATCAGGAGTTTGAATAATTCCACCTTGTTTATTTTCACATAAATTATGCGCAGCGATGTTGTGCTGCACCGCAGTGCAATCTAAGGGAAAAGGGCGACCTTTGTTTCAGGGAACGAGAAGATTATCACTCCAGGTCTCAACAGGAGAACTTCCTGCTGCAAAAGAGCTCGGATGTTATCTGCTTTGACGTTGTTGGGGGGTTTTGGTGGATTTAGCTGGAATGCATTGTGAACACAATAAGTAAGCAATCAATCAATCAATCAATCAGTCGCATGAAACATTTAATTGAACTCAGCGATTTCCATTCTGGTTGATATTTTCTGAAAGAGTTTGTGTACGGAGACGTCATGAATCGCTTTATTTCTGGTTCTGGTTGTACGTGTGTCTTTGCATTTACTGTTATTTCTTGCTGTGTTTTGTTTTGGATATTTAAAGTACCCGAGAGGCTCCATTGTTGGCTGTTCTTTGCTAAATTCAAGTTCTTTGAGAGAGCGAAGTGACTGATCCTTCACTTGGCCACCAGTCAGCCTCATATTTCTCTTTCTGTATGAAGATGCTCCTATTTTTTTTTTTTTTTACCTCTCCAGATTATGTCTGCCCACAATTTGGGTCACTTAAAATCACTTCTTAAAACTTATTTTTATTCGTTGGCATTTAATTGAGCCTCGATACTGTCACTTCCCTGTTGTGACGTTTTATTTTTATTTTCTCTCTTTCATGCTATCATATGTGGACAGCACTTTGGGGTTTTTTAAAATCGCTATACAGATAAAATTGACATTGACAATGTCACTGATTTGTTAGTAACAGTGTCGGATTATCTGTTGCCACAATTAGGTAAGTAAAGTGTTAAAACAGCAGCAGCAGAGCAACTGTTACTTTTCTGTTTTACTTTTCTGTTTTACATGATAATTATTTCACTAAAAGGTTTTAACTGTGAAAATCTCACATTAGCTGCGTTTCCGCTACAAAACGTCGAAAACCCCTCCACTGTTTTCTACCTGTGGCGTTCCCATTCAGTAAGAAACAATTAAAATCACACGTGAATGAAGTCTGTCCACACGATAAGTCATTAAAAAACGTGTCTTACCGTCGTCCTCCGGCCACTTCCTGACGGTTTCTTCTTCATGGTTTGCGCCAGTGGCAACATCAGGTTGCTAATCACGCGACTCGTGCGATATGAGAAAAGTCTTTCCATCGATTTTTTTTGCCAAATAAGCCAACTCCCCCCCCCCCCCCCAAAAAAAAACCCAACTTCATTGTGGCTCCAAAACTAGTTTTTTTTTCGAAACTATATAGCTCGTTTTCGTTTTGTCAAATCGCTCATAAATGGCTCTCGTTGTTTGACTTTTAATTTCGATAACCCACCAAAAACCACCGCCCTCTATTAAGTTTTCCCCAAGCGCATCACCGTTTCATAAGAAGGACAAATATTCAATATAGAAAGAGAAAATCTATTTTTTTTCCCCCTTCACATTAATATACTGCATGTGCAGTAACCTCAAATTTTTCTCTTTGTCTTTTAGAAAACCCACATGCTCTCACTGTTGATACTTGCGACGCTATTTATAGCATTAAATAAATGAGAAAACTCAGCCCAGGATTAAACAAAGAGATAAGCTCATCTAACAACGCACTTCCCAGAGAGAGGTTTATTAATAATCCCAGACTCCAAAGTTGTATTTACCTTTTAAACTCTTTCAAGTTTTGTTTTTTGCTTTTTTTTTACATAACAATTGCAGGGCTCACATTGAAACTTGCAGAATCAGACAGATGATGATTCTTCAATCAGCTTTCAGTTTTCCTGTCACTGTTGGCTCTCAGCTCTCCAGCTTCCCTCCATAAGAAGCTAACGCTGATAAATGACGCCGGCTTGTCGGCCTGCGTCATTCCCTCCACCGCCTCTCGCTCGCCAACCACCAACGGGCGTTTGCCGAAGAACGGCACGGGAGGGAAGCGTTCGTTGACGTTGCTCTAACTACTACCTGGTTTCAGTAGATGCATAATTAAGACAATTCACACGTTGGTCAAAAGAAAACAAACACAAACGCTCATATTTCCCCCTTCTCCACTCCCACCACGTCCTTCCATCATCGCCTCGGCGTTTATCAAACCGCGGAAGGACCGGGGTGCGTTATTAAGGGAGAAAATATTGAAACTCAGATGCTTTTTCCTCCAGTTTGGTTTGTTCTCACACTCCTCTGCACCTAAATTGATTTCACGCTCTATGAGTATCTGCTTGGGAAATAATGTGCAGCTTTATTAACTGGGGGAGGGGGCGAGCGGGGGGGGGGGTATCGCTGTGGAGGACAGGAGGCTCTGACGGAGGATCTGGGCCCCTCGATCAATGCTGGCGGCCTGTGAGCTCAGGCCGAATCCAAAGTGGGCATTCAATCCAAATTAGCGTTCTGTCGAGGCGCTTTGTTTTTTTCCTGAGCCGCTCGCCGTCAGTTTTCTTCTGCTCGGCAGCCTTATTGGAGTCATCTAAAACAACTACTGTGACACGGCATGTTTTTTGTTTTTTCTTCTCTCTGTCTCTCTCGCAAAATGAAAAATAAAACTATGCACAATTAGTAGCACCGACTTTTATTAACCTTTGTTAATGTTCCGTAACTACGACTTCAACTTTATGAGATTTTGCTGTTTCTGAAGCACAAACCTTTGGGAGCACGAAGATGTGGAAGTAAATACACGACGATGCCTGTTGGAGGCCAAGGATTGTATTATAATATTATCCTAAAAGCTAATATTGAGTCAAATATAGATATCTTAAATTGACCCAGATATTTTAAGAAAAGAAATCCCCCGGACTAAAATCATGTATCGTTTTCCCTCTGCTTGACAGACACCGTTTTCTTGCTGGTCTGCAATGTGAAATCTCAATGAATTACATCTTTTTCTTTTTTTTTTGGTTGCAATATTAAAAACATGAAAACATTCAAAGGGTGTGAATAGTTTTTTGTTTCTTTTACGGGTTGATCTAAGACAGGATTTTTAGATGTTTAACCTAACCTATAAACGCAAACAATACAATAAAAGGACAAAGATCGTATTACACAGCTGTATGCTTTAAAATATCTGTTTGACACGTCGGGTGCAAATTGTAAAGTAATCCACTTGTCCCCAGGTGTTTTTCTGCGACTCTAGCAGGACCGAGGGGCTAATTCACCCGGCGCGGCCGGACTGCTTTCGATTCGGTTCGCATCTCTTCGTCTGTCCCGTCAATCTTTGACGCGCCGTTGGCTCTGACTCATTTCTCAAAACAGCGAACAGAACATGCACGGCAACGGCGACGATATGACTCACAATTTTTTGGAATCTGGTCAACAAAAAGGGAAAAGAAGGGAGAGAAAATTAAATAAATAAAGCAAGAAAAGGAGGGGCGGGGGGGCAAAAATGGACTACAAAACAATCAGGCTCATGATGACACAGAAAGTGCTTTTTAATCTAATAGAAAGCTTTTGAGCTGTGAACTGGAGTGTGCATTGAGTGGAGGTAGTAATCCTCAGTCTGGCATAAGCTGGCTGCTGCTCCAGTCCTCCTACGCTGCTGCAGGGTGAGACAGACACTTCTCTGGATCTCCTCCTCTCGTCTCTGCCGCGCTGCCGAAACACTGGCGGCTCTTCGTAAACGGCGCAGGCAGGACCGACCCAGAGTCGCCGGTCGAACGTTGCGTAACGTTTTCTGCACCGCTTCCTGCCGTGTCCCCCGCGTCAGGCAGGCCATGTGTCACCCCTCGCTGTCTACGCGAGACCAAAATAGTTCCCTGTGCTCCGTTTGCGTGTTCGCAGACTCTGCTTAGTGGGCTGGGAACGGCTTGGCATCTGGTGCCTTGCTAAAAGGCATTTAGACAATTTTAGCATGCTATCAGATGGAGATTAGCTCATCTCTAGATAAGGTTGTAGAGGTTTGACCGCTGGAGTCAAAACTAGCGACCCCTTGAGGAGTAGATGGCCTTATTAGTATCCTGCAAGGATGTTTTGTTCATACTACTTTACTTTTGGGAAGGTATGATGTGGAACCATGGCAACGTGGTTACGCATTGTCGTTTTGGACAAGTTGGAGCAGCTCATTAGCATCTCAAAAGCCCAAATGTTAACCGAACTATGAGTCTAGGAGAGGTGGAAAGAAGAAGAGCAAAAAGCAAAGAGAGAAGTTCGAACTCTCTCGATTCTAAAGTCTCTCTTTTCCAACCACGAGACACATTTAGGATGTTCTGGTTCAACTGCAAAACTGCAGTCCAGAACTGCAACATTTGCTACATTTTCATCTGGTGTGGTTTGCGTTCACACTGCATCTGTGTCAAACAAGCCAAACTCTTTGATAAACCAGTTTCCCTCCTCACCAGTGGTGACGCTGTACCAAGGAAACCCCAAAGAAACCTCTGAAGAAGACATGAGCGCAACTTCCTTCTTCACAAAATATAAAAAATGGAGCGGAGTCAGATTTTAGCAGTCGCAAGATATCTCTTTTTTTGCGTTTTTTTTTTTTTTTTTAATAAAAGACCAGGAACCTTTTTTCCCCCTAGCGCAAGACTCCCACTTTTGTTTAGCTTGAATTTACCCAGAATGCCATGAGCTACACCTTGCTCCCTCCTTTGGGAGCGTCCTCAGGTCCGCTTCCATCCTCATGTGCGCCACAGTTCCCTTCAACCGAACCGAGACAAAGGTTAAAATTCAATTGCGCATTCAGACCAGCAGAGACGAACCAGACTTTCTAGTTAATCTGACTAGGTATTTGATGAAACCGGACTAAACCGGGCTGGTGCCAGTTGACCCTTAACGAGGAGCGGCAAAAGCAAAGGAGGTGGGTTAGCATTAGCAGGGCTTGCTAACAACCGATGCTGCCGTCCAGGACAGGTTACAGTCAAGAGACTGTCACACAGAAACAGGTTTTCAGTCAGAGGCCTTTTCAGATTCATCATGTCCACAATGACTCGTTGGAGACATTTGGGTGATGTGCGGTACGAAAACATTTAACTTTGCTTCGGAACAAATAAAATATTCCTGAACCAAACAACCAGGTGGACAGAAGTAGATTTCCACGTTTCACTCTGGACTACTTTCCTCCCTCTGCCTTTTTTTTTTTCTTTGAAGATGATTTTCATCACTGAATAATTCACTCGATCCCAGACACTTTACATGTGGAGAAAGAGAAGCATTTGGGTCACAGGGCTTTAGTAATGGGGATCTGAGAGTTGTTTTGGCTCACACCGACTTGGTCTCCAGGGTCCGGCCACCGCTGACTTTGACAAGACGTGTTCGGTCGGGGCACAACTGAACGGGCCTGTCGGTCCAGAACCAGGCCACGGTCTGGAAAGTCTGGACAGAGTCGTGAAAATCTGACGCATAAGCACATCAGAGGACGTGTCGGTTAACCCGTTTGGTGTAGAAAAAATGTGTGTGAATTCAGCAAACAACATGAACTAAAATCCTCTGTTGTGACTGACGATAAATCATTTAGCATCACTGATGCAAAACGGCCGTCGCCATCTTACTGCAAATGTTCGATAGCAGTTATTCCTACCATGAATGACACAACCAGTTATTAGATTTACTGAAGAATGTGTTTCTCTCACGAGCTTTTGTGAATTTTCTCTCAATAAATGTAAACTATAATGTCTGCATGATGTTTTATTTCTGTCTAATATTACCATTTGTCTGGTGATCTGAAATATTAAACAGAAAAAAACAGGAGTTGAGGAAACTGATGTGTTGGGTGTGAACCTTTTCACAAATCTTTTCATTTCGCCATGAACTTTGTTCAATAGTGAAGCAGAGGAAGTGTGTGGCTGTGTGGTTTTTGTGTTCTTCAGGTGAGATTTAAAGGGTGTTGAACCCGATAAATACCTTATCATTTAAACATAATCCCAGAACTGATGGAGGTGCTTTTTCTTTTTGTTGTTTTTAACCGCAGCTGTTCTTCTGTTTCATTGTAAGAAAGAGGAGGAAACGATCAGAGGGATGTTTCATCTTTAAAATTTAATCATTAGAAATGTGTGTGTGTGTGGGGGGGAAATGTGTGTTGTGCCTTCTTCGGTAGATATATAGCAGATGGAAAAAAAAAATCATATATAACAAAATGTGACCAGTGATTTAAAAATGAAAGCCGGGGGTTGTGTTTGTTTGGCGCAACAATTTTGCTGGAATAATAAGTTCCTGCTTCTTTTATTTTTCTTATTTACGACGAGCAACTTGCTCTGTGTCAAACAAATCATGAGGAAAATATTCATATTTGAATCTACCACTTTAATATGATCAGTGACGTGACTCATATCCTGTGTTTCTTTTGTTTGTTTGTTTCTTTTTCCTTTTTGCTTTCAAACCTTTTCAATAGCATCGTGGCCAGACTAAAACCACAAAACAAAGACAGTGGTAATGGAAAATGAAATCACATTACTGGTTAACGTTGATTAAGATTTTAGTGGGAAAAACTACAACTGCAAGTAGTTTTGATTATTTTTACAGAGCATTTTTTTTAAAGTAAGGTCTGCAGTTGCTAATCTGACAAAAAGATTCGTGCCACAGTCTTTATAAAACACAGTGCAAAATATATCGCATATATCAGAAATACAGACAGTACATTTGTTCTGCAAAGCCATTGTCTCGATTTTTATTATTATTTTTTGCTTTGTTTTGTTTTGTTTACATTTCCAAAAAATGTCGAGGTGTACAGCTGTGGAGCTGAAAACAGCAATAGGTTTACCTAAGAAATGTTTGCACCATTGAAAACATAGTGGCGTGAGCGTCATGCTGTGGGGTGACTTTTCTTCAGCATAAGCTGGGAAACAGTTTAAAGTGAATTGATAATGCTAAATACGAAACTAGCGTGGCAGGAAATCTGCTAGAGAGTGAAGAAGACGGCGACGGCGGTCGGCCTGTTTCTGTCCTCGCAGCAGGACAGCCGCAGCTCCACTGGCATGTTTACGTGTCAGGATGTCCTAGTCAAAGTCCAGATGTGAATTAAATCAGGAATTCGTCGCAAGACGTAAGAGCTCTCCCTCCAGCTTAACTGGTCTCTGACTGCAAATGAAATTGAAAATCAAAATCTCTAAATGCGTGTAAGTGATACTTGGAGTTTTTTGTTTTTTTTTAACACAAAATCTTACAAAGGTTTTTTTGGTCTAGTGAAAATATCTTAGTACAATTGAAATAAGACAAAACTAACTTATGATAAACTTTTCATCAAGATATAGGAGTTTGTAGTAGGTGAGTAATTCCTTAGTATGGATGAAAACGTTTTGGTTCTGGTAGATTATTTCACTTATGCAAAAATGTCTTTCCTGCAAGACAAATAATCTGCCAGTGAAACTAGAACTTTCTCATCAATATTGAGGAATTATTGACTTAATACAAATCCCTATATCTTGCTGGAAGTCTACTTGTAAGTTATTTCAATCTTATTTCAAGTACACCAAGATATTTTCACTAGAAACCAGACCAAAAAATACTCTGTAAGATTTTGCGTTCTCGCATTGTGAAGAAAGTTCTAGGTTGCATTTTTTCTTTTTTTGCCCCCCCCTTCGGTTGACGGTGGGGTGTGAACGCTGACAAATCCAGAAATCCGTAAACAAACGATAACGACGCCGCGCTCCGCTGACAATATGTCACGGCTACGATCCTCAGACCCGAAAGGACCAAAGGTTATAAAAAATGAATAGCGGCAGGTGGTGTTGCAGCTGCAGGAAAAGAGGCAGAGACTGACAGATGCAAGATAACCACTGTTCTATTCTGCTTTCTGATGGTGTGAGGGGGGCAAAAAAAAGAAAAAAAAAATGTTCCAAGCATTGCAACTGGCAGAATCTGCTCCAGGTTGCTGTTTCATTTTGAAGACTTTTCAATGCAATGGATGTGTCAAAAAGACGAATTTCCTGGAGTTCATTAAAAGTTCAGTCTTTACTCTGGCTGACAATTGCGTTGCCGTTGCTGTAGCAACATTTAAGTCATGTACCACATGATGTGTACAATAAATGCGCTTTGTCAGCTGTAGTCAACTCATGTTTTTTCCATAAAACATGTTTGGACTCTAGATTATTATTATTATTATTTTTATCCTATTGAAGTAGAAATATTTTATACAAGGCGGTTGCTTCCTTAACATTGACACACACAAACACAACATTTAAACCCCTATACCGAATGGGAGAATGTGTTCTGTCACCACTTATTTAACGTTTTATCCCTGATTTTACAGGCATTAGTGACAGATGTGGTACCTCAGATCACTTAGGAAGGCGAGAAACACACACACGCGCACGCACACACACTTTGGCAATATTTAAAAAGGATTACCTGAGGCATGATTCCTGGGTGTGAAAAACGCAGCAGCACATTGGAGGGCCATGAACTACAAAACACCCCGGACACACTTAGCGCACACACTCGGTCCTCTCTGCACAAGCATGTCACTGCTTTAGTCTGACTTGGGGAAAAAAAGCAGTGTGGAGAAATTGTCCAAAAAAAACAACTCCATGTTTAAAATGCTTAAGTTATTTTAAGAAATCCTGTGCAAGTGGTGCTTTTTTTTTTTTTTCAACTGTGAAAAAGATAATATAAACAAAAGCAAATTCTAACACACAAATATTATACCTTGCCAAAATGTTCACTTGCTTATCTTTTAAACATTTTGCCATTACAACCTCAAGTTTCAGTGTATTTTGTTGGGGTTTTATGTGCCATAGACCCAGGATGTGGGGGCAATAGGCGGTATAGCAAATGCTAAGGGTGCCAGGAGTCTAGGGGCGCCACGAAACAGGACAAGAACAAAAACACATATATATTTTAAAAACTAGGTAAGAATATAATTCCCTAGTATGAAAAATTCTGCACTAATTTAGCTGCATAGCAAAAAGTATTAAAAATTACACAGCAGACAAAACTGCAGGGTATAGTTGTGCTGTATTAAGAAGCTTAAGGAAGGTGGAGGAAATGTGTACCTGACGCTGCTGCATATGTTCCAGGTTAAAATCCTGAGTAATTTGACTTCATTAATACTACACTCATTTGTTTCGATTGCCTGCACTCGTATGTTTTCCTAATTTGGTTTAACGTGTGCAAAAGACAAAGTAATCGTTTGGAATATGTGGAAGTTAGTTTAGCGCCATGACCTAAAAGATCCACTAGGGGGACTCGCGTGCTTTTTCAATACAAACGAGTGAATGGAGGAGGAGTGATTCGGTGTCCTGGGAACATTTACTTTTGTCTTCCATCTTTTAAGGTGATTAATGGGACAAAACTTTTAAGAGATTGGTGTGTGGGTGAAGACGAGCCCTGTGTACACATTTATATGTGTTTGGTGCTTTTGTGCTGCTTGAGAGGGATTCGGCTAACTGGTTTAGCACTATTGCTAAGGGCCTAGTTTAAGAGTATCGATTTACCGCTATGAGAAATTTTTCCTCCCGTCACCACCTCCAATACCTCTTTGAAGAATCTGAATTAACGAGCTACAACAACATTTAATTTGGAAATTCAATTTTTGAATTTGAGTTAGATTTACTTAAAAACAGTAGACAGCACTGATGTGGTCAAGGTACGCCTTTGTTGGGACTGTACACACAAAAAGTATTTTACTAATTAATAGATTTTGTTTTGCATAAAAAAAAAGACGCTTGAAATATTGAGTAAACTACAACACAACCACCAAACTGACAGTATTGCAGCTTCACACTGAGCTTTGTTTGGCCAGCTTTCAAATAAAGACGCCAATTTGTCGGACTGCGTTTGGAGCCGTTTTACACAAGTTTTACAGCTTTTTCGAGATCTCCAAAACAGAACCAGTTCTCCAAATCAGTAGCAGTTTGTTGCCCATTCACTCATCCATCTCTTAATCCAACCTGTAAAGCTCATCCATCTTCACCCCGACATCCTGTCTGCAGGTGTTCACCGGTACACAGTCCTCGGCTATTTCTTCATTGAGTCTGTGGATTAACATCAGTTTAAATCTTAACCCGTTAAAAGTGTACGCATAGCAACAGCAGTGCATATTTGTGAACATAACGAGGTTAATTGCAGGTGAACTTTCGGCAGGGATTATTAATAAGTGTAGAAGGTGTAATCATAAATGTGGCTGCGTTGAGCTATATTATAAAACCACCAGAGTAAATGGATACATCTGATGGTTCAGATTAACCCGACCTGTCAGTCTTATGTGTGATTTATAACTTTATGTTTGCTATTCCTGCACTCTGTCTTCATATAGTCCATAACTCGTTTAAATTCTACTTTCTTAAAATGTTTGAAAGAAGTGGAGTTGTCATTTTTTTGATACATTTTTTTGTAGATAAATCTATTCCGTATGATCTACCTGTGACGTCGTGAAGCACTTTGGTCAGCTCAGGTTGTTGTAAATGTGCTATAAATAAACTTTGAGTTGACTTGACATCAGAAAATGTCTGAAATAAAAAACGTTACACAATTCTGTATCAAGTGTTAATAGCCATGCAGACCCGTGGTGATATTGTCAAAGATTATAATTTAACAATCCGCAAGGCAGAGACGTCATCTATACACAATGCTGGCAATAAAAAAAATAGTAATAAGACATACACTTTATTTATAGAGAGCAATATTTTTTGCTCAGTTTTGTCTGTTTTATGTGACAACGTATCAGGAACATTGCAGAAAAAAGAAGTCGTACATTTTCGCCCCCAAAATTTCAACTTTTGACAATCAAATGTCCAACTTTTTAGAAAGTTTCTGAGACCAATCTTAAAGTGTTTTCTAGCATATTATTTACGTAAACTGAAAAATTCCCTTGTTTTTTATAGAACATTTCTTTTTTAAAGGTTTTGTTGGCTCTGGTAGCTTTCATTTAAAAGAAATTAAGACAGGAAAGAGAGCATGCGGAAAATGTCACCAGGCCGGGAATCGAACCTGCGACCACTGCCACGAGGATTATGGCCTCAATGTCACAGCACCCACTTCTAGGACATTTATAAAATTAATGAACTATTAAAATCTAATTGTTTATTTATATTTTTTGCAGAAATATATTCAGACATAGTACAATAGCCTTACAACACCGGTGTAGTTTTGGTTAAAGATGACCAGAGAAAACACAAAAAAACTGTTTTCAAGTGACGGTTTCACTTATTAGAGGAAAAAAGAGATCCAAAGCAACGTGGCTCCACGTGACCTACTAAATACCTGTTTTGTTAAATCACCAATGAACTTTTGAGAAATTGCAGTGAAGATGAAATCGAGTTATTCCAAATCGGTGCCTTTTGTCAAGGACATTGTAAAGAACAATAAACTGTTTGTTTCTGGCCTCTATTGTCTTGGTGAACAATGGCCCACTCCTCTGAGAGTTTAGATAAAGCTGCTGATCGCACAATGATGCTTTCTTTGCTCAATTAGTCTTTTTGATCATTGAAATGCCAAAAATAAAAACAAAACAAAACAAAAAAAAAACACGGGATTAATGACATGCCTGAGACGAGATGTTAAAAGTAGTTTTGCATTGTGAAGTCCATTTCTTGAGTTATGAAACCTAAATTGTGGTACGCAGGGTGTTTTTTTTTTATTTCTTGGTTGTGATAACATGCTCGACTTGTAGTGCTTGACAGTGATTGACAGATCTACACCAATGCGTCATGGTTAGGATGATGTCTTCGGTTTGCAAGACATCAAATGTGATGGTGCCCTTAACCTTAACTTAAAGCAAATGTGACGAGCCAGCACTAACATGAAAGTTTAAGAGTAACTTGTTTTTTTCCTCAAGTTATCTTCGTATTTCAGACACCATATAGAGGTGGTTACCTAGACGTGTCAGGGCAGATGTCCTCCTGACAAAAAGGATACTTGAAGATGCTAGCCTGATTGCACGATCGAGTTTTATTAAATTAAGACCGCAAACAGCATCAAGTTCATAAATCACATTGATTTTACAGAACACCATATGACCTTGTGTGGGTGAGTGTCCGTGTTGAAGTAAAAATGGTTTTAAGTTGAGTGGGTGTGTGTGGGTGAGTTTGTTACACCACCGTTAAAGTGGTGAGACAGGAAGAAAGCTTGCAACACTCAATCCCCAAGAGCAAGAACAGATGGATCTGACACTGGTCGGTCGCAGACACGTCACCTCTACCCCAGAGCATTGACACACCCCACACAGAGGTACGTCATCTCAAAGGAGTCGCAGCTCATTGGCCAAAAAGCAACAGGGGGAAACACAGGGTAAGACGCAAGGATGTGATCTCTGTGAAAACCCCCGGCAAGAAGGTAGGTATCACCAAGCAAGAGACTCGCCCCGGCCCCAAGAAACTCCAACACATCGGACAGGCAGTCGCTTAAACTCATGAGGACCGAGGGAGGTAGGCCACATTGTCGACCCACCGAGGAACAGCCCAGGTTAGCCCACATTGTCCACAGCTTGCCAAATGCATCCAGGCCAGCAGAGAAATATTGAAGGAGTACAGTAACCGGCACATGAGACTCGGTATCTAGGTAAGATAAAATTGAAAGCAAACCTGAAAAAGGAAAAAACCTTGAATCAAACTTCAGAAAAATCTAGCATGGGTATTCAGATGGAACCTGCGACATTGTTGCCTTCCCTGCTTTATGTTTATTTAAAAGTTCTTGAAAAAGGATTGTAATACCTTTTTTTACGGATTTTGTTGGCACTAGTGGCCTTTATTAAACAATCAATTGACAGGAAGTAAGGTTAAGATAGAGGGGGAAGACATAGCAATTGTTTTTGTACACATTTGGATTAAACCTTTTATCATTCATTCACGATAAAATGTCTGACTCCAAGTTACTTTCAGCAAGTTTTTCACTAGTGGATTTACTAAAACACATCTGAAAACTTCCAATCCTCATCATGTTCATAATTATCATCCAGGTTGATTACAATTTCGTTTTTTGTCCCAGCAGTCTAATCAAAACAAAACACTGCGGCAAACTTCATTATCGGCTTCTCCATAAATGACACAAGACTTGAGCATTGCCTTTTGCCCAGGTCCAACAGTCTAATGAATTTATGAGGAATGGACATTGTTTCTTACCAGATATGCAAGGCCTGGCTTTGCCATTAAAGATAATTAAACCTGCTCAAAGAAATGAGTTGTGAGGGTGGGAGGAGGGGACGGCTGGGAAAGGTCTGATTGCTTAAACTTCTTGTTACGGACGTTTAATTTGAAAACTAATCTCTGCAAGGTAACTTCAGGCAAAAATAAAAAATTTTGAATTTGGTCAATAGCTGACCACAAACAAGGACTCTACAGTAACACTCCTGAGGCAGTGAGAGTGTAATACAAACGATTAACGATTAACTTTGCTGGACCCACTGCTGTTCATACGCTCTTATTTTTATGAATTTTTAACTGATACCTTTGTTCCAAGTATCAATTATCAATTTAATCAAATTCTAATCTGTTTGCCTGTAAAGTCTGGTTTGTTTGGAGATGTGTGAATGCGTAATCGAAACCTGATGCGGACCAATAAAGCGAACTCTGGTCTACCTAAAAATCTACGTCTCCGTTCTGTTGAAGTGAACTCTGCTATGGTTTGCATGCGTGTGTGGATGCAAGCAGACCGGAGACTGGTCCAAAAGCAGGAAGCGCAGGGCATTCTGGGTAAGTACAACCAAAACCAAGTGGGACAATGGCTCATGGTATTTTACCAATGACAGCAATGTCCAAAATCTGTCGCTACTCCATTTTTGTTTCCATTTTGTGAAGAAGGAAGTTGCGCTCATGTCTTCGTTGGGAGTTATCCAGCTGTCTCCTTGGTGCAGCGCCACCACAGGTGAAGGGGGGGGGGGCTTGAAAGGTTTTTCAAATTGTTTGGTTCATCTAACACAGTTCAGTGTGAACGTGAACCACACCAGATGAAAATGTAACAAATTTTGGTCCCCCAATAGAACCGATTCTACCGGAGTATCAGGTGTGAAAACAGCCTTATTGTGCTCAAATAAGAAAACATATAAATAAAACCATTAAACGCATGGACCCCAGCATATCAGAGTTGGGTAGAAAAAGCCTTCCCCTCGGTCCCAGCGGTCCACCAGCATAAATCTTAACACCAAGACAATCTGAAGAGGCTATTCTGTCCCGATGGAAGCCGATGAATAAAAACATCCGCGCTTCCCCGAGGCCGTGTGATGGATTGGGAATTGTAGCATTTTCCGCTCAGATGTGAAACTAGGGACTGTTAATAAAAGGTCTGGGTTTGTTTTGCTTCACCACCTGTTCCATCCCTCCAAATTAGATTTTCTTTCCCCCTCCGTAACGTTTCCCAGTCTACACCTACGAAAGGCACAAGCGCCGACGTTTTTTTCCACACTTTTATCACGTCTCATCAGCAGATTACGTACCACCACCTTTAAACGCTCCGTTTTGGGGTAAAGTTCCCATTTCACGTTTCTATTAGATCGAGCTTCTGAAACTGCTGAAATATTTTCACAGGACAGAAAATGTAGTCGACACAATTACCACGAGCCGGTTGGTGCCAGGCTCGTGCCGATGTCCTTTAAGGGTACATGAACATGTCAGTATCAATGATCACCCTCGTGCTTCTGTATCATTTAGCAATACAAATCTTATTGCAGTGGAGCAGCTATATATATATATACATATATATATATATGTACTTCATATGGCATAGCAGCAGTCCCAGCTGCTGCAGTCACAATAATGTGACATTTGGCAGATTGTATCATTGAATAATTAACACAGGTTCTCGCTCTCCGTCTCTGGCGTGATTGTGATTTAAAGCAAACTTTTGTAGCCTCATCAGTTATTACAGAGGCTGCCATTACCCCTACTTTGATACAGTATTTTTTTTATTGGGTTTAAATGAATTTGAGAACAAAAAAGGCCAGCAAGGGATTCGATCTTTAAAGGGAGTAACGTTAGTGCTTTCTCAGTCTCTGCCCACATGAAGTCGAGATGTTGCAGTTTTCCGCTGTGCTTCCTGAACGGTAATCTCAATTGTTTTGGTGATAAAGTGAGATATTAGGAAACCTCCAGCCCTGTAAGCATGTCTTCCGCCGCAGCTCAGCTCACCTCCTGGGCTTTACGTTTCTTTTTTTTATATCGCGTTCGACGGCGTGTTTTCATGAAGCTGTGAGGAGCATGGATGCCGGTTTGACTTTTATCTGGAAAACTCAATGGCGTTGCTTTGAACGTTTGACCGAAAGCCGTTGACATTGTGTCACGTGTGAGGTTTCGCTGTAAAGGAAACCTGAGGGATGCTCCGCGACACATTTCTGTTGTATCTTGAATGTAAATGTGCGGTAAAATATGTGAATATACCGTCAGAACGTGATATTTTAATGTACAATCGCCGGCGTTAAATCAAACCACATATAGGGTTTTAGGTTAGTTGAGGTTACCAAAGTTATTTCTGTTTGCTAAATGCCGGGAAGAGAGAAAGTGACTTTCTCTTCTACGTGACTTTCTTCTATTTTAGAAGTTTACATACAGATCCATAGAATAAATCAGAATATTGTTGAATTTCTCGTATTTCAGGAATGTTGTAACTAAGTGAAATTCACTATATAGGCTGATTACACACAGATGGATGTTTCAAAGTCTTCACTTCCAAGTTTTTTTTTTTTTTTTTTTAGATGGCACAATGCATATTCATTAATGTTTACATGTGGATAAATCAGATTACAGCCAGGTGGCCAGTTTCCATCTCCAGTCCCATCTGCAGTTTTGATTAATTATGATGATTTCTCCCTTACATGTTACGAAAACGTGAACTGCTCTCAGAATACTGCTGAGTTGCATATTAAAAATATATTTTGCAGGTGCTATATTCCACTTAATTTCAAGTTAGTTTCAAAACCAAAAATGGATAATTTTCTTCAAATCGATTCATCAATAAAATCAGAGTTAATTCGGATATAAAAAGGAGGACAAAAAAAAAAAAAGTGCTTCCTGACAATGACTGTCGTTGGTTTAGTGTGTCAAGTTAAATCTTAAATGCACAATTGATATATAAACGAAAAAGGGACGCAGTGCTTTGGGTCACAGCTGTAACAATAAGGTGCAAGAGTATCACATTTCACAGGTCAAGAAAAAGTTTTAACTAGAAAGAATAGTGGGGAGAGGAAAGTAGGTCAATTATGTTGGCTTGACTTTGAAAACCTTAGCATGTAGCTGTGCAGTGGAATCCAGCGTGTTTCGGTTCAGTCCAGAAAAAAAAAACCAAAAAACATGGCGACCCACACGCCGACATTCTGACAGATTGTCAGCAGAGCAGATGTTCAAGCGATCTAATCAACCACATCTGTGTTTATGCAGATGTTGCTTTTGCAATTATGACATGTTAATTGCAAAATAAACATAAAGGCTTGAAAACATAAAACTGTTGTCAGTCAGTTGCTACGGTAACAGATGTGCGTGCAGCTCAGCCGGCGCAGAGAGCGGGTAGAAATAAGAATACGAGGGTTTTGAGTAAATCTTCCGCAGTTCTTCTGCATTATTTTCCCCTTTGCTGCACTGCGCTGGCTGAATTAATAATCCTACATCTCCAGGTTTAATTTTGTTAATGGAACTGTTCTACCGCAGCAGCATAGCTATGCGTAGCAAGTAGAAGGGTCGTTTTGGCCTTTAGAGTCGATCACATGTGCAAAATGTCCGGTGTGTGCAACGTGTTTATAAGACAAAATAACAAAACAAGAAAAGAAAAACAGTTAATTCCTTTAGAAAACCTGTATTTTCTTCTGGGACCTTTGGCTACGTGCCTGCTCTCGCATTTCTTCATTTCGGTCTGAATCCTTCTTGCATGACTACCATTTCTTTTCTAGAGCAGCCGGAAATCCTCCCGGGCTTCTGCATCTGCAACTTCCTCGCTCTCATTTGCTCTCGCCAGGGCAGTGACGTCGTCACTCATTTCTTTTTGTTGCACGAGTTTTGATATCAGCTGCACGCGCGTGCCCCTGTTGTTGCATTGCCAAGCCGCACACTAAAGCTCTCCGCTTTAGTGTCTTCGCTGCAGAGATCACAGGATTCAAGTTGCTCGAGCTGCTCTTTAATGTGTCAAGAAGGAAGTCCTCATGTAAATTCACCCCAGGAGCTCTTGGTTCCAGCAGTCGGATGTGTCACACGGCTTGTCAGAACAAGGAAAACGGGACACGAACAGCTTCTTCCCACCGAACCGCCTCTATTGTTCTGGAATGCTGAGTCGAACTTCTTGCAGAAATGCAGCGAGCAAGGACAAAAACCAAACTCGAATCTACGAAAACAGCGCAGCCTGAACAAGTATTTTATTCTGATAAGGAAGTGCATAAATAGTAAATGTGGAAAGCAAAAGGTTTAAGTTTCAGCCATACAAGAAAAGTAAGTTGTACTGTGGATGTCGTTTGAATTATTGCTATTAACAAGAATTGCTTTCCATGACTTAGCTAATTTCGTGTTCAAATGTCCAGAAACCTTTGTCAATGTTCTGCAAATATAAAAAAAGAAATAAAATACAAATAAATACGTTTTGCAATTGCCGCGTTTCCATTGAATAAATTAAAGTCGCTCGTAAATAAACTTGTCTGTGCAATAAGATGTAAACAGGCAGTCATTTTCACCAGTAGTAATACCTGGTTGTGACTTGAGGTGGAAAATGCTTCCATTGCAGTTTTGTGAAACACATCCATATAAACATGGCCAAAAAAAAACAAAGCTCTCATCGTGGGCTGAGAACTTTTTAGCAAAAAGTTTTTTTTCCCAAAATTGCCATGTTTCCATTAAGCAAATTTATTTTTGTTATTTCAATTTGTGCAATGTTTCTGTTAACGGAAACACTTTTAGTGTGTCTTGCAATAAATTTACAACGTTTGTGAAATCTCAGGTGAAAGGTGCAAGTTATACGCTTACCAAGCAGGCTGCAGAGGAATACCTCAGATTTTTAAGAATTAAGAAATAAATTAAAAAGAACATCTGTGCTGTGCAGCGCCACTAATCGGCTTCAGCTCTTTCCGGAACATTTTGGCTCATGTAGTTTTTACTGCAGATGCGAAAACGCTCATTGACATTCAACCGAGCAGACTCGGGTTGAACCTAATGAAGTCTAAAGCGAACGCAGCAGCAGATTAGGTCTCTTTATGTGGTGGATGGCATTAGGAAATGCTTTCCACATTAAAATGACACGTAATTTACTAGTTCACAAGTACAGGAGGTGATTGTTTAAGGTTTAGTTTAATCAGTTAAACTCCAAATCCTCTTAATTGCAATATAACCTTTAGATTCCACTGTTAGAAACTGCACAGTGGCGCAGTTGGTAGCACTGTTGCCTTGCAGCAAGGCAACAGTTTGATTCCCAGCCCGGGGTCTTTCTGCACGGAGTTTGGATGTTCTCCCTGTGCATGCGTGGGTTCTCTCCGGGTTCCTCTCAATTGGTCTTTCCAAATTCTAGGTGTGTGGTTGTTTGTCTCTGTGTTGCCCTGCGACAGACTGGCGGCCTGTCCAGGGTGACCCCGCCTCTCGCCCCGAACGTTAGCTGGAGATTGGCACCAGCAACTCCCGACCCCATTAGGGAGAAGGGTGAACAGATATGGATGGATGAAATCATTGAAAATATGAAAAGTCAGTAAATAAATGGCTTTGGAAACCACCAATCCACCAACATCATCTCAAGAAGATGATGTTGCCTTTCACCTAATCAGTATGAAAGTTGTTGTCAAGCGAAAGGTGAAAGGGCTTTCACATTTCTATTTACCTCTTAATGAAACAGCAAGGAGTTGATCAAATTATCTAACTTGTACAAAAAACTTGAAACAGTTGTTTGTACAAGCTGGATTTGGATGGAATCTGTGTTTAAAAGGTCAAGTATTTACCAAATTAACACAAGTACCTACCATGGCGCCTAAAAGTAATAATCCACCACTTGCAAAACAGGCGCTTGGTGAAATTCAGCTATTTGGTTGTTCGCAATAAACTGTTTAAAATTATGTAAATGAACTAAAATTACAAGTATTTTATCAAGACAGAAAACTAACAATCATATTTTCAGTCACTGAATGCTTCCAGAAATTCAGTGTTTTGCAACTTTTATCACTAAGCAGCCGTTTTTGACTGCAACGACTTTTAATTCTCTGGACATGGTGCTGGTAATTTAAGTCTCCCAGAAACATTTTGTTTGAGTTTCATTTTCTGCATGAACTCTATTCACTCTCTTTACACGCTATCTTATTAATTGCCTTAATTGTTGAAGCTGGGAGTTGTGAACATAATGTTGCTAAATTCTGGTTGCGTTCGCCAATTACTGCCTTGTGATTGGCTCCCTTTTTTTTAAGCCGTTTTTTGTTTGTTTGGTTTTACATATGCATCGTTTTCAGAAAGTGAATATATTGAAATCAGTTGCAAAGGGAAACAAATGATATAGACCACCACACAAAGTGCAATATCAGCCAATAATAAGTGTGTCTTTGTTAAGAAGTGCAGAAAGCTGCAAACGGCTTCCTGAACTACATGAATATTCCAGGTGAAAGACCTCAAATGAAATCCATGTCACCGGCAGCTGATTGAAGGAAAAGCCTGCGAGGTGAGTTTCACTTGCTTTCACGTGCAGCGCCGTCTTTTCTTAAGATCCAAAGTGTGGAAAATGTGAGATTAAAAGAAAAAAAACACACTTACTTCTTCCTTGAACTGTACTGAGTCAACAGATCGCTGAGAGGCTTCTATTGTGTTTGTGCAGCTTCCAGAAAACAACCTCCGAAAGCTGCTCTTGTGTTTCCCTTGAAATCTCAGCAGTGTTTTTTTTTTTAATTTTTTCTTGTGTAAATGCTCTTGTTGAGTACAATGGGTTTATTTAGATAGCACTTCTCGTACCCCTGGAAGGAAAAGAAGTCAGTCTGGAGAAAGCGCTCTTATTTACAAAGAGTTGTCTCAGTCTTAATTTGTTGCCTGTGTGGCTGAGCTGATATAAAGACGCCGTCATGGCGACCTTCTTTTAAAGACGTATCCTCACACACGACTCGCTGTTGTAAGTTCGAGCGCACCAATCGAAATGAGCCAAATCACACAAGGATTTTGGCTCCAGCTTCCAGCGAAGACATTTTCAATATGAAAAAATAAAAATATCTATATTTCATTTGTGTATATATCTTTTTTTTAAATTGATTTGAATATGAATTGGAGTAAATATACCTGATGCTGGAGTGGGCGCGGTTTTCTCGCTAAACTGAAAAATAGAAAGCCGGCTATCTGAATGATACAAAATTGAGAAAATTTGTTACAAAGCATAAATGAAGTTTATCCAAGTAAACGTATCAAGTTTATTGATTTGTCGTGTTACGTAAAAGTAAATAAAGTGAGTTTGATAAACTTGATTTGATCATATGTTACAAATTAACTGCAAAGTTGGAGCTTTGCTACCACAGGGAAGCTAGGAGTGAAATGCGAGCGCTTGTTTCAATGGCATGCTAAAACCACAGCGCCACCCGGCGCCCTGGCATGACAACTGCAGCGGATTCAAGGTGTCGTGGTCGTCTTGTTTGAATGTGGAACTTCTCCCCAATCGACGTCCGAAATACCGGCAGTCTTTGTAAACAAAGCCAAAGTATGGTTTAATATGGTTAAACCATATTATTCTTATTAAATTTTTAAGTCATTTTTTATGTAGAGAGAGTTTTTATAGTGACTGAAGCTTTTGTAGTTGTTTGATTATGCTAAAAAAAAAAAAGGCACTATGTGCCTAGAAAATACATAATGCTGCCTTTTAACCTTTTTAATCTGTTCAGGTTAGCACAAATGTCTTAATTGGAGTGTATGTGTTACATAGAGCTCTTCGGTCACGGGAGATGAGTTACTCTTTACGAAAGCGAACGCACGTTTCGGCAACACGCTTAAATCACAGCGCCGTACAGTGGGTTGGCGTGACAACGGCAGCGATCTTGTCTAACCGATTCCCAAATCGGGATCCGAAAATACCGGGAGTTTTCAGACAGCTGTCTCGTGTGAACGTAGCCTAACATAGGTCAGTACACGATCTCAGGAATAATCGAATAATCTCAGGCTACTCACATTTCCCTCAAACATTTTAATTCCCAGTGGGGGGGGGGGGGGGGGGGGCGGGTCCGAGGGCGGTTGTTGTTCGGGGAGCCTTTGTGTTTCAGAGTGAGACGTGGACGCGTCGGTGGGAGGTGTGAACGCCTGCTTTTCAAACCTGCAGCAGAAGCTGCTACGGTTGTCTGCCAGGCGAGGACGGAGGGACGGGCGCGTGTGGTTAGCAACGTTTCTTCAGATCGTTCCGACGACACGTCAGGTCGACTCCATGTCACAAGTGTTTCGGCTTCTCGCTGTGGATTCTTTCAGCTGCTCGGATCTCTTTGGTCGGTTTGTTCCCGGGCTGCTTCACATGCCTCGCATGTGAGGTGAACCAGGGCTTGTTGCTGTTGTAGAAGGTTTGGACACACACACACGCACACACACTCACACACACACACACACACACAAAAAAAACTGATGTGAATGTTTCAGCAAACTCATTTAGGTTTGTGGCCGAAGCTTCAAAAAACACTGCGGTCTGTTCAGGGCTGTGACATCCACTGTTTTCCACGTCCTAACAATCCAAACTGCAGGCTGCAAATGTTTTCATTTCTGCCTATGAATGAAATGAAACCTTTATTTATTTTGAACATGTAAAATGACAGTGAAAAAAATAAAACAAATCATAATCAAACAAACAAAAAAAAACAACAACACACATTTTCATATCCAGTTCAGAGTAGGACGGGAAAAAAAGCATATTAAATCCCCCAATTGTCTCGTCCAAATATGTCCCACATTACCCATATTTATGTGGTTTACTCCAATTTATATCCCTTCCAAATGGTATCTGTTCGATTAATTGATGATTAACTGATGACAAGAATGTGACAGGCTGCGTTTGTTAGGCAAACTGGTTCAGCCCTGACTGGTGAACTGGTGGCGGTGGAAACGCTGGCCTGAACCAGAAAACGACCAGAGCGGGACCGCTCCGGGGGAAATTAGGAAAGAGTAACGTATCGAGCATTTATTCCTGTTATCTTCAACGACTGTGGCTTAAAGCTAATGAAAAGTGAAAAAAAAAAAAAAATCAGACAATCTATAGATAAATTCACAGTATTTTTAATGGTACAAATAATATAAAATGCCCAGCTCTGTGATCTACTGTAATATTTCAATTTTCCGAGAAGCTAGATTTTGGGTTTTCTTTAGCCAAACGCCATAATCATCACAATTAACAGGAAAGAAAACTGGAAACGCATCCCCTCCATAGGTAACGAATCTTTCTTTCGCTTTTCAAATTGAGCAACCAAGCAAATTACTTTTCCCACCTGCATTTGCATATCATAAATCTTACCCCCCCCCTGTTCACATACAGAACCTAATACAAAAAAAAGAAAAGAAAAAAAAGTAAAAGCCTGAAAAGAACAAAAACGGGCTTTTCTAACATTGTATTTTGTCAGACAGCCGAGGCACATCCAGGGCTTTTCTCTGCAGTGTAATGTGGGAGAAGCGAGGATTTTCTCACCCCCGTCTTTTTTTTGCTCACGATTCCTTTTTGAATATTTGAACACTTGACTAAAGCTGGGAGATTCTGTCTCACTGAATGAGAAAGAAGAATCATCTGCGGGCTCATGCAGCGAGACTATTGAAGGAGTCAAAACAGTTTAGATTCGTAATGTCTCTGCAGCTACGTGGCTCCTCGCCATTGTTGCATTGTTCATCCTCGAGGCTCTGCGAACAGAAAGTCATTTCTGAGGCGCTCAGCTGCTTTCCTGACATCTACTCTGTTTTACTTCACAGGATCAGTGTCTTGGAGAACAGCTGGATGGATCACAGTCCCTTTTTTTGTGTGTGTGTGTAAGTCTTAATAGTTCTCTTTCACAATGTTAGAATTTAAAATAAGCCTTTTGAAATTGCACCATTGCGCCGTTGTTACCTCTGCAGAAATGCTACTTCTTCAGCGAGCTGCACTTTAGGATACTTTAATTGTTTTAGATGCTTGAAAGAGCAGAAAGTCGAGTGCACCGCTGATTGTAATGATTACACTCAGTTTCATTCGTGTTTTTGAAGGAAACGTTTATAATTAGTATCGGTGATTGAAGCACTTTAAGTTAACTCTTTAAAGATGAATTAAACTTACCTATAATTTATTTTCACTGATGGGAGACTGATTTGAAAGTTCAGTCGGTCTTATCTGAGCTGGATGAAGCTGCAGCATGACTTAATTGGTCTTACAGTTGTTTAGATACTCCTAATTTTAAAAGAAGCATTTGAGAAATCTTTCACTTGGCTAACATAATAATAGTAAAAAAAAAGAAATACAGACTTGACTTAGACTCATTCTCTGGGGACTGAAGTTTTGAGAGCGACTTTGATTAAATACTTCTACGTCAAGCACTTTAAATTGTTTTTCATGGAACCGTTGACGCATTTCCAAGATGAATGTGAGAGCGTAAGACTGTCTACTTGTGGTAGAGGTGAGTAAATCCATCCAGAATATAGAAAATATCGATACCAAGTCGGTATCAGTATTACCGTATTTTCCCGACTATAAGTCGCTGTCACTGGCTGCTGTGGCCATCCTCCTCTGACCTCTGACCCTATTGAGAACCTTTGGAGTTTCCTCAAGCAGAAGATCTGAGGGTTTTATGCAGTTCATATCAAAACAGCAGCTCTGGGAAGGTTTTCTGACATCCTGCAAAGAAATTCAAGCAGAAACTTTCCACAAACTCACAAGTTCAATGGATGCAAGAATTGTGCAGGTGATATGAAAGAAGGTCCTATGTTAACATGTAACTGGTTCTGTTAAGATGTTTTTGATTGAAATAGCTTTTGATTTTAGTACATGTGACCGCTTAATGCTGCACATTTAAAGAATGACAGTTCTTTATAATCCATAAAATGTTTAGAAAATCTGCTGTGCATAACAACTTGGAAAAGTACACTTTGAGATTTTTTTTTACATAAATACTGTTCCCATGGGGAGCTTTGGGCAGTAAAATGTGATTTATACAGTAACAGTTCATGACTTGAAAATGGCACTGACCATCATTTGCATTGACCGTGTAGGAAAATCTGAGAAAATATCACTCGCATGATCATTTGGAACACGGTGTAGATACCCTGGTCTAATGGCCCCTAACACATGTCCCAACGTTCCTGATTGTGCCGCAGCGACACCTTATCTGTCGTCATTGTGTTTGGGGGACATTACGACGAGACGTTACGATCGCAGAGTTAAAATGATGGAAGGCCTCCGTTGAAAAATAAAAAAAATAAAAAATAAAAGAAAGAAGAAGAAGAGAAAAAAACCCCAAAACCCCAGCACAACATCAGAAGGTAGATGGGGAAAATAATGAAAAATGAAACCCGTACTCACCTGCAGATATCTTGGAACAATGCTGACAAATGGCGGCGCCGGCCCGGCTGTGCTGTTTTCATCAGATCACATCGTCTATCTCACAGCGGCACCTGTCTCGGCTACCCCATCAAATCCCCGCAGCCCGCTGTCCTTGAGGCGAGCAGGCAGCAGCCAAATTATTTTCAGACTGGTTACTTCAAGGTGAAACAGCGACTGAGGTCTCAATTATTTCTCCGTGGCGTATTCAGGACTGGAGCAGGAGAATTGGAAACGGAGCGGCGTCGTGGAACCGAACGGCCTCGTACCTCCTCGCCTATTTTAACTCGGCAATAATTGCCCAGATCACCTTGGTGATACATCTGCCTGGAAACAATGTGCTGTCCTGTAAAGCGAGCGCAAACAATCTATTCGGGATAGACTTCTGCCAGCGGTGGGGGGAGTTGGAAAAAAAAAAAAAAAAAAAAGGGATTTAATGGCAGACGGTTTGGCTTTGAGTTTTTTGAATCGGGAGTTCATGACTCATTCATGTGGTCTTTAAATAAATAAAGGGCCTACATCGAGTCACCTGCAGAGCTTGTCTGGTTGTGACATATGGCCTGGGCCAAATTCGGCCTCCACAGATCGTCTTCTTGGACGCCGGCCCGGTTCGCGCCCGATAACCCCGGAGTCCGGCCAGAAACAATAAACCGATAACGACGCAGTCGACGCCATGTGAGTGAAGGCAGATGAGGGGAATCAGGTGGTAATTTTTTATTTTGTTTTTGTTTTCTACTTAGCAGCTGAGTGCATGCACAACTCTCTGCTTCAAAGCAACAGCTTTAAAAACACCTCTACGAATTAAATCAGGATTCTGAACAAAATGCTGTGACTACACTACAAACGTAAAAATAATATTACTTTAATGTTTGTTTGTTTTTTTGTTACAACCACAAACTGCAGTTGATGGTTTTCTTGTTTTTTTTTTTTTTTTTTTTTTTTTACATTTTGTGTAAAATCTCCAAAATCTGCAAAGTCAGAAAGAAAACAAATGACCACGTTGCTTTCAACAGTTTTTTCTTTTCTTTTTTACCAATAAAAGTCTGAAACATGTGGCTCCATTTGTATTGGACCACCCTGAGTCCAAATCACTTTTCATCTATATTTCTGCAGCCCAATAACACAGAATGGTGAATTTCTGCGAACCGTTAATGTATTGAAGGAGTCTGTAGATTCACAGTCAGATTTGGGTCTGAGCTTCAAATGTTCTGTGAACTGAACCGTTTGATCTGGTCTCGCGTGTCCAGGTTTTAGAAGATGAACCTTCACCTTTGGCCTTTAACAGGTCATTGTTTAGGATTCTTTCTTTAGCTGCCGCCATCTTCTCATTAATCCTCGCCAGGTTTCCACTCCCTGCTGACGAACAGCATGTGCCTGGCTTGATGCTGCTATCGCCATGGATACAATGTGGAAAAAGTGTGTTAAGGATGTTAGTTTTCTGTCACGCGGTGTTTCGTTTTGGTCATTTTGTTCTCATCTGTGCGACCTCTCTCGCAAGGTTTTGAGACTTTAGTCTTGCCGTAACGGCTGGTTTACTGAATAGCATGACTAATACTTTCCTATCAACAGGCTCACTCACCTGAACTGTAGATCTCTGTCTTTCCAAAGTCACCACAGGCGATTTGGCTGCTTTCCTGATCAGCGCTCTTCTGGCCGGCCTCGACAGGTGGCTCAGGCGAACGGCCATGTCTTGATAAGTCTGTGTTTGTGCCACACTCTTTTCCATTTTCAGATGATGGGTTGATTGGCGCTCGGTGATACGCGCCAATCTGATGTTGTGTTATAAATTAACTTTTCCGCACAGCTTACTCGGTGCTGCCTTCGTGATGGCTCTTTAATCAAGTTTTAGTCTGTTTGCTTGGAAAGTCTGGTTTGTTTGGGGAGGTGTGAATGCGAAATCAATTTCTAGTTCACCTTAAAAACCTGGATCTCTGTTCAGTTGACGTGAACTCTGGGGCGGTTTAAATGAAAGTAGACCGGAGACTGCTCTGAACGCAGGAAGCAAACTGGAGTGCTGGGAATTATGGGTGAGTACAACCAAAACCAGCAAGAGGAACGATTCATGATCTTTTACCAACTGCTAAAGAGAAATCCTACAACTGCTAAAATCTGACGGTCCTCCATTTTTGTTTTGAGAAGAAGGAAGCTGCGCTCATGTCTTCTTCAGAGGTTTATGTGTCATTTCATTCAGTGGTTCTTGGCTGCAGCGCCACCACAGGTGAGGAGGTGAACAGGTTTTCAGTGGTTTGGGTCGTTTGACACAGTGCAGTGTTAAAGTGAACCGCACCAGCATGAAAATGTAACGAATGTTGCAGTTTTGGTTCTCAATCTAATCGAGTCTCTCAGACTATCTAGTGTGAAAACATCCTTAAGAAACCACTAGTAGAGTCTTTTTTTTTTTTTTCTAATAAGCTGAGTAGGCAGTTTCACTGGATTGCATTTGAGAGATTAGAGTTAAAGTGAAACAACACACCAACGTTGTCAGTTTCAAAAAAATGTCTAAAAACATCTAATTTAGTTCTTATCTTTTCAAATCCACACCACAATTACACATATTTTCTTTTTGTCATCCAGGGTTGAGACATGTTGTCTGGTATAGACTTGGCCTGCAGCTTCTGTTGCAGTAAAACATGGTTCTACAAAGTCCACAAGTGTGAAACCAGAAGTCTTTTTAAATCAGACATATATATATATATATATATATATATATATATATATATATTATATATATATATTTTTTTGTAATTGAAGATGTGTGGAAAAGGAGTGTTTGTCGTTCAAGCTGTGTTCCATCAGCTGTGCCATAAACACAGACCTGCCGCGCTCTGCCTCATGCGCCGGCCTCCTTTAACCTTTTGATTCGGTTAGTGGGAGTCCGCTGCAATATAAGCCGCCATGTCCAGTTTGTGAAACAATGCTTGCAAGAGGAATTCACTCGATAGCCCCCTGCGCCCAGTAGCCAAAACAAGCCGCCGCTCACTCCCGAACCAGAGGATGTTTCCGCTGTAATTCGGACTTTTACTGAAACGTGACAGGGTTCTGTTTGCTTCCTGTGCGCTTCCCCCAGAGGTAAGAAACATCTCCACACAGTCTGGGGATCGGATTTTCCTCTTCAAAATCACAGTCCATTAAAATACATGTGTAAAACCTTTAATCAACCCGAAAAAAAGACTTTCTGTTTCTGTTGGCCAGATTTTCAGAGCTGAACATGGCGGCCGGGGGGGGGCGGGGTTACGCAACTTTATTACACTTAAAATTTTCAGCACAACATGTGGCGTGTGTGACATTTTCTACATTTTTGGGATTGTCTGAAATAGGAGTGAGATTTTCAGACAGGGAGAAACAAATAACAACACTGTGACTTGTGTTTTTGGGTCAAACTGTCGTTAAAATCATCATAATTTCCCCTCATGTCATTTCGAGGAAATGAAATGAAACGATGTGTTCAGGCTACAGAGAAGCCTGAACACTTGGTGCAATTAGAGCCTCTTAAAGGTCAGTCTGAGGGACATCTGACAGGTTTCAATCCAGTAACTTAATACTTGACTTCTTCTTCTTTCTTATGCACACAGGTGCATAATAGAAATTGGTTGAATTATCTAAAGAAGAAAAACATATGAGTGGAAATATTGAAAACTGCTTCTTATGTAATGAATAAATTGTGACTCAAAAGATTAGACAGAGCATTAATTAAGCAGGAAGTAATACTAAACGTTACCGGCAGGGGCGTCTCCAAGGGGGGGGAGACGGCCCCCTTTGGTGATCGACTTTAGTCGTGACAAAGTGGAAAACCCAATAAATAAGTACATTTATGGAATTAAGAATAAAATAAAAATACATTAATATATTTTTTTTTTTTTGGCTGTGACCACTACTGCAATTTTTTTTTAATTGCATGGTTTGGCCATTGGTTATAGGCAAAAGAAAAAAAATAATCCCTGACCTCTTATGAGAAAGAGTCAGGTGTTATATACTTTAGCAAAATTGGGGTTTTAGCTGAATCACCTTTTGCTCTAACAGTGTCCAAAAAAAAAAAAGAGAATAAAACACCATCCATAGTAGGTGTAGTTCTTTAAACTCTGTGACTTGTTACTTCAGTAGTTCCAAGTTATTTCTAGATTATATAAAACAAACACAATAAGTCAACATTCCCTAAACATTTTACTCTTTTTAACAGCTTAATATCATTATAAATTAGTAGTTACTGTCATTAATTTTCATTTCAAGAAATCTGACGAAACCCTATATCTACAACTCTCCTTGTTTAGTTAGTTGCTAATTCAAGTGAATTAAAAAGATGACTCAGTGGCTTTTGTTGTACTGGAGTCTTTATATTTATTCTTCTACAATTTTTTCCTTTTTCATCACACGTGGTTTGTTGAATTTGAACATTTAATACGACGTAATATTGTACTTAAGCCCAGATGAAGTGAAAGAAGGAAGAACAAGGATGAAAGGATACAAGGGGAGTCAAAATGAGTGACAGAAGTAAGAAAAGAAAGAATTGAGGATTCAAAGGAGGAATGAACCGAGGGCACAAGAAAGGAAAAAATGACACCAGGGAACGAGAGAGGAAAGAAGGAAAGGCAGGACGAGGCAAAAATGATGTAGCTAATGCCAAAAAGGGAGGACAGAGGAAAAACAACCGAGTGGAAGAATAAAAGGAAGCTTCAGAGGAAAGGCAGGACACAAGGAAGAGTCTCTGTTACTCCTTTTTGTTTTCCACTCACAACATGCGTGAGCATCATTAGTAAAAAGAAACAAGAATGTCAAATGTTCCCATGGAGTTCTAACAGAGTGCAGAAATGTTTTATGAAGTTAAACCGTCCACAAGAAATTTCCAATTTTTTTTACATTTTTTTTAAGAATAGGCTTATTTGCTCATGTTTAGCCGAGCCATATCCCAGAATCAAATTCTTATTTAATGGAAAAAGCTATTTTCTCTAATTTTACTGAGTTAAATTATTAATATTCCCTAAACGTTTTCTAAAGACTGCGATCCGTTTCTAATGGCGGGTAATTAATGCTGAGAAGAAAAGCTGGGGAACTGCAATTTCCCCTGAAAACAAGTCATTTAGAGCTAAAACATATTATGGTAAATTACCTTTCTGTCTGAATATAATGAGCCGTTCAATCACAAATAAAAAACCAAACATCACTGGAAATTGTTCATTTGGTCAATGACTCAAATCCTGCACCTGAATCGGGCTTGAGCTTGCACTAGACTATCAAGGTCAAGTTAGTGTTAATAGTTTAATTTTTTTCAGAATGTTCCATATTGTGACCGAAAACTATATGGATTTTTGTGGGACTTTGTCATAAATCTAAAAAAAAAATCATAAATCATAAATTTGAATCGGAAAGTAAAATTGATATTTAGTTTTTTTTTTTCAGTATTTTTCTGTACCTGTCTAACTCTGACATCCAGGTTTTCTACATATTTTTATTTTACCCCCTTGCGATTCTTCTTAAATTCTTGACAGTACTGACCCAGAGAGAGTGTTTAAGTTTCACAAATTATCTTATAAGGCACTACAGTCACATGTTAACTTGCTGGATTTTAACAAAATAATCAAAAAGCGGCATATTGTGAAATATTTAATTCATTTATGTTACTATGCAACAAGGATTTATCCCAAAAATAAATTCCTCACCTAAATATTAAAAAATAAAAAAAATGAAAAAATCAAAACCAGAACCACATGTTTTAAAAAAGTCCATAGATTGTTTAATACAACATACCATATTCTCAACAATTCAACATCAACAAAATTTTTGTTAATTGAAAAAAAGAAAAGAAAAAAAAGAAATCTGCATATTACCTTTATTGCACAGAACAATTTGAATGTATTTTTCCATAGACTTCTTTTTTAATATCTTTTTCTTTTGTAAAAAGTTGGCTTGGACTATACATGGTGGACATAGTCCAGGGTCGAAATAAAAAAAGTAAGGGGTAACAAAAATAAAGAAAACAAAGAACTTGAACCCGCCCCGAACACCTTCAGATCACGTGGGACTAAAACGGAAAAAAAAAAAAAAAAAGGCTCGATACAGTAGCCACACTTTGAACAAAGAGCATTCATATTCAGCAAGAGGGAGAACCGTGAGCCACATCCAGTTTAGTTTAGTTTTTCTTCTCTTTTATGCAAAACGGATTACACCAAAGCTGCTTCAAATTGCTCCATGGGTGAAACCATCTGTGTCCGTCCGCCCATCTGCATATTCCGTCCTCACTGCCAGCCATCACCGTGACATTATCTGTAGTGTCATCCGCTGCAGACGCCTGTGTACGGACACACACTTGTAAAGCCCAGATGTCCGTAGTGTGTACTTAAAAAGTTAAGGCTTCGACACTTCAATTTAATATCCAGTACCGAGCGGGGGAGCTCAAGGTGCTTGAGTTCTTCCGGTCCCTCGTGACACGGAAAGCACATTTCCGGGGGAGAAGCAAACCTGTAAGTGATCCAAGAAGGTAACGATTCCATGGCTTTAATGGCGGGAAGGGAAAGCGAGGGGCACTTTCATGAATGAATCATCAATTCTTTAAAAAACAAAAACAAGAAAACAATTAATTATAAAAAAAAACAAAACAAAACAAAAAAAACTCCAGAGAAGTAACCAACAATGACAGAAATATTCTACAGCTTTAGGAGCACCACAACAAGTAGGTCTTATTTCTTGGAGTCAGGTAGAGGACAAAAGAATGGCGTTACGCGAACAGGGTCGAGCACAACGTGGAGAAAGGTACGGGCACAAACTGTGCGCCAGTGTAAGATTTACCAATCAGACCGGTAGTGAAAAAGAAAAACTGGATTGGAAACACCGAAAAATAACTGGAATGAATCTCCTCAAACCGTTTAGCGAACATTGACCAGAAATTTGACGTTTCAAGTTTAGTTAAACCTGTAAATGCTTGACGAACCCCCAGGACCAAGAGTTCGCTGGTCACTGAGCCGCAGGACCAAACCAGATCATTTTGTTTAGATCGTAGCATAATTGTTGTGTTTAATATTACATTAAGCATCAATGGGAAAAAGGACGGTTGAGAATTATGTATCAAAGTTTGTCATACATCAATAAAATTCAACTTTACAAAGGAAAGAATACCAGACTGCTTTTCTTCTCCTTTCTGTCTGTAAACAGTGCATTTCTGAAACACAATTACTCAAAATAAAATTGAGCAGTTTTTTACAATGAAGCACTACTAGGACTATAATTACAATTGCAATCCAAGGTCTTATAACTGAAGCCAATCGTTTATTGCAATGTCTTGGCTCTGCAATAACAGTGGTCGTAATTAAATTGTGTTTTATTTTTCTATTATTATTTTTTACAGTTTTTGTAACTAAGAATTTCTTTTTGTATGTCTGTAGCAAAAGATTATCAGCATTGTGACACAATTAAAAAAAAGACAAATGAAAAAGACTTTGTTTAAAACATTGTATTAACATTTTAAACAAAGATGTACCTGTATGTATGTATGTATGTATGTTGTTTGTATGTATGTATGTATGTATGTATGTGTGTATGTGTGTGTGTATGTGTGAGCTCGTTGACTTAGCATTCATTCAGCATCACAGAAAACAAGAAATGGAATGAACAGAAAAAAAGCAAATGGTTTAAATATGATCTGGCCCCTTATTCTGGCTGTTTGGAGAGCTTTCTTCTTCTTTTATAGTTTGTTTTTTTCCCCAATCAATATCCGGAGGACTATGATCTTTGTATGACCAATCTGAATTTCAAATAATGCCCCGACAGGCTTTGTAGAAACCACCCTATCACTGGCTGTAGTTACATCCCCTCTTGTTTTTTTTCTTGATTTTTTTTGTTCTAAGTCAGGAACTGGTCTCTTGTCAAGTCCACCAGTTAGAGAGAGAAAAGAAAACAGTAATCTATGTTAACAGACCATGACCGACAGGTTTCCAAAGGAGTCTTCTTCTCTAATTTGTCTGGTGCTGAAGTCCAAAATCGAGAAACGCCACGCCTTTTTAAATCATTTTCATATTGAACTTGCGAGGAGCTTCCACTGTGGTGCTGCTCATCCCAGCATCCGATTTGCGAGGGACATACTCGATCTCGATGTTGTGCTTTGTGTTGCCTTTACCTCTGCTCCAGAGGAACAGCAGTACCAGACAAAACAGGACGACACCAAGAAAAGAGATGAAACCCATTGTGGTCGCAATGATTAGTGTCTTTATATCAAACGGGAAAGGGACATTGGGCTTTGTACCGTTAGCACGAGTCTCAGTAGGTTGGTTGGATATGAAAGCAAGACTGTTGTTAGGTTGATGGGGCCAGTCCGGTGAATAGCTATGAATGTGTAGGTGAGCAAGAGAGGTGTCATTTCCCCCCGCGTTGCTGGCTATGCATACGTAGGTACCGTTATCTTGAATCTGGGCGTAGCGCACCTCAAGGGTGCCATCTGGCAACACAGAGAGCCTTCCAATTGTCTTGGAGGTGATAAACTTCTTCTGAGGAGAAAGCCACATAATCACTGGAGCGGGATCTCCATCTGCTTGGCAAGCAAAATGAACAATGGCTCCTTCATCAACAAATTTCTGTTGGGCTTTACGATCCCTAATCCTGGACTTGCGACACGTGAAGTAATTTGGCTGCAGAACATCTGGGAAGTCCTTGAACTCCTTGCCTTGGACGAACTCGGGAGAGGCGCATGTGGGCTGCTGCTTGTTGAAGTTCAGTCTCCATCGCCTTCGGAAAACCCACAAGAGTCGGCAATCGCAGGCCAGGGGATTATCGTACAAGGCCAGGGTTTCTAGGTTTCCAACCGAATGGAAAGCCGACTCCTCCAAAGTGGTAAGAGAGTTTCCAGACACGTTTAGTATTTTCAGGTAGTTTAGTCCTCGGAAAGAGTAGGGCTCGATCATTGCTAGTCTCCCTCCAACCAGGTGAAACTCCTGTAGACGCAGAAGGTCATGCAGCTTATTTCCCTCTATAGTATGGATGGGGTTGTATGAAAGATTAAGAAATCGCAAATAAACCAAGTGCTGCAAAGCTACATAAGGGATGGTGGTCAGGTTGGTGTTGGCAATGGTCAGAGAGGTGAGATTTAATCCATACAAACAATTTGTGGTCATGGTATCCAGGTATGGCCAATTAGCTATTTCCAGCACTTTCAGTCGATGCAGCCGTTTAAAAGAGTAATCCCGTATGGAATTGATGTTGAGGTGACGCAGCCTGAGAGTGATCAAACTATGGAGGTGGGTAAAAGCCTCTGTTGGGACAGAAGACAAGTTACACTTCTCAAGACTCAGGTGCTCGAGGCTGTTAAGGCCGTGAAAAGCACGGTGAGCGATGAAAACCAGATCGTTATCACCCACCTCTAGAGAGCGAAGGTTGTACAAATCCTGGAACATATAGTCTAACAGGATGACAATCTTGTTCTCACTTATGTCCAGCTCAGTGAGATTGCTCAGGCCCGTAAATACACCCAACTGGATCAACTTGAGCTTGTTGCTGCGCAATCCCAGTGTCCGTAAGCCATAAAGGTTATTGAACGCTCCGGGTTCAATTGTGGAGATAGTGTTTTCGCTGAGCTCCAGGTGTTCCAGGTTCGGAAAGTTGGCAAACTCATCTGGGTTAATCGTTCTGATGCGGTTCTTGCTGAGGTCCAGCAGTCTCGTTTCTGCCGGAATGCCCTCGGGAACGGTCATGAGCTTCTTACGATGGCACATCACTGAGCGCTCTGGAACGTTACACTCACAGCGGGATGGACACCCCGTGGTGGAGCCAGAAAGCACGGTGCCCAGCATCAGGATCAGAATGGGCTGCCAGCAAGCCACCAGGTAGCTGTGCCCAGTCGCTTCCCTGGCCACCATCTTATCGGTTACCTGGGTAGAAGCAGAGACATGGCAAATAGTTTGTTAGACAATCAAACATTCATGATCTTAACTTATAAACTTAATTGCTACAGTGGGTGCTTGAGTGTAAACAATGGAATACAAACACAGGGACTTTAATGATTTGAACTCATAGAGATTTGAACATAATTTAGGTTTTATCCATTGGCCTTGACATTTTCAGGTATTTGGTTTGTGCACCAATCATAGGAGCTAAGAGGATGTCCTTCTCATGTGACTCCAGTGAAGAGAACCGGACAGATAGTATGACAGCTATTACAATATTTATGAGTAGGCGGAAGATGAATACAGGTTACAGTGAATTGACAGTTTTGGATCCTGTGCCTTGCAGTAGATTCAAAAGGTATTCGAAAATGAAAGTCCTTCACAGACGTCATGGGGACCAAAAAGAGGAAGTCACAATCTATCTTAGCGAGAAATTCAAAGGTGTAATCATTCTGGGAATCTACATTAGCCTTGCTGTACCACCCCCATTGAGTCTGCAGTGCACCGCTGAGCATTATTTCCACAGATCGCCTTTCAGAAACTCAATCAGTTAATGCTATCCCCTTGACAAGAAGTGATAAGGCGCAGCTTCAGGTGGAATTAACTGCCTTCTTTTTAGTAATCCGCATTGTGCTGTGTCACAGGAAAATATGCTGAGCATTTTTTTGTACCCTGTTCTGGTAATAAAAAGTCTCTTTTTCTCCAGCCCATAGTGTTTCCTTGTTGTACCAGTCAAAACACCAGAGGATTTAGCAGCAGCAAAGGCAAGAGGACTCAATCAAAGATCGATGGTGGCAAGTGTGATATATGTGCTGTGGCTGACACTGAGCTCATGCAGTCTTTTGGGATAAAATACAGACCGTGCTCCGTGGGGGGAAGTGGATAGATAAAAATAAGCTTCTCGGGCAAAAACAAGTCATATTTATTTCTGGTGTTGGTGCTTCGTGGGACTGCGTCAGTAAAAATCCATGACAACTGGATAATTTGGCGACAAATTTAAATAACAGGGTTAGGGCCAGATACTATTAATATTTGTTTACTATATGTTCCAGGATTTGTGCAAGTCAAACAGGTTAATGGGTATTTCCTCTTAACCCAACGAAGGATGTCTTGTGAGATTCAGTAGACCATAACAAATATATCAGATAGAGATTGCAGGGAAGAGAAAAAGAAAATTACTTAAAAAATAGCTGACAGCTAATTATGGGGTGACATGCTACTGCCAGGCCACTAATGATATTTGTCCCCCCTTCTCAGTGTATCAATGTAGCTGGACATCAGAATAAAAAGACAAAAAAAAGGGTGGGTGTCGTGGGTCGCATAGCTCAGTTTCATTTAATTTTGTCTAAGGTCGAAGTTCAGATTGGGGATTTGACGATACCATCTGTAATCAAGTGATGTCGAAACACACTGAGGGGGCTTTGTCTGAGATCAGAGACCTGCAGCAAAGCCTGCTGGGCCGCATTCAGCCCCAAGCCATATGTGATCAGTCTTATTCCCCAACGTCATCGATTGAGTTAGTGCTGAGTGCAGGGAGCGCAGAGATACAGAGGCGCGGGCGTGTTGTGTGGCATGCTAAGACACCTAAGAAGCAGCGATCCCAGGCTTGGCTCTATCTGCCATCGTCTATCATGAAGGCATTTACATAGTGCGCATTAGCAAATGAGACGCTGTTACTTTCACTTCTGTTGCCCATGATTTTGTTTAGGGCCCTATAAAATCAGTTTCATTATGTTCAAAATTCTGTTTTATTTTTTTCTGAATTGCATTTTTTTTATTTTAGCCATACTTTAATAACCCGGAAAGTACGCATTTATGGTGTAAATAGGAAAAAAAAAAACGAATCAAGAGCTGGAGGTCAACATTTCCTGTTATTCTGTAACACAAATGAAACAAGGACTGTTCAACAGAACAAGAAATATATTTTTAACAGTTAAACAAGATGTTAAAAATATATTTTCTGAAGGATTCAAAAATTACGTGAGAAACTAAGAATCTGATTTTTAACATAAAAAAATGTCCCTTTTAAAAATACCTTTGTTGAACATTATTCACCAAAATACTTACTAAAGGCTAGATTTTTTTTTTTTTTTTTTGTCTTATAGGAGAATCTGATTTGGGACACAGAGCAATAAGAATCTTCAACTCTTGCTTCCACAGATTTATTTAAATGTTTAAGAGTTAGTAGATAAAAATGGGTGGGTGTTGTGGATTGCATAGCTCAATTTCATTTAATTGAGCTATGCAATTAAATGCATAGCTCACTGCAAGTAGCTAGCAGTTAGCTAGAAGCTAGCTAGCTTCTCAATGTTTAGTAGTCGTCGTATCCTAGCGCCGTCGGTCAATGTTGTGCTGACAAAAACATACAGAACAGTTTTCTTCTTTTTCACACAATTCGCCTGCCCTAAATTTTGCGCTAAGCTTTGAGTTATTTCTTTATTTTTAGTGAGATATGTCTGTTTCAGAGTTTCTATTTTTACCATGGCTAACTGGTTCATTCTGTCTGTGTGGAGAGGAGAACCAAGCAGATGCAGATCTGCAGACCACTACTGTCGCTACTGTGTACCCTCAATCATAGTTTCTTGTTGGTAAAGAAAATCAGCATATTCAGCAATTTTTGTGTAGCAGCTAGGCATTTGAACACGTCTTTAGGTGACTGTCAATAAAGAAAAATTAGAAAGTCAAACAATAAAATGAGGTGGTCAAAACTAAAGACAAAACTAGAACAAAGACAAATTATGCAGGACTGACCCATATGAAAGGAAACTAACATCAATTCTGAAGTGATTTCATGACCAGAGGCAGAAAACAAAGAGCTGCCGCTCAGGGTGTAAATAACTTAATACGAGTCAGGTGTGATAATTAGCAAATTAGGTCGAGGTGTGTGGGCTGCGAGGGAAAAGACAAACAGAGGCAATCCAGGAAACAGGCTAAGGAAATATCCCATTAAACCACGGCAACAAACAAGACCTAAAAAAGCCAAACATAGAATCATACCTTCAAATTCTTTCAAAAGCAGAAGATCAAACGCATGCACACCGTGACTGAATCTGTTTCGTCGAGGATTTAAACAATAATCAGTTTAAATGTTGCGTATTTCTTATTTCCTGGCAAGTTTAGTTCGGCGGGGGGAAAGAATGTTGCTCATAGCCTCTGTAGCAAAATTTAGGAAAAATTCAGACAGACACATTAAGATGAAAAATAACCTCCACTGGTAAACATTAGCAGCACTGGATTGTTAATGATCTGGCGTTATCGTTCCCTCACAGGCATGCAGCCTGAATGCAGCTCTTCATAGCAATCAGTGAGCTCCCAGAGAATTACATTAATTGAGGCGGCGTGAGAGAGGGGGCCACTTCCTGGGAGAATGAATATGTTGGAGAAATAAGACTACTGTGCTCAATAAACAAGGGCCCGTTGGTCTAACACCAATAACTCGATCAATGAATCGGGGGGGGAATGTTTTGTGCCAGCGTCTACGGGGATCTTGAGGATGTTGCCTCGCATGGGAGGCAGATGGTACCCAACGCTGCTCTGACAATGGAGCGGCATCGCTGTAATCATAATGAGACAACTACTACTCTGACTAGTAATTAGGCCCGGGCGATATGGACGCAGAATTTTATTTCAAAATTCATAACAATAAAGTTTATGATAAAAAAAATATATATATTTCTGACTCATTTCTTAGGTAACTGCATAGTCCCCTGTTCATAGTGCCATAAACACAAGTAGAATGATAAACGATGAGAAATACTCAACCCAGGATGTGAAATATAACTTAATACACCAAGTCTGCCTTAATCCATATTAATGCATGCAGTAGAAATCACATCAAGCAGTACTGCAGAAGCAAACTTCGACAGTCTTTGGTACAGTCAATCAGTGCCAAGAAAAATGAATGGCACTCCTCAATATTGTGTCAAGTAGGGTTACACCAAAGTATTTCAGCTTCCCAAGCTACATTCTCTTTCAGATAGTTTAGATTTTTTTTTTAAAATCTGTGAATATGTGGGTTTTCTGGAATAATTTTGGAAAAATTGGAAAAATCCACAAACAAGTGAATCTCAAATGCTGAAAAACAAATACAGAATTGTCAAAGCAAAAAAACCCCCAAAAAACTAATAGTTCCACTTATCAATACTGTCAAGATGATATTATGAAAGATAACCAGTAAAAGAAGAATTTGAATTTGAATAAAATATTTTATTTTAATTTGGTAAATCTACCCATTTTCAAATTATATTTTCATGCTAAAATGAAAAAAATATAAGCAACGTTGTGCATTTACTTTTAAACTTCTGTTAATATGTTGACTTTGTATTATTTTTGGATAAGGTAGAATCTCTATCTATCTATATATATATATATATATATATATATATATACACACATTATTACAAGATAAAGTTTTGGAAAATATAATGAAACTTGAAAAAATTGTCAGATCTTAACAATATGCATCAACATCAAGAGAATAATAATAATAAAGAGATTAAACGTCAAAAAGAAATTCTTGTTTTCTAATTTATTGCTGTTTTTCAACTTTGTTGAACAAATGTCATGTATTTTTGCATTTGACATCTCTGGATTACCTTGCAGGAATATTGCTTTATTTATACTCTTCAGCATGATATATTTTTTTCTGTCTACATTACATATTCGGCCTTGGAAATACTTGGACCAGTTTCATTGTCCGACACGCACCGGCATCCAATATTTGTGTTGTGATGCCGGCGCATGTTGAATAGGCTTCATGTCTGCACTTATTATACATCGCTGATTTGTTCCCTGCTCATCTGTCTGTCTCCATTAAATTCATCACAATAGGCACAATGGTACACAAGCAGGGAGAAGACACATCCGTCGCCCAAAGCTTTAGTTTACCTGTCACAAGACATCACTCCCAAGCCCTTTTAAATACCATTGTTAAATACCTGTAAGCTGCTGGGAAATCCATGAGATGATGCTGACGTTATCTGCTGCACAAAGTGTTAAAAGCCTTTAAAGCCTCTTCCTTGGCAAACTGCTTAGTCAGCTGCCAGGCTAATCCTCAATGGCCAAACGCAGGAGTGGATTTTTATTTACGCGGCTATATCCGTGGCTTTGACGGTCTTTTCCTAGAACACTTGGTTATAAATGTGCAACCTGGTTCTTTACACCCTCTTTGAGGATGGATAAGAAAGTAACGCAGGCCATAAATTTCTGTTTATTTTTAAATGAACTGGAGATGCACCGATCCACTTTTTCCACTTCCGATACCGTTACAGATTTTGTACCGGAAGAAACCGATCCAATTCAGGAAAACGGTGCTGAATTGATTTAAAACGTTTTTTTTTTTTTTTTTTAAAACACAAAAATAAATGTACTGAATTACAAATGTATTTGAGAACTCTACATAAGTACAGAACACCTAAATACGCCAAACATGTAAAAATAACGAGGCCTGTCACAATAAAAGTTTTACTTGACCATAAATTAGCCTAGAAGTTATTGCAATAAATTATGATATTGTTGTTTTGAAACCATTTTCAAGTAATGATGGTAATGGCACAATAAAGAACATATTTGAAAAGATCAATAAAGTTTTAATTTTATTGAACATTTAACACTGGAACTGGTTGAGTAGCTTAGTTAAACGTGTAAAAAATACGTTGCAACAAACCATCTTCAAATAGTTCAGAAAGAACAATAAGGAAATAAAATGTAATGTCAGAAATAAAAGATGTCGCTTGGAGCACAAAGCATATATAGAACTAGACTGAATAGATCTGTCCTTATATCTCAGGCACACTGTCACAATACCCAATCTAAAATGTGTTCAATATCAAGACCGATACAGATATTAATATCAGATCAGTGCCTCTCTAAAATTAACCAGCCTATATGACAATGGCATCATTAATTAAACCACTTTGGTTTGTACAATAAGCAGGAGCCTCCACATGATAGGGAAAAAAAACAGTAGCAGCCACAATTCAGCTTATTTCATCTTAACCATTAGTCTCTGACCTTTAGCTTGCTAAATAAGATTGCTTTCACAGTACCTGAGTGTTGGCTAGCTGAATTTTCAGGAGCAAGGATACCCTTCTGTCATTGAAAGAGCTAAGCCGCCTACCGGGATTGCCGGCTAGATGTGGACCTGTGAAATGGCAGGGCTTAAAAGTAAAGCCGACTGCCGACAGATGGACAGTATAGCCCTAATCCAGGCAAAGAAGCTGGTTGATGCAACAAGGTGCAGAATTCCAACAGAGCGCAGCTGCTGCTCTGACAAAACTACGCTCTGAAGCCTGTTGACATGTCCCCACTGAACCTCACCTCGCACCAGGGTCATTTATCGTTTCTGTGCAGGTGCTCCGGTCACTGATGTCTCACTTTACCTCGCAGAGATGAATAAATCCGCGAGAAGATTGTGCTTAGCAAGAGGAAAGTACCCCAAACTAGGATGAAATGTCAAACTGGAAACTCAAGTGGAAGTATATTGGATTTAGAGTGCCTGACATCCTCAGATTTAAAAAGGGAAGGAGGTGTTGGAGTCACACATGAGCCCATTTGTTTGGTATTTCATTACACCAAATAAATGTGTAATACATTTAATTGGGCCAGCTCGAACGGGCCGCACCTCGGGTGGTGTTGCATCCATTCAGGACTAACTGGAGTCACCTTTGAGGTGGAGATGCACAGAGAAAACTTGCAAAACAACCCAAGAGTCTTGCAGTTCACCAAAACTGCAATGGAAACACTGTTTTAGCATCACATATCCGAAAAGAGTCATATGATCAACAACAACTGGTGCAACAAAGAAAACGAAAGGAAGTGGTAACTACCATCAGTAGTACTAATGACTACTAGTGATAGTCACCTGTGGCTACCACAGACCATACAATTGAGGAGTTTGACATTTTGAAACTAAATTTGCTTAAAGGAAATGCTCTTTTTATTTTGCTAAAGTCAGTGATAAGCCTGCTGCAATAGGCAATTATTCAATTAATACAATAATCACATTAAAATGAACTCAATAATTCCCATTCTGGGATTTAATTTTAAAATTTTATTTGGAGATATCATAATCCATTTGAATTGTGGTTTTTAAGTGTTTTATTTATTGCTTTCGTTGTTGGGTTTTATTTTGAAATTTAAAATCTCTTCCGGTGTCTTTACTAAATTTATGTTATTTGGTGTTTGAGAAAATGAACTTGCAATATCAATATATTGAAGATGATCTCGCAAAAACAACAATATTATGATTTATCGCAATAATTACTGGGACAATTTATCAGCCAGCAAAATTTATTATTACAATTCCAATTATTGAGTTTAATGATTGAAAAATATGATTTCAAAACTTGTTGTTTTTTTTGCAGAATGTGGCTGTCGAAGCAAATTTCTAAAACTACACCAGAATTTGTTCATACCTGTTCAAAGTGATATAAGAAGGAGCCAGAGAAAAAAAAAGACACAACTGCAATCTTGCACCTACGGGGAGCGTAAAGATGTGATGTGCTTATTTTAACAGATGCAACACACTTGGCGCCTTCAGCGGCAGAAACTTCTTCGCCCAGCTCCCTTGTAGCGAGACGGCACTTTTTTTTCTCTCCACCGAGGCAGAGAGAAAGACGCATTACAGGCCCGTCACTCACACACATAAAAACACACGCCCAGCGGACGCAGCGACGTTTCTACTTGGCATGTCGTCTTATGTGTCGCACCCCCGCTAGGAGAGCCGATCTTCAGGATCGAGGCACTGACTGACTGAGCCGCTCCTCGCCGAGGTGGTTAGAGACGCGGACTTTGCTCTGAGCGCCACGGGAAGCGCCAACCACCACGAATAAAAAGCTGCGACAGATCTCCAGCAATAAGCATATAGCGGAGAGCCAATAACCGCTGAAGGTCAAAGGGGCTCGAGTGTTTTGGTTGTGTGGGCTTTGTGTAGATCAGACTTTTGCCAAGCTATAGTGCTAACAAGACCCCAGGAGGTGCTTTTAGAAAGTCGACAGTAAGGCCAGAGAAAGCCTTTTTTTTTTTTTTTGGTCAGCATTTCTGGTCATGTTGGCTAATAACACTTTCAGATCACAAACTTTGTTTTGCTGGGTGTAAAAATGGCTCTCAAAAGGACTCAAAGCCTTAATGGCCACCACAGATGGTGCGCTGTCAGCAGAACAAAGGAAGCAAGTTTAATGTTTCGTCTTTTAAACTTTTCATGTGTTACTTTTGTAGGTGTTGGCTTCATCTGCACCTGAGCGCAGCATTGATTTTTCCTGACAAAAATCATTGACGACAACTTTGAAATTGCAAAAAAAAGTTTGTGGTTTTACACAGATGAATATAATCAACACATTACAGTGTGAATGATAGTTTGTACAGAACCACTAAAGCAGAGATCTAGATTTGGATGGACGTTCAATACTTTGCTCCTTTTTGTGATGACCTTTTTCTGGTAACTTTACTTGGTTATTATAGTAATCAAGGATATAAAATGCTAATAGTAGTTCAAAACTCAAAATTACTTTGACTTTGTTAAAAAAAAAAAAGTAAAAGTGTGTCAAAGAAATGATCTCCTTCAAACATAGGGGGATAAAACTGCACCAACACTAGTGACGGGAAGTAGATACATTTTATTTAAAGAGATAAATATAAAATTATATTACCAGGTCAAAGACTTTTAAAAACACAGATGATGTTAACAAGAAACAGGAAACGTCATTATACCCATAACATTAACAGTTTTAATGCTTTCATCCCCTCTGATATGACTTTATTGCAGAGTTGATCTGCAAAATATTTTTTGAACCTCCAGGGGCCTGGTAGCAATTTCCAGTTTCACTTGCCAAATATATTCAAAATCCCAGCGCAAAACAGGTATCCTCTTGTTTGGATTGGTCTAACAATGGAATTGTGTGATTTCCACGCTCTCTTGGGGCCGAGGAGCTGCTGATGGTAAACTCCCATTTTTGCAGGGTGCAGGATCTCAATTATCTTTTTGTAATGAAGTAATTGTTCATCTCCACTTTAGAAAGCCCCGAGGGACTGAAGGATTGGCTGGGCTCTAAAGCCTAGTAAAAAATGCAGCACAAGTACCAATTTTATGGTCGTCGAATATAAAAATATATAATATGTCAGAGTTGTTTCACTATTTGGTATTTGAGGAGTAAAAACACAGAACAGGCAGATGCAAAGGTAGATCATTTTAGTTACCAATGTTAATTAAGCATTATGGAAAATCAACTTTTTTTAAGCTTTACATCATGTTATAATGTTATTCCCACAAGAGTGTTGCTTTGTTCTTTTCACGCGCATTTAAGAAATCTCTGAATCTCCATGACAACGCCTGGGTAGACTTAGCTCTGCCTTCAAGGACAACTAGCTCCTTCAGACTAGCCAGCAGCAATTAGCAAAAGCCTGGTTAAACTGTACACCTGCTGTGCTCGTTATAGGATCTAATCACAGTGAAACTCTGGTAAAAACGTTGTTAGAGAGTTAATAGAGGAGCCATGTTGTGATGACTTCCTGAAGGCGGAGTTTTAGAAAGAGCAGCTTTTAAAGAGACAGAGGCCCAATTTCAAGGCGTTAAATTAAGAAGTAATTTCTTTTTACTCAAATTTATATATATGAAGCATTTTTAAAACAACTGAAGTTAACATAGCTACTTAATTGTGCTATAAAATGTCACTATTTGCCTGGAAAACATATAATGCTGTCCCTTGTAGATAAAGCTGCAACAGAATTACAAAAATGTGAAAAACACTTGAGGAATTTATTACAATTCCTGGACAAAGAAAAAAAAAAGCATCAAAACTTCAGTTTTTTTAACTCGGAATACTTCAGATCACCAACTTTTATACAGATAGATAAAATGTATATTACAAGTTTATATGTAGTTAAGTACAAACACTCATTCCTTAACAAATAACACCTAAACATAAGTATGCATCTGAATGCATAGAGAGTCCACGGATCTTTTCTTTTACCAAAACCTTTCTTTTTTTTTTTTTGTTGCTTTTGGTTAGGGCTGCTTTCCTGTCTTTTGCAATAAACACTGCAATGACTCTTCCATACATGTCTGCAGGATACGGCTCTAATAGCAGTGACTACACTATACTAGTTCCTCAATTAGGGGGGAGTCAACATGGAAACATGCCTCAGTTTTATAATGAATAATTAAAATTATATCTTATCGGCTGCTGGGACGTGTGATGGGCACAGTGTGAAAAGGCTCAGGGCCATACCGGCTTTAATTGTGAGTGGCATTTAAAAGCTTTCCTCCCAGTGTGGTTGAGAAAATGTCCACTTTGCTTCAGCTGAGGCTCAGGCTCGCAGCGAGGCCCTTTTTTTTTCAGAGGGAAATGAGCTGTAATTAGTTGACAAAGAGTCAACCCTGACGTTGAAAATGCCACACCAGTGCACTGGGATCGGCGACCGGAGGATACTGGCGGCTAACGTGGGACAGTGGAGGATAGATTAGGAGGCCAAGGGACGCCTGACAATGAGTAACGCTTGCAGGTTTTATTGTCGCAAATCAGGGTTTCTTCATGGTGAACATAAAAGCCTTTAAACGAACTTTACACAAAGGGTAAAGGGAAGGAAAATATATCTGAATATATTTGCTTACTGACAGAAATGTTCTTAGACAACAATAAAAATAATACATAATTGGTTTCTTGCATGAACAGCCTTGCAGTAAATATCTTAAGATATGTGAGCTCTGTCTGAAAATCAACTGGTACATCGTGACTTCCTGAGCGATAATGAGGTAATCCAGCGCAGATTACTGCGAAAATGTCTTCAGTCTTCGCTGTTTCTTTGAACATTTACGCCAAGCAGCCAGACGTTGTTGTGATAAATTATCTTAAGGATTTCTGAAGGTCATTTCATGATTTTTTTTAGATTTTTTTGCTTTGTTGTTAGTTTTCAATCTACTATCTCACCATTTTCAGAGGAATGTTTTTTTCTTTCTCCTTTGCCCACTAATCGCTCCCGTCTGAGCTAATTTAAGACACTGAATTTAAAAAAGATCTTTAAGCATTTTATTCTCATTTGTCAGCCTTTCTCAGTGTTTAAGTTTACAGCACAATTAGTTGTCGATGTCAGGTAAAAAAAAAAAGAAAAAGGACAGCAACCATTACGAGAAATAGTCTGGAAAGGAAACACTGCAATTGCAACATTGTGTTTTCTTTGCGTTTGTTTCTTTTTTAAAGACAGTTTATTAAATGAACTGTGATCATCTGGTCTTTCCTCCAAAACATTAGTAAATCTCTGCTCTTTCACACACTGTGTGGCGTCACTTCTGCTTTTAATATAAATAACTGTCACTAATGACAGGATGGCTAGAAATAAATATTTCAAACAATATGAGGACTTCACTCCTAAAGAAAATAGCAATGTGTTATCTCTCCCAACCTGCAAGAGAAAACTAACTATATATTGTTTTAAAGAGTTCATTTGGGAGTTATTTTATCTTGTGTTTGACACATAACTTCTTTCTTTTTGGACCTTTTTGGTCCAGAAATCTGATGGGGATGTGGTTACTATAGTAACAGATGCTGCTTAGAAAAGGTCCCATGAGGAGTTCTGCACTTACTGTAAGTTTATGTTCAGTATTCCTTTATTTTCCATCCTGTTCTTAACAAATAACTCAGTCAGAATCTGCTGGCCTTTAACTACAGGAAACAGCTAAAGTCTTAGTATATCTTAGTCTTAGTACAGTCTAAGAAGTCCAGAACTGTTAAAGGCTCAGAAAAAAACATTCCTGATCATTGAATGTCTAAATAAACTATTTGCAAACCCGTATCTTGAAGAAATATATTGATTCAGTCAACTGAACACCAGAAACACTGGCAGGGAGGTGTCGACAGCAACACCTATCCAATGACAGTGCCAGTTTGGGTAGCAGCAGCTTCTGCCAGTAACACAATGCAACCTGCCAAAAGCCCTGTTTAGATCAGTTTCAGAATAAGCCACAAAGAGCCAGCGGTGTTAACCTGCACTTCAAAAATAACCAGACTTTGTTTGATTGGGTTGTCTGATGGATCAAAATAAAGTTTCCATTTAAAGGATTTATCTCACGCCGAAAGTTATACCATTCGACTCTGCCTGATCTGTTGGGTTCAGATGGGAGACACTTAAAACTTTCATGTTTCATCCAAAACCAAAGCTGCAATGTCCACAAGTGCAGCTAAATATAGATTGGACCATTATGGGTTTTTTTTTTAAATTTTTGTTACTCCTTACGCACAGCAGTGTGAGAAAAGGTAAAATCTGTATCTGGTCTGACGGCTATCACTGAGTCACTCTCCTTTCCTATGGGCAAGGTCTTTGGCTCTTGTTTCAGTGAGTGCTGACCTGCACTTTCATCTGTTGGCTCTTAGGGCTAATGAGAGTAGACCCGGAACATTTGAAATTCATAAAGCTCTGCGTCTGCTTGAGAACGCGCTATCGGAGACTTGGGACCCATATTCCCACTTAAACAAATCAGCTGATTGTTTATGCAAAGAAAATGGCGCCTGTTGAGTCATACAAGTCACCGAACATGACAGGAGAAACTACAGTGTGCATGAGCAGTTATCAGGATTTCCGCTTATGAAACAGAGTCGAGGTAATGAAGATCAATGCAGATCAATGTTAGATCTGCAACTTTAGATTTAATGTTTGTCAAATCACCAATGCAGTATAATGTACAAACACATTTTGTAAGTCCTTTATATATGTGAAAATCGTTGGGATGGGAAGTAAATCAGTAACTATATATATATATGTATTGGAAAATATCAATATAGAGTACATCCAATAAAATTTTCAATAATTTCACTGAACTCCAATCCCTACATTCTTGGGGATGTAGGGAGAGAAAAGTTTTAAATGTTCAACCTCTGATGACTAGCTAAGCAAGGCTGGTTGCATCAACTAACTCACTATGTTTCCATTACAAATATGTCAAAAAAAAAAAAAAACAGTTTCTCAATTGCTGTGTTTCCATAAAATAAGAAAGGCAATTAAAAATCACAAGTAATTAAGTTTGTTCACGCAATAAGTCATCAGCTTTGTGGTTTGCATCAGTGGCAACATCCGCTTGCCGATCATGTGACTCGTGTGACGTGAAAAATGTGTTTCAGTTGCAGGTTTATGAACTTAGACATGGCAAAAACAACTACCTCATCCTGGCGCCAAAACTTTTTAGCGAAAAACGAGTTTTTTTTCGAAAATTATCTTATTTGCAACAAAGAAATTTATTTTCAAAACGTCAAATTGCACAATTTTATGGACAACGGGAAGGCAGCTTCTCGTTATTTGGTTGCCTAGCAACGGCATGTTGAGTAACTTGCGCAGAAACAGTTTAAGATTTTGTCACTGTCCCTCATAACTGCCTAAAAATAAACTGCAACGGCGCAGAGTGAAAACTGTGGATAAGACAGGAAAAGTTACGCCACTGGTTTCGCAGTATTTCCGATATTTAAAACAAAAAAAAAAACCAACTAATCAATAATCTTCCATCGATTGATATTGCATATATCGTGATAAGTTTTTCAGCCATTTTTACCAGCCCTACCAAATCGAGAACGTTCCTTGTAATGTTCATCCCTCCACAATCCCCAGAATGTTGAATATGACTGGCTGATCGCACTGTGGCTCCAGTGTAGAGATACGGGCGCTTAATCCATGTCCGTTGAGAGATTGCCCAGAAAGATGAAGCCTCAATTAGCGAGATAAACCCCCACATAATGACACTTAGACACAGCCTGGGAAATGAGGTCTGAGCAGAAACAAAAGAGAGGAAAAACCAACAAAAACTCTCATCTTTAAGAAGGTTAAAGATTCCCTTGGAAGACGCTGGAAGTGAAGAGCGTTGAGTGGACGGAGAAAGGAAGCAGTTCACTCCCACAGCTCCGGCGGGGAAGCATTGTCCCGCTATCTGAGCAATCCACCTGCTCCAAATTCTTCGGTAAGAAGCTTAGAGAAAAAAAAAAAAAATGCTGACCTTCATATAATCAAAGATTATGCACAGCAAAACAACAACAGTTTTAGAGTGCTTAAGCATCAGAACTCAAGGGAGTTCCAAGCAATTAAAGGCAAAATTACTTCATGAATATCGTAAGGGGAGGAGATATTCAACTGTGTTGCTCAGCTATCTGCAGTGTTACCCAGAGGAAAGACGACACATGCTTTCAGAAAGACAATCGAAGTATTTCACAGGTTAGGTGAGAATCAATGACAAGGTGAAGCTGTACAGCATTTCATTCCAGGTGGCTTTAAGGAATAGTTTGTGGTTTCATTACATTCTTACAAGTAATTGCAGCATCATTATCAGATAAGTCGAACTGCACTAATGATGGTGAAGGCAAAAAAGTTCATTTTTAAATAAAACCACCTACAAAAATGACATTGCCATTTGGAGAAAATGCTGGATTACTTTTACACCTCCACATTAGGTAAAGTAAAGACACAGCTGGTGCACACAATATGACGTGAATTTCTCTTTTAGAAAACTCTTGCTTCTCCGCAGCCTTTTGATTGAAACTGCCTTTTTAACATTTGCACTTTCTATGCTCTTATTTGTAAATCCTCACTGATTCCGAAAATAGCTTATTTTTTTGTCTTATTTCCTCAGTAACAGCATCCACACTGAAGAACAACCCAGCCGTGTTCAGTGTGATGCATTCGCAGATTCGGAAAAGGTTGGGTATTTGAGTTTTTGACAGGTTGGTCAACGGCCAGAGCCGATCAAACTGAAAAGTGACAGGTCAGCATTTGATTTCAAATGAGGGGAAAAAAACTATTAAGCCTAAATATAAACAAGTTCAGTAAAATGTAAGACACAAAGTCTTTCACAACAATCACTCTGCAATTGCCATTTCCTAAGCTTTATTAGTCCAGTGAAGCACAGTGTGAGCCATTATCCAGAAATGGAGAACGCAGGGAAGAGTGGTGACTTGTCATAATTGACGACAACATGAAATCTGCTTCCTACCAGAAGTTCCTGAAGACGGAGAGTCTGACTACATCAGTGACTACAACACTGATCAGCCATCAGTGTTTGACTACTAGATCAGTAGCACTTGGGTTGTGGGATCCAAAATAGGCTCAACTTGGAATGAGTGAAAACATAAAAGGGTGATTTGGAAATGGCCTAGTCAAAGCCTGGACTTTATTTTAACTGATTAAATTAGTAAAAAAAAACTCTCCCATATGGCTGAATTTAAACAAGTAGCTGTCTTTCTGCCATGTTTCTCAGCAAAGAACAGTTTTTTATTTTTTTTGTTGAATTCGGCTAAACAGACACCAAAGTTTACAACGCCATCTTCGCCGTTTATCGTGTCATCAGTCCTGTCTGATATCTCCAGATGAAACAAGAAGCAAAAATGTGAAAATGCTACCGAACGCAATGGAAAGGTCTCCGTTCTTCTCTCAGTGCTAAAGCCATCGCCTCTTCTGTCTGGATTGTTTGGCAGACTCGTATTTTTAGAGCCGGTCTTGCAATGAGGTAGCAGGAACGGTGCATCAACAAACAGATTCCCTCCTACCTGGGAAGTGATAAAACACTATTTGAATTGCAAATTCAACTTTGCGTTGTGATCTGAAACAATTAGTTGCGTAATGAGGTAATTGTCACAGCTATTTAAAAATCAAACATATAAGGCATATTAGAGATGCTGCTGCTGTGTTACACTCGTTTATCTGTTTAGTTTCCATATATATCTGACAATCTAATGCTATTAAGACTCAAATATGAAACTTATAGTCTTACTGACTTCCTGATTAATAAAAAAATAAAAGCACATTCATAGCTAAATTGGTATTTCTTGCTGTATTGTTCTTACCCGACACATGAAAATCAGGAAAAGCGATGATGACATATACAGTCAAAATGGTTATTATCCATCTGCTAAGCCTGTTCTGAAGCTAATAGAGCGTCCACGGAAAATTGTATATAAACACTGCATATTTTTCTTATCACATTCTTACTCATTATTGCAAAAATGGCAGAAATAAGTGCAAGCAAATGCAAAAGAGCTGAATTATTTATCTGACATTTGCATATCTGCTACAAGTTCAGAACCTGGTTGAGGAGCGATTCTATTACGGAGAGAGATATTACGCTCACGTTTCCTTGCAGGCTGTAAAACAAGATTCACCCATTTAAGAGTCCTTTTTCTAAAGTCATACACAGGAAACACTAAAAGGAGTTTCTCTGTGTATGTTGTTTTTATCTTTCTTTCTGTCTGACTTTGTCTCATTTTGTCACTTTCAGAACTTTTTTTTTAGTCCGCGGCTGAATTAGTTGTGAAGGGTTAAATTGCCTGACCCGTCTTCTCACCCCTCACTGGCCTTCCATGGACCCGATCTCTTTTCTCTCCCAATTCCCAAAGGTTCACAAACTACTTTGCACTTCAGTGGCGGAGCGTCGCACACCAGCACTCTGCAAGGTCAAATGGCATTTCATTTTCCTCATCTTTGATGGCTGCCCAGCTCTTTCATCGGCCTCACCCTCCCGACTCACCCCTGTGTTACCTTCGTCACTCTCCAGTTAAACGGCCCTCGCCGTCCCACGCCTCACATTTAGAGGACGTGAAGGAGTTTCACCCAGGGTAAATATTAGTTCAGAGCTAATACCAAATATTCAGTTTTTCTTTTTTTTATCATTTAAACATAGTTGCCTAAAACTGTTGTACTTTTCCTGCAGGTGAAAACAATATCCAAACAAGAAAGATAAGACTTTTAATTTTTTTTAAATTGAGTTTCTTTTTCTAAGTGAGATTAGAAAAAGATTAACTATCTTGACTCTTGTTAACTAGGAGATACAAAAATACTGTCACCATTTAATGGTGTTTATGTTTTTAAAAACTTAGAACGCCGTTCAATAATCTAACTAAAGAGTCAAATTGATTGGCAGGATATCTGGGTTTTTTTCTTTTCCTGATTGATTAAATGCATAAAAACTAAAAAGATTTGTGGTCACTTCTTGTTCCACAACTACATTCTGTTGGTGACAAGGACCTTCTGCACATTTTGTTTATGCGTGACAATGATAAGAAAAACTGAGGATGTTTTCACACCTGCTAGTCTAGTAGACGCAGTTGGAATTGGGACCAAAATTGCAACATTTGTTACTTTTTCAGCTGGTGTGGTTCTCCTTCACACTGCACTGTCAAACAATCCAAACTATTGAAAACTTGTTCACCTCCTTGCCTGTGGCGGCACTGCACCAAGAACCACTGAAGAAAACTACACAAAAACCTCCGAAGAAGACATGAGAGCAACTTCTGGCTTCACAAAATGTAAACCAAAATGTAGTAGCATCACATTCTAGAGGCTGTAGGACTTCTTTCTTGTTTGTGATAAAAGACCATGAGCTACTTCTCCAGCTAGCCTTGGCCTTGGCTAAAGCGTTTGTTTGGTTGTATGTACCCAGAATGCCCTGCGCGATAGCCGGCTTCCTGCTTTTGGAGCTGACTGGTTTGCATTCAAACTTCCCTGGAGTTCATTTCAACCAAAGTGAAACCTACATTTTTAGGTGGACGAAAGTTAGCTATTTTTCACAAACCCAGTAGAGTACGATGAAAACGGACTAAACAGAGCTGGCGTGAATGGACCCTAAATCAAAGAAAAGAAAAGCAGAAGTATGTCTCAGCCAGATTGGTGCATCCTCAAATCTATCATATTGCTTTCTAATAACCTGGGAGGACACATCTTATAGAATTATAACATAAAATGAGACTTTGATTTTTGCTTAGCAATGAAATCAATTTAAAAAAGATTACTAATGTGGGAGTAAGGAGGCAGTGGTCCTGCACATTTCAGTGTAGGTCTGATTCATGTCTAAGTTTTAGTTGGAATATTACAGCTTTATGGAGGTCCATCAAACCAACACGTCGTTTATGCCACCCGGTCCGGTCGATAACCCGTAATCTGACCTCGTTTCCTCCCAGCACTTTCGCTCTCTTCCATCAACAGTATTAGCTGTTCTTTGTTGCAGTGCTCTGTTTTTGCAATTCCCTCCTCCCTCCCCCTCTCTTTCTCTTACTGAGTTGACAGTGAGTGGGTGAAAGAAAGGCTGGATGAGGAAAGAAGAGGAAAAAGACAGGGCAGACAGGAGTGAGCTTTTAGGAAAGTTAAAGCAGGAGAGAGAAAGAGACGGGGTAATATAGCTTTTAGGGAACTAAAAGCCTCTCCCCCTTTTTTCCTCAATGCAAAGGGGCCTGTTGTTTTGAATCACATGATGATTGGGAGCTGACTTTGAATGGATGAAAAGAAACGTCTCTGATCTAACACAAATGGAAGGGGTATTGGGCCTGAAGCACGTTAAAATGTTTGAATTATGTGACAACACTTCAATAAGAAAGCATCATGGTGGACAGCCCCTCTATTGTTTTGGCAGCATTTTATAACGGGGCTGTCCATGTTCTTACTGGACTCTAATCGGATTAGTGCCTTTTAATTAAACCTTCTTAAGGACCATTAAACAGAAACAGCAGCTGCATTAGGTCAAAAGGTAAACCAATCATTTATTTACTTTTAATGGTAAAAATATCTCCTGGCACAAGATCTCACTTAATTAAAATTATGTATTTTTTTAGAAGTCTGTTTTATTAAGGCCTGTCATTATTTATGTTTATGTTATGTTACTTCATATGGTGAAGCTATGTTTATGGATGAAGATAAGTGCTTTATTCTTGTTATCCTCTGATTATGTTTGAGGCTGTTATTTTGTAGAAAGAAACCATTAACCACTAATGATGCTAATTGGCGTCTGCTTTGTAAAATCCTATCGCCACTAAACGCAGCGGCTATTTTACAATTTTTCTGTGACTGAGTTTCACTTTTGCCAGACCAAAATTCTGTTTGCATGATTTATCATTTTTCTCTCTACAAAAACCGGAGGACAAAAGTCTTCAGTTTGATGATTTGGTCTAAACTAGCCCTTATTTTGAAGGATAATTTTGTTTACAGAAACTTTATAGTTAATTTAATTTGTTGTTTTGTTATATTTCAGAATTGTAAGTTTACTGATCTTTGAGAATGTGTTTTTGCATTATTACACCATTACCCCAATATTTCTTGAAAATGGTCTCAAAACAACAATATTATCATTTATCGCGATAATTTCTGAATACATTTATTGTCCAGCAAAATTGCATTTGTGTTGTGTAACCATTTCAAATATCTGTCAGTAGGAGGTTAACATTAAAACTTTAGTATATGCTGTACTGTTTCTATTTGTGTAAAGAAAAAACGATGTTCCTAGTTTCCCCCAAATACTGCTGAATCTCATCTCGTTTCCATGAACCATGTATCAACACAACCAAACAATTTACATAGGAGCCAAAACTCATTAATTATAAATGCTTTCAGTGACTGAAACACACCGTCGGCAGATCTGCCACAAAACACAACTTCACCTCCAGAGCCCCTAGTTAGCCCACTACACGGAGGAAAGGGAGCCGAGAGCACCTGCACTTCACCTAAATGTTGAACTTTGTGAATTCTGATTCTCAGTGGGGTATTTTAGCCGCCATTACAGCAGCGGGCTGGTGCTCGAACTGAATTCTTGCTCCCACTTATGGAAAAAGATCATATGCTCCATTCGAGTGGGGGTGCGTAAGTGGAGCTGCTCCTGTCCCACAGTTGTGTTTACAATCACTTCTGAATAGAGTCGTTCGGCATGGTGAGTTTAGCAGAGGCTGTGGCAGCGTGTTGTGGTATTTGCCACACAACCATGTCATACTGCAGAGCAGTTCATGCAGTCTCTTCTCAAAAAGAAAATAAATAATAATAATAATAATACTCGTGCATAAATCAAATGAAGCAATAACCGTCTTTGTCTGGAAAAGAAAAAGGACCCTCGGCGTAACCTAGAAACTTCCTTAGTTATGTTGTACATACTGTACCGTCTGTACAGCATATGGGCAACAAGCTGCAAATGACTGAAAGTACAGAATGTGTTTTAGCCTGGGCAATGCTAACTTGGGTGACTTCCACTGAAGCGCTCCGGCTCCAGTCACCCCTTCAAAGCTGCCAGTCAAATGCCTCAGTCGATATGATTCGCAGCCCCCTCTCGCAGATTAGCAGGGCGACATTAACCCAGTCATTTAAAAGTGTGAGTGAGTGAGTCTTCCTGGCAACAAAAGTGCCAGAATAGACACCCGACTGTCCCGCATGCAGCGAATACAAATGCTTTTGCCTGGAAGAAGCAAAAACCCTCTGTCAGCACAAATAACATTTTTCCAACCCCTGACCCATTGGCTTGTACTGTAGCCTTTTAAGATGATATATCTTTAAAAGATCTATAAATGGCGGAAGCAAAATCCTTGCATTCAGCTAAAAACAGGAGCTGATTGAATACTTGCAAACGCAACAGACCTGTCAAGATCTGATGCAAAACAGATACAGAAATTTGTCTGATTAGGGGCGACCTTGTCTTTTTCGGAATACGACTATAATTTCAGTGATGAAAACATTGGGGAGGTAATGAGAGGGTTCAGTATCTTTGACTACAGAGGATGCTTTGACATGAGGACTGGGTGACTTGTGCATCACAGAAACAGCCTTCCAGTTGAAGGACGCCCACTCCGTCGACTGAGCTGCAGCCGTTCCGCACAGCATATCTGGAGTGATAAACATGTCTCTGCAGCAGAATTACTTAATGTCCAAGTGAGCGGGCACGACACTGCTGCAACGCTGACAGGGAGAAGCTGTTTCTGCCTTATTCCGCTAATCAACACCTCCCAGAGACGCTGCAGTGATTGCGTTCACGTGCACTAATCCTTTTTCTCTCTCTCACTTATTGCTGGATCTAGTGCAGAAATCACAATGTTTACCACACAGAGGGAGTGAATGTGAGACGAGTTTCGTGGATAAAAAGGCAGCTGTTGTTGCAGTCGAGGAATTTAAGCTTTTGTTGACTCAACCAAAATAAGAGATGTGAGGACACGCACGCCTAGGATCCAACCACTGTCCTCCTGGACATTGACTTAGGCATAAATATTGTTCTAAATGTGCTTTTTAAGTGGTCTGTGGAATTCAGAGCACTCTGCAGGATTTTATTAACGGCATTTAGCATCAAATTAAGAAGATTCTGAGCATAGTCAAAGCTGTGTTACGATAGTCACTCAAAATAACTGCAGCTGGGTTTTTTTATTGTCTTTGACAGGTAGCCAGACAACACTAATGCTCCTCCCATCACTCCCTCCACAAGAAATTAGTGTTACGGTTTGTCACAGTTTTCTGTGCTGAACAACATTGTTGTGAATGCAGAGCATCTTTCTTTGAGACTACCAGTTGTCAGTCTGCTGTTGGTTCACCAAAAGAGGAGTAAACGTCACGTAGTCACTTGGACATCGTTCAGTTGAGAAAACATCGAGGTACGTCTGAGCTCTAGCTGAAAATCCAGCTCCTGAATGCATCAAGTGCTGTTTTCTGGTTCAGTATAAATGTTGCAACCGTAATCTGAATTGGTATAAATCACTTATGCTAACGTGTTTGACATTGAAGGATTAAAGATAGTGAAATTTTAATCAAGCAATTGATTTCTGATGATTCATTGACAGTACCAAGGGCCAATTGAAGGACAAACAGACAGATGAGGTGCCAACGAACCATGGCACCGCAGTTTTGATTGGGTTCTATTGGCATAAATAGATAATGGCTTCTGTTTAGTTTGAAACAACTGCTTGATGCTTTGTCACTGGCTTGGTCTTATCAATACTGTCCATAACAGTAAAATCATATTGCATTTCAGTGTATAACTGGATTTTGTGGAGTATAATTAAGTAAAATCCAAATCCTAATTGTATTACATAGATATAAGATAAACATAAACACAACTAATTGTATGCAGAGCCACTTGCTCTATGACAGGAAGCCATAACAGGGTGCCCAGGTTGCATTACATTTAGATGCTCTCCAGGACTTGTTGACGCCTCTAAAAGGAAAAGCACTGCTGAAACCGCAAAAAAGAAGAACCTTAAATCTCAGATGCCTTTTTTTTTTTTTTTTTTTTACAACAATCACAACCATCCTCCCTCCTTTAATTCAGCTGACATACACCAAGGACAACGGTACACAAGATCTTCTTCTCCCTCGCATCAAACGGCCACTGTGATCCCTTAGCAGGGCCTTACATGCAGATGCCACCCAGCCTAGGGCATTGCCGAACCGAGACGCTCTGGCATCAAGCAGAATGGCATCTGACTCCTGGCTTAAAAAGAAAAAAAACCCAACATAATTGGCGTCCCGTGTGAGAACTAGTAGCTCCGTGTCACTGTAATATCACGTAGGTAGAGTGGTCTCACAACTGGGAGCTAATAAACACCTTGTCGCTGCAGTAGGTGTCAGCTTTGCACCCCCAGATGAGAGCGTCTCCAGGAGACATGAGAACACGTCATAAGCCGGCATTAGCCCACTCGCTAATAACACTGCTGGTCATTTTGTGTGGCAGCGAGAGAAAAAAAAAAACAGAGGCTGTGCTCAGTCACCGTGCTCTAACGTTACCGTCCGCACCGCCGCCACCCACTCTGTCTCGCCTGCTCCGGTCTGCTGTCAAATCTACGCTCAAGCTGATTTCTTCCATGAATTATTAATGTAGCGCACACTCTGAGGCTGCTCTCATTGTTTTTCTTCTCCGTTCTGTCTGTATATGATTGGATTACTAATACACTAATATCTAAGCATACCCCCATGAACCGCGTTACGAGGAGCATGATTCTTTTCCTGGGATATCTGATGCTTCTGCATTAAACTGGCCGCTTTGTAAGAGGTTCGGGGTTATTGCGAGCATTGATCAGCGGGTGCTGTAATTCAATACGGGATGTCGACAGCGGGGTAACGCTGTAGGATAAGAAGGGCCTTTGCAATATGCCACCCAACGCCCCCCTCCCCTACTGCGGGGCAAAAAGGTGAGTCCTATTGATGGCACTAGATAGCCAAGGTCAGCTACAGCACATTAATTTAACGAACCCAGAGGGCTCATTGCAACAAACGCTCGGCTCTCTCCTGTTATAGCAAAAACAGCCATGATTAACTAAGGCAGAGCCCGCCGTTTGTTGAGGAAATCCAGGAGAAAACTTAGGAGCCCGGTGGCATGAGCCCACCAGCAGCAGATTAAAGGAAACAATCAGTTTGATGGGGGTCATTTGAAAGTCGCTACGGGTCTGCTAAACACAAACACGGCACAAAATGGTCACTTTTATGGTCATCACTGAGGCCTGGATGGGGGGGAATGAGGAGCGTGCCACACCCTGGCCCTGGTCTCCATGTGATACCTCAAAGTGTACCATCTATCTATCATATTGGATTGTGGGTTCTGATAAAGCAAGAGAGGCTGCTGCTGCTCCTCTATCTGCCCGTCCGCTCCCTCCAGTTATTTATAACATATAAAGCTTTATGAATAACCGCAGGCACAGCCTTTAATACTGAGCTGCACAGGCTTTTGTGTGTATTGTAGACTTTTTTTTTTTTTTTTTCCCCACCCTCCCTTTTTTTTACACATAGCATACACTCGGAAAAGGCAGAGTGAAAATGAAAATCATCAGGAGCCACTGGCATAATTTTTTTTTTTTTTTGTCTTCTGCCAAAACGCTGCCTTGAATAACAAACAACAGACAGACGGAGTGTGTGCAACCATACACGGGCAAGTTTCTTCCTCTGTCCCATATTGTCGCAGCCGAAGCTATATATAGACCCCTGCTGACTGTCATCCCGTTCAAAACAAAGAGTCCCAAGTTAATTCAGGAGAGAGAGAAAGAGAGAGAGAGAGATGGGGGGGAGAAAACAGGGGGAAAAAAGCCCTGCATATCTGCAGAATCCTGCTTGCTTTTTCTCCCCCTTTTTTCCCCTTCTTCTTCTTCCTCTCAGCTGCCCATTTAAGAGATAGCCATCTTTTGCAGATGCGTTCAAAAAAATGGCATTCACGGGTGGTTCACGACTTGCACACGAAGACAAAATGTTACCTCAGCAGAGCCAAAACGCTGGCAAATAAGGGATAGATTAAGGTAACGTTTTGTAATTGCAACTCTCCACCTATTTCACCCACACACACACGCATACATCAAACAGAAAGCAAAGGTAGGATCTACATTATGTTTCCTTCTCTCACACTCACCCAGTCTCAATCGCGGGACAATTAAATTTGATGAATGGTTTAAGCCTTCTTCACCTTACAGACATGGACAGTATGGTGGGCAGTATGGTGGGATCACTTTAAGCCATATTAATCGTAAATGTACCAATTAAAGAACAGAAATCAGTGTTGATTAATGTTTATACCTGCAGAGGACGCGCCTAAGCAGGTCTTTATTTTCTGCTGGTTTGTGTTTCTCTGTCCTGTCTACAGATTCTGCTTTGACCGTCGGAGGTACAGCCTTATTTTTCATAATTATTTATTTATTTTGGCCCATATCTAAAATTACAGTGAGTTCGTTTTTTTTTTTTTTTTTTTTTTAAGAAAGCCTCTTTCCTTCGCACAGACAGATACCCCCCTCCGCCCCCCACACCCACCCCACGAACAGATTTGGCTGCATTATGTATATCCATGTCTTGCCATACCTGCGTCTCTGGCCGCGCGCCACATTGAACCGCATCGACAGAAACGCTCACCGACGGAGACATCAGTCCAAATACAAAACGGAGGGGCTTTCACACACAATTCATCGTTGTCGTCCGCGGACACTCACCTGCGGCAGCGCTCACAGCTTCCACGCATGCTTTCGCATCTCTCCGAGACAGGCAACTCCCAGCCAGCAGCACTCAAATTGAGACGCACTATCTCAAGTCCATCCCCTCCCGCCTTTTAAAAGACGGCTTCCGCGAGACAAACCGGGTGGGGGGGGGGGAAAAAACGCTCTCCGCCTGATTTCCAGCGAAATTCTCCACGGCGACCGCAGCTCTAATGAATGTTTCAGCCGAAAAAATAAATAAATAAATAAATAAATAAAATCTTCCAATTCAAAAAACAAACAACAAAAAAAAAAGAGAGAAGAAAAGAAAAACCCCACAAGCTTCGGTCCTCTGTCTCGGTGGTGGTGGGACTCCCTCCTCGAGAGCACCAAACTCGTCCGATAGGGTGCCGCGAATAAAGAGGCAGGAATGCAGATGGCAGGTAGAGACGGTTATCGACTCCCACGCGCGACTCCTCTGTAAGCAGGCGGGTACGCGGCTCCTTGATGCGGTCTCTCCTCAGCCACTCCGCTCTGAGCAGCGCTGCGTGTGTGTGAGTGTGTGGGGGTGTGTGTGTGTGTGTGTGACCGGCTGTCGTCAGAAGCAGAAGCAGTCCGCCTGCTTGGAGAGGAGGGTTGGAGATGATCGGCGGAACGCGCTCCTTACCCGGGATCCAACTCAAAGTGTGTCTCTGCGTGCGCGTGACTGTGTGCGGTTTAAACTGATGGAGCGCGAACCTGTGGGGGAACCGCTACTTTGCTATTATTTATTTATTCTAAAGCTAATTTCTGCATTTTTAGCTCCAAAAAAGAGGGAAATTGCAACAAAATGCCCCGCATTATCTCTGGAAACTACCGATAAGCAGATTTAAACACGGAATTAAAATCAAATTCCTAACCGAGGCTGAAGTAAGAGTGATGGGAGCCTGTGAAATGGCTCGCAGTACCTCGTTTGAAAGCCTGATGGCGCTGTGGGCTACACATACAGTGGTCATACCCCCCTTTTCCAAGAGGCGGGCCCTGCAGAGTGTTGTCTAACACATATCTGATCCTTTATCTATCCCCCTGCGAGTTTAAAAATGGGGTCTCGGGCACCGCCAGTGCAGAGATAGGAGAGGAGTGTTTAGGGCAAAGAGAATAAATATTTCACATGGTTAAACCCCTATTTCTTTCACCCTTCTGTAATATGCTCTGAAGTGAGAGGCGAGCACATTATTGCTTTGTAAGTGTCATGATAGGGGACATTCAATGTCAACGGATGGCTCTCAATGCGCAGGATGTGACTTTAAATACCTCTTAACAGTGTTAAGCAGGAGCTGAATGATAAAGTTTCCTTTGTAATCACTGCCCAGGGTGCTCATTGATTAGAAAAGGTTAGTAATGGTGGGGTGGGGGGGAAAATGAGTCGCTGTTTAACAGTAAAAAGGTTCAGATTGTGAATCACAGGGCTGCCGCTAATAAGCCACAGAGATTAAAGTAGTTCTGCTCTTTATCCAGAAAGTGGACATTAAAAAACAAACAAAAAGTTCCTACCAGGAATATCAAGGAAACTATTGAGGATGGCCAAAAATGTATGCTTTTACATTATTCAGCAGCCTAGTTTACCTGTGGTAGAGAAGTTTTATTGAAATCTGATGAAAAATACTCATTTGGGGAGTGGTAAAAAAAATACTAAATTTGATCAGTTTTCACATTTTTTCCCCGTTGGTCAAATTAGCTTTGGAAGCATTTTTGCGGCCTAAATCTTTATTAAACACCCCTACAAAAAATTTTGCTTGTTAAGACCACATAGCAGGCCAGCCAAAATAGCTTTTGGGCTTTGGCTTAACATATGTTTTTTAATCCCAAAAATGCCATGTCTCCTGTTCGGGTCATTAACGACATTTTTTATTTTTCAAAATGACATATTTTAAAGAATCTTCATTAAAAAGGTAAGCTGTTTATACTGTGCATTTTCTTGCTTTGTAATATGATTTATATATATTTAAAGAATGTCATTACAAATAAGTGTCAAATTGATATATTTTTTTGATAAACTGGCTTTTAAAAACCCCATCTCTTTCTATTCAAAGGTGGGTTTATGGCAATGTACACCTACCCACCAAAATGTCAAAAACTGTTAGACATAACAGTTTTTTCTGCTCTTTTCTGGTAATACACTTAGTAGAAAAACTCTTTTAGAGGAGTACAAATCTAAGGAAAAAACATTGACTGCCGTTACCTACATTTATACTGTAGCAGGTACGGAAGACCACAAATGCCCAATTCAGTCATACCGAAATCTATTGTTAATCTCTTCGTGCTAAACAAATAAAAATATTACTTATTATTCAAATATTTCGACATTATTTCAGTTTGAGTCAAGCAGAACTGATCTGATCGTTTCCATAGCAACGAAGACCGTGCTTCAGCTCACTACAGTGAGCTCACCGACGTACATGTACATGATGTTATAAATGACATCATGTTCATGATGTCACAAGAGATCAAAGAAGATGTACATCACAAGAGATCAAAGAAGTTCTGAGCCTATTTATGCTTGAATCTCATTACATCAGTTAGTATCGAAATAGTTCTTCATTATTCGACTGTATCTCATAACAATGGCTAACTTTTCAACTGCCCTCGTCCCTTTCGTTCTTCCACTTGGTTTTGCACTCGGTTACATCGTGTCAACAGGAATGCAGAGAATGTTCGATCATTTCTTCCCCGGAAATGACACATTTCAGGATGAAAGCGATGCACCAGCTCCAGAAGAAACCTCCCCGGCTGACGGCCTTACAGGTGAGCTGATTTCAATCATTTCCACTCTTCCATATTCACTAATATGAGAAGAAAACGCATGGAGAGAACCAACAAAGCAGGACCTAGAGAGCTGCAAGAAACACTTAATTTTGTGGGAGGAATTTGGAGAGGCCATGGAAAAAGACTTCCGCACGGCTTTGAGGTGATTCTGGTCCACCATCACATCTCAGGAGGGGGAAGCAGTGCAGTACCAACACTTTATATAGTGGGGATGATGTCCTGCTGACCTCTACTCGGGACGTTGTGGGTAGGTGGGCGGAGTACTTCGAAGGCCTCCTCAATCCCACCAACATGCCTTCCATTGAGGAAGCTGAGCCTGGGGACTCTGGGTCGGGCTCTCCAATCTCTGGAGACGAGGTCACCGAGGTGGCTGAAAAGCTTTTCGGTGGCAGGGCTCCAGGTGTGGATGAGATTCGCCCAGAGTTCCTTTAAGCTCTGGATGTTGTAGGGTCGTGTTGGTTGATGCGACTCTGCAATATCACATGGACGTTGGGGGCAGTACCCCTAGATTGGCAGACTGGGTTGGTGGTCCCCCTGTTCAAAAAGGGGGACCGAAGGGTGTGCTCCTTTTATAGGGGAGTCACACTCTTAAGCCTCCCTGGCAAGGTCTATTCAGGGGTCCTGGAGAGGAGGGTCCGTCGGATAGTCGAACCTCGGATTTAGGAAGGGCAGTGTGGTTTTCGTCCCGGTCGTGGAACACTGGATCAGCTCTACACCCTCAGCAGGGTCCTGGAGGGTGCATGGGCATTCGACCGTGTCCTTCAGGAAGCCCTGTGGGGGGTTCTCTGGGAGTATGGGGTACCGGGCCCTTTGATACGGGCTGCCAGGTCCCTGTATGACCAGTGTCAGTCTGGTCCGCATTGCCGGCAGTAAGTCGAGCTTGTTTCAGTTGAGAGTTGGACTCCGCCAGGGCTGCCATTTCTCAGTAATTCTGTTCATTACTTTCATGGACAGAATTTCTAGGCGCAGCCAAGGTGTTGAGGGGATCCGATTTGATGGCCTTAGGGTCGCATCTCTGCTTTTTGCGGATGATGTGGTCCTGTTGGCTTCATCAATTCGTGATCTGCAGCTCTCGCTGGAGCAGTTCGCACCCGAGTGTGAAGCGGCCGGGATGAGGATCAGTGCCTCCAAATCTGAGGCCATGGTCTTGAGCCGGAAAAGGGTGTCCTGCCCCAAGTGGAGGAGTTCCAGTATCTCGGGATCTTGTTCACGAATGAGGGAAGAAGGGAGCGGGAGATCGACAGACGGATTGGCGCAGCGTCTGCTGTGAAGCGGGCGCTGTGCCTGTCCGTCATGGTGAAGAGAGAGCTGAGCCAAACAGCGAAGCTCTCGACTTACCGGTCGATCTACGTTCCTACCCTCATCTACGGTCATGAGCTTTGGGTCATGACTGAAAGAACAAGATCTCGGATACAAGCGGCCGAAATGGGTTTCCTTTGCAGGGTGTCTGGGCTCTCCCTTAGAGATAGGGTGAGGAGCTCAGTCATCTGGGAGGGACTCAGACTAGAGCCGCAGCTCCTCCACATCGAGAGGAGCCAGTTGAGGTGGCATCTGGTCAGCATGCCTCCTGGACGCTTCCAGGTTCATTCAGGTTCATTCAGATTCCCCCGGGTTTTGCGCTGCTCTCTGGATTAACATGCTTTCAGTCCACTTCAGGTTCTCTCTTAAACAAATTATTTTAATCTACATTAATTAGAAGAAACATCTTACATACAACTGACGTGCCTTAAAGTAACCATGTTTGGCCACAAACAGCAACTTGTCGTGCAAAATTCTAGGTAACCATGGCAACAATAAACAAACAGCAAAAACGCCAGTTACAGGTTTCTCGTTGCCTCTCCCTCGTTAGAAAAACAACTCAGTATAAAACAAAGTTAGCTAAGCTAAGAAATAATCAGAGTAGTTAACTGGGCCAATTTAGTTACAAAGAAAATATTTCTCTGTTGTTTGGAAGTTTGTTTCACCACGGGAATACACAGTGCTGTCCACAAAGTCAAGAAATTCTGCTCATAAATTTACGTTATTATTATCTGTAATTCTTACCTGTGAAAGGTAAAAGCAGTGGCTCCATTTTGTACTGATATTGTACAGGTATTGGATATACAAATGAAATTCTTGCTAAAATATGTTTCATGATTGTCCTGTGATGGGTGGTTTTTGGCGCCACCTACTGGTTGCCTATAAATACGAAGGGAAACCGAAGATTCCACACAGTCTGTTCAGCGCTCTACAGTGGTAAGTCATCAAATCCGGTTCTCTTCTGAATAGTATTGGTAGTTGTCTTCAAAGACTAACTTGGGAGTTTTGTTACAGTACACAGAGTGACAAGTGGACCAGTAAGGAAACTCACTGCGCTGTTTGTGTGTTATTAACCTAACAACCGACTGTCCTCCGCATGTTCATGACGGGACGCGTATATGGGAAGCTATCACACACACACACACACACATATATATATATATATATCCTCAATTCAGAGAGAGAGGGAGAGAACGGCTATTGTTCTTAGTAAAGAGCCGTTTAGAAGAATCGGATAATTTATGAACTATATTGCAGACTTTGGTCACAGCATTGTCCCATATATGCAACACGTCAGTCAACACCTCCGCACAATAATTCAACGCAGTGAGTGACGTTTTTTCACGTTAAACACAATTTGTTCCTGTACAGCTAGCTTTGCTAACATCACGTCCACAGAGCTCACCTTTCTTTGAGCTTAATTTATAAGTGACGGCACAAGTTGGACGTAGTCCCCACCGTCTGCGAAAGCAAAGCGCTGCTGAATTTACATGTCACCGTATCCTATGATTTATGTAGCTGATTTCTACTACTGACGATTAGACAGACATCTTCTGCCGCTCAAAGAAAACCATAAAAATGAATAACTGGAGTTTCCCACAGTTCTAAGAGTGTTGGAGTGATCCCCTTCTCTTAGAAAGGTTTTGACAATTTTTGAGAAAAATTTGCAATAAACTCCCAGTTTTTAGCGCAATTTGTTGATTTTGCGTTATATCAATCAAATGATTGACATAATTTGGCAGTAAGCAGATAAAAACTGCATTGATTTGATTGACAACATAATATTTAAAGCACACTTAGTGTTTGGTCTAGAATCTAGAGGACCGGATTAAAAGTTATGTTGGGCCGGATTTGGTCCACAGGCCTTGAGTTTGACACATCTTCTAAATAAATTGGTATGTTTTGCATCCAGTGAAAACAACGATAATCCCTAATTATATACAGTAGAAGCAGCATACTGAAGCATCTCTCCATATGTGATTAGAGCAGTAGCTTCAAAACAAGTTTGTACCGTTTTTAAACCAAAGTAAAACTACAGACACACAAAATAATCAAGAAATGCTTGCAGTGTGCCTAAATCTGTTACTCAGTATTGAAACTACTGTTTTCTTGTAACCATGACGTGCAACATTACCCATCTTGTTGTTTAGCTACCACCTTTATAAAAAATCTAGACTTTTAACAGTCCATGCATGCTTATGCCAGTGGACGTCATTACGACTTATGGATTTAAAGAGATAATCCAAAGAAAGAGTAGGAAATGTGCTACCTGTCACTAAAGGTAACAGAAAATCGTGGCGACGATTAATTCAGGGTTAGGTTACTAAACAACATGACCTGGTTTGAACATTTTATGGAAGACTGCTCAGTCCAACATGTAAAACTGAAGAGTATGGCACTACTGCACACCTACTAAGATGTGTCCATCCGCCTAACTTTTGGGACTAACCAGCGAGGAGCCAGGAAGCAAGGTAACTCTGGACAAGCAGCCGATATACACAACCTTAGATGAGGAGAGTCTATTGAGTGAACACTATTGTCTGGTCACTTCATAAATCAGGCCTTAATGGAAAGTTGACAAATAGAAACTCACTAGTTAAAGAAAGCCAGAAAAAAAAAAGCACAATTTCAATTTTACCACAAGAGGTTTAACTTTCAACAGGAGCTATAGAGCCTCCTGCTCTGAATAAACGCCCCAGTCAAAGCCTGGACGTTACTTCAATTGACAACCTGTGGCACCCATGCAGTCTTGACTGAGCCGGAGCTAATTTGTAGAGAAGAGCTGGTGCACATTTTTCAGATGTACCAAGCAGGTAGAGTCCAAAATACTTGCAGCTCTAAGTGGAACAAAAGGGTCATTCTACAAATTACTGACTGCATTACTGACAGAAATCTTTTAAAACCATCTATTCTTTCGCTTCCACATCACAAGTAAAAGTACACTGAGTTTGTTGAGGATTCATTAGGAAGGTACTGCATCAACATTTCATTGTCCGACTCAGGTCTTACATGCATGTTTCAGCGAAATATCCCCTCATAACTCACAAAGAAAATGAGAAAAGACTCCTAAAATATTAGAGCACAAGTGTTTCTGTCCTTCCTGTACCCTAAAACCTTTCTGCAAAGACCCGCAGGACCTCTTGAGTCACTCAGGCATCCCAGCTACATGTGAATGTCATCAGCATCAGTTCACGCATGGCCAAGGCAACCTCGCACCCTCGCACCCCTGGCCGTGAAACCCCTCCTCAGGGGAGGGAAGGCGTTAGGGCCGAGCTGGCCGTTCTTCTTTCCAGATCAGCAAACTAGAACCGACCGGATAAAAACGTAGCCGCAACAAAATACCCACTTCCCACCCCCCACCCCTCGACCTCCTCCTCAGGATTCAACCCAGCTGCCATGTTCCGCCTGCGAGTGCAAACATCGAGAATAAATGGTTGAAAGAACCCTTTTGCGTTACGACGTTTGGGCAACACACTTCGTCCGAGCAGCTGCTCCTTAATCGCTGTTTTTTGTTTTTCAATCAACGCTTTGTTTGGTGGAAAATTTTGTGGTAGATGAGAGCGCCATTTGGCAGAGGAAGATTGCAGAAGAGAAAATTAGCTGTGTCAGGATGCACTTCATGGGAGGCAGGAGAGAGGCTGGGTTCACAGTCCTGGTCGCCGTTCTCTCCAAACTACATCTGAGGTAACAATGGATACCTGTGACGCCTCTGGGCTTGAGAGCATCCCATCAATAAATCATTTCTTTTGCTCTCAATGCGTAACCTTTAGCTTTGTCGGGAGCGATGCGGTTCTGTCACAAGGACATGCTTGGCTCCACGAAAGACCTGGACGCGGAGCACAATCACGCATCTCTAGATGGGGAAGAAAGTACAAAGAACTCTGTTTTATGTCTCATTTATGTCACGAGAAAAGGCGAACTCTGACAAAACTAGACGAATGGAAGCTCAATGGGGAAGATGAACTTGTAAAAAAGATATGAAGTCTGGATTTTATCCCATGTCGACAGAGGAGTGAATTTCTCCCAAAAAACTTCCAATTTTTTAGATTAATCTCAGAAACGTTGTAGAAAAATGGTAGAAAGTTCTGAGCTTGAAAAGTCAAAGATATGCTGGGAGAAAATACATATATTTTGATATCAGTCCCAGAAATTTTTTTTAGAAAAAAATGTGAACATTTCTAAATTTTAAAAGTGAAAACTTTGCTTGAAAACTCAGAAATTTTGAGATTAATCTCAGACATTTTCTAGAAAGAAACGCGGAAATTTCTGAGTTTCAAAAGTTGAGAATTTGTTTTCTAGCAAATTTTTTGACTTTCCAAAAGAATTTTCCTGTTTTTTCTAGAAAGTTTTTTTTTTTGCATGGAAATTTACTTATTTTTCTTTCTACAGTTTCCCTAAGTATATGCAATAATAACCTTTAATAGAACAGGAAGTTCTTTGGATTTTTGATCAGTGACAACAACTACATGAAAACCCGCATGTTTGCGTTCTTGCATTAAATAGAAATATTCTTATTCCTGTTTAGTGCAGGGGACAAAATGCGCGACAGCAGAAAACAAGCTGGAGAAATCCGAGTCCAAGTTCTGCTACTGACAGAAAGATGGAGAGCGATTATACAATCATGTCTGCATCCGGGAGAAGCAAAATTGTAAATAAAATATACCATTAAATATTTTCACGGAGGTCTCACTACATAATTCAGACGGGGAAGAACTGCATATATCACTGAAATGAATTAAACATAGACCAAACATATCACGACTCGGATATTTTTTTTCATGGCCCTGTGCCACAGTGGATCATGAATATGATTAGCTGTCGGCTTTGATCATGAAAGATCATTAGCGTTGGCTAATCCTCATCCTGCCACACCGTTAAGAATATTAGAGAAAACAAAATTTTTATGCATCAAAGCAAAAATAAAAGAGCGCATTCTTTGAAACCGCATCAAGGTAAACAAACACAGTTTTTTTTTTTTTTTTTGTTGCTCATTCTTTGTGATCTCCTAACCCATTTCGGGCCGAGCGTTTCAAGCCCGTACGCGCAGTCTGCCGCAGACCGCAGGAAGTGACATAGTTATTGCCTGATCAATCAGAAAATAAGGCCAGGTCTCCCGTCATGTCAGTCCCTTGAGGAACCCAGCAGCTGAAGTGAATCAATCATAATCAGTGTTGACAAAACCTCTGCATAATGTACCATAAGACTAGGCTACAATATTACTTGTAGTATTACAAAAGTACGTTAATTAAGTACTTATTAAACGTACAAGGAAGCATTTGTGGATGCATTCTGGGGTTGGATCTGGGGGCTACCTTGTTGAAAAACAAAAACAATACTTGTCTGGCGAATCGTTAAAGTTGCTCCGCAGCTTCCTCATGGCAAGAAACTAAATGCTAGTATTGACACTAGTCCTCTGTAGCTCAGAATATAAAATACTTAAATCCTGAAATGGATAAAGAAAAAACATTTAAAAAATTAAAAAAAATCTCATGCCATCTCATTGTTTTAAGTTGAATATATCACTACAGCCCGATGTATACATTGATTATTGCACATGAAATGCTAAGCTAAGATCGAAGACATTAGTCCAGATTTACAAGCGGTTCATTTTTACAACTACCAGCTGACTTTTTGTCTGGTGTAAATATTAGGAGGACCTCGTTGTAAAGCTTCCCACTTTAGCTCGAGGTGGAAAACCAACAGCAGTGCTGCTTTGTATTCGGTTAATCTCAATAGACAAACATGAGCCGAGCTGGATTTATACGGTTGTGCAACAGGGGAACTAGAGCCAGCTTTGTTTCTTGGCTTTCTTTATAGTCTGTGAAAGTATCGGAGAACGGTAGTCTCTTGTGGCTGAAAGAAAAAAAAAGAAAAAAAGAAGCTTTTTCAACGTGGACTGCGCTATTTTAAGAAAAATCAAACAAGGTGAACGATTCCTCTTGCGTTGTGAACTCCTGCTCAATAAACGTGTTCTGCTTAAGTAAAAGAGCGTGGATTCGGGAGAAAGACTGCTCTCGTTATCATTCAGGTGTCAAACTCATTTTCATTCTGGGCCAAATCGAGATCATGAACACCCTTAAAGGGCCGGTTGTGCCAAAATGTTTGGATAAAACCTGTTCACAAACGGTTAAAATAGCAACCAGTTCTTAAAATTAAATATCTTCTCAGTCCCTCCAGGATTTTGTGACTTTTGTTTTTGCAATAAAAGTCGAAGTGTTTGCTGTACTAATTTGGAAATATTTGCCCTTATTTATGACAGTAAATTCCACTTTTTATTACTCGCTGTATAGATCATGGACTATAATCTGATATTAGCGCAAGTTAAAAAGTTTTTGATAGTTTTTGAAAAAAAAAAAAACTGCACTAAATTACCAACTAATAACGCAAAAAAAGTGCTGGGATTTGTTCATTTGGTGTGAATTACCACGATAATTCTCAAGAAACTGGAGGGACTGATTGATATAATGTAGCAGTAAACAGATAGAAGTTGCATTGAAGTGATTGATAGCATAATATTTAACCAGACGCTGTGTTTAAGGGGCCACATAAAAAACTATGGCGGGCCGGATTGGACCCACGGGCCTCGAGTTTGACACATGTGCTTTAGGGAGACATGACACAATAGCCCAAAGATACGTCTCATATGCTGAGTGAGCAAGTCTTTGAGTTCTTTCAGTTGACCCAAAGCGTACAGTCGCAGCAACATTTTATGCTGTCATCCCCTCCCTCCAAAAAAATCAAAGAAAAAACTAGCAGAAGCCCAAAGTAGCAATTATTTGCTCGTTTTTTTGGTTTGGTTTGGTTTTTTTCAGTACTTTAGTCATTCTGGTGAGGAGCAGCTGACAGCCTGTCATCCTGCGGAAGCAGCAGTTTCTGACAGCAGGTAAAACCCAGTCATCCCACTCATGCGTAAAAGAGAGGTTATTCTGAACCCAACCTGCTTGGTCATGTCAATAATATGACAGTTTTCCAGGAACTGGAGGGTTCAGAAATATCCGTGCCGTGGAGATATCAAAGACGACTCACCCTGTCACAGAAGGACAACCGAAGGCTGATTGTTGAAGTACACAGACAGTCTACGGGAAGCAGTCAGTGTACACGTTGTGTAGCAATGTACTCATCACACAGCCAATAATGTCTGAACCGCCGGCCACAAAAGTGAATAAACCCAGAAGTGAAAACGTCACAATTATGCCCAATTAGCAATTTTCCCTTCTCTGTGTCATGTGATCCGTTGGCGTTATAAGGCCTCAGGTGCAAATGGGGAGCAGGTGGGTAGAATTTGCTTGTTATCACTCTCACACTCTGTCATATTGTGACAGGAAGTTCAACATGGCACACAGCTCTGAGGATCTGACAGAAAGAGCCAAGCATGAAGGGAGACTGTAAGAACACGGAGGATAAGACCACACAGCGCTTTACTGGGACGCCTTCCCTCCACATGCCCAACCAAAGAAGTTTATTGGCAAAAGTTTATTTGGAAGCGTGGTGGCGCTGAGGTGGCGCAGGGGTTAGGAACAACCCACATGAGGAGGCTTTAGTCCTTGACGCGGCTGTCGCAGGTTCGATTCCCGTCCTGGTGACCTTTGCTGTGTGTCTTCCCTTCTCTCTCATTACCTATTTTCCTGTCTGAGCATTTTCAAAGAAAGGAGCCAAAAAAACAACCTTTAAAAACTTAAAAGCGCGTTCAACAAGACCTGAAAGGCTGTCAATTCCTCACAACTTAAAAATAGCGCAAAAACTCATCGTTCATAACTCCTCGTTCTGATTGGCCAGCATGAAATGCATCCTTACAAATTGAGCTCAATGGGACAAATCCCAGACGACGCAATGAGGGGAGATGAGAATCAAGCGCAGTGGTGTTTGAGGGCAAAAGTATCACACTTTGGATACAGTTTGGACATTTTCACCATGGGGTGTAGCCATTTAGAAGCTAATGACAGTTAAATGAGCTATTTTGAGAGCCCAGCAAATTCACATGATCATACCAGCTGCACACTGACTACTTTAAATTGTACCGAAATGTCACATCTTCAGAGTTGTCCCATGTACAGATCTAATCAGCCCCTCACAATTTTTGTAAATGTAGAAGGGGCCGTACCTGCTTTTGTGAGACACTATACACAGCATCAATAACTTCTGGTAAAATTGCTCAGTTTTGCATAAATGTGTTGGTCACATGGCCGTCGCAGTTAGGTTCATTCTGCATCCTGCTAAAAGAGATGGAGACATATGGAAATTGCAAGTGCCACATTAAGGTCTGCTTTAAATTTATTTCTAGGCTAGATTAGCACAGTTTGCAAATGCATCCCCTGCTCTGACACAGCAAGACCAATCAGTCTTTCTTTGCTCTGCCCTTTGGGATCTTCTCAGCACTCGCTCCCTAAAAGCCAGTACTATTTTTTAACCACTTTAATGCAGCATGCCTATCTTTCTGACCTTTAAACTGACTATGCTTCACAGGGAAAGGTACTTATTTCCTGTCTGAAAGCCTGTGTTTACTTTTGCACTCTTTCTCATTCCAGGCATTTGTATGGACATTCAACATACACGCACATTAACATGTCAACTGTGTGGAGGATTTGATCCTCGTGTGCGTGTGCGGGAGAGGGTGTAAAATTTAAATCCAAGGAAAGTAGAGAGCGTTGAGCCAGGATTGGCAGAGTTGCAGTTTTGAGAAATGTTACCAAACACAGTCAGAGCTTTGCATTACGCTTTATCTCACTTGCAACTTCACCAAATGCATTTTCGTAGGACTTTATCTGCACATTTCTGTTTCTTTTCCTTTAAATATATAAAAACAGAAAGGTTTTTACTCGGTTTTTAAATACACAGATAAGTGTTTGTGTCACCTACAGCTGTACTGTCAGTCAACAAGTAACAAAACTGTGTTAGATTAAAAAAAAAAATCATGGCCTATTTTAATTTGACTGCCTTGCAAACCTGAATAATCCTGTTGTGTGCGTCATTTTGTTGATGCTTTCAGAGAGCAGCTGAAATGCTAGTCAATAAACTTTAAATTGTTCAAAGCAATCTGTCTTACAATTAGTATAAAATCTTTCACTGTTGTTACTGGGACGATATAAAAATAAGTTATGACCCGGTTGAGTCAAAACAGAATACATACATGCTAGCATTAGCTTAGCATTTCAGCATTTTAAACTGGTCCAAATGAAAACATCACCAAATACTTCCTGATTGACTATTTGGAAATGTTCTTCTCTTATTTAAGTTATACGAGTTAAATCTACCGTACCGAACTTAAAAGTATGTTTTTTAAAAATATTTGTGAAAACCGTCATCATGTCATGACAATATAATATGAAACAGATCATCTGTGAAAAGGTCAAATTCTTCCGTTGCTGTCTGAGGAAATAAACCGCAGCCTGTCAAAAACAACCAATCAGAGTCAGGAGGAAGACCTTAGCGCTGTCAATCATGATTGTGTACAACATTGGCAGAGGAACAACTTACCGTGCCAGCGGAACTGCTTATCCGCCGTCATCGGAGGAAATGCTAACTAGCTTAGCATTCACAATAGCATCTGTTGTGGCGATTGGTTGTTTCTGACGGAGCCGTGTGTTTACTCAGCAGAGAAGCTTGATTTCTTTCACAGACCATCTGTCATATTATACGGCAAAAGCATAGTAAACGTTTTGGCAAATATGCTAAAAAAAAAAGTAAATATTTTTTTTAAAAGTTACGTCCTGCTGCTTTAGCTCTGTGTCTGGTCTGCGTAACAAGGCAGCCAAGAAAACCGGTTACTGTATTTTCCAGAACATCATTGCCGAGTGCGTAATGACGGATCGTTTAACACTGATCAGCTGTCGTGTCATTTTTATAGCATTTCAAATCCACTAAGTTTTCAAGCACAGACATGGCTTTGATTGTATTCATTTTTATGTAACGTTAAGTTGGACCTCGGGTTTGGAAACTGTCTCATCTTAGAAAGCTATTACATAATACACCATATATACTGCACGCACATTGGAAAAACAACTGCAGACTATGTAGCTTTAACCGGTAGACGATCTGCCAGGTGTGCTGAAAAGATCGCACTCAGTATGTCAGGGAACAGCCACACACTCACACACACGCACACACACACACACACACACACACAGATAAAAAAGGCCTGTACACCCTGACTCAGTCGTTGTCACTCGCTCTCCACCTTGCAGTCACTCATTTTTCCTGACTTGCATTGTTGTGCTGCTGTGTGAAATGACTGCTGCAGAGAAAGTGGCAAAGCTGCAGATCTGGTAAGGCTGAAGGGAAAATGGACCTTCAATGGGCTTTGAATGGCTAACACTCCTGAATAAGCATTATAATATGGGCTTGCAGGCAACAAGCGAATGTGCAAGGAATTGGGTCTGGCAGGACTGACATTCGGCTTCAGACGGCTCGCCATAAGGTATGCAGCGAAATCAAAACAAAAGGTATTCAGAGTCAAATTTGTCCGAATCGATAATGCTTAAATGGAGCGCAGCTCACTCCTGATCTAAAAAAACACAAAAAACTTATGTTTTGATCATGAATTTGGAGTTTCATGTTTACAGTGCCTGCATTAAAGAGGCAGTGTTATGTAAAATCTACTTTTTTGAGCTTTATGTCATGTTATAATGTTATTTCTTCATCAAAAACATACCTGGAGTGTTGCTTTGATTCTTTCCTGCATGTTTGAGAAATACTTTATTCTCCTGTGGCAACCCAATACACCTGGAGGGGCAAAAGGCACATCTCCTCCTCCTCTTCCTCCTCCTCCTCAGAGCTGCAGTTTCCAAGCAGAGCTTCTGCCTCACAGATCACCCACTCAGCTCCTTCAGACTAGCTATCAGGAATTAGCAAACACCTCGGGGAGCGGAACATCACCTGAGCTAACTTTACATTTTTAAAGGGTTAATAGCCTTCATGATTTCCTGAAGGCGGAGTTTCAGAAGGAGCAGGGGTTTCTTAAAGAGACATTAGCCCAATTTCAAGGCATTGGATTAGGAAGTCAAATTACTTTTAAGTCATACTTTATATACATACCATTTTTATAACAACTGATAGTTCCTTGATTGTGATATAAAAGTGGCACTATGTGCCTGGAAGTCCCTTAATACTGCCCCTTTGAGGGCGCTATTCAAATTATATCCCATTACAGCAACAAAATGCATTTATCTATTGACTTTTAATGTAAGATTTCATACAACGGCATAAAGATGCTAAGTTGAGTTAGCTTTTAATGCAAACTTGCATTAAAAGTGTCATGATTTACCAAACGACACTTAGGTCATGTTTATGACAGTGCAGTGTCGGTCTTATGCACACCACCCAAAATATTCCCATTTCCAACAAGTTTCTTAAAACGCCCAGAAGAAAGAAAACGTTGCCAAACGGAGAGAGTTTGTTGGGAACAAATCCGATAAACTGGCCCTACTTTTGTTACTAAGTGCTAGCAAAAACAACAAATTGGATTCAATGGTTACATTAAAAAAAACAAAAAAACAAAACTATTTACCATGCAGTTCTCTGTCTTCCATTTAACCTCAGCTCAGAGCGAGAACGACTGCAAAGAGAAATGATGCTCCCATGCCACTTGCACACTCTGCTTTGGGCAGACTATCATTCCTATTAAACTAATAGGAGTTAGCTTCTTATCTCGCAATGTCTTGGCAAAGTCACTTCCACCCTTGAACAAAACACAATGTCTTTTAATACCGGGGCTTAATCTATCACCGAGGCCCAAATGAGACTGAATAATCCTCTCCAATTTGCCTTCTTGTATTCTACATCATCCATGATTTCCTCTACATTTTTATGGGATTTTTTTTCTCTCTCTCTCTTTCTCTCTTTGAGGACAATGATGCCGTCCTTCAGCTTCACAAGCAAACAGAATGAAAAGCGGCTTGTTTTTTTTGTTTTTTTCCTTTTTTGTCACATGATACAGTTTAAATTGCTGGTACGAAAACAATGTTTTCACTTTAATCCCGTCTATGTCGACTTGCGTTTCGCTCTAATGACCTTCATATCAACTTCCTGATCAGCCATTTGTACATTTTCTTTTCTTATTTACGAATTCAATGAATTCAGTCACTCAGATATGTTTGTGGTAAATCATAATCTCCAAATTATCCTGAGTAGTGAGGGGTAGTGATGGAAGGAACCGAATCTTCACTTAAAATGTTACTTTTTTTTTTTTTTTTACAAGAACAACCCAGAAAAGATTTTATTGTCTGTATTAACAACCGCAGTATGTTCTTATAGAAAAAAACAACTATGTGCATATTTTTGATAAGGTACAGCATTTCAAATATAAATGTCAAATACCCATGCAGCCTTTTTAAATTTATTTTATTTTGTTACAAGTGTTGTGTGTACCTATGTCCAAAAACAAAATACAAAATTGGACTAATTCAGCTATTTCATTTACTCACCAATTAAAGGACTATTTTTTAAATTAAATAGAATAATAATAAAAGCTACTTAACTGTGATGTCGTCGTAACAGTAAAAATCAACCCTACAAGTGTTAGCGAGCTCACCTAGCTGGCATGCTAATAAACCTGATTTATTATTAAACATTGTGGCTGACAAGACTTTTTCTGAATGGAGTTCTTGTGTTTCTCTATGGGATCTCATCTCTTTTATTGCTTTTCTGTTTTGTCTCGTTCTACCACAAAATGGAGGACGAAAGTCTTTAGTCTAGTTCTTTGAAGGACATTTTGTTTACAGAGGCTTCATAATTTATTTTATTTGTTATTTTATTGATTTATTTCAGATATTTAACATGTCTCCCAGTTCCAGTGTTTAAACGTTCATTATAATTATTATTATTTTATCTTTGAGATTGTTGTATTTTTATGCCATTCCCAATAATATTACTTGAAAATGTTCTCGAAATAACAATATCATCGTTTATCGCAATAAGTTCTGAAACAATTTATCGTCCAGCTAAAATGTGTTGCCATGAGAGACTGACAGTACAATACATACTGAGGTTGTTACTTTGTGTCAAAATGGAGGTAACTGTTGGGTAAATGGGCCAAATTCTCCTGAAGGACGTTGTTTTTCATTTGTGGGTATCAGAACGAGAAGGAATGGAATAAAACAAGTCTGTGGAATTATTGCCAAAAAAAAAAAAAAAAATCCCATGTTTTTTTGCCAAAAGATGATTTAGGCAAAAACAAACAAACAAAAATTGCTTTTGGCAAAAAAAAAAAAAAAAAAAGACATTATTTTCTGAAGGTGGCGATATTTAAATCAATTCCAGAATCCCGTTCTGAAGAATGAAAAGCGCCTCATATGAAAAGATTCAGAAAACGTCACATTTCCGTGTCGTTCCTGGAGAATATCTAAAACACACGCGCACTTAGTGATCATCCACAGCAGAGCCTCCTTTACCCTCCTGAAAGAGCCATTTGGGATTTCATTTTGCCAACAAGACAAATGTTTTTCCCCGTAGACAGGTTATTATGAGCAGCGCTTTGGCCTCACACTCCTGCAGATATTTCGCTCAAGGCCTCTATAACAATGGCCCCGTTTTTTCTTGATTTTCTTCGGGTGCCGGGCGCCATCCGTTGCCAGCGCCTCTCGCCTGTCATCTCGCCGTGCAGACAATGGCTTCCTGACATCAGAGCCTTCTTGTAAAAGATGTTGCCGCCGCTCTGCCTCGGCGCAAACACGCGCACACACACGCAGAGGGAAAGGCCCTCCTCAAACAAACATAAAAACACACAGACACACACGCGCACACACCCCCCACACACACACACACACCCACACACATACACACCCCCACACACAAATCTAATCTGAACCTGAATCAAATCCCATCCCTTTGTTTTTTGTGGGACCGCAGTGGAGGGAAATGGTATTGGGAGTAGTGTACGCTGGTAATCATTTCTTCACTGCAGTTTTTTTTTTTTGGGGGGAGGCAGAGGTGGGTCACTCCCTTCCTTCACTTTCCTTCCTCCCTCTGTGGCATCACATCATCCAAAGGGGAGAAAGATTTCAATCACTTTATAGCCGCCACCTCGGCTTTGGCAAATTGTTGACAGCTAAATCCATGTTGATCCTTTGAGTGATTGCTCACTGCGAAAAAAAAAAGAAAAAAGAACGAGAAGAAGCCTAATCTCATTTTCTCCTCAGCTCCTGAGTGCCTGCGAATGAGCAGACGCTGAAGGTTTTCGATGCACTTCTGGAAATATGGAGACGGCATTTTAAAAGCACTGTATGTATGTATGAGTTACAGACAACTTTAACCAGACAAGGCAGATAGGACGAGGCTGTCAGTAAAGAACGTCTACGTATTTCAGTATTAGTGTGTATAATATATATATATATATATATATATATATATATATATATATATATATATATATATATATATAGTTGGAACCAGAGATTGAGTAAAAAGACACATATTTCTCACTCTCTTAGATTAAATTAAAAAATTATGTTGTTCTAGGTTAAAATGACTGAAATAATTTTTATTTGCTAAATATTCCAATATTGAGAGTAGGAATATATCTGAAATGTATTAAATAAATGCTAATTATAAAAAAGATGATTAAATCCAAAACAATTTATATGAAAATATTTTTGATATAAAATGTTTATATATATAAAACATTTAGATAATTCTTTTTTTATATATATAAAAAAATATTTTTTTACTTATTTGGTAAAACTGTCATCATGTCTTGACAGATGAAATGTGAAAAGATTGATTTCCCTCCTGAGCCGCTTCTGCTGTTTGAAGAAACGCATCGCTCCCGGTCGAAAACAACCAATCAGAACCAGGAGGAGGGGCTTAGCGCTGTCAATCATCCTCACATACTCGATGCTCAGTGGAGTAATGGTAGAGAAACAACTCACTATTACAGGAAAACCGTTTATCCGCCGTTAGCAGTGGCTATGCTAACTAGCCTGAGCATTCACAACAGGCTATGCTAGCTGCAGCGCAGCAGAGCAGTGTGTTTGAGGCCTTTAAGTACATTCATAGATTCATTTGGAAATGGTACGTCTGAATTAAAATGCTGAAATAATTTTTGAAATTCAAAACGCTGAGCTCTCTCCCTCCAAAAGTCCAAAGCTTTCTTGTTAATGAAAGCCTTCCTGCCACGCCTTTTATGAGTCAAGTCCTGCCCTGCTAACGCATGAACACTCAGGGGAGATCTGGGGGTGATGCGCTAAAATATTGGCCCCAAAAATCTGGTCTGCAGCTCCGGCAGAATGTTCCTGTTGTGGAAACCTACCTTGCGTCAGAAAATGTTTGAAACAATGTTTGACTCTCTGAAAAAGACGTTTTTCTCACGAGAAAATTAGTTTGCAATGAGGATGGGAGGTAAAAACAATCTGCCTTGTGTTAGTGAGCACAGAGCCTCAGAACAAGACTTGTTATTCATCTTGCTAGACAAGGTCGAAAAGCTAACTCCAAGGCTCAGCACTGGCATTAACTCTTGCTGCTTTCTCAGGATCTAAGGGAGAAAGTAACAACCATTGATTTTAATTAACTGTACCTGATTTACTGAACACTAGCAATGCCTAAATTCACTCATGATCAATCGCAAAGACCCTGAAAATACGCCAAAAGACATCTACTGAAATATTCTGTTTTTAACAGAAATTCTCTTTAAAAAAATCCCAAATTATCTCTTTGAGGGAAATAAAATATTGCTGCAACGTAACTTGGTTCCCACAAGTCGCCTAACTAAAAACTAAAAACTAAAAGCTCAGGTATTGCAGTGATGTGGGCAGACAAACATATTCCTCGTCCGCGTCAGATCCACCTGGAATTCATCAGAACAGGGTCGCTCACATAGGAGGAAAACTGGTTAAGAAAGATTAGACGACATAATTACAGTCAGACATGGTCAACTAAAGTCCAAACAGATGCTTAGGACAGATAAATGTGTGGACGTGTCAAAACTTTCTCCAGCGGAACAGAAACAAAACTGAAGTTATTGTCTTTAGACCTAAAGAGGAACGATGCAGAGTCAACGTGCAGCTTCTGTTATTACAGCTGGAAACTAGAGATTGGGTCCAAAATCTGGGTGTAATGATGGACTCCGACCTGAACCTTCAGAGCCACATAAAGGCGGTTACAAAGTCGGCCTTCCATCACCTGAAGAACATCTTCAGGGTTAGAGGACTAATCCTTTAGCAAGATCTAGAAAAACTCGTGCATTTACCTTTAGTCACATTGATTTCTGCAATAGGACTGCCTTCTGACTAAAACTAGGAACTTACATCACACTGGCTCCCTGTAGCTCATAGAACAAACTTTGAAATACTTTATAATTTTTAAATCACTAAACAGCTCAGCACCACAATACATTAAAGATCTGCCGTTGTTGTATCAACCTTCCAGACCCCTCAGCTCTCCTGGTTCTGCTTTGCATCACCAGAACCAGAACCAAAACCAAATGAGGAGAAGCAGCGTTCAGCTTCTACGCACCACAAACCTGGAACAAACTTCCAGAAAACTGCAGCCGAAACACTGGCTTTCTTTAAATCTCGACTAAAAACCCACCTGTTCAGAGCCGCATTTGATTAGCAACAAGTGGAACACTGATCAACATATGTAATGTGTGTTTGCTTGATGATTTTGATGAGGACATTTGCTCGTTTTGTAATTCATGGCCGTGTGGTGGTTTCATGATGTAAAGCCCTTTGAACTGCTTTGTTGACTTGACTTGACAAACTGATCTTAGTCTGATATTCATGGTAAAAAGAAAGTGCACCCTGTCATTCCCACAACTGAGCCGGTCTTTAGTGGGTTCATTTTAAATCTCACCTTGACAACACCAAACAGATTCCACCACGTCTGCTTTTGTTAAACAAGTGAGAGTTGAAAAGTTCGTGAAACACTAAAATGCACCACAAAGACTTTTACATCACACCTTCATTTTGTCACAACCACATGCGTGTTCAGACACATTCACCGTTTCACTGTGCAACATAACTTTACATGTTCTAAACGTCTGAGCGCCATCTTGTGTTACCGTGAGATAAAATCACTTCAGATTGCTGATATCAAACAAATGGAAGTTCTTAGAGGAACCCGGCACCTCGGGCCCTTTTTTTTTTTTTTTTTTCTTTTTTTGTCTTTCTCCAGCGCCTGCCTTAATGCTGTTCATGCATTTAATGGTGTCACCAAAATACATGAGTCATGAAAAAGGATATTAGCTGACGCACATAAGCTGCGAAGCTTGAGAAACACACATAAGAAGTTTTATTTCCCACAGAAAGACCGAGCTGCCAAAACAACGTCTTCGATAAACATTTGATCGTGCGCCGCGCCATAACGCCGTTTCCTTCAACCGACCCCTGTTTGATGTGCCATTTAAGTAGCATCAAAGCAGCACCGGCCCCGTCGAAACCGTCAGAGACGTCCAACTGCGCGCCACTTTGAATTGGTTTTAAATAAATGAGAGAATTTACCTTCAATTCTAACACAGCCGCTAAGAAAAAAAAAAGAAAAAAGAGAGAAAATAGCCGCCTGCTTTGCTCGATTTTGCTGATACTCCTGTGTGTCTCCCCTGCAGGGTGTTACACACATTTCCTAAACCTGTTCATTCACTATTTACCAGCAGAACGTATCTCACTGTCCAGTATGCTCTGAAAAGACTGGATGTGCTGAAGGGTAACTATCGTAGTTTCTTTCCATATTGCTGGATAACCGGAACAGAAGGCGTTGTACCTCATCGGGGCTTCCTAACCCGACCAACGTTGACAAACTGCCTTCAACAGGCTAAATAGTTTTTCATCTGCTGTACATTAGAGCTCCACCGAGGCAAATCCATTCCATTTTCGAGCGTCATCTGTTTTCTTAGCCCAGTGTTTTCGTGCTAAGCAAATGACTGACAGCCTTGCTCTTCAATCCTTTACAAGGACGTTAAAGTCCAAGTGCCTGAATTTGCTCAGAGCAAATTTCTTGCGTTTGCTCAAGGTGACTCAAGAACATGTGAACGCTGCGAGCAAGAACCATTAACCCCAGAGCACTAATGACACATCCACGCCACTGTCGGGTGAAGAGAAAATAAAATCTCACCATAAAGCTGTAGTATGTTTTGTTTAATAAAAATGATGTTGAAATATTTGTTAAAAGTGTCAGATAATCTGCGAAAAGATCCGTGTCCTCCACCTCCTACCTGAGCTGCTATTGCTGTCTGAAGAAACACGTCCCTCAAAAACAACCAATCAGAGCCGGGAGGAGGGTCTTAATGCTGTCAATCAATCTCTGTGTGTGCTGCTCAGTATGCTAATGGTGGAGAAATTACAGGAAAACAGGTGGCCATGCCATAACTAGCCTTTGCATTCACAACAGACTCTGCTTAAAAAAAAAAAAAGTTGAGAGAATGATCAGCTTGATTGACAGCGCTAAGTCCCTCCTCTTGGCTCTGATTGGGTGTTGAGAAACTGAGTCAGTGAGAAAAGGTAGAGGAGCCTGATATATATTTTTTAACAGATTATCTGTCTCATTATACACTGTGATTATGTAGTGACAACAAATATATAAAATATATTTTTTATAGAAGTTACATACTGCAGCTTTAAAGATTACGTCATGTCGTGGAGCCATAAAACCTCTCAATGTGGAAAATAGAAAACATTAACTAGACTTTTAATTTGCCTTTCCTCTGTTTCTCATCCTTTAAAATGATCATTGTTAATGGTTAGCCATAACAATTAGCTTCAACTGTAACTGTTTCTGTTTTCTGTGTCTGAGCTAAATGAATGGCAGCACCTGCTGATAGACTTTATAAACCTGTTTTAATTTAGTTGCCACCTGTCACTAGTGTGGAGTTAGCCACACTAGCGAAATGTGTCATCAAAACATTTTACCAATGTTTTGATAAAACTAACAACATATGGATTCATTTGAGTTTAATTAAAGAGACGAAATGTGTCTTTACGACACTATCACCGATATATGTCGCTATAAATGCACAAAGTCCAACCTAAATAAAGTATTTTAACGTCCCTGAATGGCTTGTTAATAATTTAGGGCATTCTGTTGTCATATTTTGCTTATTGAAAGTGAAAACGTTGAAGTCAAAATTATAACCATCTAAATGCTATGTGAATTTTAGGCTTTTTGGATTATAAATTTGTTTATAAGGAGTCAATCCAGATGGTGAATAATGGGGAGATTGGAGAGTTTTTAAATCCTTCAGTAGGGTGCCAGTTTGTTACGTCTCCAAACCACCTGCTCTCAGACAACAGTTCTCCTGGCTTCTTTATGCAATAATAACTTTCCAGGTTTCCAAATCATCATAAACATCCACTTTACAATCTCATGAGACGTTGGTTCTCGTTTTTTTTTTTTATTCTTGCTCTTTCAAATAATTTCTATTTGCAGTCAATCCTGAACACAGTGAGAAAAGGAAGGGTGGTGAAAACAATGGCATGAGCTCTCATTTCTTTAATTAGGTACGAGTTGCGTTGCCTCGGCTGCGTTTTTGTCACCATTTGCTTTTCAAAATTTCACCTGACCTTGCTGGACTTGCACCAGCTGCTATCTGAGTTCAACGCGGCGCCACATGGCACGCGGCTTATTAATTACAAAGTTTTAAAACGAGAAACCCAAAAAATCCGCAGCTCTGTCTTGTTTGATTTGCAACAACGCTCGTTCCAGCAGCGGGCAACCCACTGCGATCCAAAGCCTGTTGGAGACGCACACAAACAAAGCTGCTTCTGTCGACATTTGCTGGAAACGTTTCAGATGCAAGCCGGATTGAATTTTTACCGCTCGGGGAGGGAAAAGAAAATAAAAAAGGGAGGGCCTGTTTCATTGACTGCCCTCGGGGAAATATTTGTTTACTCTCTTATTGTTCTGAATAACTTGGGATCTTCAAAGACTCACAGGATGGAGTCTGGAATTCAACCATTTATAGACGAATCTGCTTGCAGCCCTGGCTATAGATGTGTAAAATGCATTAAATAAATTAGTAGAATTGTCTCATACTGAAACGTGTCGAAAATCCCCCACAATCTTTATTCTGAATGCATTAGTACAATGTGGAACAAAGTTACAGTAGAGGCATATTTAGATGCTAAACAGGAAACCCAGTTAATGACATCATCATCATTTTTTCATTTCACTTTGTGATACGTAAAGGGGCGGTGTTATATAAAATCAACCTTTTGGAGCTTTACATCAGTTTACGATGTTGCTCCCACATCAAAACCACACAGGAAGTGTTGCCTTGATCCTTTTATGCATGTTTGAGGAAGACCTTAATCTCCCTCGGCAACCATTTAGCCGTGCAAAACGCCCGGGTGGACCTAGCTCCGCCTTAGAGGACGAAGCTCCTCCTCGAAGCTGCAGTTTCCAAGCTTCTGAGATTCACAGAGCAACCCCCACGCAGCTCCTTCAGACTAGCCAGCAGCAAATAGCAAACACCTGGTGGAACTGCTCATCTGCTAAGCCCATTACAGGAGTAACTTCTTAGTGAAATGTAGGTGAAAACGTTGTTAAAGGACTAATAGAGAAACCATGTTGTGATGACTTCCTGAAGGCGGAGTTTCAGGAAGAGCAGGAGATTTTAAAGAGACAGAAGCCCAATTTGAAGGCATGAAATTACAAAGTCAAATTTGATATATTTTTTGACTGAAAGTGACATAGTTACTTGATTGTGCTAGAAAATGACACTATATGGCTGGAAACACATAATGCTTTCCCTTTAAGGCACCTCACTTCATATTCAGTCACATAAACACAAGTTTGATCCTAGTTAGACTAAAATAGAGAGATATTTAGTTTATAATACAAACTGTTAATTAGTCAAAGCATCGTCATCACTTTCTGTTTTACGTTGTGGTATTTAATACATGTGAACATTTGTCCCAAAATAAATTATATGCCTATTTCTGCAACAAAATTGGTCCTTTAGATTACCAGATTAATCATAAAACTGGTTACCGGATTAAATTGATTAAAAAAAATAAAAAATCCTTGTTGCTGGCCCGGTTCGCCCAGAGAATCCCACAAAACCCTTGAGTAAATGTGCCGAGCTCACCTTCCGCGATCTGCTCTCATTAATCGTGGTTGGTTTGCCTAATATTAATCAAAAGCAACGAGCAGCAGCAGGAACATCAGGTGTCGCCACCGCCGCCTCTCCTTTCCAGCTGTCTTTCAGAACGCATAATGTACAGCCATAATACAAAAGCAATTTCACAGAAGCATGGAGATCAGCAAAGCAAAAAAGCAACAAAAAAAAAAAAAAGAAAAAAGAAAAGCAAACAGCCGACAGCAAATAAATCCGTTTAACCTCCCCGACCTGTCTACTCTGTTGAGGCAAGTTACCAAACGCATAAACGTTTGGCGCGCGCGCACACACAGCCCGGCGTGCGGAGAGCCTGAATGCGATACGCGGCACATTCAGGCTGCGGCATTGTGACTGTCGAACCGGCATTATTTCCGTCCTGCATTTATTATACAGGGAAATTTTCTCTTTCTCCCGAGCGCCGCTGTTTGTTCCGGGGTTACGGCCGCGTTTCGGGGGTAACGCGCCGCTCGTTTTTGTGCCGCCCGCTCTGCCTTTGCAACGTTCGTGTGCGAGACTGAATAGAGGTTCGTTATTAGCTTCTTTTTTTTTTTTTCCGTTGGTGACAAAAAGCCAAAACTGAAAGTGACCACCGAGGCCTTTAAGAAACAGCGGGGCCAGACGACAGAGAGAGCCCGCCTTTTCTTCTACCTGCTAATTAAGTAGAAATGAACTCAGCCACGAATGGGCTTTGATTAGCCAGAAGCAACGCAGGAAACTTCACAGTGAACCTCCAAACCCCCTCTGCTCCAGTCCAGCTGTTTGGAGGGCCACACTGGGTTCAGTATCGGTGAAGAGGCCAATCATACCTGGTGGTGCTCACGAGTGGGGATAAGAGGATCACTAACCGCTTAACTATGAGCTGGGAAAAAGATTTCTAGTGAGCAAGCCCTATCTCGCGTTACTCATTAGAGTAGCCTGTAATTAAATGCATCAGCATTAAGAGAAATACAGTAAGTGCGCACACCGCTGGGCTTTTTATTATTATTTTTCTTCCACCTGGTTTTGTCTCAGATTTATTCAACTTGCAGCCAACAGTCATAGAAAACTTTCCTTTAAATCAAAGCTAAAAGCCCAGAAGATTCAGAGTTGGTTTTGGACCATAACAATTGGAGCAGTGACCAACATATTTGATGTGTGCTGATGACTTTTGACGACAAAATGTAACGTTTGTTGGCGGTTTTCTCAAGTGGTGACTGTGTGAGGTTTTTGGTGACTTTTTATTTTTGTGTTTTGATGATATAAAACACTTTGAACTGGCCTGTTGCTGAAACGTGCTGTGCAAATAAACTTGGACGGTTGCTTGGCTGGTCGACTGATTGATTTATTGACTGATTGATTGATTCCAAGGTGTAACTGGAGACTTCTCGTTAATCAAGTGGATTTCCGCTTCTACGTCTGTTTCTATAATCAGGGGCTAAATAGAAAATTATTGTATTTGTAGTGACTTGCAAAAGTATTCGCACTGGAGTCTTTCATATTTCGTGTGAAAGATGTAATTAATACATTTTTTCTGAAAATATCTTCTCTTGAGTATCCGTTACCTAATCGATACATGATCACAATAAAGTACTTTTTTGAATTTAAAGCCAAACATTACAGTTTGGCCTTATGTTGTTGTGTGTTTTTGCTTAGCTTGGATTAGTTTTGTATTTATTTTGGGTAAAATTTTGCACCTAAAAATGTGAACCAAGATAAATATAAACCAAGTCAAGCTAACTGAATTAGCTTGAATTAGTTAAAATAATTCAAATAATAAAAAAATGTATTTTTAACTTGAACGTATGAAAAGACTAAAATGACAACTATGACTAATAAGCACTGGGCTGAAATGTAAACCATATTTAACTAATAATAGCCAATAAAAACAAGAAAAACACACTCTAAAAACTCATTCAAATGAACTGAATTAGAACAAACAAAAAGACACAATGAAGTAAAACTAAACTATCATAAAAAACCCCAAAGCTGTTATAACCTTGGGTCAGACCACACAGCAATACAGTGAAGGGGAACACGAGCACAAAGCAAAAAACATCATTATAACATGCAAACACGAGCAAACCATAATTGGCAGCGATGTAAAATAAATAAATAAATCTAATATGGTGGTAGTTAGATCCTTCATCCGGTCTGAAATCCTCTGAAGAAGCTGTCAAACATGAAAGGCCGTGTGCACCGTGGGAGCACCTTCCTCATTTTAACTGTTTCTTGCCTCAGAAGAGCCATTATTAAAGTAGCAGGTGTCTTCTCCCGGACGAGAGCTTCCCCGTGGCGCCGCATTTCCATTCCAAAATTATGACTGACAATCATAAAGGAGATGATGAGAGAGGATTAATTAAAGGGGAGAAAGGAAGGGAGGGGGAAAAAAAAGGAGCCGTGTCACCGTAAAACTATTTCCGCTTCAACAACCGGCGATACAGCTGAATTGCTCCTCCATCTTATTATACGTGTGTATATAAATACATAAACTGGCGAGCGTTTCATATTGTGCTGTATGTGAAAATAGGAAACAGAAACAAATGCGTGACTCAGTTGGATAAGAAAAGCAGGGTCTCGGTGCCAGAAGAAAAAAACAGAAAAGGGAAAAAAAACAAAAAACAAATCTCCTGCTTTAATGCTGACCCACTTCTCTAAAGACAAGCGGTGTGGCTCAGACGCCAGGCAGAGGAACATGTTGAGCTGTTATATCTTCTGATGTGTATTCAAATTTGCCAACGCGTGACTGCAGTGTGCGACGCAAACTTTTTAACAGGCTGTCATTCAAACGCTTTAGAGGTGTGCCGGTTCTTTCTGCGGTGCACTTCGTTCGAAAATTTCCCCTTTTGGTCTCACTAACAACAAGTTTGGAACTGGCTGTGTTTCAGGCCTCAAATTTGAAAAAAATAAAAGAGAAATCATGTTGGAGGTTAGATCTTAAATTTGTAAGTAAGTAACTTATATTTTTACATACATTTTGAAACTGTCAGCATGGTATCATGCTATCTAGATACAACCAATCAGAGTGAGGAGGAGGTCTTAGTGCTGACAATCATCCTCTGGTTGACTGCCAGTGCTAGCAGAGAGCAAGCTGCAGCTAGCAGAGCCAGAGTGAAGGCTAAAGCTAGTTAGCATGACCACTGATGACCATGGATTAATGGTTTTTCTGTAATGGTAGGTTGTTTCTCTGCCATTAGCAAATTTAGCAGCAGTACATTAGGATGATTGACAGCGCTAAGTCCCTCCTCCGAGCTCTGATTGGTTGTTTTGCATTTCTTCAGACGACAGTAATAGTTCAAGGAGGATATGGATTTTTTTTTTTTTTTTTCACAAATTATCATAACATACTGTCACAACCTGGTGGCAGTTTGAACAAATACCTAAAAAAAACAAACAAACTAAACCAAAAATAAATCTAGATGTAAATCTCATGAGTTGTTTCCATTTTTTTGTTTCCTGGATTGGGGCCAACTGTTCCACCGGAAAAGGCGCCTGTCGCACTGCCGACGAGAATCTGAACATGAAAGTCGGGACGGGTCGCTGTGAGTGTCCTACTGACACCAGAAATAAACACTTTCTGCTCCCAGTTGGAGTCGAGCCACAGCCACAGCTGCAAGATTAAAAGGCCTCCTGAACGATTGATTGGGAAAAGGTGGGCTCGGCGTTCTGTGTGCAATTACACACACTGTGTCCCTCTGCTTTGTCAGAGGTGTAAAACGTTTCTGTTAACTGACATTGTGTTCTTGTTTTTTTTTTTTATTGTTATTTCTGTGTGAATGTATCCCCCTTTTTTTTTTTTTTTTTTTAGCTTAGCGTCATGCCATAATGTTAGTCCCTCATCAAAAACACACCTGGAGTGTTGCTTTTGATTCCTTCATGCATGTTTGAGGAATCCTTTAGTCTCCCGTTCATGGGTGGCTAAACTTTCGCCCGTGCAAAGTCTCCACCTCACGGAGCAGCCCTTTCCTCCTCACCTTCCCCACTCAACTCCTACAGACTAGTGGCTGCAACAAATAGCAAACAGGAGCGTCAGAAGGAATAGGAGCTTCTTAAAGAGACAAAAGACAGCAGATTGCAAAGTAAAATTTCTATTGAATTATGTTTGATATGTGCAGCATTTTTTTTTTACAACATAGTTACTTTATTGTGCTGTGAAATAGCACTTTGTGCAGAAACATATGAGAGAGAAGAGGGGAGAGTATTCATTTTCATAATTTAATGCGACAGTGGCTCTGTCGCATTAATACCCCGAACAGCAAATGCTGATGTGTCATGGGCACGACGTGATAAAGTGTGTGTGCGTGCGCCGAGAGCTTTGAAAACATTTCACCGCGCGCGCGTCTCCTCGGTTATCAACGCGGACGCTTGTTCAAGACTCTGCATGGTTTTGCTGCTCCTGGTGGAGAACTCTGGTCATTATTGAAATCACAATTGGACGTTCCCACAGGCGCCCGTTTTATGATTTCCTATGACACGCTAAATTTCCCCGGATAGTAAATGTGCTTTCCGTCCTGCTGGGAAATCTCAAGCCGTGAAACCTTTATTCTTGTGAAGGAAAGAAAGCGTGTCTGCCAGGTGTGCGCCTCCGTTTTCGCGCGTTCGCAGAGAAACTGCCGGAAACGACGGCTTCGCGTTCAAGCAACTCGTCTGCTGCTTGTGACGTCGCGGCGGCACGGCGTTTCTAACAGGGGTTTTCAGTGAGTGGCGGTGAACTTTTGTAGTTTGTTTGTGCGGCGCATAAAGAAGTAGGTGGGTGGAATTATTCATCATGCCAATGGAGAGTGTGATCTTGATAGGCAGACATAAAGAGTCGTTGAACTGAGTGAAGGAAACGGTCCGCCAGCCAAATTGGAATTGAAACTGGAAGCCTGAACGTGTCATTCATCCCATTGTGTTTTAGGTTTACTGCTCGGCCTGTAAAATCCGTGCCAGACTGAAAAGTGACCCCGCAATTAGTGTGGACTCACCAGACGGAGGGAGTCGTTTTTCTTTTTTTCTTTTTGAGTCGCGGGAAGGTCTACATGCGACCTTGCAGCTGCCTCCCCCCCCCCATCAGCCCCCTCGGGTCCTACTCGGTGCTTCCCTCCGTTTAAAGGTTATTGACACAACGCTGTGATGCGAGAGAGCTTTGAGACAAACAGACTCCATAATTGGCTTTGTGAGGAACTCTTTTTGAAGACCCAAAGGGTTCTAATGTAATTCCCATGATAGCACCATTATCTATCATTGCTTTCACCTTCTTACTGTGATCCGCCCAAAGCGGCGAGTAATCGTGGGTAGAGGAGGGGGTGGGTGGGGGGGGGGGATTAGGACCATTTGGTCTATGATTCCTTTGATGGGTGCTCTTTTTACGAAAAATGATTCAGTGCCCTTGTAGTGGTGAAAGATTCCCCAAGCAGATTATAAAAACACCTTTGACTCACACTTGGGTGGAGGGTGTGTGTGGAACTGAAGTGTGTGAGGAACAGGGGATACGGGGGGGTTGGAGGGGTACATCGTTTGCCGCCGCACTTCTGCACCCGGCGACCCGCGTTCCTAGTATCGAGAAACCATCCTTCAAGTTGTGGGAAAACAACACCAAACAAATTGGCTCTCAGTAGAGGGTAAATGACTCTGTTGCAATCAATGTTATTTTCCTCACATGGTACACATTAGTTACTCCCACGAACAGCTGCTTCGTTCCTTTTTAGCAAGGCTGCATTTCGAGACGGCTTTGTTGTGAAGAAGCAGTGCGTGCGCGTGCGAACGCGCCCACACACGCATGCAAACACACGTACACTCTGAAGGCTCGTTTTGACGCTGGCAGAGCCGTGGAAGAAGTCCTCGAGCTCATACGACTCCTTGCAAAAGTAAACATAACCCTAAACCCCAAACACACTAAACATTGTAAAAGGATACGAGGAAAAGTTTGAAAAGCATAGCGTCGGTATGTATTTAGCTCGCTCAGCTCTGACTCCACTCAGTGGAGAGCAACTCAAGTTTTGCTCCACCAGGTTTGTGCAACTTGAGAATGTTTGGCCATTTTTCTGTAAAGCTGAATGAAGAGCATCTACAAACATCAATCCCCAATACAGATCAGCATCGGTATTGGTCCGATACCTAAAATCGAGTGAAGATTAGCGACAGATATTTATTTCAATCTTGTTGATATTTGTTTCTGGTGGGGGAGAGAGGAGGAGGTCGGTGATTTGGTGTCATGTTTGGTCATGTGACAGGGACAGTGATGCAGCAAAGGATTGTGGGGAGTTTAACTGAAGCACAGAAGCAGTGGTGATGCATCTTGTTGTCAAGATGTCGAAAGCTATGCTAGGCGAGCAGCTTTAACTAACTCAGTCATTGTTTGGTTACCTAGCAACAACCTGCTGAGTAACTTGCACAGCAGCAGTTTAAGGTTTTGGCCTCATAACTGTTTAAAAATACTAAAAAAAAATAATAACATGGAGTGAAAACTGTGGATGAAACAACAAAAAAACCCAAATCAATAATTATCAATATCAACTGATACAAATGCTTGCATCTTTAAATATTTTTCAGCCCTGGTAATTTATATATGTATATATTACATCAGTAAATGTCGGGTGTGGGCTATGACAGCATCATTAATATTGGATGTTGACGCAGATTTTCATATCAGTGCATTATATTATTAGCTACATATGCTAAAGCTATCCGTTTTGATCGACTGCCATGTTTTTATAGGTCCACATCTGTACCACATCGGTTCTGTTCCTGGTGTTTAAAGCTTGGAGTGTCTCATGGAGAGGAAACCTTTCTGCTGACCCATAATGAACAGAACATACTGGACGTGTATTTATGATTTTAACAGCGGCGCTCAACAGAAATCCAATGTCTGTTACAGGTTTTTGACAATTGTTGACGTAAAACACTTTGAATTGCCTTGTTGCTGAAAGGTGCTACACTTGATCGATCGGTTGATTGACTGACATGACTTTATCCTCGACCTGTCAGTTCCTTTTTTTTTTCGGTCAGCATGATAATATTTAACAACGTTCCCTGTTAAACCTCTCACATCCTCATGAACCGGATGGATTTATCGTGAGAGTGATCTGCTACTCTGATGACTTCCAGAGGTGCCTGGTTTGATTTCCAGGTATCAGAATAAAGACAGTTGAAAACAAACACTTTTAAATCTTTAAGATCTACAATCGCGCGCCACGTCAAGCTGGTTTGTCACTTACAAGCTACCGAAACTTAGTCAGCCGGTGGCTGTAAATCTTTTGCACTAGAGAACCAATAAAAGTTTGCCGTGGAAAGTGCTTTATCTGTAAGGGTGGGAGCCGTGGCAGATTATATTCACATTCCCACCTTGCAGGACCCTCTCTGTGGCTGTAATGGAATATCATTTCATCTGTGTCTTGTATCATCTCAAGCAAGGGCTGCTTTCTCTTCATCAGACTCCCAGGAACTGTAGCGCTAGGACACCCTTTTCTAATTAAACCAACGTGCTGCTCACTGTACATTGCCACGCTTTGTTGCTGGCAGAATAATTGGCAGTATCAATTAGGGGCCTAGTCATTGTCTGGCTGTCACACTGGCACACTTCGCCGCTCTCCGGGGCCATGAGAAACAAAAAAGACGTGTGGCTTTACCCGAGTAAAAGCTTTCAGGTAGTAATTTTTGAGCAAATTAAGCTCCTCGTTAACAGACACTCGAGTTGTTCAAACACCGGCAACTTTGATTCCGTTGCGCCGGTTCTGGAGGCTTCCGGGGGAAGCGTCCGCTTGATGTCTAAGGAAAGTCGGCAGAAACAGGAAGTGGCTCTTGTTTTCGTTTTAATTCCGGCGAGCTATCCTCTCGATTGCGATTTTTAGAAGCAACGCGTAAGCAATAAATGTTAAAGATTTGATTTTTTTTTCCCTTCTTCAAAAATATCCGCCACCCGGGATGAAAAAGCAATTTCTTGATTTCTTGGTTTCTCTCCTACATGTGTAGTGTTGACCTTGAGGAGGAACACTGCTGTGATCATTGTCTCTTTTATTTCCGCCCGTCTAGCATTCTGTGAGAAAACGGGCTGCTGCTCTGAAAGGCAATAAGCAAAGCTTGCTGGGCTGAATATTAGCTGTTATTTGTTTGACCCTCTCGGCGTGCAAGTGAGTGAGACACACGAGGAGAAGTGCTTGTTATTTTTACACTGTGCTTCACATGTAAAGGAAAAGAAAAAAAAAAACAACTCTCTTCGGTTTCACAAAAAGTGATCGTCTTGAAAATGACCTTTTATTTTACACGCACGAGACTGTCAGCAATTTTTATTCAGTCCAAGACTGGACAGAAACTGTCAAAGGAAATATTGTTGAGCTTTATTCGCTTTCCAATTGTTCATTAGCGATTTCTTCGTAGCGAATCAAGGGAATAGATTCCCATCGGGTGAAAGCCGGGTCACAGCTTTTTATTTTTCCTTTTGCTGCTCAGCTCTCACTCCCAGTGGCTCCGCCCCCGCTCACGGGAGGAGCTTGTTTTGATTGGTAGCATCCAAACAAACTCCATGCCACTAGGCCAATCAGATATGAGGACATGGGATTGTACCATTACGTGAAAACAGAGAGGGGGACAGACGGGAGAAATTCCTGGAGAATCTTACAAAGAGTAAGAATGTCTGCTTTCGTATCAGAACAAATACATAAAATTACGCATGTACAAGGCTTCTCATAAATACTCTGGATGCAAAAGGTTTTATTTACACCCAAATATTCATATATGCTGAGCTATGCTAAAATATGAAGCTACATAACTTTATCCTACTACATTTTCTAGTTAATGTAAAGGCAAAACGCTGGAAAGCTGAATCCTAAAAATCCGACAAATTAAAAACCTAAAACTCACTGATTATATCGAAATTGTAACTGTTTTCCCTTGCTGTACAAGCAATAAAAAAGGGGCAAATTCATGTTCTTGGGTCTTCCAGCACAAATTCAAAGAAATTTCAAAGAAGATAATGAAATCCCTAAATTTAACTATCAGAGTTTCCAGCACAGATTCATGACACAAAGTAAAATACACCAAGATAGAGAATTAGCCAAAGTTTTATGAGACATGCAAAGTTGAATACTGCTTGTTGGAAAACAATGGATTTACTCATCTTTAAGCAGATAAACAGTATGATCTGTAAACCCGTGTGTCATCTTCCATACATAATTTAATGGTTTCCATATTTTTATTTAAAAAAAAAAAAGAAAAAGGAAAAACCTACACCGAAGCGTTTGAAACCAAAATTTTGTTAACAGAACTTAATAGATGAGTTATCTTTACGACTTGGAGAGCAGCTTTTGTCATGTTGGAGAAACTGCTTCCACTTCATAAGCAGCCCTTTATTTCCTCATCTGAGCTTTAAATATGCTACATCGTATTCTGATTGCCATTATAGTGGAATGTGAGCCTGTCTAGACACATTGTAGCTGATTGTACAGCAGCTAATCTAATCACGTCTGTCTTCACGCTCCTCTCTTCTGGTAAGGTTACTCAGACATGTTGAAAAAGCAGAAAGGGAACGGCCATAAAGAACCACCTCACAATGAAACTCAATGAAACTCATTTCACGACATTAAAAAAAAAAAAAAATTAAATACCTAGAACAGGTTCTGCTATTCCTCATCTAACAGATTAAAAAAAAAAATCATAATTCATTTTAACATAAAAATAACAATCCTACACAAGTTCATATGTTTCGTTTTTTTGTGTGCCTGCTCTGCCTCTTGTACCGAGCCAGGTTCTGCTTCTGCTGGAGGTTTCTTCCTGTTAACGGTGAGTTTTTCCTTTCCGCTGTCGCTACATGCATCCTCCGCATGAGGAACTGCTGCAAAGTCAACGACAAGCAATGTCCTGCTGTTGCTAGGCGCTCATCAGGGAGGAGCGAATGCTGCAAGTCAGTGACTCCATGATGTGTTAATGCAATTAACTGGATCAATTGGAATTGGAATAATGAATGCATAATTGAAATATATATATTTTTTACATTGCGTCTAGACAACATTTGTTGTGATTTGATGCTATTAAGGTGAATGAAATCAAATTGAATTTTTTTAAACCTATAAACAGGCCATCACTTGCTAATTCTGGATGCTTTTTAAAGTTGCCCCAGTATGTGTCTTTCCCACTCATAGGTTTATTGAGACAAAGCCTCAAATAAATACTGTCGTTTATTTCACATCTTCCACGAGACAAAAGACAAACACAATCTTATTTCCTGACTTCCTGAGCCTCATTTCATGCATTTCAGATAAAGGCAAGTGGCCTAGTAAAACGCATCAACCTTAAGTAACAACAAACTCGCTTATTGAAAAATGACTGCGTTCTCTCCCCTCCGCAGGTCACCGCCGAAACATTAGATGCACTTTCCGTACTGATTGCAGTTACGCGGCAAACACAGGCGGTTCAGATTCCGTCACGCAAAATAAATGTCTTTTCAGAATAACAAATGCTTCGTCGAGAGAGAAAATGTGCCGTGGCTAAGGTAAATAAGGCCGGTGACGCTATTCTCAGCAATGCATTCGTATATATCTATATCTATAGATGTATATTTATATATATCTGAGAAAGTGTCAACATCAGAACAATCTAAACGCACAATTACGGCAAACCATTGTTGGTCGAACTTCGATCGGGCGCCGACAGCCGTGTCGTGTTCCAGGTTGTCGGCAAGCGGTGGTCCGACCTCGCCGCCGCTCGCCCACGCAATAACAAACCGCGCTCAATTACACGATGTCACACATATATTATACACAAAGTATGACCACTTTAATGCCTGACCACTTACTTTGTGAAAGCAAAATGGAGTGGTGCTTGATTCCTTCCCTTTTTTTTTTTTCCCATAAAATACCAGATTTATGCGGCAGCTGAGCACTAAGGTGAACTATGGAAGCAGACTGTTTTCGATGCGTCACCAAGACCGCGTTTATATTCGTTACCGAACTTTGTTTAGGAGCTAAAAGCTGATGAATTCGGAAAGGTGAGAAACTGGAAGGAGCGCCGGGCCCCTGCGTTCAAAGGCAGGTCTGTTGCGGCGAATCTCTTCAAACGGCATATTTTATTCCGCACACGCACTCAAATCTGCCTCACGGATATGGAAGCACAGCTGGCCGAAAAGCGAGTCATAAAAAACAATATCGACAGAGAAATAATGCAAATTAATGCATAGGGTTATTGTTAAGGCTCAAACGATTTGTTTGTTTCTCTTGACTTTATACTTTCATTAAATCTCCAGATTTATTCCATGTCCAGACTCGTCCAACATTTCATACTTCAGGATTGAGGCAGCTGCATATTTTGCTTATTAGTTGAAATAGTTTGATGAGAGATAAATAATTTAAAAAAGGGTTCCTAAATCTCTCACTATTTTATTTAGTTGTATGTTAATACATTAAAATGTTGTATCTATTATGGTTCTTATCTCCATTTGTCTCCTGCTTAAGTTAAAATAAAATATTTTAAAAAATCCTTGTAATGCTATTATGATCTATTTGTGCTTGTACTTTTAGTTTTATTTACGTTTATGTTTTTATAATTTCTTAACTGCTTTAGTTTATCCTTTGTGTTAGTGTTTGTATTTTGAGTTTTGGTTTCTCTATGCTTTTTCAATCTCAGCTGTTAATCATTTCCTCATTCGTCCAACCTGCTCCTTTCCCCACTCACACAAATTTGTAAGTTTTTTTTTTATTATTATGATTTTATTTATTTATTTTTTTTTTTTTACAACAAACATATGTTGTTTTTTGGGATCATATTACCACAGCTCCCTCCAGCAGACTGGGATTATTAAAAGAATTACTTACTGTGTGATTGATTCTCAAAGAGCATACTGAAATGCAAACATTTTCCAAACCAGTAAAGTTTGGAAACTTTACTTCTATAGAAGTTGGATACAAAACAATCCAACTTCTATAGTGGAGTGAAATGATCAGAGTTCAGCTCAGCAGGAAAACGCCACGTGGTATTTTCAATATACATAAATTGAAAGGAAGAACACAGAAAAAGAAGAGAAAAAAAATGTCAAGAAAAGTCATCAATATACCTAAATGTTTTGAATGTAAGGTGGAAAAAAAAAAAAAAACTCTTATATGGTACTCTGTCCAAATTTAAAAGGACAGGTAAAAAAAAAAAAAGTTTCATAACTGAAAATGAATCTGTTCAAATACTCGGATCTCCTAAACATAATGAAGTCAGTGATACAGTTTCTCAACTGGCAGCGCAATTAAGAGATTTCCGTTTTGGCTTTTTGAAGTCCCCAAGTATTGGTAAGCTGTGCCGGCCTTTCAGGATAAAAGCGTAGTTACTTATTCAGGCTTGCTTTAAATGGCCCTTTTGTCTGCAAAGCTGCTGACGTTAATCAGGATTACGGCGGAGACGAGACCAAACGAGCTGGAGGCGCCGACAGAACCGCGCCCGGCCAGCGCACCTAGTTAGAGAAGCGGAATAATGAAAAACAATGCTATTGAACTTAATATGAATGCAGCTGAAGTTTGCTGCTCATAAAAGACGTGCTTTTACAATTGTGATGTAACAATATAATCCTAAAACAAAGGTGAACAAATTGGAGTAAGAAGTGTGTAAAATGTTCTTTAAAACCCCCCAAAACAAAACAAACCTCTCATTAGCAAACATGTATGTGCAAATACTGGAATAATTGATTTATTCATAATAGTGCTCACAAACTAAAGTACTAGATAACCAAAGCCGACTAATTAGGTCAGTGCAAGAGTTATGTCATATCACGGCTTACACAACACCATAGCCTGATAATTGCCTTGATTTTGCCACTTGATTCTCATCTCCCTTGACCAGGTCAATGGAATTTCTCCCATTGACCTGGATTCCTTTGGCAGCATTTCAACTGTGCCAATCAGAAGAAGCTGTGACCGACGACGCCGAATTGCTCAAAGACACAACGACAGAGGTGGATGGAGCGGAAACAGAACCGGCAACCCGCCGATCGCGGGACGAACTCCTACCACCGTAGCGAACGAAGCATCTCGTTCAGCACCTCTCTCTTGTCGGTGGAGGATGGCTGCTTACGGCGCAAGAAAATTACCGGTAAGCTTCACGGCGTTACGTGCGTCACGGGCAAACGTTAGCGACTGGGTAAAAGTTAGGACTTGAACAGAGTCTCCAGCAAGCGATCGTTTCTCCAATGGCCCAGACGCTTCGTACGAAGCAAAGCGTGGAAGAAGAGGCTGGTTTTTAGCAGGCTAACAAGAGCTTCCTCAACAAATTTAGTTCTTCTTAACACTTGGACCCAAGTCCCACTGCTGCCCCCATAAGTTACAGCTGGAGTGTCCAGCAGAGCATCCCAGCAGACATTTATTCATAAGCTCAGCAGCTTAATTCTCTGGCGGAAACACCAAATACTCCACCAATTTAAACAACTGAGACTACAGTCCCAACTGGCTGTCCCGAAGATCATCGGTCGACCCCAAGACGCAAACCTCCAATATGGTGGCTGGATTCAGGAGCCACAACTCACCATTCTTCCATCTGACTTCAAACAATATGCTCAATCTGTGCCTGCAGTTTTGTAATGAGCACAACATTACATCGAAAGGCCTATAGAAAATCCCAACGCAATCACGATGATGACTGACATTAAATTTATGGATGTTATTATGACCTTTAAACACGGAGAACCCACAGGCATCGGCTAATAACCTGATATCAAAGCGACAACAGACTGTGTCCTTCAGTCCTCGACGCAGTGTCATAAACCTCGAACGAGGCCCTACAATCTGTCACTCTGTGCTGGATCGGAACCTGATAAACACATTGTAGAGACGCCAACAACAAAGTGAGTTCAGTGGAAAACCATTTGTCAGTAAGGGCCTAAACAAAGCTTAATGAACTCTTACGCAGACTGTTGAAAGGAATAACGAAGTAAAACGCAAAAGAAATTCAATCCATTACGGAGATATGGGGTTTCTGCACAATATACTTCCACAGTGTGCTTTTTTTTTTAAGCTATTATTTCCTTTTACTGTGATAACATTGAAAATGAAAAAAATCATTTTTACTCATCCTGAGCTTCGGGTTCCTTTATAGCAACTTTATAGCTCTGTTATGGACATACGCTCTCAATATTGCTCTCCATCATCCTATTTCTAATCCGTTTAAACCATCGATGTTTGACATGGAATCAGCTCAGATACTGTTACAGCCCAACCTTGGGTACTAGTAATGTGATTTTTGATAGTGTAGTGCACCAAGTGCGGTGCGGAGAGATGACCTTCACTTACTGATCCCTCGCAATCACCGTAAAAGCAGAGTCTCACTGCAAGCGGCATATACCAGATAAGACCAAAACCTCCACAGCAGAAAAATAGCGGCTACTGTAAAAAAAGAAGAAGAAGAAAAAAAAAAGTGTTCTGGCAACCGTATTTCTAAAACCCAAGAAACTCCAAGAAGGAGAGACGGGCCAAGAAATGGCAAAGTTACCAGAAATCAATAGATTTGTAGCTTAGCGAGGGTTGACACTCAGAAATTTAAAAAATACAATCGTTTTATAATAAATAAAGATTTTTTATTTTTATTATTAGCTCCCTAATGTGTTTGAAATTAAAGCTACACCATATAACTTTTATAAACAAATGTTCTTTACATATTTCTTAAAACTGTCACCATGTTGTGACAGTTTGCTGTGAGACAGATCATTTGCGAAAAGGTTGAGTTACTCTGCCTCTGCCCCGTGCCACGATTGCATCGCTTCCAGCCAAAAACAACCAATCAGAGACAGGAGGAGGGTCTCGGCGCTGCCAATCAATCGTGCGACTGTGCTGCTCAATGTGCTAATTGCAGGGAAACAACTCATCGCTGTCATCGGGGGGCCAACTGGCTTCAGCGTTCAGGACAGGCTTTGCTCCGTCGGCTTTACGCAAACCTGTTGTCGTAGCAACTTACTCATGGCAGATAGCTGACCGAGCAGAGATTACATTCACGGTGTGAATATCAGTGGTGATTTATTAGCTGCTCTACTTATGATATGTCAGAGAGTTAATGTGTGGATCGCCTTGTGTTTTTGATAGCTGAACTGAAACACTTAATTCTGTGGCACGTCTTTGTGTTACGGTTTCCAAGTCAAGCTAGCATAGCTGAGCTACTTCCCTCTCCCCTTACTATTTTTTTAAAACTTTTTACTCACCTCTGAAATGTGCTTGGACCTTATCTAGTTGTCACTGCATCACTTTTTCTTGCACGTATCGCATACAGTACACTTAAGAATTAGCATGTCGTGTTAACGACCTGACAGCTACAAGCAACAGCAGTCGTTGTGGCTTTGCTCCCCAGCAGGTGGGATCCTGCGCTTGCGACGTCACATTTCCCAGCCTTTATGCTCCGTCTTATTGTTTTCATGCTGAATTTGTGTAAATTCAGATTTTCCCATGAACACACACAAAAGTTGCTGTAACGGTCACGCTAACTGCGCTAATTGTCAGCGTATGGGACGGTCATTGCAATGCAAGACATAAGATGTAAAACGGGAGCGCTACAATCACTTTTACTTTGTTTTGAAACCGGAATGGCTCGGTTTAGAGAGATTTCCCAGATATTTCTTGTCAAGTTGTCTTTGCTCGTGATACTAGAAATTAAAGAGAAAAATATGTTTAATGCTCTTCGTCTGGCTTCATATCACTCTTAAAGATAAATGAAAAATGATGTTAAATTTGTAAGGCCAGATCAAAGTTTCATAAAAAGCAGAAACTTGTGGCATTTTTCTCATTTAAACCACAACTTAAAAATGAGCTGCCGTAATCATAACAACAACAACAAAAAAGGCTATATGTGGGAATAACTAAAATAAAAAATAATAATAAAAATGGCATCTCATTAATTTAGAAAAATACATCGATGTTCTGTTGTCGGCCCACATAGAAATAATTACAACCTCCGTTCCGTATTTAAGATTAATGGCAATTGATTTTCCATTTATGGGACCATTAATTAATAAATCACAAGCATTAGAGATGAATTCCCTCAGGAAACCTCAGCGTCACTCCCAATAACTCCGGCTTTCGCTGAGCACAACGCGTCTGCAGACGGGAGCCCAGACAGCAGCCGGCCTCACGTCACAGAAGAGCCTCTCTGTGTTTTCATATACACGCGCCCATCAAAACGGTACATAAGTACACGTCCTGTTTCCATGGCAACTGCATTTGACAAAACCAAGGGTAAATAAAATGTTTAGACAAACGCATTGAAAAGGAGGGACTCAGAAACGAAGGTACTTGGACGTTCATAAACAAAACAACAACAACAACAAAAAGCGTCCGGTCAGCTTGTTTTAGTATTTTCTGTGTGATGTTGCCTGTTTGGAACAATACAAAATCAAATGAAAAAACATTTTACTTGCATATCAGTTTACACATTGCCACTGAGACCACCAACGTGTTCACTGTAAAATTAATAATGTTTCTCTCCGGCTCGTCATGAGCCGCCGGTCAGGCGGTTAGCTTAACGCTAACCACAGAGCTGCTCCTCTGCCTGGCTTCTCTGTGGTTTGAAAGATGACCTTGGATACTTGTTTTTGCACTTTGCAGGAAAAGATTAGAGGAAATCTTGCAGAAACAGACTTTTTTTTGTTGTTGTTGTTGCTCTGAGAGATCTAGCTCTACTTTGCCTCGGCATATAAAGAGACATTTTCTTAACTGCAATATTGACAGAAAAGGGAAAAATCCTTTTCCACCGAGGGGGCAGAAGGGATGGGGGTTTCTCTATCTTTTTCTTTCCTCTATCAAAAGTAGGTCAGAAGGAAAGGATAAGAAAGATTGCAGAGTTTTAGTTACGAGGGAAGAAAATGAAGCCGACAAAAATCAAGCTAAACTCTTGGCTCGCGTGACCTTCAGCTAACGACTAATACGTGATTTAATGAAATCAGGAAGAGCTTTGAGTTAGTGGGATGCATTTAGGTGGGTAAATAAATAACACCCTGTATCAACTGGTGACTAGAATTACAAAACACCCTCTTTTTTTTTCAGTTTTCTAAGCCAGTGTTTTCGTGAAGCTTAGAAGGGAAAATTTCCTCTCTCTTGGTCTCATTTGGGCAAAACAAATGTGTGAAAGTATTTCAAACTCAACCAAAGACATACACCCTGTGAACGTTATTCCTTTTTGTTAAAGAGTTGACAATACGTTTCGCATTTTTAGCTCAAACGTTTAAAGCGACAATTCATGGACAAACCTTATATCAGACACACGGATGTAAAGTTGCACCAAGCCAGAAACTTTACAAGTTTCCTAAGGACATTTCTTGCTTGATTGTCATCGTTAGGATTTTAAAGTTTGAGTGCTAAACATAAATTCATAAAAACATAAAAACGGGTTTGAAGATGTGGATATTTAATATCGGCTCTAACGACACAAACATTTAAAGTGATGTAAACAAACATTAAGCTCCATGTTTGTCATTTCTTAAAACGCCTGAAATGACCCAAGTACAACGATGTCTTAATATTACGAGAATAAAGTGGTTACTTCACTACTTTTATTCTGAAAGTATTGCGACTATTTTGTAAGACTATGACTTTCTCATAATATTACGACTTTATTCTCCTATGACTTTATTTCCGTAACATTACGACTGTTCTCGTGATACTATAACTTTTTTATTGTATTATATCAACTTTTATTTTTCGTAATAGTATTTTTTTCCCCTCATAATATTGCGACTTTCTTCTTGTAATACCGGTTTTTCTTGTAACATCATTTTAGTAACGTCTCAGCGTGGACCCAACATAAATCGCAGCACATTCAGTCAACGATTTTGGGGAGAAATAAATACGTTTGCTAAAGGACAAAGCAGAGTCTGGACCGGTGGTCATTAAATGGACTCGTGATGTAAGGCAGCAGCAACGGGCAGCCGTGACCTTCTGCAGCAGCTCGCTGCAGCGGAGCTGAGCAACAGCTGCATTAATCTCCTGCTTTGTCTGCTGGAGGTTCAGGAGAATCTGCTGCTGCATCACTGAAACAATGATAATAATAATAATAATAATAATAATAATAATACTGCATTCCCAACGTCACTGCTGTGTCCTTGTCACCAATCCAAGCTGTTTTGATTTCGTTTGCTGGTAATCACGTTTTCAAAAATGGCGATCAAAGAAGAAGAAAGAAAAACAAAAAAACAAAAAATGTCCACATTTTCTTACTCGTTTTCTCTCCGGTGCCACGTTTTGACGCCGCCTCTGCAACCCATCTGGGATTCGGGGTGTTATTTGAGGTTTCGCTCCTACATGTGAACACCTCGGTCTCTGGCATCGTTTTTTGCCATCGCCGATTTTTTTTTTTCTGTTTTTGAAAAAAAGAGCAAGAGGTGAAATCAAAAATCGACATAAAAGAACGACTCCGAAACCACCGGGGCGGATTCTGTAAATGAGACGTTTCGACTTAAAAGAGGTCAGTAGAAGATTTAAAGAACACAGGCGAAACCAGGAGTCGAGCAAAATGCTTGTTTCATAATTGTTGACTGTGAGATGTTTTTATGATGTGAAGCTCTTTGAACTGCCTTGTTGCAGAAAACGTGCAGTGGAAATAAACTTAAGAGACGCCACATGAAGTTAAATCAGACCTTCTTGTTAGTTAGAATTAACAAATCATTTCTGGTTGCCAAATGCCACAACAACGAGAGAAAGAAAATGTCGACAGATTTATTTATTAATGTCTTGCAAATCAGAAGCTCTTGTTTAAAGTCCAAATAAATCAGCCAGGACGCGAGGAAGAGAACTGCGAAGCTCCGTGACGTTTGAAGGTGCCGGATTCATCCGTTTACAGAACGATGCTCCGATTTAGACATGATGGTGATGCCCAACTATCATAACGCTCAGGAAGGAAAGCGATTCTTTCAGAACTGAAGTCAGAGTCAGCTTGAAGATGCTGAGTGAAGCTGGTGAGACAACATCTGAAGCCCAATTCAAACGGGATAAGCCTTGTATGGGAACCACATGTAGTAAATAAATGACTCTCCTACGTTTTTTTTGTTTTTTTTTGGTCCAAATGGAACTAACCCGAACCCAGTTTCTGTTTAGCAAATAGAAATGCCTTCTATTTCTCTAAATGGCCTAAAACAAGAGAGATCTGGTCTGATTCAACTTGAGACGTTGAGGAAAAACGGCATGTTCTTTTGTTCGCTGTTTTTGGACTGCACACACCTTGAGCCACTGCGGCTGTCATTAGCCATTCTGCAATCAAGCCAATTACTTCTTTTCAACTAGTTGCCCCTGGTTTCTGCTCTGCGAGACAAGAGCCACACACCGAACGAGAGCTCAGCTTGAACACTGGGAGGGAGATGAAGATAATTGGCCTGTTACATTCAACGCCCGAAGCCACGCCGTGAAGGAAAAACATAGATTTCTCTTTTTTTTTTTGTTTGTTTGTTTTTTCTTTTTCTTTGTCTGCTCCTACAAAAACATGTTGACAAGACTACAGATGTACATATATCGTTTCCTTGGTCTACCCAAGGGCCGGGGAGTGTTGTTTATTATCAGAAAATGGAGTTTACAAGGAGTCCAGACGAGTCCTACTGTCGGCAAACACGCACACGTCCGACAACTGTCTGCTGAGGTCAACGCACAAGCAGACGGAACGCTGACCCGGCGGTGGAAATGAAAGGAAGTAGATGCAGATTCTCACATTGCATTGATTATTACATTATATTAAACATTCTGTTAAAGTACCAGATGGTTGTGATGAGCAGAATGTTGTCCATCATAAAAGGCTCGGGATATTAACACCTTATCTAAAAGTCAAAGATTCAAATTGTCTTGACTTCCATCGAAACTTTATCAGGCTGCTACCAAAAACAACAACGCACTATTCGGTTTATATTAATTATATAGTGTGTTTTCCATGTGTGTAGCGGCACATTATAGCACAACCAAGTAACAATGTTACATTCACGTTTTATGAAAAACAATGCGTATTTTAAACGTAGCCTGAAATAAATTTCGCTTTGCAGTTTGCTGCCCTGAAATTAGGCTTCTGTCTCTTTAAGAAGCTGCTGCTCTCTCCAACGCTCCACTTTCAGCGCGTCGCAAAAACGTGTCTCCAGCTTGGTGTTTGCAGATGTTCTCAGTTCGCACGACGATGAGCTCAGCAGACGCGCAGTTCCACCAGGAGTTAGCTAACTGCTGCTGCCACTAGTCTGAAGGAGTTGGGTGGGGAAGGCGTGTAAAGGGGGCGCGTTATCAGAGGGTAACAATCATACTGTTAAACCTTGACCATTAAAACATAAACCAGCAGTATTACATGCTGAATGTGAGCATAAATCTAGTATTATTTCTCGTTTTTCTCGTTATTTTCCAAGTGCCCCCTTCCTAAAACTTGAGAGCAGCGTTCAAACCCGGGCAGAATCTGTCTCGATGTCCACTGCGTGACGTGCCACAAGCACGTGTTTCAAGCGGGGTGCTCAGTGTCTGAGAAAGCCATCTGAGGCAACTTCTGTGTGCCGACTCAGAGAAGAGACAGAGACAAATGGCACCGTCACAGAGATTCTGCTCAGTCGGATTCATCTGGCCCGATCGACTCTTATTTGTGTGAGTGGAGAGGGGGGCGGAAGGGGGAGCATTATATTGCTTCAACTTCTGAATTTGTCCCCGCTCGGTGTTGCTCTATCACACGCAGTAATAAAATATGCGGATGTTGCTCGTTTTGAGGCGATAAAGACCAGATGTCCTTCCAAAACGACACAGTAAAAACATTTCAAACTTTTATCTATTCATTGATGTCCCTGGTTTTTCAATTATGTAGCTTATTTGATTGGTTGCTAAACTTATGTACTATTTATGGATAGATAAAGGTATCCTTTCAAGTTATTGCTACTTTTATCTTATTATAATACGCATAATTAGTGGCTGTCTCCCTGCGTAATACATTATTTAATATCTATGTATTACCTTTGTAGGCCCAGGGCCGTACGTTTATCGTCACACTAATCAAATGAGAATTTCTCATGACAAACCGTGTGGAAAGCAATGTCAGAACAACCAAAAACGTTTCTTTTTTTTCTTTTTACCGTGCATGCATATTTTAACGTGTCCTGTCTAAATTTGAAAAAGAAAAAAAAAAAAGTCAACCCACCTCGGCGAGATTTTGGAAAGTTTTGTCTCTTTATTCCGGCGGCTCCTGGTGGAGAGCGGCAACAACGTCCAGCTGTAAAGACAGTACTTCACATCTGCTCTGCGCCAACAGCACGTAAAAATGTTTTATCGTTGGCTCGCTTTCATAGTTTGGCTCCTGTTTTCACCCAATTACAAACAATGCATCAACACCACCATAATTGGTGGAGAAACGTTTAGTCCGGTTTTGACTTGTCCTTGTATTCATGGTTGTCTGAGTCTAAGGTGGCAAAATTCTCTCGTTTTGTATTTTCACAAATCGAATAAAGTTTCATAAATCTCAAGCTTTGTTTTAGAGCATTTCTGTCAGTGTCAGTTCAGGCTCGATCGGGTTACGTTTTCTGAATGCTGAATTAGAGATGATTAAGATGCTAACTTGTTAGCCAAACAAACACTTTGCCACTTGTAGTATTTTCACACATGGTCCAAAGTCTTTTGTTATCCTGGCACTCTGTTTCCCACCGAGTACTCAAATATTCAGCCACACAAACAAAAGTTAAACATGTTTTTTTGGAAATTACGTAACCGAGTGTTATGTGGCCAGCAGCTCAAGCGCAGCTTCTTCTTGTGCATCAAAATAAAATAAATAAACAGTCTTACGTAAAACCGCCATTTTCTGAGCTTTACGTCTTCTTATGATCTTTTTCCCTCGTTAGAAACATACCTGGACCGTGTCATCATTCTTTTGTGGCGACCATTCAGCTCGCTGAGTTCCGTCAGACTATCCAGCAGCAATCGGGCAATGTCTGCTGAGCTCATTAAACGAGCTGCTTGTCAGTGAAATGCTGCTAAAAAAATAAAAAAAAGTTGTTCAAGGGTTAACAGAGGAGACATGTTGAAGGCGGAGTTTCAGAAACAGCAGGAGCTTTTAAAGAGACAGAGGCCCAATTTCAAACCGTTACATTTGATAGCATTTTTTTTAAACAACTAAATCTAACTTGATTTAGTTGTTTTGAATCAATATATAGTATATATTGTACTATAAAATGGTATTATATCCTCTAAAACATAACACACATAACATTTAAACAGTTTAATTTAAGCATAAACTGGATCAGATTTCCATCTGTCAATAACTACATTCTTACAAGATTGTCATCAGTTTGACATTTTATCTGGAGAACTTATGTCTTTATGGAATCATAAAAAAAAAGCCCCTGGTGCTTATTTTCTAAATTCATATTTAACGGGGGAAGGTGTCTGTGACAGAGAATATGAAAATAGAATAAAAAAGGAAGCATCTGCAATGAGACAAAGACTGACAGACCGCTTCAAGCCATGACAAGTCAACGACTTTACAAGTTCTAACATCATTGAAGTAATTGCTTTACTCAGGTGTTCGTCGAGGGGGGGAAGACAAAATACAATCATGGCCTCCAATCAGAAATACTCATTCATTTTGCATTTGAAATTTGACAAGGCCACCTGTTTAAAATGCAACCGCCGCGTTACCACTGTGAAAACAACGTTGGTCTCGATTTCACCAACACGTTGTTGAGAAGAGATTAAAAAAAAAAAAAAAGAAAGATGCGGGCCACTTCCTGCAAGCCGGGCAACGACGATCTCATCGCACGATCTTATGTCAAAAGCCAGCCATTGTTGGCATGTGCAGCCTGAGACGGTAGGAAGCTTTGAATGCCTTCAACCAGACAGCATGTTGGTGCATCCCGGAGCGATTCACCTCATATTCCTCTTCCTCATGTCTCTTTGACATGGATGCGGTTCCCCTGCAAGGCGGAGGGTATTCATAATTCAAAGGTCAAGTTGCCGGGGCTTTTGTATGCATGACGAACAGGAACGTTTCTCACTCCAGCTTGTGGAGAGGTGTCCTTTTCTTGTTCTTATGCGTATGACGAGTGGCTTTTGTTTTTGGTTTTTAATGCGGCACACACTCTGTGCGGCAGAATTCGATCTCCTCCTCTGGGGTGAAAGCGCAGCAGCTTGTGACGCGCCGCTCCCCGACGACGGCTGAAACGCCGGCGTCGATGTGAAATCTGCCTCACCGCAATCTGTCTTTGTTTTCACCAGGAGAGCGGATTGCCGCGATCTGAATTTAACCGCGTTGATACATTTCAAATGTGTGATTTTCATTACTCTTGACGGCGTTAGTAGCGATGTTAAAACAATAATTAGTGCATTTCGCAGCAATTTGCCAAATGCAACACGTACTGCTGCGTGATTATGGAGTTTTGTCGCCAATTTTCTCTCAAACGTTTGCACTGATTTGAGCAGAATGAACGTTTATTGATTTTATTGGGTTACTCTGACGTACTTTAAATGTGGAGCAAAAACAAATCAGAGCAATTTGGGTTTTTTTTTTTATGTTGGCTGAGTTGAAACGGAGATTAGACAATGTAGGTGAAACAGAGAGAGACAGTTACTGACCATTTCTACTTTATCTTTAAGTTAGTGGGTTTGTGTTGGATGAGCACTTTTCTTAAACCAATCGGGTATGTCTGATATTATATGCAATACTTTCACAAAGAGCTGGTCTTAATTTATTTATATGTTTGGATCATTTTTCTGGTTTAACATCAAAAGATATATATATATATATATATATATATATATATATATATATATATATATATATATATATATATATATATTTGTTAGCTTACTGGTAGATCACCAGCAACAACTCCTGTTGTTTCAAAACGTTCAATATGCCTCTGACAAGGTTCACAATTCCCTCCTGAACCTTGTCAGCATTATAGATCATTATAGAATATTTTACCCCTTGTTTTAAAGGAGCAGTATTATGTGTTTCACAGGCACATAATGGCATTTTATAGCATAATCAAGTAACTATGCTATCTCCAGTTATTATAAAAATGCTATATATTATGCATGAATTAAAAGAAATTTGACATTCTGATTTAACGCCTAGAAATTGGGTCTCTGCCTCTTTAAAAACTCCTGTTCTTTCTGAAACTCCGCCCTCAGGAAGTCGTCACAACATGGCTCCTCTATTAACTCTTTAGCAACGTTTTTTTACCAGCGTTTCATTGAGAAGTAGGTCTTATAATGAGCTGAGCGGATGCTCAGTTCCACCTGTGTTTGCTAATTGCTGCTGGCTAGTTGGTAGGAGCTGAGAGGGGGTGGGCTGCTCTGTGAGGCTGGAAGGTTGGGAACTGCAACTCTAAAGCGGGGCTTGGTCCAGCCAGACATTTTGCAGAGCTGAATGGTTGCCATGGAGATTAAAGGATTTCTAAAACATCCATAAAAGACTCAAGTCAATACTCCAGGTATATTTTTGCTGGGGTAATAATATTCTAGCATGATTTAAAGCTAAAAAAAAGCTGAATTTGCATAATATTGCTACTTTAATCATCTGTAGCAGGAGGATCAGTAAATGGAGCAAACACTAAACAAAGCAAAACACTCTAAGCCAATCAGACATGAAACAAATTACAAACTTAAATTGAATTTTACCACAGTTGAGATGTTAAATCTCGCAGTAATTCCACTTTAAAGCACACTCCTGTCTCCAGTGACTGCAAAAATCTGCAAACGCATAAACAACAAACAAACAAACAACAACAAAAAAAAGACAGAAAACATTGGCCAAGCTAAACACTGAATCAGTAAACGCACTGTGCTTTGTTTAGTAGTGAGCAGGGTAAGCTATGCTATTTTTCCTCCTGGCACCTTACGACAACGTTGAAAATACAATAAAAAAAGAAGAAAAAAAAAGAAAAGAAGGAGCCTCACCGCCTCGCCTGCGCGCCTCATACGTCTTCAGTCATGCGGAAGGCCGTCCGTCAGTTTTACTGCACATTGGCTTCCTCTAAACGCGGCACCGATGACTGATGACCCTAAGTGCAACTAGATAACTACGGCGGGGGATGATAAAAATGTGAGAACACACATCCTGGACAGGAAATTGGCCATTTTTGAGCAATTGGCACAAGGGAGCTGAAGCGATGGCGCTCTGTTCACGACTCGCTCCCTAGAAAAGCTGGAGAGGCCCGGTCGTCCACGGGGAGGGGAGTTTGCGGTCCACTGCACATATTACTGACGTACACAAACTCTGTAGATCTCAATTCTTTTCACCTTAGCCGTCACGTTCGCTGACACGGCGGGGGAAACAGAGGGAGGGACGCGGAAACGTTTGGAACCAAGCGAACCAAAAGGCGCCATAAAGACAACTTTGGGAAACGACGGCCCGGTGAAACGAAAGTGGGCGCCTGTAACAAGGGATCGCTGAAGACCAAGGCCGGCTGGAGCATCAGAAGCGACAGACAGGTGTTTGAAATTAAGAGGTGACTCACCTGTATTTCACAGTCTGCTGAATTGCTAAGTGGCAGTTTCATCTGATCTTTTAATCTCCCCCCCTTCAACGATTCGTGATTGATGATGATGACAATCTGGAAAGCTATTGCCGTCAATGAATGACTTGGCCCCCACCTGAGTTTCACAGCTTTATGTGCGGCGACCAGAGATCAAGATGACAGATAAAAGAGGAAAAATAAAACGTCTGAACGAACAATGCTTGAAATATCAAACAGCTAAACGCTCATCTGACAACATGTGACGGGGTTGAGTTCAAATACCAGCATGCTGATGACACAGGGTTTAGTAAATACTTTTGGTGACCCTAGAAACCGTTGAGAGTCGAGCGTGTCAAGCACAACTGCTTGCCGTAGATTTTTGGATATTTTCATTTTGTAAACAAAATTTGAAAACTCTTCTGCCGCATCGCATTCATGCACTTCTTTGTCGTCTATTAAGTAAAATGAGAAAAAATGTTTGTGTTAATGGCTTTTCAACTGATGTCAAGCTTAGATCTTTAACGGCTGGTGAAACCGACCACGGTTACTCTGATCACCAACGAGTGTGGAAATCCGCTTAGAGGTGATTAATAATTCATAAATATGTTGTAAGAAAGTCCTTTGGGTCTAACCTTGAACTATATCCCATCTCAAAACAGAAAACTATTCCTTTGATGATATTGCCTCGTAATAATACTTCGTTAAATCTGAACAGTAAAAACAAATGACTATGACTAGCTCTCCTTTCAGACTAATGTACTGAGAAAGTCTTTAAAATAACTTTAAAGTAGACATATTACCAAATAATAATGTCTACGTCTGTAGTAAAACATTCCACCGTGGATTTTAGTATGTCAGCTTTTTGAAAATGGGCTGAATTAAAGATGTTAAAAAAAGGAAACAGAAAAGCAGGAAGATAACATAATCTTTTGTAAGTCTACATTATTCAGATTTCAGCCACAGCGAAAGCCTTGACATATTTACGTCCACCATTCACCAGCTCTACCTGCCTCTTTTACGGGCAAACTGGGCCATTTAGTCCTAAAATGCATAATTTATCCTCTCTGGCTGAAAGTCTATGAGTACCATCATGAAGTGCTCAAATAAATGCAAACCTGCAAGGTCAAACTTTAGATTTGTCTTTGAGGAAATGTGATTCCTGTGTACATGGGTCTTCTGCCACCGGTCATTGATCTGCAGCAACAGTCACCGTCTACAATGCGGTCTAAGTGGTGTGCAGAAGTGAAATGCTCGTTCTTCACATATGAATTCTCCGCAGACATCTGGCACAAAAACATATAACCAGGTATGTGGCCACTCTGAGCATTTAGCATGCTGATGTGAGTGAATCTTCATCTGCGCAGACAGAGCGACTGCATGACGTGGCATGAGGTAACGTCGTCTTTGAGTAATGACTGCCAGATTAACACATATGATTCGATTTTGTAGCAGTTTGTGTGTGACTTGATTCCAAAGGATTTTTTGATGTGACCAACAAGTTGACGACAAGTCGTTCTCTCGTGTGTAAATTGGAATTACGGAAATAAATTTGTTAAAAGGAAACGCACCCCTTATTTTTTTTTGTAAAATTATGCTTGCCAATAAAACATTTAGTACTGGCATAAAAGATGAAGCAGACGACAGAAAGTGGTGAGAGGATGATGGTGCAGTTTGTTTTTTAATGACTTATCACGCGAGCAAACCTGTTTGTGTGTGATTTTAATTGCTTTCTTATTTAATGGAAATACTGCCGTTCGCTATTTTTTTATGACATTAGTGGAATTTAGGCAAAAATGGCACATTTGTAATGGAGACACAGTTAATGGCAGTCGGACTTAGCCGGATTTACGTGTGAAATTTCGGACTTTATTATTCTAACGTAGGTCCACTTACCATGGTATGCCATCAAAATCATCGAAATATTATCTTGCTCTATTCATGTATGCATGAAACCGACTCGCCATTCTTTCCCACCATCTAAAAGAGGTCCCCGTTTTTGCAAGCCCATATTTTTACAACAGGAACGTCAACCCCCTCAAACCATTACTTGACTATCGCTTTCGATACAGGAGGACTAATTATACTGGCGGGGGGGGGGGGAGAAAAAGGGAGCATTGCCATCAGCATATGCAATTTCCTTGAAAGGACGCACTTGGTCAGCAATAATACTGGTACGGGGCAAAATGACACCGGCTTAAATGGCAGGATCCAAGCTTAACATTGCCCCAAGCGTCGCACTGGCCCTTCCAGCTGCGTCCAGGCTCCATTTTTCTCTGATTAAATCTCAACGAATTTAATCAGAGAAACTGCACACATGGACCAGAGCTTGTAAAAGATGTTTTCGGTGATACTCACAGGTCAGGATGATCAACCTGACCCGCTTTTAACTTTGTACAAAAATATGGCAGGGTGTGAAAGAGGAACTTTTCTTTTGTTATCTAGAAAATAGACTGTCCTGCTGAGCCACAGAGGCTCATTGACCTTTAGCCACTTTTTAGTACTTGTTCCCTTTTTATGAGTTTCTAGTCAAAGTACAGTGACTACGTCCAACAAAAGTGCTGAAGATGTGAAAGACAGAGAAGAGTTAAAGAAAACACAACTGCTCTACGAGATTCGTGTAATGTCTTAGCCACATTTAGGATCTATTTTTTTAATTTTTTTATTGCTTTTATTAAAGTAGCTGGAGTTGCAGCTGTTGCCACAGAGACACTAAACACCAATCGCTAAGTGAGATCCAGCATCGTTTGTACCTTAAGGAAAGTCACATTCTTGAGATTATCTTCTGCCTCTTTAAGCCTCGTCCTTAAACATCGATAACATCATAACTTCTTCTGCCAGCACTCCTAAAGTTATGATGCTCCAAGCCAACAGAAGCGGTGCTTTCCAGCGCGCCTTGGAAATAAAGATTCATCGGTTACCTTAAGAACACTCCCAGGTAGTGATTGGTGGCCCGCTGGTCCCGAAGATGTGCTGGATCTGCTTACTGCGCGGAAAGTGGGAGGCAGGAGGAGTGAGCCGGGTCCCTTCTGCACCTAATCCACATCTCCTCGCAGCATTCCCTCCTCAGATGATCAGCCGCCTGCAACAACCAACAGGGGAAACTTCACTTACATTTTGCAGTGTAAAAATCACCGTCCAGTTTGGTATCGTCACCTTATTAATTTGTTAGACAGCAGTATCACAAGACTATCGTTGGAACCGGGAAAGAAAGCGAACCAAAATATTCCTCATAAAGTTTTATACCAATATCGATCGACTGTGTCTTTTAACTAAAATATTTTTTTGTTTTTTTTCTTGCCATCAAGAGAACGTTAAAAATAGTTGGTTTTTTTTTTGTTTGTTTCTGTACTAGTTTTGTCTTGTTTTTTTTTCCCCCCCAGAATTGCAAGTTTGTGTTTGACTTGTGCATGGAAATGTTAAAAAGTAGCTTTAAAATAAATAAATTCATTCATTTATTTTATATAGTACGTAATCGTACATACTATATAAATGTTTTTCAAACTTTTGTACTGAACTAAATGAAACCCGTACTTCTTTTTATAATTGCTCATTTAGGCACAACAAACATCAAGAAATCTTGATTATCCATTAAACTAACAAGTTAGACTTTTATCTTTATATATCTATACATATACATGTGTGTGTGTGTGTGTATTTGTGTTGGTGTGTGTTTTTTCCGGAAACCAAAAAAAAAACAAACTCTAACACAACCACTGCCTTTTCTTGGCTCAGTTGTTTAAGTGCAAAATGTGACATTACAAAACAAAAAACATAAGATTAAGTTGATTATTGGATCCTGATTGTTGAATCATATCTTCTCGCGCTGCTGCTTACATCACTAAAGACCAAATTAAAAAATGTAAAAATCGAGGTCCATACTTCCTCTACCCCTTCTCTACTGAAGAAGATAACATCCTATTATATTAGATACAAAACACCACAGAAATCACCTTGGTTTTTTTCCCCCCTTCCTGCCTATAGCATTTAATTCTGCTAATAAAACTCCCGGCCCAGAAGCCATTTCATTCTCACACTAAAACAACAGACATGAATCCTGGAACCCTAAACTCTGTGCATAAAACTCTCCTAAAACATTTGCAACTCTTTGCCCGGCTATAGTCTTGATTTGCAGGAAGTTGCTGCTCTATTTGAGTTTTTTTTTTTTTTTTTCAAGACATGTTTACTGACAAGAGAAGACTTGAGCAGCTCGGATTAAGTCTAAGAGTTAAATCCGGAATTGGCGGTCACACAACCGGCACAATTAGAGATGCAAAAGAAAAATGCTCCATTGGTGATGACTGCTGCAGTGTTATGAAGGGTTTTCTTTTTTTATATATATATATATAGCTTGTGAATGAAAAACCCTCCTTGCAACAGATTACAGCAGTATTTCAGAACTTCTGGGTTTCACGTCTTTACTTCCTGTCTGAAATAAACCACAGGCTTCATTTCCTTCTCTGCTGGTGGAGAGACGACGAGCCTTCAGAATCGCATGAAATCTCTCTCCGGAGGCCTGGGGACGCCAGAGTTAATTTGTTCCTTCATTACATGAAATAAATCTCTAAATAGATGCCGGTGATCTTATTAATATTCACATTTCCAATCACTTTTTCTCTCTCTCTCTCTCTCTCCCTCTTTTTTATCTGCTGCAATGTTTTACATTCATTCGCACTCACAGGAATACCTGATGACAGAGTCGGCTCATGATTATTGATGCGTCGGATCAAACAGGAAAAAAAAAATTCACTGCATCAAATTATCATGAAAGCCAAGCCGTGACTATCGGCAGAGGGTCCGACGGAGCGAGAACCCGAGCACAGTCAAAATGAGTTGGCAATTTTTTAAATTAATTTATTTATTTTTTGATCTTGTACATTCTGACAGACGCATGGAGCCGGATGATCGGAGGAGACGCAACTTCCTTTTGATTTCCTGGCCGGGGAAAAAAAAGTCAGGCTGCGGATCCTGAATGTTTGAACGTATGCGCCGCTGTAATTCGTCTGCAACGTCATTGGCTGAAACAGAGACGCGTTGACGTTCCTCCAGGTTGGGGGAAGGGGCGATGACCTACGACCCGACTGCCTCAGCACGGGCGAGATCACTTTAAAATATGACACGGCTAAAAAAACGGTTGCCCAAATTACACTGCAAAAGTATTTATGACTTGTGCTTTTGATAGATTATTACGGAAGGCAATTAAGAACAAAAACTACATTTTTTTCCCCCCCAGAATTATGACTTTTTTCAAAGAATTATGGGGGAAAAAAACCCAAACTTTGTGTAACATTATTGAAATGTGATTAGTTAAAGTCATAACTTTGAGGAAAAAGTCAGAATTTGAAGAATTTTTTTTTTTTTTTTTTGTAGTTGCCCTAATCCTCTTCCGTAGATCACAACCTCAAACTTCACGTCACTTTACTGAGATTTCATAAGACAGACTGGCACCGAGTAGCAAATAAACATTAACTCAGGGAAACCCAATAAGGATTGGTCATAACTGTTTACAGAGGGAATACAAGATTGAGATTTAATGAACGTAACAAATTGCCAGAGGTGCAAATTTTTCCAATATTAGCCGAGGATTTAATCATATTTCTATGAGTGCTACTTTCAAAGCTCCGGGGAAAATTTGCAGGGTTGTTCTGAGCCTCGAAATGAACATGGAGGCGCAGCTGTTCATTTACGTCCATCTATTATCCATGCCGTGCTTATGCTTGCAGGGTGTTTGTGTCTATTGACAACAGTCATTGGGTGAAATGCCGGGGACGCCTGGGCAAGTTGCCAGCCCATGATAGGGCAACCTGTCACTATGAATCCAAAAACAAAGAATTATGGTTAAATCTACCAGGTATGTTGAAATAAGAATAAGATGATGGATGGAAACGACAATACTAACATCCATACTTTGGTTGGCAGGAATCTTTAAAAAAATTTTTAAACACATAACACATATATTTCTCAAAGGAAACACGTTTTTCACAGTAGTCACGTGATCAACAACCGGATGTTGCTACTGGTGGAAGTGACGAAGAAGACAACAGGAAGTGGTAGGAGGAGGACGGCGCGGCGAAGACTTGTGAAGTCATTTTTTTTAATGACTTATCCAGTGAACAAACTTATTCACGTTTGATTTGAAGTTGTGGCTCTTTGACATTAGAGGAATACCAATAAAGTTTTGCACACGTTTTGTAATGTTCGATATCTGATCATTTTCACCACGTCTGGACGTGTGTATAGCAGCTGCTGCAATGCGATTGGCCAATTCACTTTTTCTAAGCAGCTGTTTAACAGGTGTAACTACAATGTGGGTCACAGAGCACAGATGTAAAATTAGTCTTAGCCTGTGCTAAACTGGCTAAGACTGGCTAAGTATAATATTTGTAAAAAGATTACACTTTACTGGCATCTTACTGTCATGTAGCAGTAAAACTCAACCTGGATGTTCATTAGTTTGTCTAAAAAGTCATTTCTCTGTTGCTTTACAGTCTGGCTGGAGTCGACCGCTGCCCACTTAAAGGCCTGCGCCTTGATATTATTCGCCGCTTTGTGATTTCCCTTTCAGCGCACAGAGCTCTTGAAGTGAAATCCAGCCCTGTCCACTTCACATCCAAACGTGCCTCCCGGCTGTTTCGGCTGCAGGCAATCGGCCCTATTGTTTCCTCACTCTGAAACCCTTCACAGTGGGCTTCACAAAAAATAAAATAAAAAAATAAAAAATCATTCCCGCCACTTTGTCACATATACGGGACCTCAGGGAACGTCGCTCTTAACGCCGCCGCCTTCCACCTCGGCATGCAGAAGCAGACGCCGCATGTTGTCTGTGAAGTGTAGCCGAGGCTCAGAAGGCATCAAGGACGCTCGAGTGACATAATTGTGAAGTCAGGGGGGTTGGTGCGTGTGTGTGTGTGTGTGTGTGTGTGTGTGTGGAGGTGTGGGTGTTAGCAGGTATTACAATGTAAGTTGAAAACCAGCAAGCTCTCCTTGGAAAAACCTTGACATAATCACAGTTTAAACCAGAGGCACATTTTCACACCTCGCAGGAGAAAACGGATCCCAGAAAAACAGGCTGCAGGAGAGACAGAGGCGTCATCGATAAGCAGAATCTGCAAATTGTAAATAAATTTAAAAAAAAAAAACAGAGAGAGAAGAAGCTAGCACATGATAGAAGACGGGGGAGGCCAAGGCTCCGACTGGTAAGCTTGACAGGAAAGCAATTTTAGGCGTGAAGAAGTGATTTAATAAAGGAGATCCAGTTCTGCAAATGTATGCATAGGTGGATTATGAATCAACAGCAGCTTGTGCACAAGAAAAGAAAAAAAACCCCAAAAAAAACGGTACATTTCAGGGGTGTGCCGGCCTGATTTTTTACAAATAATTTTCGTGAGAAGAAGCATTCGCCACTGATAGGTTGGGACTTTCATTCACAACCCCCTGCGTTTGTGACAAGATTAGGCTATCTCTCCGCGCGCACATGTATGACTGACTCCTCGGGGCTGCTCGCGTCGCTCTGGTACGCCCTCCCTCCGTCCCAAGGCAGGAAGCATTTCTATTTTCAATGCGATTAGCTCTCACCACAAGCCATCCGACAGGCAAAAGCATCACCCACATGGCACTCCCCCCTCCAGGGCATCTAGCAGAACTTATCATCGCCACGGCGACTAACAGGCGTCCGGGGGAGCGTACCTTACACTGGGACTCACAGTGGGGGAACGCGGTTTCACCCTTTGTTATTGTTCAGTCATCTTCATATAAAATGCTTTCCACATAGATGCCAATTTCACTTGTTTTTTTTTTGGAACTCCAAATATAAATGTAATTTGGAACAGAGTTGGATCCAACAATGAATTTTAGTCTTTTAATTCTGTCATCAATTGTGAACAAACGCTTCAGTCGTTTTGTTTTTTTCCCCCCCCCAGCGATTGAACAGTAAGATTGTGCGAAAAGGGACACTTTTAGCACAAGCTGGAATTAAAACAATCTTTAATACCCAAAACCCATGTCGACTAGATTCTTGCTGTAGCCACATTTGTCGTGCCATTTGGGGGATCCTGGTCGAAGGAGGAAGTTTTCTTTCCCCCCTTGGCGTGCACAATGGCTTCGAGGCGCCTCTTAGCAAGTCACTTAGCCTTAACTGCACTGTTGGGACTAACTGTGCGATAGGAAAGTAGTGCTGTAGATTTGCAAAAACGGGAAGTGATTACATTAATTGAAGACGGTGGGATGTTACGGTGGAAAAACAGGAATGAGTTAAACTGTTGCGAAGCTTGTCAAAGGAAGTTGCATTGCATGGGTTCAAACGTGAGGAAACATCACATCAAATGCGTCAAAGGTTTGTGTATCGGATTTGTATTGATTGTAAGTTGTGGTACTCGTAGTACAAACTCAACATTTCCCAAAGCAGCAGGAAGAATAGAACAAAACTTGCTTGTTTTATTGTTCTTTCATACCAAACTACCCTCTTGCCATCCTGTAACGAAGGTTAATTGCTCTTTATATTGCATATTAATTCTCCCAAGGTCAGAAGATTTTGAGCTGAATTAAACAAAATGTAGGTTAAACTCCCATGCAAAGATCTGCCACTCAAAGCATTTGGCATGTCGAGGTGAGGGAGTCTTTATCAGTGCAGACGGATCGCCTGAACAGCGCAGAAAGACATTTGCGCACTTAAATTCTATTCCAGTGGAACATTTGGTTGTATTTACCCAGAGTGCCCTGCTCTATAGTCCACTTCCTGCTTTTAGTTTTTTGACTGCTGGATTGGCCTAACACCCTCATATGGAGGGTGTAAGGTTATCCACAATGTTTGGATAACCAAACATTGTGGATAACCTCTTCTTGTCACTTCCTACAAGTCGACCTGCCGGGATCACATGTTCATGTTCACCTCCAAAGGATGCAGTTGGAATTATAAAATTAATCCTATGGTGGAACAGTGGCAGCTGTGGCTGCCATGTTTTTCTTTCACGGTCTGAAGGCATTGTGATTGTTGATTTTACGGTTAACGCTAATGCTGGAGCCAGTGGTTTACTGTAAAAAGTTGTGTTTTAACTTAAGGAAGAAAAACAACGAACAAACAAATTTCACAGCAACTTCACATCAAATCAACAGGAAGGTTTGTGGAGGGCTAAAGGTCTGAGCTTTGTGTCATAATATTCATACAGGCAGCTTCGATTCTTCAATAATAAACATAATTGTCATTCGCCGTCTGGAGCATGTTATTAGCTGCCTGAGATTCGACCGTTCGACATATTTCTCAGATAAGCCAGACGCTGAAAGATCACCCTCTCCCTCTGCTCTGTTCACATCCACAGACCTGCTGTCCATCATATCACCGTGTCACACTTGTTATGCAATCTGGGATTAACCCTTGTGGCTCATAGCAGTTATATTTATGCCTCAGCAGGTGAATCAGCAACGTAGCGTCGGTTGGTCAACGTCAATCTGATCTCTTGTTGATTTAAAATAGATAAACCAGGATGCAGAATGATTAGAGGAGTGCTTTTGAGACGACCTGCATTCAGGTCTACAAGGTGGGCCGTAGGTTTCCATATATGTGAAATGTACATTTCTTATATATTTCAGACACCTGAGAAGGGTGTGTTTGACAAAAGAGCGAAGAATCGACGGCTGGATCGGGAAGCACGAAACATTAACAGAAAACGTGGAACAAGCATCACACACACACGACGCTGTGGCAAAACGTATTTGCAAGTTCCAGAAAACTGCAAATGTTGCAACCATGAAGTGACCCAAGTCGTGCAGCGAGTCCCACAAAAACAACAACGGTCGTCCAATATGAAATGTTTATTTTTTTCTATGTATGGAGACTTATGACCCACCCTGTAATTCAACTAGGCCAAGTCTAATTTAATAATTCAGAAAACATCTTAATAGCTGATAACATGATTGATGACTTGATAATCGACCTTGCCGCTGAGAATTGCAATCGCAAAACACAAAAACACTTGAATGACAAGCAGTTATCAACAGGTGACCCAGTAAGTCCACCTCCACCTCTCCCTGCGTGTCTCAGCATGTAGATGAAGTTCAGAGTTTGCAGACCAGTTCCTACATTTTAAAGGCGTTGCTATTGCAATGCATTTACCCAGTGTCTGGCGCTCTACGACCCAGTCTCCACATGGCCCCGCCTCATCCTACACAGACTCCTCCCTGCGTCCTGTTAGCTCAGCATCCCTTTGAGTTGGGATTCCTATAATTTACACCTTACGGTGCACCGTTCACCTTAAACACAGCTAGCAACCTTGATAGAATTCTTTTTTTTCTCTTTTTTAAAGTCACAAACAATTTAAGAGATGCTTAGCTTGTCACATTTCTATTGCAATGCATGGCATTTCAGGGGTTAAATCAGGAAATGGTGTTTGGAAAAAAAGAGAGATCCATTGACTGGACGAAGCCTTTCTCCACAGACACAAACTGAATCAGACACCGAATGGGAGCTATAATTATTGTCTCTCTTCTCACATTACACCCGCCCATTGTCACAGCCGAGCTGCCAGTAAACAATGGCCGTATGTTGATGAAGTGCTGGTGCCTGGGCCAAAAAGTGTTCGAGTTAAAAATGCTTCACCAATTCATCCGTTTGAAATGGGCAGTCCGGTCCCGACGCACAGTGCTCCTGTCTCTGAGTTTTATGCAGGAACCGACGCGGCAACAGGGGACTGAGGGCGATCCGCGGCCAGGTCCCGGAACCGTCTTTGTAAAATGGGCCCGATGTTAAAATCAACTGCAAAATCCAAAGAAGCGGCTCAAAAAAAGCATCTGTCGAAGCATAGGGTCATTTTTGCTGCTCAGGGTAAACGACATGCCGTAACTTTTTTTTATGAACAAAATATAATTTCAGGGACTTTCCGGGGCATCGTGATTGGATCACATTACACAGTCGATGCTTTGCTGGGATCTTTCACATCCAGTGTGTCACCCTCTCTTGTTTTGCTCACGGCCCACAGCATTTATGCCAATTGTTTCTATCTGTTATTGCTTCAGATAAATGCATGGTCAGTCATCTCCTGGTTTTTCTCACTTTGGGTTTTAACTGCCGCCGGATCAAAACAGAAGGTGCAAAGCTCTCGATTCGTTTTAAGTACAACTTCAGAAGACGATTTAAGCGTTATGGTCCTCAAGCCGTGGCGCAAGCACCACTGGTAGTTGCTGCCTTTAGTGGTACTCAAAATACATGTTGGTGTCAATTATTCTCAAAGTTAAATGCAAATGAACTAACTATGACGTAGAGCTACAAAAGCCAGAGAGGATAAGATGTTCAAGCATCTTTGCTTGTCGGAAACCGATGGAAGAGGAGAGACTGGGAAGAGATTTTGAGAATTCCCAGCTTAAATTGGAGCAATCAGCAGATAAACCAGAACACGGATCACTGGATTTTAATCATGCTCCCAGTTCAAGAAGATTTTCTACTTGCTATGCTCTTTGGCGAAGCTAATTTCGCTTAGCAACACAAGCCAAAAAGCATTTCTGTGCACGAAATACGTTGAAATTTCATACTGCAGCAACATTTACACTATATAAGACGAGCATAATCCACAGCACAGGTGAAGTACTTCATAAGATGCTTTTCTTTGCCACAGATATTACCGCGTTTTAAATTCATGTCGGCCATCTTGGATTTTTAAAGCGAGGGTTTGTAAGGCATTTCTGGCCATTTTCCCAATTTAAAACCCAAACATTTTAGCTTATAAGTGGAACAGTCTGCCATGCAGTTTCAGTGAACAACAGGTTTGTTTTTTTTGCCTTGAGTTTGAGATAACATAAAGATATTTACTCCAGTGACAAAAAGTCTGAGAGCCACTGGTTTAAACCCGTTTTCTAACATTTCTTTTGTTCGGACGTTTTAAAAAAAGTACTGGAAAGCTGGGTGCTGTTCTCCCTTTGCTAACAACTTTCATTTATATACCAAACAAAGCTGCTTTTGATTGTTAGTGTGTGTTTATACCAAATAACATGGAATAGATAGATGAAGAAAAAAAAAATCTGTCATAGTATATTTGCAAGGAATGAGCTACTACTTTCCAATATTCGTCATCGTTTTCCGTTCACGTGACGCTGTTTTTCGGTGAAGGCGTATCATATTTATCAGGTTATGTGTGACAGGAGCTTTAGGGCCGTTAACTTTTTTTTACCATTGTGCCCAATGTGTTCAAAATAAACAGCGATGTGGACTGAAGGACAAACACTCTTGCTTCAGATGGGCTCAGTAAAAAGCATTTAGGTACAGTTAGTGTTTTGTAAGCAGTACATTTCTGAAAGCGCTTTAATGGGATCTGTTCGAGGGACAACCCCCTCGACACGGGTCATCTCGTTTCCCAAAGAAGGTCCCACACGTCGTGCATAACAAAGCACTTATAAACAAGATTACATAACATTAAAAACAAATGTAAAAAAAAAAAAAAAGCAGATTTCCACCCACACTTTAATACAAAAAGCTCGAATGCATCCATTAAATTAGCAAAACTTGATAGCGTTTGAAGAAAAATCAACACAAAACTGATTTTGTATACAATTATACACATATAATTTTATATGTAATTTCCATGGCTTTTTGCGGCTTCGCTCGTACAGATTTAAAATCATTCCATTGTGTTGCAAATAATTTATTAAACGAGATGTCTGGATTTCTTTTGCATGTGTGTATTTGGTCGATAATGACGTTCGGGGGTAAATTTCGTGTCAGTGCTCCCATTAAGACACATTAATTGGGGAGAAACATTGATCTCCTCAATAGTTATTGTCCATATTTGCAAGGCAAACAGCTTTGTGATGACAAAACAAGCTCCTCGCAGATGTTCTGCCATCGCGTCACATTTCAGCAGACACGTCGACACCCATGCCTCGGTGAACTCAAAACTGTATCAGAATTTTATCACGCTGCTTTTCCTCTGTCACTTTTTAGTTTGTTTATTTTTGTGGCGGCGGAAAGGGTTAGCAGGTTTTAGCAGTTATTTTGCCACATCTTCAAATTACAGCCTTGTCTCCCAGCATTATTATCCAGGTTTTGCATATAAACAGTTTCTTGCACACCTAATAGCTAAATTACACACAGGTTGCGTTATTGTATTTGCTCTGCTGATTAGCACAAAGAGGAGCCGCTGGATGTGATTTCGTTGCAAGTTTCGCTTTTTTTTCTTTTTTTTTTTTCTTTTTTGTCCTCCAACACAGGAACAGCTGAAATCCATACATAAAATGTAGGAATGGAAGTAGCATTCAGGGCGCCGCTTTCAACCGCGCTTGATGAATTGATCATCAACGTGTGCAGGCGTTCCTCGCTCGTCCCAGAAAAAACAAACGCCACCTTAAGCCTGGATGAAACCAGGCCTACGTCCGCAGCTCTGGAAGAATCTGTTGTAGTGACCTAGTCAAAGTCGAGACCACAACTTTTAGTCAGAAACTAAAAGGACAAATTTCCGCAAACCTACCTGGACTGAAGCAACGCTGGAAAAGGCAGGGGAGCAAAAGCCCTCAGCAGCAAAGTGAGAGACTGTTGAAATCATGAAGACTATTGATTTTCATAGAAAACTGCCTTTTTACAATCACTGTTTGTAATCATCTTGCCTGTTGTTAGGGCTCTGGTCAATGCAGAGACACGGTTTGTGTTGGCCTGGAAGATAAACCGCACTAAACTACTGAAAACAATGTTTCACGACACATTAAGTACCACCTTATGAGTGAATAAACAATTATTAGCTTCATGTTTACATTTTATGCTCAGATTTGGACATGTGAATATGTATCTCTATAATTCCTCTGGTTTTGTCGCATTGATTTTGTCATATTCCAGGTTTATTATGGAATAGGTTTGTTATCTAAATTTATGCTTGATAAAAATAATAATAATAATAATATAAAAAAAACTCTATGGGACAATAAAATTTCTCCAATCGGACGTGCACAAAGGTTTTATGAGTTTTATGCAGAATCGCTGCCTTGTGTAAGACCATAAAGGCTGTATTACAAACTGTAGTATTGTTTTTCTGCCATTAAATTAGCAGTAAGCTACAAGCAACATGAACATTTGTGAATTGCACTTGAACTACGGTGCATTCGTGCCTTTTTTTTTTTTTTTTTTTTACTCCACTAAGCTTAGGTAAGACAAAATTTAACACCCTAAGTCGAATTAAGCATTCCTCATTTTTATCATCAACTTGCGGGCCTCTGTTATAATTAGTTGTGGGGCTTTAAATAACACACGTGTGTTAAGTGCGAAAACACAAGCCAAATAGACTAAGTGAAGCTAACCTCCCACGAGACGACTTAAAAAAAAACAAAAAAACTTTTGACCTGCAAAAGTAATTGCGTTCTCCCTGAGCACCTTGTTTTCATGGTTCACAACTCCTGCCCCCTGCCAGCCTCGAGAAGAACTCTGAACTCATTTTTGCGACTTAATTCGAAAGCACAGTGCAATCGGGGTAATTAGGGGAACGCACAAAAGTTCGTGTGGCCGCCAGATTTAAAGAGTCACTGGAGAGAAAGATGCCAAAAAAAAAAAAACGCCGGTCAGCCTGTTTGTGTCTTTAATTGAAAAGCAGCACTTTTACGGGAGCTAATGAGAGAGGCCTGCAGCGGGAGAACTTTAATTAGTGCAAACGGAATCAGGCACTCATTTGTGTATCGTAATAAAAAGAGAAGATATCCTCATAATTTGGCCTTTTGTTTAATTTTATTTTTCTTTAAATTGGGAGGCGTCTTCATATGTTGTTGTGTTGTCCATATAAAATCAATATGCCCTCAGATTTAAGTCATTATGTCAACCTCCTATCTGTGCCGATTTTAATGCTGTTTTTTTTTTTTTTTTTAAATCTATCTAAAGCAAATCTTTTTTACAGCAATATAATCATTGTACTACACAATGCAACTGCAGTTCTAAGGTTATGTTGTAAACATAAAAGTGAAAAGAGGCTCCAAACCAGCATACTGTTAACATTTCACAACAGTGATTATGACAGTCTGTGGTAGCAACTCTAGGTTTTCGTTACTTGGTTTCCATAGCGATGTATAACAAACAACCGGGCTACAAACAAAGATGCTATGAAGAAATGCAAAAAGATTTCACCTGCTGCAGTACAACACTCTTCAGTGTAAACGTCGTTACTGTCAGAAGAACGCTCAATGTTAGCTAATTGTGTATTGATGTAGAAAGTGGTTTACAGTAAAAATGTGATTTTCTACCAGGTGCCACAACAGAGAACTGGACCTCCAGGCTTTTCTTCCCGCCTCAATTTAAGACATTTGCTGTTTTGGTTTGTCTGGTTGTTTCATGCAATACAAATATTTGGCATTGTGAAATTAAATGCAAAAAACTCAAAATTTAATACACTAGAATGATTTTTACTTTCACGGTTTTACCAGTACGATGATTGCAATGTGACATAATATGCAGCGTTATTTAGAGCTTCACTCTGGCACTAAAATAAAGGGCTGACTCAAAATTTGTTTTTTGATTATTTTTGAATTAATGAAAATATATATATATATTTTTTTTTCCCCACCAATTTTTGTGAATCGGCTTACGCAGTGCAGCATGTTTTCTGTTCTCTGACAAAATGCCGGTTGCTCTATTTTAAAACCACCACGATAAACAAAAGCTGAACATACAGCAGGTCGTCTGTCTGCGAGTTCCTTCGAATTGTAACTTTCTATGCGCTTTAATTCATCGTAGCTCGTTTCTGCCTAACCTGCTCAAAACGTTTTGGTCTGGTGGGTGACTTGGCGGGGAAACTGGGCTCTGTTTCCCGCTGACCGGTGGACCTGCGGCTCAGTCATGAATATTTACGACCACACCGGGCGGCCATGGAGACTCATTATGACACCGGGCCATTATTTCAGGCCTACCGTTGTTTGAACAATGTAATCACTCATGCTCTCAAATTGGAAAACTAATGAAATTGTAATCTTGGGATAAAATGATAATCTTACCTTGAGTTGGCCTAATCTGGTATGTGGAAAAAGTGAAGGAAGAGTCTAAAGCAGAAGGAAGAGCAAAGACTCTTACGAACTGTTTATTTCATTTAGTGTTTTTTTTTGTTTGTTTTTTTCAGATGGATATTATGAATACGGGTCCAGAGAATTTTTATATGAATAAATGTTTTTTTTTTTTTTTTTCAAAACTTGTATTAGAGAAACTCTTCAAATTCAAGCATTTACGCACAAAGTAGTATTTTTATCTTTACTTTTGCAGCATACTGGCACGCTGTGAAAAACAACGTCCGTGAATGGGAGTGCACGGATTCACTTTTTAAAAATTTCCAATAACTCGGGTATTCCGATAACACCCGAATACCCGAATTTCCGGGTATTCGGGTGATGCAAATCCGATACACAAAAAGCTGTGCTGAATTGACTTGAAATGTTTCTTTTCTTAAAATGCTGACGTAGCCATACTGAATTACTAATACATTTGATAACTCTGCACATTTGTATGCACCAGTGGCTTCAGAAGCGCGATCAAACATGTAAAAAAAACAACTTTAATTTGTTCAGTCAGTGTAATTAGGAGTCGAACAGCCGATTTAAAATAGATAATAAAGTTTGTTTCCAAGACCTGTTTTGGTTCAGAAAGAGCAATTATATCCTAAACATAACATAAAATAATTAATAAAGCTCTGAGAACTAAGCATAGAACTACACCGATTAGATCTTATGGATTGGGCACATCGTCACTGATACCCAATGTAGAATTTTTTTCAGCGTCAGGTCGGATAGGTACGACCGTCAAATCGGTGCATCTCTGTTTATAATGCTGTATTTCCAATGGTCAGTTAATGTAATGTTCATTGATCTCGCTAAATCAATTCAAAAACTGAAACTCACGTCACAGATGCACCAGACAGCGACGCCTTTATTCATTTATTTCGAGTCATTTTGTTGAGTGGCACACTGCTGCTTAAGCTTAGAAAGTCAGAACATGAATAAACAATAAGAGAGTAATAAGAATGGATTTTGAATACGGAATGTTTTGTGACAGAAATGTCATGTCGGGGGAGGAGAAGCCGCAACGAGTCGTGACTGAAGGAGCTGAATAACATCAGTGACCCGTTAAAGGAATCCAAGGACAATAGCAGAAAGTCAGGTGGAAGGAAAAAGTGTACAACAATGTACAAAAGCAGCAGGAATACCAACAGGCTTAGGAGGCTTGTTAAGCAAAGCTCATTTGTGAGTTTGGGAAAAGATTCACAAGACCCGGCCTGACTCCCCCCCCCCCCCTGCCCCCCGGAGCCGATGCCTCAAGAGTGGCAACACGACGACATACTCAGGAGATGGGTTATAGATGTTCCTTTCCTTCTTAAAAGCCTCTTCTGAACCAAAGACCACTTCAGAAGGCTCTTACACCAGGGGGGGGGAGTACTCTCGCTCAGCGGGGTTTAAAGTTTTCAGAAGCACGTAAATGTTTAATTTTTTGTCGGAGTGCAGAGGCACAGGATCTGAGCTGCTTAAGGTCCTGTGTGGACTTTCCACAGACAGTCATGGTTTGGTAAACAATCTCATTTTTCGACTACTGTGAGGTCCTGGCTTGCCTCTGAGGAGCTGTTTGCAAATAAAGGATGTAATTATGAGGCCATTATATCCAATCATTTAAATCTGCAGGATTAACTTTAATTAAACTTTTTTTTTTTTTTTTTTTTTACATATTTGTTGAAACAGCCACTATGCCGCGACAGTGTCATACCAGACAATCTGTGAAAAAATTGAGCTCCTCTGCCTTTTGCAACTGCTCCCTCTGCTAACTAAAAACAACCAATCAGAGCCAGGAGGCGGGTCTTAGCGCTGTCAATCAGGCTTGCATACATGCTGATCACGCTCTCCTCACTTCTCTCTGCTGCTCTACACCTGGTTCACCACAACTGAAACATGAATGCTAAGCTAGTTAGCATAGCCAAAAATGACGACAGATAAGACTCTTCTCAGATAATCTGTCTCGTTTTATATTGTCACAACATGCTGCCAGTTTTAACAAATATGTAAAAATAAAAACAAAAAAAACCCAACAAAACATGTAGTTTTAATTCAAACGCAAACTAAAACTGAAAAATATTTTTATTCCAAGACAAATATCTCTTAAATAATTCATTCTTTAGGTTACATTTACAATGTCCCGTTTGGTGAGTCTCATGTGAGAAAGTACACAAAGCAAAAACTATAATCCATTTCATTTGCCCTCGACAAACCAAAGATTGAATCGAACTAAATTAATGGTGAAAATGGACTCTTCTTTTTCATAACTCAGCAGATTTTAGTTTGCAATAAATCAGAAACGCATCCAAACCCGCCCGTCACCTTAAATATGAAGTTCAGATCAACAGGGAGGAAAATAAGCACAACAGAAGAAAGAACGGCAGATGCACTGAGAAGACTTAAGATTCAGTGAAAATGCTGCCAAAAGAAGTTGAGCTTTTTATATGTGTGCGTGTGCGTGCGTGTGTGTTTGGAAAATTGAGATAAAGAAAAACTGGAGTAGCATTTTAGGGAGTTAAGATTAATGGCAAATGCAAATTTGTGGTTCTGTAAGGCGTCCAGCGTCATCGAGCTGGCTAACGCTCAGAAGTGTAAATGCTGTAACTTTGGACCGAAAAGATAATATTGTGCTGACACACTTCCACGCAGTTCCTTTCAAAAGTTAAAGAAAAAACCTGATTAAAGATTTTCTTTTTTTTAATTTTTTTTTTTTTTTGGTCTCTTAGTTTAGTTTCAGACAGTGGAAGAAAACCCCCATGTATCGTCAAATGAATCATGTTTGAGCACATTTATGAGGCATGGCCGTCTTGGTTTTGGTAGCAGATGCACTTTTACTGGTTAAAAAAAGAACAGCTTCTGTCTGAGGACATCGTGTTCCAGATACTCCAAGTATCTTGCGATTGTTATCAACTGTAGTTTGTACTGTAGTTGATCTGTGGATAACAAAAAACCAGTCACAAATTACGAACTACATTTACTTTTGATTCTGAAACGTACAGAGTGCGCCGCTGTTTTGCTACTTTTTTCAAGGATTTCTAAAAAATCAGTTGAACCTTACAATAAAAAAAAAAAAAAACTGTTCTCATCCTAAAGATAAACAGTTTAAAAAACATAACATTTATGGTGGCTAATTTGTGTCGCAATCACTCTTTCCCGATTTATTTATTTTTTTAACGTCTACCTTGGATTTAAAGAAGAAGATTCAATTCACCGGCTGAAACGGTTAAAACTACGTCCGATCTTTGTTTCTTATCCACTATATTTAAAAGAAGACAAAAAGTTTTGACTGTTATTGTAAAACGGAGGCTTTGGTTTATCATTTGTGAAGCAAGTCTTGAGTTTAGCTCCAATGAGAAGATCAACAGCAGCTGCTAACACTGATTTGTTAGCAGCTGATTGTTTCGTATTCTCGCAGTGTGTGTAAATGGCTTCAAAAGCCAAAGCGCTGCTGCACTGGTGTGAAAAATGTGATATACTGTGTGGAAATGTCTTTGGTTCTTTTGTAAACTGGCCAGCTGGACACAAAGTACATTTTTCCACATAGATATCGGGCGTCAAGCTTAAAGAAGTCACTGTGCTGACAGCAGCAGCTCACTTATGGAGGAACCGGGTAGAGCTGTACAAGCTACATTTTACTTGGAAAGGAAAATAACCTGTCATTTTAAAAATGGGAGATTTTGTAGAAAATCTAGCATGTTGGTGTGGAGCAGCCATTTTGTTTTATTTGCGTTACCAGCGCAGAAATCAGGCTCAATAAAACCAACAAACACACAAATAAAACGTCCACCAAATGGTCGAGTGAAAATGAAAGTTGCTCACAGTTCAGCGATTAAAATGTTCCAACAAAAAAAACAAGATATTTCTTGTAGACATTTTTTTATTCTAGTGGAAAGTTAAGTCTTCTTCCTGCATGTTGTCACCTTCCTACAATAATGGCCTCAGTCTTCTTTTTTTAATTTTTTGCCAATATGTGACCTCAAAGAAAACCAAAAACGAAGAGCTGGTAAAAGTATGCAAATGCTTCAGAAGGCAAGAGTCTGTGCAGCTTCTTGCTCAGCGCTCTGTTGGGTGGAACTGAAGGGAGCCAACATCATGGCAGACTTTCAGCTGAGACGACTTCAATTTTATTTCGCAGCTTGCGGCCGAAATCGAATTACCGATCAACAAATGAATCCAAAGTTGCCGTTTAAACGGATGAATGAAACCTCGGTTCAGGTCGTCGTGGTCAAGAGCACGACGGTTATGTTGCGGAACGTTTCTCTGCCTTTGAAACATCCTCACTGTAAAACACGCAGCCAAACTTCCTTGACCTTTTCCACCGGCACAACTCGTGGGGGGGGGTGGGGGGGGATCTGGTTGGAATAAGTGAATATAATCTTATCAGACCTCAGGTGAGGCGTATACAAAGGTCTCGGTTCTAAGCACACACGCACCACACACACACACACACTACCTAAAGCCCTCCGTCTCAATAGCCTTATCTGTGATGTGCAACTGATTAACTCCTTGAAGACTGTGAGTTTTGCCTGTGTGGATGAACTGCTGGAAGGACAGGGGGCTTGGTCCATTTCTCTCACACTGGTAGATAAGTGCCGTCTGTCAGACTGATTGACGTTTCAAAGACAGACAGCCTCAGCCGTGGCGGAGGGACCGCACCTTCCGGGCGCGCATACTCTCTCGGCCTTTTTCTCAAGACCGGCTTCAAATGCAAAACAATCTGCAAACATCGTGGAAGGAAAACGCGACCCGCTTGGCGACGATTTGAATATTGACACAATTAGGTTTCAGGCATGAAAAGCCGAGGGAGGGACGCGCTGGTAATTCATAATCGGACGCTTAGGACTCAAGAAACATGCCTCGACTCGGCGGCTACTGTTAAAGGAGCAGCATTTTTTGAGCTTTACATCGTGCCACATCATTATTCCCTCGTCGAAAACGTACGAGGAGCGTTACTTTGACTTTTATCGTGCATGTTTGAGAAATACTGTAATCTCCCGTCACAAGCAATCATCTGTGGGGAAACGCCTGAATCGTAACTTGCTTCTCCACTGCATTTAGCAGCACGTTCACAAGACAGAGCGATTGACAGCGCTGAGCCCCGCCTCCTGGCTCTAATTGGTGGTTTTCGGTCGGGAGCGTTTCTTCAGACGACAGCAGCAGCTCAGGGAGGAAGGTGGAGCAGATCGATCCTTTTAACAGATTATACGCCTCATGACAAACTGTGAACAAATATTTAAAAAAAAATAAATAAAAAAAAAAATAAATAAAAAAAAAAAAAAATATATATATATATATATATATATATATATATATATATATATATTTTTTTTTTTTAGCACTTTAGATTAATTTCTAAAGTGTTAAAAAAAAAAACTGTATATTTTGAGACTGATAAATGGCCCATGCCTTTCTGGTACATAAAAGTTAGTGTTAGTGGAGATCGAGTGGGTAGCTCCTCATCAATAATATTGATTTTAGACCATATGATTGAGTCAAACACCATAATCCTGTGTTTTTAGCTCAAAAGAATGACTAAATGATCTACGACAAGACAAAGTAAAAGAAATACGCTGTGCAAAGAGTAATTATTTACAGATTTTACTAAATAAAAAAAGTCTTTCACAAACATTGTCTTACACTTCCAGCGCATCCTTCATAACACCTGGCTTGCGAGCGTAATGAACCCAACTGGGAATCGGCTGCGGCGCAATATTAAAAATCTGCCATGCAGCATGTGCGCTTATCACTCTTCTAATAAGGCAGCGACTCTGAGCCGCAGAATGCATTTATTTTCTTTCCCATTTCACAAACAAAAACTCATAAATAAATAAGTTGTCCTTTCACAGCGGGGGGTCTTTGCATTACCTTATAAATGGAAAAATGGCGAGTTTACTGACACATGCTGTGGTAAACAAAAACTAGTTACACGTTATAATGAGAAGAGCTGGGACTGTAAAATAGCTTGAAATTTGATAACGGAAAGACGGGGAAAATGAGAAAGAAATGGTTCAAATAAAGCCATGTGGTTATAAGAATGGTGTATAAATCCAGGTAGGTCAAGTTAGCAAAATATTCCCCTCACACCTCCTATATAAATATTTTCTTATTTGAGAACACTACGAGTCGGTCGACAGTGTCACAGTGACGCAAAGTATCCTGAGTTGTAGAGATTTTTTTAATATTCTCTTGCAGAAAAATATAATTAGTTGCTTGAAACAGAGACCAAGAGGAAGTACCAAAAAACTATTCAAACATTGAAGACATTGTGCAAAACAAACCTTTCACGAAGTAGGAAGGATTAAAATGACAACAAGTGGGTACGGTCGAGCTAAAATTAGCCTCGTAGCACACCAGGGCAGAGTGTCAGGCTCCTTAACCTTTTTCAATTTCCATTTTAATTTCTTATTTCAGCAGCTTTTTTGTGCAAAAATTTTGATTAAGAGGAAGTATTAATCCTAAACATTACAAATCTCTAAAGTTAGTGTGCAGAGTAATGAAACTTAATCGATTGCTTAGTTGTCACAATGATTCCTGGTACTTAAACGTTATAGCATTTATATCCTCTCCTATGAGGCCACTTTTGTACGAATGTGTTTGTGGGTTGCGTAGCACGGATCGATGTGTCTGTTGCATCTATAAACAACCTGCAAATCCTGTGCGTCAACGTCAAACAAGCCTAATCTGTTATCGATTATGGTTTGATGTGATGTACTGGATGAGATGATAGAAGTTTAGAGAACACAGAGATAATGGCAACTTAATATATTATTCATTTGACAAACGGAGTCCTCCGCACTGACGGGAAGGACTGGTCGAGCAGTCGGCCATCTTGGGTTGAGTTTCCATTTAAGATCACGTCAACTGATATTACATGCCCCCTTCCTTCTTTGGCTCACTTTCTCTCTTTGGTTTGTTTCCAGCTGCAAGGAAAAGGCACCAGGATTCTCTTGCAAGCGCACTAAGACCCGACGGGACGAATGAGCTTTCACATCTGCCCAAATGTCACACAAATAGTAGCTGCGTTTCCACTGACCAGAAAATCACGCAAATTACGAAAATAAATTCGCTACATGGACACCCGGCAATTTCGAGAACCATCAAGTTTTTTGATAAAAAGATTTTGCGCCGGGATGAGGTGGCTTATCGGCTGTGTCGAAATTAGCGCATTTCGCAAAACTGCGATGGGAACACGCTTTTTTTCCCCGCAACATATGGGTCATGTGATCAACCACCGATGTTACCGCTGATGGAAAAGACAAAGAAGACGGCAGGAAGTGGTAGTGGTAGTTCGGATCTATTTCGATAATTTACAGTTCAAAATAAAAATAATAATAATAATAAAAAAAACAAATTTTAAACCTATGACAACTCTTTTTAGTTTTGCCAGGAAGGAAGCATGTCTAGCACGGTAGCTATAAAAACCATAAAAAGGGAGTTAAGGCAGAAAAACACAATCTGAAATGAAACTATTGTTTGGTGAGTTAAAAGCTCCCCTGTTGATCTGAATTATGATACTGTCACTTATCAAAAAAAAAAAATTAATGTGATTAAAATTTGATTTTTATTTAATTCTCTCAAGCAGCAATTAACCTAAGAAAGCCGCCAGCAGTGAGCGAGCGAACCGCTCTCAAAAACTGATCTTAAGAAGCTACAACTTTGGTACCAGCACGTCTTTGCTTCTCCTCCCACACACTTCCGACGTGCTTGTGAGCGTGAAAGACAAAAGACAGAGTATTTTTGTTTAGGCTTATCTAATGAACTAAGAAGTGGTGACCTAAATGTTGTTCCTCTCTTAATTCCCATGTGAACTCTCCGGGTATTTCCTGTTTACTTGTGAGGCAGATTCCACCAGTGAGACGACATATTCGCAAAAACGACTTTTGAAAGGACTTTAAACTTTTTCACACTGTGTCAAAAGTGACTCCACAAAGTTATATTGGGGTTTTGTTTGACATGAGTTTGGAAAATTGCTGAAATTGTTGCTTTTTTTTTTTTTTTTTTTTCCCCTCTTTTGTTTTTAAAGACATTTGAGCTGGTTCAGCAAACCACCGACACTGATTTTAATATCTGTGTTAGACTAAGAGAACAGAGACTTGTTTTTTTTTTGTGTGTTTGTAGATTTAAAATCTAAAGAAAGAAATTACAGATTCATTAATAATCAATGGTCGCATATTTCTGTGCTCTGGAATATAATTGTGTTTCCATCCGTTTTGTAAAAAAATGTAATTCTTTTGCAGTAAGACAGTGGTTATGATTGATTACTTTTGAACTTTCATGCAACCTTTCCAAAGACACGAGTAATTATTAAAACTCAATGTTTTTATTATTTGCTGAAAATCTCAGCACAATTTAATATACATATTATTGCGTACGTTCCTACCTGGATTTGGCCTCTTACTTGAGTCTCAGTGTCTTTTCCTTGGGTTTCCTGCTTTCTTTTTCTTTCCTTCCTGTTTTTATTTTTTTATTTTTTAACGGTAAGCGTTCAGTCATTTAAGATCGACTGCGTGCGCGCTTCGCCATCGGTTTCTCTGTGGCGCAGCTCTGTGATGCAGTGCGGAGTCGCGACCTGCACGCTGTCGCTCCCCGCCTCTTCCCACTGGGACCCGGGATGGGCTGCATCACTCTGAGGCCTTTAGCGAGACCGATGAGGCAGAGAGGACGCAGGGCCTTAACGTGCAGTTTCTCATTCTGATATTTAGCCAAAACCATTCAACGGAATCCTTTTTATTATTATTATTGTTATTATTAGTATCATTTCCTAATGTAAGAGGAGGTAATAATGTAAAAAAAAAAAAAAATTTCGTCTCAATTGTTTTGCAAAGTTTTCTTCAAAGTCCGACAAAGTCCATTGTGTTAAACAGACGGGGTGTGAAGGTTTAGGAATGTATTTGGCCAAATACAGTTAATATTCCACACACATGACAAACTTTGTCATGTGTGTGGAATATGACAAACTTTGTCATGTGTCATGTGCACATGACAAGTGCAGTTGGTAGCACTGTTGCCTTGCAGCAAGAAGGTCCTGGGTTTGATTCTCTTGCACGGAGTTTGCATGTTCTCCCTGTGCATGCATGGGTTCTCTCTGGGTTCTCCGGCTTCCTCCCACAGTCCAAAAACATGACTGTCAGGTTGATTGGTCTTTCCAAATTCTCCCTGGGTGTGAGTGTGTGTGCATGGTTGTTTGTCCTGTTTGTTTCTGTCTTGCCCTGTGACAGACTGGCGACCTGACCAGGGTGACCCCCGCCTCTCGCTGGAGATCGGCACCAGCAACTCCCGACCCCATAAGGGAAAGAAAATGGATGGATGACAGAGTTTCCTTTGGGAAGATTATGCCAGTTTGTTAAGGAACGGCAGTGGGTGCTTGTAGGTAAAGCTCAAATCTTTCCACCCAAATCTCAAGTAAAGTCCTAAATGAGACATTTTAAGTCTTAAACAACACATTGGATCAACTAAATTAACATTTGATATGGTTTTGTTTGACAGAACAGCAAGAGGAACTGCATTTCAAAAACATTAAAAACACTCCTAGTTTTGCTTCATACGGTAAATATTAACCAGTAAATTGAGATGCTGACTAAAGTGGAAATAAAACACATTTTATGATCCCCAAATGTGACTTCAGTTTGGATTTCTTTATTGCTTTATTATATCTTGTCATTTTTTTGTTTATGCTTCATTTAGTTCAGTTATTCTTAATGTTTGTGAATTTTTGGGATTTGTTCTGTTAAATCTAATATTCATTCGCGTTACTGTGTGTTTTTCTTTCTCCCTTATCTTTCTCCTTTGTTTTTGTAAGGAGCTATTTCTCATCTCCCTACTTACTCCCTTCTCCAGCTTTTGTCATGTCCATTCCCTCCTCTGTAACAAAACATTTTTATTTATTTTGTGAAATAAATTAAAAAAAAAAACAACAACAACCATATTTATAATAAACTACAAACAATACAAACCTGATTTAATGACCTTGCAAAACATAAAAGTTGAGGCTCAAATACAAAATCTTGGGGAACATCACCATTAGTGCCAACCATTTGAAAATAGACACAAAATTTTAAAAAAATAATAAAAAATTGCTTGATTACTTTGTTACCTGTATGAAATATTTTAAGCGTTAAGCAATTTTAAACAAAAAAACTAAACATCCTTTCCTCCATCCCTTCAATGATATTAAAATGTTGTTCCTAATCAGATTGAATTAACTAAGAAACAATCCTGCCAGATTTTGGTGTTCTGGGAAACATTCAGCACAGAGAATAAGCCTTACATCAGGAAATGCTACTCGAGTCTGTTTAGGAGTTGCTCGCGGAGACCGAAGGTACAATTTGACACGCAATGACACACAAACACGTGATGCGAAATAAATCTGAGCGCACCGTCCCGCAAAGCGTTGGAACGACTTGGCGGGCAGCAGCGGCCGCACGTTTTACCGGTCACTTCCCTGCTGAAAGTGCCTTTGTGTGCAGCACTGCCTGTTCTCACAACGGCTCCCCGGGGCCATTGCTGTAAACAAGAATATGCTCTTATGGAGGAATGTGGATGAAAGGGAAAGGATGAAAGAGAAGGAATTCCTACAAGGAGGTCAGCTGAAGTTTCGCCGTCCTGTTGTGTACTCTGACACGTTTGAATATTAATAACGACAGAGGTCAACTGAGGTAGCGAAGCAGGCGGGGTGTCTTTGTTTTTTTGGGGGGGGGGTTTTGTTGTTTTTCGTTTTTAGCTGCGAAACACACATCAAACGCCAAACAGAGAAGCAAACCGAATGGAGCATTTGGGAATAGACTAATAGTTTTTGGTTTCTCAGAAAAGGTTGCCTAAATGTCATGTTTATAGTGCAGCTTTGCATATAGTTTAAAGAAAAAGGTGGCGGACGGCCATCTAACTGAACCTCAAACTTTTCTGTAATTTGTCATGTTGCAAGCACATACTTACATTTGTCTATTGAGATTTTTTTTTAAGAGATAGACCCACAGAAAGTACACGCTGGCTTTCTGTGCCAGCGTGTCATCTATAACTCATCAGTTATAGATGAGTTTAAACCAGGGTGAAGTTTTAAAGCAATATTTTAAAGCTTTGGACGTCACAAGGAGCTCGTTTCAGTCCGTCTTCTGAAAATGGAAAGACGAGGGTATACTTGTAAACCTGACTGACAGGTTGTCCGCCATTAACCGGTCATGAAGTCCAGCGTCAATCCAGGCGAATCCGTTCAGAGCCCGGCCACAAGTTGTACATTTCGCAGTTCTGGCCCAATAGCAGTCAGAGTTGCCATAAAAAAGCCAAAAGACATTTTGTTTGGGGTTTGTGGAAAAACAACAACAACCTTCAACGGGTTTGTGGCAGCTTTTTCAGATTAAAAATTCAACCTAAGCACACAAGTTCAATCGTGATACCTGGTGGCGAGAGAATCCCGGAGGATGGACGGAGCTAGACAGGGCAACTCTGCTAGAGGCGTCAAACGACTTGGGCAGAGGTCCACTTTTTACCAGGAAACAAGACCGCCAGGTGTTGAAGTGGGTCTCCACCCTTCTCTGCTCTTTTTGGTATTCCACACGTCAACATTTTATCAGGGGAAGCACAAAACGGGTTTTCTGCACTCTTATTGGCCAGATCTTTTATTTCACTCAACTGGAAACGCAACTTCAGCCGACGAGTCAAGGAAGTCGTGTTTCGCCTAAAGTTGGAGAGGCTGAGGTTTTCCCCTCGTGATTCTCTGAGGGAATTCAACAGAACCTGGAACCAGCTGCGGCCCATTCGACACAAGACACAATAAATCTGAGTCTTTGATCATCGCATTGCGTTTTTTTTTTTCTTTTTCTTTGCACTTGTCCAGTATCCTGGTTGAACGTATGACCTGGTGGTAAAAACATGAGCTTTCTGTGATTCATGTTTCCCCGATATTTGCTCAAGAGACATGTTATGAATAAAGAAAAACATACAACTAGAACGTCCATGTAAGGGTTTGGCCCTTACATGGTATAGATTGAATTTCAGATTGAAACTATTTATATAATTTTAGAAAATAAAGTATCATAATGATGACCATGTAAGGGGGTTTGGCCCCCTTACATGGTCCCTTACATGGACGTAAGGCGTCTTTTACATGTTAAAGACGCCCAAACAAACACAAAACCCAAATCCAATTCAGTATCTGTTGTGGGACTTGATGGTTAGAGTCTTTTTAACTGAATTTGAGCTTCTTTTAATAATTCTAGACATAACACGGCATAGAGTAAGAATGCTTTTGCAAGGTATTTGAGATGTCTTAAGATCGTCATCTCCAGCTCTCTGCTGTACGCCGAGTCAGCAGGGTGAAGGCCGATGATGCTGGGAGACTAATTATGCTGATGTGGCAAACGGAGCCTTTGATGGCGTGGAGGTTCGGGAGACGTCACAGAGGCTATTCGGTGATGTGAACAAAAGCAATCAGGCCCTGTGCGTCGCTCTGCAGACAGAGTCGGTGTGGCCCCGAGCCACAGACTGAGATGACAGGAAACCAGGTCAGGACTAATCAACGTCGGCTGGTGCAACATCCTCCCGGGTTAACAGCAAAGTCAGCTTTTCATGACGTTTCAAGAAATAACACCGGTTGCTGTGTTGCTTTTTTTTTTTTTTTTTTTAATCACGTCAGTCAGCAGCTTTTCCAGTTCATTTCCACAACACACGCAATACGGGTTGTTTGTTTTTGCTGAGCAAAAATTAAAGACAAACGTGTGTATTAATAACTAGTACATCTGGAGCCATTTCGTTTTCCGTGATAAACTCTGAATTTTGTTTGTGTGTGTGTGTGTGTGTGGGGGGGGGTGCAAAAAATAATAACAGCTGCGATTACGAGCGTCGACAGATCCTATGGGGTCCGCTCTGTTATCACAAGAATAGGCAGTGTTTGGTATTTCATGCGCGCTGTTTGAAAAAGCTGACGCAATTCCCCGCTCCGCTGTGATGTCACTGATGCTAACAATCTGGCTTTCATCTTTTTCAGCTTCACTGCCTAAGCAGCTACAGCTGGATGGCTGCTTCATTCTCTCTCTCTGTCTCTCTCTAAGCCTGCCTCATTTTGTTCGGCGAGGCAATGTGCCGATTTTTACATATCCTCCGGGCCTGTATAAAAGAAACCTAATTTGACGAAACAATGTCAAATTCTCCAGTGACATGTACCAACCATGAACCTGCTAGATCTGATCAATTATGAAACGAGCAACATCAGTCATTGACTCTCAATACCCGCTTGTCCAAGCAGATTTTCCCAGCTGTCTGTCTGAGCCCTTCCAAATCAAAGCCCTCTCCTATGAGCTTTGACACAATCTGTCTTTGCCCCACGAAAAGGAAACGGTCTTCTTGGGCTTTCTTCTCTCTTTTTAAAACAAATTTGACAGTTTTGCTAGCTTGATTGTTGCTTTCATTCTTGTTTTACTTGACAGTAAGGCCATTTAACATGAGGTAAAATGTCGGATCAGTTGTGCAAATGTGGCTAAATCATACAGCAACTGACGAACAAGATCAACGATGCCGGTGCAGTTGTAAAAAAAAAAAAAAAAAACTATTTCAAAAAATGTGAGCTGCATAAACATCTGGAATTCGTGTTTTCGATAATGGGTCAGTAGCAAAGAGATCGACGAATGGAAACCGTGCAAACACAAACAAGCTACAGTGAAAAATTAACAGCGCTTTGTAAAGCTAGCCAAACGTAGCTCATGCTAACTGCCACGTTTGTCTGTAGGACTTGAGGTTGAGGAGAAGATTCTGGTAGTAAGTTTTCATGTGGATCACATGTGACACACACGTGCATCACATGTCTATCACATATTTCCACATGTGGAAACGTGTGCTTCACATGTGATACGCATGTTTCCATGAGCATCACATGTGATTTTACCACGGAACGTTCCGAAATCACCCATATGCATGTGCTTTCACGTGTGATTCACATCATTCGCATGTGAAAAGTTGCGTGAACCACGTGTGTGATTTTGATGGCATTTTTTTTCGCAAGGCCACGTCTTACCCTGAAACTGAGCAGCATCGTTTTTAAACAAGGTGTGTACATTACGTGCACAGGAAACACTGTTTGCTGTTTGTTTACAAGAGGACGTGATCGTTAGTCCAGAGTGTACGCAAGACGTGTTTCTTCAGCCTTTTCATCACTAACAAATCTGCTAACAGCACAACACTGTAGTGCAATCACACTTGAAAGGAAGATAATAATTTTCAAAAGGAGTTCTCTGTGCTTAAATGGCCTCTGTCGGAAAACTCATCACCCCATCTCCGGACGATGAGCTGAGTCATGGTCTGGAAGCATTGGTTAACATTTCTATAATGGTAATAACTCTAGAAACTGACAATTAAATGTTGCTCTTGTTATTATGACTGTTGTTGTTGAGCTAGTATGAGTATACCCCTAAGCTTTGATTTGACAGTGTTTTCATGGTATACCAAACATTTGAATAAAAATAACCAAGATTTCTTTCCTATTGCTCACAGTGGGTAACAAATTAAGGGTGTGATTAGTTATGTTTTGCTGGGTATCGATACTAGCCTTCCACAATGAGGCGTTCGTGGTACGATAAAAGAAACCTCTCATTTAAGGTGGTCTTCTCAACACAGCGAGTGTGAAAGAGACAGGTTTATAGCGTGCGAGGCAGAGTGCTGTGTTTGAAAGCTGCATTCATGTGCAACGGAGCCAGTTAAGACGACTGCGAGATTTCCACATCTGTTAGATAAAAATACCACTCAGATTATTATGTTTTTTTTTTTTGTTGTTTTTTTACCCCCACTCTGCAAAATGACACAGTGCGCCACACACTGCTCTGAAATCTCATTTAAGTCTGACACAAATCATGAGTAACAGCCGGAATGCCATCTCCATTTGCAGAGCAGAGATTTTACAGAAGAAGCAAAAGCAGATGATTTTTATTTATTTTACTTTATTTTATTTTTTTCCTGCGTGCTAAATTTGAAACTTAGCTCTGCTGATCACGGCAAGGCTTGTGATGTCGGTCGGAGGTTTACACACGCTCATCGTTGACGCAAACGACGTACTAAAAACAAAGGAATTTAAAAATGAATCAACCATTCATTTTGGTTCCCCTCCCCTGAATTAAATTATTATGGAGCAAAAAAAAAAAAACTGGCTTCCCACACACTGTCTGCATAGGAATCTGAAAAAAATATAAAATATATACACACAAGCTCAAATGTATTAGTACACCCCCAGTGATATGTAGATTAGCTATCTAGATGAATGCATCCGCAGAGAAATATCCCAGGGTTGTGCACCAGCTGCAGCATAAAGCCTCACCTTGACTCCTATTCGACGTTTGCCTCCTCTTTCCTTAAAACGCTTCATATTCCAGATTACTTCATATAGACGTAATAAAAGACGTCTAAGAAGCAAGTGGCTTCTTTTTCTGCCAGTCCTTCAGTTGAAGTTGATTCCAAACAAACTGGACTTTGGTCAGTAAAACAACATCCTGTTGCTTGTGGGCGCTAGACTTTTCCTGGTCATTCAGTCTGACTCTACTTCCTGTTTGGGGGACAATTCAAGTCAGATGGTTGAAACCTGGCAGTATAAACATTGAAGGATTTATTGGTGTTATACGTTCTTTCAGCAACTTAAGATAAACTAGACACACCATTGTGTTTTCCTCTTCTTGCTCGCCTGGTGGTGTTGAGTAGTGCTGTTGGATCTTTCCCTCTGTTTTGCATCTCTCAAATACATAAATGCTTAAAATAAAGACCTCATATTGGACACTTTTATCATCAGCTCTCTTTTTCTTGTTGCTGGTGTTTTCATCGGGCAATCCACAATGCAACTCTTTTCCTGACCCCGTCGTCAGACATGCTGAAGATGCCTCTTAACTCTTCGCCTACAAACTGGTCAAGATGGTATTTAAATCGGCTGCCAGTTAAGACACTGAACTGTGTTTGTCTCAAAGTTCACTCGCAGATATTTGTTTTCTTGTGGTGCTGTAATGTCAGGGCCTCTTGCTCCTGTTTGAGCTCCTGTTAGATTCAGTTTGTGTTGCTTTCTTGACAGCATCGTGAGAGAGGTTTAGGTTTCCTCCCAGTTTCTGTCGTTATGTAATTCTGTTTTGAAAGCACAGCGGTAGACTGATGGGCCTTCACGAGAAACACATTTATTTCTGGGCACTCTGCAAAATGAGTGAGATAGCAATAGCAATAGTTCATGCTTTAGACAATAAAATAGCCCTAATTTCAGAAAGTAAATAACTTCAGATACTAAACTTTAGGTAACTAAAGTAACCCTAACATCACAAAAGGAACCATAGCTTCGCCTACTAAAATAACCCCAACTTCTGCTACTAAAATAAGTCTAATTTCAGATATTAAGACTTTAGGAGTGTCAGGCTTTTTGCAGCCCTGCTCCCAAAGGTTTTTCTAAAGCCAAACTTCCAAGGCTTCGCAGCGTAAACAAAGTTGCAAAGCAGAGTTGGTGTTTCTTGTGTGCCGCTTGGCGCGTTTGAGAAATTAATTTAAATAAGCCAGGACTAGTTCCCACTTTGACACACACCAAGTACGTGCACCTTTGTCGATAACATTTTTAATTAGCTCCAGACCCTCTTTACTTGTGCACACGCTGACAGAGGGTTCATTATATTCCTATTACAACGCTCTAATTCGACGTCTGTTGAGTCACTGATGTCTGCGATTCACACCGACGCGCCACGCGGACGCACAGCGCCGTTGAAAAATCAGAGCCGAATTCACACCAGTGGCACGTAATTATTTGCAGCATAAAGTGGGTTTTGATGGTCTTTTACATGTCACGTCACGCTTTTAAATTTTTTTTTTCTTCTCTCATTCTCTATTCTTCTTCGGGACGGCTTTATTCACTTGGTTTATGAAATTGCTTGTACTTAATGACTGATTATTTTTGCTGTCGTGTAATGTGTCATTGTTTTACAGTAAAATCCACATGTTTCTGTCCCAATTGTGAACCTAGGTTTAAAAATAATCCTCATCTTAGGTTTCTTCTTATTGGAAGTAATCGCAACATTTTGGGTAAATCTGATCAATAACCTGTGGAGGCAGCTAAAGATTAGGCTGATGGTAAGAAAGCGTCGCGTTGGCTCCCATATAAGCAATACAAGTGTTTTGCCTCAAAATAAGGTGTTAGTAGAAGAAAGCAACGCAATGTTGAAAGCATCGATTCTGCAGGAAAGATTAATATGAGTTTTAAAAGAATAGCAAAAATTGGATTTTATTTTCTTACAAAAATTGGCTTCAGTGGCAGGATGATGCAGCTCCCTGACTGTGGCGAGAACCAGGCACCAAAAATAGCCTCAAGACATCCATAAGAGTGAGAACCCGTTGGGTGTGGGTGTGTGTGTGCGTGTGTGTGTGTTTGCGCAGCTCAAAAACAGCTTTTCCCCTTGTGGGGACCAGGCCTCAGTCCCCACAACGTAGCATGTGTCAGGAAAATGGTCCCCACAAGGTATTAGAAACAAACGCATGCGTGTGGTGTGTGTGTGTGTGTGTGTGTGTGGTGTGTGTGTGTGTGTGTGTGTGGGCGTGTATACTCTGGTTTTCTAAGCAGATCCCAGCACAGACGTTTGAACCTGCAAAACTGCTCTACACTGCAAAAACACAAAATCCTACCAAGTATTTCCGACAGTTTCTAATACAAATATTTTAGTACAGCTGAAGCAAAACAAAACTAACTTACAATAACCTTTCAGCAAGATATAGAAACTCGTTTTAAATCAATAATTCCTTATTATTGATGAGAAAGAATTAATAGTTGTAGTTCCACTGGGAGATTTGTTGAACTATAATAACATTTTTCCGATAAGTGAAATATAATCAGCAAGTGGAACCAGGACTTTTTCATAATATTGAGAAATCATTGACTTAAATCAAGTTCGCATATCTTGCTGAAAAGTTATCTTAAGTTAGCTTTGTCTTCTTTCAAGCGTACTAAGGCATTTCCAATAGAAGGTAGATCAAAAATACTTAGTAAGATTTTGTGTTTTTGCAGTGTAGCCACTGCTGCCTTCTCTGTGTAAATCCTTAATAAATTAAATTAGTTGCAATCAAGGACAAAAACCGACAACCTGCCTTGGAAACGACAGACCTTCAAAAAACTGACAATTTAGAACAAAAACGGTTTTGTCTTGGTTTCTAAAGCTTCTCCCTGCCCTTTATTAGAGCCTAAACTAATATAACTAATATTTGGAACCAACGAACTAAAAAAAGGAAATCGCATGAATGCCTCGTTTTTGCCCGGAATAATTAGCTGCTGTTCTCTGAAGGAGAAACGTCGCACTTTTTAGTGGTACCTTTGAGAAGGCTCTTTTATGTTGATTTTTTTTTTTTTTTTTTTTGCTACTTCTTCTTCTTTTCTGGCCACAGTAGACTTCAAGGGTTTTAGCTTTTTCAGGTGCAGTGGCTCTTTATACATTCAAGCTTCTCTTAGATGTGTTTTCATCAGTAGTTCCTGTGCCATTACTGGAGTCTCTAAAAAGCCACAGTGGGCTTTAATTTTGGTGTCCTTAAGCCCTAGAAAGGGAGCTTTACTGCACAACAGAGGTCCTTAAAAGTCCAGGACTCTGATTCAGGGAAATTCACCTGCAGATTAATAGAGGTTTAAAGTACCTATACGAGAGTATAATTTAAAAAGGTGAAAGCCATGACGGAAGGAAAAAGAAAGCGGCGGGTGCAACGCGGCGCGTTCAAAGCCAGCTTTGTCTAACGGCGTAGCTAAGAGCAGGTTGAAAGGATCTTCTAAGAGGAAGTAAAGTGTGAGCAATGATTGAGGAGGAGAGGAGAAGAAATGCACAAAGGAGGCAAAGAAATGGAAGGATGATAAAAAATGACGGCGCCCAATTTAAAACGAGATGCAGTTCCCACTGTCCCTCCTTCCCTCTCATTATCACTTTGTTCTTCCCGTTTTCTCCTCTGCAGCAGGTGTCGAGCGCGAGACAGGTTGTGCCCGCCGTCGAGGTTATTTGCGCATGTGAGCAGTAGTGAAAGGAGTCTTCGGTCGTGTTGGATACAGGTGTACTCTGAACACACATCGACCCGTCTGGTAGAAAAGGTAAAAAGCTGGACTGAGAGCAGAAGCAGGAAGAGACGACAGAGACAGCTTGTGCTTATGGGAAAACCCCCCCCAAAAAACAGGTTGAGTTGGTCAACGCGACCTTGTCAGGTTTGAGATCTTGTATTGTGTACATAAAAAGAAGTGCCACTTACAGTATTTAAGGTTGTGTCGTGCAGTCAACACGAGATCCTTAAACATAAAAAAACCGTGAATTAGAATGGGTTAAACCATACCGTCTTTGATTGCGAGGAAAGCTAATTGTGGGCTAAAAGCAACAGGGGCAGAGATGGAGGAACAAGTCCATCTTGTTCCTCCATTTTTTGTATAAACTAAAAATGCAAAAAATACAAATTGCGTATATATATGTCTCAGGGTTTGGATGTTGATCAGGAGGTCGAAGCCACACTCTGCGCAACATCATCGTCCCAAGGACCTTTCCTGTCAAATGAGACGAGAGTCAATCTCAGAGATGATACATCGATGAGAATTTTTTTTTTTTTTTTTGATTGATTGATTGATTGATTTAGTTAAATTGATTAACTTGCTGACTAGTGGGTACAATGAGGAACGAAAAGGGTGTCCTGCTGAGTCTGGAGATGGCCTCAGCCAGCAGCTTCAGCAGGAATTTGTTCCTGACGTGACGGTCCCCGCCCACCTAGACGGCACTTTGCTCATTGCTAACCCAGATAGCCCTGCAAAAAAAACCCTTCTGATGTTCCTTGATTGTTCACAATCACATTCCCATGTTAAGTATTTCTGGTCATAAAAGCATGACAGTGTAAAAATAGACAAACAAACAAAAAAAGCTTAATCCACCCTCTCCAGGCAGATGTTGCAGAAAATATCAGATTTTTCCTGCAACTACAACTTAATTTGAGCCTGAGAGGGTTAAAATGCTTTAATATATTTGTTGACACTGTTACTTTTTGTAATTTGCAAATAAAACACATAGTTATGACATTTCTGACTATGAACAAGAGCTCTACTTCTAATCTGAAGACGTAATTCAAGGAAGATATTGACTGCTCAAAATCACACTTTTGATTTCATTTTGTTTTTGTTTTCTCAAAATGTATGCACAGATATAATATGGCTTTTGATATCAAGCAGTATCCATTATATTTCCAGTATTATTGATAAATATGATTTCTCGTTACCGTCTCGTATTAGCTGTTCATTCCTTTAACAATTTTGTAGCAAAAGAGTCTCTTTTTTTGTTTGTTTTTTTTGTAGTTTATACATTTTGTAACTGGATGCATTTTTTTTTTCTGCAGCGGTATCGATATGGATTTTTTTTTTTTTTTTTTAACATTCCTGCTGGTTTCAGACTGAGAGAAACTCCTTCACGTTTAATTAGGGGAACGGTGGCGTGCATGAGGCCATGTGGGGATAGTGCATCTGTTCACTTAGCACAGCGCATCCGACATGAGAGCATAATTTCAGCAGACATCTTTAAGCTCACTCAGGCTTACGAATATTAACACGCGCTGCAAAAAAGATGAGCTTTGCACCCGTAAGATTTGAGGAATTTGTTCGACGCATCAACATGGATGAAGTCTCGCTTATACGGAGCAGAACTAAGTATTTAGGTAAATAAAGGCTTTGATTTCCTTTCTTTTTTTTGAGGATGCTGTTTATACTTATATATATATATTTGTTTATGTGTGAAATCTGGTGATGTATTTACATGCTTTCCCCATTTTGCAACCAATATGATCTTTAGGGTCATGTTGATTAACCTGAGGAGTACTCTAATGAAGAAATCCCTATGATTATAGTAGGAAAAGGCCTAATCAAGCAGAAACTCATGAATTAGATCCAAATATCTGTTTCCATTACACACAAAATAACTCCTGTGAAAGATACCGATTCCATAGATAATTATAGGAGCTAAGTCATTGACAAACGTGTGAAAAGATCCACCCCAATCCCTTCCCCTTAAAAAATAGCTGTAAGCTTTAATCAAGTCAACTGAGAGTCTCTTCAAACTGATTTTCAATTAGGCTGATGGTGGAAAGTAAGTAAATAAATAAATAAATGAAACCATTAAAACTCAATTGAGAGTCTGCTTTCATATGCAAGATTACATCTCACCCGTACTTTTTTTTTTTTTTTTCTCAGCGAACAATTTGATTAACAATTAATTTGTTTTGAAAGCAGAGAATGGCTCTTGAGACGCTCGAGTGAAAATGTCGAGGAAGCGCCTCGCTCGTTCGGCAACGGAAGTTGTTCTGTAAAAATACAAAAAAAACAAAACAAACCTGCATCCAATTTAGTCACGAAGCTCTGTGATGGAGGAATTTTCAGTATCTTCCCAGTGCATTCATTTTCTTATGTTTTCCCTTTCTTACTGAAGTGTTATATATTATAGAAGTTAAAATTTAAAGCGCACTGTGTATTGCACTCTATGCGTCGTCTCTAGTAAAACCTGTCTAAACATCTAAGTGTTCTATAATTTGTATATATAAGCTGCAAAAGAGCTCTTGTGTGCAAAATCATTAGAGAAAATCCATTGTCTCGCACTGCTCTGTTTCTTTCTACAAAAAAAAAATAATAATAAATTAAAAAAAAAATACTAGGCTGAAACCATCTCATGAGCCTAATTATGTTTCCTCATAGCACAAAATTGCGGCGCTAAATCTTGCATGCCCTTTAGCCATGGGTGCTGCTGTGTGTCAACAGAACTGTGTATAAGGATGGCATCCAACCTGCTCCCCTCATAAGGCGGCTGATTGCCGGTTCCTATTACTTGACTTCATATTGATTTCACAGCGCTTCAGCATGTGGCCGTGATTCACGGGCACTCCAAGTGCCGGGTCAACATTCCCCCCGGACCCCCCTTGCGATCCGACCCGATAGGACTTTGGCGGCCGCGTCCTTGGATCAGCTTTGTAACATTAACCCAGGTTTACAGCTGTCATTATCCCCGGCTGATGACAGAAAATGTCAATTACAAGTATTAGTTACAGGTCCTCTATTGATTTTTTTTTATGCTTTCACTGATATATATATTTTTAATCCAACAGGAAGGTCAAAGGTTGTTCTGCACGCTACTTTCGGCCCATGTTGAGGTGAAATAATTGTATCCTTAACAGAGGAGGCTAACGTGTTCCTAGCAGTTGCCGTAAGGAGTTTGATATATTTACACAACAGGAAGTGATGCAAAAAAACAGGAAGTGATGCAAAAAAACAGGAAGTGATGCAAAACAAATTGTCTGTAGTGATAAAACGCCAAATGCATCGGGTGATTTATAAGACATGTTTTGAAATTTAAGGAAAAGAAGTTTGACTTCTCAAGTTTGACCTCGTCAGCTGACTATTTTTTTTTAATAGTACAGGTGGAACAAGTTGTCATGTCACAAGATACAGACCCATTAAAATGTAACAAAGTTTCGATTTAAATTGAAATCTGTCTCACAATGCTGTGCAGTTGTCGGTTTAAGCTGTCGCCGGCCGCGTTCCCGCTACAAAGGTGCGCAAAATGGCTGATATTCCGCTAATATCGAAAAAACACAGTTTTGACACTGCTGAAGTTGAGGTATTTCCATCAGGCAACAAACGCAGTTTAAAAAAAAATCATGTGAATAAATTGGTCAACTCAATAAGTTAAGTCAATTTTGAAACGGAGAACGTTTAGCTACTCTTGTTCTCAAGTTGCATCCCTTTTGTACAATATTGGGCTTAACTTTGTAATAATCACTTTATTGTCGTTATAGTTGTCTTATTTTTTTTTTTACCATAGTCAAATTAATACAGATATTTGTGGCGCTTTGGTAGGTTAAAAAGACGGGACAAACTCATACTGATCATCATCCTGAATTTCATTCTGTTTTGTTTCGGCAGGTTTTTGCTGTCTGGACTACATTTTGAGAACCCATTTAAACATTTACAGCAAGATTGAGTTAGAAAACCGTTTCCTACAGATGGAGGAGGGGAGCGGTATTGCTACAGACACACGCTGCATTATACACCTGCGTGTGTTCACATCTCCGCTGCAGGCAGCTGGCAGCCTCCACCAGAACTGTGCAATGCTTTGCAAAAGTTTCTTTTGTATTTTATCTGACTTGCAGTGAGAGAAGGAGTTGCAGCACCGTCACAATGCTTCAAAGGACAAATCGGATTCAGTAGACTTGGGAGTGTTTTCATAGATTAGCAACAGTTGTTATATTTTTAGCTGGTGCGGTTCGCTTTCACACCGCACTGTGCCTAATAGGGGCGCACCGATTTATCTGCCTGCCGATTTCCTTAATTTTGGGAGATTGGTGATTTTTACACATGAAGCCGATCTTATCCACCGATCTTATCTAGCTTGGCAAAGGTCTAAGAATCAACCTCTGTCCTCTTTTGCTCTCAGGTGAGAAAGGTGTGACTGACAGACAAGTTATGTCTGCACGTTTATAATTAACAGTAGTGACCCCACTGTTGCCAACTCAACAACTTTCTTGCTATATTGAGCAACTTTTCAGACAAAACAATTGGTATCGGCCAAAATCGGAATTGGCAGGTTAAGCTTTTTAAAAGATCGGTGACCGGCCAGAAAACTTAAATTGGTGTCAACCAGCTGAAAAACCTGTTCACCTCCTCACCTCACCAAGAACCATAGAAAAAAAAAAAAACAACAGAAAAAACATGAGCGAAAATTAATTTTTCACAAAATGTGAACAATGATGGAGTTGCGTTTTAGCAATTGCAAGATTTTGCTTTTGTCTTTGGTAAAAAAAAAAAAAAAAAAAAAAAAAACAACAAGCCATTTCTCCTGGTAGCGGTTGACGGGTGTTTATTTTAGTTGTATTTACCCAGAATGCTCTACACCAGGGGTGTCAAACTCCAGGCCGGTATCCTGGAGTTTGACACCCCTGCTCATCTAAAAGTTTGACAACTTTTAGATGAGCCTCTGCTGCACCACACCCTAATAGAATAATTATGTCATTAAGGCTCTGGAGAACTTAATTAAGCCATTTCATTCCAGTGTTTTGCACCTGCGGCACATCTATAAAATGTAGGTTTATAGACGGCTCTTGAGAACTGGACTACAGTGTAGACTTGTGGTCGACACTACAGTCCACTTCCTGCTTTTGGAGCAGCCTCCGGTCTGCTTGGAATCCACATCTGCATCCAAACCGTACCAGAGTTCACTTCCGCCAAACTAAGGCAGAGGTTTTTTTTTGGTGAACAGGGGAAAACCCCCAACCCCCCCAAAAAAAGAGTTTGCTTTTTTTGGTCCGCATCAAGAGTGTGATTGCGCATTCACACCTACCCAAACTAACTAGACTTTCTGGACTAAAGGACGAGAGTTCGATTGAAGTGGACTAATCGTGGCAGGTGTGAATGCGCCCTCACTTTTTTTCTCCATGGGTGTCGTACCATCTGACCGAAGAGGCCGCCATTAGACGTCTCAACTTTTGATTTCCAGTTCAGGCTGGTGTGAGTTGGATGGAATTAGCTCAGAGATGAAAGAAGATGCAACTAAAATTTAGTATTACTTTTACATTAGTTTAATTTGGTTTAAAAATATCAAATGAGAATCAGCATTTATTTAGTCATTAGTTTGGCTAATGGGACTGGGGGAGGGAACTAAAAAGAGGGAGCTCTTGCTCATGTTGCTTCATTACCCCAGGATTATTTTTATGCTCAACGAGACCATAAGTATTCAGTGAATGTATCACACAGCTTTCAGCTGCTCTGCTGGAATTATATTTCATTGTCCTGCCATCCATAATATAACACCCCAAAGTGCTCCAGCCACCAGATTTCATAATTTTCATGTGACTGCTGGGAGTGTGTTTGGACTCACACTCGTACTCGTAAACGTCTTTTCCTCGGGCGCCCCTGAAAAATGAGGAGTGAAGTTTTGTCCAGTTTTTACACCAACAAGCATTCATGGTCTATCCATAAATGTCATCTTTTATGCATCTTTTACACTTATGCAGCACTTTAGAAGCACACTCTCATTTTTCACAGTCATCATTACTGTCCTCAGTAAGTCAAAGCCAGGTAAAGTCGGCCCATGAGAAATTTATTTTCTTGGATGTATAATGAAAAAACAACAAAAAAAAATCTACAAAGTGACCTTGATTATTCTGGCTCCGTGGTTTTCATTAAGATTTAAAACTCCTCGCCATTTTTTATTTGAGTTATTTCGATTTAGACATTATGGACAATTTTATCTGACTTTATTTTCTTTTTGGCTTTCTTTCCACTATCCCGTCATCTTCTCATAAAATTGTGGCTCTTTGTAGGTTCTCAACAGTCGTCATTGTACCTCTTAAAACTTGATTTATATTTGACAAATTAACTACGTTGATTTTTGCTCTTTTTTTTGTGGCCGGAACCTTCATGTTCATGCGTTTCTGGCACGCTTGTAAATCTGATGCACAAGCAACATTTGCAAACAACGGCGATGGGTGACGAGGCCGTTTCTCTTGGTTCATTTGTGCCTTAAAAATGTATCTGATCCGACGCTGGAAACAACTTGTGTTCAAGTTGTGCTACAAGAAGTTCGCCTGTCAGTGAAGCTATTCTAGCCGAAAACCAGCATCTCAAGGCTGAGCATGTTGCAGCGACACAGACGTTCCCAATGCTAATGCTAGAAGTGTTTTTTTTCAAGTTTGTTCCATGAATGATCAAAGGTTTCTGTACACCTGAATGGGTTGAATAGCACTATGCACAAATCTGATGGTTGAATAACCAAAATAAAAGATTTTAAAAAGTAAACATCTTTACTGTCGAGATCAAAATATTAGCTGACTCAACTTGACTTTGTCCAGTTTCTTTCTTGCTTAAACTCAGTAAAGTTGCATCGACTTTAGTTGTCCAGTTGAAAACACTTAACTGAAGTTGCAACTTTTTGTTTGTTTGTTTTTTACATTGAGTTGACTGTCTTTAGCAATTTACATAAAAAAAATAAATAAATATATATATATATATATATATATATATATATATATATATATATATATATATATATATATATATATTTTTTTTTTTAAATTTGCCCCAGCTTAATTTTTTTTATTATTAATACATCAAGTTGACTTAACATAAAATTTTACATTTTTATAATTTAACTCATTGGTAAGTTAAGTCAATTTCGCAATGTTAATTTTCTATTTTTTTATTACTATCTCTATTTATTCAGGTGTTTAACTGAAAATGTGATTTACTTGATTAAAATACAATTAATTGTAATTATTTAATTACAAACAGTCAACTTGACTAAAAATTGTATTTGGGTCTCATCACTATTTACACGTCTGTCTTGTCTTTTGGTCTCCATGTTTCTGTTTGCTCATTAATGTCCCCCAGCAAACCAAATAGCTGCATTTCAATGCGAATAAACACACACAGATGGACGCTAACTACGCATTTAAAAGTTTCATTTGAGGTAATAAAGTAAAATAGGCTGAACAGAAAAACATGTCGCACTTCCAAGATGAGTAAAAAAGTCTCTTTTTTCCCCCCACTTCTGATTTATTTACTATACAATAAAAAGCTTTTTTTTTGCTTTTTTTTTTAAATCACTTACTTTTTCCAAAACGCAATTTGTTTCTGCATCAACCTCTGAGGCAGAAGGTGCTTAATAGACTGTTAATTATAAGAAAAAAAATTAACCATCACAAGTTTAATCTTAAATCTGCAAAAAAAATAAATAAAATAAAATAAAAAAATCGTTCAATAATTCTGCCGCGCCAAGAGATATGGAGCGAGAAGGGTCGAGTACTTCCCGGGGTGTTTTCATTAGAGCCAGCAGCCTGTCCTTCACTCCCTGTCACGTTGCCATGGAAACAGAATGAGAACAAAGGAAATAAATTTTTATTTTCATGCACTGCAAGGACTTGTCAAGTTCTCAGGCTGAGTGCTATAATTTACGAAAATAAAGGAAAGAACAAACCCACACACGCGAGACTCAGGAAGTAATCAAGTAAACAGACATATATGAGCTTCCTGTTTGTGAAGGTCAGAGCTGATCAGAGCTTCAGTCTGTTTCGGCTGCCAAATTTTTGAATGGAAAACTGTCGGAAATGCAAATATTCATATGTAGGCTTTGCTCAATTAAATAATTCAGAAAAAAACTTTAATAAAATCGTGTCTCGAATCTGCCCAGTAAAACCTTAATAGTAGCTTGAGCAAAAGTGTTAAAGGAAGCAGATGGCCAACTGTGGGGTTTCTGAAAAGTACGTAAAGAAAAGTGATAAAGATTTTAAAGAACAAGATGGGAGGAATCCTCCAGAACTGCGTGTTTGCACCGAGGGTCCTGTGAGGCCCCAGCCCGAGAAATATGTTGTTCTGATGCGCACTTATGAAAGATTGATAATAACCGCTGACGGCACCGGAGGGCGGCTTGTTTCCGCCGACGGCAGCAGTTGCCGTCTGATTTCCAATATCTTTGTGTACACTCGAGCTGAAATGTACATTGTGTGAGCTTGTTTGTGCTGCGCCTGATGCAAATGTGCGCGTTTTATGTCAGCAGATTATCGAGAAGCAAACAAAAACTGAAAGGCAGATCAGGCTGGAGTTTTCCCCTCTTTTCTCCCTTTCACATTATTATAAATGTTGTCAAAGTTTTGCACTTGAAGCGATCGAATAAATTCAGGCGCTAACATTAACGCCGGGGTGTATTTGAGGTTTTTCTGTCAAATTACATGTGGAAATTGTCTTCTCCTCTCCCGCCGAGCTTGAAGTGTTGAATTTCACTCGGGTTTTGTGGATTTAAAATTTTGAGGCCACCTAAATTCGCCTTCAGCCAGCGGCTGATGTGCTGCAGTCAAATGACGCATCGTGCATGTATTTGCAGGAAACTCCGACCATTTTAACGGATAATTTACGCAGCTCCCAGACAGACGGAAAGGATGGGTGTTCTGAAAGACTTATGTGAAGAAAAAAAAAAAAAAAACATCTGCTAAAAGATGGTATTTTGGTGCTGGTAAAAATGTCGGCGTGTCCGTAATGTCCCAGGTGGTAGAATTCATCGTCTTTGGGGGGAGATAGATTTAGTTTTCCCTTTTCAGAATTCACATGTGATGATTATGGAGTATTTCAACCCTCAAGCAGCTATGACAGAACAACTAACACAAAGCAGGTAGAAATTGCAAGCTAGTGCAGTAGATTTATGTAGATCTGTAGATATATGTTATAATAAGTTTATTATAATTTTTGTTTTTCCTTTCAAATCAGTTGCATATAGGCATCATTCTTTTCCTTTACAAGCTTCATCATGTGTATTAACGCTGATTCAGAAACACAATGTCGACGTAAATTGTCCACCGTGGTGTTTTCCGTAAGGTTTTTAAGAACTCCTCCGAGGTTACGACATGGATAGAAACTGTAATTAAAATATTCATGAAGTACTTTGATCCTGTAGGGAGAACAAAATGGGACACCGCAGGTTTGGCTTCAGCTTCAGATTGACATGGACTCATTCCAAAAGGTTGTGGATGGTTAAAATAATAATAATAATAATAATAATAAAAAAACAAAACAGTTTGAAGGATCAAATGTGGAAGTGTCGCGTCCATGTTTGAGTTAATATGTATCATTTTTAATGCGTGGATCTGAAAAATGCTACAATAAGATCACATTTGTTCACCCCTCCTTTAAGGTGTTTGAACATAACGTTTCCTGAGAGACTATTTAAAAAAAAAAGTTCAAAAATTAATATGTTAATGCTCAAAACCCGTCTATAAAAACGTCTCTCTGCCATTGTATCTGCATGGAAGGCAAGGTTTCATTGGCAGTAAAATACATATTTGAAGCACAAATACTTATATTTCCTATATTTGTAAAATAAAAAAAAATAATAATAATACACCATGGAGCTTCGGGATTTTGTGTGTCATCATAACGTCTCATAAAGCCCCAGTCTGAGGGATTTCATGACTAAAATCTAAAGATGTATTTCTATATTCTCGGCTTTGTGCTGGCTCAGTCTGCAGATCGCCGCACAAAAAGGCGGATAATTAGTCACGCCTCATTCATCCGGCTGACTCAAGGTTATTTGACTAATTATACTCAGGTAGGGATACTTATGCAAATACGAGCAAGTGGATGGCGGTTCTCTCGAAGCAGCGGAAAGGTCATTGTTTCTCGCCGTCGCCCGACAACGGCGCAAGGCGAAACGTGGCTAAATGGCGCTCGGCAAGACGGCACGGAGTCACGTACGAGACAGAACCCCCCAGCCCCCGTCTGGTGATGAATACAAAGGTCACCGTCGGTTTGAGTCGAACAATGACAGCTGATGGATAAATGTAGTGCACGTTAATGAGCAACGTCTCCCAATCCGGTCACATTTCTATATGAGTTGGACTGATTCAGCTCAACACAAACATATGTAAACTGCATGGTCTGTAAGTTTAGATTTTACTGTCATGGATATTTTTTAGGGGGTAAATATGTCGATGAAATTTCACAAGAAAGTTCGATTTCGTAGATGAGAGGGTTAGGCTTTATTTTGAAAATGACTGTGTGGTTTTCATACTGTTTCCTGAATCAGTCCATCTGCAGAAGTCTTGATGTGTTTTCAATCACGGATCGTTTAAAATGGTGACCTTTGGAGTTCCTGACTCCAAGCAATCGCCAAAACCTGTCACCCGTGTGCGATTTTCTGCCAGACGCGACCAACTCCAGCAACTTCTGTGGCTGCGTTTTGATCAGCCAGGTTATGAACATTACATCCCCGTTTCATTTGCATCACATAGAAAACTCCAACATAGACTGCACAATATTTAATTTACAAAATGAAGCTGAGAAACGACAAGCGCCTGACAGCAGAAAGTGAACGGAGGAACAAACCAAATCAGACTGGTAGACAATTACAAGTCTCACCTCACTCAAACTATTTCAATTACCGTATTTTCCGGACTAGAAGTCGCAGTTTTTTTCATAGTTTGGCCGGGTGTGCGACTTATAACACAATATTATATCATATCACATGTTATTTTCACACTAAGCCGCCAGAGGGCGCTCTAGGCATGTGTTGATAATGTGTGGTAGAAGCTACGTCCGGAGTTAGCCGAGTTGTTTATAAGTGACACCGAAGATGAAGATTTACTGATTTGTAGTGAGACGGATGGATTGGTAAACTTGTTAGCATGTCATTTATGCTATAGTTACCTGAATAACTCTTTATATGTTATGCTAACATACCAGGCACGTTCTCAGTTCGTTGTTTATGTGACATATTGCGTTAGCATACCGTACAATTATTCAGCCTGTTGTTGCCTCTATTCTATTTTTATTACCTTTCAAGATGACATGTCTGTTCTTGGTGTTGGATTTTATCAAATAAATTTCCCTCAAAAATGCTACTTACACTCCGGTGCGACTTATATATGTCTTTTACTTCTTTATTATGCATTTTATGGCGGGTGCGACTTATAGTCCGGAAAATACGGTAACCAAAATTTATTGTTTTTGTGTCTTTATTTAGACAAAGTAAACCAGCAGCATGTCTTGATTAACTCGAAGACTTTGACACGCAACAAACTTGAGCCCAAGTAGCAACAGAATAGTACAATAATACTAAAACTAGCCAAGAATATTTGTGTAACTCTGCTTATCTTTGTATTTTCTCCTTGTTGTTTCCTCAAGCATTCATTCATGATTTCAGCCACTTAAAAATCATCTCCTTGAATCAATGCAAAAAACAGGCTACACCTTCGCATATCCCCTGTAGATTCAAACAGTGTGAGGAAAACAGGAAAATATGAAAGACCTTACAGACGTTGGTATTTGATTAATTAGTAACAATCCAGTCGGCACGTTTTGAGGTCAAGGCATGAATCAAAAGTCTCTGATATCTGCACTGTTGCAGTCAGCAGAGAGCCTTCAGGATTCACTTCTGCAAACCCATAAGATCTCATAAAGACCGTTATTTACATACAGATTCACATCAAATGTCAAATGAGTAACTTGCTTTCATATGAAGAAGGAAAACCAATAAGGTCACTGATAAGCATGAAATCTGTTTAGTTTGCTTTAGGTAAAGGCAGATCTGCTGTATCGCCATAGCAAGGCTAAGACACCACAACTAGCTCGAGCTAGATGACTGATGCATCGTGGGAGATGAAGTCACACGTGAATAAATAACCAGAGTTCACTATGAAGCCAACCGCAAGTGCAGCCTGAGTGAAACCAAAGCAGACAGAGACTGTTTTCATTGCAGTAGTCACAGTGGGATCCATCAGCTCTCTCTCTCTCTCTATCTCTCTCTCTCACACACACACACACCGCACACACACGCCCAGACACATTCACACCCCAATGTGCAGGAGTAGTGGCAAGTGATGGTGTTTTCCACTCAATAAAGTCTGCATCCCATTAGTCCAACTCTCCAATCCTTCTTCTTATTACCTATTTAACTGATAACACTAAATCAAGACATTGACTGAACAACTGTTCATTACCAACAAAAGTGGGATTTACAGCTTGCGGCTCTTCTTTTCTAACTTTAAAAAAAGTTTGTCTGTTTTCTCCTCAACGATGTGAACACAGCAGAAGTTACAAACCTTCCCAAGTATTTCTTTTGGTTTAGTTTACAGTCTAACTATATTTGTGCACTTGAAATAATTCAAAACCTGGCTCACAGGTAACTTTTCAGAAAGACGGAGCTAGTTTAGGGCCAACGATTCCTAAATATTGATGGAAAAAGTTCTAGTTCCACTGGCAGATTATTTCACTTCTAAGAAGGTATTTTTTCCCATAAGTGAAATAATACGCCAGAACTTTCTCAAATCAATATTAAGGAATTATTTATATAAAACCAACTCATATATCTTGCTGAAAAGTTACTTGTAAGTTTGTTTTGTTTTATTTGAAAAAGGGGACGCCTCGGTCTTGTTGTTTGGCCCAGACCAGGATCCGGTTCAGTGCATTCACACCTGCACAAAAAGCTCTGAAATCTGCTCTGTGTAAAGGAAGCCAAACACTGCGCCATTAAATCAAATGGTCCACTTTGGGTACCAACCAGCAACCTGGTGATATACTATTTGTTAACATTTGGTCCTCCAGACCAGGTTCAAATCAGGTTCATTATGCCTGGACCTTTTTTGGTTGATTCTTGTTGGCAGAAGGTTGACACTTGACTCTCTTTTTTTTTTTTTTTAAATATATCAACACCTTTAATTTACAAATACATTTATTATGCTGTTTTTGGTTCGTGTTAGACCTAAATGTGAACATATTTGGGCAATAGTCAGGTGCAGAGAAGTGGAACTAAACTCTGATTTGAAAACTATTTTCCGTTTTGTCTTAAAGCTCCAGTATGTAACTTTTACAAAAATATGTTTTTCACAAACTTGCAGAAATTACTTTTATGCTGTGAGAGTATAATATTGAGAAGAAAATTTGTGGAAAAAAAATAATTATTAAGCTTCACTACCTCCTGCAATCTTCAAAAAATGCAGCACTCCGGACCAAAAACAGGGTCTCGTCCTTGTCAATCAGCTCGTGTATGCGCCACTCGCATGCTCACTGCTATGCTAAAGCCGGTTCACCAAAACATAGCCTATGCTATGCCATCTAGCATGGCCACCAATGACAGCAGAGAAACAGTTTTGCTTAAACAGAAATGTGTTTCTCTGCCATTAGGACATTTAGCAGCTCGTACAAGAGTTGATTGGCAGCGCTAAAACCCTCCTCCTCGCTCTGATTAGTTGTTTTTTGTTTGTTTGTTTTTTTTAAATCGAGAGTGGTGCATTTCTTCAGACAGCAATTGCAGCTCAGGGGATTTTCCCACAAATTATGTGTCTCAAAGTGTCACGACCTTGTGACTCTTTCAACAAATATGGAAAAAATGTATTTTACCACAGCACTATTACCTAAAACACCAACTTGACAACAACAAAGAAAAAAAAAAAAGCCTTTTTCATAAACAAATCCAGTTTTTGGCAGGAGTTTTCCCATCCTTTTATCTCTGTTGTCTGTAAAATGACCCAGTTCCACGCTGTGACTCCAACGCACCTGTGCCACGGCCATGAAAACAGCGGCGTAAGGGGTTTTAAGCAGCTGTTAACAACTACTGCACAAACTAGGACAGCAGATACATTGATAACATAAACCATTCCCAGATCATAAACAGATTGGTGTTACGGGGCGACGGCGGCGGCGCCACATTAGGAGACGCAGCGTAATCAGCAGACCGCTTGAAACGTTCAGCACGCCTCTGTTGTCGAACCTGAAGGAATAACACAGAGGCCGTCCTTCACACTGGAAGTTTAACGAAATGCAATCTCGCCGAAGGGATAAAGCCGCAAAATGCGTCAGAAACCCGAGTGGCGCTCGGATTTTTTGAAAATCACCAATCGCAGGCTCATTTAGAAAAAGGAAAGAGAAAAAGGCTCGGAGAGCAGCACTTTGTGGCACTATCAATAAATAACACCTCAAACTCGTTGGAAGTTTTGTGTGCGCCCACGGCTATTTTTGGGCCATCATGTGTTCCAGGTAACAGATTGTTTCGAGCCACGTCAAGCTGTGAGCGACGCAGGCGGTAGCAGGCACTGCCACGTCTGTGTTACACTCCAACAATAATAATAATAATAATAATAAATATATATAAAAACAAAGCGATACTTTCAGAGAACATCAGGACATTCGGGGGTAAAACAACGAAAAGAAAAATAAAGCTGTATTATTTCGGTTATCAGTTTAAGATACTGCAGTTGACACGGATGAAATTAAAATGTCAAGCAACTGAAAGTTTTGAGGGACACATTCTGACAAATGCCACAGGAATGAGGCGTTGCTGTAAATGCCAAAGAACTGGAAATAACAAGATGATAATCCAAACACATATGCAGTCCTAACGCCGATCGAGCAAAAAAAAAAAAAAAAAAAAAAAAAGCACGCACAGCATTAACTTTGGTGTTGAAGTGCATTTGCTTTTCCTTCAGCTACGAACAAAATTGCTCTGATTTTCACTCTGACGAAAATGTTTGTGGGATGAAGATTTGAGAAATCTGTTACCCTTCCAGAACCTCCTCATACATTTGGTTTATTCTGAGGACGAGTGATTGGACCTCATTTCTGTCACGGGCTACAGATCAAAAGTGACCGAATACAAATTACAGTTTTGAGATATTTATTGTAAAAGGAAAAAAAAGAAATCTTTTAGTTTATAGTTTTGCTTTACTTTGTGTCCCGTTGAACAACTGTGTCTCAGTTGATCTATAACTATCATAATAGGGGGTTAAATGCACATAAAAAAAATTTAAAAAAAATCTAAAATCATCAAGTACTTTTTAAAAAAACAAATTTAGATATACACTGAACTTCTTGTTAGGGAGGCACTGATCCACTTTTTTCACTCCTGACACCAATATCTATAAACACAGACATACATGTACTGAATTAAAAATGTATTTGATAACTTTGCACCAGCACAGCACATTTAAATACAGAAATAGCTGCACAAGCTTGGTCAAACATGTAAGTGTAAATAGGGGTGGGAAATGGAAAATAAAGAGACTGAAACTGACAATCGGTTGACTAAAAAAAATGACCAACAAATCTTCCTTCAAATGGTCCAAAAAGTGCAATTAGGAATCGTACATGTAATGTAAAAAAAAATAATAACGCATGATGTCGATCAGAGCACAAAAGCATAGAATTGGACTGAATAGATCTGCACTTATGGATTGGTCACATAGTCGCCAATCAAAACCCAATGTTGAAATTCCTTCACTATCTGAACCGTCACAGATATTGAATTGGTGCATCTCTGCTTCCTGAGGGTGTTTTGGACAAAATCCCAAAGAAACGCAGTGAAATTTGACTAAATATCCAAAAAAGGAAAAAAAAAAACTCCCAGATTACATGTCTGAAAATGAGTCAGAGTTCTAACGGGCATCTCCTCACAGATATCCTGGTCCAAAATCTCACAATGGAGGTTCAGTAACTTTTCTCAGTGCAGTTAGCGTGTTAGAAAATCTGACGACTTCCTCTGGGTCAGTGGCACACGGCAGATCCGACAGTATTGTTAGAAAAAAAACATAAAAGAGGAATAGAAATCCCGCAGGGGTTAGAAGAGACTCAGACACGCAGTTTGATCTTTAAAATGTTTGAAATTTTTCAGTCTGACACAAAAGGCTAATGGATCCCGCGTTGGCTCGTGACAGAGGTCGATGCAGTTAGGCCAGCCTTCCCCTGCGCAACAACGGGGCTGTGAAGGACTTCGCTTCTCGCTCGGCGCGGCCCGAACGCTCCACTGTACACGGCTGCCGTTTCACGAGCCGCGACTGGCTGCGCTTGCAGCTCTTTAATCAGCGAGAGGAGAGACATTAAATCAGAGCTGTGACAAATTTTTCAAATTACTCATTCTCGTTGCGAAAATTACGCTACAATTGTATTTTCATCTCTTGACGCCTTTTGAAATTACACTTCAGAAGTAATTATGGCTTCCTGTGATTGTAAATGCTAATAAAGAAAAGAAGGACGGAATGGAAAAGCGAAGACAGTCTTACTCTTGCTTCTTCTTAACAAGTTATATTGCTTCAAAGACAATGTCTGAACAGTGACGTCTTAAAAACAAACGTCCACCACTGATCTTACAGAGATTACAGTGCAGCTGTTGAAGTCGTTTACCTTTACAAAAATAAAAAAAAAATAGTTTCAACTGCAGAGTGGAGAAGAAAAGCAGGAGTCGCAGGCTCAACTCGAGTGCAGTAATTCATCATACCTGAAGTGACACTGACAATGAAAAGGTCAGATGTCTTTTTAAGCACCGCGTAAAAGCTTGTAAGGACTCGGGCTCGGCGACGTTACATTGCCGTGGGAGGAAACGCTGAGCTGTGTCAGCAGAACGAAGAAAGTTTTGGGCTCAGACGAGGTGTAAATATTTTCACTTGGAGCTGAAATCCCGGTGACATCTGAATTGGGGTTTTAACGGTGACTGAACAAGCACAGGTTGTCTCCCGTGTCACGAATGCGGCTGGCTCCCTTTAACGCCCGGTGTCATCAGAGGCGAAGGCTGTGGAACGTGGCTCAGCGTCGCCATCATTTCTTTCCAGTAAAATATTTTCCTTTGCATTAAAGCTGCAACGTGGAACTTCTACTAAAATGTGTTTCTTCCTTGTTTGTTGACGCCTTCACCATGTCCTGACAGATAACCTGTGAAAAAGATCGACGTCCTCTACCTGCTGCTGCTGTTTGAAGAAATCGACTCTTCCCAATCAAAAACAAAAACAACCCATCAGAGCCAGGAGGCGGGTCTTAGCGCTGCCAATCTTCCTCGTGAACACGCCGCTGAATGTGGTAATGCTAGAGGAACTACTGCATCAGGGGAACCATTTCTAATGCTAACTAGCCTTAGCATTTGTGGCAGGCTATGTTGTGGTGAACCAGTTGTTGTAGGAGTGCGCATGAGGGCGATAGGGAGCGCCAGGCTCCTCCTCTGATTGGTTATTTCTGACAGGGTGCAAGGCAAAAAGAACTGGATTTTCACAGATTAAATCTTTTGCAAAATGTGTAAGAATAAACACCGCATTTTTCATAAGAGTTACATATTGCAGCTTTCACCGAGTAGATTCTTGTCAAACATTTTACAGGAATGAAAAGTAAGAGGTACAGTATGTTCCAAAGACACTAAAAAGGTTGATTGGGATGAAAACGTTTTTATCCCAATCAACCTTTAAACGTCTTAAGTAAGATGCCGTTTCAAAGATAATCAGGAGAAAATTACACGAGCTGCCATCTCCTAGCAGCGAAGCCAAAGGACAGCTTGTGCACACATGGCTCCCACGTGGCTGATGAACCAACATGCACCATGTGATGAGACACACTGGGAATTAGCATACTGTCTGTCTGCACAAACATCACCCAATCGTTACGAAGCTCAGCCTTTTAGTCATCGGTTACAAGCGAAGCCCTGTTTACCGACCTCTAACTCCGTGGGATTATACTGCAGAGCAGTCTTTGTGTTGGTACCATTTTGAAAACTCTTTATTAAAGTGGCTGGTCCTTTCAGCTGTATGAACGGGCTTTCACTGTCGCCCCTCTAAACCTGAGTATTGCTCCGTCGTCCAGGCCGTGTTTTGGCTGCCGCTCGTAACTCATGGAGACTCACTGGATGCAGAAATGTTAGGACCCTGTCATCCAGTTCTACACTATCTGGCTGTTGTAGCGCGACAGTGATGCATATAACATAGGGATACCGAGTTCAGGACACCAAAAGGATGATGATTCGTTATTAAGGAAGACCGAGGTTTTAAAAGGTAAAACAAACAAACAAAAAAAACACTATTTCTGATGTTTCATCTGTTATGCCGTATGAGAGATTTGGAAATACCAGGACCGTACTTGTCTTACGGTCTCTTGCTAATTCATCCCAAACAGGTTCAGTCAGGTTGAGGTCAAGACTCTGTCCAGGCCAGTTTAGTTCCTCCACAGGAAAGTCGCTTATCCATCTCATTACGGACTTTGCGATACGCTCTAGTCCTGCTGGAACTGGAAGAGTCAAAACTGTGAGTTGGATCCATAGAACTGTTCAAAATACCTTGGTACTGTACAACATAAAAATATAGGGCCACCGGACAAACAGTGAAATATAATGAATAATGACAATGAATCGATATCAGTAGCTTGCAATAGATGGGATTGATATCAATAGGTGGTGCGTCTGAAAGAAGTTTCAATGATTTTCACTAAACTCCAATCCAGAAGCACACAGCATTCTGGGGGATGTAGGAAGAGGAAAGTCTTTAGCTGCTCAACCTTTCACAGGGTGGCATCGACTTACTCACTCGCTCATTAGTTACCTAGCAACAGCCGTTTAAAGTTTTACCACCATATCTGCTTAAAATTAAAAAATAGAAAAGCGGCAAATGTCTGTCGGTATTTCAAATACTTAAGACAAAACTAATTAATATCAAAAACTGATATTAAAAACTTATAGCGCGACACATTTTTCCGCCATATCGTCCAGCCTCTAACTCTTCCACCAAACTTTCCACTTGACAAAATGGAGGCAGAATAACACTGTTCTCCTGGCAACCGAAACTCAAACGAGCTCATTGGATTTATTGGGCTGGGCATGTGTAAGTTGGTACTTCAGAGAACATGCCTCCCATTATTTATAATCCAGTAGCTGTTTGCTTTATGCCGCCGCATCCATCGATTCGATGAAGTCAGGCTTTTGATGCCGCTTTCCAGACATTGGGAAAGCATTCAATGAAGCTCCATGTGCGCCGTTGAGGAGCTAATCCGTTGGACCTCGTGAGGTCCGGAGGTCTGGATTTACTGGCTGCAGCAAGTTGGAAAAAACTCTCCGCAGAACATCCGGATGCATCACGCTGTGATTTCCTGCGATCGCAGCGTCTTCCACTGCGTTCAGATACCGCTTGGGCGTTATTTCTAGTTGCTTCGTGAACAAGAAATGTCACAATCTGATTTACTCACAGGCGCCATCCAATAAGTGCACCGCTGTGGAAAGTGACCCGTTCTTTCAGAAATGTTTGGAGAAGCCGTCTCCACTGCGGGGAGATAACTCAAGACGCTAAAAGCAGAAAGGAGGATGTTAATGGAAATCAGAGGTACACATTATTATTCTTGCACTTCACATTTGAGGGCACATCTAGTTTCAGAACTTGTTTTTGTTTTGTTTGATTATCAGTGATTAACTACATGAAAAACAATTAAAATCTTTTCTTTTTTTTTTTTCTTAAAATATTATTCCATCCGGTCGACAAGCTCCCTAATGAGATCTCCGTTTCTACTGCCACATGAAAGCAATGCGGAGCAGAGATTTATTTATTTTTTAAAAAATTATTATCTGCTTTGTTTCGGCTAAATATCGTGCCGAAATGACTAAAAATGACAGAAAAGGGCCTCGCGCTGGAACTCGGCGAGAGCGGCTCCCATTTTCTGCGCACAACAAAAGTACACAGAGAAGGGAAAACACTGGCGGTGTGAAACCAACTCCCCGCGGTGGAAGAGAGTCCATCTGTTTGTGACTCCAGCGAGATGAAATGAAACTTTGATGACTTTTTCCAGGAAATCGGGCCACTGCAGAAAGACGCCGTGGAAGCAAATCTAGCGTAAATAAAAAGGCATTAAGGTCTGCTGGGCAACACTTACGGCACACCTCTGATAGCGACGCTCTTGTAGGGTACGCTCGTTGTGCGTTTCACCCTGCAAAGTCTTCGTGTGGGATGAAAAATTACATCTGAATTATAAATCAGAGAAAGCCCAAATTGCACTGCAGCACACATTTTACACAAAGCTGCAAATTCGAAAGAAAAAAAAAAAAAAGAGAGAGAAAAAAGCACCCGCGCGTGCAGGCGTGTGCGTCTGCGTGTGTGTGTTGTGTGTTTTGTGTCGCTCGCACTCCCTGTTATCAGAAAACCCCAGATGGAAGAACAATATGTGCTGGAAAATGACAGTATGTACAGCATGCCTGCAGATTATTGTCTTTCATCCATACTGCAGTGATGTTCAGGATGTTGTCATCCACATAGTTTGGATTGGAGATGAAAAGACTTCAAGGGTGGAAGTGTGTTTCTGCGTGAAGCTCAGCGTGATAAATCTGTCCTCTTGTTCTGCTCTTGCTCGGCTTTCCTTTAGCACGTAGTGCCGCATACGTGCATTCGCGCTCGAGGTGCAGCCATTCATCAGCCAGCCAATTTATTAGTCTCCGTTTTGCCCGTTTCCTTTCTGGAACGCAACAAAGTCCAAAACGAAACAAAGTCCACTCCTAAGTGGAACGGCTTCGCATTCCTTTGTTACAAAACAATACGCCAGGCTGTAAACATCTCACAAGTCTTGTTCAATCGATTGTCCTAAAACGGGCAGATTGCGGCACGAGTAGATCTGGGACACACCCAAGAGGAACGTCGTAACTCTAGACGAGCTACGATTCCGGTTGGTGAATCTCTTGACTGGAATTGTGCTAGTTGTACATTCTGAAAATTAGGCCTTTATTCAAAGTTTCCCCACAAGTGTAAAGGACAAATAAAAGATGTCTTAGTCCCAATCAGTAGGGACTAAGATAAACGAGTGTTCTCACTTTCAGTTAACTGGACTGTAAATATATTCGACCTGACTGAGCTTGAATTACTTCGATGACAAAACAAAAACAGGCAAAGATTCAGTTTCCGGTTGCGCGAAGCCAGTACATACAAAGCGCGAGAACTGTGCGGAAAGAAGATTAAGAGAGGAGTTTGGAGACCCTATCCCTGTGAAATAGAGGGTTTATTGCCATGTAAATTCCCCCTCTAGTAGCACCTGACTCTGCTGAGACATCCAATTTCCAGGTGTAGGAGTCTGCTGACATATTTCGCGCCACGGTCTCGGTTGAGCTCTCGCTTACTGAGCATCTGTCCCCCTTTCTCCCCTGTGCAGCCCAGGTGCTTTGCAGTCTTGTGTAAAGCCTTCAGTTAATCCTCTTTTTTTTTATTTATTTTTTTTTCAGTCAGAAATCAGGTATTCCAGCTGGCCCTACTGTCTGATACGCCAGGACTTCGGTCACCACTGCAGGCATCCGGCCTAACCCCTTGGGGCCTGTTTCACCAGTCCCTGGCCCAGCTCCTGGAGAGATGCCTGTTCCTTTTGCATCTTCCGCCTGCTGTCCCGACTCCCAGAGGGAGTTTTCCCATCAAATTGTTGGGTCAGAGTTTATCCTCATAGCTGGTCTTGTCAGTTTTGGCTCGGCCCCGTGACCACCTTCCAGACATGTCACATCCGCATGCCCAGCCGTCAACATAGGTCTTACATTCAGCAACCGATTCCTCTGAATTCCCAGATTTTTCTCATCATCATATCAATTCCTCAAATTGCACGTTGCTTCAAGTAGACATTTTCACAAACTCCCGAGAGTCTGTACGGCGATAAGTGATGCAATCTGTGAGCCGAGGATTATTATTTGAGCAAGACCCGAGATGCATAATCCAAACAGAACCACTTTCGTGCATCAGCCACCGAAAGGAATCTTTTTCTTTGCCTCCCGACACTGTTCGTGTGATCACATCGTGACATTTTATCCTCATTTTCTTTTTTTTCTTCTTTTTTTTCCTCTCTGCAACATCATTCTGTTTGAGCTGAAAACAGTTCAAAATGCCAAGGCAAGGCACCATGTGAATGTGGCCTCAGGCTGGCTTTAAACGCTCAGGTTCCCGGTGTCACCTTATTTAAAGTATTCACTTGCACAGCTGTCGCACACTTTGAATAAAGGAGTCCAGAAAGTATTAAAACGGCATGCATGTTTTATGACAGTTTCCTAAACGAGAACGGTTTGAAACACACGCGCTCACACACACACACGCGTGCGCACCATTTCATGTAGTTCAAGTCAGATTAGGAGGAAATTACAGCAGTATAAAATGAACCACTTCAAAACAAATTCATCTCATTTTGGCTGCAAGTGAAGAGTCGGCTTTGGTTTTGAGAAATAAAAAGTTTAGCAACACTAAATGGCATTTTGTGAAATGGACTGAGCAGAGATTATTTTTTTTACTTTTTTGTTTTTGTAAACTCGTGGTCTCTCAGTCTCTCATCAAACAATGGTTAATCCTCACAATCCAAGTAGAAATAGTTTTCTTTTTTTTTTTTTTAACCATTAAAAGGTACAACAAGGTGGGTTCAAATCCTGGCCGCCGGTGTTTGCTTGTTCTCCCTCAGTCTAAAAAGTTGTTGGGCAACAAGTTGTTCAAGACACTGTACCGATCAGCTGATCGACTGTCTGTTAGTCCGTCAATATAATTTACAACCTGAAAGGTGTTGATGTTAGACGATGCTCATGCAGAAACCAAGAGTTGACTCCATTCCTGGCAGAGCTAGGTGGCACAGACATCATATGGATCAACCAATGTATCGCCATATAGGAATCTGGATGTTGTCCTGTTAGCATCGTTCTGTGTCGTTCCGTGTGGCATTCATAGTTTTCCTAAACAAACTCAATGTAACTATTACATTTAACTGAGTTTTGTAGGTTAAAGTTTAAAAATGTTTTCTTTGCATCGTTATTGACTTAATGTAGTTTTTGATTGTTGATGTTATGTTGCATGACTTTGTGTTTTTGTGTTTATTACGTAAAGCACTTTGAAATGCCTTGCTGCTGAAATGTGCTGTACAAATAAAATTTGATTGATTGATACCACTAAAATATAAAAACCTAACACATCATCTTGTTCCTACATGTTCCATATTATTCTCTCTCATCAGCTGGATGCATCATTAGACCCTTATTAACCAACAATGTTCAGTTGAACACAATTTCTGAGAAATCTTATATTTGTTTAATGAACACGTTGTTTATGGGAATTGGAGACGGGTTACTGTTTACTATGAGGTGAAAGCTGGGGGTCAAAAAGGCGTGCGCGTCCGATGACGTGCCAAAATCACAGCGCCATACAGTGGCCTGGCATGACAACGACAGCTGACATGAGCTGCGTGTCGTGTGTCGTCTAAATGTGAAACTATTTCCCCAATCCACATCCAAAAATGTCAGCAGTTTCCAGGCATGAGTTTCTTGTAAACTTGGCCTTAACGATGAGCAGGGGTTGAATTACCAACCGTTTTAAATTGAGCTTACAGATTAGCAATCATCCTAATCCGTAGGATGATTGCTATATCACCTTTCCTAAACCCTTCAAAGTCACGTCTCCACCAGCTTACCATTACTACTGAATTGCTTCTCCTCCATGACCTAAATATAGAACTGTACCTGAGCCTGGCCCCAACTCGGGCCATTAAAGCTGAAAACTGCAGACGCACAGAGATTTCCCCATGAAAACCTCCTGCATCCAAATCTCCTTCCGGTGCCTCCTGACAGCCTTCGCTCCCCGCTGAACCAGTTAGAAGGAGTGGGAGCGCAGCAATAACATCATGCCACGAAGATCACTTGTCCCAGGTGGCGATGACACTCATTTACAAACACGTGGAGCCACCATGTGCCGTGAGGCGCCCGACGCTTGCGCATGCAGGCAATTCGTGTCTGGCAGAACCAGCCACCAATTGCTCTCCCCCCCCCCTCCTCCTTCTTGCACCTTACAAAAGCTGCGTGTGAACTGACTGGCGACTTGTTTGCCGAACACATACATGTGCGCACGCGAGGCGAGACCTCTGCGGATAAAATAGGTGACATTCAGCAGCTGTTCGACGACTACAAACCGCATGTGTACGCAGCCGTAACTTCCGGCAGCCGACTACCGGCTACAAACTGCATAAACCATCAAGCAGATCTCTCCGGAGCGTGCTCCGAAGGACGGAAACTCTGCGGTGGAATTATTGCTAAAGTGAATGTGGTGGGTCCTATTTGAAAATGACTATCTGAAATGTCTCTTCTCCGTGGGAAGACAGTGTTATTAAAGGAGAACGAATGATCTGTGTTTCGCTGCCGAACGGCCACAAATGTAAATGAAATATCGGCGCAGGCAGGCAAAATTGTTTGAAAAAAAAAAAAACAAAGATGAAAAAGGAATCCTTCTTTCAAGAGCTGTTGACTGAGTCCAATTCATTCGGCTTCACTTCTGTGGAAATAGGACATGGGTGTTGCTGTTTTGCAACAGATACTTGGCCCTGTAAGAAGATGTGTGTGTGTGTGTGTGTGTGTGTGTAGTGGTGTGTGTGTGTGTGTGTAGTGGTGTTATCACTAAAGGTGTAAAAAAAAAAAAAAAAAAAAAATGTCATTCTTGTAGGGGGCAAATTAAAGTTACAAATGACTATGAATTACTGTTAGCTGACTCACTACACGCAGCAGTATAATGTGATGGTTCGGTACATAAAAGGAGTGTAAAAATGGATTTGCTCCCGTTTCGCTATTTTCACACCAACAACCAAAATTTGAGAGCAAACAAGGACATCCTGAGTAAATAAAATGCTCAATGTCAAAACAATGATTTGAATTATGATGGCGAAAATAAGCTAAGCCCCTCATGTTAAATCGTTAATCAAATGATGACCTGCGATTCGCTGCAGATGGTGGTTTAGTTGCTTTAACAATACCCAGATTTGGTTCCTGCCAGATCACAAGAATAAATAAATCTCTTAAATCGAAACAGTTTGATCTAGAGAAAGTCATTCGAACGGGGAAGACCTAGTTGGACCGTGGCCAAACTAAGTTTCTGGTGTTGCAAGAAAGAAAGAATAAGAACCAAAGAGGGACAAAGGCCAATTTCACGCTTGTTAAAAAAATAGAATAAAATAAAATAAAAAAATTATTTAAAAAAACATGACGATGATCGCCATGGTTCTGGAGGTAATCATTTGAAGAACATTTTGGAAAAACTACGAAATTTCATTAACAGGACATCATACTCACAGAAAGTTTCTGATTTTCCAAGACAAATCCGTGTTCAAATCCGGGAGACTGTGGCGTGACCTCAAGTAAGGAAGAAAAATAAAAATAGCGATTCTGTAAAAATGGCAGCACATTGTCCGGGGCAGATCTTGATCAGAAATCCTAAATATTTTTTAAAGAAAAGGTCGCGTGACCTTTTACGGTTCTACACAAGCTATTTGGGTGGGATCAGGGCAAAACTGGATCCTTGGATTGCAAAGGCTACAGATGAGGGAAAAAAAACAACCGCCTCACCTTCACAAGCCGAATACCTGACGTGGCTCCGATAACCTTAAAATAAATGATTCATTGACGTAGCGGCAGGCTGTTCACTTCGCACCTTTCATCCCAGTCCATATGCACTACGCGAAACTGGGGGGCGTCTTAGGAGACACACATATGTCAGTGACATGACGTGCCTGTTCTTTTCCAAAACATGCGTCGTCTATTCACCTTTAGGCCTATGTCAAACGCTCTTTTATGCATGCTAGCACAATATGATACACTCGCTGTAAAGAATGCAGCCAAGGATACATTGGTGACTATCTGAGAGTCAGCATAAAGAGCCAAGCTGCTAAAAAGACGACCAAAAATAAAATGTGCGCGTCAGAGAAACAACCTCAGGTCCGTGCGCTGCTTGCTAGCCCGTGTTGGGTCCCGGCATTACCGTTTCATCCCCCTCCTATTGAATGCCAAGACCCTCTGTAGATGGTTTCATTTACCCCCAAGGAAGTCGGGGGCAGGGAAAGACAATCTACAAAGTAGCACAGAGAGAAGGAGGTCCAAGGTAACTCGCTTTCTTCTTGTGATCTGGTTTAGCTTTGACAAGCTTTCTTGAGTATGAGTCGTACAAAAGCAAAGGTAAATGTAAAATGTTCGGCGCAAAGTGTAAAGTCCTGTGAAAGTGTAGAAACTCTCATTCAACTTTTAGAAAAGACATGTTTGTTGTTAAAAGTGTTTATGTTGTGACAGTGTATGATGAGACTTAGACACTGTGACAATATCAATCCCCTCCGCCTCCTCCCTGTGCTGCTACCGCCGTCTGAAGAAATGCACCACTTCCGGTCAGAAACAGCCAATCAGAGCAAGGGGAGGCAGTGGTTACGCGCTGTCAATCAATCGCGTGAATGTGCCGCTAAATGTGCTAATGGCAGAGAAGTCACTCCCTGTTACAGGAGGACCGTTTATCCGCTGTCGTTGGTGGCCATGCTAACTAGCTTTAGCATTCATGTGTAGCAGCTGTAGTGTAGCAGAGAGCAAGTGCAGGAAGTAGAGGTGATTGGCTGCTCACAAACCCTCCCCCTGGGCTCTGATTGGTTGTTTTTAGTTAGCGCCGGGAGCACAGAATCAAATTTTTTTTACAGATTATCTGGAAAAAATATGTGATTATCATATTTCAACAAATATGTAAAAACTTTAGTTTTTTTGATAAAAAAAAAAATTACATACTGCAGCTTTAAACCTTCTACTGCCCAGCAAGAACCTTTCACACATTAATGTCTAATCTTTTTTTTTTTTTCTTGCTAACAACAACATAAAAAAGCTTGGTGCACACTGCAGTTATAAATCATTTTGGAATTTTTTTTCAATTTCTATAAAGTGTATTTCTGTCCAAAAACATTAAAAACAAACAGGCTGGTTTTTTTTTTGTTGTTTTGTTTTGTTTTTTTTCACATGGACGTTGTTGCACATTTAGAACAAATGCAGCCATCGACTGCTGCAGAGACACGACTTCATCAGACTGGGAGGTGAAAAGAACTAATTATGATACAAGTGTCCAGAAAAAAAAATACTTTGCATCCTACACGCCTTCGTGTGTGATAGATGAGCAGGATGAGTCCAGAAGGTTGAGCCAAACAAATTGATACTCTCTCCTGGATATTTAATGGTTAATTTCTTTTTTTTTTTTTAAAGTATGTATCACATTAATTTTACATGTCTTTTTCCAAGGACTTTGAGGTTGAAACTTTTCTCCTGACGTGCTGAACCAAAAATAGACCTCTGGGTGTATCATGTGAAATAATTGGAGCTGCCGGCAGCCCGTGTTTTCACTCATCTCTGACGTTAATCATAGAGGAGACAGGAGCGCCGTCAGGACTGGGAGAGGATCCAGCAGCGGCGCTCTCGGAGAAAGGCGCTCCTGGTCCCGGCTGCGCTAACGCGCTAATCTAGCTCCTTTGAGCCCAAAATTGATCAAAAAACACAACAAATAAATAGTTTCAATGGTTTAATCACATCTTTCCTTGTATGTTTCCAAGCAAGCTGTGAGCGCCGCGGCGTCTGAGCTATTGGTAATGGAGAACGGTTTCTGAGGAGAGTTTCCAGAGCATCAGAATCAGCCACGTTGCTAGAGGGATGACTTCTTAATTAGAACTTCTTTTTTTTTTTTTTCCACCTATATTAGTTCTTGTGGGTAGGAAAGGAGCAGTTTCACAAAAAAATTTGGTTGAATAAGAGTTTCTATTTTAGAACTTTAACGCTAGTGGTGGTGAGCTAGTTTTTTTTTTAAAAAGGCCACACTGTATGGTCAGTTGTCCAGGGCGGCATTTGAAGGGGAGCGCATCGATTGACAAACATTTAATGCGATTAATCACACTCTAGTGCTGTGATTGATGATGATAAATCACTGCACCTATCTTTGTAAGGTTGAAACAAAAATATGCAAGGAAGTTGTGGTTCTTCCAGGAACGGTGCTGTGGGCACCTAACCCTAATTCTAACCCTCCTCCTGCACTCCAACCAATTAAAATGCAAGCAATTGCCTGATTCTTTCATCTTTACTTTTTTTTTACATAGCAAGTTATAAAAGTAATAAGGAGTAAATTCTTCTTCAAAAAAAAAATTAAAAAAAGACATTGTTGCATTTCATTCAACTTTTGGTGACACCAACACGCATAAAATTAGAGCAAAACAAACCAATTTTTAACACGAGACGTTTTCGTTCGATTAGGTCTTATGATGGAACATGCAGAAAGAATAGAATTAGGCTCAAAGCTATGCTGCTTTATTGCGTATTCATGTAGCGCATTTTAACTAATTAAGAAACTAATTACTTTTGAAATTAAATTAGTAAAGTAACTGGACTACTTTCTCCGGGAATTAATCAGTGATTAGTAACTAATTACTATTTCCAAGTAACTTGACCAACACTGTTTGCTGCATTAATCATATATATCCTCTTTAAGCAGCATAACTCTGCTGTAGTTTAACATTACAAACTGACATAACGGGAAGTGTTAGGCTGCGTGCCTCCATTTTCCAGGCGTGCGTGAAGCACATGAAGCATAAACGGACGTTATTCGAGTGCATCAGAGCACCTTTTCAAGAGACAGTCGCCACATTACGATCAACAAATGCAGCAGAGTGTTGTGTTCCAGTAATTACTGTGTACAGGGTGTTTGTTTGTTTTTGTTTTTTTAATGGAGACCAGACTTCATTAGGGAGAACAAATTAGATTATCCATAACGGCATTAAACCTGATCATCATGTCATAGTTGCAAATGTGTTTGTCCATGTTGTTTATGAGTTATGCCTCGGATTAATCTCAATGGCGATGCTTTTTTTTTTTCTTTTTCTTTTTTTTTTTTTGCTGTGTCTGTAGTCCAGAGGGAAATGTGGAGGGATGTTGCTAAGGATGTTCGGTCAGTCATGAATATGCCAAAGACAGAAATCACAACGTTCTGAGGTTTAAAGATGCGTTATGTAACTTCAATAAACAATATGGTTTTGTTTTTTTACATATTTGCCCAAACTTTCACCATTTCATGACAGTATGGCATGAACCAGATACTCTGTGGGGGGGAAAAAAAATTCAAAGTCGTGCTCCTTTGCCGCTTTCCTGTGGTCCTACAGCCATCTGCAGAAATACACCTCTCCCAGTTTGGAAGCAACCAATCAGAGCACACGTGAGCTAATGGTGGAGAAACAATTTACTGTTACAGAAAAACGGTGGTCACTAATGCTAAGGTTAGTTAGCATTGGTGGGACTAGCTGTAGCCTAGCAGAGAGCAAGATGGAGACTGTGAGTAACAAGTACATGAACGTCATTAGCAATGCTAAGAACCACCAAACTAATAGTTACGATGCCTGTAATCAATTTTAGATCATTTTAAAACAAGTGATTCTCCTCATAGACATTTTCCAGGAACCATTCGATAATTGTTGGATGTGTCAGCATCAAAACTAACAATCCTCACTGAAAACATACTCCAGAAAACAGCATGTAAGGGAGATTGGACCTTTGATGAACTGAAGGTTCTGGGCATTTCGGATGGGTCGAATATTCAGGATAGCAAGTCAGTTTTAAAGAGAAACTAAACTCCAAATCATTTTTTTTTTAGATAAGTTGTATTGCCATCATTTGTTACTGTGCAAATTGTGACATTTCCACTGAAACATGCAATTTGGCAACACTTTGGCCTCACATCGTCTTAGTGCTGCCCTCTTTGGTTAAAGGCTGGCTACTGCAGCTGAATTTTTCTATTGGTCAGAAGAGATACAGATACTCAGGATGGTTCCTGCGGATCGATTGGTGCTTTCACATTTTGAAAAAAGTGGCTAGAGTTGTTTGCTCTAATGTCCATTTTAGTTCCGCCTTAAGCAGCTTAGAAAAAAAATTAAAAAACTAAAATTAAAAATTAAAAATAAGATGTTCAACATAGGAGTTCAGAAAAAGATTGGAAAATTGTGAGAAAATATAAAAACACATGAGTTCAGAGGTTTTGGGTAAGCTACGTAATAACAGATGTTGTTTAAGCTTGCTGATACTCTAAATTTTAAAAATGATTTAAAAAAAACAGACTTTAGTGTTGTGGAGTTAATAACAGTGGGATAGAGCAGTACCTTTTTAACAAATAATTATCTTTACTTAAAATAAAGAAAAAAAGACAATCTGACAATCAGAAATAATAACTGATTAGTCTGACATTAAAATGCAACATTTAAAACTATAATGTGAAATAATTGCCAGTGCAGATTGTTGTGTTGTTCAAATACTAGAATTTATAGTTCAGCCAAACATTTTTACCCTCAGTATTCAATAAATGCTCAATCGCAATTTTCAGACGCACATCCTCCTCCGAAGAGAATCAAATGTGTAAAACAAATGTTGGCACTTTGTTTCAAACAGCTGTTTTTAAAAAAAAAAAAAAAAAAAGGAAGTAAAGGTCGTGACCTTGTGCACCACTCAAAATTTGCCAGGTCCGACATTTTGAAATAAAAAAAATCCGCCCCTGGCCAAACCTTGGAGGGGGTCATTTCTGTCTGTCCTTGTTGCCAATCGCTTTCTTTTTAAAATCGTGAGCCTTTGTCCCGTGTTTGTTTTTGTTGGAATCTTCTGAAGGTTTTTTCTGCTGTACTGCCAGAGACTGTGGCACACTTTAGTTCTGCAAACTCAAACCTGGTGAGGTTTTTTTTTCCTCTAAAAAAATAAATAAATACTTATGCTGATTGTTCCAGAAATCCCACTGACAAACAAGAACGCAACGATCAAATTGAAATGAAATTTGAAAGTGTGTTGACCTTTTCAAATAATACTAATAAAAATTTTTTTTAAAAAACACAACAGTGAGGAATCACGTTTGAAATAATAAAAAAGTAAGTAATTAAGAAAAAACAAAAACGAATGCGTCTAAGTAAATGAGCTGAGATCGTGGAATGGAACTGGAGCGATGTTCCATTGAAGTCCCAGTTTCAGCTACTAATTTGAAAATAGCTCAGAAAACCAGGGTTAAATGTGTTTCAAATGTTTTGGTGACCTTTTTCTGAACAATGTCAGTCTTTTCAAAGGAAGGTAGGCACGATGAGGACAGTAATAATCGTTCCATAACTGTATTAGGCCATTTTCAGGGTCACTGAAGGTACTTCATTATTGCCAGCCTTTGGTAAAATTAGCCCAAAGGTCATCTAGAAAACACCCACAAAGCCTGGAAAATCATAAAATATGTAATCAAAATGTCCCTCAGAAATTATTCTCTCGTGTTCAGGCTTGGTGGCATGAATTTTCTGCTGTAACTACTTACACAAATATTAAAAATATGCATTTTCCAGGCCCGTAGTGCCATTTAATAGCCCAATTAAGTAACTTTGTTACCATAATTTGTTATAAAAATCCTCTGTAAATCAAGCACAACTTAAAAATAAATTTGACTTTCTTGAAATCGGGCCTCTGTCTCTTTAAAAACTCCTGTTCTTTCTAAAACTCCGCCTCTGGGAAGTCATCACAGCATGGTTCCTCTATTAGAAGTGAGAAGTGTGTCGTATAATGAGCCCAGCAGATGCTCAGTTCCACCAAGAGTTTGCTAATTGCTGTGGGCTAGTCTGAAGGAGCAGAGGAAGTCGCAGGGCGGGGCTGCTCCTACAGGAGGAAGCTTGGAGACTGAAGCTCAGAGGAGGAGCTGGGTGTCGCACAGCTGAATGGTTGCCACGGGAGATTAAAATAATTTCTCAAACATGCATGGAAGAACCAAAACATGCTCCATGTATGTTTTTATAACAAAATAACACAATGTCAAGCTCAAAAAAGTACATTTTAGATAATATTACCCCTTTAATAAGATCTTTTGTTTATAGGGCAAACATCCTTTAATCTTTAGACTAACACAGCAATGTCGCTGGTGTTTAAATAGACGAGTTACTGTAGATTCACAGTTCTTTGCTTATTTCATGAAGAAGAACAAAATTGCCTTGGTGACAAAAGAAATGACTCTGAGGCAGAGTGTCCTGAGTGAAAACTAGGCCACACGACGAGGCATATTCATGTGATTTTGCCAAAAAAAAAAAAAAAAACAAAAGGTCACAGAAAGGTTGTTCTTTTCCCGAGAATGTGACACATGTGATTCACTGCGGTGCGCCCAAATGCACGAGATGAAAGCAGTTCCTGTATTATTTATATATATATATATACACATACATATGTGTATATACATATATATATATATATATATATACACACACACACATATATATACATATATATATAGGGAACACTCAAATAACACATCCTAGATGGAGTTTGATTTCACAGAAGTTTGATTTACTTGGAGTTATATTGTGTTGTTTAAGTGTTCCCTTTATTTTTTTGAGCAGTGTATATATATATATATATATATATATATATATATATATAATATATAATATATATATATATATATATATTATATATATACATATATAATATATATATATATATATATATATATATATATATATATAAAAAATAATAATAAAAAATAAAAATCTAATTATTTACATTTACTGGGCCAGGCAGAAGAAACAGAAAAGGCAAAGGGAAGAGAACAGAAATAGCAATCTCATCCTTCACAACTGGAGGGTTAATGTCTGTAACCCAGTTCCAGCTGATTCCAGCTATAAGTCCCAAATGTATTTGTAGGTGTGAGGATTACCAGGGCTTTACCCAAAACAACTTTAAAAACTTTATTTTGTGCGTGTATCAGTGTGATTACTAATTAGCAGGGTGATAAAATAATTTAATGGGAAAAAAAAAAAAAAAAAAAAACAGAACAAGTTAAGTCCTATATCTGTTATGTGCAAGCGACAGAGGGGATGCAAACACGGGCCCAGGAAGCAGCCAGGAGGATGTACTAGGAAGTGGGATTAACGGCTTAGCCGGCTCTGTTAGGCTAATCGTGAAGGTTTTTTTTTTTTCGGGCCCCTGAAGTTGGCTCCATTCAAACATACGCTGAACTCCTCACCTGCTCCGGAGCGGTTTCTGTTCCGAGCAGCGGGTTACGTTTGCGTGTAAGACGTGCGAGCGACTCCAGAGATTCCCGCGCGTGCACACCTGCCGACGTTTGTTGTTTTCGCCCGATAGAACTTATTTTTATTCATTTTAAACACATTTTTCCACAACAGGTTTCTGAAGAGAGTTTCGGCGAAACGCGAAAATATACCTAGCTTGGTTGTGACACTCGTCGCTGGTACTTGTTTTTGTAGAAATTGGACGCGGTCTCTTCTGTGCTCTTGTGGACCAGGACCCACCGTATATTAGGTTTGTTGAATTAAATTGTGTAACACAGGAATATTTTTATAATCTTGTAAAAATACCGTCTTCCCAAAACAAACGACTGCTAAAATTCTGCCACGGTGGAATAAATACAGAAATCACATTAATATTCATTCGCATTTGGGTTTAGTATGTGTTTTTTGTTAATAGACCAGAGAAGTCATATTTTATATCCTGGATGTTTATATATTTATACTTAGCCACATTATGTAACTTTTACAAAAATATGTTCTCTGCATATTTTCTAAAACTGTCACCATGTCGCGAAAGAATATAAGACAAATAATCTGAGAAAAGATGGAGATCCTTCTCCTCCTCCCTGAGGAAGTTGCATGGCTCCTTGTCAAAAGCAACCAATCAGAGACAGGAAGAGGGTCTTAGCACTGTCAATCATCCTAGTGTACGCTTCACAGTGTGCTAATGGTGGAGAAGCAAGTTATCATTAAAGAAAAAAATATTATCTGTTGTCGTCGGTGCTCACTGCATAAAGACTATCCAACTAGATAAATGTTATGTTGTTGGCTGTTCAATCTTGGATGAAGACTAACTTAAAGGTCTTACGGTATGCATTTTTTTTTGTTGGTTTGGGCACAGTTTACCGCAAACCCATGAAGAAAACACAAGTCAACAATGTAAATAAATATCATGGCGTATATGTACGCATAACGACGCCGCCTTCACATTTCTGCCTGCCCGCTCATGCACCCATGCCCTGTTTGGGGCACGCTTGTTTATCTGAGGACAAGGGTCCGACTGGAGCGAAACTCAAATTCTTCCGAATTTATGTCAGAAACTCTCAAAAGTCTTTTTTCCCACCAACGCCTTTACAAGCTGAGCCGCTCCATTCTTGTGCAAACTTGCGACGCCGTCGACCCAAACGCACACGAAGCAGAATTATCTTTTAAATTTCAAAGCTCTCTTTAAAAAAAAAAAAAACTTTGTATTTTCTCAAATTCTGCAGTGGTAATCCATATTTTATAACCTGGTGGTTTCCTAACAGCAGCGTGCTTTTGTTAGAGCAAAAATAACACACGCTGCCGGATGGCGTCCTTACTGTTTTAAAAGTACATTTGGCAAACTGCAACAATATTTCTGCACAGCTATACAAAGGGCACATTCAGCACAGTACTCACAAACCACCACAAAATTTTCCTGATGTTCCCTTTTTCAATTCAAGTCCAGGTTGCTCCTAAAACATAGTCAAACAAAATGTCTTATTTGGTGGCTAAAAAGCTCTTTTTTTATGCGACAGTCAGAGTCTCTTATTTCATTGAGGAAATCTCCATTCCACTCATTGTGAGACGAGTAGGACCAGTTGACTGGACTTTTGTTAAATTAAGTCAGTCGCTTTAAAGGTGGTAAATATTCATGCACTTATTATATGTCTTATATTTTTATTTAATTGTTATTATTTTGTAAAAATCTGTTGTTTTTCCCCCCAAACGGTGAAACTTTGTTGACCAGATTTCATTTGTAAAAGCATTTAAAAGAGGAAAAACATCCAAAAAAAACATTATAGGTTCTGCATGTATCAAAAATAATAATCAATTGCAATAGATGACATTGTAACTGTGATGACCAGTACATCCACTTAGCAGCAGTTTGCACCAGATTGTGTTTGACCTTTTTTTTTATTTTGAAAATGTTAGTCTAAGTAACTTAGAGCAGTGGTTCCCAAAGTGTGGGGCGCGTTCCCTGCTGGGGGCGCAGTGCCATTGCAGGAAGGGTGGCCGGGGAAGCGGTATGGATGAATGAAAAAAAAATAAAATAAATAAACAGTTACACAAACGTGTTTCACTGTAAATTGTAGTGTGTTTTGTTGCAACCTGAAGTGTGAAATAAACTTCAGCGGAATTTGAAAACAAAATATGTTTATAGGTTTATGTCTGGTTGAACGATGCGTGGTGCCCAGTTGATTTTCTTTTTCTTTTCTTGGGGGGGGGGGGGGAGTTATTGTTATTCCAAAGATTTTGGAAACTTAAAGCAAACTAAATCTGATCCCGCCACGAGATTCTAAGTGGCCTTCTAGACCTTAGAGCCCGCTGTGTACTTTAATTTTATTGCGTCAATCAACCCAAAGCAGTTCTGCTGCCAAATTACATGAATGTGAGAAAATGTTCAGTATGACCCCCCCCCCCCAATTTAGGACGTACTCATTGACTGCAGAGCCAGTTATTTATTAGTTTCTGAATGAGTTTTATCAAGACATTCTGGCACAACCGGCCCTTTGAGGACATTCGTGATCTTGATCTGGGCCAAGATGGAAACGAGTTTCTTTCTTACAACTGAACATCAAGTTTGGTGTTTCTAATGGATTTACTTTTTAAAATTCCAAAACACTCACACAAAACACAAGGCCCCTAGGAGGAGTCTTTTTCTTTTTCGTTTTTCTCCTCCTCAGCAGTGGTAAAAAGGCAGTAGGTGACTTGCATCCAAGTGTGACTCACGCCGCCCGTGGATGCCCCTCCTCCCACAGCGAAGACGCACTGACACCACCCATCACCAAATGAGAAATTAACAACCCCCCCCCCCACAAAACCTCCCCCTGTTCCTTCAACTTCCACAGCAGCTTTTCTCATGGTCATTACAGCGAATAATGGTTATTACCGATGTGGCTTCATAATTCAGCATGATGCATGAAATGAAGTTGGCAAATTAGTTACAGCAATTGACAGCTAATGGTGTCCGCGGTGGCGGGCGCAGAGTCGAAAAGTTCTGTGGGATTCGGAGCCCGTCATCCGGGCGCGATTGGACGCGCAAGGACGTCCAAACAAAAGAGGCTCGCTGCGGCGCAGGCGAGCCGCGAAGGAGCGGCGTTTCGAAACGTGATTTTGTGACGCCGCGGACATTAGTGCACGTTACAATAACAGAAAGGATATAAAAATACTTCAGAGTAATGTGCCAAAGATTACAACACAATGTCTCCAAATCCTATGCTCTCACCGCTCAGCTATTTTTGAGTAAACAGTGTGGAGTTCTTCCATTATCTTCCCTCTGCATATTGATTAGCAAATAATTAACTTTGCTGATAATGTAAATAGGATATAATGGGCTCTAACAACAGTGTTAGGAGTGTTTAAATCTTGTTCCTTTTTATCCTGGGTAATGCCCAGGGCCCTGGAAAAAGATAATATTTAGCTTTTCTATTGTTGGTGGAATAATATTCAGCTGTTTTGGCCTGGGTTGTGCACACAAACAAGAAATTTGACTTCAGTTTTCCTTGCTCACATTGTGCAGACAGTAAAGCCGCTGAATGTGACTTTATCACGGCGGTGTAACATGAGACAACAAAAAAAAATCTGTGAAACAAAAATCAAGCTCCTCTGCCTTTTCTCAGTGCTAGAACTACAGAAACACACCGCTCCGTCGGAAACGACCAAGCAGAGTCAGGAGGGTCTTAGCGCTGTCAATCACTCTAACGTACACGCTGCTTGCGCCCTTTGCCGTTCTCTGTGCTACTTTTCTGCTGATTCACCGCAACATAGCCTGACGTGAATGCTAAGGATATTTGTATGTCTTAGACTAATTTGAACCTAAAATCAATAAGCTACATTTCATATAGGATTAACTAACAGTATGGCCAAAACAGAGTTTTTCTTACCACTCCTACTTTTCTACTTTTTCTTCGCGTCTTGCATAGCAGAGGACGCCAGCCGTGTTCATGTGGGGTAGCTGGCAGGACCGTATGACCTTAAAGCATCATTGTGTGTCCTAATAAAGTTTCTGAGAACTTGGACCTCTGGACTCCTGTCTATTCTGCCTGATCTGAGAATCTAACAGCATAACATTCTGGGCCCTACAGGTTCAACCTTTCACTGCAGGGGTCTCAGACTCCAGTCCTCAAGGACCAGTCTCCTGCAACCTTTAAGCGTCTCTCTGCTTCAGCACACCTGGCTCCTATGTTACCTCACCAGAAAGCTCTGACTGCATGCTAGTGAGGCAGTTTCACCACTTAAGTGTGGAAGACAAGGAACACATCTTGTTGCTGCTGGATTCTTGCTCTCCAGGATTACAGTTTGAGACCTCTGCTTTACTAGAGCTCTTGCTTAACAAGCCGGATTGCATCAAAGCTCGTTGTTCCTTGGTGAGCCACGCCATCATCTCCAACGCCTTCACCGTTCAATACTTAGCCCTCACAAGCCATCTGCCCTGCGTGCCTCTGGACTAGACTCCAACAAAGACTCTGCACAACTTGGATCTCCGCCTTCCACACCTCCCCATGTCTACGCCACTTCGCGAGACCGCAACCTCCGTCTCATTATTTATTCTTTACATTACCACCCGTCTCGCATTCTTTAATTTACAGATACTGGTTCCAGAAATCCTAGCCCCAAATCTATTGCACTTCACCTTTCACAAATAAACCATTTTCCTTTTTTTTTATTTTTACCTCGAGTCCTCTGCCAGATTCTGCGAGAAAACCACCTACCCTATGTTCTTTGTACCACAGACCTTTTGAGATATATTGACCAAAAAAATCCTTTAATGCAAAAAAAGAAAGAGAGAAAAAGAACAAAACAGTCTCCTCTGCTGCTATACAGTGTCTTCCTATTATCATTGCAAATGTAATTCCAGCTCCTCACTCCAGCCGGCGAGAACACGAGTCGCCGTGCTGCACCTGTATTTCAATATGCAGTGGGATCCAGCCAGAATTGGCTAAGTGCTAGGAAGGAATCCTAAATGAAACAGCAGCAGAAGGTCCACCCGAGGTGGGGTAATTTGATTTATCTTTTATTATTTTCCCATCTCCTGGCGTTACCACAGTTTGCTCTTTTGAAATGGAAAATGTGATAAATATTGATGCCCCTTGCAAGAAACGCAGCCAGCCAGGCGCGAGGGTGCAGGTCTTTGGTGATCTATAGAGCTTTCCTACTCCCATCAGAGAGAACCTGTGCGTGCAAGTGTGTGTGTGTGTGTGTGTGTGTGTGTGTGTGTGTGGGTGTGCGTGTGTGTGTGTATAAACTGACCCCAGCTGCCAAAAGCCTGGCAATCAGAAGAGGCTTGGCTGTCTAAAAAGCTCTTACTGAGCTGTATTAAAACACACACACATCTATTGCAAGCGTCGTCGTCTCACTCGCTTCAGCTCTCGTGTCTCCTGTCAATCTGTCATTCCGAACTTCGTCATCCTTTTGTTGTCTTGCTTCCATCACTACTTTTAGCAACTGAGATCTCTCATTTCTGTCCTCCCAGCCAATCCGTTTTCTCCTCAAAGTAGCTCAGAGACGAGAGAGGGAGACGAACGGCGACCGGCCGACGTGAGCCAACCCAAAACACCTGCGTCGACTTCGCCAGGCTGGTGAAGTGAGAATAAGTGGGAGGCAAACGTTCTCGATGGAGTAAAATAAGCCAGCTCAGGTATTTATACAAATGAAATAAACAGGAGCTCAGTAGTGGATCTGCAAGTTGAGGCAGATCTCTTGGGAATCGGTCAGAACTCCAGGCGACATCGCCTCTCCAAAAATGGCTGCCAGAACAGGAAGTGGGTATCGAACAATAGAGCAACTTGAGTCCAACTCCGCTGCACCAGACGCAGAAACTGGGCTGCAGGAAATAAACTCTCGGCAGTTTCATTGAGATGAGAATATCACCCACACCTTGGCAGATTTAGCTCTGCACGCCCACCCATCTGCATCCAATGCATCCACGCTCTCGTTCCGGCCAAGCAGGTGGAGCAAGGAGAAGTTGTCTGGGATGGAAATAACCAGCAGATCAATGCGCAGAAGCAGCGAGCGACGCTCCCAGTGGCTTTACCTGACTCCTTTCACAAACCCAAAGGGAGACACCCCCCACTCCCCTCTCTATATCTGTGTCCCACTTAAAATGGCCAGCTCAGCTCGGCTCAGCTCAGCTCAGTTGTGAAGGCTCCCCCTCCACATGATAGCGCGCGCTCTGCGTTCACCTGTCATTTTCTTATGACAAGTGAATTGGGGGGGGGGGGTCGAGGGGGTTGGAGACTTACCAAGCGCCGTAGCCGAGGAAATCCAAAGATTGCTCGTTTTCCATTCACGGCGTCCTGCTCATTAAATCCAATATGCTGGAGGAAGGACGGGAGACGCCATCTGAGGTGCCGCCTCAAGAGGAGGAAGATGATATTTCTCTAATGGAACGGCGTCGTAGCAGGGGGCTTGGGGGGGGGTTAAGAAAAGTGGTAAGTGTGCATTAGGACGGGCTCGGGGGGGGGATCTGACATCCAGTCCACGGCCGTCTCCCGTCAGCAGCGGAGCCACGCGTGAACACGCGCTGACACATGCGGTCCGTGCAGAGAACGAGCGAGGGAGGGAGAGAGAGAGGGAGGAAGGGAGAGAGGGAGGGAGGGAGAGAGGAGGGTGTATCCAGGCTGAGAGACTGAGGAGGGAGAATGGAAAAGTGGGATGGAGACCGGCAGAGGGAAGGAGGAAAAAAAAAGGGAAGAGAGACAGAGAGGAGAAGGCAGCTGATCCGGAAGAGAGCGAGGAGGAGGAGGAGGAGGAGCTGATGGTGAGAGATGGAGAAAAGAGAGGGAGAGTCTATCCTTATCTTTCAGTCGATCTAAATAAAAGTATCCTATGGATGGATGGACATGCAATGAAGTGTTGAAACACTTTTCTGCATTTTGTTTTCACACCTAGAAGATAATGTGTTTGTAACCCCCAAATATTCTACCCTCATATATCAAAATTCACACAAACATTTCTTTTTTGGGGGGGTGAGGGGGCTCTCACTAGATTGATAGGAAAGTGGGTTGTTATTTTTTTTTTTTTTAAATGGTCAAATTAGACCAAAGCAGCGTTGATTTTAGGTTCTTTCGTCATGTTTTGTATTTCAAAAGCCGAACTGAGCGGAAATGTGCGGCCGTAACGGATTTCGAAGAAACTTCGCCGATCCTGTCAAAGAACACAAGAAGAATAAAACTGACTGATTTATATGATCTGGATCAGAACCGAAATCCCTTCTGAAAAATCCACAAAGCCTCAATATTCAATGCCTGTGAAACGTGTCTAGACAAACTGTACCCACGTACGCTGCGTAGTGTCTGGTCTATTCAAGTTTAAAGAAAATGTTTTATTGAACGATCAACAACTCTTGGAATTATTATTTTAATCTGCATCTCAGAACATAAACCCCGAAAACAGTGTAACTTTACTCGCTAAAATCTCTTGGAAAAGGCTTTGATGCAAGTTTAACTCCCTCTGACGACGAATGCTGACCTCTGCACTTCCTCCCGTCAAATATATCCACTAAGGCTGAAGGATTTTATTAATATATTTAAATGCAAATATGATATTTAAATGTGTTTACATCTAGACATAAAGCTGGGGTTATTCAGCCAATGAGAAATGTTTCGCATCCTCCAATTTCGAAGCAAAGCTAAGGGATCATTCCAAAAAATATCCTAATGGGGATATTTTCTCTTTCTTTTACCCCCAGATGATGAGATAAAAACTTCAATCTTTTGCTCTCTGCTCCATCAATCACACATCTTCTGGATTTTATTTTTATTTTTTCCCCAAAAAACTATTTGCACATATTGCAAATAATCTACGCCGACGCATCCTTCGCGAAAGTGCAATGGACATCCCTTTGCTGATATGACTCACTCCATATAAATCCTACACTGATGATTCATGCGCCAAACCGGCGTACAATTGGAGGCAGGGGTTAAGAGTATGGGTGGCATAAGCGGTCAGGACACCCAGCAGCGCAGAGCTTACAGACAGGATTAGGAATCGGTGGTGGTGGTGGGTAGAAGTTTCTGGTTATCGCTTCCCTCAGTGAAACGGTCAATGTCGGTCAGAGAGAGTCAGAGGTGGAACTTACAGGATGAGTACCACTGTCTTTTTATGCAAAAAAAAATAAAGAAAAAAAAGTTTATTAAAACACAATGCAAAAGCTTTACTGTTCCTGCAAAGTCAGAGTAAATGGACTGAACTTATATTATGCTTTTCCAGTCATTTTGACCACTCAAAGTGCTTTACACTAGAGTCACATTCACCCATTCGCACTCGCAAACACATTTATACACTGATACGCAGATCAGTAGACAATATGGGGTTACGTGCCTTGCCCAGAGGCACATCGATACGTGGCAGGGGGAAGCTGGAATTGAACCTTCAACCTTCCAATCGCAAGACAACTACTCTCCCACACAGCCACAGTCGCCAGAGTGGAGGCATGGGATCCTTAAGTTGAAGGAGATTTTATGAAAATTTGGAGGAAGCAGAGCCAGACGTAGAAGCCGTTTCATGCACATGAGATGTGACACCTTGTGAAATAAAAAATAATCTCATTTTTTATTTCCGCACACCACAAATGATCACTAATTATTACTAGTGTGATGGTACGTTCAGCGACAGAAATAGATTAGGGCGACTAAAAACAACTCCAACAACAACTAATTTCTGACTTTAATCTCAGAAAATTAAACTCAGAATTCTGGGGGGGGTCCCATTTTTTTTTCCTTCGGTGGTCCTTGTCCTCTTCCGTCCTCACCTGCTAAGAGGAGAAGACCTTAAAGGGTTACCTGCGAGGAACTTAAAAAGTAATTTTCTTTGTTTTAGCTCATGTAGGAAGGATTTTACAGATCCCACGTTGTGTTTTAAGGGATTTTTCTAGAAATGTGTAGCGGTCCAGTCCAAGTTTGACACGTCTGTGACTCAAATTCAGCCGCAAGAATTGCGACGAAGACCAGAACGCCACTTCACAGAGCTCGGCTCATTGTGTTGATTTTAAAGTCTTTCTCACGATACATATCGCTACTGATTTATCGCCCAGTTTTATTGTGTTTTAACCAAATGATTTGAACCAGTTAGGCATATTTTTTGTTGTTGTTTGAGGAGTAAGTAGAAGAAACAAAATCTTTGTTAGCTTATTGGGTTTACGGTTTGTACTTCTGAATAACAGTGCAAAGTGAAAGCCGGCAGACATGGAGTCAATATTTACAGATCATCCTAAACCGGGTTATTGAATTCATCTCCGGCTCGGCATATATAACCTGCCTTTACACCCACATGCAATTTTTAAATTTTTTTCCCCCCCCTTCTTTCTCTTTTGCCTTTACTGAAGTTTATGTAAACAGCAACATTACAAAAATGTTGCACCAGAACCTTCTCCATCGGAGGTAAACAGGCCCTCTCTTCTGCAGGCTTATGGAGAAAGGTTGTTCCTTGTATCCAATCATATTCGGTCATGAATTAATAAACAGCTCCTCTAGCCAAGCCCTGGCTTTTCTTCTTCTTCTTCTTCTTCTATTTTTTTTTCTTTTAACACGAGACAATCCTGGCTTTAACTGCAATCCAGGGCATTTGCTCTCGTCCGTGTTTAGCATTTGCAGTGTTGTCCCCGGGGGTAATGTGGGCACAAAATTGTCGCTCGGTGCATGACAGCTTTTTCCTCCCCGCTAGAAACCGTTCTGACCCACCAGAAGTGTTCTGTCACTGAATTCCCAGTAGATCCCGGGAACCGTGGAACTAAGGTGTGTGCGTGCGTGCGCGCGTGTGTTGGCAGAGAAAATGCGTTAACAGCTAAACGGAAAGCCAAAATGTTCCAAACTCTGCACCTGTTGACATTAAAAGTAATATTGGTAGCACCTAAAACATTGTGGCTGGAGTTGTTTTTATTGAAGGTTAGCCTCATTATGCAACTTTACATATTTCTATCTATTGGTTTTGGAATAAAAAAATTCAACTCATTAATCCCAAAGGGAAATTAAATGTTTTATTTCATTAATTCAAAATTCTTAAGAGAGTTATTGTAAATAGGTGACGGCTGTGGACAAGAGGGATCTCCTGAAGCAGTCTGTGTTACAGCAAATTTGAAGAAGCTGTTTTTCTGACAGTCCCATGAAGTGGAATTAGGTCGTCCATAATGTTCCTGATTGTGGAACAGGATTTCTATATACACCTTCTACCAAATTCTTAAAGGACAGATAACTTAATTTAAAGTTAATTTTGAAATATCTAACATTAAAATTCAATAAAGGGACAGTGCACTAACAAAAACAAAAAGAGGAAGGTAAGATGGAAAAAAAAAGCAGAGGCGAGATATGACACAACGGTAACGGCACAGAAACAAGGAATAACAGAAGAAGGGGAGAAAATGGATGCAGGACACAAGTATGCAAGGGAAAAGAAACAAATGGAAAGAACAAAGAAAAACAGAGGGAAGGAAGGCAGGTAGGACACAAGGGAGCGATAAAAGGACAAAATAATTCAAGGAAGGTGGGTAGAAGAAGGAAAGTGTGGTACGAAGAATAAGAGAATAAAGGAAAGAGAAAATGGGATGTCAAACAACAAGGAAGAGAGACAAAAAGAGGGAAGTAGGAAAGAAGAAGGGATCTACACGAACACCCTGCATCCAGTCTTCCTTGCAATAATGGATGAGCAAATATTCTATGTGAGACACACCTAAACAAACCCAAAAAACTTGCGACTGTAATTGCAGCAAAATGTTGTTCTTGGGTGCTGATTACAACAAATGGCTCTTCGTTTGGATTATTATTGCCCCATATTTTATCAGCCTCCTTCATATGCTCAACTTTGTCCTGTGATATGTGTCTAACGATCTTAATTTGATTTTAAAACTTATTTTTGGCATCAAAACAACAACAGGAAATGCCCTCCCCCCCCCCCCAGTTTATGCACACATGACAGAAGATTCCACCGGTTTTCTGCCAGGTGACATGAGAACAAGCCGTGTTTCCGACACCCGGCCCACCTCGGTGCCCTCGTGTCGGCGGACGAGGCTCTCTCTGCAGCCTCGTCTCATTAGCCTGACCTCTAACCCCAAAGTTTTAATAATCCACAGTATTATTACCTCTTGTGGCCCATGCATATTTATAAGGCCCTCATTATGCCATCAGTCAAAGTAATCATTATCCTGGGGCCCATTAGAGGGTGAGTTTTGGCCCCTTTTCACCACAGGGCTGTTTTCTGACAGACGCGGCCTGGATGAGCCTGGCAGGCGCCGAGACTTTGGGGGGATTGCAGGGACCATGGGTGGCACTTGGAACCTGCCCGTGCGTTTTCACAAACAAGCAACATGTCTGGATAAGCGCGCGGCCAGAAGAGCACGACGCACAGAGGAATGAATGGTGGAGATTCACGCAGCTACTCGCGGCAGAAGGAGGAGCGTTTTTGGTCCTTCTCGGCCCACGAAGGCAGCTTTTGCAAACCTGCTTCCTTTTCACTTCAATGACTGCGGCTCTTTTTAATGCACGTTTTGTTTTAAGACGAGTTCTGAACACTTCTCCTTTTGGCTGACTGAAAGTCAAAGACGGGACATTTGTTGTTGTTCCTTTGTTGTGAGCTTCTGTTCGTAATATTTGCATTTTTATTACTGTGTGATTAATTTCCCTCGGCTGGCCGTGCAACAGTTGGCCCAGTAGCGCTGCAATAATGTTACACTAAGCAAAGGGGCCACAAGGCAACACTGCGGGTTGTGCGATTGAGATTAGCCGAGTTCTAAGGACCTAATTTACTTTTTAAATGGCGCCTTGTAAAAAAACATCCAAAAAGGTAAATTTTTCTGTGCACATTTTGTCACTTTAAGCAAAAACTGTGAAGCTTTTTGCTTGAAATTTCTGCAAAAGAGATTCTCCAAACATTTTTATAATAATACTAAAACGTACTGAAAACATCAGACCATTTTCTTCTGTGTCTTTTTCCCCACTAAAGTATCTGTGAAACCCGAGGTTGAAGACAACAGGGAATATTAGAGAAAAGGAAAATAACAATAAAAATCAGAGGAAAAAACTGCCCGGATCAAAAGAAATAAAAAAAAGTATCCAAACCCACATGAGCTGAAAACAATTGAATTTTTGTTGCGACAACACTCGGTTATGGTTTGTGTTTTATCCATTTTGATGTAAACCTGCTCTTTTTGTCGGTTTTTTGTTTTTCTTCTCCAGTTAATTATGTGTTATTTTGCAGATCAATACCTCTGTTTGCCAGTCCGATGTTTGTTCTGTATTGACCAAATGGTGAATTAATGGTAAAAACATCAGACCAGCCACATTGACTGTAATTTCGAATAGAAATAAACGTACTTTCTGCGAGCTGAAAACACAGCAGCCTTACCTTACCTGAAGTGTGCTGCAGTTGCGGCGTGCCTTCAGAACAGGGATTGATTCTGTCGTTAATTTGCTCCGGAATATGAAGGTTTTTGTCAGGAAAGCTCTCGAGGGTAATTCCGTCGTCACAAAAGAGAGGCTGATTAAATGAAAAGTGGCAGTCTCGCGCACAAAAGGCACATTGTGCATTCGGCGACACAGTGCCGGTATTATGGCTGTTTTAGGGCTTTAACCTTCATTTTAACTCCAAGGTTGTCATCTCCACCTACCACAGCGAAGAGGAGCTAAAACTGGGTCGGCCTCTGAATTTCAATTTATCGTCAAAAGAAACGGCGAAGACTAACAAAAACACCTGATTCCGAATGTTTTGGTAACGACGGATAAAGTTTTACCTTCACTTGCTGCGGTACGATAGAAGTGATGTAATGGAGGATCTGTGAGACTCCATTTTCTGTCCCATAGGCCTTGGAAACCTCGAGTGCATCGTTTTGTTAGCTCTTACAAATACCAGGAAGTCTGCGTAAAAAGCGAGAAGGACTCCACCCGAAGAAACGAGGTCGTTCCTGAGTCTTTCGGCCAAATGACGATCCAACATAAACGGCTGAATAATCCCAGAAAGGATCATCAGACAGATGATATAACCCGTTACATGACCACAACATACAGAAGCTGCAATCACCCTTAAAGACTTGCTTTTATGAGCTGGCTTTCCGTTCATGTTAACCCAAACCGGCTTATTATCTATTATTGCTTTTTTAACACCTTTTTTATATATACCACTGTTATCAACTTGTAGTCATCCTCATTTCCTTGTTGGCTTGTGAAGCACTTTGTGCAGTTTGAATAAATTTGATGTTGACCTTCTGTTTCCAGACGAAAGATGAAATCTGTTCATCTTTCGGCGGACAGATTTAGATTCATAATAATAGCAATAAAAGATGTAGAGCAAGTAATGATGTTGTAAATTTTTTTTTTTTTTAAATTAATGAAAAAAAAAAAAAAAATTAACTGCAGAATAACAATTTTAAACAATTTTTTTTTTAATTACTGGAAAAAAAATGTAAGTACATCATAATAATAAGCAACGGAAACATCTTTACTGGGATTGCAAACATACTTGTTAACACAGACCAGCTTTTCATATATTTCCTCTGGTGTTCTGTTTATTTGCCTTTGGAGATGAGCTCCAAGTCTTTGAAATTTACAAGTCCTTTGCGTTGCCACCTTAAAGTTTGTCATCGTTCATCTCTATGAGATTTAAATCTCAGAGATCTCAGATTCTAGCCGCAAAATGTTAAAAAAAAATCACCATCATTTTGAAGAAATGCTTTGGCCAACTGCAATCCTGCATATTTTTATTTTGTATTTTCTTAGAGGAATGTCTTCCCCCCTCGTGTTCATACAGGACGTTCCAGCCTGGCTAACGACGCTGTCTTACCACCTTCATCCAGCATCTTAACATCTTTTGATTTTTGTTCTTGAATCGATTTGTACATTTAAGACCAGAGCACATTAAACGGCAGGACACCTTTCCCATCATGTCTGGACGCACGCCCCAATCGTGTGAATAGCAAAATCAGGCAGTTTTTTTTTATTAACTGCATCTCGTGCAGGCAAGTCTTCAATTGCTAGTGAGTATCTAAACTATCAGCTTGCCCGTCTTTTATGGTTAAGTGTCACAGTATTTGGTCTGTAAATAGCATTTATGTGGCAACACAGCAAAATCTATCATTTCAGCATCTTGGAAAAAAAAAACAATCATCAAAGAAAAAGAAGAAGAAGAGGAAAAAAAAAACTCAAGGTGTCATGCTGCGCAAAAAGCCATTTTCGCCCCCGCCTGCCAGCTATCGGTGTCCACAGACTCATTTGAGGTGTCGTCCTTTAGGGATCAGCGTGGAAAGTTGGGGTGATTTCTAGTCACCTCTCTCTACGACTGTTGCAAACGAAAAAGGAAGGAAATATTGAAGAGGTTGTAAACTTCAATCTTCCTCCTACTTAGGCATCTGCACGTTTAGGATTCTCCCAGATCGAAAGGAGTCCACTAATTCACAAACTGATGAAGGAACGCACCGTGCTGTGCTCAGAAGGAGGTGCAGCGTTCATTTTCTGCCATCTCCGATATTCCTGGGGGAAAACCTGGTGTTGGAAGCTCGGAATGTTGCTTGATAACCTAACGCTGCATAACGGTGCAAGAATGTCCAAACGTTTTGTCACCAAAGTTATAGAGTTAAAATGACTCGCAGGTCGAGAAAATAAATAAAAGCAAGTTAATAAAGTGCTTGGATGTCATTCTTTGCACAGTTGCTGTATTTAAAAAAATGCATCTAATTCTCAGTTTCTTTTGGGGGTCAGTTTTACAATGTTAACATTTGAATGTTATTGTTTTTACATCCGACGACACCTGAGGGCAAAAAAGATGATTTTTTTTTTTTCTGCGCCGCTGCGCTAGAACAATACTGTTAAAATGAAACATGGAACTGCGGGTTACATTCGTTTAGTGCAGAGCATCACAGCAAAGGGAAAAATAAAGAACAACTCAAAACAACTTGTGTTCTTCTGTTTGCTCCCTGTCTGTCGACTACGTTACATGCAGATACGATCAGGTTCTCACAGTCAAGCTAGCTTAGCTGACCTGCTTCCGTCTCCCTCGCGATTTTAATTAAAACTTTCTATTGGCCGGTGAAATGTGATACCTCTGGAATTTGTTTTCTAGTTGCCCCATTGGTAGCAAAGCATTTATCTTTAAAACATCACACGTACATGTGAGGTTTTGGGGGGGGAGGGGGTTTCTGGGGGGTAGGTGGGTTTGCATTTTAAAAACGGCAATGTGTCATTTTTTAAAATCTTTTGTCATGTCATTTTTAAACTGCATTTGGGGAGGCTGCAGAAAGTCAGTCAAAGAGCCACAAATGTCCCCCGGGACACTTTAGACTCACCTGACAAAGAGCATTAATGTCCAACAAAAGAGAAAAGCAACAGGCCTAATAAAACCAAACCAGCTGGAATATAACAGAGTGTTACATCATGCTAACTAGTATAATTGTTGAGATCTGTTTTTTTATGCTTCCTCTGACAGTCTGATGGTGATGCCATCAGACTGTCTATGAGGCACAGTCATTCCTTTGGTCTCATCGTCTCACTTTCCCATAGTGTCTGTTCTGTGGATTTTACAGCCTAATAATCACACACACACACACACACACAAACTGTCAGAGTTAGTCTTTTATGTTTTACATCGTGATGACATTAACAGCTAAAAGAAAAAACGAAAGTCTATTCTGTTCTTTTGTTTTTATACTCATATTCGCATCAAATAAATCCAAAAACAGGCTTGAGGATGAAAAAGAGTCTGGGGCTTTGATTTCAGTTCGAGGTCCAGTTGTGTTTACGTCCCATAAAGTGCCGAGGCCAGACTTGACTCAGAGCTTGTCTAAAGCAGAATCATCACACTGAGTGCTTCAGAACGTCTGATAGAGCTGGACTTTGTATTTTACCAGAGGAATGAAGGTCACACAGAGTGCTTTCCCAAAGGGGCTGGTCAAAATGGTGCCAATGTTCATTCTGCTGCACCACAGCCATGTCAACCTTTAAGGGTAAATGAGTGTGTGTGTGAGAGTTTGTGTGTGTGTGTGTACTTCTACATACTACATCAAGAGGACCATTTCCACTACATTTCCCAACAAAGAGAGTGGAAAAGGAGGATTATTTTATTTATTTATTTTTGCACCTCTACTGTGCTCGACTAGTTAGATTTAGAGGTCAGATGTGAATTGCGTTTTGGTTATGGTTAGGCATAGACTAGTAGTGGTAAGAATAACAGGAGATGTCGACATTAGGCACAAATGCAGCTACTAGAATGAATAGAAGTCAATACAAAGTCCACAGTTTGCATAGAAGTACAAGGATACGTCTGCATGCGTGTGTGTGAGAGAGAAAGAGCCTCAAATCCTAAAACCATCCCCATGTTTCCATGCGTGTCCATGTGTGTGTTTCACTGCCATGGAAACACATGGACTGACGGCCTCTGGGTCTGTGGGCTCTCACAGCTGCAGACCACTCACTTTATTCAGGCTACAGCTCACCACACTGAGTCATTGTGATTTTTGAGGTGAATAAATACAATAAATGACACGAGCTTAAATATTTAGCGAATGACTAATGACGATTTAGCTAAAAAAAAAAAAAAAAAAAAAATCATTTTCGTATATATTTATTCAGCGAAAAAAAAAAAAGAAAAGATTTATTGATTTATTTGACAAATACATCTTCGGGTGAAAATAGATTAATATAAAGTTTGCCGCTATTTCTAAGCTGTTTATGAGAAATCTACTGCTATTGTCTTTGAGTATCCTCCCGCAACACTCCTCTTTTTCATTTTTCTATTTCCACACATATTTGTGGACGTTACATTTTATCGTCACAGGGTGATCTTAACCGGCGTTCTTCATTTGTGGATCCCCCCGGATATCGGAACGCCACATTATCCCGTGTCGCCAGGCGCAGTCAAAGGGACCTGTCAGCATGGGGATAAAGTCAGCTTAATCTTAAAGGTATCCCTTTTTCTCTTTAATGCTTACAGTGATAACTGAAGGTTACTCGCTGAATAGAGCTGCCATGATAATTGACATTTAGTGATGAAACGCCTCGCACAATGGAACCTAAAGGGGTAGCTAATTACCGCCTATCCAAGTGTCAATAGCGTCATCTGCTCTCTTCTAAATGTCAGTTTTACATTGAAATGCTTGAAGGCGAGCTCGCCAAGCCCTAATGGCGAATTACTGGCACCGAGGCGCGTCGGAGCCCCACTCCCAGGTAGGATACGAAAGGCGACTCTAGTTTCTGCAGAATACCCCTCGCCTCTGAAAGCGCTGACGACTTTACTGTTTAGGCGACCCGGCGACTCGGCGTTGGCCTTTATGTAACACGACTGCATGTCAATACGTCACTCCCCAATTTGAGATCATGCATTACGGATCTTTTTATCGCGTCGTGGGACTGGTTAGCAGAATGGCAGTGGGTTGGGAAGAGACCATGTGGCTTAATCAGCTGCGCAGTAGTAAATGTGTGAAGCGCTTTAATGGCATGGGCTCCATACAGCCCCTCTACCAACAATCATCCTGGCGTGGTTCCACCGCAGCCCATTACGCTTAATTCCTACCATCATTCAGAAGCACATTGGAACAGCAGGGGTGCCCGTGGGGGATTTTATTCGATTTATTTATTTATTTTAAGATTAAAGTTGTACTTGTTTTGCTGGCGAATGGCGGTAAATCAAGTAGGAAACTGGAGCTCCAACAAACTCGTCACAGGAAAGATATTTAATATTTAAAAATGGTTTATCGACAAAAAAAAAAAAAAGAAATGGGGGGACGACTGTAAGACGGAGGAAATAAAATTGATAGCAAACCCTTATTATGGCAGAACAGCTCAACTTCTTTTCTTTTTTTTTGCAGTGGCAAAAAAAGAACTACAGCTTGCAAAAATGTTCAACTTAAGAGCTTTTTCATACTATGAGGGGAAACAGAAATAAATGATTTTCAGTCAGAATATGAAAAATGTAGCAAAAGTACATATTCAGCCCTCTGTATTTTGATTTCTCTAAAGAGGCAGTATTATGTAAAAAAAAAAAAAACTTTTTGAAGTTTTGCATCGTGTCATAATGTTATTTCTTCATCATAAACATACCTTGAATGTTGATTTGATTCTTTCAGATGTGTTTGGGAAATCCTTTAGTATCCCGTCTCAACCACTCTGGGTGCTGAATCCCTTCAGACTAGCCAGCATCAATTAGCAAACACCTGGTGGAACTAAACGGCACATCTACTGAGCTCATTATACGAGCTACGTCTCAGGCCGACGTTGGTAAAAAAAAAAAAAAAAAAAAAAGTTGTTTTAGGGGTCAATATAGGAGCGAATTTGTGATAACTTCCTGGAGGCAGAGTTTCAAAAAGAGCAGGAGTTTTTAAAGAGACAGAGGCCTGATTTTGATTTTACAATGTCAAGTTTTTATGAAGACATAATTGATATATAAAGCATTTTTTATAAAAATTGAAGGTGAAATAGTTACTTTATTGTGCTAAGTGTAAGTATTTACATTCAAATTTAAGGGCACAGAGAACACAATGGAACGTATTAGACAGGTCATGGACAAAATTGAAGGTTGAAGTATTCAGTATCACTTGTATGTCTCAAAGATATAGTCATTTTATAATGATTTTGATGACAATGAGATTTTAGAAAGCAAGTCAAGAGAAAGTCGTTATTAGAGGAAATTTAGAATTTTGACACAATCCAAGTAACAGAGCAAATGTGGAAGAAGTTGCTCTTTCAGATTAGACCAAAGTTCTTTGGTCTACGGTCTGCAGTGAGCACATCCTCCCTTTGGTGAGAAACATACTGAGAAGTTTATATTACACTGTCATTTACTCTGTAATTATGAAGTTTATCATCTCAAAACATCTAAAACTGCCATTTGAATCATGGGGCTCTTTCTTTCAGACTTCAACTATTAAAAAAAAACAAAAAACTATTTCATCAGAAATTGTTGGAGGTTTTTTTTGACAGTTTTTCTCTTTTTTTGCTCTGGCAAATTGTTTCTGGTTTTGCTGTAGAGCGTCACCTGGTTAAATGATTTCATAAATGAAAAAAATACACATTGAGAAATGTAACAGCAAAGTGGAACAAAAAAAACCCCCAAAAAAACATAAAAGTTTGGCCATGAACCACTTGTGGTCAAGGCCCAAATCACCCAGTTGTGGGTAACAACAAAACCCTGAAAAAGAAATTCAGAAAAGTGCACAACCTCGCCGCTTGTTCATCGACGTGGAAGCTAAATTAGCCTGATAAACAACATCGTGCCCTTTCAAGATTCTGTTCTCAGGGTTAATTGAGTGAACCTCTTTGACCCTTTATGAACTAACAAGAAGATTAATTCAAAAACCTAGCTTGTTCTACAGCTAGCGAGCTCGGAGTGTTTCAACCTTGCTTGTAAGCTAGCAAGCTAGCTCTGCTTTACCTGTGCATTGAAGCGAAGACAGTCCCCGCGCTCGTGTGTCTGATTGGTTGACTTGCCTTTAATCTCACCCGTACGGCACGCCGTCACAGCTGAGCTTCTGTTTCTCATTACCAGTTGCTACATGGGGTTAGAACCGCACTGTTCGCGGAGACGCAAGGTCAGGGCTAATTACAGTGATGCAGCTATGCTAGTTGAGGGAGCGCTAAATGTCAGAGCTCATTATGCCAGAAAGGACACTGAAGGCATGTAAGCAGTCGGCACATCTTTACCTTGGTCTCTCAGAGGGAGGTTAAGGCACAGTTCAACGCGCCAAGCATTTGTTTAACCTCGTCCGCACAGAATTGAAAAGGTGCCTGTAATACTAAGCATTAAGAAAGAACTTAAGGACTGAAAAGGCGCGTTGTGGTGAGACAAGTTTTGGGATTTTGGTTTATGTCAGTTCAGTTTATTCATAAAGAGCCAGTGCAAAAGAGACGTCCTCTCAATTCACTTTGCAAAAAGAGAACAAGTCTATTCACTTCAATCCAGTCACTTATGCATCCCAATTGGTCCTGAGGGTCAAACAATGGAGTCAGGTTGAGTTTAATATTCAAAATTGGCTGAAATGTTCTGAGGGAAACCAGCAGATTCGGTCGAGTCACTGGTTAATTTTCCATATCATTTTGGCAATTGGAATTACAAAACAAAAAAAAAAAGTTCTTAATGGACTTGCCAATTTAAACCCCCCCCAAAAAACTCTGTTTTGTGATCAAAAGTTATAGAGCTAGGATGAGGTTGGTTTTCTGCTGTATTATTGGTGTATTTTGCAAAACTGCAATAGAAACTTTTTTCCACATCACACCAGTTACATGATCCACAGATACTACAGCAGAAACGACAAAGAAGACAGGAAGTGACAGGAGGACGATGGCACGGCATGTTTTTTAATGACTTATCGCGTGAAGGAATGCGTTCACGTGTGATTTTAATTGCGTTTCGTATTCAATGGAAACACCGCAATTGCAAAATAAATAAATAAATAAATTGTTTCGTTTTTTTTTTTTTTTACATAAATAGAATATAAACAATGTCTTGCACCCATTTGTAATGGAAATGCAGCATTTGTTCCTCCTGGGCGAAAATGTAGCTGGTCAGCTGCTTGCGTTGTTTTGTTTGACTTTGACGGTCGTCAAGGTGAGCATGCATGTAGCGACAGTGGGGAGGAAAACTGCCCTTTAACAGTAGAAACATCCAGCAGACCTCGGCTCGGTGAGCCACTGACACAGGGGTACTCTCTACTGTTAAATGTAAAAAGGTAAATGGCAGCAAAACGTCCTTTGGCGGTTTCATCTAAACGAAAACAAAGAAGCTCTGAGTCAATTTCAAAGGCTACGGTTTGAAAGAGTGAGCAAGAAAAGATCAGCTGATACCTTTGTCTAGGAGAGAGACAGGGTTAAACTAAAGGACTTCAACAGTGTATTATCTATTGAAGAACATTAAGTTGTTGGTTTCAATAGCTAAGCTGATGCTCCTCTACAGGAAGCTATCGTGGCTAAACAGAGCGGTTATTTCTTCATTTAATAATCCTGTTCTTTTACACAAAGGAATTAAGGGCTCTTAACTTATCTTTGGCATAAGCTTGAGAAATGTTTTTACGCGACAGTTTTCACACATTTATCATACTTCTTCAGTGAAGAATGATAGTCATGTTGTTCATTTGTAGTTAAAGAAGATTACCTGCACTCATTAGCAGATCATTAAGTGAACAAAAAGACATAATCCTCAATAAACTTTTGTTTCTGTAGTATTATTTTGGCACTTTTGAACATTACAAGCAGGCTCTCCTTTGAAAGCTACAGCTGCGTGTGTTGTGCAGCTGTGCTTTGAAAACTCGGTTTATGAAAAGATAAGGACTGAAAGAGTGGCAAAATGTCTCAAGAACTGACACATGGTCGGGTCAAAACGTCCTGACCATTGTCTGAAAATAAACTTCTCAGTTTAAAAGAAGCCATTTTGTTCCAAATGTAATTTGGAAATGTTTTGTTGCAATAGGCTACACACAATGTTGGTTTTAATTCAAACATCCATTGTGCTTTATTTTTATTGTTTAGGTTTTTTTGGGGGGGGGGGGGTTGCACTAGTTTCCTTAATTTGGCAGGATTACTAATTGTTTTGCAAACGACGTCATCTGCAGCTCGCTAATGTAATATAAAAGCCAATACTTCAGAGATTTGCTCGTTTAATTGTATGTATGGAAAATGGACGCGCTAAAAATGTTGATTTTCATCAATTAGTTCTGCATTAGAATAATTGAGATTCAAACATTTGCAGTAAATGTCCTTAATAATAATAATAATAACAATAAATTGCACAAAGACTCTGCTTCTTGTGAGCCAATTCTGTTTGCACTCGTCTGTCGAGAGCCGCTGATGATCGCGCTGCTCCCAGGGCTAAACGAGCGCTTCCTCTACCGTATGAGAAGCAAACATCTGGTCGAAGATGAGGGTTGACATCGCTTTTAAATTTAGGCCCGGCGTACACGACTCGGCATCTGTGCCGCGTGCTAATTGCTGCCATCATCGCGACTCTTAGCAGTCATTTAAAGACACGGCAGCTGTAAAATTAGCGCTACGTGGCATCAGAGTCACACGGAGTGAAAAGAACAAGGTATGGTTTAGGGCGTCAGATTAATGGTCTCTAAATAATTTCAGATGATGTATTAGATGATGTACAGTTCAGTTCCTATATTTTTGTTCAGATTCAGTGTTAGATCTTTTACAAGCAGCTAACAAGAAGGGGAGTTGTACTTTGAGCATGAAGGATGGAGCTTTCAAAAAGAGTCATTCCTGAATTTCTTTTTAATGTGGCGGTTCTGTGGAAAGATAATGATCACTTCGTAACTGACTTGTAGTGGATAATCCTCTTCATATCCTCATTTGGAATAAATATTAAATCGATTTCTGTTCCCTGCAGGTTTAAGCTAACAACTTGCCTGAGGGGAGCCAAGACCAAAGCATATTTCTGCCATGTTGTAGAAATTTCAAACAGCATTTCATGAAGCACTAATCTGCCATTTTATTTGCATGAAGCAACAATGTATGCAGACTTCTACACTTATTTGTGTATCTCGTTTCCCCGCATCCCTCGAGTTGTGCCGTCAAGAGTTTTTCAGCTGCGAAGTAACGCGCCTCGCTATAATAAGGTGTGAACCAAGAGGTTTACATGTACATGTACAACATGTACATGTTGTATGTTGTCCAACATGTACATGTCCAACATGTACAGATGTACATGTTGGACATGTACATTTGGTAGTTTAAGAGAGAGAGAGAGGGAGAAAAAAAAAAAAAAGCAGGACATTCAAAACAGCTCCCACTTCAATCCCGAAATCCCTGACTCCAGAGTTTACCAGAGATTTAAAGAAGAGCGGCAAAAGCAAACGAGGCGGAGTAGAGGTGGTCGCCAACAAAAAAACAAAAAAAACAAAAATTCTACAAACAAAAATAGAAAGTTACGAGAAAAATATCAACGGCATGTAAGATTGTTAACTGAGTCACAAATTAATGAGGACCCCAGTGGCTCCATAATCTTGAATTAAATCTGGCTGAACTCAGTTTGGTCGCGTGTAAAAATAAATACCATAAATTATTCAAATAAATTTTTTTTTTTTTAATTCAAGCAATTTCAAAAACCAGCAGCCATACACGCCAGCATTAAAAAAACTAAAAATGCACTCTTTGGAATCCAAACAACATTCTGGTCTGAAATCCGACTATGGCAATTTAGATGACACCAATTTACCCGAAACGCATTGTTTCGACTTTGATTGCAACTAGGCAACGTAAATGACATTCATCTTTTGAGATCATTGACTTTGGACTGTCAGTGGGGGTGGAAAAGGTGCAGAGGTTCAATAGCGATTCTTCGACATTTGGCATAAGATTCCTCCGGTTCAATGCGCTGATCTGTAACGTCTGATGTGGATATAAAGTCCTCCTTTGTTCAGCGAAGTCTGTGTCAACATGTTGCTTTTGCTTCAGCGTTTTCACATCAGCCCTTCGAAGGTCGCCGGCTCATCACACGCAACCCTGGAAACGTGTTTCACAGTTTGTCTTTTCTCGGCAAACGCAGGCCAGAGAACCAAGCCTGGATCATAAGTCAACTCATAATAGTTTTCAGTGTTGTTTCATTATCCTATGCAATAGGCACAGGGTTTCCACTCAATCCAATTCCTATTTAAGAAATTTTTTTTTTCTCCCACCGCAGAACTTCTGTATATGAGGCTTTTGTTGTCAGCAGACTACAACATACGTTGGAATATGACCTTTGACCGGCATTCAAGTCTTGATTTTTGTACAATCTTAAGTTGATAAAAATCACTTTTAATTCATTTTTATCCACAAAATTGATCATCAACAATCAGGGTTCTAAATAAACCACATATTGCTATGACATACTTTGTGCTAATTTCTGTCTTACTGTTTATGTATTGAATTTTTAGATCAGGACTCACAATCCCTATAGGAAGACATAAATGTTTTCCTAAGAGCTTTTTGTTGCTGTTTATCTCCACCTAGGTGTTACTGTGTGGCAGTGGGTTCCATAAAACAGTAAATAAATAAATAAATAAGAGCTTTGACAACGACTACACCTTATGGAAATCCCCCAAAGTGCTCAGCGTACAACAGGGATCTATTTAACATGAAAAATGATTGCAGGGCGGGAAGAAAAAATATGATATTAAAATCACAGGGGCATTTTATTCTTTGCTGCCTCACCTTGGAAACCTAACAATGCTTGTAAAGTGCAACTTCTTTCTGCCTCCTTTAAGGGTAATGATCTCGCCACCGGAATTACAGGCCACGGCGTTGGCGCCTGCTCTGCTTTTAATTAAGTGCCAGATCAGCCGCAGATTGCTCATCACTGCCTCTTCAATTTTCACAGGTTTAATTATTGAGATCTTTGTTCGGCTGGTGATCTGTGCTCCTTCAAAGCATCCAAGATTAACAGGCGATGCGTTTGTGGGAAAAGTCAGGCAGTGCCTACTTTAAAAGATGCTCTGATAATTAACAGCGTCTGAATTTGCGTATTTATACAATGTATTTAATGAGGGAGGGAAAGAGAGGATTATACGTAAGCTCAAAGAAATTAATATTTGGCTAACTATCCGATAAAGGGACAGCAGGCAGAGGGACGTCCCTTTTATACAACCATGTTTGGAGTTCTGTTCATAGCCACTGAGAAAATATTAACCATATATGACAGTTAATCACTTTAGCACACAATGAATATCTTCTCTTTACTTTCTCAACCGCAGTACTTCACTGACTTACAAGACTTGCCTGAAGAACAGGAACTTCTTCATTTCAATAGGTGACAAAAATCTCATGCGGGGTCCCCCAAGGCTCCATCTTGGTGTCCCTCTTGTTCAGTATCTAAATCCTCCTACTAGCTCAGATTAAAACAAGCAATAAAATAAGGTACCATAACTATGCAGATGATACACAGCTCTACTTCATCATATCGCCATTCGGGCATTTGAGCAGATTCTTAGGTCAAGCTTAATGCGTGGATGTGCCATAGCTTTGTTTTGCTGAACAGAAACCGAATTAATTATTGTTGGACCTAACGAGGAACGATCTACAGTCAGCTTTTGGCTTTATATGTTACAGACAGAAACTAACGGTCAGACCTGAAATCTGGGTGTAGTGATGGACTCTGACCTGGACTTTCAGACACATAAAGGCAGTTACAAAGTCGGCCTTCTGTCACTTCAAGGACATTTTCAGGAATGTTCTGGCATGATCTTGAGAAACTATTCGTTTATCGGTTGTTGTTTACCTGCAGTTGTCATTTTAACAAACTTTCCAGATCACTCAAGTCTTCTGGTTGAATTCCTCTGCATCCCAAGTATCAGATCTAAACATGGAGAAGCAGCATTGAGTTTTAGTCTGGTCTTAACATCCAGAAAACTTCGAAAATGCTAAAACACTCAGTTCCTTTAGTCAAGGCTAAAACAAATCATCCATTTAGAGTAGACTAATAATAATAATAATAATGATAATAACTGGGATGTCTCGAGCAACATAATGTTCAACCTTTCATCTTGTAAAGCACTTTGAAATGCCCTGCTGCTGAAATGTACAGTATTGTACAAATAAACTGAGTTTTTTTATTTTATTTGGAGCTAAATAAATAACAGAAAAAATTGCTAAAATTGGTAACAAAATTCAAATGCATGCATAGTTTTTGTTTGCCGTTGCACTTCATGTTTTAGACTGATCCTGCATTGCTTTTCTTGTCCTAAATGTCTGTCACTCATCGGTGCTTTGCTATCTTTTTATAAGACGTGTTTATTTATTTTTCTTTTAAATAAACCTTATCCTGACTCGCTAGAACGTGAGAAATGCCTCTCACGGCTGGATGGCTGTAACCGGAGCTCTTTCGGGACGGGCTGCCCGTATGGCTGAGAGCAGCGGTCCGTCGGACTCCCAGCGTGCTCCTGGACCCCTCATGGCAGATATCATGAATTCATGAGATTGCGCTTTGTATAGTAGCTCTTCCCTCGTTCCTGTGTTGCATTTTGTTAAAGGTAAAAAAAAAAATCCGTGACGTGCGGTGAGGTTCATAGCTGGTGAGGCACTGACTTAATCATAATCAGATTTACAAATATATGGACACCTCGCATGGTGTTGTTTACATACCATACGCAAAAAGACTGTTCTGTTATATGCCAATCCACAGCTGGATTATATATTATTTTTCCATGATGCCTCCCCTGACTGGTAAAAAACTACTCCTGGCTGATTTAGAGAGGAGACTGCAGCTTCACATTCTGTGAGTGGCAGACTGGCTGTACGGTTCTGCCATATTTGGACAATTTAAACGATAATTATGTCCCGGGAAACTCCTCATATTTTTAATAACAGTATTCGATTGTTATTTGTATTTCTTTTCAGTCAGCTGCAGAAAGCGGGAGGAAAAAAAAACAAAAAAAACTTCAATGTGAATGAAAGAACACATTTATTCTTAACATTTGCATAACAATCCCTGGCCTTTCTCTGACATTTAATATAGCGTATGAGTTATAATCAGCTCCAATAATGAGATGAGAAATACCAAGTGTGTCACTAAAAGGTTTGCCTCAAATAAATAGCAAAGCCTCCTTCCAGATAGTTGTGCTTTTTTTTTTTTTTTTTTTATGTTTTCTGCTGAATTAAATATAAAACAAATACAGTCAAATACAGATTTTGACTTAAAGACACGGCCCGTTTTGCTGACTAAAATCTTTTTGGTGCTTCGCTGAACGTCGGGTGACGTTTTGAGCCGTTTGACCCGGTTTCAAAGTTCATAGAAGAAGGACAGAAGAGTTTACATTAGAGCAGTTAATGGCTTTTTGTTTAACCTAAACCTTCCTGGCCTCGGTTCTTTTTCTTTTAAACGCTCTTTTAGTTTTCCACCACCTTCATGCTGTATAATGTCTGTTGCTTAGTTCCAGAAAACACAAGGTTAACAGCAACATGGGAGAAAAGCTTTTATGTTTTTTTTTTTTTACTTCACATTTTTTATAGTGTGTCAGACATTCTTTCTGGTTTATCTTTGACAGGCAAATGTGTTTGTTGAGCATTTTATTGTGACAAAAACTTAAGGAATCTTAAAGGACTGTACTCAGCATTTTATGCGAGTACCTTGTGTGGATTAGCGATAAACTACAGTTGAGTCATTTCAAACCTACACACCCATTCGGCCTGTCACAATGACAAATTTTACCCCGCCGATAAATTGCCCCAGAACTTCTTGCAATAAACGACAACATTGTTGTTTTGAGAACATTTTCGAGTAATATAATAGTAATCATGGCATAGAAATGCAAGAATAATGTCAATAAACTTTCATTTCTAATTTGGAATATCCAAAATAAATGAAGAAAACAACAGAAACAACAAGTAGAAAAAATTGTAAAGACTCTGTAGACAACATTATCTTTCAAGAAAAGGGATAGATGAGACCAAAACACCGGACTGAAGACTTTTATCATTCAGTTTTTAGTAAAAAAATAAAAATAAAAAATAAAAAATAGCCAAAGAAGAGAATACAATAAATCAAGTAATGAATTTTTTATTTTTATTTATCTATTTATTATGCAAATCATTGATTTATTGTTTATAGTGACAGGCCTAACAGCCAGTTCTTGTCTGTTTGTTCAGATTTGATGCGATATCCACCCGGCAAGAAACAGGGTTCGACATTCAGGTCCGTGATGGATAATCATCTGACTGCAGGTGTCTGGTGTGGCACGCAGGATTTTTATTTTTTTAAACTTTGTCCTAATGTTTTAAAATAAACACAAACATTTTCAAGGAGAATTCGTGGACAAAGAAGAAACCCGACGAAACAATAACCGGCAGTCGCTCAATGTTTGTTTTGCTGCCACAGGTTCGGTCTCTGCTGACTTGCTCCACATTCAAGCAATTGAATTACCTAAGAAAAGAGGCAGAGATCCCCGAGAGCCTTTGTGTAATTGTGTAAAATTTCATAGCGCGGGATGATGCTTCGTATTCACTGCTGTGTTGAAACGGTGGGAAAAATTTGCATCTAGTTTACAGGAACAGTGCTGAGTTCACCTAAATAGTAACTTTAATTAAATTCCAACTGTTTAAAAAGGATTTGGTGACAGAAAAGCTCTTTTTGTTTCTCTGTTGGGAGACAGTAGGTGTTCCGGTGCAAGAATGGCTTGGCATCATGAGAATTTTTAGCGTGGAGAATGTTCTTTTTCATCATGACAGCAACTTCTTTTTTTTTCTTTTTCTTTTTCTTCTTTTTTGCATATCACATAAAAGCAGGAGTCACTTTTCAGATATTGTCTTTGGAAGCCGCCCAAACTTTGCAAGGAATTTTGACGAGACACAAAGACGCCTAAAAACCAAGAGCGCAGCAAAATGTAGAGCTTTGTATTTTTAATGCTACAAGTTGCAATGTGTCATAAACACTATAATCGAAGTTAAATGTATCAAAGGAAAGATAGGTTAGATGCTTTGGTGCTTTAATATTCTGTGCTATTTAATCAAGCTAAACTATTTAAAGAGGCATACAATTTTAGGGGAGACATCCGGTCTCCGGCTGCGTCTCCAATGACCTTATTGTTGCGCAAATTGGAAAGACGGAAATAATTTTGCTCAATGGTAACACGGCAATTTCGAGAAGAAAACAAATGCGAACTTCAATAAAAGCCACCCGGCTGGTTAGGCGTAAACTTCTCTGTGTAGGAAGTCTGTTGGAAGCGGTTCAGCACTTCGTGGAACAATAGAGTCGATATTTAGTACTAAAACAAAGTTACCTATTTTAGAAAAATAACTCGGGCAACACAATCTGTTGTGGACCTTTAGAGACGCCGCCAGACTCCTGAACTGGACTCTCAACATAGTAATTTGAGATTAAATTCGCTAATTAGTACGTGAAGTCTCATAAAAATGTGACCGACAGAGTGAGAGTCTTTGAGTGTGGCGCCACTGAAAATCTACATTCATCCAGAGCTGGCAGTCACCAACCAGATGGACTGTTTAAGGCGCGGTGGGGTCGCGTTGTTCACTTCTGACTAGGCTGCTAAAGTAACAGCTGATCACACCGAATTCTTTCATCTTCAAATATGCCCAGTCTCAAATGTAAACCTTGCAAAATGTGGTACAACGACCTTTTGAGAGATGTTGCGCAAACACTTGCGTAGACGGGAGCATTCAGCAGTTATAAAGTATAATACGAGGTTAGTTTGGGTCCAAACATTTGATGAATACAACAATTTTGATTCCAGGTTTTCTCCGACAAAATCACGTTTAGATTTGATACGTTTTAAAGTGTGTGTTTTTTTTTTTCTTAACAGTCGAGTTAAGGAGGAAAAAACTCTGAGCATTCTTAACACTTTAATATGCCAATAATCTGAACAATATTCTTTAAATATACTTTCAAATCATACTACTGTCTGAAAATTCACCCCTCCACCCACCCTGAAGTTTCAGGATTACACCGACGCCTCTGATCAGATCTATAAATACAACATCCAAGCTTTGTCTGTGATTGGCTGCCATTTTTCTCTGGAGGTGGACGGCAGTCCTGGCTCCTCTCATAATGAGGCGTTTCCGCGTCAGGGTCTCCGAACAAATCGACTTCTAGTCAGACTCCCATGAAAGCACATGGCACAATATTGCTTTGAACTTTCAATCTAAAATTTCAATATGCCATCCAAGCTGCTCCGTGCTGATGTTTGTAGTTAATTACTGTATGCTCCGCTGAGGGACTGCTGGATATTAAAACTTGGAACTGAAAAAAAAAAAGGCACAGGCGTACATTGCAAAATCTGACAGATGTGTCAGAAACAAATGTTTCTTATCAAGCCGTTTCAGATGTGGCTCGTGTAAAAATGCTCAAAAGTTAACAAAACGCCCTGTTCCTAAATTACTGTATAATCAGATTATCTTTACCTTTTTAACATAAGGCAAACGAGGCAGAAATGACACAATGCATATTGTAGGACTCGAAGCACCTGGTTGCTCGCAGTGGGCAGCTTCACAGTCAGCTGAAGGAACAGATTGTTCCCTCGCATTTTCTGTCCCGTCATCAGATCCGGCGGCGGAAAGAATTGGCTGATCCTGGCTCTGCTGGGGGTCAAAGTCTTGGCATTTTGTCCGACTCTCTAGTGGATGATAAGGCAACACTTAAGTGCTGATACTGTATGTTACCTATTTTTAGTTATTATTATTATTATTATTATTATTATTATCATTATTGGGATTGATGCCCAGCACAAGAGGAACCAAAATTTTACAGGAATCGGTAGACATGTTTACCTCTCGTCACAGCAGGGGTCACGCTGGACGTTTTTGTTGTTTTTTTCTTTGTGCCGGGAGTCAAAAAAAAAAAAAAAAAAGCAATTTAGCCCTCAATTTTTAGAACGACGCTAGTGTTGTAGGCTGTTCATTCGATTGAATTAATATTCAACAAACAGATGTAGTACATGTAACTTTTTCTCCACAGTGACAAAAATAACTGACTGTGGCGCCAACAACCTTCAGATTTCTTTCCGCCGATTTTGAAAGACAAAAAAAAACACAAAACAAAACAAAACAAAAAAAGGTCAAATACGGAAATTATTCTGCAAACGCGCCCTGTGGGTCAAAGACCTGAGAGGAATTGCCCCCCACCCCCAAATCAAATCGGGCAAAATTGGTGTCAGACGTTCGTGCAGTGAAAATTTGTTTTTCTTTTGCTCCACCTTCATATTAAAGGTATTAAGAAATGTTTCCAGAGGTCATGAAAGGTCAACCAGCTGATGGCTGTTAAGGACCGAGATCAGTAACACGGTTATATAATGACAGTGGACAGGTGTAAACCTCTAGCTGGTGGGAAATAAAAAAATCTGCATTTGTACAGCAGAGGCCAGCTTGTATTGTCATCTCATGACCATGATGGATGAGTCGTCGTTAAGGGGAGCACGCTCCTGCGTTTTCCCCCACAACCTCCTGAAAGTGCCTTATGACTACACTGATGACTCTCCTGTTATTCTAAATATGGCTCCTGGTTAGACATCAAGTCTGCGGTTTTCCTTTAATATTCTATCGGTTTCGGTCAAATGCTGTAGGAGTAATACAAGTGGTGGGAATAAGTCATAGCTGGGTGCTGCATGGGTAGTTTTTGAAAATCAATGTTTCTTATTTTCATTGATCAACTGCTTGGCTGCGTATCAACCAAAAAAATGTCGAATTTACTCATTTATATCCATTTATTTTGTTTCCAAGGGGTTTTACATTAACTCTCTCTGTTTAAGATTCATGACGTGACGCCGGTTGGCTCAAGAGGAGGAACACGTTTCTACGGTGGATCACCGTCCGTCATCAAGGCTGGAGAACTGGCCGCGCGCTGCACTCTGATAGGACAGAGAAAACTCCACCTCCTTGTTCAAAAACAAGAACAGAAAATGAAAAGAGCCTGAAGCAAAGGAGGAGAGGTCAAATAAACGGCCACAGGCATGATGGGACGTTGACAGTTGTCTGCATCTCCGCTCCTGCGGCTTCAGCTTCAACGCAACACAAGTCTGGAGCAAACTTCCAGAAAACTGCAAAACAGCCGAAACACCGAGTTCCTCCTCCACCTGTTCGGAGTTGCCTTTGATTAGCAGTATGTGGGGACACTGATCAACACAATTGATGTGTGTTGATGATTACGACAATTGACAAAATGTCACGTTTATTGCTCATTTCACAACTGTGTGATGTTTTTATGGTGTTAAGCCATTTGAATTGCCTTGTTGCTGAAATGTGCTTCACGAATTAACTCAACTTGGACATGAAGAAAAATAAGAGCAAAATTATCATGACATCCATGCCAATGATGAGTGACCCTCTGAAAAGAATTGCATTCAAAAAGTGATTAAAAATGAGAGATTTTAATAACATAAGACACTTTATCGGGCCGACTGATTTGCAGATGGAGCAGAGAAGCAATATTCCAAATGGTAGTGCTAAAAATGGAAGCCCCGCCACTGGCACCCGACCCACAAACGCACACCGTCCACTGCGTGTACAGTGGTTACTGAGTCAAAGCCAGAAACCACGGCAGCAGGGAGAGTCGTCCCTCCCAGAGGCCTTCGCAGCAGCTCCACTTCTTTAGCCCAGGCGGCGCCCCGCGATGACTCATCGATTTCTGATGAAACATTTCATTTGCACCGTGCAGGACGTCGCGTCGCCCCGCGCCGGGTGCCTTCCCAACGCCCGGCCGGAGAGAGAGGAGACGGCCGAGGCCTCGGCGGTGGCTGGCTGAAGTCGGCGCTCGCGCTCTCAAACGACGACTCCGAGCTTTGAAGTGACGTCGGAATAATCTGGAGAGTCCGATTTCAATCACCAAGTCTCGGTCGCCACTTCCTGCCAGCGTACAGCGGAAAAAGAAAGAAGGGAAGAAAGGAGGAAAGGAAAAAGGAAGGAAAAAGGCCTTGTTGCCATGGTTACCAAAACACTGAACGCGTCGACTCCTACCCAGAAATTTGCATTTGCTGTGCACGGTATAGGAGTCGGATGAAATGAAGCAAAGACGCAGTGATTCGGGTTTATCTGCAGGGCTGTCTGCCCTTGGGAGCCCAGCCATGTGTGCAGTGCTTAAAGGGAAGTCAATTAAGGGACGAACATTAAAGCCGGGAATACGTCGAAAAGTTCATTCTGCGGGAAGACAGTGATCACCGCTCCCTCTAATGATGTTTGCATTCAGTTATTTACACAAATGAGAAAACACAATACATCACCACAACCCCCCCCCCACACACACACACACACACAAACGACTGCAAATTACCGTGGCCCTTTAAGTGCCGTGCGAAACGCAGTCGGCCTGGCGAAGGTATTTATGCACCGTGAACCTCTCCCATTTTTTCTCACAACTACAAACGCCGATATTTCATCATGAAGGAACGTGATGAGATGCCAGACGCAATTCAGAAGACCGGAAAAATGTGTCTTCTTTCACTTCGGGTTTTATACAGTTCAAGGCATCCGTCACCTAAAAGAAATGAATAAAATAATTTTTTTTTAAATGACAGTAAAATACAATGAAGTTTGTGTCTGATAGGTTATTCCCTGCTGGACCCGCACGCCGTCCATCAGATTACCACTTATTTCATTTCATGCTTCCTCTCTTCCATAACAACAAGGACAAGAGGAGCTGAATTTGAATTTTAACCGGCTCGACTGTCAGGCTCGCAGCCGGCTCCGTTGTCATCCCTGAGATGAACAAAGATACCTGTCGCATCGCCATGTTCTTGTTTCCGTGCTAACCCCAATAGGAGATGAAGCCTCGTCGAACAGAAGGTTTGTTGCCGTCGATGCGTGCAGCTCAGGACATTGTGTGTGTGTGTGTGTGTGTGTGTGCGCGATACCTGCTTCTTCAGCTACATTTAGTGCTTGGTAAGCTTTCAAAGTTTCATGACTCTTTTGTTTTTACTTTTTATAATAAAAAAAAAAAAGTCGTGTAACATGAGCTCCAGCGAAACAAAACTGACAACTGCAACATTCTACCAACACTGACAAGTCCAGCTATTGAAGCAAAACTAACAACAACTTTGTCTTTTTTGTTTTTTTTTACACCATGTAACTGTTTTTATTTATGCTTTTAAGTATAATTTCCAATTTGCTACAGAATTATATGTTTACCCATTTCAAGGGTGCAGAATGTAACTTTTATAATAAGAAATAAATTAAAAATGTGGTTTTTTTACGTATTTGTTAAAACAGTCACCATGTCCTGACAGTGTGAGACAAAGAAAAAAAAACATCAAGCTCTTCCATTTCCTCCGTGTCCTGCTAAAAAAAAAGCACCTCTCGCAGTCATAAACAACCAATCAGAGCCAGGAGGCGGGTCTTAGTGCCGTTAATCACCGATGTGTCACCATTATTAAATGTGCTGGTTGAAAAACAACTTGTCGTTCCAGGAAAACCTTTTATCTGTCGCCATCAGTCGCTATGCTAACCTAGCGTAACGGGGGGGAAGCATGGCAAGGAAGGTTGATTAACAGCACTAAGACCCGCCTCCTGGCTCTGATTGGTTGGTTCCAGTTAGCGCTAGAAGATGTCAGAGTAGCTTGATTCTTTTTCTTGCAGATCATCTGTCTCGTACCACGCAGTAGCGACACAGCGACAGGTTCAATAAATAAGGTAAAAAAATATATATTTTTATGAGGGCTACATACTGCAGCTTTAAGCAACGGAAACTTCAAATCTGAACATCTGCAATGTCGACGTTTCACCCAAAAACACCTTATTTTTCATGCATGTGTTTTCATGGCTGGCTGGCCTGAGTCTGAATCAATCAGCCACAGCGAGCAAATCAAGGTGTGTCACCAGCAAAAAAAAGAAAAGCCACACTGGAATCACTGTGCTCTTTGTAAGGAAGGACGATCGGATGCAATGCATCTTTCTTTATTTTTTTTTTTGTCAGCACTTCTGACAAGTGAGCCATCTTTTCTCCCACAAAGACACATCCTCCAGAGAGGCAGCCCTACATTAGACCAGCCTCAGGCAACTAAGATAAATACTCCGGTACTGTTTGCCTCTTTGTGGATTTCCGGGTCACTTAGTGGTTTTGGATTCACATTCGACGCAGAGGTGTAAAAACAGAAGTAAGGTGGCAGCTTTTGATGCAAAAAAAAAAAAAAAAGAGACTCGATATTCGGATTTTGATTTATGTGGCTCGGGTCACTTGTCTTGAAGGAGCTTGAAGTTGAGAACGCTTCAGCTTTTACAACAGTTTTCTCATTCGGGTCGCAGCGTCATCCTTGACGATGTGAGGCCAGTAAATGCTGCTGACATTAAAATGCATTATATATGGATGCTGGCTTTATTAGTTCTTTTGTTATTTGCGATAAAGCACTTCAAAGCGCTATAAACTGTCATCGTGTTCGGTTCGAGAATAAATCACCGCCAGGCTGAAAATGACAAATAGTATTTAATGTGTCTTTCATAGAAAACGAGGGTTTAGTTCCTGCTCGCATTTTGGAGTTATTTCTTGCATTTTGTTAAAGAACGCTTTCACTGCCGGATAAGTCGGAGATGAAACCAGGCGGTGGCCATTTGAACCGTGAGCTGATGTTGTCGTTTCAGAGCTTTTGGAAAGCGACCTCGTCACAGAAAGACACCGAGATACTCGGCACTTTCTAAAACTGACCTGCTGAGGGCAGAAATGACCCTGAGCTGCTGCAGATTCCTCCGTCGCTGTCCGTCCTTTCACATCCTTCTCTGTCCCGCAGTCTTGAGGTTCTGATTTATTTATTTTTTCTATTTCCAAAGATGTTTTGGACTCACTTCTGTGAAGTCATTTTCTGTTATTTATTGGAAAGGGAAATGTTGCCGTGCGCATTTAATTTGGTGTGCGAGCAGAAGGTCGCGCAGTCGTTTTTGGATTGGTCAGAATGTGAGGGCCAACGAGGGATGAGAATTGGATTCAGCTGAGATATGGTGAAATATAAGTTCTTCAAAAAAAAAAAAATTTGCACAACCGAAAAGAAAATCCTGATTTTGTAACCTGTTACGGCCCAGGGCCTTTCCTCTGAGTCTCTGATGTCCCTGTTAATTGCTTATTGCAACAGGCTTAACTTGGATTGCTAAAAACAAGAAGGACAGTCAGGCAAAACCAAAGCAGTGACATAAGCAGTTTTATATACATGTTTTGAATTTTAGCTGCCGAATCTTCATAGCCCTGTTGATAATTGTTAGATGTACTCCATTAATCCGCGGTTACAGCAACGTGGATGATCCGAAGCACTTAAACGAAAGTCAGCAGGACCTCCGCTGTCATTTCGTGAACACTCAGAACGGCTAGTTCGAGGAACAAGAAAGGGCTCGACAGGATTAATTAGAAAGCAAAGAAAAAGTCCTATCAAACAACTGCAAACGGATCATTTTAGAGCAGTTCATCCCCAACCGTGGTCCTCAAGGCGCATTGCCCCGCACGCTTTAGCCGTTTCCCTGCTGTGAAACACCTGCTTCAAATGACTGCGCTGCAGCAAAAGCCCCCGAAATCAGATGCGCTGAACCAGGGAGGCAACTAAAACATGCAGGGCGCTGCGCCTGCAGGACCAGGGCTCAGAAGCACAATGCTGGAGAGCAGCTTCAATGGCCGGCGAACAAAAACGCAAGCTATGGGCTAAATCCTAAAGTATAATCCATTAAACCGCACATAGGTCACGGTGATTAATAATATCATGGAGAACTTCCACACTTTATTTCCTCGTTGTACATTTTTACATCTTTAGACTCCTCGCCTTTAAGTGGTAAACTGATTATTTTTTTTATTTATTTATTTTTTACCATACAAGACAAATTTGAGCGTCGACATCAAGGCTCCCGGGAGCTTTAGCTACTATAGGCACACACAGTGTCGAATGGTAATGATCAGAAAAAAAAAAAGAATATTTCTGCAGTATCGCTGGAGGCACGGTGTTTTGATGATTCCTGCTTCCAGCTGTTCTTCTGCTGCAGCGTACCGAGTTGCAGACGCACACTCCACAAGAAACTCTCCAAAGAGACGGAGATGTTTGTGTTTCTGCACGTGGAACAGTGAGGCCATTTCATTATTTAGCTTTACGTACAAACAACATGCACCTTTGTACTCAGCAGTGTAACTTAGTGTTGGAATGTTAATGTTGCAGCTTTTACAAAAAGTCCATTTTTGTTTGACTTTTGTGTTTGAAATTAGTACGGGAGTGCTGGAAAAGTCACATCGCTTTCTTTCTTTCATTGCTGAAGAACAAATGATCATAGGAGTACTTTGTATTTTCAGCCTTAAAATGTATAAAACTGACGAAAAACTAAGTAATATAACTTTATATGTTGTTCACGCCAAACAATTTTTCTAACATTACTGTCACCGTCCCAAAAAATACGCATGTTTGTTCATTTTATTATTGTTTCATTTTTAAACAAATTTTTAAATTGAAACAATTGGCACCAATAAACTCATTAAAGCAAAGGTTTTCTTTTTTTTCCGGACAAGTTGAAAATTGTGGGGGGAAAAAAAGTTATGACCATTGTTCTTAGCAATTTTATTAAAAATATATGAAAACCCTGAGTACATTCAATATAAAATATGGACTTTTATGAATAATTTGGATCTCAGGGCAAATTAACGTTACGGTTCTTACACGATTGTGTGGTTTCAAACAATCAGAAAAGCAAAAAGACAAAAAGGAATTAATTTAATTCAAGACAAAGCAATTAAAACACAACTATGGAGAATTTAAATACTTTATCTACAGTTAAATTTGTGTAAGTTTAGGGTATTTGTCAGGATGAACTAAAACTGTCTCTTTCTGATCCTATTTTACATTTTAACTGTAATTTCTTATTAAATGTGTAAAATATAACAGTTTTATAATATCTTTTATTAGACCGTATGAATCACTGGATAAAGATAAAGCATCATGGGGCATTTCCTCAATCAGAATTAAACGAGTAAACCCTGCAAACACCACAATCTGCAGCTTTACTCCGGTAAATTAATTGATCACCTCATTGGTATAAAAACGGGTTGCACAATGAGCTCTCTGCTGAAGTAACTCATTTTCAGCCAACATTCCCACTCGAAGTCATCTCTAACACAACTGCAAAGAAGGGAAGCGCACTTCATTTTTGACCCGATCGCTTTGTGTTTCTGTCGAATTTTCCCGCGCCCGTCGTTCGCTTTTAGGAAGTTCGGCAGATTAAATTGCGCCGACACATTGCGTCGAGCTAATGCGTCCCGCTTGGGCCGTAGCTCGCCACTCGAATTTGCAGATGAGCGTGGAGAGAAGCAAAGTGCTCTCTGTCTGTCTGCCCGGTGGGCCGTTCGCTGGATGGCGGTGCCAGAAATGTCAAATAAAGAGGTTCTGGAGAGCATTCTGAAAGCCCGGTGGAGACAGATGGAGGACATTTAGACAAGCACTGCTCGCATCATCGCCGAAAACATGCGAGGTGCATTTTACGCCCGTCGTCAGAAACAGTATGAATTACTCATCAGCCCGAAAGGAAGGGCTATTACAACTCGAGAGAGAAAGTGGTTCGAATAGTCCCTGCATTAAGCGCCGTCTTTCAAAGTACCCTGATATTACACCTTCAGACTTTGGTGCTTGATGCATTACTCGTGGGCTTAAAGTATGATGAAAATAATCACAAGCATTCACTTCCAGTGGTTGTCCGTGATAAAAAAAATTTTAAAAAAAGGTACGATCTGGTCTTTGTCAGGTTCTCAAAGTATTTTTAAACAAACCTCAAGTACGCAAAACAGAGAAAAGGTTCCAAATTATCCTAAATAAGTTAACAAACACCGATCTAAAATGTAAATGCATTTCCCCCTTGTCAGAAATGTTCCCCGTTATATGATAATGACGGATACTTCTCCTCTTTTCTAGAGCCTTTGTGTGGAAAGTATGAGCTGATCAAATGAACTACAGCTGATCAGGGTTTTGGACGTTTTCTAAACTCAAGCACAGTTTTGTTTTAACACATTACTGCGATGGAAAGAGATAAACAATGACCACTGAAGGGTTTACTGTTACCAATCAGTTATAAAGCCATTTCCAAACCATTTGAATTCCTTGACTCTTGTGTTGCACACGGAGGCTGTGTGACTGTACAAGTCAGGCAAGGTGAATAAGTTGACCTTTCCACTCTAAGGTCAGAACGTCCAGAGCTCTGATTGTCAGAACTGGATAATGGGAAAAAATCTAAAAATGTAGCTTTTTCTGATGACTAACATCATCACCTTTTGTTATGAGGAGATTATAGTTTTCACTTGCCTGTAGAATAAATTGTGAAGTGACGTGGACAGATGTAAGGCGATGTGATGGTTTGGACAAAGTTTGCTACAGAACTGAGAGTGCGTTCGCACCAGTCCTGTTTGGGCCACTTTAATGGAATTCTGGTCCGTTTGCCAAGAAAGTCCAGTTCGTCTGGGGAGGTGCGGATGTGCAATCGAACTCTGATGCGCACTAGAATAAACGAAACTCCAGTCCACCTGAAAACTTCGGCCGCAGTTCGGTTGACGTGAACTTTGGCGAGGTTCAAATGCATCTGTTCGCAAGCAGACTGGAGACCGTGGCGCAGGGGATTCTGGGTCGATTAAAAACCAAACAAACGCGCGAGTCTCACGCCAGCATGAGAAAAGGTTCGTAGTCTTTTACCAAAGACAAAAAAAAGAAATCCTACAACCGCTAAAATCTGACGCGGTTCCATTTCAGGTTAGGAGGAAGTGGCGCTCGTGTCTTCCTCTGAGGTTTTTGTGTCGTTTCCTTCAGTAGTTTTTGGTGCAGTGCCGCCACGGGGGAGGTGGTTTTCCAATTTGTTTAGTTCACTTGACTCAGTGCAGAGTGAAAGCAAATCACATCAGGAGAAAATGTAACAAATACTGTAGGCAATCGAACCAAATTTACCGGAATCTGAGCTTAGTGGAGGACAACTACTCAGGTTTGAAGTGACGACCCAGTCTTCACCATTTCTTTGCTGAGCACTTTTTTTTTTGTTTGTTTTGCTGATGTGAATTGCTTCTCCTATTAATAGCTTTATGCAAAACTCTACAGCATAACTTCATAGGACTTGCTCATACCGTAAGGGACATTTCAACAACAACAGAGGATATGTACTCAGCACTCGGTCATTGGCCTTAATGTTTTGTCTAATCTTTACATCTGAAGACTGACTAGAATAAAACAAACTGCATCATAATCTTAAAGGGAGTGGAGCTTAAATTACCTGTTGCAGCAAATGAGTCTTTTCAAGTCGCCTCTCGCTGTGGAGCCCGGGCCTGATTAGCATTATGGAGGTAAATCGGGGGAGTGCCACAGTCATTACTGAGGCCTTTGATATTGATACGCTAATTCAGCCATGAGTTGCATTAGTGCTTAAAATAATGCTTCGACAATGCACCACTTTCCACTAACAAACTCATCCTGCCTGTAAAGTCGTCTTTAAAGTGCAACCATCCAGCCAGTTTTTTTGATCTCCTTCACTCCAGGGATTAGCTGCGATGGAGAAATTTGCTGCTGGCAACGCGTGTATATTTCCCCACTTTGATCGCAGAACTTTCTTTAATCTGCACCGCGCGGGTCACGTTTAGTCAAGGAGCGATGAATGATCAACCACTCATGGTAAGGACGTTAGTATCGATCTTTACAGAGCCGTGATGTTTTGGAAGTTCTTGGGACGCCTTAATTTAGCGAGTACTTTAAGAACCAACTCCTTCTTCAACGGGTTAACGTAGCTCGACATTTGCGGAGTTCTGGAGGGCGACCTTCCCTCTTGACCTCCCAGGGGCTTTGAGATTATAATGTGTTCACCTTGGTTTAGACCCTCGGAGTTTCATTTTGTCATTAAACACTCTTTGTATGGAAGAGGCAAAATCTATTAAAAAAAAAAAAAAAAAGTTACTCATATTAGAAAAGTACACTGTCTGGCATAAGATGGCTAAGACTCCAGTGGGTAACTTTTTGTTTTACATATTTGTTAAAACGTCTCTCTGATCCTACTGTCATCTGCAGAAATACACCCATCGGGAAGAACCAGTCCAGCAGAGCCAGGAAGAGGGGTTTAGTGCTGTCAATCACCTTTGTGTACGCGTGTTTTACACCTTGTGTACGCGTGTTTTACATCTTTTAAGGTGTAAAACACCTCAAAAGGTGTTTTACAGAAGGCTGTACACCTTCTCTGTGACTCCACACTCAGCTCCTCCAGACTAGCCAGCAGCAATTAGCAAACACCTGGTGGAGCTGAGCATCTGCTGAGCTCATTATAGGAGCTGCTTCTCAGTGAAGCGCTGGTAAATTAAAAACAAACAAACAAAAAAAAAAACGTTGTTAAAAGATTAATAGAAAAGTGATGCTGTGATGACTTCCTGAAAGCGGAGATTCAGAAAGAGCAGGAGTTTTTAAAGAGATTTCAAAAATCGGCAAAGAATGTCAACTGAAAAATCCTCCAGAGTTCTGCAGCTGGGCCAGTAATTGGTGTGAAAGAAGACAGACTTGAGCCCAAAGGAGACCCTGCCTCTGTTGCTCAGGCTCTTCGAACTGAACATTTTGGAAGTGGACGGTAGGCGAGAAAGAAAGAGAGGAAGCAAAATAGACAGCCGCTCGTAGAATTGCTGGTGAACGGAAGAGGTGAAGCGTGAAGAAGGCGAGGCGCAGTGGGTGGAGCGCAGGGCACGCACGGTCTGGAAGCGAGTAATAAAGACGACGCTGGGAAGAGTTGGGGGAAGCGGTGAAGGCCAGGCATCGAGACAGAGTGGCAGTTCTGGGCCTGCCTTTTCGTAGGCACGGTTTTAATGAACTCGTGGTCCGCCAAGAGGGGCCGGGCGTGCGCAGAAGCCATGACAGCAAAGACACCGGCTGAGAAATTACTGACATGAAGTCAGCGGAGCAGCGCCACCAGGAGAGGTTTCCTCAAAACAGAGTAAATGATGGACTTAGAAGACTTTATTAGTACAGCTGTAATGGAAATGTGGATTTAAATTTGAACAGTGTCAACATAGGATTTTGTGCAACTATGTTTGTTTTTTTTAATTAAGGAAGATTAACAAGACCTTTATGAGCTGGAATAATCAAGTTTTATCCCAGTGCCATGTCACCTTTGTCACATTTTCAATGGATTTTACAGAGATTTCACTTTTAAATCCAACAAAAATAGTAAGTATTTGTGCATTTTCAGCTTTTCTTCTCCCAGTGTACGCCGGCTGAAAATTGTTTTTTTGTTATGCAAGATTCAAGCATTATGTATTTAAAAAAACATTAAAAAATCCAACCTTTTTTTTTTTTTTTTTGAAAACCACATATTATTTCCATCCTACTTCACAATTAGGCACAAATCTCTTTGAGAAACATTGTACATGAACACGAGTGATGAATACTGTTGTAAAGATATTAGCTGGAAAAAAAAATCTACTAATAATTGCAAAATGAAGCTTTTAGATTAAATCTAAAAAAAGGAAAAAGATTTTGAAGGCAGTTCTAACAATTTATTATTTTCATACTGTCTTCAACAAAACAATTGTAATACACAAAACAAGTCAGACACCAAACACAACGTCAAAGCAAAACACCTGACATTCACAAAGTCTCACTGGATTTATCTCACCATTACGCACAAACTTGTTTACAATTTCCTGCCCATCAAACAAAAGTTCGTGGTCTATCAAGGGGTAAAAACCCATTAAACTACAACGCTGGGAACCAAACATGTGGCATCATAAAAAAATTTAAAAAACAAAAGTGAGGAAAAACAGAAACAAAGAAGATCACTTTTTGACATAAACGCTGACAAGCTGCAGGTTGAATTAAGAATTAAAAGCCTTTGTCGTTACTGACCCCAGGGATTGCACCAGAGTGACCCGACATCTGTTAAGAATCACCGATGCAAGCGAGAAAGACGTTTCTGCTCCGTCTGCTTGTTGCGGTACTTTACCTGCATGGCAGACGACCCGGAAGACTCGCTTTGTTTTGGAGGAAGGATGCATCGCTGGTTCAGTAGGAAGCTCCTTCACTTCGCCGTGAAGGAGCAGTCCTTTTGATCTCTGACGATTTTCCTTCTGTTGCGCCAAAGTGCTTCAGATCAAACCAATTTTAATGTCAGCCAGAGATAATCTCAGGAACAGTTTTCAAACGATGATGGCGTGTATTTAGGAAACAAAGGCACCCAAACCAACCTGGATGTGTGAATAAAACGACTCCTCCCAAAATGCTCAAGAGCTCAGTAGCGGCGAGTGTCACCTCGTCTCTCGAGAGAAATCCAAGAACAGATGAGGCACAAAGTCACTGACAGCCATCAGTCTGAAAAGAATTACGAAGCTGTTTCTTATGCTCAAGCGAAGCACAGTGAGAGCCATTATCCACAAATAGAGAGAACATGAAACAGTGGAGAACCGTCACAGAAGTGGCGGGCCCACTAAAATTGGTGGACGCCCCGTGGCTCAGATAAATATCGTTTCGGACGGTGTGCAGGCGGCTCCACCAGACCCCTCGCAGCATCCAGCGGTTCACTAAACGTCCTGCGCCGTTCAAACGTGTCGACTCCACAGCACTGCTGTGAAATCACCGACTACAACTTTCCCAAATACAGCCGCTCCCCAGTATAAGGGCCCGTCTCTCCGACACACGGATAAGACGCCGACGTCTCCTCTGATGGCTGATGGACGACGAGCATCGTGGCCACATTGTGACCGCTTCATTTAACCGACTACATTTACCTGCTTCCAACCGTTTCTGCCAAGATTTTTAATGACTTGTCGTGTACGAAACTGGGTTGTTGTTTTTGTTTTTTTCCAACATTACCAAAACACAGACAAAGACTTGTGCACATTCATAATGTAATCACAGCTAATGATGATGTCGGTGGAGAGCACACAGCAGATAAATATTGCATGGTAACATAACGGCTCATGTTCGGGTAAAACATGAGGCAGCAGCCAGACTAAACAACTTTACAGGATAATTTCTGACTTCATAGGTTGTCTTGGACTTGTAAAGCACCCAACAGTCACTTAATAGTGATTTAAAACCACAATTGAAGACTTTATTTTTAATCACAATAAAAGAGTTAGTCTAAAATAGCTGATAAGTAGAGAGAGAACCTACCTTTATGCTGTGCTGCTCGTCATCCACCTGTTGCTATTCACTGCAAATGAAGGCTATTAACCTTTGTCATGCAAACGTTTTGTTTAACTTCAGTCAAACCGTTGTGTTTTGCTTTCCAACTGCACCAACAGCACATCACATGGCCCGACTCCTTCCTAATGCGGTGCGATAGAAAACCGAAAAAGCAGCTTTTCTGCCAAACGCGAAGCTCAGTTTGACCGCAAACCTTTTTCTCGTTGTGCTCCAGCTCCGTATCCTCGACAGCAGAGTCCGCCGGCACTAAACCGACTTTATTATTAATTAAAAGTCCTGCCAGTCATCCAAGGTTGTTGTTAGAAATGCCATGGAAGCCCAGCGCCTGACATTCAACAGGGCTTAACAGAGACAGAAATCAATATCCCGATCCTGTCAGTGTACAGAACAGCAATCATTTTCTCTGAACCCGGCCCGCGCCGGGGTCGCCACATTCGGAGCTTTTGTGTTCTGAATTCAAATGTACCGTTAATTCATTCTAATTTCACCCCTCTCTTTCGAATGCTTGCACATTTTTAACTTGTTTTGTTGATGCAGCAGCAGCAGCAATTCTCTACTTTCAGCAGCACTTTCATTCAGCAAGAAATTCCCGAGAAGCCCAACTCTTCAAACAGTCAGGTGAGCAAAGTGAGGAAGGTGGAAAGTGTAAAAACAAGACTCAAAATCTACCTGCTCTGACCCGACGGAGCAGGTCAAAGTCTTTAATTACCCGAGAATGGAAATGAGCTGCCTTCTCAGCTGAACTGCTGAGAGGCTTTGCGAGAATCCGCTGCACGTTTCTTTTAGTGAAGGTATTTAAAGCTCCTGTTAATCGTTGCTTCACAGAATCTTTTTCAAGTGCAGTTGGTAAAGCCAACAGGGTCCAAGTTGTGAGGAAGAAAAAAAAAAAAAAAGCATAAACGGTGATCGGAAAAGTATCGACCTCCTTATTGATGTTTTTTTGTTTTGTTTTTGCTTTCTGGACAGATTTAAATATTTCACACCATTTTAACACACCTTCAAAACAAGTAAATGTTATATTTGACAAAAAGCATTCCAGCCTGATGTGAAAAAGTAATTGCCCCCTTGAGCCAGTAACCGCGGAGGTGTCTTCTGTGTCGCTATGGCAACCTTTTGGTCTACTCTGCTTTGCATAATTGGTTTCGTCCTGTCACGTCGGAGGACTCTGGAACATTAAAGGCCTGCTTAAAGTCACGCCTCATTTAGCACCTGGATTCGTTGGAGTCCAGACTTTGACAAGGCCGCAGTGAAAGCTTCGTTATTTACCCATGAGCGGCGTTTCCGTTACAAAGGTGCGCAAATCTTTGTCGATCCAAACAAAACGAGTTCGGATAAGTGTACTGTGCACACAAACGGGATTATAAAACAAGATGGATTCAAATATGGGGATGGAGCCAATCACTGGCCACGCCTGGCTGCTGAGATTCATCATTAAAATTGTATGTAGCTGCGTTTCCGTTAACCACAGAATTGAGCAACTTGAAATTGCAAAAAGAAACTAGCTTAATGGTAAACATCAATTTTTTTTTTTTTTTTTTTTTTTTGCTGAAAAGTTTGTGTAGAAACCACAATTGTGAAAACATATGTCTTTTCGACATTAGCAAAGTAACGACAAAGACTTGCACACACTTGTAGTGGAAACGCAAACTCAGATTGAGGTCCGATGAAGTTAAAAGCTAACTCCTGTTAGCTTAGCTTTGTATTTTTATTCATCCTCATGTTTTGTGTCGATTCGTGTTGAATTTTAATCCCGCTGCTCATTTTAGGGTGGACTTGCATTTGTCGCTATAAACCGGTTCAGTGCATCTCTCCGCAGTGGTTAATGTGTGTGGCGCGTTGCCTCGTTTCAAGCGAACTCATTCCTTCTTCCCCCGTTACACACTATATGCAACAACACAAAGCTTGGAGGGGAAAAAAGGCCGGAGTTCATCTGAGCCGAAAAGTCGGGCCGAAGCTACGGCGGAGGAGATTGAGTCCTGAAAAGAAAACGACACGTTTCCACCGACCACTCGCCGCCTGAAGATAAAAGTGCAGGGGGAGGGGGTAGATGGGTTTTCGCAGTGAAGGATCATGTAAATGGAGCCCAAGCTTACAATGCCAGGTATGTGGCAAAAGGATACAGTCAGGCACCTGGTGCAGACTGTAATAAAAACATTCGCAGCGACAGCAGGTACGACGTCTGTACGCGGCCTAATACAAATGGCAGCTCAGTGTGATGCAGAGTTGTGACAGATGGACGTCACGACGGCCTGGTTCAATGCCGCCGTCGACTGTGAGGCGACTCTGGAGCAGTCTGAGGGCATCAGGTGGAAAAACTGGTTCGTAAACTAAATAAGTCTTGACTTATTATAAAGGCTTTACGCAAACCAAACTTATAACTGACCGGAAACAAAGGAAGTTTGGTTTGATTTATCCTTACGCTGTAAGAAAAAGAGGGCATGTCTTTTTATTTGGTGTACGTAAACGTCTGGTTTCACCTGTTTGGATGGAAACGAAGCGAAATTTGGTGCACATAGAGGTGCAGGCTGGTCGAGTTTCTAGTACAAATATCTCGGTACACTTGAATGAGACAAAACCAGGTTTTGGTTAAGTAACAAGGTTTTTTTGAGCAAGATATAGGATTTTGTTTAAAGTGAATAATCCCTTAATATTAATGAAAAAGTACTTGTTCCATTAGCAGGCCAGATTGGTTTGAATACCTTTCCCTCCTCCATTAGTTAGTGAAAACTGCATTTTTTAAATGCAGATGTTAATTTTGACTGATATTCAACTTTGTTTGTTTATTTAAAGGTGACAAAAAAAAAAAAAAGGGAAGCGTATTTCATTACACCCTGAAGCAGTTACCCGGTCAAAGCCTGCACCCAACAGCTGGAAGCTTTGATACAAACGGTTTGATTATATTGGCTTGTAGCTGAAGCATTCCCCTCCAAGCGACGCGCCACAAACCGTGGCTCACCTGGTAATACAAGGGAGTCTTTGTGAACTCTAGAGTGGATTGCAATTATGCTGCTGTTCTCGTTTTCATTCGAAAAAGGGCCATTAGTTCAGGGGGGAATAAAGCGCAATCACGCCCTCGCCCTGTTCATTTCTCGGGAGATAAAGGCTCGTTGCTGCGACGATGTTCCAATGAAAGAAACAGAAACACTGAGATATTCTGAAAGGAGCAAAAACAATAGAGTAATTCTGTATGACAAAGTGCACCTTATCTGTAGTCTATTTTATAAAAGAGTGCAGGTTTTCCCCCAGTGCATTGTAAGCCTGGCGACCCGCCATGCTTATTTTTAGGAAAATAATAATAATAAATAAATAAATAAAACTCTTTTTTTTTTTTTAATCTGAGAGAGGGGGAGTAGTTTTACTGGTCAGCCTAAAAGGCAATCAGTTTACTAATTTGTATTTGTGAACAAACAACTCAAACTCAAAGAATCAGATTGTCGCTGTGGTAACAAAAAAAAAAAAATCTAACTATGAAAACTGTTCTTTGAAGATTTACGAAGTAAACTTGCCAGCTCCTTTAACACCAATGATAATCTCAGTAAATAAATGTTACATTTATACATCTGTGTTAAAATATTAGCATTTACGGGACCTGAAGCTCTGGGGGGCCTGATGGAGCCGCTGACTTCATTTGGATGAAACAGAAGTGAAAGTAATTGATATTCATTTTAATTGGACTTTTTCATTTGTTGTTCTTCAGACTAGCTTTGGGTTTAAATAGCGTTTTCTGGGGGGGTTTGTTTTTTTAAACAATGTTTCTCATATTAAAACAACGTCTGTAATTTAGCTAAGCGGAGCACCTCACCCCTTCATCAGACATTTAAAGGAAAGGTGTTGTCACGGTAACTGAGATGTGTTTTACCGACTTATGCACAAGGTTGATAGTTTAACTGCAGCAAACATGTGATTAAGTCATTATGTTCATTCATTCATATAGGCTGGATGCCTGAATGTGCAAACATTTCAATCAAACTTTTATAGAACATTATGTTGTTTTTTTTTTTTTTCCATTCTAAAAAAAACAACACGTCCTCCTCTGGCATTCACTAACTCCCGACAAGCGTCGGGACGCCATCTAAGAAAATATTTGGAGTTTTCTTCTTACAAGATAAAGGCGTTAAGACCATGAGAGCGAAGGCTGTTAGAATCTAACGTGGCATTTGAAGAAGATAAGTGCTTTTTTTAAGCCTGGCTGTAGATGGAATCTGGAACCTTCAGAAGTTAAATATGAGGTTTGATGCCCATTGCAGATATTTCCTTCTTTTATCAGCTGAAAAACCAATGAGATTATCCTCTTCCTCCTAATTACTCTTTTAAGAGTAAGAGTTCTCAAACCGTTTGCCTCTTAAATCACTGTACTCTCTCCATCTGATACGCTCAGGATTTATTTACCACGAAGCTGAGAGTGTGTGACTTTGATCCGGCCAGATTGCGCTCCTTTTACAGAATCATGAGTTCATTTTTTGAGTTCATTTTTTGACGCCGCTGCTGCTCAAATCCTCCGCAAAGCACTTTGATTTTCAGACAGGTGCAATAGTTTTTGGCAAACATGTATTGTCCAATTTCCCCTGAAAAACTTTCATATGTGAAATGCAGGATTTTAAATTACACATTGTGACGGGTTACACATTACGCAGTACGCAAATCAATTGGTTGCTTGATAAACTGAAACAAGCTCAATAATTTCCATTTGCATGATTTACTATTGTTCTCTTTTCTTCCTCTTTTTCTACCAAAAACTAGATGGAAAAAGTCTTCAGTCTGGTGCTGTGGTCTCCACCAGGCCTTTATTTTGAAGGATAATTTTGTTTACAGACTTTCATTTTGTTAATTTCTGTTGAGCTTATTTCTGTTGGATAATACGTATTCCAGTTCCAGTATTAAATGTTAAGTAGAATTGAAAGTTTATTGATCTTTAACGAGATGTTGTCGCGTTATTGCATTACTTGAAAAATAACGCCACAAAACAACAATATTATCGTTTATCGCAATAACTTCTAGGACAATTTATCGTCCAGCAGAAGTTATTGTGACGGGCCGAGTCCAGAGTTTACACAGTGATGGCTCTGATGTGAAAAAAAAAGTGAGCAAGTGACTGAATTAAAACAAAATTCTCCACTCCTCGTAATCCCTTTCTCTTTTCAACGAGTCCCACAAAGTCAAAATTTGCACACCTTAAAGGTATCCGAGCTATTTTAAGCTCTCTTTATCACCTACTGCGCTTCGGGGAGAAAGCTCTTTGAATCAATTACGCTCCTCCCTACAGCCTTTGCCACCATGTCCTGCTGCGGGTTCTGGAATGCAGTAACCCGCAGCCATATGCTAATCAGACACCCATATGTCGCCTGTGAGACTATCAAAGAACCCCGAGGACCCAAAGGACAGAGGACGGCACTGAGACTAGGGAGGGTGGTGTTGGATAAGAGGCGAGTTGTTGCCCTCTGCACGTCTTTGCGTCGCAGCGTGGTGAGAGCGAGAGCGAGACAGTTGGGGGAAGTGATGGGGACAGTCTGGCCTGTAGTGTACTGCCAGATGGAGTGATTGCCTGCGGACATTCGCACTTAGTCGGAGACGAGTGGATGCATGTCGGTGCCAGGGAGCGTCCAAAATAGTCTCTCCTTTCCTTAGTTACCTCTGATGGCACGGAAAAACCTTTTTTTAACATTTAAGGGGGTTTTTCTGCTAACATCCGCCACAGCGAGCAGAAGATTCAATTAAACTTTCAGAAACGCAAAGTGTATTCCGGGACAGTTTGTGATCGGGACAATGACGGTGCTTAAATGCTGGATTACTTAAAGCTGCAGCGTGCCACTTTTACAAGATACATATTTGCTGAAACCGTCACTCCACCCATATTGCTAGAAAAATTGGTATTTTTCCAACAACATGTCTATTGCGTTTTTTGCATATGTGAAACATAGGAAAAGTTGAGCACCTCACCCACAACCAAACAATCGGCATACAAAATAAAATGCAGCTAAAAAATAGACAAAAATTTTAAAAATGTTGGGAAGAAAAATAAGGAAAAAAAGTTTCAATCATCCAACTCTAATCCCAAGATAATCTACCACTCTCTTTTTGATAAATTAGTGTTAATCTTATTGGGTGCTGATCTTTCATTTTGTTCCATTCCACTCATTGATTTCAGCTTAGTTACTGTCCAAAAATTGCACAAAGTTGTGCCACATTTCCTCAAGTTTAATGCTCCCAGTTCTAATTACAAACAACCAATCAGAGCCAGGAGGCAGGTCTTAGCCCTGCCCATCAATCACCCTCCAAGTTTCATCACTCATCCTCTAATCCAATCGCAAAGCCTGTCATGAATGTTAAAGCTAGTCAGCATGGCCACCAAACGCATGTTTCAAGCCAATTAACGCATTTAGCAGCGTATTCGCCAGATTGATTGGCAGCACTAAGACCCTTCTCCTGTCTCTGATTTTGGTAATAGTAGCTCAGGAGGAGGTGGAGGAGACTGATATTTTTCACAGTTTCTCTGTCTCGTATACTGTCACAACATGGAGACAGTTTTAACAAATACGTGAAAACTAAAAACATTTCCTATAAAAGACACATACTGCGGGCCTGAAGACTCGTCAGTCAGGATGTCGATTTTATCTGAAGACAGACTCTCCTCGGCCTCCTCTTTTCCACCCGCAACGTCATGCGAGACGTCAATATGACCCGGCAGATACTTCTGCTGAAACATTTCAACATAGCTGCAGTGAAAGCCTTGCTCCCACGTTTATCCCGCTTTCTCCCTCACAATGCATAGTTTCCCCTCCTCACTATTCTGATTGATTTCTAGACTAATTAAGCATCAGTGGAAGGCTCACTTGATATTTTTGTGTTAATTACAGCCTCTTGGTGGTGAATGGAGAGGTGATGCAAGTTGACCTTAACTCCAGAGGCTTCTTCCTGACGAGAGCAGCCAATTACTTTAAGCTCCTTTAAAAAAAAAAAAAAAGAAAAAAAGAAAGAAAAAGAAAAGCTCAAGTCTGCTTTGAAGACTTCCGATCGCTTTCATCTCACACGAGAGATAATGGAAAAGGAAAGTGAAGTGTCCAAGGCCACTGAAAGTAAGGTAAAGCACAATAGGCCTTGAATAAAGAGGACAGGTGGGTGAAATAAAAGGGGGGAAGCAATACGAGTCAGCGAGCCGCACGTCGCGTCGGGAGCCGGCGAGCACAGCCCAGCTTCGGAGAACATTTACTGTGAAGCTCCAGACATCCAGACGGCCTTGAGGCAACGCTGCGGACCTGACAGCGAGAGAGCAGCTGGGGTCGCTGGACATTCTGCTGCCGCTGACAAAAGTCATGTCCGACATGTTTCTGACGCGTCCTCAGTTTGAGACACAGCGACACTCCCCCGCCCGTCCCCACCCCACTGTGGCCGACCACTAAAAACGCTTGACTGTGATAAAAGATAAGAGTTACTTTATATTCACATTTAGCTTGTTACACTTAAAAATCATCCAGCGTGTTAATAAGTTTCATCGAGATGTCCGTTTTTCCCTTTTGGAGCACATAAATCTGTTAGAAAAGAAAACAGGCCAGTCACAATAATCAGTAAGTCAGTTATTGGTTTGATTAATTAAAACAAGCTCAGTAATTTCCATTTGAATGATTTATGGTTTTTCTCTGCTCTCTTTATACCAAGAACTTGATGACTAAAGTCTTCAGTTTGGTGCTTCGGTCCCAACTTGCCCTTTTTGTGAAGGACAGTTTTGTTTACAGAGACTTTATTATTCATTTTATTTGTTGTTTCGTTCATTTATTTTGGATATTTCACATTTCTTCCAGATCCAGTCCAGAAACTTCATTCGAAGTGAAAGTTCATCGATTTTTCAGAACGTGTTCTGCCATTATGACGCTATTTCTATTATATTACTTGAAAATGGTCTCAACATAACAATACCATTATTTATCGCAATATATCGTCCCGCAAACTTCGTAATCGTGACAAAATGAAACATTCCCTTTTTTTAGAGGAGATATTTTCAATATATTATACATTAAAACAAAATGCTTCGCTATTTTTTCGTTCATAACAAACATGTACAGCTTTCTTGTTTGAGTCTAGTGTAGCGTTTCCTCCTCGCTTAATATCAGTCAGTATGAATTGATATTTAAGGCATCGGTCAAAAAACGATTCTTCTAAAAAAACAATCTAAAAAGTGTGTGCTACTAAAAATATATATATATATTTTTTTAAATGGCACTTTCACAAATGGAGCATTAAAGCTTTAGACATACTGCTCCACTTAATATTTAAATAAAATAAACCTGTGTTACAAATTACTTTGGGTTTATTTCAAATGCAATGGACAGAGACCAAAAGAAAGTGAAAAACAAACAAAGTTATGATGTAGAAAGATAAAAAAAATAAAGGCAAAGGAGATAAAAATTGGAGAGAAAGATAATACAAGATGTCACCTTAGAAATTTGTTTCTCCACCTGCAGAAAGTGATAAAAAAAAAAAAGGACAATCAACATGCATACATAACGACAATAAAAGTACATCGTACCAATTATTACAAACACCTGAATCCAAACACAGTTCTACTTGTTCTACTCGGTGTAATATTTCTCTTACTATTGTATGGCTGCTGTCATCACAGAGGGTAAAGACACCTTAGTCTGAGCTAAGGAATGTCTGAGACAATAAAAAAGTGGGTCAGACTGTCTCCATGACTCCCTGACATTGCTGAAGTGGGTCAGAGGATCTCTGGGTAACCAAACTCCACAGAAAATCTGGATTTTTTTTTTTTTTTTGAGGAATTATATCAAGTTGATCCCTTGCTCGTCCGCGACAACACCCCTCGCGCTTTTACAGCAAACTCCGTTGAATTAGCTCATTATTTAATCTTCTCTGCCGCTCCCATGAGTTGTGCCTCTGGTGATCATCGCTTCGCATCAACCTTGGTAAATAAGTGACCCAGAATTGCAGGCGTGCCGCATTAAACTCCCTCTCCAGAGCAGCTCAGGTATTCAGCTGGGACTCCGTTTCTGCAGTGAAGCCAGTCTTGCTTCACTGGGCAGCAGAAGCCGTCTTCATAATGCGAACTGTATGTTTCGTATCTAAGTTAATCACCCTTGTATAGTGTACCTGTGAGCCACAAAACAGCGCACTATTGTCTGCGATAAATCAAGCGGCTCCATCTGAGAATTTGTCGCCCTGGGCCAACAGAATACTAAACTATATTTCTGAGTCTAATTGGATGAAAAAGTGTCCTCAATGAAGTGTGCTGTGCTTGAAGTATTTTCCGTCTGGATGTCATTTATCAGAGTCAGATGATCTTCTCGGCGCCAAACGCAACACTACAGAACACATTCAAACGGGCTTTTTGAACGGTGCTGGTGCCACAAAGCCAATTTAGGAAGATGAAAGTTTGGGATTTGCTTATGCACAGGTAGTTTATACGGCAGTACTTTCGACTTTGGCCTTGAAAAGTCTCGTCTTTTTTTCTTCTTTTTTTTTAAAAGCCACCCCCTTGATGATAAGTTATTTAAACCGATAGTGTTTAAATTCACAAGCGTTAAAGTACCCAAACTGTAAAAGAAAAAAAAAAAAAAAAAAAAAAACACAACTCGAAGCCTGCTCTTAAGCTATTGCTTGTCTTATTTTTCCATGTAGCTGTTAGGTTATATCAACGGTGTGGACTGTGGGGGAACAAACAACATCTAAAGGTTTAGGTTGACCTTCAGCCATGTAAAGAAAATGGTTTAAGTTTCCGCCTCTCTCTGCACTACTTTGGGGTTACATGGTTAAAGGCAAAGGCACTCAGCAACAAGACTAATGTTTAATTAAAAAAAAAAAAAAAAAAATCCTAGTGAAGGTATTTTTTAGCTGCACTTAACACCTTTGTTCATGATCCATGAAATGAAACTTGAAAGCGTATTCAACCTCACTGATTTTTAACATAATTTTGACTTTTTTTGCCCAGAATTTTTCTAAATAATGAGAAAACAGATTTTTACTAATTTAAGAGAGGCACAGCTATGTAATGCCACCAACCCTCCAAATATATCTTAAAACTTTAATGCAATCTTTCCCTTAAGTGACCAAAAGGCAAGCATGAGACTCCATATCAATTGCATAAAAGTTCTTTGTTCTGATAGGACAAAATTGAAGGTTTCTGGCTGACCGATGAAATGCTATGTTTGGCGAACACTGCAGATCACCCAAAAAGATCCTATCGCCACTGTGGAGCTGTGGCATCATGCTGTGGGTAATTTGTCCCACTAGTGGTGCCAGAGGGGAGTACAAATGGACAAAACGGGAAAGCGCACAGCCAAATCTGACTCACTCTACCGAGGGAATGTCTTGGTGGAAGAGTGAATGGCTAACAAAAGTAAATACGTTGAACGTTCCAGAGTTACCGAGTCGAACGCCCAAAACTAAAAGCAGCCAATGAGGATTTTTCCTTTCACAACGTAGATGACGCTACAGATGAAATGCTAACATGTTTTTTTAAACACAAAAATAATGTCCGCCTGTCTTGACTCGGTCTTAAACCGCATCGGGATTCCCAGTGCCTCGCCTTCTGACTCAGCGTCTTCCAAAATTGTGCTGCTTCCTCTGGATGATACGGACTACTAGGTTTATCCCAGGAAACATCTGTCCCTTGCTGATTCGGAAAAAGAAAAACCGTCCCTCACAATTATTTTAACCAAGCAGAAATGGCCACATAATGGACAGACAGATGAAAGGAAGAAGTGGCCATCTGCTACTATCTGCTGAAACAGGGGGAAAAAATGCCCAAAGTTAATATTTATACATGCCTCAGTGGGAGTTTTCAGTGGATTTTATTATCCCTGGTAAGCTTAATCATGAAGGGGAAAAAACCCCACTAATCTCCTACTAAGATATTGTTTGATATGAGGTAACTGGTAAGGGAAATATTCCTTAAGAAGGTGTTCAATGTTTGAATCAAAGTTATACCGCAGAGCTCAGATTGGATCACGATTCTGTAGTTGCTGGAGGTAACCTGCTTCACCAGATTCAGATCTTTCCTAAACGGTCTTTAGATCGTGTCTGTTTTTAAAATAATACATTTGGGTCACAGAACTGAGCGTCATCGCAATTGTTGTTTAGGTGAGGGAAAAAGATGTGAGAAACACAAAGGGTAATACGAAGTGGGTCACGTCCTTCTTCACCAGTCACCAGTGAAAGTAGGGAAACTGTAGCAGTTGCTTAGAGGTGAATAGCCAGTACTGAAACAAAATAATGTGCATTGGCTTTGGAGATTGTGCTTATGTAGCTTTAGTCCAGTAGTTATTCATTTATGTGTTTGTTGGAACAAAACTTCAAGGTATTCTTCTGCTATTGCCATTGGGGACCAACAAGTAGCCATTGGATGCTGGTTGTGTTTGCATTAAGCAGAGCGCTGCCTTGAAAGTGGACAGGGACTGTTATATCAAAAGTGCACAAATTGGTACGTCACACTCTTGATCATTTGCTCTGGGCTAAATAGTAATTATATGATTTTGATTATGTGTTTTTTTTTTTTTTTAATATTTTGTGTAAAATGGGAAGCGTGGTAAGGGTGGTTGGGGCCCCGGCCCTCGCCTGCCACCTGACTCACCCTGTGCAGGATTAATTGGCGCATCTCGCTTAGATCAGAGAGACAGGGGGAGCCTCCAGGAGCCAGAAAGGCTCCAGGAGGCGAGAAAGCTGGAGCTCTCTGATCCAAGCAAAATTTGCCAATTAATACGGTGTGCTGTTATCGAGATCCATAAATCACTCCGAGTCTGACCTGCCTCCCGATGCCTGTTTGCCACGGTATATTCCAGCAGGCGCTAAAACTTTAGACAACGCAGCCTCTGGGTTTCACGCGTCCACTCAAACATCTCAATAAGATGGGAGGGATGAGTCAAAGCAAAATCTACGCCAATTATTTTTACGTGCCGAGGTGATTACGAGGTAAATCGGAACTGGGAAGCTCAAGCTGAACGCCTAAATTTCTGAAAGAAACTTTTAGTTTGTTCTTTTTGTAGGTCTGTAGGTCTTTGTATCTGATCTATCGCAGCAGACCTGTTACAATAATTTGGTACAAAACTCCCTCTCGAGCTTCAGCACCTGTGAACTTAACCTTTTCATAAAAAAAACATAAATATTTTATGTTGCAAAACAACATAAAGTAATGGTAATAGGAGCATTTTACTGTTCATGTGTCATTTGGCCCTCTTGTGAGAGGAAGAGCTTCAACTTCCCAGCCTACACGCTCTAAACAACATTTTAACTTATAATGAATTAAACATTTATGCGCTAATAAATATTTAGGATTTGCAAGGACAGTTTGTCGCCACAGAGGAACTTCATACACGCAATTTGAGCTCAATCATTTAAAATTAGGTGTGTTATCCCCACATAAAAAAATAAAAAAAATTCAAGCGAAAGAGATCCCTAACCGACCAATTAGTAACCATCTCAATGCTCATCAAGGCCAATTAATTATGGAGGCTGGAATGAAAACAGCAATCCACAGCGGGCCAGCTGGAATAATGTGGAATGCTCTAATGAAAGCTGGTGGTGATGGGGTTGAAAGCGAGGTCATTCAAGGTGGGAGCTCGGGGTTTTTGGTCGAAGCACCATCCTGCTGAGTCAGATGCTCCCCCAAGATAATCAGCACCAGCGGAGATCTGGGTTCTAGAAACAGGAGGGGGCATAAATCAATACAAACGTACCAGGAGCAGCACAGAGCACACATGCTAATGAGTCTGACTACGAACAACATGACAATTCAAAACAGAAAATTTGAAGCGGAAAAATTTGACTTCAACTTTTCCTCGAGGCCTTTTATAGGTCAAAAGTAATGTCTTGATCAGCTTTGCGGATCTGGACTCTTGATAATTCGCAGGCACTTTCAGAAGCATAAAGTAAATACTTAACATATAGCAAAGACCCCTGTCAATATCACTTGTATTATGTTCTGTGGGCGTTTTTCAATGGCTAGACTAGCATTATAATCCAAGGTTTGTTGGAACTATAAAGTCACTTTATGCAAAGATGGCTAAGGTTTTTATGAATGATGTGATATTCCATTATCATCTATCTATCCAGTGGTAATTAAAACCTTAAAGCTGAAGGGCGTCTTCAGGAATTGACAATTTTTGGAGGCTTTCGAAACAACTACAGACTACCGGTTGATGCGGTTTTTGCTTGCAGGAGCAAAAAATTGTGCACGGCTATCAGGCTATCAAGACTTTCAGTTGGCATCAAGGGCAGTCTAGAAAACCGTTCGGCAAATCAGAAAGGGACAATAATCACCACGTCCTCTCTAGGGAAGTCTGAGGCCTCAAAGGAAGCCAAGTTCGTTACCAAGACGGCAGCTGCCAGGATAATGGAAAAGTTCCCTGAGGAAAGGACGCAAGGGTATGTAAGATTCATCCCAAAAATACCAGAGACTCCAGGCTTTATTTTGCCATTTTGTTTGACCGACCTCTTCAGTGCCAAACAAAGGATTAGAGCAATATCTCAAGCGTTGCAAACGGGGATGGCAGCTCCGGTTTTCACGAGAGAGGAACGGAGAGCGTATTCCAGTCATGAAAGGATCACACTTCTCAGCCTCCCTGAGAGTTAACGCTTCAGTGTTGGAAATGAGGCTGCAACTATTAAACCTTGCATTCGGGAGGAAAGGTTGTCTGTGGAATATTGAAGAACTTAATTGATTTTTTTTTTTTTTTTGAATTCCCAAATCCGGAGCCATGTTCGCAATCTCAGCACAAAGTTCAATTTGTTCCCATTGTGAGCATCACTAAATTGGCGCTGACACTTTTGTGAGCCTGTTAGTGGTTTTAATGAACAGGATATGAAACCGGAGCTGTAGAGGGAAACATGTTTGCTTTTTCAAAGCTAACACTCTAAGGATCCTCAAATCCAGGCCTGAAGGGCCAATGTCTCTGTTCTAACAGAGGGGGATGAAATGGATGACTCACCTCCTCAGTTCAGTCGTCTTAATGACCTCATTAATCGACTGAGGTGTGTTGAAGAGGAGACACATCTAAAAGTCGCAGGACATCAACCCATGAGGCCCCCATTTTACTCTACTCCTTGAAATCCTTAAAATCAGGCTGTCCTTAAGCTGTGACTTTGAATTTTGCCTGAATTGGTTCTAAGAGGATAATCCTTAATTATTCTCAACTAGAAAAAGGTGGACCGCTTCCTCTTGGTCAGGTGTTAGACTGAGATTTCTTCTATTCAAAAGTAAAAGCTGGAGAAAGTCTGTCAGTGTCGCGACCCTCGACTACAATCATAATAGATCATAACCATTGGGCAGCTGGACTCAGGCTTAGAGATCAGTGATGTGGAGCCCATGTTCCTCTCCACTGAAACAAATTAGTTGAGATGGCCTGGGGATCCAATCAGGATGCCTCCAAAGCACCTATTTTTGGGTGAAAGGTATGGATCTAGTGGGTTATGCGTTCCCAATGGATGCAGACCTTGGATCTGTGGCCAGAACTCACTTGAGGGGCTGTTTAATCCGTCTGCATTTTAGTACCTGTTCCCCTGCGACTCAATTTTGTTTAAGGAGAAGCGAACGGATGATGGTCGGACGACAGACGGACAGTTCCTAGTGGGGGCATAATTACTGGTAAATTTGAGTGTTCAAAATTTGTTCCGCTGACATCAGTCTAAGAAAATGATCTGTATTTTGATATATTATGTCTTTATAAAGCAAAGGTTAAAACTGGTAAAAAGTATTATTCGACATCTCGGTTACCTTTGGCAGAGCAATGGACTGTGCCTTTCATAAATTCCCCCCGTCTTCTCTTCTGTTGCAACGCAGGGCAACCTCCTGGTCTTTTCCCCCCCCCTAATTAGCCACATGATAGAAATGATGTGGGAAACAATCTAATTAAGAGGCGCCCGGCTCGATTTGCTTGCGGAAAGTTTAATAACGGAAGTGGGAAGAGTGACGCTGCGAAACGAAGAAGGAGTGAAGTCGCTAATGTTTGCCTTCTGTCTCCCCTTATCTTCAAGATGGACTCCATCCTACGAGAGCAAACAATTTCAAGTTTGCCTCTGTCGCATCTTTTCCTTTCATCGGGACCATTAAGTGAGTTCATTTTTCAGCAGGTATTTAGAAAATCTTAAAAGAAATTTCCCTTAATGCAAATTGAAACATTAAAGGCGGTGAGTGGCCATTCGTGATGCTGTTTGTTCACTAAATCTCCCTTAACAATTGTTACAGTTCAGGTCTATATAATACAGGTAACAAGGGTTGGAAATCAGCTCCCGCCACTGGACAAATGCGGGTGAATGTGTGAAGTGGCGTATAAATTGGAGCAATACAGCTGTCATAATTTAACAAAAAAAAAGTATATCAATATGATTTTTATCGACTGCGACAGTCCATTGGTTGATTTTATTGACGGACATTGGGCTTATCCGGTGAAATCCCTCAGCTCTCCTCTAAGGTCATATATAGCACAATTTCAGAGTCTGAGAAAAGTGAGCGGATACGAGACGGGACGGGTCAGAAAAGCTACGACAATAAAAGCTAAAAAGCGCTTAAAAGTTTCACTCGTTCAGAAAAATGAGTGAAACTAACAGATATGTTTACCGCTGAAGCAGATTCAGTAGCGGAGAAGGAGGGAGGATTAGCGATTGAATAGAGTCATTATCCTCATCATCGGAGGAGGAGGAGGAGGATGAGAAAGACGTGGCACAGGAATGATGATGGCCCGTGGGATTAATAATGAACACGTTTCCAGATGTTTTGAGCAATAAGAATAATTGTGAATTTCAATAGAAAACGCAGTAAGTAAGGAACAACAAATGGAATAGTCAGAAAACAGCTATGAATATCGTATAAAAATGTTTTTTAAATTACTTCAGTACATTCTATCTGGGGCAGTTGTAGCCAAAAGGTGGAAATGTTCAACATAGGAAATGATTGCAAGAATGTAAGAAGGGTCGTGTAGTTAAACGTTTTCTGTTAGTAATTACTTAAAATGAACTTATTGCCCTACACCTCTGTTACGGGGTCCAATCGGTCTGTATAAGTGCATGGGTATGGTTAGCTTCTTGTCAGTACAGAGTTACAAGTAAATCATATATTTTATATAATTTGCTGGTATTCGTAGGGTTTGTGGCTCCACTGTGGCCGGCGGAGAAATCGTTTAATTTCCACCCCTGTGCTTTTCAAAGCATTTGGCTGCACTAGATTTTATTTAGGTGCAAACATCAGATCGAAAAGGGACACAATGGTGAAAAATACTCATCTCTTTCATAATTATGTGCTAATTTGTGGTGTTCTATCACATAGCCTCATCTCAACAAAACGGAAAAACATCAAAGGGTCTTAAACACATTTGTGAGCCATTGCATGGTCTGCAATGTATGCAAAATACATGTAAAAACTAACTAACCTAACCCTAACCCTTTTGGGGTTTTTTTTCCCCCCCAAGTTGCATTTTGCATATCCTCTCAACTGTGATTTTATATGCCAGAGAAGAAAAGAACAAGGAGTGCTCGTCTTCTCTGAATAAACGTGAGATTTTGGCTCTTTCTTCACCGTCGCTGTGCTCACTGCCACCACATAAACAAACAGACACAGTAGGGCTTCTCTTAATGATACGCACCGGGTATATTGCCCAGAATAAATTATGTTCTGGACATCAAACACAGGGGGAAGATATTCTGGCAACATTTTCCCTCTACTTGGGGCCAGATCAGGTGGCAAGGTTGCCCTGCAGTGTTGCCCAGGATGCCATCTATTCAAAGAGATATCGTACGTACCTAAAACTCTGCTTTATGCTTCATATGCATTTCCACTGGAACATAACAGAATGAGGACTACCTCCAAATTCTTCACCTCAAATCAACAGAAGTTGGTAAATAAAACTTGGACGTACTAGCAGGACAGTAACTCCAAAAATACATGAACTGTTTTTTGTTGAAAACTTACGAACTCCCCTCAAGCGCACCATGAAATCAGTAAATTTAAATCGTGTCTACCAATTCTGAAAGTGGTCAAATATCGGGGCAAAATATTAGTGAGTGTGAATATGTATTATTTAGGTCTGTATTGATAATTTTGGCTTTGTGTAAGTTTGCAAAAAAAAAAGAAATAAATAAGTAAAATGAACAGGAACTTGTATCTATTGCAGTCAAATCTTGCTTTTGAAAATCAGTAAGGTTATATATTGTTTCATCCTGGATAAAATTTTTTTTTAAAATTAAAAAAAAAAAACTAGACCTCAAAACTTATTACTCTAATACGCGCTTGTTAATTTACAATACTCCAACACACCTTTTTTTTTTTTCTTTCTTCAAGAAGATATGAAATTACTTTAACTTCATGCAAAAACTCGAAACTGTTCATCCATACATCACATCCAATTAACACAACTCAGAACTGAACGATTAACTGTTGGTCGGCAATTACTTCTCAGGCAGGGAGCGCATCTAATACTTACAGTGGCGTTCTCATTAGGCGGTGTGAAATGGAGGCTACAATCTGGAGGCAACCAGGTGAAAGTAATAATTACATGTTAACAAAGACAAAAACGCACTGCAAAGGCAGCACTAAAAATAAAACACCCTGAAAACAAAGAAACAAACACAACTGATAGAGAAGGTGCTGACCTGTAGCAAGGAAACGACTTAAGTTAATTAATAATTGATTGGCCAATTAGTTAAATAAATTAAAGGCTTAAAAAGCTACTAAATAATTAATATTTTACTGCGTGATAATCTAACCCTGCAGTTCTTTGATAGACAAATTATTGTAAACAATAATTGATTCGCAAACATTTTTTTTACCTGGTGAAATAAGAGTTGAATGATAATAATATCCATCCATCATCTTCTTCCGCTTATCCAGGGTCGGGTCGCGGGGGTAGCAGCTTAAGAAGAGAGCCCCAGACCTCCCTCTCCCCAGCCACTTCTTCCAGCTCCTCCGGGGGAATCTCAAGGCGTTCCCAGGCCAGCCGGGAGACATAGTCCCTCCAGCGTGTCCTGGGTCTTCCCCGGGGTCTCCTCCCGGTGGGACGTGCCCGAAACACCTCACCAAGGAGGTGACCAGGAGGCATCCTGACCAGATGCCTGAGCTACCTCAACTGGCTCCTCTCAATGTGGAGAAGCAGCGGCTCTACTCTGAGTCCCTCCCGGATGACCGAGCTTCTCACCCTATCTCTAAGGAGAGCCCGGCCACGCTATGGAGGAAACCCATTTTGGCCACCTGTATCCGAGACCTCTTTCTTTCAGTCATGACCCAAATCTCATGACCATAGATGAGGGTAGAAACATAGATCGACCGGTAAATCGAGAGCTTCGCTGCTTGGCTCAGCTCTCTCTTCACCATAACGGACCGGTACAGCGCCCGCTTCACGGCAGATGCTGCGCCAATCTGCCTGTCAATCTCCCGCTCCCTTTTTCCCTCATTCATGAACAAGATCCCGAGATACTTGAACTCCTCCACTTGAGGCAGGACACCCTCCTCGACCCGGAGAAGGCACTCTACCCTTTTCCAGCTCAAGACCATGGCCTCGGACTTGGAGGCACTGATCCTCATTCCGGCCGCTTCACACTCGGCTGTGAACCGCTCCAGCGAGAGCTGCAGATCACGTCCCGATGAAGCCAACAGGACCACATCATCCGCAAAAAGCAGAGATGCAATCCTAAGGCCACCAAAACGGATCCCCTCAACACCTTGGCTGCGCCTAGAAATTCTGTCCATAAAAGTAATGAACAGTGACTTGACAAGGGCAGCCCTGGTGGAGTCCAACTCTCACTGGGAACGAGCCCGACTTATTGCCGGCAATGCGGACCAGACTCCGACACCGGTCATACAGGGACCTGGCAGCCCGTATCAAAGGGCCCGGTACCCCATACTCCCGGAGAACCCCCCACAGGGCATCCCGAGGGACATGGTCGAACGCCTTCTCCAAGTCCACAAAACACATGTAGATTGGTTGGGCGAACTCCCATGCACCCTCAGGGACACTGCTGAGGGTGTAGAGCTGATCCAGTGTTCCACGACCAGGACGAAAACCACACTGCTCTTCCAAAATCCGAGGTTCGACTATCCGATGGACCCTCCTCTCCAGGACCCCTGAATAGACCTTGCCAGGGAGGCTTAAGAGTGTGATCCCTCTATAATTGGAGCACACCCTCTTGTCCCCCTTTTTAAACAGGGGAACCACCACCCCAGTCTGCCAATCCAGGGGAACTGCCCCCGATGTCCATGCGATACTGCTGTTGCGTCAGCCAACACAACCCTACAACATCCAGAGCCTTAAGAAACTCCGGGCGAATCTCATCCACCCCCAGGGCCCTGCCACCGAGGAGCTTTTTAACCACCTCGGTGACCTCGTCCCCAGAGATTGGAGAGCCCAACCCAGAGTCCCCAGGCTCAGCTTCCTCAATGGAAGGCATGTCGGGGGATTGAGGAGGTCTTCGAAGTACTCCGCCCACCTACCCACAACGTCCCGAGTCGAGGTCAGCAGCACACCTTCCCCACTATATAAAGTGTTGGTACTGCACTGCTTCCCCCTCCTGAGACGCCGGATGGTGGACCAGAATCGCCTCGAAGCCGTACGGAAGTCTTTCTCCATGGCCTCTCCGAACTCTTCCCACACCCGAGTTTTTGCCTCAGCAACCACCCGAGCCGCATCACCTGCCAGTGCCCATCAGCTGCTTCCGGAGTCCCACAGGCCAAAAAGGCCCAATAGGTCTCCTTCTTCAGCCTGACAGCATCCCTCACCGAAGGTGTCCACCAACGGGTTCGAGGGTTGCCACCACGACAGGCACCGACAACCTTGCGACCACAGCTCTGATAAGCCGCCTCAACAATGGAGGCACGGAACATGGTCCATTCAGACTCAACGTCCCCCACTTCCCCCGGAACGTGTTCAAAGTTCTGCCGGAGATGGGAGTTAAAACTCCGTCTTACAGGGGATTCCGCCAGACGTTCCCAGCAGACCCTCACAACACATTTGGGTCTGCCAGGTCTGACCGGCATCCTTCCCCACCACTGGAGCCAACTCACCACCAGGTAGTGGTCAGTGGATAACTCCGCACCTCTCTTCACCCGAGTGTCCAAGACATACGGCCGCAGATCCGATGAAACAATGACAAAGTCGATCATCGAACTGCGGCCTAGAGTGTCCTGGTGCCAAGTGCACATATGGACACCCTTATGCCTGAACATGGTGTTCGTTATGGACAATCCGTGACAAGCACAGAAGTCCAACAACAGAACACCACTCGAGTTCAGATTGAGGGGAGCGTTCCTCCCAACCACGCCCCTTCAGGTCTCACTGTCATTGCCCACGTGAGCGTTGAAGTCCCCCAGCAGAACGAGGGAGTCCCCAGGAGGGGCACTCTCCAGTACCCCCTCTAAGGACCCCAAGAAGGGTGGGTAATCTGAACTGTCATTCGGCCCGTAAGCACAAACAACAGTCAGAACTCGTCCCCCCACCCGTAGGCAGAGAGGCTACCCTCTCATTCACTGGGGTAAACCCCAAAGTACAGGCGCAGAGATGGGGAGCAACAAGTATGCCCACTCCTGCCCGGTGCCTTTCACCATGGGCAACTCCAGAGTATAAGTATGTCCAGCCCCTCTCAAGGAGACTGGTTCCAGAACCAGAGCCATGCGTGGAGGTGAGACCGACTATTTCTAGCCAGAACCTCTCAACCTCATGCACTAACTCCGGCTCCTTCCCCACCAGAGAGGTGACATTCCACGTCCCGAGAGCCAGCTTCTGCAACCGAGGATCGGACCGCCAGGACCCCCTCCCTCGGCTGCCACCCATATCACAATGCACCCGACCCCTTTGGCCCCTCTCATGGGTGGTGGGCCCATGGGAGGGGGGACCTATGTCTCCTCTTCGGGCTGAGCCCGGCCGGGCTCCATGGGTAAAAGCCCGGCCACCAGGCGCTCGCCAATGTGCCCCACCTCCAGGCCTGGCTCCAGGGTGGGGCCCCGGTGACCCGCGTCCGGGCGAGGGACCACGGCATCCAATGTTTTTAATCATCATAGGGGTCTTCAGGCTGCACTTTGTCTGGTCCCTCACCTAGAACCTGTCTGTCTTGGGTGACCCTACCAGGGGCATGAAGCCCCAGACAGCAGAGCTCCTAGGATCATTGGGGCACTCAAACCCCTCCACCACGATAAGGTGGCAGCCCGAGGAGATAATAATTCCAGAAAACTTTGATTGATTTTTTTAATTCTCCAGGTGCAATAGGAGAATAGTGAGAGCTTCAAAAATATTTATTCAAGTGTAATTAGGGTCTTTTATAAAGCTCAACACACATGGGCTTCACTTTGGTCTCGTATCTTTCCAACGTTGGTGACTAGTTTCTCTGTTTGACCCTGATACAAATAAAGTCATAGATTACTAATTAAAAGATTATTTACATGGATCAACAACAAAAAAAACAACAACAAAAGGTGATGTATGACAAAAGAAGACTTCAGTCGTGATTCTGAAGTCTGATTTGTCTACAAATCAGAGGACAAATCCTCTGATTTGTAGAGGAACAATTATCTCAAGTATAAAATTTCACACATTGAACAAAGGTGTGTAAAAACGGAGAGTTTTCCCACATGAGGTTGCAATAAAAGATGACTTATTTGAGGAGATTACGCCTAAGAAATGGCAGGCGTGTCAATCAGGCCCAAGGCCCGGCAGGAAAACTATGCCGACTTCAATAAATGTTGTAAATGAGCAAATGTCAAAGAAAATCAAAATTAGAACCATCATAATTGACGGAACTTAAAAAGTCAATAGGACTAAATGCTAAATAGAAATCAAAGATGTTTCAATACCTTTGTATTTTGTTCTAACAGATTAGATCACTGCAATTAGACAATAGATATATCATACGAATTTAAAATTAGTTTACGTTAGGGCGGGTGGTATGGACAGAAATGATTTACCTCGACATTTTGTGGCAATATTGTAACAATAAGAACTATTTACCACTTTTTTTGTAGGTAAGAGTACGACTGAAGGTGTGTCACAGCCCCACAAACACAAATTTGCCATTGGTAAACATTCCTAACTGTAATACGCTTCTTTAGGAAAACAATCACATTGAAAAGTGTCATTTGTATCACTGAGCTGCACATGATAATTGTATTTAATGTCCAATGTGTTGGAGGAAAAAAGTAAAACTATCAATCCTAACAACAAGGACGGTTTTGGAGGTGACTAAAACGTCATTAGTGGAAATTCTAATGACAAGAAATTTCTCAATAAATGATAAACGATATGTTACATGGCCTCCCCCCCCCCTTTAGTTTACAGCGAGTTTATACAACTTTGATTGTCATAACCTCTTGAATGTGATCAAGAAACAGAACTAAATCACAGACCCTTGAAAACTGCAAATGTAAGCGGCATAGCTCCAGTCTTGGCATGGCGGCCAATCTGCTTTCATTCAGTCGCACATTAAATCACTCAGATTATAGAAAGATAAATCATGGCATTAAACTAATAAAACAAGTCACTCTAAATATTACTCTCTAAATGTGGAGAAATAAATTGTCCTTTTGTGCAACGTTTCCTTTTTTTTTAATGCCTGCTTATAAATCACAGGACCCTTAAAAGGGAACAAAACAACCGCCTCTCTAAATGTCATCGTCATTACTGATGGAACTGCACCAACAGGGAGAAAGTGACCCCCTGTCATTTCTGGAGGGGGTTTAGGACGGTGGCCATTCGGCTGCTAAGTAACATTCACGCACATTGCTCCGATATCCCTATGCGTATTATTGGTGTACCGTATGAAGTAATGTATCACTACTTGACAAGATCTTTTTTTTGTGTGTGTGTGTGTGTGTCCATTTAGAGGATGAATTTGAACTGGCAAGACTCGCTCCTTTTGGCACGCACTTTTATTCGCAAAGAAAGAGTCCAACAAAAGGAGAAGATAATGAATGGACTCTCTGAAGGTCACTGCACTGGCCACTAATGGGCAAAGCACTCCCTGTGGTATCACTGAATAAGTCCCTTTTCTAGAACAGTGATTTCTGACAATGAAGCGAAATTAGGAAGAATCTGGGAGCGGGCCGTGAGGGGAATGAGGCTACGGGGCGAATTCTTGGCCTGTAATGTACTTTGAAGATTACAACTTCGCTCTGCACAAGGTCAGCGGGCCGTTCCCCGGGCGGGGCGGGGGGCATCTGTACGTTTTGGTGAGAGGCAGCACTTCCTGTGCAGTCCATGTCTTGTATGGGATTAATGGGTGCCTTGCAAAAGTACTCATAGCCATTGAAGCATTCCACATCCTGTCACGTTGCAACCTCGATGCATTGTCATTGGGATGTGACAGAACAACACGAAACTGAACATGATTGTGAAAAGGAGGGAAAGTGATGGGATTTCAAAAATGTTAACATATAAAAATCTGCAAATTGTGCATTTGTATGTAACCCCAAGTTAATATTTTTAAAAGGAGGGTGTTAGGTAAAATTGACTTGTTTGAGATTTTTTTTTAACTACTCACTAAGCCTGTCATGGTGGCAAATTTTGCTGGGCGATAAATTTCAGCAAATTGCTGCTGGTGGATTGCTCCAGCGGCCCTACCACGGCGCTTAGCGGGTTTTCTGGTTATCACCAAAACTAAACTCCTATTTATTGCAAAATAAAATAAAATAAAATTTAAAAAAAAGTATTTGTTTGGTCTACTTTACAATTCATCCTTTGTGCACCAAACTCCATTAAGGTTTGCGAAGTCTGGAAATATTCGAATGCTTTTGCGAAACTTTGCACAATATAAACGTTAGGTCCTCTGCTGTTCATCTAACAGCAAGAAAAACGTGTGATAGAAGAGGGAAAGCATTTTTAGGCGACTGCAACGACCCGCAACGTCAAAGATGGTCAGTCGCTAAAGCGAAAATATAATAGTTTTAAATTGGACGACATTATGGGAAACGAATCCAAAACAATTTGCCAGAGTAAACAGCCAGAGGCATTGTTCATCTGTGGCCAAAACAGTTTGTACCCAGGAATCCCAGCCAAAGTAATTACAAAACGCCAGGCAGGTTTAAAGAGAACAAATCAAATGTGTATTTTTAAACCGACCCATGTCCATTGGTTTTATTCCCTTACGGCAACCAGGCTTTTTAAAATGCTTCATATGCATCTGGATACGCCATACAAGTTTAGCTAGTGAGCACAGATAAAAGCTGACATAACATCCTGTTATAAATGTATGCCTGTCAGTATTCCTGAACACTCTTGTAACCATTCTTTGTTATAAAATATTTTGCATGTCACAATTTTTCTTATTTTTTCGTATGTACAAATAGGTGAGGTTTCTGTAATTTAGACCACGCAGTTTCCCACCGGCAACAATTGTTGCCGAGTATAAAACCTACATTTCGACTAACATAACCAACATGAAATGTAACAATTCATAAATATCATGTGTTGGGGAGGTCCAAGGACTGAAATGCATGCACTTATTTTGCAGGAAAAAAATTTGGGATTAAACAGGTTCATGTTTAAACATGTGCAGAGGGAATAAAATTGATCAATAGGGGATTAAATAAAAACCTTTGTTGTGATCTTTGTCTCCATCAATGATTTAAAAAAAAAGAAAAAAAAAGCCTTCATAGTAACATACCAATTACCCAAGCTGTTGTCTATTCAGACACATTGTAATAAAAACCAAAGATTGTGAAAAGCGGTATTTTTAAACGACAGGCGATCAAATCAGGAGTCTTTGCTTTGTCTGTGTTAAGTCAAAGAAAATGATCACAGTCTTCTATAGATTCTGGCTGAGTAAATATTAATGATATGTTAACTAGAACTGCTGAACAGCCGTTGCTCTTATTTCCAGCTGTAGAGATTAGGATATCTAAAGCCAAAACACATTGGACTATTAAAAACACTGTGCAAGCGCAAAAAGCAATCACATAGTACGTAATCCTGTAGTTATACACAATCCACAGTTAATTTTCTTCTTGTATGATTGCCATTCTAGGAAACCACCTAATTATGAAACCCCTTGATTGCATTCACTCCCTGTTATTAGACTGACTTTATGTGCCCAATCCTCAAGCACAAGAAATGAACACCCTTCTGCAAACAAGAACTCTAAATGTAAAATCTGGAGGATGATAGTTTAGCAAAATCTTTGAGATACCAGCAGACGTGGATCAACTTGGCTAAATTAAGGTTGCACTGTTTTAATCACCAAGAACCTCTAATCTTTCAGCAACATAATTTCGTTGGATTGACAATCCCAACCAGAGGAACAACCAACCAACCAACCAGCCAACAGCCTTTAAGCCTCAGAGTTATTTTCCTGGGCAGATAGTAGCCGTGTCTCCGTTCTGTTTCCAGTTTTTATGCACATTTTGAAGTATCGAGTTAGTTTTTAGGCTTACTTCAGGTGGTTTTTGGCATTCCGATTAAGGGTTAGATGAAGAAAAATGTGCCGAATAAGTGCTGACATAACAAACCTTCCCATCCACCGGAGTGTCTGTGCCTGAGCAGAGGCACGAAACTTGGCCGAATTTCTATGTCCAAAGGTGTGTGATTCATGCCAGTTTGCAACATCTACTTCCTGTTTACTACATTTGTAGCGTCAACAGGTAATGAAGTAACGTTTGAGTAGCCGGATTGATTTGCTCCAGACCAGCAGATGGACAATTCGCATTTTCTTTTGTTGCGACATTTTAAAAGTTTGTGCAAAATTCGCATGGCAATTGGATGGACGCATAGCTAGGACCTGTGTGAGCCAATGTTGACAATCCTTTCTGTTCTAATGAGAGCGGAAAGGAGACCTGACGGAACCTAAAACAGAAGTCCAAGCTGTTTCTGATACAGCAAACATGGAAGTGCTCCCCATTCTGAGACATGATATGTATCTTTTTATATCCCCTTGTGGTCTTAGTGCGATGCTCAGGGGAAGCACGACAGATGTCAGGATTGGGGCGTTGTACCATCAGACTGTCAGTTCCCAAAACAACACACAAAGAGAGAAAGTCGTAAAAGCACATGCAGGGTCAGCGCGAGACTGCGCACAAAGTAAACAGCTCATGGGGTGCAAATGACCCCGTCTCTTAAGACAGTGTGAGGTTTAAAGCATAATGAAAAACTAATGTTGATGAGTTGAAATGTGAGACTTTCAGTAATTTGTGGAAAAAATGCGCTCTCGTTATTTGCCGCACGTCTTGCTGAGTGGCAGAATCAATTTTCTTAGCAACATTTGTTACATTTAAAAAGTGATAAAAAAAATGAACTTCGGCTGTAAGCCTCAAAAACGGTAGGTGTTATGAGCAAAAAATCTCCTTCAAAGCTTCAGAAGCAAATGCATTTTTTATACAGCCCACCACCGCAGTGACATAAAGGTTAAAGATTCTACTTTTACATAAATGCAAACCTGCTTACCTTGTACTCTTGCATTACATGCTACACATTCAGCAAAAGCTGGTGAAGAACTTATCTGACAGGTCTGCTTGCTTCTGGTTTTTTTTTTTTTTTTTTTTGCATTATTGTAATGTGGTTTTCTTGAAGTTTAAACTTCCCTGGAGTGAGCGACTGCCCCATGCTGGGCCACTATGTTCCTGCCCCGCAGAAGGCTCCCCACATGTGGAGCGAAAGCTATTTCCGTTGGATGTGGAAGTCTGAGGAACAGTGCAATTTTGACAGTTCGCCTCGAAATGTCTGCAGTATTTTCACTGTGCATCGCCCCATCCTAGAATGGATTAGCAGGTAATTGGTCTTCTTTTTCCCCTGGTATATCTTTGTGCAGCTAATAGAGAGGGGTGAAGGAGGTGTCTCGTGAAAGGAAGCTACACACCCGTGGAGCCCACCGGCGCCGAGTTCAGTTCATAGATAGGCTGTGAAAACTGCTTGTCATAGTGGGCTGGAAATAATGACGTTTGCCATCTTTTTTTTTTTTTTTTTTTTGGTAATTTTCTGTCGATGTCGAGAAGTTTTCCATTTATCTTTCACAGATTAACGGCACCTACGCAAACGCATTCTGTCCGCAGCGGTTTCCACGCTCGTCGGCCTTAATGCGGAACGACTTTTTGCCGAGTTTATTAGGCAGAAACAACAGCGCCGACGTAAACCGTGCCACTCAAGAAACGGTTAAAGGCGGTTCTGGCAGCAGAAAAAAATGAAATAAAATAGAACCGGGTGGGAACAGCTTGTGTTTTGCAGGCAGCAGGGTAGAGCAAAGGATGAGAGCTCTGGGGTTTGATAAATGAGGCTGCATGGTGGCTGCAGCGCTAAACTGCTTTCCTGCTCAGCCGCGGTGACAATGTGATTAATATTTGCTCGGCATTACGCTAATTCATCACGGCCACGTGGCGAGCCAATGGGAGAATCGGCTGTCACACGGGCGCCCGGGCGAAGGGAGGAGCGCGGGCTTTGGCAGCGGGGAGCGGTTGTTTGTATGCCAACGAAAACAAATACAGAGAGAAAAATTCAGAGAAGGCGGAGAGCCGCCAAGCGCAAGGCGCTAACGCACGAGTTCAAAATGGAATTTTACGGAACGGCGTCCTTGGATTGGTTTCATGAGTGTGTGCCTTCAAAAATCAGCTGAACTCGTGCATGTTTCGAAATACGGAGAAACAACAAAGGCACAAGCCAGTTTTGACCAAACGTTGCACAAGAGATTCTAATCCTGAATAATAGTGTGTGAAAGCACTGCAGTCTGCAGGTAACATACGAACAAATACAAATAAATTAATTAAATTATGTTGATAGACATTGGCAATTTTTGTCACATTTTGATTAGTATGTGTTTTCCAGGCAGATTGTGCCGTTTTATAGCACAATCAAGTAACTGTTTACTTCAGTTGTTTAAAAAAAAAGATGGTATAAATATCAAATCTGACTTAAAAGAACTTGGACTTTGTAATTTAACGCCTTGAAACTGGGTCTCTGTCTCTTTAAAAAGTCCTGCTCCCTCTGAAACTCTTCCCACAGGAAGTCATCACAACATGGCTCCTCCATTAACCCTTTAACAACGTTTTTACTGAAGTAGCTCCTACAACAAGCGTTTGCTGCTGGCTTTTTGTGCACAATTTAATGGTTGCCACGGGAGAGTAAATGATTTCTCGCACATGCGTGTGCGTGTTTGAGGATCGGTAACTGGACGTGGTCTACAGTAAGGTCAACATCCCGAGGAACATAAATACATAAAGAGACTGAAACGATGTTTTCTTTCAACTAAACATAAAAATGCTGTTGAAATGTGAAAAGGCGTTCATATTCACACGTCTGGTGGTGTCTGATTTCAGTTGATTAAACGAACCGATCCAGTCCGACTCTCAATCAGAGACGTAACGGAGACCAGCGGTTCCATTATTCATGAAGTACGATTCTTGATATTGTGTTATGTATAACCGAGCTGCAGATCAAGTGTTTTATTTCAGCTTTTTCTAGTTCTGTTCAGACATTCGGGAAGATATTTGCGAGAAGCAAAGAGACTTCTTTCTAATCTTCCTGTAAGAAAGGAGTTGAGTTAAAAATACAAACGTGTTCTTAAATTTCGTTAGACCGATTGTTTTTTGGCATCAAGAAATGTATTAAAGCTGCAGTAAGTAACTTATTCAAAAAAAAAAAAAATGTTTACATATTTGTTAAAACTGTCGCCATGTTGTGACCGTATGAGACGGATAATCTGCGAAAAGATCAATCTCCTCCCCCTGCTGCCTGAGCTCCTACTGCACAAAAACAACCCCAAAATCCTGTACTTGCTGCTTAATGTGCTAATGGAAGAGAAACAGCTGAAGATATTTTATATACGATGCAGCTTTGATGCTCGGTCTTGATTAAGAGGCACAAGTGTGGTCATCGTCACAAAGCTAAAACTCAGTCCAATTACATTTTGGAAATCAAATTATTGCTATCTGGTTTCATTAAAGGTTCTCCGAAACATCGATTGTATGAAAACATATATCGCTTGTCAAGAAAAAAAAAAAAAAGGTGTGAATTTTTGCAATAAAATATGAGTTTGATACCAAAGAAAAATTATTATTATTTTTATTTTTTTTTTTGTAATCAGATGAAGCTCTGATTGTCTAAAATATCAATCCGGATGCTGGTCGACCGTCCGCCCCACCCGACGGAAAAATCTAATATTTTGTTTTCTGCACCCCGAGGCCTGAAATAAGAGTCTTCTTGTTTGAGTGTTTTGTGAAATTGACTGACTCGTCCCCCACGGTCGCCATGTCAGTCGGGCCCCTCTTGACGCACCGGGTTGAACGGCCCCGGCGTCTGCCACTTGGCAGCGAATCTGCTAGCCTGCTCTGCAGGCAGCATTAAGATGCTACTGCTGTCAAGGGAGGCTGCGAGGGAAACCAATAGCCAAAGCAGTAACTCACCCTTTAAGACCATTGCCTTGTTTAGGAAAGTAATCTACCCCCAAGCCGCTCCCTTCCTCCACAAACGATACATCATTGACAAACACTGGCACAGCAGTATTCGCAGGCAGCCACACTGAGCCTCCACGCTGCCAAGCATCACTCAGCGCGGCCTTGCACTCTGGAATATCGAACCTCAGCCTTGAGCGAGGCCCAAGAAGGGCTGTCAAAAATCAAGACGCTGTGCGGGGGAATTGTCATACATGCATATGTGCGCCGCAGCTTTATTTTAAGCGAGTCACATCCCGGCTCTGCTTCGCCGTCGCTGGGGCGAGAGGAGAGAGAGCGAGAGAGAGGCCCGGAGCGTCGTTTTTCCATCATCAGCATGTTCGCTCGAGTCCCGAGTAGATGCTTTAGCAGGGGGGTGAAATTTTTCACCCATTTATGACTTTTACTGTATTTATGCACATTAAGAATGGAAATGCCGAATTGAGAACTGGAGGACTGACAAAAAGGATGTTTTCTAGCCACGTTAGTATAATTTTACAGCTTCGTCAGTGGCCATAAAAATGCCATATTTATCAAATGTAACTGACTGTTAATTTGAAATTTTACTTTGCAATTTAAGATCCTGAAACTGGACCTGAAAGAGGAGCTGCTCTTCGAAGACGGCGCGAGGTCCGCGCCTGGTGATTTCCACAGCTGAATGGTTGCCACGGGAGATTAGAAAGGATTTCTCAAAACATGCGCAAAAGAATCAAAGGAAACCCTCCAGGAATGTTTTTAATGAGGGAATAATATTACAGAATGATGTAAAGCTCAGAAAAGTTCATTTCTTTTTACATAACACCACAGATTAATTTATGCGGCTCGTCCCTTTCTTGACTTATCCGCGAACAAATTAAAAATGTATTATAGCACAGGCAATACAATGTTACGCTACAATGTTTCCTGATATTTGTAGTAATAATGTAGCGAGAGAATTTATTAAACAGTGCAGGACGTTTTAGAAGTGCTTTTTTTTTTTTTTTAAGTATTGCTAAAATCAACTGGGTTTCCTTGGATTCATGCTCTGTAGATGTTCATGAAATTTGTTGATATTCATTGGTTTGTTATTGTTAAACCAGCTGTAAAGCAGCTTTATTCTGTTTTCACAACTCTGTCCATCAGCAGCAGATATTTAACCGCTCCAAAACTACTCCTAAACTCAGCGCCATGTAGTAAGATATCCTGCTTTATTTTAAATCAACACACAATCTTCATTGGTATTGCACAATACCAATCAAGTATTGGTATTGTCAGAATCAGAAACAGACAAAAAGAGTCTGTGTCTGATTTTTCACTAATGGGACATTATTTGTCCCGTTAAAGAGTTTCTGCTGACCGACGTCAGTTTGCTGCTCCAACACGGGTTAACCGGGTTAGGACACACATGATATCCCAAACATTTTTCCTCCTGAGGCATGTGAAGCTTTATCATCTGTTTTTAAACCCCTATCTGACTGAACACATACAGCTTAATTCTTCAATAAGCTTATGTCTTAATTACGCTGGTTATGTTTTTATCTTGAGCGGTTTGCCGACGCGCTGGGGATTAAGTTGCCATACGATCTGTTTGGATGTTACTCAGTCGTAATTTGTTCTTTCACTTTTACTTGTTAGTTTAGTTGACTCCTGCCCTCTTAGTGAGTTTGTTGAGTGTTTCAGCTGCGTTTTTTGAATTATGTTAGTAAAATTTTGAATTCGGTGTTTTGTCTTAATGTGTGTGCAGAACGCGCCGTTTGAAAACATCAGTGATCGAATGAATCCTTCATTTATTGTTATTTAATACTCACCAGACGGACGTTCGTAATACAATAACCGTTTGGCGATTATTTGCCAAAATGCTTATTGTTTTAAGCAATTTGATCTAAATGACTAATTTACTTAAGAATGGCATAGTTATTTAGAGATAAGCTAAATAAACAATGCGCAATTTGATCCAAAAATGTACGTTTAAAATATGAATGGCTTGTCTTAACGAATACAGTGAGGCGCTGTATTTTTTTTTATAGCGGATTAAAAAAAAAAATTAAAAATAGATGTTAGTACATTTATGCCAAAAACCCCCCAGAAATTTCCAAGGTCCTTTCTAGAAAGGTTTTGAGTTTTTTGTTGGTTTTATTTTTTCCTTGCAAATTTTTAACTTATCAGAAATTTCTTTGTTTTTATCCAATATGCCGTCAGAAAATAATGGGCATTTTTTTTCGTAGTCGTCTGTTTACCTCAGAGAGCAAATGCGCGCGTAGAGCATGAAATATTGAAGATATTACTGAGCATTTGCATATGTAAACAATCCAGCTATCTGACCCGACGTTGTTGTAGGAACAGATTTCATCAGTGCCAGACACGCTGCGCATTAGAGCCAATATAGAACCAGGAAAAATGAATACGTGTCAATTAACACAACAAAACAAGGGCTGTGGTGCTTGTTGCATTTTCTGGTCCGTTAACTGCTGGATTACTCAACAACCCGTCTTTTTTTTTTTTTTTTTTTTAAAACAACAAAAAAAACTCGCATCTCCTCCCTTTGTGACAGCACACAAGTCAAACCAAGTCGATAAAATTTACATAACGCCTCCTGTTCTTAGACCCTGGGAAAACCCTCGCCCAGGCCGTCCCTGCTGGCTCAGCAGAATGTAGATTCTTCACCAAGAGATCAATAAATCCAAGCTGAGGCTGCAGTCAGTCGCGGCAATGCTTTGCGCGTGTAAAGCTGGGTTAATTTCGGATCCAATTACCATTTTTATACTAGTAGAGAAAAGAAATCTCATTGTTTTATTCTCGGTGGGGGTGGTGGGGGGGGGATTACACCACATTCATAGGAATAAAGAGTCTGTTTCTGATGTGCAGAACGAATGTGTCATAGAATGAGCTCATCCTGACAACTTGACATTGCAAGCCAATTGATTATTAATACCTTGTTAGCAAATGTCAACAGTGCTTAGAAGGTTTCCTGTTACTATGACAGAAAAGCCTTGGCTTTATGAGCATCTCATAAATCTGACATGGCGCGTTTTAAGTACTGTAATGGACTGCTGGACGCTTCTGTTATATTGCCGTGCATAATTGCTTTGAATGAAGTGTCTGAGTCAAAGATGCAAGGAGGTGCAATTGCAACCACTGTAAACAATAAGAACAGGATTCATTACGCTGTTAACACTAACCCTACTGTTGTAGTGCGCAGATGCATAAAGTATCATGTGTAAATATTGTTTGGCTCTTGTCTGCGGGTGGATTGACATTGACTGCAATGAATATTTATCCGCCTTCTACAGCGACGAGACACCTGTATAAAACAAACTTGCAACTTGTCAACTGCAGCGGCAACCCTCCTCACCCCCGTCCCCCCACCCTCCTGAAATCAGGGAGGGGTGTGCCGCGTCTCTCTTGCGCAGGGGACATCCGTGAGGACATGTCGGCACAGATACACACTGACAGCAGTTCTGGCACGGGCATCAGTCGTGACCTTTATTCTTTGGCGAAAGAATATGATGTGTTTCGAAACTCAACCGATATGACACGCTTTGTCACATCCGGTGAGGGTTAAGAGGTGCTTGACAAACTGCAACAGATGGACATCGTTCCGGCGCGTGACACTCCGCGAGTCAGGATCTGAAAGCAGCAGGAAAAACAAAATCCGGGGGGAAGGGAGGAAAAAAAAGGATGTTGTGCGATTGCACCATGGATCTGAGACAGCAAGAAGGGGAACGCATTCAGAATATCTTCGTTTTCTTGGCTTCCAATCCCAAGACTTGGTACATTCAGTATCAAGATGTAAAAATCCCAAACCAAGAGACCAAGAGGAATACCCAGGACTCACTGTGGGGGATTTTGTTCCTTGGCTGACCTGGGAACGCTTTGGGATTCCCTTGGAGGAGCTGCCTCTGCTACCCGACCCGGGGTAAGTAGAAGATAATGGATGTTGAGGAGTGCATAAAAATGTTTACATTAAAGTCAATGGGCCCAACAGGACGCCAGTGTCATCAAGACAGTTAAGACGTTGAAGCTATTTGAGGGTGATAGTTAAGGGTTTAAATCTGCTACGTTTAATGAAAATGAATATTTTTCTTAATCACAATAATCCCGTAACACTTCAGGATCTTGAAAATCCCGGTTGGTAAGTAGAAACATCAATGGGCAGTTTGGGTTAATGAAATGGCCAAACATAATACATGCGAGGCGTGAATGTATTATGCTTGAAATATGATTTGAATTGTTCTTACAGTGTCAATTGGATATGTTGTAGATTCTATCTCTACATACTGCTGCAGTCCAGCCTTCACCACCACTGCTTGGACATTTCAAGATGAGAGACTTCCTGAATTTTCCACCTGCTTATGCTTCAGTGATGATTCCTCCTGGTGCTCTGTTGCCTGAGATATTATGGATTATCTTTATTGACGGTCTCCAGAAGTTTTGCTTTTTTATTTTGGATGGTGGCTCTAAAGCTCATTGGTTCCCTTTCGCCTAATGGCTGCTGGACTTGGAATGAACCTTTCCTGCATAGCAAGAGGCTTTTATGTCTTTATATCAGGGGCCTGAGAATCTCATCAGTAATTCACGTGTCCAAAAAAAAAAAAAAAAAAAAGTGTCAGCGTCATCAAATTACTGTATTATGCATATAATTTGCATTAATTCTGTCGCAGACAAAGGCTGTGCATCGTGATCTGTCAGAAAGCTGCACCACGTCCAGAGAAGGCGATCTCACAGCAACATAAAATAACAGAAATGGATCCTTATTTAGCCAGAAATTATAGAGTAAAACATTAAGACTTTTGTGGCCGGCACTTTAAGACATGTAAAGTACATGGTGTTCATATCTAAACTGTTCAAATGTGTGTCTAACAATGCGTCTTTCTTGCTTGCTTCCGACTTCTTTCACAAGAGAGCTTTCAATACCCCTACACTCTGTCCTTTGAGACATAAATGTGTTCTGAGACATTATTAGGAAGACTGTATTTCCAAACAACTATTTTGTGTGGTTTTGTGTAATTGCAGCCACTTCACACGCTGTTTGAGAGCGTAATAGTAGCAAAGCTCGTTCAGTTCGTCTGGGGATTTTATCTTAAGTGCCTTTTGAAACATTATACGCATTTTTTCTTTTCCGAATAGTAGATCTCTGTGGGTTCGAAGCGTCAGCTCTGCATATGTCGGTGGCACGTTCGACACGTCAAAATATGAGGGATGCCGGAGAGCAGCAGTCTGCCTTCCAGCTGTTGCTCTGTGTGGTTTTTCCTTCTTTTTTGGTTCTCCACCAAACATCGTCATCGGCAAAGTATCAGTTTTCAAGGGCAAACTATACATAAAACAAGCATAGCTTAATCTAACATTGTTACATGTTTGTCATTAGCTGGTGATAAAAGGAAAATGACTTCCAACATTTACCATCGCTTTTAGGTCAAAATAGGTACTCTGATTAATCTGCTTTATGCAATAAAGCGTTCACATTTTCTGATTAATGTTAAGCGTATTCAAATTGACGGCCCTGTTATTTAGGGTTGCTGATGAAAGTCTGTGGGTGAGTCTCAAAACTAATGCGTTTCGAAACGAACCGGCCTATTCATCAAAGCCCAAATGATCAAATGTTCGATTTCACAACATTTGGGAGTTCCCGCGTTAGAAATCTACGCCGCAAACAGTCCAACAACAGAGCGAAAGAATACTACACACCATGTGGCACCTCATGTTCAAAGATATTACGATGAAAAATCTTTTCTCTGTGTCCGTTTGGCTTTAAACGTCCTACATACACACACCTTCACGCAGCTTGTGCGTAATCTTACAGTAATGTTCGTTTGTAGATTTCACAGTGTGTCGCAGAGAATCAGCGGTGTTGTGTGAAAATGTTTTAGTTCATCCACGTGTTAATGAGAAGCAGTGACTGGAGAACTTCAACTCAACAATGAAGTTGTTGAGTTGAAGTTTTACCTGGCAAACTTTCAGCGACTCTTTGCACGCAGGTCAAATAGTTCAATGTTGGTCTTGTCATTTCTCCGTACGTTTGCTGTGTCCTCTAAACGGCTCGTTCCTTTCTTTTCTTCCCTCTGAGGCCTACACAGAACAGCTGTATGTTTACTGATTGTGAGTCAGACTCCGTGTTATGGAATAATGAGCTTTTCCAGGTAAACCCTGCCTCTCGTCTAGATATAGCCAGAGATATGCTAGTGATCCTGCAAAGACTGGGAGGTCTAGGAAATGGATGGACGGGTAGAACGATGGATGGTGTGTTCTTTCCTTTGCACATTTACAGCTATACAGTAATTTGTGTTGGCTGTTAAATCATTCAATCTCGATAAATACAATGGAGTTTGTGGATGTCACACGTTGAATCGGAACACGATCCTCAAATAAAATGAGTACTTTTGCAAGGCACTGTCCATAATAACAAGTAACAGCAGAAATCATACATTTTCAAAAGTTTAGTTAGTGGTTGGTTCTCATTAGTGGCGGCAGTTCACGTTGAACTCAGCCTGGTAAAACCAGCCTCTTCTTCTACACTTCATTTCATACAGACTTGTCTGGACCTTCGGCTGTTGGGTAACGATTTCTTCCTGGAGATGTGGACTCTGCTGATGTTTTAAAGTTCACCCAATTGCTAAAGTTTGGCCGTGACGTATCTGAGGCGCCAGTTCGACGCAACGAAGCTTACCTGTAAACGAGCTGAACAAGCATGGCCGACATGGACATGAAAGGCTTCTTTCCCTTGCTAGAACTACAGGCAGACTACAATTCTATCCATCCATCCATTTTCTGTTCACCCTTGTCCCTAGCGTGGTCGGGAGTTGCTGGTGCCTATCTCCGGCTGCGTTCCGGGCGAGAGGCGGGGTACACCCTGGACGGTTCGCCAGTCTGTCGCGTACAATTCTAAAGCAGCACAGAAAATCAAAGATGATTGGGAACAACACAATCAAAGTTTAAAATTCAACCGAAAGAATCCAAGTCAATGGGACAAATCCTAGATGGAGCACTGAAGGGAAATTAGAATCAAGCAGATTATCATATAGGCAATAGCTGTGATAGACTGAAATAGGAATGTTGCTGCTCCAACCACACAAACTAAGTTGGTTTCTTTCCTTCACAATCAGGTAAAACTGACTTTTGAAACTTATCAGCGGCTCCAAGGTCCCTCACACGATAATATATGCGTCCCCATGCAAAGCAGGACAACATCTACAACCGCAGCCCAGGCATCCATTTTCCCTTAAATGGCTTGGGTGTACTCTTTAGGGCTTTGAAAGTGCCGATCAGAAATGTTTGTTGGAGGCAATCCGGATGACGGCGGAGCCGGGTTCATGCGGCGGACTGTTTGAGAGTGATACGGATTGAGAGGGAACATCACGAGTCCCCGAGGTGGAGTTTTTTTCCCCGTCAGCCAGCGATCCCCACGGCTCGCCCCGAGGTCTGTTTGGCAGAGACGAGTTCCCAGAGCTTCCCCACCTGCAATGTTGCAAATGTCACGTTGATTACACAGCAGGATGAACAGAAAGGAGGTTACCAATCACGTTTGCGCTCCGTTGGTGGTTCTCTCTTTTGCTTTCTGACTCGCTCCCCGCTCGTTCTCTTTTTCTTCTTTTTTTGACCCATCAGAAGCAAAAACTTAGCAGCAGAACACAGCCAGGATGGGGTCAATCCTCTCGATTCCAGTTGCCCGTAAGGCTTGACACGTCCGTCAGAACCTGCCAACGAAAGCTGAAAGAAAGGAGTGTTGCCATGACAACAGCTCTGCCACTTTGCAACGTGCGGATGTCCTGTGGGGGAGGACGAGGTAACACCTTGCTCGCCAGCATCTGTGACTTTTTCTCACCTTGCTGTTGCAGAGAAACGCTTCATCGTGAACACTTTGAAGGGTTGATGGTGGTGTTTTTGTGAAATCTGCCCTGATGTTAGCCAAAAAAAAAAACAAAAAAAAAGAAAGCTCATGCCATGAACAGTTTTGCCTTGCTTATTAAAGTTTTTTCAAATTGTTTATGTTGTTTATTGGGTCCCTTTTTGGAAAGTCGTCAATTTTGCCAGTTTGTCAGCACATCTTAAAAGGAACTTCAAATGAGTGTGAACAGAGGAAGAAAAATCATCCTCTGTCATTATGGCTCCTTGTTATCCTGGTTCGATAGAACAAGGAACAACAACCATCTCAACAAGCTTAAAGGAGAAAGAGCTGAGAAAAAAAAAAAAAAAAAAAAAACACCTGCCACCTATGTGCTTGGCTGATCTAAGGCTAAGGGTATGGTGTGTTTCTTCCCTCTAATTGGTCCAACTCCATGCTCAGACTTTCAGTGGCTTCACTTCTCTTATCAATGGCTACACAGAGGGAGTGCAGTGAAGTTCTGGCTGGAGGAGCCGGACAGCTGGGAGGGAAATCATTGAGGAACATCCGAGAGGAACAATAAACTTCTTTTTGTACCGTCAATTGTGTCGTTGACAGATTTAGTGGGATGTTGGTTGATCTAGAGGAGCAAGCACTGGAGCCATACTTTAAATTAGAGGTAGGGTTTTAAATCATCCATTTTCTATGCACATTTTAGTTTACGAAAATGTGTTTTAATTGATCTTATTGTGGCAGTCAGTGGTGTAACCATACAATTAATTTTGTTTATTGCCAACAACGCCACCTGGGGTTACCAGCTCCTTTCACTTCCACCCAAACAGGAACATTCAAACTTCGGCCCTTAACAGGCACCACTCCACCCACGATCAAACGTGGAGGTAAATACACCCGTACGTCTCTGTACTCAGAACACAGACAGCCCAACACGGAAGCGCGGCGCGCGACGTGTCAGCAGCAAACAACAAGTGTCAGTCCGCAACTTACCTCGGCTTTTATACCGAGCGCCCTCTGGCGCTATTAGCTCACCTGCAATCACCCTGCCAGCAGGTGCAGCCTCCACCTTCTTGCCACATTATGCAATCTTAAATTTCCGAGACACTGGATTTTGGGTTTTCACTTTCTTTAAATGGGCAGTTTTATGTATTTTCAAGGCGCATGGTACCATTTTATAGCACAATAAAATGACTGTGTTTTCTTCAGTTATTAAAATGGTGTACATATCAAATATGACTTAAAGAAATTTAGGTTTTCAATTGAAAGCCTTGAATTAGGGCCTCTGTCTCTTTAAGAAGCACCTGCTCCTTCTAGAACTCCGCCTTCAAGAAGTCATCACAACATGGCTCCTCTATTAACCTTTAAACAATATTTTTACCAGCGCTTCACTGAGAAGTGGCTTGTATAACGAGCTCAGAAGATGCATAGTTCCACCAAGTGTTTGCTAATTACTGCTGGCTAGTCTGAAGGAGCTGAGCGGATGAGTTGTGGGGGAGGGACACACAAGCTTTGAAACTGCAGCTCCAAGGCGGAGCTTCGTCCTCGAAGGAGGTGCTAGCTCCACCCAGGCATTTTACGCAGCTGAATGGTTGCCGCGGAGATTAAAGGATTTCTCAAACGTGGATGAAAAAATCATGGCAACCCTCCAGGTATGTTTTTGGAGTTTATCATATTATAACATTATAATATGATCTAAAGCTAAAATAGTAAATTTTACAAAACACTGCCCCTTTAAGCCACAATCCTCCAATTATCAGAAATAAAAGTTTACTTTTTTTTTTTAATCTCTGTTAGATGAATCTATTTAACATGAACTTTATTTCTGAAATGAGAAAGAAAAAATATTTGACTTTTTGCATTTTGCACCATTTTATTGACTGATACTTTCACGCAATGTGAACACTTTAAGGATTTCTCACTTTTGTGCAGACTGGGGATTTAGCTCAAGGATGCAAGGAAACAAATGCCAAGAAAATCCTACAAGGACACCGTACTCATCTCGGTTCTTCTAGTTTTAATTTTTTATGCATTTCCCTCCACGCCGTGTGTCTGTGTTTCACTGAAATTGTACATGATACGTGGATAGTGGAAGTTTGGAGATGATAATCTGAATTATTTCAGTCACAAATCGGCGTGTATATTTTTGAGACTGTGTTTGTTCCTAAAAATATATATAATTCACTGCTGTTTTCCAAAGTTTAAAATCAAAAGTGATCTAAATATTTGGGGAAAAAAAAAAAAGAATATTTCACTAAATACATTTCTGACCAACCCATTAGAAACACCAGTTTTGTGGTTTTCTCCAATGACACTAAAGCATCCGCATAATTACTGTGGCTATAAGGTTAGAGTAGTCGTCTTGTGATCGGAAGGTTGTAGGTTCGATTCCCACTTCTTCCTGCCACATGTTGTTTCTACAAGAATGCCTGAATAATTGTTTATGTGGTAATTAGACCTTCTGCAGGCTGGTTAGACGTGAGATTGTACACTTATATCCCACTCAACAGGCAGCTGGTTATTCTTCTCTCAGACTGGTTCCTGATAAGGACGGGATGCAAGATAATGTTCAATAAATAAATAATACTATCAGAAAAAAAACAACAAAAAAAAAAATCCACTAAGCAGGTTTCAGATACAACAATGTAGGATAACGAGAGGCAGCCAAAATATGACAGCAGTTGGTCAGTGCGCATACTGAGCAGCTCTCTAATGAAATTTCCATCTGCAAGTTTTATTACGGAGCTGTTTGACTGATGCAAATGGCAGCCTGACGACGTCCACTGACCCGAACTGATTCTATCTCCCTGTTATCAGCCTCATTGGTGTATTCCTGGGTGAAGGACACAGTAAAAGGCTGCAGACAGTCATTGATCTGACGCCTTTGACTCGAAAATGCAATTAGGGTTTGGCCGCGACTTCGTTGGTGGTTATCTCCCGGTGCATTCAGACGTCTAAATCTGGATACACACAGTAATGATTCTTCCCTAATTACTCGGGCTTGATTCCTTGGACTTCATGGCTGTGCAAAAGAAAAAAAAATCAATATAAATGTGGGTTTTCTTGCAGAAACTACTCAATATTTATAAATATTTTTAAAAAATATTTTTAAAAAATATATTTTTAAAAATATTTTTTTGCCTTTAACCGGTGTGAAAACGTCCTGATGGCAACACTGGGAATTTCTGTTTCACATAAAAGACGAAGCCGTAACAGTATGATGAGTCAGTTATGGTTACTGTCAACGTTTAAAGTCCATGCACAGGATTTCATCTGTTGTAATCTGCCTCCCTTTGTTCCTAAATCATCTGCGAAGAAGATGAAAATGTTTAAATGTCACACCGTTCACTTTCATTATGTTCATGCGGAGCGTTATTTTGACTACTAAATTGTGTTATTCTGGTCAAACTGATGTAATGTGTTAGAATTATAAATGAATAAAATACGGATACAAGGATTCTTTTTTTCTCAGATAAATGAACGTTGAAAGACCTGTTAATGTATAAATGACCTCCATTATCTCTCCAAATAACCCCCCGAGCCCCCAAAGAGATATTTAATTAACAGTGAATTCAAAAAACGAATTTAAAAAACGTTACATCAAAATAAGAGGGGAAAGTACAATGGAAAAGGCTTGAAATAAAAGTGTCTGAATACAAATGGAGAGTTTGTAGTTCTAGAGAACGTTCCTAATGGAAACTGTATAATTTTAGAGAAATACATCTTAAACACAACTGATCTACATTCACTTAGATTTTAGGTGCTCAAATATAGAGAACAGGAGAATAGAAAACTCAAAAGTAACTCTAATGTGAAAATCAAGCAAAAAAAAAAAAAAACTAGCATTCTGCCTTTAGAAACATTTTTCTTCTTTTCTTTTGACATTTTTCCAGTAAATTACATTTGGAAAGCTTGTTTGGTTAGAGAAAGGCAACATCCCGAGCTGTATAACACGGTGTTTTTCTTTTTTGTTTTTTTTTTCCACTAGCACAGTGAAACTCAAAAGGTGGAAAAAAATATCGCTCATTTAGACATTTTCATCCTCAACGTTCAACGACAAAACATTAACTCTTCTGAATGTGCAAAATCGTGAACGTGATTTATACAAAGCTACTGGAGAAACTGGCTGATAGATTTTCAGCTTCGCTTCTCAAGTAGTCGACATGGTTTCAGACACACCCATCCATCCGTTTTACCGCTAAGATGCCCTGACCCGACTGAGACCTAATGAACTCACAGTGAACTCATGATCATGTTTAAGAAACTAGTCTGAGATGATCTGAGCTTTCTGGCACAATGCTGGAAGTAATCAGTGAAAAGATGAGAACGCTGCGGTGCTGAAGTGGCTCAGGTTGCCTGTGGTGTGCGAGGATGTCTTCAGAGTTGTACAAATTTTCTTTTGTCTTTGGTAAAAAAAAAAAAAACGAGAATTTCTCCTGCTAGCGCTATGCTTGCACATTTGCTTTGGTTGTATTTATCCAGAATGACCTGCACTGTAATTCGCTTCCTGCTTTTGGAGGGGTCTCCGGTCTGCATGGCATTCACAAACTGTGCCAGAGTTCACTTCAACCACACAGTCTGTGGTTTGTAGGTGGACCAAAGTCGTCAGAGTTTGATTGCCCATTCACACTGCCCCAAACAAACCGGACTTTCTAGGCAAACGAGCTGGAGTTCAGACCAAACGTGGTGGTGTGAATGCACCCCAAGAGATCCTTGACATGGACGAAAAGATCCAAAGTATTCCAGGAAAGCGTCCCCCCTCACTGCTACACCGGCAGCAGCCTAAACTGTTGAGAAAAGTAGTCCATTTGCTTCAAGTATCAATGTGGTGTCTCTTTAAAGTAGGACACTCACACTTTGGTTTTAGCCAGTGGTTTTTTTAAGATACAACTGCATTTTCATCATCTAGATGCAGTCTAAACTTTGATATCATGAAGGCGTTTTTGTCTGCACGTTGACAACATTTCCTCCTTCTATTTTCCGTAAACCCAACGGATGGTGATGAGTCATGTTTCCACTTTAAGAAATACTCAGACCATCGCATCTGGCACCAACAACAGAAGCAATTAAACTCACACTCTTTCCATTTATGATTCTCAAATTAAATTAAGAGGTTATGAGCTTGAAATCCTTTTGCCAGATAGCACTGAGTTGCTGCCATGTGATTGGCTCGTACGCTTCGTGCCAACAAGCACCTGAACCCGGGCAAACGAATCAAGCGAGCTTTAATTTCAGGACGCCGCATTTTGGCTTGAGGGATTCTGGGCAGGTGAAAGGTTTTGTTTTTTAAGATCCAAAGTTTCATTAACCTTATCGCCATTGTTGCTTTGATTGTTTTCTTTTTGAAGCACAGAGACCTGGACGATGTGTCCCAATGTAAAAAAAAAAAAAAATTGAGGCTGACAATATTTTAGTAATCATGCATCAAACAAATGGCTATCGGTTTTTACTTTAAGATTTATTTGAACAGCACAAAAAACAGAGCATCCGACGGTAAATGGTAAGTTGAAGGATAATAAGAATTTCTGTGATGAACTTGGCATTTGGGTTCCAAGCTGAGATTAAAGTTGCCTGATATATCAGCATAACAGATTTACAGGAGCAACCATTCTATTTCTTTAATATATATATATATATATATATATATATAATATATATATATATATATAAAAGAATGTTTTAAATCTTTTCAATGTTCCAGTAACCTTTATTCATCCCTTATCACAGGTTTAGGAAGAAATTTAAAGCATATATCATGTTAGCGCTTTCAATGCGATTAGCAGCGAGAAGTATATTTGAAAAAGGTCAGTGTGCCGCTTTAGCGAACCATGATCTCCTGCATCTCAGCTTATACTTATTGAAGACTCAAACCTCGTTATGGCTTCTTGTGCTAAACACTCAGTATTTTGATTGAAAAAAAAAAAAAAAGACTCCATATATTAAGCGTCATATGGTACAAATTTAAATGCTGCTGTGCAGTCGGACTTTTACAACGGAGGAAAGAGATGGATTTTATAGTGTTTATACAGCTTTTCTGCAGGACTAAGTTACCTGTTTCTTCAAGAAGCCAAGTACAACACCCAGCAGAGCTGACCAATGTTGCCGTTGGTTACCAAGGAGACCGAACTGAGGCTTGTAGACAGACATTGCTGACTTATAAGGAATATTCTTCGTTGGGACATCCAGTTGTTCAAACGTGTAATGCCTCAACCGAAAAAAAAAAAAAAAACTAATTATGAATAAAAGTCTTCATAAAGAACTTATGTAAGAGTCACTCCACCGTGCTGCCATCATTAACGCAATAATCTGCCGATATTCAACACACTTCTTCCATGGTACTCCAGAAAGTCCAGCTTGGACTTCTTTTTATATCGGATTTTCCTGTCAAACTATCGCCATTGCTTTTTCTCACGTTTCTTTACTCTGAACTCGCGTTTCATCTTGAGAGGTTTTGCGAGATTCCCCGCCTGCTACCTGAACGTCGGTGAGGCTTGACGACCAAACCTGTAATATTAGTTTTTTTTTTTTTTTTTATTGGCCTCTCGGGTTTTGAAAATTGTCAGTCAACTTTAAAATCTTGCTGTGTGAACGAGCCATAAGTCAAAACAAATGAATGTGTGACCTCTTGTACGCTAATGTGCGCACAAAATAATTATTTTGGGAGTGCTTTGCTGCCATATCGAGATCAGAGTATAAAATGCCTGTTTCTGACAATTTACTAATTAAGTTCGATTGAATTCATTAACTAAAAACTGTTAATAAATTAAGGCAGCATATGTTCAGTCTAGCCAAACATGGAAATAACTTGGATTAAGTCTACAATTCTTCATATTGCCATGGTTAATGCCAGTAGCTACTAAGTGTGACTGGATGTGTTTCGATCTGCTTTCACTTAGCTAATTCTTTTATGTCAACAAATAGAAGCTGTGCATTTTCAGCATATTTTTTCCTAATGTCTTTCTTAGATGGGAAATAAGCAGAATGAGATGCTCGATTTATTGTATTTGAGAATCTTACATGGCAAAATACACCGATATAAATCTTTTGTTTTGAACTGGACTCTGAAAAAGGAAATGTATTCAAGAGAAACCATACAGTAAATATTTTACATATGTATGAAGTTCATGAACACACACACACACACACACTCACACCTTCTCCTGACAGCTATTCTGTATGTTAATTTCTGCTCCGCTACCTTCAAATATTTAAGGAACTGACTTCCAGGGGAGAGGGCCAGAAAAAAGGACATCTGCACTCACTGCTGCTTTATTTACTGTCACTGCAGGGAGGGAAGCAAATGGGACACTTTATGATAAAACTTGTGAGAGCAGAAGGACGTGAAAACATTCTGGGAGAAAGTTTTCCGCCTGTGTGATGTCCCGTTAAGAGGTGGAAAACCCAAACCCAAACCGTTAGCATTATTTGTGTCCAGTTTGAAACCACAATTCAAAAGCGGCTTCGCTAAAGGCTACATTTCCCCTGATGCGATGTCATTCACAAGCGATGCTGATGAAAATAAATTCTCTGTTGGAAAACAGTAGGTGCGTCTGGGTTTCCGGTCTTCATGAAGGACTGCATTTAAGATGCAGATCTACTAAAAAGCTACTTATGCCCTAAAATGTAGACATAATACTTAACAACACATGTGTATTTGAAAAATGTCTTGAGTATTTCAGAAAATAGCTTCACAAAACATGCTGCCATGAAGTTAAAAAAAAAAAAAAAAAAAAAAACTACATTTGTGAGCATGCAACACCATAACGATTATTCGCAATGAAAATGTAAATACTTGAATTTTTTGGGGTTTTTTTTTCTTCCGTCACTCAGAATGCGACTGGGACTGATGGTGAAGGAAAACCTTAATCCTGACCAGGGATGAGGACAGATGAGACGCTTCGAGGTTCTAGAGCACCCTGACATTTTTTCCTCTTGACAAAATAGGGCCTTCTGATTTAAAAAAAACAAACAAAAAAAACAACAAAAAATCCAAGAGAGCACTCAAAGCTCTTTTTATTTCTTTAAAAAGAGTATGAAATACTCAAACATCAACACTTACTTTATATCTGGTATAAAGATAAGGAGCATTTTACTATCTAAGTATATTTTACAAAACAGTCACAATAACTAGCAGGACAGACTTTAAAAAAAATCTCCTTGGTTTTGTGACCTTGTTTTCAATTGCAAGCCATGCCGACGTCTGACGGCTCAATTTAATACTTTTAGGTTTTTTACAACTTAAAAGAATATTGTAATACTGTACTTCTCAGAACAAACATTTTTGTTTCTATTTCTGCACGAAGGCATCTGTGCTATACAGATACAGTACAGACACAGAAAGACCTGAACCTTCAGAGTCACATAAAAACGGTTGCAAAGTCGGCCTTCTATCACTTGAAGAACCCCGCTGGGCTTAAAAGACGGATGTCCCAGCTCTACTGCAATAGAGTCTTCACAGGTCTGTCTCAATAAATGACTTAATCAAACCTCCAGCTGCAGAGGATCTAAACGGCTGCTGCTCGCGTTCTCACTAACAAGAGCCCAGCACCCTAAAGCCCCTACGCTTTAGGGTGCTGGTGCTAACATTTGTTAGTTTATAAATCACTGAACGGCACAGCACCACGATACATTAAAGATCTGCTGGGTGGTACCGACTTTCCAGAACTCTCGGGTCTTCTGGTTCTGGTTCTGGTTCCTGCTCTGCATCACCAGAACCAGAACCAAACACGGAGGAGCAGCGTTCAGCAAAACCACAAAACAGCTGAAACACTTGAGTTTCTTTAAATAAAGGCCGGAAACCCAGATGTGTAGTGGTGCTTTTGATTAGCAATAAATGGAACACTGATTGGAAAATTTGATGATTTTTGATGATGTACTGGTTACTGATGTAGAATGTTTTTTATGATTTGAAGCACTTTGAACTGCCTGGTCTATCTGTGCCATACAAATAAGCTTGACTTGGTAAATCCATATTTATTCAAGAAGTGTTTCAATGCAGAGGCCATTGTGTCTTTTTTTTTCAGAATCAAAGTACATGGGAGTTATTGTTTGCTTTTTGTTTGTTTTACATATTTATCAAGATTAGTAGGGCTGTTTTTTTTTTTTTTTCACTGCCGAGGGGGGGAAGAAAAAGCAAAACTTATATTTACTTCTACTTTAGTTTGTGTTTCTGCGTGATGAAACACACCAATGTTTTACACATTGCACCACCATAGGGGAGTGAAGCTGGAGAGGAATATTGTTTACATACGGTTCATTAATTTTTCGTAAGTTGGGTTTCTGCCTGCGGGCGCCCTCCGTGCTTTGTAATGCTTTCCCTGATTTTAGCACCTGCAATTAGCTTAGTGCATCAATGTGGTTGTTCATGTATGACTAATTGTGAGTATTTATCACATCCAGCAAAGCAGGAGGGCCTCCCCAAATAACAGCGTGCTGTGTCGAGTGTTTGCAGGAAAATCCTTGTTTTAAACAATCCTAATCTAAAGCTCGTAATGGAACTATAAAACCTGAACAGAAATCATTATGGAGAATTTATTTCAGTTTTGTTTAAGAAATGGAAAAATGAAATCAAGCCAAGACCTGACGCAACAGCATGAATATATTGTGTTTGTCACATCAGGGCATCTAACTATAAAGAAATCAACTTCAATTTTGCATTAAAGGTTTTGTTTTGTCATGGCCGACATACCATGGATGTCGGAGGATTTGATGAACTTTTCCAAACCATTTGAAATGTTATAAACCTTCTAAAACTTATCAGATGAAAAGCATTGATTGGTTTGGAAATATTGACTTTTTTTTTTTTTTTTAGTAATTGAAAATTATATTCTTACCTATTAGTTCGAACAAGGAAACCATTACATAGAGCAAATTAGGCATTCAAAAAACGATGTCATTGCAGGATTTATAATGGGAGTAGCTGCAGCAGTTGCCACACCGTGGAATTTGTGATCACTTTAGAATGATCTTCACATGTCACCGAAAACACGTTTGATGGGCTTGTAAGCTTTAAGAACACAAAAAGAGACATTTTCATTTGAACGTGACTGATCCAAGAGATGAGGTTGAATTTGTTGTGCAATCAAAAGGCCCTCAGCAGTCCCAGAGTGCCCGCGACTGGGATCTGTGAAAGCGTCCCTTCTGTTCTCCCTCTGGGCCGGCGGGGAGCGCATCGAGTTTGCATGCGTTAGTCAAAGCCACGATGTGGATTTGCGCGGCACTTTGATGTGTTTTTGTTCGTAAGCTACTGTCCCGCTATGCGGGCACCAACACGCGGCACGGGCGACGTTCAAAAGCGCGACAGATGTGTCGGTGCCGAGAAGAGACGCTGCCGTTGGACAGAACCGAAAGTCTCCTCGGGTCAGGATACTTTGACCCCGTCGAGCTGAGGCAGTGAAACTTTGGTTTATGGCAAAAACTATTGTAAAACAGGAGAAGAAGAACAGAATTATCAAAAGAGAAGGAGGTGCACTTATAGGACGAATTGTTAGACTCTTGCAAATGTCCGTTGCTCCACCAAGTCGGTTTTTATCACCTTTGGGGAAAAGCATTTTCTCTCACTCTGCAGACCATGCAGCCCGTTTCTGCAAAACAAGCTTTAAAAATTGGATTATTTAAATGTTTACTTCAACACATACTGACTAATCAATATATATGGCTTACAATAATGTATGCGTTCCAGTAAAATATTGTCACAATTAACCCAATTTGTCACTAACTCGGCAAATTAAAAAAAGTTTTAAAGCATCTCCTGTCGTTCCGTCCAGTTTATACAACATAACTTTCTCTAAATGTCTCCGAAGGGTTTATTAATGCCACAATTATGCAAGCTCATGAATCTTAAATCTGTCGCTCTCCCGGTGCACTTGGATAGAAATATCACTGGTGCCTTCCTAAAGTGAGCATTTTATGATCTTTATCCGCCTAACAGTTTAGGGTTTTAGATATTTATGGCAGAAGCTCCATTTTGCATGAAGGACCGCGACTGTTCCAACTGTTGCGTAACAACCCCGAAATGAGGATCTGCGTTCATTTCCGACTGTATTAGTAAATATAGTCGAGTCCGCGCTGTGGTCAGTCAGCGGTTCGGATGCTTTATCTGCTCCCTCAATAACAGAGAGCGGCTCATGAAGCAGGGAAATTGAAAGGAAGTAAGAGAGACGCGTGCCACTGGACTCTGGTAAAACAGCAGAGGAAGATTTTTTTTTTTTTTCCTTTAGTTTTCCTAAGGGACCTTACTCTAATCGCACACAGAAATAATGTTCAGTCAGCAGCTAAATGGCGACCCATGTGACCTTTCAGCTTCAAACTACTTAAAGACCCGCTCTTTAATTACAGTAATTTGCCCCTGACGGAGCGAACGCTGCTCTCATCTTCTTGCTAAACGCAGCGGTTATTATACCGACAACTGTTTGAGCGTCTAAATGTACCATAAATTGGTCATAAAAGGATTGATGGATATTTTTTTATCAGCGTGGGCCGGAGTTAGTACTCGGTTATGTGAAAATATTTATTTACCAATAAATTATTCTCCGCTGTTTTGTGTCTTTAATTAAACTAGGAAAACTAGAACTGCAAGCCTTTGCCGAATGGAAACACTCAAATTTAGTTAAAAAAAAAAAAAAACTTTTTATTTGAGACCAAAAAACCTTTTGGTGGCAGGATCAGATGGGGTTAGTGTACTTTGCAAAACTGCAATAGAAACAGTATTTCACACGAGTCGCATGACCAACATTCCGGATGTCATTGCTACTGGTGGAAATGACAAAGAAGACAACAGGAAATGTTTTTTTTTTTTTTAATGACTTATTACATGAACAAAGTTATTCATGTGCGATTTTAACTGCATTTCTTTTTTAAATGGAAACACCACAATTGTGTGTGTGTGTGTGGTTTTTTTTATATCAACGCAGTTGTGTGCACCCGTGCACATTTGTAATGGAAACACACCTAATATGGGGGCAAGTCTGACAGAAGCAAGGCTGCCATACAACAGCGCCACCAGCAGGCAGAACGGGTGAAGTAACTTCCACCTTAAAGGTGATGGGGTGATGCATTTTCAAAAATTCGTAAAGAATTACAAATTCCACAGAATAGTTTCGACAACTATGTCTATAACTTCCACAGTAAGAATATGTTCCAGTGTTCTGTGATCAAAGGCTTTTCCCATTAAAACTGTAAACCAGGATTTCAAACAGTTCTTTGTTGTTGTTTTTTGTTCCTCTTTGGATACGAATCCAAAACCACGTTATTCTCCAAAAGTCTTTGTTTTTCATTTTTGATAGAATAGTATGAATTTTCACCGTCATGTATTGGGTATTTGTCAACTCTGTTAGGGATTGTGACAAAGTGATGAAACCCTCATACGTCGCGTCTCGATCCATTTTAACCGTGTGAAACAACTCAAGATGAAATGAATTACATCCTTTGGATACAACACTGGCAACGGATACCAAATGTCGTCATTTTCACAAGGCGCAGTTCATGTTTTCTCTGCCAAGCGACATTTGTGTTACTACAATAAAACAGCATTTGCAGCACTGCCGAATGTATCAGACTCCCCTCATCATCAGATGCCTCTCATCCGTCTGCTCCGAGTCTACCAAGACTGGAAAAAAAAAAAAACAACTTTTGAATTTTGTGATAGACTCTCAGGGGCCCAAAGGTATCAAAGATGGTAATAATGTTCTAGTGTCGTTAATCTCTGGTATGCAGCCAAAATATGTTCCCCAAGGGGGAAAGAATCTGATGACATGGCACAATTTAACCCTCCGTCACAATGTGGTTCGATTCTGTGATTTTAGGATAAACAAAGTGGAGGACGAAATCTGTAAGGGGGACAAGTAATGCAAATGTTTGACTGCAGATGTTAATCAAACATCTTTAGAAATATTGTTCACAAATGGATTATACTTCTTTTTTTTTTTTTTTTTACATAGCACTCTGCATGTCTCCACGTTGCTGTTTCTGTCTCTAGTTTCATGCATTTTCAATTGGTGATTTCACATAAAAAAATTTTTTTTTTTTAAATTTGCTCACGAATCAGTTGAAGAAATCAGGCCCGGAGACACGAATGCGACGCTTTTTAATATGGATGAATGTAAACAAAGATTGTTGATGAACAACATTTAGAGTTACGGCGCTCAATAAGGACGCCCTAATTAGCTGAAGGCAGCCAAGGCAGAGCCAGATTAGCATCTCATTATCGGGTCGGAAGTAAAACGTCGCTCGGCGCTCCTGATGCTTCGATGGTCTTCGCCGAGACGCCGCGCGCTTGTGGGAAGAACTGTTCATTTGTGACAAATGCAGGACAGTTTTGGGATGCATTTGAAGAGCAGTGCAGCTCTAATAGACGACTCCTTTCACAACGAATACAGAGAAAAAGAAAAGCGCGTCGACGTATCAGTCCGTTTTGAACGTACTGTAGCTTTGTTTGCTTTCTTCTTTGACTTGTTTGTGTCTTTGCAGAGACACGTTTAACTGTGACGCGATGTTCTCACGTGCTGAGTGCTCTCTGTCAAAATTGGCAGCCATAATAAAAAATGATTAAAAAAAATACAGAATTTATAAACTGTTCAAGGGCCGTGTGATCAATTTGAATCTCAAAATTCACGGCGATTACAGCGTATTTGCCCTGAGAGATCACATTTAATGCTGAAGAACCAAAACGAAAAAAAGAAAACAATAACACTGGTAGTGAGTTTGAGACTACAATCCTATTTTAATTCATGTGACTGATCACAGTTTTCTTGAAGAGGCCACTCTGATCAAATGAGGACAATAGTCCTATAGTTGGTAAATAGTTTTTACCAACATGTCAAATGTTGTGTGCCGGAAACAATTACTCTGAACAAATCATCCCCCCCCCCAACCTAAAAACTAGTTTTGGTTTATGTAATTCTGTGAGGATGGAATGATTCAGATCAATTCTTGGGTTTGAAGTGGTCTAGTCAAAGTCCAGACAGCCAATTGAGAGTCTGCATTCAGACTTGAACCTTGATGTTCACAGATACTCTCCATCAAACGTAAAATCTTCAATTGCAAAAGACTGACTGAAGGTTTTTAATATTTTCTTTTATTATTTGTAAAAAAAAAAAAAAACACAAAAAAAACACGTAATTTTCTTTTGACGTGATGATTACTTGCAACTTTGTTTGGAGTCTCAAGTAAAATATTCCAAACCCTTAAATTTGTGGTTGTAAGATAAAAACTTAAGGGAAGTAAATACTTTTTGCAAGGACCTCGAGTTGGACTCCTGTAAAGATTGCATCATTGGCTCCTCTTATTTCAAACATGTTGTGCTTAACTTGAAAAAATTAAAAACAAATAAGCACATCTTAGTTTGATACCTGTCTTTAGACAAAAAAAAAAAAAAAAAATCAATGTGCAGCAAAGTAGCAAAGGCAAACAAAATGGTTACTTTGTTGTTTGAATAACCCGTTTAATATCAAAGTGAATGAAAAACACAGGCAGAAGAAGCCAATCTGTCTGATACAAAATGATTAGAAATCGTGAGTCGGTATCGTCACTTCTCAACATGGAGAGTCAAACAATGCTTCTGCCGAAGGTGTAAACATCTGATCGGCTCATCGGGGGCAGAGAGAAGCTCTCAGACGGGACATTTATGCTTCCCGCAGCGCAATTTGACCTACTTCAGAAGCCTCACAAAGCATTAAGACTCCAGCTTTGTTGGTCGGTGAGACGGAACAGCAAAGTGAGGAACGTTTTAGATGTTCTCTTCAGTCTTCCTGGAAACACTTTTCTTTTTTTTTTAATACTAAATATGTTCTCTTTAAAGCTGTCAGGCAAAAGGCTAAATAAATAAAATAAATCCAGACTCACAAAATACAGAGAAAGAAGAGTTTGAGGGAGTAAACAGACCTTCGTCGTCTATACCTGACAGCAGAGGACACGGTCTGGGTTTGTTTTTAGTGCCTGCACTCAAAATGAGTTTCATACCAGGAGTTATGTCAGCCGCCTGCCAGATACGTTCCACACATGTTCGATACCTGAAATCCGCGAGGACAACAGCAAGCACAAAAACACAAGTGTTCGGCACTGCAAGCGCACAGTTAGTGTCAGGTTTAAAATATCCGAACCGTCCAAAAAGATAAAACTTTTCTGACTTGGAAACTAGCGTGAATGCAACACAAATTAGTGAATTAAATTCATCCGAAAGTGTGGAATGAAAAAGTAAGGAATGTATGTAAGTTTATGTTAAAAACTCATGAGAAAAAAAGCTCTTTAAAAATGCCAAGCGATGATGTCGTTTCTAATGTAGCATCTGTTTCATGCAAACGCATTAAAATAAACAATATTCTGAACTGATGAGATTTACTGTTCGAAATGCCATAAATTGCATAAACTATTAATTTAAAAAGGTAGTGCCATTTCATAGCACAATCAAAGCACAATCAAGTAATTATGTTCCCTCCAGTTGTTATGGAAACGCCACATACATCAAAAGTGACTTAAAAGAAATTTGACTTTAACACCTTGAAATTGGACTTCTGTCTCTTTAAGAACACCCCGCTTCCTCACAGAAGTGCTTCTTATTGTGTTGCTTACTCCCGCTTTTAGGACGTATGACGAGCTCAGCCGATGCGCAGCTCCACCAGGTTTTTGCTAGTTGCTGCTGCCGCTAGTCTGAAGGAGCGGAGTGGGGGAGGCGCGGGGCAAGAGCGCTCTGTGAGGCAGAAGTTCAGCTGGGGACTGCAGCTCCAAGGACGGGTTTTGTGGATTTAGCACCCCGAATGCGGGCTGTGGGAGATTCAACGATTCCTCAAACATGTGTGAAAGAATCAAATCAACTCTCCAGGTGCGCTCTAGGTGAGGGAATAAAATTAACTGTGGGAGATTATGAATTACAAATAGACAAGTAAAAAATATACCCATCTCAGTTTGCAACCTATTGCAATTATTTTTAGTAGTAGGATAAAATCAATGAATTTTAGTTCAGACTAACAAGCTCTTCTTCACCATGTACGGAAGCTTGTAGGACACAGGGGCTGAAAGGCGCCACAACCTACAGGACTGCTTCTAGAAACTACAGAACGACACTGTCTTGATGTCTTCGACTAAACTGAGCAACAAAAACACAGTAAACTTAGGAAGCTAATGTCTCATTATTTTATCTAAAAGTTTTCACTCCAGTTCATGAAATGCTAATGAAACAACTCCCTGTGCATATCAAAACCTGTCTGTTTGTTGTTGCGTTTGCTAATTTGGAACAGAAAACAAAGGATAATTTAGTTGTTTTGGGGGGTCTTTTTTTGCTGATTCGTGTGTTACTTACAGTTTGAGAAAGCAGGCTGACAGAATTATGCTCATATTGCTTCAGCATGCAAACAGCTCGTTTCCTAAGCTCATTTTGTGACAAGAGATTTTGATGGAGAATGCCTTTTGCCGCTTCGCATGTGAGTCATCAGTTGGATATGGTGCGGCCTGTTGTTAGAAACCTTTCTTTAAACTGGACAGCAAACAGTAATTGGTTCCATTTGAAGCTGAAAATCGAGGAATGTGGCCATCGAGTCGTTCCCTAGTTGTTAGCAACAACACATGTCAGGTTGAATGTGGCTAAATCTACTCTTTGGGGCTTTGTTATTTTCGCAGATATCGATCCCTCCCTATGTGATCTGTCTGAAGAGGTTCTTTTTATTTTCCTTCTGAGGACCCCATCATCGAGTCTCGTATCACCTGGCTCGGTGGAATTGATTTGAGTTGCTCTTTAATTGTCAAGATTTATCAAACACGTGTTTGTCTTTTTTGTTTTGTTTGTTTCTTTTTCTCAAATCGCATTCACCTCAGACGTTCGATATCTTCACTTCTGTCTAAACTGAACTTGTGTTTCAGGAATTTGATATTTCATTTCAAAGTAATCATGACTAATGGGTTTACAGGCAGCTCTGGGTAATAGCTGGTACCGGCTGCCTGTTCAGATACCTGTCAGCTCTGCTTCAGCCTCAGATCTGTGTGTTTGTTTGTTTGAGGCCTCGGCGCCGGCGGAGGCAGATTTCAGGAGAGGTGTTCTGTTCGTTGCCTGTCAAAAAACTGCCACATTTGTATCCACCGCAGCTCTCGTAGGGCATTTAAAACCGTATATTTGCACTGCTGTAACAACACCTAGACTCCTGCTGCTCATTGTTGCCGGATCGTCCCGTTAACACGTTACTCGATTCCACACGGTATCGTGAAAACGCCTCTTCTGCGCCAATTTCGATTAACTCACGTCGGGATGGCAGGTGCTTGAAACTGAAAACTGTCCTTCTTTCTAAAAGAATATAACTGATATTAATCTGAACACGTTGGGGTTTTAAGATCATAATTGACATTAAAATGTTAGTTCAAGATGAACCAGAATTGTACTCTTGCTCAGATATTATGATTGTTTTGATTCGATTATTTCAAGTATGTTGTTTTATATCTCAGATTATCTTATCGTATTTACTGCTGATCTTAACTTTTCAATTAAACCAGTTGTTAAATCCCCTAAACGGAGCGTCGGTGATCCAGAGAAATTCACAGAGCCGTGATTCCGGCACACTTTAAAAAATTCCAAGGGTTTCTGAAAGGGGAGATGTTGGGCTTCCCAAACAATATCAAGTTATTACGGTAATTTCACCGTAATAACTTGACAGCAGTTTCAAAGTTATCATGACTACTTTGAAACTGCTACTTTGATAGCAGTGTCAAAAACGCAAACTTCTTTTTTGCATTTTTTCTGCTTTAAATTAGTTTCATTTCTGACAAAGTGTTGCGGAACAAAAAGTCGTTGAAGTACAATATATTAAACTGTGAAAAAAAAGAGGAAAACTGACAAAAAAACCCCAAAAAAAACATCTTCACAATCTTTAGATTAATATGGAAGATCATAATTTACTGCTACTTTGATAGCAGTATCAAAGTAGCAGGGAGTGAAATTAATTTGAGGCAAATCTGTTTTTAATAGACGATAAATTGCAAAATTAACTTGCAAGACCTTGAAAGTTCCAGTTGTTATGGATAAAAGGGTGAATGTATTTACTCACAGGAGATTTAAAGAATACAATTAAAATAGGCAAAAGTATCCAGGTGGACATTTTAAATTTAGGATTAAAGAGTTAAAATGGTCTCTCTAGGGACGGGTGTTGTGAATTATAGCTATAGCTATAAACACGGTGAAGCGGACATTGGATTGTCTTGAACGATGTTTCTTGGTTCCGTCTCTCTCACATAAACAATAAAATAAAAAATAAATGCAACACAATAAAATTTCATTCACAGACCTTCAGGTAAGCCTCAAAAAAGAGTCGGCGCTATAAAGGTAACGGTAACCGATCCCCCACTTTGATGCAGGTTACCCCACATTTCCACACTCTTTATCCTGATATGCATGAACTATTCACATCGACACCTCATCGGTGACAAACCTATTTAAAAGCTATCCTCAGGACTTAAAGTCCACTTATTTTTCACATTTCCAAACCTGGGGAATTCACCTTTTTTCAATACATCAGCTTACATAACGAGTTATGAAATAGTGTGAAAGGAGTCTAACTCTAAAATAGTGTTAACAACCACACTGGCAAACCACAAATACCTGTTAGCGCATATTCTTAGCTCATGATGATATGGGAGCGACTGCACCAAACTGTACCCAATCAACCAAAATTAATATCTATTGGATGTGCTAAGTTCAGAGGAATAATCAAAAGATTATTTTTGTTTTACTTTGAGTAAGTTCCAGCAGCAATGAGTCAAATATGTTACTGCGAAACCTTTGCAGAAACTAGAGCAGCTGGAAACATTGTCGCTTTTAATCAGACCCTCGTTTTCTTTTTGTGTTGAAACCTGGACGGTCTGACCAGATTGTTTTCAGATGCACCTCTTCTTGCTCTCTTTTCTCTTCGTGGGAGGCGGAGCGTAACAGCTTCTGTGGTGTAAACTTTACACGGCGGGACAATAGAGAGCGCTTCGTCTCTGAAAGGAGACCGCAGAGATCGTACCTTGTTCATTCCAGGGCCACTTTCTAGGGTTAATGAAACCTAAAAAAAAACAAACTGATCTATTCAGCAAATGGAATGAAAAAAAAAACATCTTGTATTGAAGAACAATGCTTGTTTTCATAGATGGAACAAACTCTTTCCAGTATTGTGCAAGAGTGATTGATTTCCGGTTACAGAAATGGCCCTGTTCATTTTTCTTTTTGCCATTTAATTAACTAAAATAAATGTATCTATATTGCATAAAGTTAAAAGAAGTGCCAGGTGCAGACACTTTGTACTCAGTGATTTCTACTGTGTTTAAAAGTTTAAAATTGCTCCTGTGAGTTGGCTGTCTAATTAGCTCAAAACTGATTTTTGTTTTTCTCGTAATATTTTTACTGACACAATAAATTCAGGTGTACATGATCCTATGAGGTTGAAGAATTAACTTTTTTTTTAAGCGAAGACGGTTAAACATGTTTGAGTAAAGCATCATAACTGGGATGTATTTAAGACAGGCTGCATTTCTGTTATTTATATAATAGTGCAAATTGGAATTGCTTCATGGAAACAACTCATGTTTTTCAAAAAAAAAAAAACGTTTTTGTGCTGGGTGAAGTGTTTTTTATGACTGCGTCAAAATATTTGCAAAATTGGAAACAAACATCTGGTCGTTGGTCACGTGGCCAACGACCAGATGTCATTACTGGTGGGAAATATGGAGAAGACGACAGGAAGCCGTGGCATGAAGATGGCGTGGCGTGTCTTTCAATGACTTATCACTTGGAAACAGTGATTCACGTGTGATTTTACTTATCGAATGGAAACACTGCATTTCCGTCACTGCAATGTTTTTCCACGTCGGCGGAATATCGACAAGGTTTTGCGCACGTTTGTAATGAAAACACGGCTGTGATCAGGTTCAGCTGATCTTCTGTCTAAAAAGGTTCGACCGATTCATCGAATGCGACAGACTGGCGACCTGTCCAGGGCGACCCCACCTCTCACCCGGGACGTTAGCTGAACATAAACCAGCACCTCCCGACCCCACTAGGGACAACGGTGTTGGAAAATGGATGGATAGATGGATGGAATGTATTCACATTGTAAAACCATAATTATGTTTGGATGTACAACGTAGATCTGGTTCTTGTAAAAGGAATGTTTCAGAAACATAGCTCACTGAAACCAATAATGCTTTTTGTCCCACCGTGAAATTGCAAGCGCCCTCCTTTAACATCGACGACACTTTGACCTTACAGGTTCTGGCTCGGAGGTACGGCCTCGTGATAAAACCTCACAACACGCATATTAGTACCATATATAGTCAGGACGACATAAATAATCTATTTTGCTCCTGTGGCCTTTCCTTGAACACCTGTTCTGCTCTGTCATATTCATTATGCAAATCAGGTGGACGGGACCAGTGGAGTTGTCAACACAAACGGAGCGCCTTGGTTCCAGTGAAGTCACGCGCTCCGTCTCTCGGAGCTCTGCGATGTGCGAGATGAAAGTCGCGGGAAAGTCAAACTCATTCCCGAGTTACCGCCAGCTATTGGCAGGAGCGTAACGCCAGGTTTGCCAACGTATCCTTTTACGAGCAACAGAGCTCCTTGTTGGCTGCTGGACGCGCTTATCCGTATTTGATTTGTCGGGGAAGAAATCCTCCGTTCTTTTTCCACACAGAACAGGAAGACGGCGTGGCTCTTTGTAAGAATTTTAAGACATGTTTTTCAGCTGGCTGAGATCTTTATCGCAGGGACGGCTGTTGAATCCGATAGCTATGGCTTCTATTTGCATTTAGTGCAAAGATGTCCTTTTTTTTATTGTTATTCTTATTATTAGTACTTCAGAGATTAGATAAACTAGTGCATTCTGTATGTTATCCCAGGTTGATAACAGTCTGAAAGGCCTGTCAAATCCCTTCCCATGATGATACTCTTAAAGTCGGATCCAAATTCAGCTACAAATGCTGGAATGCAGTGAATATGAAAAGTGTTCACAGAGCGGCACTTTTACCACATTTTGCTACGTTACAGCTTCATTTCACAATGAAATCACTGTTAAAAAAACAACAAAAAACAAAACAATATCATGCCTGCCTCCTAATTACAACAACATGACTTTAAAACTGCAGTATGCAACTTATATATATATATATATATATAATATATATATATATATATATATATATATATATATATATATATAGTGTGTATACCAACACACTGTGCTGAGTCGACACACCTCTTCCATTCTGATGGGGTGACACTACAGGAAGTAAAGAGCAGTGCCAGGGATGCTCTATATATATATATATGGTGTATGGAAACATGGTTGCAAAAACTTTGAATACTTGTGTTTTTACACAGATTTGCAATAATTTCAAATAAACTTTTGTAATTTGGACATTAGATTTTTATCTAATGTCATTTTTATTATTTTTTCTGTAAGCTAGAAAACAGTGGAATGTAATAAATAAGTCTAGACCCACTGGAAATATATATATATATATATATATATATATATATATATATATATATATATATATATATATATATCCTCGCCACTGAAAGAAACCTCGTGCAGCAAAAAAGAAGCTTTACATTTATCATCGAAATGTCAAGCCCTCCATCGGAGACCCGTGCGGCTCATTGGCACACATCTCACATCGCCGAACACTGACCTGCATCGAAATCTACCAGCCGCGTAAGGAAACGCTTGGAGGACAAAGACAGAGGGGTTAATAAGACCCCCCCAGCCAGTTGAACTGCCTCCGCCGGACTACCTGCTCGCACCGCAGGGGTCCGTCCCGCGCCCCTTTTGACTGATGTGCTGAGAATTAGATTCTGTCACTTAAACCCCTTACCAGGCATCACCCACGGACTCTTTCGTTGGATGTAGACAGAGGTCAGCCCGCGTGGAATGGGAAGAAACGAGAACAAGGTCACTTTCAAGTTTCTTCGCTTCCAGCTTTGTGCTCGACTGCTGGTTCGGGTGAACACGGACAAATCTACAGTAGAAACAACATATGATGAAGTACAGCGGTGTGAAGTATCAGAGGACAAATGCAGGGGGGAGCGGAGGTCTGCAGGTAGACTGGATGATAACTTTTCTGGGGCAGAGAAACAATTCGTATTTCACAACCTGAACGATCTGAACTCAGTTCAAAGCAATATCAAGTGCATCAAGCTTTGTCTGAAATAAAGTTTACAACATTCATACATTTTCATAATTTTCACCAATGTATTTTTTTTTTCTCCGGTAGCTCTTGTTACTTACCTTACATCTAAAACATATCTGAATTCCCAAAACAGCTCATCTCCAGAGTGATTTTGTCAAAACAAAGCAAATCTGAAAATTCTTCTGAAAAATGTCCTGAACGATGCAAAGTTTGCTTATCAAAAAAAATAAATAAATAATAAAAATTAGCGTAAGGGTGCAAGGCCTTTTCGAATGCGTACGTGGATGCAAGCGGACCGGAGACCGCTCCAAAAGCAGGAAGTGGACAGTAGCGCAAAGCATTCTGGTTAAACACGACCAAAACAACTGTGCGAGTTTAGCACTAGCAAAAGAAATGGCTGGATGTCTGCAGCCAAAGACCAACAACAAAACATTAAACCTGACGCCATCCTGTTCTCAGTTACATTTCGCGAAGAAGAAAGTTATGTTCAGTGTCTTCTTCAGAGGTTTCCATGTCATTTCCTTGAGTGGCTATTGGTGCAGCGCCACCACAGGCGAAGAGCTCAACAGGTTTTTCAAATGGTCTGTTTTTTTTTTTTTGTTTTTTTTTTTTGAGTGAAAATAAGCAACAGTTGAAAAGAATTTACAAAATATTGCGATTTTGCTCTCCAATCGAACCTAGGTGTGGAAACAAAGTAAATCTGTAATTCATCTTGGAATAGAGTGACAAGTTTTTTCTTTTGTTTTTTTAGACTTTTTTTCTTTTCTTTTTTTTTTTTTTATTTGCTAACTTCTGAATTGACGTTAGCATGCTAATAACTTAATCAAACCACAACATTTCTTTAAGGTAGTTAGCGTAGATCCTGTGGCCAGAAGTGGAGGAAGCATGAATAGAAGATTTGTTCACTTTTGGGGAAAGAAAGTAGACATTTAAACAGATTCTTGCTTCAACTTACTTTAAGAAGGAGTTTATTTGACCATATGAGCTTTAGGCAACTTTAGAGTGTTGAATTTTTTTTTTTTTTTTTTAGCTTGAGAAAAAAAAAATTGCTCAGGTGAAACCAGAAAAAGTGAGCTGAGAGACTAGAAAAGCGTGAATGTGTTTTTTTTTTTGCTAACATCAACTCTGACAGCGAGAGGTTGCTCATTCCAAAGTAAACAGCAGAAGCACAGAGCAGAAAACTGTATTTCTGTAGGGCACTGACAGCCACACGCTCTGCCCCGCTCTCAGCTCCTTCACGTATTTGCCAACAATTTTTGCTCCTGACGACAGAGGGATTTGTTCAGACTTTTTCTGATCTCCTAAATGAAAATGAACGACTAGTTGACTTGCTACGGCATCAATAACATTATAAAAAAAACAATGTTACTGATTGAAAATCTTGTACTCTATTGTTTATCACGACTTCAACAGGAAATTCCTTGTTACCGTCGTTCAGTCATGTTTGGACATTTTGGGAATAATAAAAATGTTTTTTGTTGATTATCAGCTGAAAAGTGTGACACATATTCTGAGTCAATGCTTTGTCCGCCTTGTGTCAGATGTCCAGCTGCAGCTCTTTATGGATGATTCTCTGCATGTTTTCTCATGAAATTTTTCAACGCTCTTGTCTGCAAAATCGCAAAAGGTGAGATCGGACGTTTTCCGCGGATACTTTTTCCCCTCAGCGGCTTTATCGAGATAACGACTTATCCTTCGTGTAAAGGAGGAGATCAAATCGAAATAAGTGTAAATTGCAACGGAAGCACTTTTTCTCGCATCCCACAAGTCGACAGGTGATCAACAACCGGATGTTGCCACCGGCGGAAAAGACGAAGGTGACGACGACGGGAAGCGGAAGGATGTGTTGTAATCGCTCACCAGGTGGACCAACTTGTAAACGTTCGATTCCAACTGCGTTTCTTACTGAAAGGAAACATGTTGACTGCGAAACTGGGGATTATTGGCAAAATTTTGCAAACATTTGTAATGGAAGAGCAGCTAATGACGCCCGTGGTTCTTAAAAAAACAAAAAAGGGAATACGATCACGAGGCCCAACACTTGATGTTACGTACGACTGCAGCGTCGAAGTTCATGTCAAAAACATGTTAACGACGCGCGGCCAAGGCATGTATGGAAATTCCAACTTTGCATGGAGACAACCTCGTCAGAGCTTCCAACCACGAGGGACGGAGACGATGATCCTTGACGCCAAATCACACAATAAAATCTTCTTTTGCTTAAGGGGCACAAAAGAAAAAAAAAAAAAAAAAAAGAGAGCGGAGTTATATCTGCTCTGTATGCCACGCAGGCCTCGGCAGATCACAGCCCTCGGTGAGCATTAATATTCCTATTTCTGCTTCAGCGCTCAAACCTGCAGTACGGCTCGCTGCAAGAACTGTAATGTCTTCAAAGTGCCATACAGTGGGAAAGCTAAAGTGTTACAGTGGAAGCCATGTGAGCAACGAGAACTCGAATGCACTGAATGCGTCGATATTGCGGGGAGACGATAATAAACAACGGATTAACCTAATCCGAGCTTGCTGCACAAAAAAAGTGGGACTGAAACATCTGGACGACCACGACCGGGGACAGGAGAAGCGGTCGCACACAGTAACATTCAAACACTGAAGTTTTGTGTTGGCTTTTGAACTGTTCAAAACAAAGAACGCTTGAGGAAACAAGACCACATTCCCCCTCCCCCAGGGATATTATGAAAGATATAGTCAGTCACTTTTTCTAATTATACGCCTCTCCACAGGTGACTAGTGCCACAGCAAATTATGCAAATTTGGAAACATTACCCATTGATTTTTATCTGGCCCTACGAGACGCAGCGAACTTTAGAATCACGATGGTGTCACTCAAACAGCGTGCACGCACTGTAAAAGATATATATATATATATATATATATATATATGTACACACACTTGTATATTTAACAGCAATCAGCAGTAAAAATCCATAAGCTATAAAAACAATTTAAAACCGTCGATTTGATCTAAAGTTGCTGTAAATGAATTCATTGGTAGAAACTGTAATTTGTACATTTTTACATTTGCACGTTCATTTTACACATTGTTTTCATGTTCATCTTAGAGAAAGCCTTTCATTTATTTATTTTTTTTTTTTTGCTTAAATTAAAACTTTTTTCCTACAGTGAAACACCGACTCCAATCATAATGCCTTCTAACCGTGAAAGAAAAGATGTTTCACCCGTAATTTTCTACCATAAATTTTACCATAGATTATTTTGTTTTTTGTTGTTGTTTGGTGTCTTTTTGACAGTGCAGAGGAACCAGATTAAGTGAAATCTCATTCGCAAGGCTTTTCAATCAGAATGACTGAGTACGTGCACCGACTCGTTTTGCAAACAGAAAGAGTTGTTGGGTTCGGGCAGAAGGATTTTCAGGCTTTAGGTCAGCAGCTGTTGCGCCGTTGATGGGACAATGATTGCATTGGGCAGGGGGATCCGTATCGCAGGGGAAGGGGATGAATAGCTGTGGCGCCCTGCCCTCCAGGAGGGTCAGGGAGCTCAGAGAAGACAGAAATGAGGTGAGTGGCCTCTTGTCTGACAGGTGCAATTGAAAGTTGCAGCGTTTTTCTCACCCAGAGTAATCAACCAGAGGCCAGCAGTGATTAAGACGTTGAACACTGAAAAAGGTTAAAATTTGCACACAGGTCCCCCTTTGCCTTGTAGGAAATCTTTTTTTTTTTTTTTTCCTTCTCGCTTCTCCTGAATTTGCAAATTCAGGAGAAGCTCAAAGGGGCAAAATTGCATTGGCGAGGCACTGCATGAAGTGTTTTTTTCACGTTTGTGTCGCATTTGAACCATAAAAGAATTTTTGAGTAGTTGGATAAAGGGAGTTGTGTGTTGTTTTCAGAGACAATACTAATTGAAAATCCATGTGTTTGCCAGACTTCAATCAGATTCTCATGAATAAAATAAGCTAAATCCAATAGATAAAGTCCACCTGTGTGTGATATTAGGATAAGAGCGAGCAAAATAAATGAATAGATAAAAATGCCACCTCTATTACCAAAACATGATTTGGACGAAGAAAAAAAAAAAAAAAAAAAAAAACTTTCTGCAAAACTGTATTTATCACCTTCTATTATTGTAGGAACATGACAATATTAAGGCGTGTGTCATGTTGAGGCTTCTGACCCACATGCAGAATCAGACCCTGGAAACAGTAGGTTAAGAATTTATTTACAAAATACAGTCACAGGTGTCTTGTGACTTTGGATCGGGTCCGGGGTTCGTCTGGAAGCGGAGAGACGAGTCAACGATAGGACGGCTTACGTCTCCTGGAAGGCTTCTCAACGGGAGGGAAGGGGGTGAAAGAGCAGGTTGGATCCGGGGCAAGTTTCTCCGACAGGAATGAACTGAGGGCAGGCAGGTGAGGTTCGGAGCCGCAGGTGGAGTGTTGCTTATACCTGGGAACGAGAGACAGAGAACGAACAAGGGAAGCAGACAACAAGAAGGTCACAAATAACTAGAGTTTCTCAGGAGAAGGTCTAGCGCACTGGAGACTACCGTGAGGAAGTAATCACCCGGCAGAGAGGTGAGGTCTGGCAGCTCCTTAAATCCTCTCTGGCTGATGATCCCAGCTCGGCTCCAGGCGGCTCCCAGTGGGGAGAGACGCTTTCATAAACCCAGATCCTGACAGCATGTTTGTTGCTGGACTTATTAAAATTTGCAGGTGTATGTATTTTTTTACAGTGTGGATCTCGGGTATTGGACTTTAGCTGTTTGGAGACGGCTGTAGTCCTTACCCAGAGTTCATTGTGTTTTTCTGCTGTTACGAAGCTCTTGACAGTTTTTCAACCTCCATAGACTCTGGAAGTTCAAATATATTTTCTGTTTTGTCCATTTCATTGTAGTATGTGTTGTTTGGATGATGACAATTAATTTCTATGTGTCTTTGATACAAAACAGTTCGGGTTTTTTCAACTGGATAAAATATTTCACTTAGACAACGATCATGCTGGTAATCTAAAGATATGTGTTAGAATAAAATGTTTCCCTTTAATTTGCAGGAAATTAAAAAAAAAAAAAAAGAACATTATCTGCTGTTTTATATTGGGCAAATGTCTAACAAATGTATTTGACAGAGCCTGTCACAACATCAAGATTTTTCAAACAAATATGAATACTTTTTTTTTTAACATGCTCACCTGTCTTCTCTGCCATCATTTCCACCAAAAAGCTAAATGAAACTCAGTTTAGCTCAAGGAAATACTAACCTCCAGGTTATTTAGGAGCCACTAAGCAGAATATTTGCTTTTCAGACCTTTTTTTCTCTCTCTCGCTTGCTGCCTCCAAGTAAATAAAAACTTAAGAGATTTTGAGAATGGAAAAAAAAAAAAAAATCCCCAGAGTGGAAACATGTTGCATAAGAGGCTCTTGCCTTCAGACAAAGTCCTCCCATTGCAGTGACTTAACGCATAAAGTGCAAGCCGAGATGATGCTCAGAGAAAAAGAGGGTGACTCTGTGTCTCAGTGTGCAGAACTGGAAGGATTCGCAAAGATACGACGACCAGTGGACCTTTTCAGATTCCGTCATGCTGCCAGAACTTAAAAACCAGAATGTTTTTTTTTTTTAACTGAGATTTAATTATCAAAAAAAAAAAATCAATAAATAAATTTCGGTTTGCTTATTTACGCAATAAGTCATTAAAAAACATCATCCTTCTACCACTTCCTGTCGTCTTCTTTGTCTTTTTCCCCAGTAGTAACATCCGGTTGTTGATCGAGTGACACAGCAGGAGCGTTTCCGTTGCAGTTTTGCTCAATACATCTTAAAAGAACTTGAGTTTTTCTTCTTCTTTTTTGTGAAGTCCGAATGTTTCCAGTAAGCAAATTTATTTCTGTAATTAGAATTTGTGCCACTTGACGGCAGAGAGGATGAGGACGGTCACGGTGCGCCACCTTCTTTGTTTCTTCTTTGCTCTGTGGTAAATGTTCATAGTAGCGTGTTTACTGTCAGTACATTCCTTTAATTGTAAAATCTCGTAGAGCAGAAAAAGTCCACTTTTCCCACCATTTGTTACATTTTTCCCTCTATTTTACAAATTGGACTTAAAATGTTACTCATAATTTCAACTCCAATTGTGTGTACTTGGCATTTAAATATTTCAATTTTATGTTTTAGGAGAATATGTACATATTTTTTCTGTAAGAGCATACAGCAGTTATTCAATCAATGTAGACGATTCAACTTTTTTTTGATAACTTCACCCATGACAACTATGTCACAGACAAAATGAATTGTTCTTGCAAGTAAAGTAGAACCACCGACACTGTAATTGCTTTTCCGTCCACCAGCAGACTTTTTTTTGGGTTGGTGCCTCTGGGACGCCCCAAGAGTTTCTTTGGATACTTTGGATAACAACATCCAGATAGGCGGAAGCGTCCATTGTGTGCAGACGCAGCATCTGGTCCATTAAAAGGTGGATGGAGCACCGAAAAAGCTGGGCAGGAGAGTCATAAACTAAATGGAGTGGAGAAGGGTGGTTTTTTTTTTTTGTTTTTTTTTGTTGCTGGGACTCTGGAGACGACGCTATCTGCCAGAAGCCTTTGGCCAAATCCGGTGTTGTGAAAAAGTGAGCAGTGCCGAGGCTGTTTCACTGCCACTCAGGGAAGGCGGTAATGCCGTGCCAGTCAGCCTTTCAGCTAAGACTAAGACGACTCTTATCGCAGGCAGATTTGGGTTTGAAAGTTATCTTTTAGTCTAGCCAATCAGAGTGATGGAGAGGAGGCGGCCCAGCCTCAGAGTCACTGATGAAGATAAATCATTTAAATCCTGGTGAGAATGTGGACAAAGCTGTGCGCAATTAGAGAAATGACTTAGCAACTCTAATGCCAATGAGGACTTTTTTTACTGAATATAGAATAGCGTATAATAATTTATGCCATGTCCCCTTTTAAATTTGATGTATATAAGATGTAGCCCTGTTTATTTCACTTTAAACTAACTAAACTCTTAGGCTACAAAGTCCGGTTCGTTTGGGGAGGTTTGAATGCTTAATTAAAATCTGAAAAAAGCGAACTATGGTTAACCTAAAAACTTCGGTCTGGGTCCGTTTGGAGGGAACTCTGGCACGGTTCCAATGTATGTTGTGATGTAAGTGGACGATACTGCAAAGCATTCTGGGTAAACAGAACCAAAACAAATGCTCGTATCTTGCACCAGCAGGAGAACTTGCTCGTTGCCTGTCACCAAAGACAAAAAGAGAAATCCTACAACCTCCAAAGTATGACCCCACTCCATTTTTGTCTCCATTTCATGAATAAGGAAGGTGCGCTCATGTCTTGTTCGGAGGTTTTTGTGTCGTTTCCTTCAGTAGTTCTCGGTGCACCGCCACCATCAGGCCAGGTCAATTAGTCAGGATTGTTTAACGGAGAAACGTGGAAGTGAATCGCACCTGAAAATGTCACAAATGTTGCAACTTTGGATCCTAGTTGAACCAAGCCTACCGGACTCTCAGGTGTCAAAACCAATAACTTGAATTTCTAGGCTTAGCAGAAGTGATCAATGAGTCAGACTAGCAAATATTAGTAGAGATGAGCAGTTACCTCAGGCAACAAATGGAAAGAAAAAAAAGACTTTTTAGACACCCAAGTTTTCAAATATCTAAGAAGTGAGTGAGCACTTATTTTTCTATTAGTTTTTTTGATCTTTCACAGGAAATAAATATGCAGCAAGTGCTCACAGATCAGGATTAAAACCTGGGGATGCTGTGGTGGCGCAGGGGTTGAGCACAACCCACATATGGAGGCCTCAGTCCTCAACGTGATCGTCACAGGTTCAATTCCCGGCCTGGTGACCTTTGCCGCATGTCTTCCCCCTTCTCTCAATACCCACCAATTCACTATCTAATAAAGGCCACTAGAGCCAATAAAACCTCAAAATAAACTTCATCCTCTGCCTACGGTGGACCTTCTACACAGTACCCTCAAAGTGAACAATTCTGAATTTTCTGTATAATGAGAGAAATATTAGCCAAGCCAAATATTCATGTGGTCTGAACTGAATACTCTAAAGCTTGCTCTTACTAACAGGTATTCCTTGTTTCGCCTCCGTCTTTTAAGGGAAACAAAGTAAAGCTTCTGTTTAAGATCTATTAGATCTATTTTTTTTTTCTTGTGGAGATAATATTTGCCGGCTGACAGATGTGACTTTATCCGGTGCAGGCCTGTCGCCGCGGGACTCTGCCAGGCGGAGGCGGGCCGTCACGCGGATTTGGCTTCACCTGCTCTGGCTCTGCTCCGTGCGGTGGTGGCACTCAGCCAGTCCGCTCTCCTTCCCCCTGCCTTCCACCTCATTAGGTTTCATTTCCTACATGTATGTGGGGTGTGAGGGCAAGTTCTGGCGGGGCACGCATTTCTATTTACGGGCCCAATTTGGTTTTGTGGTTTCGGTTTTGAGTCATCTACTCAAGACGCGCGTTGTCTTCTGACGGCTTCGATTTTTGGACCTTATGAAGGATAATTAAACGAGCACCTGTGTGCTTCAGTCCTCGTGAAGGTTCATGTTCCACTCAACCGTGAACAGCAAATCTGCCAACGTCAGCAAAATAAAGACCGGCGCACAGAAGAGAGGGCGTTATTCGTCATAGACAGCGGTTAACTGAATTTATCGAAAAGAAGTCTTTTCAACTTTTTCTATAATTTGTGTACTACATATTTGTTTTAAGCCCTCCCCTTACCATATTGCCCTTGAATAAAATAAATAATTCCTTGCTAATGTAATTACACCTGTGTGCAATTTTAACCTGAACATACAACTCTTCTAGCCTGGCCATTGAATTCCTATGCAATTCTGCTCGATTCAAATCTCGCTTCACAGCTCCGTCTGCGCTTCCTCCCATTGACTTGGATTCCTTTGGTAGAATTTCGACTGGGCAAAACGGCAACCAGAAGGAGAAGTTGTGAATGGTGACGTCAATTTTCTGCGCTTGTTTTACAATCGTAGTCTGGCTGTAGTCAAAGCATGACCTAATTTGGTTTGTGGCAGGATTTGAGAAGTCCATAGTTCTAGGGTCTTGGAATTCAGGCTTTGTTGGCCGGTGTCCTGTCACTTTTTATGTGTCTCAGCATCAGCAGACCTGTGTCAAATAATTGGGTCATTGTAGGACTGGAGAAGCCGGTCCTATAATGACCTGAAGCCGACAGGCTTCAGGTGTGTCGGACCACGGAGGCATGTAAAGGTTGAAGGACGCGGGTCTTCAAGGTCTGGATTTGAAGACTAATGACCGAGATGTTCAAAGCTGGTGGAAAATATCCCCAAAAGTAAGCTATAATTGCAGCGAATGTTGGCACTCCACATTTATCAAATAAAAGGAATTAGAAAAATGTCTGATTTTCCTTCAAATGTACAACTCTGCATTACTGCATTACAGTCCCATGAAAATGTACATGAATGTGACCTAAATGTATGGCTGTGTGTTTAAAGCCACTCAAAGACAAACTGAGGCTGAACTGAGACTAATTCTGCGCAATGAAGCAAAACCTGGGCATCCGAAACAAAAGTTCTGTTCCAGCTTTTCCCCCTGCAACCTCTGTGGATACATTTCATCACTCACTAAAAGAGTATCATCGTTCAGCCTCCGCTGTGTTGCACAGCTCAAATGAGAAGAGAAAGAGAATGGGTAAGGTATTTTTCACAGGAATCCTACAACTTTTGTCAAAACAACACCGCTGTTGCCAAAATGTTTGAACACATTGCGGAGTGGGCAACTACTCTGAGCTGTATGAAATATGAATATTGTCTCTTTGGAAAATATAATGCACACAAACATAGAAATGCAATCCTCTCTTTTATTGGAGAATAGAAAATAAAGTCGAGTTTATTTGTTCAGCACATTTCAGCCACAAGGCAGTTCTAAGAGCTTTAGATACTAAAACCATCAGACAGTCACCAATAACGGATCAAGCAATAAAAATTACATGTTTACAAACGCTATTAAAATGATCAATGCGCATCACATCACATACGTCGATCCATGTTCCAGTTATTGCTAATCAGAGGCAACTCTAAACAGGCGGGGATTTAGAATTGATTTAAATTAACTCAGCGTTTCAGCTGTTTTGTCATTTTCTGGGAGTTTGTTCCAGATTGGCGGCGCATAGAAGCTTAACGCTGTCAATTAAATCCCTGTAAATGTTCTTCGGGTGACAGAAGGCCGACTTCGTTACTGTCTTTATGTGTCTCTGAATGTTCGGGTCAGACTCTGTCACAACACCCAGACTTTGAGCCTGATCTCTGGTTTCTAGCTGTAGTAGCTGAAGTCGGGTGCCGACTCTTTATCGTTCCACTGATATAATAAGTATTATATCCAAATATAATAATTTCAATTTTGTTCTGTTCAGCTTGAACACATCCACACATTGACTTATTCTAAGCATTTGTTCAACGCTCGAACCCTAGTTCCCTAGTTGTCACCTGGTGACATGGTATCGTCTGCGTAGTTATGGAAGTTAATCTTATTTCTTGCTATAACCAGAGCTAGTGGATTTATGTCGATCGAACCTTGGAGTACCCCCCTAGTGCCTTCTACCTACTTGGATGGAAAGTTACCTATTGACACAAAGAAGTCCTGGTCCCATCAGTCCAGAGGAGCTGGGTCTCGGGTTTGACCCGCATGGCCGGGGATGGCCCTGGATCTATGCTTGTGCCTCTTTGCCCTAGAGCAAGGGTCCCCAAAGCCGGTCCTCAAGGGCCAGCGTCCTGCATGTTTTAGATCGCTTCTTGGTGGTAGAGACAACCTTTTCAGAATGTCAGTGGTGTTCTGAGGCCTCTAACGAGCCATCATTTGATCCAGGTGAGTTAAATCAGGGACAGAACTAAAACATGCAGGATGCCATCCCTCGAGGATCCACTAGAGGCTGCAGCTCCATCGCTTCAGTGTGGCCCTAGCTCTTTGTGGGGCATAGGGCCGCCATCTGTCTATCTGTTACGGTCTCCCAGAGCCGAGCTTAGTTTTCCTCTGCTGCTCTTGGTGCTGTGGGTTTCAGGCTTTCTACCCGTCTTGCCACTCTTAAGAACTGGTCACAGCTTCGTTCACTCACTCAACACAAACGCAATCATTTCTACGCATGGTCTCACCAACCCACCCACCGACACACATGGACACGCACGCACACATGGAACGATATGCATTTGACCCAAATGATTTAAGGTCATACAAGCACATGTTACTATTGACTCAATGTGGGGTCTGTAATGCCAGGTCTAGTCTTGATTTAATAAATCACGCAAGTCTTCAGCTATTATTTATACACATCGTCCGTGGCAACGTGAAAATACTGTATGCTTGAAGTGACAAAGGCAAAACTGTTAATGCCAGAGTAAAAACTCCTTTAAGTTTGACATATTTAGTAGTAGATGTATTTGAACCAGTATGGTTTTAATTAAACATTAGAACGACATGGGAAGCAGAAAACTAGACATTTGTGCCACTAAAGTTTCGGACGTGAGTGTAGTTCGGGATTGCATCAACAATTTGTCGTGACCAGTGAATTTAGACTTGTCGCATGTTTTTGTTTACATCTGGAAATTTCACTCATGCTCACAACGCTGGAAGGCAAAAAGACGATTTTTTTACAGGCAGCTAAGCTACCGCAGTACACCAACTACGCTAAAGAAATTTACATTTGTGAAATTCGTCCTGGCAAACAAAAAATAATGCAGAAAAAACTATGAACATCTCAAAGCCCCTCATATTCTTTTTTTTTCTCCTTTTGTGGCTACACTCCACACAGACCCTTTGCCATAGCAACTGACAACAGATCCACAACACCAAAAATCACCCAAACATTTCCCAGAACATGCAGTCGGTTATAGTTTTATGTTTTCAGGCTTGATGTTTATTTTGTGATTAACACAGTCGTGGTACTCTCAGAAGTTAATATAAGAATAATATAAGCAGTCCTGGCGTTTTCTTTCCACCGGTATGTTTGGTTTTTCTTTTGAGTGACCCGGTTTTAAGCCATTTATCCATTATTATTTTCAAACACAATCATTTCGTAAGGTAACTGTATGCATCACACTTTGAGTTCAAGTAGCATACAAACAGCTGTTTGCATGCAGTACCCTGTGGACCACCAGGGGGCGCCTGCGTACGACAGTTTGAGAAAACCTGTTACAGAAGAAAATCTTACTTTTTTTTCCCCCCTCAGAATGACTGAATGAACACAGATCAGATTTTCTTCAAAGAAACATCCTAACGGTGAGTACAAACCACTGACAGTGCGATAAACTTTTATGTTCTTCTCTGCGAAGGCTTCATATATTTGACAAAAGTTTTTGAAGAACCAAAAAAAAAAAAGAAAAAAGAAAAAGAAATGAATATGAAAACACTACACGCTTTACTTAAGTCATTTGTAATAGAGGGCAAGAATGATGAAACAACTTCACACTGTGAGTGCAAGCCTCTCTGACAGACCCTTTCTGAAGCATTAATGAGAAGGACCCAGTATTTGATACCGAATTCACGGCTCATTAGCAGAATATGCCACTTCCTCTGGTGTGCGCTTCCTGTCCTCGGGAAAACCGCCGTCTCAGTCGAACGGTACCGACTCGCTGCCAGGGGCGTGCAGGGTGCCTGGGTTCTTTTGTCAAATCAAAATGGAGAGCCTCTTGGTTCAAATAATGAGACTGGCGATGGAATATTTTAGTACTGCAATTAAATTCCCTGTTTTACAATCGGGGTACCTAAGAACCTTGAAAATTGCTTGTGTAATGCTACTTGTTTTACAGGTTGTCATTTTGAAACTAATTCCGTCATGTTTTGCACTCTGGACGTGAAACTTACTAGAACATTCCAAGGCCAGATGTTTTGCCCACAACAAATTGGGGAAATCAGAATCATTCACTGGTGAATGATGTGTATGTGGTGCTTTAGAAAAGCGGTCACACCCATAGGCGTAGGAACCGGAGGGGTGCGGGGGGAACAGTCACATTCGTCCCACCCAATAATTTCGCGTGCTTTTATTTTGGAGGCACACCACAGCGCCTTCAGCACAGCGCTTCCTCTTTCTTCCCCCCTCTGAACGGCTCGGAGTGTTTAGGAGGCAGCGGGAGTCAGAAACTCCGGATGAATGAGGTAAACGGTCTGTCAGGAATGTTGCCATGAGTATCGCTTGTTTATAATATCTTGCTGTCTGTTTACTTTCACATATAAAATGAAATATTTTTGGTTAAGCCGTTTTGCCGTATCAGTTTTGATACTCTCCATCAAAATTGATTGCGCTTGAGGTTCTTGTTTTGGTCTTTTAATTAATCATTGTATTTATTAACAAGATTTGCTAAACTAGCCAAATTTAGTCATTTAGTCGGACCGCAAAAGATTTGTAATTATAATTACACTAAATCATGGCTTCATGTACCGTCGAGTCAAAGTGGGGTGAAAATAATTGCACGCCACACTTTTCAGTTTTGTATCGGTAAAATAAAAAAATAAGTGTTACATCTGTCGCATTTGTAAATGGCAAAAACACAAGCCGGAGCTGCACTGTAGGTTGTTGGCGAACCACAAAAGATGCATGACAACCTGGATGAGACGCGCCGGAAGCGCGGCGATGCCTCTAAATTAATGATCAGGTGAGAAAATCTATAACGTATTCCACTTGATGTCTCACTTAAGTGCATGACTCGGTGCTCTTCAAAAAGCCGAGGCTTAACTGTCTTTAAAAGTCTTTTGATGATTTTTCATCCTGTCAAAAGTAAGTCTCATAATACTGGAAGCCACTTTTTCAAAGCTGATGGAGCGAGAAAAGAAAAAAAAAAAAGAAAAAAAAAGTTGATCATGATAGAATAGAAAACTTTCCCAGACGTTTCGCCACCTCGACACTGCCATGGTTACGCAGCCTGCAGCGCTTTAATGCAAACAATATTTCAAGCGTACATTTTAGGATAGCGCTGTGGAGACACACCGACCCTTCGAAATGCATAAATGAAATCCATATAGTAGCATTTGATACAAAAACCATGTTTACACGTCAAATCCGAGCCTCGACTTTAGCTCTTTTCCGTGTTCTCTTCGCAGTCAAAGTCATGTCTGTGCTGTGCCAAGCATTCTGCTGTTAGTCGTGCTCCAGGGACTCGGGTTTCTGCTTATTAAAGACGCGTCCAAGAAAATACAGATAGAGGCAAATTGTAACTTCAGGGGAGCACCGCCGAATTTCAGCCAGGTTAAAAAAAAGAAATAAATAAATACATGAAACGCTCTCGGTGCTCAATATGTGCAACATCATCAAGCCCTGAACGTTGGGTGAGACTTTTCCTGACTTCATTCCTCCATACTACAGACGGATCCACTGGAAACAAACATTTTTTTGATACTTTTAGTAATCTGTTGAGCTAATATTATATATTGTCCAGTTGCTTGTTTTGAACGGCAGAGAAATAGAAATCCCTAAAGGCTTACACATCGAACATTTCAGTTTTTGTTTTCTTTAAGTAATTAAGCTGAGGGCCGAGGTACTTATCACTCTGAATATCTGGTAGCGTATTCCTGCTCATGCGTGGTACTTCATGAGCAGAAAAATGTTTTCATGTCGAAGCAAATATCTGACTTGCTGTTTTCCTGATGCTTCGCACGCGGCAGTGCATCACTGCTGATTTTATAGAGGAAAGGAAGATTCGCATTGACTTCTTTTCAGCACCGTGTCTTCAGGGAGCCAAATTCAATCGAAAAGAAATGCGGACTGATCTTCAGTCGTTGATGATACCAGCGGGTTTTCTCTTATGTTTAGCTGAGAACATAATAACTGTTAAAAAAAGCAAAAAAATAAATAAATGATAAAGCCAGTAGAATAAATTGTGCTACCCTATAAACTTCCAGTGAATCACAGTTCAGAGTTTTGTTGATGCAAGTTCTGAAAAAGCATGACTACTTTTTCTTGGAATAATAATAATAATAATAATAATGATAATAATAATAATAAAATTCTCCCCAAAATCTTAACTTTTACTAGAATTCTTAAATAACTGTAAAAGTAAATGTTTAATGTTCACAACATTAAATGCTTAAAATATGAGTTTGTCAGTAACGGCTAACAAATGATTTATTTTTGTATGCATATAATTATCTATTTTCTTCTTTAAAGAGAGATTTATCAATTCATCAGAAGCAATGTTTGAGATGAACGTCCCAAGTTGTTCAAGTTTTTTTATTTTATTTTTTTTTTATGAGTTGATCCAAAAGAATGGAAAAAAAAACAACCTTCAAGAAAACAAACAAAAAAAAGGATTCAAAAGACGACACTGGACTAACATTATCAGCTCCATCTGTCTCTACTGCTCCTTCGGTTTTAAAAAACGCAGGCGGAGGGTGTTAATTTAAAAAAAAGCACAACCGCAGTTTTGGTAAATGGGATCTTGCACATCTGGCAACTGTCCAGTACGAAAGCACAAGTGGACTTTCAAGGGGCACAGCATGTACATCATGCAACCCAACGTACAGTACAGTCAGAAGACCTGCATGAGCGGATTAAAGAGAGGAGATGGCCAAAGACCTGGGGAGATAAATATACACCCAAACCTTCGAGATCTACTGGTTCACATTTACTGTGACAAGAATAAAGTGTTACAAATATCCAAAAAAAAAATCTCAAACAATTTCAGAGGACAGCCATATGGGAGGGGCCTTCAATAAAACTGAAAATCCAGGTGTTTTTTTTTTTTTTAATTCGACATCAGGACAGGAAGTTCCACATTTCCTCTCATCGACTGCTGGAAACTTTCAAAGCACCTTCACACTGTTTGAAAATTTTCTTTTTTCTAGCTAGCCAGATGAAAGGAGCTAACTAGCTAGATAGCAATAAATCCGGCTACGTTCATAGCAAGATATACATGCTGATGCTTTTCGAGCCATATTTTTATGCCTTCCTGTTATTTGATTCACTTGTATTTTCAGATGGAAGGCCTTGCAGCCCTCTAGCAGTAATGGGCCTTTCCAAGGTTGTTCTAAATATGAGAGGTGGGAAGCTGCAGAATGTTTGGAACAGCTCACAAATGTGACCGTGTAACGTTTGTGTCAAGGATGTGTTTGAAGGTCTTTTTTTTTTTTATATGGCAGAGCAGAGAAGTTGGTGAGCAAGAAATAAAAAAGAAGCTAAAATGTTATTACAGTAATGTTGAAAAATGGGTAAATATCACTAAGTCCTCAGAAATCTCTGAGTTAAACGTGCGACACTGTCAGAGTACAGCCATACTCTTTAATCTTAAAGTTAAAAGTCATTTGTGTCAGCTGACGGAGACAGAGGACGATACACATGTAGCGTTGTGGCGGCAACATGCTGGAGGCGGCGTGTCGGAAAGAGCAGCAGCTTCTTAAAGAGACGGGTCACTTTCAAAGCATCACACTGCAAAGTCAGATTTATTTTAAGTCATGTTCAGCTTTCAGCATTTTTATGACAACTGAAGGTCACAGTTACTCGATTGTCCTATAAAATGATACTTTGTGGCTGGAAAAATACATTACAAACCCTTTCCCCTTTACGGAACCAAATAGTCTAATATTACAATAATGCAAATAAATGTAATTTTTTTTAAATTTACCATGATATTGACATATCAGTACAGATATTAAAATCAAGTGAGCAAACAGAAATAAAAACAAAATGTCCAGTGGAGTTCTTTAGGCATTTGCAGAACAAATGTGTGTTTTGTTCACATAGTGGATGAAGAAATGAAAAATATTAAAATTTTTATATATTAAAAAGGGAAAGCAATATGTAAGTCCTTAATTACATTAAATTACATGTATTAAAGTAATGTAGCAGTGTTTTTACTTTCCACCTGTGGATGTTATAGCATGTACTGAAGGGCGTGGATGAGCTGAAGAGGAACGTCAGTAGGTGAGTGTCCAGTCTTAATAACCGGAGTTGCTTTCTCACACATGACTTCTCGGGATGTTGTCTCCGCTGCTGCTGCTCAGTCAGGTCTTTTTATGATCAGTAATGGATTGCCACGGGGCTCCGCTGGTGGTCCATTACTCTTTACATTATACATGAATAATATCAGTCTTTCTACTCGGTGCTCGAACGTCCATTTTAGATGACATTCTTTCATGTCCCCTGGCTCCGTCTTGCATTACAACGGTCTTCAGTGTGCAATCGATGCTCTCCAGCTATTTCAGATTCCTCAACCCATCACGGGCTTCATATATAAACATCGATTAAACCACCATGTTTTATCCAATGACTCCTAGATTGCCCCTATTCCAGCTGTTCTCACAATGTTGGGCACGGAATGAAAATCAGCCAAGAGGAAATAGAATATTAATACTATTCTATTATATAGAACCCACACTTTGGGTTATTATCCCAAAGTGTGGAAATTCAAACTAAGTTAAACACTAAAAATAAAAGCAGAAAAATTAAAATAAGCGAGTGTACAGTGAGGGCAAATTTACAATGTCAGATATATAATACTTTTATCTAAAGAGGCTGTATTGTGTTTTCTGCCCATAGTTACTAGATAGTGCTATAAAATGACACTGTTAACCTCAGTTATGTAAATGTCATTCATATCAAATATGTCTTAAAGGAAATTTGACCTCGTTATTTGCCACCTTGAAATTGGGACACTGTCTCTTTAAGAAGCTCCTGCTCTTTCTGAAACTCCGCCTTCAGAAAGTCATCACAACAGCATTGATCCTCTAGCAACAATTTTACCAGCATTTCACGAGGAAATGAGCTCCTGCAATGAACCAGGTGTTTGCTAATTGCTGCTGGCTAGTCTGAAGGAGCTGAGTGGGGGAGCTGCAGAGGAGGGCCGGTCTGTGAGGCGGAAGCTCGGGAACTCATTACCGAGGATGAGCTACACCTGGAAAACAGGAGGAGATGCGCACTGAGTCCCTTCACGTGTTTTTAACAGCTGAATGGTTGCCATGGAGATTATAGGATTTCTCAAACATGTATGAACGAATCAAGGCTCCTGGTGTGTTTTTGATGCTCAAAAAAGTCGATTTTACTTAATACCAGCCTGTTTTAAAGTGTTTCATAGGAATGTGTTAAACATTTTACGTAATATCTGGATTTCTATTCAGAATCTAAATAGAAATCAGAGAAAACGCAACATAACAATTATGTTATGGACTTGATTCGTTCTATTGTGATACTCAGCAAATAAATGAGGAAAAGCTTAAAAGTCTTTTCCTCCAAATTTTGCACATTATTCTTGTATGTGTAACTCATCTCCCCTGCAGCCACCTCTGTAGGAAACATTGACAAACGCGCACGTCCTCCACTCCTAAATGTTTTTCTTTTAGCTCCGTGTGACACAATGTAATGTGTTTTTTTATGGGTTCTGATGGGGGTAGGAAAATCTTTGAGGGATGGAAGATAATAGACCGGTTCTGATGGCGGAGAAACCGCATGACCAGCTGCTGAGGAGGCAGCCAGCTTACAGAGCAGACAGAGTGAGGACGCAGCAACTGAGCACAGTCATTCAAAGGACACAGAAAATTAGGCATAGCTGACCATCGAAGTGAAATTGTGATGTCTATTGAGTGTGTTTAAGGTTGATAAAATGGGTGAATGAGTCTGACTTTCAATGTCTTTAATGGGGGCGTATTATTAGATTGGATATTGGATTTTTTTTTTTAGCTTCATATCATGTTATGTTATTCCCTCATCAAAAACATACCTGGAGTGTAGCCTCAATTCTTTATTGTGTGTTTGAGAAATCCTTTAATCTCCATGGCGACCATTCAGCGGTGCAAAACACCTGGGTGGACCTAGCTCCGCCTTGGAGACGCAGCCCCTCCTTAGAGTTACAGTTTCCCAGCTTTCTCGTCACAGAACAGCCCCCGGCTCCCTCACTCAACTCCTTAAGACTAGCCAACAGCAATTAGCAAACACTCCGGCTCTGGTGAAGCCAGCTTCAAATTGTCTGACAAAAACAGAAACAAATCATCATCCTCCCACAACTTCCTGTTGTCATCTTCGTGGTTTTCGGCAGTAGTAACATCCGGTTTTTGATCATGTGACTTGATGCAAAAAAAGAAATGTTTTCATTGGATTTTTTCTACTTTATTATGGCCGAAAATCCCCATCCTAGCGCAAAATTTAACAAAAAGCATGAGATTTTTTGATGTCGGCATGTATCCATTAAGCAAATTTATTTCCATAATTTCATGGCTTCTTTTAGCGACCCCTCCGTTTGCTAGTATGATGTTGAGATCTGACAGTTTATGTTCACCTCCACTATCTACTTGCTTAAAAAGAGAAAACACCACTTACCTGCCAGTAATCCCATATGGCAAAATGCATTATTTCATTAAATACACGCCTTTAGTTTTTTGTTTTTTTTTTCCAATTTTTGAGACAATGGAAACTACATGCTGTTTTACCGTAGACTAAGTGAGTTTTCTCTATATTTTTTCAACCTTTTCCCCAATTTAACTTCCATATATTCAGGCAAATGATAAAAAAAAAAAAGTTACTAAAAATACTTGCTCACTCGAAGGCCGACTTATAAAATCTGAGGCGGCATCGGAGCGGAATTTAATGCGAAACAGCAACGTTTATTTATTCGTTCAGACAGTGAACAAAGTGAGTAACAGTGAATCGAGCCCGAGGCGTCATCTCCAGATAAGTGACAAAACAACATATCAGCTCGACTTCTTATATATGTGGTAATATCTGTGAAATTGGAAACTTGTGTCTCGTGACAAGCGGGGGATTTGTTTTGAGATCACACAGTCATGGTCCGTCTCCTCGCTGACATCGGGGTGGCTTCTCTCCATAGTAATGGCGTTAGGGGAATTGGTGGGATAAATGCCAGTCTGGGGGGAAATGAATCAATCATTATCTCCAACAGCTCTGTGTGACAGGTTATTAATCAGTTCAGCATGCACCACTTGCTCATCAAGACAAGTATGAGGTCGGCGTCTATTCCAATCAGGCGTTCTTTACGAGGGGTTAGCGCGATGGCGGAGCCTTGATGGGGCTTGATAGAAACGTGCGGGAATTGTGAGGATGAAACGTGACGCGGGGAGGACGGCGAACGACGCACGTCGTGGTGCGAGCTGAGTTTAATAAGGGACAAGAAGAAGATGTCGTCAACTAGACTTAAAACCTGACATATGGATGGAGAGGAGTGGATTATTTGATGAGACTGGGCATATTACGTTTGAAAGTAACAGTTTTATTGACCCGAAAGGAAAATAAAATAAAAATAGCAGCTGAATCTTTGCTGTATTTTAAGAAAAACATGGAATTTATATTTTTTTTACAGTACAGAAAAAAAAAAAAAAAAAGAATACATGTATTTTAAAGTTGGCTCGAATCAAATATTTACTCATGAATAGGATGGCTGAAGTAGGTACAAATCTTCCACCCACGTTGACTCCCTGGAATTTTTAGGTGGAAAGAATTTCTAAAAATGTAACATAATTTTTATTCAACACAGAACTTGTCAGATCGAACAACAACAACAATCAAGCAAACAAAAAATGTGCAGGGATTATGAAAGTTTCTCTCTTATTGAAAAGCACAGCCAGTCTTCCAAACCCTCTTTCTGGGAAACATCAGTATAGAGGCTGACAACATCGGTGGAACAGAGAAGATTGGTTTCTGAAAGACCAACAATCGATAAAATGTGATTCAGAAAGCATGTTGCATCTATTGCGTAACATGGAAGCTGATATACTGTACAAGTGATTTAATATGAAAATCAATATAACTTGAAAGGGGTTCGGTAGAAGACCGATCACCTGTCACTTTGGGCCAATCAGGAACCGGTTCCATGTTGGATTTATGAACTTTGGGCAGTGTATAAAACACACTGGCGGTTGCTGCCAGTTATACAAAATGTGTTGCACGACATTTTGTTATGGATGATTATCTAGAAAACGTTTCATCTCTGGATTACAGGTAAATGTTGGAGCATGTTGTTTTCAAAATGTTGGATTTGCAACCCGTTTCAAAACTTTGCTACTATTTTAACTTTCAACCAAGTATTACGTCTTTCAAATAGTGAAAAGCTAAAGAAAGACAAAAAGACAAAAGTATAAAACTACATATTGCTTCCCTGAGTGTAATAAGAATAAGTCCATAATTTATAAGCTAGTAGGGGTTTCTCTGGATTCTTGTTCTGATAAAACTAGAATAAGTAAGTTTGTTATAGATTTGTAAACTACCAGGCGTTTCTCTAGATCTTGCTCTAGAGCAAGTATGAAGCAATATTAAAAGTATAAAGCAAAATGTTGGTTTGAAGTAATAAACATTCCACAGTTTATAAAAGTAGCTCTATGTTGATCTAAGGTAACGAGTACTCCACAATTTCTAAAAGTAAAAAATTAAACAGCTTTCCGTTTTAAAATTCGGTGTAAAGTAGTACGTACTCCACAGTTTATAAACGTAAAACCAGAAAGTATGCAGCTCTTAAGTCAAATTTAAAGAAAAATAAAATGCAAGGAAATTCAAAACTGTTCAACTATCAAATATGTTTAATTCTCTTAAGCTCAACTCCATTTTGCGATTCATAAATATTCAGTTTCATATAAATATAGACCACGTACAAGCAGATCTACTTTATTCTAAGTGACATAATCAGAATGGCGGAGGGGAAGGGTTAGATAAGCAGACAAACGTAGCCGCCAACGTTATCGCTTGTACCTGAGAAGGCAACCTCTTGGCACTTTGAGGGCTCAATCCTTGAAATCTCTCGTAAATTATGAATATCTGTCAGATGCATTTAATCGTGTGTGAAAGCAAGCGTTTGCCCCGGAGCCGTATAGAACACATCGGAGCGGGTAAGCCGCTTTCACCGCAGCTTACCCGCTCCTGCCCTATAGGACACGGATTGTGAAGAAAGGGATTAAAGTCACGAGAGCTCGTCTTCCGAGAGGCCAAAACAACCCGGCAAACTTATCAGATCCCGGCTTGTAGCCCGGCGGAGTGAGGCACAATCAAGCCTCTTGATAGGACCTTTAAACACGGGAAGACTCCCCGTCTGAACGAGCGAATCCGCATGCCGACGGGAGCTTGGTGCCGTGATTGCATCTGCTGATTCCGACGCTCGCAGAGAGGTCAGCGTGTAAGTGACGCAAGAGAAACACATGAAAAGATGTTAAGATCTGACTTGACAGAAATGTGCGTGTCGGGGACAGATCGGATCTGCAGTCGGAGAGTGGAAGGGCATTAGGTTGTTTATTAGGTGGGCGCCCTCCGGGTCACCCGCACAGACAGCATTTTTCACAGCAAGATTGACTGATACCGCGCTGTCCCGTTATTACAGACTGTCTAACAGATCAAATCTAATTCTGTTTTCAAACACAGCAAAATAAAACCCCTCAATAACTTCACTGGTTTGTCTCATAGAAGGATTTCATAAAGCCCCAGAAAGGTTTTTGGCAAAACAAACATCCTTCCACTTTCTAATAAGACATACAGTAAGATTCCCTTTGAGCCATTTTGCATTTTGTCACTTTAAAAGCAACAAATTTAAAGGGGCAATATTATGTACAATTTACGCTTTCAAGCTTTACACCATGTCATGTTATTCCCTAATCAAAAACATACCTGCAGTGTTGCAGTGGAAAACGCCTGGGTGGACCTAGCTCCGCCTTCAATGCGCAGCTCCACCCCACAGAGCATCCGTCTTCTGTGAATCCCTCATCATACGAGCTGCTACTTTTGGTAAAAACGTTCTTAAAATGTTAATAGAGAAGTCATGTTGTGACTTTCTGAAGGGGGAGTTCCACTTCTTTATCAATGTTTATTTGTACATAAATTTAATGCCAGGTGTCATTTACCTTCTGCTTGATATTTATGCACGTCTCTGCGCATTTCTTTTACATAAAGTTCAAATAAAATTATTTAAAATGTGTGCTGGATATAGCAGCAAATATTGGAAAACTCCAAGAGACAGAGCTACTTTTTATAAAGGCGATGTGATTTTACCTCAATGCATTTTCCTCTCCGTGCCTGAATGGCATCCAGATGCCTAAACATATGCTGGTATTTAAACCACAATTGCCACATAAACACAGAGAAAACTCTGGAAGTGAGAAGACAAATTGTATTGGAACAGAGTCCCAGATAGCCATCCCCACGCTGACGGAGGCATCTGCAAGCGGTGAGATAAAAGACAGAGCTGGATGCGGATCCAAAAATTCTCCACAGAAGGATGAGCTCTTACGGCCGCTCTCAACAGCGGATGGCTTGACACCGATGAGCCTTTCTTCTGACAGAAATTTGAGCCCAGATCCATAATCCCCGTCTGATCCAAAACTTCAGACAATTGTCTGTCGGATACAAAGCTGCAGAGCTCAAACGCGTCGACCCAGTGCAGCAATGCAGATGTCACTTTGATTGAATAGATGAAGGAGGAAATGAACGACGCTCTGTGATAATTAACTCTCGACTATGTAAATTCAAGCAGTGTCTCTACTTAGGCTTAATTTACAATATTTTTAACACTATTTTTTTTATCATTGTTATTAAAAGAAGTTAGGAATAAAGGTCTGTGAAATGTGATTGTTTCAAATTCGGTTATAAAAGCAGTCAAGAAATTTAATGCATATTTGGCATATGACAAACTTTAATATGCGTCCTTAACATTTGAAAAATATTCTTTTTTCAAAGAATATTGAAAAGATATTCTTTTCACTCACTGCTCCAAGCACAAACAACAAAGGGAACTGCCAGTGCAGGCTTTTAAAAAAATGGATATGGTAACGTCAGTCCATTGACCCCTCACTAGTGCTGCATTTTTATTACAAATGTGTGCAAAACTTTGGCCAAAGTAAAAAAAATAAAATAAAAAAATAAAAATAATAATCACAATTGCATTGTTTCAATTCACCAAGAAATGCAATTAAGAATCGCTTTGTCTAAATCTGGACCCAAATGCAGTAGGGCAGAGACAAAATTTAGTTGTGGATATTTAATGAAAAAACAACAAACAAAAAATGCAAAGTCCAGGAAACAAGAAAATCATAGACAAATCCAAACAGGAGTCATGAGATCACAACAGAACCAGGAAGAAGTGGGGAGAGTGACGATGAGAGGTGACATGACAAACCAGCAAGTAGTGACTGATAATGAGAAGCTTAAATACTTGGGAGGATGAGTGTTGGAAGATTGGACCTGGGCTGATGAGCTAATTGATTGTAGGTGTGAGTGTGAAAGGAGTGGAAGCATGCTGAGGGGAGGGAGAGAGAAAAGCCGCACAAGAGAATGAGGGAGTGAACACAGGGGAACAGGAAAAAATACTAGCACCAAAGAATAACTAAGACTAAAGAAACATGATAAACTAGAACAGAAAATAACTAGAAACAAGAAAAAAACATAACTATAATCATTAAGAACAGAAGAAGAAAACAGGGCAAACTAAATAGAAAAACCTAAGGAACACCCAAAATGACAAAAATCCAAAGCCAAACTCAAGCAACCACAGATCCTGACAACTATGTTGAAGCAATAAGTTATTGAAAAATATGCCGCGCCTTCATCCTCCAACTACTTTCTGTTGTCATGTTTGTGGCTTGTGCCAGCGGCAACATCCGGATGTTGATTATGTGATTTGTGTGATGCGAAAAAAGTGTTTCCACTGCAGTTTTGTGAAACAAACTGATTTTAATATGGGCAAAACTTTTAGCAGAACAAGTTTTGTCAAAATTGGCTCGTTTCGAATAAGCTGATTTATTTTCAAAACGTCAAATTTCCCAAATATACGGTAAAAAGATACAAAGCTAGTGTCAGACCCAGTGAAACTTCTTAGTTATAAAATAAAATCTGGACCATCCTAACATGTAACTGAATATTTTTAATACAGACGATCATGTGTTCAAATATTTTAGTCAGACCAAAACACAATTGAAAATGTGCCAAGAATTGAAACATGTTTTTTTTTTTGTTTTGTTTTTTTTTTTTTAACAATTTGACTCAGCTTATTTGCAAAGAACAATGAGAAACAGTGTCTCATCTCTTAAAAGACCTGCAGCTGTAATTGAAACAAACGGTGTCTCTAAAAAGTACCGTATTGACTCTTTATTGAATTAACTAGTCAGAGAAACTGAGCCACTGATGAAGGTAATCAAACATTCACCAAGTCTGGAGGTTTTGGTTTCAACATAATCCGTTTTCTGAACTAGTAATCAATATAATAAGAGAAGCCTAACTCCTTTCAACACAAAGTGCCGAATAGCAGTTATTGTGAGAATATCCTAAAAAAAAAAAAACTCAGAAGTGAAGAAACATTTTTCCTTGATACCAATACGCAGTGCTTACAAAAATGAATCCATAATTGAGAAGCAGCAGCGTCTCCTAAAGTGCCTTTCCACGGATGTGGCGTCGAATCCAGTGGAGATCTGTGGAATTCCACTAGGACTCCTGCTCCCGTCTTCCACAGAAGCCATTTCCTCTTCTTTGGGCCAGGGCGACAACCATAATGGATGAGGGAACCAATTACTTCTTCCCTACACCATGCAACATTTATGAAACACTTAACCAACGGTCCGGGGGTTAATATTTCATTTGCGGATAAGACAGACCTTTACACCCAGAACAAAGCTGGATAGAGAACTGCTGTCAGTGCCACATATGGCGTGAGGCAACAACCTTTGTTGTTTTATTGTTGGTGAAATCCTCTCCACTCCCACGGCGCCTCCTCTCGTGTTATTCAGGTTGATTGATGAGACCCCCATTCAGTACGAGTTAAACATGCTCCGTTTGGATTGTACTGCATACTGTATGTGTGGTTTAAAGACTCACAGTGGTAATGGGACATTGATTGAGTCCCTCCCAGCCCCTCTTCCCCCCCCCTTTGGCCTTATGGGCAAGACAGGAGGGTGGAGGGTTGCACAGATTAGTTGCTCAATAAACAATCTTTCAAGGCCTGGGTCATTTTCATTCAATTAGACCCTGTCAGAGGAGGATTGATAAATTGCTCTTGCACAGCAGACACACGTCACGCTTCTTCATTGTACAGTAATTCTAATCCTTATCTTTAGCGTTCAGTCGCTATTATTGAGCTATTAAAATATTTGCATGCCACTGTGAGGTTTTTAATGACCTGCCTCTCGACATCGTTGTATATTGTGTTTGAGCGAAGAGCCATTGTGGAGGCTCTGCCAAACAATTAAAGCGCCACTGAAGCAGCGAAAGTGGATTTACACCCATCCCGGGTCGGCGCGAGCCCCGAGAGTTGATTAAAAACAACCAATTTGGTGATGTGTCATCATCTGATGCGTTTGTAGCTAGACATGCCCCAATCTAGGATTTTGGGGGGGTCTCCTGGGATCCAATACATATGGATTTAAGTATCTGTTAAGGTGGATAGTTTGTGGTCCTGAAAGCTTAGTCAAAAATCCAATGTTGTTTTTGGCCCGGTCTTGAGTAAGTCGAACCACAAAGACACAACCTGCCTTTAAGCTAATGCAGCTTGCGCAAATTTAAAGTACAAAAATAAACTAGCTTAATGGAAACACGTTATTGGATAAAAAGTCTTTGTTGTAGGAAGAGGTGGATTTTTCTTTTTTATTATTGAACTCCCTTCTGTCATCTCTTTGCGTGTAAACATCTTTATCCCATCACACTTTCGAGAGTAACTCACCACTGAACTGGTGATTGGATTTTTGCAGATGTGTTCAAAGTCATTTTTTAAACATCGCACACAGAGATAAACGCAGACTTTAGCTCTGACACTCGTCCTCTATGTGTACGACTCTTCCGCCTTCCAGTGCTGAGCCGAACGTAAATTCAGATGGAGCGGCCATGTTGAGGTAACATTCCTGCGATGGTTTAACCGAGGCCATCAAACTCATTTTCATTTTGGGCCAAGTCAAAAATCTGAATGTTCTTAAAGGGACGGTTGTGCCAGAATGTATTGATAAAATCCATAAAACTGTTAAAGTATCAATAAACGGCTGTTTTGTTTCAGCATTCGGTGTTTCTTAAGATTAAATAATGTTGAACATCTCTTCACACTGCTCAGTCCGCCCAGGATTTTGTGATTGTTTTTCAAAGATTTGGTGGCGGTAATTTAAAAATACTCGTAAGGAATTTTTATGATATTTTCGCTAATGTGTCGTGCTAAATGTGACTTTTTGCTTTTTATTAATCGTGGACTACAACTTGACATCAAGTAAGGCTAAGGCTGCAGTCATTTAAACCCAGTGTTTTTGGACAATCAGTAAAATCTGAAAAAAATGTGGGGATCTGTTAATTTTATGTAAATTTGTGAAAAACTGGAGACTTATTTGGAGTCTAGAGGGCCACAAAAAAGCCCCCGGGTCTCGAGTTTGACACATGGGGTTTAAACATTACTGCTGTGTCAGAGAGTGTGCACCCTGCCAAGTCACAGAGGCTTCGCTTTAATGAATGAATATTTGCCATAATTAACACTCGGGCTGGTTGGTGGATAAAAATATCAGGCAGGCAGAAAACCGAGATCAAAAGATCTCTGTTTTTCCAGGAGAGGGGTGAGAGTGGGGGTTACATGGTAGTAGAAAGCCACAATTTGGTTGAAGAGAAGGTCCTACTCAAACAGGATGAGTCATCATTGCTCAGGGAGTGTGTGTGTGTGTCCCAGGTTTTTATATCCTTATGGGAACCTATTCCTGTCTACAATGTGGGATGCTCCTTATGCGGACATTTTCTTGGTCCCCATGAGGGAAATGATTGTTTTTGGGTTAGTGATTAGTCTGTGATGGTTAGGTTTAGGGTAAAGGTTAAGGTAAGGGATAGGCTGCAGAAATTAATGGAAGTCAATGTGAAGTCCCCACAAGTGATGAAAACACAACTGTGTGTGTGTGTGTGTGGGGCGGTGGTTGCTATGACTAAACCCGTGCAGGCACAAAATCATGTCAGGAGCACTGATGTATGCCACAGATATTTCACTGTCAAGTCACACCGTAAAGCACTACACACCAAATATCTGCTTTCTGAATTTGCTGCATGTTAGCTTAGCATTGATAACACACAGGCCAGGCACGGGCTAGGATGAAATTCTCATGGTACCATAACATGGCAGAAATGTTACTTCAGGTTATTAACACGAACATTAAAAACAAAACAACAAAAAAAGCATTACATGCAAGAGCTTTTCCACAAATTAAAAATGTAATTAAAAGGGTAAAATGTACATAAACAAGTGAAGGAGAGATGTACTGTACTAGGCTCCAGCTACAAATGCTAACTTCCACGAGAAAAGACCTTTTTAACGACTACAAGTTAATCGTAATTACAAGACATTATAAGAACATAATTGTGCTGAGAGGCATTCAGGTTACCATATACAATTAGAATTGTAGTGGGAAAAAAATGACCTAGCAACCCTAGTTTCTCAAGCCCACAATCCATTTTGACAACCAGAAATCTTCAGCAGATCTACAAGGACCCCTTTAATCCATCTAAGATATCAAAGGGATTTTGAATACATTTTTTTTTTTTTTTTTCTACATTTAACTCATATTTGGTATGCCAGCTACAATATACGACTGTCTTCAAAATGACTCATTAAACGCCTTTTTATTCTGCTAACTGACAAGTGATGACAGATTTTCCCCACCATTTATGACTTAATTTTCTGAAAACGATGGTCTGCTGGTGTTCCAAAGACTTTCTGGTCTAAGATTCTCCCCTTCAGAGATTCATCCTTCATAGCCATCTTCACAGATGGGAAACTTCTCTGCCAATTTATTATTTATCATATCTCGTGCCAATAGAAAATTAATTCCCAACATGGAGATATTTGCAAAGGCATGAAAGCAATCTCATTTTACTTAATCTCAATAACGCTGGCAGAAAGGAAGGCAGTCGTACATCAAAGGACCGTGTTTGTTTCCTTGGCCACTTCCAGTTGCTTTGATTAGGTGCACATCAATCCTTCATTTTATCTGTCTTTTCTAATTTGTGCGATTCTGACATTTCTTTGCTTGACTGAGAGATCCTTGTTCTACTGCTGTTAATGAAATTAAAGTTAAAGTAGATCCATATTGTGGCTATGATTTTTCTTTTTTTCTAAATTGTGGAATTATTCTGATCCTTTTTATGTGACCTGCCGATTAGTCATTTACGAATATCCCCGTTTCTTTTATTAGTTCAACATGGCCGTCTAAATTGAGAACACTGTTTTCAATTTGAAACCAAAATGGAAAGTAAAATAAACCTTAAGTGGAAAGACAGACAGGAACAAACACCACGCCGTCATTAAATAGAAGAAGCAAGATAAACAAACAGCACAGTCAAACTTACACATCTCACAATTCAACCAACAGCCTTGTAAGACCTTGCAGGTCAACCAGCTACTTTGCAATGCCTTACATGTGTTTTATAGGCCTATTGCAGTCCAATGTTTTAATTGACGTCAACTATTTCCACCTCCAAATTTGTCTGATGACGGCTTGTGTCTGTTGGCAGCAAGACGGTATTGAGAACATGTTTGTTGTTTTGCAGGAGAATTTTCTTCCTCCTTCAACTGAGGATCTTTTGGGGACTCACTTTTACCATAGGTTGAAAACAAACGCCTTGGGCACAAGGACGTAGACAGAATCTTCGATCTGTAGAGCTCTGCCTGTGACACCCCCAATTTTCAGGATGAGTAGTTTTAATTTAGCAAAAGAGACAAAGTTGTTGTTCAAACACAAGCACTTTGGCAAATTCCAGGAAGGTGGATGGAGGCCACAATCTTCAAAGTATCGCAGAGAGCCAGGGTACAGCATTTTCCTTGTAGTATTCAATGATGCTTCTATAGCACAGCATACAATGCTACATTTCCACAACTATGTCCCGCACTATAGGCATTGCCCTTGACTTTGGTTCCTGTTCATGTCAAAGGACTCCAAGGTAGTCCCAGAAACTCCAGGTTGCTTCACATTGTCCTGAAATGTGAAGAAACCCCTACTTCTCCTCCTTCGTAGGGGAAGTCCCTCAAATATGGTCTTGAAGCAGGTGACAACACCCTTCCCTTGGGGTTCCACCAATCTCCTAGTCCTTGTAAAAGTTAAGGGCCTTTGGAAGGATTGTCTGATGGGAAGGTTCTCCACCTGATCGTCAAAACTCATCTGCCCTTTCAGTGTTTGTGGGTAGTTGTCTTTTTTCGGACCTTCTAGTGGAATGGAAACCTCCAAAAGAGGTCTGTCAAGAAGACATTTACCAACTTTGTCCTGTACAAAGCGCTTTATCAAGTCCACATGACCCCAAAGTGCTTCACACTACAATCATTCATTCACACACAGCTAAGCTATCGGACAGTAGCCACAGCTGCCCTGAGGTAGTCTGACAGAGGTGAGGCTGCCATGCACGGGCACCACAAGGTAGGTGAGGTGTCTTGCCCAAGAACACAACCGACAGAGGAGCAGGAATTGAACCAGCAACCCGTTGATCGTGGGATGAACTCCTACTGCTGTCTCCACCATCATACCAATGACTGCCCCCAACAGAGAAAGTAAGTGGGAACAATCCCGTGATTCCAGCTTTCTGTAAGGGATCTTTGGTTTTGTGTGTTAAGGGATGTTTGCTTTTCTCCATAGCAGCAGGATTTCCTGGCTGCCTCTTACATATGTAACGTATGACCAGTTTAGGTACACAGAGTTTTGACAACTACAATTAAATAATAATGGAGTCAATTAAAAGTGAGACCACTAGACGCGGTAAGTAAATATTAGTTGATCCTCGTTTGATGAATATTTGCAAGTCTTTAGGCCACAATAGTGGGAAGCATTTCTAAAACCATAAATCATAGTTAGTCTGTGTCTAGTACGTTAATAATTTATGTGAAAATTACCCTCTAAAATTTCAGTGCTCAATTTAAAGTCCATTTCAGTCACTGCTTTCCCTCCTGACCACTGAAGGGAATTCGTCACCGACGGAGTTATATCGTTCCATCTTCAGCTTTAAAAGTGACTCCTCTCAGATGCTTATTATAGTGCATGATTAAATTATGTTCAGCAACTCTAGTTTTGTTTTCTTTGCCTTCTCTCATTCTCCCTGCAATCTCAGATATCCAGTGGCATAAAACACGATTAACTTTGGTCCCTCGCTGCCAGCTGCCTCTTTGCCTGATTCCATATATTTAAGTTTTCCGTTAAAACCAAGTCATCCCCTCCGCCGCGCTCATTAATTCTCTCACACAGACTCTATAGCCCTCATCCACACACACACACACACACATGCACAGGCCTCTCTCTCTCTTTCTCTCTCATCCCCATCTTTGGGAGAGAATGGGTAATTATATAATCAGCTTTCAGCGTGGCAGGGATTAGGTCCCAGAGAAAGTGATGAGTGTTGTCTAATGTTGGCACATTTCTTTCACAGGCTGAAAAACAAGCTCACGGGTATATGCCACGAAGAAAAAAAGAAAAAAAGAGCAGTGGATCTGGGAAGGCCGCGAGGAAAAGTCTGGGGCGTGAGGATCATCACATCATATAGCGATCATTCAACTCCCAAAGCAGTGTTTGTGTTGGAGATTATGTTGTTTAACACGTAAAATCTTCACGATGGGGATCCGCGTTACAGCGTTCAGGTGTTCATCTTTAGATTATCCGTCGAGCGGTCACAGGTGTTGGGTCCAAGTGGTGTGTGAAAGAGGACGTCTGCGCCGCCAGCCCCCCAAAAAAACTGTGGTGCGCTCCAGCGCCTCTGACTGTGCAATTTGACACTCGAGCAGAAATCGAGGAACTGCTCGGATTGTCTGGCGTGTAATGTTTTTGCAGTAATTACCGCAAAACATTGGGAAAATGACAGTAAACTCAGACATGCTTTCCCATGCTTTCAAAGAGAAACAACCCACTGATTTAGTACTTCCTTTACGCCAGAGAGGAGCAGTGCCTCGCTAAAGTGCACTTCCGAAATCGCCGCGCGGATTTTTTTTCCATTTTGTTTTTTTTTTTTTTTTAAGACATCACACGCCAAAGGTTATTGAAGTTCTCTGCCTTCAATCGTTGAAAGGTGCTAAAGTCTGAACAAATCTAAAGCAAGGTGAAAATAAAAAGGGAAGGAGGGGAGAAAAAAAAGAGGTAGGATCAGAAATAGAAAGAGACATATTAAAGAAGAACCTATAAGCCAGAAGGAAGAGTCGTCCTGCCAGCTTCTGGCTGGGAGAAATTTCTTAGATTTTACACACACACACACACACACACATGAAAAAAAGGATGCCAAACCCTATTCTACTCAAACCTTAGAAAGATTTCATGTAGAAGAAAATGTTCCCTGGGTAACACGCAGCATGCCATCTGTACATATCAAAAAAAGGAAAGTTTATTTGAAAAGTTTGAAAAAAATAAAAAGGGTTAGCACTCATCAAAAATGCTCACTTTATCATTTAACGGCTTAGGGTGGATACAAAGAATGAATGAAATAAATGTATTAAATCAACAAAGAAAAGATAATGAATGGGTTGGTTCTGACATTAATATAGTATCTTTATATTTTCCAGTAGATTAAAGCACAGCAGTCAAGATTTAATCCTGCAGATCTATTCATCTGTGACCGGAAACAATGGCCAGTCTGGCAACCCTGGGATTGTTTCCAATGAATCCTACCTGGTCTTAAGAAAATCTCGCCTGGACTCTTCATAGTCTACCCTAAACAAGGTCAAATATACATTCAGTTTGACATCTGACCTGAGACGGTAGCTATGAAAGGGCATGACTTTTTTTTTGATCAAAATAAAGCGATCCGACGTTTTATTTTCCAGCAGGCATCGCCTCGATCAACATTTCCTCGCATCCAGCGATGTAGTCAAAGTCAATCAGCATATGTCTCAATATGTTAATTTGCTGCTTTCGGCTGGCTTTCAAAAGTTAAGGCTAAGGAACCTCTTTGGGGCAAAACCAATTTATGATATTAGCAGCTTTAATCTCTTCACATGAATTTTCATTCATTTTTAAGTTTTGTTGTTTTTTTTCCACTTGTTTTTGATTTGAAGTTGTTTGTTTCACAGCAGAGTGACTTTGCCTTCAGATGTTTTTGTCTCAATTCTGAGGAGGTTCGCTTCCCGTTTTCAATAAATCCTTCAAAGGATCACAGAAGAAGAAGAAAGAAGAAGAAGAAGTCCTTGCTGTCGGCCATGACCTCTTCCAAATTACAAGCTGCTGACACGAACACAAAAACGCTTCGAGAACTCAAAACTCATCTGGGATGCCGTTATGAGCTGCAGATGCCAATTTTACAGCGAGAAATTTCAAGACAGTGGCTATTCCTAGTGATCGTTTTTAACATGCGCTATGTTCGGAACCAACATAAATATCAGCAGCTTTCAAACAAAGGTCAATTGTGTCCGTTTAGTGCAGGACTGTGCAACACACAGGAGGGAATGTAAGCCGACGCTTCCCCATCAACATGCTAAATCCCAGGCAATAATAAGATATTTATGACAGTTTTTAAGTCAGAGCTCCATCACAGTGAGGCGCGGCAGCAGCAACACCACAGATAAAATCTGTCATTACAACACAATGAAAGTCCCTCTCTCCTCCGTTGGTGAAAGGCCATTTCAGGGACTTATCCAGAATTACAGACATCATGTGAGGCCTGATAAAATGCTATAAGCAACTCCTGACTGGTGTGAGCTGGGGAGATCTGATTTTCGCGTTTGACTTTTTTAAAAACACCAGTGTCCACGACAAAGACCAAAGACCGTCTGAGCACGAGAAAACGAACCAACCCGCTGTCGGCCGCTCCCAAATGAAACTGTCACGAACGCGGGCAGGCGGCCGGCGTCCGGAGAGTGGAGAGGAGAGGATCGAGGGCGAATTTACAGCCATAAATCTCAGCCGCCTAATGTTGTTTCGCCACCGAGTCAACCTTGGTGAAATCAAAGATAAATGTGGAGAAACGCCTTCAAACGACACACACTGAATCAAACCAGAGATAAGTCGTCACAAATTACCAAGAGAGCTGTAACTACTGATTGATGTACTGAAATGAGAAGTCACCTTTTCTCAGTCGTATCAGTGACTGAAGAGCTCCTTAAGAATGAAGCACCAAAATGTAATAAATATATAAGGTTGACAGTCATTGCAAATGATTTAATTTAGAGAGAAAATTGTATCATAGCAGGAAGCTAATAAAAGTATCAAAGAGTATTTGCGTAGGGTTTTGCTGAGCTTTTTGTGCCTATAGGGAATTTCTCATCAGAGCGGACAAAAGTCACTTGTGGGGTACCATAGGGTTCGATCCTGGGACTCCTTCTAATTGGTATCTACATGCCCACCACGACTACACAGATGATGCACAGATCTACATCACAACGTCACTCACCACACGACTCTCAACCCATACAAGGAATTAACAAACGATTGTAAATCAGTGTGTGGATGTGCCGCAACTTTATCCTGCTGAACAGAAAGAAAACTGAAGTTTTTATCTTTGGACCTAAACTGAAAACAATGAAGAGTTACATACTGATCAGGCTCAAAATGTGGGTGTAGTGATGGACTCAGAGTCACATAAAGACAGTTACAAAGATACTCATCCAGGCACCTATCTTCAGTCGAATTGATTACTACAACAATGGCTTCAGAGTTTGTTTTTGTTTTTTTTTTTTTTTAAACTCGGTTGCCAAATCGTAAAAATAACATTTTCAAATGAGACTTTTGAGAAGCACAGAGAGGCATTTGGTCAAAACCTTTTTTTTGAGCACAACGCTTGTTTTACAACAACCGGAAGGAACCTTTAGAAGTGGCCTGCAGGAAAACGGTTAAAGAGGGCGAAATGTCAAACACGACGCATTCGTCCACGCTACAAATATATAGATTTTGATGTCAAAGAGTGAACTACAGGGGTGGGGGGGAAAACTCACAAGAGCATTAAAGCTTGAGCTCGAGCTTCCCCGTCGTAAACTGTGCATTTGCGCCTCTCATTATGTATGTTAGCCAAGAAAAAAAAAAAAAAATAGGTGTGAATTTGCCTTTGACGGCATATGTTATTCCACGCCCCGAGTCCTGTTATAAAGTAAATAAAAATAATTTCCAGCCATCTGTCCTGTTTGGGGTCCTGGAAGCAAGACAACCAATCAGCTCCCGAGGAAACAGTTCTGCAGTAATGTTCAAACTCTGACCTCCACTGTTGGTAAAATAAAAAAATAAATAAATACAAATAAACTAAAGAAATGAGTATTCCTTGGCTTCAGCTCAGGCCCCAAAACAGCCGAGAAGAGCGCTCTGATCTGTCAGAATACCAGGTGTTCCAGAGGCAGGAAGCAGCGTAACTCGCATTTTGAATCAAGAGTTGTGGTTGTCAGTCTTGGGGTAAAGCACGGGATAGGACGGGTGAAATGTTCAGCGTATATTGCTGATCGGATCCCCATTTTCCTTCTCGCACCCCGACGTCCGCCATGAAGAAGTCCTGCAGACCCAACTAAAGAACTTCCACCTGCTCCAGTGAGAGCCGCGCGATCTCTTCGTCACGATAACTTACGCGGGACTTAAATGGAGATTTAATTAAAACGTTAATTAAGTCTGCACACGTGGCACAATACGAGCCGGCTGCTCTCCGAATTACAGCTCTAAGGTAGCCGGCCCAGAAGTGGAGCATCAGCATTTGTGCACCGGCGGCTAGCAGCCCCGCGCAAACAAAAACAGAAACAAATGACGTGTCACGAAGAATGAAGCAGGCTTTCGTTTAAATAAAAAAAAATTAAAAAAAAGAAAGAAAGAAAGGGTGGCGAGGATAATCCAGCTGACTTTGCATGTGCAACTAGAAGAAGGCAGAATGAGAAATGAGAGCAGGGGCGGGGAAGAGAAAGTATAAAAAGAATTGGGAGGCGCAGCGAGCATAAAACACCAGAATGGCACCGACAAAGCTGCTGGAATATTAATGGGTTGCATTTGTCCTCCCCTCGGAAACCCGGTGAGTCATGACTCGAGTTTAGGACGAGGCCCAAAAGGCGGGAGGAAGGAACCTTGGAGGTAACCGCTTTATTCCAGGAAATGGCGTGTGAGCGAGAGCAAGGCGTCGTTTTACACAGGAGCTGTTAGAACGCCGGCTTATTGGGTTCCTACGGAGGCATCGACTTATACAAATGACGGCATAAATCCTAGTATGTTTGGATGAACGCTGTAATGACAGATGAGGAAAAGGTTTATCTTGACCTGTCGCAGAACTGCATCCATCATGGTGGGTGCGACTAGCTTTGTCACAGAGTCTCAGAAGAAACTCGCCATCCGTGAAACGTAAAATAATTTAGGATTTTCTTTTCAATTTTCCTTATTTTTGCAGCAGTATTGTGTAATGACGTATCGCTGTGCTCTACAGAGGACTGACTCAGCATATGCAGGAGAACTGTACTGATGCTCAGACTACTTATAGCAAATACAACATCAGTGCAGAAGATTTTAAAGACATGCTGGACATTTTCAGGTTGTTGTGAGACAATATGAGATTCAATCAATCAATCAATCAAGCTTCACGGTGCCGCACATTGACCAAGGTTTTACGAAATAAAAGAATAAATGCCAGGGATGCTCTGATCAGGGGTTTTTTTTGCTGCCGATTACGATACCGATCACCCATGAGGCCGATCTCGATCTCTGCCGATCACTGATCTTTGCTGATCACCTGGACTGGCTGTTCATTTTTTCGCGTTCGGTGTAAATGATGCCATGTGATCTTCCAAAATGGAAAGATGATCTGGCAATAAATTCACCTAATTTAGACATAAATCATGCAAAATATTTGCACAATACAGCAGATACTCAGTCAAAAGGCTAAAAACTGAAAAACCTGCAATCAATAAAGCAATATTTATCGGTAAGGCTCTCAACAGCCTACTTTATACATAACTCAAATAAATATCATAACACCGCCTATGTCAAATAATGTCAAGTAAAAAAGGAGCCGTTCATTCAATGTTAAACACATTGAAATATTTATTTATCAAAATAAATAATCCTGACTTACTAAATCAAAACTTCCTGAGAACATGGTGGTTTTGTTCTGGTTCTGACCGAGCTGAGTAATTATTTTGTTCAGAGAGCTGTATTTCAAGTGGTTTATGGCCTGAACTTTGACTAGACCATTCTAATACCTGATCTAAACCACTCTTCAGTTGCTGGAAGGTTAAACTCAACCTGGACGTCAGGTCTTTTGCTTGGCTCACTTTGATTGGACTACATTTTGCTGACCCTCCTCGCCTGTGTTTGCAGAAGAAAAGCATCTCCAAACCCTGACGCTGCTGCCAACAGAATATGTTTTGGGTTTTCACTGTTTTCTATTTGTAAAAAAAAAAAAAACATGTTAAAAAAACTACATTCACAACACAATTCTGTGCTACTTCTGTTTTTCTAATCACGAAAGTTTGTATATGTGGAAATGAAATAGGTTTAACGTATGAATATGGCACCATGTTGCATTTTGAGAAAGGAAATATAAAGGAAAATGTGACATCTGCAGAAGCAACTCTTGATTTATGTCAACTGAGTGACAAAAATCATTCAGGAATTCTAAACATTGATGTTGTTTGAACATGAAATCCCTGTAATAATTACAGAGATCTATTGTGAAATTGTCTCTTTTTTTTTCCTTTTCTTAACCAGCATTTTTAACTACATTTCTACAGTGAAGCCAATGAGAACATCGGGTTCAAAGGTCGCTCGTGTTTCTGCTCGGGTTTGTTGTTCTGTCTCAGGATCCCGATGACTGTAAGCTAAAGGAAAAGGAGCCGTATGTCCGTCCAGCTGGCCAGCACGCAGCCAGCGGGAGCCACTAAAAATCAGCCAACACTTGCCCTTGCGGAGAGCCCGACGAGCCTTGATCCAAATCCAAACTGACACCTCATAAACAGGTTGTCAAAAGGGGTTACCTTGATTTTCTCTGTCCATCTTTCATTCTTGTCCAGAGCCCCAGTCAATAAATTAATTACATCGATCCGGCAAAGTTGTTTTCTTTTCTGTCTCTCTCTCTTACCTGAGCCCTGCTTTCAGTGTTGCTCAGGCGTCTTTTTTTTCTAAATAAAAAAAAAAAAAATGGACACATTGTGTCGGATTTCAAACGTCACAAAAGATCTTAACCGGGCTGACGCGACAGATGATGGACGATGACTTTTTAGTTTTAATTTTTCTTTTCTTCTTACGTTTGTTAGGACTTTAAATTAAAAGGTGAACTCGAGAACAGATGGGTTCTGCGCCTGCCAGGTCCGTCCACAGCCGAACCTCCTCCTTGTCAAACACCGTAGACTGAGAGGATGAGGCTGAACGGGCAACAGCTATTTTCCTTTCGTCCTTTTATTTAGCTAAAACCCATTTCAGTCACCTATTAAAATGCAAATTGTTCCATTAATTGAGCACAGGCGTGTGGTAATTGTCAAACAAAGCCACGGTATTTGCATAGGTAAATACAAAAACACCGGTTAGTGATCATGGCACACAGATTGCCATGCCTAAACTGCTGTGGTGTTGCTCCGCTGAATGATTTTTTGCGTTTATCTTCCGATTTGTTATGACGCCTAAAATAATATTAATACAAAAAAAAAAAAAAAAAAAACCAGAAGGTGAATTATGACAAATGACAAATGAAACCTTTTTTTTTTTTTTTGCTGAGGGTGATAACGGTGAGTCAGTCACAGTTGGAAATAAGAAAATTACCTTTAGACTTCGCTTTAGAGTGCAGCCAAGCTCGAACCTTTTCATAACCTCTCCAAAAAGTTCACACAGCGACGCAGCACTTCTTCAAGCTGCGATTTTTATCCCGTTGTTCCTGCAAATGGTTGAATAACGCTTTTGTTGTTCTGTCTCTTAAAATCCCAGAGGGATGGGCAACATTTCCCAGTTATAAAGAAAATGACGAGACGTGAAAAAACTTCACAGTGTATAAATACGGTATGAAGAGGCTGAAAAAGGTCGTCAAAATATCAGACCGACGTGCAAGTTGTTAGAAAATACCTGCCGTTTCTTTAATGCATGAATTGTAGAAAGCATCAGACGTATTTGTCAAAGATTTTAGCCCATGATGGCGTGATACAGCTGGTTTACCGTAAATGCTAATCAAATTAGCAAAGCCACCGATGACAGTTTCACTGGAACGGTTAAGTAGTTTCTCCACCATTAGCATGGTTAGCAGCCTGTATGTGAGTGTGATTGACAGCGCTAAGCGCCTCCTCCTGGCTCTGATTGGTTGGTTTTGACCGGGAGCTGCGCGTTTCTCAGGGAGGAGCTTGAACGTTTCACAGATTATCCGTTTCATATTCGACCGTTGCAACAGCTTTAACTAACACGGGCAAAAAGAGTTTTGTAAAAGTTATACACAGCAGCTTATTAAATTATTTGGAATACGGTGTGAAAACGCCCTTAAATCCAAACTAGCTTATTTGTCCTGACTGGACAAAATGTGGCTCACTGCTGATTTTCTTGTCACCGTGAATCGAGATGAACACGTCAGTGTGGCGAACTAAATCTGCGGTTACAACCATCTTCCTCAATACTTTCAGGAATCTGCAGCTAAAGTTTCTTTTATGTTCAGAAAATAAAAAGGTTACTCCTCCCACAACAAGAGAGAACAAATTAAATAAATAGCGAAGTCGAATCAACGTTAACAAGCCAGAAATGTGGCCGTTGATGTGAGTGAGGGTCATGATGTTTACCTCCTCCAAGAAAAATCTTGCAGCAACAATTTCAGCAATGAAAAAGTGTTTCGGAAGGCTTTCCGCACCAGGACGCGCTGCCTCACCAAACAGCGGCGTTTCTAATAACATTAACAAAAAGCTTCATTTCATTTCGGCTTTTTTTCACTGTCTGGTCCTGTCACCGCGCTCGTTGACTCGGCGGTCGGTTCTCTCCTGGCTCGTCTTCTGAGTCACAGAATCCTGTTTAAACTTTATTAGTCACACCTAGTCACAATGGGAAGTTGCCACTGGTGGTATTTTTCTTTCCCTCTCGCCAGGTGTTTTTGACGAGACAATTGAACAGAGGAATGCCGTCTGGAAAACCAGAGTTATGAAGCAGGCGACACGCCTGCACAAACTGAGGGAACGCGTACATTTTCTGGCAATAATTTGAATCGTAGGAACATTGAAAACATGAATGACTTTGAGCCATGAGGGTTTAGAATCGCCGCTCTGATATATTACACCGGTGTGCAAAGAGACTTTCGACAATATCCGCCTTTCATTGCAACTTCAAAGGGCCTGAGGCAGTCATAAAGGCAGACCCACAATTATTATTATGAAGGTTTTAGTTACCTATAGAATAATTAAATAAGCCTCCACCTCTCTGTTGGCGTTCCAGGTTTATTATGAGCCTGCAGTGGCTTGAGAAATAAAACCAATCAGTGCCGCTAACAATTTTGCTTCTTTATGAAAAATCAACTTTTTGGAGCTTCACATTATGATGCCATTCAAACATCAAAAACACAACTGGAGTGTTGCCTTGATTCTTTTACGCATGTTCGGGGAATCCTTTGGTCTCCCGTGGCAACCGTTCAAAGGTGTAAATCGACAAAGCTTTTCCACTGAGCCGCCTTTTCCGAGCTTCTGCCTCACAGAGCTCCCCTTCCCCACTCGGCTCCTTCAGACTAGCCAGCAGCAATTAGCAAACACCCGGTAGACCTGCTCATCTGCAGAGCTCATTATAGGAGCTACTTCTAAAAACGTTGTTGAAGGGTTTAAAAGAGGAGCCATGTTGGGATGACTTCCTGAAGGCGGAGTTTCAGAAAGAGCTGCAGTTTCTTAAAGAGACAGAGGCGTTTAATCACATAGTCAAATATCTTTAAAGTCACATTTGATATTTCCTGCATTTTTATAACAACTGAAGGTGACGTAGTTACTCAACTCTGGCATGAAATGATTATGTGTGGGTGGAAAGCAGAAAATACTGCCCCTTTGACAAAGGCTCATAATGACCATATTGTCTAAAAATAGTTCTTTACATAATTTAGTCAATGACATGATCAAATAAACACTCATGAAACCAGATGGCTCAGCTCCTCACTGATAGGCAGATAAAATCGCTCTTGACTTTTTGCCCAGACTCCCCGTTCATTTATTAATTAATCGTGGCCCATTTGTTTGTTTTGGGACTGTTAAACTCATTAGCTCTTTAAGCTGCCTTGTTGCTGAAACGCGCCGTACAAATAAACTTGAATTAGCTCCGTCACCTGGCTCTCGTTTTCGAACTTGGCCCATTCTTTGCTCGGTTGCCAAAGGTCAGGGAAGTAGATTGAGTCGGATGTATTGAGGAGAGCACAAGAGGAGATCAGGCGTTTGTTGCCGCCGTAATCTAAACTCTGGAAGAATATGTCCCTTCGCAGTTGGACTCGGGATTTTCACAATTCAAATCAAGAGGTTTTTTTTTATTTGTTATTCTTTGGCTTTGAAACCAAACAGAGTTATGATATTTTGTGTTTTCATTTTGTTTATTTGCAGCACTTTACCATTTCTTTTTTTTTTTTTTTTTTTGCATTCCAGCTTATAAGTACATTTGACTTAGTGAGATAGTCTCAGTCGAATGTCCCTGGAATGTAACTGCGTGTAAATGGATATAAGTTCAAATATATCTGTGACATACACTCACTGCCTTAATTCTACGTGTCAAAGGTTCAACAGCGTGTCAACAACATACTTTTCTCTGTGATTTTGGTCCACATTAGCTCCGTTTCCATTGCAGAACTTTATATTTCTGAATATATGCATATATATAATATAATGCATAAAAGTTGAGAAAAAATAAACACCCAAGTTAGCAAATGGGATGTTTCCATAAAAAAAAAAAAAAATCATTAAAATCACATGTGAAAAAGCTTGCACATGTGATAACTAGTTGACTTAACCTGATTTGTTTGGAGATGACATTAATGGGGAGCATATCATGTGCATATCAGCCAGATAACTCACTGATCCATCACACCAACGCCACGTCCTGCTTCTGTTGCTTAATTGGTCGTACAGCGAGTCAGGAAGTTGAACTTGTTGAAGTGCGACAGAGGGCACAACTACAAGTGTCAACTCTGCTTGTTTTGTCTTTCTCGGTGACAGAGGCTCGCTGTCTGCTCTGTGAAGGCACCAAAAGGTCGTCGTCGTCGCGCCTCACAGATTATGGGCGCTGTCAGTATGGAGAATTCAACAAACACCATTTCAAAAGGCTTGTTTTAGCTGCTATCCATCTGCCTGAGTGAATATTTAGTCTTTCTTCACACAAGTGCGCTCTTAAATCCGACCGTTTTTTAAAATGAAACAGCTGCGCGCCCCTGTGGGTGTTTCACAGGGAGCAAGTGTTGATGCAATCCACGTCAGGCGTTGCTGGTTTTGATATCTCTAGATTTTATGAGTATGATTTTTGAGTCACACCCCGGGGAATGCTTGTTTGAGGAGCCAATGACCCTCTCCGAGAAGGCATGTTAAAATACCAAGCCACGATCTTTCGACCGCCTGAGCGGAATCAGAAGGAGACGGGGAGGAAGCGGTCGAGATTGCTAAAGAGGTAAAGATCGCTCCTTTATCAACGGAGAGAGGGATTTTTGAGGGAGGGCAGAGTGATGGTGCAGACTGCAAAGACTCTGAGCCACACGGAAAATCTCAATCGTGCAAGCAGCAGCAGCGACGCTTTACCACGACGTTAGTCGTCGTTGTACGGTTGGTGCCAAGCTGTGATGGAAAAAAAATTAAAGCAGGGAAAATAAAAGTAGCACAAATTTGCACCTGTTCAAAATCGAGACAGAAACCGGAGTGTAAAATTTGATATGCTAAATTTATCCTGGCAGAATATAAATGAAGTCAACAAGTGATAATTGGCTGCAGCAACACCTTCCTTTGGTTGTTTAACATATCCTTTGGGATAATTTGGTTCAGTAACATAAATGCTGGGTGCAAAGTTAGCTAGCTTAGCTCAGAGAAAAAAATTGAACTTGGTGCCTCGTTGCCTTTATGTTGCTCCAGTTGGCGCTTTGTGTGCTTCAATTCAACACGAAAGAAGTCAGGTTTATTTGTACAGAACCTTTCAGCAACGAGGGAGTTCAGAGTGCTTTGAAACACAAAAATATCACATAATAAGCAATTATGGAACAAGCAAAGTACATATAATTTTGTCAAAAGCCACAATCAAAATCATTAATAGCAGGCCAGAACCAGAAGATGTGAAGGTCGAGAAGGTTGATACAGCAACAGCAGATATTGGTGCCAAGTCATTCGGTGACTTATAAACTAACAACAGTATTTTAAAGTCTGTTCTCTGAGCTACAGGGAGCCAGTGTAGAACTGGGATAATGTGCTCTGGTTTTAGTGAGAAGGTGAGCAGCAGCGCTCTGGATGATCGTCTGATTGACTTTTCGTCAGACCTGTGAAGACGTTATTCTCGTAATCAATGCAATTAACGCATGGATGAGTTTCTCTAGATCCTGCCGGGATATCAGTGCTTTCACCTCAAGTGTCACCTCAAGAACCTCAATGTTCTTGAGGTGACAGAAGGCCGACTTTGTTACCGTCTTTATGTGGCTCTGAAGGTTCAAGTCTGAATTTCTCACTACACCCAGATTTTCGGCCCGGGTATGATGACATGGCTTTCCCTCTGTTTTTATGAGTAGCACATATTTGTTTGAACAGATGAATGCGGCACCTGCAAGCATCTGGACCGCATCGCTGTTGTCACCGTCTGAAAAAGGAAAAACAAAGGCTTATCTTGCTTGACTTGATAATAATAATAATAAAAATTTTAAAAAATGTTATAGACTTGTCAGTCATTTGCTACTGCAAGTCGGCTGCAAAGGCTGTGGAACATGACAAAAGAGACAGCTGTCATGAGACATGATTTTGATTCTGCACTCTAACTAAGAGAGAGAGAGGGAGGAGAAAGGTGCAAAAAAATTGTTTTTTTTATCAAAATAGGTGCTAGTAACAAAGCTAAAGATTAACCTCAGCCCGTTTCTTATAGAGCCGTATGGACCGGACTGCAGCACAGGAGCTTCCATCCTACTGATGTGAATTATAGCAGCGCTAGCAGATGAGCCGCCCACTGGGGGCAATATCAACTGCTGATATGATGAAGGCACGCACGCACATTTGCATCCACACACGCAATTAGCAGTCCATATCTTTTAGTGGGATTAGGTAAGAAGAGCCGTGACATCACCCGTGTTGTCGGTGGAGGAGTGATTTGCTCAAATCAGAGCAACGGGGAGTTTGTGCAGGCTGGGTGCCTTTGTGTGGGAGCGACACTTGTTTTGTTTTGTTGTTTTTTTTAATTCATTTTTTGAGGACTGCTCAACACTTCTCAAGAAGAAATTGAAGCACATACTTAGACACAAAGGAGGAAAAAAATAAAATATGTTGAATGAAGTCACTGTGACAAAGAAATTCATTTTAGCTGGATAGACTCAGAAGAGTAATTTTGGAATCACTTTAAATGTGAAAAGAGTTTTCTTTGGGCCAGACTTTCATAAATGCCAGATTTGCAGAAGTGCACAAGCAGTTGGGTCTTCAACAGATTCTCCCACCCGGGTTATGGATTTTTTTTGCAGTCTTTCATAATTCCGTTGGTGTCTTTCGCTGCTCTAAAAAAGAAAAGAAAAAAAACTTTAAAAGACATTTCTCTATAACTTGAACGTTACATCGCTCAAAAAAATAAATTCTTATGAGAACCTACTCTTTTGGTTTTGTTCAGTACTAAAACAAGTAACGTATAATTTTTAAAAAATCTTGTTATCTTGATAACATCTTTAGGCCCACTGTTTGGATACTGGAATGCCCACAAATTCATAAATTGAACAGAACCGTGTTATTTTTTTTTTTGCTCCTGTCCAACCCAGGATGTTCCTGGCAACACAAATAAAAACCCACTTGTTAACATTAAGCGGTCATTAGTCTTTGCTCCACTATACAAAACCTAGAAGTGTGTTCTTATTAAGTTAATAATATTCACCAAGTTGTTGGTTTGACAGTTTCATTGACAAGCTATTTGCTCTACAGCTGCGAGACGCAGCGCTAACGAGCTCCTCCGTCAATATCGCGACGGCAAACGCCTCCGTTCTGGCTCTCATTATTAGAAAAAGTCCAATGTTGACGCCTAAGAAAATGTCTGCAGATGCGGATGCCCATTCTGGAGGCTTAACTGCGGGGGGGGGGTTCGTTTGACAGCGTCTGTGGTGGAGAGTAACTATCTCAGTATAAAACTTATTTATGTGGGGTGATCAGCAGAGCCCAACTAATTTCCTGCTCAAGGAGCCACCAGCCCCCTGCGACCCTGCAGACAATTGACGGATCTTTGGTCAGACCATGGAGGTCAGACATTCCCAGAGTCCAAGAAGAAGAGCACAGAAAGCAGCAATTAGAGAAGAGCACAAAGTCTAAGAAGCAGGAAACATAAACTTTATCACGATCAACTGGAACCAGATTAAAATGTGTTAAGTTGTGTTTTCTTTTAATGTGCCCCCGTTCTTCGCTCACCATGTATAATGGGATTAAAGATTTGGAATTCAGTGTTGTGGTGTGTGACTTACAGATATTGTATGCCAATCGTTTTTCTTTGTGGTTTAAATAAGAAGTACAACACGCAGGTGAGCAGCCGAGACATGCTAGCTGTTAGCCGAACCGAAACGAATGCCAGCCGTTCTGTGCTAATGGACAGCAGAGGAAGAAGGCAACACAGTGGGTGATACGCCAAGACATGCTAGTCGTTAGCCTACCTGAAACTAATGCCAGCATGTATGAGGAAGTAGCTAGAGAAAGTCGGCAGTCCAGCCCAAAGGGTGACCCGCTAGTTGTTAGCCTGTCTGTGCTAATGGGCAGGAGAGCAAGAAGGATAGTCACCAGCCTGTCCAAAGCTAACACAAGTAAGCCTCCTTCTCGTTTGGCAGCGCCAGCTGCTCAGTGAAAAAAATGTTGCTTTTCTTGAATCAAATCACTAACTAGATGTGGGAGGGATGTAGCTTCCTGTGATAAGGATGTAGCTTTCGTTGGGTGTGCAGTAGCCTCAACTTTGGCTCTAGTACCACGGCATACACATTTTCTTTCTCGTAAACTATGACTGCCCATCCTGTGGTAACATGTTAGCATTAGTCGAGCTAAACCTATCATCTTCAGAAGCGTGCAAGTTTAATAAAGACTTTAACTGTATGTTTCAGCACAGACATAGAGCAGATACAGATGTATGAATTTGCATGGGGAAAACAGCTATCTGCGGTGTCAAGAGAAATCGTTGACACCGCTTCAGGAATATCTAACTCACAAGAAATACTAGAAGGAAACAATCTGGTCAGATGAGGAAAAGGGTCGGCTCTTTGGATGACATTAGACACACACACACACACACACACCATATCTGGAGAAAGAATGGTTCTACATGTTACCCCAAAAAACAGCACATCAAAAGTCAACATTATGATGTTGGTGGGTTGTAGTACTGGAAGAATGTGGAACTATACTGGGGTGTTCTTGATAAGAAGCTGAAAATAAAATGAGTATAGATTTCTCAAAAAATAAATTAAATTAATCTTGAACGGAGAAAGCAGGTAAAACTCTTGAAATTACCAGATTTTTGACATTTCCAGTATTTATTTTACTTGCTGTACATAGTCATAAATAGCCTCGAATGGGCAATGAGGCTATTCCCTAGTAGGAATATATTCAAAGCATTTTAATTTACATGTCTCAGCTGCAGAAGTAAAGAAGGCAGGACTTCAGAACTCCTTCACAGTCGATATTTTGAGGTTAGAAATGAAATGTTCTTCCCAGTATTCACACAAAAACCCTCTGGTTATCTCTGAAGAGCTCAAGAGCCTTCTGCATGTCTATGCACACACACATAGGTGGTGCATTTACTTGACATTCATCTTAATTTAAAAAGCTGTAACCACAGATATTTATTTGAGAATGAAAAAAAAAGGTATTGCTCAGTTCTATTCAGCGCTCAGTAAAGTCCTTTGGGCGAAGCAGATTGGACGGAGTTTTCCTCTCCTGCCATTTTTCTTTCCTTTCATCCATGTCACAGTCAGTCTGGCATTCCAGCCGACAGCTGCCTTAGTGAAGGATAAAAAAAAAAAAAAAAAAGCCTTCTCAGCTTTTGGTAAGATGTCTTAAAAGGTCACAGCCCTGCACTCTTTGTGATTTTCTACAGTTTTCAATTTAAACTCTCTCTTCCTTCAGATCCTTTAATGTGTTATGTAATCCATTTGAGCCGCTCAGAAAGACACCTTGTAAGATCCTCGTATAGCCAAATTTTAAACATGTTAACATACTCTAGTGAAAGCCTGTAGTTAATTCCATGAATCTTCAAAGTTATAAAAACAAAAAAAAAAACTGGACTGACATTTAGGTCTTTTAACATAAATGTTCTTATGTTAATGTTTAATCTTGTTTTCAGTTACATCTGGAGTCAAAATGACTTAAGTACACATAGATATATGACATTAACTCTTGGATTTACTGATGAAACAACGTATCGAAATGCAATCTCTACGTTCGGAGAACGACAGAAAACCCTAATAAGTAGTCTTAGCCAGCTTTGTCTTAAAAACACGAAGGCGGCAGCTCTCTAGACAAAACAATTGACAGATTTTTTTTTTTAATTCTTTTGGACTGAACAACTTTGTTCACATTCCCATGTTTCTAAAACAGAATAAAATTATAAGACGGTGGGGGAAAAAAATCAACATTGTTCACAACTTCTTGAAGTTTAACCGGAGGAATCCAAGTGAATGGGAGAAAGTCTGAACAGGAAACTGAAGAGAGATGAGAATTGTGCAGAAAAGCGAAGAACATCAGTGGCCAGGATTGGTAAATTGTACTAGTTTAGTTTTGATGCTGAAAATCAAAATGTAGAGGTTTTGATAAGAAGGATGAACTTTGATTAAACAATCTTGTTTCACAAACTTTTAATCACGAAACCTTTTGCGACTTTTTAATGAAAATTCCAATCAAATTCTCTGACTTGAGCTTAAATCTTCACACTTCAATAAAATAAAAGAAATATCTTAAGAGTCCTTTTAATTTGGGGGGGGGGCGGAATGTAATGTAGTGTAAGTTTCAGTGAAGAATAAATTGAGACATCACAACGTTCACTCCTGACTAATGAAGCTAACATTTCACATAAGCCGTGTTTTCATCACAAATGTGCGGAACTCTGCGTCTGCGTTCTGCTAATGTCGGAAAAAACACAATTTGTGGCGTTTCAGTTAAATAAGAACTGAAATGAAAACCACACATGAAGAAGCGTTGCTTGGCCAGACGCGAGGCCGTTGTGTTTTTCTTCGTGATGGTTTCTATTGCCGTATCTCTGAATCCAGCTGGACGTCCCGGCCGGCTCGCGGCGCTCATCCTTCTCTCCAGATAACCAAGCGGTGGAATTTCATCGGTTATCACAAATCGTTGCAAATTGGTTTTGTGATCCAAAGTTTCTAAGAAAAGAAAAAAAAGTTTGTGGGAGATGTCATGGCATGAGACATGTTCATTTTGCTCACATATTCTCTCGTGTCAATTAACGTTAAAAGTGTAAAATGAAAAATATGAAGACAAACAAAAAAAAAAAAAACAAACACGCGGCCCGCTGAGAAACACCCACATGTGTGCGGTGCATGTTCAGGCCCTCCTACCGACAGCTGGAGACGCACACGGAGGGAAACTGACAGATTCCTCGCTGTGCCATCCTGCAAGCGGACTCAAAGAGGGATGCTAATGATGTCAGCCTCGGCTTTGACGGTGACAATCTCAAAGTCAAATACTGCATTGATGTGGCGCAATGTGACTAACATGAAAAGTTAAACCCGAAGACAAGCATGATGAGACAGTAGTTGCAGCGGCAGTAGTCAAAGTGCACCTGCTTTCAAAAAGCAGCGAAAATTGCAACACGAAGTCTGCAATCGCCATCGGTCAAGAAGCTACGCAAGTTATTCATTTCGATGACACAATGTCATTTTTTGAAATACTTGACTTACTAATGCTGCAAGATAATAAAAAAAATGTGTTGACAATCCCAATCTGAGAAGGATTTTAGTAGCTGAAGCCAAAAAAAAAAACAGGACACCTTTGGTTTTCCAACAAATTTTGAAACGTGGATATAATCAATTTTATCTGAACTGTACATTTCAATAAAATAAAAGAAATATCTTAACAGTCCTTTTAATTTTGGGGGGCAGGGGAAATGTAATGTAGTGTAATTTCTGGTGAAGAATAAATTGATGTAATTCATGTAAGCTGTGTTTTCATCTCACATTTGTGATTGCATTTTTTTCTGCTACCGTCAGAAAAAAACACAATTTCACAATTTGCGGCGTTTCAGTGAAATACGAAATGAAATGAAAATCACACATGAAGAAGCGTTGCTTGGCCAGACGCGAGGCCGTTGTGTTTTTCCTCGTGATGGTTTCTATTGCCATATCTTTGAATCCAGCTGGACGTCCCGGCCGGCTCGCGGCGATCATCCTTCTCTCCAGATAACCAAGCGGTGGAAATCCTTATTTGTTGTGGCGATGCTCTGATTTAAAACGCTGATGTGGCGAAGACCAACCATTTTATCAATCGGCCAGCGCAACCGTTGGGTTTCCATGGAGATGGAATCTGAACTGATGGATGGACCTTATTACTGACCGGTGGGGGAGTTAAGGTCCAAACATACCTCTTTGTGTCTGTGAATGCCTCATTCATTTTTATTTATTTATTTTTTTTGCCTCAGTTGCTCCACTGCATCAGAGATACACAGTTTTATCTTTAGCTTCATAGAGGGCGATAATGCGCCGGGTTGTACCTCGTCTAATCGGGAGCTAAAAAAGGAAAAAAAAAAGTCGTTTCTCACCAAGATACCGCTGTAGTTTTTCTCTGAATAAACAATTTTTTTCTGAGTGAGTAGATTTTCCCCACAATGCATTTCTTTAAAAGCGGAAGGAAAAAAGGACGACGTTTTTGTTCGTCGCCAAACTCGCCATTTTCTCCAACAGCTGTTGCTTGGTGCCACATTTTAGTATACAGTTTTTGTGTACTAAATAAAAGATAAACAATTCCCTTGGGAAAATTCAAATGTGTATTAAGACCAAAAGAAAAGCTCTTACGAAACTTGCTCTTGGTTTTAGCTAATATTTATTAGCTTATTCAATTAAGCTAATAGCTTAGTTACTGATACTGTAATTTTGTTTTTATCGAAAGAGTCTGTTTTAACAGGGCCTTAAGAAAAAATAATTTTTGTATCCTGTTGTGTTTCACTAAAACAACCTCATTTTGATCTAAGCTTAAACTTTAGTAGTGATTCATAGTGAGGAATAAATTAAGATGCCACAACGTTCACTCCTGGCTAATGTTGCTATCGTTGCTAAATATTAGCGCAACTAATATGGAACGTAATTAGCATACGAATATAGGAGTAATGTTAAATCTGTGCAGAAATTACTGCCATTTGTGTACAAAGCAAGGCTTTCCAAATTAAAATAGGGAGATTTACCAGGATTTTCCTTAGAAGACTGAATCCTTTGGATGACTGGCTGAGCGTCGCTGTGACCACCGAACGTCAACTCAAGAGCTTCAAATGTGACTACAGCCTGCAGTTGGAACAGTTTTCTCACATTGAAGTACAAAACAGATGTCTGATTTTCTATATTTCCTTCCTCTTCCACGTTTCTTCACGTCTCCAGGTCAAGGCAAGCACAGCGCACCGCAGCGCTCGTCAAAAAGAGCGCGCCGCTTTAATCTTTCAGCTTCAATACCCTGACATTATCTTGTCCCAACGATCTCAACCCAACGTGACAAATGTTATGACATTTTTGCTGCCTGTGAACTCTTCGTCTGGAGCGCGCTGACCATTTCTGACTGCAGTCTTTGAGTTTTACTCGCCATGAGCTCTCACTGCTCGCGCCGTAGCATTTGCCGCTTCCTCTTTGGGCATAAGACGGCGACCTCGACACAGACCTCATCTTACAGTCCTCCTGTGACATTTAAACTGGCCTCAAGGGACGGAGCACGTCAACTACGAAGGCAAGAGGAGAGGAGCTGGAAGGAGTCGGTCCTTCGTTCAGAATGGGTTACTGTGACTGTGGAGCATTTGGCCAGACGGAGTAGCCGCTCTTGTGTTTGCCCTCAGTAGCTGCATTTCCGCAAAATCTCGTAAATTGGAATTCCAAAAATAAATTACTTAATTTTTACTTAAAAAAAAAAAAAAAACGTCTTTGATTAAAGATTTTTGCGTTTTGCGGCCGTATCGAAATAAGTTTCTTTTTTTTTTGTCCCCCATCACACGAGTCACGTGATCGACAACCAGATGTTACCCCTGGTGGAAACCACAAAGAAGACGACAGGAAGTGGTAGGAGGATGATGTTTTTATTTTTTTAATGATTTCACACATGAACACGAGTTACATTTTTATTGCGTTATGTAATGGAAACACTGTACTCGCAAAATAGTTTTTTTGGCGTTAGCAGAATATCGACAAAGTAACGGCCACGCAGCTGCTGTTGCACTACTTAATAATGTTTATTGGCACATATTTTTCTGCTTTCATGGAAAAATTTAACCAGCACTTTGTTTCGTGAAAGACGCCAAAATAATAATTAAAAAACACAGATACACCTTAACGAAGATGCTAAAGAGTTGCTAATTCTTTTTGATTATTTTAAGTTCAATTGAAAGGCGGCAACAAGCTTAAAAATTAATTTGAGGTCAAATATATTTGCATTTTTAAGGGGGAATTAAAAGTTAAATTTGCATACCGAGTATCCAACAATAATGCTGACGAGATAAATATGACAAATTCACTTATTTCCATATATGTACTTGTTTTTTTTTTAATTCCCTTTTTGTTGATTTTATATTTAGATCATTCAAATTACGTATAATTTCGCACCAGTGTGATAAATTTGATACAACTAATGGTTATATTTATATTTGTTAGTATTTAACACTGAATGAGAGTGCAGCTTGTCGACGGATCAATAAAGTATATTCTGATCTTTATACGGTCATGGTAAAAAGTGTAACATACGACAATCTACATTTCTAAAAAATATTTTGGTACATAATTAAACCTTCATGCACACATGGACTGGAACTTTAATCTTTTACATTCAGATTTTATGTGTTAGTTTTGTGTCTGTTTACCTAACATGTCATTTTTTGTAAATTAAAAGGCTGGTAAGCGCAAAGATTGTTTATGTGATGAAATGTATCTCGGAACAAAAAAGTGTTGAAGAGCAAAAATGCGCACATCAGAACCAATGGGACATCTGTTTATTTTAGCAAAGTGAACTAAAGTCTCATTTGAAACGTTTCATACTTGTATGAAATTGTTGACAGTATGAGGTTTTTTATTTTATTTTTTGCAACATAAATTAGATCTTGTATATTGTTAAAAAAAAGAAAAAAAAGAAAAGAAAGAAAAGTTGACTAATAAATTAAAAATACTTGGCAAACGATTTTGGATCAGAACTCTTTCAAGAGATGATGAGTTGGGCCAAGACCTCCCTGCTTCCATATTAATTCCTTCTGAACTATCTGAAATAGATCCTTCAATATTCCGTGTGAGCCAAGTCTGCCGTCTTCGTTGCGACATCCATCTTTAAAGTTCTTCAAAGTCTTCCATCAGGGTGGATGCCTGAGGGACAGCTCACTGCAGGCCGGATGACCCACATATTCTGTGTTGCCATCTTTATTCACTTTGGTCTGACGCTCTCTCTCTCTTTCCATTTACCAGCCTCTATCTGCTTCCTAACAGGCTTCTGTCTCTCCGCCCATCCGTCATTGCCTTTCGTAGCGCTCGGTGACTCGGCCTAAACGTGTTTTTTCTCTTATAATTTCCCAAATCTGCTCGCTTGCTGAGGGGGGAAGACTTAAGTCTACCAAGAACTCACAATGAAAAGATAGGAACGTTTGGGTAACATTTTGTTCAAAATTGAAGAATACAAACTCCTGAATTGCACATTTTAAAAATGTAATATAAGTACTGCACATCTTAGAATTGCCTGAGAACTGCTGCTAGAAAAAAAATCCCTTGCTTTCCTCCTGGAGGGTTTTACAAAGCCTATCAAAAAAACTCGCTCGAATGTTTTACTGCTTTTAAAAGTCGATCATAATCAACATAATTTGTTTTGTTGAAGCAAGACATTTAAAAAACAAAACTTTTAATGTCAAAAAATTGGCTGTACCCTTGTTGAATAAGGTCACTTTTAATGGAGTTAATATTAATGCAATCATTTATTTTAATGTAACATATTTTTATGTAATTGTCAAAACTGTTTAGAAATCAGCTTTTACTTGGACATCAAATAATTTTGTTGTACATTTTTATGTAAAAATAAACAAATAAATAAATTGTAAAAGCATATTTGCATTTTACATATTTTTGTTTCGTTATCTTTTAGAAATCAGTTTTTACTTTGAGGTTGAAGCGGTTTTTTTGGTCATCTTTTCAAATTTCTAGAGTTTTTGTGACCTTAGCGTTCACTTGATCCCCCCCTTTTTTTAAAAAAAACAAAACAATCCTGTCACTTGTATTTAAAGATTTCATATTTATATTGTTGCTCACATCTAGGCCTCTTGTGGAGCCCTGATTGTCAAGCATAATCCAGAAATAGATCTATTTCAGCATCATATGTATGTAAAATATATACACTGCTCAAAAAAATAAAGGGAACACTCAAATAACACATCCTAGATGGACAGTTTGATTTCACAGAAGTTTGATTTACTTGGAGTTATATTGTGTTGTTTAAGTGTTCCCTTTATTTTTTTGAGCAGTATATATATTTTTTTGGATTTCTATCTGGTTGATTTTCTTGCCTCTTTATTTATTTTATCTCATCCACGGATAAAAAGCGATATTGGGGATTAGTCCGCTGAGGACTCTGTGTCAAAACAAAAAGTACACCAAGTCAATATCATTTAATTGAAAGTCCTGAACTCCACCTGTTCAATAAGTAATTTTACTCTTTGACAAGCACCAACTTTAAGAGGAGCGTCTGAATGTCACGGGTAATGAAAGGGGGAAGGAAAGCATATGTCTGAGCTTGACTTGACCTGAAATTGTGTGAGTATTTTGTAGACTACAAATATTCCTTTAAGAAAGACCTTTTGCCATTTTTTTTTTTTTTCTTTGCAGTCCAAATACTAATGCCATTCTGCATAGGCTTGTTCCACACGCTCCCATCAGGACGTTTTAAAAGTGCGTCACGTAACCACACAAGTCATGACTTGGCTGTCTGTTTCTGAAGCCCGCTTGACACTGCAGCCTGTCGCGTTGCGTCCGTCCGGCCTGAGAGCCGGGTCCTCCCCGTACGAGACGAACACGACGGGCGTCCTGTCACTTCAGAACCCTCAAAGTGCGTCGTGGAAGCAGCTCCTCTGCCTCCACCCTCATGACTTTGCACTTTCCATTTGTGTTCCTAACAGCAAAACAGGGATCGCTTGCTTAAAGTCTCTGACAGAGCCGATCTTAAAGGGCACCGTTGCCACAAAACGCATTAGGCTCATCCCAACCTGTCATGGAGGGACGGCTCCAAAGCGGGCCTCTGTGTGGGAAATCTGTAGCAATGCTGGAAACTTAACGAGGCCGACCTTTGGATCGATGAAAAGGGGGAAATAACACCAAGGGAGCGCTTGCGCTAAATGATGACCTCCTGAGTCGGCGGCGCTTACGGACAGCAACTCTGAGGTAAATGCGAGTAAATCTTTTGCACCGTACATCGATTTTGAAAACGTGGAAATGTGAAATGTTTATGTACCCCGCACATTTCCTATTGTGATTTGTGTCACAGTGGGTAGCGTTTATGCCTCTTGCTGTTAACGCTAGACAGAAACAAGTTATAACCTTTGTGATTTTGCCTCTGCCACTAAATCAAAATCTCTGTCCGCTAAGGCTCTGGTCTGGTCCGGCGTGCAAATGAGTTCCTCAGAGGTGAACATGTTGACAAATCTCACCGAAATCTCTTCGTTTGTGACCTTTTGAAATGTTCAACTTCTTTTTTTTTTTTTTTTTTTTTGTACATCATGCTAATATAATTTCAGAGTCCACTTGCTGGACTCAGAAATGTCTTTAATCATTTGAATCTACTGTATGGGCTCACACGCCTGGTAAAATTTTATGAAATCACAACAGCGTACATATTAATCAAGAGAGCGCATAAATTGAATTGTGGGCATTTCTATTTAAATCCAATGCTAGGGTTAAACCCTAAGATAAAAGCATATGTGGATTCAAAGCGTAGAAGAAGAGGAGGATGAAAAAGAACAATACGGTAAGAAAAAGGTATGTTTGTTATTTTTCCCTTTTCCTTACCTCTTCCTATTCTTTTAGTCCAAGTCCCATGATGACTAGATTTATATGAGTGTGCTTTGCCACTTCTTGTGTTAGTTAGTTAGTAAATGTGTTGTGATTGCTTGCTATTGCGCCTCAGGGTTTTTGGCAGGAATATGACGAGAAATGAAGAACCACAAAGCAACGTTTTTCTACATTTTCATTGTTCGATTTAGGCAAACCCTATGTGGATTGTAGCCTCAGTTTATCGTTTGCTCACAGGCATTGTACCTAGTCTGGTTCATTGACCTCTGTCTTGTCCGTTACAGGGACGTTACTCTACACACCTTAGTTGTAACCGTCAGTAATGTCGTCTGAAACCAGTCGGCCCAGTCTCCGCCAACATCAAGACGACATTTTTATCCACGCGACTGCTGCTCTCTGGATATTTTCTCGTTTTTGTTCCGTCCTCTGTTCACCAGAGAGATGGCTGTGAGGAAACATCCCCGTGGATCAGGAGTTTGTGAAATAATCAGACCAGCCCATCTGGCAGAAACAATCATGCTCTGTTCAAAGTCCCTCACATCTCACTCCCTTTCTTCCCGACTCTGAAGCTCCATTTAAACTCCAGCAAGTCATTTCCACCATGTCTATATGCAGAAGTGTATTGAACTGCTGGCCTGATATTTGCTGATTCGCCAGCTATGTAAAGAGTGTATTTAATAAAGCCGCTGTCGCGCAGAAGGGGAATTTTTAACCCATATGTGTTGGTTTCACACATCTGTCACATTCCAAGGAAGTGTAAATTGGAAAAAGGAAAATGGTTTCACAGAAAGATTTGACTTTTTTTTTTTTTTTTTTTTTTGCTTATGGCTACCATTTCCTATCAGTTCTGTTTGAGTTCTTCAAGGCAGAGATGACACATTTCTCTCCCTTGTTCAGGAGGAAGTCATTCTCTTGGTGGCGTGTTCACGAGCGATGACGATGTGAAGCGGGCGACTGATGGACAGACCTAAGCTAGAGTCACAGCAAACGATTTCCCCGCCCGGTTTTACCCCCAATTCCTGCTCGGCGGAAAGTCTTCGTCCGTCTGCAGTACTTAGGGGAAGTTCGTTTGGGTGGGATGGGGGTGAAAACCGGTCGTGTGCAATCAAATTAACTTGTTAGAATTTAATTCCAACAACAATCAATGTGAAAGCCAAAAGTAGCCAAGATAAAATCTACTTAAGTACAGATACAAGAAAATTGTACTTAAGTACAGTAACGAAGTCCTTGTACTTCGTTACTTCCAACCACTGGGACAGATGTTTAGGCAGAACTACTTCTACACAGGTTAGTAAAGAAATGACTTTACTTTAATGGTACTTCATTGAAAACACAGAAGTAGTTTAGGACCAACAGAGTCCAGACATTTTTATTAAAAATTCTGCAGGTTGTTTCTTTTGTCCTGCTACAATGAGGCTAAGACAAGTTAATTATGGAGGGTTTTTTTTTTTTTATGATTTGATTTATTTTCTGTGTTTGTTTCAGTAAACCAGAAGTGGGTTCCCTGCCAAGGACTTCAGGTAAATCAGCTGGTAAAACCACCTGGTTTGTCTCATTTCATTGCATCTCTTAACAATGCTCTCCAGTTACTGGCACACATTTAAAAGGTATGAAGAAATATTATTCACAATAAAAGAATCCACCCTTTTATTTGATTAGATTTGTCTGTTTGGAACACATGTAGTAGAGAAATTACCTTTGCCACATTTACTGGCACCTAAGACAACAAAATAAATGTTTCCTGTTTCCTGGGAATGCAAGTATGACATGGCACAGGCCCAACCCATTTATTTCAATGGGGTCCAAATGATCACAAAAAGCTGAGTATTACATAAACCGTAATATTTATGACAACGTCAGGACCAAAAGACATGGCAGTAATGTCCTGAATTAGCAGAATATGGTAGAAATTGAACAGTTGAAATAGCATAAAGTTAGCAGAAGTAATTAAGTGGCGAAAGGTGTATGGGAAAAAAAAACATGGAGGAACTCAAGAGTAATATGGACTCAACAAACTCAACACTGACACGTTTTATGTGAAGCCATCTCTGGACACTCCGTTTTTGATTTTATAACTGGTATTTCTACTTGTGGCAACGGTGGATTAAGCGGAAAGCACACGCCACAAGGAGAGTGATGACTCTTCAACAAGGTCAGACAGACTTTTTGATGTAATCCCGTTTGGAAGCTTGTGTTTAGTGGAACTGTGACGGCCTGTACGAGCTGCGACAGGGAGGCGTCTTTGCTACAGAATCTTGGTTGCCAAGGCAAAAACCTGAACGCGCGCCATGTCTTTTTGAATCCCGTGGAGAATTCACTGAAAATGGAGCTCTGGTGTCGAGCTCCACGATGTGTTGGGGACAAAACAGTTCACTGTACAACACGAGTGTCCTTTCTGCAAAGAACACCTCAATCGTTCCGTTGCTTCGCTTGCTGGTAAGGTGCAAAGTTACCAACTTTAAAAAATAAATATATAAAAAAATCACAGCTTACAAGGACAATTGATTCTACACAAATGTCCCATCCAAAACAGTCCAGTCCTTCTTTAGTTTACATTTTTGTAAGCATAGGATAGACAAAACCACAAGTCCTCACATTAAAGACTTCATGAGTGAAATGCACATCAAAGTAAAACTAACTCAATCTCAATACGGCAGCTGTGCTTACTGTCTTGATATCATTAACTCCATCTTGACTGTCTTAAAGTTGGGGGTGTTATATATTTATTTTCCAGGCACAGTTATAAAAATGAATAAATAGAGAACATATGTTAGTTTCTTCCACTCAGACACTGTAATGCTAAAAAAGGAGATTTTGCATGATATACATACAACTATGATCTTTCAGTAGCTGTGTTTCCATTGATCATATAATTATGCAATTTCACATTTCTGGCTAAATGGAAAAATGCTGATTTTGGAAAAGTTCAATAAAAACTTTCAGTGCTAGGATGAGGTGAGTTGTTGTTTTTTTTTTTTTTTGGCCGTATCAACATTGGTTTATTTCTCAAAACTGCGATGGAAACACTTCTTTCACATCACATGATCAATGTGATAACTTCAGTGGAAGTTACCACTGAAGAAGACAGTAGTTGGAGAACGATCATTTTTAATGAGTCATCGCGTGAACTATCTTATTCACGTGGGATTTTATTTGCAATTCTTATTTGATAGAAACACCGCAAAATTCTTCTCTTTTTTTTATCAACCTTAGCGGAATATCAACAAAGTTTTGTGCACATCTATAATGGAAATGCAGCCATTATTATGTCATGTGCAACTCATCTTAGGAGTGCAGAACTGAGAAGTAGTTTGTCTTAAAAACAAGCATAATCTCACAAAACTCAAATTTCAGATAATGTTTCATATTTGTTTAACTTTTAGGTGGCAGCTAAGCGCTAACATTTCATACCCATGCACCTAACAGTATCTAATCAGTGGATTTCTCTTGGAAACTGTATTTTTTATGAATAATGTTTTAATGTCCCTGGACATGAAAAAAAATATAAATACACTTAAATGCATAATATTTTCTTCAGATTTAATGTTGCATGTTGTTTTTATTCATTGTATTGAATTGAATTTCTGATACTAATCTGGATCAAATAACTGTACACATTTGAGAAGGACTTAAGACATTTTGCAAAACATTTTACATTTACTTACAATTTTGTAGAATTGAATTTTTAGCTGTTTTTCAAAGGGCTAACAGTGTTTTAGAAAAGGACAGAAACTGTAGCACAGCAAGACAAATCAGCACCAGAAATGACTCAAAATATAAAACAAAATAACAACATCAAAGACAAAAAAAACAACAAGATTTTCTCCTTATGACACTTTGTCTACAAATGACAACACGTTCATTTATGTCACTTTGAAATTTGGTTAAATATCTCTCATGAAAATAAACGTGTTGTAGTTCCGACATAACTAAGTGAAATCCTTAAACGATGCATCTCCGTCTCTGAATAGTCTCTCCCGCGTTTTGCCTCCACAGCCATTAATCTTGGAAATTTATGGGCGAGAAGCACGGCTGTATTTCTCCCCCTCCCCTTAAACTCTTTGCAGCTACCTTTAAGAGCAGGTGCAGATTTCAATCAATAAGTCGCTCGCTGGAAGACACTGATTTCAGGCCAGGACTTGGCGCAGATTGCTACCTGCATGTGCAGATGGTGCCGTGTCAGTGGTTCTGCTTCTCTCTTGCTCGGCGTGATGCATGTACTCGACAGGCGCCGGTGGCAGGCGCACGAAATGTGAGGAGCAGGAAGCGCTAAATCAGATTAGCGCGTCGCGGGCAGCCGGATAGCACTTCCACTGCCCAGGAAGTACCTGTTGTTCGCTTGTAACACGGTGAATGTCACCCGAGGAAAATCTGTGCCGGGCAAGGGTCACTTAGGGCTTACACAAGCAAAGACTCAGCAAATTCAGTCTGACCTCAGGGGACCAGAAGGAAGAATCATTTTCTTTGTCTGCAGTGTCGGACAGAATCCGGACGGAGATGAGAGGTTCTGCACGACAACGGCGGTCATGTTATCGGGGATGTCAGCCAGGAACAACTCAGCACTACGGCCACGCGAAAAGGCCAGATTCTGCATCTCACTGTTTGCTGCAATGCATGTTTGGACCGTTGCTGTTACTGCCAATCTTAAGTCTCTTATGTCACATTACAGAAATAGCAGTTCCGAGTTCTTTGGGCCAAAAGAAAATTGCACAGCTGTTACACAGTGTCCACTGTAGCAAGAGGATGCTATGGCACTGTCAAACTGTATGCTGGCAGAGCGGCACACACAGTTGGCCCATAAGTTAATGTCCTGATTCAAATGTCAGGTCCTGAACTCACTAAACAGTAAAGTGTTGAAAAGGGCCTGCTAGATTAAACGCAGATGATTTGTTATACGCTGGACGTGATGTACTTACTACAGCGGCCCAAAATGGCTGCCGACGAGTGTCCTTTTGAATCACTGTAAGATATTGCCTTGAATGTGATGTTTCAAGGTTCATTCACACCAACCCTGTTTAGTCCGCTTTAATCCAACTCTGGTTCGTTTGCCTGGGAAGTCCATTTCATTCGGGGGAGGTGTGAATGTGCGATCCAACTCTGGTGCCAAACAACAAAGTGAACTCTGGTCCGCCTAAAACCTTGGTCTCGGTTCGGTTAAAGTGAACTCTGGAGCGGTTCGATCTGCTGGGCATATGTGAATGCCAGGCATTCCATATGCCATTTATTAGCGCCAGTTTCCTTAATTTAGGGAGATCGGTGATAGGCCAACAGTGAAGCTGGCCTTATCCTCAGATATTATCTACCTCAGGAAAGCTCTGAGCGAGTTTTGACTGACAGATCTGCCCACCAGGTCACATCTGCACATTTACAATTAACAATATTCACCCCGCTGTTGATAAATATAGCAAGAAAGTGGCTGAGTTGATGACATTTCAGACAAAACAAAATGTTATCAGCCAAAGTTGGAATTGGCAGGTCAGGGTTTTTAAAGATTTTTTTAAAGATTGGTAATCGGACATTGGCCAAAAAAACTGCAGTCAATGCACCCCTAGTTTGGATAGTTTGACCTGTGGGGCGTAACAGCGAACCACACCAGAAAGTGAAACAAATGTTGCAATTTTGGTCCCCAATCAAACCGGATGTTCAGTTGTGAAACATTTATAGCTCTGGTAGCACATAGTTTGCTTTCCAACATTCCAAATCACAGGAGCGATCTCAAAATGGCCGCTTGTGTTTGTTACACTGTAGCATGGAAGCAAATTTTCCCGACTAGTGTAGGATTCCCAGGGGTTTTTTTGGCTGAGTTAGTAAGCACAAATGGAGAAGAAAAAAAACTCTCTGGTTGTTTCACTTTGTCAACTTTCTACACACGTAAACACCTGCAAGCTAACTGAATGGCACAGGGGCTCACTTTCACCGCAGCGAGGCAACAAGCCTCACAAAGATGGTCCCCACTTGCCTGTGCTGATCCGTTTCACGGTGACAAGTTTCTGCTCTTGGCTCCTCAAACCTTTTTGAATGAGAGCGCCAATCTACTGTCAATCGAGGGCGGAAACAGGCCACTTTAACGCCTCACTGACGCGTTTCCGTCGGCTGCAGAGCAAGTCTGCCGAAGTCAACTTGGTAACAAGGCATTTAGGCAATTTTACTATCAACTGGAAGAAAATAACAGTGGAAGTCGTCACCACTGTGCGGGCAGGTAGACGGTCTAAATTTGTCAGGCATAATTGCGCCACCTGGAAGAACGACCAACTTGCAGATTTATCACTAGCAGAACAGCGTGCGTGTGCGTGTGTGTGTGAGAAAAAGGTTTTGCATTTGCACAACAAATACTTTACACACTCACTAACTTCCTGAAAGGACAGTGAGTTTAGTTCAGACGTCCCGTACCGTCGTGTGTTAAAGTTCATTCGCTTACAGAGAGCAGAAAAGAAGACAAATGGGAAAAGGTGAAAGCTTTCTAAAAGTCAAGAGCCAAAGGCTGCTATTTTTCTGGTACTTGTACTCAGCTTGTTTTCTGTTCAATATGCCTGTTTTATTGTTAGTGTTTTAATTTTGATGGTTGGTGTAAATCGTGACGCACTTTGGTCAACCGTTTTGACATCGACTTTGACCAGGGTGAGCCCACTGATCCCCATTGATCGCCGCAACAAAGGCATCAACCTTGTGCGACTCTGCAAAGACAGTATGAAATAACATATTGCTATGGTCTCACTTTGGACCGAGTGGCTGGAAAGAGGGGAAGTCTGTTCCACCTTGCTGAAGCTCCTGACCCCACGACTCAACTCCGGATAAAGCGGAAGAAAAAAATGGATGACGGACGGATTGGCCTTAACGCACTGCTTCTGCTTTGATTTTCAGTTTCAAAATTGAGACTGTGGCACCACTTTCTGAGGCATGGAGTAATGTCTACGAACGTCTGAGTGAGAAGGGAAATCTTGACAGGGCAGGTCTGATCACAAAAACGGCAGTGGTGGAGAACACGTTGAGCCAATTCGAGCTGACAGAGAGCGAAAGGGAGGCGACACCCCCGCAGAGGTCGCCAGTCAGGCCTTGGACTGATACAAAGAGTGACACCAATGGATGCTCACATTCACACCATCATTTAGTGTCACCAGTCAGCCTTAACCTGCAGCTTCGGGGACAGCGGCCGGAGGCCTGAGCACTTGGAAGCGGGTGGTGGGAGGGAGCTCAGAAAAAAACAACGTCAGCAAAGAAAAGGCTGCAGGCCTGCGGCATTAAAATATCTACAGAGGTTTTGCTCACAATTGCAGAATCTGGAATTCTACCTAAGCTAACATAATAATGAACACTTTTACTAATCTGACTGATAATACCCAAGCACAAAAATATCATGGTAACACTTTACTTGAAGGGGTGCGCATAAGATTGACGTGACACAGTAATAAGCATGAAGGAGTCTTCATGGATGTTTGTTTGACGAGTCATTTGGTAAATAATGGCACCTTTAATGCACCTTTCTATTAAAGGTGTCTTTATTTATCCACATTTAAAATGTAAAAAAAAATGCCTTTCGGACTAAAGGTTCATAAACCTACCTCAGGTCCCTCATTAGTCACAGTGTGAGTCAACTATATCCAGCACATGTGTGAACTTTAAAAAGTAAATCCAGAGTGCAACTCAGGAGAGATCAACTTGATGCTCTGCACAGACAGTCAGTGTTGGACATCTCCTGTTCTTCAGGCTAAATCACATCCCCGTTGCTTGATGTCTTGTCAGTCATGTTGTGTGTTTTAGTTTCGCTGCTAGAGTAAGCCACCCTTTGACAGAAGTTCAGGAGTCTTTTCTGTTTCGATGGGTTGCAGCAGTACCTGTCCGGTGTGTGTTAATCGTAAGAGAGGATGTGTGAGTCGGGACAACATCAAGGCTAATACTTACTTCCTTTGTAAGTATTGCCTTACGTCCTGTCAGGACCGTCTGCCATCACTGCATCAAAACCCTCAAGCCACAAACCCGGCCAACTCTCACAAGACAGCTGACATCAAGCTGCACCCGCTTCACCTGGTGACTCAGAGGTTTTCCGAATACAGAAAGTTGAGTACTACCGGTCATGAACAAGGCAGAAACAAAGACTAAGCTACAGAGAGAGAGAACTCTTTACTCTTTTATGACCATAAACTAAACATTTTTGCACTAAACACATCTTCAGTTTGAATTCCCTCATTTCTCTGAATGTAATTTAATGAAACTGGCTGGTGACATGGGAAAAAAATTTAAAAAATCGTGGCCACGACTTAATAACTAATGGGGACAACTTGTTCAGTTTGTGGGAACGACACAGTCTAACAAGTCGTAGTGACGAATTAAACAAGTGGCTCCCGCGATACATTAAGTTGTGGCCACAAGCTTGTTGTTTTTTTTCTTCCCATGTACTAAGCCTGTAAAGTAACACCCCACCGCAAAGCACTGACAGCCCACCAATCCCTGGGAAGAAGACAGAATTTGTGAGCCACCTATGGACTCGCATTGCTCGATTCTTACAGAAGAAACCGTCATCACCCTTCAGGATGGACTGCAACACCAAAAACAAATTTTTATGCTATTTATTTATTAAAAAAACGGGGGGGGGACAAGAAAGAGCAACTACCAACCTCTGAAGACGAGCTGAACTGAGAATCAAAGCAAATTCTCATGCACTAACTGTGTCTTCAGATTGAGCTGCAAACTTTCAAACCATTGAAGCATCGCCACGCTTGTTGGGAGTCTGCACGTGAGCTCAATTCGGCTTCTGACAGATCTGAGAATTCGGTAGAAGCTCTGGGTCTTTGAGCTATTTCCAACCATCTCTCTCTCTTTCTTTTTCCTCCTTTGTACCCGTCCAAAGCACGTTCAGAAAGCTGCCGAGCATACACTTTGTTTTCAGTTTAGGTTGAAACATTTGTTCGTAGTTCGCAAAGATGTCTTTGACTCAACCTTGCAGACTAGATGATAAGTAGGAAACGTACTAGTTTATGTCAGATAAACTGATTAGGACCATTTGGATTAGAGATGCAGCGATACAATATTGATATCTGTATCAGTTGCTGTATTGAAAAGCTGTTTTAGATAATGTGACAATGTGCTTGATCCATAAGGGCAGATCTATTTAACTAATTCTATGCTTTATGCACTTAGTGACATGATGCTTTATTTATTTTTATATTTATATTATATTTAGAACTTATAATTGTACTCTCTGACTTCCTGAAGTTTCAGAAAAAGTAGGGTTTCTTAAAGAGACAGAGGCCCAATTTCATAGCATTACGTTACAAAGTTGAATTTCTTTTAAGCCATATTTAATGTATGTAACATCTTTATGACAAGTTAACATTGTTAATTGATTGTGCCATAAAATCCCACAATGTGCCTATAAAATACATAATGTTAACCCTTTAAATAAACAGCAATAGTGAAGAGTTATCAAATAAATTTGTAATTCGGTACATTTATGTCCATGTTAAAAAAAAAAAATATATATATATATATATATATATATATATATGTGTGTGTGTGTGTGTGTAATGTATATGTAAAAAAAGGTTTCAAGCCAATTCAACACTTTTTTTCTGTATTGGATCAGCCGATACAGTATGAAATATTGGTATCGGAAGTGAAAAATCCCTAATTTGGACTATAAAAGAAAACTGGTCTTAAAATATGTTAATTCACCTTTTCGATCACACGAAGGCCTGGCAGTTTCAAATACAAACGACTGTTTATCCCGTTCCAGCAGACACTTATCAGCAATCCCCACAGTGGTTTTCAACATAAATCCGCACGAGTTGTGACACAATAGCTGGCAGACGAGCATACAAGTGTTCACTTTGAAAGAGAAATGTTTGATACATGACTGAAATGGAAATGTGGACGAGCGCTGAAGATGAACCGGTGCAGGGCAGCATTTAGCAGCGCAAACAAAGAGTGGGGGGAAATGCATACATAGAGTCAGCATTTCGAATTACACGCAGGACAAATAAATCTGGGCAAAGAAGATGAAATGGCTTTGGCAGAACCCCGGTTGGGTAAACTGTGTGAGCAACAAAATGACTCTGAAGCCAAGTTCACCACGTCGCTGTCACTGCCGTTTCTTTACTTAAAGAAAACAGAGCAGCGCTCTTATTTAAGAGAAGGAGGTGACAGTTCAGTCGCCCTCATGAAACGATGCATTACCTTGCAGAAACAGTCACACACTCTTCAAACGTTTTCATGTTTTTAGACAGAGTTCAAGTTTGTTTCAGTGGCATTTTATTTGTATAAAACATTACTGCATCAAGGCAGTTGAAAGTGCTTTACGTCATAAAACATGTCATCAATTATGAAACAACCTACAAACATATTTTATCAAGTGCCGTCATCAAAGTCCTCGAACCAATACAAATCAAATATGTTGACGTGTTTCGTCGTTGGGTCGGTGTTTCGACTGTTCTGCAGTTTTCTGGATGTTTGTCCTAGATTTGTGGCGCTGAAGAATGCCCTTTCCACTTGTTTGGTCCTGGGGACGCAAAGCAGACCAGAACCATAAGATATACTGGTCGATGTCATATAATAGGCGAGCTCAATGGATATCTCTTTAAAGCTTCGTCAAAACCATTCCACTGTATGCTGCATGGTGAACCTTCACTCCGATACTGTCATGATCTTCACCGTTACTGGGTTTCATATTACTCCACAGCTCTGTCCCTTCCCCCTCTGCTCACTACTGATTGCGTCCACATTTTTAATTTGTTTAACCTCGTCTGTTTACCCGACCACTGAACATCTGTTTAATTTTAATTGCTGGTTTTTGTACAAAAAACCAGAAAGGCTCTTTGAGGGATGTGCTGTGGTGGCGCAGGGGTTAAGCACAACCCATACATGGAGGCCTCAGTCCTCGATGAGCTGTCGCAGGTTCGATTCCCTGCCTGGTGACCCGTATGTCTCCCCCTTCTTTCATTATACACTTCCCTTTCAATTAAAGTAGGTAATGTTTTTTTTTTTTTTAAGTGGCCTTTTAAAAAAAATAAAGGCCATTAGAGCCATAAAACCCTTAAAAAGAACAAGGAAGGTTCTTTGAAATATTATTGTTGGGTAAAGGACAAAGTGATTGTTCACTTCCCCCAGGTGAAGCCTTGGCTGGATTAGTGGTTAGTGTGAACCGGCTACAGACTTTTCTGAAGTACTTAATGTCACCATCCATGGTTTCCAGCATATAGAGTCTCCTCCCCTGTACGGTCCTGTGGGTGAAACAATTTGACTTTTTATTCCACTATCAAACCTCCAGATACTTGATTACAAATACTTGAGGTCTGAGTGTCTGAAGATGAATCCCTACTTCCTTTTTATCCCGGGCTTCCTGGTTGGTCACTTACTATCCTGTTTCTTTTGCAGATTCTCATCTCCCTTCACAGCTCAGTCCGGGATTTCTCCCATTGAAGTGGATTCCTTGGGTAGAATTTCATCCAATCAGCGAACAATGACGTTCATTTCCTGCGCCGGTTTAGAGTTGTAGCCTGCCTGTAGTTTTTGGTGAGGTTTCAAGTCAATTCAACACTTTTTTTCTGTATTGGATCGGCCGATACAGTATCAAATATTGGTATCAGAAGTGAAAAATCCCTAATTTGATCTAAAAAGAAAACTGGTCTAAAAATATGTTAATTTACCTTTTCAATCAGAGGAAGTGAACGAATCCTTTCAGTCCATGTTGGCCACGCTTCCAAATATTGGATCAGCTATCTCGTTCGGCTCGTCAGCTTTCCTTTTGTAGTAGAGGATGGCTGCTTACTGCGCACGCAATTTCTGGTAAGCTTCACAGCGTCGAACGGACACATTACGTTCACCGTGGGCCAGTTTTGTGTAAAATTTCAAACCTCAACATAGTCCATGTCTCCAGGAATTAATCGATTCTCGAAGTAGCTTTCTTTTCTCTTTTGAAGAAAATATCCTAACAGAACGATGTTGCCACCAACAACGTTTCCCCATGAGGACAGTATGTTTAGGTTCAGGGGGAAATGAATGAGCACACTCTTGCACATTTTCAAATGGCTGCACATGGCAACAGGAGGTAAATTAAATTATATTTAAAATATGCACCACAGGTTTTGCACACATCATAAGGGTACTTTGAAGTTTTGAATCATTCTGAGGCATGAATGCATTATCCAGAGAAGAGCAGTGACATAATGAGGCTATACTGAATTTCCTCAGCTTTAGTGTCCCTCACAACGCAAGGGCTCAGGTTAGCGAGGGCGAGACGCGAAGAGACAAGCAGGGCCGTTCGCTTTATGTCTTCAACCTCTGCCAGACAGCAAAAAGTGATTAAGGTTTTCCCCTCTGCCTCGTGCAAGGCTCGTTTGGTGCTTTTCTGCTTCATATGCAGCCGCATCTCAACAGGCAAACAAACACTTGGTGGATGACTCATCCCCTTTATGAATCATATCGTCTTCTCTTAAACTTGTGTGGGATTGTTTTTTTTGTGTGTGTGTTTTTTAAAAAAGTAAAATGCTGTTTCATATTGTGTTCTCGTTTCAGTGTGGTGATACATTAAATTCTTGCAGATGGGTGGGGGGGGGGAGGAAGAAAAAAAAAGTCTGAGCTTGACAAGAAACTGAATGTTGATTTTCTAGCAGAGATAAACGACTTTTATTGTTTTTCTGAATTTCATCCTTACTCAGTACTGTCCAAATTTCCTACTTTGCTGATCCCAAAAGACAGCTAAGCTACACCATGACTCAGTAAAAGGTAATCTATTGCTGCAATTCAATTACAAATGTGCGCAAAAATTACACCAACAGAAAAAAAAACCAACACAATTTAGCAAATTGTGGCGTTTCCAGTAAATAATAAACACGTGAAGAAGTCATAAACATGCTCCGCCGTCGTCCTCCAACTACTTCCTGTCATCTTCTTCGTGGTTTGCGTCGGTGGCAACATCCGATTGTTGATTATGTGGACTTGTGTTTCCATCGCCGTTTTGTAAAATATACCAATTTCGATGCGGCCAAAAGACACCACCTCGTCCTCGCGGCAAAACATTTAAGAGTTTCTGAAATTACCGTCTTTCCATCAAGCAAATTTATTTAAAAAAATGTCAAATTATGTGATTACCTGGTCAATGGAAACCCAACTGATGACGTTGCGGTTTCTGAGTGAAGCTCAGTCGATCACTTGACGCAACATGGCTGCAATCTACGCCCTCATGATAGGACATGGTTTTCTTCTGGATATGTAAGATTGCAAGTCTCGATAACCTTGAGATGAGCAATGTTGAGTCGATCCACCTTCGGTGTGGATGTTCAAATGTTTTTATGGAAGCTGGCACAGTTGAGATTTTTCCCGAGAAAAACTGAAATGATGAAAGCCTTCCTGAAAAGCCTGGTAAGTAGTGAACGTTTCAGGGGCAAAGAGATTGAGGATAAATTCACATAGATTAAGTTTTATAGGAAGGGCGGCGTGTGTGAGGATGAAGGGAGACCATAGGGGAGAAAAAAAATGAGTCGACTACAAACTCGAGGGGAAAAGTTTGCAGTTTGTCAGGATTCCACGTTTGGAAGCTATACAATGAGAAACTTCAATAAGAATTGAATTTTTTCCCCAAAAATGTAATTATTTAATGATTCCTCTTTTCTGCTTTCACAACGTCCTCCGCTCTTTGAGGCGTGTAATCGACAAGGTGGTGGAAACGTCCCGTTGTGACCGTGGCCTTTCCGGGCCCAAAAAAACGCTGCAGACTTTTTGTTGTCCTCAACATTTACAAGGAAAAGCAGCAGAGCATGCAAAGGCCCAAGAGGTTAGCTGCTTGTTGATGTTGTCTGGCACCATTGATCGAACTGCCATCAGCGTCACCTGTAGAACATCTCTTAGCCTTTGAGATGTTTTGTTAAAGAGCAAACGTGGTAAACCACACATTTATGTTTTCCAACCCTGACCCCTGCCGTGTGAGAGAGCGACTGCTGTAGGGTTCACTGGAGTAATAAAGAAGAAAAAGAGATTACTGAGTTTCGTGTTTCTATATTAGAGATATTACCTGGACTTAGCATCAAGGCCATTTAAAGTGGTTTATATTATAAAAACAGACTACCTTACATTGACAAAATACAACAACGCAAATTTGGAAGACAGACTACAATTGCTGATCAAAGGCATTTCTTAACATGCGGGATTTTAGTCGTGATTTAAAGAAACTCAGTGTTAAAGCAGTTTTTGTACTTTCTGGAAGCTTATTCCAGATTATAAAAGCCGAATGCTGCTTCTCCGTGTTTGGTTCTGGGGATGCAGAGTAAAAGACCAGAGAGGTCTGCAAGGTTCATACAACAACAGGTCTTTTCTGTATTGTGGTACCAAGTTGTTTAGTGATTTATAAACTAACAAATGTCTTTTAAAGTCTCTTTTCTGACCTACAGGGAGTCAATGGAAGGACTTTAGAACTTGAAAAGATCTCTAGTTCAATAATATCAAAAATATCAATAAAAATGCGAGCGGCAAATTTGCATTAGCTCTTTGTTATCTAAAACAAGTTCACTAAATACAATTGCTCGTGTCACAGAGCTTGCATAAGAGTGAACTTCAGCCGTTACTAATGACAAACAGTCATTTTAGCAATCTTTCCATATGCTAATTAGATTGTTAGCATCGTTGCTATGCTAGTAGCAAAACAGCAAAACAAAGCGAGCTTCTGGGATAAGGCTAATTCCTGGTACCAATACATTCACAAAAACTGTCCCTAAAGCCGCTCTTATAAAATATTCAAAGTTAACCTGAACACAGAGCAGACTCACTGACATTGCTGTCGAAAGTGTAAATACAGATTTAATAAGATTTTATCTGCAAAAAAAAAGTTTTTCCCAACTGACTACTGCTTCACCTTCAAAATAAAATATGCATATAACAACACAAACTGCAAAGAAGACTTCAACTAAATGGTGACTTTTTTTTTAACATTAATTATGACAAATGAATTATGATTATCACTTCAAATTATTCTTATTTTTAACCTTCTGCGTTATCTGCTCTTGCAGCCTAAACTTCCTTCTCAGCGTCTTCTTGCCTCTGCTTCCGTTTTCTTAAATTTTAATCAGCTCACAGGCTGACGACGGCCGACCCCGAGACGTCTTCAATGCGGAAAAGTGTTGCCAGAGTGACTTGGTTAGCCCTCAAAGATGTTACAATCTCTGAATGTGGAAAAGATGTGGCTTTTTTTTCTTTTTTGCAATTTCTGTACATGCATTCCCCGGCCAGTCAGAGCCAAAAAGCTGAAAATTGACTAATTCAAAAGAAGGCAAACAGTGTTTTTGAAAGGGTAACATTTTATCCTCTCAAAAGGGATAAAAAAGAAAAAGGCTTTGCTTCATCCATCATTTGGTTGTGACTAAGGATGGAAGTTAAGAAGAAAAAAAAACAAAACAAAAAAAATGACGAAAACCATATTTGTGACTCATATTTCCAGAGACCGATTTTGGCTCCAGAGGACGGAGAGAACAAGAAAAGCAAGGTGCCCTTTTCTCAAATTGGAAAAATACAGCCAGCAAATTAGCGGGATCTGAAGCCTAATCAAATCTGCCATATGTCCATTTGCATAAAAGCTCACCATTATTAAAAACAGAATGTTGATATTTTTTGCCAAATTTAAAGTATTAGCACTCAAACCAGTAGAAAAATGTAGGTAAAAAAAATGAGTAAATAAGTAAAACAAAATTCAGTCCGTCACTTGGAGCTTCGCTGTGACTCATTTGTACATTTAGACGGTTCATAGTTAATATATTCTTCCTGTTTAAATGGATTTTATATCTGTCACCGATGGATAAACAAATTCTGGACGGTGGTCCTGCTTAGAGATGCATAGTGACATACGACAAAAAGGGTTAAAAAAAAAAAAGAAAAAAAGTCAATTTAAATCTCGTTTGATCCAACCAATTTGAAACGAGCATAATGCAGTGCCTCGTCTCATTTTTAAGATGCAGGAGATGTTTTGATGGCCAGAGGCACTCACTCTGGTCGCAGAGTGAAATCTGTGCTATCTGTCGTATAAATTTAATCAGTCCCCATGCAGCATTGTCACAGGCAGTAGATTTGTGAGAAATATGGCAGCGAGAGTGTGTTAAATCAAGTTCAGTCATGGCTAAAGGGGGGGAAGCCGCTAACTGCAAAAGTGTGCAGTCGCATGTCTTGCATGTTTCTATATTATCATGGGAGCTCATGAAAAAAATAAAATAATTTTAAAAAATCAATCACAGGAAGAACCATAATCACTGAAGATCTGTTGTAAGGTCACAAAACAGTAAGCAGGACAAATTACAAACTTATTTCTGCTAATTTTCCAAAGCCAGGATGCAACCGAGGTCCTTAGGTTAACTTTAAATAGACGAACCTTTTCATCATAAACATTGACGGAAGTATAATTTTATTCACAGATGTTGATTAAAAGATAAATCCATGATGACCGGTGGTTGTCAAATTTGATTGTTTCAGTGCCTTGCAAAAGTATTCACACCGCTTGGACTTTGTCACATTTACAACCAGGAAGTGTTTTCTTAGGTATTTTTTTTAAACAGGCCAATATTAAATAGTGCAAAAGTAACAAGAATTTCAGTTTCTTTGGAATAAAAATCCAAAACTGTGTCACACATTTGAACTCGGCCGCAGATTTTTGACAGGATTTAGGTCACATGAGCTGAACCATTCCTATGTTACTCTGGCTGTATACTTCCTAAACCTTCACCTCAGACTAAAGTCTTTTACAGCCTTGAACACATTTTCTGCACGACAGCATCCAGTTTTCACAAATGCACCCGTTTGCAGATTGTTTCTGTTGAACATGACTTCAAATTATTTATGGAAAATGTCCCGATTTACTGATTTTTCAGAGCACATCTAAAATGTAAGGAAATGAAGCTGAAATACCCAGAAGCAATGTTTCCTCACACACTAAAAATGGCTGGCATTTGCAAAGCGGCCAATCCAAGAGCAACATTCATTGTCCTTGCCGTTGATTGCCTCCAATATTTCCACCTCTGGATGATGGCTTGACTATTGTCCTGATACGTTCAGTACTGAGAATTAGGTTTTAAACTTTTTTTTTTTTTTTATTGTGCCAGATTTACCCATTTAATGGCTCCTCGTGATGCTGTTTATCCACTAATGAGCTGAGCTAAACAAACTAATGAAAACAATAAAGTTTGTAGTCAGAACCTAATAAATTAGGGAAAAGGTTTGGAAACCTTTACAATGTTGTCCAACTATAACAGTGAATTTAAAGCATATATATTTACAAGCCATGATTTAGACATGGAATTAGTTTTATTACTGCTAATAAAACATTGTTTTACTTTGTTTTTTGTTCTCCTCATTTTCCTCTTTGCAGTCGCAGGGCAGGCTGCGTTTTGTGGAGTTGACCAGCTGTTGGCACGCCGTTTGCTCAATTTGCTGCTGGCAGTGGAAGGCACCAGCTGTTAAAGCTCTCCAAATCAACTTTCCTGCCTGGAGGTGGACCTGCGTTTTGAGGGGGAGGCTGTGGATGCAGATATGAGGCGGAAACAGTCGTCACGGGCGACGGGGTGAGTTGGTGGAAAATAAGACGGACGACTTCGCAGCTGTAATTGAGAAAGATGGAGTCCCGATTGAGTAACATGGCACCAACATGGCCGCTCCCGCTCTCTCAAAACGTCAGCTTCATTGAGATTAACAGGGAAGCGATGCTAAACTGGAAATGGAAATGCCGTTTTTCTGTGTGAAAGACTGTGTTTAACTTTTATCAGATGTCAGAGTCTTTAAAAAAAAAAAAAACATGCAACAAAGTCATTCTGGCCTAAAACAGCCCTATAAATGTTTACTCTTCAACGTGAGCTAATACCGGTTTATCAGTTGAAGTTATTCCACAAGTTAACATGTTGAATAGATGTTAACTTGTTATTCAACATTCAATAACATGTTGAATAACCTCAACATGTTATTCTTAATGTTGAGGTAAAAATGGAGGCGGTTTTATTCTGCGTGTGTGACAGCATTTTGTCTGCCCTGCAGGAAACAAGACGAAGAATACCACAAGTTGCTAACTGTCGCTAATGACGCTAATGACGCTAACGTTGACCTGGCACCAGGAGACAGAAGCTCTTTGGCTTCCTGATTTTAAAGTGTCTTATTAAGGTGAATTGGATGGTGGTGGTATTTTAATGTATTTTATTGAAGAGAAAAACAAAAACTTTTTTTTTTTTTACTTTATTCAACACTGAAAACAACTTATGTCTAATTCTTTAATATGTTTTAGCATTTCAGTAAGCAGACAATTTGGAACGGACCAGCACATCAAAATGATCAGTGTCGTTCTTTAGGAAGTATTTACTTAAAAAAAAAACTTTGATTATTTGGAGTGTTTCAGATGTTTTTATTTTTTTTTGGCGGGTTAGTGTTTAAAACTCTAACCACTGCTTAGTTTTTACCAGTCGTTCCTCCCTCCAGCAGCGGTCTGCCTGTGTTCTCCGTTCCGACTTAATTGCGGTTCTCTCTTTCTGTTCATTTTGCAGCTCTCTGGACTCCGGCTCTCAGTTTAAATCTGTTACTTTTAAAAACAACACCCGAGGCGAAGATCAGACCTGACACAATGCGTAAGCTGGATATTCGAGTGAACGTGAAATCATTGCTACAGAGAGAAAATAAATAAAATCCAGGGGAGACTTGACGAACCAAAGGAGAGTTTTCCACCGAAAAGTCTCAAAGGCACTCAGAAGAATAAAACTCTTATTAGATCTGGTTTATAGTTGTGTTTAGCTCTGTGTTTCTATGGTGAAAAGAAAGTTAATTAAGGACAGAACCGCCAAAGAGAGAACCCGGTGTCTGAAATTGAACGTTTTTGCAGCTGTATTGCTTGGTTTTACCTCAACTTTGACTACACATGGAAGCCGCTTTGACCTTTTAAAAGTGTCCAAAGACAATTTTTGTTCTTATCTGCGACAATATGCTCACTCTCTACCTCCTCTGCAGGGTGTTTGCTTGGATTCCTTGTATGTGGAGGGAGATCCTAAACTGATGATGCGGTTAGTAAGTCAGGAGCACCACAGGGGAGTGTTCCTTCTCCATTCCTGTCCACTCTCTACACCTCAAATTTTTATTTATTTATTTTTTTTGTGCAACTCTGAGTCACATCGCCTGCAGAAATCCCCAAACAACCACAGAATTGGAGACACACATTTAAAACGAAAACAAGCTGAGCACATCTTTGATTGACCTAAATAGAAATAAGCTTGCATAACGGACTCGGTTTGGGTGGGCTAAATGTTTCATTCCTGCTGTTTCGGGGTAAATTTAACACTTGTTGGAGGAAGATGAAGAAGACTTTTCAATGAGTTTTTCACACGCTTAATGTTTATTGACATGCACACACACCGATATAAATGTCATGTCAATAACTCTGGACTGTTCTTATCACAGTTTATGTCAATAAGCTGATTGAACCTATAAACAGAGAATCATTTTCAGTTTAGATTTGGTTCCATTTCGGTCAAAGTTTGGCCCCTATCGCTCATTTCCACATCGGTTCCGATGTGCGTTTGGGATAATAGTCCATTTGTTTGGCATAAAACCAACTAACAAACTAATCCATACCATCCCTCCTCAATTTAAAGGAAATTGTTTATGCCAAGAGGCTCGCGTCTGGCCACGTACTTTTATGTTTAGGATTTCCAGAAGGCTGAAGGTCTTTAATCTCTAAATGTCTCATCTTTTGGCTGATTGACTTGGGTAAATGTTTTGGAGACATTACGCTGTGACCCAGTCGAACTTGGGACCGGGAGCTTCTGACTTCTCAGTTCTCAGAAAAAAAAAAAAAATCAACAGGAACCCAACTCTGAAGTTGAATCTCACACTGCAAAACTGAGAGCAACTCCGACCAACCCCCAAGGTACGACATGCAAGGCGAACGCTCAATGTGATGTGGTGGACACATGTTTATTTTAGATAATTAAGAGTTTATCTTAAATCAGTGCGACATGTTCCGCTTGTAGCTCTAAACTGCACAGATTAAAAGTAATGTTGACTGATGGAGAGTAAAGGTTAAGATGATGTTTGAGGGAGCTTCTGCAAACCGTGTCTGTGGGCGCTGCCAAGTTGAAATTTAGACTTCTTGATTATGACTCTGTTTCCTCGGGTCTGATGTCAAACCCAACTCTGAGTCCCAACTTAACAGCTGGAACACAGCGTGAGCAAATAGGCCTTTATGTCTAAAAGCTGGTTCTGCTGTTTTAAGTTGCATTTTTTAATCAAAACACAACAAACAATTTAATTATTATTTAAGGTTTATGAATGTATTTGCTCCTGAACCCACATTTTCCACCCTGTCTGGATTAAAGAAAGTCAACAGTGATCTGAATGCTTGTTTTCAAGCTCAAACAAGGACTTTTGTAGTATTATTTATATAGAACTGTTCAAGCAAATCAAAAGTCCAAAATTAATACTATATTTATGCCACGGCGAGAACATATCCACTTTTCTTTTGCTTTATATCTTATCAAATACAGAAAAAGTCCCATTTTTCTTGGTATATCCCAGCAAAATGCAGTACAGCATAGAAAGCCAACCTAAGGGAAGAAACTGACATTACGAGAGACTCGTTGCATTTCCCGCCGTCTGACCATTGGCTTTGTCGGAACGATGACACAGAACCAAAACCGTCTCTGTTCAGACTTTGATTCATATGGGCAACAAAGGGCTTTGAAAGACACCCCATTTTTCAAGACTCATTTGACTTTGATCCATTGACACTTTCAGACAAAATGGAACCTCGAACCTCATAATTGCCGGATTGTTCAGACAAACCCAGACAAGATGTGACCGTAAGAATGAGGGGGGAGGAAAAAAGAAAAGAGGAAAAATAGAAGAGTCAAGTTAAATGTGAAACCATCTCAGTCAAATGAGAGAGGGCATGTGAACGCCCAGGGTCTCCCACGTTTTAACATGCAGGGGGTGGTTTTATACCCAGCGGCGTGCACTTTGGTCAGAGAGCCAAATCTGTGTTGTCTGTCATATGAATTTAATCAGACATCATCCCTGTGCATAAGCTGTCACAGGCAATAGATTTTTTGAGCGATATATATATATATATATATATATATATATATTTTTTTTTTTTTTTTTTTTTTTTTTTTTTTGGAGGGAGAGGGGAGAGCGGAGCGTCTGTGCGGGGACAACATCTGTTTCAAAGCAAAGCCAGGGCCCCGTGTGCTTGACCTTGCATCAGCAAAGCCGGCTGGGGTTCTCCTCCGTGGAACTGCACGTCGCCCGTGGCATAAACAAGCGGAAGTGATGATTAAACAAAGAGCCTGTCGCTCGCAGAAAAGACATTTTGTATTTCCCTCGCCAAAAAGGCCCCCAGGGGGAGCACTTGAGCGCAGTCATCTGGTCTGATTGCAGCGTGGGCTCGGCTTTTAGCTACGCAGCTGCTGCCCCTCAACGCTCCCAGTGCGCCGCCTTAGCTGCATGTGTTGGACGATGTTGTCACCCATTGGAGGGGTGGATGGGGGGTGGGGGGACACAGGAGCGCATGCTTAAATGAATGCAGTGAAAGAGCAAAGAAGCTACAGCCAATCAGAGGCAGGAAAATAAGCGTCGCTTCCGGATCGGCTGCTCTGCAAACGTCAGCGCCGAGTAGCGAAGCGTCTTGGTATTTTGGAAATTTCAGTTTCCCAAGATGCATTTTCTCTCCGGGTGTTTGAGATATTTAGATATTGAAACAGATCAAATTTGCATACAATTCTGCAACTTAAATTACGAGCATTACGTAAGGTTAGTGGTCTGGCTTTTCCTTAAATAAAAAAATACATATATTATTCAAAATGTAACTTACAAAAAAAAAAAAAAAAAAAAGAAGAATAAATTAAACAGATTGAAATTGATGAAAACATTTTGAATCGATTTAATTCCCTGGACAACAAAATGCGATTCTCTATAGAAGCGATTTGTTTTTTGCTCCCATATTATTTATATAGCATGAGAGGGGAAAAAAGCTCAAATAACGCAAAGGTCCAACATTAATACAATATTCACAACGAGTGCATCTACCTCTTTTGTTGCTTTATATGTCAAATACAGAAAAAAACTTGCGGAAGTGATGAATAAACGCAAAAACAACAAAAGCAAAGTCGTCGTCGCTGCGGCTGAGTTTCTGCATTCCCCTCGCCGAAATGGCCCCCCAGGGGGCGCACTTGAGCGCAATCATCTGGGATCGGCTTTTCGCTACGCAGCTGCCGCCCCTCGACACTTCCCCGTCCGCCCCGAGCTGCATGTGTTGGACGACTGTATTTTCAAACGGGAAGCGGGAGCACATGCGCGGCCACATGCACGAACGAACGCGGAAGCACTAAAAACACACAAACGCTCAAACAGCCCTCGGGGTTTTATTTGTCTAAACAGAAGTTGTGCTGAAGCTGTGTAACCGACCTGCTTTTTCACTGTTTGTGCCGTTTTTTTCCCGTTTGTTTGTTTGTTGTTTTTTTTCCCTCCCCCCCTCTCCAACAACAGCTGTCTCACTCCTGTAGATCTCAACCTTCTGTCACTGTCTCTCTGTCTTTTTTCATTTTTTCCTTCTCCTCGCCTTTGTAATTCGTGTTTTCCTCCCAGCCCTTGTCCTCCTTTTCCTCTCTGTCTGTCTACTTTTTTGCGATGTTTCACCACCGCAGAGGGTGAGCAAAGGATGTTTTGCTTTCAGCCTCTTCCCTGTCAAGGTCTTTACCTCAACTAACTCCCACTTTGCTCCTTCTTTTTCTCCTTTACTTACACCGGGTTGTTTTTTCTTCTGTATCTCCTTGCTTCTTCTGGTTTGTGTTTTTTTTTTTTTTTTTTTACTCATGCAGGCTTCTCCTCACCTTCTGTCACAGGCAAGAGCTGCCCAGCGTTTTGCATCCCCGCAGGACCGAGGAAGAGGAGGAGGAGGAAGGGTGACGAGTGTTAGCAGGAGGAGAGCAAGAGCTGGCACTGATATGGGTATCAGGCGGGCGCAGGGAGCACCCAGCTAAGAGGAATCAGATACACTGTGCACTTTTCCGGTGCAATGCAGTTCCCTCATCCCCCTCCCTCAAAATCCCCAGGGCCATGAAGAAAAAAAAAACTAAATAAAAATCTCCTCCTCCTCCTCATGCCTGGATCACTAACTTCCTGTGAATCCATTTAGATTTTTTTTTTTATTGAAGCTTTTCGGAAAACTTTCGATGGACAAAGTGTCAAGAACTCTCAGGTTGTACAGCGGGAAGACACGCAGCGGTCGACTTGAAAAGCGCCTTCAAACGAGACTTCCCGGTTCACGCTTTTACCAAACACGCTGCGTTTCGTCTCGTTCCAACCGCAAACCGTAACGTACTGAAAAACGTTCCAACTTTGGATGAAAGAGCATCTGTGGCCATCCGCTTTTAAGGATTTCTACAAATTCTCACTTGGGCTTTAAGCCTGGACTTTGACTGGACCGTTCCCATACGTTAATACGCTTTAATGTGTGGCAGCCGTGTTCAAACATTTCACCAAATGGGCCAAAATTGTCAAGTTAAAATGACCTGCATGAGTTTTGGCTAAAACATATTTACAGACAAAGGTTTTTTTCGTCTTAAACGTAAATGTAGACATATACATTTTGTAGAGTTTTGCTTCGAGTGTTTTGTTCTTTCAGCAAACGGCCTTCTTTTGAGTCCGTATGCTCCAGTTTCAGATTAATCAATCACTAAATTAGTTAATTATTTCAATAATCTATTCATCATGCTCAATCCGATTAAATGTTTTAGCCGTATGTCGGGTACAAAACAAAGGACTGAAATGTAGTACTTTATTAAAAGTAATGATACTTATGGTCAAATCTTAACCACGAGTAACTCGCGTTAAAGTCCTTAAGTACTTACTTTCCCTAGTATTCAAAAGTACAAATTATATTTTCTAACATTAGTACCGTGCTGCCTTGCTTTATTTGCTGAATCCACCTCGTGGTTCACTGGCACGTAGAACCACTGCGCTACAAAACGTCTGCACCACCTTCAGTATAAATATGCAATAAAATCAGTTATTTTCACTACTTTTTATGATTATTATTTGAAACGGTGGAGTTGAAAGTCATAAGTTCCCCAAAAAATAAATACTCAGTACTCAATCAAAGATACTCAAAAATTGACCTATGTGCAGTACTCAAAAAAATGTGCTCCTTTACTGACCACCAGGTTTCACTTCCTGTATTTTGATCTTTCTTCGCTTGCCTATATCCTCCACTTTTCTACAAACGCCCCCGTCATCCTCCCGTTCCGTTTTTCTGTCTTCATTACTCTGCACTAATCTCTCATTACCACAGATGCCATGTTGCAGAACAAGTGGTTTGAAAGAGCATGAGGGAAGCTCTGCTCCATCTGCAAAGAGGCCAGAAAACGTGGGTTTTCTCTTTGAAATGCCTCCCCATCAGCCGCTCTCAGTTCCTCTCGCGAAGCTATACATTCATCGAGCATTTGGTAGGTGAGCTCTGCTTTCATGCCGTGTTTATCTGACTTAAAACGGGGGAGAGAAGAAGAAGAAGAAGGAAAAAAAAGAACACATACACAAGGTGAGCTATTGAAGCACGATGTGGCCCCCAGGTGACGGGTTGTGGTACTGCGTGCGCTCTGCAGAGGTACCCCCCCCTCTCCGTCGGCCTGCTGCCCGGATGCCATGCTTTCATTCTGCTCACACAGTGTCTGGGCTTCCACTGTCGAGTCTGCGGCTGACTTAAGGAGGACGCTGCTGCAACAGTGAAGCTCCGTCCAAAGGCGGCAGGATTGTGTTCGGGGAGGCAGATGGTTCACCAGAGCTGTGAGCCTGATTTCACAGTGGGCACAAACATTAGCGGGGAGTTTTATGGTTTGGAAAGTTTCCTTTCCAACGCGCTCCCCGTCCCGTTTTCGGTGGCTCCGCGGAGACGGCGTTACGGACAAGATAAAGCCGGGCCAGCGTCCCTTCGATAAGGGCATTACGCAGATAACAAACAATTTTCTCATCTTCATCGCCCTTATAATCCAGCCATACCAATTATCTCCTTTTTGAAGAAGGCTTTATGTGCTCTCAGACGTCATGCCTTCATGTCTGTTAAGCCGCCGTCTTTGAAGTACAGAAGTCACAGATCTGCTTTGAGCTCGGAGATTCAGAGAGCTAAATTGCAACCAGTGACAGTGAACAGTACTGATGTTCAGCCTGATAGCATCACAGAGAGAAAAAAAAAATGTTGCCCCTATGGACTATGTGGATCTCAGTTACCTAAAAAGTCAGATGGGTTTTGAAGTTTTAGCATTTGGAATGCTGAAAAACTAAAGCCACATATATATATATATATATATATATATATATATATATATATATATATATATATATATATATATATATAGGCATATTTTTAATCATAAATAACACATTTGAAGCAGACATTTTAATCTGAGTAAGTTGATTGAAATATTAAAGAAAGGTTCTTCATACACGGGCTTCCAGGGTGGCAATAATAAGGCCCCATCCAAATTGTAACGCTGTTTTTTTTTAAAACATGTCGTCTGTTTCAGGAACGCCCCTGTCGTTTCGAGACTGGTTCCACCCCTTTGAACTGTAGGTGGAGCTAACCACTGAGTAAGGGACGCCAGCATGTTGGCCCAAAAAGCACGAGGGGAGTCTTTGTGAAATGACGACAACAGCTGCGTCTCAACTGGCCACATGATTGCACAAATTTGACTGACAAAAATAAAATTTGCTTAATATAAACACGGCAATTTTGAAAAACAAGTTTTTCGCTAAAATATTTTTTGAGCTACAATGAGGTGTTTGTTTTGTGTCAAAATTAGTAAAACTGCAATGGAGGCACTTTTTTTGATCGACATCCAGGTGCTTACTACTGCTGGAAACGGCAAAGATGACAGGAAGTGGTAGAAGGATGATTATGCGGCTTTTTTTATAATCACATATCGTGAACAAACCTATTCACATGGGATTTTCATTGTGTTTCTTTTTAAATGGAAACAATGCAATAGTGAAATTGTGTGTTTTTCTACATTAACGGAATATAGACAAAGGTTAGCGCACATTTGTAATGGAAACGCAGCTAACATTGAGCTTCTTCCTCATGTCACACTGGATTATAAAACTACTCAAGTAAGACCGATACAAACCACCATTATTGCTGTTGTTTTGTAAAATGTGTTTGCGATTACATGCCAGTTTGGAAGATTAGCTAATATGTCAACCTTTCTGCAAATGAGCCGTTTTTCTTTGTTCACGTTTGAGGGCGAAATTTCCACGTTGGGATCCATTAACAAAAGACGGTTAGGGTCACCTGAAATAGCTTTTCCGTGTGAACATGGCACACGGAACCATTTTCAAGGAGTAATCAGTAATCTGATTAAAGTTACTTTTTCAAAGTAACTATGCCATCACTGCCTGTGTGTCTTCTGTGTGGAGAAAGTTTGGCTGCAATGAAAGAATATAATCTAAGAATATAATCTATCAAGCTTCTCAGAACACAGACAAAGACAAGAATATGGACACCATAGAGCAGCACAATAATGCATTTTCAGTTTATAATGCACTTTAATTTATGTATTTATCTTGATGTTAAGAAACATATTTAGTTTTTCAAAACAATTACATTTTTTGCTGTTTGCCTGTTGAGAATGTTTTCCCTTGAGGCTACTGACAGAGTCATAACAAAATATTGATTTATCCTTTTAACGTGCAGGACTTGCGATTTTTCTTTGAAGGAAGTTTGTTTTTGTCTCTTTGCCTGTTGAAAAATGGTTTCACTTGAAATTACTGACAGATCCAAAAGAAAATATTGCTTTATTCATTTAATCATTAAATAATATACACTGCGTTAGGTCTTGGTTCAATAGGCTATGTGCAATCATTTCAATATGTTTTAATAAATGTAGAAGTGTAAGTCCGGCCCTCGGCTTGTAGCAAATTTCTTTTTTTGTCCCTCTGTGTATTTCACTTTGACATCCCTGATGTACTCCATCTGACAGAGACATAACAAAAAGAACAGGAAAAAAAGCACACTAACTTTGTTGCTTTTGCCACCACGAGATGATCAATGTATAAAAAACCTGATTGTCTTTGCTGGTGCAAAAGAATATTAGGGATACTGTGGAGAAAAACAAACTATATTTTAGAATTTAATTTTAGATTTCTCAGAAAAGCGTCAGAATTTTTCAGCCTTTTTTCAACAGATGATGATGAATAGCGTCGCAGTAATTTTATTTAGAAGCGCACTTCCAAGCGAGTCCAGCAGATGGCAGAACTTTAGGACTGGTTGCTTATCAACCATAGAAAAATAATGTTTTTCCAATAGTATCAATGACATCAGCAGTGATGTCATAACTCTATGACACCACAAAGGAATCTCTCTCTTAAATGTAGCTCACAGGCAGCGTTTTGTCAGACCTGTTCCTCAGTTCTATCGCGGCAGATCACTCTTCAGAGCACGTTCGAAAGTTATTGAAACAAGCGGGATATCGATTCCAGATATCGCACGCCTTTCAGAGAAGCAAGAATATCGACATGAAGCAACAACAGATTTCTTGTGAACATGAAGCTTTTCCAGCTAAGCTTTCATGGGTCGACATAATGGACCTCAACATCCAAGTCGACTACGACGCTGTCGTTTTCCCTTTGGAAGATGACAGCGACAGCCCCATTGAGCCGGAAGATGTATCATCAGAGGTCCAGGGGGAATCAAGTCCTTCCGGCGACTTTGAGAATCCATCATCTTCAGAAGTCAAGCAGGAAACAACTCGGTCTGCTGGCTTCAAGGTCACCCCTCAGTGGAAGTGGTGGACGAGACGAGCCAACACGTCACTGATCTCACGAAGCAGGTGGACGATCTTAAAAAAGAGTTGCAGAGAAACATCTTTGATCTCCAGGAAGAACGAGACCGAAGGATTGCATATCAGGCTCAAGTCCGATCTCAGCAGCAGGAGATTCAAAGACTGCAAGAAATGTTACAGAAAGAACGTCACCTGCAAGTCAAACGAGATCATGACAGAAACAGGCCAGAGACAACAGGTGGCTCAAAGGTTTCTTGCTCTGCGAAAGTTACAGCTGACAAGAGCCTTCTTCAACAGCTGGATTATTTCAAGAGGGAGGCTGAAAAATACGCCTCCCGCAACAAAGGCTTGATTGAAGTAATGGTTGAAGAATATAGAGTGAGACTGAAATATGAGGAGCAGCTCAATAAACACTCTGAGCAAGCCTCCAAATTCATAGAACAGGAGGAAACAGTGAGATCTCTGCAGGGTCAGGTTGCAGACCTGAAGATGAGGTTACAACTTGCAATGGAAAACAACCGTCCTGGAGTCTCCACCCAACCAGAGGCTCCCCTGCAGACACAAGGCTCCCTACAGACAGAGGAGTCCAAGACCTTGAATCAACCAGGGGTCTCCATCCAGAGCCTGGCTTGGCCTTTGCACCAACCCACACCCAGGTTGCAAAGAGAGGAGTCCACGCAAAGCCAGACGTCCACACAAACATGGAGGTCCGAGGAAAGTCAGGCATCCATGGGACCAACCTCCACTGGTTGCACAGAGGGCCTTCGTGTTGGCATTGGCAGGAAGGGCAAGCTGTGCCCGGCTCGGCCTTTACGCCGACCCACACCTGGGTGGAACTAACTATCACTATCCAAACCCAGGTTTGCTAAAACTCTGCAATAATTTCATTAATTGGTCTCTCTAAATTGTCCTAAAGTGTGAATGTGTGTGTGTGTAAGGATAAATGTGACCGATGATGGATGGATCAATATTTTTTCAAAGTTTCTGACAGTAGAAAATGAAACAGAAAATCTGTGAAAATGCATCTAGCTGTGCTACTGTCCAGAAACAACCAATCAGAACCAAAAGCAAGCTTTTGGTTCTGATTGGTTGTTTCTAATGTGTTGAATGTGTCTGGGCACATTCAACACATTAGACTACTAGTCTACTGCAGCTGTGCAATAGGCAGAAATACAACCTAACATCATATCATCATCATTTCCCTTCATTTTAGTAGCTGCAATTTTGCCCAACCCACACATTTTCCCTAACCCTAACTAATACTAGTCTATTTCTAACCCTACCATTAACTAAAACTTAATTTGCATCTGACCTCTAAACGTTACCCCTGACCCAAATCAATGAGTCCATCATATTAGAACCAGGCTTTGGTAATAATATGATGGAACTAATGCAGTGTTTCTCAATCCCCCTCCTCAGGTGGATCCCCTGCCCTGCATGTTTTAGGTGCCCAGAAGGGCACACAGAAGGGTGTGTGCCCTTCTGCCACACAGCTGGATTGAGTCTGTGGGTGATTAACAGGCTTCTGCAAATGACTGCATGACTGCAGAAGAGATCATGCAGTCATTTCAGTCATACTGAAATGACTGCATGTCTAAGAAGGGATTTCAAATAATTTAAAGTGAGATCAAATTACGTTACAGATCAAAGTAAAGTGCATTAGTGATAGGTTATTACATTTAAGTCATACTAAAGACTTGATGCAGAGCAGGGGGCCTCAGGACTGGAATTGATGAAAACTGACTAATGTACACTAAATAAAGGTGCGTTCACACCAAAGTGTTTTGAACGCAGGCGCGTCTGGTTTGCATTCAAAGTCTATGTGAGGCGCTTTAGCGCCATTTGGAGCGTTTGACACATCCGGCGCATCCAACACTCCACATTGACATTGAATGTAAACCAGACTCGCCTGGCGCTCAAAACGTGTTTGATGTGAATGGACCAGTAGAATGTTCAGTTCCACTGGTAACAATGACATCAGCAGTGATAACATCACTCTTTGATGCATCAAATTAATCTCTCTCCTGAGTGAAGCACACAGACTGTTTTCACACACCTGTTCCTGTTTCAGACTTATAAGTTATAAGTTATGAATCTTCTACAGGAGCTTTGTTAAAATCATTTGAAGGCAGAATCAACCCAGTGCAGTTTCACATTCTCAGGTGAGAGAGACTCACCTGGTATAAAGTTAATTTATCAGTACTGGAATTTTACCAAAGATAAATTAGTTTAATCAAAGGATGTCATGAATATGTGAGCATGAACTCCACATATGTCAAAGTCAAGGCTTTGACATAAGACTTTGACATCCCTGGTCTTGACGAACAAGTACGGTAAGCAGCATGTATGTCTGTAAGATCTCAGGAATAATTCAAATGAATTTTAAGTTGCAGATCAAATTACAGTTACAGATCAAAGTAAAGTGCACTTTCAAGTTGTATCTAGGTTTAATTTACATTAAAGTCAATTAAACTTAATTGACTTGAGTGCTGTTTCAATAAATAATGAATTGGTTTTTTGTTTTGTTGAGCAACTCCAAATAAAGGAACCAATTCCAGAGTTCTAGAGGCCGTCAGCAAAATCAGTGAAAAGTAACTAAAAGTATCCTAAAAGGGAAAATTTACAAAAATTGAAGGGTTTATTCACTACTTTGAGGATATATCTTCTATTTTGCCACAAAATTAACAAAAAGAGAATAATTTTTTTTAATCTATAAGACAATTTTTTTAGTGACAACACATGGATTTTGAGTGGTCGTGTCGCTACATTTCTACTTTAAAAAAAAAAACAAAAAACAAGTACATAAAAAAACCACTAACTGCCTGAAAACACACAATATAATCCTTCGACTGTGTTAATTTGGCTCGATCGGTGAGTTTTGGGAAACGCCAAACACAAGCAGCTCGCCTCAGCGACACCAGCAACAGCAATCGAGGAGATCCGAGTTCACCTCTGACCCGGAACTTTAGGTGTGCTGTCAGTAAATGACACACGGGTGGATTATTTTGCCCATGTTACACTAGCAAAAAACACTTTTAGGAGATGCTAATAAATAAAAGAATAAGTCTTCCCCACATCCAAAGTCCAAACTAACTATAAATATTTTTATGTATTTATTTTGTCTTCCTGTTGACGTAATGAGTCAGGTATAGACGTCAATCGCAAAACTAGCATACTTCCATGTAATACCAATGAATGTGATGTTACTTTAATGATTATGTATGATTTTATTAGTTTATTACCATATTTGACCATGACTTGGCAGTAACAAATACTTTGCACAAGTCTTTTGAGAAAAAATTCTGATCGGACCGTTTCTAATCTTGTTATTTATCTGCTGAGACCAAAAGAACAACTGGTATTTTTTAGATGCTTTTCTTCTTCTTCTTTTTTTTTTTTTTGACAGCTTAAAAACAATATGCTTACTGATCAACAAAACATTGTTTCTGTTCTCAGGTGAAAAAAACAAAAAATTCTAATATTTTTCACTTATTGTAAACTTAATCTACAGAGGACTTGGACAAACGTTGGTATTGTTTTCACATGACCCTCTGTGCCGGCGGATTTTCGCTAAACAGGACTGATCCGGCGACTGCTCTGTGTTTTACAGCTTGTTGACGTTTTCCATCCCATTATAATTTCCAACAAAATCTATATAAGCCCCATGACTCAGCCGAAGCCACATCTGAATACGGCTGAGCCTTGAATGGCCAAATAAATTCCAGATTGGGGTTTTTAAGCCGCAGTGACATAATGAAAACAATACCTCACGGAGGCAGCCGGGCAGACGTGTTGACAATGCCCGCACTATCTCCGTGAGTTGTTTTTCCCCCCCGCATTGCTCTGATTCTGACGCCTGGCGGCGTGCTTTCTGTCAACATAGGGCGGTGTGATATGCCGAAGGTGGAGACCGCGTACCTCGCAGGACATTAACAGACAGGCCGTGATCGCAGACGCACACGTGACAGCCGCCTTCAAAGTGGTGAACACGGCAACGAAACGCAGGAATGTGTTTTTAATGTCGCCATGTGGAGAAAATAGTCGCTGTTTGTCGCTCATTATTCCAAATCGGGTTGTAGAACATCTGCCGCTGATGGGAGCAGCGGTTACATACGACTCTACCCTTAGGGAGAGGAGAAAAATCATTTGCACTAGTTGATTTTGACATAATCTTTCCTCTATTTTTTACAGACTTAAAGAGGAAGTATTATGCATTTTTTCAGACAAGGTGCCATTTGATAGCACAATTTACTACATTACCTTCAGTGGTTATAAAAATGCTACTTATATCAAATCGTCCTAAAATAATGCCCTAAGTTATTAAATGCCTAAAGTGTTTTGTTTTTTTTTGTTTTTTGTTTTGCCTAGATCATCTTTTGGCAAAAAAAAAAAAAAAAAAGTGGGGGGAGAGTCAGGGAGGTAATTTTATTTATTTTTTTGCCCCAAAATCCCTTTTGGTAGAAAAAAATATTATTTTGAGGAAGATTACAAAATATGACTTGAAAGAAATTTGATTTTTAAGTTTTTAAAAACTTTAAAGTCATTTTAACGCCTTAAAATTGGGCCTCTGTGTCTTTAAAAATATCTGTTTTTTCTGAAACTCCACCTTCAGGAAGTGGAGTGTAACAAGTTTGTTAGTAGTTCCTCTATTAACAAACTTGTTACCGCCGTTGTACTGAGAAGTAGCTCCCATACTGAGCACAGTTCCATCAGGTGTTTGCCAATTGCTGCTGGCTAGTCTGAAGGAGCGGAGTGGAGGAGGGCTGCTCTCTGGTGCCAAAACTTGGTAGCTTGGAAACTGGAGTTCAGATGAGGAGCTTTGCCCTCGAAGGCGGCGCTAGGTTCTCCCGGGTGCTCTGCACAGCTGAATGGTTGCCATGGGAGATTAAAGGATTTCTCAAACATGCATGAAAGAATCAAGGCAACACTCCAGTTAGGGATGTGTCGAGAGAATAACATTATATCATGATGTAAATCTGAAAAAATGCAATCTTACAGAATTGTGCGCCTTTAAATTAAAATGTAGCACTCAATAAATTATAAGCTCATTTAACATGGCATTCCTGAACCCCCTCCAGGCCTCTCACTTCAACCTAACACCCAGCAGCCACCCCTCCTTCACACCCACACAGGACACTTCATACCCTCACAACCTCCACAGAATCCTCGCAAGCTGGTTGGAGGATGCTCTTTGCTGTTTTTCCTGGCACAGCGAAGCAGCAGGAAAGTTAGTTTCTGTAGCATCCTACAAGGGACAGTCACTCACACACACACACACGCCCACACCCGCTCCCACACATAAAGGAGGTCTTGTCAAGAGAGGCAATTCAGCAGTTGGAGAAACATACTGCGCATATGAGAGCAAATGTTAGTTACTGCGGACTGGGAATGGTCCAAGACGCTCAGACGGTTAAAAAATTCAAACGGTTGTGACAACGAGCAGGATGTGCTCTGACTCGATTGTGGTGAGCGCAAAGCTTCGGCCTCCTGGTGGCCCGGATTTATTGGATCGTAAAAGATACAGCTGAGACCAGACACTTACATACTGCCTGAAAAAAAACACACAAGAAAAAGTCAAACTTAATTTCTTAATGACAGAATAATGAACGACGTTCTCCCTGAGAATTGAGCTGGGACTGCGGGAGGGTATTTTTATTTTTTGTGTGTGAGACTTTGAAGAACGCTCTCTCCCCGTCTGTACTGGCATCCGGCTTCTGGTACCCCACTTATCACCCAACGGCTGCTGGAAATAGGCGCCAGGCCACCCTGCAACTTTAAGAACGAGTGGGTATTAACGAAGGATCAATGGATGGACTGATGGGGTGGTACGACTGGAAATCGAAAACGTTCTTGAAACAGTAACTTGTTAAAGCCTCGGCATAGCACGATGCCAGAAACCAGCCCAGTCCTCGTTCAGTGCGTTTTGTAAGACCCACCAGTAGTTTACATTTCTGGAAGAAAACTCTGCGTCTTTAAATTAAACTCCGGCTTGAGGGGTGGAAGTTCCTCAAGTTGGCATGAGCAGACGGGGTAGATTACGTAAAGAAATTAGACGGGCAAAAACTCATGAATATATATATGTATTTAAGTCTTTTTTTGTTTTTGCTACATTAATGCAAGTCAAAATATTAATGTTAATACCACAATATTAATATCACAACAACCAGAACTGAGGGCTCTCTTGGTTGTTTATTTAAAAAATGCATAGCCTCACATATAATATTCATAAAGTATCAAATGATAAATGCTACGTCAAACTCCCTAAGTGGTTATTAGTGTCTTGTCAGCGTTTGGCTGCAAAGGAAGCTCCTCTAACGGGGCAATCTGGATTAGTTCATTGCTCTATTATCGCCCCCTACTAGTCAAACAAGTGTTAGCCAGACAAATTGGGAAGTTCAAGCATTCAATGTGTAAATATAAGTGAAATGTATTTGCAGAGAGAGCATCTGCATCCGTAACGTAAGGTGAAGAAATGTTGATTTTGGGCCATTGCTGCAACATTTTGTGTAGCGCTGGTTGTTATAGTCGTGGTGCTTCTGTGCGGTTTGGATGGCGCTAAATTGTGTGAATTTCTTTTTGCTGGAAATCTCTCTGTGTGCGTTATAGTGTCAAAAAGGAGTCTGGGGCTGCATTCAGGCACAAGACGTGACATTATGACCGGCGTGTGCAACGTCACTGGTCTGTGGCTTTGCAGCCAGCTTTCGATCAGGACCAGCATTAATGTCTTCAGCAGTTTAATGATATGTTTTCCAGGCACATAGTGCCATTTTATAGCACAGCCGAGTTATTATGGTAACTTTAGTTGTTACAAAAACTCCATATAAGCTCAAAATAGTCCATCTTAAATAATACTGTCCCATTAATCAGGGAAGTAGGTTCCAAAAAAGGAGGCTTGTACCACAAAACAGTCACTAGTGGAAAATCCTTGTAAGTACAATAAGAACCACTTTCCTTCTCACTTCAAAATAAGAGCTCTAAACAGACTCAGTATATAACAGTGGGTTGAGCTTAAACCGCTCCACTTAGAAATCAGGGCCCCCAAAAGCAGACCTTCACCAGCGCCTTGAGTCATAACCAACCGTTTTGTGCTTTACAAGACGATTTTCACTTCAAACACAAATATTTATGAGTTGTAAAGGGGACCTACTACACAAAATTCTTCCAAAATTTCTAACGCTTCCACAAACAGCTCAAGCGCTTAAAAAAAAAACAACCTTCCAGCCCGTATCTGGCTATAAGGTGATTGTTTTTTGGTGTCTGTGAAATGAGTCGCTTCCGAAAACCTCAAGAGTGTAGAGCTAAAAATCAGCAGGCAGCTCCCCTCACCTAGCAACCCAGGAAAACCCCCCACTATGTTTGGACAGCAGGTTTGACCGCTGCGTGCGCTGTGCAATGGCTGCTGGAAAAGACCAGGGTTTCGCAGTTAACTTAGAATCCAGAAACTACTTCCTGCGTTCTTCTTTGCTATGCAGAAGGGGCAACTTCTGCTTCTCCGAGTCGTACGGTTGTGTAATTGAGCAACTGTTTGCAGCCAATTTCACATGTGAGGGTAAACACGGAGTTGGGTGGGCGTGGCTAGCAGCAGCTCATTTGGATTTAAACTCTAAAACAGCTCATTCTGAAAGACGGTCACGGCAGGCAGAACCGAACCGACTGAAATCTCATCATCCAAGATTGATTTTGTACAAAAAAAAAAAAGAAGAAGAAATGAACATGATTTGTGTAGCTTGTAGCCCATCCTAACTATTCAAAGTATAATAGGTTACCTTTAATATTGTGCTAATTTAATGCTTCTGATATTGACAGATATCTTTTGATATGCATTTGTTTGTAAAAAATAAATAAATAAATAAATCAGTTGAAGGTGTTGGCTGGAATGTGCTAGCGGTGAACTGTTGACCCCGGGGAGCTGTGGAGACCCAGACCAGTACCTGCTTCCATTTTCCCCTACAAACGTCGAGCCAGTTCCAACTGGGAATGTGCATTTGCTCACTACTTCTACCATGGAAGAAAAAAAGCTGTTAGTCTTTCTAACAGTACTGCTAAGCATCGTAGGAGGCGACTCTTATTTTCACCTTTCATGTCCCGAGCACAAACTGTACACAACCAAAAATAAATAAATAAAAATCTATCATATTCCCTCTATAATCTTTTCTAATGAAATGTAAAAACACGGTTTTTGATTGTTTCAAGACATAAAGCTCAGTGACGCTTTACAATATTCCAAATCAGCGGCGTATTGAGCTGCTTCAATAAAATGAAAATTGACAGCATCTGTTTAAAACTTACAGATTAAAACAATGTAAATCTAACACCTGTTGTCGGCTTGACCTCACTGTGCTCTGTCCAGCGGACGACTGGCACGAAGTAATAGATGTGGTATCAGAACAGCAGAAAAAAAAAAAAAAAGAAAGGGAGAAAACTGTCGGTAATGATCGCTTTAAGAGACACTTGCCCGGTTTCTCTCATCTCCGGCTCTTTTTTTTTTTTCTTCTTGAAGTTTCAACGTTCTAAGCCCACATAACGCCAGGCCTCTTTAATAACGCAACTGTCATTTTGAAACGAGTCCGTTATGCACCGTTATCATGTTAGATGTGTTAAAAACCGGAGTTGCGACTTGACTTTTCACTTGGCGTGAGAGGCTCACATTTATTTGGCCAGAACTCAATGCCAACTTTTGGTTCCTTATTTCACTCTCTCACTCTCCGTGGCCAATCCTTTTTTTTTTTTTTTTTTTCACTCCCACACTGTCGACCAGAAAGGGAGACGCAGAGAAAGAGACGGGATGAGATAGAAACAGGATGAGAGCATGTGAGGGAGTTGAAGAGTGGGGGGAATCAAGTTGGAGGCCGTGAGGAGGGGGAGGGGTAGAAGATGAGGGGGGACCTGAGTGCATCAGCGAGGAGGATGAGGTGAGGAAGAGAGAGCATCAGGACAAAGAGAACGAGGCAGGACCCGGAGGACAAAGCGAGCCGGGCAGGGTAGAAAGGAGAAGGGTGAGAAGTGGTCCATTTTCGCCGCGATTCGCAAAGGCAATTTCAGCCGGAGAGCGGAGCCACCGCGTCTCCGCTAAGCCATCTGCTAAAGCGTTCGCTGCTGGCGGCCGGCGGCTTCACCAGTTTGTCTCAGTCCTTCTGTTAAGCAACAACAACAAAAATGTAGCCCACATAGAAATGATCTCAGACATGTTTTAGGAGAGCAAAACACTTTTCACACACAATCCAGGGATGATTTGAAACTGTAACAAAAATCAAAATCCCAACAGCTGCGCCTACGTTGATTGTATAATTCGGCGAATTAGGAAAAAGGGGCAGTGTTATGTATAATTGGACTGTTTTTAGCTATACGTCATGTTATAAAGTTAATCCCTCATCAAAAACCTACCTGAAGTGTTGCTTTGATTCTTTCATGCATGCTGGAGAAATCCGTTGATCTCCACGGCAACCAGTCAGCTGTGCAAAACGCCTGGGTGGACCTGGCCCCGCCTTCGAGGCGCAGCTCCTCCCCTGAGCTGAAATTTCCAAGCTTTCGCCTCACAAAGCAGCCCTCCCCGGCGAAAGCGCAGATGCTTTTAAAGTGACAGAGGCCCAATTTCAAAGCGTTAAAAAGTCAAATTTATTTTAAGATATTTGATATGTGAAGCATTTTTATAACACGTAACACATAACGCAGTTGATTGTGCTACAAAGTACTGCCCCTTTAAGAAGAAAGAAACAAAACTCCTTTCACAGTCCATGTTTAATCTTAAACCATATCCAAAATCAAAATCCTAATAGTTGGCATTTTTATTGTAAAAGTTATATGTCGCTGTCTAAGATGATCTGTCATGTCACTATGTGTCCACACATGCTGCCTTGCTTTTCATTTTATCAGATTACAACCACAATCTCTAAGGTGTCTCACTTGGATTTTGTGCCGAAGAGCAAATCCGTGTGCCGCAAGGAAATATAATGTAATTTGCCGCATGAAGTCGTTTACACGCAGCTCCCCAATGCCATCATTTTCCGAAGAATCGGCCTTTTGGGCACGTCTCCATCAGCTTTCAACGTGTGCAAAGTAAAATGCCCAAGTCTCGCCACAAGCTAATGGTAAAACTCACGGAAAACTATAAACAGGACTTCCTGCGACTTTGTTCCAACGACCTTCGTGACACACTTCTGCGAAGCATAAAGGCGATGTGAGTGCGTCGCTGTTAGCTGTCATGCCAACAGATCCTCCCCAAAATTAGCCGCGGATCTCTGAAGCTCCTACTGAACCACCACGGACCCCCTGGGTGCTGCTCTGGTTAATGCGTTTCAGAAAGTGGACTGAACATCTCTCTGAGGTGGAAAACCGCCTTGAATTTCTCCACAACTTTCTCATGTTTTTTGTTTTTTTTTGCATGTTCATTGGTGTTTGTGAAACTGTTTGTATCCGACGAAGCCACCGAGGAAACAACAGCTGTGTTTAGGCCGAGATTAAATTATTCACCGGTGGATTGTGTTCACTAATTAGGTGAGCCCTGAAGGCAACAGGTTGCACTTATTTTAAGGAAGCTCTGATTCATGCCTGTGTTCACAGCCAGCAGACAGGGGTGATATCTGAGGCATAGGAGAGGAAAGATGGTGGAGATCTGTGGGTATATAAACCATCTGAGGGATCTGATTGGAAGATGAGTGAATATAACTTGACTCTGGAGGAGGTTCTGCTGACACTAAATGAAACCAAGTTCGATTAATTTGACAATATCGTGAATTACAATGTTGACTTTATTCAAATAAACTAATTAAACTTTTTAAAGCAGCTATGCTAAGCACTTGATTTATATAAGTTGAGGGTAAGCTGAAGATGTTTGAGTTCGCCTTGAAACTGGGCCTCTGTCTCTTTAAAAACTCCTGCGCTCTCTGAAACTCCGCCTTCAGGAAGTCATCACAACATGGCCCCTCTATTAACCCTTTAACAACGTTTTTACCAGCTTTTCACTGAGCAGTAACTCCTATAATGAGCTCACCGGGTGTCTGCTAATTGCTGCTGGCTAGTCTGAAGGAGCTGATTGACGGCGTTGCGTGGGAAGGGCTGCTCTGTGAGGCAGAAGCTCGGAAACTGCAGTTCCAAGCTGGAGCTTCGTCCTCGAAGGCGGGGCTAGGCCCACCAAGGCATTTTGCACAGCTGGATGGTTGCCGTGGAGATTAAAGAATTTCTCAAAAATGCATAAAAGAATCAAGGAAACACTCCAGTTATGTTTATGACGAGCGAACAGCATTATAACGTGACGCAAAGCTAAAAAAAAGTCAATTTTACGTCACACTGCCCCTTTAATGAAAACTAAAAAAATTTTGAGGCAACAAGTTGACATATATTTCTGAAATAAATATATGTCTAATTTAGGTTTTACAGTGCAGGGATTGGAGACGTACTCTAGACCCAGAGGTGGCTACACATGACAGGGGACCTGTAGAAATGTTTGCTGGCCTCCAGGTGATGTGATGTGAAGAGGCCGGACAGGCAGGTGGGTTAAAGTCAGCGATATATACGACTGACAGGTGAGTGGAAAGATCCTGTGAGGGCCACTGAGTTTCCCAGGAGGTGAACAGAGGACTAAGAGAAACTCGAGGAGAGAGTTATGTACCTGCAGGCTCGCTCTAGGTACATTATTTGTCTGCACAAGAAAACATGGCGCAAGTACCAAGCAAACCACTGCAGACCTGACTCAAAAGGCTGAATTCTGCGACTAACAGTGACGAGCAAAAGCTGAGAATTTCACTAGTCTGTCCGCACCGTGAACTGATAAGGCTGAACTTGGCCACAGTCGTGTGTTTGGCAGGTTCGCAGTCTTTCCATTTTCCCGTAATGGGTTAAAAAAAGCACGCTGTAACATATTCAAAGCTTATGATGTCGTTTCATAACATAAGCCCTGCTTTAAACTTCTCTTCATCTCCGTTCCTGAACAAACAAAAAAAAAAAAAACAGGCGCATATAAATAGCAGGGATCCTGAGTCCTATGCGGATTTAAAAATACATAATCTTTGTTCTATGTCGGGTCACAAGGGCTGTCGGTGAGACCAACAGCCTTAAATTTATGATGTGCTACGCGCCAGATGCAACAGCTAAAGTAAATGTGTTAGTCTGGAGAGAGATGCTCCGGTCTTAAAAGTGATGTAACTACATGGCTTGTATAACCGGGTCCAGCCTAAAGACTGAAGGTTCTTCCTCGACCTGGAACAGGAGACGATATTCTTGTGGTTTGTTTTCCGTTTGTCGTTCTTCTGGTTCAGTGTATTCTTGTCTCCTGGCTCTTTTTTCCCCCCTGAAATGTTTCTTTGTTATCTTGGTTGACATGTGGTTTATGTTTTATCGAGATGATTCCTCCTCAGTCCCCCCCCCCCCCCGCGGACTGCCCCCACCTACCTTGTCAATCCCCTCCATAGCCGCGTTTCCGTTACAAATGTGCGCAAAACCTTTGTCGATATTCCTCCGATGTCGGAAAACTCAATTTCACAAACTCGTGCATTTCTACAACAACCGCAGAGAATTAAGTGTGGGTCAGTAAACAAACACGCCGTGTCATCATCCTCCTACAACTTCCTGTCATCTTTCCCTTTCTCTTTTCCGCCAGTAGTAACAACCGGCTGGTGATTAAGTGAACGGTAATGAAAAAAAAAAAAAAAGAAAAAAACCCAACAAAATCATTTCCTTTGCAGTTTTGCTAAATACACTAATTTCAATACAAACAAAAAAAAAACCAACTCATCCTAATAAATAAACTTTTAAACACAAAATGTTCATTTCCCCCCCCCCCCCCCCGTAGTTGCCATGCTTCTAATAATCTAATTTATTTTCCTCATTTCTATTTGCGCAATTTTAAGATCCGTGGAAACACAGATACGGTTTCCTGTACTTTGTGGAAGTTTTACAGCTATCCTGCTTCGCCCCTGTATGTAGGATGACATCAATTATTAGGAGCTTCTGTGTCCGATACTAAAGCTTACTTTCCTATACTATATCCTTCAGTTTCAGGTACAGTGATAACATAGTGTGCCCAATACTTCCTCCGTGCGGTCCTTAGGGACTGGAATGGATCTGCTCTGACGATTGCCTCTCGACATAGACCACCTCCACCCCTGAGTGCCCCTCTTCCTGGCAAACCTCCTGTCCTGCCCCCACAGCCGGCTGGCGAAGCCTCCCCTGATCAGAGCGTGTAGAGGTGGCTGGGTATGAGCTATCCACTCTGCTTCTCTTTTACAAAGACAGCTATCCGAAATCCGAAACGGTACAAAATTAAGCTCGGCAGGTTGGGATGTTTCAGGAGGCCAAGTTAACCCTGAAACACATTAGCAAGGAAAACTACAATCCGAATATCTTGATAACCTGAAAACCTCAGGTTTCCAGCAGCAGTTAGCTCAGACGCCCTCAGAGACTCTTTTAATGAACTAGTGAGTCCTCTGAGGCCTCAAAATGTAACACCTCTTGGGTATTCCCCAAGTGGAAATAATTATAACGTCCGACAGCTTGTCTGCTTTCAGAGTCTCCGGAGAACAAAACAATAAAAAAAAAAAATTTTTAAACCCTAAATGCCCACACAGAAAACTTTTGTCCATTTGTTGACCACATGTTCCTTCTGATTTATATCTGGCAACACAGAATAAGTAGTTCATCACGGTATTTTTGAAAGGCAACATTGTGTGAACTAGAGCAAATATATCTTAGCCTTCCCTTGGGTTCTGCCAACGAGGGCAGAGCGCGATGCATGGATTTTTGAAATGTAAATACAAACCAGAAGAGGGTGTATGCAGTCGAGACTGACATCAGAGGAACAGACAGGGAAATAAAAAAAAAAATAGCAGTGCTTTGAAACATTTCAGTTTTAGTCGCCTGTTAATGTTGATCAAAAGAAAGACGAGATCCTCTAAGGAGTTTACGTATAGATAACTGCATGTTTTGAACGTCTTTCCAAAGAAAGTCACTTGATTTTGTTTCCCGCTTTTGCGAGAAAGACTATTACCACTGTAGCGCTGAGGAATGGTACAATAACCAAAGCTAATTAGCAATTAGTTACAGCATCTGAGCAGCATATAACCGTTGAATCACAGAAACAAACATCTAATGCTCCTATGTTGCATATAGGATATGTTACTGTTTAACATGGTTTGGAGTTATTCCACATTAAAGCTGCAGTGTTGAACTTTTATAAGAAATGTTTTGACATATTTGTTAAATCTGTTGTGACTGTATGGTATGAGACTGATAATCTGAGAAAAGATCGATCTCCTCCCTGAGTTACTGCTGCTGTCTGGAGAAACGCACCGGTCCCGACCAAAAACAACCAATCGGAGACAGGAGGAGGGTCTTGGCGCTGTCAATCATCCTTGTGAGCGCGCTCCTAGATGTGCTAACGGCGGAGAAACAACTCACAGGAGAAACCATTCATCAGCTAACTCGGCTAGCATTTACACTATGCACCTGGAGGGTGATTGACAGCGCTAAGATCCACCTCCTGGCTTTGATTGGTTGTTTCTAGAAGCCAGAGAAGCAAGCTTTTTTTTTTGCCAATTATCTTATCTCATGCCATGCTATCATGACATAGTGACAGTTTTAACAAATATGTAAATAAAACGTTTTTTGTGAAATTCCTGCAGCGTTAAATGGGAAATTAACTTAAACTATGGAAGATCTTATCTTGAGTTTTACAGGGAAAAACAAGCAATTCTTTCTAAAGCCATTTTGAAAACCTAAATTAGATACAGCTAAGGGTGTGGGAACAAAGCTGGGTTTTTTTTTTTTTTTTTTTTTTTTTTTTTTTTAAGTCTAACAGGAAGAAAATCAACTGAGTCATCACATTGGCAGGATTATTAAAATCCGCTTCCTACTTTCTCCTTTTTATTTTCCGCTATTCACAGAAAAAGGGAAGTCAAATGGCATTTACTGAGCACATAAGGCCAGGCCAGGGATAATAGAAAATTGCTCATGAAAGAAAAGAAATTACCATGAATAGGAGAAGGAAAGGAAAAAAAACAAAAAAAAAAACCATGGCTGAATCCAAGTCTAAGCCTTTACAATAGCTGGGACAGTAAAAAAAAAAAATATAGAGGAAGAGAGAATGACTTGGCCGATTAAAGATTATCTAGGACCTGAAATGGTCGATTCTTGGGGGCTAAAGAATGGCGTGCCATCTTATAATTAAGAACTCCATCTGACAGTCTATATTTGGCCGGTCACACACACACACACACACACACGGTGGGTGGAATCCAATCTCACGTCTCTCTTATCTTCTGCTCGTGCGGTCAGCGGCACATGCCCGGTGTTCCAACCTGCGGTCCCTGGGAAAAAAACAAGGGAAACGAGCATTGCCCCAGCAACCCCGCCCCCATCCTGCCGGCTTCACGGCTGACCGAACTCTTCTTGCCGCCTTGTTTTGTAGCCTAATAAATAATGAAGGTTTGATTTCTCGGAGGGCGCGTCTGCACACTGTGCACCTGGATGCCCCGCGTGTCTGCTGGCAGGAATTAAAAGAGCCCGTTTGCAAAAGCTCAAAGAAGCACAGCCACTTCATGCCACCCACTGCATAATGCTAGAGAGAGAGAGAGAGAGAGAGGCGTCCTGACTAAGGCCGATTCTCTAGGGGTTGTCGCACAGATAGCCAAGCTCAATGCTGCCTCGGCTTTTACTGCTTTACTAGCAGGTGCTACTCAAACATGAAACTTTGCTCCTCAGGAAAAAAAAGAAACAAACAAACAAAAAACAGCAACACAATTTGTCTCTGAGAGGTCAAGAGCTTGAGAATCTGTTTGTGTCTGAATTTTAAACCTCCAAACACTCACTCTGACCCCATTTAACCTAAACTGTAGATCACTCTCTAACGTCGGAGTGCACTGTGTGTCACTGACACAGGAAATGCTGTAATATACCGTTTTTGTTGAGCGCATTTTGCCTTAATCTTCCTCCTCCTCCTCCTCCTCGTCTCCTTCAGTAAGCAATTCCCCGCATTGCCCAGAACGACGTGAAAATCCCTCCCCGTGAACAAGTGGGAACGTATTGAATTCAGCTGTGGGTTATGCATGTAGGTGGAGAGAGCAACACTGGCAGCAATAGCATTAAAAAGGAAAGAATAATAAAAAAAAAAAAAAAACAGCAGAGGCTTTTTTGCACATGAGTGAAAGCAGCATGACTAACTGAATCTGTAACAGGTCTCATTGCTGCTGGGAGCTCTGGTTTACTGAGGAGGCCGTCACGGTATAAAGTTGTTATTCCTGTACTGGATTTGTGTCCTTGTGGTTTGGGAGCGATGGCGAGTCTAAAGGACGACGCAGAATGGAGACAGCGTGAAAACCCCCAACAAAAAACTGTTTTTTAATCTGCTTCTTACAGAATTATTTGGACAAATGTACCTAAATGAGAGAAATGTCAACAGCAGAGTGAAGAGGTGTGCAGTTTTAGACCAATCACCGTGGTCGCGGTCATTAACAGAACAAGGAAGATGGATGTTTGCTGCAAAGATCCACCGATATACAGATGGACATTATGACTTTTGAGCTTTTTTCGTGATTTGTCTTATACTTTGAGAAATAGAGAACAATATGTCCAATGACACAGAATAAGGCTTTTCAAACATATTAAAATAGGCGTACCACAAGGCTCTGTTATCGTGCCACTTCTATTCTGCTTGTAGATTAATGAAGCACTTGATAGATGGAAAGAATTTCATTGCCAAAGGTGTGCAGAGACTCCACAGCTAGAGGTGTTTCAGTCCCAGTTTTCTGTCTTGGAATTGTTCAAAAAGTTGTTTGCTTGAATCAAACATGAAATCAAATTATTGCAATTCTGCTCCGAGTACCGACCAGACAGCAATCAAAAAAGTTCAAATATTTGGATGCGATTACGGATTTCCGTCTGAGTTAGGAAAGGTTGCAAAAAAATTTTTTTGTAGATAATTTTTCCTCTGATTCTTATTTTCATGTTATGTTTTGTATTTTATTGACTCTTGTAAACTTTTTTTTTTTTCAATATCTCGTTTATCCGACATCATATCCATGGAGGAAGGTTGAAAACTGGCTATTTTTTTGCGAGAGGTTGTACGGAGAAGACGACTGTTGGTCAGCTCAATTTATTTGTACAGCGTCAATTCACAACTAATATGATTTCAAGGCTCTTCGCTGAAGAAAACATGTACAAAGAATTAAATCCAGACAAATTCAAGGTGAGCACCCATTTCAAGTTAATCCTAGTTTTATGTTTAAAAAGAACATAGTTTATGCACTTCCTAAAAGAAGTAAAGTATGTAAATAAATACATTTGAATAATTGAAATATTTCTATCCTTACAGCCAACAAGGCCTTTTTGTATCTGGCCTTGTTGGGATTCAGAGTATCATTAAAGCTATGCATCATAACAAACTTAATAGTTAGAACACACAACAAAGTTCACAATTGACTTGATCACATTTATCAAACGATTACCGCTGCCTGTCTAAATGCAACGTCAAATCTAAAAACATAATTCAGCTTTATTAGATTCCGACAACTGATAAGACTCTCTGTTTACAGTCAGCATGCATTTACTTTACGAAATGTACCGTTTACGCTGTTGACCGTTCAGAAGCAGCTCGCCATCTTTTATATTTATTGCTGATCCAGGGGATTTAATCAGTAAGGCCTTTTGCCGATAAACCAGCTGAAATGCAAACTGACGCCGTGCAGCACCGGGGCGCCGCGCATTGAGCGCGCAGGTGAGGCCCAGCCTGGCCGTTTCATCATTTTCCTGCTGACCAGGCACCAGTGGTCTTTAATAAAATTCATTCATCTTCCCCCTCTTGCTCTTTCTGCATTGGACCGGGCTGATGCTGCTTATTATTCCCCTGTGGAACCTGTTTATTCGCCGTTTAGGAAATGTTACGCTCACAATGGACGGTTGAGCCCGGCGACCTGTTTTAATCGCTTCATAACAGAGGAGTCTTTATGGAAATGAATGGATGAACTTGTACATTCCTGAAGCCTGGATGAGCGTTTGTGCAGTGAAACGCAAGTTTGACTCACAGGATTTTGTAATATTAACTTCACATCAGAGAGTCTTAATCATAAATGGCATTCATGGTGAAATCATGGCCCGTGCTTGAATGAGAAACATTGCAGTGTCCAAAGAGCATTAATCTTGGCCCTTTGTAGCGACGCTTTTAAGACTCTTATTTTGAAGAAAGGAAGTAAGTAGGTCTTTATTTTTCCTGTTTTGATTACAGAGTCAACAGATGAAGACTTTTCATGCTCATCAACAACACTCGGTCACAAAAGCATCAGAAATAAAGAAACCGTTACAGATAAGAAACAATTTAAAAGAACCTGACCTGGCTAACTGCTAGCCACTGCCGTTGCTAAACCGCTATGCTAAATATTGGTAAACCTTCCGTACAACAGTTCATGAGAACTGTGTTCTATCGGATGAAAAACAAGCAAAGACGCATTAGCGCATTTCATAGATTATGAATATTTTTTTTACTTTGATTAATTTAAGCATAAACGTCTTTGTGAGTCTTCTGAAATCACCTCGGCTCAAAACGATCAATTGCCTGCAGGCACATCTGCAGTCACCTGAATCTGTTATTGAGTGACTCCAACACTAGAGTGTCTTTTAAATTGACAAGAACACGACCCTTTGAAGTCAACTTTGAAGTCCTCAATCAGATCAGCCGCACACAGTTTTAGTTTAAAGTCATTCTGATGAGCCAGCGCCTGTCTAAGGTAACTGAGCATGACAGTCACGTCGTGTTCAGGAGAAAGTCCAGGAGCCACCGAGACTCCAACCCATTGAATCAGGAAGCAGCTTTTACTGTCCAGAGTTTAAATAAAGAGGGACGGTTAACTTCTTCAGTGAACCGGCTCAAGCCAGGTGACTGGCAAACGGACATAGTTGGAGATTCCAAAAAGAAAAGATAATACATTAATACAGAACATCGAGGCATGTTTAGGAATCAATCAGATTGATTTAAGGAGAGATTCTGGATAAAAGGGAGGAGACCAAACATTCAAAATCAAATCTGGCACTTTGTTCATGAAGGAAACTTGTCAACAATGAAGCCATGGGCTTGTTGATAACTATGAAATTTGACTTAGTGATGGTGCAACTTGCAAATGGACCATTTTTTTTAATGCTACAGACAGTTTAACTCAGTGTTAAGTGGGGACATAAATGTATATATTTTAGTGTATGAGAGTATAATTTTGACCCCAAGTGAAAATAGAAAAGCTACAATAAATGAAATTGTTGGTCATTGTTCTTTTCAAATGCGGCTAAGGCTGTATGTTTTTATCAACACTGTGCGAAAAGCAACATTCAAACCTTTGAGGTAGTAATGATAACAATAATAATAATAATAATAATAATTCAATAAGCTGTGCATAATTTAACAAACCACATTAAGATAAAACATGTCTTATAGAACATGATACAACCACAGTGGGAAGTTTTTATTTAAATTACCTTCTATTGACGTTCTAAAATCAACCAAACGCTGTTTGTTTGGTTTTTTTTTTGTACCTTCCTCTCAACAGCTAAAGATACCGTTTTCTCCAGGCCAACTTTCTTTCTCCCATTCCTTCACATTTCACATGAAAGCCCTCCTGTCCCCTGATCTGAAGCAGATCTCATTTGATGTTGGAAAAAGCCGCCGTTTCTCACCATTGTGGGCTTCAATCCTCTCGGTGTCAGCTGAAGCCAAGGCAATGCGATGCATCCCGAAAGCTCTGAAAGTCATTACCAATTTTCCCTTCCAAAGACGGATTAAATATTATTTATAGGGCGGGGGGGGCGAGAGGGTAGACTTAAGTTCACTTCGGTTGCCTCTGCCCCTGTTGTCAATCTGAATGACACGCTTGCAGGCGTGAGGCCTTTATTGGAAAGCTGGAGGGATTGAGTTTTAAATTCTCCATTTCACTCAAAGAAGCGTGCATGATGACCTGCAACACACACATATATATATATATATATATATGTATATATATATATATATATATATATATGTATATATATATATATGTATATATATATATATATATATATATATATATATATATATATATATATATATATTATATAATATATTATATATACATATATATACATATATATATACATATTATTTATTTTTTGAGCAGTATATATATATATATATATATATATATATATATATATATATATATATATATATATATATATATATATATATATATATATATACTGCTCAAAAAATAAAGGGAACACTTAAACAACACAATATAACTCCAAGTAAATCAAACTTCTGTGAAATCAAACTGTCCATCTAGGATGTGTTATTTGAGTGTTCCCTTTATTTTTTTGAGCAGTATATATATATATATATATATATATATATATATATATATATAAGAAGCACTAGAAAGAAGAGATTGAAATTGACTTCAAAATGTAAACAATACAGGAGATAAACCAATTAAGCATAACATCATGGGTCCTAATGTACAGCATTTGGTAGCAAGTAGATGTTTGATAAAGGCAAGACTGTGACAGCTAGACAGCCAAGTCAGTGCATGTACAAAACCCCACAGTGCATAGTGAACAGGTGACAGGGTCACTGATTATGTGGAGCAAATCCTGATCTAATGCAGCCATAAGGGGCAGTATGTGTTCTCCTGCAACATTTTTACCCCATTTTTAACTTCAGTTGTTATAAAAATGCTGAAAATATCAAATGTGACTTACAAAGTTACTTCTTGATTTAACGTCTCTAAATTGGCCCTTAAGTCTCTTTTAAAAGCTTGTTTATTGAAAACTCCTCCTTCAGAAAATAATCACAACGTGGCTCCTCTTTTAACCCTTTAGTGACATTTTTACCAGTGTTTCATTGAGAAGTAGCTCATATGATGAGCTCAGGTGTTCCACCAGGTGTTTGCTAATTGCTGCTGGCTAGTCTGAAGGAGCTGAGGGTAGGAGTAACGGGGGGGCGGGAGGGCTGCTCCGTGAAGCCAAAGCTCGGAAACTGCAGCTCTGAGGAGGAGCTGCGCCTCAAAGGCGGGGCTAGGTCCAACCAGGCATTCTGCACAGCTGAATGGTTGCCACGGAGATGAAAGGATTCGGCAACACTTCAGATACGTTTCTGGTGACATTATAACATGAGACCATTTTGCAAAGTACTTTGCCCCTTTCACAAAGTAAAGGTGGTGCAGCTGTGATTTGAGAAGCACAAATGAGTTGCAATCCAACCGAGCAAAAGTATGAAGGGATGGAGAAGTCCAATGTAAGGAGGCGTCGCCTCATAACTTAAATGACTCAAAGCAACACACCTTCAGAGCTTTAGTGGAGTTCATACCTCAACCTGGCAGGACTCTGGCCTCTGCCCCTCTTCTTTATTTACACCAAGAAGAGGGTCAACCCCCAATAGGGAGGTGGTCTTAATTACAAATACTCCTTTAGTTCTACTTTAGTTGACGACATTTGCAGCAAACAACTAAAACTACATTTCGGCAAAATCTGAAAAGAAAAATTCCTCGTCCTTTTTTGCAGAGCTAGGATTTTATATATACATATATATATATATATATATATATATTTTTTTTTTCTCTCTTTCATGGTAGTGGCTGTAGTGCTCCTCAGTCATTCGTCTTGGGTTATGGTGCACTAAACCACACTCCAGTGCCTCCGCTGACCCTGTCCGGCTCCATAGATCTGCATTAGAGACTTGTTCCTGCACAGACTGTCTGTATGACTGATTCTGCCATGTTCCTCCGCTCTTCTCCTCCTCACAAGGGCAGAACTCTGAGTTCCTCTGTTTTTAAAGTTTCCTGTGCTTGGCATTGCAATGACAGTCTGCTGGTATAACTTGCTCTTTAAATACTCAAAATGTACGAAGGGAGAAAATAAGAGAAATATGACTTCGGCATCCAATCATAAAGATCAGCATGTCCAGATTAATCAACGTAGCGCTGCGATGTGGTAAACACCCAGCATTTTCTCGTCGCGTTAACAGTCGGATTTGTTCCGCTCGGCCTGAACGACGAGGACGGCGACGTCCTTCAAGAGCAGCCGAGGAGCGCAGATCTTTTTCGATGTTTACTGTGAAATCATTTTAATCGGCGAAGACCTGGCAACCGTGTTTCACTCTGTCCGTCTGTCGGAATGCTGTTTCCGGGGAGCGGTACGGGGTAGAAAAAAGGCTCGCCTTTCATTAGCGATTCCGCTCAACCCTCAGATAGCCGTCTTCACGACGTGTGCATCTGTCACCTGCTCTCTCGTTAGTGTCTCGGTCTTCTTGTCGGCGCGCGCGCACGCTTTGTCGGCTGAGTGCCTCGGTCACTTTCTGGATCATGATTTAATGGCGGCGGGAGATATTGATGGGCTGCGCCCCAGACTCTGTCGGAGTTCATCTTAGTCAAGGGTCTTTTGATGTCTCCCTCTGCAGACGAGGTGTGGAGTTATTACATCCTCATCAGGCTTCCCTCCCCCCCCACATCTTCGCTCTGCTTCGCTGGCTCTCCGACCGCTGGTCCTTATCAGCACGTCTGCCGTCTCGGAGATGGAAAGAGAAGAAGTCGGCTCAAAGTAGCCTTCTGAATCATCAATTCAATAAATGCAAGGCTGTGGCAGACGTGTCAACACGGCCACTGGGCTGTTTTAAGTGTCTATTCTTGAACGACAGAAAGTCTTGATCGTTTTCGGCATTACGTTAAAGTGTCAGTATTATCTAAAATAGAGTTCTTTGAGATTTACATTGTTATAATGTCCCCCCCCCCCCCGCCCATCAAAAACATACCTGGCGTGTTGCTTTGATTCATTCATACGTTAAGCTCCATGGCAACCGTTTAGCTGTGCAAAGCACCTGGGGGGATCAAGGGCGTCCTCCAGCCTGCAGTTTCCAAGCTACCAAATTACAAAGCAGCCCTCCTACACGGCTGCCTCAATCAGCTCCTTCAGACTAGCCAGCAGCAATTAGCAGACATCTGGTGGAACTGTGCGTCAGCTGAGCTCATTAAGGAGCTACTTTTCAGTGACACTCTGGTAAAAACGCTGTTAAAGGGTTAATAGAGGAGTCATATTGTGACGACTCCCTGAAGGTGGAGTTTCAGGAAGAGCGGAAGTTTCTTAAAGAGACAGAGGCCCAATTTCAAGGCGTTAAATTACCAAGTCAAACTGCTTTAAATCATGTTTGAAATATACAGCATTTTTTATAACAACTGAAGGTAACAGTTATTTATTGGCACTACATGCTTGGAATATACATAAGACTTCCCCTGTAAATAATGCTGTCCTTATCACACTGTCAGTTTAGGTGGACATCTGTTTTCTTTTTTCTGTTGTTTTATGACCTTCCACATTTTCATATAATACATTAAACAGTGCTTCTTCAAAAGTGGTTGAAAACTTGGAAAAAAGTTTTATAATCTAATATTTATTCAGGGGTATGACAGTAATGAGGAGGAGTTAAGGGAAATGCACTCCACATTGTATTTAAAAAAGTGACAAAATGTCGAAAAGCTTAAGACATGGTGGACAGCTAAACAACCAACGGGAGATTCATTTATTTTTTACGTTACGTTAAGTTCCAGTTGGTGACTACGACGCCGTTAAAACAAACCAGGCTGCTAAACTATTACTGGCATCTGCTGGCGTCGCTGCACTGCCTTCCCGATCATCACAAAAACCATTTAATTCATGGTAACAAGCTTCACATGCGATCTCTCTAAAGCAGCATTTTAAATTCTTGCCGGCGTCGTGACCGTCGGAAAACCTGCATTCTTCATTAATGCCATTAAAAAACTATATTAAGGTCTGAATTATTCATTCCTTACTAAAGTCTTTCAGGCCGTTTTATTCTTAACAGCTCTTATATTACATAAACAAACTGACAGAACATAAGGTCTGGGTTGTTCAGTCTGATCCTACTGAGCAACATTACGCTGCCGCCTTATGGACCAGGTCACAGTTGTCCATCGTGTCAGAGAGGAAGACTGGAAATGGAAAATCAGTGGGGAGTTCAGAATGACTTCGCCAGGATTAAACGAGTTGCTCAGATATAAAAGGCCCTTCTGACAGTTCTTTTGTTTTTCCAAAATGAAAACGATCTGGCAATATTAGAAACATGAAGCGCTGTTCTAGGCTGAAGGGTTAGTTTGGATTTTTAGGAGAGAGTTTCTGTGAACTTGTCACTGGTAACAGTTCCCTTCCCTTACGAAGTCACTGTGAGCTTTTTGAAAAGTAAATAAATTACAGGAGGGGTGAAAAATTAATTGGCTTTTATTGTACGGTTACTGCTCATTTAGCTGATAAGGTGGATCGGACGTTCAAGACATTCAATACATGGAACTGTACAAGAAAATATCACTTACTTCCTTATGGGGGTGAAGACCAGATCCTTGTTCTACACTTCGCTTCGCACAGAAGTGAAGTTGGCCCGCGCTGGTTCGACACTTCGAACTGCCCAGAAATTGCCTGCGCAGTAAACAATCATCGTCCACCGCGACCAGATCTGGTTACAGCACTCGCTTTCATGTTGGGAAAACAAAAGAACTGCGAAACTGCTTGTATATGTCTTCATCCAAGCTACTCATTTGACCTTGGTGAAGAGAGAAGCGCCGAGCCAAACAAGATGTCTGCTAATGCTAATTCAGTGTCGGGAAGCGTGACCAACACGGACTGAACGGCTTCGTTCACGTCCTCCGCTGCCGTCGCTAAAGCTACAGACAGACTACAATTCTAAAGCAGCGCAGAAAATCAATGTGATCATTCACAACTTCTTCTGTTTCCTGATTGGTCGGGTAGAAAATCTACCAGAGGAATCCATTTCTATGGGAGAAATCCCAGACAGGCCTGTATTTTTTCCCACATGTTCCAAAATCACCCAAGTCGAAAGTACTAACAGGGCACAAAAATTAGACTTTTTTTTCTTTTTTTTTTGCTAAAATAATTTGAATGTATTATTATTTCTTTTTACCTGCTTATACAAAGAAAAAATAAGTCAAACCATTGTTAAAAGTGGATCAATAAATGAAAGCTTTAAGAACAAGATATGGGTCACTCATCATAAAATCGCAACATTTTCCGTTTATGAAGGTTTTATAAATCTCACCATTTAATATAAAAATGTGTCCTTTTCTGTTTTTTGCACCATTCCTGAATTGGGGGGCCACACACAGTCATTTTTGGGGCTAAAAACTGCCAACGGGTTGCACTTTGGGAACTCCTGGTCCAAGAAAATACGATACAGAGAAATCACATTTTATGTACATAATTTTTTCCCATGGGCATAGATACTGGCTGATGTTTAAATAATTGACAAAGCAAAACGTTTGCAAACCATTATATCCATTAAATATTTCTACTTTTAGTTTTAAAGTTGGTTTAAATGGTAGAAATCCGCTTTGAATTCATATAAAATGAAAATGACAGGAGACTTAGCTACTTAACCTTTTAACAGGAATTCATTTTATAAATCCTCAAGAATCATTTTAATTAACAGGATTAATTACGAACGTTGAAAGACTTCTTAAAGTTCACTTTTCTAAATCTGTATTTTTATTTTCTGGTTGCGCAGATGGCAATTATTGTTGCAGTTAGCAGCTGGCAACTGCTTGGATTTATGAAACCAATGTGAAAACTCAACAACCTTGATTGCCATTTCTTTCCAGGGTGAAGCCGCGTTTTTCTGTCTTACAACAATTCACTTTCGGGCAAAGGGTTTGGGCCGCGCTCAAGTGTGACCATAATGAGATCCCACAGTGATGATGGTGCATTTAAAAGATAACACTTTCATTAGACTTAAATAAATCTATTTAGGAAGGTAAATTTAAAATTACCCAGCTATGAACAATTCGAGGCAGCTGAGTCTTAGCCGTCCGTAATTAAGGTGAAACGTAAAATCGGTTAGTCACGTCCCATTAAAGGCCGGAAACCTCTCCGAACCTTCGCTAACGGCAGGGGGGGTTCATAAGTTCAAGCGAGACACAAGGGTCGAAGCGGCGAATCTCTGCAGTGTATGGAGGGGTGGGGGGTTTTGATCAGCCTAAGTGAAGGTGATCCGCCGCGATCCTCGCCGGAAGGACAACCTCACGATCTTCCCATCTCTAAAAAGCATAAAACTACGCTTAATTCCTCCTAATGCTTTCCAGTAACCTCGCCTAATCCTGCACCCTTAATTCCACGAATTCTTGTTTCTCATGAATCACTGACTGCTTATCCCTCAGAGCCACGTCTCCGTGATAGTTAAAAAAAAAATAAAAAATAAATAACGCGTGTTGAGAGAGGATTCCGTATTTCAGCCGTAGGAAGCGATAAGCCTCGTGCGGGCGGGGTGTTGGTGTGAAAGGGGCATTTGCTTATTTGTAATACCCCGGGCTGCACTCTGACCAGTCATGCTGGAAGGACACGAACAAGGCAATAAAAAGCAAGGACGTTGGGTCTCTCTTTCTCCCTCCCTCCACCTCCTCTCACCCATCATCCTCCTCTCCTCTCCACACTCACAATGAGGAGGGAAATGATGCGTTAAACGCTACGGAGCCACTCATGAAGGAGAGGAGATAGTGCTGGTAAAAAAAAAAAAAAAGGCAGAAATGACAACTCGTTATTCACAGTTCCTTCTGAATGTGCCTGCGGTTTTATGACTATGAGCTCCACGACTGTGAACATTAATGAATTTGCTCACGAAGCCGTTCGCACAGCAGATGCAGTCTGCACGAACCGGGACATCCAGAATTTCTCAAAGGAGTCCATTCGACGAAGAAAGCAACTTGGAACCCAAACACAGTCAGAATAGTGTAAAAAAACATTTTAATATAAACAACAACAAAAAACTGCTAAAGAACAAGCAGAGGAATTAGTTTAAAAATTCTGGTTGAAACAACAACTGGAAACAACAGGAGAGACAAGCAAGTAGTGACTGAGGGAGAGAGAATTGTGTGGCGGGAGAGGTGATTATTGGAGGGGGAACAGGTGAGACTAATTAAAGAAACACAGACAGCTGCATTTATTTACACGTGTTGTCCCATCGAGACCCAAGACGTCACTTACAAAAGTGACCCTTTTCGATAGAACAAAATTTCACACACAGCAACAACAAGCAATTAAGAAATTTGTCTCAATCAAGTGGATTCAGTGAAAAAAGCCAACTCCTTTTCACACAACTGGCGCACGACGACCCATTAGAACGTTTTTTTTGAAGCACCACACCACACTCCTGAACCACCAGTAGGGGAAAGAGAAGCGGCGCCCATTGCCGTTCGCTGGTCTCGCTTGTGCGTCCGATTTACAGACGTACCGGAAACACGCGCACACAAAGGTTCCACCTCGAAACTGTTGCAAATTTTAAAAAATGCAAACGACTCCACTAAAAAATTTTTACATGGTAAAATCTATGCAATTATATATATATATGTTTAATCTCAAACCCTAGAATCAAAACTAAATGTGATATATACATCAGCTTCTCATCCAAGCACCTTTTAACTTGGCAGAGCATCTCATTGGATTCCCAGCAGTATCAACACCAAATATGAAGTAGATTGGATGACTGGCTATAAAGAACAAAAACAAAACAAAGAAAATGGACACACACACACACACACAGAGTAGCCCACACTTTTTCCAGACAATTTACTTGAAAAGGGTTCAACAAAGGATTTTGGAAGGATTCAAATTCAATAAACAGATTCAAATCAGATAAATGCTATTGAATCTCATCCCAACTTCCATCTGAGCCCACACCACACTGCACTCCTAAAGGATTTAGAATCGTAAAAAACTAACAAACAAAAAATAGCAAAATGCCCCTCACAACTTTAAAAGCACCAGAGAGATTCAGGAGTATCAAGTTAGGATGTTTGCTAGTGCGCTTAATCTTTTCGCTCTGTGGACTTCGTGAAAAGGATCTCGGGAATCGGCCAGGGATGCTGCAGAAAACACGGCGGCGCCTCTGAGCACGCACGGCCCCCGTAAGGTGGAGGAAGCGGAGCTGAAATCGAAAAGATTGAGGTGAAAATTGAATCACTAAACCTCATTTGTCAGCGAAAGAAGCGGACTGTGCGGAAACAGAGGAACGTGGGAACCGTGCCAGGCTGCCAAAACGGCGAGAACCTTCTTCTTCCTGTGATGTTTTAATTGGTTAATGTTTTGTTCTGCCACTTCCTCGTGTTTAAAACATGTAAAAATCGAATTTAGGTGGGATAATAGAGTCGGTTTGTGGACAGGCTCTGATTGTCGGTCTTTCTTGTTTGTTCTTTAGTGAGCAAATCTAACCGACTGCAGTCTACTCTGACGGCCCAGAGAAGAAAACAGTGAGGACCTGTGTCATTCTGAACCGCTGTCCCCAAGGGCTTTAGAGCCTTCAGTCGGCTGTGAACGGGGCGGCTTTATTAAAATTTTTGCTCAACACGCTGGGGGAGCTGATGAACCTGGCCACGGCTGAACGCCCGCGTGCAGAAACACACGGCGCATGCCGAGGGTCTGTTTCCTTCATTTACACGTAGACTCCACATAAGCAGCTGCGGGATCTTAGGCAAAAGAAAAAGTTGGCTAATAAAAAACAAAACAAAAAAGTAAAAAAAAAAAAAAAACAGCAACAGTTATTCAAACTGAAAGCAAACTAATCAAGATTAGAAATCTCTTTGTGGCAAATATGTGTAATTTGATTGCAAAGGCCCAAATGAGAGAGGGTTGGTGAAGGGCTCTCCGACTGGAGCGGCGCTCTGCAGCGCAGCTGTTTGAAGTGCACACGGCGACACCGTCAGGGTCTGTTGATTCAGCAGCAAACTCCTGGCATAATCAAAGCCCATCCCAGAGGCAACACCGTCACTGCTCTGCTGCACTCCAATCATATTTGCACTTGATCACATCCCAAAGAGCTTGTCACCTCTGTGTTTTGTGACATTAAAACTAAATATACACACACACACACCCCCAAACCCCTTCACCCCGCTCCCAACATATAAAATGGAAGTTGGCCTCTCTTCCCTCTGGTGAAGTGCAGGCTCCAGTGGTTTTTGTAAAGGTGTGTTTGTTTGTGTAGTGCTTGGTAATTCTAAGCCAAACACACTAATGGCATTTCACCGAGCGAGGTGCTGTGAATTTGGATCAGCTGGGATCCAAACTCCCTGTTGAACGGATGGAGCGGGCAAAGTCCGAAGCAGAGATAAAACGCCGCGGGGAACGGCGAGCAGCTTCGGTTATTACCACTGGAAACCGGCGATACGATGGACTCTGAGCAGAACATTCAGAGTCACATAAAGACAGTTAGAAAGTCGGCCTTCTGTCATCTGAAGAACGTTTCCAGGATTAAAGGATTAATGTTCCTAGAGAAACTCATCCATGTGTTTATTTTCAGTCAAATTCAAAAGTACTTTATTAATCCCAAAGGGACACTAAGGGTTGTTGTAGCTCTTTGAGATTCTTCAAAGAGCCATTGACGATGGCTATGGCTGTCGGCAGGAAAGACCTCCTGAAGCGGTCTGTACCACATTCAACCTGAAGAAGCCTCTGACTGGAGATGCTGCTCCTTCCCAAGACCGTTTTCTAAAGAGGATGGTCAGGGTTGTCCATAATTTTCTTGACTTTATGAAGATATCTTTTATATATCTTTGTCAGTGAGATATTTTTCTCACTCACAGAATGCTCTTAAATTCAAGGTCGTATTTTAAAATCGTATGTTATTGTAATCAAATGTGAGGGTTTCTTTTCTCTCTACCAGGTGTGGAGGTCACTGTACATGCTGTACATATTACTGACCTTTAAATGACCAGTAATAGGTTATTTAAAGGTAATTTGACCTTTCCTTCTAAGTTCCTTTTAAAAAAGAAAATAAGGTTAATCCTTGATCTATTTTCAATAATTGAATTTTTTTTTTTGGATGCTTTTTTTTTTTTTTTTTTTTTAACATGAGCACACTCTGCTCAGGTAATGTCATACATGACCTATAGAAGACTGCAAGGAAGAGACTTGTTGAGAGTCAGTATAAGCTGTCCTGAGCATTCAGCATCACTGAGCTTCCACCTATTGAAACTCCTCAGAGGCGAAGCACCAATTCTCTTCTGTCTCCCTAACTTACTCGGAAAGGCGTTACTTAGCTTCTGGTCATCTCAGTTTATGCTAGGCCAGCTCTTGCCATTTGTGTTACTGCCTTGTCTTCAAATTTATAAGGTATGGCCAGAAAGTCTCCCACCATTTCCTCGCCTGTCTGCACTGACAGGATTTCGGCGACACGTTGATTTGATGCTTGCGGTCCCTCCTTCCTAAGGGAAATACGACCTGTTGGATCAAAAATCATCAACGCCGCAGCTCTTGCGCCGCCGCTAAGAAACGCGGCGTGTCACCCCTGGGCTCGGACGTGGGGAAAGGTAATTGATCTGCGTGGTCAGATGGGTTCACAGCAGACAGAATCCCACCAGGGAGCGACCTGCAAAAAAAGACATCCCCCCGGTAAGCTGCGTACGAATTGCTTTCCTGGCCGATGCGTCCCGCTCTGTCAACCCACATCTGGCTGCCGGGGTGAGTGATTGATGACAGCTGTCAGTCTGCGATCCGCTCCACCTCGTCATTCCCGTCGGATACCACTTCTGCCACGGTGAAAGTCCATCTCCTTTCGGCTGGCAGCTCTGACAGAGGAGCCACGCTGGAACTAGATCTCATTGCCTCCCCAGTCAACAGTGGCTGCCCTGCCTTTTCCTTCCAAACTCTCTGAGCCAGAAAATGATGTGCAGACGGTTTACAAGACTGGCTTGAGTTTATCCTCACCAGGGCTAGTGGCTACCTATGTTGAGATAGGGAATATAGGGTTTTGTAGGCCATTAATATGCTGATTGGCTTATATTAATTTAGCTAGCCTCTAGCTAGCTTACAAATTATGGAAACTATAGTTATGGTGGAACGTAGCAAAAGGTAACTGTTGTTCTCGTGTCCTGAACAGATCCACTGAGTTTGCAGATGAAGAGACATCTTCACCTCTCATTAGCTGCGTTTCCATTGACCAAACAACTGCACGATGTAACATTTTGAAAATAAATTTGCTTATGGGAAACATGGCAATACAGAAACAAACTTGTTTTGTTTGATAAGAAGTTTTGGTGATGGGATGATTTCCTTTATCGTCCCACAAGACAAAAATTTGCTCTGCAGCCCGGCATGTCAAACATACAAAGCAAGATGAAATACATTGACAATGTAAAAAAAATAAATAAAAAAAAAAAAAAAAAAACAGCACCAATTCATACATATACAAAACAAGATTATAACTCACAAATTTAGGGACATGGTCAGATGAAGTGGGTTTTTTGTTTTGTTCATATCAAAATTTGTTTGTTTCGCAAAACTGCAAGGGATTTGGTGTCAGACACTGTCTGCAGAACAATTGGTAAGCCTCTGCATGGCCATTGACCATAAACTGGCGCAACCTGACATTTTTGAGAAAAAAAAAAATGGAAACGGCGTTTTCAAAAAGATTTTCAAAAAAATGTTTTGGTGCTATGATGAGATGTTTTTTTGTTTGTTTTTGCCCGTATCAAAATTGGTCAATTTAGCAAAACCTGCAACGGAAACTTTTTACTTTTTTGGCAACACACAAATTACATGATCAACAACCGGATGTTACGGTTGGTGGAAACCACGAAGAAGATGACAACAGGAAGTAGTTGGAAAATCTGTGGTCACAGATTATTGCGTGGTATGTTTTCTAACAATTTATCATATGAACAAGCTTATTATTCATGTGTGATTTTAATTGCATTTGTTTAACGGGAACACTGCAATAATGAAACTGTTTTTTCAACATAAGTGGAATATTTACAAAGGAATGCAGCTATTGCCTTGATGAAGCATTGATGATGAAACAAGATTATTAATTTTTTTAACAGTGGTAATGTAATCAATTGGCACTGACGTTACAACTGTTGCAGTTTTTGACATTGTTGATTAATACATATATTTTCTTATGTTTGATTTGCCTACAGATAAAAGAACCAGCAGAGAATTCACCGCAGCATTTCAGCAGCCTAAGGACAACCCCACTGCAGATCAAGTTTTACCGGGCTTGTGCTTACATGGTTAAAAATGTAACTTACACATAGAAAAAAGAACTGGAGCAAACACAGAAGTCTACAGTTATAGCAACACAATCCCATAAATGTGTAGATTATAAACACGGGTCTGCTTTTATTCCTCCAAACAGTCCAGGAAATTCTTAAATTGTACAATAGAGCAACACACCAAACACTGAGTTATTATTGTTTACACATTTTTACTCAGATGCGCCTTGCCAAAGGAAAAGATCAAAGGTTTGACTATTTTTCTTTTAGCTGTTCATTGCTAAGCATCCATTGAAACAAATTAGCTAAAACTGACCATGTTTTATCTCCAGACATCCAGCTGTAGTTTTTCTCGGTTGTTAGCAGCAGATTCAGCCAGTTGTATGTGTCTGTATCTCCGGTGGCTTTTGTTGAAGGGGATTAAAAACATAAATATGGTGGGGGAATCCAATAACTGTGTGCACTGAAGGGAGGATATGCATCATCTGCACTTAGCAAACACATAATGTCAGCAACAGTAGCACCACGTGTAACCTTGACAATGACAATAATGCCTATTAAAATGGAAATAATGACGCCTTGCCCCCGGGGATTAAGATGTCTGATCCGTGTGTGCAGCGGCCATGTTGCAATTACAAGTTGCTGGAATCATAAACTGCATTATAGTGTGACAATAACACAACTTCAACCTGGGATCGATTACCTCATAAACCTAGATCAGAGAGGATGATGCTCTGCTTAAACATGCTACTCTTAAAAACACACAGAAGAACGCAAGAATTGTAAAAACAATGTGCATTTCCTTATTTGTAGGGTTTGACTTTTGTATTGTATCTTGTAGGAACGTAGCAATATATTCTGCACATGAGACAAAGTTATATAGATATATGTATTTGTTCAACACCAGGATTTTGATATAGACATAACTACTGTTATATGCTCAGAAATAAAAAATACTATGCAATAAAATTTCTACTCCACAAGTTCCATTCAACACCATTCAGAAACTCACATAAATGAAGAAAAATAACAAACACTTTTGTCAAAAACTACACAAAATCTTAAATCCCTACATGGTTCTCAAATACAAGCAGTGTACATATTTTTGGATAAACTTTTGTTTGAACACACTTTAAAATGACTGTTTACTCAAAGTGTTTTTGATTTTATAAGTGTGCAGTTTGACATGATCTGAATGCAAAGTACTAACTCTTTACCTGGTTTTACTGAGTTTGTAACAAAAAGGGGGAAAAAAAGTTGGACATTATTTCTGCTGGACTTATAGTAAAAAAAAGATCTTTATTTTTACAATATTTGCATCACTTATGTGTTTATAGGAAACACAAATTTATCACTACCTTTCCTTACATTTATTACATTTATTGTACGATAGTACAATCATTTCAGTGAACCGAGTCTGTAAGAGCCAATACAGACGCTTACAGTCTGTAAGAGGGGGAGACAACTCCGACACATGGGCTAGGAACGTCGCAGTCCAGGCATCAAACCTTTACGGACGAGAGACTGCACTTTTACACAGTGGTTCCCCTCTTCGGACAAAAGTAAAGTTTACATTTCATTTCAGGCGAAAAGCTGGTTCAGTGACCATGGTGTTGCTGTGTCTGATTGGCCAGCAAACTGGATTGACCCTAACCTCATAGACAATTTGTGGGCTGCTGTGACTCGACAACACAGGTGAGCAAAAGGAGCCCCAGCCAAGCATTGAGCGCATAGGAATGAAACAGAAACCTGACATTTCTGCTTAATATAAATAATAATACATAATTTTTGTACAAATTCTTTTGTAATATTCAGATTTTCTGAATATGACTCTTGTGTTTTCATAATTAGTGAGGCTTAATCATCACAATTGCAAGAAATAAAAGCTTGACACTATTTTTCTACTATACGTAATAAATCTATATAAATTTCACTTTCTGAAAAAAGTGTCAAAAATGTTGAACTTCAGTTTTTTTTATTATAAAATAAATAAATTGAATGCCTTATAAATTTGCATAGCATTTCAGTTGATTTATGCAACTAAATATTGTCAAGTGATTTTAATTCCATTTATTGTGATTCTTTACTGTATTTTTGGTTAACTTAAATATAAAAATTAGAGCAGCTATTGCTTGTTTCTAGCCTAGCCCCACTGTATGCCGAATCAATTCATACCATATGTGGTTTGTACATATGGCACTTTTACGTTCTCTGCTATTGACAAGCTATTTATTGACTTGGATTTAGGAACCCGAAGCTGCTGATTTGTGTCTACATGCGTTTGTGTGTTTCTATGAAGGGCCATCTGCTACCAGAGAATCCATCTCAGATCTTGCAGCACATTGGATAAACATTGAGAACTCTTCACTAAGTTTGCAATAAAGAATCTGTGTATACGGTTACTGCTAACATGAATGATTGGCCGTTGGTTGGAGACGGTTCTTGGCAGACGGTATTAATCAATACAAATGACGGTGCGTTTTTGAAATAGGCCACCAAATCTCTGTTGCTGTTTTGGGCTCCACCAGCAGATCGATGTGATCAGCTCAAGAGCAAAGTAGGTCTGAAAATTAGATTGACTTAACCATGAAAGCTGATGTTGCTGCTTGTTCTTTTCCTGACATTTCTTTATCTAAATGTGCTTTCACACGTTTTTATGTGTGTGTGTGTGTACTTGTTTATATGTAGTTTTGAGGACTTACTTTTAAGAAACTACCAACATTGTATGGACATTTGTAGTTGTAAGGACATTTTGTCTTGTCCCCACCAGGTAAAGACATAAATTTGGAATTATGGGTTAGGACTCGGGTTGGAAATTAAGTTCTCACAACAAAAGAAAGAATACATAGCCTTAAAGCATTATGTATATAGTTACGATTATTGCTCAGATTTAGTGAAAACTTTACTGCTAAATTTTAGGGTGTCTTTTTAGACCTTTGTTACTTCCAGTTTTGTTTTGTCTTTGTGGTTTTATGGTGGGGTGTCTTGATTGTTAGATGTTAAATGTTTCAAAGCTTTATTGTTTCATCCTGCTGCTCTTGTAAACAAGATCTTTGGTTTAACTGAGTCAATTCCTTGTTAAATAAAGATAGCTCAATGTTATCATTTTTGTTTGAGTCTTAGAAAGGTCCTGAACAAAGTCAAAAGTAAATCACACAAATGTTTAATAGGTCTTTGTGATTAATTTGAAATTACACGGGAATAAGCAAACATTCAGTTCAATGTTAAGTTTGCATTTAGTTATCAGTCTGCATTAACAATCTATATGTATTAAACCTTGTTCAGTCTGACAAACTAATGTCTCTCTTAATTAAGATAATTATATTCAATACTAATCTCTTTTAAAAAGTACATTGACTTTTTATTTATTTAGAGAGATACAAAGACTAGATTTAAATGTTTTAATGAGATTGTGATGTTTTAGTAATGCTTTTTCTAAATCACATTTGTATGAACATGTTTGAAGATGATTTAAAAAGCTTTTTGGAGCTGGTGCCAATCTCACTGACTGCTGTCTCGACTCTTCAGTATGAATTTCTGGATCTTTGAACCGGCCCTTTAAGGCAAAAATGATATTGTGTTGCTCTTCCTCTTTGTGTTTCCCAAATGAGTGATTTCTGCTGATATCTACCTAGCACTTGTTTTGATTTAAAAGGAAAACTTTGACTCTTTTCAATTGTCTTTAATGACTGCCGATCAAATTAATTAAAACAATTATTTACCAATACTGATGGGTCGGAGAAAAGATCAATGCACCCTTAATGAAACGACTGGGTTGAGGTTTAGGCTAAGGTCATCAATAGAGGGAGGATACGTTATACTAATCAAGGATCTGGGAAAAAAAACCGATTAGAATGTGTGTGTGTGTGTGTTTGTATAGGAATGGGAGAATGCATGTGTCAGTATTAACAAAGATTGAGCAATCTGCAGATTTAATTAAGGCTATCTGTCTGAATAAATATCAGAGAAATATCAGTTTGAGTTAGGACTAGATGTTATCTGGAGAGGATGGATTGTGGTAATCAACAGAAATATCAGTGTTCAGGGTGATTACGGCAACAGCATGTCACATAGTATTCTATTTGCTGAGGGATTTGTATAGTGGGCACTGATATATATAACATTGCTTCAGCGTACTATTTAATATGTACCAACCGAAGTCCTAATTTTGGAAGATTAGTCACATTTTATATTTTCTTGTTATATATATATATATATATATATATATATATATATTATATATATATATATATATCACCTTTCTGAAATAATGGGCTAGTAATTTTTTGTCAAAAGTGTTTTTGTTAATCACCACGTGCCAGAAAAAAGAACACTTTTGGCAATAAAATGATTTAGGTCATTATTATTTTAGAAAAGTGACAGTATTTTTTATACCCACTTTGTCTTTTTGTGAAACTTACATGAATAATTGTGAACTGGAAAGAAAAATCATTATAAATTCAATTTTAAAAAGTTTGACATACAATATGTATTCAACTTCCTTTACTGTGATAGCTCTGAATAAAATCCAATAATACTGAGTGATTTCACCACATCACTCAAAACCAAACATAACTATGTAGCACTTTTACTCAGCCTCTCAAATTTCATTCACACTCTATATCATGGGATTTTAAAATGATATTTTCAGACATAGACTTGGTAATTGGATAATTGGTAATTGGATATATATATATATATATATATATATATATATATATATATATATATGATTTAAATAAAAAATTAACTCCCTGATTTAACACCTTAAAATTCAGCCTCTGTCTCTTTAAAAACGCTTTCTCTTTCTGAAACTCGACCTTCAGGAAGTCATCATGGCATCTCTCTGCTATTAATTCTTTAACGTTTTTACCAACATTGCACTGAGAAGTAGCTCGTACAATGAGCTCAGCAGATGCTCAGCTCCACCAGGTGTTTACTAATTGACACAGGCTAGTCTGGAGGAGCTGAGTGGGGGAAGGCTGCTTTGTGAGTTGGAAGCTTGGAAACTGCAGCTAAGAGGAGGAACTTCATCCAGATTAAAGGATTTCTCAAACATGCATGGACGATTCAAAGTAACATTTCAGGTATGTTTTTGGCGAGGGGTTAACATTGCAACATAATGTGAAGCTCAATAAAGGTGATCTTATGTAATCTTTTAATATTTTTGTCTTAATTTAGCCTCACATCACAGGTCTCAAACTGCTTCTTAACTTGGACTAAGCCAAGTTATTTTTTTCTCTCTCTAACAAATAGAAAGTTCCAGCAAGAGTGGCATCTAATCAATGTTTAAACATTGTAGTAGAGTATAAATACCAAAGCATGTTGACTAATGGAACTGTCTTTTAATTCTTGTATTACGCAACTTTAAAAGAAAACTAAAACTTGGTTTCTTTTGTCGGAACAGATCTTGTTTTTTTTCTTCCAGTGACAGTAAATGTCTTCTTGCTGCCATTCTCCTAACAGACCTTGAGAGTGGAGACATTATTTACATAAACGCCTCTGCCAACTGTCTGAGACTGTCAGATAATGTCTACTACAGTCCTTTAAGATTCATAACAGCGCATAAAACGCTCCCGCATCACCACACTCTGTTCTTTGCTCAACTGGACATCATTATCCACACGCTGACATATGCATTGGAGCAACTTAATATATAAATCAATACCTGGACCATTACCAGTATTATTGTCAACCTTCATATTCCATAGACATAGCAGTCACAACCCCCACCCTCAGGCATTTTTAACACTCGCTCCTCCATCAGTTGGTACAGAGATGAGCAAATGGGACTGACTTTTAAATGGAGTTCAGTGTTGATAATACAGAAATATAAGATGGAAATAAGTTAGTAAGCAGAGTTTGTAAGTTATTTAATCTCAGGTGCATTCACACCAGCTCTTTTAAGTCCGCTTTATTCAAATTCTAGTTTGCAAGTCCAGTTTGTTTGTAGAGGTGGCAATGCACAATCGAACTCTGATTTGGACCAAAAAAGCAAACTCCGGTCTGGTTTGATTGCATATGTGAACACCGAGCAAACTGTTCCAAAAGCAGGAAGCAAACTACAACGCAGGGCATTCTGAGTAAATGCAACCAAAATACACCTTAAGAGTCCAGCCCCAGTGGGAGAGTTGGCTCATGGTCTTTCACCAAAGACAAAAGAGGAATCCTACAACCGCTAAAATCTGACGCTACTCAACTTTTGCTTTCATTTTACAAAAATGAAAGTTGCTCTCAGGTCTTCTTCAGAGTTTTTTCTGTTGTTTCTTTAGGTAGTTCTTGGTGCAGCGCCATCACATGGCTAGGGGAGGAACAGGTTTTCCAAAGGGTTTGTGTTGTTTGACACAGTGCAGTGTGGAAGCAAACTGCACCAGCTGAAAACGTAACAAATGTTGCAATTTTAGTCTCCAATCAAACAGTACTATAAGGAATGAAAACAGTATAAATTAATTTCTTCTGTGAAGGGTTCAGACGTCTGCTAAAGAATATTACAGAACAAATAGTATCAAGAAGACCAAGGAACACAGAAGACAGGCTAAGGAGGGAGATATAAAGATGCTTAAAATAGTGTTAGGTTATTATAAAAGAATCCTTTTGCAAATCTCACATACTGGACTTTAATCTGAAAATGGAAAGGGCAATACAAAACACCAAACCAATCAGACATGGTGGAGAAGGAGGGCATCATAGTTACACAGAGATGCAACCAAGAAGCACGTGGTAACTCTGGAGGAGCTGCAGAGAGTGAGTGCTTGGGTGACACAGCGTTCCACAAACTTGGACATTTTGGAAAAGTGCCAAGATAAAAACCATAAATGTAAAAGACAAAACAGACATGTGAAAGAAAGTCCAATGAGACCAATAAAGATCTTTTTGGGAAGAATGTAACAGAAAACAAAAAAATAAATAAAAAAATAAAAAATTACAAAACTTCTGCGCAGTGTTTAACGTGAAAAATCTGTGTAATATTTCCAAAACTTTGTGGAATAAAGCTTAACATTGCGCAACAGTTTCTGGAAGCGGACGGGTTTTTGGCTGTTTTATGTGACAGAAACCTAACATTGTGTGTCATCCTGAACATAGAATTTCCACGTGAAACATGATAGTGGCAGCATTGTGCTGTGTGGATGCTTTTTTGTCAGCAAGAACTGAGAGAGATGGTGTTCCTTACAAGGCCAGGTCTGTGAACAACAACAGACATTTTCTGAGCTTAGGCTGTTTTGCAAAACAAAATTTGCAGAAAATTCACTGTCTGGACATGAAGAGTCGGTAGAGACTGATCCCAAAAAGAGTTGCAGCCATAACTCTTCACTGCATAGACAGATTGCGCTACAAAGCATTGACTCAGCTGACTGATGATAAATGCTGCACGTCTCTGACTTTTATTCATTAAGACTGTGGAAAACCATGCATCATTTTCCTTCCTTGTACATGTTTATGCACAGCTTTATATTGGACACATAAAATCATATGTGACCATTAAAAGAAAATGTGAAAAGGTATGAAAATATCTGAAAGGCCCTATATAAGCTCCAATTTTTGCACAAAAGCGGTTTTCCACTAGGTTTGTTCATGTGCTATTATTAGATTTAAAAAAATCCTTACATGCAAATGTGCCTGGAGTGCACATATACAATAAAGCATACAAAAAAAAATAAACTGATATTCATTACATTTATTTTAAAGTCCCCCAATGTTTTTGATATCATCTCCCTTCCTCCATTAAACTTTAAAACGCACTATTGGAACATATCAGTCTAACATGCTTCCTTGATTTCTTGGATGTGTTTTCATTTCAGTCAGTAATGTCCTACAAATAAAAAAATAACAAAAAAAACCCACTTTCTGTTAGAAAAATCAATGAATTTATGACCACCGTATGAGTAGGACAGCAGTTGCTTGGTAACCAAAATTGCGCAAACAGTGATTCCTCAGATGTTTTTATTTCACTTTTCAATAATGAGAAAAAATATTCAAACTAAACACGGCGAGCTTGTTAAAAAAAAAAAAAATTAAATTAAATAAATAAAATTCTTGAGTGAATCATCACATCCGCGCCTTAGGTGGGCATTCTGCATCGATGCAAAGAAGACCACCAGCGACCAAAAGTGCTTCGAGTATTCACAAAAGATTTTTATGTGAGAGCTTCCCTTCTAAAATATGTCGTATTGATTGAAAATATAAAGGTGTCAGATCAAAAGAATGGAGAGAAGGACATGCTTTGTTCTCTTTCTAGCTGGAAAAAGCTGCAGGAAATGTCACATATAAAGACAGTTTATTATTTTCAGAGCAAAGCACAGAGCTCAAAATCAGTATTATCCCCCTTTTTAAACTGTTGTCAGCCAGAGACAAGAAATACTCTATCAAGCTGTGGGGAATTGTAATACTCCCACACAGACTGCACAGTATTGAATAACAGCCTGATTTAAGTGCCCATCACTGTCCTAATTGGTTTCCTCTGGCTCCGTGTCGGCTCGACTTTCCCCGGCTCTCTAACATTTTGACCAGTCTTGTTCTTCTTCTTTCTGGGAGCTTGAATATGTCTGCTCTCTCTATCGTACCATAATTTACTGCCTGGCCTTATCTCAGACTTCCCTCACGTGCGGTGACTGATAAAGGCTAGACAAGGTGTAACTTAGATTGATCAGTCCTCACTCTGTTTTTTTTTCCTGACATATTTTAAATCAGCGATTATGTTAAGTCGCCCCTTGCTAAAGTCCAACCAAAAAGCCCCATTGAAACTATGTCAACAACTAACCTTTCTTGGATTGAAATCGCTCCGTCTACAACAAATTCTGGAGCAATGGTTGGACTGCTTCATGTTATAGGTAAAAGTATAAAAAAATATAAAGTAAACAGTTGTGTGATTTTAATTTCCTCTGTCTAGGCCATTTTGTAACTTTAATATAGGTGTGGTGACTGCAAGAAAGAAATTAGATTGAACTGAAATATACCAGCAGCAACGGTATATTCTAATCTAGTTTTGGTTTACACACAAAAAACCCAGACAATTATCTTTAAGTGAAATTAAGTTATAGATTTTTTTTCCCCTGCCTTACTTTCATTTCAACTATTAGTGCAGCAGATAATTGAATATTTCAGCCAAAGTCTTTCACATGCAAACACAAGAATTTAACTGGGCACAAATGTTCCCAGAAGCTTAGTGACTGAAAAATTCAAAATGACCTCCCTGGTGGCCAGAGAAAATAATTTTTTTGCACTAAAACTGCCAATATTTATTGCAGTTGAATAATCCACTAAAGATAAATTGCTAAACACATAAAAACAATTTGGCAGAAGCTAATGCTAAACTGCTAAACATATAAAACAAGTAGTGTAAGCTAATGCTAACCATTAAAGCTACTCTCTCTCTCAGTGTGTTTCACACATCTTCATCTCCTTCCAGTTGACAGCTGGTCTTAGATTAATTTAATTGGCTTAAAAGGCTTGTAAATGGCAGCCATCTTGATAAATGGTGTCATCCTGAAATTTAAGTGGTTCTGGGGAAATATTAAAAAAAACATCTGAGGGATGAACGTACACATTTTTTATGCTTGTATCCAGACTTAGTGAATCCACATTATTGTAAAAATATTCTGTGTTTACTTTGTCTAGAAACATTTTATGTTCTGTTGTCAGAACGTTTCACACAGGAAGCTAAAATCTGGGGCACCACCTCCAAATTCAATTTCCTGTTTAAATAATTAGCTGCTTCTCTGTAAATTACTGATGTGAATACAATTTGAAATTTCAATTGTTTTCAAATTGTAAAAACACACTAGCTGTCAGCGTTAGTCTCCAGGACCAGCTAATCTGTGCTACATACTAGACTATGGGCCTATCAGGGACCAACAACATAATTTAGCTAGACCACAGACAGTAACCTTTGACATGATTGGGCAAAAGATGAACATACTAAGCTGAAAACAGCAGCATCCTTTTAAAATATGGAGGCGAATATCAAGGCAGAGAGAAAAGCAGCTTTGAGAGGTACAGGTATTTCCTTAGAAATAGTAGCAACAATAGGACTGAGAGAAAGCCGAGCAAATATCCTGATTGGATAATAGAAGCAGCTTGTATCACAGTCACAGACATCTGAAAGTCGAAACACTCCTCCAGGCCCATATATGAGGTTTCATAATGAGTGAGTGGCAGAGTAAATAAACGAGCCACCGTCAAACGAGACTCATGTCCTAAGTCGAGCTAATGTACAAAATATAGAAAACTTTCAACCGGCAGAGAAGCTCCTGTTCGGCTTCAATGCAGTAAAGTTGTGTGGGCACATAACTCGATACGTCAATATTGACCAGAGGGAAATTGGAAGTGACATCAGAGGAGGCAAACACCAGCTTCAGATCGACAGAGAGGTCACTCATCACGGCGAGATCAGACACAAAACCCTGCAAAATCCTGGACTGACTAGAAGGAAAACGGTCTTAGAGAAGAAGCTGCTTTTATATCTGCAGAGCAGTTGCTGTGCAAACGGGAATTATCCCTTGCAGTACACACACCAGACGATTCGCTGATTCCTGACTTTCACTGCTGTGCTCATGATACAAGCTCATGATCCACTAAGGTTGAAAAAGTCAAAATCTCATAATTGCGGTGTTTTCATTAAATAAGAAGCGCAATTAAAATCGCATGAACAAGATATTTTGCATTAAAAAACATGAAGCCCCATCATCCGCCAACGACTTCCTGTCATCATCTTCGTCTCTTCCGCCAATAGTAATCACTGGTTTCACATGACCCATGTGATGCGAAACAGGCGCTTCCATCGCGGTTTTGCGGAAGACACTACTTTTGATACAGCCAAAGGGAGAAATGGAGTTGTTGACATGCTAAAGAGACAGAAACTGAACCGGGAGAGTGCAGAGCCAGTGATGTAGTTTGAGAGCTTCAGATGGAGTGAGAAAAGTCGAGATGGTTGTGGAAGATTAAGAGAGCCCGATTCAAAGGACAGATGGAAAACTGGTGATTTTAAACCCCTTTTATATGGTTTCATTTTTAGACTGCTTTCGTGCCAGGCATTTTACTCTGACTGGAACTGCGCTTGGTTTTCAGTAAGTGTTTTAAAGGTGGCGACCGCCAACATTCGTTTCCTGTACACATAATTATCGGCTTCTCATTAAGTGAACGCCCGATGTAAAGGCAGCAGCCCTTTGAAGACTTATAAAATAGCCTTCTTATTAACTGGCGGGAGACCGAAGTTGTTTCAAGACAGTTAAATGTTTGTTTTTCTCTTGGCCTCTTTCTGACAAGCCGTTACCCTCCAAAACACCAGACAGTGGAGGCATCCTTTTTATGGTTGACTAAACTTTGTCTTTATTTAGCCTTAAAACTGTTTGGAAAAGACTTTCTTTACCCCTGGTGTCCCATCTCACCAAAACAAAGATGTAAAAAAGTCTAGCTTGCTAAACCCTTTCATCAACATCAAGCAGATTTAGAAGTTAACACACTTCTCTACGTCGACGTCCTTTCGTCTCTCACATTTTCACCTTTGGATGCAAAGATGACTTTATCTTTTCTATTTCTATTCAACTAAAAATTTGCTGTGGGCAGCAGCTGTTAGGATTTTTGCGAAATAAAGACAAGTCGAGGGAGAGTTATCTACTGCAGGAAAGACATTAATTGCTCATAATCTTTAATGAGAACCTCACTTTAAAAATCCCCAAGTACCCTTTTAACATCTTTTTGTGCTTAATTGACCATCTACTTCACGAGACCGAGAGAATCAAAAGAGGGCGTATTCAGCAAAAACACTTCTCAACTTTAATCCTCAAGGCAGAGCAAAAATAACTGACCAGTTTAATTTTTTCTTTTTTTAAATATGCCGATAGGATAAGCAGGGAACATTTTTACCACGACTGACAATGATATCCTCCTGAGACGCATCAGTTCATCTTTGCCACTTATTATTAGTTTCAATAGCAACATTTTCTTTTCTCAGACCGACGTGAGGCATCTCACCAAAACCAGCTTGCACAGCTCAAGTTAAAAAAAAAAAAAAAAAAAAAAAAAAAAATCAGTGGAAATGGAGAGAGGCAATTCATGACGTCCATGAAACCAAGCAGTCCTCCATGCTGTAATCTCATATTCAACGCTGCATACCAATATATGACTCACATTCACTATGTGGTAAAGTGAGCTACATGCTCAAGGACCATGTGTAATGACCCCCTGCTGACTCTAACTTATGAATTCTGGTGAGACGGTATATTGACTAATCTCAAGGATCTTGCGTTTGTGTGTTACTGATCTTGTTAAAATATCAAAACGGGCTACAAGATCCCCGCCTCGCTGAGAGCTCTCTGAAAGTAACATCAAGGGGAAAATACGCTGCTTTCCTATGAAGTAATCTACATTTGAGCTATTTTATTTTTGTAAGGTAAGAGACGTGCAGCAACGCAAGCTGAACGTTCACGTGTAGCATGTGCAGAAGTAGAGAGAAAATGCAGTTTGTAAAGGGAATGTACATGATGGCCAAAAGCTTAACGTGTCCTGTTAAAGGGGCAGTATTATGTGTTTTCCAGGCACATAAAATCATCTTGTTGCATAATCAATAACTATGGCTTCAGTTGTTATAAAATTTCTCTATACATCAAATATGACTGAAAATATTTTCGCTTTCTTATTTAACACCTTGAAATTGGGCCTCTCTCTTTAAAAACTCTTGCTCTTTCTGAAACTCCACCTTCAGGAAGTCATCACAACATGGCTCCTGTGTTAACCCTTTAACAAAGTTTATACCCGCGTAACACTGAGAAGTATAATGAGCTCCGTGTTTGCTAATTGCTGTTGGCTAGTCTGAAGGGGCGAAGTGGGGGAGGGACGTTCTGTGAGCTCTGAAACTTAGAAACTGCAGCTCTGAGGAGGAGCTACGTCCTTGAAGGTGCAGTGACTTCCACCCAGGCGTTTTGCACAGCTGAATGGTTGCCACGGGACATTAAAGGATTCCTCAAACTTGCATGTAAAAATCAATGAAGAAATAAAATAATAACATGATAGAAAAAAACTCAACATAACATTCCAAAAATGTCTTTTAGCTGGATACTATTTTCACAATAATAACGTGGAAGATTTAAGTGACACAGTTTGACCAAATCACAGAAATAACATTAAGAACATTTCTATGGCTCCAAATTGGATCGCAGCTCATTGACACAGCAAGCAGTGAGGACGGTATTTCCTCTGAGCTCTCTTGGACCGAGGTCAAGCTGTGACGTGTGAAGGGTTCTGACTCGAGCTCGTTCCCCCTGGAAATCATGCTGCTTCATACACGTGTTGCTTAAAAACCTGCCAACATGGGAGTTATTTGGAGTGAAACAAAAAAAAAATCAATCATTAGAAGAGTTATTTTGTGGCAAAAGAGCATCTCGAGAAAGCCTGTTGTATCTGCTTGAACAGCTGCCTTAAAGTAGCACCTTGCATATTTTGGTAAACTCGTGTTCTTCTTGCTCCTAAAAGTCAAAGAGTGAATTTTGTTAGTGAGCTGTTAAGTAAGATGCATTCACTGAGTAGAATAAAATCAGATTTTTGAGTTTCCAGTTGGCCAGTCACAGGAAAGGACCAATTAAGAACAAAATTAGTCGGTTAACCTGCTGATTTTTGTTTTAACTTTAAAATGGTGTAAAAACATTAAGTGCAACAAGTTATACTGGATGCGGCAGAAACTGCAAGACTTGTTGAAGGAAACAAAGCCCTAAATGAGAATCAACTTCTCTGTATCGTTTTATTAGTTCTGGTTGTTACACTGAGACTTTTTGCCATCGTATTGTGGCATTTGCTGTAACATTGTAGGGGTTTTTTTTATCCCTTCTGGGCCACCGTAACTTCTAGATTGAGGAAGGATCAAGTAATTGTTTGTTTGCCAATCATATTCTTGAGTAAATGAAATTCTCTTTTGTGATCAACTGGTTTATACCCGATAATGCCTTAATTTATCTTCATATTGTCTTGGAAAATGATCGTTTACTACCTGAAGAGAGAGGTGAGGGAAGAGGAAACAAACGATTGGCCAGTGTGTCCATGTGCTCAAGATAACGCTGGGAGTTGTAGTGAGGTTCATGACCTGCTTACAGAGGATAGATGAACTCTGGAGAGCAGAAAGTGCTCCCCCTGTAGGTCCATGCTGTAACTGTGTCTGATACTGACCTTTTGTTATGAGGACACTGACAGTAAAACATATTGCCGTTATTTGAAAACAAGGAAGTTACTTGCTGATATAAAAAGAATTATATCAGCTGCAAATGTGTAATGATTGTACATATTTTATTTTATCATTTGCTTAGATCTTGAGGTTGCAAGGCTAATCCTACCACCACAAAGCGCCTCCTTGGAAATGTCCTAAAAAGTTTATCTCCGTTTGGTACAGAAATAAATATAGAGCTACAGCATGTTATTGTTGTTACCTTAGTTGTTTACTGGCTGGAAATCGGCTTAGACTCCAAAGGACCGTCTCCTTCAGACTAAAACATGGCAGCTGTGTTTTTTTCCCTCTCTCTTTTTCTGTCTCTGTAAGCTGTGGGGAAAAAAATACAATCTGTTTCAGGGATTGGCGTCAAAAACACTAACACTGAAGAGCTGGTGGTGCCTTGTCTCCTCTTTACAGGCGCCCTGTCTCTAAAATGTCTGTTGGCATCTTTAAAGGGAGGAAAAGAATCATGTGAGTCAACTCAGGTTGAGTTTATGTGCTTAACAGCGCAGAGAGCAATTAAATTTTTATTTTATGGCCCGATGAATAATTGTGTAACAACTAGGGGGAGTAACAATACCTCAGGAAACAATACACAATTTTAGACTGAAGAACAAGACAAAGTTCTAGCAAGTCTTTAATAATTTTGTGCTTCAATTATAGAGTAAGTGCTGCACAAGTCACAAACTGTGTGCGTGTACTCGTTTATGTATTATTTTAGGACAATTTCTAACCTTCTGAAGACTGATGGGCTTTATGGGACCAGAGCCCGGTCCTAATACAGTAGATCCCTTGCTTAGGTTGGATGTTCGGTTTAGAGGTATGATGTAATTTAAGTTTTATATAGGATTAGAAATAGACTAGTAATGGCTAGGGAAAATGTCTTGGCATAAATGCAGTTACTAAAATGAATGGAAGTCAATGTTACATCCTAATAAAGGTAGAAATAAAATCTAAAAGTTAGATTTAGAAGTATGGTGTAAAGTAAGTTTTAGCTAACATTAGAAATAGACCAGTAATGGTTAGAGTTAGAGATGATGTAAAATCACACTGTGGGAAACACATAATACCGCCCATTTAAAATGTGTGTTTAAGATCAGGGTCCTGTTGGAAGAAGGTGTTTTTATCAAATGGAGCCAAAATTTACTAAGTAACTGTTGAGAGCAAAACATTATGTGTTAGTAAAAAAATTAATAAACTAAAACTACATGTTACTCTGATCACACTAACATGGTACATCAACTGTCATGCTGTGGGGATGCCTTCCAACAACACAAACAATGAAACTGCTCTGAATACAGATGCACAGCACACTTTTCATTGCCATTATTTTTCTTTTACTTCACAGTTGCACCACTGAGTGTTGGTCTGTCTCATCATATTCCGATAAAATATACTTTGGTTTGTGGTTGTAGGGTGACAAAATGCAAAAAAGTTCTGCAGGGATAGACTTTTGCGAGGCATCGTAAACTGCCTTGCACCCCCACATCCAGGGTTCTCCCGCTGTTTTCCTGCATGAACAGCATTAGCTGCTCATCGTTCATGAAAATGACAGTTTTATGACAGTTCCCGCATCTTGGATAGAGCGTTTCTGCAGTTTTTTGGGGACAGAAAATTTTGTAAAAACTCTCGTTTTTCAATCAAAAAGCTTTGGTGCTAGGATGACACCATATATTTTGGCCGTATTAAAATTATTTTATTTCACCAAACTGCAAAGGAAACACTTTTTTTTCATGTGACTCGAGTCACATCTGATGTTGCAAGTCATGAAGAAGAAAACAGGAAGCAGTTGGAGGATGATGGCGCTACATGTTTTTTAATGACTTACCACATGAACAAACTTATTCACATGTGATTTTAGTTGTGTTTCTTATTTAATGAAAACAGCACAATAGCAAAATAGTTTTATTGACATTAGTGGAATATTGACAAAGTTTGACGCACGTCTAATGGAAATGCAGCGAGTGACTATTTGCTGGAAAACTGCCAAATCGACGGTCTTTCCTATGAGTGTAAAGGGCAACACGGCGTTTATATAAAATTTTAACTTATATTAAAACATTTTAAATAAAACACTTCCCATATGTGTGTGGAAACCTATAAATATGTTCACATTTATTTTATTGAATGCCTGATTTCTTGTGCTGTTCACATTCCTCTGGAGGAGGAGAAGCCATCGCAGGACCAGACTGTGTAAAGGACATGGTGGCAGAAAGAGCAGCAAGCCAGTGAACAAGAAAAACAGTGCAGCGCCGCATGTGAAGAAGTGATAAAACATATTTTTTGGCAAAAGTCATGTTTCAACAAGGAGGGTGACATTTGCATTTAGCTGGGTTCTGTTTGAAGAGATGCAAAATGACCCTGCCACAGCTTTTCTCTGTCAGGCTGTTAAACACACAAATGGAAAAATGACCCACACAACGTTTGGTTAACCGCGTCATTCTTAGTTTAGTCGTAAACTCTGGATTCTAAAAAGGATTCCATAATGACAATTATTTAGGATAATGGAACCATTTTGTCAAATAATAACAAAGAAATTTGAAGATATAAAAAATATTTTTGGGTGCATTTATTTTTGGGTCTGTAAGAAAAGCTGTATATGCCAAATGTGACTTAAAAATGACATTTGTAATTTAGAGCCTTGAAATTGGGCCTCTGCTCCTTCATAAGCACGTTGTCGCAACTTCTCTCCATTAAGCTTAACAATGTTCTTATCAGTGTTGTACAGAGATTCGAGGATTTCTGAAACATGCAGAAAAGAGTCAAAGTAACACTCCAGGTTTGTTTTTGATGAGGGAATAACATAACATGATGTTATGTTACATCATGAAGCTCAATGATGCTTCATGAAGCTCAAAAAAGTTGATTTTACATAACACTCCACCTTTAACACTAGTTTTGGTTGGATAAAACAGTAAATATTTAACATTTGGAATACCCCCAAATTCAAATATACTACTAATTTATTCAAAAAAGCTTTTTAAACTTAAATAGCGAGATATGTCCGACACTATGTCTTAGTGTGCTCAGGGTAGTGTGTTGATTTAGGGATTTTTCCAACTGAGTTCATCTTTTTAATTGACTGAAGTTCTATGTTGCATCATGACTCCAACTTGGAGAGTGAACGGTCCAAATGCCTCAATATCTGAACAGATACTTAGAACAAATCGATGTGTGGATGTGCCATAACTTTTTCCAGCTGTCTCCAGCTGAACAGAACTGAAGTTAAAATCTTTGGATCTAAAGAGAAACGATCTGGAGTCACCATACAGCTTCAGTTATCACATCTAGAAACCAGCAAGCAGGCTGGAAATCTGGGTGCAGTGATGATGGTCAGAGTCACATAAAGACAGTTACAAAGTCAGCCTTCCATCACCTGAAGAACCAGAACCAAAGATGGAGAACAATTCAACATCTATGCTAAATAAGTCTGGAACAAACTTCCAAAAAACTGCAAAGCAGCTGAAACACTTACATGAGCTAAAGCTCAGCCATTTAGAGTTGACTTTGCCTGATTAACATACTAGATGTATATTTGCTTTATGATTTTAATGACGTTTGACAGAATGCCGTAGTGATTGCTTGCGTCATAATTGGTGACTGTCTGATGTTTTACACTTTGATCTCAATTGTTGCTGAAATGTGCTGTACAAAAGCACTTGACTCTGAGCTTCAAACGTGGCACTTGCTGATAGTAAGCATTAATAAACATCTTAGGAAAAAACAAACAAAAAAAGACGCTTGCACTGTAGTTAAACCCTAAACATCCTTTGAAACGGTGCATTTTGAGTTTCGATTGTGAGCTTTCATCGCCTGCCGCGGAAAGGTTTTAGTTCTGCTTCTGCAGCATTTGTGGTACATTAACGGGTCGAGGGTCGAAACAACGAGGACTGCAGGGCAGGCTGAATTTTATGGCAAACATACAGTGCATGCAACCAGACACAGAAGCGCAGATAACTTTGGAATGAATGAAAATCATAATAGCATTGACTTTTTATTCTTTGAGCCTACACACTCAGACATGAGAGCCTCTGAATTGTAACGGATTCCTGCATATTTGTGCTTTTAAGCCCCACTGTGACTGTTTTCACATCTGCTATCGCTGTCTGCTTTGAGGGATAAAAATCTAGTCGCTGTGCGGTAGTTAAAAAAAAAACGACATCGTAAAAAAATATGTGACAGCGTGTAATATACGACAATCATAAGACAGTAAAAGCAAGTTTCTGATAGTGGCTCATAGCCCTTGAATAGACTCTCAAAAGCGTTGAAGGATGTTTCGGAGTTTGATTTGTGTGCGGCCGACGGTAGAATATAAATCTCAGAACGCACAGTCTGTCGCTCAGTTATCCTCTGCGTCTCTCCTGGCTGATCTAAAAGGGGCATAAACAGAAGGATATGTAGGGTTTCTATCATGTAAAAATCACGCATGGGTGTACATTTAATTCTATTTTGTTCCTTAAGGGCAACGTAGAATGTTGTTTCCACAATGCGTTGGGCATACTTAAGGAAAACACACATATTTTAAAGTTCTCGTGTTATTTTATGGACTTGTGAAGGGTCTCGGTGACCTTTGACAATTAAAGGAGTAAACTTTTGTGGAAACATCTCAAAAAAACGTGGAAATTTTACCTGTGGAGTTGAAGTCAAACCGGAGTGGAAACGTCGGAGGAAACGATCGGTGCCTATTCCTTTTTGTGTGTTCAAAGTCCCTTTTTGCAGGCAGAGCACTTTCACTTGAACGTTTTTACTGCCTTTAAAATAACACACCGGTTTTGATGATAAGAGTCTAAGGTATAATCTTTGCTCTCTCTTACGAGATTTTGGTGCGTAGAGTCGAGTGTCCAAGTGTAAACTGTGTCATTGAGGGTGAACACAATGAAAACATGCATTATCTGCAACAACAGTATTGATGTGTTAAAGGAAATATGCAGACAGTAGGAGCACTTATTGATATTCTAGTCTACACAATTCATTGCATTAGGAAATACATTCGGCAAGGACTTTTAAATTAAATATTTTTAAAAGCAAGTACGTATTTTGCTTTAACCAGTATATATTTGTCTGCTTATTTGCAGTAGTTACCAGCAGTCCATTTTTTATTCTTATTTTTTATTTGGAACTTTAAATGCTTTTTTCTATTAAGTGTGTTACCAGAAAAGAGCAGAAACATTTTCAGCTCATTACGTCTAACGGGTTTTGAGATTTTGGTGGGTAGTTGTACCTAACAACAAACCCACCTTTGAATAGAGAAAGACGGGGGTTTTGAGAGCCGATTACTTAAAAAATAAAGCAGTTTGACACTTATTTGTAATGACATTCTTTAAATATATGTAAATTATATTACAAAGCAAGAAAATTCACAGTACAAATAGCCTACTTTAAGAACAAAAAATAAAACAAATTTCAATATTGACCCTAACAGGAGACATGGCATTTTTGGGATACCATATTAAACAAGATATGTTGAAACCAAGTCGCTAAAGCTATTTTTTTCCAGCCTGCAGTGTGGTTTTAACAGGCTCGATTTTGTGTAGGGGTCTGTTTACTAAAGATTTATTAAGCCGCAAAAATCCTTCCAAAGCTCATTTGACCGACGGGGGAAAAAGAATTAGAAAATAGACAAAACTGAGAATACCAAATTAGTATTTTTCATTGGATTCCAATAAAACTTCTCTGTTACAGGTAAACTAGGCTGCTGAATTAATATATTTCTGTCCATCCTCAACAGTTTCCTTCATATTGCTGCCAAAAAACAGGAATTATCCCTTCATCCACATTTTATCACAAATGATGTGGCGTCTCAATCGGCTGACGGCGACTTTCGCCGCTCGTGTCGCTTTAGACCAATCAGATCCGTCTGTTCTGAGAGCTTCAGCGCGACGGAAGCCGTTAAGGGCTCCATATAATCAAGTGTCTGGGAGTCGTCAGGATTTCCCATCTGGTCCCATCAGTAATGAACTCTTCTTCACATTCTTCACTCCAGACCAGAAGACTTTTTTTTTTTTTTACCATTTCACAAACTGCGTCCGACGCTCTACGTCGCTTTGCTCCGGTTTTAACTGCAGAGCCATAAAGGCGGCGGCGCGCGGTGATGAGAGGCCAAATCGCACCGTCAGAAGTCAGATTCCATTAGAGCCCCGGCGTTAATGGAGTCCGTCAACCATAAAGAGCTAATGGTAGCTCGTACCCTGCCAGCAGTTTGCAGGGGGAGGTTGTGGCATCGACAAAAGAGAAAAGGAAAGAAAAGAAAAGAAAACGCTACAGACAGCCATCTGGAGCCGCGGCCCAAAATGGCTGAGTTCTGGATGTCCCATTAGCGCCTGAACCAATCAACATCACATAAGTAGCCCACTCAGAGCGGGCAGCTGACAGACGCTCGCTCCGAGGCTCGGCCGGTCCGTCTTATCCCAACTGTAATTTCCTTGTTTGTCACTTTCTCCAGCTCTCTAATTAAAATGGCTGGATTTTTGTTGGCTTCTTTTTTTTTTTCTCCTGCCTTTGATGCACACGGATTTGCTCTGTCAGTTACAAAAAAAAAAAATACAATAAAATATTTCCCACACTTTCAAAGAGTGACTTTTTTTTTTTTTCATTACGCTCTCTGTCGTTGTACCAGCAATTATAATAACTGCTGTTGGTGTAAACAGACGTATTTTCTCCCTGAAGCTAATCAAGCAGTTTCTGTAGATGTGTATTTACATGTTAGCATTAGCTTTGACTTGCTCACAGAAAGTAGGAGAAGGTTGTTGGTCCTAGTTCCACCAGTCAGCCGTGACCTTTTCTTTCCCATATACTGTCATGCGTGGTAACTTGACTTCCACTGATGGATGATGGCGGCAGGTTTTATGTTGGTGTGCAAGGTGAAACGGTAATTAGGTAATCGGCTTACCTGGCAGTGCCAGTCATCTGAGATGCTTAATTACGAGAACTTAAGAGATTTTTTTTTTTTTTTTTGCTGATTGAAAAGACATTTTGTGTAATTATAACGAAAAAAGAGAGATACAACCAGGTTACGTTTTCGTTTGTCACATAGCAACCACAATTTTAATGTTTGGGATTGTTGAGATAAAGTAGAGGGTATGTTTTTAATAGAAAAATCTTAAAAGTGTGGTGTGCTCATGCATCTAGTTCATTTTTTCACCCTCTTGCCAATGAACTGGTTTAGGAGTCCTCCAAACCTTTCCCTACCCCAACACCATTAGCTTCTAGGTTGGGACTCTTTAAAGAAACATGAACTTTCGGAATATTTTGTTTTTCTAACTTTTGTTGACTTTTCGATAATTATTACATTATTTAGCATAAATACTGCCTCAGACTTTCTGATTTTAGTTAGAAAATGCCTTCGTAACCGTATTGAACATGAAAGTCGTCACAACATGGCTCCTCTATTAACCCTTTATCAACGTTTTTGCCAGAGTTTCACTGATAAGCAGCACCTATAATGAGCTCAGCAGACGTGCAGTTCCAACAGGTATTTGCTAATTGCTGCTGGCTAGTCTGAAGGAGCCCAGTGCAACAATCACAAAAAACAGCAGGACATCCTAGAGGAACTGGCTTATGTAAATATTAAACATAAAAACATACTGAAATGTGAACCCCGGACCTCATGGCATGACGGAGAGGGTAGCTAATAGATGTGTAGCGTGGAAAGTTGTGCACATCTGCATCCTAAACGCTGATAACTTCACATCTCTAATAATTGCGATGGATGAGGGTGACGGGTGTCGTACGTTTGACAGCTTGCAATATTAGCCCTGCAGTCAAAATACCTCAGTTTTACTCGGTCACAATGGGGCTGCGAGGGCTGTTGTCGAGAGCACGGCGCGTACAGTGGAAGCAGTGCAGAGCTTTTAAGTGCTGCGTTTTCTCTTGGCTGCGTGTGAGGCCTTATGATGGCAGCCGAAGCCAGGAATCCGTAATCCACAGGGGTCTCAGCGGGAAGGGAAAAAGCTTCTTGAACAATCCCCCGTTCTGGGAGCCTGTGGTGAAATCCAGCGATCAGTCAACCCTGAGCCTCTGAGCCTCCTGAGGGCCTGGGACTCAGGCCAGTGTTTTCCAACAGCCCCGCGCACCACGGAGGGAGACGGAGGGGGAGGAGCGGCAAGTGACATGGGGGTGCAGTAAGCGATGACAGAGATGCAGCCAAAAGAATAAAATAAAAAAAGGAGAGAAACTGACAGCCAAAGAGTGCTGGGGGAAAAAAACACACTATAATTCAGATACATGGGGGAAGAAAAAGGCTCAGGATTGGTGCATTCAGAGCTGAGTTACAGTGCTGGCAGAACACATGGGTGGGTGGTGATTTCGCATCATGCCTACACACACACACATACACACGCATGTATGCACACATGTCCTGAAAAAGTACGCATGAGGCCAGTACGGGGTCACATGTGGAAAGTGAAACAAAACCACTTTTCGGATGTGATCTGTGGGTATCATTGGAGGCCAACAGGAGGCCCCGGCGAGCCGTCTTCCTCGTTTCGAAGCGCTGCTTTAGGAGCCGTTCATTCTGCGGCTCCTCCTCTGTCACTGTGGGAGGTTGTGTTGTTGAAATGTGGATGGACTGCCAAACGGTTTCACTCTGCGGAAGAACGAGGAAGGCGGCTTTTTCGCAACCAGAAGCAGAATCTTGAAAACATTCCTTTCTCCAGAGTTTACAGTCACAAACATCATGCTATACGTTTTGACTTTGACGTAAGATAAGGTTGTGGATATTTAAACGGCAGCTCAACCACACGCTGTTCCCCAAACTGATAACAAATAAAAATCTGTGTGTGATTTGGTGCTCAGCCCCCCGGAGCCGGTAGGACCGTCTTTCGCTCCATCTTTTGGGATGTTTCGAAACCAGCTTTGCACATGCAGAGGCTGAAATGTGTTTCCAATTTTAGCAAAAATAGCTCATTGGGTTGGATGGAGAGATAAAGGGAGCAATTAATTTGAAATGTTGAAGAATAAGCTGAATATAGAGCTGAATGTTGAGTAAGCCATTCTGACTAGATAGCGTTTTCATTGGCCATAAACTTGCGCAAATTGGAATTACAAAAAGAAATCCGGCAATTTGGAAAAAACGATTGTTTTTTTTTTTATGTATAAACAATTTTTGCGCTCATGGTTTTTCCAGCCATATCGAAAGAGATGTAGTTCACAAAACCTCAATTGGAAAAGTTTTTATCACATCACAGGAGTCACGTGATCAACAGCCGGATGTTACTACATGCGAAAACCACAAAGAAGACGACAGGAAGTGGTGGGAGGATGATGGGTTGTTTTTGTTTTTGTCAGATAATGTGCAGCTGGCTCCACCAGAGCTCTTACAGCATCACAGTTCATAAAAAGCTGTGTCGTTCCGAGGTGTTGAATCCGTAGCCCTTCCGTAAAATCACCGACTACAATTTCCCTAAAACGTTGCAAGCGTAGCCGCCACCAAGGACAAAGGGTTTCTCACTCCAACGCCTTAATAAGACACCGACGTCTCCTCTGATTGGCTGATAGAGGATGCCATGGCTGAATTATGAAATTCATATAATTGTTTACATCCATGACTGCCATGATTTTCAATGATCTACCGTGAACAAGCTTATTTTATCGATACATTCTGGCATTTAAGGCTGTTCGTGATCTTGATATGGAGCAAAATGAAAATGAGTGAACTATTCTTTATCGTCCTCGATCAAATCAAGGGATTTGTTGAAAGTGACTTCTGTTTTTTATCTTACGACATTAAAAAGTTTTGTAAAACCAAAGACGTTTTGCAGCGTTGACTTTGCTAAGCCATTTTACTAACAGGTTAAAAATGTAGTTTATAGAACTTTTCTCATGAAAATTATGTATGTGTATAGAAGGTCCACACACTGGCATTTGTGTGTTTTCCTGGATTATATACACAAGAATGTTTTGTCATTCCCACCACATGTTGCATTTCACATAAATCCAAAAGAAAAGAGGTTAATTTTGCTCCCTTCTAATACTTGCCGTGTCGAACTTTCCAAAGGACTTCTCACTGCTTTTCGTTCAACAACAGTTTCTGCCTTCTCGCCGCTCCTCCACAAAGGACAGACTTGTTGGCAGAGTGCACCGTCAACAAATTCCTCCACCTGAACTGTAGCTGCAGCTCCTGCAGAGTTCCCCCGGGCCCGTTGTCTGCTCCTCTGATTAATGCTCCCTCCTGCCCGGCGTGTCGGTTTTAAGGTGGACAGCCGCGTCTTTGTGAGTCTGCGGTGGCAAGATTCTCCTTCTGTCACTGGAAGATGGATTGAGCAGCACTCTGGTATAATGTCCAACCAACGCCTCTTGAAACTTCTCCAACACTTTTTCCCCCCCCGACCTGTCAGGCTGTTCCTTGGTCTTCGCGATGCAGTTTGATCTCCAATGTTCTCCAACAAACTTTAACAAAACATTTGGATCCAAACTGAGACTCTCCACTAATTAGATGATTTTTGAGTTGGATCCAGATTAAAGCAGTAGAAAAGAGACACATGCCACGCTGTTTAAAAAAACTACATATCGTGAAAGTACTAAGGACGAGTCGATCCACTTTTTTCACTTCCATTACCGATATGCTGATGTTTGGTATTGGCCGATACCGATCTCATGCAGAAAATCGGTGCAGAAGTGACGGAAACCGTTTTTGCAAATACAGTCATAAATGTTCTAAATAATAAGTCTATTTGAGGTCTCTGCAGCAGTACAGCACACTTAAATACGCCAATATACTCGCAAGCTTGGTCAAACATTTAGCAACAACACAACTTTCATTTGTTCGGTCGGTGTAATTGGGCATATAGCAGTGAATGCGAAACAAATAAAAAAGAAACTGACAAAAACAATAGCCTGGCTGCCTTGCACCCTGACAAGTTAAAATAAACTTTCTTCTTTCAAATGGTTCAGGAAGTTCAAGGAGGAATTCTAAGTATAATATAAGATAAATAATAAAGCACGACGTTGCTCAGAGCACAAAGCATAGAATTAGACTACATAGATCATGCATCTGACAGATCGTCACCAATACTCGATCTAGAGTTTTTGTCAATATCGGGGTCGATCGGTATGAATATCAGATCGGTGCATTTCCAGTAAATGCCAATAAAATGCATTGAAGTTTGAGGCTGTAATGTAACAATAGAGGGGTGGGAATACTTTTGCAAGCCACTCAGATTCTAATATTTACCAATACTACTAATGTTTACTGCTTACTTTTTTTTTTTTTATCATAAACCTAAAATAACCCCCAAAAAAAACCCCATCAGTGCGTAATACAGGCCTATTTTCTTGATTCCATTCCCACGTAACTCAATTATTTTCACAAGCTTATATTTCCTGCATTTTTTCCCAGGAACTCAGACATTTCTCTCAAAGAGGCTCTTTCTGTTTACGTGGCGATGACTCCTTCCAAGAGCGTTGAGGGCGAAACGATGAAACGCCGAGCGGAAGAGCTTCCCCATGGAACGGGGAGACCTGCATTATTCATACCGTTTCCCTGTGAAAACCCCTCAACCTCTTTGTTTGTTCCTGCACACTTGTTCCCTAGCAAGTGTGTGCAGTCAGACCCGCCTGATGATGGCCATCAGAGCTCATTAGATCGGCCACCAGAGGGCAGCGTTGAGCGCTCCGTTGACCTCAGCTTCACTTCCCGGCTGTTCTTCGTCGTCCCAGTGCTGCACAAAGACACACGGCTCCATTCAACTCAGAAACATCTGAAATGTTGTTTTCCTCAGCTGATGCTGGACTGGTTTCGGCATTCACTGAATGTAGTGGTGCTTAAACCTTCGGACTGCTGCAGCCTCACATCTCTCTCAGTGACAAAGCAGAGATGGACGGCGCTTTGAATCTCTGCCATCCTCTCAAAAAAAAAAAAAAAGGAAAAAGCTATTAGGACATCTAAAATGGAGCAGTTTTATTTTATTATTACTTTCTTTGCACTTTCCTTTAGCTGTACGTTTCAAAGTGTCTTTTGTGACACAACAAGGAGGACGCAAAAGAGGAAAACAGAATATGAAATGGGTTTCTTTTTTATTCTCACAGCAGGTTTCCTTTTGTGTGGGGAAAACAAAAGAGGCATTGTCTCCATGTGGTATAGGAGTCTTTAATAGAAATACCCGGAAAATGTAAACTTAAAGCATTTCGGGGGTGGGGAGGGGTTTCAAAAATAATTTAAAGCGAACTATATTTTCATCTTTTTATAGACACAAAATGGGTCAAACGTATGAAAGGAAACATTATTTGCAGGAAAGCGCAACTTACTTTTGTCCATTTTTCTACAGACACGTTGCATGTTCTGTAGCCTTCTCTGATTAATGTCAGTTGAAGTTGTGCTACGCCCCCTGCAGCAGATTCAAAGCTCAGGACATTGTTTCATAACTTAAACTCTGTTTTAAATTTCTCTCTTTTTTTTTTCTTTAACATTCTTATGGAGAAACCTTACACACACAGTCACACACGCTCATACACGCCGACATTCACACAGGCGTTTGTCAGATACACACTCAGTTGGGCAGCGACTGGAACTGAACACATCTTGTTCGTGTATTTTGATGCTATAACTGTTATTATTATATTATATATGGATATGTTGTTCATCTCTGTGGTGTCTTGTTTTATTTTTTTCTCTTTCTCTTTCCTCTTAAAACTCCTCGCCTTCCATTTTCTCCCCTCGGCTCTTTATATTTGAAATAAACCCCAAGAGATTTCTATTAAAGTTTCACACATCGCTCTCTACTTGTGAGAGTGAACCCGTCTGGCCTCACCTCGACGCTCAGACGACTATTTTGATTGGCACGTTGCCGGACATGACACGTTGAAATAAATTTGAAACAGTTCTCTGCATCTCAGGCAGCCTGAGTCCGATGCACATTTAAAAATACGTCGTCTGCTCTTGTCTTTTGTCGGGGATTGCCTGGAACAAGGGCTGTTGGCAAGACAAACAGCCATAAATTTATGATGAAAAGCATATGCTGCGCCGCACGTGCAACATCTAATGGCGAGAGCCGAGGTAAATGCTGTGCCAAGGGAGCGGAGGGTGCAGGAGGTGCTCCGGTCTGAAACTTACATAACCCAAGTCTGGCCTAAAGACTAATGAGGTTCTTCCACAACCTTGAGCGAGAGTGAATGGACGGAGTTTGTTTTGTTTGTTTTTTTTTGTTCTTTGTCTGCTCAACGATGCTTTTATCTGTGCAGAACTTTGGTTAACTGCCTTTTGTCTTCCAGTGTGTGCCGGTACGTAGACTGAGCTGACCTTGCAACTCGCAGCAAGACACCGTGAGATGTGAGCGAGCCCCGATCGGCCATGACGGTGCGACCTCTGACAGGTGAAGTGACAAACATCGATTTTCTGCACCGGATGACGGCGGGGATTTCTCACGCAGCATGTGACCCTTCTGACCTTGAGACCGAAGTGTCAGGAGCAAAGAGGAAAAACCTGAAAAAAAAAAAAAAAAAAAGCAAACCAACAAGTTTGTATTTCAGTGACTTTAGAAAGGATCGGGTTGTCGCAGGTGGATCGTGTCCTGTTCACAACTGTAATTATACTGGGAGGATTCCAGTTTGAACTGGTTGGGAGTCTAAGTGAGCATCAATCAATAAGCACTGAAGTTTCCACAAGACTTTAGTTTTATGAAATTTTGAAACGTTGCTGAGAAGCCAGCGGCATAATTCCAGCAAAAAATAATTTGTTGGGATTACAAATTAAATTAATTCCAATCTGAGAAATTATAGGGGTAATGGGAGTTACACTCAGTGGAAACTTGACACAGTAAATTGAAGCTGCAGTAAATAATTTGTAACGTTTTTTTTGTGCAACTTTTGTAAAAACAAAAGGAAAAAAAGGCTTTTATACATAATTGCTAAAATATATCACTATAGCCAGGCAGTACAATATTAAAAATCTGTAAAAAGAGAATAAAAAAACAAAAAACTACCCACCCTGCCTCCTCCCTGTTGTCCTACTGCCAGCAGCAGAAATGCACCACTTGGTCAGAAACAACCAATCAGAGCCAGGGGTAGGGTCTTATTGTTGCCAATCATGATGGTATACGCACTGCTCATACTAGACACAGTGTGAGCAGTGAGTATGCACAAGCTAGTTAGCATTGCCACCGATGGCGGTGGATGAGTAGATCTCATGTAGCAGTAAATTGTTTCCACTACCAAAATTTGCAGCAAACCAGCAATCTTGAGCAGCGCGCACAGAAATGACGAAGAAGACGGCAGGAAGTGGCACGAGGACGATGGTTTGTTTTTGTTTTTGTCAGACAATGTGCAGCTGGCTCCACCAGAGCTCTCACAGCGCCGCACAGTTCATAAAAACGCCGTGTGTGTAAAACGTGTTGAATTCACAGACTACGATTTCCCTCAAACACCGCAAACGTAGCCGCTCCCACGGGTAAGAGGTTTGTCGCCCCGACGCCTGAATAAGACGCCAACGTCTCCTCTGATTGGCTGATAGATGATGACGGCTGAATTATGAATATATCTCCATCGCTGCCTTTTAATGGCTTTCTTGGATGAACAAGTTTGTTGATGTGTGATTTTGATTTGAATTCTGTTTTCTGGTTGCGAAGCATTTTGACGTCAGCAGAATGTGGACAAAGAACTGCGCTCGTTTGCAATGGAAACTCAGCTGCTGACAGAGGCAGAGCAACAGGTAGAGTCTCACTGCGTGTGAGAATCTCTCCCCTCACCGTCTGCAGGGTGGATTTAAATTTTGCAATAGTCAGAAACCTCGCACTGTTGTGGCTCCATGGGGGAAAGGAATGTCTAAAGAGAAAAAAGTCTTCATGTTACCCCACAACTTCTTTAATTATTGTCCTTAATTTTCCCAGCTGCTAATGCTAACCTTAACTCTCACTCAGCCGTTTATTCTCGTAAAGCTCTTTTACTTTTTTATGAAGAAATTTCGGATTTATTTTCCATCTTAAGTCAATAAAAGTCTGCTTGTTGGAGCAAAAAATGAATTTTAATATCCTGCTGATTGTGTAAATCTGTCTCTGCAGAAACAAGAATCTGATGCAGGGCTTCCAGCCCAGTAATATGTTTTAGTAATATGCTGCAGTGCATTACTTATTGATCTCAGGTGAGAGATCAAAGGCGGTTTTTTTTTCTTCTTCTTCTTCAATCACTTAGAGGCTTTTATAGTCTCAGGCGACCGGCCTGATCTCCCCTCTCGGCACCTGAAGTGGCTCTCTGGACACTTTTGGCAGTTTTAGATGTTCCTCATATTTCCAAGTGGGACAGATATTCACATAACGTCTTCTTGTATAATGTGTGGACGCTGATCGTAGACTTGCATGTAAATCACCCCATTGGACTCCAGTTTGTTACTCCCTATACTGCCACCTGGTGGCCGGGGTAAGTGAACAAAAAAGTTTTGTCTTTTTTTTTTTTTAAACTTTCAAAGCCAGGAGTTGGCCAGAATTATTGAACAGCTCAGTAATGTTTTGCCTCGAGACTTGTGAGGTAAAAAGAAAAAAAAAAAAATCAATTAAAAATGAAGAGCTACAATGATATTTAATGATGGCGCATTGAGTTTATGTAGGCAAGAAGTTACAATAAACAATCTGCCCATAAAAGTGGACATTCAACGTTCTGTGGTATGACTATTAAACCGCAACTTACGAGTTTTGCAACTTTCTGAGGCAGATCCTCTGTCTTACAGCTGGACTTAAAATGATTCGACTTATTGGGAAAATATAAAAATTCACAAGCGTTTGCGACAAAGAAACCAAAACAAAATGTCAGCAGTAAACCAACAAAACTAATATTACAAGTAGTTTCTTGAAATTAAAACACAGAATGCCACTAAACTTCTATCTCTACATAAAATTTAAAAAATCCTAATTTATGCCAGCATGATTTATTACTGAAAGGGTGAATGTATAAATGAAACTCCCCTCTTCTCGGTGTCTCAGGAAGTCCTTTCTGCGTCTGTATTTAGGAGCATGAAAGCGGCTGAATCACCAACACTGTTCCCTCCGCATCAAACGACACGTGGCTGATTGCTGGAAAGATTTCTGTCACGATCTCCTGCCTTTGATGGAGGGCGAACGTGTTTTTTTTTTGGGGGGGGGGGGTTTGCGTCGTCGCTGTCGTGTTGAATCCATCGCAGCACTTAGAAGTTGTGTTCCCCCTCCCATCGTAAAAACAATATTTATTAAATTACTGAACATGAACTTATTTGTCGGCACGAAACGTTTAATGTTTGACAGGAATGAGAGCAACTGTGAGGAGCTTTAAGGGGCAGTGTTAAGTAAAAGTGACTTTTTTGAGCTTTGCATCAGTTTGTAATGTTATTCCCTCATCAAAAACATACATGGAGTGTTGCCTTGAGTCTTTCATGCTTATTTGAGAAATCATTTAATAACCCGTGGCAACCACTCAGCTGTTGGACCTAGCCCGCCTTCGAGGATGAAGTCCCTTCTCTGCGACTTCCCCGGTCAGCTCCTTCAGACTAGTCAACAGAAATTAGCAAACGCTTGGGAGATCTGATGAGCTCATAATAGGAGCCATTTCTCAGTGAAATGCTGGTGAAAAATGTTTTTAAAGGGTCAACAGAGGAGCCGTGTTGTGATGACTTCCTGAAGGCGGAGTTTCAGAAAGAGCAGGAGCTTCTTAAAGAGACAGTGGCCCAATTTCAAGGTGTTAAATTGCAATGTCTAATTTGTTAAGGTCATTTTTGATATATACAGCATTTTTATGACAACTGAAGGCAACATAATGACTTGACTGTGCTGTAAAATGGAACTATGTGCCTGGAAAACACGTCATACCCCTTTAATTAATGATTCTTCATCCTCCGTTTTCTTTGCATTATGCCACTGAACGTGCTTTCATCCTTTAATCTTAAGCATCTCAGCCAATCCCGCCCAAAGCACTGCACTGGAGATGCAAACTTTGAGTCAAAACGCCATCAGAATGGAGATGAGATGTTTTTCCAGTGACTTGGGCCAAGGTGAGTTTTATGCAAGCAGAGATCAAAACTCTAAAATGAAATGTACAGAAAACAGAGTTCAGGCTGCAATTATTATCACACTCCGTTGCTTTCGATGTGTGTGCAGCGGCGTGATTGGCAAGTCTAATCCTCCCTGCTCTTGAAGTAAACATATCATAACACGTAATTATTTAGGCTGAAAGTGGAGGGAAGCATCGCTTGAGCATCACTAATAAACCGGGTAGATGCAATATTACATAAGTCAACTATTTACCTATTTTCACGGATTAGCACGGAGGAAGGCAAATTAGCTTGACGCTTCCGACGGTTTGTCAAAAGAGAGAATGTAATAGGCTTAAAGCAGGAGAAAGTAAGTCAGAGGACTGGCGTGCGATTCGGCTGCACAGAATAAGAGCTTGAAAAATGATGTTGGCCATGCTTTTCTATTGAGTGAAAATGTTGTCTCATGGTCATTGGGAGGGATGAAAACGTGTCCCTTGGGTGAACTGATGTTATCAGTAGCTGCCAGTCAGCGTTAAAAAATTTTTTTTTTTTTTAAATAAAAAATCACTGTGGTTGGAGACGATGCAACCCGGTCAGTTATTGATTGAAAGGTGTTCAATTATTCAGACTTTGACTTGCTTTTTCTTTTTTATTCCTTTACTACCCGAGCTGGAGACTTTACTCTGAAAATGGGCTCAATCAACACTTTGCTAATGGTGTTAGCAGATGAAATTTAACTGGAAACCAATAATATTAATAAGAAAACTATTACTAATCTTAAAACCGGTGTTTGGGCTGCTTTCTCCCAAACGACTGGGGGTACGGGGGGGTTCTGACAGGAATGCTGGATGCTGCAGCAGCCAGGACCATCTCTCTTTAACCACCGACACCATGCTAAATCATAAACTGTCCAGTCATATTTATTTTGCACAGCACGTTTCCACAGCAAAGCAGTTCAAAGTGCCCAACACCATAGAAGTAACGAGTTATAAAATGACTATTAAATTACATTTTGTCAAATTCCAACATCAAAATCAAACGTTTATCAATGTTCCATTTAACACTAAACAAAGGGAGCAGCACAGCTTTTTGGGGGGTTCAGACAGCAACAAATCAGTACACTGTAAGCTGTTCAGTGTTAAGTCAGCAAAAGAAGAGGAAAATAGTTTTCCTTTCTGTGTTTGATTTATATTATGCAGCTTACGGATTCCAGGGAGGTCTCGCGTATCTGGGAGTCGTGACAGCGAGCATCGGCATTCCTGAAACATTTACAGAAACACAAGCAGTCCCTGTTTATGCCGTCACACTGAGTTAATCACAGCTGCCCCCCCGATTGTAATCTATATACGGGCGTCAAACACAGCTTCACCCAGAAGGTCACGGAACAGACGGGAGACAAAAGTCTGACATTGCTGATATTATGCTCACAAAATGTCACGCAATCTCAAAAAAATGCTCGGATGCTGAACTCCAGAAAATGGCATTTTGTCTCAGTGTGTGCAGGACGGACCTGACTGCCGAAAACCACCGAACAGTGGAGCTAGAAGTGGATACTTGCTGTTGACTGGAACCCCAGTCGCATACAAAGAGGCTTTAGAATCTTTTTTCAACAATTAAAAAAAAAAATTATTCCATTTATTTTTTTTAAATGTGGACATTTTTTTTGGCAGTATTATAATGTTTCCAGGCACATGATGCTATAAAATTGCATATATGAAATATTTTAAGATATTTGACTTTTAATTTAACGCCTCGAAATTGGGCCACTGTCTCTTTAAGAAGCTCCTGCTCTTTCTGAAACTCTGCTTTCAGGAAGTCATCACAACATGGCTCCTCTATTAACCTTTTAACAATAGTAGTTTCTCAGCAGTTCTGCAATATGTTTGCTAATTGCTGCTGGCTAGTCTGAAGGAACTGAGTGGTGGAGACGGAAGCTCAGAAGTTTGGAAACCGCATCTCCGGGGAGGAGCTTCGTCTTTGAAGGCGGAGCTAGGTCCTCTCAGGCGTTTATCGCAAGGAGATTCAAGAATTTCTCAAACATGCATAAAAGACTCAAAGCACCCCAGGAATGTTTGTAATTAATGAGGGAATAACATTATCAGATGACTTAAAGCCCAAAGATCTATTCTACATAGTACTGCCCCTTCAAAGCAAATGCATCTCATTTTTCAGGGCTCACAGAGCATCTTGAATTCTAATAGGGACACATTATTTATCTGAAGTTACACCAGCTGTGAGCAGATAGATGAGTAAACCCGGAGTGGATGAATTATATCTGGTGAGGCTAACCTTCACCCTGCCGCCAGCAGGCGCGTCTGTCCTTGAAACACACAGCGCCGCGTTCAGATGCCTGCTTTTTGTCTCGTCCATTTTCCAGAAGAAGCTCTGCTTTCAATCAAGCGACGACTGTTTGCCTTCCTGAACGCAGCGCACACACGATTCCTCCTATCTGAGCTCCTTATTTTTCTCTTCTTTATGTGTGTTTAAATGTCAGGTTTGTCATCTGTTTGTCATCTAACAAACAGGAAATGCAGAATTTTTCACAATAAAGCTTGTTTAAAAAATTAATCAGATCAGGAGTTGTTAATGGTTGGAATCGAATGGAATCGGTTTGGGGGAAACCTTTTTGTCCTGGAGGAACATCAGTAGAGTGAACCTCTGCATTTGAACATTTTCATCCAACAGGATGTTTGTATTTTATTCGATACAAATAAAATGCACCGACTAATGCCACCAATGCTAGCGACAAGTCAGTGGAGATCAAGTCTTTGAAGATGGAGACACAAATTTGTGGTGCATCAGCACAATTCAGTCCAGCTCCGTATAATACGCCAATCTGTATAAATTAAATATCTTCCCAGTTTTCATATGGTTCGTTTCTGGCCTCAGCATCTTTTCTTAGTCACGGACATCTAAACGTTCTCGATCCAAGCCAGCAGGATGTTCCTCGCTCACTGTCCGGAACAGATGCTGGAAATCCCTCTGGACTTTTCGTCTTCTTCTTCTTCTTGCCTTTGTTCTTAGCGTGTTTAAATGACTGTCTAGAATGTTTACTGAACTGGAGCTAAACAGAGGAGGAGCAGCTACACCGTCGTACTTGCTGTGATACTTTGGTTGGCGACCAGTGTCTTCCACAAGCAGAGGAGCTGAAGTATCTTGGCTCCAGTGACGGGAGGATGATGGAAGGATTGGGGCCTCATCTGGGTCGACGGAGGAGTTTGAGGAAGGAGCCGGTGCAAAAAGAAAATCTCCCCATGTTTCTCACCTTTGGATAACTGGATATGGGTCGCGAGGAAAAGAACGCGACAGTAGATGAAATTAGTTTTCTGTTTTCTGTTTCTCCGATAGCATGAGGAGCTACGTCATCCGCATCGAAAGGAGTCGGCCCAGATGTTACGAGGCTCTTCTTGTTGGATGTTTCGAGACACGTCCCCCTGTGAGGAGACCCTGGGTCAACCCAGAAAACTCTGGAGGGACGACCTTTATTCCTTCTGGGCGGAAGTTCTCCCACAGTGAGCTGGAGAGTGACCCAGATTAGGGCGATGGCTCGGTTTGCTTTTGACCTCGTATCCCAGTAACTTGATATTCCATAAAACGTAGAATGTAACAAGAGGGATTTTTATCAAATGTTTTCTTTAACTTATTTTTTGCTAAATGACTCAATAAAACTAATAGTATTGAAGCAAATATAAGGAAACAACAACATAAGTTGATAACAGTCATCCAGTTTCCTTTTATTTGTGATTTAGATGGTTTAAAGTGAAATAAAGCGATATAACAAGTTTATATATATATAAAACTGTGACATGCGGTCAGGGGAGGCATCATGGAAGAATAATATAATACATATATAATACTATAAAGTGCCTATTTTTCATTTAGCTTAACCAGTTTTGATTTTTTTTTTTTCCAAAATCGCTGAATTTTCCCATTTTCCCATTCAAATGCTCGGAAGTGAAGCCGGTGAGGCAGCAGTGAGCTGAGCCTCACCTGGGATTGATCAACCTCACTAACTGCACTGTCTGCCCGTCTATGAGAGTACGCTCCTCCGGTCTGAACGTCGCCAATAAAATGGTTAAAAAACCTTTAATATATGAACTGATTTTCCATCATTTAGCTTATGAATATAATGTACAGTGTTTGTTGTCACCAACTGTGTATGCAACGTGTTTCGTGCGCTGAGGAGCGATCAGAAACGAGGAGGCAGAACGCTAAAATAGCTTGTGAAGCTTTGCTGTAGACTATTTTCTTAAACAATTTAGAAATTTAAAGCTGCAGTTTGTAACTTCTAAAGGTGTTTTTTTTTTTTTTTTTTTTACGTATTTCTTAAAACTCGGAGTCTGTGCTGCCGGTATAATATCAAACGGAAAACGTGGCTCTTTCCTGTGGCTCTACTGCCATCTGCAGAAATCCCCCACTTGTTCGTAAACAACCAATGAGAGCCAGGAGAAGGGTCTTGACAATGTCAATCACTGTTGTGTACCTGCTGCTCAACGTGCCAAAGGCAGAGAAACAAGTTGTGGTTCCAGGAAAACCGTTCATTGTTGACCATGCTAAGTAGCTTTAGCATTAACAGCAGCCTTCGATGTGGGAACGGGCTGCAGCACAGCAGAGTGCAAGGGGAAGTTACTGAGCAATATGTACACAAGCATGACTGACAGCCTCTTCCTGGCTCTGATTGGTTGTCTCTGACTAAGCTGTGTATTCCTCTAGTTTTAATGTGAGACATTATACTGTCACGGTGACAGTGGAAAACATTTTTTTCATAAAAGTGACGTACTGCAGCTTTACATTTGCTCTTTGCTCGACTTGAACGTTACAGTCTTTTAAAAGCACCAAGGTCTCAGTCTTGCAAATAGGTTGCCATTAATTTTCAAGCAATTTAAAGCTAAACTTTCCACCGTGAGAGAGAACAAAAGAAAAAAAAAAGAGCGGTTTCGAATAACGCTGACGTGCTTTCAGCGCTTCAATCAAGCCTGGAGAGCTGGTGGCGGTCTGGCCCAGCGGCCGAAGGAACACGCAGACGATATCTGAGATATCTGCGGTGAAAGCCTCTCTCGGCCAATCACAACTTGAGATGATTTGGCTAATAAGGAGAGAAGTATGTGATCCAATAAACACCGGTGATTATACAGCCCTCTCTGCAGTGATTAGCGCCGCTGTTAAAGATGTCAAAAAAAAAAATCCTCAAAATAAATAGTTGCTATGGCGACTTGGTGACCTCAAGATGGAGGTTCTGCAGCTCTCGAACTGCAGGATGTTTGGGGTGGAAAGATGATCTTTATAGGGGTGCCCAGACCAGGCCAGTAAAAAGAATACATACAAAGAAAATAAACATGCTATTGTGAGGATATCCATGATAATATTTTTGTAAATTTGACCCCAGAAAGCATGAGAAGCGCGTTCTCATGCTTGCTCATATTTACTGTAGCTTTATAAATTTAGAAACTGTTTTTGGAAACAGCACCTTTCTCATGCTGACCAAGTCAGCATATAGATGAATAAAATGTAATCTCCCTTTTTAATATTTGTAAATTGTATTTCATGAATTCTTGAACAAAATGTCTCCTTTACAGCAGAAAGCTTTGAAATTTGTCTCGTTTTCACCCACACGCTCTCCCCGTTATACGTCGGGAGAACACGCGTTACTGGAAACAGAACATGGATCTGTGTCTCATCACTCTGATCTCCTCTGTACATGTACGGTTCTGGAGGATCGGCGGCGGCGGCAGAACGGTGGATGATGTGAGAGCCTGACATGATGGAATACCCTGTGTGTTTGCTTAAATTAATGATTCTCTTAAAGTGAAAAAATGTGACGTGTAAAGGACTCTTGTGTGTTTGAATGTGAAGTTGCATTCCTGTGACAGATAAACAAGCAGCTCTAAACTGATTCAAACGTGGCACCGCGTCTTTTTGTGCCATTAATGGACGAACGGCTATGAAACTCACCAACCTCTTGTGCTTCGGACTGAACCGAAAGGGAGGAGGTTGGTAAATTCAGCACTGAGGTGGACATTAAACGTAGCATTTCCTGGGCGTCAGAGTTTGTGTTTTTTGTTATGTGTGAAATTATGTTCAGTGAGTCTTTCATTTTTGGGAGGAATAATTACATCACTTCTGCTGCGTCTTCTTTATCCTCCCTCGGCTTTAGCTGCATATTATGGTGCACAGCTGAAGTTTGAAGTCCCAAACTGCTTGTTTTATAATCACAATAAGATCAGATTTTGCATTTTAATTTTCAATTTTCCCACTTTTAAGAGTTTCGAGTAGCATCAGTGCGTGTTCTCATACTTGTTGTACTTTGTTTGATTGAGCTTTGCACTTCTTTTCCACAACCTCAAGAATCTGACGCGTGCGCCCGGTTAAAGGGGAATAAATTAAACCGTAAAATGAAGCAGAGCTGCCATCGAAACAGCCACAAAAGAAGCAGAAGAAGAAGAAGAAAACAGCGCTTGCTGATGCAAACATAAGAGATATTAAAAGATTAAAAGAAAAAAGGGGTGAGCAGATGTTTTGTAAGGTTGGAATCATATTAAACGTTTTTTTTTTGTTTTTTTTTTAAGGCTGGAGGATGCATATAATGCATTTTGGTATGCATGGCTGAATGCGAACAGAACCCTGTTTGTTTACAAGCCTCCGCCTGACACCTTTAATCAAAGCACGCCGATGCATTATTAACCCCGTCCCCCCCAAAGCCTCCTCGTGAACAGAACCCACTTCCTAATAAAGGCGGCTTCCGCGGACCTTGGCTTGCGTCATGCGCGGCGCTCCAGCTAAAGGGGGTCACCGATGTTTGTGGCTTGCGTAAGCCTCAACCGGGGCTCTCGCATCCTGCACCGGCTCCCACTCACTTCAGTGGGTGACATCCCTCCAGGGAAAGTTCTGCTTCCTCGGGGAGGCGAGGAGCATGTCATCCGCACAAACCGTTGGCCGAGGCTCAAAGGGAGCCCTGCTTTTTTTCCCCTCTCTCTCTCTTTCTTTCTTTTTTGTTGCGTGTGTCATGCTGAAATAATCAAGGAGGCTGCTGCGGTGTCAGGAAAGGTTGTTTGCAATAAACAACGTCCAATAAACACACACACACACACACTGTGTGTGGGGGTGTGCGTGTGTGTGTGTTGTTTCACAGCTCCGCTCGCAGACGCTGCAGCTAATGCTTTCCTGGAACGGAGGGAGCTGAAAGGCCTTCAGTGTTTTTATGTTTGTTTACTAAAAAAATAGAGGGGAGAGAGAGAGAGTGAAAGAGAGAGAGAGAGTGAGAGAGAGAGAGAGTGAGAATGGTACCTCAGGACAGAGAGCTGATTTGGGGGCTGAAAGCAGAAATATTCTTTCTTTTTTCACACTTTGCTATAAGAAAACCACAAATTTTCATGAATTTCAATCGGACTTTATGTGGCAGATCAACAGAATTAGCACAAAATTGTGAGATAGAAGAGAAATTATCCGTCATGTTCGTTTTTTTCCTTTTTTTTTGTTTGTTTTACAAAAGAAATTTTAAAATACTTCACAGAATCAATTATAGCTTGAAGTCTTTTATACATATTACCTTCAGTTGTTGTGAAAATGCTCCATACATAAAACATGACTTCATATTTTAATGCCTTGGATTTGGGCCTCTATCTCTTTAAAAAACTCCGCCCAGGGAATCATGAAAACGTGGCTCCTCTATTAACCCTTTAGTGGCTTTTTTTTTTTTTTTTTGCCAGCGTTTCACTGAGAAGTATCTTGTTTAATGAGCTCTGATGATGCACGGATCCACCAGGTGCTTGCTAATTGCTGCTGGCTAGTCTGAAGGAGCTGAGGCGGAAGTTATGTCTTGAAGGCGGAGCCTCGTCTCCACCCAGGACACGATGCCACACCTCCTATCCTCAGAGGACCTCCCCCCGCCAATTAAACAAGGCCAGAAGGTCGATGTTCCACAAACTTTACATGATTAACGATAAATCGTGATGGAACTTTTATTGGTAACACTTCATTTGAAGGTGTGTGCTTGAGACTGGCATGACACCAGAAGTCGCGTTTACAGAATATTTTCGACGTCTTTTTTAAATCGACGGAAAGATCGGAAGCTCGTCCGCCATTTTGATTGCAGATTACAATCCACACCCCCGACTATACTTGGTGCAGTCATGTGGGACACTTTCGACTATAAGCGTACATCGCGGAAATGACTAAATCAATCGATAAAACAACATTCACGAATGAAAATGGAATATGACAGAATATTTTTGGTCATAATGACGGACAACAAAAAAAGCCTAGCGCGACCTCTGCAAGACACTGCCATAAACATGACATAAAACCCGTCACGAAAACGAAGGAGTCTTCATCATGAACGTTTATGAAGTGTCATTTGGTAAATAATGACACTTTTAATGTAATTTTTAGTGCAACGTTCTCTACAGAAGTTACCTACTGCAGCTTTAATAAGCAAAATGAAAAGAACATCAACTATGTTTGGTCATGTTTCAAAGTAATACAAGCATTTCTTGTAACTTTGTACAGATGTGAGGAATCAGCTTAAAAGGTCAAAGTTCTATGATTCTTTTCAAAGAGCTGCATTTGGATTGAGCATTCAAGCTAGTCGATAGTAAGGGGGGGAGGGGGGGGAAGACTCTCCGTGTTTTTATTCTTCACATTCCAATTATTCGGGGCATCATTTCCAAAGAACTGTATGTACAGCTGAGAGGAACGCCTAATTGAGCTTCGTGGACTCCAGTCGAGAAGTTGCAGAGAAATTCTAATTGCACACTCACTTCTCCAGCCGTGGGAACAAATGAGGAATCATTTGCGAGCCAAACCGCCTGAGCGACAGGTGAAATTGAATCTTCAGGCTCCGACGGCGAACTCCGACTACAATTCTTTTTTTTTTTTTTTTTTTTTTTAATATCCAGGCAGAAAATCATCTCGTGGAGTGCACATGATTGTTCATTGCCAAAAAATAAAATAGAATAAAATAGAGAAAAAAACGAGAGAGAAAGAGAAAGAGACGGGATTCACCTCAATTAAAGTCGGCCCGAGACGAGCCTCGGATCGCGTGATGGCCCGACGCTGTTGAATTGTCCTTCGTCTTTTGACGGAGAAGACGTGAGACTGAGAGTGGATCCAAAGCGGGCCACCGCTGTTTGATCGGGTTTGAGTCTGATTAGCTAAGGCTGCAGGGAGAAAAGCTCAGAAAAGCTTTGCATTGATCAAGAGAAAGTCTTGGAAGGTAAAGCGCCAGGAAGAGTCGGCAAACACGGTTTGTCTTCAACAGTAAAAGGTTGATTCTCTGTTGCACTCAAAGCCTGGTGTGATTACAAAAAGAAGAGAGCCAGAGAAATCTGCAGGTGGAATAGCAGCAATCCTTCTACTGATCATATAAGTGAGCAATTTGGCGCTTGGAAATTAAATTCGCTTCATGGCAACGCGCAATTTCGAAAAAGTTCTGGTTTTCTGCTAAAAGGTTTCAGAGCCGGAATGAGATGGGTTTTTATATTTTAGTATAATCAAAACTGGTTTATTTCTCAAACCTGCGATGGTTTTCCGCATCACACGAGTCGCATGATCAAGAAAACGACAGGAAGTGGTTGGAGGATGATGATTTGAATTTGAATTTCTTATACAAGGGAAATGCCGCAAATACGAAATTGTGTTGTTGTTTTTTTTCGACAATAGCAGAACGTGGACAAAGTTTTTCGCACATTTGCAATGAAACGCGGCAATTGAGAGCGGTACAGAGAGAGGAACGACTGTTGTGAGGCCTCTAAACCAACATCTGTCAACACATAGCGTGTGTGTGAGTGTGTGTGTATTGATAAGATTTACTTCTTCTTTTACACACGAGCCAAATAAATCAACAGGCTGCTCAACTGGGAGCGTCTTGAGTGCTGGGTCGGCAGAAAGAAGCAGCATATGATTTTCCAGCCCCACAGACATCTAAGTTTGCATGTGTGGGTGTGTGTATGTGTGTGTGGAGATGAGGAGGAGGGAGGGGGGGAAGAAAAAAAGAGGGCGTCCCTCTTGCGGTCCCACCCCATCCCTGCCCCTTTCACATAGAGAAGTATCCTGTAGCAGATCAACCCCCCGAAAAAAACTGGAAACTCATTCAGTCTCTTCTGAATGGAGCGTCTTTAACATGAGAGTGTAGGACTTAACGTTGAGCAACCCCAACAGAACAACAATAAAGAATACCATGCAAGCCCTGCATCCGGTCCTGGTTGGTGCCTTGGTGACCCTGCTGCTCTGCCCCCCCGACCCCACGCAAGGAGGTAAGCGCCACCGCAGATCACTGTTCGCATCCCGCGGCCGCCTGTCCGGTCAGAGATGATGTGCGGGGCGGGACGTCGGATCCCCCCCCGCCCCCGTACCTCAAAGGCATGACAGTCAGGGGAGCTGATGCCTCAAACTTCAACTGAACTGACTTCAACCTTAATGCTGCTTCTTTTGTAAAAGGTGTACCTCATGAAACCCTCTGCGTTCTCAGCGCCTGCGTCATTCATTGTGCTGAAACTTCACGCGTTGCGAGAAAGACGTGTCATTGCTTGGACTCTTGTCCAAGGTCCGAGACAACATCTGTTCCCTTCTAATCCTTTCAAGTTTCCTCTCCTTCTCCTTCTTCTCGCCTCTCTTCGCCTGCAGCCGGCTTGCATTTTTCTTGAAAGTGTTTGCACGTCGCCAAAAGGCAGGAGGCGGCGCAGCCGAAGCCCTCTGAGCTTATAGGTGCCCTGTGTCGCCGGCAATGAATGGCTCTTTGAAAGAGCAGCGCGTGGTGGCAGAGCAGAGCCGCTCCTCATTCACCCGGAGAGAAGAGATGAAAGTGAGAGAGGGAAAGCAGGGCTATGAACGTGTGAGGAAGTCTGCCTGCGTGTGTGTGTGCGGTGGTGTGTGTGTGTGTGTGTGATGGAGGTGGGCTGCTTCATGGAAGAGGCCCATACAATGTTCTCATAGAGACGCTGTGAAGTGCCACAGGTATACTTTCTCGATGACACAACAAAGCCCAAGGGCAGTGGCATTCAAAAGTAGCAAGTCGGTTCACCAACACACGACATCAGCAGGAAAAATGTTAAACGTCTTTGGCTCGGACAGTCCGTTGAGTCCGTTGCTTCCCACTTCCATGAAGTCCCCGCCAAACCTCTCCAGGAGAGGCTCATTGGCTGCTAATAAGGGGACGAGGAGGAGGGGAAGAAAAGTGATGCTGATCAGAACACGGGAGTACCGCTGTGTGTCGGTTGCGCTGAATCAAAGCTCAGACTCAAAGCTAGACTCGGTTTTCTCCGCAGTGTGATCAGTTCATCAGTGGAGAAAAAAAAAAAAGAGTCATTTTCCCCTCATGTTTGCTCATTTGCAGATGAGTCCTGACGGCGGTGACACCTCTGGAAGAGTTAGCGGCGTGTTGACCCAACGGTGGCTTGTCGGAGTTGTTGTTGCATTATGTCTGCAGGCAATCGGCGAGGCGCAATTTAAGTGTGGTGTAAACATTACTGTCGCTGTGCTGTCTGGGCAGATGATGGAGTAGATGCAATCTGTTCAAAAACCTACGTTTTCCACATTTTTTCGCAAACTTTCCCATATTTAATTTGGACACTGTCTGCAGAACCATTGCTAAGGTTCTACAATACTGAACCTTAGCATATTGGGGCTATTTCTATCCCTGGAGGATTTCATATTTAATTTGTGTCCAATTTATAGCTCATATAAAGTAGAATATTGTGAAAAATGTCATTAGTAGCTCTCTTTTCAGAAATTAAAGCCCAAATATTAGAGTACTTGAGTGCCGAAACCGGATTTAATTTGCTGGATTTCCATTGGCAATATACCTGCGAAACTTGAAATTTTGAAAGTAAATTTGCAAATTCAAAGAAACTCTTTGGAAAAAAAAAAAAAAGTTTTGCCACTTCGATGAGGTGTTTTTTTTGGTGGGGGGTTTTGCCCATATCAAAATTGGTCTATTTTACAAAACTGCAATGGAAACTTTTTTCGCATGATAAACAATCGGATATTGCCACTGGCGAAAACCACAAAGAAGACGACGACAGGAAGTGGTTGGAAGATGATGGCGGGGCATGTTTTCTAACGAGTTATTGCGTGAACAAACTTATTCACGTGTGATTTTAACGGCGTTTTTTTTATTTAAGGAAACACCACCATTGCGAAATTTTGTCTTAAGTGAAATAATCTGCTAATGGAACTGGCACTTTTTCTTCAATATTAAGGATTTATTTATTTTTTTTACTTATAAACAAGCTCTTGTGTGTTGCTGGAAAGTTACTTATAAGTCAGTTTTGTCTGATTTCAAGTCTACTGAGACATTTGCACTAGAAACAAAAATACTAGGTGAGATTTTCTGTTTTTACAGCGTCCCTGCCTCCTCAGTGTGACAAAGCTCACCCACTGACCTCAGAGAACTAAATGCTAATGTTGACCAGATGTGTCAAGTTGCTGGTTAGATTCTGGGGGCTCCGGTCGCTCCACAAAATGCCGACCACAAGCTCCAGATGAGCTTTTATGCAACACAAAAAAAAAAAAAAAAAACAGTCAAAGTTAACACTTTCTTGTTCTGAAGTTGTTGGGGGGTGTTTTTTGTCCCCTTCCCTTTTATTAAGAGCTCTGTTTGTACCAGTCTGGTCCTGGAACATCTTGCACAGGAGCAAAAGTTATTTTGATGAAGCAGTGAGCCTCACTTGTTGTAAAAAGTGTTCATATATGGAGAAGTTATAGTTTCCCCCTGGTGGAAAGTCTGACTCTGAGTTTCAAAAGGCATCCAGGTGCCACAGCTGCGCGGCAATGTAGGCGCCACCAAATCCTTTACAGAACAGATTTAATAACTTAACCTTTTTTAAAATGCGCCTGCCAAACTGCAGGTTATTTCGAGCTCATTATTTCGATAGGTCATAAGCCTGGTGTTCTGCTTCATCCTCAAATAAGAATTGTTTTGTGATTAAGGTAGAAAACACTTGCAAAATTAAAGGTAAATTTAATAAACTTTCTCTTCATTTGCTGTAATGTGTGTCTTATTGGTAAGTTAGCTTCAGAGTTTTGAAGTTTTGCTTGCAAGGAAAATGTGCTTTAGTTTTAGCATTGTGACAAAAAAATATACAGATAGAAAAATGTTAAACGTAGCCATGACAACAATTCGGTGATGGCCCCCTCATAATAAAGAGATTTTAGGACGGCTGTTACCAAAACACTTCAAAATGGACACGCATTTTGGGATATTTACTCGAACAGGGTGGGGTGTTTCCTTGGCAACCACAGCAACAAGAAGCTTTAGTTGCGAGCAAGCTTGCTTGACTTTAGCATCAGCACTGTTGGTAAAATAGCTAAAGCTGGACACAAGTATGCATTCGGTTTTGAAACATACCAGACTTATGACTGGTTCCAAAATATTAAAAATGTTGATATATTTCTTACAAACAGAACTTGTGCAGACATATCAACCTTACTGTTCTCTGCTGGACACCTAATACCAGCAGAAGTAGCTAATATTTTAGCAAAAGTCGAATCAAAAAGTTCAGCTTGGATTTGGTACCAAAATAAAAGAAGTTAATGTCCTTCGAGTTCAACCATTAATCGACTGATGACCACATTTGCAAACAGAAATGCTTTTTGGAAATGGATATAATTTAAACGACCCTCCGGAATGACTCTTGATAGTACAGTCTCACCGAGGAGCGCCTGGCTGATTCCACCATTATACCTGGAAGAAATGACATTGCTGCTTTAATGGATGCCAACTATCCTGCAAACTTTTTGAGATGCTGATATGACTCCACTGTGAAATGTAAAAGTGACATTTTTATGGCTCAGAAGGAGACAGGCTGTGCCGCGTTGCGTTGAGCAGCCATGTGAGAGCACTTTTCCACATCAGGGGATGCTCACTTTATCATAGCCCCATCTAAAATTGGACATGACATGTTCCTGTTTCAACTTTTTCCGTCAAAACATCTCAACAGCCTCTGCGTCTCCTCGGCAACCATTTAGGTTCGTCCTTTCAGCTGAATGAGTAGAGAGAGAGAGAGAGAGAGAGAAAAAAAGCACTAATAATTGGCCGGCCGGATATTTCCGATCCAAACACGCCTGTTTGGTTGGTATGGTGACAGTTTCTCTTTTTGTCGCTGCGTTGGTAAAAACAGGAAGTCTGATGGAGTTCGTAACATTTTGGAGCTGCAGCTCTTCTCTTCAAACAGTGAACACATCTAAAATCTGTCCTAAAATCTGCTTCGTGGAAATCGTGTGTTTGGGTTTGTCTTCAGAAACAACCACGAAGAGACAGATGAACAAGCGAACCCGTGTGGGTGTGAAGATTTTATGTATCTTATTTGTGTACTTTTTCACAAATAAATTTGAATCAGTTTCAATAAGTTTTAAAAAGTGAGGTTCACTAATGGCCGTCTTTATTCGTTCTGAGTTGTAAAGCTTAATGAAGAAGTTTACATTGCATGTAGATTTCTTTACATGCAATGTAAAGCAATTACATTACAGCCTTCAGTGGCTAACTTCAGTAGCTTCAGTTGGCTACCCCCAACCCTTTTTCCCTGTCGGCCATTTTGAAAAAGTTGGCGTGATCCATTTTTGCCCATCATTTTAAAATGAAAACAATTCAGTTCAGCTGCAATTTCATTTTCATTTGGTTTAATTAACATTCAACGGGTGCAACAGAGAATCCATGTGGTGCAATCGCACATGAAGCACGTACAAGTACCTCGCAATTAAATTACGAACGCGAACATAAATTACCCATTTGTAATATCAATCAAATATCTCAATGTTTTGATATTGATCTGGAAACACTCTGCAGCCGCACTGGAGGCAGGTGTAGCTCCAGATCTGAGCACTGAAAGGGTTTGGACCTGTCCTAAGGAGTCCAAGGAGAGGAGCTGGACATTTTTCTTTTTCTTTCTGCGCAGCATCTGTTCATGAGTGAACGAACAACATGTTCCCTCTTCAGCTCTGTGAGACTTATAGGAAAGAAGGCATTAAACATTAACAAGCGACGATTCAAAACGAGCCAAGTTCCAAAACGCTGGTTTCTATATGAACTCTGGAGGTTCATATAGAAACCTCCAGAGTTTTAAGGATACGCTTTAGCGTAAATTTGGTCAGCCTTTAGCGTATCCTTAAAGCGCAAATCCTTTTCTCCCGAAGACATGCTGCTCGCCGACAAGCTTGTCCTTTGGACTTCATGAAAGCAAGACCCCCCCTTCTAAAATTGCTCAAACGATCAATATTGATATTATTCCTCCTAATGCAACTCCCTCACTGCCAGCCTGACATTTATGGCTGCCACTTTCAGACACAAAGTTTCAGGGAGTCATGGTTTATTAACTATTTTTGGGGCATTCTGGCCCGAGGCAAACAGCCTTGAAGCTGAGAAGCTAAAGTTGTCTGTGTGAGCAGCCAGCCTCGCCCTGCTTTTTTCTTCTTTCTGACTTCATCTCTTCCCTACAGGATGATTTCCCTCCCCAACCTGCAGCCACAGATTAAGCAGCCCTGTAATTGGCCTGCCCGGCCCAGAGTAGATTTACCAAAAAGGCGACGCTCTCACTTCTGTCAAGGTGTCCCTGACATGCAGCACATGCTAACTCCGCCTGTCATCCAAGCGAGCCGCTCCGGTCGGATAACCGTTTCGGCTGCGAGAAAGAAATGCGAAAGACTGTTTGAACGAGAGGGCACCTCATGTATTCGATCTTTCGTTTCTTTTAATTGCAACCGCAGCTGCTCCGTCCTGTTATATTTGGGGAAACCGAGCTAACCTCGAAACAATTAAAGACGAACCGATACGCCAAGGCGGCTTATTTAAGCATCTTACTGATAGAAGTTAGACCGAACGTGACAAATAAGACGCGAGAGTGCAACGAGTGGCTGGTTAAAATCTGCAAATTGAGTTCTGGATCATTTGGAAAAACCTTTTCAGCTTATCCTCCCGAGTAAATTTGGCCAGCCTTCTAGCGAGGCCGGATTAGCGAATGAGCAGCTGCCGCAGGCAGAACTCTCAAAAAAAACCAAAAAACTGAAGGCTGCAGGTCATTTGGGAATACAGATGATTGGAAACCTTGAATATTTCTGTTTATTCTGGCCGTGTTGAGATTTTGTTTACTGTCTTGCGTGTTCTTCGATCGTTCAGTGGAACAATTAAGGGTGCGTTCACACCAGACCTGCTTAGTCCGCTTTAATTTGACTCTCGTCAGTTTGTCCAGAGAGTCTGGTTTGTTTGGGGGAGGTGTGAATGCACAGTTGGGCTCTGATGTAGATCAAAAAGGCAAATTCTGGTCCGCCAACAAATCGGACCGCAGTTCAACCGAACTCTGGAGGTCACTTCAACCAGAGTTTCAGTTGAAATGAACTTTTAGGTTTGACCTATAGGTATCCAGATTTTTCTGAAGCCTCAGAAAAGCATTAAAAGTGCTTTATGTCAACGCTGTTAAAAGCAGAATTTTACAGTTTCAAAACTGTGTTCCAAGGAATCTCTGATCATTGTAGTGTAATCAACTCCAAATTTGATAACTAGTATTATAGACTTTAAATTAGAGAGCCGTCCAGTAGCTAACAGTAGCACTCACTGTGTTTAGATATCATTTATATTTTCAGTTTTTTATTTTTTTTTTCCTAATCACTCAAAATGGCTGCAGCACAATTTCAACCAGTGGAGGCTTCCGCCACACATTTGTTACCAGGCGTCGTCGTTCTGCCTGACGACAAGCCTTCGTTAGCCGACTTTGTCGACGCGAAAGGGAAACTCGAGACCCGTTTCTCTTCCTTATGCCAGTAAATGAAATGTTCAGAGAAGAAGCAGAGCTGTTGCTGCGCACCAAGCAGATTTTAGTTCTAAACCAAGCATTTGGCTTCAGTCACATGGGAAGCGCCGAGCGATAATATCTGTGGCGAAAGACGGCCATATCTGCAAACACGAAGTGTGACTCGTGTAGCGCTGGACAGAATCAGCCAGTGGTGGACGGGGAGTTGAAGGGGGGGAGGTGGGGGGGACAGAAGCAGAAGCCATCTGGTCGTCCTTCACAGATGTGCCAGATGAACCCTTCTTCCAAACAAAGAGATACATTCTGCTTTCCTATTCCTGCTGAAAGTTCTCGCAGAGTTGAAAAAGCGGAAGATTCTCATTGTGATTTAGCAGCCTTAATAAGAAAAAGAAAGAAAAGACACATCCCTCGCCTTGAGGACTCGTTTTCCCTTGGCAGATGATCTTCCCCCCGTGCTGCTCCCTTTGAGGCGTCTGGCAGTCAAAGGCAAGCTGCTCGGATTATATTTTGGGGTTCTGATCTGCTGAGAACGCAGCCCACACACAGACCTCATTTAGCCCGCTCGTGTACACAAAAGACTCTCTTACATAAACACGGGCCCGGATTCTGATGCTAGGCGGAAGGTCAAAGGGCGTCTCGCGGCGGCGCTCCTACGTTGTTAGGACCACTTTTACATCGGCAGCAAAAAAACATAAATTAAAAAAAAAAAATACTTGAGCAGCAGTTTGGTGACAGATGGGCAACTCTCAGATTCAAGGTCCATAAGTGGCAATTTGGGATTTCAGATTGTTGTGATTACCTTGTAGCCGTGTTATTTCATGCATTCTAGGGGCCCTAGCAGTTACCTACAGCAGCAGCAGGAGGTCCAAACCGCACCGAGAGGAAAATACTCAACTCTTCTCGAGAAGAAGGAAACTCAAGAACTGTGTCAATATTCTGCCAGTGTGGAAACGGAAAACACAATTTTGCAATTGCAGTGTTTTTGTTGAATCAGAAATGAAATTAAAATCAAACGTGAGTAAGTTTGTTCATGTGACAAGTCGGGAAAAATCAGACGTAAACAGTTACATGAGAGTCGTTCATATTTCAGCCCTGGAGCCAGCGCTCGTCGCTGTCATCCACCGGAGGAGACGGCGGCGTCTTATTCAGGCGTTGGAGTAACAAGCCCCGCCTACATATGCGGCGTTTTGGCGATTTTACAGAAGAGCTATGGATTTAATGAATTCAAATAATACACAACTTTTTAATTTAAAAAAAAAGTTGTCATCTTCGCGTCATCTTCTTTGCTGTTTCTGCCAGTGGTAACATCTGGCTGTTGATCATCTGACTAGCGTGATGCGAAAAAAAAGAGTTTCTGCTACAGTTTTGAGAAATTAATCTATTTCAATACGGCCAGAAAACCACCTAACTGGACACAAAAGCTTTTCAGTTTATTTTCTAAATCAGCGTGTTTCCATTAAGCAAATTAATTTTTGTCATTTCAATTTTCTCAATTATATGGCCGATGGAAATGCAGGTATCTGTAAATTTGATGAGCAAAAATTAAGCGATGTACCAATTTGCCAAATAATTTGCCAAATAATTTTTTACAAGAAAAGGTCTTGGAAAAAATAAATGAAAATGAAACCATAGCATTGGTGATGATAGTTTGTGGGTTTAGAATTGATTTTCTATTAATCCTGTTGATTGGATCCATATTTAGCTCATTTTAATTGACAGATTACCAGAGTTCACACATGAAAGTAAACATTGGTGACACTAAAGTTGTGTTTTTTGGGAGATAATTTGTAAAAAAAAAAAAAAAAAAAAAACACAAAAAAAACAAAATTGTAAAACATGAATGTGTCCAACTAGTTCTGCTCAATATTTCCAGTCTGAATAAGTAGATCCCAACATCTGGTCCAAGGCCCTGCAGACTCCACTCTTCAAAGTAAGCAAAAGTAATGAAAACAATAACAATGAGGCAAATTAATGCTAAGTAAAGATGTAAATAAATGTCAGGGCAACCTGCCTCTCCCAAACAAAAGCACGACAAGTCCATTCATCTGGCAGTGAAGAGAAAACAGGATGATTTTCCACCTCTACGCGTTTCTGTCTCTGCAGCGGTGAACTTTAAACCTTCAAACCCGAGCCGCATCTGGCCGCCACGGTCCGGTCTGGACTCTCTGCACGCCTGAACGCGGTCCAGAGCTTTGTGACCGCGCAGTCATAACAGATCGACGGCGACGACAAAACTTCTAATCAGGGTGCGACGCTAAACACAGAGCAGAGCCTGGAAAACACACGGTGCGATTATGAGCAGGAGGAAAACAACAGCCGTCGCTTCTCCCGAGAAAACATGGCGTCTGTGGAGTTTCTGTCAAATTAGAGCAAACCCAGAGGCTAAATGTCCGGAAGAGTGGACTTCCTTATTATTTGTTTGAGTGGGGAAACAAAAAAGAAAACTGGGTCTGGATAAAGCTTCACTTTGTGTTTGTTGCTTTTCATATTACACTCCATTAAGTTTCTGAAAAAAATACAGATCAATTCAGAGTTAGATGAACTCATCTAACTTTAAGCTTTTGTTTCATCTTTGATTTATCATCTTTCACCTAGTTTTCTCCTGACCTTATTTTTTTACTTTTGAAATCTGAAACAGATCTGATTAGGGTTTTAGTTGCCAAAACAAAACAAAGCATTGAAATTCCTTGTGTTTTTTTTTTTTTTTTGTTTTTTTTTATCTTGGGATAATTTGAGCTCTGTGCTCCAGCATTGGTGAAAACCAACAGCTATGTACTCAAATGTCTATAAATTTATCAAAAGTTGATCATAAAATGAATTCTGGAAGAGTACTGGGTAATAAACTGGAAACTTTGTTGAAAGCCTGCAGAAACACACAATTTAGATCATTTTAACTGGGCGACATAAAGTTATATCCTCTGCTCTCAAAGTGACGCCAAAGATAGCTCGTATAGCTTTACAGCTAGCTTCAAACTGTCATTAAAGTGGCTCTTGCTGTAAGCAAATATTCAAGATCTCTAAGTAGAAATTTCAGGGGATTTATCTGAGTCAGAGTTTGACTTTTCCATCCAGTTAATCCTGCAGTTATCTAGATTTTATTTTCTTCTGCAAAATAAGTGCGCGCAGCAACACAGAGGGTGGATAAAAGCAACACTGCTGAATTACATTTTAAGCTACAGGTAGAAGTTCAGGCAGGGTACCTGCTGTGCTGAGGCGCCCTGACCAAGGGCAGAACTGTGTCTTTATTTTAATCCGAGTGTGCTGTGACCCTGAGAAAACAACAAGAACAAGGAAGTTTTCACTGCAGCAGCAGCAGCAGCAGAATTGCATGTTTATTCTTGATAAGAGCTTTTGGGGAGTTTAGTGCCCAAAATGAAAACTCCAGAGAAAATTCTCATCATCGCAGGACTGCCAAGCTTTCAATAAGCAGGAATTATGCATGACCAGATGCCTCGATACGAGCGGCCTCCACGGGCTTTTCTTTTCAGATTTTCTCTCTCCCCCTTTTCGAGAGGACTGTCTGTTTTTATCGTTTTGACTGAAGATGAATGCGTTCTCTCTCTTTTTTTTTGTGCCTGCCATTGTTTCTTTTTATCCAGCGGATAAAAAGAAAAAGCAGAACAGAGGAGCTTTTGTGAAATTAATCATTCGGTTTGTCCCGGAGGGATTAACCATTAGGATCTTTCCTACTTGTTTACTGCGAGTGTCATCGTTTCAAAGGAGCCATTATCGTTACGGGGCCGCAACCGCTTTAATGTGTTACATATCATCGTCATGTTTGATTCATTAGCAGCGCTTGGCCTCCTCAGCTTCGAATGCGACGCAGTGATTCATTCATTTATTTATTTATTTACTTTTATTTTACAAGCACTAGATGTGTACAAAACATTGCCGGTATCGCATCGATACTGACGGGGTAAAATCGATACTTTTTCCAATTTGTCCTTGGAATTTTCTTTTGGTTTGTTCTCAATTTATGGTTTTTCTTTTGAACAAAATCATGTCAGTATGTTAATAAAGTGTTTTGTGGACACCTTTAAGCTTAAAAGGAAAAAAAAAACACAGAGGTCAGAGCTTTTATATCTCAAACGTGAATAAAAATGTTCGGTATCGGTATCTGCGACACTGGGCCTGTATTTATTTGGTATTGGATCGATATCAAAATATTCAGTATCGCAACACAGTCGACAAGAACAAGCATCTGTGTATTTTACTGGGATTTTAAATGACAGGACAACAATAAATGTTGCATAAATGTGAAGTGGGGGAGCTTTTCTTAAAAAAATTTTTTTTAAAAGGTGTTACTATAAAAACAGGCATAAAAATTCCTCTTAGGTTCTGAAAAAACTTTTAAGCACACGGAATCATTTTCAGAAATGTTTCCATTCACATGGAAACGCAAGGAAAACAATGTTTTCACTCCTCCAGACCTGTGAGTGGCGCTAAACAAGTAGCATGGCACATGCGCATAAAGTTTCCACAGAAGGCCAGCGGGAAACACGACGAGAAAACAAAAATGACGAGAAACAAAGTGAGAATGGAGTCTTTTGTAGAACGTTATACAGCAACTGAAACAACATATTGGACACCATTGTTGTTGTGTATGATGCATTTGGGGTTATAGGTCAGAATCACCTTTTTATTTTCCCAAAGAAGGCGATTTTACAGTCCTTAACATTGCACGAGGGCAACATTTTCACTCCAGAACGAGTTTTATTTAAAAATAGAGGAACTTCTGGGTCCCCTAAAGTACCGTTTTCATATGGGCGCATGGAAAAAAAAGGGCTAAAATCGTTCCTATTCCGGAAACAGGTGTTCCTGTGTGAACTTCTGCCACAAGCCATTTGGAAGTCACAGTTAACATGTGAAAGAAACTAAACTTGAGAGGTTTGGCCTCCACTATGTGAGCTATAAAAAAGAAAAAAGAAAACACCGTACCAAGTTGGCTTAGTTTGGTAATTGCTGAACGCTGTTGATAGTCATTGGGAAGATTTAAGGAGCTGAATGCAACGGCTTCAAAAGCAAGACAACACTGAATATACAGAATAATTGGGGTGGTTTAAATCAAACGGGTTTGTTTGTGTAAGAGTGGCCAAGATGTTTCTTACTGAAAAAGTTTTTAGAGCTTTAATCTAGATCTTTAAAAAGAAGAATAGCGAAACTCTCTATATGTGAAACTCAAAGCCAGAACAACTTGCAGCTGCTTTGCTGATCATCCATCTTCTTCACCAGAGTTTGAAAACCAAGGGTCGGTTTCCTTCTGTAATGTTGGTCTATCGTGTAAAATCCCAGAAAAACACATGGCAGTTTAACTCTGGAATGGTAAAAAAAAAAAACATGTGACAAAGTCAAGAGTGTCTGAAAATCTTTACAAGGCTCTGTATATGTCCTAATCAGTCATCTGACATTAGTTTTGGCGTAGACAAGGCATGTGGAGCCCCTGGAAAAGCAGCATGAATCATATCATGGGAACCGCGTCCTGATTGGTCGAAACGGTGTTGGGAACAGCTTGAGGTTTCCCCCGTCCAACATCTGGAACTGGCGTGGTCAGCTTGGGGCCAGCCAAATTTAAAAAGGGCTTTAATCACATCCTGCTCTTTCTTGCCTAATATAGACGTAAAATAAAATAAAAAATGAAGGTGGCGAAAGGGCCTCAAAGTGCTGCAGTCAGCGAAGTTTAAAGAAATCCAGAGTGCTGTTGGAAACGGACCGGGCTGCCATCGGACCCGATTATGTTCTGTCAGCAAATTTCCAGCCTCTGGGTCGGCGGCTCCATCGGATAAATCAAATCCAACAGGGCAAAGCTGGATGTGTGTGAATGTATATGTGTATGTGTCCAGAGAGCCGTGTGTTGGATTTCATGCGGGGCGAGGCTGGATTCGGTTTCAGGCACTAGCCCTTCCAGACTTGAGTCTGCTATTTTTACAGCGGCGGTAGCTGCGCATGACTCATTATTTTAAATAAAGAGAACTCCGTTGTCAGACCGGGGGGGGAGTCCCACCACCCCCTCCGCCCGCCACCACCACCCCCGAGCGCCAAGGGGAGATGACTCATGAGCACAAGGCCACGGTGGCTAATCATGAGACGTCGCACTCAGGACTAATTGTTTGTTTTTCTTGTGATTAAGCTTTCGCCTCTGTGATACTGTTTGCTTTGCCTTCGAGATTGAAAGACTTGCGCTTCGGCCCAAAGGTAACGCGTTTAGTCTGCGGCAAAGGTACGCAAGATTTCTTGAAAAGTTGTCACGTTAACGCTAACTGCATTCATATTCGTTCCTCATTACTTGGGTAAGCCTCTACCACCTTAAAAAATAAAAATAAAAATAAAATTTAAGAAAACACAGGGATTGAACTTCGATTTTTATGTTTCGACACGCTTTTTCAAATGGATTCGGGTCTGAATTTTAACTGCGGTGGACTAATACAGAAATATTTTGATGCTAAACTCTTTCATCACAGCTCTGCGTGTCTGTTTAGGGCCGTTGTTCTGCTGGCAACATCTTCCCCCGTTTCTAAAGGCTTCTGAGACCTAAAGATTTTATTTCATAACTACACAAAGTATGGAGACTGTATTTAGCTCCATGGATTTCTACCACAGCTAGCACACAGGATCAAACATTCAATGTTGGTCTCGTCTGACTAAAACAGTGGTGGACACACTTCTGCTAATGCGCTAGCAGCAGGGCTGATGTTTATTTGTTTAGCGCTTTAGCACTTTTGCTAACTTTAAAGACCTTTAGCACACTCAGCTTTAGCGTCAGCAGAGCTCATGTTTATGATTAGCACTTCAGAGTTCGCGCAACTGACTTTTTAGCTAGCAGTCCTCACCACTAGACAAAAGGCAACTTCTTTCATGTTTGCTCTGTTTCCTACACGACTTGCCACAAAGTTTAAGCTAGGTGGCAAAAAGGAATGGGCAAAATGTTCAGTTACTTGTTGTACGAAGGTGGTAGATGCAGAACATTGCAACAAGATGTGTTAGTTTTGTTTGGGAGTAAATGATTATGTGCCACATTCTTCACATTAGTGTGTGGAAAAAAACAAAAAAATAACATCGCTGGCGAGTCACCGGAAGCGGATTTACAAGGTTCTGAGTCACTGGGATGAGTCGGTGTTGGTGCCTCGTTCACGAAAGAAAATGTGTTTTTCTAATTCTACATCACATTCATTAATAGGTAGTCTCATTCAACAGTGAGCATGAGCTGATGTATTGTAGGTTTAATGCGGCCAATGGTTCAGAAAAAAAAGCGTACGACAACTTCAACATTTTCAAATACGTGGGTATTGTTAATATTTGTAAAAAAAAATCCAAAATACTAGTACAACTCGGATATGGGCTTTTAAGTCTCACATGAAGTACAATGTTTGCAAACTGTACATTAAAAAGAAAAAGGCAAGTGTTTGGGGCTGCCCAAAAAAATCATGAGCCCTGGGCTAGTGCCTTACTCACACAAAATCACAATAAAAGCCTTTGAAGTTTGCATTTGCGATGAGACAAAATGTGTCTTTGCTTCATGAAAGATTTTCATCTAACTTGGTCAGAGTTCATTCGGACACAGTGGTCAGCTTCCCTGCTAGCACTTGATGGATTTCTGAAAAGGAAGTGTCCTAATTAGTTTTTTTTCCCGCATGTACACATTACGGTGATGTGAATAACTATGATGTGCCCCCTTCACGGCGGCAGAAGCCAGGCTCCTGCTCTTGTAATTCCCAAAGGGTGGCGGCGGCGCTCAGGAGAGCCGCTTGCTGTGTGCAGCATGGCGGCATAGGGGCAGATCAGCGCCGGCTCCTGTCTTGAAAGATCTTCATCATCAGCGCTGCTATGGGATGAAGAAACGTTCAGAGTAATTTGAGGCCAGACGGCATCATTACGCAGTAACTTCAGAGGAAATCAACAGGGCGGCGGGGCTGAGGGGAGAGTCGGGGGCGAGGTGGAGGGGTGGAGAGGTGGAGGGTGGCACCAGACCCAGCATCTGGCAGATGACAGACTGAAGTAGCATGCGGATGATAAATATAGCTGCAGCACCAACAAAAGATCATGTTGGCTTCACATGAGGCTGACGGGAAAAAAAAAAGGGAAAGGAGGGAAGGCGATCCAGGGAGAGTGCAGTGTGTGTGTGTGTGTGTGTGTGTGTGAACTCATGGTTATGTTTACTGTAGGCTCGCGTCTGAGGGCGTGTATTCTTTATGCTCTGTGGTTCACACAGAATCCAGTGTTCGGCAGCCGGAGCGAATGTCGTCATCCGGCTCGCTGAGAAGGCTTAAAATAACCGGAGGAAATAATGCGTCCCAGGAAGTTTGGATTGACTCACGGTTCGGCCGTCCACAGTGGCATAAAGCGCTGCGCAGTGGGCCTTAAACACACCACTCCGGTCCGCTGGGTCCCACAGCCGAGCTCCTTGTGGAGCAGGGAGAGGGGAGGGGGGGATTCTTGCACATCAGATGCTGAAACTTTCAACGTTTTAGTGAGGAAAGCAAAGAATCAACAGTAAATATCTTCACGCCGAAATCGCAAAATCAGTTTTTGAAAAAAAAAAAAAATGGCACTGAATCATGATAGTGGGGATTCAGTGGTTCTCTGGTTTTTGCATGACTGCAACAATCGACTAAGAGCTAAAATCTGTAAATACTTGTCTTGATTACAGACACGTTGCAACGTGATGTGCAAGACTTCCTGAAAGTTGGTCGACGACAATGACTACCGTTGGTTTTAGCGGTCAAGTTGTCAACGTAACGCGCTAAATCTTAACGGTACACCTGATGTGTGAATGAAAAGGGGGATGCAGTGCTTTGCTACTAATCATCAACACCAGGACAACAAGATAAGGTCCAAGGCCATTACTTATGACCTCTTATGACAGATAAATAATGTGGTGAATGCAGGTGAAGTTAAACAGGACGGAGGAGGTATGGGTCAGTTTGTAAGCGAGCTATTTCCAACTTCTTAAACGCCGCTATGAGCGCCACCAGAGGTTTGTTTCTTCCACAGATTAATCATTTTGACTTCAGCCAGCAGAAGCCATGGACATATTGGCAAAAACAACTTGGGAAAACAATTGCAGTCGCTCCATCTAATACACCAGGAGCCACTTCGGGAGTCCATCATGGCTCCTCGACGTAATTAGAGTCAACAGGCCACTGTACATTTGAATCACTTTGGAAAGAATTGGGTGTCTGCCTGGTTGGCATGTATGTTTTTATGTAGTTCCTCAATATCATGAAACAGAGCTGACACGAGAGGGGAGAGCGTTATTTAAGGAACCGAGAAATGTGAAATCATCTTGCTGTTGTAGTTACACAAAAGCAAAAAATAAAAATGCTGTTGCTATAAGACAGAGAGTCAGTTAAAATACATGTCAACAGTATAAATGAATGACACGTCAGCTTGATTTTTTTTTTTTTTTCCAATCCCTAAAGCCATTCAGACATCCTGAAAGGAAATGTAAGCTTTCCCCAGAGTTTTCCGGCCCAACACCTGTCCAATAGCTGTCAGTCTTCAGAGAATTATCTCAACATAAAATTCCTGAGGGAAATTAAAAAGGTCTGCAAAGTACACCTAAAGAAAGTTTGTAAGTTTTTTTGTTTTTTTTTTATCCGTAGAGAAAAGAAGGGCACCATTATTTTGCTCTGTAGAGACTAATAATCAATTATGTTGTGATTTTTTTTTAAATGAACAAGCACAATATCAATGATATAAACAGTCAAATAAAACTGTGCAAAAGGAATGATTTGCATGCGTCCTGCTTTTTGTTCATCACTTCCTACTTCCGCATTTTTGGTGGTTTAGAGCAGAAATATTTTTGGGGCGCAAAATAATGGGAGTTGTTTGTCACCTTGACAGACATTTTAAACCTACTTTGACAATAAATGTGAGTTACATATAGTCTGCAGTAAGGAAATGGAATTTGTACAATCTCATCGGAGCATTGTGTACTTATTTTCGTTTTGATGTCTGCCCAAATTTCTCTCATATTTCATGAAAGCGTTGGCTCCTGACAGAGTCAGGATAACAAAAAGGGTTGTTTTTTTTTTTTTGTTAAGCTGAAACATCCCTGGAGCTTGCCCCTGGTCTTACATCCCAATTATTGAACCCACTCAGAAAGTTTCAGGAAAACCAGTAGGCTACATTAAAAATCCAGGATAATACCTAATAAATGTCTGGAATGTCTCAGAGGAAAGAAACTGGCGAGTTTCTGTGTGTCCATCGCGACCTCCTGAGAACAAAAAAAAAAAGCCGCCGCCTTACGGAAATCTGACGGAAAGTAACGGCACACTTTTGGAAAACAGCTTTTAAATTTGTTAAATAGAAATACTACCTAATAATAAACCGATGTGCGACGTTAAAGTCCACGGGTACCAGCTGGTTAACTTAATAATATTAAATGAAGAAGGTTAATATTGCATTACTGGAACGCTGATGACGGGTTTTTTTTAATTAATTTTATTCACCATTTTAGCAGCTGAATCTTCGTCATGATGTATGTGGCCAGTCTTGTTACAACATAACAGCCTTTTTCTGTCCATGTTCAGTCGTCAGATCTCATTTTTCTTTGCCAATAAAAGGCAAATCATGGTTTGCCACGAAGCACATATTTGCAGCCACATTTCATAAGAACTTCAGAAGAGTGAGCTTGAAAACAATTATATGCTTGATTTCTTTGCTTTGAAGCAAAGAAATAAAGTAAATAGCAATACACCCCCCCCCCGCACCCGCACCTCCCCCACTTGTGGATGGAAAGAATGAGAATTGAGAGAGAAGAATGTGAATCTTTTAGCTTCTGACAGCAGCAGAGCCCTTAAGAAGTCAACAAGTGATCGGCCAAAACCGACAAAAAAAAAAGAAAAATGTGCGAGATGATAGGAGGGATCGCTCTGAACAACCTGTGTTCTGCAGCCAACTATGCAACCTGATGCACCACATTGTCAGTCGGGGCCTCTGGGGGAATTGCGATGAGCCAGAGACGGTCAAGCTGACCGCGTGCGACCCAGGAGCGTCCCGTCGCTTTACGGCCAAAAACGCATTCCCGAGGTTCTCCTCGGGATCACTTCCCATTGTTCCGAGCGACCGCAGGAGGATGTTTCAAACTTTGTTTGCTCCTGTTTGGATTTGGTGAAACGTAATTGTGGCTCTCTCCATCCTTTCAGTGAGGTCGAAGCGTTACTCTGTCCCAAGAAGAACTTCAGACTTTTCTTGACAAATTCTGACACACGTAATCTGCAAAAAAAAAAAAAAAGAAAAAATGTCCCCGAAGGCCATGAAATTGCAGTCTGCTCCACACGAGTGTTCCAACAATGATTGGACGGCAGTTTCCTTCAGGGAAGTCCGAGATGGAGAAAACCGAGACTAGTCTCATACGGGTTCATTTATGAGGTTAATGATGGTCTGCGGGTGTTTGTTTAGAAAGCCACTGAGAGCTAGCTTAAAAAATGGAAACGCAGAAAAAGCTTCCAGGGTTGTAGCCAGATGTACATTTCCAAAGCAGAGCCGGCGTCAAGCTTTTAAAACCAGATCAAGTCCCTGAAGCTCTGAACTTAAAGACCAGAGGCCATTCTGGGTGGCCTTTTATTCCTAACACGATGACCAGCCGCTCTGCCCTCATCAGTAGGGGGAAGCTATCATTAGCCAGGCTGACTTACTAGCTCCAAGTCAGCCTCAAATGGGAGCCGCAGGTGAAGAAAGGGAAGACGCTTTTAATCAGGTTTAAGCTACGGCAGCAGTCGACTCACACACCGCAGCCGGAGAGCTGAGGCTGTGCGCCGATGATTAGGGATGAACTCATCCACTCTTTTCACGTTGCGATACTGATATCGACACAGATATGAGGTTTCTGACACAGAAAAGCAACGCCGAGTCGACTTAAATGTTTTGTTTTTTTTAAAAACTCAGACGAGTTTATTTGATAACTCTGCACCAGTACGGCACAATTAAACACACCAGACGTCTGTTTCAGAGCTGGTTGCTCGGTTTCCAATGTTGACGATGCATATTGTCAGGAGCTGACGAGTGCCTGGTGGCGACGGAGCAGAAACGGGGGCTCCCCCATGACGGATGTCACTACAGAAAATCTCCAACAGCACAACTACTGCCTTCTGCAGTGGGAAGCCTTCACCCTAAGTAGCTCTGCAGCTGTTGCTTCTGCATGGCGTGATCTAACATGAAGCTACATATTTGGAGAAATATTTTCCTGACAAACTGATGGTGGAAGGTTTTAGGCGAAAAGCTTTGCCAATAAAATCTTGAGAAAATGTGTTAATCCTGTTAAAGTCTGCCAGTTTCTCTACACAGCGTTTCTGTTCCCCAGATGCATTTAGGTGTCAACAAGCCCAGACTTCACTGTGCCCGATTTGACACATGGACGTGGAACTGCTTGATAAGCTTTAGTTGCGCTCAGCCAAATAACTGCCGGGAACATCCCTTATAAAGAGGCTGCAGGCTGAAACCCACTCTTATTAGAATTCCTCAACCAAACTTAGCCAAGAGCTAGCTGCGCCGCTACATTCCTGTCCTTTCCTGGTTCCTGAGAGATGAAAGTTTAAGATTAAAGCAGGCAACTGTCTCAGTGTTTTATTGGGAACTACTTGCCGTAATATACAGTGCCTGGCAAAAAAGAAAAAAAAGATCCATAACCTTCTGACCTTTACGCATTTTGTTCCATGCATCCACAAATTTTGGTGTATTTTCTTCTTAGTGATAGATAAACACAAAGTACTGGATAATTTTACACTGTATGAACAATTTGTATGTATTTGTACTCACGCCCATTCTCCCCTCTTACCGCATAAATTGAGTAAATTGTTCAGAATTCATTTTATTTCTGAATACAGTTCATCTGAGTGTTACTTCATCTCAGTATCGATCCATATGTCCTGTGAAGACCGAAGAGATTCATTAGGAAAGTTGCAACATTTGTAACATTTTCAGCTGGCGAGGTTCACGTTCACACAGCACTGTCAGACGATCCAATCCAATCGAAAACCTGTTCCACCCCCCCACCTGTGATGTCACTGCACCAATAACCACTGATGGAAACGACACGAAAACCTCTGAAGACAATTTTCCTTTTCATAAAATGTAAGCAAAAATAGATTTTAGCAGTTCTAGGATTTCTCTTTTGTAGACTCACACATTTGTTTTGGTTGTGTTTACCCAGAATGCCCTGCGCTACAGTCCACTTCCTGCTTTTGGAGCACTCACACCTCCCCAAATCAAACCGGACACCCGAGACAAATGAACCAGAGTTCAGGACATGAGACTTGGAGGGTTACGTTCCAGGAGGGCAGCACCCTTAAACATGCCATCAGATTGGTCGAATTTAGATCAAACCAATTGATGTGTTAGCATGGTCCAGTTAAAGTTCTCCTCTAAATCCAGTTGAGACTCCTTGTCCGGACTTGAGAACTGATGTTTAGTAACCCCAAATACAAGAACACGCAACACTCTTTTTGCTTGTTCAGTAAATTTAGAAAAAAACAGAAGAACTTTTTCCTTCACGATTGTGCAACATTGTATAACAAAAGACAAATAAGATAAAGAATGTAGAGTTCTTTTGTGGTTGAGATGTGACAAAATGCGTGACGGTTTAAGACGCATGCATATTTTTGCAACACACGTTGACTATTTTTGACACGAAGATGCAAAGAGACGTGGTGAGTGCTGTCCACGTGCCAAGAGAAATCACCGTTCTGGAAATCTGCGATTCCAATTTGTTGCCAGGGAATGCTCAGCTATTACCTGACATCTGCCTCTCTGCGTTCAGGTCAGCATTCCTGAGCCTCTCAATGAGGGTGGAGACAGCTCTGACATTCGTACAGAGAACCAGGTTGGAGAAATGCAAAACAGCTGCACTGTTTTCATCATTCAGACTTTATTGCCTTTAATCCGCGTCTGTCAGAAAGACTTAGAAAACACACAAATGCTAAGTGCTCTTTAGTTTCTTTGCCTTTATTTTATGCTTCCTAACTGCAATAAACTACCAGCCGAGATAAACATCGACTTTAAGAGTTCGGCCAATAAGATGCATTGAAAACAAGGAAAGTCAAAGTGCATGCACTGCGACTGCGAATGGATTTAGTAAAAGATTTGCTCAACAAAATATGAAAACCCTGACTTAGGCATCCCAGGCTATTGCAAGTGGATAAAAACCTTGGCTGCAGTCTGGGTTAAAAGCCGTGTTTCCGTTACAAATATGCACAAAACTTTGTGGATAGTTCTGCTAAAGTTGGGGGGAAAAAAAACACAATTTGCAATTGCATTGTTTCCTTTCAACAAATACAATTGAAATTGCGTGTGACTAAACTTTTTCGCATGACAAGTCATTAAAAATCACAGATTAAACACTTATATGAGATATTTTCACATTTCAGCAACGGCGCTAGCGCTCATCAACCATCAGAGATGTTGGCGTCTTGTTGACGCCTTGCAGCAATACAATACAGTTGCAAAAGACGTCATTTTTAGAGGGTTTTTTTTGGCTTTAATGGCCTTTATTTTAAAGTGCTCATACAGGAAAGTAGGTAATGAAAGAGAGGGAAGACATGTGTCTAAGGTCACCAGGTCGGGAATCGAACCTGCGACGGCCATGTCCAGGACTAGGGCATTCTTATGTGGGTTGTGCTTAACCACTGCCAAAGACTTAATATTAAGACTTTATACTCATAATACAACAAATTAATTTCATGTATTATTTTGGCTATATTCTCATAATACTATAAAACTATTCTCATAATTAAATTTATTATTATTATTATTATTTTCTTATTATGGCCTTAATACTCCTTCATAACATAGAAACTGATATGGTGCCTGTGATGCAAAAAAAAAGTGCTTCCATTGCAGTTTTCTGAAGCTCACACTTTTCCACACTGCAAAACACACCTCATACTTCCAGAATTGCCAATTTTCCATGAAAGGGAATTTAATTTTTATCATTCCAACTTCATGGTAAATGGAAACGCCGTTATAGTTTAGGTCTCCTTGAACATCTTTACTGGCAGCGATTGAAGTGTCGGTTCTTCTTTTTGTTTGCAAAGTCAATTTGAAGTTGTAAATTCCTTCATAAATTCCTTCATTTAGCTTTAGTTAAATTTTTACTGATGGTGGGATTTTTTTTTTAGTGACCTTCCTCTTATGAAGTGTTTGGACTTTGTACTGATCTCGTACACTTCGGATCCCTCGTTATCTGTTGGGTTTCGTTCAAAATGTGATTTTCTTGATGTCTGAAGCGCCGCGTTCAGCGCTACTGTCAAACACCTCGCTCATTCACAGACACAACGGTTTTACCTTGACCTGAGCAGACCTCTTTGGGCCTCTGTCAACTTCATTCATAAACCGTTGATGGTGGTCTGCATCTGAACCCGCTGCCGGCTGCTGAATCGCATCACTCCAAAGTGAGGTCACTTGGAAACAATCTAAGCGGGCCTGAAACGGTCCGTCTGTGCAGAGAAAGAGGGGCGGGGGTGAGCATGTGCGTGTGTGTGATGGGTAATATGAACTCCAACAAGCTGTAGTTCTGGATCTATGAATAAGGCTTGAGCAAGTTTCATGTATTAGAGAGGAAATACTCCCCGTCTGTGACTTCTTCTGGCCAACACACACACACACACAAAAAATATTGCTTAGAAAGAGAGGAGCTGCAGTGCATTGTTGAGTGAAATGCAGCAAAAATGATGGTCTGCCAATTAAAACCGTCACAGGATCCTGAGTCATAAGGGCACATGGAACCATTCTGGTGTTTGGCTGTGAAACACTCGTTGTATGATGTGGAAACTTAGTCAAACATATTCCTCCTCTGCGGGATTTTTCCATCTCACTCCTTTAGAGACGGAGACAGAACGCATACGTACGGAGCCGACTTCGCTTCACTCCGGGCCATCTCACTTCAGTTTGTGGTTTGCGGCCTCATTTACTTACGTTGAGCTCAGGTCGTCTTTTTCCAGACGTGCGCAGAACTTCGGTAGCAGCTGAAACGTCTGACTGTCAACGCTGGGGTTGACTCAGCTGAGCGCCGCCACGTCAGTTCACCCCAATCGTTTCTGTGACGACCGCATGTTTCCCATAAGCAGCGGGTTTAAAATCTCACTCACATAATGTCCAATGTTAGACGTGAACCTAACCTTCTGGTATCAACCACAATGCTAAGAACAGGACCACCAAGGAGCCTTAGAATTTAGTTTTTTCCCTGTTTAAGCAGTCAAGGCTGCACAGTGGTGCAGTTGGTAGCACTGTTGCTTTGCAGCAAGAAGGTCCTGGGTTCGATTCCCGGGCCGGGGTCTTTCTGCACGGAGTTTGCTAGAAATTTATAAAAATCCAACCACACCATTATCTACTCCAGGTAGGATATCAACCTTTCAACTTTTTAGCAGTACCTCACTTTCAAAATCCCGAGCTACCATTTAATGATGCTAACAGTCGTGATGCGTAGAAGTCATGACGCCCAACAGCTTCAGTTTTTGGTTTGATTTCTCAGAAATGTAAAGAAAGAATTTGAGACCTCAGGGTGAACTCTCTTTGAAAATGAGGCATGATGCAATGAGCCAACGTCTGTTCGGCACAGTCAGGACCAGCAGCGATCCTTTACTCTTCATTTCCAGCAGAAAAAAAGATGCTTTACTGCACGTTCCTGACAGCCTCGGCTCTATGGAGCGCTGTTAAGTGCTCAGAACACCAACAGCTGCAGGCTGCACATATGTAATTTTGTCAAAAATGGCTCGAAAGACTGAAATGGGTTTTCTTTCGCGATGCTGCAGCCACGGGCCCAAGCGCCGACGATCGGAGGCTGCTGGACTCGGCAGTAAAAGACAAGCTGATTGGCGTGCGTTGGGTTTCTTCGTCTTGAACAAACACTTCAGCCAATGTACTCACAACGCTGATTGTCAAAAAAAAGAAAAAAAGAAAAAGAACTTGTGTGCAGCATCTCTGCACAAAATAACTGATATAGCTGTTGAGGTCTCATGAATCTTCCTTCATGCAAAGAGAGAGTCTGTCGAAAGACGAGTTTGACGATACGCCAAGGCCTTCTGGTGAAACCGCGTATCACAAGCCTCCAGAAGGAGATCGCTGCCTCAAAATACATCTTTTGCCGTTAGAAAATCCCCTCCTCCCACCTGGTACACTGCGTACTCCCTCTCTTTTGACTATTTCTTTCCACTTGCCCTTTCCTTTGCTGCGATTAGTTGGTTGGAGCAGATTTTTGAGGGTACAAAGGCCCCTTTTACAGATGCCATCTGAAAAATATGTTTTTGTGCCATTTATTTGGTTTGCTTTTTTTGGTGGGGGAAGCAGTTTCCTGGGTTTTGGACCGCCTCTCACTCCTTGCTACAGTCACCCTGCAGCTTATAAATGTTTCAAAAAGAGAAAGAGAGAGAGACAGAGAGAGAGAGAGAGACCTCTTTTTGCTCATTCCCAAAACCACGTCAAAGCCTGGCAGAGTTAAAGAGCGAATGCAGTAAAATACATTCCATGTCATCAGGAACGCTAAACAGTTTCAGTTGTGTTACTCAGTTAAAGAAGAAGAAAAAAAAACAACCTACGTGTGTCCTTGTGTAAGTTCAGTTTAGTTTCGGCAGTGTGGGTTTTTTTTTTTTTTGGAGTTAGTGTTTACTCGCCGTGGCCTGAATGAAGCCATGCAGACGCTTTCAGCTTCTGCCGGGAACGGCCAAAACTTGTGTAAACTCGAGGTCTCCGTGTCCGTGGCCGACCGTGAATGTTAGCGTGTTCTCCGCACAGCAGGTGTGTGGAGGTTGAAATCGCTGCAAAGAGAAGGCATTTTTCAACACTCAGCCTCAGATTCACGCCAATAGGTCCATGTCTCGCCAAAACGGATCTCACTGAACCCTCACTAAGACCGAGAAATGTCGGTAGACAAACACAAAGATCGTTCAAACGGTTCAAATTTGCACCCGGGAAGGCTAAAAAGACGACTTCGGCAAACTTCAGGTCATCATTTGGTTTGGTGTTTCAGCTGGTCAGAAGGGTTTGGGTTTGTGTCAGGGTGAACTGAGGCTCTTTAAAGGCTGTCTGAGCAAAACGGGGGACTGTTGTGCATCTATGTGTCGGATGTCATTTAAAGCACAAAGACAGACACGTTGTAGCCTTTTATTAGTGCTGATCATTTTTGAATTGGGGTTTTGTTACCATCAGTGATTGTGTTCCACATGAGAAATTTTTATGTATAGCCAGTAGCAACTCATTTATTGACAGTTCAGAAACATCAAAAATGCAACATTAAAAGAAATTGAATTTTTAGAAGATATTGATTAAGTATTAAGTATCTTTCTTCAGACGAAGATCAAGCAGACTGGTGTGGATATTAAAACACACCAGTAGCTCCACTGGTGTCAGAATGGCAATTTTTCAGCAGATTCACCTCTTTCAGAGACAATCCTACTTAGATGGTGACAAATAAAAACACGATAAACAGGCGGTACTACGGAGTCATCCACGTCTTTGTCGCCTCATGTTTTATGTGTTGGTTCGTCATCTACAGGTTTTACAAAGTTCTGTTTGCCTTTTTTCCAGAGCTAAATGAAATCACCGCGCTTCCCTTGTTTGGGCTTCCTCGCGTCAGATCCCAGTCTATTTTAGAGTGTGTTGTTGGTGTTTGTAAGAGTCTTTTACAGGCTGGAAACACGGAATCATACCGGCCTTTTAATCGCACCAACACACCTACCAGAGCTTTGAGATCATCCAACCACTGACTTTAACGAGCTTCCTGATCCAGGCTAAAATTAAAAACAAGCTGATCTTCCCAGGACTATGAACAATTCAATGCGCCTCTCAAAACAAACAAGTTTAGGGCGGGTCTTTGTTTTTTTGTTCTTCTCTTTTTATTTTATTTATTTATTTTTTTTGCAGAGGTAGACTTTCAGGCTACTACTTAAATTAAAGTAATAGCTTTACTAATTTATTGGATTTTTTTTTGGTTTGTTTGTTTGCTTGTTTTAAATTAATAAATTGAAGAAAACATGACAGGTTTCCATAACGACCACAGGTGATTAAAAAACAAAAATACCCGTTTTAGAAGAATATGCTCTGCGGACAAAACGCGTCCTAAAAAGAAAAAAAGCTGTTAACTTCAAGTTGCTACGCTAAACATAGACTCTATGGATGTGTCTGTGGAAAAAAAAAAAAAAAAAAGAAGAAGAAAAATCAATCACCAAACCCTTTAACTGACTTGATGAGAGGAAACAAAATGACATGTTGCTTTCACAAAAACTGTATTTAACATACCCAAAGAGCAGAGTCACATTGTCTTTAGACCGCCGCACGCAATGCCAACTGTATGAATCAATGCCTTGTTAGCCATTAATTAGCCTGCCGTTGCAAAGTACTTGCACATTATTCAATTAACTCAATTGTAAAGGATCTCTGCAGGTGGGCTGCCAAACATTTACAGGCCTCTGGCTCTTGACTTCAGCTGTTTTAGTTGAAAGAGAAGCACAAAGCTTCAGGGTGTGTCCTGCAGCAGCCTCACTGAAACGGAGGGGCTCCGTCATTATTAGTGTCGCTGCCTCCGTTATTCTAATCTCTCGGTGGAGCGTATTTTTTAAAGTGTCAGAGTTGTGAGCTAGCGTGGTGAATAAGCTGCTGTCACACCGTTTCCTGTCATGCCAGCATATATATATACATATATATATATTTAAAAAATAAATAAATAAAAAAGGAAAAAGAGGAGAGAAAAAACCTGCATGTGACTTTCTGATTCACTATCTTTGCCATCTTCTGGCCTGGGCCACACTACCTTCAAAGACAGAAAAACTTTTTTTAAAAATTAAAAGGATATTGGAGAAATAATCCTGGTGACGCAACAAAAAAATATATATAGTTATTGTCATCTTACAATCCGTTCCTTGTGAGTCGCCAAAATACGAACTATTTAAATTCAAAATTTGACCACTAAAATAATTTTTCCCAAACACTTTGCACTTGCTCTTCCTACCTTGTCTCTAAGCCCATTTCCTTGGTGTTGCAAATAAATACAAAAAAAAAAACTTAAAAAATAGATGATGAACTCACAGTGTTCTGCTGCATGTTACTATTTTATAAAATTGTTGTCTATTGTTTAGGGGGGGGGGGGTTCTGTATTTAAGAATCAACTGCACTAACATTGTGCTCTAAGTGCACACAAGTGATAAATATATATGTGTCTAAATTAATCAGAAGGTAGGTCATGTCTTTTATTTCCCCAATTGATCGCTTGGCTTCCCGTTTCTATTGACGATTCTGCTGTCTAAAGGGGCATCATGCACCATTATGCATTTTCCACACATTAACTTAATTTTATAGTACAATTAAGTAATTATGTCACCTTGAGTTGTTATAAAAATCCTGCATGTATCAAGTATGACTTCAAAGAAATTTCACTTTGCAATTTAACGGCATAAAATTGGGCCTCTGTCTCTTTAAGAAGTTCCTGCTCTTTCCAAAACTCCGCCTTCAGCACGATACCACATCAACGTTCGTCTATTGGGCGTTTACAAAACCTTTGTCAGAGCACTGGGTGGAGAAGTGGCTCATGTAATGAGCTCAGCAGATGCCCAGTTCCACCAGATGTTTGCTAATTGACGCTGCTAGTCTGAAGGAGCTGAGTGGGGGGAGTCCCTGGGGAGGGCTGCTCTGTAACGTGGAAGCTCGACTTGGAAACTGCAGCTCCGAGGAGGGGCTATGTCATCGAAAGGCGGAGCTAGGCCCACCCAGGCATTTTGAACAGCTGACGGGTTGCCATGAGAGATGAAAGGATTTCTCCAAAATGCAAGAAAAGAATCAAAGCAACACTCCAGGGATGTTTCTGTTGAGCGAATAAGATTCTAATATGATGCAAAGCTCAAAAAACAACAACATTACCCCTTTAAACGTATTTGTGACCTGAAGCAGCAGTTCTCCCTGCACTTTCCAAACATAATACTGGTGAAAGAAGGCTTTCGGAAAGTTTTTGCTGCCCGTCCAAAACTGTTGCCTTCGGATCCATGGCCTAAACCAACACGATCTCCTTGTGCCTCAAAGTCACTCGAAACTTCACTGAAAACACGCAACATCAAACCCGCCAAGCCGTTCCCTCTTGAGCCCGAGTTGAGATTGGGTGTAAACACTCGCCGGCTTACAAATGAGTTCAAAGGGAGAATCCGGTCCCCGAAATCTAAGCAGAGCGCGCTGCGAACAACAGACGAGATGAAAACGATATCACACCACACGCATGATGGGGGTTCAGGGGGGGCTTGCTAATGAGTCTTTATGAATGTCTGACCCTAATAAGAGCATAATCGCATTGGGAGCTGTGAAATTATGTATACTCCCATTAGCGACGCAAAAAACCTCACTTCTACAGTCGCCCAGATTAGTCCAAGAAGCTCCCAAAAGGACGGTTTGCACGCGCGCGGCCGCCGTATTTAAATCCTGAAGAATTTTAATTACTCTCAGATAGCTTTTAACCGGGCTGGCTCGCGAGGCTTCAATGGTAAATTGCAGTTTTGTAAGAGCTGCGCTCCTTTAATCTGTAAAACTCAAACACGGGGAAGAGCGAGAAGACAACATCACAGGCGCTGAGCGCGAACTGAGCACTGTAATCCTGCCTCCATTACACAAGGACAGACGAGGGGGCTGGGGTTTTTTTTACAAAGAAAATTTGTGTCGCCTCAGACCTCGGCTTCAAGTCAACGGAAGGTCTTTCACCGTTAGTCTGTTTCAAACTGTTTCGTGTGGTTGTTTACTCCGTTTTGTGTTTTTTTTTTAAAGAGAGAGAAATCTTGGAAATAACAGGGGAAACATTAGTTTGTGAGACGTTCCAAACAGAAGTCGGAGAGCTGTGACATGAAGCGACGCCGCCAGCTTGACGGCTCATCCAGATCCGCGGCAAACGCCAAAACGGTAATCCTCGGATTTCGATCGCATCTGCCGGCAGGGAGTTTTGAGTTTTCCCGGCGAGATGCGACGTGCACGTTCTGACCTCTCAGACGTACCCGACCCGTTCGAGATTTTGCTCCGTCAGCAAAGCGAGGCGCAGAAATGACATCTGCAGACGGTTTGGAAGAAGACTCGGAGCCCCTCCCCCCCGTTTGCCCCACTCCATGGTTCACAGGGTTAAACTGTCAGGTTTTTATTGCGTTCAGATTCGAGACGGAAACGTTTGCATTCTCCCAGAAGTACGACACAAATAAGGAGGCCCGTGATTTTCTGTCTTTCCGTGAAAGTTGACATGATTTTCCAATAAGCTGTAAAAAGCGCTGTGAACGCGGCAGGACGAGCGAGGAAGAACGAGCCTGAAAGCCGCCACAAGCTCAAAGAACTCTGACCTTATAAAACACGGGCTGACATTTCAGCCACACCAAAGTCTGGCTCCATGATTCGGTTTCAGATTTGGATCTTTTATTTTGTACCTGGAAATTAAATCCAACCCTAGTGACTGAAAAAAGACCCAAGAAAGTTCTGTAGGATGGTTTGACTTCAAAGTTATTTACAGTTAAGCTCAGAAACTTCCATACCTAAGCGGCAGTACAACATAAGACAGACTTTTTTGAGCTTCCTTTTATGTTGTAATGTTATTCACTCATTAAAAACACACCCGGAGTGTTACTTTGATTCTATCATGCATGTCTGAGGAATCCTTTAATCTCCATGGCAACCATTGAGCTGTGCAGGACGCCTGGGTGGACCTCGGCCCGCCTTCGAGGACGAAGCTCCTCCTCTGAGCTGCAGTTTCCGAGCTTCCAAGTTTCTGCCCCACAGAGCAGCCCTCCTCCACAAACTCCTTCAGACTAGCCAGCAGCAACTAGCAAACACCTGGCGAAACTGCGCATCTGCTGAGCTCATGACAGGAGCCACTTCTCAGTGCAACACTGGTAAAAGCTTTAAGGGGTTAAAGGGGGAGACATGTTGTGATTTTAAAGAGACAGCAGCCCAATTTCAAGGCATTAAATTTCTTAAGAGACGAGGATTACAACGAGCTTTTTACCCTGTGTGCAGTACGGCGAGGTAGCAACGACCCTGCGTGCGCTTTTACGAGGATTTTTTTTTGCGCGTGTGGTTTTGGGAACTGATGGTCTGACGGGACACAAGTCAATAACTGACAGTTGTCATAACGATGAATCAAAATTCTCATGATAGGAATTTTTGCGATAAACGAGAGCACAATAAATGTCCACCCCTACTGTAAAGTCAGCCATTTCTATAGGAAAGAGAAGGTTTTTTTCTTCAGGACGAAACATGAAGTATGCAAGCACGCCTTACAAGACTGATGTGTTGGAACATTAAACATGTAAGACCACATATCTGCAGGTTGTCAGCACACAGATATGCAATCAGAGAGCATTAGATTAGAGACAGAGGCAGGTGGATGACTGAGAATAGAGCCGATGACATGCTGTCATCTGCAGCAGCACCATCAAATCAAAAATGCCTCGTCGACGTTTCATTTTTTAAACATGCGTCCACACAACCATTAAAAATTCGGTCAGCTGCCCAAAACCGTGTTTTCCTCTTTCCTTCTGATACATCTCAACCTGTAATTAAAACTGAATAATAGATGTGTACAAATGTATGAAATTTGGCTGCAGCACAAGCAGAGAAAGCATTAATAACCGTCTCAGGAGCAACACTGGATAGACTGGAATTACAGAGTCAAGATAAACAAGATAAACCTTTCATCCGATCAATATTTAGAATCCCCAGCTCTCTGGATAGATTTTTAAAGCCCCTGGGGGTTTCTGTTTATTTATCTCTTCACAGCATCAAAGTTTACAATGGGACTGAAGCCACGATCCAGTTCCATTCTGTTCCCAGAAACAGGGTTTTATGAAGTTGAGTATTGATTTTAGTTACAGGCTTTGTTGGAGTCTTCAGTCAAAACAGCGAGCGTCTCGGCGGACCGTCTTTTGCCTCGAGCAGAGAATAAAAATAAAATAAAAAAAACACACATTGCTCGCTTTCCCTTCTGCCTCTGTTGATGCTCACAAGGTCCTGTTGATGATCTCTCTCTTGCTCTCAGCGACTCTCCCGTCTCAAACACTCAGTCTCGGTTTTCTTCCGGGCCCCTTTTGGATTTATGAAAAGTCTTGCAGCTGTGTCGATGTCCACCACCCAAACAGCAAAAAGCAAATCCTCAGGATGAGGTGAACAAATGTCTCTATGAATCCAAATATAGCCGGAGAGTTGACAGCTTTGTTTGTAAAACTTTGTGTCGACTATGGACAAAATCTGTTCAAGCCATCTGTGCTTATGTCCTGTACTGTGGAATTACCCGGCGGAGAGTGGCACTGTACTCTGCCCCTGATTTAGCTCTGGCATGACCAGCATAGTTCGCCTTTGTATTGAAGGAAGAAACACGACACGGGCATTTGTGCAAACTGGGAGATTCAGATATAACCATGCTTTCAGCTCATCAGATCGAGGCAATATAATGTAAGAAATTGGTTTCACGAGAAGATAAATTTCAGCAACAGTTTTAATTTGTAAAAGTTTCACAAATTACAAGATGTACTTTAAAGGGGCAGTATTATGCATTCTCCAGGCACATAGCGCCATTTTATAATCGCAATTATGTCACTATGTCACCTTCATTCTGCATTTATCAAAAGTGACTTAAAAAGAAAAATTTCACGTCGTAATTTAACGCCTTGAAATTGGGCCTCTGTCTCTTTAAAAAGTCCTGCGCTTTCCGAAACTCCGCCTTCAGGAAGTCGCCACAACATCCCTCCTTCTGTCGACCCTTTAACGATGTGGAGTTTCACTGAGATGTCGCCTACTGAAATTATGTTTTCACATAACTTGCATGCCTTTTCATTCAATGCTTATGCTCATTTTAGACATTGAATAACCCTGTTAGCCTAGTGCTAACAGCCAGGCTAACAATTATGTAAAAATGTAAAAGGTCATTTGTGTTAAATCCCGGCCTGTTTGTTTCCAGATCTTTTTGATAAGAGCTCTTCATGCAAAGGGCAACTCAAAATCTACTTCCTTTCGCAGTCTGAAACGAGACATCAAGTTTGAAGCACACACTTTTCACATCTGCAGCAAATTAAAACGGTTTACAACAGCAAAGTTGCACGCCGAGAGCAACCGGTGGATGTTTGAGAGGCAGACCGTACTTTGATGAGAAACGCCAGGGCCGGGACGCCGAGCGGAAAGAGCGAAAGTAATTTCATGTTTGCAAGCAGCTGTCAGAAACTTCTTGACTTTTCAGCCTCCGCCAAGAGGTTGCCTTAGTTCGATTCAGCAAAATACTGGGGAAAGAAATGTTGGCCATTTTCTTAAATTGCAGCACACGGACGTTCACTGCCATTCGGGAGGGAATATCGGTACTATAACGGCCGGCTGACTTTTAGTGTCTTTACATTTTCCAATCATATTCACACTCAAAAATGTATGACTTCACTGAGTCTACGGTTTCATTTCCCTCTTCCCAGTAACATCAAGTCTCCTTTTACTGCCTCTTGTTACTAAGACTTAGGAGTAAATAGTTATTTGTGGTTTCTATTCTAGGCCGTTGCATTACGTCTTGGTTGGAACGTGGACTTTTTCCTCTTTTTCTTATGGCTTTGATTCACGCCACAAGCATTTTAGGGGTTGAGCTGCACCGCATTTACACAACTTGATTAAAAATGACTTTGTATGCATTTCCTAAGAATGTAATATATTGGTTTTAATTTCAAAACTGCTGCCTGTTTCCACAGTCACCTGGTTAAAGGTTCAATTCAAATGCAATGAAATCTTGACAGAGCTTTTCTTGATGTAAAAATCCATGAGCGTAGCACTCCGTCTACCACGTTGCCATTGATATTACAGTGACACATGTACACTTAAGAGGCTACCCCAGACCTGATGACCGACTTACTCTATTATTGTGATGGAAACAATAGTAATAACCTATTTTAAGGTCATCATTTTAAGAAATACCGTAACATGATCAAAGAGTCTCAGTAGGTTGCAAGACACCAAGAAGGGATACGATTTTAAAATAGGTTTTTGTTGATCCTTCTACAAAAGTCCTTATTTTACAAGACATTTGAGCTGAGCATCAAAGGACAACTTCACTGCCTTGTCCCGAGACGTGGTAAAGAAACACCAGAGGCATTAGATTTGCTCTCAAACTTATTGACAACTGCACAATGACTTGCCAGCAAGTCTTGACATTTCACTAAAAGATCGGGAGTTCCTTCAATCTTTGGAGATATTTTCTGATAGTTCAGAGGGGAAATAAAGAGAGAAAGTCATTGTTTGGAGCTCAAAACTTCACATTGCAAGAAATACCACAACATCTCTCTTTAGGAAAACCTCTGAAAGATGCAGTCTATCGACCTCGCCTGTACCGAGACACAGGGAGACAATTGGTAGTGTCCATTATGTATTCAGATAAGAGGAGAAGACACTTTCCAACACCTGCAGACGGAGCGCAGTCGCAGCAATACGCCAACTCCTCTCACTTCACCTGATTTGAATAAACGGGTGATTAAGAGGCTTGTGCAGCACTTGGTGGCATGCAGAGGAGGTCACGCAGTCATTTGAATCAGGTGTTCTGGAACAGAGACGTGTTCAAAATGCCCGGGGCGAAGGCTCCTGAGGACTGGCGTAGAGAAACACGGCTCTCCACCAACTTAAAGGCATTTAGAGCTGGTGCTAACATCTGCTGCACACCAGCAGAAATGGAGTCATTATAGATCGGGGACAACTTCACAGAGACCACCTTCAGAGGGGGTCCAGTGTGCTTTCATCTTCATTACTTAACGATTCTGGCTATCGTGGGCGACCTGCTGTGACCTTCTGGCCTCTAGAGCTTGTAAGCACGGAGCCTTTCTTTGGACGTTTTCCAGGCACCCAACCTCCCACTGGGAGGAGGCCCCTGGGACAGACGCAGAACATGCTGATGGGACTGCATTTCCCTTCCGGCTTGGCAACAGCTTGGGATCACCCAGAATAATCCAGTGAGTGTCGCTTGGGGAGAGAGAGAGAAAGACACAGAGAGAGGTGGTTGGGTTTCCCACCTGGATCTGTTACCCAGTTGTTGTTTTTCCCCTGTAGCCTAATTTTACACATTGAGACGTCCGTGCCTGAGTGACTGGATGGTGTGAATGTGTTCTGCTTGATTGATCACAACTTCAAAATATCTTAGAATTTGCCACCATTTGGCTGAGTCACTTCATGTAGGACAATAATCCCAAGGTGTTCGCCCTACTTCTCATGACCATCTCTCTGGGTCTTTCTCCTCTCTTTAAAAGTAATGTCAGGTTGTGGTTTCATGATTTATCAAAGCACGATGTATTGTCGTAAGCGTCATCCATTTATGTCTGCCGTAAAAAAAATCTTTGATCTCTCTGTTAAAGAGGCGGTATCATGAAAAATCTACTTTTTTGAGCTGTACATCATGTTGTAACATAATTCCTTCAGCAAAACCGTAGCTGGAGTTTTACCTCGATTCTTTCATGCACGTTTTAGAAATTCGTGTTGCGATTACTTCCTGAAGGCTGAGTTTCAGAAGGAGAGGGAGTTCTTAAAGAGACAGAGGCTCAATGTCAAAGTGTTAAACTATAAAGACAAATTCCTTTTAAGCCATATTTGATACATGTGCAGCATTTTTATAACCACTGAAGGCGACAGAAACTTGATTGTGTCATACACAATACCGCCCCTTTAAGTTTTACCTTTCTTGATTTTAATATCTTACTGGTTGGCATTTTCAAGAACTGCTGAGAAACAAAAAGGTGAAACATTTTCACAACTTCCCTTTGAAAAGGTGAATGTGTTTCTTCCTCGCAACTTTATGAATGACTGAATGAATGAATGAATGAGTGCCTCATAGCTTCTGAACATACTGCGGTCTTCTTTCAGGTGTAAGACAAAGTTCTTGTTTGTCAACCAAACAATTGCTCCCCTACATGCGTTGCCACCCTTGCAGAGGGGGCGGCAGAAAGACTGCAGTACACGAGACCGTTTCGAACAGAGCGACGAGCATTTAGCTCATTCATCCATGCCGTTCGGGGATAACAGAAAGGGAGATTACGAGCCGCTTCTCTGGAATTAAATGAAGAAATAACAACGTGATCAATCAGAGGCAATGAGGTGCATTACTCGTAATTGCATTTGTCGGCTCCTCAGAGAAGTTGTTGGAACATCGGCCCGTTCAAACTCCCCGCTGGTCTTATCGTCTAAATGCAAATTGCGAGAAGTTGGAGCCGCCGTCGATCAGCCGAAGTTTCCTGCAAACCTGCAGAATGGCATGCAGGAGGGAGCAGGCTCTCTGACGTGCAGCTGTAAATGTTTCACGGCTAGTTTTGTGTTGTCTGGTGTTTCCATCTAGACCATTTAGTCATCAAATGATCCTAAACTCTGGGGCTCAACGTGCTCGTGGTGCCGTGCATCGGTTCTGACTCATCGCTGTCACAAGTTCGTTCTTTCACACAGTAAACCATGCCTTACAAGCAAAAACACAGAACTGCTTGTTTTGGTTTTTTTTCCTCTAGTTGCTGGGAATAACATGTGATATTACTTTTGCCAAAAGCAACCCGTCTTACAGCTCTGGAAGAATTTCCCGTCGTAGATAAGCATTGCTTCGCGGAAGCAGCAGTGATTTCTGGACCGCATCCCATTTTTTCGAGCTGCAACCAAAAATGTTTCTGTATTTTTTGATTTGGCGTGCACATTAAGTGGCGAGAAGAATTTTACTAATAAAAAGGGTGGAGTGTGTTTGTCTTCAGACCTACGTTGGAAGCTGTAAATCTTCGTCTGTCTCTACTGAATTTACAGATCTAAAAATAAAAAAATACAATCATCTTTCAGAAGTAGCTCAAACTCATTCCAACTGAATTGGCCACTAAGTCTGGACAATGGCTGATCGGCCCATACATGTGAATGGGGTCTAGGTCTAAAAATCAGCCGCTGTCCTCCATTTCTCCTTCGTTAGAGAGACTGACAGACCACTAGGTCATGTCTGCACATTTGGAGTCAGCAATAGTCACTCCCCTGTGGCAAACTCAGTGACTTTCTTACTGCATTTAGCAACATTTCAGGCAAAAAATAAATAAATTGGTGTCGGCCAAAACTGGAATCGGGCAGTCTGGCTTCTTAAAGGGGCAGTAATATGCATTTTCCAGGCACAAAGTGCCATTTTATAGCATAACCAAGTAACTATGTTACCTTCAGTTATGGAAATATTGTATATAAAGAACATGACTTGAAAGAAATTTGACGTCATGTTTTAACACCTGGAAATTGGGCCTCCATGTCGATTAAAAACTCCTCTATCTGAGAGTCAGACATCGCTCCTCTATTAAGAGTAGTAGCTTGTACAATGAGCTCAGTTGATGTTCCACCAGGTGTTTGCTAATTTACGCTGGCTTGTCTGAAGGAGCTCAGTGGGAGAGTCACGGAGGAGGAGGCGGCCCTCGAAGGCGGCCCTGGGTCCACCCAGGCGTTTTGCACAGATGAACAGCTACTGTGGAGATTAAAGGGTTTCTCAAATATGCATGAAAGAACAAAAGCAACGCTACAGGTCTGTTTTTGATGAGGGAATGACATTATAACACGACGTAAATCTTAAAAAAGTTGACTTTGCATAGTACTGTCACATTAATCAGTGATCGGCCAGAAAACTGCAATCGGTGCATCCCAATGTTACACTGTAGCCCCAGGCTGTGGGGCTAATGTCCAAAGGGACAACAGCAGAAAGACGGTGGTCTTTCACCTCGGATTGTGGTGAAATCCAAATGTTTTTCTGCATGTTGGGGCTTCCTGTGATCAATTGGCACCCCCAGCTAGGGTTGGCCCCACCTCACATCTCATGAGTGTTGAAGACAGGCACCGGGCTTCCCGTCACACAGTTAGGATAAGCAGGTGTACCCAACTGATGGATTTTATTTGGTGGTCTCAGAGTAAATGATTTATTTGAAACAGACTTGAGGCTATATTTGCTTTTGCTTTCAGTCAGGCCCTCCCTTTTATTGGGCTTTCACATGAAATCCCAATAAACTGCAAGTCTGTGGTCTCCTCCTCCCACCTTCCCTCCATCACCACCAACAACCTCCTATATAATAATACCAAAACCTTGACTGCAGTTCCTTGTGCACACAACAAAACTGCCACAGGGCGTGAGTTACGTCCAATAAACAGCGTCCGGCGTTAGAAGTCGTGTGTTGCCACAGCGTCCCCCTCGGGGCCCGCGGCTGTGCAAAGAGCGTTCGCCTTCGCTGAACGATCCGGCCCCACCGGCACTCATTATGCCCACCACATGTTTAGACCGTCACCACAGGTGCGGTCTCCGTGTTTAAACCCGAACCAAATCGACGTCCATCTTTGATGCGTGTTCATTGTGGAAGCATTGCGTAGCAAGGCTGGCATTGAGTGCACAGATGCCACAGATCATGTCTGAGCTGAGAAAATGTTGTAGATTACAGACCTGCAACACAGGCTGACAAAAATCAGGAGGGAAAAGCTTGTTTTGTTTGCTCGCAAAAGAAGCCCCCCGACTTGCAGAGTCCGGCGCGTTCTCCCATGCCAACTTTGAGCGGTTTCTGCTATCCGTTGTGACATTCAGTGACATTTAACTACTCAGTATTGTGGAAAAGCAATATAAAAGTTGGAGCGTTAACACTGGAGTCCTGTTCGACATGTCACGTAGTGTTCCCGGGCTTTTCTTGGTAGGCGTTGTTTATTTTGGGGGGCAAAGGCGGCGGGTAGAGGCAAAGTGAGAGTGACGTTGAGGGATGGGAGAGAGGAAAAGGCGAGGGAAGAGAGGGATGGCTAAGTTTTCCAAACGAATGCTAAATGTGCTGGGTGGAGCAGGGCGCGCCTCCTCAACAGTAGTCTGGCGGAAAACCTTCGGATTGGCGGGAAGACGGTGGGCTGAGTCAGCCACTGGGCACACAACGGCTGATTGAGAGACGGTTAACTCAGGGCGGTGTAGAGGGGAGAGAAAATGTGTGTGTGTGTGTGGGTATACGGTCACTAATAGGGGCACAGTTGGGCGTGGGTGTTTCTGTTTGCACCCGGTGCTTCTGTATTCGGGGCATGGAATGTTTAGATTAACGCCGGATGATGGAAGACGTTGGGAGAAAGCATCTGGGGAAAGCATTTACCTGATGAGAGGCGGTGAGGTGGTGGAGTTGATGGGGTTGTTTTTTGAGGAGAGGTAGGGGGCGGGGGGGTTCAGTCTGAGCTGGAAAAAGGTCAGTCTGACTGTGCGTGCCTACAGCTGGTTCTCATTATGGAGGCTAATGTGAGGCTCTGATCTCAAACACACACCGACTTTGCAGACCCGAGTTTGAAGCCAGATATGGGTTTTGAGAGGCCCCTTCGCTGCTGCTTCTGTGTCATGGTTTCCCTCCTGGGAGCCCCGCGAGACTGAGCGCCTTGTCTTATGGAAAGCCCTCGCTATCTGATTTGGTCATGGTAGAGTGTGCAGCTATGAAAGGAGACGTTTGCTACTGATTTTCTATCTGGATGTAGAGAAAGACATGTAGCTTAAGAGACACGATGATATATCAACATCTCCTTAAAGAAGTTATTTTATTTCTTGGAAGCCTATGCAACAGACCAACCCAACACAAAGTTGATAGAGCACAAGACGTTTCAAAGACAAAAAGTGTGGCGTGCCATGAAAGTGTGGTGTAATTTAATAACATAAATACAGTTCCTCTGTGAAGGCCTCAAATGTTTGTTGGAGAACCTTGGTGAACAAACCAAGTTCAACCCAAGGAACACCACAGAAAGGCCTGGGAGATTACTGGGAAAAGGAAAGTTAGAGTGCGGGCTGCACAGTGGCGCAGTTGGTAGCACTTGCAGCAAGAAGGTCCGGGGTTCGATTCCCGGCCCGGGGTCTTTCTGCATGGAGTTTGCGTGTTCTCCCTGTGCATGCATGGGTTCTCTCCGGGTTCTCTGGCTTCCTCCCACGGTCCAAAAACATGACTGTCAGGTTAATTGATCTTTCCAAATTCTCCCTAGGTGTGTGTGCATGGTTGTTTGTCCTGTTTGTTTCTGTGTTGCCCGGTGACAGACTGGCGACCTGTCCAGGGTGACCCCGCCTCTCGCCCGGAACGCAGCTGGAGATCGGCACCAGCAACTCCCGACCCCAATAGGGACAAGAGTGAAAAGAAAATGTATGGCTGGAAAGTTAGAGTCTGTAAAACGATATCAAGCTTTGAACAAACAGAAAAAGTGACACAGCTGCAAAACTACAGACATGAGGGGGAAGACAATCAGAGAAGAAAGCTACAGTCTCTAGAGAAGCTTCAGGAGAATCTATCAACAGGACAACCGTTGCCTAGACAGTCCACAAATCTAGGGTTTGTGGGTTGTGATGTCTGATAGCACAGAGGCCTCTGGTTGAGCTTGGAGCATATTTGCAAGACCAAGTCCTACACTGGGACTGATCAAATAAGGAAAGGCATGGATTCTAGGACCCGACGGAGAAGGGTGAGCCCATAAACTAAGGAAGACCATATATGAAATTGTTGTGGACAAAAAAAAAAAACTTGTTCTGAAAGTTACAGCTTTATGTCGGGGAACGTCAAACAGGGCAGTGTTTACGTGTATAACAGAGACTGTTATAGACCTGCTGATCTTCTAGATCAACTTCTGGAGTTCTTCCCCGATTCGACCAAGGTTCCTCGTGATTCGTTAGCTGCGGTTTGAAATAAAGTCTTTTGCAGTTTTAAGGCATCATAAACATCAGTGGAATAAGGAAGGCCGTTTCTGATAGAAAACCATTTGGCACAAACCGTATAGGGGACACAACAGAAAGATACAGGAAGGCGATCTTGTTCGACGAGACCAAAATTAGTCTCTTTGGCTACCTGCTGCGTGTAATGAAAACCCAAACCTCTAACTACCTTTATCATATTATCTCCCCCTGTGAAAAATGATGGCAGCAGCCTCAGGATGAATTGTTGTGTTGCTACTGCAGGTAAAGGCCGGCTTCCAGCTGTTAAAGGCTCTTCTATGATAAAAGAAAAATTAAAACTGCATCGTTTCTTCCATCTCATCTTATCGGGTCCATTCATCAGACAATTCCGGCAAAGTGGAGTGAGACTAAATTAAATTCAGTTTTATTTATCTCAAAAGGAGACTACATTTATGGGGCTACAGATGGAAAGTGTTTACAACAATGTCGCACGTTCATGCGCTGTCCCATTTAAATAAAATCAATTCAATTCAAATGTCACTAACTCATCCCTCATGAAAATCCCTCACGACTAAACGGTGACGGATGACCGTGTCATGACACGTTAAAAGCTCAAGTCCCAGGCAACAGAGAAGATATTCCTCAGTACCGTCTCCTGGACGACTCCATAAATCGTTGGCAAGCATTTGCCATTTCTTGAGTGAATGTAGACAAAGCCTCAATCAACATCTGTACCAAAAAATATAAGGTTTTGCTTATAACTCAAATGTATCAGTACTATAAAAAAGAAAACCCAAACTAAATGGTTAGAAGTTAATTCCAGCGATCTGGTAACTATTAGGAAGCCTTCCAGCAGCCAAACCAAACCGTAGCTCCGTCTTTTCTCTGCTGCCGGCATTTAAGCAGCTCGATTTATGACAGTGAATCGCTGCTCAGCAGACAGAGAGAGTGTTCCCAGCCGGCTAAAAAGCCCAGTGTCATGCTGAAAATTAGCAGCGGAGTGACTAATGCACACACTTACTGCCGTCACAAAGCCACTTTTAATGAAGTATGAATGGAGCTATTGATATCATGTCAGAAATGACTGTTAATGACGAATGAGGCAGACAGAATCAGGATGGGCGCAAAACATGCCGACATGCAATTTCAATTAGCATAAAAGCCGGTGCCCCGCGCAAACTGAGGCCGAACAATGGTGCTGTCGAGTCTCTTGCTCGTCCGGAGTTTAATTAGCACGGCTCCTGTAGTTTCTCAGACGCTCTGCCTTCAAACGCTTTCGTTTTATTTTTATTTTTTTTTCCAGAGTGTGAAAGCCGTCGCGATTGTGCAACACAACAAAACAGACAGGTCATGTAACGGGACGCCCCAGGACTTTCTAAGAATCGAGACGCGTTGGAAATAATTACACCCATCAACGAGTCAAGAAGCAATCTGTAAAGCATTAGGTTTCCTGAGTCCTCGAGTACAAAATCTCTCACTGATATGATGAAGCTCGTGCGTTTGCCGAGGTGTTAAACTCTTAACTTGTTGCATGTGACTGCAGATCATATTAATCTGGATGCAGCTTATGTTTTGTGTGATCGCTGACTTTTCTTCTCCAACACGTTAGCATTTTTGGAGGCATTTCAAAGCCAAGTTACTTTAACACTCCAGCAAAGGATACATTAAAAGGTCTGCATTGCACAGATGCTATAGTGAAAGACTCACAGGGTTTTTGACGCATGGTAATAAAAGTAATGTTTTTCTCCATCTGGATGCACTGTTGCCATCGTTTCTCTCTTTTCTGCAGAATATGGAAATAATATGTGTGTTGATTTCAAACAAAGTTCAGTTCTTCCAAACGTGAATATTCCCTGCTTAGGTTATATTCTCTAGCATGCTAGAGAAGTCTATATATTATGCTTCAATTATTAGATTTTCTAGTTAGCAAGAAAATTTAATAATTGAAACATAATGTGATAGGTGGTTATCTAACAAATTATTAAAATTTGCTGGCTACCAGATCTAATAATAATAATAATAATTGTTATAATAATAATAATAATAGTTGAATTAATAATAATTGAAGCACGATGCAACATTTATCCAACTAGCTAGCGCATCCTGCTTCAATTATTTTCCATATATCCAGCAAGGCAGATATCGCATCGTGATTCAGTTATTAGACTTTCTAGATAGACTGACATCACTTCTTCATTTTGATGCAGATACTAATATCAGGCCTTTCAAACATGTTGGAGTTTGAAAAGCCCGAGCATCATGACATAAACACATGGCTCAGTTGACTGCTGCCAGAGGAGAACCCAAAACCCTCCGGGTTCCTCAGTCGCTCAGTCGTGCCGTGTTGGCGCACAGATCGACTTGTGTGACGTGAAACGACAGCGCGGCCTGTGATGCGGTGGGTTCTTTGGTTGCGTGTTTATTGTGACCTGAACTGTGACCTGCAATGTGAAGCAGCTTGTGTTTTTATGGTGATGTGCCATCAGCTTTAGTCTCGCCTGGCCAGACTATCGTCATGCAGATGGTTGCTGCATCGCTTTCCCCTGTGTGACCTGTGCGGCGGCAAACGAGTTCAGGTAGTTAGCCATGTCTCGGCAGGTTTGCAAAGAAGTCATGCTCTTAATTTTTGGGTGAGGAATTGAACAGCCCTCTGTGAGATGTTTCGGGATATTAAATTACACCTTAACTTCGCCCGCGCTTAGTCTTAGGTGGACTACTTCTAAAGACAAGCGGTTGCATCTTATTCAGCGACATAAGTGTAAATGGGGATAAATGAAAGTGCGCGGTACATTTTTTTTTTCAGATTTACATTTGATAAAAATGAGAGAAGAATGTTGTACAACATCACCAGAATCGGATGCAGTCAGTTCAGGTTCCTCAGCTGCAAACACTTCATTGAGTTCAAAGGTTGCAGAAAATAGTATCTTCACATGATGTGCTAAAGCAAATACATCAGCGCACAACGCTGTTGTGAGACTTTAAATCTAATCCTGAAGCGATCCACATTGAAGAGGTGGTGGTGGTGGTGGTGTCGAGTTAATTTATCTGCAGTTTAACACAGGTATGATGATGAGCCCTAAAATAACCAGCATTAAGCCAAATTAGTTTAATTACCCATTCTAAACTGGATGCAGCAGCAGAACAAAGAGCCGTTCTGAACTCTCGTTTCGTGTTTGACATTGTAAACGTTACAAGCCTAAGTGGCTGTAGTTAACTGCGGGCTGATTTCCTGCTGCTGTTGCTCTCTGGGCCATTAATGCCGCGCAGCACCGCCGAAGCAGACGGGGCCTTTCATGCTGCGCTATCCCGAGTTCACTGTGATGCCTTAAAGCTTTCCGTTCTTCCTGCCTTCCTTCTCACCCCACATCGTTGCTTCTCGTAGTGTCACCTTTGAAGGGACAATTCAGGTGTGAAGACGAGTAAACTTTGAATTCATCGGACTAAGAAGTGCGACGCAGAGCTCTCTGTTGCTTTTTTTTGGATGTCTTTTTTTTTTTTTTCTCTCCTCCTTTCCTGTCTGCTCCCTTGACACCGTATACAGTTCACCGGGAGATTCCAGGCAGAAATTCATTACGAGTGTGTTAAAAAATGCTTTACGCCTCAAGTCCACGAGCGGCCTCGCGGAAAAAGCCACGGCTCCAGGTACCGACGATCGCTTCTCCGAAAGAAGCGATCTGTGGGAGAAGGTCGTTCGGTGCAAGGAAGAGTACGGGTTGGAGCAACATTGCGGGGGTGTGTTGACTCCTCTGATGTCACGGGGGAGATTATGTTAACAGGCCCGACCATCTGGGACCTTGGCGGTTTGACGGCTTCCGTAGCTTGGCTGGGCCGACACAGACATGCTTTGTATTAGTCAGTCGTAAACCGCAGCAGAGCCCTGAGTGACTGCAGTACTTCTGTTTGGGTTGCAGTGTCGGAGTGAGATCACGACTCCAAACTGGTCATTAGCGACAGGAGAGTTTGATGAGCCTCCACACAACGACTCCATTAAACTCTTTATTTAGAACGGACATATATTGTGCTGTGCAAGAGTATTCACTTTTTTTTTTTTTTTTCCTCTAGCAAGCTCTATGTTTCTTGTATGTTGTTGGGGGTTCAGCACAACGGAGAGCATAATTGTGACATAAAGGGAAAAGAAGGCGCGGTTTTCATTTCTCTCTGTTGTTGCGACAGAAAAACATCTGAAATGGGGTTTTTTGTCTCTGTTAAAAGACAACAAGCCATTTCCTCCACTAGTGCAAGACTTGCACATTTGTCTTGGTTGTATTTACCCAGAAGGCCCTGCGCTACAGCCCGGTTCCTGCTTTTGGAGCGGTCTCCGGTCCGGTTGGCGTCCATATATGCATTCATTCACCTCGGCCAAACTGAAAGGTGGGTTTGAAGGCGGACCAGAGAGGGTTTGTTTTTTTGTTCCATGTTCACACCTCCCCAAATGAACCAGACTCTCTCTCCAAACAAACTGGATTAAAACAGACTAAACAGGGCTGATGCAAATTCACCCTTCATCTCAGCAGCTGTTCTGTGAACGCATCAACGGTTTTATGAAGTTCATTGAAGACGAGAGAAAGTCAACTACTAATCGTGGTTGAACCTGGTGGGATAGCAAGGAGAAAGTCGCACCTGAAAGAGAGAGTCAAACCCATTTGTAGTCTGTTAGAAGCCATAAGGGGCCTTGGAAAACATGCTGATGAAGGCACTCTGGTCAGACTAGACCAAAATTACAGTTTCTAGCCAACATGAAAAGCTCTATGTGTGGCAGAAACCTAGCACAGTGGCGGCAGCATCAAAGTGCAGTTGCCTTTTTAGAGAAGAGACATGGAAGCTGCTCAGAGTTGATTAGTAGATAGATGGTTGAACGCAGCCCTGAGAAAAGCCTCAGAGGCTGTAAAATGTTTGAAAATGTGGCTCGTATGTCAGCAAAACCAGACCAGAGACCCAACCGAAGAGTCAGAACGGCCCAGTTAAAGTCTAGACATAAATTCGATAGAAACTGAAGCGCATTCTCCAATGTACCTGCAGCTGTAACTGCACCTATTGCTGCTTCTGTAAAATACTGAATGGAGTTGAATATAATTTCACACTGTTCAGATTAATAGTTGTAAACAAACATGTATTGATCTGTCAGGTTAAACCCCAATAAAAGACCTCAAACTTTGTTACTGTAAACGTGGGGAGCGACATGAATATCTCTCACAAGGTACAAAACCAAAGATGTTTTATTCACGACCGATTCCCGGTGGTGAATCCGATCACGTTCTATTACAGAAGCTCATTGGGAGCTTTGGAACTCGCACTGTTCCTTTGTTCGCTCTTGCCTCAAACGTGAGGCATCGCAAACAAGCGTGAAGCTGAAAGGAAATCCGACGTTTGACAGTCATTTCTTCGCCGGCTGCTGTTCCGAGCAACGCGGGACGGTTTCGAAGCCGGGTCCTAGATGCGAGGAGAGACGATTCTGTCCCCTTTCCTGCCTTGATTGGGAGTTAAGCTTCACCTTCTGACCTCTGACCCCTCTGGATCTCCTCCTCTCAAGGCCGTCGCAGCCAGGCGACGAACGGAGGAGAGAAACTGCTTCGGATACAAAGGTACAAACATCTCTCCTGTTGTTTGTGTCACCTATTGTGTTATCAACACAACAACATTCTTACAGCCAATGATAGACATTTTTTTACATGTCCATTTACTTGTCAAGACGCCAAGCCTTTCGGACCCCACTTTTGCAAAAAATGGCTCCGAACTGAAACAGCAGTGAGTCTTTTACATCCTCTTTTCCGCACTTTTTGGACTCGTTTTTTTTTTCTTTTTTTTCCCCCCCTACTGGTCTATTTTCCGAAGGTAAAAATCACACTCCATTGCCGTTCTCCTTTTCAAAGAGAAAGGTAATATTTTTTGCTTTTCTGCACCCATCTCTTTATGTGTCGCGTAAATGCGAGTTTCACAAAGCGAGCTTGAAAAGTTATTGGAGGAAACCTCCCGCTGTGGCTCCCTAAGCCTTTTTTTTTTCCTTCTTCTTCTTCTTCGTCAGAGTGTCTCTCCTTTCTGGCTTGCAACTAGAGTGTTTTTAAAGAGATGCAGAAGAAAAAATAATGTGCAGCTCGCTTTCACGCTGAGATATGCAAGTCTGAGAAACGGCTCCATGAAGCCCGTAAAAAGTGCGTCCCCGGTGACTTCTGAAAGGTCTGTGGGGGGCCGAAGGGGACTGTAAGGGGAGGCCCCTAATAAAGCAGCACGACTGTCAAGGTATGCAGAGTTGTGGTCCAGCCCTCTGCTGTTTAACAGTGCTGGAGCTGGCTGTATATTCTAATAAAGACAGGCTGCTGTGTTCAGAGTCAGGCATGTAAATGTGTTGCCTACATGATTAAAAGCAGCTTGGAGGCTGTGGTTTGTTGAAATGCTGTGTTTATGGTTGTTATATTGTCATAGCATAGCAAAAAAAACAACAACAAAAAAAACAAAAAACTCTGGTAGTGAGTAGTTATTATGAGGTTTATAGAGTCTTTCCTGAAAGTTTTACAGTGTGCTGTTTCAACCTCATCGAAACCTCAGATTTTGATTCCAATACGAAGGTTTTGATATGTGAAAACCGAAGAAAGAGGAGAGTGAAACAAAAGATTCATTTGTTCATTCGGTTGTTGGGAAATGGGGAGGGGGAAGTTTCGGTTTCCGTCACAAATCATAACAGAAGTTATTTTCCACCCAAGACCCGACTGCTTGTCAAGCTTTGATTCCACCTGTGACGTTCATTCGGAGGGCTGTCAAACTCATCCTGGGCCACATCAAGATTAGGATTTTCCTTAAAGTTGCTGTGTGTAACTTTATAAGCATTAAAAAAACATTTTTTTTTGTTGTTGTTGTTTTGTTTTGTTGTTTTTTTTTGTAAAACTGTCACCATGTCGTTACAGTATAATATGAGAAAGAAAAGCAGAGAAGAAAAAAGAAAAATCGACCTCGTCCTCTGGCTGCTGTTTCTGCCTGCAGAAATTCAACGCGCCCGATCGAATACACACTTTCACTTTTTCACGGTTTTTATTAATCCTTCGCGAATAAATCCAAAGACTGACAGCTTTTGTAACTGAAGTTACAATTTTTCCATGTTACAAAATACACCAGAAGGCAAAGCAAATAAAATACATTTTCCCTTACATCAACACACCATTTACCGATATTTGAAAGATGACTGGGGATTTATCTTTATTTTTTTTACACCCAACGGGTTCTTCAACATATAATCTTTAAATAAATCACCAACACTTTTCCTTTTTTTGCCTCAACAACTTCACTTTTTTAAATCCTAAAACGTTTCTTGCTCTCCAAATAGCCTCTGCTAATCAATGAATGACTTTCCACCGGAGGAAGTCATTTTTCTCCCAGTCATCTTTCATTAATCCATAAGCAATCCTTTCAGAAGATAAATATTCCTTTCGCAAATCATGTAACCAGGGCAGCATTAAAGTCCATACTTTTTGTGCAAATGAGCGTCCCCAGAATAAATGTCTGATTGTTTTGTCGTCCCCACATCGGGCCCTCGGGCATCGGGGCCTCCTTGTACAATTCCTCCTGCATGGGAAGCCTCTTGTCGGGAGACACTGATTAACAATTGACAAGACAAGGCAACAAAACTGCACATTTTTCCATGTTATTTTTTACAAACTCTTCACACATCTTGTCAACCGGCGTCGGTCTGTTATAAAGAGACAATTTCTCCTCTATTTTTGCTCTTTTAATATTTCCTGGTGTAATCTCTCTTAAGTTATGGTTCAGTGCTTGAATACCTGTTTTGAAAATGAGCAGGTTGTTGTCTGAATAGGGTATCTGTAAAGTCACCTTCAGCACTCGCCCTCCCAGCCAAGATCTGACAAAGGATGCCTCAATGGGTCCAGGTGTCAAGTCCAAACAAGCCACAAACACGGCTCTAAACCTGGTTTCTATATTTGGTGGTTCCATGGCTATTATAAATAACAATAGAGACAAAGGACAACCTTGTCTGACTCCTACTTTCATTTTGAAGGGTTGGGTCAAGCCCGATCAAAAACAACCAACCAGATTGCATAATTGTCTCAGCGCTGTCAATTATGTAAGTGTAAGCGCTGCTAAATGTGCAAATGACGGTCAGACAACTCATGGTTCCAGGAAAGCGGTTCTATCTGCCGCCGTCAGTGGCTAAGCTAACTAGCCTGAGAATCACTGGCAGGCTAGCTGTAGCGCAGCAAACAGCAAAGGGTAAGGAGCCTTTGCTGCAGCGCTTGGACCCTCCTCCTGGCTCTGATTGGTTGTTTCTAACAGAGCAGCGTATTTGTTCAGATAACAGGAAGAAGACAGAGGAGTTCAAATGTCTTTTCAGAGATTATGTGTCACAATATAATGATACTGTTAACAAATATGTAAAAAATATTTTTTAACAGAAGTCATACTGCAGCTTTAGAGAGTCTGTTGTGCAAGAATTTATTGGTAAAAGCCATTAAACTGTTAAAATGTTAATAAATAGCTGTCTCTATAGTCCTTGAATTAAACAATATTAAACATCTTTTGACATTGATGTAATTCGGCAGCATATGGATGAAAACTGCTTTGATTTCATTGAGGGAATATTTTAGCACACGGCTGTTTCTTTAAGGTTATAAAAATAACCTTAAATTCTACAATTTAAAGGCCCACATAAGAAAAGCTAAGGCGGCTAAAGCTTTACAGAACCTCACATTTACAAAGCCTTGCAAAAGCCCTCGCTGATGTTTTCCACAAACCAACTAATGGCCACAAAATGAAACATTGTAGCATGTACTCGAAGTGTTGCATATGAAAAAGTCACGCTTTCCTTCTCCCACAGCCTTATTGTATAATATGGTAGTGGCAGCATTATGCTGTGGTGGATGGGGGATTTAGGGTAGAGTGAAGGTCCACCTTCAATTAAGGCTGCAGTACAAGATTTACAGTCAAAGCTACAATGCAGTGGTTTTTGTCAAAGCGTGTAAGAATGGCCTAGTCAAAGTCCAGGCCAAAATTCCTGGGTCAGGACCGAAAGATTGCTTTACACCAACATTCTCCCCGCACGCTCACCGAGTTTGAGCTGCTTCCAAACGAGAATGGATTTTATATGTGCAAAGCTTGATGAGACATATTTCAATAAGCATGCTGCTAAAATTCCCAGTGAAATATTGATCAACTAAACATTGATTTAGGAGGCTGAATAGAGATGAACTGAGCGTGAAGACGCCCACATTGCCCTGGAACAAAACGGAACGCCACAGGAGCAAAGTCGGCGCGACTGGTTCTCCTCCAGCCGACTTCGTTCCATTTCCTCATGTTCAGTCGACTGATTTCCTGTAATGTTCGGGCATTTCATGCTTTTACGGCCTGCGTTCGCCGTTCCCAGAGCCAGCGGGAAATCAGACGTTCATTACCGGCTCAAGTGCTGTTGACGGAATTGCTCAACGCGTTCATCGCCTCGCTGATGTAACGTCGCCTTACGGTTAATGCCGCAACAAAGCGAGCTGCTCTCCAATTCAGTCCGTGGCTAACAACACCCTGTCGTTAAATAATTACACACTGAGCGTTTTGTACCAGGCTGAAGTAGGCAGAGAGAAATCCCCCAAACGACCTCTATTTATAGTGACGTTAGCTGCGGTTTAGCTGAGCTAGGCAAGGAAGGAAAAAAAAACAACACATCCAAGAGTCCATCTTTTCCTGCAAAATAGTCTTGAGTTAGAAAATATATGTATAAAAACAAAAACACTTTAATCTACATGTGGTTGTAATGTCTATGACTTGACTGACATGTTCAGTGCTTGCCTAAAACAGTAGCCATCAGCAAAAGAAATTATGCAAGAAACATAGTTCATGTTTCAAATCAGAGAGCATGTCAGTCTTCTCTGTACTTCTGTTATATGAAAACAGAAGGAAAAGGAGAACGAGACAACAGATTCGTTCATTCAGTCGTAAAGACGCAGTTTGAGTTGCAAATTATAACAGGAGTTAGTAATGAAATACTAGCCATCTGCATTGGCCAAAAAACAAGATTCTGCTGTGCAAACAATAAAGGATTGTGAATCAACAAGTTGAACAACTTCAGGGACTTCTCTTTAAGGTGGGTAAAAGTCAACACGCGACACGATCTCTGACGTTTTCCGCTCCTTGGGGCTTAGGGAGTTCCTTTGCTGATAATGCAGCATTGTGCAAAAGTATCCGGACATCTTCTCCTGCTTTTGAAGGGTGGAAAATGTGGCTTTGTGTTTTCCTGCAAAAGAGACATACCAGGCGGTCTCCGACGCAAACTTGAAGTTTCCTCATAGGAATGCAAAAGATGGAGAGGCGGCGAGAGACAAGCAAAGGCGTTCGCTGATGTTATGGCAATCCCTATTCTCATGTCACAATGGACAGATTCTCTGTTTGTGCTAATGAAATTTTCCTCACGTTCAATTTCTGATCCATTCAACAGATGATTACTTAACTACATGAATAAAGGTTTGGGCTTCCAGTCCAAGGTGGTTGGTTTGTCTACAAGTATGAAAAACAAAAGGTGAGACAGAAAAGTCACAACCAAAGTGACTTAGGTTCTCCTGGCACACTCTTCTTCCCACTAGCATGCACTATTCAAAACACTTTAAAGACGTTTTCACAAAATGTGCTACATTTGTTAATGCGTTTGCCAACTTAAGACCCATTTTTAGATGGGTAACAGAAACAATGTGACACCAGTTCAACCTTTAACAGATGAACAAGGAGGATGTTTAAAAGGACCGGAAGATACAGTAACTGAAAATAATTTGATCCAAGAGGTTGTCGTGCAGGTAATGCGTCACAAATTAGTTGCTCTTTCGTGGCAGCAGCGTTTCAAACAGTTGGAGAAAATTAACCATTTTTTTCCCCCGAAGGCAACAGAAACAAATCGAGCCAGGAAAGAAAACGCCCGAGACCACGCTCGCTCCTTTACTCCCGAATCTCGGGGAACGATCCAACCAAAGCTCAGCCGGGCTTTTAAAAACTGTGAAGCGTGGCGTGAATTTCTTTGTTCACGCACTTGCATATGAAAGAACTCCGCTCCCACGTTTTTCAGGTTCAGCCTGGAGGCTATTGTGCAATTAGCGCTCGGCTTTCATTTCGAACAGCTTTGCCTGAGCAGAAACCCTCTGACCTGTTGGAAACACAGCCCAAAGCACAGCCAGAACCAGCTAACGAGACGACTGCCACACAGACTTCACATTTTGAAAACGAACGATGCGGAACGGGGGTAATTTGTCGAGGATGTAAAGCGGGATGTGTTGAATTTTCAGTTTGACCGGACATAGCGGAGCTTCTCCAATGAGTAACATCGCTGAATGTGAGACGGATGCTCCGTTGGTGGGCTTCTTCGCCGGCTTTGTTGATGACAGAGAGGCTTTGGAAGGAAATGCAAATGCCTCTTAATGAAATAAAGGGATGTGCAGGATAAGAGCAGGGTGGCTTTCCTTGTTGCCGACACCAAAAGGCTTTTCCTTGCTTATGTTTGGCAAAGACTATGGATGGGGAGTTTCATATAAAGAGAGAGAAACAAAGAACAAACTGAAAATGTCATTAAAATCTTTAACATGGATCCTAACTTGGCACATTTGTTCCCAAGGGCTTGCTGGTTTGGGGGTAAAACAAAAGTTAGCCACTGAAAAACTCAAAATGGCCGCCACTGTCTTCAAGGATAATTCAGTTTTGCTCTAAATTTGCCAATATTTATCACAGATCAATGCTTTTGTTTCAGATCACACACAGTGCAGCCCATAGAAATCGTATTTTAGGATTAACGTTTTAATTTTCTTTTCAGGCGGCCACTGGGGTTGTCATGAAAAATACATTGTTGCACTAAACCTTCCAATTAGATGAAGGAGTCTGGTGTAAAATCATAACCTATGTGTTTTGAGCCATATAAATCATATATCATTTCTTTATTTTGTGCCCTGCCAATTTTAGGAAATTGGCAGGGTGAAGAAAACAAAAAGTTGGGTTCACAACACACTAATCTGCTAAAGAGTCCAGGCTCTGCTATCGCTAAACAGCTAAAACACATAGAAAATTAGCAAAAGCTAAAGCTAATCTTCTTCCTGTTAACGACTGGTTTGCGACTAACAGCGGAGTTAGTGTCTGATCTTGATACATATTACTTGTAGTTGTATGAATAAGATACCAAAGTCCAAATGAAAATGACTTTTTAGGCAATCGAAAGGCTCAAAAGTGGCAGCCATCTTTAATAATGGTCAATCACGCTGAATTAAAAGTAGATAATGAGAAATGTGAAAGGAATATGACCTGAGGGGTGAGAACAGGTGTATGCAGATTTGAAAATTTTTGTAGTAATATGCAGCACTATTAAACGGTGTAAAAATGGCAGAACGGCACTAATGTACGGCACAGACAGAAACACTTTGGCTTGAGTCTTGGGAAAATGTCGTTTTCCCATGAATTGATATGGATGTGGAAGTTATATGATCTTATGTCATCCTGTGCTGGCTGCTTTTCCAGAGGTGGTCGGGTCCAAAGGGTTTCTGTTTCATGGCGCCGAGCCCGGCCTTTCGCCAGGCTTCTGGATGCATCTGCTGAGTCTCAGGGAACATTTTGACCCTCTGTATCTTGCAGGAATGTTCTAACTTTCATAAATCACTGTCTTGATCTGCGTCGCTGTTCCAAAATATTTTAAAAGCACTGGGGTTAAGGATTCAGAAAATGCATCACAGTGACTGTCTGTGTCTTGAGCTATCACCTTTGTGAGGGCAAAGCAGGTGGCTCATTTAAAGCCTCCCTTTTTACATCTCCTGCTCAGAGAGTGGAAAGTCTTAGCTGAGGAAACTGGGTCTTGGAAGCTGTCCATTTTCATTTTCAGAGCATGTGCGTTGGTAATTAATTGACTTCCTCCCTGGTTTACATTTTGTCAAGTGCTCCAAAGAGCAGAAACCGAGGCAGGTGGCTGAATTAGCATATCCCTTGAAAATGAGGCAAGTCAAGCCTGGGAAATCCTGGGCCCCGGCATTCTATATCCCCGGAAAACCTCCACAGGGGTAAAGACTGATGTCTCAGTCAGAGAACGCCTTTGAGGCCGGGGACGCGCCTGTTCAGCCGCGCGTAGCTGGAGGCTGTGTGATTAAACAGAAATCAGGTCGCGTCAAATGTGAGATCCCCAAAAAAATGTTGGCCTAATTGGTTTCTCTAATTTTCTGATTTTTTTTCTTTTTTTTTTTTTTTTTTAATAATCAGAGAGCTGCCAGTCAGCAGTTGTCAGGTGACTTCATACAGCATCAGATGCAGGAGTCCTTTTGTTTTATGCACCTGAATTTGCAAACAACGAAGCAACTGGTCGTCTCAAGCTGCGTAGTCCGGTCAACTTCAACGGACGAAACATTAAAAAAAGCAGTTCAAAGAAAATGAACTCTTGTCGAATGCTTGGTTAAAGTAATGTTTTTTGTTTTTTTTCTTTTCGTGTTTTACAGAGTCCTACTTTGGGGACAGCCACTGCAGCATAGCAGCCGTCCAAGATGTCTCAACCTTCCAGCTGTCTCTGAAATTCAAAACGAGTCGCCGGAGTGGTCTTCTGCTCCTGGCTGCTGGGATGGAGGACTACCTCTTCCTGGAGTTGCTAAATGGGAAACTACAGGTGAGGTTCAACTGAAGCAGGAGCAACACTGCACATGCTATGGGGAAGAGAGTCGTGTGGAAAAATAGGACAACCGATTAAATATGGAGTCTTTTCAAAAGTTGCGCAGACTATCTGCTGTTTCATCTGCCATTGCTATGCTGACACATGGGTCAAACGATGCATGCGCACACTGATGGGAAACGGGTTGGCGTTTTCTAGAAACACTTGTCCGCACAGAAACGTTTCCAAAAATTATTTTTATCAGCACAGAAATGCAGAGAATGGCCCAAAATGCAGTTTTTACTCTGAAATCTGTTTTTAAGAAAAACTTTTATGGTACTCCGACGCCGTTTCAAAAGACATGTTCCCAAGGGGAGGACCTGGATTCTGACCCAGGAAGTCCTATTTATTCATCTCATTCCCCTGTCAAATTTCAGTATTTTATTTTTTTAAATAGAACAGTGACAAAAACTTTTAGGTTACATGTTGTTTTGCTGGAGAATGAGAAATCATTTCAGAACTTTACCCACTTTAAATGTCATGTTTAACCTATTGAAATTAATTCCATCCATTTTCTCACACCTTTGTCCCTTAAATTAATTAATTAATGAATTAAATTAATTCTAAATCAAAAATAAGGATGAAATTAAAGTAATGTGGAGGCATTAAAGTGCACAGTTTCTTATAACTGTGGCTGGGAATTAGCATTCAAGCTCATCGTATAAAGGACTTTGTGCCTCTTTCCATCATTTAAATTGCCTGTGATTGAGCCTAAATAAAGTCCAGCTGTTCTTGTGAGCTTTTTCCTCATGCAGAGACCTTCCACGGCATTAGTGGGATCCCTTTGTCAAAAGTGATCAGTCAGGAAAAAGTTGCAAAAAAAAACAAAACAATTCAACAGCATTAGATAGATGGAGCACAGGGAAGACAGAAATAATCAAGTGGAGAAAATATTTCACGACAGTGACATTATCAAGACTTATACGTCGGTCTGGAAGTGATTAAGAATCGGGTGGCGGGAGGGAGAGAGAACATGTCAGAGAGGAAGCCAAGAGGCTTACAGAGCAACACTGAAGGAGCAGCAGGAATTTATGACCTGTAAATGGCTGTGTAATATAGTTAACTCTCTACCATATTCTTTATATATGTGTGGACTGTGAAGAAGGTTGACAACACAGAGATCTTTTCTTAAGAATAAAAGCCATCTAACTGAGAATGGATTTGTGAAGTCATATGAGGAGGTTTGCTGAAAACAAGGCTGAACTTTTTAATCTAAAGTTGAGTAAATTAAACACGAGACATCACAAAAAAAAGGAAAGTACCTCAAGTATTTTACATAAAGTGCATATACTTTTATGTACACTGCAGATCTCAATTTATGAATTAATCGTTTTTATATTGAAGTTTTATATACAGTAACTACTGCAGTTTGTCATTCAGAAAACAAATATATAGATCTGGAGTTACTTAGTGACCTTCTTTTGTCCTCTTCCCATAGGCACGAATGAACGTGGGAGCTGAAGAAGTCACGCTGTCCTCTTCTCAAGGAGTGCAGTTGAACAACCTGAGGGAACACCAGGTGTTTCTGACATTGCAAGATGGCAAGCTCACCATGACGATAGATGGTCTGTTTTCAACATACGTCCCTGTGGATGTTGGTGGGGAAAGGCTAAATATCGACCGTGGCCTTTGGCTTGGAGGAACCGGTGACCTGGACACTCCCTATCTCAGCAACGTCATCCCGCCTTTCCGTGGCTGCATTGCCGACGTCAAATTCGAATCCCATCAGTTTAACATTCTCGACTCGGCATTTAAGCAGTGCCTCGACACCAAGGAATCGTGCAGCAGTGAGTTTGAGCATGCAGACGGGGAGGCAATCAGTTTCAGCACTCCGGATTCCTTTGTGTCCTTCCCTACATGGAGTGGATCTACTGGTGCGCCCAGGTCACTGGAATTTCTAATGAAAACCACCATAGAGGATGCTTTACTTGTCTTCCACCACGGCCAAACGTCAGACTTTATTGCTATCGGTGTTGTAAAAGGCTATCTCAAAGGGGTTTTGGATCTCGGAGATGGTTTAAAGTCACTCGAAAATACACAGGTGCAGCTGGATGATGACCAGTGGCACAGGGTCAAGATTCAGGTCAGCCCGGATTCTTTTGACCTTATTATAGACAGCCAGTCATCCTCCATTCCTCTCAACTCATCACAAAAACTGGATTTGGTAGGAAATCTGTATTTTGGAGGCATCCAGAAGAAGATGAAGGAAGTATTTAGTGAAAGTGGGTCTTTGAATCGTTTTGAGGAGTACATCACATCCGAGTCTTTCATCGGATGCTTTGGGGAAATGAAAATAAATCAACGGGCCAAAGGTCTGCAGGATGCTTTGGTGACCAAAGATGTCCATATAAAATGTGAAGGAGAAGACTATGACTACTCAACTTATGGGGAACTTGATGGACCCACCACTTCCTCACCCATCGTTGATTTCGTAACTCAATTTGTCGAACCTCAATTAAACGAGCAAGAATGTTTTCCGACCGATTCTGAACATGAGGTGTTCAGAAATGTAACAAAACTTCTCAACATCACCACGTTGCGAGTGTCTGATGGCGAAGAAGCCTATCTTGATATCAACAACCTGAGACCCACATTTGACCTCGGCGCTGCTGGGATAACCCAATCGCAAATTATCTTTACACTCACCGGCGATCCCTGGTATGGCCTGGTTGACGTTAATGTCAATAGAAACACTGAAAAATTCTCTCTGCTTGATGTGGTCGACAAGAAAATCAAGTACATGCATGATGGAAATGGAGGAACCAGTGATAAGATCTCCTTATATGTACGTGTTCAAAGTAACAGCTACCTTCCAGAGTGCCTGAAAGGCACCCACAGTTATTTGATTCCGGTGGAAATTATTCCAGTCCGGGCCTCAACAGGGTCCACAGTAGAACTTCCTATCACAGAAAAGGGAAGATCTCATTTGAGCCCCAGCCTTCTTAAAATAAGCCAGTCCGCCTCCAATTGTGACCAGTTGGTAATAACTGTGACCTCGGCTCCCTCGTTTGATTTTGGTTTCCTGGAAAACAGTCAGCAACCAGGAAGAAGAATCTCAGAGTTTACATGCAGAGAACTGAAAGATGGAAATATCTTTTTTGTACACAAAGCAGGCAGTACCAGTGAAATGACCTTGAAAGTGTCGGACGGTGGGTCAGTAAGTCAGTCAAGCACTTTTACGTTTTTGGCGATAGAACCAAATGCGGTGATTGTTGGCCCCACTCGCCTTAGCGTGGTCCAAGGGAGCAATGCGTCTATAGGGATTCAGAATCTGCCTGTCATCCCTCATCCTCGTAATGGGGATATTTTATATATCGTCACACAACCTCCTGTGTTAGGAGAATTGAGAGTTAGGGGAAGTGACGGCATGTACACGCAAGTTAAAGGTTTTCATCAGTTTCACCTGGATCGAGAGCTAATTAGGTATTTTAGCACAGATGCAGATAGCCATGAAAACACTGAGGTGGATAACATTCTGTTCGACATCCATTTGGGAGAGTTTGTTCTCGCAAACAACCTCTTCCGAGTTGAGATCCAGCCTCCCAAAGTAAGAGTCTCATATCTGGAACCTCTGGAAGCCAAACCTGGAGAGAAGCAGATAATCACAAAGCTTCAGGCTGAAGTGCAGGGCAAAACCCCAAATCCGCAAACAATTAAATACATTCTTATGCAGTCTCCGGCACATGGTAGTCTCCAGATAGCAGACAAAGAGTTGAACGAGGGTGACATGTTCACACAGAAGGACATTTTGGACAATTCTTTGAGTTACATAGTGCAAGGAATTGTGGACACTGTTGACCAGTTTCAGTTCAGAGTCTCTGTTGAGGACCAGTACTCTCCATTATACAGCTTCCCAATAAGCATACCTGCTGAAACAGATGACTTTGTTTTGACAAATAGGCATCTTTTTGTTTTACAAGGAGGTGAGCTAGCTTTGAACAGAAACCATCTCTGGCTGCAGTCTTCAGTTTCCCAGAACATTTTGTATAAAGTCATACAAGAACCAAAGCATGGACGCCTTATCAGGGATACCCCAGGACTGCCTAGATTTGATGGGGCAGTTAGATATTTTAGCAATGAAGATCTTGAACATGGTCGACTGATTTACAAGCACGATGGCTCCAGGACTACAAGCGACGAGTTCCACTTCTCAGCCACTCAGCAAGATTCAGACAGTCCAAAAGTGGTGACGGGTGTCTTCAAGATACAGATTCTATTCAAGAATGAGCACATCCCAGTGAGGATAGTGGACAAAGTCTTCAGCGTGGTCCGCCGGGGTCAGCGCTTGCTCACGACCGACGTCATTCAATTTAAAGACGACGACTCAAATTTCAATGACACTCAAATTATCTATGCCAGAGAAGGAATTCTTTCGGGCAATATCGTGTCGGCGTCCAATCCGTCGCAGCCAGTTTTCCGTTTTACACAAGCTGACCTGAGGGACAAGAACATCTTATTCGTTCATCATGGAGCAGATCAAGAACGGTTTCCCCTGCAGGTTTCAGACGGCTTTCATAAGACCACCGCAGATGCTTCAGATCCAAGCTGGTGAGCCCTACCTCCAATTGGTGAACAACACAATGATCGTCATTGACGATGGAAGTACCAAGACCCTCGATACCAGCCTGTTGAGCGCCGACTCCAACATGGACATCAGAGATGATAGCGAGATTAAGTTCGAGGTTACGTCCCCACCCAGCGATGGCAGGATTATCGTAAGTGGGATTGAGGCTTCACAATTCACCCAGGAGGACCTGAAAAAGGGAGTCGTCTCATATGAGCACAATTATGGAAGCCTTAAGGCCAAGGATTCCTTTGGTTTCACAGTGCGAGCAAAGGGACTTTCTGAAAAAGGCAAATTTAAAATAAAGATTTTTAAACAAGGTTACCTTTCAGAGCCAGAGGTGATAGCCAACGAGGAAATCATTTCTTATGAGGGAGAGCACACCATAATCAGCGGGGATACTCTCAAGGTAATCTTTACAAACCGGAGAATTACAATTGGTTGAAAAAATCCCAACCTTTTACTAATAGTTCTAATATGGAGAACTTTTACTGTTCTACATATTAGAACTTAAGTTTTAGTTTTATTTGCAAAAATTATGTTTTTCAATAAAATGTACATTTTAATTAGCGCTGTCAACGTTAACGTGTTAATCTAAAACGTTTAATGTGTCAACATTGCATCATGCAGATTAATCACATGACCTATTTTGACCTAAAAGCCCCTCTCCTGTTGACATTTACCCAGTTCACAGTACCGCATTACTTGGCCTTGTACTGTGTTCAATAATGCAGTCATAAATGCGAGCGAAAACAGGTTATAGTTAGCATTTCTAAATTACATTAGAAACAAAATTATTTATTTTAAACCTCTCTGAATATGAAAACCTGGAAGACTGAGGTTTGGTTTGATGCAACCAAACATCAAACCAAACCAAACATGTTTTGAAAACGTTAGAGTGTGATTAATCTGATTGATATATTTTTAAAAAATTGATTGACAACGTTAATTTTAATCCAAAGTAGCAACCATTGCAAGAGACATGTAGCTTTCCTTTGGTCTGTTGAAGCTTTCCTGAACGTTGAATGTGTCAGAAGAGGCGTTCGCGTGACTCCTGAAGAAAACTTTACCATTTCGTAACCCCGCTTCTAATCTGCCACATGAAAGCTGGAGCTGACGTGACTGTACCGCTGCTGCTTTTAATTTGGTGTACGCACTAAATTGCAGTCTATTAAGTGTGGAAAACAGAGTACCGAGTATCCCCACAGGAGCTTCCTGAAGCCTGGCGTTATTTCTAATATGAGCCCGCATGCACTTCATCCTAAAAGCAATTAATGAAGTTTAAATTGCTGGTCCAGTCATAACACACTCTGAGTGCATCTTTGTATGTTTTGACTTTCGGAATAATGAGAAACCTTTTCCTGAAAGCAAAAACGTGAATTTCCACAACCGTGTTCTCAGTTTAGTTGTGCAGCATCGACCTGCGGATGCCCACTGAAGAATTCATCGAGGAAAGCCTTGACAGATTGGCCCCGTCCGAGATCTGGGATGTGAATTTGACCTTTGGGAGCTTTCGCGTCCTTACTATGACATGAATAGTAGCCTCGTCTACTGGAATAAAAAAAAAAATGGGAGAAAAGCATTAGCATGCCTGCTAGACAGGCCAAGGCCTCAGACTGCAGAGAACAGATTAAACTATTTCATAGAGGGATGGGCTTTAAATCTGCCCGTGTGGAAATCAGCAGCTTAATATTTTCCAAATGTCACAGAAGTGTTTTAAGGAGTTGCTATCAAATTTGTGTCAAAGCGTGTTTCAGCTCCTTAATGTACAATATGCCACAGTCATTAGGTGTAAATGAAAACCTGAACTCGACATTGCGTGGCGAGAATGGACAAGCGCCTGTTCGGAGGAGAAATAGCAGCAATGTGAAGATTTCCCCACAAATTCTGCAACAACAGTTTGAAATTAAACCGGTTTCACTTGTTTTTTCCAAACCGGTTGAGACGATTTTACAGTTTACAGCCTCCTCTCCAAGATATGATGTGGCTTTGCATTATTAAAAAGACACTGAATTCCAAATCACATGTGGAAGGCTCACTGGTGTTTCATGCTTGAGGAAGTATTTCACCTGTGTATACTGAGATAAAACATATGACAGGTTTTGTATGAGTATATCAAAATGTCAGCCTTACACAAAGTGTGCTCTTTGGGTTTAGAAAGCAGCCGTTTGCTAAAGGGGCAGTATTATGTAAGATGTGGTGGAACTGAGTGTTTTGAGCTCATTATACCAGCTACTTCTCAGTGCAACACTGGCTCAAAATGTTTTTAAAGGGTTAATCGCGGAGAAAAGCTGCGATGACTTTCTGAAGGCAGAGTTTCTGAAAGAGCGGGAGTTTCTTAAAGAGACAGAAGCCCAAATTTAAGGCGTTCTATTACAAAGTCAAATTTCACTTAAGTCGTATAAGATAAAAACAGCATTTGTTTTACAACTGGATGTGCTGTAAAACTATTCTATGTGCCTGGAAAACACATAATCCCACCCCTTTAAGCTTTTATTGACATTTTATGCACATGGTTTTCTCTAAAATAGAAAATACTGACAATGTCAACCTTTGCCTTTCAGGTGAAGCAGACCGATATCCTTCCTACAAACATAATTTTCACACTGACAAGATTACCTGAACTCGGTCATGTGGTCATGCTGAAAAACAGTTCAGAGGTCGAGGCCTCCCCGGTCCTCGACTACATCCACTCTTTCTCTCAGGAAGACATCGATCTGAGCCGCGTCTTCTACGTGTCTGCATCTGAGCAGGTTAGTGGGTACTTCCTTTCACTCTGTTCTCCGAAGTCGACGCGCTTTCCGTCATGTCGAAACAGAAGTAAATCGGAACAAACCCCGACTCTCGACGGCCCGGCGCCGACTATCTGTAAATCGTGTCGATGTCTCTTTCAGGGAAGCGACAGTTTCGCGTTGGACGTGAGCGATGGTTTCAGCACGTTGGAGAACCTGACCGTCAGGGTGGAGGTTTTGCCCCGGTTTATACCCATTCAGGCGTCCAACTTCTCCATCAAGGAAGGCCTCAGTCGAGTGATTAACGAGGAGGTCCTGAACATCTCGAATCACTACTACAGAAAAGCAAACATCGACTTTTCTGTGGAAGAGCTTCCGCGGCACGGTGAAATCCGCAACCTGGCCGGAGACGAGCTCTCTTACTTTACATGGGATGATGTAAGCATACCTACATATCTGTTTTATGCACTCCTATTGGAAATAATACAAACTGAAACAGTGAGATTTTTCTACTGTAATATGTTCCTAATGGGACATGAAATCCACACCAATTATCAACAGACAAAAATATTTAAAAGCAAAATGTTGCATAAATTAAGTTCTGTGTAAGGAAATGGAATGAACATGCTAACAGCTAGGGCAGCTTCCAGGTGTTGATGTTCTTTGCTCAGGTGTGATTGTTGGTCTATTGCACTAAAAGTGTCTCAGATCTTAGTGTGTCTGGGATCTTCTTCTGTGTTATCAGATTTCAGTCAGGTGATGGACCGGGCCGCTCTGGCAGCTTCATTTTTCCATTCTCTTCTACGGAGTTCCCCCTGGCTGTTAGCTCGATACCATATTCTTGCTGAAAAATTCACACACATCTTACCTACGGATTCTTCAGGATGTTTTTGTAAATGTCTTCCTTCACTCACTCATATGAAGCCTGCCAGCACTCAGTGTTGTGCCAGTTCATCTCAAGAACCAGTTCTTAACCTATTTAAGAGGAATCGATTCCTGTTTGTGGTTCACCATAAGTCTTTTGAACTCAAATGGCTCCACCTTTAATTATCAGTACTTCATTTATCATTCAGTGTCTAAAATAAGGTTTACTAGATAGATGCATCATAAACAAAATAGAATGTGGAAAATCTCATTTGTTTAACACAGGTAGTTTATGCACTAATGTTTGGGTTACTTGGGTTTTTACCAGCATCTAGTGTGAATTTCAGGTTAACAGTCTGATTAGAAAGATGCTGACTTAGGAAAAAACGGAAGGTGTCCAATACTTATTTTCCTCTTCTTATGCCTGCCATAAATAATGCACGGTCACACAAACATGACAAGCTGAAACTTGTCTTTGCTAATCATTTTCTCTCGCTTTCATACATTACCTTATAACACAAGTATCGGAAAACGACAAGACACAAGCACCCAGTATACCAAGCATGCGAATTCATGCATTTTACAGTTCAGAGCGTGTAACAGATGTCTTTCCATCAAATTCGCAACAACACAGATTCACTAAAATATATAGAAATGTACATGATGTTCGAATTTGAGGGCCGAAAACATCGTCTCGTTTTGAAAAGCGGAAGAATCCTAGTGACTCTGGGGAGCACAACGTCTTCCTCCCAAAACCTGCATCGCGGTCACTACGCCACACCAAAGCGTCACAGTGAAGCTTTCCCTAGCTATTAGCAGTTAGCTCTGGTTTGAGGTTTGTTGTGCTGTAGCAGGCGGAGAAGTGAGGTGGGGGAATGTCAGAGCCGCTGCAGCGCATCTATCTGGGCTCCCTCCGCGCGGTTGAGCCGCCCCGGCTTCAGGATGCCATGAAAAATGGATGAGTTCTTTCGAGTGGAAAACATCATGCATTGTGAATGGAGAACATAGTTTAGCGGAGGTAGTTAGTCACAAATCTCAAAGTTCCTACAGCCAGCCTTGGTTCTCTCTCTCTCTCTCTCTTTTTCCTTCACTGAGCCACGGTGGAAAAACTGACGGTGCCTTCGGAAATAAAATATATATTTAAAAATACAGTGGAAAACTGTCTTTGTCTTCCTCTGTGGGAGCTAACCCCACAGAAAAACTGCAGTACATAGATTTTCAAATCAGTCTGAAATGCCTCTCCTCTGGCAGGAAAGAAGGCTATGATATGATGAAGTCATAAATCATAAACCTGCTGAAGTTATCATAACTTACAGTAACATAAGTACCAGATGGAAACATGCAGGGAGAGTTACTCAAATCGGTCTTCATGAACTTCAGCCAGAAGAGTGTCGAGACACATCTGGGTTAAATGTGTCGTCTCAGACCAAATGTGTCATATATCAGTAGGCTCTGTGTCAAGCAATAAAGTCATTCACACGTGCAGAAACATAGAACTTCTTTGTTAAACCAATACAAGCTCTCTATTAGGTCTTCTAGGTGTTCAAGGGAATTATTGGTTGTTGTTTTTTTATTATTATTATTTTAATGTGGATCTGTTAAGGGGATAAAAAAAAAACATTTGATAGCATACATTCAGGAGATGACTTATGATGCGTCCTTGTAAAATCGATTAAAAAAGAAAAAATGTTAGTTTTCTGGCTAAACGTTGCTGTAGAGAAATTAAGACCAAAGTGGACTGTAGTGTCAAAACAATAACAATTTCAAAAATGTCAGTGGCTTATAGAAAACCTGTTTTAGGAGCGTTATGTTTCCACTGGGAGGTTGTTACCACGTAGGCTAACTATTATTTACGCTGGAAATGTAGCTCGGAGGCAGCGTGCCACCAAATTATCATCCTGGGAGAAACATGTACCTGTAAACGGCTTCCGACCGGCGGGACTGCCTGAAGATAAAATGGTGCAGAATGACAAATATAATTCAGCAGTTTAAGTGAAAGCTATGTAACTGACATTTGCATCACCCAGTGAGCCCGAACCAAGAACGAGTTTTGTTGGAGTGTTTCACACAGCAGGAATATTATGGTGTCGCACTATTTCCAATCTCAATTTGCCTGTGCAGATGGTCGCTGGCTTCTGTCCAAATAACCGAGCAATTGTAAATGTTAACAATGATTTAGAGATGACAAAACCCACATTCTGGGATGCTTAGCGCGCTATATAAAAAGCAGAAACTTTTCAGTGTTTACTGAAGGACATATGCTCTAAAGGCAAATCTTAAGATTCTTGAGGGGAAGTTTTGTTGAAAAAGCTTTCAACGGTTAGCACTTAACCAACGACATTGTGATTTAGTAGAAATTGGGGCTAAACGATATGGCTGAAAAACGTATCACGATGTAAAAGTCTGATAAGTAATTATCAATTTGTCTCTTGCTTTAAATATCTAGAGTGATACCAAACTAGTGGCATGCTATTTCACCTTTTATCCAGTTTTCACTCAGCAGTTCTGCGCCAGGTTGTTGCTAGGCAACGAAAGAGCGATTGACTTAGCTGATGCTACCAACCTTGCTTAGCTAGCCATGAGAGGTTGAGCGGCTAATTCCCCAGAATGCATTGTGGTTCTGCATCGGAGTTCTGTTAAATTATTGAACATTTTATCGGACATATTATCTATTGATATCGATCACGTGTATGGACCTTGTTAACCGTTGTTAGTTTATTTAACAGCCCCAGTAGAAATCTAGACTACAACTGACCCACGCTAATACGCAGTGGAGTTTTTACAAATTTTACCTCTTCTCAGATCTTTTGGGGGAACGGAGCAGCAAATTGATCGTGCAAAATTTGCCTGTTTGTGGATTTGTGGATCTAAAATATTCAGAAAAACAATTTAGCTTGAAAAGCTAGAGTTAAATAGCCAGGGCAAATGCAACCTGATATGCTATTGGCTGGCATTTGCAAAGCAGCCAATCCAGGAAAGAGGAAATTGTTATAGGAAAGAGGGTCTCAAGTATTTGTGAATTCTAGCAATTACACCACGGTTCCTCTTTGTTTGGTCTCAGACATTGAAAAGTAACAGCTAATCTGAGAGAGATCAAGACTGAAGTGGGCTTCTACTGCATTATCTCGTTAAACCAATTGAAGATCTCAAGATTACATACTACTAGTAGGAAGGGAACAATATAGAAAAACCTCACTTAAAGTTTGCAGTTGTCTAAAAAGAAAAGCCTTACCAGATGCTTCGGTTTTGTCAGAACACCGTTAAAAAAGCCTTGTCTTTTACATTACCTTTGTTTGGAAATTCATCAACGAAACGTTAGGCAAAATAAACCGCCCATGATAACTATTTACACATTTAAGTCTTTATCTAAATCTGGCAGGTGTTTAATGTCCTCCAAGGTATTTATTTTCCCTGCAAACAGACTCGTTGTTCAACTGACTTTCTTTTTTTTTTCCACACTCAGAAATAGCGGTGGAGGTTGTTAGTCCAGATTCCGGTCATATGGGATCCATTTGGCACTTCCTGCCCTGTAAAGATGCAGCCCATTGGTACTTGTTCACACAAAGTCCCAACTGTTCCCAGAGCTATCAGGGGGGAAAAAATCACCAAAGGATACTGATATGCACGCATTAATTTGATGCAGACCAGACTATAAGAAAAAAACTAAAATAGCAGAATTGTGTGAAGAGTCAGCAGAGTAGCTTAGATAGCTACGCCCTAAAGAGAACTACAAACTGCTGTTAGATGCCATTTTTGCTCCGTTAGCCCATAAGAAAAGCATGAACAAATGGACCAGCATTGTATTTTAGTCTTAAAAAGTGGAAGTCATGAATTCAACTCACTCTTCTTCAACCTCACCCAACAAGAACCTAGATGGAGAAAGGATGATTTTCCACAGACTCCGTTGTTTCTGTATTTATATTTGAACTCCACCTGTGCGCTTTGGTCAAATTAGATTAAGTTTTTTTCAATCATAAACACTCCATCCAGGTTTGAAATAAAGAATGAACATATTGAGAGGGACCACAAGCTCACTGTTAGGTATAGTAGTGGATGTGTGATGCTGTGTGTGTTTACCTTTTATAGGGGAAACAAATTTGATGCCGTCTCATTGGTAAGAAAAGGTCGTATGAAGTACTTACAGCATCAACAGTTTATATCTATAGTTTATTTTTGGTAAAAATTGAGGAAAACACATTAAGACGGGTCTTAAGGAAGCCCCTAGTGGCCTAAGGTTTGACTGCGCTGCTTGCGCCAATGACTCATTTTCTTCATACCCGTCTGAATATTGGTATAAGATTTGATTACCGTTGTTATTCATTACCTTGTAATTTGTCAATCTGCTGAATAAATGTAACTTTTTCTTATTAAACTAGTTTTTCAGAGATATTTTACGGAGATATGCCTGTGTACCGACCCTGTAGGCACGCGCCCTGAAGACAGTGTCATTCTGCTCCTCTTTGATAACAACGCTTCAGGCTAAAGTCTAGAATATCTGCAGATGCAGTCCAATTTCAAACTTCCAAATAAAAACTTCCAAGTCTTCAAAGTTGAGTGCAGCCAGAGCTACGTAATCAAATGTAAATATTATATTCATGCTTGTGTAAGTACAATAATACTGTTGCATTAGCTCTTTTAAATTGATACATTATCCCCCACTGTGGGACGACTTGGGTCAGCCTCAACGCTGTAACGACGCCAGATTTTCCAAGAGTGTCAAACGCTCGCTTCAGATTCAGAATTAAGTGACAGCCGGATATGTTTTCGTCTCCTACAGGTGAAATCTGGACACGTCGTCTACATGCACGACAGCAGCGAGACCACGGAGGACAGTTTTACGCTCTCTGCCTCGTCGTACGAGATGGAGCGCCGCAGCCTCCCTGTCACCATCTCGGTCACCATCATACCGGTGAACGATGAGCCGCCAATAGTGACACACAACACCGGCCTGGAGGTAAGGCTTCTCTCTTTGACAGTGCGTTGGCAACACTTTAGGGTAAATGAGGCGGACAGACGCTGGATGGGCAACTGTTTGATAGCAGAGAGAACACAAAGCCTGTTTTCTCTCGACTTACTACATGCTTTACCATGGATGTGGAGGTATTATGATACACTCTTGATATCAGCCTGTGCATGTTGGACTGTAAGACTGTTGATAAATCTGTCTGGTTTAATGCGTTGCCCGAACCATAAGAAACACAAACAGGAGCAGGGAACGAATGGCCTCGTAAGAACTGATGAGGTTCTGAGCTGCAGAAAGGAGGCCGGTTTATAACTACATGTTAGTGCTTTAAGCTTTAATGTTGATTTAGCGCGTCAAAAGCTTGGGTTTTCCACAACAAGGTAATTGGAGCCATTGTGAAAGTGTTAAACTGGAGTGAATCTACAATCTAAGGTCTACTTTTTGAACATTGATTATCAAAGAATAACTTAATTAAACGTAATCTGTCCACATCCAGCCCATCATAAATCTCAATTTACACCAAGATCTTAAGAAAACTTGCTTTCTGTATAATGTTATCACTTTTTGTGCTCTTTATAGAGTAATGCTAAGAAGCCAATAGTAGCAAGGTTGCTAGCTAAGCTGCTATTTGTAGCTCTTCATCTTATTTTCACATAATTACCTCCTTCGGATCTTTGCCAATATATGACAGGGAATGTCTGTCTGAATGTACAGTAGGCATGCTAGCAACCAAACCTCCACAGCCACAGATACCAGGACAGCGAGTCGAGCTAACAACTCTGATAATATTGGCTTTTTCGCATAACTCTGCAAACGGCACAAAAAGTGGTGATGAACAGTAATCGATTCACAGAGAGGGTTTAAGAAAGCCTGATAGTATTACAACTTTGTGAACTCTATGCTAAAACGCCAACATTAGCTGGGTTATTAGCTCAGCTAGCTAGCTAGCCTGCTATTTGTAACTGGAGTTAAATGCCTTTTAGCGTGCCAACTGTACATTCAAACAGATATTAAATATTATATAACGGTGAATAGCCTAAAAACAGGAAGATGAAGACAAACTGAGTTATTTCAAAAAGAAATTCAAGAACTTTCAAGAACGAAGGTTCTGTCAATCCATAATAATGCAGCATGACAGAAATACACAGAAACGTTGTTGGTGGAGACTCCGGGATGATCTGAAATCGATTATTGAAAGATAAAGATAATGTTATTGCATCTTTTAGCCCAAGACTTTTAGAATTTGGTGTAACGTTGAGCAAAAGCAACACCAAAGTTTACGGTAATGGTTTGTGAACTCTATGCTAACCATTCTCAGAATGGTTCCTCTTATTTAATTATTCATACCGACCTACACATATAACATATGGAAGCTTTTTCTTCTTGCAAAACAGGTTCAAAGGGGAAAGAAGTCTGAAAAAGGAACACAGTCCAATCAAAGTAAATCTTATATATATATATATATATATATCAAACCTCAACTTAACCAAAGTTTAACTTTCTTACTTCTTTGTTTGGGAAAAAAAGGCGATGAATCTAATAGATGTTTATTATGAACTGCACTGTGGAAGTTCGTTAGACTTAATTGCATTTTCAAGTATTCTGTACGTTTTGTCATCCATTGTATTTGTTGTTATTGTGGCCAAACGCTCAGCAAGGCCAATTAATCTTGGATTTGCGTCAGTCGAGTCGTGGAAGTTTCTTAGGTTCAGTCGGGTCAACTCCACCGTTAAAGGAGGAGGGCTGTAGGAGAAGGGCGGATGTGTGTGTGTGTGTGTGTGTGTGTGGTGTGTGTGTGTGTGTGTGTGTGTGTGGGGTGTGTGTGTGTGTGTGTGTGTGTGTGGGGATGGGGGGGGTAAAGGCAGCAGTAATCAGCTCACAAAACTGGAAACTAACTGTGTCACTCAGCCCTCCCTGCTCTCCCTGCGGCTCCCCCGTCTCCCTGGCAACCCGTATTTTTGGAAAACCCAAGATGGTCGACGAGACCGCTGCTTTCTGGCAGAGCGGAGGGCGGCATCCAATCCCTGCGACTCCTCTGCTGCGGCGGCAGAATGTAACATAATAACATACGGCCCCAGCTGCCGCTGCGCTGATTTAAAGCAGGAAGTGTATGCACATGTATGTGTGTGTGTATATGTGTGTGTGTGTGAGCAGCCTCTGCAGCAGATGATCAGACGTGATGACTTACATGTTCTCCTCAAGCTCTGTTGGTCTTCATAAAAGGTTTTCCCGTTCATGAATTTCAAAGGGATTTTGAATATTTTTACTTTTCGCGCTCATGAACATTAGAATCCAACTGATTTGAACCTGAAATCACAATGGAAATATCACTGCCGCCTTCTCTTCTTCGCAGTCATGGCAGACACTATCATTTTCTCACTCCGAGAACCCGAGCCCTGCTCCTGAGCCAGTCGAGATTTTGGTTGTTACAGCTCCATTTCCCCAAAGGCTCTAACAGAAAGAGGAGGGGAAAAAGCAATACTGTCCTGTTGAGTCACCTGCAAACTAAGTCATTTGTCTGTGGCTGCTACTTCATTAGTGCCTCAATATGAAATCTCAGCCATTGTGTTCAATCAAATTGAATTTGCAATCTATCCTCTTTAGTTGCTAAATGCATTGATTGTTATATAAACCATCAATTTGTGGGGCCATTTTTGGAATACCTGCCCTAGATTGTGTGGGCAGAGAGCGTGGCAATGTAGCCATCTAGTGGGATATGTGGGGAACTGCACTGCAGAAAAGTATGAGGCAGTAAATAAAGTAATCTCGAACGAGCACCAACAGTGCTGGACATTACGACCACTTAGAGATGAGACTAATCATCTCTTGAACGTGGCACCTGTCAGTGGGTGAGATATATTGGACACACATCTACTCCACAAAGCTGATGCGTTAGAAGGGAAAATGGGCAAGCTTAAGGGTTTGACTGGGTCAGATCATCCCCAAATCAAAAACCCTTGTGGGGATTGTAGGTAGTATCTGTCAAACATGGCGAAAGAAAGAAGGAGCAGCAAACTGGCGATAATGTCATGCTTTTTGACGCTGGTAGGGTATTGCGGCTTACCTCTGTGGTTCAACCCAAGAAATTATTTTTTGCAGGTGACTCCCGTAGCCACATACCAATCCAGAGTGTCCATTCTGATATCTAATCACCCTTAAAGATGATGGCAATGGAAACATGAGAATCAGAACTGGAGTGATGAAAGGTGGCTCGGTTTGATGAATCTTGCGAATCACATTGTTTCTTTTTCAGAGCAGACTAGAAACAGAAGACCTGAGAGAAGCAGCAGCGGATCTTTAATCTATTGTGGTGCCAAGCCAATCAGTGATTTATAAATTAACAGAAATATTTTAACGTATATTCTCTGAGCTACAGGGAGTCAGAGTAAGGACTTTAGAACTGGGGTGATGTGATCTGTCTTCCTGGTTTTAGTGAGAATGCGATCAGCATCGTTCTGGCTCAGAATTAATTGATTTTGTTTTAGGCAGGCTTGCGAAGACTGTTGCAGTAATCAGTGCGTCTTTAGGTCTTGCTGAGACATCAGTCCTTTAATCCTGGAAATGTTCTTCAGGTGACAGAAGGCCGACTTTGTAACTGTCTTTATGTGACTCTGAATGTCCAGGTCAGAGTTCATTACTGCACCCAGATTTTGGGCCTGCTCGCCAGTTTCCCATTGTAATAACTGACTCTCGATCAGAACCTGTTGGTATCTAATGTCTGTTATGTTGGTTTAAACCTTCAAAAAAAAAAACACCTTGGACTATTTTTGCTTCATTGCACTAAAGAATATTAAGTTTGCCATAAAGATTTTTTTTTCACTGTCACTCTTCCCGGCGATCTTATATCGGCTTGTCTTGAGCTGCTCAACCTTGCTTCCTGCTGCATCAGTATAGAAAAGCTATGTTTCTTCTCCTAGATATGATGAACGTCTATAGATGGTCCACCTGGTCAAGGGTCTGGAAATGCATCAGCTTCCTCTTTAAGGCTCATGACTTTCTAGGAATCTGTTAACACATAATTCTCCACATTAGTATTATATATTCCGCATTGCCTGGAGCTTCTTCCTAAACCCGTATGAGCAGCAGCAGCTACGTAAGCAGACTTGGAAGAATGATGTCTGGGTTTGGTAGCATTAGTATTTTTCTCCTGGTTGGTAAAGCTGAGAGACTTGCCAGGTGGGTGCTATTATCAGTTGAGTCATCTCTGCATACTGCGCCATATCTGGAGTTGCTTAAAGAGCTATCTCTCTCTCTCTCTTTTGAAGATTTCCGTGAGCAGACGGATAAAGTACAGGAGTGCATTGAGCAGCTGTCTCGTCAAGAGATGGTGGGTGTTCTGCTGGAAGGCAAACAGAACTATTTCCGCTCTTTCTCGCAAAGAGCGGAATTGGCTCAGATTGTTTGGGTTAGTCTCCATTTACCCGAGAAATAAGAAATAACTACCAGGCTGCGCATTTGTGGACTTAGGAAGCAAACGGCCCCGAGGAGATAGAGACTCTCAGTGGCGTGGTATTCACTGGATCCATCAAGCACTTCGACGCTTGATGGAAACATGCAAAAGCTTAACTTTCTTCGTATTCTGTCAAACGTCTTCAATGTATTTTATTGAGTTGTTTTGTAAGAGACTCAGACAAACTAGTGTGTAAATAATTGCGAAGTGGAACGTGACGGAAAAGTATTTCTCTCAATTTCTACGTACAACAATCTGAAGAGCTGTAGTGCACATTTCCATTCAACCCCTGTAACTCTGATGTTAATTAGCAATTATGCTAATTAGTAAGTAGCACAGATATAATATGGTGTTGAGAAGGTCAGAGAGGTAAACTATGTCAGAGAAAGAGAATGCTGTTGAGAGAACAAGGAACACAGCGGAAAGAGGCAAAGTTTTAGAGAAGAGTTAGCATCGTTAGGCTAAACAGTTGCATTGTTCAATTAGTGATCAAAAAAATGTATAAGTCAACTGCATCCAAAAGTCCAGACTCAATGGAAGAGTGGCAAGAGGAAGCTCACCGTTTAAAAAAAGCAATAAGAGATCTGGTTTCCCACCCAGAAACACGGTAAACTGGTCACATGAGAGCAAATCTGGTTGCAATGTGACAAAAATGTAAAAAAAAAAAAAAAGAATAAATAAAAAATAAATCCCTGGCACGTACAGCATGAGTCTGTTCTCTGCCTTGGAAGTTATAGGCAAATTAGAATACTCAAAGCGATTCCTTTCAACGGTCTGGCCTTTGACGGCTCTTGGAAACGGCTTCAAATCAGCCTCACGTGTCGCCATGTGGGTCGGATCCCAGGGTGACGTACACGTTTGAGACATTTCAGCGCTTTAAACTCCATCAGGGGTTTAAAGCGCTGCCTAACGAGACAGGCTGACTCACCTCTACCTCAGAGGCTCAGAAATCAATCTCTGTTGGTTCTAATAAATAATATCCCCTCATGTGTTACGGCAGGCGGGGGGGATAATAACTACTTTTATCGGCAGTTATGTATCAAGAACATTAAGAAAAACGTACAGGCCAGTGCGAAGAGGATGGGAGAACTTTGGCTTAAGAACATCTCTGTTCCTCTATGGTCCAAATGCAAAGATAAAAAAAATACTCCCTTATAAATCTAAATGTTGCTGTTGAACGTAATTCTGGCTATTGTGGTAATTCACGGCAGCAATGCAGAAAAGAATGAAAGAGTACAGCTGCAGCCTTTCTTGGACCGAACAGCGGGGCAGTTGATTTCCCTTCCACTCAAAGCGCACTTGTCTTTAAGCTCGCGGTCGGTTTTAAAAGTTGTCATTAGAGTGGAACAAAGACACAATCTCACAGTTAAAGAGAGAAAAAAGGAAGAAAAAAGCCCAGAGTGCTTGATGATGGATTACGGCTTTGAACCGCTGATGCGGTGTGTCGTCGCAATGGAGCCTTGATGGAGTGTGAAACTGAACAGGATGTTTTACGCAGTGGACTGTGAGGCAACTAAATTATACACTTCACAACACATTTGTTACATTTGAGTCTGAAATACTGTATCAGAGACGGCATAAAGGGGGTTTGGAAAAGAAAACATTTCTGTGGCCTGACATCGGGTCTGGGCTGCAAAGATTAAACTCACAAAGTGAAAGGATGGAGACGTAGCCCAGCAACGCCGACATACGAAGTCGAGCAGTCATCGATAAGGGCAAAATATGTGAAATAATCCACCAGTGGACCATGTACTTGATCAATATTAAGAAATTGTTGGCTTAAAACAAGCTCCTGGACCTTGTTTAAAAGTTACTGAGGTACTTGCACTAAAAAATGGACCAAAAGTACTTTGTAAGATTTGTATTTTTTGAAGCTCATAACTATAATGTAATGAAACCGAGACGTTTCTTAACGTCTAACTTTATTTTGAAAGTTGATCAGAGCATCTGAAAGCTTTCAATTAAAACTCCGTGACTTATGGGACACAAATAAAATCTTCACAATCAGAAATACAAGAAAATAAATAAATAAAAAAAATACTCCCTTATAAATCTAAATGTTGCTGTTGAATGTCATTCAACAGCAATGTGCCATTAAGGAAAAGTAGATACGCAACAACAACAAAAAATACTAATTGCCTAAACTAGGCTTTATATACAGTCAAAGCAAAACCACTGCTGCTGGGACAAACCAGGCTGGATGAGGACTTAGTTAAAGTCCATAAAAATAATATTGTTCATGCTTCTGCACATTTTAGTTCAGGTGTATTAGTAGGTGGCTCTACAAAGAACACATATTGTTGTAAAACGTTTGACATTACAGAAGCATTTTGTTACACAAGAAAGTCCTTGCATCTCTTTGTTTTATTTATTTATGTATTTTTTAACTTTGTTTCTTCTAGACAACCATCAAACCTCCCTGGTGGTGTGGCTTTACAACTTTTCTCTTTTAAACGAGAACATATTTTGCTTTCAATGAGCTCTAAGTCTCAACAAACTATCTTGTTATAATGAGAAACGTTCTTGTTTTAATGAGATACTGCTCCTGAATTTATTTTCCTACCTTTGGCAGTTAAATGCTTCCGTAGAAAGCAAGCATTCAATATCCCAGAAAGAGTTGGCTAGTTTCTTCTCTTAGCATTCACTGTGATAAAAATACCAAGTCAGGAAATTTATTAGCATTTGCTCATTCTCAGTGTCAAAAAGAACTAATGTAAGCCATGTGAGCTAACAACAACGTAGCAATAAAAGTCAGTGACAATCTAATGTAATGAGACTTTCAGTAGAACAAGTTATAAAGTTGTCTGTGGGTTTGATATAATGGGGAACAAAATAAACAGTTTTAGTAATATTGTATTTTGAGGTCAGAGTTTGCCAAGACACTTGAAGCAAAACTTTTGAATTCACTGTTATGTTTTGTTTTGGTTTTTTTGTACCGGAAAGTTCTAGAAATTCTCATAGCAAAGCAGATGGAAGACATTTAGCTAGCTAGTTAGGATGCTAATATTAGCCTTCAGCTCAAACAGCAATGAATACAGAGCAACTAGCTTGACTGCCGACTCACAATTTTTACAGTTTCTACAAATGAACGTAAAAGTGAAGTTTGCACTTGGTTGAAATAAACTATGTACGTCTGAAGTGAATTTAAGAACAAGCTATTCCTTGAATAGCTTGTTCCTGTTAATGTTAGCATTGTCGCTTCTTTTACTTTGTTTACTTTAGTGAAAACCTGGGTACATTACAGCTATATTACAAAACGTATCACTATATATATATATATATATATATATATATATATATATAAAGTTACATTTATATAGCAAGTTATTTAAAAGTCTATTATTCCAGTAACTCAGTTCTCTGAGGGAGCAATATTATATAGATTAAAACAGTTTTCAAGTCTTTATTGACATTATGATAATATTTCCTCTTCCAGCTCATGAAAAGAAGATGATGGGAATATTAGAAAACTATATTACTATATAGAAATCAACAGTCTTTTTAATCCCTGTTTACGGGTTTTTATGTTCAACTCTTAATCTGACAAACCGAAATCATCGGAGCATGTATTGTGATTTTCCAAATATGACTTTGTATAAATACAGGGTTTGACTTCCTTTTGTTCGACCCAACCCTGTCTCTGTGTAATCTTCTGTTTCTAAAAGTGTTAAAAGGTTCACTGAAGCACATCCACTCATTAAAAAGAGATAAATGAACATATTGGACGACTCGTTACAATTGTTTATTGGCGTCGTACAGCTGATATCTAAGTCCAGGGTATCTTCTCTGCTTTTTGCCAGAAAGGTTCCTGCTCCTTTTCCAGAGTCTGAAGGCAGAAGAGGAGACTCCACGGATCGATAGAAAACGCTTATTGCGGGGCAACCTCAGCTCGCTCGCCCAACTGATCCCGCCTATTTAAGAATGCCTTTTGCGGGATCTGGCCCATTTCTTTCAATTAACGCTCCGTTCAGCCAGCCAACCATTAGAGGTCCATTAGAGACCCTCCCGCCCTGGGAGAATCGCTCGGCCTGCAACGCTGCTCCGTCGTCTGATAACAGGAGCGTCTGGGCTCTGCAGTGGAAACATAATTAACCTTTTTAATTGTTTCTGTTGAGGCGGCTGTGGACTGAGCTGCATTCTTGTTTGTGCATTTAACTTGTTGTTGCTTTTTTTTTCCTTGTAATTTTGAACCAATGAGAGATTCTGGGCTGATTTCTGATGTTCGGTTCATGTAAAACTTTGCCCCATCAAACACGATTGTAGTAATTGACGGTTTTTTAATTTAAAAATGCAAGCCTTCCGACGAGTAATAATTATTTGTATCGGGATCAGAGATCACATTCCGACGGAGCATCGAGGAATTTCTTCTTTTGCGTTACCTAGCAAAGTATTAAGGCTACCCTAAAAAAATAAAGTTGTACAAGAATAAAGTCAAAACAATGTGAGAATAAAGTCTCAACAATGAGAATAAACTCATAATATTTTGAGAATAAAGCCAAGAGCAAAGTGGTAATATTACCAGAAGGCGGTCATAATAATATGAGAATATTTCGAGAATAAAGTCGTAATGTTGTGACTTTGCTTGGGGGTCTCAGAAACATCCCACCGCGTAACACGGACCAGGTTTTTAAATCAGATATTGACCTCAATATTAGTTTGATTTGCAGCCTCACAGTCTCCTGTCTGTCACCAGGATCTCCTGGGTAATCATCTGCGACGTCTTATTCATCTCCGCGTGACTCCGCTTGTCTTTGATGTCTCCCAGGTTCGTCCCGGCGAGCAAGTCGACATCACCGCCAGCGTGCTGAGCACAGAGGACGCCGATACCCCGGCGGAGGAGCTGGTCTACCACGTAGAAATGCCGACCAACGGGGTGGTGACATTAAAACAGGAGCCGGGGGAGAGCATCCAGAATTTCTCGCAGGCTCACATAAACAGAGGGGAGATCATCTTCACCCACCAGGGTTAGGAGCTAGTTTTCTTTATTAAATGAACTTCATGTGCTCCCAATCCTGTTTAATTTGCTCGAATGCATGCGGACCTGCGCCATCACCAAGTCCCTGGGACGGATCGATGCACCTTTTAGCATACACTGTGAACCCCTGATCATCGCTTTTCCGCACTTTACTGTGATATATAAATGTCTTTTTTTTTTTTTTTTGCTCGTCAAGGTTAGAGACCTTCAGCAAAACTTTTAATTGCATCCTGCTTTTACGACGCAGCGAATGTAACGTTTAAAAGAGAGAGGAAGAAAAAAGCCAAACGTCTCCTCTCCTCCCCGCAGGCGAAGAATCCGGTGAGTTCAGCTTCACGGTGACAGATGGAGAGCACACGTCTCCTCTCCATCGATTTGTCATCAAGGCCAGGCCTCACACCATCACCTTGGAAACGGGGGAGGAACTTGTGGTGTTCCCAGGTAAGGGCAACCAGGAGGCTTCTGGATTTTCAGCGACGAGGTGACGAATGTTTGGTTTCGTGACTGAGCAGGCAGGCGTGACGCAGAGCTAAGGACTCAGAACGTTTTTGGGTGACGGCCGAATGAAAGGGAAGTAGGTGGAAGAGATGAGGATGAGTAGGAGCTGAATGAATGAATGACCGCGTGATAATTTGGTGGGTCGGCCAGAGGGGTCAGTGAGGTTGTGGATTCACGCGGTGCTGTGAAGCCCCTTTCAAGGCGCTTTGCAAAAATATCCGCATCCCCTGCATTTTTTCACATTTTCTCACATAATATGTTATGTATTTTACTGAGAAATGGTGTGTTTGACTACCACGAAGAAGAGTGGAGTGGAGGGGCAAACCTCATATTCTACTTCTCACAGCTTTCTTTAAAAAACAGAAAGAAAAAAAGACATCAGTCCAGAGGAATGTGTCCCTGAACTGCTTAAATTTAAAAAAATGTTCATGTCTCTTTAAGCATTAAAGGGAAGACTATTTACAATTAGTGACAATAAAAAGCTGCGTGACTTTAAAGTTGCACAAACACCAGTATGGGTGTAAACATTTTATTGGGAGCAGTGATTGTTTTCAGACTTTTATTTGCTACGTGCTGCTCTATGTTCTTGCTTTTACTAATGTTGTGCTTCTCGATATTTAATGTTGTGGCTAAAATATGATATGATGTGAAAAAATTGTGAAAAGAGCTATAAATACATAATTTTGGAAGCAAATGTCCTGCCAGACACCGAATATGTTGGGAATAAATCACGTCAAACAGCGCCACTTAATGGACGCAAGTGGTAATTGCAGCGTCGTGCACTTCAATTTGCTCTAAGTTTTTCAAAATACTCTTTTGGACAGATTCAAGTTTCAAGGAGCTGCTTTTAGCTTTTATCAGAATCATTTACTTCACCAGATGCTACTTTTGAAGTAATCTCTTTCATAGTTATGCTTGTTTTTGTTTTGTTTTGTTTTTTACAAATTTTAATGTGCATGCTTTGTTTTCCTTTTGGAAATTCAAAGTTCACACACACACAGACTTATTTAATGACTTATTTAATAACTTAAATTAAAATTATGTCATTTTATTTTATTTATTTAAATAATGACTTGTTATTTTTTCCGTTGTCACATTTGCTTTAATTGAATTGAGTGATTTAATTGGGATATTTAATTGAAATATTTTTCAACCTTGGATTATGAGGTCTAAGGAGGCTGTGGTGCACAAGAGACTACTTTCCACACAGAGACGGTTTTTTTTGTTCTTTTCAGGAACACGACAGGTCATCAAGACCGCCAACCTCAAAGTTGGAACCAGCGAGGACGGGAACGAAGCGAGCTTCCTGCTCGTCCGCGCGCCTCGGTTGGGAAGGCTCATCCTGGCCGATGAGCGGAACCAGTTTGTAGAAACTAACTTGTTCTCACAGTCACAGGTAACTTTGAGTGATGTTTCAATTGTTTCTTAAAAGAGATTAAAGAAGAATTTCCTTTAACAGTCCCGCAGTCCGAAGGGACATACGTTTTAGGGCTGTTGTAGGTAGAAAAAAAAAGGAGTAAATTTATGCCAAGAAATTCAGAAATTTTTAGACTGATCTCAGAAATCTTGAGATCTGTCTCAAGATTTCTGAGCTTGAAAAGTTAACAATTTTCCAGAAAAAAAACTCAAATTTTGAGATAAACCTTAGAATTGGTCTTTTAAAAAAAAAAAAAAAAAAAAAAACTTTAGCAGAGTGGCAGGATAACGTTTTAACATTAGGAACTGAATTTAGTTTTAGATTTTTAAGATTTTATTTACAAAGATCACAAATCCCTGGTTCCACATAAATATCTTTGTCCATGTCTTTGAGTTTTGGTATGTCGGCTTCCCATATACAGAGAAATAAGTCTGCCTAATCACCTGTTAGCCTTCCAAACTCTGTCCAGCTATATCAGAGGAAAGCAAAACATTTTTTTAGAAAACCAGAAGTTTTCTAAAAAACTTCTAGTTTTTCGACTGAAGTCGATCATCGTTGTGTCAGTCATAGTGTTACAGGGCGAAAAGAAGCAGACCAACCAGATTTGTCCTGAAACCATTAAAAGTCATTCAGCCTATATGCATTGTGAAGATAACTGGGAAAAAGTGAGCAGCATTCCGTCTTAGTAATTCAGTCATACAATGATATAAGATCACATATTACTGCCTAAGCTTAAAGACCTATAAAGGAAAAAATGGCAAAGTATCAAAAAGGGAGCTTGAGGTCAGCAAATGAAATTTTTAAAAACGGGACTACGCTTGAAGATTTGATTTTCCATTACGTGTGCATTTCAGAGTTTTAAACAATCACTTGGAGGGTTCAGCAAAAGGGGATTAAATAATCCAGCAGCCAAGAGGAGCTCGTATTGTGGAGTTTAAGGATCCTTACATCTCTTATTACCCACTTTCCTGTCAATTCACTATCAAATATAGGAAACTGGAGCCATCAAAACCGTTAATAAAAGACTGTTGACTATTAATACATGTAACTCAACACCAGCTGTTCTGTTTTTCTCTTGATGCCCAGTTGGAGTCTGGAGCAGTCTACTATGAGCACCAGCTGCCCACCGAGCCTTTCTGGGTGGTCAGAGACTCCATGGAGTTCACTGCATCACCCCAGGCTTCTCCAGACGTCCGCCACGCGCTGCCCATCACAGTCTCCTTCTACGCTGCTCATAGCAACATTTCTTCTCAGATGTGGAGGAACAAAGGTAAAATAAAAGCATTTTTTCCCCCCAGTAGTAGTAACATGAACATTTAACCTCTAGAAAAAAAATAAACTTGATCTGCGACGGACTGGCGACCTGTCCAGGGTGTTCCCCGTTTCTTGCCCGAAGTGTCTCACTGGAGATTGGCACCAGCACACCTTTCGATCCCACAAGGGACAAAGGTGTAAGAAAGTGGATGGATGGATGAAAAAAACTTGATAAATTGTGTAGTTGAAGCATGATTGAAATTAGAGTTGATCGATTATCTTTGAAACCAAGATTTATTCACAAATGCCTTGGGGTTTTTTTTTAGGAAGAAAATCTTTTGAGCAATCCTTCTTGAAGACTGCCAAATCTAGCTATAATCTAACTGGTGTCCTGACCTACATGATCTGTTATGATGTTTGAAGGCTGTAGCTCATTCTTTATTTTAGAAAGATTTCCTTGTTTTAACTGTAACTGAACAGTCCAAAGTCACAAAGAGGCTTGACCAAGCCTGCTTCTGCTGCTGCCACTACAACAAGCGCCACCTGTCTCTGCAAACATTTTGACACGAGACTGTCTGACCCCAATGTTGAGGATATTTACATATGATATTTGTGGATTTTGAGATTTTTACTTGTGTTTTTCCCCCTCAGGGCTTGAAATTGTGCAGGGTCAGAGGAAAGCAATTGACAATTCCATTCTTGATGCCTCCAACCTTCTGGCAAGTCTACCTGAAGAAAAGAAAACGGACGCAGACGTTCTTTTTGAAATAAAGCGCTTCCCTGATCATGGTCGCATCACCCTGCAGGGTGAGGATCTACCCCGTGACGATCCGCTCTTCACACAATCAGACGTGTCTCAGGGAAAGTTAGAGTACCTTCACGATGACTCGGGGGCTGCTTTTGACAGCCTTGCTTTCAAGGCCTATCTGAAGTTAGGAGGTGGTGGTAGGGCCTACCCTGCTGAGTCCGTAATCCTGGATGAGATCTTTCATATTTCAGTCAAACAACGTGGTTCCAACCCTCCTGAATTGGTCACTACAGATATGCTTCTGGAAGTTCTTCAAGGCTCCAAGACCTCACTAACCCAGAAGCATCTCAACACCCAAGATGAAGACAATCCACCAGATGAGGTGCTCTTCAAGGTGACCAAAGCCCCTCGTAACGGCTATCTCCTTAACTCTTTTACTTCAGAACCTCTCTCTACGTTCACTCAAGAAATGATCAATCGCGGAGAGGTGGCCTTCCAGAGCGACAGCACCCTTAGAGACGGATTTGTGGAATTCACCATATCAGATGGCGAGCATGAAACGGAGCTGCACACACTCCACATAGGAATCTTAGCTCGCACCCTGTTTCTCAAACAAGTCCCAGAGATCAAGATACGACAGGGAGACGATCAGATTCTTGTGACTGAGGAGATGTTGAGGGCCTCTACAGGTGGTCCTGTTGAGGAGGACATCCTGTATAAAATCACTAATACTCCAAAATATGCGGCTGTCATGGTAGACAGGCAGCCTACATCTGCCTTCACCCAGAAGCAGATCAAAGAAGGAAGAGTCAGTGTCCGTTTTGTCAAGTCGACTTCACCCCGAGACAGTGTTTCGTTTACAGCCCGTAGCCGGGCTGCCAATGTCTCATCTGTCCTCAACATCACTGTGCAGCCTCTGGCTAAAATTGCTCAAAATCCTTTGTTACCTCAAGGCTCACTTGTCCAGCTGGACAGAAAGCTTTTGGATGCATCTCCACTAGCCAACAAGACAAGAGTCTCACCCACATTCACAGTCATCCAGCAGCCAAGAGGAGCTCGTATTGTGGAGTTTAAGGATCCTGATGCTGGCCAGCCAATACAGTCATTTACCCAGAAGGACCTGGATGAAGGTCGTGTAGCAATGGAAATATTTGATACTGCCTCAAGATCAAAAGCGAAGGGTAATCAGGATGAAGTTCGGCTCCTGCTAAAAGCCCATGGAGTCCCTCCTGCAGAATGTGTCCTTTCCTTCCAGACAAGCCCTTATAACACCTCTGCAGTTTATCCTGCCACTCTGCTAAAGAATCCTGATAAAAGATTCAGCTCCCCAGGAGATAGTGTCACCCCATCGTCCTCCGACTCTGGTAACCACGGGAAACCACACGTTTCCCGTCGTGGAAATTTTTGGTCCGTCTTCATTCCTATTCTAGTTGTCCTCCTTCTCTTGCTACTGGCAGGCGTCTTGGCCTACTATCTAATCCGTAAAAACAAGACAGGAAAACACAACGTCCAGACAGCGGCCTCAAAGCCCAAAAACGGAGAGGTGGCCACAGCGGAAACCTTTCGCAAAACGGACCCAGCCAACAACATTCCTATGTCCAATGTGGACTCTAAAGGGGCGGATCCAGAGTTGCTTCAGCACTGTCGGACAACGAACCCGGCCTTGAAAAAGAACCAGTACTGGGTCTGAAACACTTGGATTTTGGACATAGAAGGAGGTGGACTTCATTTATGTTGGTGTTTAAATTTTCCTACAGCAGTTTAAATGAAACACACTTTTGATGCATTTTGTCACTGACTTCTCTCAGAACAGCTGTGGACTAATTCTCAGGCATGAAAACACTGAAGACGTATTGGCAAAGAAGGAAGTGATCTCTTACATTCAGAGGGCTAATGCCATGTCTATTTATTTCCATTGTATCATTCCTCACTGTCAAAGGGCACAGACACGACATGAACATGCAAAGTGTTTGCAAAAAAAAAAAGTACTTTTGATGTGCTCAACTATTGTATTAAACATCATATAGGCAAACATTAATCATGCTGATAGGTATGTATTTCATTGTTGTTTTTTAAACTACGTTTTGGATAATCAGGATACTTGGTCAACAAAAAATATGAGTAATAAGTGAAACACACATTTAATGGCCACTTATTTCAGGTACATACAAAACCAAATTGGCATAGTCGTCTCTGTAGTTTACAGAGAATGGTCTAAAAACAAGAAACTATTAATGGAGAAGATGTTGGCAGAAAAACAATGGCAGGTTACAGTTCATAGAAAAGCAACTGTAACTCAAATAACCCACAGCAGCCTGTGGGCTGTCAGCGAAGAATCGACTCAACAAAACTGAGCTACAAGAAATCAGAAAAACTTGCCATTTCACCTGAGACATCCACTGGGTCATGTTGGGGTTAAACAACATTAAGGCACATATTCAAGCTGCCTTATTTTAATGGTTCTGGCAGGTGATGGTGAAGGATATTTTTCTTGGCACACTTTGAGACTCTGAGTACCAGTCGGTCGTCCTTTAAGTGCCCCAGCTACCAAAATGTTGATGCCAACCAATAAATTTCCACCCATTTATATTCGCAGTGCAGCCATTTTCCGACAGCTACTTCCAGAAGGACAGTGCACCGTGTCACAAAGCTACAAACCTTTTCACACAGGTTTGGACATGACATTGAGATCAGTGTACTCTTACCGTATCCGCAGTCACAAGCTCTTAATCCAGTGGAACACCTTAGTGATGTGTAACAATGGCGTCATGGATTATGGATGTGCAGCTGACAAATCAAAATCTCAGGAATGTTTCAAACACCTTAGTGGATATTTACCAAAAAGATTTAAGGCAGTTCTTAAAAATAAAGACACTTCAACCGTAATACTAGCAAGGTGTAGCACATAACGTAGCTTTGGAGTATAAGGTACATAATTTTTGCTTTATTTTTGAAAATCTAACCTCAATTATTCCATTCAAAATACTTTACTGATCCCAAATTAGAGGAATTAAACAACAGAGCTACTCCAACATGCTGCCAGTGCAATTCTAGAGCATTATGTTCTTCGTCCTATCTCAAGTATTCAGCCTAAAGATATCACTTTCTGTCTAGAAACCGGAAGATGAAAACCACTTTCACAGCTATGTCTACACACCGTTGCATCACATTCAAACCTAAAGTTTAAGGTTTTCTCTTGTCTTTTTTTTTTTTTATGCTAAACTAAGCTAAGCTAACAATAGCCAGTACCTAACATCTTATGCCAAGCTAATGCTATTCCAACTGTAACCACAAGTCAGATGCTTTGAAGCAGACAGGAGTTAAAAAGAAACACTTGAAGTCAAATTGCACAAATCTAATCCACTCCAGCTCTCTGTGATGCTGACATCTATCAGATTGTATTGTTGCTGCGTGTTTCCAAAGAGCTTGTAAAAAATCTACTGGACTGGAGAAGCCGAACAGAAACGTTACTTTGAGTCCTGTAATATTTACGCTGAAACACCTATTTAATCTCAACCTGAAAGGTTTCCAGTTTCCACGTTTCTGATAAAGACTTTACAAAAACTGAAAATAATCTTAAACGTCCTCGGCTTGTTGGGTTTTCTTAATTTTTAATGACAAACCAAAAAAGCAATTATTTTTAGTAGAAGCATTCCTTATTTTAGCCTTGTTGAATATACATACCCATTTTATAAAATAAAATTTTAAAAATTCTTTTGTTTTATTGCGTGATAGATTTTTTTTTTTTTTTAAGGTTGCTACTGTAAATCACAATCTTCTCCTGCTAAAGTTTTCACCTGTTGTGCCAAGTCAATTATTTTAATATAGAACAAACTAAAGCAAAATGAGCTGCTATTTTTTTTTTTCCTTCTTGTACCAGAATTGCCTTTTTCACAAGCCAAATAGTAATTTTCTTGTGTTTTGTTTCTTTACATTAGCCTTGATTTGTTGTTTAATAGTCTTCAGCAGTAATTACAGATGCAGCACAGGGCTTCAAAACATCAAGACAAGTTGTATGTCAGTGATAACTTTCAACATAAAATAAAGCTTCTTCCCTCAGGATGCCCCATTTCCAGCCTCTGGTTTATGTGTAAATATTGTGTTTCAAAAGAAAAGTTTTTGGTTTCCTAGTAAATGAAGAGATTTTCCATATCGGAGTATAACAAGTAATTATATTAAAATTGACTGCTCAACGTTGATATATGTATATGTTTGCGAGTCCATCCTTTTTATGTGTCACTCATATGTTTTGTTTGTTGTTTTTTTTTTTTTAATTCACTGCAGCATTTCATCACCATGTCCTCGCATTTGTCGTTATTTATTAAGTCGGTCACTCCCCCATTCATCAGCTCATATGTTTCCATGTGCTTTTGTTATTTTTCATCTTCTGCAGACGCCTTTAAGCGAAACGTTTCTGGACCACATGCAACATCAGGACTGCAGTATGTCTCTGATTCTGTCACAGGCGCTAATGGAAATAAAACGTTGACGCAACAAGTCGTGTGCTCGTTATTTTTCTTCGCGGCTTTAGTTCGATCATAAAACTCAACAGCGACACCCTTTTTTTTTTTTTTTTTTTTAATAAAATCTCAAGTTTGGCTTGTCGCTTTTGTGGTTACACATGTAAGATGCATTCAGGGTGAAGTGCATTTTAATATTTCCCACATGAAAAGAATCCAATAAACCGACTTGTACAAGTTTTGTTTTAGAACAGGGGTCCCTGAAGTGGGTCCTGGAGGGCCGGCATCCTGCATGTTTTTAGTTCTCTCCCTGACTTGACGCACCTGGATCAAACGATGGCTCGTTAGAGGCCTAAGAAGAACATTGACGTTCTGAAAAGGTTGTCACTACCACCAAGGAGAGAAGCAAAACATGCAGGATGCCAGCCCTCGAGGACCCACTTTGGGGACCCCTGTTTTAGAACCTCGAATTCACAGAAACACAGACGTTAATCTTTTGAACCAGCAGGGGGCAGTGCAGTGTAAAAAGCTCTTGGGTGAGGGGGGGTAAAGAGGAGACTTGAGCAACGTTTCAATTTGTCATGATTTAAACTTCACTTCAAGCCATCATTCTTTCCACTGAATGGCCTTTGCTTTAAGCATGTCTCCCAACTTTTCTTTTTTTTTCTTCCTTTCTGTTTTTTCTCTCCCCGTCTGTCTCCGGCTTGCCTTTGGCCCCGCGTTGAGAACTAGTCCTGCAGGTTTCATAAGCTGCTTGGCACAGCTGTTCCTCCACATGTGTCTGCTTAGGTCACCGTCTCCGAGCAGCGCATTTGCTCGTGCGCAACAAGTCTCCTTATGTTTTAATACGCGCCGCAACGGCCTCCTGTCAGCAAAACGGTTGCTGAACCCACGACCCGAAAGGAAAGCGAGTGAAGAGAAACTGGAGGGCCCGCAGCTCCAGTTTCCGCTCTCAACAGCAATGTGGATTTTCTTTGTCAAATAATTACGGTTTGAGCAGGTAAGGCTAAAGTCATACTTGGGAGGCAACTCACAACCTGAAAATGAAATACTAAGAAATGAAGCAAACTCAGCACATTTTTCTTGACGTTTAAAGGGTCAATGTGGAGTTTTTAAAAGCGTGGCTCTGGGAAAATATTAGACAGTCCCTTCCTCATTAAAAAAAATGAGGAAGGAAAAACTGGCTCCTTTTGAATCCACAACATATGGAAAACGAGAGCGGATGTTTTCCGCGTTTTTGAAATGGTTTTTGTTTTCCAGGAGTTAAGTTATTATCCCAAGAAACCTATTATGAATTTTACTGGTTATTTTGAGAAAACCATTGAAATTAACTTCTCTTGAGAAGCAAAAAGTACATGCCGGTAAACATCTGCTCTAGGCTTCCGTAGAAAAACAAGTTAAAACCATTGTGTAAGATCTTTTCCTGCTTATTTAATTTTTAGAATCTTAAAATGTAGGTTTTATAAATATTAAAAGGTTAGGAGAAAATTGTCAGATGTCTCCGTGTGAAATGATGCCCAAGGAAACTGCAGGATTTGAATTCCTGACTAACAGCAACGAAAAGTGTTTACTTTAGTCTCTGGAGACTTTGACTTGGACTTGGGACAAAAGAGATGCATTTAAATTGGTTGTGGGATGAAAGGCTATCAGCTTGCTCCAACAAGACGAAAGACTTGGCTTGGTTTTTGAACAAATTTGTGAACTTTTTACACAAACGTGTAATTATCAATACAAATCACATAAAAGCAAACAACCCACAGGATTGTCACATATCAACTTATCACCACCAATGTTCAAGTCCATTTCTGTCACTTAGACGTTTCTTGATGTTTCAGTATTATGTGTTTTTCAGGCACATAGAAAATATATTAAAAATATTCCACAGTCCAGTAATTATGTTACCTTCAGTTGTTATAAAAATGCTGTGTATATACAAGCGTGACTTAAAAGAAACTTGATTTTGTAATTTAACGCCTTTAAACCATTTGGGTCTCTGTCTCTTTAAGAAGCTCCTGCTCTTTCTGAAACTCCGCCTTCTGGCTTGGTTCACCCAGGCACAGCTGAATGGTTGCCATGGAGATTAAAGGACTTCTCCAACTTGCATGAAAGGATCAAAGCAACACTGCAGGTCTGCATTTGATGAGGGGATAACATTATAACATGATTTAAAAAGTCGATTTTACAAAATCTTTAACGTCGCACGTTCCATTGTTTTTAGCGCTGCAAAGTAAGTGGTGCACTGCCAGCAGCGCAGCAAGCCAACCTGAAACACAGCAAAGAACTTCAGCTTCTATTTCAATATAAAAAGACCCTACGACTGTCCAAGTCACGATTTGGCTTCTGATGGTTGGTTTTCTTGTAGATAAAGCTGGAAGCTCCAAAAGTTTGACTTCTGAGAATTAAGAGAATGTCCCACTGGGCCAAAACACCAGAGAAGAATTAAGGTTTTTGTTTTTTGTGACGATCCAGTTATCGCCATATCATCCCGTTCCTCCAAGCTGGGGTTTTCAATTCCTCCCTGTATTTAAGAACGTATCTTCTCATTGCGTTGCATGCTGGGTTTCTCTTCCAGCACACAGGCTGCAGATCTGGCACAGCACTGAGTCTCATTCCAGTCGTTGCCTGATCCCTTACATTAACCTCTGTCTGAACCGGCTTTCTTCTGGGATATTCATCCAATATATCCTCCCAGACTTTTATCAGGCGTGATACCTTTTTTGTTTTAACGCCTGTGCTCCTTCAACAAAAAAATCTGAAAAGGGGAAACGCTGATTTGAGAAAGTAATCTCTTCCTTTGGCTCTGAAAGGACTCCTCTCAGGAGGCACAGACTGGTTTTAGGACTTGGTTTTTCTCTGCAATTGCAGAGATCTCTCAACTTCCAACATGAACTGAGACACTCTTTATTGCAGGCTTGTTTTCAGCTTAATCAGATAGCTGGGCCTGTGATTGGGAAGAAGCTGTCTTTCCTCCCAGTAGGCCAACAGGAATGAAAACAAGCGACGAAGGAAGCACAATCCATCCTTTGGATAGCATTGGGTCAACCCTGACTGTCAGAGACTTGGGAGGGGAATGTCTGTGGAGTTGCTTATGAAGCGTCAAAGCAACAACTCATGAAAAATTCAAGGTTTTTTATTACATGTCTTCTATCCCAGATACAATTATTCATCCACCAGAAACACCAAACAGTACAACCAAAGCATCTACGCCAGCATTACTCCAGGAAAAAGTGGTCTTTGTTTGTTTATAACCCTTGATATGCAGACTTGTGTTGATATTAGACTTTCCTCTGAGTCAGCCGCTGCAGAAGTGGTATATCTGTTTGCTTTGGACGTCATTCAGCTACATTATTTACATACTCGATGAGCCAATCTCGCACACCAAAGGAAACTCGACGAGACACTCCTCAATCCTCGCTATGCTCCCCTCTCTGCCACAACCAGCACAGAAAGTCAGAGGCCTCGCCTCGCCGCTGAGTGGTGCGTCACTTTTATTGGATCCAATAGCGAGCTGTGACTTTTTTTTCTCCCGTCAAGCTCGTGCAATTGTTTGCGACTTCCTGCTCGTCTTTGCCCGGTCGGCACACAACTTGTGTTGAATCTGTGGGGCTTCCGTGCCTCGCGGCTTGGGAATTTTGTCCCACGAATATCGAGCGCAGCAGTTTCGTAGCTGTCAAAATTGCAAGGATTTTTCTGTCATGCGTCATGTATTTTTCCGACGATGGAAATAAAAGGAAATCAGCTGAGTCCTAATAACAGTAAAATGTGTGCTTCCAGAACAAACCCATTAGAGAAAACAGGGCGGGGTGATGTCATTGCTGCTTGTGGAGCAGCATTAAACTAGTAGTAAATAAAGTAGTCGGACATGAAACTTTGAGTTTCCGCACATTTTGAAAAACAAAAACAATCCTAAAAGCTCAATAAAACTATTGAGCTTATGAGGATCGACACCTTACCTTGAGTAGGTGATAGTCTTTGGATTTTGAGCAAACAACCCATAAGAATTGAACATGAACATAAAATCTCTTTTACTGTTCAGTCAACATTCCTGTCACAGTGGGACATGTATACCCTGTAATTAGACGGGACTCTTTGTAGGACGCTCTAATGACTGGGAAGGGAATATTCTATGCAGCTATTACTCTAATATGTACTTCTTTGACAGAGGAGCAGAAAGGTTCCCACATGGCCATTTCTGGAAAGAAAAAACAACAACAGCAAGGCATTGACCAAAAATGTTACTTAAATACAAAATTAGACAATAATACGTTCTGGCATCATACATAGTAGCTATTCTTTAGCAATTTTGAGCTTTACATCGTGTTATAATATCATTCCTTCATTAAAAGCATACATGGACGGTTGCTTTGATTCCTTCATACATATTTGAGACATCTTTAATCTCCCGTGGCAACCATTCAGCTTTTCGCTAAATGTTTCGGGGAACCAAGTACCGTCTCCGAGAGCGAAGTTTGTCCTGTTTCGAGGTTTCCGGGCGTCCGTCTCACAGAGCCCCCTTCCCCCGCAACTCTGTCACTCAGCTCCTTCAGACTAGCCAGAGAAATTAGCAAACACCTGCTGGAACTGTTCACCTGCTGAGCTCATAATAGGAGCTACTTCTCAGCTCAACAATGTTAAAAACATTGTTAAAGGGTTACAAGAGGAGCGATGTGAAGACTTCCTAAAGGCAGAGTTTCAGAAAGAGCAAAGACAAATTTCTTTAAAGTCATACTTGATATATACAGTATTTTTATAACAACTGAAGGTAACATACTTTATTACAGTATAAAATGGCACAATGTGGCTGGAAAAAACATAATACAGTCCCTTTAAGTCCCTGCACTCACCATAGAGCTCTATTTTCAGTCTAACTCCCATGAGTTCATTGTTCTTGTTTTCATTCACTTTCTGGGCCTGATGGGAACAGATGACTCCATCCATGTTTCCCTCTGTGTGAAATAAACTGTGGTCACCCTGCTTTGTTACTTTCTCAATGGTTGGAACGCTATTGTCATGGAAATGTCTGTTTGCGAGAGTCTCCAACACCCTATACGGCAGGATTGGGAAAGTCTACAGGAATGACGCGGTGTTGGGTCCGACGTTGCATCCCGCCCTCCTTTCATGTCCCTTGCCCCTATTCGAATTCACCATGTTTTAATCCTTTCCATTTTCAGGCTAAAAGAGTGGATCAGGCAGGAAATCAACAGGGTGGACCCCCATCATCCCTCCCAGACAGCAGAAGGTGGGGGTGGGGTCAAGCCTTCAGATCTGGGTTGTGTAACTCCTACGACCAGCTGATAGGGTGGGTCTCTCCCTCTGGGATTTTTGGTGCTTTTCGGCATAAATCTGCATGAGTTCTGCACGAAAACTATCCAGAACATGTCAGCATTAACAATTGTCCCACGCTGCGATTGTGTAAGAATCGGCCTTGTTTCACGAACTTGGCCTCACTGCTGCCCTTGCGACTCCTCTCGATTGCAATTAAGGTCAAATGTTGAGCAAGTCCCCTTTGTTGCTGTTGGATAATGAAGACGTAAAGGCCCGACAGGAGGAGGAGGAGGAAGTGCGGTTGGAGGTGAAAGCTGAGGGAGCGGGGCGAGGCGATGCCCCGATCCACACGGACCAGGATGGAAGGGGGTGGGAGTGGACTGGGGAGGGTTGTGGCACACACAGAGATGTGGTATGCAGGACCTGACTGGGAAGTTATTTGAGGGGAGAGACCTTCTGGAAATCCACTCAGTGCCGCCGTCTGCCTCTGCTGCCTTTCATTAACAGCTTTGCTTCACAAACTGCCTCATAACGGCGTTGAAATAAGCACTTTGCTTTGCATTTTGCCCCTTTATAGTCTGGGAATAGATTTAATAAAAGATTGTCCCAGCATGACTGAAGGAACTGTTCAATTGCTACTTTAACTGAAGGATTGTAATAGTCTTATTTTTATTGACTACTATGGAAATTACAGCTCTATTTTAATAAAGGAAGCATCAGCCTAAAAATGGCTATTTTAATTGTGGTTGGTGGTCTTCAAGAGCATTTTGCTCATTCAAATTCTACTTTTATACTGTCTAAAATACAACAAAGAAGTACATTTTCTTCTTGTTCTTGCCACTCACGTAACAGAAAAATATCTGTTCTTGCAAAGTCTATGCAGGCCTTAAGCCAAAACTAAAAGTGCATTCTGGGTAGAGACAACCAAAACAAACGCACAAGTCTAACACTAGTAGGAGAAATGGCTCCACCGCTACAAACTGAGGCTATTCTGCAGGGAAGCTGCACTCAGTGTCTTCTTTGGAGGTTTTTGTGTCATCTCCTTCAGTGGTTCTTGGTGCAGCGCCCCCGCAGGCGAGTGAGGGAACAGATTTTTCAAAGGCATTGGGGCGAAGGTCCACTCTCCACCGTCACGACCAAAAATGTACGAAGTGACATGAAATCAAAAATAAAAGGCCATATTTAAATCTTATTAAGATAAGAGAAGTACACAAACTAATACGCTGCATTGCGGAGAAGACTCAAAGCAATCAAGCGAACAATAGAGATCAATTGAGAATAATAAATTAGTCCAAAAAAATCATTGCACAAGCGAAAGACTCTGATATTCACTTCTGGATAGAACTTAAATATTTTCATGCACCAAACTTTCTGTTTCATTTTGACTTGTTCACTTTTCAGGCATGAGAATTTATTTGACTCTTTGACTCCTCCTGAGAGACCTCCTGACTCATGAAACACCAGGAATGTGGCTTGGAGGCTTGTGGACCAAGTGGGTGTATATTTTCATTGCTTGTTTCACTGGGTTCCCTCTTTTGCTGGTAATAGCTGCTCAGAGTTTTTTTTTTTTTTGTCTCAAACCGTAAAAAGAGTGAAAGCAGGGACAGTGGAGACACAAAGAAATCCCAAGCAACTACTTGGGAAGGAAATATTTTGTTGGCAGAAGTCCGCTGCCTCGCTACCAGAGCAGAACCCTTCCTTATCCGTTTCCCTTTGCTTGTTGTTTCACGTCCAATGTTTACAGAGGGCGGGATGCGGGCAGATAACCGCCACCAGCTTTGCATTTTGCCGTTTGCGGGAATCTCTGATGGTGTTTGTCCAAAACTTGTACGACGTATTTTCCTGCTTTTACGTCACCTCTAAAGTGCTGCAGGCCAACACAAAGCAAACGCTTTCCCGTGACTTCTAAATAGGTGTTGTACTTCTTGCAATGAAAGGGAGTCTATTCATGCAAAACGTACATTTTGTACATTTGAGTCTCTACAGATTCTAAAAACAGTGCAAGCGCTTTAAAAAAAAAAAAAGAAAAAATACTCAGCCCTTTTTTTGGTCTCTAGAAAATGAGCCCTTTCAAAAAGCTCTCAGTCATAATCGACAAGCACTGCGCGGTGCGCAACACCGTAGCCTAGCAACTGAGCTCCAGCACTTTGGTCAGAAACCATGTGCTGCATTCTTAGAACATGTTTGACCCTCTTAGTGTCCCAGATGGCATCAAATGGACGTCAAGGGAAATGAGTGTTGAACTGTTTTTGCCTAAGTAAGTTAAATATTCATTATTAATATCTATAAATTCTTCCGTGTGAACGCCTTAGGACCTTGAAAAATGATCTGCAGAGTGCAGGGAAGTAGGAGGAGCTTGTAGCACGCTGTGAGAGTTCAGGTGTGATTGGGGTAAATTTATATTTTATGATCTCACGGTTGCAAATACTAAAAAAAGAGCTAAATATCTCTTGTTAAAGCATCTTATTGATAAGAGGAGCTTTGTAATGATAGTTAATGGGTTTTATTTACATGCATCTGCTTTACTTATTTGATGGGTTCTATTTGCTCCTAAGCTGACCTAAAAGTGAGAAGAAGAAAAAAAATAAAAATGGTGTCAATTCTACTTTAATCTCCTTTAAATAATCTTCAGTGGAAATAGGAAAACATCTGACGCAGTCCTTATGAAAATGTCATTTTTGATCAGTCTGATCAGTTTGAGTGCACACCGGGGCCCGGCAGATTTTTATTTTTTTTTTTCTCCCACGTGTGTTTAGGAATTACATTTTTATTTTTCTTCTTTCTTTTTGTTTTTGATCAGAGAGAGACTCATATCTGGTGAAGGTTTCAGAGCCGCGGGATTATCGCTGTGGGTTGGGCGATAAAAGCAAGCTCCTCTGGAAACATTAAGCAGCACAAACTGTGATATTGCCGTGAATCACTGGCCGCAGATGTGTGTGCTAGTGGAAAAACAAAGCCTGAGTCATGCTCTGGCTGTTTAATCTCTGCACTCTGATACTCGTCTTTGGTCAAGTGAGAACTTTGAATGAGACAAGGAGACCAAAGAGTGAACGCACAGCTGACACAGTTGACCGTTGCTCAGTTTATTGAAACAATATGTTTTAATAATCTGTGGAATTGCGACATCATTCATAGCAACTTAACTTTATGCTTTATTTTAAGATGGTACAACACATTTTTTTCCAGAGTTGCAGCTCCCTAATGTTAGTTCTGATTTTGTTGTTGTTGGGTTTTTTTGTTTTGTTTTGGTTTTTTTTTTTTTTTTGCAGAGGTATTACTCTTTTGGCACAATTCTTCTCTCTAGTTTTGAATACTCTGCAGCTCAAAATGTTTTCACTCTTGCCTCTTTACTTTCGGACAGTTGTTATGATCCGTTCCCGTGGCAACAAGGTATTGTTTTTTTTTTTTACAACTGGGAGTCACTAACCAGCATCTCAAAGGCTGCCCCAAGAATGGCTGCAAAGCACGTCCATAAAAATACAAAACGATCTCATTCCCTCCTCCAACGTCCCTCTTGCTCAGCTCCCTAAACGTAGGGTCAAAGATTTAAAGAGGACCAGCAAAAGCGAATGAGATGGATTCGCAGTGCTTGTTGAAAATGAAGTCGTCCAGAACATGGTGCCATGAAACATCATCTCTACTGTCTGGACTTTGAGCTGTTTGGTTTCAGCACAAACTGGCGCGCTTCGTCGTGGCTGGACCCGCGCTGTTCCTGCCTCAGTGCTCGTCTCCATCTTAGCTTCTGATTTTTAGTGTCAAACATTTTCCCCGGTTCAATACTCAAACAAAGCTACAGTATTTTCGGAGATAAGCGCACCGGGAGGACGTCACGTGACGACGACTGCAATGAGCAATTCCATTTTTAAATGAGTTGAATTGTACTGAAACATTTTGCTATTCAACAAACCCACAACAGTAATGAAAACAGTTGCATGTTGTTTTGAAGTGAAAGAAACAGGACAAATTACTTCCAGTCCGAGTTGACCCGGTACAAGCGACCGCATCCAGAAATTCCCCATAAATTGGTCAAAGTCGCCTTTGAATAAAGACGACTGCTCTGAGAAGGCCTCGGCGGTTTGTTGGAGGCCATTAGAGAAACAAAAACAACACCAGAACATAGGAACACAGCGGACAGAGCAGGAATGAGAGTGTGGAGATGTTTTTAAAAAAAAAAGGGGGGGGGGAGAGAGAGAGTTTGGTACAAAACAACAACACGTCAAGGTTTGGAAATCTCCCAGAGCAGTGTTCAATCCATCATCTGAAAAACAGAAACATTCTTAAAACAGCTGCAAAAATCAACCAAGCCGTGGCTTTCCACCAAAACCTAACAGGGATGACAAGCTGAGAGCGCCATGGTAACTCTGGAGGAGCCGCAGAGGTCCACTGCTCAGGTGGGAGAATATGTTGACAGGACAATAAAAGAAGGGATAATTGATACAGGGGCAGTATTGTTTTTCAGCCATTTTATGGCACAATCTAGTACCTATGTTTCCTTTAGTTGTTGTGAAAATGCTTTAAATATAACAAATATGATTTAAACAAAATTTGACTGATACTTAAATTCTTGAAATTGGGCCTCTGTCTCTTTAAGAAACTTCAGCTCTTTCTGAAACTCTACCTTCAGGAAGTCATCACAACATGGCTCCTCTATTAACCCTTTAAGAATGTTTCTACCAGAGTTTCACTGAGAAGAAGCTCGTATGATGAGCTCAGCAGATGCACAGTTCCACCAGTTGTTTGCTAGTTGACGCTGGCTAGTCTGAAGGAGCTGAGTGGGGGGAGAGAGACGCTCAGAAACTGCAGCTCTGAGGAGGAGCTTCATCCTCTAAGGCGGAGCTAGGTCCATCTAGGCTTGGTATGTAGGACATTGTATTGTTGCCCTGAACTGTCACCACAGTGGAGATCGAAAATAAGACTCAGTTATTAATGCAGGCATAAAACCTAAGGACAAAAATGAAAAAAAGAAGCAGTCAGCTCCAAATGTGTGACTTTAAAAAAAAAAAAAACATTTCTTTTGTTTCCCCAAAGCAGGAATGTTGTTTACATGGATCGGACAGTGTCTCAGGAATGCGCTCTGTGTTCTGAGGAAATGGATGTTGTCTCCGGAGGGAACTTCTGCTGCCTGGCTGTGGATCCGGAAACAAAACAACAAGTAGCACGCTTTGAAAGAAAAAAAAGACCTGATGAAATAACGACGCACGCATAACGTCATACAGTTGGAATACAGTTTCTTGTTTTCATTGCCTTTTTAGAGGATGTTGTAATTCCTCCTGAGGGCCACTTTGTGGCTTAAAGTTTCAGCTCTGTTACGAAACTAGAACAAAGTTGCATTTCCCGCAATCTGATCATCCAGCGAGAGAACCAAAATGTGAGATTGAATGTTACCAGTCCAGCTTGTTGGGAGTTGATGAAAAGTCTGTTTAAAAGAATAACGCTCAGCTTTTGACAATTAGTTCTGCAGATCAAACTGAGATTCCTCCGTCTGTCATTTTTCAGCAGTCTGAAACGTGAGCTGGCTGGGCTCACCTTCTGCTGGAGTGGAAACAAACTCTGTTCCCCTGACTGCAGCAGACCATAATATCGTCCTGACTCAGGAGCAAATGGCTGGATAAGGAGATGGAAGACTTGTTAAATCCAAGATGTCATTCTTTAAGAACGGGTTGTTAATTAGCCACACGTGCTGCGTTGGCATTGCAAATGTGCGCAAAAACTTTGTTGATATTTGGCTAATGTCGAGAAACACAATTTTCCAATTGCAACGTTCTCATTAAATACTAAAGTCCCATGTTTTTGATTTAAAACACACAAACTTGTTTTCATCAAAAACTATTTTCTTCGAAATTTGGTTTCCAGTGAAGCAAATCTTTTGCTGAAATGTCAAACTGCGCAGAGATAAGGCAGATGGAAATGCAAATGAAAACCTAAAAAGCCGAACCTTAAGGTTTTGACTTCTAACGATGTCACTGATATTGGGTTAGTTTCTTCCATATTTAATGTTTGTGTGTGTGGTGTTTTTTTTTGCTCTCTTGTTTCTCTATTGGGTATCCAAGTTGCCACTTCTTATTGTTTGGTATGTTTGTGAAAATGTGATGTCATTTTCACTCTAGTTTCTGCAAAGTCCTGAATGCTAAATGTCATGACAACAACAACAGGGGCTTATTATTATTAATGAAGTTACTTATTGATTATCTTAGACTTGTTGCAGCAAATGTACACGACTCTAGATGCTAATTCTAACCACTATAAACAGCACACTTCAAAAGAAAATGAGAAAAATCCTAAGAATGTAGAGCATTTATAGTTTATGCCAATAACTGTGTCCTAGTGCTCTAGAATTAAGATTTAATAGTTTCCACGTTTACCCATTAAAACTGTCCGAATGTAAAAAAAAAAAAAAAACAACAAAAAAAACCGGAAGAGTCATTTCCTTTCATCTGCACTTCATCCAAATTCAGGAGGGAATAATTATTCAGACATGCAAAGCCTCAGCCCAAAAAAATTATAAACAAATGTCTACAAAAAGGACGAATCAGAGCCATGCCGGAGCTACTCCAACATGTTGCGACTACTTGCTTTCAAGTCAGGCAAACTTACCAAGAGACTGCACAGGAAGAGCAAATTTACATCGTCCATTCAAAGAGAAAAGCAGCCAACGTGAATAAAATGCAAAGTTTACAAGAATATGGATAAACTGTGCATATAACAAAGGATATAAACACTTCAATCAGTTTGAGTTTATTCAGAGCAGTGATGGTTAAAAAAAATCTAACAGCTCCTGGGTGGAAAGATCTGTGGTGACGCCGGTTTGTGCACCTAGGATGCAGCACATAATGTAGGAAGAAAATACATATATATATTTTTTTTTAAATAACTTGAGAAATCTGAATTTGTGTTCAGATCCGGTGAGTTAATACTTCAAAACCACATTTTTCTGCATTGCCCCAAGCCAGTCTTTTCTGTGCAGAGTCTGCACCAGCTCTGCACATTTAAAACTGAAACTCCCACCTCCCATTCTGCATTGCAAATTAATTCAAACTCATGTCAGACTGGATCCATTACTTTTATACAGTGGCTGAGAAAAACTACAAGAATACAGTTTTACAATTTCGACTAAAGAAAACTTTTTTGTTGTTGTTCTTTTTTCCATTTTGTTCCCCATTAACTCTATGTAGCTGCTAGTTTGTAGTAATGCATTTGGAGAACACCGATATCAATAATGCTTCTTAAGTGCATGTTAATATGTTTTAACATGTCTGTTAAAACATATATCTAAAAACTCGGCTTTGGTCTTCCCTTTCATTCAGTACGGCTCGGTGTCTTACGTCACTCCAGTCCCGGTTAATTCCTCGCACAAGTCTGAAAATGTGCCAAAGTCAGAATAAGATTTAAAGCAGCTCGGTGGTGCGAGTGTCGACAGATTTATAAAGATACGGGAGTGCTCAGATTACAACAACAGTCTCTGCAGTTTCTGCGCGATGACACAGCGACCATGAAGGATTTCTTTATAGGTCTTGTAGTTTGCCTCATTTAAACATAAGCTCCTCTCTTTATTTTCCCCCAAAGGCTTCAGCAATTTTAGCGCGAGTCACTTGCAAACTAAAAGCTCTTGAGTTTTACGGTCTTTTACGTCAGGAGCAGGCTTTTGCTGCGTGGCGAACTTGAAATGTAAAGCGGTGAAACCTCACGGATAGTCCATGCGACACCTGTGGGCGAGCTTTATCGATTTTAAAGCAAAGCAAAGCAACGCCACAGAGATCTGGATTGTTCTCATAGTTACTGAAAGCGAGCAGACAAACTTTGCGCAAATCATTCTCACCACAAACAATAAAAAAACAACATTAACTGGTCAGGCAATGTGGAACACCCTCTTTTCTCGCAGTAACAGAGAAGAAACAAAGAAAGAGTCATCTTGGGACTTCCCACTATCGAAAACAGATATCAATATACTCTGCATATGCAATAACAAATCCCTTTCATATCTGGGTGTAAAACGAAAAGCAAAGGAACTGACAGAAACCAGTAGAAGAGAACTTCATTATCCACACCTGCACTGCTATGTCCGGAGAGGCCGTTCAGTGATGAAGAAGCAGTTAGTCTAAAAGCAGCACCAAAGCACGTTCAGCGACAAAAAGGCCTTAAGTTTGGAAACTTTATGCGGGTGTTTTGCTGCACGAGGGCGTGGTGCATTTCACCAAGAAGATGGTGTCATGACCAAAAATTATGTGGAAACATCTCAAGACATAAGCCAATTGGTCTTCCAAACAGGTTAGTTATAAAGTGACTTAAGGACAACAATCTGTATTTAAAGTGACCATCAGAAAGTTCTGAGTTCCAGAAAATATATAAGATATGTCAGGATTCCCTCTAAAGTTAAACATAGTGATGCTAACAGAGAGCGCTGGAGGCAATGTGGCTCGACAAAGGCAAAACACTGTCACATTTTCGGGGATTGTCCCAAGTTAAACCCAATCAAATGCGATTTTCAAAATGTATACTTCAGCCAGGTAACAAAACGGGCAAAAAAAAAAAAACCGGAGATATTAAACTGCTTCAGTCTGTTAGCAGCTTGCAAGAAAGCGATTGGAAGGACGTGGTTGAGCCACGCCCATCCACAAATGGTTCCAAGTTACTCTGGATATCTATAAAATGGAAAAGCTAGGGGACTCTTTAAGAATCCAGAAAGAGAGGTTGTACAAAATCTGGAACAAATAAATGGGTCATACATTTTCCATTACCCCTTTCAAATTGCTATCTACAGCTGCGTTTCCATTAACCATAAAAATTGCGCAAAGTGAAGGTATGAAAACAAATTTAATGGAAACACGCCAAATTTGAAAAGAACCTGATAATAAGCTTTTGTGCAAGGATGAGGTAATTTTTCAGCTATATTGAGATAGATGCATTTTGCCAAATTGCAACGGAGAAACTTTTTGCGTGACACAACTCACGTGATGAACGACCGGATATTACTACAGAAAACGACAGGTAGAGATAGGAGGATGATAGATAGACTTTTTTTTTTTGGACGATGTGCAGCAGGCTCCATTAGAGTTCTCTCAGCATGGCACAGTTTATAAAAAGTTGCGCGTCATTCGAACGTGTTGAATCCGTAGCTCTTCAGTAAAACCGCCGTCTACGATTTCCCAAAACGCTGCACACATATCCATTCCCAAGTACAAGGCGCTTGTTGCGCCAAAACCTGAATAAAACATCGATGTCTTCTGTGATTGGCTGATAGCTGATGAGCGCCAACGCCATGACTGAATTATTAATATCTGTAACGGTTTACATCTGTCACATCCATGATTTTTGTCATGAACAAGCCTATGAAGTTCATTTAATGGAAATATTACATTTGCAACATTTTGTTGGGCCTTTTTACAGTAGCAGAATATTGACAAAGATTTCCACACATTTGTAATGGAAATGCAGTTTATGCTTCCTCTGGGTCTACTCCTCTTTCTATTTCAGATTCTAATCTCTATACTGCAGGTGTCTGGGTTCATGGGCAAAGTCCTGACTCGATACTGTGACTTGTGTGTGGCCGTTTCCATCATAGAATAAAACATAACCTCAACAAATCCACCATCCACTCCCAACTATAAAGTTGTACAATATTGGCATAATGAGCTGATGTCACTTCTAGTTCCCTTGGTAAAAACTCAGCCATGTTAAAAGTCAGAAGTTTAAAAAAAAAAAAAAACAAAGTACACTATGTGCACACTACTTCTGTGGCCAACTTCAGCCGAGGTTCATTAAATCACTTCCATATCATTTTGTTCTTCCTCTTATTTACGTTCCTGTTTTGTTCTGTGGATTTTGCTGTCCTTGGTTGTCCTCTTTCTGAAAAACTTTTGTTTTGGGTCATACTTCAGTTTTCTGTCCAGCTGCCTCCTATAAATTCTGCACACGGGTGCTCTCTCTCTCCCACACCACATAATGGCTTTTTTAGAAGAATGTGGGAGCATGTCGGGTCCAGCCCACTGGAATCTGCTTCCTCAGCCAGGCAGAGCGAAATAAAGCATTAAGAAATTATCTAGTTTGCTCATATGAAAACTCATTTTCAGTTGTCGCTTTAAGGACTTCATGGGATTGGTCCAAACATGACCCTCCAGGAGTATCCGTACTCTTTATGCTTTTGTGTCTCGTGTTTCAAACAAAATGTATTTCATCAGGATTTCATTTGATTTCAGTCAAAATCCAAACCTCAGCCCAACTCAGATATGAAGACTTACTAAGACTGAATTAAACCTTATTAAACATTTATTGTGCAAAGAGGAACGGGTCTAAATTTCAGTCCCTACTTGTGTAAAGACAAGGCACACTTCAACGTTATGTACTACTTTTTGTTGGTCTAGCACATCAAAATCCAATAAAATACATTGAAGTTTGTGCTAATGCAACAGAATATGTGACCTTTACCCTCAGAGGCATCTTAGATTGAACTAGCTGATGTATGTCTTGTGTAAAGTTTCCATTACACAGAACCAATTAGACGGACCACGCGGAGCTGACTCTGCTTACATCGCCGTGACCCGGAGTATTTCCAATCGTTCCATGCCGAACGGAAAACATACCTCGTATGTTTTGCAGAACAGTTCTTTTAACCTGGAACTCCTGGCAGGCATAATGGAGCCCCCACCCTGTGAGAGACGTGTTTCTTAAGGAAACCAAAGTGACTAACTAGTCCCGCTGAATTCTGGGTCAGCTTTCCCTTGGTTTTATTGAGTGATTGGGAGTAAAGAGGAGGTGAGATCCGGAAGGAATGCTGAGGGTGGACAAGGAAACAAATGTGGAAAAAAAAGAAGCCACAAAAACAATCTGGCTGCCACAAAGATGGTAAACAGTATGAGGGCATTATGGTAACGTAAGAAATAATAGAAACATACCGTGCTACGGGGTAGTAGGAGGTTTTGGGTTTCCGAAATTGTGTAGTCTGTATTTGCATTCCAAGCTGCTGGAGTCAATAACTTGTAGAAACCAACTTTTGCTACAGTTACAAATTAAAGTCTTTTAGACAAAGCCTCTACCAGTTTTGTACAGCCAGAGATCAGAATGCTGGCCAGACATCTCCGCAAATTAGCTAAAGCTCAGTCAAAGGATGGGAAGAGTCTGTGGACATTAGTTCTCAAGTCTTGGCGTAGATTTAGGCTTGGACTTTGACTGAGCCGTCGTATCACTTGAAAATGTTGTCATCTAAGCAACTCTTCCATTATGATCTGGTGTTTTTTCCAGTGATAGATTTCCTCCACAAATATCACTATGCATGGGTTGTCAAGGTTTAACTTTGGGTTTATTGAGCTAGAACGCCTACTGAAAGTCTTAATCATGATTTTATTACCCAACTCTGTATCAGGCTTTTTCATAGTTTCATCCCCAACATGTCTGGTGTGCCCCTCAGTCTTCATGATGCCAATTGTTCTTTAATACTCTCTGAAAAGTTTTTAAGGAGTTGGCAGAACAATTGTATGTATCCTGAGATTAGATTAAACAGAGGTGAATTCTGACATATCAACACACACCAATACTTTGGATTTCTTTCACATAAAATTCCTACAATAGACAACAAGGGCTGTGGTTGTACCGTGGCACAATGTGGAAAAGTTTCAAGTGATGTGAATACTTTTGCATGACTTTGTTTGAACCTTGTAACCTCCCAAATGCTGCCAACAGAGACACACTCAACTTCGGCCTAAACCAAACCGTACGTTAGCCGGCTACAGTGAGACTTAGCAGAGGAGAAAGAGCTTTAGTGACCTTGACAATCCTATTAGTGTGATTGTTCTGACTACAACTTAAAGTGAGCCTGTTACTCCTGGCCAAGTTCAGAAGTGAAGAAGGTGTGTGGCTGAGCAGTGAACCATCTTCAAGACACAAGAGGAGAAGTCCAACTGGGTTCTACCCCTATTTTTAGAACCATCATGTCGTGGCAGCATTGGGTTTTTTTAAGTGTCACTTTATGTACTCTCCCAAACGCCTCCCAAAAATTATGAAGTTTGGTTAGCCCCTCCAGCAGTTAAATGAATTTCTAAAACAACAACCAAAAAAAAGAAATAAGAAGCAGCAGCTCACAAACAAACTTATCTTAGGAGTTTCTGCAAACAATTGAACGAGGACAAAACATCCTGTGAAATATTCTAAATGTGTAGCGCTGGACATCCCTTCCAGTCTAGATAAGATGGATCCACAGAAACATTTCAGCGTTGGCCTTGTGACTTTGGCGATAAGCGAGAGAGGAGATTACCACACTCAACCGTGGTGCGGATTCGACCGTCTGCTGCCTTCGTTTCCTTCAGACACTAAAGATGGAAGCCCTCTGTCCCAAGGGTCAAGACAACATCAGCGGTGTCAGCCTGGATGTTGAGACAGTCCGGTTGAACCAAAGTGGCACTCGTATGAAATAGATCATACACTATATACACATCATATGCCATACACCCGGGAGGATCACTCAGGTATGTGAGGGAAATCGGAGTTGGGTGATGCATGTTTGCAGTCAGACAGTTAATACAGACAGTTGTGGCGCTCTTGGGGCCCGACAACATGTTTCTGGAGGAGCGCAGACTGATTTTTCATTAAGGCAGACTGAGGTTTGCTCCTGGAGGGGAAAGCAGAGGAGTCTCTCCACACAGACTCTGAATCCTAACACTATGTCCTTTTCTTTTCTTTTATAGACATCTGCTGCCACTTTAAGGTATGATGCTTTTACCATGTTTCTCTTAAGGCTGCTAGACGGGCTACTGACGTCTAGGCTTTTGCTTTAAGAGTCAAAGTTGCTAGGGACACTTGGATGTTATGGAAATAAAGAAGGAAAGGACTCGAGAGATTCTTTGAACAGCTCTAGTGAATGTGAGGGAAGGAAATTAGCATTTCTGAGCACACCAATCCCATAGTGAAACATGGTGGCAGCACCAAGCTGAGGGAATGTTTTCCTTTGGTAGAGGTGGTGAAGCCTCTCTTGGTTCAGAGCAGTGCGTTACACGGCATTGCAGAGTCACAAACCCGTGTGAAAACATAAGTGAGGAGAGTCAACGTAATGAACCCGGAGGCAAATTTAGCTCAACAGAAACACCGCGATGGACGTTTTGGATAAAATGCCCACTTATTGCAACAATGGATTATCCTTCCACTGAAGTGTTTAGCAGTTTATGGTTAGCGTTTCTAAATTATGTTTAAATGGCTTCTTTCAAACCTTCCTGAATATAAAAAAGCTGGAAAACAGATGTTTGGTGTGAGACAGTAAAAGTATTTCAGTAACAATTTTTTTTGAAGACATAAATTTTCACATTTCAAGTTTACAAAGATGAACATAGTGATTAATGTCTTCAAATGAAGACAAATGTCTTCAGATATTTATGTCTGAAGACATACTACCATGTTCATGGTATACTATGTTCGTAGTATACCATGTTCATAGGCATACTATGAACATGACTCTCTGAGGGGGCAAATGGGGTGGACAGTATTTTAGTATTTATAAAGAGGGGGCTACGGCCCCTTCTCCTCCCTCCTGGGGGCACCACTGCCTGGAGGCCACACTTTTCAGATTCTTGGAGAATTTTCAGAAAACTGTGGGAGGGTTTTTTGCTTCACATTTGTCCACTGTGTTATGGTGGCTTGTCACATAAAAGCCCAATAAAAATTTTGGTTGATTTATTGAAGTTTTTAGAAAGCATTTGTCAACTACGATTGGATTTGATAGGAGCTGGATATTTCCCTATGAAGTTCGAATAAAACTAAACTCTGCTTAATTTTCTTAGTTTGTTTTTTTTCTTCGGAACGCAGCGCGATGGATCCGTTTCAGCCACCTTGGGAAAGAAGTTATCCACTGGTTCCGGGTTAGGGTTAATGGCTGAGTCTGACGAAAAAGACGTCGGCGAGGGCGTACGCGACCGGTCTCTACATACCTCTCCTCCACCCGCTCCCTCTTCCTCTCACGACTCCGGGTGCTGCGGAGAAGTGCGCGGTTAGCTGGCGTCACCTCAAGGGTTTCTGGAACTTTCTCCAAGCTCCAATTTCCCCTACCATTAAACCCCTTTTTTAGCTTTCCCCCCCCAAAACACTCTCGGAGCGTCGGAGGAGTGTGTAGAGAATAAAGTTAAATTGGTCTGAAAAGGCTTTCTAACTCAGCTATCAACACTCTTAAATTCCCGCGGCGATATTTATGCGTCAGATTTTGGATTTCGTTCGTTCCTCCGCGAGCCTTCAGGGAGAGCTTGGTGACGGCTCCTTTTTTGGCGCGTGCCGTGAACGGTGACGTCACCGTCAGCCGCATCCCCATCAGCAGAAACTGTACCTTCCCACCCAGGCCTCGAGTTCGGACAGAAACATCTGGCTTTCCTTACCTTCTCCATGACGTCGAGTCACCTTCGTTGAGTGGCCGCAGATTTGTTTTTGTTTTTTTTTTTTTGTTTTTTTTAAAGCGGCTCAGCGAGAAGCTGATAGCTTGGAAACAGAAGAAAAAAAAAAAAAACGAGCTCGGCGTCGTCCACCTCGTTCCTGTTAACCTTTTTCTGTTTGCCCTCGGAGCATCTGGAACACGTTAAAGCCGAGGGGGATAAATTAGTCTCCACCTGAACGTACTGTACCAGATCTGCAAGCTGCAGCCTGGCATTTCTGTAAAGTGCCTCCAAGAATCGGCTCGGCAGGAGAGCTTGACTCATTCAAGGAAATTTTGTTTAATAAAAACGTTCCTGGACTGAAGGATTTCAGTCTATACCAGTGGTTGAAAAAAAAAAATACAATTAAAACACTGAAAGTTTTAGTCTGATATATGTGCTTAGTAGAGTTTTACCCTTTTCCCCAAGTATTCAAAAAGATGCAAAAAGTGAAAAGTGTCATTATTCTAAAGTTGTTTGCTTCAAAGACTATTCTGAAGTATATTTTGAGTGTATCATTTGTCCTGCAAGTGATCTTTTCAACACGCATCGCTGCTCTTTGTACTTTTTCACATTTTCCGTCCATTACAACCACAATCTTGTGTATTTTATTGAGATTTTATGACGTTAACTATAAATAATGACAAGAATGCAATGGCTTTCTTTCTAATAACCTTTGGCTGTACAAATGAAACATCGTTTAGGTTGTGTGCATGCCAGCTTTGTGCATCGAGAGACTGCGGCATTTGCCATTCAGTCCCAGTTAATAACATTTCAGTTGAACTTAGACCTGAACTTTAACTGGGCCGATTGTTTTTATCCAAACTGCACACAGCTGGACTCTGTTTAGTACATTAGGTGACTTCTGACGGCAGTCGGACACATTATTTCACTGTCAAGCAGGAAAATGAAGCGGGGTAGGAGAGAAATGCACTTTTTGGTTTGTCTTGCAGAAAACATTGAATTTGTGGTATGGAAAGTGACAAAACAAGCACAAGAAGTCACTGTTTTAGGAGGTAAACATAGAGCTCATGTGAATAAAGTTCTCTCTGGGATATTTATGGTTGTTGTGATCCAATAATCTATTGATTTGTCCAAGCCTGGAGCCACAGTGTCTTGTAAATCAATGTGCGTAAAAACAAACAGAAAAAGAAAAAAAAAAAAAAAACGACAGCGGCCTCTCCGGGCCAAACCTAACACACCTCTCCCCACCGGCCCTCTGGCAGGACTGTCACATACTTCTTCAAGCTTCGTCTTTTGTTACCACATCTGCGTCTCAGGATGGAAACTCTCACAAACATAACAGCTCTTGTCCGCCGAACAGCGTCCCGATGTCACAAATCTGATTTGCAGTGTAGAAACAAAAGCAAACAGCAACAAAAAGGCCCCACTGGATTTAACATGTGGGCCCATCAGCTTTTTTAATCCCTTTAGGAAGCGGTCCTGGTTGGCCAGTTGCATTAAGTCCCAATAAAACACCCTGAAGATGTAAAGAAATTTGTCAGCTGGACAAGTCACACAAGAACTAAATTGACACCAGAAGTGGCTAGAGTAGCCAAAGATCGGACTCAAGTAAGAATAGCTGCACTTCGATATATTTCTACCAAAGTAAAAGGTAGAAATTAGCCGTTTCAGAAATTACTAAAGCAAGGATAAAGTATTCGGTAAACCGACTCAAGTATACAGAGTAACTTATCAAAATGTGAATTATTCGATATTTAAAAATTACACCATCAAACGGACCAAAATATACATTTGTGTGGATATTTTAGTAATTTAAGAATAATTAAATTTTAATCTATGGGGACATTAAAAGAAATTCAATGCGCCCGTAGATTTCTTTTTCAGGCATATGGTGGTATTTTACGGCAGAATCAAGAAACTATGTTGCTAAAAGTGGTCAACTATGGCTTAAAAGAAATTTTACTTTGTAATTTAACACCTTGAAATTGGGTGTTAAATTACCAATTTACCAATCCTGAAGGCAGTCGGACACATTAAAGCTTCTTAAAGCAGCAGCTTTTAGAAGCTCCTGCTCTTTCTGAAACTCCAGGAAATCGGCTCCTTTATTAACCCTTTATCAACATTTCAACCAGCGTTTTACTGAGACGCAGCTCGTACAATGAGCTCAGCTGATGTGCAGTTCTACCAGGTGTTTCCCGATTACTTCTAGCTAGTCTGGGGGAGTCGGAAGTGAGGCCTGCTCTGTGAGGCAGAAGCTTGGAAAGTACAGCTATAAGGAGGAGCGGTGCCTCGAAGGCGGGGCTAGGTCCATCCAGGCGTTTCGCACAGCTGGATAGTTGCCATGGGAGATCAAAGGATTTCGCAAACATGCAGAAAAGAATCAAGATACTACTCCAGGCATGTTTTTGACGATAATAACATTGTAACATAATGTAAAGCTCGAACGAGTAATTTTATGTAAAACTGTCCTTCTGATTTAAATCTTATGAAACTTTTAATAAAAACTGCTGGTGAACTTTTGGTTAAAACAAGTTTGTTTGAAGTCACTCAGTGAGTAGAGGAGACATACGTTTTACTCAAGTAACAGTAGGAGTATTTCATAATAAACTTACTTAAGTAAAAGGTGGCATGGTAAAAATACTCCTGAAAGTATTTTTTTCCCGAAATAAGAAAGTTGAAGTAAATGTAACCGAGTAAATGAAACTAGTTACGACCCAACACTGGCTGACATTTCTGATTATATTAAAACTTAAACGTCAAACTGAAAACCACCATCTATTACTTCAAAACCGCCAAAGAGGCATGCGGCTCACGCAGCCATAAGTCAGCCTTCAGATGGATTCCGGCTTTTTAGTTGGCACATATTCATACATGGTGTTTGGTGTCCATGATAGTTTCTTTCTGGAATTTCTTTTTTTTTTTTTTTTTTTTTCTCGCAATGCCCTCTTCACATTTTCCTCAGAGAGGAGCAGATACAATTACAAAACCAGAGAGCAAAATTGAACTGCACCACCAAAGCCAGTGGTCTGGTGGAAAATCTCTTTGCTCACATGGACGAACGACAACCACTTTGTTCCTTGTCTCCTTTTTATAGGAAAAACAAATATCTTTCAAAAAAAAAAAAAAGGACAGAATAGTTACCATTTTTGAAGGCACCAGCACATAAAGAGTTGAGAATCACAGAAATGTTCTACGTTTTTTGGGGGGGTTTTTTCTAGAAAATGTTTTGAGTTTTTATTTAGCAGAAATTGACGACTTTTTTCTATGTACTGATTCTTGTACAGTCGTACAAAGACAAAAGAGACTTCTAAAACCTGAAGCTATCCATTCTTTTTTTTTTTTTTTTGTTTTTACATTTTGTGAAGAAGAAAGTTGCACTCAAGACATATTCGGAGGGTTCGGGTCGTGCTGTGTGAAAGTGAAGCTGAAAATATGTAACCAGTTTTACAATTTTGGTCCCTAGTCACCTCAGTAGTTCAACCTCTTGTCTTATTTGACCAAAACTTTTCCCCATGTTTCTCAATGTGAATGTTGGAGCCGATATGCTCTGTGAGTCCATGCTGATGCTAACTGGCTAACTGGCCGTGGATACTGCGTCTTCTAGCCTGTTCCAGTTTACAATTGTCTGAACCATTGTTGGTTTTCAAACATCCTAGCACATTTTCGTTCATCTAAACCTTGACTCAGACAGTCGAAGGTTGAACATAACTGGGGAGTTCTAGCAACAAAACCTCTGGAACGGCCCCAGGCCTCAATCTGTTTTAAAGTTAATAGACTATGCATAAATGTTTGGTCGGTACCAGGAAACCAAGCAATTAAAATGTGCTTTGCCATCTGTGCCGAGAACAGAGGTCAAAATACCCGACCATAATTAAACCAGGAGGCAGCGTGTTGCTATATTTAAGCGTTTGCTTCAACTGCACCGCTAAAAACCAAAGGTTAATAATATCACTTGGTGATGATTTTATTGCAGTTATGACAAACACCCTCCATCTACAGCTGACAAGTGATGCTGTTGGAAGTTGGAAATTGAACTCGTTTGGAGCAGACACTGCATGTAAACATGTTGTAACGCTTTCTTTAAATTTGAAACCAACCATCCCTACAGCTGTTTGGGCTGAAAGAAGATGTCTCATCTAAAATTCAATAAGGACATAGAAGACAGGAGATTCCTCCTGTCTTATAATAATCATAATAATGTTCGGCAGAAGGTAAGTTTAGCCATTTTGAGGTCAGTTTAAGTGTGTTGTATTCTAACTGGGATCATCAAATTGGAACGTCTTTGATTTGAATTGGCCTATGTGGCTGTATTACACTGGTTTGACATGTTTATATACGCGTCTAAAAGTATTGGGTCACCCATCAGACGTTCAGATCACATTCAAGGCCACAGGTGTATAAAATCCAGTACAACTCGAGTCTAGACCAGTGTCCTCTACATTTACAATTCATGTGCTCCGGCAATCTAATGGGTGAGTTTGGACCAGCAGCTGGAAAGCACTTACCTGATGGCATTGTGTAAAGATTGCTGCCGAGGGCGGTGTGACGTCGTCTTTCAGGAGTTAGTTCCATCTGTCAGTTCCAGGAAAAGGAACTCTCATTGCTTCGGCGTACCAAGACATTTTGGATCATTTCATATCCCCAATTTTGGCTCCGTTCCTGTTTCATCATGAAGGCCAATCATGAATTGGAGACACGAGACTCTGACTGGAACGCTCAGAAAAGTGACTAAACGATGTCCAACATCATTGTCTGACCTCAGAAATGCTCCCAAGTAAAGACTGTTGAAACATTCATAAAGTACACATTCCTACATAAACGTTGTGGGAAGTTTTCCCAGAACTGAGCTGCTAAGCCCGATGAATCAAGAGAAAACAAAAATGATTTAGTTTCTACTTTCGCCTTAGTTTTTCGGATTTCACACAATGAACTGCAAACATGAACTAGTTCATTTCAAAGTGTTAAATAAGCCATGAAACACTTATGTCGTAGCTTGAACCGTGGAACCACGCTCGCATGGCACTAACTATTACAGCTGAATAAATATTTCAGGAAACGGGGCGCTTGAAGAAGTTCAGAGAATCATTTTTTTTGTAATAGAGCAAAAGCTTCAGATGTGTAAAAACATAATATAATGGAAGCTTAAGATAAAAAACACACAAACTATAGTAATATCTCTTTATTGTACAAACATGAGAGCGCTGCCATTCCTTTCATCCAGCACATAAGACAGTGTGTCCCTTTCGCTCTCTACACTGTTTCCATGACGTAATTTCAAATTGCTGCTACATATAAAGTTATACATTTGTTTTTCTCCGCTGTGTAGCAGGGAGTTAAGCACAGCTTTTGACTCATCTTAAGACTTCAGCCACACAACGTAAAACAAACCCATGACTATGACCATGAAAAAGACATGTGCAAACTTGTCCCGACACACTAAGTTCATACCAACAATTCCACCCTGCGGTACACAAGGAGAAAATGGTAAACTTACAAAATATATATATATATATATATAAAAAAAAAAAAAAAAGAGAAGCAAAGTTTCCTTTAAGGCACAAACTGAAAGAAAACTACTGAAAATCGACAGCAGTAGTCCCAACGCGAGCCGAGGCCTTAGTGATTTTGCAACAGCTGGCATAAAAATTAAAGCAGCCCAGACCTGAGCAGGATGTGCTCTCAGCAAAGTTAAAGTAACATTCCTCATTACTGAGCAGAAAAAGAAAATCCAGATCATTTAAAAAAAATGCTGTTAAGTTTGATTTTTGTTTTCATCTTTTTGGTTTAAAATAATTTTATTTAAGATGCAGCCTGAACTGATCCCAGTAAAAAAAAGTCGCCATGATTGTTTTTAAAAAAAGGATCCACGGCTAGCTTGGAACATGTTAGCTAAAAAAAAAAATATGTCGAAATTTTTTAATTAACCTAAAAGTTGCTGTTTGTAACACATAAAAAAGTCATAATTACTTCAAAAACATCTTCATTATATTGTTCACATGCGGAGGAGGCAGGCGCTAACACTATTAGCTGGAGCTAACGTGAAACCAGAGCAAACGCTAGCTTTTTCGGCCAAATCTCTCCTCTTCCTCTGTTTGCCTCTTTGTTGTTTCTCCATTGCCTTCTATTTAATTGCGCTTCAGTTCAAGCTGAAACAGAACCCAACATTATTTATAGCGCAAAAATTACTGTTCGGAGCTAAAGCATGCGTCATTTACCCAGAATGCATTGCCCTGTGAACAATATGGCGACGTCCGTGAGGCAATATTTTATTTAAATTTGTAAGAACTAAGCAGATGTAAAAAAAAAAAAAACTACACTGTATTGTTCCTCCTTCTGAAATAAAAGTCTATTGATACAACTATTCACGGATCCCTTTAAGAGAAGAAGAAAAGAACAGGACCCGCTTTATGGCTTTATTTATGTGTATCCCTACTTTGAATGTGTACCACGTCTAACCTGTACTTTTAATTTTCATTGTCATAAACCAAGTAAATTATATAAAATATACTGACTTTGCCTATTTGAAGTGTATTTTAGATATAAAAGATACAGTAGGTCTTTTTAAAAACGTTTCTTTGAATCCATCAGAGTAAATTAATGGCTGGCTTTGTGCATCGCTTCAGTAACTACCAGGTTTTCTATTCTGTCTATACCAAGCACCCTGATATATTAAAAAAAAAGAGAGTCAAAATTTATTCTTTGCTTCTTGAAGTTTTGGCATGTGGAGTGAAGTCTGGAGTGTTCAAAGGCCGTCGTACATGCGCAGGGTGCGCTCCAGTTGCTGGACAACACGCTGGTAAAAGGCTATCTGCTCCCTGAGGTAGGCTTGCATCATGTCTTTGAAGTCCACCTCTCGCTGCTGATGGAAGTGGCTCATTTCTGCTTGGAGGGCGAAGCCCACAGTCCGGCAGCGTTTCCTGATCCCGTCCGCTTCGTCCTGGTCCATCTTCCCCTCGTCGCTCATCCGCTGGCTCTCCTTCACCTTGGCGAAGGCGCCTACATCGAGACACGGGAAGCACGACATTACATTTTCACGTTAGCAAGCGGAGCTTTTTCAAGTCAGTTCAGTAGAATTAAGAGGATTTTACTTCACAACATTTTTTATGACAACATCCTTCGAAAGATTTTTTTTTAAATGTCCGTTTAAAACAGGTGTGAACTGCGGCTTCAATTACAAAAGCTAACAAGATGCAGCAAAGCATTTGCTTTCTATCGTCCTTTAATCATGTAAACAGATTGAACAACTTAGGGTTGATGAAGTCCCCTGACAGATGTTCAACCTGTCAAGCTGCCAAGATGTTCAATTTCTCTCGTAAACTTGTCTTGCTTCCAAGACACGTTTGGAAGCAAGACAAGTTGCCCCTAAAGTATACCAGTGTAGTATATCAGTTCTGGAGTCCAGACCCTCTGGACCTCATGTGTCAAACTCAAGACCCTGGTCCAAATCTGGCTTTTAATGTGGCCCTCTAGACTCCAAATTATGTCAATAAGTCCCTCCAGTTTTTCACAAATCTGCATAATTCATGCAAAATAATTTTTTTGTGTGTGATTTTACTGCAAATTTTTCTCAAAATTGGCCAAAAAAAATGACAATTTTCTCAAAAGTTTTTCAGTTGGCCAATTTTTTTTTTACTGCTCTGCCTCAGCCTTACTTGATGTTAATAAAAAGTCACATTTAGTATCACACATTAGCGTAAATATGGTAAAAGAATTCCTCACAAACATTTCTAAATTAGCGCCACAAAATCTGCAATTTTGATTGCAAAAATAAATAAATAAAAAAACACAAAAGCAATCACAAATTCCTTTCTGGGCTGATCAGTTTCACTTTGAGAAACACATTGAACGCTGAAGCAAACAGCTTCTTATTGGTATTTGGCCCAAGATGAAAATGAGTTTGACGGCCCTGCTCTGGACGAATCGAAGCGTAGAACGATGGGCTTCCTTTTACCAGGCTGGCTTTGTACTGCGGCTGAAAATTTATGAATCAGTTAATAAACGTCTAGGCGGGGCTGTAACCCTCCACACTTCCGTAGGTAGAACAGCAAGCACACCGTCTCGTCCCGTTTTACTGCATACCAACCATCTTGTTTCAGTGGAATGAGGACAAGTTCAAACCGCATCCGCCCACGCTGCCATGAAGTCACTTTCCTTGAGCAGAACATGGCAGCCCAGTGGCACGTCGCCATGACGCCTTACAGATTAGCGAGTCTGTCCCAGTTGCGCATAATCTGATTTGGAAACACACTTTTGAATTTAGATTCGCTCAATCAGGCTCTACGGAGGTAAGCAGAGGCAGCCTGGTCTGGATAAACTCGGGAGTGGGGAGGGTGGATAGAAGGGGTCTCGCATCCGTAAGCCGAATCTGTGAAGTCATGCAACAGTACATTTTGTGTGGAATGCCTGGCACAAGGGTGGGAAAGCATGAACAGCACTCGCAGCCCGTTCCAGTAGAGGAGGAGGTGTGTGTGTGTAGGTGTGTGTGTGTGTGTGTGTGGACTGCAGTCTGTGGCGCTGACCTACATTTGTGTGTTCTGCCTTTCACATGAGACGAGAATGAGTTTTAGCAGAGAGCACGTCTGGGGAACATAAAGGAAAAGCACTCCTGACTGGAAAGAAGAAAAAAAAAAAAAAAAGAGAGAGAGAACGATGTGAGAAAGATGACCTGATGCGGTCTCCCCCTGAAGCTAAACGTCGTCTGAGGAAGATAGTTTCTGCTTTGATGGTAAAACGTCGGCATCCTCCCAGCAAAACTTGAGCTGAAATCTCACAATCTTCGACTTCAACAAGCAAAACAAACTTTATTTTTCCTGGAAAAATGTTATCAGCTTCTTATTGTCCAATTAAGAACTACTCCACAAATCAAGGGGTGTGAAAAGTAGCTAGATTTGTTTATCTTGCCCAACCAGACAAGCTGCTGCACAGTTCAAGAAAGATTTATGGGTGTGTGCTGCCAAGATATTATCAATCCACCGGTGGAAGACGGGATGGAGAGACGAGACGAGGCAAAAAGTACAGAACTAGAGCTCTGCAAAGGGGATTTGGCAGGTTTTATCAGTACACACTGATCAAATTTGCATAGTTTTACAGCGTTATTTAATACGACAAGGTAATCCAAAGTGCTTTGAACAAAATAAAAATAAAACAAACCGTGACCAATTTCTACCTTCATTATTAGGGAAAAAATTAGGAAATCACGAGTGGGGTTCTTTGATCCAGAGCAATATTTGTAGTCCTGATTTAAAGGAGCCGGAAGGTTTTCAGGGCATTTGCTCCAGAGCGTATGAGAACAGAAAGCGAATTCTGGCTAATCTGGTTTCGATCTGGATCGAGCAACCACAACCTGAAACGGTCTGACAAATCCAGGCTTTGTGGGCCTGGAGTCCTGCAACCTTTCGACTTGTTCCTGGTCCAGCACCCCTGAAACAGATGGCTAAATTACCTCCTAAGTATGCGGTGAAGCTCCCCAGAGTCCTGCTATTTAGATCATTATTTGACCCAGGTGTGCTGAAGCAGAGACACATCTAAATGTTAACCGCTATCCATGCTATGGAGAATATATAGTCAGAAAATACACAAATCTATTCTTAAGTAATTAGCCAACAAGTCTTAGCTAACAAACTAGCTAAACAATCTCAGCTAGCAAATTAGCAAACAATTCTAAATTAATTAGCCAACAAGTAAAATTACCAAACAAATCTGTTCCTAATTAGTTAAGGATGAACGTTTTCTTCCTCACTGTCCTGTTGACTACACGTTTTAGGTGTAGTTCATTTAGCAAATCTGCTCTAGTTTCATGTCTATGGTCTGTTTTGCTGACAGTGACTGAAGAGAACATTTTCTTTTTTTTCATTTTAAGGATGTTTTGGCACTAGTGGCCTTTATTTGGTAGTAATCTGACAGGAAAAAGGGAGAGAAAAGCGGCAAAGGAACCGAGGACGACTGCGTCGAGGTTTGTAGCCTAACGTTGCGCCTCCCGACGCCCCGGACCAGAATAGTTTGTAGGTGACATTTAGTGACTGCGGGACGGGATGTGATTAATTGTAACACACACAAGGATTGCAGACATAAGCATTTAAAGCAGAAAACTTCTTCTAGAAACCGTGTGATCTGTTATCCATGTCACGGAAAACAAAGTCAATCGATCCGATGGTCAGCGTGACTCGCGTCCTGGCTCTGGGCGGATTGGGCCGAGTAGCTGATTCTATAGTCTGAATCTATGGTCCAGATCATCAACAAGCACTAAAACCTTCACGTTCTAAGACAATCTCAAAGCAAATCTGTGTAGTAGGAAAGAAAAGTGTGTAATACTGCTGCTAAAGATCAATGTCTTAACTTTTTGAGACGTCATCAGGGTTCTTGCTATTGAAGCCAGCAGTAAAAACGCCTGTTGCGTGCCTGACAATGCTGATCGAGCCTCCATATTTAGGAGCCTTATCTTACAGCTGATGATGCGACCTGAGCAGAACCAAACTGAAAAATCTTGGAATAATTAAGGAAGACGTTCCAGCATGTTAGAAGGGGTGAGGGGAGGAAAATAGTTGGGATTATGTAGGATCACAGTCCTACGGCTGACCGACTTCCAAGATTCCCACAGTCCTCTCTGGGCCAGAGGTCACAGCAGAGCAGCTACAGGAAGCGCTCCGTAAACCAATGTGTCTTTTTATCCTTTTGTCCCAAAAACAAAATCTGGCAATGAAACGTCCCTTTAAATTCCTCTTCTTTGTTTACAATCCAGACCGAGGTTGCGGCCCACTTGTACTTAAGCGTTGGTGCTTTTCCCCACCGATTCCCCCAGTGGCTGATTTCCAGTTGAGTCGTTATTTTTCTCCTCAGACAGCAGATTCCTTACAAAATCCACTTTCGGGTCAATTGTGTCTATTTTAGCTCCGTTTCATTTGGTTTCCTGTCCCAGTTTATAAAACAAAAATCACTCTTTCCTGATGTGTATTTTTTTAAACCTTAACAGCCAAAAAAAAAAAAAAAACCAGCTCCTCTCTAGATAAGAGTCTAGAGAGGAGCGCCTTGCGAAAGTATTTACATGCCTTAAACTTTTTCACGCTTTGTCACATGATGACATCGGTGTGTTTTGTGAAGCTTTTATGTGGTAGACCAACACGAATCAGTGCATAAAGTACTAGCTTTTAGGTTTTCTTTAAAAAACAACAACAAAAAATAAATAAATTAAATGAGGTTTGTGGACTAAATTGAGCCCAATAAAGACTTTGGGAAATTAAAGTTGGCAAGCGCAGAAAAACAAAGCTACAGCTCTGGTGGATAATCGCCATGCTGCTGCTATTTTCAAATCACATTTTGAAATTGCACAACGCTTTTAGTTCCCAGAAGCCGAGGGGGGGGCGGAAAATACCCGAAGAATGACGACATGGTTATGATCTCTTAAGATAATATTTAGTGGCGTATGAACGTATGAAACAGACTTTTAATACGGAATATTTTCCACAGCGGTAATATATAAGTTACAAAAAGGAAAAGCAACAACAAAAGCGTAGACCATTTGCCATTTGAAGGGTGCGGGGGGGAAGCCATTTGGATTTTGCGCAACCAGAGTGACTCATGAGCGTATATAAAATAAACAAATCCGGGAATAGGCCTCGTACACTTCAAACATCGAACGGCCAAACGTGACTGAGTAAGATTAGTGACTGTTATTCTCATTGGACACACAAGTAAACATTTGAAAGGGAGTACAAATGAGGCGTGCTGCCACAAAAAACACTCCCAAACAGTAAAAGCAAAAGAGCTCTGAGAGCGTCCATGTCGAGCGCTGCTGGGAACTGATAGCATGTTGTTCTTTGTTGTATTGCAAGTAAGGCAAATAAGGCGAGACAAAACAGAAAGGCACACATTTATTTCAGAATGAGATGGTCTGCCTTTAGAGATCGTGGCGTTTTCTCTGATCGCATGCTAATCCGCAGGCTTTGGAAGCGTTTCCCCGCTCCCGATTCAAAACAATGGATTCGCTCAGCAGCTTGCAGACGCCTGTTATTTACCCATCAAACTGAGCCAGGTGTTGTGTTCATTCTGGGAAACATCTAAAACGTGCGTGGTAGTCAGCGGCGGCTGATCTGTGCGTCACCGTTGACCGGGGTGTTAACATCACGACATATAACTTAATAATAATAATAATAATAATAAATCACAGACAATAGCTAATTCAATATTATTTTCATTATATTCCTCTGAAATAAACATAAGATTGTTCTTAATGGGATTTAGAAATCATAACCCTTATTTCCTCATACTAAAGTGCTGGTTTTATCGTAAACTTTGAGGCCTTGGAGCGTTCACCTGGCCATAATGCAACTCATGTGTGTTATTGTTCAGAAGTGATCAACAGTGTGTTAACATATGTGCTAAAAAGAAAAAAGGAAATAAAATCAAAAGTTTTGTTGCATGTTGAATATGATAAAGAATTTCCCTTTCCCTTCCATTTCACTTTTTGTTCAAATTAGCATGAAATTGTGGAAAAAAAGGATGTAAAATGTATTCTCCGTAATCCCCTGCTATTAGCTATGTACGAGGGGAAATATTTGAAATGCACATTTGTTCTATAAAGAAAGAGAAAATGTTATCATACATGTCTAAATAACAGCTAATTATGAGCAAACATGACCAGAAACTGCCCTGTTGACAAGGTAACTATTGGGACAGGATTCAAGCTAGCTTAAGCTAACTCTGGTGTTTCGGATGATCTGGGCATCTTGGCATTATATGTATTCCTTAAAGAATTTAAACACAGTTTAATAATGGTCTATGAGTGAAATAACTTGAAGACGTGAAGATTTTTTTTAACTGCAGTTGAGAAATGATATTTATAAAAATTTGTCAACTTTTTTGGATCTAAGGAGGAGCGGTCAAGAGTTAGCACACCGCTTTAGCTTTTGCAGCTGGAAGCTAACGATCGGGCCTAAAATCAGAACTGAGCCTTCAGAGTCACATAAAAACCATTGCAAACTCAGCATTCTATCACCTGAAAAACAATTCCAGGATTAAAAGACTAGAAAAGACTCATGTCACAGATAAAAGTCCTGATTGTGTTTGCTTGTCCAAAGGAAGGATGAAACTAATAGAGGAGATGCAGATACCTCCCATACATGTGGGAGATTCCACAGGCAGCTAAGAAACATCCTGGTGAGCATCTTAATGTCAGGCTGGGAAAGCAAGTCTTCCAGATTTTCTGAAATTCAGCTACATTCAAATGGAGGTCCTGGCGACCATGGGATGATCTTAATCTGGAGTAAAAGGAGCCAAAGAAAAGCCTCAAGCACTAACTGAATATTGAGCGACACATCAACAGATTCCCAGCCATAAGACACAGCAAGCTGTAATATTTTCAAAAAGGGTGTTTGTTTAAAAAGCTAGTTAGCTTTGTTTTGCATCAGAAGAATGTGCTTTCCTCTCGACTGTTAGTCTGAGGTTTATGTCAGCCACACTCCAAACATTCCCAGCGTTCACACGAACTCCGATAAGTTGCTTCAAAATAAGCCACTGGTTAAACGCTTGCACAGTTTGCAACAATATTACGTGTACGTCTAAGTCACAAAGAACTGTCGGGCCACAGCTTTGAGTAATGTACCGTCTAGGTCTTTAATTAGCAGTTAGAAGTTCCACTTGGTAACCCAGGGGGCTAAATCTAGCATGGCACTTTATTGGGTACACTGGTTCAATTGGCAGTAAAAAGGAAAATGGCAAGTCAGGTACTTTGCACGGCAGCAACTCCACGCATTTATTGAAAACAACATTCTGAAGGTCAAACTGAGCACCAGAATGGGAAGGAGATTTGGTTTAGCTAACTTTGGACGTGGTAAGGCGGTTAGTGCCCAATAGACTGGTCTGGTCGTTTCAGCCACTGTGGAACCTATGAGATTTTCACAAGCAGCAACGTCAGTCTCAGAAAACACAACGCGTCGTCAAACCTTGAAGCGGATAGGCCACAGCAGAGGAAACCCAAACCGGGAGCCAATCAGGAAACGTATGCTGCAGTTCACACAGATTAAGCCATCTCTGGAGATTATACAACATCTTCAATCAGTAATGCAGAAAGCTACTACTGGAGATTCCTCTTGCCCACAGCCATCAGCATCTACTACAACTCTTAGAAGGAAATTGTGTACAGAAACATTTGTTTTCTATTGGGATTGAGTACTGGTGCTGACCAACAAATGCCCATCTTTCAAGACAAGAGTGTACCAATCCTGTCACCATGTCACCAACAATCAAATCTCTGATTTCCAGAACACATGATAAATATACTGTGTTCTAGCGGCTGCCTCAGTCATTAGATCACAATTCAATGATTTTAGCAATTATAGGATTTCTCTTTTGTCATTGGTAAAATACCCCAAACCATTTCTTAAGCGCTAGACTCCCATGTTTGGTTTGGTTGCGTTTACCCAAAATGGCTTCCGCTATGATCTGGTTTCCGGTCTAAAAGACGACCGAGACACGTAGGTGGACCAGCGTTTTCAAGAGTTTGATTACACAGTCACACCTCCACAAACAAACCAGACATTCTAGGCAAAGGAACTGGAGTTTGATTAAATCGGACCAAACAGAACCGGTGTGAATCCACCCAGAGTATGCCTGAATAAAGTTCACTGAACTTATTCAGTGTGAAAAGCTGCCAGTACAAAACGTGCCTAAGCAAGCAAAGTTTATTCAGCAGCTTTTGTCTGATCCATCTGATATCTGATTTACAGGTTGCTTTTTTTTTTTTTTTTTTGCTTTTATGAGAGAAAAAAACGACCTCTGTTAAGATTCAGACGTACTGTATCTTAACAGTACATCATAAATAATCGTAGGTTGTTACAATATATCGCCTTAGTCAGTAACTTGAACTTTGAAACATTTTGTGAGAGGTAAGGAGGTCAGCAGATAATCGAGAAGAGAAAAAAAAAAAAGTCAAGAAATACATGGATCATCATATGCGAAAGAGATTAAGCGAAAGAGGAAAGCTTAAGAAGGGAAAAGAAGAGGGGAAAAAAACACAAGAGGCTTCAAGAATGCGCTTTGGGGTCAAAAGGACTCTGCAATCTCTGCCAGAGTATAAAGCAGGCCTTAAAAGCCTTTTGGGGCGAGGGAGGAAACACAAAAATCTGCTGACTAAGCTTTAAGTTGTATCGTTTAGCTGCGAAGGACATAAACATATAAAGCAGAGCTGCAGTTTCAGAGCCATTTCTGCTACAATCAGTGAAACGGTAAGGACAAAAACAAACACCTTCCGGTTGTGACGCAGAGCCGCCCGCGCGAGCTTTCACGTGACCACGAGTGTTGAGTCTGACTTGCCACATTCCTGCAGACTTTAAGTGACTTTACCTCCTCAACGTTGTTGACCGTTGAGGAGGTCAGAGATACATGACAAGCACCCAAAACAGCTGCGGAGCTCATATCTCTAGCTTCTTAATCAAAGCCATGAGCAGAGATGTTCAACAGATGTTACAGGCTTGTTTTTGTTTTTTTTTGTCTTCGTATACTTTGAATCTATACGAAGATTCAAAGTATCTTCGTATAGATACTTTATACGAAGATACTAGAGACACTAGAGAATCAATCCGACCCCACGCGCCAGACATCAGCGCCATCGTGATATTTACGCTCAGAGATGCTTCACAAATCCATGGTAATTCATTATCGCTAACAGCCCTCGTGTTTACCCCGACGTTTCCTCTCCGCCAAGTGATTCGATCAAAAGTTGCTCAAGCACATTTTGGATTTCCAAGCTGCTCCTGGGGATTTATTGTCTGTTTGTTTTATTTTCGGTCTGCTTTTCAAACTTGGTCCAGATTCAAATATATCCCCCCCCCCCAAAAAAAAAAAAAAAAAAATCAATTGTCTGATGCCATCACACATCAAACAAAAGAACTCTGAAGACTCAAACTCATTTCTACGCCGTTTCGTAGAGATCTGTGAGCTCAGATGTCCTCAAATCCCCTCCGAGGGAAACATTGTCTGCCATGACATCAACTCTTTTGTTGTAGAGCAGATGTTCCTGTCTGTAAAGTCATGTAGTGTCGCAATGGCCGCCAGAGATAATTAACGGAGTTGCAAATGTTCCTCTGACAAATGATCTTTGGTCAATTGGAGTAATATCTTTCCATCTATCCATCTCGTCAGAAAAAAAAAATTACTCAAATTCCTGAGGGGATACTGCTGTCTCGATGGCGACCGCAACCAATATGATGGCGTTTCTACGACGACGGCTTTAGCTAGCAAGTACTCAGGGGTTTTATTCTCGTTTGTTTCTGGGGTTTTGTTAAACCTGAAGTCTAAACTCCGCTGGAAAATTACGTAATTGTTGTAAAAGATGATTTAAATGACAGATTTTCTTTTCCTCCTAAAGGCCTTAAATGGATCGAACTTAATACGGCGTCATCAACCTCAAGCTCTTTGGCGCACCTTGTTGTGTGTTTCATAAAACGCTCAGCCGGTGACCAGCAATCCGCCGACTTTGCGTTTGCTTGGCGGTCATCTGATCGGAGGCTAAATATCTTTAAAACAACGCTCTTCGCTGAGGAAGCTGGCACCGAGTGATGACGATTTAGCGTTTGGCGTCGACGAGGAGATTAAAGGTGAAGAAGCGCAAGAGAAGCTTCAGGAAGCTGACATGTGTTACAGCAAAGTTGCCCCAGTGTCAGCTTTGAAAATGTTGGCAGTCGTTTGGAAATTTTTCATATAAAGTGATGGTCTGTTTGCTGTCCAGGAACAGCTGCGCGCAATTATCCAGGATGCTGAAGGCTGTTTACGGTGACAGATCTGCATTCGGTTTGTCCTGAACCTCATCCTGTCTGACTGCCTGCTCTCGTCTTTCACACCTGGCGAGACGTTACCTCTTACAAAAATGATTTTGATCGATCACAGGAATACTTCTTCAGGCTGCCACATGGTGACAATAACATCTTCGAATAAGCTAGAGATCAAAAACTGAGCTCAAAATCCTGATCAGTGTCTATGAAGGATATGTGCCATGATCTACAAATCACGTCATTCCCTTATTTTCTAAAGCATTCAAACGGCATCTTATCAAGGAACCTGCAGAATAAGTTATGCTACCATTTAGTTTCCACAAATGATTTTGAGTGTGTTATTGTAAGAGAAGCAATGGCTGTCGGCCAGCAAAAGGCTAATTAGTGCATCTGATTGTGCTGTGATTTATAGATCGTATATTTATAGGACCTGACGCCAAACTCAGACAAACACAGAAGTGGTTTCCATTGAGCATGTAATTGCACAATTTGAGAGTTTGAAAATAAATTTGCTTAAAGGAAACACGGCAATTTTGAAAAAAGACAAGAAAAACTCAATTTTTGATGAAAAAAAAAAAAAAAAAAAACTTTCGGCACTCGGATGAGTTTTGTGAAAATTGGTTTATTTCACAAAACTGCAATGGAAACACGTTTTTCATTTCACACGAGTCACATGATCAACACGCAGAAGAACGGCGACAGGAAGTGGTTAGAGGGTGTGACATGTTTTCAATGACATGTTGTGAAATTCACGTGTGATTTGAATTGGGTTTCTTATTTAATGGAAACATTGCAATCGCAAAATTGTGGGGGTTTTTGTTTTGTTTTTTTACATTAATGGAATATCGACAAAGTTTTGCACATATTTAAAATGGAAACGCAGCTAAAGTCGCTAGGTGACAAAAAGTTGCCAGTATAACTTTTCATCAATGTTAGGGAATTGTTGCCTTAAAACAAGCTCCTATATCTTGATGAAAAGTTAATTTGATGTCACTTTTGTATTATTTCTAGATTTCTAGTCCACTAAGAGTTTTGCACTCGTGAGTAGACAGAAATACTTGGTAAGATTTAGTGTACAGCTGTGATTTCAAGACTTTTTGTCACGTTGGTTGAAATTGGATATTTCTTAAAATACTCAAGGGTGAAATATTTTAAAAACAAAACATATACGTTTTTTTTTTTTTTTTTCTTATCTGCCAATCAATAAAACAAGAGGTAATGAGGTAGATTTGTTTTGAAGGTAATGGATGTATAAACCAATGGAGAGTTAAAACTTTTCAGGTAAATTTCCGTTATTAGAAGACAGGCATCCAGATTACAAAAAAATCTGTTGTGTTTGATGGAGAAAAAAAAAACAATAAGAAGAAGAAAAGATAGGAAAAATAAGAGCATTCTCGGAAAAAGAATTTGGGTCACTCTTTCTTTTTTTTTAAAAAAAAAAAAAAAGCTTTCTACTTGACAGCATTTTCCACATTCAACAAACTAACCAAAAGCAGATTTGGGTTCACCAAAGTCTGCTTTCGAGTGAAGGTCACCGGGTAGAGGCGATCCTAATCACTATGAATTTAAAAAGGATGCAAAAAGCACGGTTATTAGACAGAAAAACACTTTGTGTTACACCTAACATTTTCCACTGTTGGAAAATCAGTCGGGGGTCGCGGAGGGGGTCGCCAGTGGCCCCGAGGCCACACTTTGAACACGCCACACAAACATCCGACGTAGCCGCACTCTGATCAGAGCATGAACAACAAATGAAACTATCAGCGCTCTGTTCTGCTGACAAACCTGTTTTACCGTGTGCCAACACATTTCAGTCAGGTTTTACTTTACAAGTAGGGAGAAGGCCCGCGCAGAACAGGAACTGTTCAGGTCAGCCCACCCAGCGGTGGCGTCAGACTATTCAGCAAAATGTAATATAAGTAGAAAAGCACCATTACATTAAAGTCATTAAAGCTGCAGTATGTAACCTTTACTAAAAAATGTTTTGTTTTTTTTACATATTTGTTAAAACTGTCACCATTTCATGACAGTCTGACATGAAAAAAAATCAAGTTACTCCAGCGATTACTATTGCAGTCTTCAAAAATGCAGAAAACACCCAATGAGAGTCAGGAGGAGTGTCTGAGTGCTGTCAATCATGCTCCTGTACGTGCTGTTAAACGTACTAATGGAGGACAAACAACTCACAGCTTCACTAAAACCATTATCAGTGGCTATGCTAACTAGCCTTAGCATCTACAAATACTGATGATGGAGAAGCGGTAGCATAGCAGAGAGTACACAAACATGATTGACAGCGCTAAGACCTAAGGTAAAAAAAAAATCTTTCACAGATTATCCATCTCATACCAAACTGTCACAACATAGTGACAGTTTCAACAAATATGTAAAGAAATATATTTTTTAAAAAGGTGACATACTTTAATCTCTTTGCTGGTATCACACAAACTGACAGCGATTTATAAGACTGTATAGCAGCACATTCTGAATGTACAATCGCAGAAGTGGCATGCACATTAACAGGTCGTCACGAAGCACATCGCCGCGGTAACAGCATCTGCAACCTGGCACTCAAAACTGCTGCCTTTAAATATGCATCGGCTTAACGCCTTGCCGGACTTTCCCTGCAGAGCTGCAAATAAAAACAGAACAAAACGAGGTTTATTTATCGTTTTCTTTCATTCCTTTTGCATCCACAGCAGCCAAGCTGCGCCAACCGCGTTAAATATAACTGTTTCCCAACAGAGTAGCTAAATTTGTCCGTTTTTCTGCTCGTCGCAGCAGGAAGAGTTCAGATGTCTGATAAAGAGCTTCTGCTTTCACTGCCCTGGATAGCAGGTCACATGTCCAGGGCATGTGACCCCAACGACTGCACTCGATAACTCGTAAGAGTCGCCGCTTCAAAGGCTGCACACGGGTCACTTGGAAGCAAACAATGGCTCCTTGCCTGCAGGAACCAAGGCAAGGGAGATAAGGTCTCTCCATTTCTATCGTGGGACTTATAGGATGCTTTTTTTAAATTATAATTATTTAAAGGTTTTTTGGCTCTGGTGGCCTTTATTGGAAAATGCTAAAACAGGAAAGTAGAATAAGAGAGAGAGGGAAGAATTGCAGCAAAGGTCAGCAGGCCGGGAATTGAACCTGCGACCTTGAGGACTAAGGCCTCTTTATGTGGGTTGTGCTTAACCTCTGCGCCACAGCTGCTTTTCCCTTTAAACCACAGGGTCTGTATTTTAGATAGCTCCATGGAATTAAGTGGGAACTACATTATTCAGGATTAGAACCTGAAACGCTCCAATTTGTACCTACATTTACCGTCTACAATCTCATTCCTGCATTTTTCCCCCCATTTTGATTCATGTTGATCAAATCTTTGTACATGAGATTATTTTTGTTGTTGTGGTATCAGAGGTCCTTTATGTTTCCAGATTTACCTTTCCTTTCCAGATTTCTTTTTTCCAGCAATATTTTTAAACATACATTAGTTTGAAGCATAATCTCTGGATTTTGGAGTATCCTAGATTTAGATATATTTATGATATTGCCATCAATTGTTATTGAAATGAGCTTAGGATTTTAATTTGTATGGTTAAAATATCGAAAAAGCGCCCACTTTAGTTGTAGTTTTCAAGTTTACATTACTAAGAATGTTCTGCCTTTTTGCTGTGTGATATTTACACAAGCTAATGTTGCTTAATTAGCTCTGCAATTTCGAAGGCAAACCAACACCAGCTTAAAAAGAGTGACTGCTTCTTTAGTTTTCACACACACTCAGTGTTTTCTTAGCTTTGATAACAGTAACCAACCGTGTCGCCAAATATTTGGTTCGCTTTAAGACAAATAAGTGCATTTCTGGAGTGTTTTTTTTTTTTTTTTTTTTCCATCCTTGCAAAACAAACACTCTGTGATTTAACCTCCTTTTTCAATTCGTCACAGGCAACTGCGGTGAAAACAGCAGTAATCGCCGTCAGAGGGAAACATTCCCCGGAGCGGGCCGACTGACAGGAAGGCAGAAACATGTGGGCAAAGCGTTGTGCGTTCAGACAAGGACCGAGCATCGTCAGGATTTACGAGTGAGCGGTCAGGAAAGAGGGAGCGCACCGTCGTCTTTCGCTCGACCTGACGCATGACGTGAGGTTGGCTCAAGAACGTGCCACAATAGAACCGCCAAAACGTTCCTGAAACCGTACCCCGACCGCTCCGATTACATCTGGCGCGACCGCACAAAAGATAACGCCGCGGTGTCTCGGGCGTAGAAGCACGGTTTGTTCTGCTGGTGTGGTTCTTCAGAGCTGCGCATCCGACACACAGCTGGGAAGCAGCAGGTCCCCTCCTTCAGATTCAGCCTGCTCGTCGTTTTTGGAACAATGTGGAAAGCAGGCAGCTCTCTTGACCGTATTAAAAAAAAAAAAAAAAAAGTCTGGCTAACTTGTTGAAACACATGCCATGAGAGTGAGTTCCTTCTCAAACTGGAAAAAAGAAAAAAAGAAGAAAAGAAAAAAGAAGCCGCTTTCGGGGTTGCTGTTGTGCTTGAGCCACATGTAAGAGATATGATGTCGGCATTGACGACAGAGAAGGAAAACAATGGTGATAACCGGTGAACCGTAGAGTGCGGACGTAACGAAATCTCAAGGCACAAGATCCCAACAACAATAACTGTCGTGCAACAGGCTGTTGAGTTGTTGCCAACGTCAGACTTCACCTGTTGAAATGAGCTTAAGCTATTAATTTGACTCTTATTAGGAGTGCTCACGGTTTGAAGTTAGAAAAGGAAGAAGTGCTTCGTTTGCCATCGTGAGTCGAATCATAAAAACATTGGAAGAACTTCCCTCCAAGTTGATTTCGTTACACCACCATGGAGGAAGTCTGCGCCACTTTTATATCGTTTGTGTGGCAGCATTGTGTTTACTTACTGGCACTGCGAGAACCTAACATTTTACCAGGCATTTCTGTCCGGTTTCTAGTGCAAATCTCTTATATCTAAATATGCGCTCTAACTAACCTGCAATTAACTTTTAAGCAAGATACAGGAGCTTGTTTTAAGTTGATAATTTCTTTAACATTGATGAAAAAGTACTGGCAAATTATTTTGCTTACAATATAGGGAAAATATCCTGTAAGTTACATCATTTGCAAGTGAAACAAGTACTTTTTCATGAATATTGAGGAATTATTTACTAAAAAGAAGCTTCCGTATCTGCATAAAAGAGCTACTTGTAAATTAGTTTGTTTTATTTCAGCGCCTGAACGTCTCCTCTGATGGCTCACGGATGATGAGCGCCAACGCCGTGGCTGAATTACGAATGCATCCCACTGCTGCCATGTTTTTTTAATGAACAAGTTTATTCACGTGCGATTTTGAATTCAGTTTCCTTTCTGATGGAAACACCACAATTGCAAAATTGGGTTTTGTCAACATTAGCAGAATATAGACAAAGACCCGCGCACAGTCATAATGGCAACACAGCTTGTGTTTCCCTGTGTTTGGCGGACAATCTGCCCATGAAGTACCCCGCCTCTTGAACAATGGCTGCTGCAGATTGGCACCGGACCCCCTTAATGTGACCCCACATGGATAAGAAGGTGGATGGACGGTAGATCTGCTCCGGAACTTTTGCTTTTCTACAATCCTGTTGTTTTTGTTTAACCTAATTGTACTTGTGTCATCTTTAGCTGAAAATCCGACATATTAAGCATGATCAAACTCGAGCTATGTCATTCTACACAGGAGAAGTACAACAGGCTGTGTGGCTGCAGCCTGCCATCCCCACATCTGCCTCTCACACAAAAACCCCTTAGAGGGCCTTTATTCTATGACAATGCAATGTTCTTAACCCTTCAGATCAGGACCTTCGGTTGTACTCAAAGGAGAGCTGCCTCTAACAATGGGATTAGGCCTGGCAGAGGATCAAAGTACTACAAAAATGTTGGAGTTCAAGGCTCTCCGTCTACTGAAAATGTACATGCTCTGTTACTGAAACCAGAGCAAGACAGTTCTAAGGTGAACGTCTGTGTGCAGGAGACAGCAGGAGAGAAGATGAAAAGAGTAAACCAGATGTGAAGAGACCAAGCAGAGACTAGAGAGAGGTTGCAAAAACAGGACAAAGAGACATAAAACGCACACGTTGATATTTTTTCTGGTACTGCCCTAAACCGCCTTTTGTTTGGACTCACATTTATTGCCTCTGCCCAGCACAACATCCTAAAGCCACCCGTGTGGCTTTCATTCTCGAAAGGATAACAGCAAGAAAGCAGCTCCTGTGGACCTCAGTGAAGTCGGGCAAAGGAAGAAAGTAATAAGGAGCACACCGGAAACTACCTGTGTTGCCACAGCTGTGTCTGGTTCTGCAGAACACCAGTCACATCAAGGGGAATTTTCTGGACTGGCATGGGGTTGGCGGGGAATCTCACACCCATCCAGAACCGCTGCTGGATGGGTATTCTGGTTTTAGACAGTACTTAATGTGCAGTTTTTACCTGATGACTGTGGATTTGTTTGATTTTACCATTACAGTCGACCCCATGGCTATCGGAGGTTCCGTATTTGCAGATCCACCTTTTTGAATATTTCTATTTTGGAACCTAACTCCAACAAATTATTCACGGAGATCTCGCCTACCCTCAGATTATTTCGTAGAGCATATCTAAAACATTTTAAAGAAAATGCAGCTTGGGACGCCAAAATAGCTGGACCCAATACAACTTGACGTGCCGTTGGACATATTTATTTTTTTATTGATCACTAAAATGAACTAATTGAAGCGCTACGGTTTCTACAGAAGACAAACAGGTCGAGGACGAGTAGCTACATTTTCTATTGTGAAGACTATTCATCATTTTTAATTACGTTTTCGCAGACATCGCAATTGCTTTTGGGGGAATCGGGTATGAAATGAATGGTTTTAGAAAGCTCGAGGCCTTAAGACCTACTTTATCATAATAGAATTGTGGGCAGAAAGTTTGATATATTAGCATAACATCTGGAAAAACCAAGCCAACTGCACGATTCCCAAAATAAACTTCTGAAAACCTTTGGGGACAGCAAACATTTGGCTTGCTGAAGAAAGAGTCAGTTTACTGTAATCACATTACTTGCTGTAATCACTTCTCCAGAACACTGGAGAAGTCTCCAGAAAGTTGAAACTACTCTTTACCTTTCTGTAGATGAATGATGTCCGGGAAGTTGGCGAGCAGGCCTTGATAGAGCGAGAGCTTATCCAACATCTGGAAGAGGTCATACTTAGGTTGCTCTGCAAACATCTCTCCGATGTTTTCATAGGTGCGGCCAGTGTGGGAGATGGCGTTGTTGAGGGCATCTGACTTGTGGGGTGGGTCCAGTGTGAAAGCCTGGCTGATAGACTGGAAGGCATTCCCAAGTCGCTGGAACTCCTTCCTGAACCCGCCCAGGTGCTTACGCACGAGCTCTGAGGCAACATGCGTGAGCTGCATCACACTGTCGTCCATTTTCTTGGCGAAGGTCTTGAAGTTGTCGACCCTCTCCTCGACGTCCTGAAGGTCCTGGTGCTCGTTGGGGATCTGAAGGGTCAGCATGAAATGGGCTCCGACCATCTCGTCCTTCTCTGCCCGCCTCTTGCCCAGTTTCCACTGCTTATCATCGGCACACATCAGAAAGTGCTCAAAGCCTTCATACTGAGAGAGGACCGGGTGGCTGGTCATGTGGTTCATCCACAGTATCAGTCGCCTCTTACGCTTCTCGATGAAGTCTTCCTCGAACCGACCAGTGGCCTGCTTCTCAGGGAGGTGAGGCACAGAGATCACAGTGAACTTGTGCAACAAACGGTTGTACAACCAGTCAAAGTGTTTGTATCGTCTGTACACCGGCCGGCCTATGTGGCTCGGCGTCACTCGGTATGATATGTAAGTCTTGATACCCTTGAATTTTGTCTGTTTGGTTGGGTCTTCAATAGAGCAGATGAATGGCCTTGGATTTGCCTTCCATTGAGGTCCCAGTGAACCCATCTCAATGGTATACGACTCTGCAATCTTAGCCATCATGGGGACATCACCAAGCACAAACGCCTCCACCCCTGAGCGGACAAAGCTGGAAAATCTGTTCAAGTTTCTGCCCACCATGCTACCCTTCCTGGCGCTGGCCATGCTGTCTTGTCCGGAGACTGATTTGCTCCTGTAATGCACGTTGGGATTATTCGACGGTGGGGCCTGAAAGATATGTCCGTTAGCTCCAGTAGTGCTAGTGTTAGTGTGATCAGCATCATCCACCACTGTGGATCTGTCGTCCCAGTCATCCCAGTCGTCGTAGTAGTCTTCGTCATAAATCTGTCCAGAATTAATGGATGTGTTTGGTGTAGACGGTAGATGGGGGGAGTCGTTTCCTAAAGAGCCTGCCGGGCTTATGGAGCAGTCAGTCACGTTGGAGCCGGAGCGAGTGCGAATGATATTCACATAAGATTTAGGGAAGAGACCCCGCTCCCCTCGGCTGTTTTCCCCCAAGACCCAACCATCCACCGAGTTCTCGTCAAAGATAACCACTTCCTCATTCTCCTGGATGTTGATCTCTTCCTTGTTTTCACTTAGAAAAGTGTAAATGGCAACACCTTTTACTGACATGTTGAAACACAAGCAGCTCCCAAACCTCTACATGCACATTATGCCTTGATTGGCACAGTCTACTTTATACTGCATGGAAACATATGACTACAGCCTACTGTAACACTGTAGAGTATGACTTAAGTTAAAAATAATCTTCTAAAGCCTAGTATCAAACAACAATATATTTTTTGGTTTTTTAAGTCTATATCACATTAAACATCATCAGCCCATTTAGGACACTGCTCTTACTGCCAACCTTTAAGCCACAACTCCACAATATGGAAAGCAATATGCGTCTGCGTCAACATAAAAACAATATGATTGAAACCAAAACTGTCCTCCTCCAACAGCCCCGTCGATCAGTAGAATCCTCTCTAAGCTGCGCTTTCTGAACGAGACGTGCATTTATCACTCTTCGAGCTTCACCCAGGACCCTAGAAGCCTTCAGAGACAAACATATTTCCAGGACAAAGTGGTCCGGCGCGGACAAAAAAGAAAAACAGACGGATGAGTAATGGTATCCTGGTGCATTCTCAGCCCGCACCGGATTCCCTCAGACTCAAAACTTGCTGCGTTTTCCTTGTAAACAGGTTCCTGCGCATCTCCAGCGAAGTTGTGAAGAAGGAAGAGAACAATCCGCTTTCACAGATTATCAACATTCACCAAGGTCCGCTTTTTTTTTCTGAGGTTATCCTTTTGAGTTTGTTCCTCAAAGCGCTGCGACTCTTTCCGTGACGTGAGGCTAGGACAATTGAAGGCAAGTTTCCCTGTTTTCAGCAGCTCCTTCTTGGTCTGTTTAGGTAGGGAGGGGGAGGGGGCTCGATACCGCCCCCCGCCGGAGAAACGGAGCACAACACAGGGCACAGATTTTTACATCTGGGAGAAACTTCGTGCAATTAATTCCTTACAAAATGATAGTGAAAATTAAGGGACAATTCTTATTATAAACGTTTGGTGTATGCATAGGTTAAGAGTTCTGTTTTTTTATTATTGGTTTCAAAATGATTATGTCTGTAAAAAAAAAAAACTTAAGTAATTTTAATAATAACATAATAATAATAACACACACACCTATTTTTGAATTAGTCTTAACTGCTGTTTTCTTTTTTCTCTCTCTCTGGCGAACGGGTTTTCTGCTTCTGGGCATGCGCGGCTCAGAATGAACGAGCTCTTGCTGGAGTAACAGGTCTGGTAAAAGACATCAAAAAACTGGTTTATAATGTTCTGCAAATATATAAGATTAATTTTTGTAGTATTTTGTGTAGCTTATATATGTAATTTGGATAATCGTATACTAAGCTTTGATCTGTGTCCAAAAAAAGCTTGATTTTTTTGTTGTTGTTGGAGCCTTTGTGATTTTGGATTTATTTAAATTACTTAATTCGTCACTGTTGTATTTGTGTTTGGGCACTATTGCCATCTTGGTATTTGGGTAATGTTTGGTGTAGCATTTTTTTCCTCTTAATTTATTTAATATTATTTTTATTATTATTATTTGTTTTTTTAATTTATTTGTTTATTTATTTATTGCGATAAACCTTTATAACGGTTGTAACTGCCAGACGTTGGTATTTATTGAGTGTTTGTAGATGTTTTCCTCAGTTTGGTTATGTTGACTTAACATGACCAGATTTTTAATTACGTTATTTTATTTGTGCATTTTTTCTATTTTATGGTATTTCTTTGCAAAGACTCCGGGTGTTGTTGACTGAATTTGAATTTTATTTATTTATTTATTTATTTGAAAATGTGCGTCAGAATAAACGAACTCTTGCCGGAGTGACATTATAACAACTCGCTTCCTCTGTGACTCATAGATATTGGTTACACAGGATAGGGTAGTGAGAACACCGGTGACATTTTAACAAAAACAAGTCTGACTGATACATCTCTGGGGGAAGACTTTTGAATATGAAGAAGTTGTGGCTATGTAGCCTGCATATACTGTATAATTTGCAATGCCGAAAATTTGTTTTAAAATAGTAATATTCCTTCAAGAGGGATTTTAAAAGTGGGCCCGAGCAAAATAAATGACGCACATACTTGTTTCAACCAAAGTTGTGCAACCCCGGAATAGTTTGCGAGTTAGTTGTCGGCCATCTGAACCCTCTCACCCGGCAGTAAACATGACGGCAGCGTGACGTGTTAGCACCGCCAGCAGTAGCAACCTCCCTGAATTCCCAAGGTATATGTTTATTTTAGCTGGAACTACGAGTAGTATAACCAGTTTTACTTGTTAATATTTAATTAGCATTATGTGCAGTTTATAGAACATCATAATAACACCGTAAACCTCAGAGAAACAGCTGCTAAAACGCTTATGATGCTAGGGGCTTTAGCTCGAAGCTATCCGCTAGCTACAAGTGACCATCTGAAAATTAAGTATCCCGGAGTTTAACCTCTCATTGTATTCTCGTTTAGACGGGAACGTGTTTGGAGTGCAATTGTGGGTTGGTGTTATGGGTTTGATGTGTATTAAAATGTCCAGTCGTACATTAATGTTAGTGTTAGTTCCAATTCAACATTATGAGTGAGAGAATCAAAACGTTCACGCAATATCTTGTTGTTGTTGTTTTTGTAAGTTAAAATCAAGAATAATATAGGTCCAGTTGAAATATATGTACGAGATTGACTTGCATGTTGCACCAATAATGCCATTGTTTTTTTACATCTAACTTCCTGTGTGTTTGCAGCGTTGCCATGGACGATCTGACCGCAGTCCTCTCGTCCAGCTTCTCCGTGTCCAAGGAGCCAAACAGCACCGCCGCCCCTCACCCGCGGCTGGCCCAGTACAAGAGCAAGTACAGCGTTCTGGAGCAGAGCGAGCGGAGACGGCGTTTTCTTGACCTGCAGAAAACGTAAAGCCGACCACATGTTGCCTATGTTGATGCTTGATGACACACTGAAGCCATATTCAGTTCCAGGCTGACGCTATGTGTGTTCTTGGTGGAATGCGCATAAGCTATTTAAAAACTATGAAGTTAATAGCCTATTTCTTTGGGAATAACATTGAGCTGTTGGCCAGCATCAGTTCAAGCCCAGTGAAGTGTTATTGTATCATTATTTGCAATAGTAAAATCATTTTTATGTGGTGGTTAGGGCACCAAAAATGGCTCCAGCCCAGGGGCCCCCACATTACTTGTAAATCTGGCCCTGTAAATCTTTGTTTTCTTCTTCTTGTTTTTTTGAAATCTCAGGAAAAGATTAAACTATGTCAACCACGCACGGCGCTTGGCTGATGGGGACTGGACGGGGCCAGACAGCGACGGGGAGGACGACATGGACAAACAGGAGGACGGGGAACGGCGACAGGAAGAGGAAGGGGAGGGGATGGAGGTAGAGAGGAGGAAGCTGCCCAAGCATTATGCAAACCAGGTCAGTGGTGAGGCCGTTTGGCAACCAAAACGTGCAACACCGACGTCCAGCAGAGGGCAGCGGAGCTCCACCGCCACTGTTCCGCTCTTTCATCGCAGTGTTTTTATATCAAGTCTGTTTCTAAAAGTGAATTCCCATCGATGCCACACGAAGGTAACCAGTTTTCTGATTCCCGTTTAGCTCATGCTGTCGGAGTGGCTGGTGGACGTTCCATCAGATCTGGACACCGATTGGCTGATGGTGGTCTGTCCTGTGGGGAAAAGATCTCTAATTGTTGCCTCCAAGGTAAGCCACCTTTGTATTGCAGAATGTGATGAATCTGTCATCTTCGTGTTTGTTATTTACACTTGGGAATATGTTAGTACTACCTTTCATTTAGTTTTAGGTTTTTTTTACCTCTTGGTGGAATGTCTCAAATAAATCTATCAATTCAAATAAAGAAGCCAAATTTGCTGACAGGATAAAGATGATGCCAGGAGACGTTTCTTACTGGGTTTTCCGTTTGTTGTAATTGAAACTTCCTGGTATTGGGAGTAATGTTGAACTTTTGAATGAAATATACACTGCTCAAAAAAAATAAAGGGAACACTCAAATAACACATCCTAGATGGAGTTTGATTTCACAGAAGTTTGATTTACTTGGAGTTATATTGTGTTGTTTACGTGTTCCCTTTATTTTTTTTAGCAGTATATATATTATATCATATTCGTATCACTATGGAAGCATGCCAATAGGACGCTACAGATCACAAGCATGAAACCTTTACAATCCATTTTGGACAAGTTTAGAGCCACAAATATTACCTGACCTTTTGGAAAAAAATATCTTATAATTTTTGATCTATGTCTACAGCAGAAAATCTGTTATTTTTAAAGAGCAACCGTTTACAATTAATTATGTATTAGTATTTACAGTACATTTTTGAAGAATTTTGATTGAATGAGTTAGAAAAACAGTTAATTTCCCTATTGGGAAAGTGTCATTAAAGTATTCTTGAGTTTGTATTTTATAGCTATTTTTGTGATTTCTTTTTAATAAAGAAAAAGATACATTTTAAAACAGATGGTTACTTTTTCTTATGAAATGTTGACATTTTTGCAGTTTCCAACCTAAAAACGAGAAGAATAGATGTAAATAAAAATGAGTGGTGCTTTTAGTGTTGTTCTGTTCTCGACATTAGATTACTCCCAATTATTCCCTGAGAGAACTGAAAAATAGCTAAGCTCTTGTTAAACATTTTTTCTTCGAGACGCTTGGAAGCAAATACAAAATCCTCTTTTCTCTCTAAGCAGGGAGAAAGTTGCAAATGCCTCAGTCAGTAATTGTTATTGTTCCACATACATCCTAATCTAATAGGATCATTCCGAATGAATGTAAAAAAACCCCATTCAGATTCCTGAAAGAATCTCGACTTCATTTCGTAAAAACGAATGATTTATGCGTAAAAAGGCTTTTTATTTTGTCCCTACTTTTACACAGAAACATTCTTGCTGCGTTTTGCCCTGTGATGTTACCACAGCAGGCTGGTTCCTCATTTGTTATCTTAAAGCTTAACCTCAGTGACGTCTAATCTGCAAAATGGCTCTGCATCAAAAAGCCCCGATCGTTCGCCGTGTCGGGCAGAAACAGGGGGAGCCCCTGGAATCTGACCAACCCTAACCCGTCGAGCAGTGAGGAGTCTCTTTGGTTTCTTAAGAGTTTTCAGTTCACAGCGAGATGTTTGCAGGCTTCCCTAAAGCTTTTGGAACAATCGCATCACTCTCGTCAAGAATGACGAATTATTTACTGATCTTCTGTCAGTTTTGACCAAAAACAAAAAAAAAAAAAGAAGAAGAAGCACACTTCTTTTTTTTTTTCTCAGCTGACGGTAGATGGTAGATGAAGCAGAAAAGTTTGACCACATAGAGGATGTGAAAGGGTTTGATGCATCAGGAGTGTGCAGGGTACTTGTTGCTGTGTGAAAGTTTTAAAGCTTAGTAAGCAGGTCGGAGTCATTAAGTGGTGTTTTAATGACCACAAATTTGTCGTGATGCGCTTCTTAAAGAGCCCCTTGCTTTTCATCAGCCGGACAAGTGTAAAGCATTTTCACATTTTATGATGTTGTAAACACAAACCACAGGATTTTCTGTGACACAATGTAGCATACAATGGTTACATTCATGTTTTTGTTTTGTTTTTTCAAGAAAATAAAGTCTGAACACCGTAGCATGCGTTTATATTTAGAAATATCAGCACTGCTGTCTGAACGCCTTTCTGAATACAATGCTTCGCTGCAGTATTCAGGCCCGGGTCAAAATAGTTTGACCCGGGCCTAGTGTCTCGCCTCTCTGCCGTCAAAATGACACAATTTTCATCGTAGGTCTACGTCAGTGAGCGCCAATTTCAGAGCTGGTTTAAGATGTTTTCTATCAATCAGACTGCATCGAGTCATTGATATGGCAAGGCAACTTTATTTATCTAGCACCTTTCAGCCAAAGACAATTCAAAGTGCTTGTACAAGAAAGTTAAGAACAACATACAATAAGATAGTAAAAAGAAATTATAATAATAAATAATAAAAGGGCAAGCAGATGAAAAATACACAAAGTAAACATTAAAATTTTAAATACTGTAAATGATTGGAATTAAAAATGTAAGAATAGACAATTTCAAATAATAAGGTTTTTAACCTTGTTTTAAATAAACTCAAGGTAGGGCAGACTTACAATTGGCAGGAAGTTTCTTCCAAAGTGTTGGAGCATAAAAACTAGAAGCTGCTTCACCATGTTTAGTTCTGACTCTCGGTATAGTTAATAAGTTTGATTTTGATGATCTTAACGATCTGAGTGGTATGTAGGGTTGCAGAAGCCCGGAAATGTAGTTTGGATTTCTATTATGAAGTGCTTTATAAACCATTAAGGAGATTTTAAAGTCAATTCTTTGAGCAACAGGCAGCCAGTGCAGGGATCTGAGAACTGGACTGATGTGCTGATCTCTTTTTGTTTTAGTAAGGACTCTTGCAGCAGCATTCTGGAGGAGCTGGAGCTGTCTTATTGTTTTTTTCGGTAATCCAGTAAAAATGGCATTGCAATAATCGAGTCTACTAAAAACAAAGGCATGAACTAGTTTCTCAGAATCCTGTGAGGACATGAGTCGTCTGATTTTAGCAATATTTTTGAGATGGTAGTATGATGTTTTTATGATAGATTTGATGTGGTTATTGAAATTCAGATCAGAATCCATGATCACCCCCAGATTCTTGGCTTTGTCAGAGCATTTTAGACCAACTGAATGAAGGTGGGTGATTATTTTCAATCTATGCTCTTTTGGTCCTAATACTAATATTTCAGTTTTGTCTTGATTTAGCTGGAGAAAGTTATGGCTCATCCAGACATTAATCTGCTCAATACATTTAGTGAGTACTTGAACCTGACTGTAATCTCCTGGTGAAAGACTAATGTACAGTTGTGTGTCGTCGACATAGTTGTGATATTCTATGTTATTTCGTATAATTTGAATTAGTGGGAGCATGTAGATATTAAAAAGAAGTGGCCCCAGGATGGACCCTTGGGGAACTCCATAGGTAATTTCATTTATGGAGCATCCACTCCTCCTGGACGGTAGACAATCGCTTGTATCATGTCATTAACTTGACAGCAATTTCTCATATAAGCATGCTTGGGGGGTGGGGGGGACTCCCCTTCAACAAGAAGAAACCTCTAGCAGAACCAGAACCTGCCTCAGTCTCCCAACAAACTTCTGGTGTAACGTTTTCACCTCGACTCGGCATGCTTGGAGCGCCCCACAATGTGGCGTAGGTACAACGCTATGAGGGGGTTTCTTTCTAGCAGGAGCAGGAAAACTGATCAGACTTGACTGGAAGATGGACGGATAGAAGTACAGGGTGACCTTGCATGAAAACTAGGTCCTGAGATTGTGGGTGGAGGTTCACCTTCCTAAACATTTAGCCAGAGGTAGAATGCCACGGTGTAGCTTTCCATTACCCATGCTTTTTCCTAAGTTTGGGGCAATATTGGCAACACTGATACCAATTTCCTCTTGACGCTTGTTCAAATGTCAATTTAATTTGTCTGTAAATATACACAGAGTGTAATCAGACGGTTTCATCAGCAGTAGATGGTTTCCTGCCTTCCTTTGTTTGCACACAGGTGGACATAAGTTAAAGAGCAATGTGTAATAGTGAATATGTGCAAACCAAGGTTCAATAACCTGCAACTCTGTAAACTCTTTGACTCTTGCATTGGCAGAAGTGTTGAGACCAGCGTAGAAACAGTAACATTTCTCTCTTCTCGTCTGGGTGGTGTGTGTGTGTGTGTGTGTCTTAAAGGGTTCCACTGCTGCGTACACTAAAAGCGGCTATTGTGTGAGCCGTTTTCCTTCCCTGCTCCCCGGTGGGAACAGACACAACTCTGCCATGGGAAAAGGTGAGCGGGTCTGTTGTTTACCGTAGAAGGAGGGGCTTCTCTTGACAGGCCACTCAAATTTTTTATATATATAAAAAATCTCTACCTCAAGTTTTATCGTGACAGTCGCAGAGGAAGACTTCACCTCTACATTCAGCCAAAGACAGTATTAACTTACACCAATTGTGTCCAAAGTCACTAAGTTTTGACTCCAAGGTCATAATTTTTGCCCAGTTAAAAATACAACAATTCTCTGGATTCTTTTCCTTTTATCTGCTCAGCAAAGAAATTAAATATGCATTATTTTATTTTAAAACAGTAAAAAAAAAAAAAAAAAAAAAACTGGAAATGAATGGTGTTTTTTAGGGTGTAGATATTTCTCTTGAACGTTCTGCAAAAACCTTTTCTAGAGTTAGCCAAGTTTAATGAATGCATTGGCCAAAACCCTGCATGTTTGTGCCCATACTTAATATGGAGCTAAAATGAAAAGCAAATAAATAGTTTTTATGTTAGGGATGCACTTTATCTGTAATAAACATTGGTGTCAGCCCATCAAAACAAGTTATTTTGCTTTTAACCCAGTGAAGCAATTACAGGAAGGTGTCTGCTGTTATTTATGTTACAAAATAAACACAAAAGCTTGGTTTTAAATAGTTAAGACTCTGCGTTTCAATATAGAGATTGCCGCAGTTTACATCATACCTCAAACTAAAGTGAAAAATAATGTTAGAAGTTAATTTAAGCAGAAAACAACTTCTCAGAAGGGAGTGGTGTTTTGTTTTCATTGTTTGCTTTTTTCAGTTTTTTCTAAACTGAGTAGAGAGTCTAATCCTATATCCTTACAAAAAGTCCTTCAACTGCTGAAGCAGAAAATTATAAGACAGTTTTGCTAACGTCAGATTGTATTCAATGCTAAAGGGCAGAGCCTCCCATAGATGCAGCCTCAGGCACCTGTGTACACATGTCTTTTGTTGTTTGTTTTTGTTCTTTTGGTCGGGCTGCACCGAAATGTCAATTTCCTCCCCGGTGGGGCCTAAGAAATGCATTTTTCTTCTTCTAAGAGTTTTAGGATTGGCAGTAAAGTACAGGTGAATGTTCGCTGGTCTCTTTTCTATGTAGACTACACCATCTTGGACTGCATTTACAGTGAGGTGGACAGAACGTACTACATCCTGGATGTCATGTGTTGGAGAGGACACCCGGTCTACGACTGCCCAGTAAGCAATCCAGGACTGCTCGTCCAGCTCTTCCAGTGTGGCCACGTTGCTCGTTTTATTGGCTTGGAATGTGAAAGAAAACTTCTAAGTTCCTCTTGTCCTTGTTTTCTCACCAACAGACCGAGTTTCGCTTCTTCTGGCTCCAGTCTAAGGTCCAGGAGACGGACGGCCTGTCGGAGATCGCCAAACGCAACCCTGTGGGTATCTGCACCCAGATGAATCCTCTTCTCATGTCAAACTGTTTATTTCAAGTTTAACAAGCTCCGGACTGAAAGCGATTGTACTTGTTCTCTTATTAATACCTAGTGTTAAGTTCAGTTCACACTATTAAACTGAATTATTTCATGTTCACAACTCATTAAGCAAACAATCTGAACTTCTAAGTACCAATAGAAGTTAGTTCTCCCAAATGTAGCCGTTTAATTGTGAAATCTCTCACAATATTTTGCTCTCACGTGAATGTTAGCATGTTGTTTATGTCATTATGTAACCGTTGGAACCAGAATATGCCGACTTTTATTTGCATCTGCTGTTCACGCTCAGACATTGGAGTTCAACTCCCAAAGTAGCTGCTGTTAATCACACATGCTTCCGTTTTAGTCGTCAGAAAGCTAAATTCAGAAAAACCGCAGCAAAAAGTAGCCCGGTAACTCTTTATTTTTTCATTTCTGAAAGCGTTCCGATCAGCTAAAATCATTACTCTGTTTGAACAGGTCAGCTACCAAGATCTTCACTCACATATTTGGGCTAAATTTAATACAAATTTAAAGCATGACGCTACAGTTTCATTCATTTCGAGCCTGCAGACCCACAATATGTCATCGACATAATGTCTGTTATGTCCATGAGGCCATAGACAAAATTATTATCATTATCATCCGTCTCGAGTCACAGAGCGTAATGAAGGCGTCTGAGTGTGACTCAAACATCTGCCTGACAGAAAAATATAGATAGTATATAGGAGATTAAATTGTCCTGTCGAGACAAACTTTAAGAACTGAGGTTAACATATGAAAGGATAACTTACTGTTTTAAATGGATTCAAGACATTTTAATGAAATGAAATGACTTCAGACCTCTAGCGCTTTTTAACCCTCCATGGCTTCTCAAAGGCGCTTTATATAAAATCAGTCATTTCCATTCACACACTGATGATGGCGAGCTATTGAACTGTAGCCACAGCTGCACAGTCTGACAGATTTCAAGATTTAAAAAAAAAAAAAAAAAAATCATACTTTAAGGTCTTGGTTTCAGACGCATAAATTAAAGACATTTTAAGGACACCCTGACTCATGTGTCGTCTTCTTTGTTGAAGAGAGAAATGTCTTTCAGTAGGATAAATTTAATCACAAGTGACATTAGTTTACTGTGACACCTTCAATTCTAGAGACCAAGGAAACTAATGTATGCCATTGAAATCAATTGAATGTTAAATGTTTTGGGGGGTTTTTTGTGGTAAAGCCCAGTAGGGGCTAAGTAAGCTTGGGGATTTAACAAAAACCCTCATGTGGCTCTAACACGGTGATGCTCAGGTTTTGTTTTCTCTGCTAAAACAGTTCCGGTTCGTGAGTCTCCAAAGCACCGACTGCAGAGCCGAGTCCATTCAGAAAGCACTGGCAGCCGAATACAGCTTCGGTGTAAGTCGTTCATCTCCAACATCCGTCATCGTGTGGGGTGTAATGTGCAATAAAATGTGCAATAAAAAGTCAATTTTATTGTACTTTTATTTTTACCTCTGCAGGTGGACGGACTTCTCTTCTACCATCGGCAGACCCACTACACCCCCGGCAGCACCCCACTGGTTGGCTGGCTACGCCCCTACATGGTGATAGACATCCTGGGTATGGAGGTTCCCGTAGGGCCCCTCACCGCCAAGCCGGAGTACGCCGGCCTGCAGCTGCAGCAGATCCTGGAACACAAAAAACCGTCCGTCGAGGTTCGCCCCGCCAACAGAAGCGGCGGCTATGAGCTGGAGCACCTGTCCACTCCGAGCACGGACAGCAAGGACGCCTTGAACTTCCTGACTCAGAAGCCGATAAAGGACGCAAACATGGAAATGTGAGGGAGGCTTAAATCAGGTTTTCTGTGTGTTGGCAGCACACAGGAAGCTCTTTAGAAAACTCTGCTCAAGGACCAATCACAACGCGTGGCTAATTTTAATCCGGCACGTCTCTGGACGCCCTCGGAGTGCAGACTAGTGGTGCCGTGCTGCATGCTGACCTTCAAACCGTCAAAACACAATTCGGAACAGACGACGGAGACACAAAAATGACAACCTTTTTTGGCCAAGCAATTTCTTGCTGCTCTGCGCGTTCTCGTTGTGGATAAAGCGTGCATGAAGCATCTCATCATTACCGTTTGTGGGTTTGCAGGTTTTCTGCAGCTGCTGTTCATGCTTACTCAGCAGAATACAGCAGCTTCAGCAGGTCATTAGTTCAGCGCCAGTAGAGCTTGCAGAGCTGTTAGTGGAGGGTGAAGCGTCACTGACGATATTCTGTCAGTTGCTGATCAGCTTCTGTGATGGATTTTTAAAGTAGAATAGTAAAGTAAAAATGTTTTAAAGTGCACATTTCTAAATAAATGCCTTTTTATTGACAGTTTTTATTACGTTTCCACACATTGTACTGAAGTTTTATTTTGCTTTTAAAGTTTCTTTCTGTATTTTGTAAACGTGGCAGTATCTCATTGATATTCAGACCATTCAGATATTTAAAGATTTAAATACTGGAAGCTACGTCATCATTAATAAGTGTTCCATGATTGCTGAGGCTCATTCAGGTTTAACAACCTGAGGAATTGTTTTTTGTTGTTTTTTTTGTTTTGTTTTTTACAGTTTTTTTTAAATCTAATCATATTTTATAACACTGTGCAGGTAGATGGAACGCAATAGTTTATTGAATCACATTTCTGCACAGTGGAGATAGTAGGTTAGTTTTACATCTATACACAGCATCTTTCATGTAGACCAAAAACATCCATTTTAGTGTTGTTGTTTTTTTGCATGCCATTTTGTAAACACAGGACATTTTATGACAGAATTCTCTGTGTGAGGCAGCTAGTTTCCATCCATCCATCCATCCATGGATGGAGGCAGCCAGTTTCACTAAAAAAAAGCAGTCCGAACAACTCCTTCCTGTTCGGGAACTGTGATACGTATTTGAAAACCGTTTGAAGCGTATTAGAGGGTTATTTGTCGTCTCTGACAGTTCTGCCATTCATATCTGTACCTCACTCACAGTAAAAGCAGTGATGAGAGAAAGATGGTGTGCGCTGAGCTTCGAAATTGTTTGAGAAATATATGAAAATGAAGAGCATGAGTTTACCCTGTCGCATCATGTCGCTCTGAAGCACCTTGACAGAAAACCAAATAAATTTCGGAAACATTTTACTGGAGTAGGCATGCGGTGCGATGTCATGACGGACTTTGATACTAATAGGGCGATATTTGTGGGTGGGAGGGCGATTTCAAAATTGTTTAAAATCGTGTCAAAAATCCACTCCATTTCTCACTCAAACGGAGCAGCGGTTGGTGTCAGCTACACTCTGCGTTTCAGCAGTTGGTAATTTCGCTCGTTTTTCGCTTTTTACGTGGCCATCGTAACTCCGAATGCGATTAAAAGTAATAGCCCCCTTCTCACATGTTTTGGTACCATTTTTGTGGGAGTGCACGCAGCGGTACGAGCCGCATTAACGGTGATGGAAGAAAAATAAATAAAAGGGGAAAAAAATAGAGACATTCTATTGGGTGTAGAACAATCGGTGCCTGCCTTACTTTTCCAATGCATTGCTATGGGCAGGCCCCAATTAGCAGTCTTAACATGACAAAATGTGATAAAAATCAAAGAGGTGTTGGTATTTTTGTCAGGGAAAAAAAAAAATCATTTCACGGCTGTTTCTTGTAAACTATAGATGGAGTGGGATTTAGAAGGTCGTGGTTTAAATTTGAAAGCTCATCCCGCCACCCTCCCATCTCTACCTGATTGCTTGAGCAGTTTCGGTAGAGCTGCGTGGTTTCTGATGGTAAGCCATGACTCAGAACGCACACCTTGGCTCATCAGCAGAAATATTCTGTGTCATTTTCAAAACCCTGCAAAAAAGAAAAAAAAAAAAAAAAACAAATCATAGACCTGAAAGTGTAAGGTAAAGTTGGGATGCAATTGTCATTTCAATTGTGCTACTATTAAACATTTTTGGTCAAATTAAACTCATTGGTGTATAGAAGATTTTTTAAATGATAGCTGTATAAAATGTATAAAATTGGCCCCAAATTTATACATTTTGGGAGATCGGTTGATGTAAAACTGATATCCACAAGTTTTATCTATGTCCGCAAAGGTCTGAAAGTCACTTTTCAGGCAAAAAAATAAAAAATAAATCTGTATTGGCCAGACACAATCGGTGCACTTATACTAGCTAACAATTACCAGAGTTAACTGATTTTAAAAGGAAAATCAGTTCTTAACAGAAGAACAGCCGGACGCAGGATCAAACTTCTTCTGTCCACATCTGGTTTGTTGAGTTTGATGGCTCTTCCATGCCAATATCTCACCACTAGCTAGCTGTTGGGCTAGCTTCCTAAAACTGTCACCTCCATAGTTAACAAGTTTTCACTGCAGCAGAATTTCTAGGACTGTTTTGAGTCTCCACAGGCTACATTTTAGAGTCCGTTCTAAAATGTAGCCTTACTGAAAGAGTGACATGTATTTTCTGACACTTTTCCATTCGTTGTTAATTTACCTGCCGAGTCGTCCAGGCACACGACAGCATTTAGCTCTAGAAATCAGGTCACAGACATTCGCAACCTCAATAAACTTAGCGTAATGTACAGCCAGAATATGGCACATCTTGCGTTTCTTGTGTACCACTGCTCACTTTTTCTGTAATGGAAAAAAAAAAAAAAAAAAAGTTGACTATTTTTCTCCTTGTTTTGCTGCTGTGATGGTATCAAAACTGCTCTGGCCGCCTACACGGAACATTAACCTACGAAAATATGTTCAACAGCCTTCTGTGGGGATACAAGTCACTGTGGAAATGTAAGTGGAGGAAGTGGAGTGGGGGGGGGAGGGCAAACATGTTCACACATGTTGCCTTCTGGTGGTGTGTTTTTTTTGTGTGTGTAATGCCAAGAGAAACAAAGTGAGGTGTGAGAGCTTTTAATTATTATTTTGTTTTAGCTCTATTGAAGAAATGAAGCTTGTACCTAAAGTTTTAAATACATTGCAGTTCAGAGAAAACAATTCATAGAGTGCAAGTCGGATGTCGCCTCTTTAAACCGAAAGCGATGTGGAAGAGAGGAAATTGAGCCGTGTGGTTTTTGCAGGAATTCAGATATGACTCAGCAGCAGCCATCACTTTCCAGGAACTGAGCACCTGTTGATTCACAGCTGCTTCACTCACCGTCTCCCACACACACACACACACACACACACACACACACACACACACCCGTACTCGAAGTCTCTGTTCTCTGCAAGAACTGTTACGCGACACATTGTAATTCTTCGATACCTGTTAAAAACAGGATATTGTCATGGAGAAAATTTCAATAGTCATGTTTTTGAGCTACTGTGTTTAACAGGTTTGAAAATGGAAAAAAGAAATATTGTATTTTTAGATTTTTTTTTTTTTTTTTTTCCAGAGCCAACGTGTGTTTTTACTTTATTACACAAGTTTGCTGCAAAGCGTGGTGGTGCCGGCGGCATCATGATGTGGGGGATGTTTCATCTTAAGCTCAAGTCACGTCAAACTCATAAAAACTTGTTTTGGTGTAGATAGAACCTAAATTAGGATCATAGGACGACATTTCCCACCAATATATCTGAACACAAGTCCAAGGATTTGGCCAAAACCAGTTACTAATTATCCACCTTCATCCTATTAAGTGACATCCTGCTCTTAATCGTTAAGCTATGACTTCATCCCATTATAAGAAGCCACAGCTTTGCATCTTCTAGGTAGGCTTGGGAGTGTATTTTATTCCAGATGCGCGTTTGTAAGATTAGATACTGATGTTGGCTCCTGACTCACGTTTTCCACTTTGAATTCACACCGAAGGTGTTCTTTCAGGTTGAGGTCAGGTTTGCCGAGCAAAGCTTGTCCATCCAGGTCTTAATAGTCCCTGCTTTGTGCACTGCTGAGCGGACATGTTGGACCAGAAGGGCGGGGGCCATATTTAGACTGCTCCAACACAGTCCAGATCATCAAATGGTCAAAATTGTTTTGCTAACGCCTACCACTTAAGAACTGCCCATTGTTTCATAAATGTCTGTAGAAACAGTCTGAATGTCTCTGTGTTTGATTTAAAAAATATCTGGCCAGGGAAGTGATCGGAAGACAAGAATTCAATTATTTGAATCCGCAAAGAAGTTACTTTTAGCAAAGAAAGTTGAACCGGATATTAGTGGGGGTGGGGGGCGCTAAGTGGCGTTTAAACAAGACGTTTATTTCTATTTGCTAAATGTCACAATAATGAGAGAAAGTACATGTCAAATATTTATTAATGTCCACAAAATCAAAAGCGATGTAGGCTCAAAATTTACCCCACCGCACTTCACAGTTGGGGTGGTGTTTTACAAGCGTCCCACTTTTTCCTCCAAACGTGTTGATGTTCATTATGGCCAAACGATTCGACTCTCGCATCATCGGACGACAAGTTACGTCTCTAAAATGTAAGATCCGTGTCTCTGTGTTCATCTGCAATCTGACGTTTTTATATTTGATCTGGAGTGGCGGCTTCTTCCTCGCCGAATCGCTTTTCAGCGCACGCGACTTCTGATTCCATGCATTACAGCCTGCATGCTTAATTTAAACGAATAAATTCAAACGTGTTTACCCTATGTTGTTTTTAAGAATTACCTGCATCACCCTGGAAAATTGATGACAACCCAGATATGTTAGCAACGACTTTTATGAAAATCCTACATTTGTCCTGTTCTCTGCACTAGCACTAAAATAAAAGTAGGCCTTTTTCTCCCCTATCTTCCCTCTGACTATTTCACTTTTTTCTTTTTTCTTTTTTTTTTTTGGACTGATCCTGTGAGGGCCGGGCTAAGGGTTTACCATCACGATGTGATGTGGACAGGAAGTCCATTGTTGTCCACTCCCTCTTCCCTTTTGTTTCCAAGCCAGACTTTCCCACGCCTCCTCTTATTTACAGTTTGTGTATTGTTGGATCTTGCATTTTGTGGAAAAGGAAAATAAACATATCGGGTGTACCTGACATTGTTCACCCCTCTATCAAGGAAGGGGACAAAAAGACAAAAAAAACAAAACAAAAACAACAAAAAGAAAAGAAAAGAGCACAAAAGCCAGCAAGCTGCCGGAGCGGAGAACGGCAGGGAGAGAAACCTCTTTTACGTCGTGCTACTTTTACAGTCTCATTAAAACACGTCTAAATACGATCTGGGGCCAATCAATAACAGCCTTTCAGGAAATGTAATGTCCTGCCTTGCACTTGATCTAACCTCACGATGAAATCCAGTAATCGTCCTACGGAGACTCGTCTTAGGCTCTGCGTTTCATCAACTTCCATCAAACCGGTTTTTTTTTGTTGTTTTTTTTCCCATCTCTATGTCATACAATTCCTGTAAGATATAATAGCCTTTGGGATGCGTGAGTGGAGAATTTCCTTAATTAAACCGCTATTACTGTAATATCCTATTATGGAAAGGCAACGCTCATAAAACTGGCTGTTTCCTATCACCAGGTTTCATGCATTAGTAATGTTGCATTATAGCGTGAAGGGCGCTGTTGCAAACTACGTAGTACAGCTATAAGTATAAAGTGTATCAAGTTGTGTCCTCAATAATAGCAGTGTGTTTAAAAAAGCGAGTAAACCCTCTAAATATATGTAGTGACGGTTTATTTTTTTTATTTCAAAAAATTCAGTTGGAAAAATTTTCATTATTCTTCCCTTGAAAACCAAGATCAACATTGTTATTGATCTACAAAAACCTATAAAAAGTAACATTAGGTTGCCCCCCAAAAATAGTACTTTCTGCATTTTTCTTTTTTGCTTTATAACCCAGCCCAAGACCACTTGTCTGCATTGCACAATTCCTCTGCTTTCGCTTGGTTTTGCTTCGCTAACAGCGTTGTTGTGACGTCACAACACGTCTTCTCTTGGATTAACGGTAATCCTCGTCATCTGGAACCAAGATGTTGCTCGCTTCCTGGCGTGTTTGGGGTCAACTTGACCAGTTCGAGAACTCAAACTGATTCATGTCTGGGAAACGTCTCTTTATCTTCGCCAGACTTCCAAATGCTTCAATTAACGTCGAAGGTTAATAAAATATTGAACCCATTTCTTAACCTGGGAGTTCTTTTTACCCAAAGCCAGATTTTTTTTGTTTTGTTTGCTGGGATCTTCAAATTCTTCTGGTAAGTGGCGGCCATCTTTCGTCACCCGAGGTGGGTAGCTACTAGTAACATTTACTTAAGTAACTTTGGGAGGAAAAGTACTTCTGGGAGAAGTTTTACTGCACTGCAGCTTTATTTTGAGGTATCGCAACTTTTACTTGGATAAAATTTCTGGCCCCTTTGCTCAGCTGTACTGAATTAAGAACAACGAATGTGATGTTGAGACCATTGCTCTAATGCTATTTTCTATTCATGTTTTCTGTTGTTTGAAGGTCACGTGAATGTACAGTAAGCACAAGTTATTATTACTGAAAGCACTTTGTGCTCCTCTAGCATACATTAACTATCGTACATATTGGTTTCAATAGCTTTGTTGTGAATTTTATTTTTTTTAAAGTAACCTTTTTACCAAATAATTCATGACTCAGTACTTTTTACTTCTACTTGAGCGACAATATATGGAATTATTGATAATCTTGCGTACAACGTTTGTCTAACACTGATAGATTTTATAACCATCACTGCCCCCAAACAAACAATTTGTCAAAAGATCTTGTAAACCATCCATTGCTGTTTTCTATGCACAAACATACACGTCTTATACTGTGTTCTCTTTTTCAAATTACCATACTCAATTTCACATTTCTTTTGATGAGTATGCTACTTTTATTCAATTAAATTATGTAAAATTTAGTTTTTTTCAAAAACATACCGGAAGTATGTTTGCTTTAATCTCCAGGGCAACCTGGAGGGCAACCATTCAGCTTTGCAAAACGCCTGGGTGGACCTAGCCCCGCCTTCGAGGACGAAAGTCCTCCTCTGAGCTGCAGAGCTCAGAGGAAATTTTACTTCCTCGTATGACGCCTTTATACTAGGTATAAAGGCGGTTTATAAAGGAGTCATACTAGGAAGTAAAATTTCTTTTGGGTCATATTTGATATAAACAGCATTTTTAAAAACAGAAGTAAAAATAGTTAAGTTGATTATGGCATAAAATGGCACCATGTGACTGGAAAACACATGCCACTGCCCCTTTAAATGCACAGTGTTATTATTTTTTTCTTGTAAATCTGCCACTCTCTTATCCTTAATTTGAATATGGATGGTTCTACCTTTAACTTGCTGGCGGCACACCTACATTTCCCAATGTGGGACAATATGCCGCAATCGGTCAACTCTGGTGCTTCCGATTTCCACCCCAAGAGCCCAAATAAACATAACTTACATACATTTTGTAATACTTCAAACAGGAGATCTTTGTGGTTGGCGTACAGTCAACAGCTCTTTAAAATCTTAAATGAACTGAAAGCTTGCCCTACAGAAAAATCAAGTGGGAGGACACAATGTGTTAGACACAATAGTGCCATTGTTGAGTTAATTATATTATTTTGCCCACCACTTTGTTTTCCTTTACTATTTATGAATGAAGGCGGATGTCAGTGATCTGTTGACATTTTCTGGTCTCAACCACCAGGGGGTACAGCAACACACAGAAAGAAAGCCAACAGTCTCTTTCATTGTTCATACTTGTGTGTGTATACATAAGTGTGTGTGTGTGGGCGTGTGTGTTTAACTCTCTCGGGCAGCATAAAGACGACGTTCAGTGCGAAAAACTTGCAATTCATGGCATGGAGGAGTCAGCGGGCAGCTGCAGTCCTCCACCCTTTGTCAGGTTCGGTGGATGAACGGCACGTCATGCCCCGAATCCGCTTTCTGACGTCGAGTTGAACCAAACCTTCGTGAAGCGACTCGGCTGGTGTTTTTCTTCTTCTCTCTCTCTCTCTCTGCCTTATTTTTCCTCCTCCTCGGTGAAATCTGACTCAACAGCAGCGGCTCTTTCCCCCCTCTCCTTTCCACCGCCACCTCTCTTTGGCAGATTCGTGCTAATTGGCCCGCGTGGATCGCAGCATCAAGAGAAAAAAAATATATATATATATATTTATATATATAAAACCTTCCGCTCGCGCACTGCGCCGCTTCAGATGCCTTCAACTTTGAGGGCGAGGGACAACCCCTGAGAGAGAGCCCCAGATTTCAACAGGAGGAGCAGGCAGCCAGACGTCTCCGTCAAGCTCCCACTTTATGAGAAGGACACGTCTGTGGAAGGGCTGAGCGGGGGAACCATGGCAGCTACTTTATCGGCGGAGGAGGAACAGGTAGGCCCGGGGAAGGCACAGGGAGGGAAGGGGGGTGCTTAGGCTTCCACTTCTTACTTTTACAGCGACGAACAACGAAATTCGCTCTCGTTTCTACCTGGAGGAGGAGGGGAGGGGGCGGGGGGGGTGCTCGCTGTGTGTACGCGCGCGCGTGCGCACGTACGTACGTGTATGCGCGGCGAAGTGGCGACGGCGGTGCGCAATAGTGGCTTTGTTGCGAAATAGTCCCGAGCGCAAAGCGGAAACATTGTATCGATTTCTGGCGCATTATTGCCCTGATTGCATCACCGCCAGTTCCTGTCCAGCGGCTCAGATGATGTGTTGAAATCCGGGCCGCGGTGCCCCGAGTTCCGCTATTATCGCCGGGGAAAGGTTTAGCCAGAGACCGGGTAGGGTGAGGGTGAGGAGGGAGGGGGAGAGGAAGCGCCTGGAAACGGTCCCTGCTTCCTCGTTTGGGGTCAGTCACTGATGTTTACAGTAGAAACTTCTCTGAGCCTGTTGAGTCTTTCACAGCAGCCTAATGTCACTCCACTTGATTCTGAGGAGAAATGAAAGGGAGAGTCACATTTATTTGGTTTGGATCAGTTGGATTTACAGCTGGGTTGAACTGGAGTGAACTAGATTTAAGATTGGATTAAATTGCATTGTGTTTCATGAATTTAAATTCGTTTATTGTGACAAATTTAGTTGTACTGTACAACAGTTGCCTCAGTTGGACTAGATATGGCTCCCTTAAGTAAGACAATTGGAACTGGAACTAGAATCTGACTCTACAGTCTATTAACTGGATTCAATTGGAGGTTGGCTTCAGATGGACTGAACCAAAATAGGATGTACTTTTGGTTTCAAATAAACTGCATTTCAGTTTGTTCAAATAAACCGTATTATATTGAAATAGATTACAAAACTGAATTTGGCTGTATCGAACTGGACTCCATGTTGATTTCATTGTTCAACTCAGTTTGAGTCAAATTGGGTCAGTTTCCATTTTGCTCATTTCAGTGGTACTATGCTCAATCACATTACACACGTAAAATTAGACTGAATTATATTGACACAAACAAACTTTGAATCGGCATTAGACATTAATTACAATGAAATCAGCAGTAGTTCACTGTTTATGCAGTTCAATTTGAATGTTATTGAATCCAGTTGGATTCAGCTGGACTGCGCTGTGTTAAATCCTATTGAATTAAACTATTTTCCATTGAAATCAAATGGATTTATATGCTATTCTAACACTTAAAACATGAGCTCTTCTCTTAAAAATGGATTTGATTTATTTTGGCTAAGTTTGTAGAGAGGCATTGAATTGAAACGAACCATATTGCTTATTGAAGCAAACTGTTGAACAAGACATTCCAGTTTAGACTGGAATGAAAATCTATCTTTACTTATGAAGAAGCTTCAGTTTTTTTTGTGAAATTAATCACATTTTATCCATCATCTATACCTTCCTGTTACAATAAATTTTTCTATATGATAAATTGTTCCAGAAGTTATCACGATAAACAATAATATTGCTGTTTTGAGACCATTTCTTAAGTAAGTAACGTAAAGGTAATTACAAAATAGTAATATAAGAACACATTCTCAAAGATCAATAAATTTTAAATTCTAATGGACATTTAAACACTGGAACTGGAAGACATTTTAAATGTCCAAAATAAATAAATAAATAAAGCGACAAATAAAAGGAATTTTGAAGTCTTTGTGAACAACCAAAGACTTTTATTATCCAGCTTTTGAAAACTAGAGGGAAAAAAAGAGAAAAACGATAAATCAGACCAATGGAACTTATTGGTCTGAGTTTGTTTTAATTTATCATGCGATTAATTGATTTATTGATTATTGTGACTGGCCCATCTATACCCGCCTGTCTTTGCCCATCTCAACAAACAGGCGCCATGCAGAAAGATCCCAAAGTTAGAATTTGAACTCATGAAAATGGACAATGAAGCCTTAAAATCTGTAGCCATGCTAGCAAGATGTATCTCATAAAGATACATCTTGCTAGCACCTTTTGTCATCAGAACTGTTTTATATCTTTGTGGCAAAAACGTAGAAAGGCACCAGAAACATCCCTCAGCAGACTTTGGTCCATAATGACGTGATTGCATCACGCCGTTGCTGCAGGTTTGTCGGCTGCTCAGCCATAATGCAAATGTCCCGTTTGGCCACACCCAAAAGGCAAATCTGTTGGACGAATATCTGGTGACTGCAGTGGAGCACAGAGATCTCATTGTCATGTTCATAAAACCGGTTTGAGATGGCTAAACTGTGGTCATTAAGGGAAAGACAGGGGGAGTGACAGAACAGCAGGTAGGCTGTTGCTACGAAGGGAGCCAAAGTGTGGCTAAGAAAATCCCCCATACCACGATACCAACAGCATCACCCGATGCGGTCTGCTGCGGCTGTAGCCCACCTGCTTCTGTGTTTAATGTGTCGTGATGGCATTCCACTTAAGTTTGGTTGCTTAGCGTCTTTTCTAACACCAATACGTCGTTTTTATCCACTCAACTTCCATTCACTTGATTTTTTTACTGGGCCACTCTGTATACGCTCAAGACATGGTTATGTGAAAAAAAAAACCCACCTTTGTTTCCCCTTTAGTATTGGGTTTAACTTCAGCATATCTAGATGCCTGGTTGTTGGCTTTTTGTGTCAACAAGCAATTAATCTTGTCCGGTGAGTTTCTCCGTTTTGTGTCATGGAAATGTACGTTTTACAAAATCCTGCAACAAAATTAGACTGCTGGGCTGTTGTTAATACTAGGGGGTGTAATGATACCTAAAACTCACAAGACGAGACACGATGCTGATTTCACGAGAGTGAGATCTTAATATGACTTTAAAGAAAACTTCAAAGGTCAAATTTATGGTACAAAAAGAGCTTTATGTTGAATTTTCATAGGTTTTGCCTGAAACTGAACTTTTACTTTCAGATTTGTTTTCATCTCTTCAGACCTGTGCATGGCCTGTGACATTTCCCAGTTGCTATCGACAGGGTGGGCTGTGATGGATGTCTAACGTACCCCTAGACATCCATCCTGCGGTTGTTATGGCGATGTTTTCTGACTCTTTTTGCATCTAAACAACTTGGAGTACTTGCACAATTTCTGTGTCTTCCTGTAGCATTTCTAGTTCCAACTGGAAAACAAAAATTCAGCAAAACAAATGATTTAAGTGTAGTTGGGGCGTCTTCCATCCCCACTTCTTCAGGCAAAGCATCTCAAGATAGGATTTCCCTCAGGGAGAAATATGTTTTCATAATGTGAGATCTTCTACGACGAGATCTTGTCACACTGATAGTTAATACCTTGTTAACAAAAACAACCTGTCAGCAAAAGGAAGTGGATCCAACGAAAACCCACGGTGGAGCAAAAAAGAAAAACAAAAAAACAGCCATGGAGACGGAATAAAAATGAGTTCGCCTCTACAAGACGTCTTGTTCTCTTTCTCTCGCCTCGGTTTTCTGCCGACTCCCCATCATCGACCCAGCAGAATGCTCCTTATCTGTTTCGTCCATTTCCTGTGTGAGGCAGGGCCCCCGCTAGGGTGCCGGGCAGCCTCATTGCATCCAAAGCCTAAACGGGGTGTGTGGGGGTGTGTGTGGGGGGGGGGTGTGTGTGTGTGAGAGAGAGGGCCGATTCTGTGTGCATTTTGTAGCATGGCCCTCTTGGGACTGTGCACTGCTGTAGTGGAACTTCATTCTACATGCAGCTGTTAAAAGTATTTCCAGTAGACACAGGGGAAGGGAAGGGAGCAGGGGTGAGTTTATGAGTAACTGAGTGGCGAGTGTGTCCATCAAGTGCTTCAGAGAAAGTGTGTGTTGAGTCTGCTGCTCCCAGGAAGCGGTGAAGTGAGAGAAAGTGGGGAAGAGGCAGATAGTGACGTTATTGACTTCCTGCTTTGGCATTGACTCGTGCCAAATTGGACTCGGCGAAGCGAAACCGCTCAACAGAAGTCCTACGTTCGTAAATGGATTAGCGTGGCATCTGTAATCAAATAGATTCAGGAGAAATGATGCGAGGGGCGGCCATTGAACCTTTTTAGGAAACGGAACGGAATAAACGCATTAGCCTTGTCTTGGGGATCAGGGTGTAATGATAGCACAACTTTGGCTCTACGCCTCCTTCCACTGATTTGTTCAGTAGAAACTCAACTTAAATATTACTTTGTTAGCAAATCACCTTTTTATTTTTTCAACTTAAGACCGTTCAACTACAACTCGTTTGTTTTTGTAGCTGGTGGTTCTACAGGGCAATACCGAAGTATATTTCTTGTTGCTTAAAGAGCCAAAGAAGAAAAATACATGTTGAATAATGATTAGCAATATTCATTTTGGTTCAGTTTCATGAGCCACACCCAGCCCTGATTGCTGCCAGACATGTAGAGTCAAGAAATCTCTAAAAAGCACCTGTCTGTCAAGAAGAAGTAGGCTGCAACAACTAAAAACAAAAACACCATCATGCTCTGGTCGAAGGAAATTCAAGAACGGATGAGAAACGGGGTCAGTGTCATCCATTAGTCTGTAAAGGTTCACAAAGCCGTTTCCAAAGCTTTGGGAATCCACAATGGGAGATGTAATCCGCAAATAGAGAAAACACAGAAAGTATTCCCAAAAGTGTCTCAGTGACTCATCCAGGAGGTCACAAAAGAACCTGAAAAAAACAAACAAACAAAAAAAAAACAGTTTAAAGCACCGCAGGCGTCACTTGTCTCTGCTAGGTCACTGTTTACGATTCAACAATAAGAAAGAAACTGACAAAAATGACCTCTGTTGAAGAACTCCAAGGGAAAAGCTGCAGGAACACAAATCCCAGTTTTACATTTGAAGTAGCAAGGTAAATGTGGCCTAATGCAAACAGCCGCTGTACAACTGCCGTGGGTGCGTGAGTGGAAGATGATGAGCTGGAGCTCATCATTGTGGCTGTAGGCGGTATAAAATGTGCACAATGTTCAAGATGGTATTTTAAGAACATGGATGAAACTATCACACATGTTCTTTTCTGAGAGTTGTGTTTGCAAAGGATGGTATTTATTTTTGAAGCTTTGATAATGGCTTTGTATGAATGTTGTTTTTTTTCTTTTGTATATTTGTGGCAATGCTTTTAATTTGCATGGTTATGATTTAAAAAATTGTAAAAGCAGCATAGGAAATAATAACAAAAGGGACAAGTTTTAAACTTTGTGGCCATGTTCACATGGAAACCATGTTTTAGGGGTCTCCAAGCGCTATTATTATTTTAAAAAAAATAGAGTTCAGAGTTGAAATTTCACTCTTGCGTATTAATGTGGGCAGCTAAAATGCGTCTATTGTGAAAACGGTAACATACAGCACAACTTTTATCCTGACCTACAACTCCACATGCACCATATGCGTTAAACCGTCACACATAACAACAACGGCTGTTTGCATACTCCTGATTGTGCATTTCAAACTCTGCAGTAACAAAAAGTTTACAAAAGACGTCACCTGTGCTTTGTTTCTTGTCATTTTTGTTTTCTTTCTTTCTGTTTACTGCTAGCTTCTTTTGGAGGCTTTATGCTAGTCATACTATTTGATTGGTCTGGGGGGTGTAAAAATACCTTTTTGTGCCATTGTCTGTGTTTCCGTGGAGATAAAATCATTTCTGGAAACGCTCCAGTGCGGGCGCGGGTGTTTTTCAACTTGGCAACTTGTTTTACCTGTGTGTTTGTGCCCTGAAGAGCTAGTTTTAATGCTGCAGTTTTAAGCACTCTTTTGTAGTCAGTACAAAAGCATTGTTCTTCCTCTAAACCAGTGGTTCCCAAAGATTTTCTTCTGGGCCACCCTATGGATTACAATAAGCCCCCCCCCCCAAAAAAAAAGACAAAAAAATTAATTGGGCATGCACATCGTTCAACCAGACATAAACCTATACACACGTTTTGTTTTCAAACTCCACTGAAGTTTATTTCACACTTCAGGTTGCAACAAAACAACCATTTAACAAACATTCACTACAAACCATCTTTACAATGAAACAGTTTTTTTTTTTTTTCATTCATCCATACCACTTCCTGCGCCCCACCTGCAATGGCACTGCGCCCCCCCCAGGGGGCACGCCCCACACTTTTGGAACCACTGCTTTAACTGTTGTTTTGAGACGTCAAGCGATAGCTAGATATGGCTAAACTTTAGCTCAGGTGGCTGTTTGAATTTTCTTTTTTCTTCTAGCAAAAAAGAGCCACGTGTAAACTAGCCTTTTGGCTAACTCTGACACCTTTGCTATTTATTCATTAATGTACAGTGTCACTATGAAATAAAATAACACCAGATGAGCAGGCAATTGTTTTGAAAGTAAAGTTTCAAACAGGTTACAATAGTTGGCATGTCTGAACTAACCAGCCTACTGCCGGCTAGCAACCAGGGCAGCTAACACAAATTACTCATTTATAACTTTGGTGTTTTTAGTGACAGGTATGAAAATGCATGATATTGATGTTTCTTTATAGTAATTTTCATTAAGTACATCACGTAGCCGACATGTTTTGAAAAACTACATATGGTCTCTCTCCCTCATTATGTCTGTAACTGCTACAAATTTACATCCAGATGGGGGCGATGTAATTTCTGTTTGTTCAGCTTCATGTTTTTGCAAGAAAAAAACAAACATACCATCAGGTTCTCATACTGGACTGTGAATAATGTGAACCATAGTTGGCTAAAAAAAAAGTGGCTCCAATGAACAACTCTCTCAACAAACTGGGTTATGTAATGTCATCTCTGCGCTGGAAGGCGGCAAACTTCGATCTTAAAATGCCTCAGTTGGCATTCATAATGGCTTGTGACCACACACAAAACCTCTCAGGCTGCAGTGGACACAGTTAGCTGGAACTAACTGCTTTAAAGTGATTTCTGAAAAAGTTCAAGGAGGGGAGAGAGGAAGAAGCTTTTCCAGCCATTTGAGAACTAGAGCAAGTCGGGGAAATATTTATGGCGTCCTCCAGGAGTTGGGTAAGTCACTCCTCCGCAGTGAGTCCTCCACGGCAGTCCGGCGAAAACTACAGTAAAAACAAACTGGTTCATCCTCAAATGCCACTCCAGAGGATATGGCCTGGTGTTTAAATACCAAACAAAAGTGGATCGTGCAAAAAGGGGGAAAAAAATGGTGGATCGCAGCTTGGAACTGGAAGGCTGTCCTGTGAAAATTTAACAAAAAGATCAAACGAATGGCTGACTTGTGAAAACCTTCTCTTCAATCAGACATGTTGCTCTGGTAACAAATTGGACTTCTAGATATGTCCATAATTAAGGATGCACATATCAGAATTTTGTTTCTGACTTCCAATTTTTTTTTTACATTTTTGCCATCTTTAGCTGCCAATTTTTGCTAAATCCATATTCTCAAAAATAACTACATCATAAGAAGACAACCAAAGCCTTCAGTAGCGCTAAACCTTAATTTATCCATATTAAGAGAGGTGATATAAGCAAGGAGTCTCTGGAAAACCTTTTTTTTTTTACTCGTTTAAGACAAATACCAAGTACTTGGATACTGTTTTAGCTAGCATTACTTACTAAAATGGCATTTTCCACATGGAGAATCTAATCTAATCTTGCCTTCCTGGTGTCTGCTGAAAGTCTTGCTCTCTCTCACTGTCTTGCAGTCTGAATGTCTTATGTATACTTTCCTTTATCCTCTTGCGTGTTTTTGCAAACCTCATAGTTAAACTACTTACCGCTACTCAAAATGGCTAACTAAGTGTTCTTCCCTTAGTAGCATCCATGGTGAAAAAGTCAGATTCTGGGGTTTCAGGTATTCAGGTGATCAGTAAATACCGATTGAGCTGAAAATTAGCCAATCAAAATGTTTATCTAAGTCTGTAGGTTTAGACAACTAAGGATTGTCTGACAATAAACAGATATATAAACTCCTAATTTGTTTTTAAACTTCAAATTTAGTCAGCATTAATGTATTAATGTTGACTAACATTAATCCAATCTGTTGACAAATTGGATTAACGTTAAGAAAGTAATCCAATCTGAAGGTAATTATCTACATTGTGAGGATTTTATCTGAATACAAGTCTCATTCAGTAAAATCAAATGAAGCGTTACTGATAAACAGATGGGCCGACGTGTCGTTTCCTCTGCGACCGCAGTGCGCAAGCTTTTTCCCATAAACATGTCATTCAGTGATCTGTTCTCTACTCCTTTTTCCTTCGAAAGTTTCTCATTTTTGATACAGGAACATTAGTTGCTTTATTATCCTGTTATTGTGCATTTTCCTTCTCCTAAGTCCAAAGTTCAGAGCACATCCCTGTCTCCTCTCGCTCTCGTTTTCTCCGTGAGAGTCGGATATTAAGGGGTACCTCTGCCCTGTCAGGTGCACCCAGCCTTCATCCCTCGCATGCCAAGGCATCTGAACAGCGCAGGAAGCCGCCGGCCCCGCCGCCTCTGAAAGCACCGGCTTTTCCGAGGCGAGACACTGGCATCTTGTCTTCGGCCTCAGCTCCTGTCAGTGATCGTTTTGTCTTCCTAAAGAGCTACCGATTCCCAGAACCTGACTTCCTCTCTTTGGTGCGAGCCTCGCTGCTGCTGCTGCTCCTAAGTGGAGAAGTGAAACCCTGTGTTCAAAGCCCGACCTTTCAGAGCCTCCCGTTGCAGCCTGTTGAGGATTCACTGTGTGCTGACAGGCTTACTGTTTGAGACGCTGGGATGGGATGTAATATAGTTAGGCCCTGAGTATGCATTTAATTGAAAAGCCACTAAATGTCTACTGTAAGACCTGTTTAGTACTCTGGTCCGCCGGAAAAGCTCGGTCTTGATTTGGTTGAAATAAATGCATATGTGACTCGAAGAGCAGGAACTGTACTATAGTGCAGAGCATTCTGCGTGAATACAAACACACAAGTCAATCACTAGTGGGACAAATGGCTCGTGGTCTTTTACCAGCGACCAAAGAGAAAATCTCCAACCGCTGAAATCTGACGCTGCTCAACGTTTTTGTGCACTCTGTGTCTTCTTCAGAGGTTTTTACATCATTTCCTTCAGTTGTTGTTAGTGCAGCGCCATCACAGGCGAGGAGGTTGGCTGGTGTTTCAAAGGTGTTTGGCTTGTTTGAAGCAGTGCAGTGTGAAAGTGAACCGCACCAATCAAACCGAGTCTAGCGGACCATCTGGTGTGAAAACACGCTAAATGTAAAGCTTGTATGGGTGAAAGAACTTTACTTTGTAAAGGAATATTCTGCCCATTTATGGAGTTTCTTGGGATTCATTGTTCACTGCTGAAGTTAAGTGATGGATCTGAAACTTTCTCACGTTTCAAACAACTTTGTACAAATTAGCACACAAATATCACGTCTTTTTGTCTTCACAAGGACTTTGCATTGACATCCATTAATTTTTTTTATTACATTCTGTAACCTGTTCACCACCCCAGTACTAAGCCTGTACTCAATTTACACTAAACTTAACCTGATACTTTGCCGTAGCTCTAATTCCTATGGTGCAGTGGGTCCTGGCAATGTGGTATTTGATGGGAAAATGGGTGTGAGAAATGCTAAAACACACACACCTTGTCTGCACACAAACCTACTCTGCTCTACACACAAGGACATTCTTGCACCCATGCAAACAATCCAAAACGCAGAAGGTAATACTGTCAGATTGGCCAGATTTCTTTTGAACACGTCGGGCTGGAAAAAACAGTTTTGGGTGGGTTAATTAAAATTTGGGCTGCTTTTAGAAGCAGCCCAAAGGTTTTAAGAAAGTCTTCATAGGAAAATTCTATCAATAGTCACTGTGAGGCAGAAAAGCATAAAACTTGTACATTTTAATGAAATGCATTCTTCCTCTCCTTTTTAGTTCATTTATTTTGAAATGTCTAAAATCTGTCAAATGTGACGTCATCAGTGAGTAATAGTCATTGGTCAATCAAGTGTCTCCATGTCATAGTATTGTAAAAATAAAAATAAATCCCAGTGCAACTTGGTGAATTAAAAGGACATGGTGCCTCAAAAAACACGTCTTGTTGTGTTCCAGGAGTCAGAATATGATAAAAGACAAGCAGAAACATCTAATGTTGTTCATGGAGACCAGCTGAATGCTTGTGTAGATGTCTTTTTATGCACATATGTGGTTTTCGCCTTTTTATATTTGCTTATAAAGAAAAGTTGCGCCTCCGGCCTTGTTTCGGTCGCAAACTTAAAGCCGTCCATCCATTCCATCTTTTTCCTCAAACTGTGTGTGCGTGTGTGTGTACAGTTTCACTTCCTGCCCTGCTTGACCCTCCGACTGGGAGAGCTCAAACTCACTGACGTCCTCTCCGTGTCCTTTCCAGGCCACCAGGCAGTTTCTAGACGAAATCAACAAGTGGACCAGTCAGCATGGGGTGTCTCCGTTGTCCAGGGAACTGGCCGTCAAGTTTCTCATGGCTCGCAAGTTTGACGTCCTCCGCGCCATTGAGCTCTTCCACAATTACAGGGTAAGGGAGAGGGGTGCTGCTAACCTGATGTGTCATCATGTGCTTAAAGCGTCTGCTTCCAGCTGAACTTGCCAGCCCTGGATTTTGTCGGTAAGGAGTAGCGATTAGGTGGACGAGCATCAAAACCCTTTGCCGTGAATAACATTTGCTTTAGTTCAGTTTCCTTTTGTGGTTTAAGGCCAGACAAAGATCTCTAGATTGAAATGTTTCTAGAGATGTTTCAGCTGCTGCTCTAGCATGATTGCACATCAACATTGTGGATGTGGTCCTGTCAAACCCATGTGGGTCTGTTAAAATAAAACAAAAAATGGCAGGTAGATTCATCCTTAAATATTTTGGAATGAAAAATATTTACACCACTTCTTTTTCTCAGAGACGAAGGTTTAGTGGGTAGATGGAAACCTTTGTAATATTTTATTTATGATCTAGTACAGTTGTGTCCAAACATTTTTGCCATGGGGTCAAAATTGTTGAGTTGAAATCATCCGCGGGTCACAAACATATCTAAACAAATGTTTGTTGTTTTTTTTTTCAGTTTGATCTCAGTAATATACATTACATTTTTAATGAAACGAAACATAGTTGTCTAATTTTTGTTGAATACTAATCAGTAAATCATTGATCCAAAACACAAAGAGGATTGTCTTTGTGTTCTTCCCTCCGCCAGGCTGTTATTGTAAGAACATGTGCTTAATAACTTACCTCATTAAATGAAAATAAAAGTTATTTTCCCTGGCACATTACTTTATAAAATGACACTATCAAGTAACTATGTAATTTTTTTGTTGTAAAAATGCTACATATATTATAGAAATTTGACTTGGGCCTGAAATTGGGCCTGTCTCTTTAAGAAAGTCCTGCCTTCAGGAACTCATCACAACATGGCTCCTCCATTAACCCTTTAACAATGTTTTTACCAGCGATGCTCTGAGAAGTCTTAAACTGCTGCTGTGCAACAGGTTGTTGCTAGGTAACCAAATAGTGAGTGAGTTAGTTGATGCCACTAGCCTAGCTTAACTGGACATGAGAAGTTGGAAAGCTTTTCCACTGCCTACGTCCTCCAGAATACTGCACGGTTCTGGATTGAAATGACTGGATATTCTATCAGACACGTCTATTCATATTGATCACCTGTCTATAGCGATCTATAATGTTATTGATCTATTGTCCAGCCCTAGTCAGAGGCCATCCACAACCACTCTTTTAATATATTTTGGTAGGAGTTATTACAACATTTGACTTCCCTTTGGGGTGAAGACAATATTTTTTCATTTAAAATGAACTGAAGTACAACATCTGCGGTATGGGCATCAACAAGCTTCTGGAACAATATTGACATATTTATTCTCTATTAATAAAGGTGATCGAGTTCATGCTACTTTTTCTGTCATGCAGCTTTCAGTGCAGTCGAGCTGAAAGCATAAAACTGGCCCGCTTTGTTGACTGAGGAAAGTTGCTGCGTAGTACCCGCATCGTTCGCAGCAAACGGCGACACCAGAGCCGTTTTCATTGAACACGAAGCCGAGCGCCACATTCCCAGGAACACGGTCTCACGCCGACTCGTCATCAGAGGGATATTCCAAGAGCCGTTTTTAACTTTCCGGAGAACCGAAGCACTCGCGAACAAATCCTACTTGTGTTATCAAAAGAAACACGGAGGAGCTGAGCACGCAGTCAAACAATATCGACGTCAAGGAACCGCGTCCAGATATAAACGAGACGGATGGAAACGGAATGTGGGATTTTTTTGTTTGCTTTTTCTGGGTTTTTTTTTTTTTTTTTTTTTTTTTTGAGGCCTAACAGATGAACAACAGCTGTGCATCTGAACCAAGCATTGCTGATCTTCTCTTTTTTTCAGCTTCCTGTTTGTTTGCTTGCTTGCCGTGTTCTCAGCCACCTCCCTGGGAGAGAAGCATTAAGAAACATACGACTTCACACATCTTAGCACGTCCATCGGAGCCGGGCGTGTCCGTCTCTGCTGTATGGACACTGTGAAGTCGTGCGACCTTGTATGCATACGCGTGTGTGCGCGCGCCGGAGGAAGAGATGAGTCGAGTTTGTGAAATCAAAAGTGACAAGCAGAACGGGTTAAGACATCCGGTGATCTTCCCACCATCAAAGTGGAACGTGGTGATCAAACTCCTAGTTCCTTATTTATTTGACGATCTCAGTGAGTGAGTCATCCTCTTCAGTCTGCATTAACTCTCATTGTAGGCTTTTGACGCATAATATTAGTGGAAGGTTAATAGGGTCCGAAAATGTAAGGAGACCAATAAAAATATTAAAGGTGTGGTATTTATGTTCAAAAATAAGTCAAGTGACTGGCAGACATGTCAGGGGGAAAAAGTTGTGGAGAAGCTTTGAATGCCCAACAGAAGTCGAGGCAGTTTTATTTGTATAGCACATTTCATCAACAAGGGAGTAAAAACAGCATACCAGGGAGGCCTGGAAAAGTCTTAAATGTTTTGCAAAGATATGTAGCCTAAGTTGGCCTTGAACACATTAACCACAGGTCTTAGATGCTATCATGGTAGGACTATTTAATATTCTAATTAATTTTTTCTGTGGGACATTTCAAAAATTTGAGTCACAGGCAGACATCTCCATTCTGTTTTTATAACTCAGGTTGAGGCTACCGCTAACAAGCTGCTAATAAACCCTTGCTGGCTAGCTTTTTTGTGTATATCATTGGTTTAAATTTAAGTTTAGCTTTATCGCCAATTTGTCTTTGCCACTGGCTCACTTCTGGTTTCCAACCCATTCTGTGCAAAAACACTTGGTGTTAGTACTACATACAATATGCAATTTTCTTTTGCATATTCAGCAGTGGTACAGGTCTTAAATTTCATTCAAAGTGGTCTGAAAAAGCTCTAATAAAGTCTTGAATTTGACTTGATTACCATATTACATGTGGTGACCATGTAATATGGTAACGAATTATAAAACAAACATTTTGTCAAATGCCATCATCAAAATCATCAAGGAAATAAACATCAAATATAATAATCAATGTTCAAGTCATTGTTAATCAAAGGCTACACTATTTAAGTGGGGTTTTAGCCTTGATTTAAAGGAACTCAGCGTTTCCGCAGTTTTGTACTTTTCTGGAAGTTTGTTCCAGATTAGTGGAGCATAGAAAATAAATGGTGCTCCTCCATATTTGGTTCTGGTGAGAGCATGTTTCAACTCCGTTACGGTACACAGCCAAGAAGAAGAGAAAAACTTCAATGACAGTTTGCCACAATCAATTTACATTAGGTAGACTTGTAGAAAAATCTCCTCTACTCATATGAAACCATTTGTTGTTTTGTTTTTACAACCAAAATGGTGCAACATATACAAAAAACATTTAGCTTCAACCTTATTCAAGTGTTGAAACGACCCAGTCAAAGTCCATACTGAAGTCCGATCAGATGGACTTGCTCACAGTCTCCGTCCAGTCTAACTGATCTTGAGCTATTTTGCAAAACAGAATGGAGAAGAGAAAATATCAGCATTTACCCCCAAAAAGCTGGCAAAGACACCCCCTACAGGCCTTTAGCTGTAACTGCGCCTTAAGGTAGTTCTAAATAGTATTCACTCAGTGAGGCTGAACACAAATTCACACTGTAATTTTAAAGGTTCTTATTTGTTATTAGTTCTTTCCACCTCGCATTGAAGTGCTAATTTGCCTTTGGTCTATCACATAAACCTCTAAGAAGCTCCCCCCGTCCCCCCTGAAAGTTTGTGGTTATGATGTGACAAAATGCAGAGAGGCTCTGCAGCTCAGACGGACCCGACAGGGTGGCGCAATGATGAAAACTTTGACCTTTTAGGAAGGATCAATCTCCCACCTCGACACCGCAGTCCCTTTAACGCAGCACGAGTACCGAGTCATGGGCCGACAGATCAGTCTGAGCAAGCGAACATCAGTCTGTCCAACCACTAGGAAAAAAAACTGGATTTCAGTGTTAACATCTCAGCTAGAAGGTTTTATTTAAAACTGTGAAGTTTGTGGCAATGAAGCAACTTTTTTTTTTTTTTTTTGCATTGCACTGATCACCAATTGTTACCAAATATGTATCGATAGTCGGCAGCCTGAAAGGATGCTACTTAAATGTTCTGTTACATCAGTTCTGATTTGGTACTTTTTGCAGACTTTTGTTCAGAAATATTTAGTTGAGTCATTCCATCTGGTTTTGGATGTAGATCAGGTGCAAGGATTGTTGTTATGATACGTAACCATAGCAACAGAGGATTTTATCCCCCCCCTTACATCTTGGAGCAGCTGATTAGAATCTCAAAACATCAAATAATACCTGAACTAAGACACCAGATAAATTGAAAAAAAAAAAGTCCAGACGGAGATTTAATGAAGCGGCAAAAGCAAATGAGGTGGATTAGCAGAGCTTGCCGTCAGCTGATGACATCATCAAAATTTCCCTTTGAGACGAAATATTTCTGAACTTAAACATTAATATCACAGTATAATTTATGCTTCTTTTTAAATCTAGCATTTTATCTGTTTTATGAAAATGTCTTGGTGGTTCATCTTTGTGATTTCTGGACACTTAAAGGTTCGATAAGGATCAGTTTGTCTGTATTTATAGAGAATGGATGAGCGTTAGGTTAGTGTTGAGAGTGACATGATGAGAGTCCCTAATCTTTGTTTTCATCTATTTAAACGTAAAACACAAGGTAGATTTCAACGACCTAGTCCAAGCACCTTAAGATCAGGTTGAAGAAACCGCCGAATGATCACTCCAGGGTTTCCTAGAATCCAGCTAGAAATAACACGGGTCTTCCTGCGGCAGCTCTATTGTTCACTCAGAGGAATTCAGCTCCTCTGGCCTCCCTGACTTCACCTTGCTTCCTTTTGATCTGTTTGTCTTCAGGAAACGCGTCTTAAAGAAGGGATCGTCAGACTGCAGCCTCAGGAAGAGCCGCTGCGCTCCGAGCTGCTCAGTGGAAAATTCACAGTGTTGGTAAGAATGTTTTTTTTTTCTTCCTTTAAACGCCTTTATTAACTGATAAGAGTCAGATTTCTGTTTATAGTATTGCTCAAAGTCAGTCAGACTGCGTGGCGAAACCTCGCAACGTTCACAAAGCAAAGAGATGTTAATGTACTTGTTTAGAGCCATAAATGTAGCAGAAAGTTTTGTGAAAAGGCAACCAGAAAAATCTGAATAAAAATGTCCTTTAGAAAATTAGTGGTCATTTTTAAAGAACCCCCATTTTATGTCTGGGTTTAGTTTTTAAAAACAAAGAAAAACATAAAACATTTACAAAAAGAGGGTTGCCAAAAAACAATGCTTTGTTTTAAAAGAACAAAAAAAAGGTTTCCAACATGATGACGAGATAAAAACATATATGACTAGCTACGTTTCTGCTACAAATGTACGCCAAACTTTGCCCATGTTCCGCTAATTCATTAAAAAAAGAAATGCAATTAAAACTTCACGTGAATCATTAAAATCATTAAAAATCATCCTCCAAACTACTTCCTGTCTTCTTCTTCATGGTTTGCGCTAGTGGCAACATCCAGTTGTTGATCATGTGACTAACGTGATGTGAAAAAAGTTTTTCAATTGCAATTTTGCTACATAATCTGATTTTGATGCAGCCAAAAAAAACACCCACCTCATCCGAGCGTCAAAATGTTTCAGTGAAAAACATAAATTGCAGTGTTTCCACCAAGAAAATTAATTTTCAACAACAAACAATAAAACAATGAAATCTGCATTCGGTTGTGTGTTATAATATATATATATATATATATATATATATATATATATATATATATTTGGTTCAGGACTTTTTTAGCTAAATTATCAAGAGCCATCATACATATGGTATCCTTCAGGCCAAAAAGTCACGTCTTGGTCTCACTTGAGAAATATTTAGTGATATTTGGAAAGAATTTAGCAATAGTTGTGCATACATATGACTGCAAACGTGACTTTTTGTTACGTGCCATATCTGAGATCGACACGTTGCGTAGCTGCAAGATGACATGAAGTGAGGCTGAGGCAACAGCATTGTACAAGTAGAAAATACTGCCACCTGCATGTGGGAGGTCACTGTAGCTTTAACCCAAATGTGTTTGACTGTTTTTTTTTGTTTTTATTTGGGGGGGGGGGGATTTGCAATGCAAAATAAAAAATTTTGCATAAAGTTCCACAATCTCGGAATTGCGAGAAAAAAAAAACTGATGTTCCCTAACAAACATTGGATACCTGCTTACTAACAAGTTCAAATTGTTTTAGGCGGATCGGAAAACGTTCACGTCAAATCCCGCCGCCACCTCTAAAAAAATGCTGTGGAGTTGACAGTTGCGATCTGAAATCAAAAGGGTGTCGATACTTCACAGCGCACATCCTAGAGAGCTCTAATCACCACCGACAGCTGCCAGGTGAAATCCAGCAGCATGTTTATTGCAGGGTTTATGAATCCCTGTGTGACATGTGATATGGAGGATGGAACCTTATCACAATGTTCTTTATGGAGCATCTCAGCTGCTGAATTTATGATGCACATAATTCTTCCACAGGTCTAAACCAGCTTTAAACTGCCAGATAAGTTTATCCCGTCAGTCGTCACATGCCCGCAGAAGCAAACCAAACAAAAAAAAAAAAAAACAACAAAAAGAAAGAAAGAAAGAAAGAAAAGCCTTCCCTCCCACTATTTTTCCTGCCTTCCTTCTCTTCCTTCCCCTCTCTGACGTGCCACAGCGGCGTTGATGCTGCACATCCTCTGGTCTGACGTCTGAGTCCTCCAGCCTCAGCAGCAGGATTCATATCCTGTCTGATGTATTTTTAGCCCCCGTGCCAAAGAGAGAACACGGGCGGGATAATTCCCGTACAGAGAGGAGCGCTCCGGTCGGCGGAGTGGCACCGCGGCGCTGTTAGGGGCGCGGAGTGGGAAAAAAAAAAACTCAACTAAGATGGAGGTGTGCTACCAAGAGAATCTTTATATTGATGGTGATTGTTGACCTCCCCCACCCCCTCACACACACACACTCTGTGAACCGTACTGCCCCCCGGTGGTCGCTTTGATCTGGGGTGTTGGTTCAGGTTGAAACCAAACAAAGCAGCACTTATCGACATGTTTCGTGTTGTCGACGAGAAAGCACGAGCTTTTGGCAGAAAATCCAAACTGTGGTTCTGCTGCTCGCAAAAGTTTTCACACCTGCATTTTCTGTGACAGCTACATCTCTGAGTAATGTTCGTCTGAAAGACGGCTGAGCAAGGAGAGGAACTCACCAGAGAGGCACCATCACAGGATAAGAACAAAGTAGTACGACAATAAGTCGAAATAATATGAGAATAAAGTAGTAGTAATACTTTAAAAAGTTGTAATAATACAAAAATGGCACAACGATAGACCTTTATGTTAATAGTTGTATGTGCTGTGTGATAGTAAGTTGAAAATAATGAGACAAAGTTGTAATAAGAGAAATAGTTGTAGTAATATGAGAATAAAGCCATAACATTAGTAAAGTCGTATGTCGGTAAGTAGAAATAATACAAAATTAAACTCATGTTATGACAATAAAGTAACAGTAATACAAGAGAAAATTGTAATAATACAAGAATAGTCATATTATGATAAAAGTTGTCCAACCGGAAGTCGAAATAATGCAAGAACTAAAGAGACATAAAGTTGCAATAACACAAGAACAGTCATGACATTACCGAAAGTCATAAGTTGAAAATCATAATACGAGAATAAAGTCGCAATAAAGTTTTAACATCATGAGTCATAATGCCAGAATAATTATAGGGATACAAGAAATAATTAGTATGACATTAAAGATGAAATAGTAGAGATATAGTGAAGATAAACTCATCTTATCAGAATAAAGTTGCACTATTAGTAAAATGAAGTAGTAATTTCACGACAACTCCCACACAAAAAATAAGAACTTAAAAAGAGGAACATGAAGCAGCTTGTGAAGTTATATTTTGTTATCGGTTTTACAAATAAACATAATTAATCTCTTTAACACATCAGCACCAAATTATTGTCAGTGGCAGGACTCTGAAACGATCTGCGTCCGTTTCGGTGAACGAACCTCAGGCGAGACGAGCTGCTCACGTCAGATCTCGATTATATTATCAAAGCTTTGCAACGTTTTCTGTCAATTTTACAACTTCCTTATATTAATAGTGTCTCTTTATTCTGCTAATATCAATGAATAAATACAAATACAAAATCTGTGATTCAGATTAGATGAAATGCTTCTTATTTGTTGATATTCTCCGTTTTCAGAGTGTCCGGGACCCGACAGGAGCCTCCATCGCTTTGTACACAGCCAAGCTTCATCATCCCAACAAGACAGGCAACCATGTTGTGCTCCAGGCTCTCTTCTACCTTTTGGACCGGGCCGTAGAAAGGTGACCTCATCACCAGGAATTCTGATTATTGATTGCAGAATCTTTTCTGGTCAAAGAGACAGATTGCTGATTTTTCCCTTCAATTAAACCAGGGGTGTCAAACTCAAATACACAGTGGGCCAAAATTTTAAATTGAACAAAGCCGCGGGCCAAGGTTGAACAAATGAATCTTTTAATATGGACCTAAACAAGTTTTGATTTAACAATAAATATTGAACAAGCAAGGCTTATATAACTTAATAGTGCAGGCGTGCAAAATTGAGTTGCTAATAATAATAATAAAACATATCAATGGCATATTAAATAAAATTTAAATAAAAATTGAATGCCTCTTTTCTGAGGTAAATGTCAAAATTAGCTTCGTATACACAGGCTAATAAATTTGAAAATAAAATATAACTGAATAAATCATTAAATAAACTATGAATAAACCATTCAGGCCTTGGAGTAACAAGAAAAGGTGCATAGAAAACTTATTTATTGCTCATTTTGCGACACACTGATCTACTCTGATGCGGCCAAACCAGACACCTGGCATCTTTTCTTGGATGCCAGTTCATCAATGTCGGGGCTGAGGAAACCTTCATTATCGAAAAAAGGTGTTCGCCAGTCAGACGTCTCCTGTGAGACGTTTTCGTCATCTTCATTGAGGAGAAAAGTTGCTCACATAGGTAAGTGCTACCACCCTAGTGTGCAAGAAGACGGATCACCACCTTCCAAATACATCCATGTCCGCTACCATAAGTGCGACTGACACAGAGGAGGAGGCGTGTCTGCCTCTGTCCTGGTTGACACGCCAAACAACAGCAGAGCATTATGGATTCGTAGTATAAGCGGTGAATGCGGCGTCACAGCGTTGCCGGTGGGCCGGCTCTAATATTAATTTGAAATTGCCTCGCGGGCCAGAGTTTGGCACCTATGAATTAAACGCTTGCGCACTGCGTTATTCCAATCACTTCTAAAATTGTGTTTTGACAAAAAAGCTGCACATTTACATTTTTCAAACGTAGACGGCTTAACCCTTTCGGTGTACAATGTGAAAACATGCAGATTTCTGTTTACTCTCTTCAGCTTTGAGACCCAGAGGAATGGCTTGGTGTTCATCTACGACATGGCGGGCTCCAACTACACCAACTTCGAGCTGGATCTGAGCAAGAAGATCCTCAATCTGCTCAAGGTTGGAATCGCTGACTCACTGGTTTAAATCAAATGCCACAGTGCAAAAAATTAGGTCAAATCTGCCTTGATCGGGAGCCAACAGTCAGAATTTGGCAACCGAGTTTTGATGTCCAGTTCTTGCGGATGATACAGATTCTAGTGGATTCTGATTTCTCTTATAAAAAGATGTCACAAAGGTGTTTTGCTGCCATCTAAATGGTCTCCAGATGCATTTTCCTGCCTCCTAAAGGAAAATACAGGAGACAGAATACTGGATGTCTTGCTGAATGTCTTGCTCTCTCTCGCTCTCCTGCAGCCTGAACAATTTCTCAAAGTGTTTAGTAGCTTCTTTCATATTTGTGTTTCCTCTGACATAGTTTTCATTGTTTTTTGTATTGTTTCCCTAGTTACAGCGCCTTATCTGAAAATTATCCTTGACCTGATGCGGTTGAATTTACTGACTGGAAAAAATATCCAATTTTTGATTTTGTGACTGGAAGGTCACCAGTCGAGCAAATTAACCTGAAATCAAGCTACGACAAGTGCTACAAGTGTCGTCCAGGTCGCCCATTAGTTGGTTCCAGGTCATAAAGGCTTTTCCAAATGGCAAATGAAAACAAACTACACAACAAACTAATTTAATCTATAAACCCAGAGATGTGAATGTTGTTTATTTGTCATATTTCAATAAATTTTATTGTTTGTCTCAGAAAACTTGCAAAGCCCAGAGGGGCATATTGAAAAATGTTAAAGTTGGCAGGACATAGGAAATTATCTTTGGGTGATTATGTTATAGGAAGACATTATTGACAATACTGACGCCAACTATAGTCTTTCAAATAAAAAGTATAGATTTTTTTTTTTTTTTGCACTTTAGTAACAATAATAATAACAATAAAGCGATAATACACTAGATTTTATTGGGCTGTTTTGTTCACTAAAATTAGCTTCTGAAGATGAAAATATTTGTCGAGAAAGTCTGTAGTTTTAATATGAAGTGTTCTGCGTCTGTCCACCAGGGGGCGTTCCCTGCCAGGCTGAAGAAGGTGTTGATTGTGGGGGCCCCTGTGTGGTTTCGAGTCCCCTACAATCTGCTCAGCCTGCTGCTGAAGGAGAAACTGAGGGAGAGGGTAAACCACCCTTCAAACTAAAATCATGTAGGATTTTTAGCTTCTGGATCATTGAATCTCGGTCATCGAATCCCCGGTTTCCCCCCTCCGACTCCAGGTTCAGATGGTGAAAATGGCCGAGCTGCGTCAGCACCTCCCCAGAGACTGCCTGCCCCAGCACCTGGGCGGCCTGCTCCCGCTGGACGCTTCGGGCTGGAACCAGCAGCTGCTGGCGGGTCAGAACGGCCGGGTGGACCCCGTGGACGAGCTGGTGGGAATCCCGCTAGAGGACTCGTCCATCCACGTGCCGGGGCCCGAGGCCATGAGGCCGCAGGAGCTGCTGGCGCACCTGGGCCGGCTGCAGCGCTCGGGCGTCTACCAGGAGTATGAGGAGCTGCGCAGGGAGGCGCCTCCCGGAACCTTCCACTGCTCACAGTGAGTCGTCCTGAAGTAACGTCTGCTTTGGCTTCGATTAATGGGATTTCTTTTTTTAATTTACTTTTTGCGTGGGTTTTTTTTGTCTGAAAAGTTAAAAAAATATAGCAACAAAGTCGCTATACGTGCGGACTAGGAACGCACTGATCCACTGATTTCACTTCCGATACCGATATCTGAGGTTTAGTATCAGCCGATGCAGATTTGATTCAGAAAGTGCTGAAAACATTATTTTGTTTTGGGTTTTTTTTTTTTTTAAACGTTGACATAAATGTACTGAATTGCAATTTTTTGTTGATATTTATAGATTTAAAAAAATATAACAATAAAACAAACAGAATAAACATAAACTACTCATAAGAGCCCAGACTAGGCCGAAGAGCTTATACATATTACACATTCACAACAAAATTAAAGTAATTATAAATTCCACCAAAAAAAAAAAAAAAAAAACGTATTCCAGACAATTCTATAGGATTCCTGTCAACAATTGAAAAGATTCAATCTGTGATGGTTTTTATCCATTCCCTATTCTCCCCTTGACTTTTCCACTTACAAATAATAACCTGGAAATTTTTGGTTTTCCGTTGTTTTGCCGTTTTTCCATTATTTTGCTGAAAAGGCAGTTCTAAAGGACAGCCCCGTGTTGCATGAGCGACAGTACCTTTAATTTTAAAAAGTAGTTACAAATGTATCTTACAACTCTGCACTATCATGGCACACTTTAAAACACCAACAGCTTCACAAGTTTGTTCAAACATGTAAAAAAAAACAACTTTAAATGGTTCGGTCAGTGAAACTAGTATTATAACAGCCAATGCAAACTAAATAATAGAGAAACTGAAACTGACAAAAATGAACTGCAGCAAACCTTTCAAATGGTTCAGAAATTCAAAATATAATGTAAAGTAAATAATAAAGCATGATGTCCCTCAGAGTACAAAGCCTAGAATTAGACTGACTAGATCTGGCTTTACGGATCGGGCACATTGTCACAATACTCTTATCTAGTTTGTTTTTTTCCCCCCTCAATATCTGCACTAATACAGATATGAATATGGGTTTGGTGCAGCGCAGACATTTACAGTTATCTTCAGAGACTTATTTATTTAAAGATATTCCATCATTTAGATGAATGTGGACATTAAAAAGAACTTATGATACAGTAATACAGTCCTCTGCTCCTGAAGCACTGAGCTGCAAATAGATCACATTGCAATTCATTTAATTGGTGTAATAATATCTGGCTCAGTGTGAATAATTCATATGCAGCTATGAATGAGATGAATCTAGTGATGCAGAAGTTGGATGACATCAGATAAACTTCTTCTGCTTGAACCCCCTTTTCTGTTTTCTTTTATTAATTCCCTTCTTATTTATTTTTATATTTATATTTTTTCACTTTTTTTCTCATTCCATTCACAAACATAAATGTATTTAATCAGAGTTTGTTTTTTGTTTTTTAAGTCAAAGCACTTTTTCAGCGTTTTATTTGTTGAAGAAAATCACAATTACATAGTTCAATTTAGCTATACCATTGAGGAGCAGCAGGTGTCAGTCCTGAGCTTTGGTGTTCCTTTGGTTCGACAGGTTGGCCTACAATCAGGAGAAGAATCGCTATGGCGATGTGCTGTGCCTTGACCAAACGAGAGTTCGTCTAAAGCCCCGCAGAAACGAGGTAAGGTCAGACCGAAAAACAAACAGAAAAAAAGACCAGCATGTCTCCTGAACTCCTGTGTGTTTTCAGCTCTGTAGGAATCGATTCAATCTAGGAATGCACCAATGTGAAAATCTGGGCCGATATTACTGCAAGGAAGATAACTGAGATTTACCAGTATATCGTACTTATTAGGGTCGGGATTTTAACATTTTGATTAATTGACATTTTAAGTTTGCATTTGCACGTTTCTGTTGCACCCGAAAATCTGACGCACTCGCTATCTCCACAAAAAATAACAATGTATGAGAAAACCGCTTCACTAGGCCCACTGGGGGACCTAACTCCCAGTGGAGTTAGCCAAAGCTATGCAGGCCTACAATAGCACCTCAATGCTAATCATCTTGTGTCCCCAACACTAAAGTCATTACCTCTTTACTTCAGTACAACATCACACAATCTTGTCACATGCCCAAATAAATACCACAAAAATAACAACATGGAAATAAACATCAGCCCAGTTTTTTAACATATCAGACTGATATGTAAAAATGAAAGACCTACATCGGCCGATCCCGTCACATTGAGCAATCAGTACCCCAAACTTTGAGCTTTGCTGTTCTTTCAGAGATCAGATTACATCAACGCAAGCTTCATGGACGGCTACAAACAGAAGAATGCGTACATTGGTACTCAAGGTAGGACTGCTAGACGCTTTGAATTAAAGTTCTTCTTCTTATTGAAGTCTACTTCATGAAAGTAGACTTGTCTCCATGAGACGTGCTGTAAGCTCTCCTGTACGTCACAGGACCACTGGACAGGACCTACGGGGATTTCTGGAGAATGGTCTGGGATCAAAACGTGCTTCTGATCGTCATGACAACGAGGTAACCCCAAAAGGGTCCCAGGCGTTTCTGTTTTTGTAATCTTGGACGGGTTTGGTTTTCTTGACGTGTCTCGGCGCCGCAGGACGGACGAGGGCAGTCGGAGGAAGTGTGGACAGTACTGGCCCCTGGAGGAAGGCGGGCAGGAGGTCTACGGCCACCTAGCAGTGGTGAACCAGAGGGTGGACCACCACACCCACTACAACCATACCACTCTGGAGCTGCACAACACGGAGGTATACGTTTAGGATTTCTCTTTAACTAAACAAAGCACAAATAGATCCCGGAAAAATTCTAAGCAACTTGAAAGCTGTTATGTACTGAGATTTCAGGTGGGGAAAATGGCGTACGATGCATAGCTTGTTCTCGTTTTCACAGATAGAGAGCTTTTCTGACTTGGATTTAAAAATGGAAGATTTTAAAAAGTTTTAATAGTGTGTGTTACATAAGCTTTTTAAAACAGCTACTTTGCACCAGGATCTTGGACTTTCTTGAGCCAGGTGTTTCTCCAATTAATAAAATCTTTATTGGGGAAACAAAAAAACGATCCCAGGGCTTTCTGGATGTCTTTCAAGGTTTTGCTGCTGTTTACGGCAATTTACGTCCAAGTACCATAAAATTTCCTGATTAGACAACTTAACTCAGACCTTTAATTACTTTGCAAAGTTCCCGTTTTTAGCTGGATCTTTATGCACTTTGTTGCTGGCAACATGCTGCATTGTTATTGTGTATTTACTTAAATCCATTAAAAAAATTAAACAATACCAACAGTAGCTAGGTTTCAATCCAACTGTCACGTAAATTTTGAGCAGGCTTTTAAAATGTCAAAAAACAAAATGTAAAATGTAGTTTCCATTTACTGGAAACTCACATGAGTTTCCAGTAAATGGTTTGCATAGCCTGGTTTCGACCAGGTTACGCACAGCGTAATTTCATCAGACGCTGATGCTACCCATGGTAGTAATAAACAGGAAGTAGAGGTTGCAAATTATAATGGACCATCCATCTCAGAAAAACAGATGATTTCAGGACGCTATCGGGCGAGTTGCAGTTGTTCTGTTTAAACCTTTTCTAATGCAATACTTCAAATTGAACATAAAAACCGTTGATTCAAGCACACGTCCCACGGTACCTTGAATTCTACAAGCCCAGTGTGTAACCAAAGCATTTCAAGCATTCTGATGTGTTTTTGTTCACCTGTCCAGACATGTGAGCAGAGACACGTGAGTCACTTCCAGTACCTCAGCTGGCCGGACTACGGCGTGCCTTCGTCAGCGGTGACTCTCATCGACTTCCTGGGAGCTGTGAAGAGGCAACAAAGGAAAATGGTGAAGGCTTTGGGCCCTCAGTGGACCGGCCACTCACTGGGACCGCCGATGGTGGTCCACTGCAGTGCAGGGATTGGGAGAACAGGTAAGTGTTCCCCCTGTGGGCGGGGGTTTTCTCACAATGTCACATTATTCTGCTTTAGATATATTGATAAGATTGTGATCCGAAATCATTGTAGCTGCAGTCACCCTTTATTTTATCAAGCCATGTGTAATGACAGATCAAAAAAACATCCTACATGGGCTTAAACGTGAGGAAGATGAAGTGCATTTTGCAGTGTTGCAAAATATTCCAATGGAAAGTACCTACAGGTGGGTGAATGAAAATTCACCCACATTCAAAATGAACTATAGAAAAAGAAAAAAAAAAAAAAAAAAGTAAACCTACAGGTTTCTGTAGGTACCTGACGGTACCTACAGAAAGTACCTACTTCCAATGAAAAGTACCTACAGGTTTTGTCATATTGCATGACAAAACCTTGTCATGCAATATAGTAAGCTAATGATGTGATGTAATAATAAAGAAGTCAGTCTCTTATAAGTAAAGGATGTGTAAATGACGAGATCAAAAATATGAATTAAAGTTTTGCATGTTTCCTTTATTAAAGACATTTCGACTGTGGGAATATTTTGCTGTTGTTTTTCACCTTTCTGGCCTAAGTTTTGGTCTGTTCTTACTAGCAGGTCAATCTCTTTAAATAGAGTTTGTCATCATTACCCAAATTTAGTGTGTCTGCGCTTCCATTACAAATGTTTGCAAAACTTTGTCGATATTTTGCTAATGTCAAAAATAAAAAAAAAACAATTTCACAATTGTAATGTTTGTTTACGCGATGAGTCACTTAATCACATGCTGTGCCATCCTCCTCATGCCACTTCCTGTTGTCTTTTTCATCTTTTCTCCCAGTATTAACATCTACCTGTTGATCATGTGACTTTTGATATGGCCTAGCACAAAAAAAAAAAAAAAACGTACAGAAAAATTTGTTTTTTCAAAAGTGCTGTGTTTCCATTCCAATTTGCGCAATCTTATCGTCGGTCAAATTTTGTACGACGTTGTGTTAATTGCACGGGAAGGCAATGCTGAAGTGGCATTTCCCAAAAGCGCCGACTTTCCGCAGCACTGAAACTCAACGCAAATCAAGTGGGACGGGACTTTTAAGCGGTTGGAGCGATACAAATGTAAAAGCCTGAACAATTTCAAGACGTCTGATACAGGTGCGAGTCTGACTTGTCCCTGTTCTCGGCAGGTACCTTCTGCGCCCTGGACATCTGTCTGTCCCAGCTCCAGGACGTGGGCTCCCTCAACGTGTTTCAGACAGTGCGTCGCATGAGAACGCAGCGGGCCTTCAGCATTCAGACGCCAGAGCAGTACTACTTCTGCTACAATGCTATATTGGAACACGCCCAGAGACAGGGCCTGCTCCCGTCTAATCAGTAAGGCCCCGAACGACGACAAGGACGAGCCGTGACTTTTCTGCTGTCAGCCTGCTGACCCTGCAGCCAGGCTGGGCGACCGGAGGAAGTAAAGTCAACTCCCGACTGAAGACGAGCTTTCGCCATAAGCCGTTGGCAAACCAAGTAAACCCATTAAAGATTAAAAGCCTTGATTGATGATGATGTGTGATGAAACTGTGGCTGTCAACAATGTGATGTTTTAAAAGGTTTGTTGAAAACATGCACAAAAAAAAAAAAAATGCAGCAGAGTGAGCGGACCGCTAAGTTTTGGAGGTGGTACAACGCCTTGGAAAGGTTTCTGTACTCTACAATCGCTTCTCGTTTTGTCACTTGTCCCATCTTCAGTGCGTTTGGCATGTCAGTTGATCGACCAACACAAAGTAGTGAAAGAAAACTGGTACATGATTTTCAACTTTGTTTATGAATCGACGTCTAAAAAAGAAGAACAATGCTTTGTAGGACCAGTTTTCGTTGCATTTGGAGATGCAAGTCTCCAAATGCTATGCCCAGTGATTTCCATAAAATGTCTGAGATCTTCACAAAACAGCTGAATTGGCGACACAGAAGGACTCGATTCAGAACTGTGATCTCTGAAGACAATTTTATTTACAGGTATCAGAGCAAAGAGTGTTAATCGATGACTTTTATTAGAGCCAGTCAACCAGGTCACAATAAAAACAGAATTCCTTTTAAACATACCCACCTACTGACACACTTACTATAATACTGACAAAACAATACATCAAAAAGCAATGCAATGCACTAGTTTGAGTTTTCTTTTTTCTTCAACAAAAGGAGAAAATAATTTAAAATAAACTAAAAGCAAAACCAAGTAACACAAAAAAAACTCCACATATATAGACCCTTGTTTTTTTTTTTTTTTTACCAAACAGATTTATAAATAAAAATAAAAATTTAGATTTAATTTTCATTTCGCAATTGCTACTTATTAGTCCGTTTTACAAAATCCGAATAACATCCGTTGTCAGAAATAATAAAAACTTCCAAGGGTATTACATATATATATATATATATATATATATATATATATATATATATATATATATATATATTATTAATTATTTCTGCAATACACTGTGAGGCCTCATTTCATCGAATAAAAGAATAAATAAAAGAAATAATGTTCACTTTTCACTGTTAATGACCTCGAAGGGTTAATTCGCCTCTGAAAAAATGTCTGCTGCTCCTATAAACTGTTGAGCATCATGTTATGACTTTACAAACCTGCTCAAGTCCTTTCCTCTTAGCGCTGCTTTACTATCGATTGTGTAGTTCAACATCCAATTAAAATCCCTTTAGGTCACGGTAGTTTCGTCTTGCTGAAATTTACCTGCATTTTCGGGGTGAAATATTCCTTTAAACCAGTCTGATTTGAACTGTTTTTTTATTTGGTCGTCTTTCAGTGTCTCATTAAGGCAAACCTTCAGCACAGTGCGTCTTTAATCCACGGTGAATGCCACACGGAGTTGTGGATGTTTCAGTGGAGGTCAGGCCACCACAAATTCGCTGCCAAGCGCCGCGTTTATCGTAAAGTGCACACTGTCTTTCGACATGAACCGAGCGAAAGCACATCCATCGTTTGAAAACCTGACGACTCCCCAAACGGCTGCTACATATTTTTGACTGAATGCTCCCGAAGTTTCAATCCACTCGGACCTCTGTTTAGTTTTCTTTTCTGCAATATTAGAGTGGTAAAAAAAACCTAAAAAAAAAAACCCACAAGCTTCCAACTCGCCTAATATATTTAGAGCTTTTCGCTGCCTTAGCTATGTTGGCGTCGTACTGCACAGACATGTGTTTTAAGGCGGTGCCTGTCACAGGAGGGTAAATCGGTGTAAGACCTCACGAGTAGTGCAATACCTTTTTTATGCATAAATCGTGTCTTAGCACTTTTTACAAAATTTTAAAAAGTAAAGAAATAAAAAATAAAAATCCCAACGTGTTCTGGCGTTCCAGCGTTGCATTGAGAGGACAAATTTAACGTTAGATGACTGTATGAGTCTACGTGTGATGCTGGGATTCGTTGATTTGTTGTATATTTAGTGATGCTGTAGCTGTAAAACACAGAGATATTTACTGTTATCATCTGCGTAGAGCTTTATTGGGACTAAAGAAACGGACCGGACAGCAACGACGTAAGTAAGCACAAACGCGTGCCGACCACAGCCTACAAGTCCTCCTCGGACGCTCGAGAATCAAGAACAGTCTAGTGCTTTTGTCATGTCCCAGTATAGTGCTGTTGTTATTATTATTATTATTATTATAGTACATGTACAAAAGTTGTGTTTTTGTGTGTGTATGTCGTTTGTCTTGCGTTCTTTACTCCAGAGTTCATATTGAATTTGCTGGTAGTGAAGCATTTTGTTTTTTTTTTAAGCCTGGAATTTCCACCTACTCTGATCTTTAGAATTAGTTCTTCTTGCAATGACGGACACGAGACGTGCCGCTTTATTTTTCTATTATATTCAGCTACTGTTTTCATACAAATATGCAATTTACCATTAATTTTATATTTGTTCTGTTATAACATTATGTTTTCACTTAGTATTGTATTTTATTGCGCATCGATTCATGCTATACTGTAATAAACACAAACTATGTCAGCGTGGTTGTCAGTGGTGCGCTATGTCTTCTGGTTGAACTGATTTGATTTTATTCCTTTTAAGGCATACTGAAGGTACATTTTAATTTTGTTTGTTGTTGTAGGGATCCACAACAGCAAAATATTGGGAAATTTTCCTTAATATTGGGAAACTGACGATTGGACAATAATTACATGAGAAACTGATCTTGTCCACTGATCTTGTCTACCTCCACAAAGGTCTGGAAAGTGTCCGCTGTCTCCTTTTGCTCTGCTGAGACAGAGGGCTGATTGTTCAGGTTGTGTCTGCGGGAGTGCAGCTAACAATAGTCTTCCCACTGTTGTCAACTTTCTTGTACTTAGCAATGTTTCGGACCAAAAATAAATCAAAAATCTGAATCGTCAGGTCAGAAAACTGCAATCAGTGCCCCACTAATTTTGAGGGGGGCATAGAGGGATTATGAATGAACATAAACCAGTTCAAGAAAAGCCTCATAGTCACAAAACAATATCATTTGAGCCATATAATCCTCTGAATCAAACCACAGTTCTTTACTTGTCCCTCCAGTTGACGGCTCAATATCTAAAAGCCCTACTTTGCTCCTAAAAATACTCTCGGGTTTCCTGAAAAGTGCTGCATGCACCCCTCAGCTGTTGAGTTCAGAAAGAAGGTGTGGCAAACCACATACACAAAGAAGAACGCTGCGGAAACGAACTGAAGGGTAAACTTGGTAAAATGCTGCGGCACTGAGGTGAGATGCATTCTTTCTGCACTGGAATTTTGTGGTAGAGGCCGTGGTCCTGTGGTACTTTATCTATGGAGTGTGGCCAATTGGAAGATGAGGGACACCACAACCAAAAGTGCAGATGAGCTGAAGGATGGGTCTGGTGATAAAACTGAAGTGGTAGGTAACAACAAAAACAAATTCACAGTTGTAGGAAACTTGAGAAAGAAACTCTGGGTATAAAGAGGTTTTCCAAATGGGCAATGACCCTGAGCATGGAACCAAATTAGTTGGGAAGCATCTTAAAGACATCCAAGTCAAACATAAGACAACAAAGCGATCCTGAAACCTTTATCCAAGCACCAAAAAGAAAATTGTTGCCAGAGCGAAAAATGTATGAATGCGCAAGGGTGGCCTACCTACCTGCCACAAAGAGTCACAAAAATAAACGTAAAAAAGCAAAAATTTAAGTTTTAGTTCTGCCAATCTTGTGATATAATACAGGGAATGTTTTGTCTGATTTAATATTTACATTGTGCGTAAGTAACTGGTTTCAACCACTACTGCCAAAAGTTGGCATGCATCATTTGCTTCGCACAGGGGTGCCATGCCTCAGGGGGCGCCAAAACGATGGCGGAAAAATTATTCCAATTATTTCTGAATTTAACAGCTGTTTACGGATGGAGGAGAGAGCCTATAGTGTGTCTGCGTTCACCTCAGAAAGTACTCAGCCGCCCTCGCCCCTGGATTTTCAGTTGTACATCGTCAGAGTTTGGTCTTGTAATGGCATTTGGATTGAAATGTCGTTATTTAAACAAACTGCACTGCGGTATATTGTTATTCATGTATAATACCAGACTAAATGTTCGTCCTTCACATGTTTTCAGCTGTAATTAATCTCTTAACAGATGGCCTGATGAAGGTGAGGTGAAAACAAAGAGCCGAGATCGTCCACTGTGTCTCAGACTCCAGTGGACGGTGGCGGAGCCTCGCTTTTAGCGGGCGATATTCAAAATAAAGTGACGCGTCTCGCGCTGCGCGCCAATGCCAGCAGAGGGGGGCGTCTCCAACTATTCTGTTACAAACACAATTCCGGAGTAAAGGAGCCGTTTTCCTGGGTATGTAACAGCTGTTTAAACTTAACGCTATTAAAACCAGCAACGCTTGAACCGCTGAGCGACGACGGACGAGGATCAGAAAGCAGTCGTTTGTCGCGAGACGCCTCTTTTGTTGCTCGTAAATGAATTGTATCGCGCGGCTTTTATCTGTTCCAGAAGGCTCGGAAAACATAACGTGGTCGAGAGCAGGGGGAAATCTGCAGCGTTATGTCGGCCGGTAAACAGTCTCCGGAGGTGGGGTTGGGGTGGCGGGGTGTACGGTGACCGTCCGAGGCGTCCCCCTGTCTGCAGCGTTTGTGAGCGGACGGATCGCTTCCGAATGGATCGGTGTGGGTGGGGAGGGGTGGGGGGAGACGGAGGAGGAGAGGGGAGGGAGTTGTTGTGGTGAGGCAGCTTAGACATTTTAACCCCGGCGAATCGCGGTAAACAAAGAATATAACGCGTCGGTCCTCCCCCTGCGGGACAGAGGAACGGGGTTTGCTCATGTCGTGCGACGGGGGGAATGGCGGGTCGTCGCCGCGCGCCACTGTGTCCGCGCGGCAACGGCGACGACGGCGCAGCAGTTCCCGTTCCGTTTGACTTTGGCATTGTTCAGTAAGGGCAAATTGATCGGCTCGTGTCGCCCAGAAAACATTCGGTGCTCGCCGCCGAGCCGAACATACCCCCACCCCCACCCCCCTGTTCTCTGCGTTCACTGTGGGAAGGTGGATGTGGGAGGGGGGGAACGGCTTCTCGAGGCAGAACAGGCGGCTTTAGCGTCGTGGATCCTTTTGTTTGGAAAAGTCGGCCGACGCGCACGGCGCGGGGCTGCCGCTGGCTCCGTGTTGGGGGTGGGGGGGTTCCGCAGCCCGCAGTGCGTTTTTGCTACATGCTTCTCTGCACAAACTTGCAAAGACAAACAATGCAAAGCAGTCGACGTGACGTATGCTTGTTTAGTTTTTGCTCCTGAAGAGTTTGCCCCAGGTGTTGAGTGCTGTTTTCAGTGTGGATGAGAGTTGGTGAGCGTCTGGTGCAGCCTACGGACGGCTGCTTCTGATCCCCCCCCCCAGCCTGGACGAGTAGAAGGAATCCCGGGCTAGTACTACTGGAGCTCCGCCTGTCGTGGGCGATGGTTTATTTTGGAAGTTCCACCTTTTGTAGGAGGGTACTTGTTGTGACGTTTACCCCTCAGCGATTGGCTCTAGAATGTGAAATGGGCGGAGCCTGAACGTGCAGAAGGAATAGACCCCCGTTCTTTACAAAGTCAGGTGTCATTTGAGTCTGGGAAGTGGACGAAAAGATCACCTGATGGATCCGAATGGGAAATTGTAGGATTGCGACTGGATTGTCAAAATAAAGGTTGTTGAAATACAAAAGACCCAACCGGTAACGAATGGGTTGAAAGACGCATGAAAGTAAAATGTGACTGAAGTTGTCATTTTTCATCTCTATATGCAAACATGCATTGTTTCTGCCTAAAAACAAGTAGACCTCTGCAAAGACCTAAATTTGGGCCTTTGTGTTTAGCATTTAACGCTATCCAACAGTCAGTCATGGACACCTTCCATCACCGACTGATCAGGGTGCTGTGCAAAAAGCTTAGTGGAAGCATGCTGGGTGACAGGTTTGTGAAACGCACTCCATTCAGGAGTTTGGGAGCCAACCACAAGGTGTGGAATCAATGCTTAATGAGCCACCACTCATATACATATCTAGGACATGTGCTACAACTGTATCATTCCCCATGTAGAACCAATGGCTGGCCCAGAGTCATCAAAAGTGTCTTACCTGGTGGTGGTGGTTTAAATAAAAGTATATTTCTGCATATGCGGTGGGAAATCAAGTTCCCTTGAGTGAGAGTAAAGCTAGATTAAGGTTCAGATTAGTCTTCATTTTGGAAGATGACCTAGCAACTGCCCGCACTACCAAAATGGCTAAAACCTTCTTAGGTACCCTGCATGGGGAAGACACGGAGCAAGACTGGCCAAGGACCCAACTTTACCGAAACACTGTGATCTTGTCAAGACAAATGGGTGACCATACTTTTTTAAAAAAAGGTTTTATCACCTCTAGCAACTTTTACTTGAGAGTGGTCAGACAGGAAGCTGGGTCATAAAGGAGGGGGGAGACATGCAGCAAAGGTCATTGGACTGGGACTCGAAGTCGTTAAGGACTGGGGCCTCCACAGATGGGTCATGCTTTACCCCTGCGCCAACATGACCATATTTTTAAGAAGAGTCTATTTCTGAAAAACTGTATGGGTGTGTATTTATTTATTTAGCGTAAGCTACAATCCTAAGAATGAACAGACAGACGCAATAAATATATTTTTGTGGGTAATGAATCAATGTAAGAGGTGTTTACCTTTTTTTTTTATTAAATTGCTGAAAAAGGTTAGCATACTCAGGTATTCATACAAAAATGCCAGAACCAAGATAATAAACCTGTATCAACATCACGCCTTAGGAAAATCTATTAAAAAGGCCGATGCTATGGCATAATTGCATTTTTTTCATTATAAAAAAGCACATTTACATGACGAAAATGTCTTTTGCTGTTGTGTCTGCAGAACATTTCAAAGATAAACACTGCGAACCTGTCTGATTTACTCAACTCAGCCTCTTCACGTCAAGTCCAGAGGGGTGTATTTGGCAACTGCCATCAATTTCTGATTGACATCTCAAATTCAAAACATTAACAGAAGCCCCGCCCCTCGTGTGGCTCCTCTGAACGTACGACCAATCGCGTGTACTCTGGCGCGGGGTTTCGTCTGGCAGCCCCGCCCACCTCTCGAGCTAACCGAACGGAGATTGTTTTCCTCTCTCGGGGAGATTTTCACTTTGCTGCTCACTGCCCGAATTGTTTATTTTAAGTCACGCCGCCGACAAGTTGCTTTTGGCACTCTTGTGTTTTTAAACCAGAGGCGCGGCGGTGGGACCAGATATAACCGATCGTCATATAATCGCCTGTAAACTTCTGCGCGCTGTTTGAGAGAGTGGTGAGTTCAACTGTATTCATTCAGTAAGCTAATGGAGCCAGCTAGTTAGCTGACGGTTTAAGTACACCAAACGGGATCATCCGCATCTCCATGCATGTCACTCTATCACAGATAACCTAAAACGTGCCGTGTATAAATCCGGTTGTTAATTACTGACCTATTTTAAACATTTACCGTGTAAACCAGACTGATCGCTAACGGTTATCCGCATGCGTTTCCCTCCGAGCCTAGGACGGTCTTCTGTTCGGGCTGCCCATGTTGTTTACATTAGCTAGCAGCTAGCTGGCGGCTCGGTACCGCAGGCGAGAAGACACATTTCCTTGAAAGTCATAAAAATAAACTGTATAATATGCTTTAGCATGAGTATTATATGAGACTGTTGACGGGCTCGGTGAGTATATTTGCTTACCTGATAGAAATAGTGTGTAATTTCCCGAACTTCTTCGCCACGCTAAATGGCGGGCGTGTGGAAAGCATCGAGCTGGGAACTTGAGGTCGGTGCTTGTGTTTGCTAGGCCATGTAAACGTGACGCTGAATCGGTTTTGTCTGGCGTTGCGATGTAAGAGTCACAGCAGCATTCAAGGGCGACGAAAACGCTAGTACGAGTGGAGTCGGCGAAGCTCCCGAATGCATTAGCTTAGCATTCCGCAGCTGCTTTCAGTGCGACCGTGAACGGCTCAGCGCAGCTCAACCGCTGGACAGAAAGCGGCTAGCTCCGAAGCTTCATGTTGTCTCTGTGTCACTTTGGATTTGGGTGTTTTTGAAACGCTTTATTAGAACTCGCGAAGCTTCGACATTATAAAAAAGCCGCTCATTCAAGTGGCCAGAAGCTGCTGGTGTCGAGAAGAAGTTGTGAATGGCAGACGGACTCCCACGTTTCCACAGCACCTGTTTGTTGCATCGCTGACGTAGGCTTCTCGTGTTTTCATTGGCTAAGGAGAGCGCGAGCTGCACATTCAGTACATGCTATTTGAACGAAAGTAGACGTACACATTGTTGCTTTTCTCTTACAGGGTTGAATTACACTACAATTAAAAGGAAGTTACAGCTTTAACATTGAACTCTCGAGCAAATACAAGCTAAAAAAATTAATACATTTCTCTAAAATGCAGATAGGTACACTTTTATCTAGTCTGAATTTTAAAACTGTTCATATTTTTACACATTAAACTATTTTTCTTGCTAAATTAGACACACAATTAGTACTATTATGTATTTATACACGAGCAGCTACAGTGGAACGAAAGGGACCAATTTATGCAAACCCTCAAAAATATCAGAAAGTTTAAATAAAATGTGACCTGGCCCTTAATTCAGAACTTTTTAGGTGATCTTCTGTTAAAAGTTTAACAGTAGCTATGGCATTATTACCAGTACCAAAGTTTACCAAGGTTGTAAAAAGTTGCTGTTTCAAATGTGTCCCTAATATATTTTTTATTTTTTTATTTTTTGCTACGTTTCCCTCAAATTATAACACTCATTTTAGCAGCAGCATAAAAAATATTGACTTTATTCTGAATAAAAGCAATAAGGTCCCATTATACACATTTGTTTTTAATTTTTGTTTGAACACTGTAAGAATCTCATCCCACCTAGTATGCCTAACTACACCGAATTAATAAATTATTGGCAGTAGATAAATCTTTTGATGACTTTATGTAGTAAAAATCCAGATTAGTTGGCTCTAGAGGCTATTTTTTAGTTTTAGCCTCCTAAACCAACTAATGTAGAGTTAGCCAACTGTGTTGGGTTAACTCTACACTGGGAAGTGTAGTTGTCTTGCAGTTCTAAGGTTGTGGGTTTGATTCCACATGTTCTGCCACATGTTGATGTTTTCAGGGGGAAGACACTTAACACTGACCTGCGTATCAATGTGGCTCTGGTGTAAGGAGTCACTATGACTGCTAAGGTGCTATTTAGTGAGTCACTTTACTGAACATGATTGTTTATAACATTTTATTTGAACCTCACATCAAAAAAGTCTGAGCTGTCTCATTAAAACTATTTCATAACGCAGGCCACATTCTTGGTCTGTGTAAGTTTGTGCAATAACAAAGTCAAACATGCATGACCACTTGGTAATAAATCAATACAGTCCCCGGTATCCTGTTGCGAAAAGCTTTGGATGTCTGAATAGATTTCTTCGGTCTAAGACAATTGTAGTTATTTTCTGCTTTGGCAAATCTGCCGAATTGTTGCCACTTCGTGCGTCTTCTTCGTAAATTCACAGTAGAGATAAAAACCGAAGGCATAAGGTAATTAGAAGAGACTAGATCAATTCAACGCAGGGGTTTGACGGCTCGACTGAGAAAGCTGACCTTCCAGCTGTCCCTACATTCCCAGGTCTCGCAGCTCTCACAAGCATGAGTTCATAATGAAGCGGCGTCTGGAGGATCAGGACACGGTTTTTGCGTCGCAGCAGCGGAGGCTCGCTGGCAACCCGGAGCCTTTCCAGCATCGCATCCTGGCCCCCGCCCCCACTGCTCCAGCCGTGTATGAAGCCGTGACCGACAACATGCAGCCCACAGCTGGCGTCCAGTACTCTGTCCCCCAGGGATACCAGGTAACATAAATTTAGTTCATAAGGCTCTAAAAAAAATTGCCATCTATGGTTATTCTCTCTTTAATTTTAATACATTTAGTCATACTGGCGCCAACAAACTTCAGTATTTGGGATTTTATGTGATGGACTAAACGCAAATATATGCGTATCTATGGTTTGCAAAATTGTTACTAAAAAAATCTGAATGGTGTGGAGCGCACTTTTATGCAGCCTTCTTGAGTCAGTACTTTGCAGAACCACATTTCACTGCAATTATAGCTCCATGTCATTTGCAGTTGTGTCTCCACCAACTTTTCGAGTGTGGAGCAACACACCACACATGAAAAGGTTTTACTCTCCAATTCTTGTAAATCCTCTCAAGACCAAACTTGATTTCAGAGAAACAAACATGGCCGATAGTTTGTGAGCTACGTTTAGCAGAGGAAAACAATCCAAGGATATTTACAACTTCTGCTTTCTGGTACACCATGGTAGTTGTTTTGTTTTCTGTGTATTTTGGATACCACTCCATGTTTCCATCTTCTCGCTTTCTGATTGGCTAAACGTCACAGTCGAGAGTCTATGTTCTCGTTTGTCACACCACATGTGATATTGGGCTAAGACAATTGAATATTCCCAATTTTAGATCGCTTTTACACACGGCAGGAATGTCAGGTAAGATTACCTTAAGACCAATCTCGCTAATCAGGTTATCCTAAGTTTGTCCAATGGGGAAATCGGATCAAAAATCAATATAGAAATCTTGTGTGAACTTGGCATTAGGTGGACGACTCTTCAGTTAGGCACTACTTTACTGAACATGACTGCTTATAATCTTTTACTTGAACCTCACATCAAGTAAAACATTATAAGCCTTGTCCACTTTGTGTTGCTCTATTTCATAGTTATAATTATAGTAATGTTCATGGAAACTTGGGGCTGTGCCATAAATTACAACATTATGGTTGTGACATGAAAATATGAATAATTTCATGGGGTGTAAATAATAAGTAGTAAGTCAGTGAAATACTGTGTCCTCACTGTTCAGCGAAACCCTTCTTATTAAAAGTACCTCTCTTTCCTCAGGTCCCTACAGTGGCCCAGAACAGCGGCGGTCACGGGCATGCCCCGAGCCCGGCGGTCCACTCTGGCCCCCACCATCACAGCCCCACCGTTCAGTCCCACGGGCCCTCGGTGATGTCAGGGCACGGGCACACAGCGGCCCCTCCATCCTCGGCACAAGGTCACCAGCAGTTCCAGAGGCTTAAGGTAAGTGAGTCCAAGCGTCTGCCTCTGATTCCCTTCGTCATCAATCAAGAGTCTTCCATCTGTAGAACGTGAATATGATAATTTCTGCCTTGTCCTCCATGTCTATTAGGTGGAAGACGCTTTGTCGTATTTGGATCAAGTCAAACTCCAGTTTGGGAACCAGCCTCAGGTCTACAATGACTTTTTAGATATAATGAAAGAGTTCAAGTCGCAAAGGTGAGACAACCAGATTAGGACTCACAAATCAGGTAACAGTGGCTTAGTCCAGCTCCTAAACTCATCACCGCGGTGTTGTTTGTATGTGTTCATCAGCATCGATACTCCCGGGGTCATCAGCAGGGTGTCGCAGCTCTTCAAAGGCCACCCCGACCTCATCATGGGGTTCAACACTTTCCTCCCCCCGGGCTACAAGATCGAGGTCCAGACCAACGACCTGGTCAATGTAACAACGCCAGGTCAGATCCACCACATAACCCCGCACGGCATCTCGGTCCAGAACATCCCCATAACAGGAGCAGCCACCCAGCATCCGCCCCAGCTCCCAGCTGCTGCGACGACCACTGCCGCTGCAGCCGCTCCGCCTCTCCTGACCCAGCCAACCCCCGCCAAGATGAGCAAGGTGAGGTGGAGGGAACTCTACGGCGTTGTTGTGCCCATGCGTCACATTTTAACGTACCACTTTTTCTGTTTTAGCCTCCACAACCGCTGACACCAAGCAGCCAGACCAATCCGTCCATCCCTGCGTACACTTCCCCCCGCTCTCCACCCGTGCAGCTCCACCCGGCCCTCGGTGGGACCCCCGCTGGCCCGCCTATGCAGAACAACCAGCCCGTGGAGTTCAACCACGCCATCAACTACGTCAACAAGATCAAGAACCGCTTCCAGGGCCAGCCGGACATCTATAAAGCCTTTCTGGAGATTCTCCACACGTACCAGGTCTGTCTGGATGAAAGCAGAAAGCTTGGAGTATGCTCTAATTAATCTAAGTTGTTTCAAAAATGTAACTTTTTGTTTCTGCACCATAGAAGGAGCAGCGTAATGCTAAAGAGGCTGGAGGTAACTATACGCCGGCTCTGACAGAGCAGGAGGTCTACGCTCAAGTGGCCAGGCTCTTCAAGAACCAGGAGGATCTGCTATCGGAGTTTGGACAGTTTCTCCCTGATGCCAATAGTTCAGCAGTAAGACTTTTTCACATTGTTTCTGCTTTATAGTCTCAAACTTCAGAGTGTTTTATTTGAAAGTATAGTGTGTGTTTGAGGTTAGCCCCCTTCTTTGTGTTTTGCCGAAGAAAAGTCAACAAAGTTCGTGGTAATGTGAATTGGTCAGTTGGTCAGTTCCATCTGTCAAGACCACCTTTTCCACATGTTTGCCGTGTGCCTTTCTGGACTTGAGGCGAGCTTTGAATTCCTGTGTCTTTCTTCGAACTGTGGCTCTCTCGTTTAGTCTTCTAGTGAATGCACAGTGAACCTGCTGTTGTAGAGTTGTTGCCTTGGAGCAAGTTGGTCCAAGCTGGACTCATAGCCCACATCCTGCTCATAGCCCAACTTGGGATGTTGTTGTACGGAATCTGTATGTTCTCCATACAGTGAGTTCTTTCTAAATATCCATCCAAGAAAACGACTATTGATATTTATTAGGTTAAATGTCCCTCAAAATTACCTTTACAAATCAGAATACCTCACCAGGGAGGCTTCTTAGCTAAATACCTGAGCCACTTCAAATGGCTCCACTCGATGTGGAGTCCCTCTGACTAAGTTTCTCACCAACTCTGAGCCGAGACACCCTGCGGAGGAAACTCATTGGGAGCGCTTGTATCCACAATCTCATTCTTCCAGTCATTACCCAGAACTCATGACCATAGATGAGGGAAGAACGTAGATCGACTGATAAATGAAAAGCATCGCGATTTGGCTTAGCTCTCTCTTCACAACAACAGACCACTACAGCGCTTGCATCACTGCAGACGTAGTACCAATCTACCTATCAAGTTGTCCTTGTTTGGTGGGGTTACTTCGACTCCTCGACCTGGGGCAGGACTTTGTCTTGAGCCCAGAAAGGATATTCTAGCTGTTCCAACTCAAGACTTTGGTCTTGGCCAAGAACGTCTCCAGTAGAAGTTGGAGATCACTTTCCTGAAGCCGACAGGTCAGCATTGTCTGCAAAAAGCAGAGACGTGATTCTAAGAGAGATCCAACAAAACGGATCCCCTCAATACTCTGGCTGTGCTTAGAAGGAGCAGAATCTGTGACAAAGGGCAACTCTGATAGAGTCCATCTCTCCTCAGAAACAAGCCTGACCATCCCCAGCAATGTGGGCCAAGCTGTTAAATTGGTCATTCTGGGACCAATTTAACACCAGACCCACATCCAGGGTCTGGTGCTGCATATTCCCGAAGTACCCCCAAAAGGGACGTCTATAGTGACACAATTGAATACCTTGTCCAAGTCTACAGAAGACATGTATAATGGTTGGGTGAACTCCTGTCCACTCTCCAGGAAACTGCTGAGGGTGTAGGTTTGTCCACTGTTCTACAACCAGGAGGCAAATCACACTGGTCCTCCTCAGTCTAATTCTCAACTATCCTACAGCCACTTTTCTCTGGAACCGCTGAATAGACCTTACCAGGTACTCTTAGAAATGTGATCCACCTCATCACTCACCAATAGCTTCTCCCTTTAGATTTGTGGCTCTGAGGTTCTTCTGGTTAAGGTTCTTGTCCAGCCTGTCAATGTGCCTCTTGATAGGTTTGGAGTTTGGCTATCCTCTTTCCATTTTTAGATGATAGATTGAACAGATAAACCTAATCCTACTTTTAACTTCTACACAACTTTCTCAAATACCCCTAAATGGCAGATTAGCCATTTCAAAACTGGTGACTGAGATGTATCTCAGTCACTGTTGTGTCTTTCCTACCAGATGCTAAGTAAGACCAACGCAGAGAAGGCCGAGTCCGTAAAGAACGACCACGGCCTCACCACCAAAAAGGTGTTGCTCAACAACAAACAGAGGCCCAATCAGAATGGCTGTCAGATCCGACGCCACCCGACTCCGGGGCCCACGCCGCCCGTCAAGGTTTGTACACACATTGCACTGAAGCTTTATCCCTTCTCTCTTTTTGTTTTCGCCTTCATCTATGGTTGATTGTCAATGGGCCTTCCTATATGTGTGTGTGTGTATTTGTTCTCTCTGCAGAAAAAGCCCAAGTTACTGAATTTGAAGGACTCTCCAGTGGCCGATCCCAGCAAGCACGGAGTCGGTACAGAGTCTCTGTTCTTCGAAAAGGTGAGTTTGGCTTATTGTTGTTTGAAAATGAAATGATGGGATGCCCCGATAAATTGTCCCTGAATTTCTTAAATTGTCCCTGATCTTTGGAAGATCGGCAGTCTATACTTACTATCCACCGATATTATCTACTTCCGTATAGGTCTAAAAATTAAACACTGTTCCATTTTGCTCAGCCACAAGACACAGATGACTGCGTGGTTAACAATAGTCACTCAACTCTTAACGTCTTAGCGACTTTGTTGCTTTATTCGGTGACATTTCAGGCAAAAAATTCAGTATCGGCCAAAATCAGAATTGGTGTATCCCTACTTTTTCTACTCTCCAATGAAGTTAAAGGTATTATAAAGGGTAAACTGGTAGAAAACACGGGAAGTTTTCTCTTATTGGACAGTCACACTTGCATGTTTGCCCATTATGACCCCCGATGTCATCCTTCGTAGGTCCGCAAAGCCTTGCGGAGTGCCGAAGCTTACGACAGCTTCTTGCGCTGCTTGATCATCTTTAACCAAGAGGTGATCTCCAGGGCTGAACTGGTGCAGCTGGTGCTGCCCTTTTTGGGGTATGTAACCCCGTCATCTCTTTGCCTGTGGTCTAAAAACAATTTAAACCGTCCTGGTCTCTTAGTGTTCGTGTGCTTTTTTTTTTGCCTAATTCTGATTCACAGGAAATTTCCCGAGCTGTTCAACTGGTTCAAGAACTTCCTGGGCTATCGCGAAATGTCCCACATTGAGACATACCCCAAGGAACGTGCCACCGAGGGCATCGCCATGGAGATTGATTACGCTTCCTGTAAGAGGCTGGGTTCCAGCTACAGAGCTTTGCCCAAAAGCTACCAGCAACCCAAGTGCACCGGAAGAACTCCGCTTTGTAAGGAGGTGAGGCACGTTAAGAGTCGTACGTTTCATTTCTGTTACGGTTGAGTTTTAAGATCAATGACATTGGGTTCCTAAGAATGTTTAGAGTCACCAAACAAAACTACAAAACGGGGTTTTAAACTCGTTTCTTCTTCTTTTTTTTTTTTTTTAGCATTTTGTACTATCAGTTAATAATATATGCTAATAAGTAGGACTTGTGCTACTTATTACTTAGCAGCAATCTTTTTAGTCAAGAGCCAGAATTGCTTTTGCGGCAACAAAATACGTTTTTTCTAGACCCACAAAAGCATTTTAGCCTTTGCAAATTTGATCTAGGTTTGCTAATATAAAATATAAAACTTGGTTAATGTAAAAGCCAAAACATTAAGTATTTCTTTATTTGGCTGAGAAATGAAGAAAAAGTTTAAACTTTTATATGATAAAGAGGTATTTGTCTTGAGATAAAACCTTATGTTCTATCGTTCAATATGTAAAAAAAAAAAAAAAAAACTAGAAAAGTACAGCGTTGAGTGGTATCATATATTCTCTTCTTGTTTTTTTTTTTACACAATTATTGTCCCTGGTTATTAAGGATCCACTTTTTGAAGTGCTCCCCATGGCTCCTAAGATTGTTGTAAATATTTTAGTGATCAAGTAATCAAATAAAAATAATAATAGTTCAATTTTGTCGTAGCCACTTAAGCTAGTAAAAGAATATATGGAAGAGAAAATGCTAGTAAAAACAATTCAGTTCCTACTTTTAATTAAAAAGAAAAAAAAAAAAAAACATTTTACTGTTTAGAATCCAATACGGTTCAAATGTCACTTTTGGTCTCAAGTTTGAAATATGCTGTTGGAGCGAAATGCTTTGTTTCCGTCTCGCCTGTGGACATTGTTTGAGTCTTTCCTGATCGCTGCCGCCCCGCGTCCAGGTCCTGAACGACACCTGGGTCTCCTTTCCCTCGTGGTCCGAAGACTCCACGTTCGTCAGCTCCAAGAAAACTCAGTACGAAGAGCACATCTACAGGTGTGAGGACGAACGCTTTGAGGTGAGCAGGAACATTCTCAGCTGTTTCTTCTACATGGTTTTTATTCCCACAGCGAGCATTTTCGGCAGGTTTTTAACCGTTCTCGTCTCGACACAGCTGGACGTGGTCCTCGAGACCAACCTGGCCACCATCCGAGTGCTGGAGACGGTGCAGCGGAAGCTTTCCCGCATGTCTGCCGAGGAGCAGGCCAAGTTTCGGCTGGACAACACGCTGGGCGGCTCCTCGGAGGTCGTCCACCGCAAGGCCATCCAGAGGATATACGGAGACAAAGCTCCCGACATCCTCGACGGCCTGAAGAAGAATCCAGCCGTTTCTGTTCCGATTGTGCTGAAAAGGTATCCACTGAACTAAAGACTTCCTGTTTTGTCCTGCTTATCGGATTGGTAAAAGTCCCAGGTGTCAACTTTAAAAGACGCCTCTTAGAGTTGCAGAGCTTTCGCTTGACTTCGCTCGACTTTGTCTTCTCTTTGCGGCCAGGTTAAAGACAAAGGAAGAGGAGTGGCGGGAAGCCCAGCGAGGCTTCAACAAGATCTGGAGGGAGCAGAATGAGAAGTATTACCTCAAATCTCTGGACCACCAAGGCATCAATTTCAAACAGAACGACACCAAAGTGCTTCGATCCAAGTCTTTGCTAAATGAAATCGAAAGCATCTATGATGAGGTAACGAATTTCCGCGTTTCGTCTTTCTTGTTGATCTCCAGTGTTTATGAGAGTGCAGGATATTACTGTGAAAAGCTTCCAAGTGTGGATGCAAGCAGGAAAAATTACGTGTTCACCTCTTGTGATGTATGTTTTTCATATTTTCCATGAGCCATTTTTCAATATGGCTGCCGTTTCTGAGCCGTTTAAGCCAGATATTGTCCTAAGACGTTACACATTTTCATTACTTTGATGAACTTTGTGTCGCATCATATGTTCTCAACATATGAGAACACATCTTCCTATTTATACAACTTTTAAGTAATATCCAGCAAAATCAGCAAACGAGAATGTTTCTGTTTGCGAGTCTCACACCAGTCGTCAACTGGTGACACAGATTGAACGCCTTAATGGTTAGCCTTAACATCCACTCATTTTTCTATGCGTTTAGCAACTAAGCATTTGTGGCGCTAGGATTCGTTTTGATCAAATTAGTGGTTGGTGAGCTTAACTTTTAGGGTAAGTTCACCACTTTCCACCACTGGCAATAAACACTGTCCACTTAATGTAGGACATCCATTACAACCGTGGCGGCCATTTTAAAAAATATCCACCAGAAAAAGAAAATATATGGTTCAAAACATGTAGGCTATGATGTGTCACCAAACGCATTCCTCTAATCGGGCAATTTAATGCAGATATTTTCTGACAATCATGGCGACCATCTTGAAAAATAATTCAAAAAAATATAATTTCTGTGGATCCAGATATGTGGGATTTGAGACCAAGAATATTAAGTTGCGATGAATATTGTCAAATTTAGTGCAAAGAATGTTTTCCTTGATGACTGTAGTGGCCATTTTGGAAAATGGCCTCTGCCTCTTAATTTTTTAGTGGCTAGCAGTTAAATTTTTTTTTTTTTTTTTTAGAAAAGCAACTTCTAGAAATGTTAGGTTTTAGTTTTAGGTTCTTGTTAGCCTTGCTAAGCACATTTTGCTGCTTTGTTCAGAAGAACTTGGTTTCCTGGAGGTGTGGTTTTAAGGTTTGAGGTTTTAAATGTCACCCAACTGTGACATATGTAACGCGAGTTAAGCATGATGAGGCTTACCGGAAATTGCCTGCATTTTAATGATAAGATAATATGTTAGCAACCATTCTCCACTGCAAAGAGAGAGCTGAAGGAGACAGCTGTTAATGTTTAGTCAATATTTGGGAATGTGGCTAATCCAGACAAAGTGAACGTGTTTGTTCACTTCCTCCACTGCCATTTCTAAAACTGCAGGTAGACTAGAATACTAAAGCAGGGCAGAAAATCAACGCCACAACTTCTTCGTTTTGCCGATTGGCCCGGTTGAAATTTTACTGGAGTAATCCAAGTGAATGGGAGAACGCGCAGGAAGTCAATGGCATCCGCACGTGAAAGATTTTGCTGAAATACTCAGTTATCTGCTGCACTGTAAGGAGAATATGATGTCTGTAAGCTTCGTCTTGACTTCCAGCGGCAGGAGCAGGTGTCGGAGGAGAACACCGCGGCCCCCGCGGGCCCCCACCTGACGCTAGCGTACGAGGACAGCCAGATTCTGGAGGACGCGGCGGCGCTCATCATCCACCACGTGAAGCGGCAGACCAGCATTCAGAAGGAGGACAAGTACAAGATCAAGCAGATCATCTACCACTTCATCCCCGACATGCTGTTCGCGCAGCGCGGTGAGCTGTCGGACCTGGAGGAGGAGGAGGAGGAAGAAGAGGAAGAGGATGGCGAGCCGGACGAGGCGGGCGCGTCCAAGAAGCACAACGGCGTCCCGGGCAGCGGGAGCCCCTCCAAGTCCAAGCTGCTGTTCGGCAACACGGCGGCGCAGAGGCTGCGCTCGTGCGAGGACGACGCCTACAACCTCTTCTTCGTCAACAACAACTGGTACATCTTCCTGCGGCTGCACCAGACGCTGTGCTCGCGGCTGCTGAGGCTGTACGAGCAGGCGGAGCGGCAGATCGACGACGACGTCCGCGAGCGGGACTGGGAGAGGGAGGTGCTGGGGCTGAAGAAGGAGAAGAACGACAACCCCGCCGTCCAGCTGCGACTCAAAGAGCCCAGTGAGTCTTCACAGATAAACATGCTGAGAGTCTACTTTAAATATGTCAATAAATATGGTGTTCTTTGGCAAAAAAAAAACAAATGTTGGAAACGAAAGTAATATCACATAAAAAAAACAAATTTTTGTCATTAAGCAATAAATAGAAATAAAATGTGTTTTCTAACTGGAAAAAGTAAATGCACCGCCTGTGAGCTTTTTGTAGCGCAGGGCAATATGCAGAGAAGGTATCATAATATAAGAGTTTCATATCAATCGATATAGATAATTATTGATTTGTTTTCCGTTTTAAATATTTGATACATTTGCGTCGTGACCTTTCCATATTTTACCCACATTTTCCTCTTGAGGTTTTTCCTGCTTATTTTCCGTTCACTCCGCTGGCTCTGAGCGGCAACATTTACGCTCCGAAGAGCCAAATTTACTCTCAGTCCAGCTAAACAAGTTTTGTTCAGAGCTCTAAATGTTACATGATATTAAAAAAAACAACAACTTATGATTTGGGAAATATGTTATCATTTTTAAAGAAACCAATCTGTTTTTCTAGTTTTACGGTAAAGAAAAACACAAAATTTATGAAAATGAAGGTAAAGTACATTGTTTCCAGCTTAATCACAAAAGAGAAAAATTACTGCTTAATGTCGGGTCTTAAAGCCCTTTGGGACATTAGCCCGGTCACGACAACAAGTTTTGCTGGATGATAAACTGAGCCAGAAGTTATTGCGATAAACGATAACATTGAGGTTTTGAGACCATTTTAAAGGAATGATGGTAACGGCGAAATCATGAAAGAACACCCTCCCAAAGATCAGCAAACTTTAAATTCTAATGGACTTTTAACGCTGGAAAAGGACGACATTTTAAATAACCAAAATAAATAATCAAAACAACAAATAAAATGGACACTAAAGTATCCGTGAACCAAAAAAAGAGCTAGTCGAGACCAAAGCACCAGACTGTCAACTGTTGTCACCCAGTTTTTGGTAGAAAGAGATAAAAAAAAAAAAAAGAAAAGAGAAAAACTATAAATCATGGGTCTCATTTTAATTTATTGTGTAATTATCGCGACAGGCTTAGACATACCCGCTTCTGTTTTCAGCATTTTTAGATCTTTGTTACTCAACATGCTTAGTTTTGGGAAAAGTGAAAACATCCTCAAATTTCTGATAAAACTATTACAGATGTGGGCCTAAATTTTCACAGGAATACGTGGAGCCAGTTGCTGAAATACAAATCTAAATTTAGCTTAAAATGTTAACTCTTTTATCATTTTTGTTTTAATTGATAGAAGGCAGTTTTCCACTGCAGGGACTGTAAAATGCATAACGATCATAATGTCTCTGCCCTCCAGTGGACATCGAAGTGGAGGATTACTACTCAGCCTTCCTGGAGATGGTCCGGAATTTGCTTGACGGGAACATGGAGGCCTCTCAGTACGAGGACTCTCTGAGGGAAATGTTCACCATCCACGCCTACATCGCCTTCACCATGGACAAGCTCATCCAGAGCATCGTCCGGCAGGTAACGGGGCCCCGCTCGCTCACAGCCGCTTCCTCTGTGAGCTGCCGGCGCCGCGACTCTGACCCCTCGCTCCCTCCTCGCCTCCCTCTGCAGCTGCAGCACATCGTGAGCGACGAGATCTGCGTCCAGGTGACCGACCTGTACATGGCCGAGAGCGGGAACGTCGCCACCGGGGGCGCGGCGTCCGCGCAGCCGTCGAGGGGTCCGGCCGAGACGGCCTACCAGCGTAAAGCCGAGCAGCTGATGTCTGACGAGAACTGCTTCAAGGTGAGCATTCAGTTTTACCAAATTAAAGGGCATTGGTCGTCTTGTTTTTGTGTCTTTTTTATTTCCTGTTGTCTATAATTATTCTTTTCACTTTCCTATCTTGAGTTGAGAAACACTGGAAATACTACTTTTGCTTTTGCTTCTTTTTTTTAATCAAACTTAAATTTTTAGATCATCCAGGAATTTTTACCGTATGTGAAAAGGCACTTCACGCCTCTTGCAAAATAAAAATAACCTCTTAATTTCACAAGTTTCACCCAGTTGTGTTCACTGTCTTGACTTAATCTAAATAGCAAAAGTGAAGGGAAGTAACTGAGAGTCTCATCTATTCTTGACATAATCGATCTTTGTTTAGGTCATGAGAGCCTAACACTGTTTTAAATTGGTAAATCCATCAACTGTGAGTTTTCTCACAATAACAAGTCACCGACCCTGAAAAAAACAATCCCTCCAAACTTGCTGCGTGCAGCAAGTGGAAGAGAAGCTACTTCTTCTGCTACGTACAAACTGCTATCCATTTGGCTCAGACACTGAGAAAGAAAAAGCCACTGGTTGCAAGGTTTCTTGGGAGTGGTGTTTGATTGATTTACTAAAGCGATCCAAAATCTTTAGGTTTCCTCTCTTTATAAAGAGGAAACCTTTATAAAGAGAGTAGTGCTGGAGTAGTACCAGCACTACTCCATTAAAAGTAGTGCTGGTGTTTAGACGAGCGACGCTGCTGAGCGGAACATCCATTCTTCACCGACTTCTTTTTTTTTCCGTTTTTTGTGATAATAACTCCAATTTTTGTGGTTATTTTCAGTGGTTTGACTTCTTCTCCCTCTCGGTCTCTCAGGTGATGTTTTTGAAAAGCAGAGGGCAAGTGCAGCTGACGGTGGAGCTGCTCGACACGGAAGAGGAGAACTCTGACGAGCCCATGGAGACTGAGGTCAGAGGTCGCTCGCCTGACGCCTGTTGGCTCTGAGCGTTCAGCAGTCTGTCTCAAGGCTTGGCGAGTTCTCAATTTCTGTGTAAAGATCTGGAAAGAGCTTGATTTTCATACTGCCGTTTTTGTAATAAAGTGTAATCTAACGTATTAAAAGACTAAATTTAGAAAATGTTATTTATAGCCGAAAAAAGATACTTTCATACGCCTAGCAAAAACACATGCGCATTATTTCTGAAGTTAAATCAGACTAATTTGTCCTTAGTTTAGGTCAGTTTCCAATTTCCAAAATTATTTCCACTTGCTGAGCTACAGAAAGTTTATGAATTTTTTTTTTGTAACTTTTTCTATATTATTGTGTTGAAGTGCTTAATTTGAGCAGGAAGGCAATTTACCTTCACAAGATTTTTTTTCAGATTGTTTCAATGTAATGATATCTACTATTCCTAATAGCTCCATAAACCTATTGATCTGTGGAACTGGAAAAAAAGCATGTCTTATATTTTATACGTTGAACCACGTTATTGAATTTGTGGGTTTTTTTCTTAAATTTGTGTTTTGTTCTCAGACCAGTCAGGTGTACAGGGTGTTTGTGAGACAAGACATTTTTAACGACGATAATAAATGATCTCATGTTAAGTTCATGATTTTGTTTTTTTAAGTTAATTTGTATTGCTTTAATCTCCAAAGTGTGGCGTTGGAAAAGTTTGGAAAACTTACCTTGGAAATGCTTGAAAAGTTTTTGGATTTCGCCGTGGGGAAAGTGAACGAACCCTGTTGTTTTGTGTTTGCAGCGTTGGTCCGACTACGTTGGACGTTACCTCAACCCGGACTCCACCACTCCGGAGCTGAGGGAGCACCTCGCCCAGAAGCCCGTGTTTCTTCCCAGGTACTCTCTTTTGTTCTTCCTCCTCATGTGTCAAATTTAAGTCCCGACACGATGAACCTCGGGACATAAGTCAAAATTAGAAGTTAAAAAGCTAACGTTAGCTCAAATGCTGTCATTGCCATATCGACTTCCACGATTGACTTCAGGACACTTGTGGCTTTTGAGTCAAAGCTAGCTAAAAAGCTAAAGTTAGCTCAAATTCTATCATAATCGGATTTTCTTACACCAACATGTTGGATATTTTTAATTTAATTCGTTCTGTAAGTCAACTGTAACTTTTAAGTCAAAATTAGGTAAACATGATAACATGAGGGTAAATACTATCACTATCATGTTGGCTTGCGCTAACATGCTTAGTAACTCTGACTTAATCGATTCGGTACGCTAATTTTCGTCCAAGTCAAAATTTGCTACATAGGTATGTTTGCTTAAATGCTGTAATGTTGGGTTTTGCTTGCATATTAGTTAACATTAGCTTAACCCGTTATGTAAATTAGGTTAAAATTATCTAAAAAGCAAATGTTAGCTTAATGATTTATGACTTACACTAGTTACACTTAGTAATTTTAGCCAAAGTAAGCTAACATAAGCTAAATTAATTTCATTAAACTTAAGTAAGCTAATTTTGGTTCAAGTCAAAATTAGCTAAAAAGCTAATGCTTGCTTAAATGCTTTCAATATCATGTTGGATTATGCCAGCACGTTGTGTTTGTGATAGATGTCAGACTCAGACTCGAGTTCTTGTTTGATTCATTTAAGATCGACAAATTTGTCCCGACACAATTAACCTCAGGACATTTTGTCCCTACCAGGAACCTGAGACGGATCCGGAAGCACCAGAAGGACAGGGAGCAGATGGACAAGGAGGCCTGCGAAGGAGGGAAGAAATCCCTGGACAAGGAGAAGATGGAGTGCATGTTCAAACTAAACTCCTACAAAATGGTCTACGTCTTTAAGTCGGAGGACTACATGTATCGACGCACCGCCCTGATGAGGGCTCACCAGGTACTCACCAAAACTTTTCCCACCAAGTTTAAAGTCCCGCCTCTGCCTTTGCTGCTCCATGTTGTGTCAGATTTTCAAAAAATATACAAATATTAGATCCCTCTCTGTTTTGTCCCCACTCAGTCACACGAGAGGGTGAGCACGCGGCTGCACAAGCGCTTCCAGGCCTGGGTGGACGCCTGGGTCAAAGAGCACGTCACCCGCGACATGAGCGCCGACACCACCAAGTGGCTGATGGGCGAAGGGCGCGACGGCCTGCTGCCCTGCTCCACCACGCGCCACCCGGAGGTCCTCCACTTCATGAACATCAACAAGTACCGCGTGAAATACGGCACGCCGAGCAAGGCACCGTAGCCGACGGCAGCGGGGGTGGGAGGGGAGGAGACATGGTGGACTCCTGGGGGGAGGCGTGGTCTGAGGCCACAATCGAGAGGTAGGGATTAATATTGTGATTTTTTTTTTTTAAAGGCCAACATGGGAGCAACGCTGGTATTCACTCCCTCATGTGTTGCATCCAGGGCGGCAGGATGACAGGTTTTCTGTCCGTTTCGTTGTTTTACCAGCGTTTTTAGCTGGGCCCAGCTTTTTTTTTTTTTTTTTTGTCCCCACAGGGCCTTTTGGTGCCAAAACTTAGGAGTGCTCACGTTCCTGAGCTCCAACCAGCACTCAGAGCCACGGCACAAATGTTTTCTTCCTCGAGCCGGTTTTCGACAGGCGGCAGCGAAACAGCGAGTGGTGCTTTCTGGACTTTTCCTCCGAACCGAGCTTCGCTTCGGCTCGCCGCCCCTCCAGTCAGAAGGGGCTCCCATCTTCCTACCTGAGGCGTTATTTATGGGAAAAACAGTGAGATGCAGCAAAGTGCACTTATCCGGAAGGAGGAAGTGGTTTGGACGGTTTGGTTCCGACATGACATTCCCGCGTTCGCGACAGAATCCAGATCGCGCGTCGTCGCCGGGTGGAAAGCTGGAGGTTCTAGGGGGGTGGGGGGGGATTGACGTTTCTTTTTCCGAAACACACGGCAGCATTATTACAGACTGTGCCTGAGCCCTACGCGGTGCTGTTGGGTTACCGCAGGAAAGCACTGTTTCGTTTCATGTAATAAAAACGACAAAAAGTTAAAAAAAAAAAAAAAAAATTTTTTTAAAATCACAACACTGTTTGGTCCTCAGACTGTAAAACTGTATAGCTTGTGAATGTCAGATCCTGACATGTATTCCAGTGTATGTGTTGTGTATATATATTATATATAGTTCTATTAACACACAAGATCCTCGCCGCCCTGGAAGTCGACCTTTTAAAGACGCCCTCTGCCAATACACCAGCTCACTCATCGAACACACACACACACACACACACACACGCACTCACTCACTCACGCATTCTGGGAGGACAGTCCTCATCCCGCTCGTGTTGTAAATACTCTGTAAATAGTCTCAGACTTTTTATGACGGATCCGTGTTGTTGTGCTAGTCTTTCCAATCTTACTGTGGACTTTAGTGATTAACGGCTAAAGATAGGATGTACATGAAACGGACAAATGCGAGCTCATTTATTACCATTTTTACCAAAGGGAGTTGTGAATGAAACACTTGTTTTGTTTTTTGGGGGGGGGTTTGTTCTTTTCGGCCCCCCTGCCCCTGTGTGTTTTCCTTTATGTCTTTGCTTTTTAATTTCTGTCGTAAGAACATTTGGAGGGGAGAGGGAAGTTAAAATGAATCCAGGTCTTTCAGTTCTTGTTTTTTTTTTTTTTTCGTTCTCTTCACTGTGACAGCTGTTTGGTCAAAAATCACTGCCTCCGTTTGACAACGCCGTCCAAGGTTAATGGGATCTCAAAGAGCGAACCCCTCGGCACGCTTCCTTCTCCCCGGGTAGTTTTCTGCAACCCGCACCGTATTTTTGATAATGTAAGAAGTCACATGAGCATGTCTTTAGTCCCTTTATTTAGACCTTATTTAAAGTAATAATAAAAAATGACATTTGTAGCCTATGAAAAACCCTTGTGGAGATTTTTTTTTTTATTGTCCTCGTGTCATTCCCTACTTCATTACAATCAGTGGTTTTGGTTTTCTTGGCCAAATTTGAGTTACTGATATTTTTTAAATATCCATCTTTCAATTCTTGCTGTTGGTGATTCACAATTGAAAATTAAAGCACCTTTTTTGTGTTATCAGGTTGAATCCAAATAAAATATAACGAGATGTTTCTTACGGCAAACACTGTAAAGACACAGTTTTCAAAGGAGTTTTGGTTCACTTTCTAGTCCAAATGTTTTGGTACGCTTGGGAAAAAAAATACAAAACTAACCGATAAGTTTTCAGTAAAATATAGGAGCTTGTTTTAATTTTTTTTTAAATCCTTAATATTGATTAAGACAATATTTTTGTAAAAATGTCTGCCAGTATCAACTTGACTTAACAGAAGCTCCTACTTCTTGCTGAAAAGTTACTTGAGAATTCGTTCAGTTTAGTTTAGTTTTACTTCAGGCGTACTAAAATATTTTCAAAAACTTGTGGTAAAATTTTGAATATGTGAAGTAAAAAAAATGAAGAAGAAACTTTCTATGACATGTTGAAATGCGCCCGGTTCTTTAAGACTATGAGAGAGGGAGATCTTCGGCGGACAAAAGAAAGGTTGAACAAAGTACCCCAATGCAGCTGCGTTTATTTTCTTTATGGAATCTTACTTTAACCCCAATTAAGGTAAGAATCTACCTGAATTACTAAAACATAAATGTTAATACTAAAACATAAATGTCTGTGTATATAACTCCGGTTAACTGCTGTAGTCAAACCTCAATAACCAAAGGGCAACCCTTCAAGAAGAGTGGAACGCCATGCCTCCGCAGATAGACGACAGGTCGACCCCTCAGCAGAGTAAAAAGTGGAATCTATGCTTAAGGATTAAAAGTTATTCGGATGGTGACTGGACACAAAATGCAGACTCGACGAGTCTTAGGTCAAACTCAATATATTCAACACACCGAGGCATACAGGAAAACCTGGAACTGTGACTAATCAACTAATCAACCTATTTTTACTTGTATTTAAGCTGGGATTCCCCCAAATTCATCAATCCCTGCCTTTAGATTTTGGATCATAAAGTTGGGTGGCCTTCCAAATGCCCTGCCACAGACTGGCGATCCGTCCAGGGTGACCCCCGCCTGTCGCCCGAAACATTCGCCGGAGACAAGCACCAGCACCTCCTGACCCCTCTAAGGATAAGCGTATAAAGAAAATGGATGGATGGATGGTCTTCCAAAATCAACAGCAATTTAAACTGAAGTTTCTCACTGACTTTCATTTTGACTAAGGCGGGAAATATTACTGTAAAAAGTTTCATAAACGTCTGCAAAGTCTTAAGATAAACAGCAGATCACTTCTAAAGTGATTGACAAGCTGCAGTTGATGCTTTTTTAGTAAGTGCCTTTATGGTCTAGTGAAGCCATACAGGTGAGATGTCTTAAAAAATCATTTTAAACAAGGTGCTAAAGTTCAGTGGTTTTCACTGATTAGTGCAGCCTTTACCAAGACTCTCATTCCATTTAAATCCTGCAGAGGGCGCTCTAACACTGTTTACGCAGGCGCCAGGCTCATTACTTCTTGGACTTGCTCGCCTTATTTCTGGAACTGTTTCTGCCCGTCGATCTTAGAGAACATGTTCCCGAACTGTTTCCTTTGATTCACCAATGAGAACGATTGTTGTCGACATTGAGGACGATTGCGATTGTCCCAGGAACAGAAACCCCAGCAACAAAAAAAATGTTTGCTAGACCATGCACTCTAAGCCTTCTAGGAGTTAAACTACACTGCGGTTTGAAGAGATTGCTTATTGGCCATTTACTATCCAACGCTGATGACAAAACGCTTGTGTGGATAAATTCACACAAACCTGCCATGTGTGGTGCCTAAACCCTAATGAGGAGCAAGGCTGACGCTTGACAGCAGAGCCTCCCAGGCCTCCCACTGGCAGCGCTCACCATAACTTCCTCAAAGGCAGCAAGCAGGGACCGAGGTTTTACCCTCCCCTCACCCCCAAAAAAAGCTCTTATGCCTGATTACTTCCTTGGAGTGCACACTTCTGGACTTTTAACAACTTTCAGCTGCCCAACGTCGGAACTTCCGCAGCTTCTGAGTCAGAGAGCGAATCTATTGTCAAAACTACACAGTTTGCTTTTTGTCCGTCCGGCTCAAAGGCCTTGGCACTCACAATGCCAGGCAATTAACCCAAAGAGTGACCCTGCAGATTTCCCGTTAATCTTGTTTGTTGCGGGTTTTTTTCAGAATTCGGTCACCGAAGAGAGCCACGGAGCATTTAAAAGACAATCAGAGGTAAAGTCATGGTGTGGGACTTTCAGGGTGTGTGTGTGCAGCAAAATATTTTTTGGAAAAGGTTTTTGGGTTTAAACCAGGACTGATTGAAAGTTGCTTTTAATAACACAGAGATTCAGTGTTTCCCAGTGTCTCTTGAATTGTCGATGCGTTTTCTACCTGCCACATCTTTTTCTGTTTCCGGGAGGATTTTTTAAATTAAATTTTTGAGACAGAGGAAGCAGCTCTGCTTCATGCTGCTTTATAAGGTGATCTGACTTCGTGATGAGAAGGCGCTGCTGGATACCCCCCGCCCATAACACCATTAGCAAAGTCTGGCACGCTTACATAACCTCTGCAAGCTGGTGAGCTCAGCAGCTTGTGGGTTGGGTTGACGATTTCACACGAGGAACCCTGAAAAAAATGTCATCCATCCATCCATCTTTTTGCTCATCCATCCTTCAAACTAGGTCATCTATCTATTCATCTACCCATCCAGCCATCTGTCAATCATCATCCAAGTGTTCATCTATTTGATACATCTGTCCATCCATCGGTCTGATCATCCTTCCATCCACCCTTTGTTCATCCATCCTTCGATTTAATTCATCCGTCTGCTCATCAATACTTCCATCCGCCAATCAATCGATCATCCATCCTTCAACCTAATTCATCATCCCTCAATCATCCATTCATTCATATGTCCATCTGTTAATTGGTCATCCATTCATCCTTCAGTGTTACTCGTCCATCCGCCCATCTTCTCATCATCACCTGCTCATCCATCCATTCATCCATCCACTCACTTTTCTTCAAACGGTTTTGAGTCATTTTTCACGAGTCAAGAATGTGAAAAATGTAGTTATGTGAATCTTTTCACAATGTAGCCAAAACACTTTGTGTCACAGTAAAATTACTTTTCAAAGCAACACACTAGGTTTTATTTTAAACCAAACTGCAGTTCTGTTCTTGTGTCTAAAAGATAGTTTTAGTGCCAATATTGTGGCATTAATGCCAATTCGCAACATCTTAAAACAGCTGCAATATAAAATATATCTCACCAGTTTATTCAAAAGCTATTTTCTCTGTTTTCGGCACCTTTAAACCAACATGACCATATATAAAAATGGCTCTCCGTTTGAAAGTTGGGTTGCAAAAAGGAACAAGCAGGTCCAACCAGAGAAACTTGTGTTTGAACCACAAAAAATATATTTGGTTTGTGCACCAACATTACCTTCCTGTCAGCTGATCAGATATGACGAAGTGATATTTTACAAATCATGTTTATTTAAGGTTTCTAGAACAGCATTCACATGTTAACTCTTCTGTTTTCGTTGACCTGCAGTAGCTAATAGCATTTATCTTGTGGAGCTACTTGTTCGCATGTACAGGGTGTCAGTAGCATGATGGGCAGCGAGAAATGTAATGACTAATAGCTCTGCGTGACCTCTTAACAAACTCTCACTTCGGTCGTAAAGTGTTAGCGCCGTTTTGTTTTCACCTCAGACTCAAAGCTCACAAGAACAGATGTAAGTCGTTAGAATTGAGATTTTACGTGTTGGTTGCGATTGCATTTCCAAAACCAGCAGATGCCTGGTTTAAAAGATTCAGGCAAAAAGTTTTATGAATGTTTCTTGGTCATTAAGAGCATTCCGTCCCCCGTGGGGACATACTGTTCTTTGGATGAATGTGTCCTTTTTGTTGCCAGAAACGTCATGGTTTATTCGCAATCTCTTTTGACATCCAGTTAAAATTCTTCTTGCTCTGAGCAAATATTTACCCGTGTTTGTAACCCGACAGAGCAAGTCTGAAAAAACGTCTCTCTCCTGCTGAGGAGGCCATTTATTGAGACTTAAGCGTGACTAAATATATCACAGGATGAAACTCTCGGGAGATGTCACAGGCACAAAGCACTCTTGGTAATATAATGTGACAACACTCACCCGACCGACCATGCACCCGCACACACACACACACACACACACGCTTGGCAGAACTTGACCTTTTCCAATCTCCCATGGTGCTCCAGTGCAAAACATGAAGGTTAACATGGAGCAGGGTCAGCGTCTGAGCGGAAGGTCAGCTGCCTGGGTTAAGTACAGGAGCTCTGATCGGCAGGTTCTTGTCATCTCGAAATTGAAGTACAACTAATAAACTCATGACCAGATCATTGTCACACACTTTTATAGTCCCATACATCATGTCTGAAGTTGCAGTGTTTGATGGTCAAGTCAGCTGCTTATTTCAACCTTGGCAAGTCGGGTTAAGTTTAATTGTGTCGCATATTTCAGCAACACGGCAGTTCAAAGCGCTTTACGTGATAAAAGCATTGCTGAAGTTAAACAAAAGATGCATTACCTTACAGTGGCAGTAACGAAGGGAAGTAATGAATTGATCTATTTTTCAGTTATTCTGAATCAAAGACGACTCTAAACAAATGGGTTTATAGGCTTGATTTAAAGGAACGCAGTGTTTTTCTGGAAGTTTGGTCCAATAGATTATACCAACTGATTGCTGCTTTTTCCTGTCTGGTTCTGGGGATGCAGACCGGACCAGAACCAAAGGACCTGAGAGATATGGAAGGTTGTTGCAACAGCAGCAGATTTTTAATGTATTGTGTTGCTAAGCCATTCAACTATTTTCAATCTAACAGCAGTATTTTAAAGTCTATTCTCTGAACTACAGGGAGCCAGGACTTTAGAACTGAGACGATGTGCTCTATCTTACTGGTTTTAGTCAGACCACCAGCAGCAGCATTTTAGATCAGCTGCTGCTGGAGGATTGATTTTTTTTTTTTTTTTGGCCGACCTGTGAAGACACAGTTGCAGTTATCAATGAGACTAAAGATAAAAGCATGTACGAGTTTCTCTAGATCTGGCTGAGACATTAATCCTCTAATCCTGGAAAAGTTCTTCAGGTGATTGAAGGCCGACTTTGTATCTGTCTTTATGTGGCTCTGAAGGTTCAGGTCAGAGACCATCACTACTCCAGAATTCGGGCTTAATAAGTAGATTCTACTATCTGCATACCAAAGTACCAATGATGGTTAAAAAAAATATCATGGGCTCTAGTACAATCTCTTGTGGCACACCTTTTTTGATGCTGGGATAATGCTAAAGACCAGAAACATGGAAGACCATAATATGAAGACCATCTCAGCATACATCTCTAAGTCAATGTCATAAAAACTAATGATCTACAGTGTTGCGTAGCTTTGACGAGTCTATGGCTCATATAACCATTGATATTTGCTCATAGAAGAGTTTTGTTGCCTCATAAGCCTTACCGTAACCATTGCTGCTTGTTACCAGTTTCACTGTGGTCTTGTGTTATTGACCGGAACGGTGCCAATCGGCCATTGGCTGCTGGAAAATGGGACCTACCTTCAAGTGAGCACTAATTAGTCTGATGTCTTTTTGTTTAGAACGCTTGACAAATCGTTTTCACCCAGCTTGGACCTACTCGAGTCCTGAGAGGAGCTAAATTATTATTTATTTAATTAGAAATCTAAGCCGATCTCCACTGTACTCACAGAGGCTTTACTGTTTGGCGACCCAGAGTGGAGCACCAGGGTGGGCAGTGGGGCCCTCTTCTCTGCTCAAAAAAAAACCCCCAAAAAACAACAACCCCTTTATTCGGTCATTCAGATCTGCCATCTGAACAGCAGCTCGTCATTAAATTAACATCACAGCAGGCGCGCGCCCTGGCCATTGCTTCTCTGAGCATTGTAGTGCACTGAGGAGGAAACTCATTCTTTCATGGGATACCAGGTCAAAAAGCAGAGCTGGCACGGCCTCGTCCCGAGGTCTTGGCGTCGAGGAATGGGAACGCTCGCCGTGCTGCTGCGGTAGTCCTCGTAATGCGGGGCGTTGAAAGGAAAACCTTTTAATCCGTGGCAGCCATGGAGGACAGAGACAGATTTGCTTTTTGTTTTCTGATGTCGTGCCACTTTCTCGCCATTTTCATCCCAACGGCAGAGCCGTAGACAGTGCCAGGCGAGGCTCGGAGAAAGGCTGTGGCAAATGGGTGTGAGGTCGCAATAGCTCCAAAGATATTTAGGGGCATTTTCACACCGCATAGTCCGGCAGACTCGGTTCAGTCGGGGACCAAAGTTGCAACATTGTTTTCATTTTCAGCTGCTGCGTTCCACTTTCACTCTGCAATAAGTCAAATAAACCTATTTGTCTACGATTATAGAGCAATATAGCTCTATAATCCTACAATATAGCTTTAATTCTCCATGTCAAAAGGGGCCTAGACTCTCTTAGTCAGTGTTTCCATAATATCAATGAGCGGATGGGCCAGAATTTCCTCCCAACTTATTGCAGATAAGACAAAAACAAGCATTTTCGATCCCACAAGAATGTGAAGATTGTTCTCAACTGGACTCAGTGAGGTTTAAGAACCACAGAGCATGCGAGGAAGCTCTGTTTGGTTTTGGACTCTGCTCTAAATTTTGACATCCGCTAAAAGTTTTGTTATCCAATCGGCTTACTTCATCCCAAAAACATGGCCAGACTAAAGTATTTCCGTGTCAAAACAGAACACAGAAAAACTGCTGCATGCTTTTTGCCTGCAGTGCAACTGCAACAACCTGCACAGAGTTTCAATCAGGTCGTTATCAGGGCTCTAACCAAAACCAGCAAAACGTTTGGTTTCTTTAAATCAGGTCTGAGAACATTTTTGCTTTATTGCACCTTCTGAGCAAACAATCAGACTAATGAACCGTTTGAAACATTTGCTTCCTTTACGTACTTAGTATTTTTATTATACCATCTTTTTCTTTTATTTGATGTTTTTATGCTTATGCTGTGTTATTTGCTTGACGTCTGTCCTTTAATGTCCTCTGAAATACTTGGTCTTGTGTGTGAATGTAGCTGTACAGATACATTTGGATTGTCTTGCCTGGGGCTCAGCTTGGAGATTACAAATCATTCGAGTCAAATTATTTCCAGTGTTGAATTGCTTCATTTTCAACAGAGAGACAATTCTCTTTGCCTCAGGCTTCAAACATGCAAATTTATTGATTTATTTTTATAAAACGTAAAAAAAGAGCTTCAGACTGTTGCCGTTGCTGTTTTATGATTCTTGGCTTTGTGGTCAGGGGCCAAACAAAATAATTTCAGTGGCCCCCGGCCCGCACTTTGGAGACCCCTGTCCTCGATCAGGTATTTGGTTAAACATATAAAACTAGGTCAATTATTTTGGTCTTAGGTGTAACTTAATCACTTCTTTCCAAATATAAATAATAATAAGAAAAAACTTAGGCGTCAATTTGTGAACATTTCTCAACAAAGAACAACGGTAAGTATCAAATGGGATGTCCTGATTTTTTCACGTGGCTGTATTTGTTGTCTCCATCTACAAACATAACACTCAGAAAACAAGTTGCTTTACATTCATTTTTAAACGCTAGCTGTGCGAGCTAAGATTTGGGAAAAGCCGTGAAACTCTCCTTATTTTCAAATTATATTTCCTTGCCTCTCTTATTTTTTTTTATTTTTTTATTTTTGGCATTCAGATCAAAGATGCTCCTTTCTGACTTCATCCGGTCGCCTTGTTGTTAAAACAAAAAGAGGCACGGATAGAGAAAGCCCGGTGAAGCAAAAGAGGTCAGACAGATCAAGAAGCCGCGTCTGTTATTCCTCATATCTAGGCCTTCACATGATAAGTCCTCAGGGCGAGTCACTTTTCTACCTCTCTCCACTGAACACGTTTTCAAAACATAGCTAAAATCTGATATATATATATATATATATATATATATATATATATATATATATATATATATATATATATATATATATATAAAGATGCTTTATTGATTGGGTTATCGTCAAATCTTCCCTACAAGTTCAATGTGACTGAATAGGACGCAGCCTGGCGGGGCGGACTGGTTTCGATGGTCTGATCGCGTCTTGCCTGCTGTTGCCTCAGCCTGAGGCGCAGCTGATGCTCTCCGTTCAGTTCTGGCGGAGTTGGAGCTGAGGGAGCGAAAAAAGGGGGCTTCACGTTCCTGACGTCCCTGAAGGAAACACGCAGACTTTTATCCTCCGGTGCTGATGCAACATCATGTCAAAATTTGTCAAGACGCAGCATTTTAGGTCTGGTTTTTTGTTGTTGTTTTTTTTTTAACAGCGAGAGCAGAGCGGTACGGTCAGGAATGTAGAGAAAAGTTCAGAGTTTCACCTTTTGGAAAGATTTTCTTTTCCAGGTTTATGTTTCTGAAGTTTTGTTGGGAGGTGGAGTCAGTTAGCAAGAAGGTTCTGGGTTTAAACTGAGGTCGAAACCCGTCTGTGGGAGTTTGCGTTATCATAATCGTGATGAATTATTTATTGAAATAATCGTCAACTAATTTAGTAATCCATTAATCGCTAACTTGAGTCACAGAAAAGTCATTTGCTAAAACAAATACAGTATTCAAAATGATAACCCAAAGTTGTACTATATATACAATCTCTCACTCTTGTATGTATATAAATTGCAATTAAGATAATAATAATAATTAAAAACCTTTGCCTGTTAAACTCCTCAGATGGAATATTTTTTATATTCACCCGGTTCAAATTTATTAAAGGTATGTTATTAAATTTTAAGCAGTAAAATGTTTACTTCCTTTAAAAAGAAATTGAATAATTTATCTGAATATTTTGATGTATTTCTAATATTGTACAAAAAAACCTTATTGTATTGTATTTAAAAAATTTTTTTAAAAAAAGCTCACTTAACCAAAAAAAGCTTGGTTAAATTAAAACTTTGTAGTGTAGCAATTTTCTAAATCCAATTAATCGTCAGAATAATCAGTTGAACAATAGATTCCTAAAACAAACAGAACAAGTTCACATGTGCTTTCAACGTCTCTGTGTTGTGCTGTGATCAACTGCAGTAAATAGTATGTGTTTCTTCCATTAACCCACGACGATTAATGAGATTCTCAGCTGTCATTTGTTCCATGTATGTTTTATTGCTTCCTTTCATCAAACACGAACACTTGGTTGACACAGCCGACGACTAAATCCTACATTATCATCACCTGGGTTGTTTGCATGGACACAGAGAGAAAGAGAGCTAGCTACTGCACTGCAGACACAATGTTAACTACAAACAAACAATACACTTTGCTATTGTATGTGTGGAGACGAGACTGTTATGCTTGATGCCAAGAGGTTAGGTTGTGCAGGAAACTTGGCGAAAGTTGTTACTGAGTCAAAGCGGGACAGGTTGACATGAGCTTCGTCCAGGTGAAGGTCGCGCGGCCTCACTCCCGTACGTAGATCCTCGTGCACACCACGTCGTCTGCGCCAAACGTCTGCAGGAAAGCAGAAAAAAGTGGGTTAGGGGTTTGCATTTCAATCATTTATATTGATACTTTGATCAGCCCTCACTGTTTTCCATTATGATTACCTTTGTACCTCAGTGGTCGTCTGCTTTGGCCTCAAAAAACAGATTAGCGCAAACATAGCTACGTTTCCATTGGCCGTAAAACTGCGCAAATTGAATGGAAATGCGTGAATTTCGAAAAATCTATTTTCTTTTTTTTTTTTTTTTTTTTTTTTTCTAAAATATTTTATTTGAAACAAAAACCCTTCGATCAGGTTCAGTGGCAACATGTTGAAACGTCACTTTCAGACGTGAATCTGTTTTCGCACAGTGAAGTAAAGGCGAGCTAACGTTGTAAGTTGGTTTGAAGCTCTATCCCCTGTTCTCTTTATGTTTTATACTCCTGTTTTGAAGTTGTTCTTGAGTTGCGATGAAAAGAGTAAAAATACAGAAACCAGCAAAGTTTTAGTCAATAATGATGCTAATGTTGGCGTCAACTTTGACATTTTCTATTGACGCAGAATTAAAGAGCTATTTCAGCTTTTAATGAATCCTAAGTTTACTTTGTGTGTTGCTCATTTTAAGACAGACAGACAGATAAATAAAAATGTATAAAATCTTATATAACGTTGCACAATTTGTAGGAACCAGCCTCCCAAAACGCTAGGAGGACCACTGGGTGTAGACCATAGATTTATCACTCTATCCTCCATATAAGGAGGAAGAATCTTGGCCAAATACCTCTAGATGTAAAAGAAAACTTTGTTTATCACTGTGATTCAGAATGGATGAGGTTTTTCGGTACCTGCTGGAGTGAAACTTTCAAGTATTGTCTGAGCTGCAGTCTGCTCCTCGCCTGCATGAAAATCAGCTTCATTTCAGGCTGATGTTGCTCAATAGAAATCCCGCCCCTCTTTCTTCTTAAACTGCTTCCAGACTAAACCAATTACACACATTATGCAGAGCCTATGGAAATGTGCCCCACTTACAGCATGAACTGCCACACACAATGAGACCGTTGCCGTTGTTGCCGCTGTTCCGAATGCAGGTCTCGGGCTGAACCATCCGGCTTTCTCTGCGTGTGCAACTCAGAATTTTTTTGTTTTGTTTGTTTGTTTTCCAGAGAAATTCAAACAGTTTCCCAGATTTTAATGATCATAAATCCATACTGAACCACGAACATGTTCTAGGTCAATCTCCGGTCAGTGGATGTATATTATTTTTATCTTCCTTTTCAGAAAAACAAGTGATGCTGACATTGTTTAGAGCGCCCGTCGTTCACATTGGAAGCAAACAGACTGTGGGGGAATATGGTGCGATCCGGCCATTTTCCTTCTTGTGGTTTGAAAGACATGCAGACTCTCAGACGATCAGACATTCCCAGACGTCTGAAGGACATTCAGGAGCTGATTCCCAGCAGGCTGTCACATGCTGTTAAGTGAAGAATAATTGAACTGACTGGTTCACTCCCACTTGTTGAGCTTGTCTTCGGAAATCAACGCTTGTTGATGGTTCTAAACAAGTTGGATACATGCGAATGTGCAACACTTTCTCATGTCTTTTTTCTGAACTTTATCATTTGATTTGGTTTTGATTTGGACTTACAACATCTTGAGGCAACCCTTACTTTTCTCCCACTGCAGTTTATGCTACAATGTTACAAAGCATTCATTGATGTGTCAGTTTTCTAAAAAAAAAAAAAAAAAAAAATATATATATATATATATATATATATATATATATATATATTTTTATTTTTTTTTTTTTTTTTTTTTTTTATTAAGAGTAAAAGGAAAAGGAAAATTACTATATATATATATATATATATATATATATATATATATATATATAGTAATTTTCCTTTTACTCTTAATTGTGGTTTACTTTGCATTGGTCTGTGCATGTAGTGCCGTTTGAATGAACTAAATATTTAACTAGCAGGCTAAATATATAGTTTGTATATAAATACTTAGCCTAAAACTACATTTTTATCCCCAAACTAAATGTTTTATTAGTAAGCTGAATATGTGATTTACAAACTTCACATTTAGTTTGCAAACTAAGTATTTGGTTTACAATTTAAGCATTCAACCCTGAGTTAAATATTTAGTTCAAACTAGGTAGCTTGGAATGACAAATTTAGTTATCAAGCAAAATATTTAGTTTCAAGCTAAACACGTAGTTCGTAAATCAAATATCTAGCTTCAAACTAAATATTTAGTGAGCAAATAATAGTTGATTTACTCACTAAATATTTAGTTAGCAATATTTAGCAATAGCAAGCAATTAATTTGCTACTAACAACCTTAAATTATAGGTTGTTAGTTAGAAAGATGATATGAGTTTGCTAGCTAACTAAATATTTGGTTAGATATATTTAGTTTGCAAGATAAACAGCTTACAAAGTTTAGCTCCAATCTAAATATTTAGCTTGCTAATTTAATATTTAACTTGACATTTATTAATGAATGAATAACAATCTGAAAATACGGCTTTGAAAAATTAGCCCAGATTTTTTCCTCTTTTGACAGGCACAAACTGCGCTCCGTGTTGGTGACATAAAATCCCACTTAAAAAAACACCAGAAGTTTATGTACAAACGATGATATGATATGAATAGTTTTGCAAAGTCATGTGACTGATAAGGAGTAGAAGTGAAAAGAAATATTGGGTGAAGAGCCACCTGCTGAAACAAAAATAATAACAATAATAATAATAATTTTCCTTCTTTGCAAGTTTATTTCTGTTGTCCTTCATGCTCACATGGACAATGTCAAGCTGCTGTAGCATCAACGCTACAACAACAGTCCCAAGTGAATAATGACATGTTTTAACTGCTAGTGTTGCCATGGCAGCTAAACTAAAGCTCCATCAAAAAGAAACCAACCTCATACCAATCTTTAATGAGGATAAATACGAGGTTTGTGGAGGTTTTGGTGCGAACTTTGAGCCGTTGGGTCCAAGGAAAGACGGGCTGAGGAACAAAGAGCCTCTGCTAATGTCACGGCTCGGCCACATCAACCTCCATCAGTGCGTGAAAGCTTCGGCTCCTGCAGGGCGGCCGGCCAGTGTCACCGGCGGGGCAGAGAGGCTTTAACTGCATTCTGCTTTTATCACCCACTCATCACAGAGGAGTTGATGCGCTCTGCCCTCACAGCTTGCCAGCGTGAACAATGAGAAACTTCGAACTCCCAGCGTTAATTAAGGTTCCCTTCCTTCTCTTATCCTTACTTGCCTCTAGGCTGTAACAGAAAGCTGATCAAACATCCGGTTATAAGAGTTTTCAGCATCTGAACCGTACACGTTGTTGGTTTAGGCTTTTCTCCTCTCTTAGAAAAATCCTACAACAACAGAGCAGACTATTGGAGCACTAAACGTAGAGCCGGTTGAAGCCGTTGAAGCCCTAAGAACTGTATCTGTAGAATCCCCCCAAGGACGCTTCGAGGGGCTTTAGACCACATGTAAATCTGGCTGGATACAGGCAGGGGGTCGCCGCTATGTCAGCGTAGCAGCTCCTCTTGCTCTCCTTTCACGTCTCTCTATGAGGAAAATGAAGGCTCACATTCTTGGGAAACGGGCCCCATTTCCTCCATGGTTGAATCTCCAGGGCGACTTCAGACAGCGCCTGCCTGACTTCATTAATCGTTTGTCAAACAGGAGTGGACAAGGCCGGATGAAAATCTCATCTCGAGGCCTCTGATGGCTTAATGGTAGTCAAGGAGCAAAAGTCAGAGTCGCACACTTTTCTTGTAGATTTGATAATACTGGAAAAAGATTTGTTGTTTGGCTTTGTAAAACCAAAACAACCACAAGATAACCACAAATAATCTATGTGGTTATCTGTAATGAATAGGTTACCCATATCAAGACACAGGTAAATAAAGAAAAAAAACCAGACGTTTTAAAGGTGCTTGAGTGTTTAGTCATACCCTTCCTAGAATTTAAAGTCCTTCGGTTGAGATACCAGAAAAGTCCCAGAGAGAAAGCCAGAAGCATCTAGCAGGTCTAGAAAGACGTCATTGTCCATGTGAAGAAGACTTTCCAGTATCTTCGGTAAAAGAGGTACTGGCCAAATGCTGCAGAGGGCAGGGTTTGATCACCAGGAGGAAAAGTTTGTGCTCCTGAGACAATGCTCTGGCTTTTGGTGATTGAACTTCACCTCTTGGGGAAGACTTGATCACCAGTTGGTGTATGAGCTTAATCCCCGTTAGGGGTAGTTGGAGGAGCAAGCTCTCATCAGCCTTGTTCAGGTCAGGTTGATCTTAGTCTTAGGGTGTTTTCACACATGATAGTCCGGTAGACTCGGTTCGATTTTGGAACAAAATTGCCAAATTTGTTACATTTTCATCTGGTGCGGTTTGCGTTCACACTGCACTGTGTCAAACGAACCAAACCATTTGAGCAACCTGTTTGCTTGCTTTCCTCTGGCGGCTCCGCACCAAGAAAGAAACAACACAAAAACCTCAGAAGAAGACATGAGGGTAACTTCCTTCTTCATAAAATGTAAACAAAAATGGAATAGCATCAAATTTTAGTGTTTGTAGAATTTCTCTTTGGTCATTAGCAAAAGACCAAAAGCCATTTCTCCCAATGGCGCCAGATTTGCATGTTTGTTTTGGTTGTATTTATGCTATAGTCCACTTCCTGCTTTTGGAGCGGTCTCCAGTCTGCTTGGTGTTTCACCTAGGGGTTCAAACCATGCTGGGGTTCACTCCAAGCGAACCGAGACCAAAGTTAGGTGGACCAGAGTTCGCCTTTTCGATCCACATCAGAGTTTTAATGCGCATTCATCACGGCTCACCAAACAAACCGGTCCTTCTAGACAAACAAACTGGAGTTCAATTAAAGTGAACTCAACAGGACTGGTGGGAATGCAACCTCATAGCTCTGTATTGAAGCTCTATAAAGGGGAAAGCTCGGAGCAAAGTCACCGATACTCGCTATCGAAAGGAGTCAGTTGAGGTGGTCCATGCGTTTGATCAAGAGGTGGAAGTGAGAGGGCGTATAAATCCCTTAAGGCGTATTAAGTGCTTCAGGATCTCCAGATCGAGAGGGAGAATGTCGCTTGTTTCAGGAATGTCTGGCTTCGTCTTTTTAGATGAATGAGTTAAAAAAAGCAAAACATACTTCAGGATATTTTGCCTTAGATATCTCAGTTATCATTGAGATATCATAGCATTATAAGCCTAATTATCACAAGGCTCTCCCTACAGCCACAACCCACTGATTCGTACTCACCAGTGTGAGTTCGTCCCCGTTCAGCTCTCGGGTCCAGTAGGTCTTTGGGCCGTCTCCGTCCACCAGAGTCTGCTGACAGTAAATCTTGTTCTCTGACTCCCAGGTGGCCAAGCTCTGCACCGAAAAGAGATTGATGTCTTTAATATCTTCTCCCCTTATCACAGAGTAACTCCATGATGCTGGACATAAATATATAATTATGACCTGAAAACTGCAGATAAATGCCAGCAACATGTTATTCTTCTTATTTTACCGTTCTCTGGAATCAAACCAGCACACGTGTCCCAAATTGTGTTCATACCGACTGTTTTAGGAGGTAAAACTTAACATTGAGAGTGAGAAGTAACTTTTAAATTTTGCTACAAGTTACAGATTTCCATAAGCCGATTGTCGATAGTTGAATTTGACATAAACATTGACCTGGCTAATTTTCGTTTTGTAAATAACCTGATAACAGGTAGGTGTGTTAGCATTGGACCTTTAGCCAACCGAGCTATTTCCTTCTTGTTTTAAGGATGAGTCGTGGCAGAAATCTTCTGAAAATGTCCAGTTATTTCTGCCACACTAACTTTTCCTCTGTTCCTATGTTGTCTGACTCAAAAAGTGTTTTTTCTCCTTTATAACCAAAATATTTTTGAACAATGTTTAAGCCAACGACGCAGTCTGGCGTAAATCTTTGGAGCGTCATTAGCTAGCTAACTAAACACTAGCTAACATGTCTGTGAGTCTACCACATCCAGAATATGCTATCAACACTTTTCTGGCATTGTAGGACGTTTGTAGAGGAAGTGACACCATAACGCCTGTTTAATAGCTGCTCTTGATTGGTGAAAGAGCTGTAGTTCAGTTGTGAATTAAGCAGCTGCCTCCGTCTTTCATGGGTCATGTTTCATGTTAATCACCATATCAAAGGTTTTGGGCCCTGCAGGCTGCCGTACAGAATCCTTGCCAAGCTCTGAAAACCTCAGAGCTTTTCTAAAGCTTTACTTTGATTTCCTCCCCCAAGCCAGAAGAGAGTCAGTTCGCTACAGCAACATTAAGATCCAGTATTGATCTTAGTCTCTGACTTAGAAAACAATTTCTCAGTCAAAATGTTCTCACGCGTTGGCTTTCTTCTTTAAAGAGCTTCACCGCATTCCCGTCAGTAATACAAATTCACCATGAAGGTTTGTTTCACCACTTCATGTTTTTTCTTTTGTTGTTGTTTTTTTTTGTTTGTTTGTTTTGAACAGTGCTGCTTTCATGATTTCGCATCACTCACAAGAAACAATGTTTTCAACCAAAACAACAGTTTACATTTCTTAGACTTAAAAATGTGAATGTTAGGCCTTCAAAGTCTGACTTTTGTCGCAGTTGTTCAGCTCAAAATGAGTAATTAAAGGGGCAGTATCATGAAAAAGGGGCTTTTTTTTAGCTCTACATCACTTTATAATGTTATACCCTCATCAAAAACATGGCTGGAGTGTTGACTTGATTCTTTTATGCATATTTGAGAAATTCTTTAATCTCCTGTGGCAACCATTCAGCTTTGTAAAACGACTGGGTTGGACCTAGCCCCGCCTTTGAGGATGAAGCTCCTCCCCACAGCTGCAATTTCTAAGCTACTGACCCTTACAGTAGCTCAGTAGCTGCCACTCCCCCACTCAGCTCCTTCAGACTAGTGGCAGCAATTAACAAACACCTGCTGTGCTCATTATTCGAGCCAAGTGTAAGTGAAACGCTGGTTAAAACATTATTAAAGGGTTCACAAAGCAGTGATGTTGTAAGGAAGGTGGAGTTTCAGAAAGAGCAGGAGTTTTTAAAGAGACAGAGACCCAAATTCAAGGCGTTAAATTATGTAGTTAAATTGAATTTGCCATATTTGATATATATATACATAATTTTTTTAACAACTGAAGGTCACATAGTCACTCAATTTTTCTACGAAATGGCAGTAAGTGTTTGAAATTCACATAATAACTTTGTCTCAAATGGAGAAGATTTGCCTAAAAGACATTCTCGCTGAATAACATTCTCCAGAGCAGCCCGAAGATTGTCACTCACATCTGGAAGGGACAGGAAAACCATCTATCACTTTCTCCCTTCCTGAAGTTACTAGATCCTGGCTAATCCCACCGAAGTCAGTCGGATTAACCGGAGCTTTTTAACCTTGTGGCTCTAGTTAATCAACCTCACTGCCAGACATTCATCAGAGCGTAATCCCGCCAACCACAGGGGACTAAACCCACTGCGGTTTCCTCTGCCAGATCGCTGCACCTGAGGGTCTGCCAGCACTCCACAGAAACGCCTCCCACCCGGCAGGAGCATGTGCAGGGCTCAGTGGGCCCTGATTCCCACAGGTGCCTCCAGACTGTCTTGTTTCAGTGCCTGAGACTGTTTTTGCTTTTTCCTCCTGAAATGAAATATTTATAGTTTGTGCACAGAATGGTAAAGAAAATAGCACTCAGGTTTACAAAAACTGTATTGACGTGGGAATAAACGTTGAAGCTTTATACCGCTGTAAGAGTTTAGGTAGTTGAAGCCTAAAATTGACATGCATAGCATAAACTGAGCTCCTTAATGAGGTGTGTATTTGCTTTCCTGTGTCTCTCTGTGACCACAGGAGAACAGCTCTGCCCAGTCCTAAACCACTGCTCTTTTTCTAATGCAGTGAATCACATCAAACCCATAAACCAACTTGTAATGGGACATTGGATGGAATTGATCCATGTTTGACCCAGGGTCTGGGTTTATACCCAGATTCTTTTTTTAGTGATGCAGCACTGTAAAAAAAAATACAAATAAAAAGAGAAAGTTAATTCTCTCACTTCATAAGGTCACTCTCCTTGTCAGCAAACATAATTTGAAGACTCCATTGGAATTAAAAGTTTCCCTTCTGTTAATATTCTTGATTATTGACGTGTTCTCCTAAGTGTAGATTCTCTCTGAATGTAAGACTATGGAGGTTTGGACTGATGTAGGCAGAGACATGCAAAGACATTTTACTCAAGTGGGAGAAAAAAAAATGGCACCTTGTGCGGTACATGGCTGACGAGAATTATTTTTTTAAAATTCAGATTAAATAGTGCGAGTCCTGCGAACTGATAACAAAACTATGTTGGGTAGAGCATTGGTAATGTATGATTTTAAATCCAGAGATGCTACCTTGGACCACAGGCGGGGCTAGGTCTGTTAAAAAAAAGATTTCCTAAGGGCACTTTTTCTGTCCAGAGGAAATAAGGCAGGCGCTCTAGCACCTCCCAGTACCTACATGTATACGTCACTGGATCTGGGACAATTAATTAAAAAAATGCTTTAAATACTCAAATGTGAATTATTAGTGTCTAACAAATAATTAAAATGTGTCCAAAATATGTGTCATTGGTCTGTTAGAAGACAACAACAGACAGAAGGCTCCTGTTGCAAACTCCAAACTCTAGTTTCCTGACATGCTGAAAGAACCTGGAAAGTTGGGCCGTCCTCCACTCCCGTCTTCTGTGTTATGTAATCCGAGTCAGCATGCTGCACATAGTGTGGGTGAATGCATTATATACATCTGTGGAGGGGAAGCTTGACATGTTACTGTGAGAGACAGAGCCCCAGCCGCCTGCAGGATCTCCCAATGCAACGTTACATCAACAAAACGGAGCTTTATTTTTATTTTTTATTAAGAGTGTAAAAGGATTAGTAGAGGAGCAATGAATGTTGCGACGATGAGGTGAATCATGCAATTTTTGACAGGAAAGTTGTGATCATTTGGTTTCTGTTGGGTACGATAAGGAATGACAATAAGCCCTACTCATTCGCTTCCTCTAACACAGCATGTGTTTCCATAAAACAGATGTCTTACATATCTCAGAGCTGAGATGCTATCAGGAGACGTTGCTACGAAACCAGTCCACTCCTATTGCATCATGTCACGGAGCATATCTGTTGTCCCTGGGTACCAATACGATAAGAAAGCTGGTGGGACTCCAGATGTTTTCGTTTGGTAAAGTTTTTGCAAAGTTTTTATTATTATTATTCCTAATTCTAAGACCTTTCTTTAACAAAATGCAAGGAAAGATAGTTGACTTGTCTGTCTTGTCTGTGTGAAGATGAGTGAATCCCCCCTCTCCTCCGGCTGTGAAGGGCTTCAAAGAGAAACTGTCATCCGGCTTGATCCAGCCTTTTCTACCAAGACGTGAACATTATACCAAATGCAGAGGCTGGAGGAAGGACTTCAGTTTTCACCACCCACCTTCACAGGACAACACGTTCTCGTTATTGTCGTTGACAAGAAATAAAGTCAATTCGACTGCCCTCAGAAAACAAAAAAAAAGTTTTATTCATAAAAAAAGAGAGATGTTAGCAAAAAGGGAAAAGAAAGTTTGAAAACTACCTCCAAATAGCCAATCTGAGGCCCTTTGGGTGAATTTACAGTGAAATGCTCTTGTGTCTACCTCACCTGCCAGTTTCAGAGAAAAGTTGCCCCACTTCTTTCAGTCAGTCATTAGTCGTATTTACTGGATATTTGCTTGTTGTCATGTTGCCGGTTCCAGTTCTACTTCAGTTTTTACAGATGGTTTCATCAAGTGCCCTCTAATATGGTGGATGTTATGACGGTGAACCGGCCAAGTCCTGGTCCAACAAATTTCTAAACCATTACTTTGCCACCTGCATGCTTCACGGACGGTGTGAGGTTCTTTTCCAAACATTTTATCTGTTCTGGCATCCATACAATTCAGTTTTAGACTCAAAAGTCTTGGGTGTTTTTCTTCGTTCTCTCTGGAAGACCTTGCACACCTCCCACAAATTTTAACTTCCCGCACTCTTTCTGAAAGACATTCCCTTTCATATCAACAGTGGTAAGAGTCTGTTGCAGACATTTTAGGGTTTCAAAAGCTGTGCGTACCTTTGCAAGGCACTGTTGATACAGTCCCCTACTTTTATCCTAATTAAAATTAATTGAAGTATAAAGCCTGTTGACTCTTTTGTGTCTCGGCTCCATTTAATTCCCAAAATGTTTTGTACAAGAAAGTTGGAATGAAAGAACACACTAGTATGTTGGATTCACTGGGATTAAACATTGAGAGTGGCTGCGGGGTAAAGCATTCAGGGATTGCCTACTGGGCAGAGGCCCAGGGGACAAGAGGGTCAGACAGGCCCCACTGGCCCTGCGCCTTTGTTTGAGGACACCAATTACATTTATTGCTGGCGATGGCCACAAACAGACATACCGCTGCGAAAACAATCATAATAAATTAGCACATGGCAAGTAAGTAAACTCACCACAGAGGACTGAAAGTTATGGAGTAAGAAGAATAATACAGGAACATAAGCAAGATTTTCTGATTTATTTCTTTAAACACTCTACAACCAGAGACTCAGTTTAACCCTATCAATGTGTTGTTAAAGGGGCGAGATTATGTGTTGTCCAGGCATGTGGGGCCATTTTACCAATCAATAAAGTTTATTTGTATAGCAAATTTCAGCAACATGGAATCTCAAAGTGCTTCACATTGTGAAAACGTTAAAAAAAAAAAAAAAACATCACAAACACATCCTGTAGTCAACAGTTGTGAAAATCAATCAAATTTGTCAAGTGCCATCATTAGAATCATCAGTACGAATGGAATATGTTGGTTAGCATTTGATGTGTATAGTCACTTTATTCATACCACGTTCATGTAACTATGTTACCTTCAGGTGTAATGAAAATGCCGTAAACATCAACAACAATTTAAACTTTTGACTTTTGATGAGGGAAGGATATTATACTATGACGCAAAACTAAAAAAAAAGTCAATTTTGCACAGCATTCCCCTTCAAAGGTCTTCACAAGTACGAGGCAACCATCTGCAGTCTCCACTAAGATTTTCTTTTATTCTTGTGCTTGACCAGATCACAGAAAGTAATGAAAGAATTAATATATAGTTATATAATCATGTGGAATAATTAAAAACCAAAAACAAAATTTGTAACTTGAAGAACCAAAACTACCAAATGAATAACCAGGATTTAAATTCCGGCTTTACGTCGCAGGTTTTTTTTTTTTTTTTTTTACATGCCACGTTTCAAAGAGCACAGGTTGCGTCGTCCTACCTTGACCTTGCGGCCATCCACAGTCTCCTCGTTGAACTCTTCGCCGATGCGGAAGTTGATCTCGGTGGTGCGCACGCTGGTGGACGTCTTGATGTAGAACTGCTCGCCGTCCTGGCGGATCTCCACTTGAGGGGTCGAGGCCGCCGCCACGGCTACCTTCCTCAACATGGCATTCACACCTGAACAGACACGACCCAGGCGAGGTTAACGCGGACGGGGAGCGTTGCATTTAGCCGAGACGGCGTGAGACACTGCACGCACCATCGTTTCAGAAGCATCGAGGTCACTGGGTTTACAGTGTTGCTTGTTGATCTCGGGCAAGCCAGCCAGAGCCAGATTGCTTAACATAAATCAAATTCTAATTTCTAAGGAAAGGACGTAATGTTTTGGAACCAACAGAACAAAAACCACTGACAGTGAAGCAGAGACAAAAGGAAACCCAAAAAGAACAAGTATACATAATGTCTCTTATTTGTGCTCCCATTTTGGGCAGATAATCTTCCAGTCTGCCCCCCACCTCCCCTCTCAGATTGAGAACGCTCAAGTCTCTCATGCCAGCCCATATCAGCTCAGAAACTCAGACATAGTGAGACTTGCTGGCTGAATGTCTCCCTTTATCGGTGGTGTGTGTGTGTGTGTCTGTCTGTCTCCAACAAGCCACACATTTTTTTTTTTTCCAGAGAGCGACAAAAATGTGCTTGTTTTGGAGTAAAATCACAATGAACTCTGTGTGGCTCTGACAGAAACCTCAGCTATTTATTGAAATTGGAAGAAATTTGAGGAATTAGGGCGCTGAGGTCCAAACGGAAGGGATGGAAACTCTCATGTTTGTCAAAGCAGGTTATCGCTTGGTGTCTCCTTTAGCCTGCTGGTTGTATGGCCTGTGACAAGTGTTTGGCCTGCTTGGTTTGACTCTGTAATGGCCATCTGGCTTTATGTCCTGCCAAATCCTGACTCTTTGATTTCTTCCTACCATCCTCTACCAACAGAGCAAACAAGGGATTTTTTTTTTTTCTATAAAGCCAAAGACTTTACAGACTGGATGAAATTATCAATTCTTTTTGAAAGTTCTTAATAAATATTATTCGACAAATCATGCTCTTATGGTACCACAGCGGTTCCATTTGGTGAACACCCAAGATTGTGAGTTAATTAGAACGACAGCTTAGTCAACCCCAACCTTAATCCAAGAGACCTCAACATGTGATTTTCTAACATAAAATATGCATGAGGACCAGTTAGCCAAGCAGCCTGTTCTGTCCCTTTCCAGGAGCAAAGTCAGCAAAGTCCTGAGCTCTTCAGTATCTAGACCACTATGTCCAAATTTTAACAGAAACCTTTCACAACTTTATGTCCAATCCAACCACTTTGGATTGGACATCCAAAGTGGATGTGCAATCCACTTTGGATTAATGAATAACCTACCAATCTGCGAATATATAACGCTTTGATTGGTCAGCATGACTAAAAAGGGGCATTTACATAGAAGCTCACACCAAACATCACCCTGAACAGACCATCTCCATGTTAAAACAGTTGCGCTACAATGCGCTAAGGGGATGTTTTCACTGCTGCACTCCAATCTGTGTCGTTCCGGAAGAAAACAACGCAACTGTTTTACCATGGAGATGGTCTGTTCAGGGTGATGTTTGGTGTGAGCTTCTATGTAAATGCCCCTTTTTAGTCATGCTGACCAATCAAAGCATTAGATATACACAGATTGGTAGGTTATTCAGTGCCTTGCCTTGAGGCAGGAGGAAGCTGGACTTAAACCTAAGACCATCCGATTGCAACACAACTCCACAAGTTTTTGGCCTACTTTAGTGGTAACCCAAACAGTTTTAATTTGCTCTCATCTGACACATGCACTTCCTTCAGTTCCTTACCGTGTCTCCCAGATGGCTACGTACAGGACTTCTTCCTCCATAATTACCACAAGCCTCTTGGTTGGTTCTCACATTAACATTTGCCCTGCCCAGTCATTCCAGCTAGTTGCCCATTGCTTGATAATTTTGCAGTTGTGCTGTACTATTTTCATGTTGGACAGATGGATAGAGGAACTCTGTGTGACATGTTTGAAGTTTAGGATATGGTTTTCTTCTGGAGAGCGTGGTCTTTCCATCGGGTGGTAAGAGAGGGGAGGGTGACTCTTCCTACTCCAACCCAAGTCCTGATCTTGTGGCAGCAAACGTCTGTCTCCAGACAGACAGTCTTTGAGGGCTGTTGTCATGCAACCTTGACGTATGCCTTGTCCTGCGCACTTGAATTAAATGGTGAAACTGCCTCACTTACATGCAGTCAAGCTTTTCAGAGCTCTGCTGATGAGCTGACATTGGAACCAGGTGTTCTGTTGCAGGTTACTGGCTTTTGAGGACTGGAGTTTGACACCGCTGGCTTACGCTGAGTGCTAAGCAAGATTTACGTTTGAATTAAATTACCCTCAGGTGAACTCTGCTAATGAGGTGACCTCTGAACCAACTGACAGCAATAGATTTTATACAGGAGCATCAGAATAAAGGCGGTCGAACAAAAACACATTCCACACGTTTCGGATTTGCTGAAAATGTTGAAAACCTTGTCTCGTTCTCCTTCCGATCTCTACCAATGCATCTCATGAAATCCCCAGTCACAGTAAGTTTTCTCATTACAAGGCACTGTAGCTATCTTTTTCTTCTGCAGGGAAAACCTTTGACTCAATAGGTAATTAGAAAGATGTTGATGGAAAGTGGCGGCCCCTCAGCGCTGGAATCTGCATTAGCTATAACCATCAGGGATGCCTTTCTTTCTGTCTCTCTCTCTCTGACTGAGCTGTTCTCATAGAGCTAACGGCTGATCTGCTCTAGCAGATGTGCTGCATGAGGTGCTGAGGCTTTTTCCCTTAAAAGCAAAGATCACATCAGTGGAGCTGCTGCTTTGGCGACCTCAACAAGAAACAAAAAATAAACTCAGGAAAGGATGTAGGAGAACTACAAATTAGGAAGGAAAACGTAACGTTTATTACTTCACCATTGCTGCTTAAAATTGATAGTTGAAGTATGGCTGTTGAGGAAGAAGGTGACTGAAAAAAGCCCATGAACTATGAAAGGTGTGTTCTGCCTTTGTATTCGTTTTTCAGGTGCACCAGCTTTTAGCCTTTGAGCACTGACATTTACTTTCGTGTTTTATCTTTGCACAATAGTTGATTGTCTCTGAACATTGATTTTTCAAGTGTGGACTTTGACTGGGCCGTTCCAACACGTAACCTAAACTATGCCATCGTGATGCCATTGTTCATGGTTGGCATCCTGCAAGAAGTTGGACCTCCGGCCCGATCTCAGGTCTTTCGCCGTATCTAACGGGTCTTCTTTTAGGATTTATCTGTATTTAGCAGGTACTTTGTGTCCGTCTTTCCACATAAAATCCCCCTCACCCCCCCCCCGGCCCCCCCAAAAAAACCACATTATGAGTTCAACTTGTGGAAATGCAAGGGAGTTTAAAAGTAACATGCCATCCTCCCTGTTGAGCTCCCGAGCAGCTCGTCAGTGGAACCATCTCCCTGAAGGTTTCTACATTATTCTGAAAGGCGTCGAGCCCTTTGCCGCGTCCCCGTCCATCTCGGCGGCCCCAGCGGCGTGACGAAACGCTGCAACACAATCGAGTGACCCAGTTAAACTGGTCTAAATCTAAACCACCACAATCATCTGGAAAGACTGAGCAGATTGACAAAGGATGAAAAAGGACATGAGACAGAAGAACAACACAGTGATCCACGGACCTCCCCTGGCATTAATGCATGCCCTACTTAAATGCTTAACATGAATAATGTTATTCTCTCTCCCCCTCTCTCACCCCTTTCCTCCTTTTCTCACTTCACGTAACAATACAACGTCTGTTCAGGCTGGAATTCAGCATCCAGTGAGTCTTGTCTCCTGGATCGGCTGAGGGATTTCCCCCTCAGTAGCATCTCTGCCTGCTTTTCCCAGGGAGCTTCTCAGAACAGTATCACGTTGTAGGATGGATGGGGTGTGGGGGGGGGAGTCGTGGCAATCCCAAAGCACGAGGAGACAAAAAAAAAAAAGGGGGGGGGGGGGGTTGCTTTCTGCTTCTTTTTGGATGTGATGCGGGAGCGAAACCTACACACGACAGGAGGAGACAGGAGGAGACTCACCCAGGGCTTTGAGAAGTTCATCAAAATTCTCACTGCTCTTCATCTTCCAGTTGCCGGCAAAGTTAGGCATGGCTGCTGAGGCTGCGTACGAGGGCTGCAGAAGGAACCTGTTCCACGCTCTGCTGTCTCTCTCTCTCTCTCTCTCTCCGACTCTTTCTCACCCTCCTTCTCCTCCTCCTCCTTCTTCACTGTGCTCCTCTGCTCTGAGCTCAGCCTCCCGCTTGCACGTTACTCCCAGCGGAGCCTCTTATTTATTAATTTAATTTAATTTAATTTAATTTAATTCAATTTTTTTTTTATTTTTATTTTTGGTTTCCCAGAGATGGGCGCTCTCTCTGCAGCTCCTTCAGAGCGCTGGTAATAATCTTCTCCTTCTTCCCTTTTATAGCCGCTGCCTTTAATATGAGGCGGCGAGGTCCCTCCCCCTTAAAGCTTTGTCCCGTTCATTACAGTAAAGCAGGATCTGTGGTGCCTGCTTCGACGTGAAAAAGACTGAATTCTTCTAGGATGTAAATGTGTTAAGGAACAAATCTGAGGGTTTTTTTGTGTTTTTTTTTTTATTAACTTTCTCTTGACCTTATTTAAAGAACTTTAAGTTCACGGACTGAATGCGCCAATGTTTCAAAAAAAAAAAAAGTCTTGGTATTTGAAAAGACTAATTGTGCCATTCAGTGGAACAGGCCCACAGCATCATACATCCTCCACCATGCTAACCAGGTATGAGGTAGTTCTTTCACCTACTCATTCAGGAGAGTTTTTGGTGAGCCTCTCACAAAGTCGCAGCGATTCCGTGACTCCTGCAGTCTCTCTGGATCTCAGCTGCAAACTGCTGATGACACTCTGAGGTCACTTCCATCTGAGAGCATCCTGTTTGAAGCCTTGCGATGGCAAAGGTACCGTTGATCAGTTGTCAAAATGTGAACAGCAAGACGAGGAGGGCTGTTTGAGTTACCGTCACTGACTGAAGCGGGAAACTGACCGACACCCAACAACCAAGGGACCAACCAAAGACAGGCGAAAGGTGGAGCTCATCTGACGGGATGCGATTGCGACGGCTGTGACAACAACAAAAATTGAACGTTTTTGAACTTTCTCGTGTTGCATCGAAAGCCCGCATGCTCCCGTCTGCATGTACAAACTCAAAATTTCACATGCGCTAATGTTGCTGGTCACTTGGCTGGACGAGGAAGGTCACCTCATTGGGCAAGTTCCAGAGGAAAAGAACAGAGAAGGAGCGACACCGCCTTCTGTGTGTCAAGCCCTTTTTGCCCTGTGGCTTCAAACTCCAGCAGGGTATTGATGGCTTGAACTTTGTTCGTCCAAGCCATCAGCCATCTGGCTTTTCACTTACTCCCTACAAGTACCCGTTTCTGGTCGGCTTTCTGATCCCCTCTTCATGGTTGCTTGTAGTCATTAGGATGCCAGTCTAAAATTGTTGTCCTGAACATCTCCTGTGTTGCCTTGAAGTGGGATGCATTGCCTCTCCAGGACGCCATCCAGCTGAATTTATCCAGCGTTTACGTCGATCACTGAGTCAAGCAGCGCGATGTTTTCCGGGCAGAAGATGCGGCCGCTCCATTTCAGAGTCAGTAACTTTGTCAATATCTGACTGAAGGGCGAACCTGCGCCAAAACATCACCTGACACAGTTAGTTTTTGATTCAGCTAATCGTGATCTTTTTATGTTCTTATTGAGTTCCCCGTGAACCTTTTCTTCTCTTTTCTATTTCCGCTGGCCTGGTGTTTCCTGTGTTTAGCCATGTTTGACTGGGCTATTGCTGCCAGTAACTACATGTTCTCTATTTTCAACAGAAGACATAGATGGTCCGGGGTTTCCGTTCTTCACTTTGTCTCTGTCCTGTGCCAAGTTTATGATTATCTCAAAAGCTTGTTCTCCAAACTTAAAGCACATATTTGCCCTTATGAGGGGGAAAAGTACTGATGATGCCCTTAGCTTCTTATGTTGACTCAAATCCTGAAGCCCAGTGTGAGGACAAAGCTTGTGCAAACAACTTTCCTGAATGCGTTGGACTACAGAGACGTTGAACGTAACTTCCTCGGTTCTACGTTGTCTGGATACGATATTGCGGTGCTTTGCATTTCATTACAAGCGCTGCCCGGCTCACCGCCGTGAACTTTAAGTCTCGCTTTCATGGGCTTGACTGAAACAAAGAGAGAACAAGCTGCCTTGGAGACACCACCCCCGTATTTGCTTGCTCTCATGTCTCCAGTGATCAATCCTTGATCAATTCCAAAGGGAAATTAAATATTGTAACTTATATTATCCAAGGTTTGTTGCTGTAGGTGCTGAGGGCTGTGGGAAGAAAGGATCTCCTGTAGCGGTTTGTGTTACAGCCAATCTGAAGAGGCCTCTGACTGAAGACTCTCTGATGTTGTATGACAGCCTCACAAAGAGGATGCGCAGAGTTGTCCAAAATGTTTTGGATTTCCTGATAGCATCGGACAGCAAGAGGTAAAGGAAGTTCACATGAAAATTATTTAATCAAACATATCCAACAAACGAGTTCTTTTTTTTAATATAGAAAGGACTTTAATGAATGAATGTATTTATGTAGAATATTGCTGGACTGAAATTCAACACTTAGTTATGGCATTAAAATTAAGTTACAATATAAGATATATATATATACAGCTCTGGGAAAAAGTAAGAGACCATTTAAAATGATCGGTTTCTCTGATTTTTCTTCTTATAGGTATATGTTTGAGTAAAATAAACATTGTTTTTTTTGTTGTTCTACTGACAACATGTCTCCAAAATCCCAAGCAAACATTTTGTATTTATTTGCAAAAAATGAGAAATGGTCAAAAATAGCAAAAAAGATGCAGTGCTTTAAATAATGCAAAGGAAACAAGTTCATATTCGTTTAGAAACAACAACATTGATGTTGTAACTCTGGGAGAGTTCAGGAATCTATATTTGGTGGAAAAACCATGAGGTTTTCAGTGGGGTTAATATATGTCCATGTTTTAAGATGAAAAAGAGATCACCAAACTCATTCCTTTATTTTGTTTTTTTAAAACACTTGACATGTAAACCCTCTTTCTCTATTATCTTTTCACTTTGTGTTGTAGTTGCGATCAGTTTCATCTGTTGTCATGCACAATCGCCTCACTGATAAAGACCAACACTTCTTCTTGTAATACCCCTCTTCGCCGCATCTGTGTGGGGGGGCGATAGCGAGGCTTTTTTTTTTTTTGACGTTTCTCAAACCCTATTAACAAAAGCCAAGGAAGTCCGCGGGCGGAAGTTACATCAAATGTTGTCATGATGCAGTTTCACATGTAAATCAGTGAGGACCAAATTTCTAGCATAAAGTTTGGGGTTTTGAAGGTAAGTGTAGCGCTTTTGGTTCTCATTATCTTTTGTATTTACCTACAATGTCGCTTGCAGTCCGGCGCGTGCTGACAGCGTCACCGGTGTAACGCAGTGAGCCGCAATTCTGTTTGCAACACCAGCTAGCTAAACACCGGGCTCCCTTTGTTTTGCAGGTTCTTAATGAAAGTATAGAAAATGGTTCGCTTCCTGTAACTCAGGGTTTAACCAGAATCCTTTACTTTGAGGTAATTGGCGCCTCATTTGTCTTCTTAACAATGATTACGAGATATTTGCATTAGTTGTTGCTACATTCAGTTATTGATGAAACTCAATCTGGTTTATTACAAGATTTGTTCTGGATATTTTTAGATTATTCTGATAAAGGTTTTATTTTATTTTTAGACTTTTACAAAGCATTTGATTCGGTTTAACAGAAATTTAGTTTTCATTGTCTAGAGAAGTTTGGGTTTGGGAAATTCTTTACTTTTATCATTAAAATCTTGGACCAAAACAGAAACAGCTTCATGAACTAAGAAATGGCTCCTCTCCTGGATTTAACCCCTACCTTTTCTTCAGTTTTATATGTTCACGGCAAAAAAAACCCCAAAGCTACTATTTAGAAATTATTTTTTCAAAATCAATTATAAGACAGCAAACAGCTCTGTACATTTAAAAATAACAGTTTTTTTTTTTTACTTAAAATGGCAGTTAATTTTTTTTTTAATTATTTTATCTTGAATACAGGGTGAGAAACTTCCTGGACCAAAAGCAATGAGTACCCAGGTAATGAGTGAATTACATAAGTTCTTGTTGGTTGTGTTGATATTTAGACAAGAGGTTGACTTTGGTTTTGTGCTTTGATTTCAGTACAGCATTCTGTTCAAGCAAGAACATGGTGAGTAACATGGTTCACGAACACCACCGCTGTTTTTAGAGTCTCACATTATTTAAGGGTTTCAAACGAGAGTCCTGATCCACCTCTGTGGGATCATTTAACTTTGAATGACAGAGTGCATGCTGGTGATGTTTGGTACTGTCCATGTGGACAGAGAGGTGGAGTTAGGAGTGCCAGCTTCTGTTTGTTTGAGCTGAGGGAGTTTGGTGCGAGCCGGGCTTTCTCTTCTTATCTCCCTTGTTTGCCTTCAGCTCATGATGATGCCATCTGGACAGCAGCGTGGGGCAAAAGTGAAGCGGACGGCTCAGAGACCATCATCACCGGCTCACTAGACGATTTGGTCAAAGTCTGGAAATGGTGTGAATTTCTTCATCTTTTTTGGCACTGGTGGTTTTCTTTCATTCTTTCATCCGTCCTTCCTGCTTGACTTTCTTCCACTCTTCTTTTCAGCCTCTCTACAATCCTTTCTCCATTCTACTCTTTTCCACCTTTCATCCTACTTACAGTGATGTTGTCTTAAATGATCAAATTTATTTTTCTGCTGGACGCCAATACAGCTGCTGTTCCAGTTACACTTGAAAAAGACCTTAGCTAATGGTTTAGGACTCCAGAATGACTGGAGCCGACTCAGTGATATGAGCTTTGTCAAAGTTTTGCTTTTTCCACATCCTCTCAAATTTCCCGGTAAAACAATAATCGAATCCATGTGAAAGCCAGCTGATAAATCCAAGGCTTTGACCAGGCCTGGGAGTAGCGCGCGTATCTCTCGGTTCCTGCAGGTCGGACGAGAAGCTGGAGCTGCAGTGGACCCTGGAGGGCCACCAGCTGGGCGTGGTCTCTGTGGACATCAGTCACCACGGAGCCATCGCTGCCTCCAGCTCCCTGGACGCACACATCCGCCTGTGGGACCTGGAGTCGGGGAAACAGATCAAGTCCATGGACGCCGGACCAGGTGGGAGGAGCTTATTCTTGCTTTTGTATCTCACCTGGACTGAGATTTCCCAGTGATTTAAGATTTTTTTAACAATGCACAAACGCAGATTTTGTTTTCCAGAGGTAAACGCTTCGTATCATCTTATCTATTTTCTGTTGCTCTTATAGTCGATGCGTGGACAGTCGCCTTCTCTCCAGACTCTAAGTACATCGCCACAGGCAGCCATCTTGGAAAAGTGAACATCTTCGGCGTGGAAAGTGGCAAGAAGGAATATTCCCTGGACACCAGAGGAAAATTCATCCTCAGTATAGCTTACGTGAGAATCAGTCGCTTGTTTTCTTTTCAGATCCAGTCTTGAGTTTTTATTTACCATTGTGACTCCTTTCCATTTAAGTTGCCATTTTGTTTTAACGCTTTGAAAGTATTTGCACCTTGTTTTTGCTTTTTTTGTTTTCCCGCTCTTTTTTAAAATCGTCATACTAGTTTTATCAACAAAGAAATGCGTCAGTTGAGATGTTTCAGGCATCTGATCAGCCGCCTCTCTTTGGAGTTTTGTGGGGCGTCCCACAGGGAGGAGAGCTCAGGACCCAGAGATTTCCTTAAGTACCATATGTTGTCTGATTTAACTTTTCTATTCCTTGTTTTCTTTTTGAAAAAAAAAAAGTTACAGAAAAAATTTTTGAAAAGCGGATTTTATTTCCACCATTCCTTCTATGAGTGGAAATTAAATGATTGAGAATGCCATAATATTAGCAGAAAATATAATTTTTCATCAGAAAAATAACGTCCTAAAATTACAAGAAAAAAAGTCACTTTAATGAGAGAAAAACTTCTACAGTTGGAAAAAAAAATCCAGATTTTTCAAAAGAACAAAAAAAAAAAAAAACCTTCACAAACCTACATTTCAGTAAATTACTAAAATCTACCTCAAGCTTGAGGTTGCATGTGAACATGTGGGGTTTTCATTTTTACTCTGCTTAAAATAAGTTTGATTTTCTGAAATATTTACATGTGACATAAAAAGCAAAAACTGTGGCGGCCATTTTGGCTCCATTTCACATTTCCTTCTTGCTCCTCAGAGCCCCGATGGAAAGTATTTAGCCAGCGGTGCAATCGATGGGATCATCAACATCTTTGACATCGCCACCGGGAAGCTACTCCACACACTTGAAGGTTGGCTAATTTACATGTTTATATGAATAAAAAAGACTCTTTTTTTTTCAGGAATAACCCCTTCGATAAAAAGCCAGACAAATCGAGCATTTTAGATGGTTTTTAATGATGATTTAGACCTTTATCAGTGTGTTTGGTTTTTAATTTTCCAGCATTAGGGTTAAGCAGGTCATATATTAGAGGCAGGAAAAAGCCCAAGTTATTTTCTATAAGGTTTTAATTTTGAGTTTATTTAAATATAATTCTGAAAATCAAACATTTAGCAGTTTAATTTAGATTATAATGCAACAGATTCTCAGATTTTGCCATAGTGTTTCATTTTTCTGTGAATGCTTTGTGATGCGTCCACCTTAAGATGGCCTGAAAACAACTGGGAAATCTTGAAATTTGACTTTAGAAAACTCTGGACTTTTGACGAGAAAAGAAAAAAAAATCTGTGTAGCATTTGTTGTTTGAAGGTTTGAGTCTCTCTTTTTTTTTCTTGTCTTCCATCTTTTAAATATTACTCTAATCCCCATTTGACAATTAGAAAATGTATAGATAATAAGGCTAATATAAGCTGAATCATGGTGCTGAGCCACCATGTTTGTCACAAAAAGCTGACTATTTGTGTCAAATATCCAAAATAGAATATAAAAAAAAAAACCTGTTGAACTCTTGAAATTTGTCTGGAAAAGAGTAAATTTATGAACTAATAAGTGTTCAGGAATCCCGACTTGAGTTGTACATTAAGGCTCAGTACTGTTCAGTGGAGGAGTTTGATATTCTGTGTGTTTTCGTGTCGGCAGGTCACGCCATGCCCATCAGATCCCTCACCTTCTCCCCGGACTCCCAGCTGCTGGTCACCGCCTCCGACGACGGATACATCAAAATATACGACGTGTAAGAGGCACTCACTGTGCATCATCGCTTTTTATCAATCGTAATGTAGTGATTTATGGACAAACTGGAAAAAGTAGCAGACTAAACTAAAGCAGTGCTTTATTTGTTCTTCAGACAACATGCCAACCTTGCCGGCACGCTGAGCGGCCATGGGTCCTGGGTTCTTAATGTGGCATTTTCTCCGGATCACACCCACTTTGTCTCCAGGTGGAACACTAAAAGCAGCTCTTCCACACTTCAATATGATGTTGCTATGATAGGATGCGACGTGTTCGCACCGACATGCACCGACGCTTCGTGTCGGTGCGAATCCATTCCATCGTCAAAACGTTAAAAACCTTTTTCCTTCTGCTTCCCCTCAGCTCGTCTGACAAGAGCGTGAAAGTTTGGGACGCCAGCTCCAGAGCTTGCATCAACACTTTCTTCGACCACCAGGACCAGGTGAGGAACCTGACTCTTCTGGGGGGTCTTTATATTTATCTTTGTGTGAGAATTTTGGCTCTTGGGAATTTTCTGTGACTGACCAACCAACGGTAGAGGATAAATATTAATACCTAGGAGTAAAATCCTGCGCTACTAATCACCTTTTCGGCGAAGATCTCAATTTTGAGACTCATAAGAAGTTTTAATTTACACTATTCCATTGAAAATGTGGAACAAGGTCATTTGCTCAGAGGACCTCCTCTTTTTGGCCTACAGGCTAAACACGGCAGTAAACCAAGTCCTTGTGCCCACGTAGACAGATCTTTATAAAAGCAAATATCTCCATCACATCGTTTAAGAAAACACATGAGGTCAGTTTCAGAAAAGTTTTCATCCACATAAACTTGCACGAATATACCCGAGTGTTGCTTTAAACTATAGGGGGCGCAAAGCTGAAATCCATGTCAGCCAATCAAATCACTTAAAAATAACTATGACTTCCTGTTAGGAGTTACACGTGGCACCAGGAGGTTCACTTTAGAGGTTGAGCTACTTTAAATAGCATTTTGGAATATAAAGCTAATAAAACACAAGATGTCAATTGGGAATCATATCAAAGCGAGTATGTGGAAACGTTGCCCGGTTATTTGTTGCAGACATAAATGCGCTGGACACTAAATCTCTGTTTTCCCATGTGTACAAGCAGACACAAATAGAGTGAAATTTTAATAAATGATTGTCTTTTATTTGTTTATGAGGAAAATACTCATAAAAGTTACTTTGCACCAGATTTAGCTTAAGCTACGTTTAGAGCCACACTAAAGGCCAAAATTGTGTAAAAAGAAAAAATTTTAATTATTCATTTTCCCATTTAACCATCTACATGTGAACTAAACCCTTTAACTGCACATGAACCAAAACATAAAATTTCCACCATGAAACACGGGAGTGGCAGCATCATGTTGCTGGATTTTCTAAATTTTTTTGGAACTTCTGTCGTGAGACTAGAGCGGGGCTTCATCTTCCATCTACAGCCAGATCAGCAATGGTTTAGATGGAAGCATGTGAATCAATTAAAACGGCTCAGTCAAAGCCCAAACTTCAATCTACTTGTGAATCTTTTTTTTTTGTTTGTTTGTTGTTGTTTTGTCTCACAAAATTCCTGCCAGCGTTCATTAGAACTGAGGTGGCTGAGACGCTTGGCGAGTTTGATCTGTTCTTCTGCTCGCCAAGCTTTTTTATCGCTGCCGTACTTGCAACATCTCTGTCGTCCCAAGGTGTGGTGCGTGAAGTACAACAGCAACGGCTCAAAGATCGTCTCGGCCGGCGACGACCGCGCCATCCACATCTACGACTGCCCGTTGTGATGAGGAGCAGTCAGTAAAGGCAGGAGGAGGAAAAAGTTCCCATTGATACTCAGAGGGGGGGATTTGGGCTGGTAAATGTGTTGCTGTTTATGCACTGGCTAATTTAGGCCAAATAATAAAAGGCTTGTTTTTGGTAATTTGCTTCTGTTGTTTTGCTGTCAGTTGAACCTATTAGAGATTTATTTACAGACATCTATCTACATGGCCTGAAATATGAAGTTAGAAGTAACTAATGTAAAGGTGAGTCCTGAAAGACAAACTAGACTTTTGAAATGCTACTTTTCCCAAATCACCAGTTTCAGAATCAGTTTAATACTGTAGCAAAAAGACTGTTAAACTTTTTGCTTTTATTATTTCCTGGGTCTGAATAGATTTGGGCCTAAAGTACCAAACAACACAGTTGTGAAAATAGCTATTTTTACTCAGTTAAGGGTTCCCAACTTGACAAACTCTTAAAAGGCTATTGTGTCACAATCGTCTTAATGCTTTTGTGCACGTTTTTTCAGTTTTTTCTTCCACTCAACTTTCCATTAATATCCTTTGTCAGCACTGTCTGCTGGACAAGTGTCATCTACATTGACGGTTTTAAAATGTTCTCATTTTCTGAGAAATCTAATTTTGATCATAATCAAAATTAAATGGAATCGGTTCACGTTTAATCCATCAACAAGTTGAACCTTTTTTAATCAAACCACTAAAATAAAATGTATATTCCAATTTAAGATGCATGATTACAGTTGCTTGATCTCAAGCACAAAGTGCTCCCCCTGATGGACTATTACATGTACTGCAGCCCCTGATTTATGACGTTTAAAATGAAATAAAAAAATGTTCATACAAATTTTTTATTCAACTGGAACTCTGGACATGTTGATGTAACAACATTTACACATTCATTTAATCTGTCACAGAAATACTAAGAGACTCTTACTCATTGAAAACACTATTTGACCTGGACAAAAGTGTCTACAAACATTGCTTAAAAAAAAACAAAACACAAAATGTCTGCTGTGGGATGGCAGTGAGTCTGAATACACTGTAATGTCAACTTTGAAGGCAGGTTAGTAAATCAGGGTGTGTGTGCTGGTGCGTTGCTGCCATCTTTGTTTTATGGAATCGTGGCAACACGGTTTGAGTTGCAGTATTCTTAAAATCATCCCACCAGCAGATATTTTACATACAAAAAAAAAAAGGTTCACTTCCACACTTTAAGAGTTCAAATATAAATGTTTGGAATCAATTTGAGGACCCTGGTTACCACTGAAGTGATACAATCGAGCTCAAATTAATGTAGTTTACTCTTCGTTGAAGTGAACACATTACAGGCAGTGACACATAATATAATCAAGGTCCTAAAGGGTATTAATCTACAGAATCACACATATTAGTCATGTAACAGATTTATTTATTTTTTTTCTTCATAAAAAGAGTAGTACCAAGTATTCTGCAGACAAGGCCCCTCGATAAACAGATACTGAGATGAGTACTCCACCTTTCTCTCAGGTGGTTACCATGGCTTTTGACTTACAGGAGTTGAAGGTACCAACAGAACCACACCATCTCCAAAAGCAAAGATGAGACCAGAAGTCCTGGAACCGGATACCTTTCTGTCCATGGACTGGACAGAAAATACCTTAAAGTCCACAAAACACTTGCGGACCAGAGAACCAAATCCCCCTGAGTTAGAGAAAGATCTGCAGATTAAAATGTTATTTGTACAGTAGAGTACAACAGGATAAAGGCAAAATTGGTTTTTACACCACCAAAGCTATTACAGTTTCAGTAGACCAAATGCAACCTCTCTAGATTTCAAAGTGTTGGCTGTGCATATCCCCTAGGGAGCGCTGGAGTTCTTCAAGGGGTGGAAAAATGAGGGTAAAAAAATAAAACAGCTGAAGTAATTCAAAATATTTAACTTCACCAAGCCTGTACCAGAGACAAAATGGATAGATTTTCTTTTTTTTTTTTAAGTACATAAAGATACGGTAAGTGACGAGATAGTCTGGGCCAAGGAAAATAAAACGAGGAAGGAAGTGTGACCATGATTATTTAAAATCTAGATTTGTCCGAATGGACTTGAGGATGCTCCACTGACATTGTGTTGTCTGCCAAGAGTTGCTAGCTAACCTCGCTATTAGACCTTGTCGGCTTCGCCATCACGTAAGGCCCAATGCCAAAGTTAGACGAACAAGGCTGAATGAACTACGGTTATAATAAAAAGGTAGCTAATTCTTATAGCACTGTAAATAACAAGATAGCCAAAACATCAAAGCTAATGTGGGTAAACCCCAAAAGACTAGAGAAACTTGTATGATTGGAACATCAAGTAAAACTTTTACAGAAATAATAGCAGTAAAGAAGATGGGAGGGCGCAGATGTCCATTAGCTCTTTGATAAGCCAGCTACCGGACTCTGAAAACCCATATTCTAGATTAAAACTTGAATTTTTCCATCCTGTTCTTTTCGTCCGTCACCTAGCTTCATTTTATCTACAAGCAACACGAACAAGGAACAAGTACCTGTTACGCATTTCAATGTGCATCATTCACAAATAATACAGCAAATCGCAGGACAGCGAGAACAATAAGGTTGTTCCATCCACCTTCCAGTTGCTAACGGCTGTGTCTATTGATGAATTCTCTTTACTCCTGCGTTTAAAGCCGCACCGATCTAAAGCGCATCAGACAGATCTGGGTCACTGCCTCTGTGCAGCTGGAGAATGATGGCAGGCCGTCCTGGTCCCCCACCCTGCCTACGCCTTGTTGTCTTTCACCAGTGTCTGGTCTCAATCAGTTCGGCGCGCAGGCTCAGCCTCTTCAGGGTCTCGTATCCAACCACGATGAGCACCGACGTGGGCAGGGAGGAAATGATGCGGGCCGACAGCCCTTTGGTCATCACCCAGATGCCCTCCTCCGCCAGCAGCTGCTTGAACGTCTCTTTGACGGATGTTCGGCCCTCCACCTTAGAGAAGGATGATGATGGTGATGCATGGTTAGCTTTTGTTAAACCTCATGTTACCAGGGGAAATAAACAACAACTTTGTATAAATAAACTCAACAGTTTGTTACATTTACTTTGGTAATATGAAGATTTAACATTAAATCTTGTGACTCAGTTCATCCTTGTGACACAGAACCCGTCTCTGTCCTGAATGTTACGTTTCCCATGGCAAGGCTCTCTGTACAGCAATAGAAATCAAAAGTCCTTGAAGGTTTGTGACTAGTGAACAGATACTAGAAACTTCTTACCACTGTGCTTTCTAGTGAAGGTTGCTTTATGACATTCTAAGTCCTGTTGAGATTGTTGTTTTAGGTACATACACCTTCATCGATTCATTGTCTATAGCCACTTATCCTTGAAAGATTGCAGAGATAGTTCCTCTCTCGACGGGTTAAGGAGCGAACAGTGGCACAGTTGGTAGCCTTGGTTACCTTGCAGTGAGAAGGACCTTTATTCTTTGGGTGCTTCCTCCCACAATCCAAACACATGCCTTTTACGGTTATATTGTGGTCTCTCTGAAGTACCCCTAGGTGTGTGTGTGTGTGTGTGTATGTGGGTGCGTGACTGTTTTGTGTTGCTTTGTGACAGACTGGTGACCAGTCCAGAGTGTCCCCTGCCGCTTGCCTAATTTCCTGTGGGTTCAACTGTTGATTTCATTCAATGACGTGCAAATGAGTTTGGTTTTTGATGTTCACTCTTCATTATGAAGGTAATCAAGCAGAAACCCCCCCAAAGATGGTTAATTTATTTGTAATTGTGATAACAAGTCTTGTTATCACAATTACTTGTGATAACATGTATTTGTGATAACAATTGTTATCACAAATACTTGTGATAACAAGTAATTGTGATAACAATTGTTATCACAAATACTTGTGATAACAAGTAATTGTTATCACAAGTAATTACTTGTGATAACAAGACATTTGAAGATGGTGCTTCAAATGTCTTGAAGCACCGTCTGACATGTGGCAGAATTCACGGTGAATTCAATGGTGACCTTCGACCGGGCAGTCATCAGCATCTTACCGGTTGTTTTGAACGTCCTACAGTGGGATACCTGATAACAAACCCGTCTGTGACTCTACCAGGCTCATAAACTGCCACAATCTTCTTTCTGAAGGCCTCAGACAGCCCATGTTTGTGTTCAGCCTCACTTCAACAGCTAGGAGATCGTCAAACTAAAAGTCTGAAGAGTAAACAATGACAACCTCCTTCAAAAGGCTGCAGCTTTTCTTACCTGAACTCTTGCACGAACAACATCCATAGGGTTTGTGATGGTTGAGGCAGTTGCCGCTGCCATTGGTCCTGCCATAGCCTGTAGAATCAGGTGGGGACAGCCACTTGGTGCCATTAAAGATAATTTTTCTAAAAATGCAAACAACATTATACATTGTAAGGCCAAAGTCATACAAAAAGTCATGCTGACAAAACAAAAGAAAGATGGCATTGATTTACCTGCATAAAAGTGATAAAAAGGCCACCAGAGGGCACTGTTGGGGATGTATGTGAGCAGGGATGCCACATAACCCCTATAAAATCCCCTGAAACCATCGGCTGCAAATATCTGCACCGTTATTTCCCGCGACTGTCCGAAAGTAGGTTTGCATTTAGATGTGGCGAGCATCATTTTTGCCTTCACCTTGAAGCGGGAGTGATGTTCCCCCTGTCCTTGCATCATCAGGTGCTGGGACACCACGTCAATGGGCACAGTGATGGTCTGAGCCACCAGCGACGCCGCCCCTCCTGCCACCACGGACTTGACCGTGTTGCTGGGAGAGTAGTGGGACACGTACTTGCGCACCAGTTCGTAGGTGGTGATGTACGCCTGTCCTGACACCAGAGTGAAGGTGTTGATCATGAAGCCTCGGTAGAGGCCCCTCACGCCCTCCGTTCGCAGGATCTTGCAGAAGGCGTCAAAGGTGCCCGAGTACACGGCCTTCCCTTTCTGCACCTGCAGCCGGGTCCGGATTAGGCTGAACGGGTAGACCGTGGCCCGGGTGGTCAACGTCATGAACACACCCAGGGAGTAGAATTTCCTCTTGTCCAGGTCCTCCCATTCGATAATTTGGATGGCACCTTTCTGCTGCATGGTGCCCGTCAGGCCCTAAAGCCAAAGCGCTGCAGTCCTAAACGCTGCTGCTTCCATTACACCTGCATCAGATGGAAGCATTAAGTCAATGACAGGGGGCAACCGTGGAACACCAGACCAATATGAAGACCAGACAAACCAGTCCCAATTATTTATTCATGTCATTTTCTGCTCATGGTTTTGCCCTTTATGGTGAAAACATGGTGTCTGCTTGTTTTGGCCTATCACTGAAAACGTTTAAATGCGTGGTTTTAACATGACCAAATGTTGAGTACTTTTGCAAGGTACTACAAAAACACACAAAGATGTCAATAGCGTTTATTAAACATCTGCAATACTTTGCACAATGGGCAAGAGAAGTAAACGGGTATTACTACACGGTTTATAAACCCGGAACTGCCATGGCTTGTGAAACACACTTTGTTAGAGTCAGTTGGGTCTGTAAGGGGAACAGAGACCACAGGAGGGGAAGTTTAAGCACATATCCAGCTGCTGACAAACTGGGAGTAAAATAATGTCCATCAACTCGATGAGCAGCTAGCTTTTAAACGTTTGATCAGTTAGTCGACAACTTAGTGATGTTTTGTTGGAAGATGAAGCACGTGCAAGTCACAGCGCGCACTATGCTCGAGCTGCTTTAGCAGCAACAAACTGCTTTCCTGTCGAAGAAACTCAAATTAATGTTACCTAAACACGCCGACTGAACGTACCCGAATAGTCACGAAGCTCACCGTGCTCGGCCACTGTCGTTTGGGTGTCGAAGTTGTTTATTTACACTCGAACGGCCTGCGCTGCTGCAACATAATGGAGGGTCATGTCTCCCGTCCATTACTGCTCTGAACAAACACAGTCAAAGGTAAAAGGTCAAGGGTCTAAGTTTTATCAAGGCATCTATAAATCAGTATTTTCTTCAAAGTCAATTAAAAAAATACGTTTGAAAAGCATTCTGCTCCGATTTATAGGACTGAAATATTTACTTTGCCAGTCGTTTGTGTAATTGAAGGACGATGATGCATTCCAGATCGCGTAGAAATTCTAATTCAGTACGTTACAAGGGTGTCACAAAATGACATTACAGATTTTGCCCAATGAAAACTAATAGATAATAAGGTATGAATAAGCAAAATCATATATAAAGGCTTATACATACATGTAAAATTTGTTGAATAATAATAATAAACACAAATATTTCTTTCGTCAGTTACACAAACATTCCTCGAACCAACCGCCCGAAGTGCATTGAAAGCAACACAGTTGACGTCACATGACACTTTTTTTTAAAGTCACAGCGCTATTTGTGATCGCTTTAAGCCATTTCTGACATGATGCGATTTGAATCTCATATTTGTGGCTTGGCTTTATTATGACTTAGTTGTCCATAATTATTGAGCAATATTTTTTATAAACCCTGTAGTTATAAGCTATCCTAATTTTCGACTTAATAATTATGATATAGGTAAATTATAATTATAAAAATACATCATAATAACAACAACACACTATGTCATTATTATTATCAGATACTATGCAAATACAACGACACACCCTTTCAAAATGTTGACTTAGCTTTTATAGTTATGCATCTCATGATAATGTTAAAGTTAATTAGTGATAGAGACTATATCTCATTATTATGACTGAGGAGCATGTAATCTTATTGTGAGATAGTATTTTGTCATTACCTATTAGTAATAATGATAATAAGATAGTATCTCAACTCTCACCTGTAACAAATCCTGTTGTATTTCTTAAAAACATGGCTTTTTTTACCCATATAGTTTCTAAAAAATTGTTTTTTGATGTTTATTCTACCACAAATTTATGGTTGGGCGTGACCGAGCAGCGCTGTACTCTGATTGGTTAAATTACTGTTTGCTGTTTCGTAATTGGTCAGTCCTGCCTGGGTTGGTTCTGCAGTGAGACGGGGCCCGTGTTGATTTCAGGAGTCATCATGGCGCTCAATGCGACAATTAAAGGTAAAACGAGTCTTTTATTAACCTTCTACGGATAACTACGAGTGGCAACACCGTGTAAACTAAACGGAAAAAAAGCAGTTCTGAAACGGACTCTTCGCTCGTAGGAGAACTTCGGCCTATTTCACGTGAACGTTATATAAAGGGCCCCGACAGAAAAGCTAGCACGTAGCTAACGCGATAACACAGCTATATGACAGCTAGTATGGTTAAAAAAAAAGAAGAAAATGCTAAAGGCTAAACCCGTTGGTGTCTTTCTTGATGCCATTGCCACAACTTTTAGCTACATGTCTCTTGCCTGTGTTTTGTTTTATAACTAAGCTGCTTCTTGTTATCTCTAGAAGGGGTTAAGCCGGTAGCTCGATAAGTGCTCTGCACAAGTGTGCTTTAAGATAAGAGGGTATGTTAGCAGCTAGCCCCTCGGCTATCTCTCTCTTCCTCACCTTGCCATTATGAAGACATGCTAAGATGTGTTAATGAAAACCTGGCGCACAACACGTTTACATTAATCCTTACATAATTTATGAAGAGCCTGGGTTTAGTGTTGTAATATTTGCTGAAAGAAAATCGGCCTTTCAGACCAGAGCCGGTGAAAAACTCCAAATTGTAATATATTTACATTAAATATATTTAAAAAGTCCCTGCTTTATCAGTGTTTGTGTCTCATATACATTATTACTTAATTCTTAATTTTACTGCTTTACAGTATTGCCTATTATAACACTATTAATGCGTAAACTAATACATAATTACACACCTGTACACATAATTCTTGTGCTGCTACCTAGATGAGGTTATACAGATTTTTTGTTTTTACTCTATTCCCATTGCATCTGTATTTATATCTATGTCGGTAATAACAACACATGAGATTCAACAGTGCATGGTTATATGTAGAATATTTATATTGTTTTTATGTGGTAAATATGTAGAGTCCATACCTGGCTTCGCTGTGTGCCATTCAGGGTTCCTACATAGGAAACAAATGTGAAATTTGAATTATATATTTTGGATAAGATGGGAAAAGATTTGACGTTTCAAACTTTACCTCATATACAACTGTCTAAATATTATTCAACCATCTTCTCATACTAGTGACTGGAATATGAATGATTTGTTTTAAATTCTGTTCCATCGTAGAAATATCTGCCATACAAGTAGTTCAGTCTTGTTAAAATACCTCAATATTAAATCAAATTTAGTCTGAAAATTATGGGATTTTGTCATGGAAACTGAGCAGGAAACCATTTTACTTTGTTTTTCTTTTCACTCTTGCATCTATTGTAGCGTGAGACTAATCAGGTTCTACTGTGTTTATTCTTGTTCTTGTTGCTGCTCTGCAGCCAGTGTCCATGAATTGGTTTTGTCTGTGACAACCCCTTTGTACAGAGAGTCGTTTTATAGCAGGTGAACATACCTGCAGGGCAGTATTTTGTAAAAATACACAATACTGTGTGTGTGACAGGAAATTTGAATGTTAAATCAAGCTGTCGCCTAGAGAGAAACTAAACATAAAAAACTGAAGATTGTTTGTGAACTATTGTTAAGAATAATAATTATCCCAGGTGACTTTAGGGTCTCTTTTAATGAACAGAATAGAAAAAGTATTTTCTTCTATTCTCTAATAGTAACTATGTTTCAATTAATGGGGGAAATTAAGCTTTTTTTGTTTTTACAGCTCTTTTCTAATCTTATGTCTGAGATTTTTAAAGTTAGAGTAATTTTGACTAAACTGTTTATAGTTTAAAACATGATCTAACAAAAGCAACAAATATTACTATGGCTGCTCAACTTGTACTATATTGATTATTGCACATCTAATAACGTAATCCATAGCATGTGTGTGGATATTGATTAGTGGTGGTATCTGCTCCGGTAGCCAGCAGTCAGCTCCTCGACTGACATTGCTCTCCAACTGTGGTTTTTATGACAGATTAATAGGGCCAGACTAAGATTTTTCTTTTTTTTTTTTTTTTATTGAAAATATAAGAATAAAGTCATAGTATTATGAGAATAAAGTGATAGTATAATAAGAATGAAGTCACAACGTTAACACGTTTTAAACTTCTGCTACTGACAATAATTTGATGCTGACATCTTAAGATGATCATGATCCCAGACATTGTGACTTCATAACTGCAGAGTAGCCATGACAATAACAGCGAGCTAGCATTGAGCTAGTCATGAAGCTAGTCATGAAGCTAGCCATGGAGCTAGCCATACAGTAAAGTCAAGTGCAGCGATATATAATTTTCTCCTCTTAGCTCTTATCACTTGTTAATAATCGCAAAATAAACATTAAGCCTAAAACCATACCACTGCAACAGGCTGAATGTTCTGCTCTTTGTGTGGGAAATATTTGAGTGTTTTTTTTTTTTTTGTGGCGTTGTTGTCAGTTGCTATGGCAACGAGTCATCAGTGCGCTGATACAGAATGCAAGAAAGACGTAGTTTCGAGTTGTACTTTAACGGTTTTTCTCTTTGCTGTGGAGCACAACCCGAAATTAATAACGTCTACAAGTTTGATTGAGTTAACGGAGTTACTCTACGGCTGCAGTGCGGCGATGCATAACATGTAGAAGAATAGTGTTTTTGCCCTCCAGTGTTGTCCACATGTGTGAAATTTTCTCATGTAAACAATAACATGCAGGGGGTCTATATTTATAAATCTGATGATGATTAAGTCAGTGCCTCACCAGCTGTGAACCTCATCACACGTCACTGATGGGAGTTGTCAAAACATTACTTGAATCCACTGATATTATGGCTTTATTCTGATATTATAAGTTTTTTCTTATAACAACTTTTTTCTCGTATTCTTCTTCTTCTCGTCTTGTACAACTTTTTTCTTTTTTTTACAGTAATGCGACTGCATCATAAGTTTTAAAACAGTGTTGCTCTAATCAGACTGGTGAATATTAAGTCTAATTTAATTTCTAGCCTGTATCTTCTTAAAACCTCTGCCTAAATTGATACAGTAAACCAGCCTTTACCTGCTTCAATACGTCATGCTGCAACCCCACCATATTGTTGAGTCTGTTTTCCGGAAATGCTGCAGAGATAAGAAATGCCCCCAGTGTGTCCGTCCCTCCTGCTTATTATCTCCTTTGCAGGAATGCGGCTCCCGTCTGTTTACATTTCTGAACAATAACATGAAAACCTCCATACGTGCTTCTGTGTTTGTGTCAGTAAGCTTTTTCAAATCTTAAACGGCACAAAGCAGGCAGTGTTGTTGTGTTGCTTCTTGATGAAAGGTCTCATCCGTGTATTGTGTGATCTGACAATAGATGTGGTAAAGTTGAGGAAGATGAGAGCTGAACTTACAGTTTGATGCTCTGAATGCTTTAGATGGTTGGTCTTAAAGGGGCAGTATTAGCTTTACATCATGTTATAATGTTGCATGTTGTTACCATCAAAAACATACCTGGAGCGTTGCTTTGATTCTTTCATTCATGTTTGAGAAATCCTTTAATCTCCATGGCAACCATTCAGTTGTGCAAACCGCCTGGAGGGATCTAACTCCGCCTTCGAGACGCAGCTCCACCTCAGAGCTGCAGTTTCCGAGCTTTTGCCTCACAGAGCAACCCTCTCCACAACTCCCCCACTTTGCTCCTTCAGACTAGCCAGCAGCAATTAGCAAACACCTGTTGGAACACCTGAACTCATTGTAGGAACTTCTTCTTAGTATAACACTGGTAAAAATGTTGTTAAAGGGTTAATAGAGGAGCTATGTGGTGATGAGTTTCTGGCGGAGGCAGAGTTTCAGAAAGAGGAATATTTTTAAAGATACAGGGGTCCGATTTCAAGGCGTTACATAAATTAATAACAAGGTTTCCCCCAAAAAACCTGCTAAGTCCAGTGTTAGAGGCCTTGGGACAGTTCACCAGTGGCACACCATGTTTTGTGTTAAAAAATGAAGTTACAAAAATTCAGAGGTGCATCAGTAGGTGACGGTCATCCAACAGTCAACTATCAACCATCTTATCTTGTCTTTACTGTCAATATTATTGGTGTATAAAAAAAACATATTTGAAATTAACAAATGACGATTAGCCCTAATACACTAGGGAAAAATTTTCCCAGTGTATTATAAAATTTCTTTTAAGTCATAGTTGGTAAATATAGCATTTTTATAACAACTGAACATAACATTGTTTCTTGACTATGAAATAAAATGGCACCATGTGCCTGGAAAACATATTACTGCCCCTTTAAATTAATCAAAGATGGCCTCAAACAAATTAATCACAGGTCTCAAATTTTGTCGTGGCTGGACTATTTATTCCTATATATTCTATGTAGTTTTTTTTTTCCCTGAGACTTTTCTGTCAGGCAGAAGTTTGAATTGCATGTAGACATCTTCATGCACTGCGACCTGTGAGGTAACAAGCTGCTAATAGCTGCTAGCTTGTGCCTTTTATTTATTTGTAAGTGTAAACGTAACACCAGTTGCCTGGGCGACGTTCGTCTTTGCAACTGCTGTCACAACCATCTGCAAAACCTTTGAACAATCTGAACTGATGAGTTACAACATTTCATTCCCCTTTGGGATCAATAAAGTATTTTTGAATGTGAAGCTGTACGATGCCAAACGCAATCTGTGCAAAAAACTTTGGTGCCCTGAAAAACAATCACTTTCATTTATAAACTTCTGTACAGGCCTTAAATTTTATTCATAATGATCTGAAAATATCCTACATTTCAGTTGGTGAAACCTGCAGGAACACTGTTATTGCTGTCTTGTGACTCTTTGTTTAAGAAAAAAAATGAATATAAAAGAGTATCAGTGATATCTTTAATTGCTGGAAGACATAAAATGTTCTTTTTGGTCTAAGCATAAACTTCTCCTCCTCAGAGGACCCGTACGCCCATCTGATCGACACGTTACCAGATGGCATCAAGTTCTACAACCCACGTAAATTAGGCGACCCGAGATACGGTGAGTTCACCGCCGAGTCGTGTCTGTCGTAACGTCAGCCATACCTCCCTGGTGAATCGACTCTTTATTTACGACACGCAGACAAACTGCCGCTGTCCGTCCGGATCTTGCTGGAGGCGGCGATTCGCAACTGCGACGGCTTCTACACGAAAAAGGAGGATGTGCAGAACATCTTGGACTGGCAGCAGCAGCAAGAAAAAGCAGAGGTGCCGTTCTCCCCGGCACGAGTCCTTCTGCAGGACTTCACGTGAGTTTACTCACTTTTTAATTCCTCAGCTGTGAAGAAAACGATTGTTGGGAACAAGAAAAAACATTTTTTTTGTTGTTGTGGTTGTGTATCAGTGGTATTCCTGCCATGGTGGACCTGGCAGCTATGAGAGACGCTGTGGCCAAACACGGCGTGGACCCCGACCTAGTGAATCCCAAATGCCCCACAGACCTCATCGTAGACCACTCGCTACAAATTGATTACAGCAAATGGTTTGTTAATTAACTGGAAAGAAATCCCACATTTGTTTGCTTACGTCGGTCTTTATTTCCTTTTAACCTTTGAACCTTGTCATACCAGCGCCATACAGAACACTCCCAACCCAGGCGGAGGCGACAGCTCCAGCCAGAGCCAGCCTCCTCCTCGTTCCACAGCGGCCCGGCCTCCGTCCAGGGGCGGCTCCCACTGCGGGGGCCAGCGGGGCTCCTGCAGCAAGGCCGCCTGCAGTGACCCCCCCGCCTCGTCGGGCCGTCCTGCCTCTGTCCAGCAGATTGAAAACACTCCCCTGCTCTGCCCCTTCCACCTGCAGCCCGTTTCTGAGTACGTCTCTCATTAGTTACAGGATTTGACTGATTCAGTCTGTGTAATACTGGGACTTTCAGTCTTTGCAGAAGTATTCATGACCTTTGAACAAGGGCTGAAATGATTCATTCGATTAATTGTGATTAATTGATAATTGAAATAGTCGTCAACAAATTTAGTAAACGATTGTTAAATGGAGTATACAGACTCAAAAATAGGCCAATTGCTGAAAGAACAACTCAGTTCTGCTGTGTTGAGGCTACATCCAAAGCTCTGTGTGTGTGTGTGTGTGTGTGGTGGGTGTGTGTGGGTGTGTCTGACTACATGTGTGTGGCAGAAAACAAACACTTGTTCATTACCCTAAACACACCACCCACTGTAAAATACTTGCAGAATTGCAGCAACAATGAAAATATGAGATCGAGATTAACCTAAATTAGGCGTTAGAGAGGATTCCTATTATTCATTTCGATGTGGGAAAGTTCAAAGGTCGTGCACATGTTAAGCACACTTGCAAGGTAATGTAGATATTATTGTTTTGCTCAGTATTTTTCTTTTTGGAGCTCACTGTGGATTTTACTTAATCTTTTTTGCAGAGTGGAAACGGCTCTGAAGAACCAGGAAATGGAACTGCAGCGAAACAAAGAGAGGCTTCATTTTTTCAAGGTACCAAACCACTTGTGTTTGGATTTCCTGTAGAGAAGATAAAATGAATGCACCAACCTTTCTCCTCGTCTGCCCAACAGTGGTGTTCAAAGGCTTTTGAAAATGTGAACGTGGTTCCTCCGGACGTCGGCGCTGTCCACCAGGTGAACCTGGAGTACCTGTCCAGGGTGGTGCAGGTCAGCGACGGCCTGATCTACCCCGACAGCGTGGTGGGCACCGACTCCCACACCACCATGATCAACGGCCTGGGCATCCTGGGATGGGGTGCGGCCTCTTCTCACTGACGTTTCTCAGCTTTCCGTTTAAACCGCATTATCAGTAACTGGCTTCGCAATTTTTTCCAGGCGTTGGCGGAATCGAGTCTGAAGCAGTGATGCTGGGCCAACCGGTGTCGCTGACCCTACCTCAGGTGGTGGGCTGTAAACTGGTGGGCTCCATCAACCCGCTGGCCACCTCCATCGACATCGTCCTCGGCATCACAAAGGTTCCTTTTTAGGGTCGTTCAACCAGAGCAGCTTTAAATGTTCCAGATAACAACGCTCTGAGCTGCGGGTTTGTCTCTCCAATCTTTTGTTTTCTCAGCACTTGCGGCAGGCGGGAATCTCTGGGAGGTTTGTTGAGTTTTTTGGACCAGGTGTCTCCCAGCTGTCAGCGCCTGACCGGACCACCATCGCCAATATGTGTCCAGAATACAACGCCACCATCAGCTTCTTCCCCGTCGACCACGTAACACTCAAGCACTTTAAAAAGACAAGTGAGTAAAATGAGCAATTGAAGTGGGCATGTCACGCTTTTAATTTTGTTCTTTTTATATTTAAATCATTCAGTTGGGTTTATTTAAAGAGAAACTGCAGTGCTTCGGTCTGAATTACTCGTTATTGTAGCTCCATCTTTTACCCCTGCTCTGAGCAACTTGTCTGGGTACCGTCTCTTTAAATGCAAATGAGTTACTTCATGCCCCGCCCCCTCCAGGTCACAGTGTTCCACTTTTATCTCGTTCAGCAGTTTTTGTAGTTTCACAGCAGAAATCCATTTATCTAACGCCGCATTAATCTAAAATTAATTAAAAGACGTCAACGATATTTTAACACAAACTACGAGTGGATACCTTTTAAAAATTCAAATGTTACCACAATATGACAGAACACGTCTTGTAAACAAAACCTCGACATAGTTAGCGAATTAGCTCTTGTTAGCGCCCGCTATGGATCATGTGGTACCCAAAACAAAAACAGCAAAAACTATTTTTTATTGTTTTTGTTTATACCACAATACTATTCAGTCCGATTATGTCCAAGGAGCTAAAACCTAGCATAAAGTGCTAATAGAATCAGAAAGCACAATGCTGTCAAAACAACCGACAGGACGTTGTACAAACACAATAAATTCCTGTCTAAAATGAAGCTTCTTGTCATTTCAGCATTACTGCTCTGCTGTGCCCATCGTTTCTGATGCTCAGGGACGGTGCAGTGAATGACTTATCCACATGTAGTTTTGACATTCTTGGAAATTGGATTACAAAATTACTACAAGAAATAAAAATGGTGGATTCACACATTTGGGTTAGCCAGATGTTGATGTCCATGTTTAGCAGATCTGTGATGCTGTTGTTCAAAAGACACAATTAGAAAAAGTGAACTGAACAGGTTGAAAACTGTGACTCTGATACAATATAAAGATATTTATGAAGACTAAGTTCAACTTTTCTGTACACCTCAACTTTTCCAAAGAGACTCCTATGTACACATGAAATATATTTGATTATATTTGTATAAAATGTCCTGTTTCTTTCTGTAATGTATTTTAACTCATCCTTGCAGATTTCACTGACGAAAAGCTTGAATTACTGGAGTCCTACATGAAGGCTGTAAATCTTTTCCAAAGCTATGAAGAATCCTCAGAAGATCCTCAGTTCTCAGAGGTAATTTCACATCAGATTAAAACAACATTTTTTGTTTTGTTTTTTTGGTTTGTTTCTTTTTAAGTAATTCAATTCAAAAAGTGAAAGTCAGATGTTATTCTGGTTGCTTAAACACAAGATGATATATTTGAGGGAAAAAGGTCAGTCAGCCTGTGTGACACTTTTTTCTTCCCCTCAGCTCCCACACTCCCACCAAAATATAGCGAAAATTGAAATTAAAAATATAGTTGCTTAATGGAAAGATGCCAGTTTTGAAAAAATTCCAGTTTTTCGATAAAAAGCTTTTGCACTTGGATGAGGTGGATTTTCAGTGGTATCAAAATTAGTGCATTTCATCGAACTGCAATGAAAACGCTTATTTCACATCACACGAGTCACACGATCAGCAGCTGTATGCTACTACTGACTGAAAAGACAAAGAAAACGACAGGAAGTAGTTGGAGGAGGACGGCGCTTCATGTTTAACTACGAACAAATGTATTCATGTGACATTTTAATTGTTTCTCGATGAAAACACTGCAATTGGGAAATTGTATTTTTTCAACGTTAGTGAAGTATGGACAAAGTTTTGCACACCTTTGTTATCGTGACTGCCTGCTTCAGCTTAATGCTTTTTAGTGAAAAAGCTTAATTTGACCTAGTGAGAAATATTATGTTGAATTTTCATTATCTTTAAATCATTTCCATTAAATTTAATAGAAATTAACTCTTAATACATTACACTGGTTTCAGTTTTTGAATTGAATTCCTGAAAAATTAACTTCTGAAATCGTATTGTACTTTAGATGCAGTTGTATTCTTTTGTACTTGAATCTTGGTCAACTTAAATGCGTTGTCTGAAAAGTTTTAGCAGCCACAGTCGTATCAATGAGCTCTGTTGAAGCTTGCGATGTTTGTGCAGGTGATCGAGATCAACCTGAGCTCCATGGTTCCCCACGTAAGCGGACCCAAAAGGCCCCAAGACAGAGTGGCCGTCAGCAGCATGAAGGACGACTTCCAGAGCTGCCTCAACGAGAAGGTAACCTGGACGGGTGTATGTAATGATTCCTCTTGTTTCTAGGCAGCGGAGCTTCCCAGTAACTTCTCCTTTTGTCCCAGGTGGGATTTAAAGGCTTCCACATCTCCAGGGAGAAGCAGGACGTCCGCGTCCCCTTCCTGCACTGCGGTCAGGAGTACCAGCTGGCGCACGGCTCTGTGGTCATTGCCGCCGTCATCAGCTGCACCAACAACTGCAACCCGTCTGTCATGCTCACCGCAGGTAAGCCAAAGTTTAAATTCAGACGTGAACCTTTTAGTCTTCTCAGCAAGATTTAGTTCAGTTTCAAGGCGGTGGGAGTTGGAAACAACACAGATAGCGTGAGAACATTTTTCATCAAGGTCGCAGCTCGACTTTGCTCACTCTGTTCCTCGCCGTTGACAGGCCTGATGGCCAAGAAGGCCGTAGAAGCCGGGCTCGTCGTCAAGCCCTACATCCGGACCAGCCTGGCTCCTGGAAGTGGCATGGTCACCCACTACCTCAACGCCAGTGGAGTCCTGCCTTACTTCAACCAGCTGGGGTGAGCAGGTTTCACGCACTGACAGCACAGGAAATGACATCAGCAGCTTGTTTAACAGGTTTCAGTTTATTTAGACTTTACAGCTTAGAGAAAAGGGTTTAACCTCGATCTGGTTAAATAAACTCATCTAAACATATTTTATAATAATATACTGCAGGGACTTGTTGTAAATTTTATAAGCATTTTATTTCTATGTTTTAGAATAAGAAAACAAAGATAAAACCTTTTTTAAAGGATTTTCTTCTATGGGATGTCAAGTTTATTTATTTGTGTAGCACACTTCAGTAACAGAGAAGTTTAAAGTGCTTTAAACCATAAAAACATCATCCAGTCAAATACACATTGAACATATTGATCAACTTTACAGTTATAATCAATCAAAGTTGCATAAATAATGGCCGTGATCATGTGACAGGTTCGAGGTCATAGGTTACGGCTGCGCCACCTGCGTGGGGAACATGGCGCCGCTACCAGAATCCGTAGTCGACGCCATCAAAAAGGTAACTCCCCCCGCCGGCGCTGCCGCCACGCCGCTCTCTGTCTGCCCTCACTCAGACTCGACACCGCTGTCCGTCGTTTCAGGGGGACCTGGTGGCCTGCGGTGTGTTGTCTGGCAACAGGCACTTCGAAGGCCGCCTGTGTGACTGCGTGCGCGCCAACTACCTGGCCTCCCCTCCCCTGGTGGTGGCATATGCCATCGCAGGCACGGTGGGAATCGACTTTGAGAAAGAGCCTCTAGGTGAGACGAGAGCCGCCCGCGGCTCCATTAAGCTGTTTTTGTCTAGAAGCTGGAGATCAGCAGGAGATTTTAGGAATTTGGTCGAATTACAGTCAGTGAGCAGGAAGGGATTCAGCGTTTTGTTTAGTCACGTCTCAACCGCCGGTGAAGGAAAAATAAATATTTTACCTTCTGCAATCTGCTTGTATTTTAATCTAAACATTTACTTTGCTCTGCATAGATGCTTTGGAAAAAGTCTGGAATCAATTTGTAATTTTTAGAAGTATTTCTTTGCTTCTATTTTATCTATTTTTTTAACACAGACGAGACTAAAATTAGGCATTTTAGTCTAAAAGCAGGAAGTAGATTGTTGAGCACAGCATTTTGGGTAAATACAGCCAAAACAAATGCACGTGTCTCGCGCTAGCAGGAGAAATGGCTTGTGGACTTTAGCCAGATGCAAAAGAGAAATCCTACAACGGCTAAAATCTGACGCTACTCCATTTTTGTTTACATTTTGGAAAGAAGAAGTTTGCACTCACATCTTCTGAGATTAATCGTTTCTTGGTGCAGCGCCACCACAGGCGGCAGGTTTTTCAGTTAGTTTGGTTTGTCCATAAGGTGCATTCACAAAGCTGGCGGCTCCACTGAAGGATGACTGCAGCTGGACCGGTACCGGTACCGCACGGCTCTTTAAGTTCTGCTCAGAGCTCCGGGATGATCAGGCTGAGCAATCTAGATGCTCATAAACCATCATCAACATTTCCCAGCAGATCAATATGATCAGTCGCTCCCTCTGAATCCTTCCCTTGGCGATGTTCTCCATCAGAGCCAAAGCTCCTCAGTTAGCGGCTCACCTTTAAATACGTGTGACTGTCTACACACCTTGATCACCTTAGAAATAATCAAACCGGTTTGGAGTTAATCTGCTGATCTAACCATGTTTTCTTTTTCAGTCAGAATGAAATGACCCCACAGATGCATTTCATGCGCTTCGGCGCGTTACATCTTTATGACTATTTACATTCTGATGAGGTTTTAACAACCTTTTACTTTTATTGTCTGTATTTTGTGTGTGTGTTAGGTTATTGTCTGAGGATAAATGTGGTTCAGGTTCATCGTTTACGTTTAAACAATAAACTATTACAACCATGAAAAAAACATCGGGTTTGATGCTACTTTGTCTAAATAACTGAACAAAGTCAGATTTCAGTATATTTAGGTGAGTTTTGACGCTTTATAGTTTAATATTGTCCACAGAAAAAGTTTGCGTGGCCGCCGCACATTTTCACGCCAGCGAAAAGTGAGCGTATATTTACGCAAACATTATCCCTCTCTGGTGCATCTTGGTAGCAGGGGAAGTTGTTCCAGAAATGTTCGCATCTCTTGTTATTCTCCATCCAATCTGATTGAATCTGAACAATTTAGCAAAGAAGAAATGACACACAAAAAAAGTGTCAAAATGTGAAAAAGTTCAAAGGGTGTGATTTTTTTTCTTCCTCGTCAAGCCTTGTGTTCCCTCTGCTTTTCCTCGGAAAGCTCTTGTAAAAAGCGAACGTGTTCAAAAACGTGATTTTCAGCGTATGTTTCAAATTGAACAGGCCGGACTGCGGAGGGTAAGGAAGTGTATCTTCGTGACATTTGGCCGTCCAGAGAGGAGGTCCAACAGACCGAGGAGGACACGGTCATCTCCTCCATCTTTAAGGACCTCAGGAGGAGGATGGAGGTCAGAACCAGTTCTGTTGTTGAATAAATCCTGCTGCACATGCAAACCATGAGACATTTGCTCTCCTTCAGAAAGGGAACACGTTTTGGAACAAGATTGAATGTCCAGACTCGGTGGTTTTCCCCTGGGATCACAAGTCCACGTACATCCGCTCGCCGCCGTTCTTCACCAAACTCGTAAGTCCCTCCATCAGAGCCGGCGCTTCTTCCTGCATTGCAGCAACCGTCGCCTTCTCACCTCTTTCCTTTTATCGTTTTTTTCCACCCAGAGTAAAGATATTCCTCCGCCCCAGTCGATAGAAAACGCTCACGCCTTACTGTTCCTCGGAGACAAAGTGACCACGGATCACATCTCACCAGCCGGCAGCATCGCCAGAGTCAGCGCCGCTGCCAAGTACCTGCAGAGCAAACGGTTGGTGCCAGACCGCCGGACTGATGTGCTGATTTCTCTGGATGATAAATGGTCACAGAACTTATTGTGATAAATCGACAATATTGTCATTTTGAGACCATTTTCAACGAGTATAATAATAATAATAATAATGATGGCATATTAGTGCAAGTACACCAATCGAAAGATCAATAAACTTTTATTCCAAAAGAATAATTAATGTCCTGTCACAATAAAGCATTTTGCTGGACAATAAGTTGTCCCAGAAGTTGTTGCAATAAATGACACTATTGCTGTTTTGAGACAATTGTCAATGTAATGGTAACGGCATAATAATGCAAGAAGATTAATAAACTTTAAATTCTTACAAACATTTAACACCGGAACTATATCCAAAACAAATAAACAAAACAATAGAAAACAACAAATAAAATGAATTCAAAATTTCATTTCAATAAACAAACTTTTAAGCTTAGAAAGGGAAAACAGGCAACAGTGTCAGGCACTTCGCACTTAGCGTCAAATGTTGGCAGCGTTTCATTGATTTATTGCAAATTGTGATGCAGCTTTTCATTCACCACGTTGCTTCAAATGAACGTAACTCTCACGGTGTGTCTGCCCGGCCCCAGGCTGACGCCGCGGGAGTTTAACTCGTACGGCGCTCGCCGAGGGAACGACGCGGTGATGATGAGAGGAACCTTCGCCAGCATCAAGCTCCACAATCGGTTCATCGGCAAGCCAGGCCCAAAGACTCTGCACATTCCCTCCGGCCAGACTGTGAGAGGAAACCTAATCGGTCTAGTCCATGTAAATATTGAGTGCTGATTGATTCAGCCTGAATCCAGTTTCAATGGTTCTCTGTGTGTGTGTGTGTATGTGCAGCTGGATGTGTTTGAGGCAGCTGATCGCTATCAGAGAGACGGCACACCCCTCATCATCCTAGCTGGAAAAGACTACGGCTCTGGAAACTCCAGGGACTGGGTAGCTAAGGGACCGCACCTGCTGGTAAATCACACACACACGTTTGCGTGGCTATCTTTGTGGGGGCCTTCCATTGACTGCAATTCATTTCTGCAGCCTAAACCTTACCCTAACCATTACATACCTAACCCTATCCAAAACTCAATTCACACCTTAGTCCTAAATCTGACCAAAACCAGCGTTTCTCCTTGTGGGGACCAGACTTCTGTCCCCACAAGGAGTAGTGGGGCCCCCACAATGTAGTATGTGTCAGGAAAATGGTCTCCACAAGATAATACAAACAAACGTACACACACACACACACACACACACAGATAGTCATACTTTAACATTACGCACCGTGAATGTTGATTGCATATTATTGAAATTACATTAAAATAATTTGTGAATATTCATTTTCTAGTTTTTACACAGAGGCTTAATAGGATTTAGGTGGATTTAGTCCACCTCCTTCGACTCCGAGGTGGACTTTGATCATTCTAACAAATGATTATGTTAGGGTTAAAGCACACGTCCGGCTGCCGGAAGGTGAACCTCCACCTCAGTTTCTAACCTTTTCCAGTTTTGACCAGCTTTTTCTTGCAGATTAGGAGATTTCTGAAGTTCCTGGATTTTATTTTAGGGTCTTAAAATACACTATAAAATCTGAAAACTATATTTATGTCTTTGCCTTCCACTTTACAGTCACGCACCACTTCAGTTGTATCAATTAATCTAATTTTGAGTTTTGGATGATTTAATTTTTCAAAAATCTTTTTTTTTTTTTTTTTTCTCCGCCAATGGGCTGGGTCGAGTGATGCCCCCAGAGCCGCCATCTTGTTTGACCTGCTTCTATTTATTTGAACTTTGAATTGACGTTAATCCACAAAAGGAATTACTGAAACAAAAACAGTTTTTAAGATATGTGTCATGTGAAGAAAAAAAATGTAAGGAGGAAAAATTAGAGTTTAGATTTCTGGCCCGATCCCGACCCAAACTAAACTCTATATAAAAATGTATTAAAATTGGAAATCAAATTGGGTATAAAAATAATCATACATTTTATTTCTAAGTCGTATCAACCAGCTTTACTACTTTGTTTGATCCATCTTTGAAAATCTCCAATGAAGTTAGAAATCATAACGTAGCAAAAACTTACTTTTTAAACCTTCTTGATTCTTTTCTTGTTTTTTTCTTCCAGGGCGTTCGCGCCGTCATCGCCGAGAGCTTTGAGAAGCTCCACAAGAAGCAGCTGGTGGGGATGGGCATCATGCCGCTGCAGTTTGCGGCGGGACAAAACGCCGACACGCTGGACCTGAGCGGGAAGGAGCGCTTCAGCGTGGCGCTGCCGGAGAACCTGCGGCCGCGGCAGCAGCTGACCGTCAGGGTGAGGCGTCCGAGCAGCGTCTGCGTCTCTGAGAATCTCCACACAGTTCACTGATTTCTTTTGTTTTTTTTCCCTCCAGACCAGCAAAGGGACGTCGTTCAGCGTCACGGCGCTGTTCGACTCCGAGGTGGACGTTATTTTTTTCCAACACGGGGGGCTTCTGAGGTACGTCGCTCGGACTGTGGTGGAAAACGGACCTGACGCCGCCGGCGAACAGCAGCCGACTTTGGTCTGACTCCTCTGCTGGTTCTCGGTCTCCTCCGCTTCTACGTCCTCAGACTTTTGGAACGTCCGTTTTTCGTTTGTTTGTTCGTTTGTTTTTTTAAACCTGTAGCGTGAGCGTCTTTTAAGTCAACACACAAACGTCAACATTTCTGGCTAATAAACCCAAGAAGAAGAAGAAACGACGGCGTTCACCATGTGTGGAGAATGTACTGCCTGTAAATGTGGTCGTCTTGTGTTTCGTTGCTGGAGAACTCTCGAGGTTTTTCATTGGACTGTTCTGTAGCCAACACCGCTTTGGAAAGCTAAGACAGAGCGCTGCATCACCAATTTTCCCCCCGACGTCAGAATTCTGCATGATCATTTTGTTTCCCGTCAGAGCAGAACCGCCTCATGTGCTGGTGATATTTCTTTAATTGACAGTTTTGTGATGAAATCAGTTGTGTGTCAACTCTCTCCACCCGTACGATGCCGGTCAGAAAGTTTGGCTTTTTATTTGATCAACAATACAACATACAACCAGCAGTTTTATTTTTCAAAACAATAATTCTGTTTTCTTTCAAAAGTGTCCACACGCGCTCAAATACATGCTCCCGCTAATATTTTGTCAGATGTCCTTCAGTGAAGATTTTTTCGTTGTAGTCTGGCAGTCATTCTGACTGCATCATCTTTCCAGAAATGCTGATAAATTTTAAGCATAACCCACAATTTTTCAACAGTGGACCGGATGGAGTGGACATCCGGTCCGCTCCAATCAGTAATGCTTAACGCACTTTGACCAATCCAGAACCAGCTTGTTGTTGTTGCAGAACTTTATCTCCAACTTTCATCCGTTTGACCCAAACTGTCATTAACTGCACGGATCATTGAGCGCCGTTTAGAGGAACTCTTTGCGGTTAGATTGGCCTCTTTGGTCTTCATGACAAGACGTATGTATGGTAGTGGATGCATCATGCTGTGGAAATGGTGCATTGTATCCATCTTCAATTTAAATATTTTTGCCCTGCAAAAACAGCACACTTGAGATTAGACTAAATTAACTTCAAAGCAATTATTCAGCTAAATATGAGCTAAATAATTAAATAAATAATTCTTTATTAAGTATAAATAAAGTTTTTGTTTCACTTACAGTAAGAAATTTTACCCATGTTCTAAGTGGAACTATTACCTTTTTTAAAGTCAATATTAAATAATAATTTATTTAACACAAGCTCCTATTTCTTGCTGAAAGGTTCCTTGTAAGTTAGTTTTGTCTTATTTCAGGCACACTAAGATATTTGCACTAGAAACTGGGCCAAAAAATGTTTTGCGTTTTAATGCAGGGGTGTCCAAAGTGTGGCTCGGGGGCTATTTGTGGCCGTTGAAATGATTTTGATCGATCCCTGACGGCAAGTAGAAGCAACAATGGTAGAAATGAATTAATAAATGATCATCCTGACGTCCATGCGCTGATCAGGAGCTAGTGATCCGCTCACTCTGCCGCCGCAGCTACTGGTCTCACCAGAAACTCCCGATCATCATCAAATCTCCCAAATCCCACACCGTTCATTAAAAGTCTCTCTTTAAGAACATTTTCCTCGCCATAATGACTGATTTGGCTCCGGGTGTAATTACAGCTTTTTATCTCGTTTCTGCGTCCTTTGTGACGTAGAACGACCTCATTCGGTAAACATCGCTTCAACCTCTTTGTAATAAGTGTTTCTGTGGAAAAAAAAACAGAAGATTTTCAGCACTGATTTAAGGATTTAAGGTGTTTAAACATAAAAATCCACCAAACGTTGCGTGACGCTCCAGGACCGACACACGTCACCGTTAATGCCGCCGTTTGTGTTGCCGATTGTTTCCACAGCGGTGTGTCATCATGTGATTTAACGAGCGGTCTGGAACTTGGACACGCTTTCTTTTCATCAGCAGCTGCCAGAATGATTCATGTTTTCTTTGTTGTTGTTTTGGTGCCTCCTGGAGGCATTTTAAAACACATTTATCTCCTCCTTTCGTATGACGGGAAGTGTAGCTCATCGTCTCTTTCCAGTTTGCCGCCTGGTTCCAAGCGGGTTGCTTAAATCGCAGGACGAAATGTCAGGGCAGTGGAGCGCCTCACAGCACGTCTTGATGTAAATAATTTTTAATAAATGGCAAAGATGACACGCTTATTTGTCTCTGAGCAGTGCTGTTGTGGAGTCTCTGTGTTTATTACCTTTTACTTGAGCATTTATTTGGCATTTTCCTCTTTTTACATCAGTTAGAAGTATTTCTATTTGATATCAAAATAATGAGAATTTTTTTATTTCTATTTTTTAAATTAAAATATTTAGACACATTTCTGTCCCCAAAGTGCATTTGCAAACAAATCTTTTTTATGTGGCTTTCTTAAAAATGGCTTCTCTGAATGGCCTGAGCTCAGGACTCGTCTCATGCTCCACTAAAACGTTTTGTTTCAGGGTTGATGCACACATTTTGTGGCAAAGCATTCATCTCTTGCACACAGAACTTGGACACCATTTAACGCCAATATTGACATAATCTGAGTTTTTCCCAAATTTCTGAAAGGCATAAGTAGTATTGGTGTGCAACTGTCCCAATTTTGTTAGTTCAAACGTCTTCAAAAGCATATTAAAGTGGGGGTCGGGTTTTTTTTTTTTTATTCTGATTTGTCAGTGGGATTTTTAAAAGTTTATTTTTATACAGTGTGAATATCTGGTTTCAACTGTATTTGGTACTTATTAGCTCCTCATTAGAAAATGTGAATGTTTAACAGCACTCCTGTTAAAAAGACTTTTTCATTTGAATAATTCATAAAGAAAAGTAGAGCAAACAAAAAACAACTTCAGAGTATAAGGACCAGCAGTCAGTTGTTAGGAGGCCCGGTCCTCGGGTCAGTGATCCATCACTTCTGTTTCTCTGGAACATAAAAATGGCGGCACGTTTTTCATGATGAGAAAATATATTAAAATTAAGAAAAAAAAGAAAAGCTAATTATTAGTCATTACAATAACCCTCCCAAAAACCACGGAATAAATAAATAAAATCCTAAAAGCGCACGCAGTGTCAGTACGCCACCTAGTGGACGGCGTATGAAGCGCGTGCTCCACTCGACTCCTCGCGGGACCGCGCGCAGGTGACGCGGGGTTCACGCGCCCCCTCCTAATCATAAAATTACAAAATTGCAAATATCTGCAGTCGGCAGTGAATCGATACCTGGAGGCAAACGACGCCAGAAGAGGATCTAAAATGACCATATAAGGAGAACGTGAGGTGAGCCGCAACAAACTGTGAGAGATTATAAAACTGCAACTAACTTTAACCCAAAGATGTCAGTAAAATTGAAGGCTGCTTAGAAAGAACCTCATCTTGGCTCTGGTTTTTTCAGCACATTGAAGAGTTTATTAGCCTCGTTTAAAATAATTTTCTTGGCTTGTCCATGAAAATGTTTACACAAGTATTTTTATTGCTTTCAGCTGATTCTGTCATAAAATAAAATGTCCTGGTAGTGTTTGTTTCTTTAGCCTTAGCACTAAAGTTATGCAAGATTAAAGTGCTATGCTAACCTTTTATCCTCTGTGGGATTACTCCAGTTTACAGGCTTTAACTAGAAATGTTCTGCCTCTCAACACAATAATTAGTAGCTCTATGCATTATTGTTTGAGCCTGAAAAATCTATAAACAACTTGGGTTCCTCAGGGATGTGTGCGTAGCATCCTAACTTTTTTTTTTTCAATTCAAGCATTTGTTTTTCAGAAATAAATACGTTCAGAAAACCTTCCATTCATAGCTGCCATTTCATTTTTAAGATGCACAGTACCTATAAAAAGGTCACTCCTTTAACTGTTTTTCATTGCTTTGACAAAATTAACAAAATGTAGCTTTTAGCAGAAAGTACCAAAATATCCTTTAACATTAAAGGATAATTTTACAGTTTTTACTGTATCAAACAGCAAAAACTGTTTGATACAAAATAAGGACAATGGGGAGAGGAGGAATAATAAAGAATGAAAACAGCGAGCCTCTTTATGAAATCTTCAAGAGTAAACAGTGCAACTTTTATTGATTTGTTTTTTTTAAAGGAATCTATGACACAATGTATGTCCCAACATTACATTAGTGACAGAGACCATACAGACAATTTTAGTAATGTGGTGTAGAAATATCTTTTAAAAAAAATTTTAAAAAAAGTTCTGGGTCTAAAGAAGAAGAAAAAAAAAAAGCAAAAAACTCAGGACATTACAGAATCTTTCATGCAAAAACGGTGATGAAGTTTAGTTTTTCCTGTGAAGAACAGAGACGTTAAAGCAGGAACCAGGTGGAAGATTTGCCTCCGTACGGCAGTGACATTTCAGATGTACAGCTTAAGACATTGTCGATTCAGCACACCTTCATTCTTGTTGAATAATTGACCCAAAACCATCGCCAGTTCTTTTCACGGTAATGCTAAACAACTCCCAATTCATTTAGAAAAATATTCAACGTTCTTCTTTAGTTCAAGCCCTGCTTCTCTACGAGTCTGCCTCAAAAAAACAAGCTTTCAATCAATGTTCTGATGTTGCAAACAGACACGACTCAAACTTCTGGAAAAATTACTTCTGCAAATATGACAGTGTTAATTTAACCTGAAGCAACAAATGAATGAATTTAAAGTAAAAAAAAAAAAAAGTGTATGTATATATATATTTTTTTAATTTTGATGCATCTTGACCATGTTTCCATCAGAGAAACTTTAATTTGATAACAGTGACAGGTGGGAGCGGCCCATTTGATGTGAAAGAAAAAGCAAGAAGCAGAACTGAGCCGATATGTTTCACCATCAGCAGAGAAAAAAAAAAAAAAAAAACTTCAGACAAAAATAATAATTCTGGCAACTTTTAGTTGACACATCCGATTGGCTGTTTGGTAAGAGTCGATAATGAACTCTGACGTGAGAAACGGGCCCAGACATGCTCACCTGTTCCACATGCACTCCAGTCTCCATTCAAGGAAAACACACCAGGACTGTCAGTCTCTCTCTCTTTTTATTTTTAACTAAGTGCAACAAAGCCTTTGCTCGATTCACATCTGTGTACAAAATTCTCTCAAACTAGCATCATTTCCAAGTAAAAAGGCACAGACACATGGTTTTGCATGACTCAAATCCCACCGGAAAACATCGAACCCACAAACACGACGTGTAACCCGTTTTGTTCCCTCCCCACTACTTCAACGTGTGAAGAAAGATAAACCGGCTAGAACTCGAGGACGTTTATCCAGCGGCTAGAAGTGCTCAGAAAAGTTATTTAATCCCTTTTTTTTTTTTTTTTTTTGAGTCATTATTACAAGCGAGAAGCAGAGTGAGACTCTTGGCCACCTTCAGCTTCAGACTGGAAGGAGCTCCTCATCACCCGCAGAGGGCGCTGCTGAAAAATCACTGGGCTAAACTTTTCCTCTTTCCATCTCTTTATACTCTTTGCTCTAGTAAGAAAATAGTGGAAGGATAAATGAAAATATACAGTTATTAATACAATAGAATACAGAGCTATATGCTAAGGATGATTGTATGTAAAAACAAAAAAAAACATGTTGATTGTATCTCCCTTTTCAACGCACACGTTTGTTTTCTTGCTTTAAAGGCAAAAGGAGGTAAAGTGTATAAAGAAGGCAGCCAGTTTGTCGGTCAGAGGGTCGGCCGTTAGGCGATGGCTTTCGCTTCAGGCAGGAACGCCTCCCAGTACTTGATCAGCTGGAAGAGAAACAAACGCATCAGTTGCTGCGTTTAAATGGTGCAAACCATTAAGAGTCATACGCCCATTCATAACCTATTTTTGGGATTTTAATCAATTTTTTCGGCCCATGTTGGTATGAAGATTGTGTCAGGGTATCTGCAGGTTTAAGCGAATCAAAAATAAGACTTTTAAGGCCACATTGAATGAAATTTAAGACCAAATAACTATAAAATTGGAAGCAGTTTGGGGGATCCGGCAAAGCAAAGCAGAAACTTCTGTTGTCTGCTTGTGGTTTTATTTTCCACGGTGTACGCCGAGAATCATGTGAGTTTGCAACAGAAGTGAGCCGGTGGTGAAAATTAACGTTGTCCAGCTAAATTGGACCCATGATAGATGCCAAAAAACCAAGCTGGCTAATAGCAGCTAGTTAGCGGTAAACATATACATGCAAACAATTCAAACTTTTGCCTGACAGAAGACCTGTCACAAAAAAGAAAAAAATACATCCTGCCACAACTAGATTTAAGACATGTTTAGGTAATTTAAGGCAAACTCATTTTTAAACAGACCTTCCAAATGTCAGCAAACAAAAAAAAAAAAAAAGTTTTTTAAAGACATTTTAAGGCCTTACTTTGAGATACATGTCTAAATTTTTAAATGTATAAACTGGTATGAATTTATTGTTGCTTTCTCCTCTCACTATGAAGGCATCTAAATTAAATAGGCACAGGAGGTGTGTTCAAAGGACTTAAATAAATATCAGCAGTAATCTACAAATGCATTTTAAGCTGTGGGTGTAATTTTGCCCCCTTTTTTCATTAGAAGTAAAAAAAGGAAAAAAAAAGTATGCATTTAAACTATTCTTAATAAAATTGAAACTGAATTCAGAAATCATGGCGGTGGTGAGCGACGGACTCACCTGCTGCTGAGACTGAAGCAGAGACTCCAGGTACACGATTATCTGTCTTTTGAAATTCTTGGTCTTTTCTTTCTGTTGGCGATAATTACAAAATAACTTTAAAAAAATTATTCGTGTTTAACGTCGGAGAGTTTGGAAAGGCAAGACGAGTCAGACCTCGAAGCGGACGACTTCCTTGCGCACAGTTGCAGAAACTCTCTCAAAGTCTCTCTCGTACTGAGTCACTTTGGCCTCCCACTGAGGAAAAACGACGACAAATGAATAATAAACGAATAATACTCAACAAATTCAAAATAACAGCCAGGATGTAGAGCTGGGCGATAAATCCATTTTAATTAGATTTAATTTATAGAAATTTTTTTATCCCTCTTCCATCCCCATCGATGCTCTCCTTGGGTTTCCACAGTTCAGAGTGATGTCATCGAGCCAAAGGCGGCCATCTTGTTTGGCAAGCGCGTTTTACAGCTTCTATTTATTTAGACTGTCAATTCAGGTCAACAGCAGGGCCAGGCTAAGGTTTTTTTTTTTTTTTTAATTACCAAAATAAAGGTGTAATTTTATGAGATTTTTATGACAAAAAATAATACAATGAGGAATGTTGAGCATCTGGTGACGCTATATACTGGTAAACACTTAACAGATAATACTTATTACCAGTAAACCTTTTCCTCATCAAAACAATTTTTTTTTCTCATATTAATAAGACTTTCACTGGTAAATGTTTTCTGCTACTATGACTATAACTAAACAGAAATTCTTGTGGCCTGATTCCAACACAAAATTCTAAAATTCAGAAAGACTGAATGATTGAAGTAAGACTTTTCCAAAAATATTTTGTGTCATTTTTAGAAAAAGAGAAAAAGATTAAAAAGGGAAGTGGGATGTGGTTTTATTTTCTTGCCCCATCGCCCGGCGCCAGTGGGCGTTACCTCGGCGATCTCCTCCTTGGCCAGCTGCAGCTTGTCCGGCTTGTTGGCCCACAGCAGCTTGGCCTCCGTCTCCCTCTTCTTCTGCAGCATGGCCTGCGCGTCCTGCCAGCGCTGCCACGCCTTCATCCGCTGGTCGAACGTGCCCTGCGAGGCGGCAGACACCGTCAGAGTCGCCTCTAAGCGGCGTTTCGTACCGTGACGGGTTTCCTGGCGTACCCTGACCGCTCCCAGCAGGCGGATGAAGTCTGCGATCAGCTCGGCGAAGCTGAAGGTGTCGTTGGCGGCCTGGTCCTGGTGGAGCTGCTCCATCTTGTCCTCCACCTCGGCCAGCTGCGACAGGGCGCGGGACAGCGCCGTGTTGTCCTCGGCGCTGCCCAGCATGGCCGCGCTCTTGGCGAAGCTCGCCGTGTTCAGGGACAGCTCTGGAGGCGGGAAACCACACCATCGAGTTACAGTCACACTCTGGAATCAGAGACTTGGAAAAACAACAACAAAATCTTCACCTTTTCTGTGAACGACGAGCGACTCGACCAGCGCGTGGAGCTTCCTGAACTGCTGGTCTGCAGACTCAACTTCCTGCAGCTTCTCCTCAAACCACTGCAGGGAAAAACAACAACAACAAAAAACACCACAGGGTTTTAACACTTTTCCCAATTCAAAAATACTTTTGAATTGGGATCCCAAAGGGATTTTATACTTTAATAAAAGTATAAAAAATGTGAATCACATTAATTTAGGATTCTTCCAAGGAATTTAAACAGGGTCTCCCGTAGCAGTCTGAAGTACAGCGAATCTGAAGAAGCCTCTGACTAAAGACAGTCTCATAAAGAGGATGTTTATGAGACTGTCGTCCATATTATTCTTGACTATGAACTTTTATAGAAGAACTTAACTCACTGAATGCGTAATTTAGCAGGATGGAGCCGTCACTCTAAAGCATTAATGGAGGAGAGGAAAACAGGAGTGAATGTTTGCGACCTGAACTCACCACATCCGACTCGTTCATCTTGATGGTCATTTTGCTGACGGCGTCTGTTGCCTTGTTGAGCATCTTAAGGAAGCCGGCGCCGCTCAGCGCCTGGGTGCTGACGGCTCTGGGCAGCTGAGAAAACAAGTCATAACTTCATCAAAGCCTGAGACGGATAAAGAGAATGTTCTGAACTAAAAGGGAGGATAACAAACCTCTTTCAATACAAAGCAAAAAAAAGAGGGACCAGAGTGAAAGAAATAAAATAAAGACGCTGCTTACTTCCTCTTTCTCCAGAAACTCTCTGACATCAGGATCTTGCAGGAGCATTGGGTGAGTCACTACTCTCTGGAGATACCTGTGGAAACCAGAAAACTCAACTTTCTGCTTTGCAAACAAAAACAAAACAAATCTTGGTAAAATGTTAAATATTAACATCCGTCTATGCAGTCAGACCATCATACCTCTCCAAAGCGCCTCTTCTCCTCTCAAGAAAGTCTGCCGATGACGAATCTTCCTTTCCCACCTTCATTTTTGTCATTCCTGCACCAGAAAACAAATATTCACTCCTATAACCGCCCCACTGTTACACCACAACATGTCATTGTGACCAGAAAACCAGAGAAATCACAGACTCTTCATTCCATTCTACACATTAGCAGCTGGATGCAAAAACGCATCCCATTTTTATTGTAATTGGTGTTTTTGTAAAATTGTGATCGTATCGATTTGTGCTCACGCCATCAGTACGCGCTACGCTGTTGGTCAGTCGCATCAAATGCCAATAAAATCATCTGTGAACCGTAGATTTGAACAGATCAATATCGATAGAGTGGAGCGTTGACGTTACCAAGGAGGTTTTTTTCTGGCGGCGGAGGAATGACCAATCCGTTCGGCCCGTGTTTTTCGGAGAGCTTCTCGTAGAGGCCGAGGAAGTCGCTGAAGCGTCGCCTCACTGTAAACGTTTTGTTGCGGAACATCGGCAGAGACGTCTGGAGAAAGAAAAACAAACAAAAAAAAAACACATATTTTATTACTGGTAAATACGTCAATGTAGAAATCTGTGTTTCTATGACAACAGTTTATCAAGCGTTTCCCTCTTATATTGGCATAATCTCCTTAGATTGAAAGAGAAAATTTCACCTCCAATCCACAGGCTTACGCTAATTGGCAGAGCTAATTTTAGCCAACTATGAAAACATTTTGCACACTTACCCCAAATGAATTTTTCCACATAATTTCTAAAGCGCTAATTTACTTGGCTGTTTTGTAAAGTGTGAGCTCAATGAAGTTCAAGTAGTTAAAGATTTATATTCACACTCTTATTTTGAATTGGGTGAGCACCGTCTATGCAGAAGCTGTGTTTCTTCTCACATAGTGTTTAATCTATACCCAGAATGCAACAGTTAATCAGTTTAAAATCTACTGATTTAACAACAAAAGTTAGCAAACCACCACAATCATACAACTGAAATCATAAGCAAAAAGTGTTTAGAAAAAATATATGTATCACTTTCTGTTGAGGTGGTTGTGCAATAACAAACTTTAACCAGAAGAGGGCGATATAGCATGTGTCATTGACAACATGGTTTAGCTTCCACTGAATACCATATTGCTTTAGCAGAAATAATATTTATGATTATCTCTTTAGGGTTAGCGAAGCTAGCTCGTTAGCTAGCGGTGTCCACCACAGCTCATTTCATACCTGTGTTGATACTTTATAAGCCATGTAGGCGTTCATGCCGTCCCCTAGAAGAAAACGATAAGAAAAATCAAACTGTCTGCTAAATCAGAGGATTTGCCGAGCTTTGTTGAAAGAGACAAATGCTCCTCACCGATTTTCTCAGGGTCTTTAACCGAGACATAGATGTCAAACTGATCTTCAAGTTCCTGTTCCTCCTCTTCTTCCAGCTGAAACAAATTTTAGACAGAGAGTGAAACCTTGTCCCAGCTGCTTCTTCCTCCAAGAGGAAGTAGGGCCAAAAAGAGATTCCAAATGGATTTGCTGTCTGTTTAGAAGATTTGTAGGACTTTAAGTAAGTAAATAAAGGTTGTGTGCACCTCTTCCACGGCGACCGACTGTGGCTTGGCGAGGCTGGCTGAGACGGAGGTGGAGGCGGAAGCAGGCGATTTGGTCGTCGTCTCTTTTCTTCTCTCGCTCCTCGGACTGTCCAAGGAAAGCTCCACTGTGGCTTCTGTCGGACAAAGAGAAAGCAGACGTAAAAACTAGGCTGAAGTTTGATCTTTACACGTTTACCGGGAAAAAAAAAAAAAAAAATATATATATATATATATATATCAGTCTGCCCACCTGCAAATATGTCGGAGTCCTCTTCAGGTGGCATTCCGTTGGTTTTGGAGTTGACCGCTCTGGCGTTTGGCACCGTGCCGATCGCCTCCTCAGTGAAGATGTGTGCAGGTTCTCCAGCTGAAGCTGGGACAGATTTCTCCTTCTGCTCATTACTAGCGGCTTTCTTTGAGACGGCGCCCAGCGGCTCGGCGAACAGATCCTCGTCCGCTTCGCCAAAGAGGCTCTTCTGAGGCTGCTTGGCGGGTTTGCTAGACGGGGCTCCGGTGAAAATGTCGCTTCCCTCGTCGTCGAAGAGGTCGACCACCGCGCCACCGGGTTTGTGGGCGTCAGATGTGGTGGTGGCCGGCGGATCGCTCAGGAGGTCCTCCAGCGGGTCGGTGACCTTTGCACTTGCAGGTGGCTGCTGCGAGTCGCTGAGGTCCATGACTGGAATGGCAGAAGCCACTTCCTGTTCAGTGGCACTTCTCATTTCTCCATCGCCGAGTAAATCTGTTGCACCACGGCTTGCTGCTTCCACACTAACATCCACTTCCTCTCTTTGTGCTGCAGCTTCACTTCCCAGAATGTCAACAAACTCATCCGAGGCCACGTCCGACAGCTTGCCCGCCGTGTTGTTTGTCAGGTCCTCGAAAAGCTCAGAGGAGGGTTTGTTTGTCGAGCTGCTGAGGGGCTCAATCAAAGGGTCACTCAGGAGGTCAACGAGCTGACCGGCAGGTGCTGATGGGCTCTCCTTCTTGTCCATTGGTATATTGGCCTGAGACAAAGGAGAAGCATTGTTATCCATTAATCAAGTTTATAAAGCCATCAGTTTTGAAAAGTCTGGATTTTTTCCCCTCCAGTCGTCGTGTTTCCACCGGTGTCAGAGTGACGCTGGTGTTGTGTCAGGTCAGCATATCCTGACAGGATATGCTGTCATTACCATACGGTTTTTTTCCCCCAATCAGCAACATTGAAACATGACGCAGATCATCATACACTTTGTCATTAACAGCTGCATGACATCCAGACGTGGTGGTTAACTAGTCAGACCGTCATCAAGCAGCAGGGAGGCGAGTTTTACACAGTGGTGATTTGTAGTTGACTGCAGCTGCTTTAAATACACTTTGAAACCACGACAATGCAGGTGCATCCATCTAGTTACCACTGAAAACAACTTATTGACTTATTTTTGTCATAACTTGTGCATATGATGAACTGACAGCTCCTCTGAAAGTCGGACTTCTTAATACGCAGGCGCGCGTACTCACTGCATGCATGATGATCTGACAGCACACCGGCACGCCAAGGGCCGCCATCTTGTTTTAATACACGCGTTTTACTCTGATGTTGAATTCAGATCAACTCTACTATGGATCATTATGATGGTTGATTTTTTATTATTTACTGATGACAGTAGAGTTGTAATATGACCAGAATAAAGTAGAAATTTTATGAGAACTCCTGTGCTAAAAAAATAATATTAAAAAATGTCCTGAGCATGCTCTGATGTTATACTTCAGCTTTACAGTCAACACTTGATACAACATTTTTCCACACTTCAGCAACAAATTATTGCCAGTAGCAGGACTTAGACACATTGTTCACACGACTGTTTCAATTTCGAAGAAACACGGACTGTGCTGGTATCATCACATCCAGCACTATCAGGATGGATGTGATGGATCCATCACATCCATGGATCTTTTAATCTTTTCATTAAAAGAAAAGATTTTAATGAATCTTTTCTTTCATTAAAAATGACCTTTTTTGTCATTTTAAGATTTTTTTCCTGGTAAAACTGTGTCTCTTTTGCTAATATTAACAAAATTAGGCCCTGAAGCTGCGTTGTACAACTCACAGAAGGGATGACTGAAATAAAAGCCACTTTTGGAAATAATTGCTGTCATTTGTAATTTATTTTTAAAAAAGAAGCCAAGAAAAAAAAAGTAAAAAAAATTAATCAGAAATCAAATCTAGTCTGAAAAAAAAAAAAAATTCAGATTTTTTTTTAAAGCCATATGACTCAGTCCTAGACATTATTATTTTGTAATTTACCATTAAAATCAATTTAGAATAATAATAATTTTAAAAAAAAGAAGCAATATTTACCCTTCATGCTTAATTCACTGTTTAAGTATGTATTATTATGCGACAAAACAGCACAAAGTGGAGCATAATTACGGAATGGAAAAATTATGCATTGAACTTTCATCTTTTAAAGTGGAGCATGCACATTTTCACCATTACTTTGACTGGGACATTAAATCTAGAAATGGAGTCCCTTGACTTGAAGTTCTGGCTTCTGTGAGTAACTTCACTGACAGAAGAATGAGCTTCATTTCAGCAAAAAGGACAAACACACACACACACACACACTTTATGTGAAAGTGAAACTTCTTGTTTCCACACAAGGTGCGTTGCTCTAATATTACTTTCCATTTGCTGCAGCATTTGGAGGCCAAACTACAGTAAACAGTAGATATTGTTACTGGGAATACTTTACCCTGTTCTCACACCTATACATTACCCTTCCAAAGTAATGGTTTCATATGTTTTATGCTGGAAAAAAAATCTGGTGTAGATTTTTAGAAGTTAGTTTTATTTATTTTATTTTTTTTACTTTAAAATACTTAAATTTTCATCGCAAGTGAAATTTGGCCCAAGTCAAATTGGGCCAGTTTTAAGAAGTTGATGACGTAACTTTACATTTTTGCCTGTCTGGTTATGTCATATTTAAATGTTAAATCAGGTGTTATTTTCAGAGAGTCTTCAGTACACGTCTTTTTTTAATCAAATACTGTTTTAATCCAAGTGATTTCTTGGACGGATGCTTTTTACTTTTACTTGTGTACCTTTATGTTGAAGTAACGCTGCTATGAAGCCAAGTTCTTGGAGTGGACAAATGTGACACAAAGCAGATTTTGTTTGCCCATACCCGATTCTTTTCTTGGAAGCCTTTTCACAGAAAAACAAATAAAAACTAAGAGAAAACTTAGCTTAAAAGACTTCACTTCAGGTTTGAAGTTAAGATATTTCATAAACTACCCTGCTTTAAATTACTCTACAACTTTATGTCTGAACTGTTGCGTCTCTACAGAACAGGCGTGTTCGTACTGAAGATGTGGTGAACTCCAATGATGGATTCGGTGAGTTTTGGACGAGCTGGTTAAATAAAATCCAAGATTTTATTTAGCAGCATCAGCATAAAAGCGTCTGAACACAATCACATGACACATTTTTTCAGCCAAAGTTCAGACAGTAAACCTGCTTTGGAAGCTTGAGCAAGGCTTGTAAACTGATATTTATCCAGTCGCAGCCTGAGATACTTTGCAAAGAGAAATGAGCAAAAGCTTTCACAGTCTGTAAAGCTGGTAGAGGTGTACCATAAAAACGCTGTCAAAGTTGGTTCGACGACGTAATGACTCATCCCAATAAAACACAAATGTTTGTGGCTGCAGTAAAATAGACTATTAAAACACTCTGTTTTAAGTTTTTAACCTAATGGACATTTAGAGGTTGGGTGGAGAAACAACTATCACATTCACAAAGTTAGCTTTGTGAATGTTAATTTTTTTTAAAATTTTATATACAAAGGTTCTGGCCAGAACCTTTGCATTCACATGTTTCTGGTACGCCAGTACATCTGACGTACAAACGACATTCAAAAACCAGCAGTGGACGACAAATTCCTTGTCTTGACCAACTGGAGATTAATATCAGCTTCTAAAATGTTCTTATGCAGGGGTGGGCAATCCTGGTCCTTGAAGGCCGGTGTCCTGAAACTCTTAGATGTCTCCCTGGTCCAACACGCATCAATTCAACAGCTGAATCACCTCCTAAGTGGAGTCAGGTTCTCCAGGGTCCTGCTAATTACCTCATTATTTAACTCAGGTGTTTAAGTAGAGATACATCTAAAAGTTGCAGGAGACCGGCCCTCGAGGCCTGGAGTTGCCCACCCCTGTTCTTATGGGACTTTGGAAAAGACTACTGTAGTGTTCAATTTGTGCTAAAAGGAGTTAGCCTATCAGTGAAGCCATTCTAGCCTAAAATAGCATCTCAATGCTGAAGTGTTTGACAAGGAGAGACGTTCCCAACGCAACCACAGTCCACATTTCTAAAGAAGCTCTATGAATGATCAGAGGTGCAGGGAGGACAGTCAGCATTTTTGGATGTTTCAGTTAGCAGAAATCCTGATTTAAGTTTTTTTTTTTTTTTTATGTTCGTATGCACATATTAATCTTCGAATAACACATAATTATCAAGTGATATTTTCAAATTTCCTGTCAACTTTAAACAGTTTTTAACTAACAAACAACGGGCCACTGGATGAACGACTGCCGATTGCCCCAAACACCGGGCTTAGCAAGTTTTCTAGGGGAAACCTTGTAAAAACAAATATTTTTTTTTGTTGTTGCTGCTCACTCGTCTATTTTGTAATTAAGCAGCAAATGGGTTTTTGAATTGAAAGTTAATTTCTGTCAATACATGGTTTATGATTAAAATGTGATTAATTTCGATTACAGACTCTGCAATTAACTCGATTAAAACTTTTAATCGAGTCCCACCACTAATTTTAATAAACTGTAAACACGCACAGTGAATGTTTGGGGTTTTTGGGGGGGAAATGTCTGGGAGACAGTTTGGGCAGCTGCAGACAGGAAATTAAAAAAAGAAAAACTGCGGTAAGTGCTCCTGGAAAATTGGGTGTAGCTGCAAATAATTCTCCTCTTAAGCAACTTTGATTAAGTCCTCCAACCACACGGATGTTTCCATCTAATGCCTGATTCTCTCCGTGTGCAAACAGGATTCCTGCAAACTGAAACATCCAAAAAATGCTGACTGATGTCCGATGAGTCAAACTCTGGGAGGGGAGAGAAAGGAAAAAAAGAGAGAAAGAAAAGAACAAAAAAAAAGAAAAAAACCATCACAGGCAGCAACTTTCCAGTTTCTCCTGTGGACTTTGACTGAAAACATCCGGGTTCTGACCACGTGACCGTAGCGTCCTCACATGACAGGAGGAAGCGTGAGCCAGTTTTACAATCCTGCAAACTGAATTTAATCTACAAATATGCAAATAAAACAGTCTCTGAAAAACAGAATGAGAAGCACAGTCTGTTCAGACCGATAGTACCTGACTTTACTCACGTACAGGGAAAAACTGCACACCCGAAAATCACGTTTACTCCAAGTTCACTTCGGAGTGGAAGTAGCTGTGAATACTTTCAACTTTTCTTTTTTTTTTTTAAAGCCACATATCAGTGACCACACGGGAAGTTTAGCGTGAGTTAGCACGCTGTTCAAATCATGGCTAATATGTAACTTTTAGGAAGAAGCAGCTGTTTTTAACTTCATGCAACTACAAGCTGCCCGCAGGCTGAGCTCCTGCGCCGAGCATTAAAATGAAATTATATTAAATTAGCTTCGAGCTTAACATCAGCAGAGAGTGGTGCGTGTTAACTTTAATGTTTCCAGAAGGACCGAGTGGACAAATGTTGGTCAGCATCGACTAAAACTTTCCCTGGAAGCCTTCCCCTGGTTAGCTCCCTGTTGGTATCAGCTAGCCTTATCGCTACGGGCGGCAGCTCCAAGGAAACATACCGCGCTCAGGAACAGGTCCTCCCCGTCGTCCTCGTCGCTGTCTCGGCCTCTGACTTCCTCGGACTCCAGAGCGTCTTGGTCCTCGGAATCCGGGAACGGAGGAGGACTGCGCTCTGAGCTGGTCGCCATCTTCGCTCACCGTCACCCTCTTCTCTTTTTTTTTCCTGTTTTAAACCCTAAGTGGAGGTAACGCTTCCTCCTCTGCGTCCACGAAGCGTTTATTTGTTTGCGAGAATTAGCCGCTAACACCGAGGCCAGAGCACCGTCTCACCGTCCGGCTGTGCTTCTACTTCAGCCCGCTGTCTGTCGCTGAGCCACACCGAGCAGGAGGAGCAGAGACGCGGCGCTCACGACGTGTAAGCCGCCGATGCCCTTTTACTTCCTGGTCCTCCTCCTTCTTCTTCTTCTTCTTCTAATTACCGGGCAGGTTAGCTTCAGCGTTAGCCAAACTAGGCTCAGGTGTCATGGGACCCACACACAGCTGCAGCTAAAGGGAATTAATCCACCCACGTTGCCACGGAGACCACAGGCTGTCGGAGGGCAGAATGTCCCGTAACAGTCATGGCGGCGATAAGGAGGCGCGAAGGCCGCTTCTGAGCGGAACCCATTTGGATCCAACCGAGCTGGACTCCGATGAAGGTAAAAGCCATTTAAAGGCTCCATCACTTCACCAAACAAGGAGAGGAGCAGAGGGGCAACCACAGCTTTATAGAAACAAACAAACAAACACATATTAGTCTCCTCTGCTATTCTTAAATGATGTCAGATGAATGAGGCTCTAGTATAGAAAGTTCTGTTAAAGGTGACCAGTGGATTGGAGGAACTTGTTGGTAACTTGCAAGTTCGTGTGTTCATATTCGAGCTTTTGATAATTAAAATACATGTTCGATACAACTTTTTCAGAAGCGATACGAAAGTAATATTGTAGCTTTGAGTGTTGGCCGATACAGATATCGACCACATGCTGCATCAGCAAGAATCGTATACTTTTGTCACATAATTTGGATTAGGGAGCAAAAGCTTGATCATGTGATATTAACCAAACAGAGTTAATATCACATGATATTTATTACTAACTAATGGCTCTGTGTGCAGGATGCAAGCACTGCTGCATTTAAAATTGTACATTTTAAAAATGTAAATTTTAAATGCAGACCACTTAATTTCTTTTTTTTTTCTTTTTGTGTCTGATATAAATATCTGGTTGTGACTCCCTTACCAGAGATTTTTAGGATTGATATTGTGCCTGTTTTGGCACAGGTTTATATTTCACACATGTAAACATTATCTTATTGTTGTAAATCCTTAAAAATAAATGCACAGGAAATGGACATACTTTTTCTCTTTTTTGGAGGCTATTCAAGGTTTTTTATTATAAAATTTGATTGCATTTCTTTTGTTATTGTTGTGCATTGCAGTGGACAAATCTTGCAAAAATAATTTCTACAAAAACTGAAGTATTTCACAGTGTGTTTATTTTCAGAATCAGCTTTATTTTCTCTCAGTTAAGACATTTTAAATATAGATGTATAACAAAAGGGAATATTTAAAAGAAAAGTGTTTTTCTTTCTTGTAACTGTGTGAAATTAACCCTCTGTAGTCTTTGCATAAAAATAAAAATCTAAACAGTCAGATTGCTTTAGCTGATGATTTGTAGGTTTTGTTTTCCACACATCACTGAAAAAGCAGGAGAAAAAAAAAAGATGTTTTTCTGATTTACAGGTGAGGTGATTTTCGACAGGAGGTCATCAGCCATTTCAGATGAATCTGGAGGGAGCGCAATAAAAAGACTCACTTATGAGGAGGCGGTCGAAGAAGCAGGTCATTTTCTTTTCTCTCTTTACGCATCCTGGCGCTGTGACACTCAGACAACAGTTTTACTATCACAAGTGGAGCGTTACAGCTTTCACTACAATGTTTCCCTGGATTCATTTTCCATATATCCACCATTGAAAACCGCTCAGTTCTTCCATCAAATGTTGATTTCTGAACTCTTCCTGCATTAAAACATTAGTTCTGTTGTTTCTGAATGAATCTGAACTTGTCCTCTTTGCATTATTTGGGGTCTGAGAAGCACTGCGTCTTTATAGTTATTTTGACCATTTCTCATTTTCTGCAAGTAAACACTAAAGTTTTGCTTTGACTTTCAGAGACATATATTGTCAGTAGTTCGTAGAATAAAAAAACAATCTTAATTTTACTCAGACATATACCTATAAAAAGTAAAACCAAAGATACTGATCATTTTCAGTGCTCTGTATAGAGCTATATATACCCTAGAAATCTCCCTCTACACCTGTAGAAAGAGAGAGAAAAGAACCATCTATATATATCTGTATTCATAATAAGCAAACACCAAAACATTTTTTTTTTGTTGTGAAATGTCAAAATAAATGCTGCATAAATGCAACTCTATATATCTAGCGTATTATTGGACGCGAGAGGCTTTTGTTGAACTTGAGGAAGTGTTTACGCTCAGATCTGATTCCTTATTTGCGTAATTCAGACGTGTTTGCTGACTGTGTGCATCTTGAACCAGAAAAGCCTTTAATGGCTGCTGGATGAGGCTTTATCTCTCTGTGCTTGTTCCCTGTTTGCTCCGGTTTTGCTCTCAGGTTTTGGTTTGTTCCACTGGCTCCTGCTGGCCGTGTGCGGCTGGGCCAACGCCAGCGACGCCGTGGAGATCCTCTGCGTGTCCTTCCTGCTGCCGACGGCGCGCTGCGACCTGCTGCTGAGCTCCTCGGACATGGGCCTGCTCACCGCCAGCATTTTCCTCGGTGAAACATCGAATAAACAATCGTCTGCTTGTTTAACAGTCCGAAATTCTGCTTCCGCTCTGTTTTGATGAGCGCTGTGTGAAGATCTCACTGAACAAACAGGCCGAAGCTCGTTTCTGAATTCAGCAGGGGCTTTTTCACTGTTAACTCATTTACTGTTTGAATTGTGCAACAGATGTCGCAAAGCTCTGCTCTTGTTTGAACGTCGTTTTTCATTAACTTCCAGCTGCTGCCCGCAGTGGGAATGTTTGGACATTTGCTTAAGTTTTGTACCAGATTCCCATTTTTCTGAGGAAACTAAACTTCAGTTTCCACTTGCATTGAACAATCTGTAAAAAAAAAAGTATCCAAAAAACCCTCTTCCAACATAACAAATGAATCTTTAATAAACGTACTCACGGATCAACTGTTGCATGATATTCACTGTTACATTTAATAAAGTTAAGCCCTTTTCTAAGTGTTAAAATATAATAGAGGAGAAAAAGAGAATAATCAACTTTCTGCTGCGCAGGATGATTTGAAAATTTATCATAGATGGATTGTGTAGAACATTTAATTACGGGGCAGAAAGCGTGTTTCTCATACAAGATTCAAACAATATTTTAAGTCGGTAAAACGTCCTTGCAGCTAAAATGTCTGAGAAAAACAGTCAGCTCGATTTCAAAAGTGGCTCGCAGAAAATCTCAAATCTAAATTTAGGAGTCTTAAATTTAGAAATCTCCAGGCAGGAGTGAAAGTTTGAGCATGGATCAACAAAGATTTTAAGAAGTTATGTAATTTCTTCTTCTACGGGTTTTTAGCAACATTTCTTCTGAGTCACAGTAACGTAACTTACTGCAACTCATATTTTATTTGTTAGTTATTTGTTTCGTTTCAGAAAAATATACCCTATCCAGTGGTGGGCGCTGCTAACGTATGAGTTAACCTTAAAGCGCTAGTAACACTCACTGAAGCGCTACGCCAACGCTGTGTTTATGCTAACATCTTCATTTCAATTCAAACTGTCTTCACCCACTTCAAAATGAGAACACTGAATATTATTAACCGTCAAGCAGTTCTTAACAGTCAATAGCCAAAACTTAAACGGAGATGTCGAACTTTACTCACCTGAAAATTTGCAGAACAGCCGAGTAAATTAGCGCTTTAGAATTTATACTGAAAAAATAATTTTGCCGAAGCTAAGTGTGCTAAGTGTTTTCAAAGTTAGTAAAAGTGCTAAATGAAACATTAGCTCTGCTATCAACACATTAGCATGGACCCACCGCTAACCATCTCTTACTAGATTAGTCTGAAAACAATCAGGAGGAAAGAACAGGGGTGACCAACTTTTACCAGTTTCTTTTAAATGTTCAAGTAAATCAAATTTGCTAAGAAAAAGGAAATGAAGTCTCAGAATTGGCAGCAACACACAGACCTGTTAGTAAAAGTTATTTTTAAATGTGCCACTGTAATGTTTCTGTGTTCGTAGGAATGATGGTTGGCGGCTACATGTGGGGATACCTGGCTGACCAGAGGGGGCGCCGTAAGGTGTTGGTGGTGTCGCTGACCGTAAATGGGCTGTTCGGAGGGCTGGCCAGCGCGGCTCCGTGGTTCTGGCTCTTCCTGCTGCTGCGGTTCATCAGTGGCATCGGGTGAGCACAGGATTCGCTCGAGACGTGAACGAAGTCTGGTCTATTCGCCAGAGTTCAAACGCCTAGAACGTTTAAAGCAGACCCATTTAATTATCGCAAGGCGATAATTAAAAACATTTAAGAAGTTTCATTCTGACTTCCTTTGGCCTTCTTTTAAGCACCTCGCTGATATCAAAAATAGCTCCCTTTGAGTTTTCTCTCAGTAACAACTGCCACACCGAAGAGTGGTGACCTGTGACACGTTAACTGATTGGAAAGCTATTGGATTTTTGTCCACAAGGCTATGTCTTGTATCTCTTGGAGTTTATGAAGAAATTCTGAGAGAGATCTGGCTGCAGGGAACAGAAAGGGTTCAAGTCAGGCATCGTAACACAATGGCACTCCAGAACAGCAGGGGGCGCTACTTCCTACACTGGCCTTGGTCTCACGGTTGTTGTTTTCTATATTTTTAAAAAATCCTTATTGATTCAGATCAGACTGGCATCAAATAAGATGGATCCACCAAACATTTCTTTATAAATATAATGTAGATGTCAAAAGACAAAAATGTGAAAAACATGACATAGTGCCCCCTGCTGTTCTGGAGTGCAATTCAGCCATTTTGAAATTGTTTCCCCCAGTCAGATATACCTGGACATTTTCTTGAAAAAGTAAAACTGCAGAAAATGTTTAAAGCTCCATATTTACCCTTGTGTCCATCGTTTTTTTTTGTGTGTGTGTGTGTGTGTGATGTAATGTTGTGCTCTGCAGGGTGGGAGGATCCATCCCTGTCATCTTTTCCTACTTCTCAGAGTTCATGCCCCGGCTGAGGAGAGGGGCCATGATCAGCGCTCTGGCCACCTTCTGGATGGCAGGAAACATCCTGGCTGCAGGTGGGAACAATAAACTGGACCGGGCCCAGAAAACAAACAAAAAAAAAAAAATGGGTTCAGCAGGAAAAAGAAAAAAACATACAAGTATTAATGATGGCTATTTTCTATCTGAAACAGCTTTAATGGACATGTAGTGGAATGAGAGTGAGGTTTGTTTTTGGGTTTTTTTGTAGGTCTGGCCTGGCTAGTGATTCCCAGAACCTGGGCCCGTTTCTCTCTGGGAACGTTGGACTTCCAGAGCTGGAGGCTGTTCGTGGTGCTGTGCTCGGTTCCCAGCACCTCCTCCGCCATCCTCTTCAAGCTGCTCATGCCCGAGAGCCCAAAGTTCCTCATGGAGGTAACCGGGAGGGCAGACCAATGTTTCGCCGACGCTTCTCCTTCAGAAGAGGCCTTTGACTCTCATTCCTGGGTTTGTTTTCCAGGCGGGTCGGGCAGAAGAGGCGATCCGTGTCTTCAGGCTGATGTTTGAGATGAACACGAAGGGAACAGAAAAGGCTTTTCCGGTACGCAGCGTTAGCTTTTGTAGCTTAGCTTATCTCTGCAAGCTAACTTTCTCTCTCTCTTTGAAGGAATTTGCTTTGCGTACAAACTCCAAGCCAGGAGGGGAAACCAGAGAGATCGGATCTGACGATGCAAAGAGAAAACGTCTCATGGGTGTTTTAAAAGAGGTAATGTTTAATTACGGGGAATCAGAATAAAAGGGGCTAGAAAAAAGACTTAATTAGTTTTAAAAAAAAGTCATTTACCATCTTTACAGTGAAGTCCTAATTTGTGACACATAGAAATATTTATCCTGAGAATATTTTGTTCATTTTATCTGTTACTGTTATTAAATTTATTATATTCATCAAACTTGCAGGGCTTGCTTCCCATTAAACAGATGTTCAGCGGCTCTGTCAAAGCCCGCAGTATCGTTCTGCTCATCATCTTCTACTGCATCTCGTTTGGGTGAGTTCAGGTCTTCTCTCTGCCAGGTCAAAGATTCATGTATGTAATATTAAGGCCTTAAATCGTATTAAATGTGTTTAAGAATGGAAGTTGGCCTTAAGTACATAAATTACAAGTCTTAAATTTTGTAGTGGCAAAATTAAGTCTCGTATATTCTGTGTAGAGACTTTTCTGTTAGGCAAAAGTTTGAGTCACATGTTTTGTTACTCAAGGCGGTTGAGGCTACCGCTAATTAGCTGCTAATACGCTATTGCTAATCAGCTTTTTTGCATCTATCATGGGTGTAAATTTAATATGTGATTTCCATTTGTACACTTCTGTCGCGATGCAGGTCTTAAATTTAATGCACAACGATCTTGAAAAGTCTTACATTTGAGTTTGAGGGTTTGGGAAGCCCCGCTCCATCCTGAGCTTCTTTCATGGGGTTTTTATGCATCTCCAGAGTGAATAAAACACACATGGGAACAACATTCTCTGCCTATTCACAGAATTTGCAGCTGGCCACTGCATTACTACAAACTAATGCAAGAGATAACGCCTGGAAGTTTTCTTTATCTTCTGCAGCCAGACAACGGCTAATGCTAAGCTAAAAGATGCTCCGTTGATCACGCCAAAGCGTGATTATTAACAATGGCTGACTCCAGGCCGTTTTGATTGCTTCACTTCTACCATGTCTTGTTTTGTATAGGTACTATGGGCTGTGGATGTGGTTCCCAGAGCTTTTCGCTCGAGTCGAGAGCAGCGGCGGCTCTCCCTGCGCCAACGTCTCTGTGCCGTCTGCGCTCAACAACCAAAGCTGTTACCCGGTCAAGACAGCAGGTGGGCTGTCAAAGCAGGAATTTGACTTTTCCTGGAGGTTCAAATCTGCTTATTTTGCTTTACAGCAGAGTAGCAGACCGCTCTGTAAGGTGTTCATCAGAGAGACAGTCTGGTGGCTGGTTTTTGTAAAATAAAAAAAATCGCAGATAATATCCCAGGAAGGCGGATTCTCCTCGTTCCTTTCTGATCTTCTCACGCGCGCTTCCTCTTCCTCACAGTCTACATGGAGGGCTTCATCATTGCCGCGTCGAACCTGCCAGGGAACATCTTCACCATCCTCATCATGGACAGCACCGGCGGAAAGACTCTGCTGTGTGAGTTTGGTTTTTATTAGACGGTTTGCCTCTTTATAAGGAAATCCTGTCGGCCCGCTTTAATAGTTTTCTCTTAAACTGTTGGCTTATTGCTTCAGTCACCTCGCTCTGTAGCAACTGACATCCTAGCAACAAGATGTCTGTGCATTCTTAAAAGTGGTAATTTTGTGTGTAAAATGTGGTTCCCACATTTTACACACTGAAATTAAGTCCTTTAAATACGTTACTCAAAGTTTTCAAATTTTGTTGTGGCAGGGCTATTTAATCTTGTATATTTTATGATCATGTGGTTTAGGCTACCGCTAACCAGCTGCTAACATACCCTTGCTAGCTAGCTGGCTTTTTTGCAGCTATCATAGGTAAGTGTAAATCTTTCACCAGTTGCCTTGACAACCCGTACGATGTCACAAGCATTCTGGGCGAAATGGTTTGGCACAGAAAACGGAAACATTAATCTACTGCCACTAGCATTAATCTACTGCCACTAGCATTAATCTATTTCTTATAGCATTACTCTTCTGCTATTAGCATTAATCTAAGAGCAACAACCTCTTCTTCCTGAATAGCTTTCCTTTGCTTAGCATATTTCCATCACGATACAGATCTTAAATTTAAGTCATGGTGGTCTTACAAAGTCTTAATTTTGAGTTGGCGAAGCCTAACCTCTCCCTGTTTGGTCCGCCGCTCAGCCTGCAGCCTGATCGTGTCCAGTCTGAGCGTTTTCCTCATCTACGTGGTCCAGACCAAAGCCCAGAGTCTGGGTCTGTCCTGCATCTTCAGCGGTGTCTCTGTGATCGCCTGGAACGCCCTGGACGTGGTGGGAACCGAGCTCTATCCGACCCAGCTACGGTAACACCCGTCAAACTCCACCGACTGCAGCCGATGTTTTTTCACACGGTTTCAGCCAACACTTCTCCTCTTCCACCTGCTCCCTCCCCAGATCCTCGGCCCTGGGTTTTTTCACCGGAGTGGGCCGAGTGGCGGCCATCATGGGGAACATGGTCTTCGGGAAGCTGGTGGACTCCAGCTGCACCGTTCCCATCCTGCTGGTGTCGGCCCTGCTGCTGACGGGAGGCCTGGTGGCTCTTCTGCTCCCACAGACCAGACAGACGGAGCTCACCTGATCACTGACTTTGGCTTTTGAGAAACTCAAAGAGACCCAAATGAATTTGTTGCCTTCAGATGATTCTCTGCGTCTTTTAAATTCAGGCTCATTTACCAAAAAGCAAGAGAAACTATGTGGTATGTGGTGGGCTCCTGAGAGTAGAGGCCCACCAATCAGAGTTCTGCTGCCGATATCCGATCTTGGGTTTTGTTGAAGCAAATCTGATTGTCTTTTTTTTTTTCTTTTTTTTTTTACAACTTTAGCATAAGAAGATATAAGAATGCTACTGAAACTACATTTTCCTGACCAGTGCACATCATTTAGTGCACATGATTGGTGACCAGTCACCAATCATGTGCACTAAAAGCAGAGGCGACATCAATGTATGTCTTCTATGAGCAATTAGCCCAGTTAGCACAGCAAGCTAAACAACATTCCTACAGAAATGATTCCTCAATGTTGGCCAAAATCAGATAAGAGTTTCCTCAGAATTCAAACTAGGTCGTAAAAATGACAATTGTAAAAGAATAGTCACGCTTCAATTGCTGAAAAAACGCTACAAATTGAGAAATGCAATATACCATGATGCTAATGTTGTTAATATCAAGGTGAAGCTCGGCAGATTTCTTTTCACATGTGGAGCGTTACGGCTTTCCAACTGATGTAGATATGAAAAAGTTTGTTCTAAATCACTTTGAGATCATTTTAAATGGAGATGGGTGGCAGGCAAAAAGGGAAAAGGGAAAGAGAGAGATAAGGATAGCCTTGAAGTCTGCTTCTATTTCAAAGAGGAAGAGCAAAAAACGAGAATCAAAGAACTTCAGTGACAACATATTCATATATTACAACACTGAAAATCACCCTGTGCTAATTAATACAAGACATCTTGCTATAAATAGACTTATGCTGGCTTACTGTCCTGACCGTCTTTACTGTTGTTATTTTGTGAACCAGAATAGTTTGGTGACCTCTGCCCTGTGGTGCCTTACATTTCCAAATCCAAAACGTTCCAGAACAGATTGAGGTTGAAAGCTCAACAGGACGGTAATGTTGGTGCTCTCCATCTTCCTGTTATCTTCTAAAAGTTTCGCTCTCTTCCCTCTCTCACCCTAGAGGAGCCAAAGAAACCAACGTCTTTTTAAACAGATTCCAACTTTATTTGAATTTATTTTACTGGTGCTGAAAATAGCTTTTAGTCTTCTTCACATGGGAACAACTTCCACGCCAGAGAGAGCTGCTGGTTACTGTCAGCTGATCGGAAATTTTAAAAAATCTGATTTTTTGAGCTGCCAACTGGCTGGTCTCCAGTTGGTGACCCGATGAAGCTGAAATTTGTGCATAATTTTATATACAAACGCCAGATTTTGAAGATGATTCAGGGATTACGCATATGTTTGTTTTTGTCACTCAAACGTTGTAAGGAACGTATGATGAGTTTACGTGTCGGTTTTGTGTTTTTAGGACGCAAAAACGACACACTGATGTTTTACTAAAGCATTTTCTTTAAATGTAACACAGAGTTTGAAGGTTTCATGTTACATAAGCTGGTTGTTATTAAATGTCAGAATCTTGCTAATTTACAAGGTGCCTCTTAATAGTGAACTAACCAAAACAATCTTGTTGCTGTTAGATTTTTTAAAGTGCTCTTTTATAAATCTATTTATATTTATATCTATGCAGTTCAATTCACTAAGTGTCTTTTGTTGAACAAAATCGGATGAAGAAAAATACACAAAAATAAATGATCATTGAGTTTACGTCAAGCAGTTTGATCTGATGATACAAGATCATCATCTCCAAAATTGCTTTTTTTTAAAAAAAAAAAAACTGATTTGTAAGTAATTTGATCAGAGATGACTGAAATACTGATTTAATTGATGAACATTTTGTTCGACTTATTAAGCCAGACGTGCTGGAAGAAGTCAGTCCCAATAGCAGTTGCCATGGTGATGCAGCTTTTCTGCCAGCTTTCAATGATCTGCAATGACAATCACTTACTGCATCCCAAAAATAAAGGTACACTGACTGAAAGTTTTGGGTCTGATACTGTTTTTTTGTTGTTGTTTTTTTAAGTAAAACATCTCCTGTTTCTCCAAGTTTACTCAGAAAGTCTGTAAATTTTTGAAATGCCGACTTCGAGATCCAATATGGCAGCACCTTGTTGCAAATGGCTTGCTTGGAAACCAACTCGCCTCCCTCCTGACCTGTGGATCAAATGACCGACTGCCTGAATTCACACAATTTATGTCACTACATCATCAACAGCGAATCCCTTTAAAACGGAGCAGCCTTAAAAACGTACAAAAAGACCAGATGCTATTCAGCCTTTTTCTCATGCATGCTAGGCTACAGGCCGGTGTGCCGGCCTATAGCTGTATGGATGAATGAAAAAAAACAAAAAAGTTGCACTAAAGTGTTTCACTATCACTGATGGCATAGTTACTTTGGAAAAGTAACTTTAATCATTACTGATTACTCCTTGAAAAAGTAACTTAGATTACTGATTACTTGATTTGGAAAGTGACAAAGTCACATTAAAAGTAACTTTTTTAGTTACTTCCAGCAGCTGCTAACAACAACAATGCTGTGAAAATCACATTGATCTTTGCCTAAACTTAATTGCAAGTTATTTTATAATGATTACATCAACAATGTGTCTCCAGTTATATGGTTGAACTGAAGGGGAGATTGTTTAATGACTACAACAGCACAAAGAAAACTTTTCCAATTTGTGCGTTTTTGTATGTTGTCTGGAAAAGTATAAATAGGATTTTAGACCCCCTCCCGCTCCACAGCCAGTTTGAAAACAAAATATGTAAAGGTATATGTCTGGTTTAACGATATGTGTCCAGTTGATTTTTTCTTTCTTTTTTTGGAGGAGGGTTTAATGTAATCCGTAGGGGGGCCCAGGAAATCTTTGGGAACCTCTGCTTTCGAGGCCCCTGCTGCTGATTTTTTTTTTTTCTTTCCTTTTACGCAAAAACTTATAAACAAGTTTCCAGAATACGGTGTTATACACGGTACAAGAGAGAAGAGGCGCAAGCTTTAATCTTTTATTTGTACAATAAATAAACTTGCAATACCTCAAGATTACAATTCACAACCACACACAGGGCATGATAAACCATACTTTGTCTATGTAAAAGCCATTGGAGATGAAAGGAATGACCAGGTGTGTGTTTGCTGCTTCCTGTGAAAACCGCCTCCTTTTCATTGGGGGATAAGGAATATTTCATGATCTCTACATTTCTCGTTGTGACTGTGCTGCTATCATCAGAAAGTTTTAGCATTAATGGCAACCAAAACTAAAATGTTTGAGAATATGTACTCTCTCCACGACTGGTTACATTTGACATAATATATTGCCTCTGCTCCTGACTGTGTTTCCGAGGGCAAAAAAGAAAAACTAAAATTTTTACTGGACCTCTTTAAGTTTCACCAAAATAAGCTGCATGAGTTTGCTCAAAGTTAGATCATCTGAAACTTATTATCCTGCCAGCTTGTCAGATAATATGGCTAATTGTTCTGGGGCCTAGAACAGGCTGAGTAAACTATTTGTTAGCTTTTACTGTGAAAGACATAAACTGTGACAGATACTGAAAGTATTTTTTTTCTCTTTTGGAAAATCTTACATTGTTTCTGTTTTGTTTTGTTTTTTATATGGTGGAAGGCATTCAAATTTTCAGCGAAAAAATAAAATACTTTTCAATCAAAGTGCTACTTTACTGGTAAATATCTTTTGGCTAAAAAAAAAAAATCAATCCGTTTGAAAAAAACCTTCCAGTTGGTGAAATTTAATATTAAAGCGATCACCTTCCTAAATGACATTGAACACAAAAGTTCACCCTCAGAGCAAACATAATCATAGCACTGCAGTAATAATACAGTACTCTCACCTAAATTCACTTTTTTTTTAAAAAACTATGCCTGCTGATAAATTTCTCATCTGCTCAGCGCTCTAACTCGGTTAACTTGTTCAATTGACGTACTTAAAGAATCTTGTTTGCATGCTGTGTTTTACTGCCCGTAGCAAATGATTAATATTTCTTGAGACAAAACAGAATGAACCAGATTTGTCATTTTTTCAAGTTGAGCCCCTGTTCTGTCAGATAGTCATCTTAGCACGAACTGATGGATGTGTCCATCAGACAAGTGTACGCTGTCATTACCATATGATTTTATTTAATCAGCAACATAGAATCATGACGTGGTTCGTCATGCACTTTGCTATTAATAGCTGTATGACATCCTGACTTAGCGGTAAAGTAGGTTAATGAGTTTTACACGGCGTGTGTTGTAGTTACGGCAGCTGCAGCTATAGTCTGCTTTAAATAGACTTTGAAACCACGACAACGCATGTATATGCCTGTTTTCAGTGATCTTGTTATCACTGAAAACAATTTAATGATTTATTTTCGTCACAACTATGCTGAACTGACGGATCTTCTTCTCACTGCATGTGTGCTATTCTGACGGTTCTGACAGAACAACCCTGATGCTCAGGACTTTTTTCACTTTTCAAAAATCCAATTGAAATTGTTATAATTTATAAAAACTTTCAGTCTTAGAAGTATATAGTGTTCTGATTTCATACTACTATGCCGTTTTTTTTCTTCAAACAGATAAAAGTAATTTAGTTCTAGTGTATTTTTGGATTAATGCGCTAGATAAACTGTGACAGCTACGTAGCCACAATGTCAACATGAAAGAAATGAAAATTCAAATCAATTTCCTGAGCACGGCTAAAGCAGTCCCAGGTTAAAGATTGAACATCTTTAGCTCTTCCTCTCAGTCACTAACTTCGCCAGCTGAAAACTGAGGCTTAACGGAAACAAAGTCAGGACAAAAGAGGGGGGGGAAAAAAAAACAACATAAAAACTGCTTCACTGTTGTAGTTTCTAGAACAGAAATCAGAACCGGATCTATGCGAGCTGGGCCTCTAAAATCATCGTTTGTACTTATCTCTGGATGTCCGGCTCACCTGGTTACACCACAGAGTTTAACATCTCTGGATTTGGTAGCATTTTTTTTTTTTTAATTTCACCTGAAACAAAACTTTTGATATGGACAATGAGTACAAGCGCAGCAGAGAGCCTCCAAACATTAACGTCCATTTTGCTTCAGTACTTATCCTGGAAACCAGTAAGTGGTAAGTGAGCAGCTAAAAGATGATTATGCTACAATTTGATTCCATTTTTCTATTAATGTCTTCTCTGTCACTCTTCAGATGCATGGCTCATCAGCTTTTCACACTCTGGCAGCTTCCTGTCCAACGTGGCTTGCTGGAGAACACAGGAGATGGAGCGGTGACCGGTCCTAAACAAAATTCACGGGGTGGCTGGAGTGAGGGGGGCACAAGTCGAGCCGGGTGTCCGCTTGTCGTCACTGCGTCAGGGCCAGCAGGATGTCCTTAACCAGCATGGTGCCGATCACCATTTTCTCACAGTTGATCGTCAGCTGGGCGGCGCCCTCTTCTCTGGTCGCCACGGTGACCAGCACCAAGCTGCCGCTGGTCACCGTTCTGCCTGCAAACCTGTGGACAGGATGTGCAGGAGGAGGAACAGGACGACTGAGGTCAAAGCAGCAAAAAAGAGAGCAGAAGTGAGGTTGAAAACAGAACGAGAGTGAAATGGACGTCGGTTACCAGGATGTAGATTCAGATGCAAAAATTAGATGAATTCTCAAGATGGAGGCAAAAAAAACATTGATCTTTCTCAAATGTAGAAAAGAAACAGAAGGACCCCAACTGGGAATACAACCCATAACCCTGTGGTTCAAATCGAGACGACACTGACATGAATGACTCACAATCAGGTCTTTTCACTTGTTCTCCAAACCAATTAGTATTTCCATCATCAACCGTATTGATTTTCTGAGTTCACACTGCGTTGTAGCAGTTAATATCTTACAGAGTGATTACGTGTCTTAGGGGACAGCCAGAGAGTGATTTCTACAGAAATCAGTTTACTTTTTTATTTATTTTTTTTGTCAACGACAAAAAAATAAAAAAGGAGTTATGATTAACAAACAGATGTGTTCCTCCTTCGAGGAAACAGTGAACAATGTCCTTTCACGGAAGACTGGATGTATTCAAGGTGAAGAAGTTTCTGAAAAGTGAAAAAGCTAGTTAACCCAGTGTTAAAAACGCAAGTAAAAAATTAATAGATGTTGATTTAATGTCCTCTTCTACAATAAGATTAAAATGTGTAAATATATTTAATGTCTTATTCTACAATAAGAGTTAAAAAGTAATAAAGTTAAAAATAAGTTAATAAATATGTTCATAAATATAGATAAAAAGTGGTAAAAATCTTTAAAAACTGTGAAATATGCCTTTAGAGACGGATTAAACAACCATTATTTTATTAAATCTTTTTTAAAACTGCGCAAATGTTGTTTATTTGTAAATGTGGATCCACAAATGTTCACTATATTAATTTCTACTCTTTCTTATTAACACTGTGTACTCTCCTCTGTTGCACTTACACTCCCTTAAATTTACAATCTTCTGATCAGGCCCAACTTTCTTTGTACTTGTATAGTGTTGGTATTAGTCATTGAAGTAAATTAACTAACCTGCCATCTACTGTTATCAGGTGTATTTGAAGTAACCTTTCTCGTGGGTTACACTTGGTTTACCATTAGCTCAACAGAAACAGCTAAGCTAGCAAGCAGACAGCATTGTAGCAACAGTTGTTAACATAAAATGGAGTGTCAATGCGCACCAATCACCACTGTAGTAACAATTCCTATAATTTTCTGTCATTTCTTTATTACTGTTGCGGCTAATTGCAGATTAGCTGCCACTGAGCTCTTTTAAATTGGGATAGAGTGCTGGTCTGTTAGCTCTCTAAAAACATAGTTTACTTGAACTTTGTTGTCCTCAAATCTGCCAGTATGGCTTGCTTTAAAACATTTTTCCAGTTTTCCTAGAGGATATAAAATGAATTAAAGGATGTAGTGACAGCTAATGGCTAAAGTGGAGAATGCAGCCAACTGACTATCATAAGCCACAGATTTCTTTTCAAATTATTTGGAAATCCAACCCTCCTAATCTGAAGCCACGTCAGCTTTAGATTGTGAAGAGAACAGAGCACAATTATTAACGATTTGAAGTTTGAAGCCTCATTAAAAGTTAAATTCAACACTCAAACTGTCATTACTGTTATTATATACTGAACATTCTGCGGTCCGGATAAAGATGCTGTTAGTGTTTACTATATTCTGGGAATTTAAAGCTGATTATGCGTCTCATTTGAACGACTTACTGCGCAGTGAGGTGCTGATCCTCTTACCTGCACTCTTTGTCTGAGCCACATGGGACGCGGCTGAGGTTGGCGGCTGTGGTCACTCTCTGGACGATGGCGTGCTCGTTCCGACACTTGGCGTCTAGAGTTAGCTTCTCTGTGATCTCATTCATTCCCATCAGCTGACCTGGAAGGGTGTCAGCAGAGCAGAGGCGGAAAAAAAAAAGCTGATCCGTTAGTCATTTCTAGGCCTGACATCATAAGAGATCCTGCTGGACGATAAATTGTCCCAGAAATTGTGGTGATAAAATAATAACAATGCCATCTTGAGACCTGGCTTGAAACCCTCTGTTCTCAGCGTCCACTAAATGTTTAGCCATTTTTGAGGAGGGGGTACCTGAAAGTTGATCTCTGCCCTGATTGCTGATGAAGCCGCTTGTGCTGCAGTGACTTTGCGGGCTACCATTGCATTGTGGGAAATGTAGTGTTGATGCGTGCAGAACGCCAGCGGCCAGTCAGTTCTAATAGTAATGAAATATCATCCAGGGGGCCACAAATAATTAATCTATCTGTGGCCTTTGACATATGTGGAGTTCATGCTCACATATTCATGACATCCTTTGATTAAACTAATTTATCTTTGGTAAAATTCCAGTACAGAAAATTTTACTTTATACCAGGTGAGTCTCTCTCACCTGAGAATGTGAAACTGCACTGGGTTGATTCTGCCTTCAAATGATTTTAACAAAGCTCCTGTAGAAGATTCATAACTTATAACTTATAAGTCTGAAACAGGAACAGGTGTGTGAAAACAGTCTGTGTGCTTCACTCAGGAGAGAGATTCATTTGATGCATCAAAGAGTGATGTCATCACTGCTGATGTCATTGTTACCAGTGGAACTGAACATTCTACTGGTCCATTCACATCAAACACGTTTTGAGCGCCAGGCGAGTCTGGTTTACATTCAATGTCAATGTGGAGTGTTGGATGCGCTGGATGTGTCAAACTCTCCAAATGGCGCTAGAAGCGCCTCCACATAGACTTTGAATGCAAACCAGACGCGCCTGACGTTCAAAACACATTTGGTGTGAACGCACCTTTATATGTCTAGTGTCACATTAGATCAGTGTTTCTCAATTCCAGTCCTGAGGCCCCCTGCTCTGCATGTTTTAGATGTGTTTCTATTTCAGAACGGCTGATCGAAATGACTGCATGATCTCTTCTGCAGTCATGCAGTCATTTGCAGAAGCCTGTTAATCACACACAGACTCAATCCAGCTGTGTGGCAGAAGGGGAACAACTAAAACATGCAAGGCAGGGGATCCACCTGAGGAGGGGGATTGAGAAACACTGCATTAGTTCCATCATATTATTACCAAAGCCTGGTTCTAATATGATGGACTCATTGATTTGGATCAGGGGTAACGTTTAGAGCAGGGGTGGGCAACTCCAGGCCTCGAGGGCCGGTCTCCTGCAACTTTTAGATGTGTCTCTACTTCAACACACCTGAGTCAAATAATGACGTCATTAGCAGAACTCCGGAGAACCTGACTGCACTTAGGAGATGATTCAGCTATTTGATTCAGCTCTGTTGGACCAGGGAGACATCCAAGAGTTGCAGGACACCGGCCCTCGAAGCCTGGAATTGCCCACCCCTGGTTTAGAGGTAAGATGCAAATTAAGTCTAACTTAATGTTAGGGTTAGGAATAGACTAGTATTAGTTAGTTCCACCCAGGTGTGGGTCGGCGTAAAGGCCGAGCCGGGCACAGCTTGCCCTTCCTGCCAATGCCAACACGAAGGCCCTCTGTGCAACCAGTGGAGGTTGGTCCCATGGATGCCTGACTTTCCTCGGACCTCCATGTTTGTGTGGACGTCTGGCTTTGCGTGGACTCCTCTCTTTGCAACCTGGGTGTGGGTTGGTGCAAAGGCCAAGCCAGGCTCTGGATGGAGACCCCTGGTTGATTCAAGGTCTTGGACTCCTCTGTCTGTAGGGAGCCTTGTGTCTGCAGGGGAGCCTCTGGTTGGGTGGAGACTCCAGGACGGTTGTTTTCCGTAGCAAGTTGTAACCTCATCTTCAGGTCTGCAACCTGACCCTGCAGAGATCTCACTGTTTCCTCCTGTTCTATGAATTTGGAGGCTTGCTCAGAGTGTTTATTGAGCTGCTCCTCATATTTCAGTCTCACTCTATATTCTTCAACCATTACTTCAATCAAGCCTTTGTTGCGGGAGGCGTATTTTTCAGCCTCCCTCTTGAAATAATCCAGCTGTTGAAGAAGGCTCTTGTCAGCTGTAACTTTGGCAGAGCAAGAAACCTTTGAGCCACCTGTTGTCTCTGGCCTGTTTCTGTCATGATCTCGTTTGACTTGCAGGTGACGTTCTTTCTGTAACATTTCTTGCAGTCTTTGAATCTCCTGCTGCTGAGATCGGACTTGAGCCTGATATGCAATCCTTCGGTCTCGTTCTTCCTGGAGATCAAAGATGTTTCTCTGCAACTCTTTTTTAAGATCGTCCACCTGCTTCGTGAGATCAGTGACGTGTTGGCTCGTCTCGTCCACCACTTCCACTGAGGGGGTGACCTTGAAGCCAGCAGACCGAGTTGTTTCCTGCTTGACTTCTGAAGATGATGGATTCTCAAAGTCGCCGGAAGGACTTGATTCCCCCTGGACCTCTGATGATACATCTTCCGGCTCAATGGGGCTGTCGCTGTCATCTTCCAAAGGGAAAACGACAGCGTCGTAGTCGACTTGGATGTTGAGGTCCATTATGTCGACCCATGAAAGCTTAGCTGGAAAAGCTTCATGTTCACAAGAAATCTGTTGTTGCTTCATGTCGATATTCTTGCTTCTCTGAAAGGCGTGCAATATCTGGAATCGATATCCCGCTTGTTTCAATAACTTTCGAACGTGCTCTGAAGAGTGATCTGCTGCGATAGAACTGAGGAACAGGTCTGACAAAACGCTGCCTGTGAGCTACATTTAAGAGAGAGATTCCTTTGTGGTGTCATAGAGTTATGACATCACTGCTGATGTCATTGATACTATTGGAAAAACATTATTTTTCTATGGAAGTTGATAAGCAACCAGTCCTAAAGTTCTGCCATCTGCTGGACTCGCTTGGAAGTGCGCTTCTAAATAAAATTACTGCGACGCTATTCATCATCATCTGTTGAAAAAAGGCCGAAAAATTCTGACGCTTTTCTGAGAATTCTAAAATTAAATTCTAAAATATAGTTTGTTTTTCTCCACAGTATCCCTAATATTATTTTGCACCAACAAAGACAATCAGGTTTTTTATACATTGATCATCTAGTGGTGGCAAAAGCAACAACAACAACAACAACAAAAAGCTAGTGTGTTGTGAACTTAAGATGGATGGAAAACAGGTAGAAGTGTCAGATAGCGCAAGCTAACTACTTTGTACAGGTATCAAATGTTTACAACGTTTTTTCAACAATATTAAAAGTGAGCTCTTCTTCAACTACGACTTATTGTGATAGGCTTAGTCATTTCTTACATCTCACCATTGGAAAAGAAAGGCACTGAAATAATGTACGACCAGAATATATATAAATATATATGCAAAAAGTTCTAGATGTCTACCATATATGGGCATACAGTATTATATACAGCACACATACTGTATTTACAGCCCAGCAAGGTGGTTTCTGCATGACTACCTTTAAATCCCGCTGCATATTGGGATTTTAGTGGTGCCCAGTAAACCAGGAATAACAAACAAACTGTACAAACTGGAATGCAGTGATGCTTCCCACTGAACACAAAAGGGGATTGATGGTAGACCTCTCAGCTGCCAATGCATTTCCAAACTGTTTCTCAAATGTAAACTACAAACACTTAAGCAAAAAACCAATACCGAGCTAAAACTAATTCGACGCTCAACAAATCAGTTTCTCTGCACAGAAACGGCTCAGAAAAACAACAACAGCACAGCTTTGATCGGTGGTTACTCGTGCTTTCAAAGTATTTTTTGTCATTCGCTTTGGTGAACTGAATCATGATCAGTGGATGAGCATTTCCAGTCATTCCTGTGATCAGCAGGTCAACAGCTCCAGACCTGGAGATGCAGCTACTGTGCGACTATCAAGGCAGGAAGGGGTCAGAGGTCGCGCCTCAGGGAAGGGGGGGATGGTAGTGGGGAAGTGGGGGTTCTGAGGTTTGCTGTAAATCAGGCGGGCACACAGACGGCTGGGAACAACAAACCTGTCAAAGCCAACTTACCCACTGTCTGAAAAGGCTTCTCTATGAGGGGTCGTATGGAGAGGAGACACATTTACTACACGTTTACTGCAGAGGTTCAGGCCACAGCATGATTCACGTAGCCACACTTCAAGAGTCATTTCACCTTTAAAGCAGTTTCTGTTTCTAACTGGAACCATGTTATGTTATCATCACCTTCCTAAAATAATGGCCTACGACATTTTTCACCAAAAATTTTTTCTTTCTTTGTCTATAAAAGCAACGTTTTTTTGTTTTGTTTTGTTGTTTCTTTTTTTTATTTTTTTAAATCACTTTTGGCAAAAAATTACTTCGGCCATTTTCTTAAGGAAGGTGACGTGATGCTTCATGGGCTCAGTCAGGGCTGCTCATATCATCCCATTCACAGTGGGATTTTCCCTAGAAAACTAGCTAAGTCTGGGGGTAGAGAAGTTCACCAGTTGTATTTTTGTGTTAAATTAAAAAAAAAAAATAGACAGAAAACATGGCAGTGCACTCAATAAAACTTTCTGTAAACTTTCTCTTTCTGTAGGTTTTGTCTGCATAATCAAATACTATTATCTTTTTTAAGGAGATAGAACTTCTTATTATATATAAATATAGCTGTGACTGTTGCTGATGTACTGAACTAAATGAACAAACAATGTTTAGCCTGGTGGAGGGGGGTCAAGTACAGCCTGGCAGCCCGCCAGGCTTATAATGCACTGAGGGAGACCCTGCATTGTTAGCATTTTGTCCACACTGCATGTCAGTCGATCACAGAAATGCTGCTTTTATTGTTTTACAACCGCCATTAACAACTTTTTTTTATTATTATTATTTCAAGTTTATTTTTAAAATTGAGAAATTGCTCATTAACATTTAGATTCAAACAGAGAGAGAGAGAGAGAGAGACTGCAGGCAATTGGCTAATTTCAGTGCCTCGTCTCATTGACAGGTTGATGTTTAGTAGTAATAATGAGATAAAAAGCCCAGTAACGCCTCACCATCAACGGCAGAGTAACATATCACTGCCCTTGAAAGGAACGCTCACCTTGCTCTTTTTTGAACTCGTTCTCTGTAAGGAAGACTGGCCTCATCAGCTCTCCGACGGGCGGCTGGATGGACACGAAGAACTTCCTGGTGTGCGTGCTGCAAAACGACAACGATAGATTTATTGATTTTTGATCAAGCGTTGGTTTTATTTCACAAAGAAATTAGATTCAGGCACAGAAGTGGCACTACTTTTTTGTTTTCTTTCAATGGGACATCGGAGGCTCTGGTTGTGCAGAGACATGAATTCGCACACAGGGTAAAAAGCTTGCGAGGTCCAACTCTTAAGACAGTTAAGGAGATTGTCTGATGTTCCCAATTCTACTTTTGTTTTCGTCCTTTGTGCTTTGAAGGGCCATCCTTTCCTTTCTGAATCACAAAAATGATCTGTCAACCAAATCGCAGTAAAAACATAAATGTTAATCTTGTCCTGTCTCTTGCCGTTGAGCTCTTACAATCTGATCATCCAAACCTCAGTCATAGTTTACGACACATACTCTGGTGTGTGTCCCACCAGAATACACTGTTGTGATGACAACAGTGTCATCTTATCCATAAACAATGGAAAAATGCCAGACGTGCTACTGACACTGATATTTAATTATGAGAGACGAACTACGGTCTATGAGAAAGAAATTAGCTTTTGCCGCACTGTGTTTTGCGGTTTGTAAGAATTGCTTAGAGAAATGCTCTCGCTTTGCAAATGTCAAAAAATAACTATTAGAAAAACTGACAGTTTTGCTATAGACGTTCTAGTTGTGTTTTAAAGTCGAGTGTAAGAACGTGAAGCTGAGCGAACAGAGACATCAGCTCACCACAGCTGGAAGTTTGCGGCTTGTGTCGAGTCACAGAAGTCAATGCCCAGAACCGCCGTGGCCGTCTCGCCGGCTGGCAGCGACTCTGTCGACACGCAAAAGCGCAAATGACGTTGATTAAAAGTCCGGGGGAAAAAAATCTAAACACGCGAGCGACGCCTCCTGTCGGGGTACCTATCTCCGGGAACTCCTTCACCCTCATCCCCGACTGGAGCTTCACGTCCTCCATGTGCAGGTTCTTGGTGTCGGACGTGGAGCTGTTGGTGAACTGCATCTGCACCGCCACCATGTTGGCGTCGGGGCTGAACGGCTGCCGGCTGAAGCAGTACTCCACCGACAGCCCCTCGCCCGTGATGCGGTGCAGCAGCTCGTAGCTCTTCAGCGCGCTGGAGGGGGTGATGGTCTGTGGAAACATACCTCACATCTCACACGCTGCCTCTGTTCCACCCCGCAACTTTAAAGACAGGAAGACGGGAGCGTTTCTGCTTACTGCTGGTGACAGGACGGCTTCGGACAGTGAAAGGCCCTCCAGGTCGGTCACTAGGCTGTTAGAGAGCAGGTTGTTGACCGGGGTGACTTGAGGTGAGGGAGCTGGTTCAACTGGGAGGAAAAGATAGAAGTCGACATTCAGAGACGGAAACCTGACGCAGAACCTTTACTTATTCAGTCCTTGTGAGAAAGAAATCATATTATCTGGTCTGTTGTTTGATAAGCAGAAGACCAGCCTGTGTTTATATCAAACATCTGCTTTCTCTGCAGAAACATGGAACAAGAAAAACCCGACTCACAATCATCGAGGTCCAAAAGAGACATTTCCTTCTTCTCTTTCTTGGTTTCTTTCTTGACAGGTTTGGAAGGGGGTTTAGATTCAGCTGCCTGGAGGAAGAGCAAGTACAAATGTCATGAGCACATGACAATTTATAAGACACGTGGAAGAGGACTAGGGTCACTGAAAATAATAAACATAAATAAATAAAATTCAAATTTAATTTTGAAGAAAGTTTTTCTCTGAATTCTGAGAAACTCAGAGAAAAAAACAAAAGTCTCTGAGTTTCAAATTCCTTCATTTGAATCTCCAAATTAATGTCCTAATTTGGGGATTCAGTTCTTAATTCTGAGATTAAAATCTGAACCCTGATATTAAAGTCCTAACTCTGGGGGAAAGAAATCATAATTCTGAAATTAAAAAGACAGAATTCTGAGATAAAAGTCCAAACTCAGATATTAAAATCCAAAAAAAAAAAGCTACATGAACGTCTGAGTCCTGATTATAAAAGTAATGATTCTGAGATTAAAATCCAGAGCTAGTTTATCTCCATCATGAAGGGCAAAAAGCAGAGACAGTCATTTTTTTAAGAAGACAAAATGTAAAACATCCCTCCAGGGTTATGAATATTTTTCTCCGTCAGTCTCTTCGCTATACCTTCTTTTTCTTTCTGACTTCTGCCTCAGACTCGGAGTCTGACGACTCCGACTGGCTGCTCTCAGACTCGCTCTCCTCTCCCTCGTCAGACTCCGACTCCGAGTCGCTCTTCCGCTGTTTCATCTTCCTCTCGTGTTTCCTGTCTTCCTCTTCGCTGCTCTGCTCACTGAAAATAGAAAGGAGGCGGTGATTAAATGAACAAGACAGACACTGATCTGGTTTGAGCTAAAGGGAAGCGACACCGGACGACCTCAGGCTTTAACGTTGATGACCAAAATCCTCTGGAAAACAATGAGATTATTAACCCTTCAAAATGTGCCAAGTCACCTCTCGCTTTCTTGCACCGCCTTCTTTAATTCTCTCTTCTTCGTTTTCTTCTCCTCCTCTTCCTCCTCCTCGTCCTCCTCAGACACCGAGACCTCGCCGCTCTCTTCGCTCTCCAAGGCCGAGCCGCTCCCCTCGCTGCCGCTGCCGCTCTCCGAGCCGCTGGCCGAGTCCGACTCTGGAAAGGAAAAGAAGATTTGCTCTGAGGGAAAGTATTTAATCAAAACTGTTTTGCAGGTGTGGAATACTAATTTTTTAGTTTTTTTTTTTGACTTATTGGTGCTCCAAGCCCATTTTTAGGGACAAGTCGTCCATAATTGTGATCAGTCACAATTAAGGATGACTAAAGTCTAAGGCTCGCATGAAGAAAACAAATCAACATTAAGCCTGAATTGAACAAGTTGAAGTTGAGCTGCTCTAATGTTTTTTAGTAACATCAGAATAATTTCTAGAAGCAATTGAACGCTTTAGTTTGCTTTCAGTCCAAGAGAAAGACATCTTGGCTCAACTGGTTAGCAAAAACTAACCAGATGTTTAATGTTGTCATCCATTTATCTTCAATGCTTATGCAAAACTTTGATCATCAGTTTGGTTATGTTTTCAGAGAAGCAGTACAACTGCATTGGTTTCTCTAACAAAATGAATAAAACATTTGATTAAATCCATCATTTCTTTAAAAAAAGAGGTGCTAACTTCTCTTACGCTACGTTTTGTAAAAATTCAGTATTTCAATTACGATATCAAAAAAGCAGCGCCTCGGTGAAGTGTTTATGTTTGCTGAACTTTAATTGTGATTTTGAAGACATTAATAAATCAGTGTTTGACATATCCTCTCGTCATTGAGGCACAACAATAACAGAAAATTATTCCTGTTTAGCAAACGCCAGAGAGGTTTGGTCTGATTTAACTTCAGACAGGGAGGAAGAAAAGGTGCAAGTGTATTTTTATTCTGCGTCTGTAAACGTCTGGTTTCATCTGCTTGTCTTGAAACAGCGAGACGTTAACAGCTCGGGAATACTGTTTTATAACCTTTGACCTGTCTGTGCTCCTTGCACAGACTTTTGTTCAGCAATGTCCTTGACTCGCAGCAGATCCACCAAGGCTCTGTGGTGGCAGACGTCCGTTTTGATAAAACGCGTGACGGCGGCAGGCTGAGGCTAAATGTTACCGCTGTCAGCAGACTCGGTCGGGCCGGACTCGCCCTCTGAGTCGGAGTAGAACGGCTTCTCAACTTTCTTCTCCTTCCTCTTCTCCCGGCTGCTGCATTTGGTCCATTCGGGCACCTGGCGGACAGAAACGGAGCCCGGTGAGTTTTTATTTCAGCCGCAGTGGACGGGAGCAACAAATAAAAATAAAAAGAAGAAAAAAGTAATAACCCTCAGCAAAAATAAAGCACAGACTTGGGCAGAGTAGCATGGCCATGAATGCCTCTGCCTGGGCGTGATGCAGCCAAATGAAGCCATCCATCGCTGCTGCTGATTGGCTTTTACACAGTGGGGCCCCTGAGGGAGGGGATGAGGGGCCATGGCCCCCTTTTGAAAAATGCTGGCCCCCTCCCTCGAGAGAATCGTGCTCAGGTCGTAGAAAGGCACATAGAGTCGACTTTTTTCAAGAAGACAACAAATAAATTGATCAAATTAATAGTTTGGTCCGGCCACCCCTGTGAAAATTTCTGAGGCTGCCGCTGCTTTTACTACGACTGAGTATTATGGCCATAGTAAGAAAAATTAAAAATACAATCATGAGAATAAAGTCAGACCAGATCTATTCTCGTAATACTATGACATTATTCTCGTACTTTTATATTTTTCATTTTCCTAGCGTGGCCTTAATACGCCGACGTATTTTACATCGTCCTGCGAGAAAAGTAAAAAAAAAAAAAAAAAAAAAAAAAAAAAAAGAATTCAATTCGGATGCTTCTTTATGCCAAATGAGACGAGCACCAGGTGTTGCTTTCATGACCAAGTTGCATAAATGGTTTTCTTTCAATACAGGGAGCGTTTTCATTATCAGAAGTGATGTCTTTGAGGACTTATCCTCCTACTCTTTCTTTTTTTTTTTTCTTTCCAGAGAAAGCAATCTGCTCTTTCCGTGTCCGCGCTCATTGACCGGAGCTGTTCGGTAATGACAGCGGACATCTCCCGGTCCCATTTCAAAATCACTCCGCTAACGCGTCTCGACGTGCCTGACGGGCCGGTGTCCTGTTTATCTGTGCTACCCGTAAATCCGTCCTACCTTGTGGTCGTGCGATGCTGCGTCACATTCGGCTTACTCAGCAGATTCCTCAGAAATACTTCCGACCTGTGGAAGTTTTGTCTCATGTGTTTTATTTTATGAAAGCTTTATTTAATTTATTTTATATCTGGCTTTCATTAAGCTACTGTTTTACTTCATGTTTTTATTTTACATGACAGGCAGCTTATAAATGGCTTTAGTTTGCCATCTGCAAAGTCGTTACTACTGTAAACAAGTCACGGTTTGGCGGTTAATCAGGACAAAATACGTATAGTCCCTATATTTTAAAATATTTTAGTTTAATTACACTCTTTTTTATTATTAAACTTTGCTAAATAGATGTAGGTAGCGATACTACGTGGGATTCAAGCTGTATAATAGCCATGTAATATTAGTGTATATTAATCATATCCTATATTTTCATTAATATAATGACCTGTGCAGTTCAGTGGACACATTGTGGCTGCATTTGATGCAGTATTGGTGATCTGAATTTGTCTGTGTTTAATTTAATTCTAATAAAAATGTGTTTCCATTGTCTGACACTGTTTCATTTAAAATATTTTTTAACAGGTAGGATATTCTAGTAAAAGGATCATTGCAAACATCTATAGCTTGTCATTTTAAACGGGTAGGATAATCAGATGAAGGATGTGATATTATTGTGGTTTTGTTGTGTATATAAATTGCTCCAATGCTAAGCTTAGCATAACTTCTAAGCTTCCACTTCAGTCACTGAAATAATAATAATAATAATAATAATAATAATAATAATAATAATAATAATAATAACATTAACACAACCCGCTGTAGTTTTCTGTTTGTAAACATGACGGCAGCACGGACAGATGGACTCAGCCATCTATCCGTGCTGCGGCAGCAAAATCTGACGAGGTAGCACAGATAGTCAGAGCTCCGGCGGTCTGCTGAAAGAATCACTTCTGTAATGGAGGAGGGAGAGAGGGGAGCTGTGTTTCAGGTGGCTTCGGCTCAGCTAAGCACAGAACAGAAACTACATAATAATAAGGCAGGGTGATAAAAAGCACTCGGGGTTTGTTTTTCGCGGCTACGTGGGTTTCGGGTTGAAGGAAGTAGTTGTGGCTCGTCGCCGCTAAACGGACTCACGCTCGTCAGTGTTGTGACTCTTTCGAGCAGCGCAAAAACCTGGCAGATGTGGAAAAGAACCAAAAAAAAAGAGAGAGTAGGGATGGAGATGAGGAAGAAGGAAGGAAATGTTCTGTTTGTTTATATATATATATATATATATATATATATATATATATATATATATATGTAAAAAGGTGTAAACAAGTTGGAAACTCAGAGACAGGAAGTAAACCCCGAATTTCATCACTACATGGGAAATTATCATCACAGTATCTAATGACTAATAACATGTCATTAGATACTGTGATGATGATGATCTTACACTCCAATACAACTTCATATTAATGTGCTGAACCCTCCATTCGCATTTTGACCCAGGCTGCTAAAGATGTGCAATAGCCTTAAAATAAAATCACATTTTGTTGGTGTTTCAGTTCATTTTCTCGTCGCGTCAGTTTAACAACAATCCCAATAATCCACATAAAATCTCATTTTAGCTTTAGTTTTTAAGTTGATCAAAGCGTCCAGGATGTGTTAAAGTCAATTCCTGTTTTTCTGGAGTGAAAACAAAACTCAACGTAAAGGCCCTTTTGTTTTTATGCATTCACAAAATGGGAGAGATAAGAAAACATTTAAGGTGTGTAGCTCTTATTAAACAATATGTTTGTTTTACATATTTGCTAAAACTGTCACGCGACAGTACAATATAAGAGACAAAATTAAAAGAAAAAGAAATCGAGCTACGCTGCCTACTGCATCAATACACAGATTGGTCAAAAAGAACCAATCAGAGCCAAGAAGATGGTCTTAGGACTGTCAATCACTCTCCCGTACGCGATGCTTACACGTTTCCGATTAGTCTCTGCTGTGCTACAGCTGGTTCACGGATGCAAAGGCTAGTTAGCGTAGCCACTAATCAATGATGACGGCAGATGCCTTCATATTGCTAACGGTGGATAAACAACGGAACGTTTCGGGAAAATTGTTAATCTGCCGTCATCATTGATTCATCATTGATTCATCATTGATTCTGTCACCAGGATGATGATCCGAAACACGTGATCAAAACTCAACACAGAAGTTCATCAGATACAAAGTCAACTGTATCTTGTGAAGGGCCGCAGAAAAAGCACTACAGGCAAAGAGGGTTTTCCAAAAGCAATGGTGGCGCAAGTAATGAACAACAAAAGGAATTATGTAACATAAACTGCTTCTCCTTACCAAATACTTGCTGAAGTCATAGCTTTTATCTGAACATTTTAGTGTAAGATTATGCAACAGCAATAAAAGGTGATCTGATTTTTTTTTTTTTTTTTTTACACATCTTTACCAGAGTTTCTGATACGTGTGAACGGTGCCGTGCACACGCTTGCATCAAACCATCAACAACAAAACAATACATGTTAGTGAACAATGAAATCACGGCCATGATGAGAGGCACAGGCCCAGCGATGAATGAGTGAAGACTAAGGAGGTGGGAGTGAGATCACATCAAGCAACGCCACACATAAAAAAAACACCACAACTCTGAAGAAGAAGGAGCAGCAGAAGAAACAGGAACAGAGTGGGTCTGCTGGGGAAACTGTGTGTGAAAAGATGAACCGTGTCTTTAATGTTTTGCTAACAGTGTGTCATCTCCCTGACTTCATGTTCGCCATGCAAGCTTAAAACCAGACGTCATTTAGAGAACTAAAGGTCCTTCGTGACAGGTTTAGTCAAAGTAAAGAGTCTCACTGTAGCAGCTAACAAAAAGAGCAAATGTATAATGAATAATAATATCACTCCATCATTTAGCTACAACTCTGAACTTAATTCGGTGTTCTCTATCGATTGCATATTGGGATGACAGGTGAGAGAATCATTATGGAGTTTGGAGGATACAGTAAAATCAGGTCAGAATCAGTTGAAGAACACACCAACACAACATCTTACCAAGTATTTTTGGTCTAGTTAAAGTGCAAATATCTTTGTACATAAAAAAATAAATAAATAAAAATTCAATAAGATATAGGGGCTTGTTTAATGTAAATAATTCCTTTATATTTATTTTAAAAAGTATTAGCTCCATCAGCAGATTATTAAACTTTCTTCCCAATCTTATATTACACGAAATAATCTGCTAATAGAACTGGCACATTTTCATCAATATTAGTGATTTACTGACTTATAAGAAGCTCCTATATCTTCCTGAAAAATTCTTTTAAATTGTCTTATTTCAAGTGTACTAAAATATTTGCGCTAGAAAGGAGACAAAAAATGGTAAGAAATTGTGTTTTTGCAGTGCACAATAATGCCTTCAAATCAAGATTACAGTTAATCTAGAAAATGCTATAAAATTTTATGCTATTTCTATTTTCAGGGATGTGTCTTTCACCAAATGTTGAGATCAGATTTCTTTTTTTTCCTTTAAATTATGATCATTTCAGCATTGACTTATAAAACAGACAGAAATTCTGTAAGATTAAGAAAATCTGAATCGTGGACAAAAGTTTGTGTCGCTCACAATTCCAGTTTCGCCAACGTTCGGTAGAGAAAAAGAGTAAGGGTGAAATCTGAAGGAATCGAGAGGGAGCGGCCATCAGGACCCAAACCACTGCACTCTGAGACTCCGCAGGCGGGTCACCTCTCGCCAGTCTCCCAGCAGGCCGATCCGCCCCTCCCCGGTGGTTATGACTTCCTCCGTCTGAGGACGGGATGCGGCGTGCAGAGGGAGACAGAGCCGGTCAAAACCGAGCCTTCAGGGACCTTCTGAGGTGCTGATTCAAAAATCCTACCGATGTTTTAGTTTGTTTTAGCCCTTTAGCTAAAACGTGAGGATATCACACAAATTTTAGATATTTTTTTATATATAAATACACTATAAATTCAGATGAGAACATAGTAGATTAAAATTAGAACATCAACAATATCTCAATGTTTTCCTTGAGTTTTTGGCAGAGGAGAAAGAAAATTTGCATATCTTTAATGGCAATATGTCGCACCGTTTTTGTCATCGCCGTATTTCCGTCACAATCGAAAAGGAAAGCAATGCTTCTGAAATCACTGTATTTCAATCTGAATCTGACCAGAGGTTTGTTATGAATAGAGGCTTTCATTTTTTATTTTATTTGATTGTTTTAGACTGTTCAGACAAGACATTAAAAGTATATGGCTGTCTGCGACCTTTGGCTGAGGTTCATGTAAACTTCAACACTAACAGACGAGCTCAGAAACAGAGCTAACTCATCCTAGCTCAGCTTTTGAGCTAGCTCTGGTAGGCTACCTCAGAAGTATCGTGGTATCTATCGAGCTCGCTGAGCTGTATGATCTATGTGTAGACCAGCAAAAACATGGAGGAAGGGTTTCTGCTTATACATGCTGTTTCCTTCAATTTCCTTCAAATTTATGGAGAAAAAGCAATAGAATCCATTCTAAAGCCAAATAACCAGCATTTCTTCATCATCTTCTCTTTCCTGGTGCAAAAAACAAATGTAAATTATTTGCACTCGTGACCTCATCAATGGTAGATTCCTGGTTTCACTATTAAACAAATACACTGTATGTGGTGGTAGAATCAAGCCTTAGGATCACTTGATTCTACATCCATTTAAAACACACTGCAGTACCAACTGGGATGGGATGGAGAAGAAGAGGAGAGACTTTGGTCAGAACTGGTAAGACTGTGCTTTCTATTAGACAGCTGAAATCATTATTTTTGTGAAAATGCTGACGATTAATTTAGGAAACAGCTTAATCTAATGTCAAATTAAGTGCAATGTTCCCAAGTGGTTTGCAACTCGGCTGTCTACCTGCGGTAATTCACTGTTTTGAATCGTTTCAGAATGGATCAAGTTTCCCGTCGTGCTGATTCTTGTAGTTTCTATAATGAAATGTGAGAGAAAGCACCAGAGAAACTGGCAATATGGAGAGCATAGGTGCAGAAAAACCTGCACCTATCTGTGGCGAGATTAAAAAAAATATATGTGAATCAGAACAACACTGTTGGTCTCAGTTCAGAACCAAAGCCTGCTCCCCCTCCGTGTCACAATGTGGTTCAAACAGCTGTGAGAAACGATGTGTGGACGGGCCGAGGAGCTGCTGCCCAGCAGAAGCGAGTGCAGCAGAGAGGATGAGAGGAGCTTGCTACCACAGACTGTTTCCCAGATGCAAAACTTCATTGCAACAACTATCTCATCAACAAGAAAAGAATCCTCTTTTCTTTGTGTGACTCGTTCTCCTCAATGGAGGGAAAGCCGTCAAGTAACATCCATCAGGGTCGTCAACGGCGACCAGAAGGATGTGGGTTAATGGTAATGGGCTGCAAATGGATGGATGAGGAATCCATGATATATTGGAGTTGGGATTATTTTGGATGGGAAGCTCTGGTGTCCAGCCCCTCTGAGGCACTGCTCTGGCGAAGGAGCAGCCCTCGCTCCCCTCCGTCTGCCGGGGCCCCCGGGGGACCCCCTGTGTCTCTGTATGTTACTGTTTCCACTGCACGCACAGACTCCTTCACCTCCACGTTGCGCACGGAGGGGTCGGGGGCGCTTTCGGGCCAGTCGGGCAGCTCCTGGTAGCCCCCAGCCTTGGCATTCAGCAGGTGGGAAAGCGAACCCAGCTGGAAGTGGTCTCTATCTGCAAAAACACAAAGTAGCAGGGGAAAGAAATCTGCAATCTAAGAAATCTGAGATGATCAGGCTTAAAATCTTGTTAAAGTGTTTCAGGTTTACAACACGGAGTCAGTCATTTAATTTAAAAACACAGCGCTTTTGACCTTGCCAGTCAAGTCCTGAGTCAAAAGGAACTTTAAAAGACATTTAACCCTAACCCTACCCTAACCCTATCCCTTATTTTGAACTAAAATTAGGGCTGCAACTAAAGATTATATTGGTAATCAATTATTCTATTGGCTATTCTGATGATTAATCAAATAAAAATGTTCGTTTAGCTGCTTAAGCCTTTCTAACAATCTTAGAAATATGTTAAAATATGCAAACAAGTAATTCAACTCCCTTGAATAAGATCACAATTAATCGAATTGATCCAACCAATCGTCTCTCAATGAAACTCTAATAGTGCGTAGATTTAACTGTATGGCGCTAATGAGAAGTCATGTTAGCATATCAACTAAATCTGCTTTTGACTGTCATAATTTTTCTTTTTTTTCCCCCATTTGTGGAATCAGTGGGTTTTGTTAAGAGATTACCAAATGCATTAAAGCCATTCGACATTCTTAAAAAGCTTTAGATTTATAAACACAAAGTAAATCCTGTATTTGGAAAAGTAATTCAGCTCAGAGGAAGATCAAAGCCACAACGGTCTGAGTGCAGGACTTTGATCCTGCCGTACCTTTAAAGGGAGACTCGAGGACGGGTGCAGGTTTCAGAGCCAGGAAGAGCTTCTTGGCGTACTTGCTGAGGGCCCCACTCTTCTCCGTGGGGACGATGAGCTGTCGAATAAAGCGGGCCCGATCACGGATGTCGTAGTTCTGGTCGTACTTGGCCAAGTTGAGAACGTACTGCGTCAGCAATTTAGTCTGTGGGGAAAAAAAAGAGACGCAGAGGACGAGGACAGCTGACCGTGGAATCCCCTGACATGGAAAGGCCAACATTTTTCCACATTCTGTTTTCGTTTTGCATACCCATCCAGAACTTTTCTGTAGCTTTCCATACTATTAATTTGGACTAATTCTGGTCTCACATACGTAGAGGATTTAGTCCACATGTTGTTAGAGAAAACCTTGAGCTGCGTTGTGTACCTGTTTGGAATTGGTGAGGTAGAGCTTGGCGGCCAGATTTAGGATCTGTAGCTTGACGATGTCTTCCTCGTTGGTGAACGACTTGGCCATCTTCCTCAAGACGTCCGGAGCGATCTTTGGCACGTGCTCGCAGTATTCTCCAATCAGCCACAGAATACTGGCTCGTGCCATCGGGACCTGTGGGAGCGCGCCAGACGGTGAGACCTACCTCTGTTTGTGGTGTCTGCAGGACTCCTAGCCATGCTAACAGAGAGGAGGCGAAATCGTAAAGGACGAGTGCCTCACCTGGATGTTGTCTGTTAGTTTGGCCATGTGCTTGATGATGTCACTGTGCTTCTCTGGCTGCATCTGGAGCAGCTTCTTGATGACGACCACCGACTCCGCCACCACCAGCTCTGTACGAGAAGACGAGTCAAACATTTGCATCAGTTAATGAAAGTACAAAGTGTTACAGTTCAGACCCTCATCAAGTACCTTAGCAACCCAGAAAAGGAATTACTTACTTGTACTTACTTACTTATACTTATCTACCAACCCTGACTAGGAGTATCTAGTGTATTTACTTTGGATCAACATTATTAGCTTTTTCTTCTTTTGTTCTTTCTTTTGGTTTGTTATGTTTGTGTTTCCTTTTAAATCCTGTAAAGCCCTTTGTATTGCCTTGTTGCTGAAAAATAAAATTACCTTCACCTGAAGAAACTTGGCATTCATGTTAGGACTGTGTAAAAAAAAAATATATATATATATATTTTTTTTTTTTGTGCGCAGACATTCATAAATAGAGATGATTAAAATAAAATATTATTTCATGCACCTATCCCGTTTACTACAAAATATTTACCAATTTTAAGGCTCTACTCTTACCATCTCGGTTGGACAGCAGCTGTACCAGGCCGTTCAAACACGTGTCTCTCACTTCGCCGATGTTGGTAGCGCAGCGGCCGATAGCCTGAATTGTTGCAGCCACAAAATCTTTATCCATGCTTTTTATGTATGTCTGTCGGAAACACATAAAGGTGTTTATTATTGTTGTATCTCTGCTCACAGAATAGGTCAGCAAAACTGAGGAATTAGTATAAAGTACATTTGATTCGACATTACCTGAAACTCCCTGAGAATAGTGGAAATGTTTGTCTCATTGGCTAGATTGGTGAGAACCTCCAGCTGTGAAAAACAAGAAGATGTCGGCGAAGTTCTAATAAGCCTTCTGGGTTTAGCGGGTTGGACAGAACAGAGCAGAGAGAAACCTTAAGGATTTTAATCTGGGTCGGGTCCGTGGAGCGGATGTAGAAACTCTTCAGGTATGGCTCAAACATGCCCTGCAATACACACACACACACACACACACACACACACCAAAAAGAACTCCACATAAATCTTTGAATTTAAAATGCAAAACAAAGACAGGCTTAGCATAATCTAACAAGTGTAACTTACCCGCCGTTTAATGGTCATGGTGGCCACATTCTGAAGAACGACGTACTGGACTTCACTGATGGAAGAAAAGAGAGACGGAAGGAACTGATGGAGGTCTTTCAGATTACAAAGTCAAATTACTTTAAAGTGTTTTTTGGACTAAAACACTGAAGTTACCATACTGGACATCCACATCTAATAAACATTAGCATTGCTACTTAGCCAATTAGCATTGCTAATGTTTGGATTAGCTATGGATTCATTAGCTAATTAGTTAGCAGAGAGAAACCTAGCTTAGCACTTAGTAGTAATTAGTGAAGTAGCTAACTGCTACTTCACTAATTAAGTAGCAGTTAAGTACTGTGCATTTCCATCATGAGCTCCTTTCACATAAAGTAACGACTGCCACTGTAAAAGGTAAAAACTGGGGAACTCTCTATTTAAATGATTAAACACTCAAGCTTTTATAGTTTCTCTTTTATGCTTTCAATATATTTCACAAACTAATCTGCTTGCTTATTTTTTCACAGTCTTAGTGTTAATAGAATAGGATGACAAAATGTTTAATAAAAATAATAAATAAATAAGTAAAATAAATAATATATAAGTCTTCTCTCGCATAGTTTTCTTCTCCCATGTCTGTATTAACTAGAAAGTAGTTGGCAGGTCATTGGAGTGTATTTTTATGGCTTGGTGAGAAACAAAGTTGCTCAACAGTACACGCTGTATTTGTTATGTTAATCCAATAATGCTACCGTAAACACTGTAGGTGCTGTGCAACCGTATAACCTGTTTCGTTAATCCATAATCTCTGCTATGTCATGAGCTAATCTTGATTGAAGCAGCATGTACAGCACATCAACAGGTAAATCAAATATATCTCCCAAACAAACACACAGAGGAAATATTAAATACATCGGTCTGCGTATGGAGACTCTGAACGTCGATTTTTATTGCACCAATAAAATGGCATGTAACCTTTACTGGATACTATCCCTGCGCCCTGCCCACACGCACTTCGTTCATTGATCAAATCTGGGTTTTACATTTCTCACCTTTTACAACCAGTCACACTTTCTGTTTGCCTGATTTCCCCAAACAGAACTGTGAAACACCAGCCGTTAAATTTTATGACTTTCAGAGCAAGTCAGTCTGAGGACGTTTTCACACCTGATAATTCGGTAGAATCGGTTCAATTGGGGGCCAAAACTTTAACATTTGTTACTTTTTCAATTGGTGTGGTTCACTTTCCTTCTAATGAACGGATCCAAACCTCTTTATGTCCTCACCCGTGGGGGGCGCTGCACCAAGAACCACTGATGTAAGCAACACAAAAAACCTCTGAAGAAGACACTGAGCGCAACTTCCTTTTTCACAAAATGTGAACAAAAATGGAGCATTGTCAGATTTCACCCTCAAAAACCCATGACCTTCTAACGCGTTTGTTTAGGCTGTGTTTACCCAGAATGCCCTGCGCTACAGTCTGCTTCCTGCTTTTGGAGTGGCCTCCAGTCTGCTTCCGTTAACATGCGCCAGATTTTGCTTTGATTTGTGCATTCACACCGACCCAAACAAACCGGACTTTCTAGGAAAGTTTGTCAAGCACGATAAAAACCTTTTCTTCTTGCAAATTTGGTTCACATACACTTCACTGGAAATGCACTTAAAATATGCTTCTACTAAGAATATCAATAAGTATTATCAAAACAAAGAGAAAACAAGCTAACATTAGCATAGCATTATAGCAAAAGGCTCACAATTGTTAAGATTTGAGATTTTTGTGAGCTGCAAGTGTCATGCCAGATAAGACTGGTGCAGCCTTGTTACTATAGAAACAAGGCTCCAGGGCTCCAGTTGGGACAAAATATCAGATGTACTTTAAACCTTCAGAGTTTTTAAGCAACTGCATTTGTTAAAGTATTGGACTGGGATTCTGTATTGCACATGTGTCAAACTCAAGGCCTTTTATGTGGCCCTCCGAACTCTAAATTGCATCAATAAGTCCTTCCAATTTTTCACAAATTTGCAAGATTCACACAAAATCAATAGATCACCACTTTTTTTTTCTTCTGATTTTACTTAAATTTGTTTCTCAAAATTGGCCATAAACATTGAGTGTAAGCGACTGCTGCTCAACCTTACTTAATGTCAAGCTATAGTCCGTGATCAATGCAGCGATTAATAAAAAGTCATATTTAACTTCATACATTAGCGGAAGAATTGTAAAAAATCTTTACAAATTTTTCTAAATCAACACCACAAAATCTGTGATACAAAATCCTGGATACAGAATCAGTGTGAAAAGATGTTTAATACCATTTAATGTTATGAAACGCTTACTAAATGCTGAATATAACAGATGTAGAGATGTTTTAATAATTTAATGGGTTTTATCAACACATTCTGGAATAACCGGCCCTTTAAGAACATTCTGATTTCTTATTTGGCCCCAAAATGAAAATGAGTTTGACACTCCTGTATTGGTTAAAATCTGTCCTTAAATGTATTTATATCAAGGACAAAAAGAAAGAACAAAAAAGACCATAGCACCATAAAAATATCCAGTCCATCAATGAACTTTAAATATGTACTTTTGCAGCTTTTCTGTTAAGGACCTTTATTTAATCCCTTAAGGGAGCTCTACAAGTTGCAATGAAACCTGAGACACACCACGCTCCACAGGATGGAGCTTAATAAAACTTATTGCCCAGTTCAGTGATTTTCTGACACACGGAGAGATGCTGCTGTTTGAATGATGATTCCATTAAACCCAGAGCAGAGCCACTTGTTTAATAAGAGGCTTGACAGGCTACAGGACGAACAGCCCAGAGGTGCTGAGCTGTCATCTCTCTGTATGGTTTATGCTTTCGTGTTTACTTCAGCTTCACCGAGTCCTCTTGTTTAATATCCGTTTTCTGCTTTAGGGCCTAACAGATTTATTCTTCCTCCCTCTCTTTGTCCTCTTGCTGTTGTTTACAGCATCACAGGGCTTTGTGGCATTATTAAAGCTTTATTTTCCCTCATTGAGACTTTCATTGTGTTCTCCATGAGTCAGGTTTTTCTTTACAGTGACTTGCTAAAGCATTCGTACGCCTTAAATCTTTTTAAATTTGGCGAAATAAAATAAATCATATACAATACCCTCGATCAGTATTTTAAGAACAAGCAACCTGTTGTATTCAGTCCCCTTTTACTCAGATATACCTAAATAAAGTCCAGCTCACCATTGAACACAACATTCCCACAGGGGAACGCCGGCTGCCTTTAGTAGTGCGAAATCTCCTACTGGCACAGATTAAACATGGCGTCTATATACCGATTTCTAATAAATAGTCATATGAAGTCTGATGCTGATGTTAAATATTGTCCAACATTCTACAGTTTGGTTTCTTTTATAAACTGGCGAAAGCAGAATCAAGTATAGCAGAGCAACGGCACAGAATATGGCCATGTTGTGGAGCTTTTAAATCCAGAAATACAAAAAAAGTTAAAACACATGAAAATAAAGATGATGAAAAGAAGGAAGGAGCTTTTGCACTTCTTAGTGTCTATCTGTGCACATCCCTGGGGTGTTACTTTTGTTCAAATATTGCGTATTCAGTTCCTGGTAAGCGGACTAAAACAAAACCAAATAAAAAAATACCCTTTAAAATTTTTTTTCTAGTTCTATTAAAAGAAAAAAAATCCTATATTTATTGCGCTCGAGGGCTTCAGGTTTTGTCAATTTGCCCGTGTGGCAGAAATGCTTGGACACTTCTGGTTTAGATCGGAGCATATCCATGTGGTAAAATGGCCTATTCAAAGTTCAGAGAGGCTCTTCATCGAATAAGACTTTACAACAAACAAAACTTTTAATCTTCTTCTGGCAGAGACACGCCCCAGAAAAGCTGCAGCTGCAATTTTCAAACAATGTGGTTTTACAAAACAAATTTACTGAACATTTACTTTCACTTAATAATTAGGGCTACTTTGCATTGTTCCCAATAAAAAACTCTTTGGTTGGGAATAGTTTTGAACCATGATGGGTTTTTTTTGTTAAAGAAGCTTGACTACTTTTAGAACATTATGAAAGGAGAAATACAGAAAGCTCACCTGTGGCTCCTCAGCAGGCGGACCAACGCTTTGGCAATCACGCCAACTTCTGCTTTTGGAGCCAAGTGGAAATACAACTGGGCCACAGCCATCACCACCTGGAATTTGCATATTTGTCTTATTAAAAAATATTTATATAAACATGTAAAGCTTCCGTGGACTACAAGCCTTTTACAATAATTTGCCACTGTCAATTGTCAGCCGGTTCATTTCCTCCTGTGCATTACAATTATAATCCATCACTGTTTTTTTGTTGTTATTTTTATTTACAGCCTTGTGTTGCAGTGCAGATGTGGAATGTGTTTGTGTTCACAATGTGTTAAACAAGCATGAAAGAGACAAATACTGTTCTGTCCTCCATTCACTGCACTCAGGCTAAAGCAGAGAACAAATAATCTGGCAGCGCATTTATTAAAAATGCCACCGAAACAAACTGATCGATAGAAGTTTGTTTTCATGTTTTGCTTTAACACAAAACAGTCGATCGCTGTGTTGAAAACAATTTAAAGCTCCATTGCTGCGGTTGTAAGCGGCATAGGCAGCAACAGTGTGTGTCAAGACTTTGTAAAGTGTGTATTATTGGAAGTCTGCTTGGGAATTAAATCTCTGCGAGTTGGATGTCAACGAGCTAATCCCTGACATCATTAGCCATTAGCAGCTGGGAAGCATTTACAATAAATGGTGCCTACTGTAGCTGGAAGCAGGGCAGTACAGCAAAGATTTGGGAACTGAAGGAATAACAATTACAAAGAGCTGAAGAAGAAAAAAAAAATTAAAACATGTTCATCATGTTCCGCCCATCTGTGCAAACTGCTTTGAGTAAAAATCATCTCAGTTTGAATGACCTCCTCAAAGACCTTAAAGATGCTTTTGTGGTGAATTATTGACAACATGACTTTAAATCTGCAGTATGTAACTTTTATTAAAAAATATGTTTTTTCACGTATTTGTTAAAACTGTCACATGTCATGACAGCAAAACATCAGACAGCTTATCTGTGAATAAAATTGAACTTCTACCGTCATTTGCAGAAATGCAGCGTTCCCAGACAGAAACAGCCAATCAGAGCAAGGAGGAGGGCTCTAGCGCTGTCAGTCATTCCCGTGTACGCGCTGCTCATTGTAATATTGGGAAAGTAACAACTCACCGTTGCAGGAAATCTGAACAACTGCCGTCATCAGTGGCCGTGCTAACCAGCCTTAGCATTCACTGCAGGCTCTGCTAAACTAGCTGTAGCCTAGCATAAGGGTGAGCAGCATGTACCCAAGGGTAATTGACAAAGAGGAGGCAAAGAAGCTAAACATTTTTCCACATATTATCTCATATTATACTGCAACAACAATAGACAGTTTTAACAAATATGTAAAGACGGTACTGTTCATAAAAACTACATACTACAGTTAGTGGACATTTATGGTTTGTACCATAACTCCAGAGCGATGCTGAAGGCCTGGCCTTCTTTATGCTAACGTGTAGCGTGTTTGCAGTGTGTGTAGCGTGTTTGCAGCATGTGCGCAGAGCGTGTGGTGGTCTCACGGCTGCGTTCCGGCTCTGCAGCAGCGGCTTGGTGTTCCTCAGCAGCAGCCGGTGGTCGGGGTCCATCACGTAGGGCTTCCTCTTGGCCATGGCGGCCGCCTCTGCTTTCTTCTCCTTCTCGTCCTCGTCCTCATCCTCGTCTTCATCCGAGCCGTAGAAGGTTTTCTCTCCGCCTCCTCCCTCCTCCAGCAGAGACTCCTGCAGTTAGTGGGGAGTGCGTTTGTGGTCAGCTGTCAAAAATGATTAACTAAATACTGAAAGAAAACAGGAAACAACTCATTTCCTCACTGATTTATTTTGTTTTTTTGTTACACAAAAAAACCCCACAAAATTATTTATTAAGGGGGAAAAAAAAGATCCAAAACCTATTAATGTTGTTTTCCTTTGACTAGCCCATTTCCTGTTGTGGAACAAGTTCAATATAGATATATATTTTTATTCCAAAGGTCTGTTACTTTCAGACCTTTGGAATAAAATCTGTAACGTATTACATTGTTACATGCTAATGAGATAGCATTATGTAACAAAGGGGCAATTATTATTATTAATTTATTTAGAGCCAGGTTTGTTTGGACAACATTTTTATCTTATTTTAGCTTTTAACTCTGTTCTATTTCCTTTGGTTATCTTTAATATTTTTATGATATATTGAAGAAGACTGTATATGAAAGGAAGCAAATAGTTTATCAAGGGATTGTAGATGCAAAAAGTCCCAATTTTTAATAACGCGATTAATCGTCAGAATAACCATAGAACATTTCTCTCAGTCCAGCAAACTAAAATAAAAACATTTGACTAATTTTTCAGCTTTTCATTGTTGACCTGATCATATTAGAACCAAATAACATGATAAGATTAGAGAATTGATCGATAGAAATAACTAAAAATTGGCAAAATGTAGATTTTTTTTTTTAAGTCACAAACTAAAAAGGAATCAACAGGAAGTGAAACTTGTGGTTCAAAATTCCTTACACGTGTCTGTTTTCTTACTCACGTTGATGTTTGGGTTGAGAAACTGGGTCCTAGCGTAGCGGGTCAACATGTTGATGATGACGACCTGGCCCCACTCCTCCACGTCTATAAGCAGGTTGCACAGCTTCCTGTAGTTCTTGTGGATCAGGTCGATGCGCTCCGGACACACCTCTTCGAACGCCATGACGACACTTCCTGCCACCAGCTGGAGCACATTTTGAGTCAGGCGGCAGCTGATCGCGGTATGTTTGCTTTCCCGAACGCCGACTGGCCAGAAAGTCGTACAGCTAGAATCTACGATCAAATGTTTTGCTTGAATTTGCTAAAACGGGAAGCGCAGGTGTTTTTTATTCTCTTCTTCTTTGCTTCTGTATATTTGTGGGAGCTGAGCAAAAATGTCCAACAAAATAAACAAGGTATAAAACCAAAAGCTTACCGTGGTTTTGTCTGCCAGGAGTTTCTCTATGACTTCTATGAGCTGGTCTTTTTGTTCAGGGTCCAAACTAAGATGAGAGAAAAAACAATAATGGTTAGTGAGAAACTTCCCATATCGACCGAATCTGGCTGAAGTGTAAAAACCACAAATGGATTTCGTTGGCGGACCAGCAGCCGGTTTCTGTGTTTCCACACTGATGAGGTTTGATTGACGATTATTTCTCCGGGCTGCAGCTGCAGACGTACCTGTAGAGTTTGGGGATGGCGTGGGCAGCGGTCTTCCTGACGTATGGAGACATGTCTGAAGCAGCCTCTTTGATGGCCAGCATCATTATGGGGACGATGATTGTAACTCGTATGCTGGACAGAACTCGCAGGGCGCTGGCTCTGATGAGTTGATTGGGATCCTGTCATTTAAAAACGTTTACGGCAACATCAGTTCAATTAAAATAGCACTATTCATGAGATCAGGAATTTATTTAAGATCGCTCAAGGTGCTAACCATCCTTCAATGTTAATTTAGTTTTTCTGATTCTTTAAATGTTACCTATTATGCTTCCTTCAGCAGGTTAGGTTATGCTTATGTTTTATACAGAGCATGTTCGTTACAGTTTTTGCACAAAGTCATTCTTTATATTACTTTGTGCAACTTTAATCCTCAGAGTTCTGCCTACATTGAGTTTCTTTCATAATAACCTTTTTTAGAGCCTCCTGTCACTTTAAACCCAAATAAGCTGCTTCTGGCCACCCAATGTTTACATGGCTGTAAACAGATGCACAATTGTACAATCGCACATGTTTGAAAAGCAGAAGTAGAGCCTCCTGCACAACAAACTGGAATGCAGCAAGTGGTTTCTAGACAAGAAATCAATAGCAAAGCACTTGTCTTTTCCAGCAGCCATTGTACAGCACATTCAGCGGTAAAACTAGCTGAGCAAACATACTGGAGATCCGCTTGGCTTGCTAGGTAAGCAAGTTTTGGAAACGGCTCATTTTCTAGACACCAAAAATTATGAACTTACTGCCATAAATTGGCTTGGTGTTTGTTTTTTTTTTTTTTTTTAAGCACTTGGACTTCGACTGTTTCTAGAAGCAGTTGAGATGTAAATGGGCACCAAAACCGTGAAAAAAAGTGAATTCTGCATAATAGGTACCCTTTATAAATGTGATGTGTATTGTTCAATTTGGACCCAGAACAAGGACAGGAACAGGGAAAATCATGACAAAGGAACTACTTCTCAACTGTTTCCTCACTAAGTCATGGGGAACATCAAGGCTTCACATTAAGACCCACATCGTTCTCATTATGCTTTAGGTTTTAAAAAGCATCACATTGACTCAACCTTTCATTGCTCTGCTGAAGACCCATATATCTATGTACTTATCACACTTTCAATGCTTTTGTTTACACATTTCAGCTATAAAAAAAAGTTGTGGATGGGAAAACACCACAAACAACAAAAAAATGCAATTACCAAAAGGCTACAAACTGGAAACACGTTGGGAAGAAAGAACAATGCATTTGAGGCAATCTGTGTGGAATCTCTTGAAGGTTTATTGTTGATCCAGTAAGTGTTTTTACACAGTAAACCTTGAAGGAATCTTTGATAACGTCTGTAAATTTGACTAACAAAGGTTAAAGTAAAGTTTTTTACTACCTTTAAAGCAAAAACATCGCTAAATTATGTATGTGGCTCGTTCACACTCACAGCATCCTGTCAACACGACAGAAACGTTGAACGTACCTTTAAGCCACGCTGGAAGGTAGAAATTGAGAGCAGGGCGAGGTCTTGCTGTTCCTCGGCATAACGCACCAAGTAAACATAGACCAGCTTCTTCACCTGGAATCAGCAGGAAGGAAGATGGAAGCAAACCGTTCAGGCAAACTTGGAAAGGAAAGTCGCAAACTGAATCCACTGAGATAAAATCAAAGCGCCGGGAGACTTTCTAAAACACGATGACGGAAGAAGCAGAAACTCGCAACCCTGGAAAATTAAAGATGAAAAAACAAGATACAAAGAGCCTCCCTTTCTGTGCGCAGCAACAACACAAACCAAAGGAAACTGAGGCCAAACTAGCACAACCTACCTCAATGTTTTTACACGCCACATTTTTCACCACAGCTGGGAAGAGGTCTGATGCATTTTTACCGCGGGCGATCATCTGGAGAGAAAACAAGAATTTGAAAGGATTAATCCCTTTTTAAGAAACAGGACAAAGTGCAGTACACATAAAAACTGTTGGGTCATTTCTGTTAATATAATCACTAGATTGATGCCATTGGCTCATTGGGAGCTCTTCAAATCACATTCAACGTTCTGGATCTGGATCCATGTGGTTGACAGCAGTACGGCTGCCTTTGTTATTGCAGAAAAAACTCAGCTAGTGGAAAACTACTTATAGATTTTTTTTAAGTGACTATGGCTGTGCCCAGCATTCATAGCCCCAGAAACAAATACTGCTCTTGAAAAACACTTCTATTTAAAGTATGACTCTTCAGGATGCAGCTTCCTTACCTTATTTAATCATATTTTTGAATTTTTTTGAAAAAACAGTGAAAGACTGATGATTTTAGTCATTTTTTTAACATCTATCGACATAATGATAGATGTGTCGATATAAGACATTATAAGACAAATGTCTTGTCTTATAAAGACAAGACATTTTTCACAATAAATGATAAGCGATACGATAAATGCCCGCCCTTATCAGTCGATATTAATTTTGAGGTTACAGTTGATATTTACAGATGTTTTATATCTTACATAAATTTCAAAATCATAAAAAAGTTAATGCACCTCTGACGTCGCTTCTCTACGACCGTTAAACACAATCCTTCTTCACTATTACTGTCACATGATCAAATAAACACTTCATGGCCGAAATCTCTCCATCCTGAATTACATCCACAAACACTAACAAGATGAAAATATAAATGATTGGCCCATGTTTAATTGAGGGACCCATACCAGCATGTTAAAAAACATGACTAAAATGGAATCCGTCTCTTTTCTTTGAAAACAATCCAGACATTTTTGTGTCACATTTGACACAGAAATGGGTTTTAAAAAATTTAAAAATTGTTTGTTTTCCCATGATGTCTCTGTTGATGCTTGCTAACGTACTTTCATCTTCCTACAGTGGTGATGAGGGAACAGATGGGTGTGGCGTTTCAGATTACGGAAACTGACACAGATTATGAATTATTAACAGCTGACTGCACAGTTTGGATCTGTTAACATCTTAGTTACATCATGACACTCGACCGCTGTCCTACTGCTCCAAAAGACAAAGAGAATTGCCAGTCAATGCAATGGTAAGGGTTAGAGGTGAGTGATACAGCACACTTTGGTATCGATACAATATCGAGTAAATACAGGGCCCACATCGCCAATACCGATACCGATACCAATACTGATATGACACTTTTTTCTTTTTAAGTTTGATATATTGTCAAACTTCTCACCTTAAGATATTTTTTTGTTTTATTCCTTTGAATTATTTCATTCAAACCGAGGCCAGAATTTTGATAATGTTTACAAGTATCTACAAAATACTTTGAGAACATATTGGCATGATTTATGTGCATTTTGTTTTGTAAATAAATAACGTGCAAAACAATAAAAACTTGATCAAAACAAAAAAAATTTTCAAGTAGAAATGAGAAACTACAATATGAAAATAAATTTAAAAAACTTCAAGAGGGAATCTGCAGCTAGAGTATCGAGTATCGATACGATACCGACGCTGCATCAATATATTGATGAGTATTTTTGCCTAGTTTCTTGTGCAGGTATCGCAGTCCACTTGAAATAAAGCAAACCTGACTTACAATCTCTCGGCAAGAAATTGAAGCTTGTTTTAAATCAGTAATCCTTAATATGGATGAAAAAAATTACAAATTTCACGGATGGATAATTTTTTTATCTGTCATGTCATGAGTAAAAAACACTTGCCACTTTAATTAGTACTTAATATTTAAAAAGTATCAGTACCGTCTGTGGTTGGTCATTGAAACTTTAGGGCATGAAGTGCAACAGTCCTTAAAAACAACCATACTTGTTTTTCATCATGTTGCTACTTTTCAGCCCTATTTTCTGCAGCACATCAGTCATTTTTGGTTGACAAGTCAGCACTGCTCCACCATTTGGTTGGCCGCTACTAAGGTGAAACTTAAGGAGCTTTTGTTTACATTTCTAAACAAAACCACTTGCGTCCACCTCTAGTAATGATAGTGCACTTTTTTCCTTCGCATCACACACCCAAAATTGCTGATCCGCAAAATCCCAAAGTAAACATTAATCCCACTCACAGCCACAATCCGCTTCATTGCCTCCAGCTTCAGGGAGTCTTTGTTGCTGTCCAGCATCTCCTTCAAGTCGTCATGCCTGTGAGGAGGAAGCATGCAGGGTTAGCTCACAGCACAGCTTTATATTAAAAGAGAGGGAGAAATGCACAACTTTAAGGCTCGTTTTTAACCTTGGATTCACAGCTCAGGATTTTTCGCAGTGTCTTAGTGTGACCTAGAAAGGTTTCCCTTTGAAGTGAGAAATTTGGTTTGCAAACTACATAAACCTGTGATACTGCAGCAGGCGAGAGCAGAGCCGCATAATCCCTGTGAAAATGTTGACTTTTTGTTGACTCCTGATGGATTTGTAGAGGAAAACGGTTTGATTTAATCAAGTGTTAATCCAGATTAACAAATAGTCAGGGTGATTGATGCCCAGTTGTCCAGTATGTAGTTATAGTTAACAAAAGCAGATATGAACTGTTCCATGTCCACAGTTGATTCCTACTTTTTCTCCTTTACTAAAATGGAAAAATAGCTGTATTTACAACACAACTGAATTCAATCGAAAGCTTAAACTTCGCACACAGTGTTAGTGGGGCATTTACATAAGCATATATCTGCAATGAAGATGAGAATTGTATTCAATTCTTACTGAGTATTTTTGCCTAGTTTCTTGTGCAGGTATCGGAGTCCACTTGAAATAAAGCAAACCTGACTTACAATCTCTCGGCAAGAAATTGAAGCTCGTTTTAAATCAGTAATCCTTAATATGGATGAAAAAAATTACAAATTTCACTGATGGATTATTCATCTGTCATGCAATGAGTAAAAAACACTTGCCACTTTAGTTAGTACTTAATATTTAAAAGTATTAGAACCGTCTGAGGTTGGTCATTGAAACTTTTGGGCATGAAGTGCAACAGTCCTTAAAAACAACCATGAGGAAGCGCAATGTTTTGTTTTGAGGATTTTTTTTCATCATGTTGCTACTTTTCAGCCCTATTTTCTGCAGCACATCAGTCATTTTTGGTTGACAAGTTGTCACTGCTCCACTATTTGGTTGGCCGCTACTAAGGTGAAACTTAAGGAGCTTTTGTTTATATTTCTAAACAAAACCACTTAAAGTACATTTTATCTCCCTAACCGGGACTCTGTGTGGACCGTTTCCCCTTGCCATTCTCCGGCCATATTTGTTCCTGTGTCAGTTGGCTCCACTTATGGATGACCAGCGGCGCCCTCTGCTGTTTGGCGCCCAAACTACAGTACTAAAAAAAAGGTATTTATTTAATCAGTTGAAGCTAATTTTAATCTATATAAACGACTATTAGTCTGTTAATTGTTTGTGTCTCTAATCTGAACATCCCTCACACATTTCTATCTGTTATTTCTGACAGGCACGACGAGAACAGCCCCCCTACCGCAAAAACATAAGTACCCCTGAGCGACTGCTCCACCCTGCTGCCAGAAGAGCTACAGCAAACAACTCTGGTGGCTTCTGCCAAACCTGCTGAGCAGGAAAAAAGGCAAACAGCGGTCACACAAAGGCTGCGGCTTGCTGACAGCATGAACAAGGAAAACACACATCGATGACAGTATCACAGGGTTTATCTGCTTTGCTGTTTCATTCATAAACCGATGAGCACTCAGACGTTTCAAACTCTTACAGTAGACAACTTGCAGACGGTTTTACTGAGCAGAAAACCCCCCACCCCCTGATCTGTTCAATCGCTTTAGTTGAGTCCACCCCACCCCAATTGGTTCCCAAGGTAACGAAGGATGCAACAAAATGTGGTTAAGTGATTTCCTGCCTCCCTGCAGAGAAAGCTTTGATTCATGCTGCTCACGCTGTATACTGCAGGTGCCAGATGGAGGATCCAAACACATGCTTTTCCTCACGCGAATGTAAATATTTGTGTTCAATCAAAAACCCAACCAGCACCACAAACACACACATACAAAAAAAATCACTTTTTTTTCTGTGCTATAAATCCAGGAGGAGTGCGTAAAATAATGTACATACAGAAAGAAAAATAATGTGCCTTAGACTTCTTGTATTCATAGAGACAGCATCAGGAATAGAATAAAATGATCACATTCTCACAACTCTGCTTCTTTCATCCTCTTCTTTTCAGAGTGAAGATAGAAATAACTATTCAGATGAAATGATCAATCAGAAGCCAGGATCTTTGAATTTCGTCTGACTTCTGAGCTGGGAGGGGGAGCGATGGGTTATTCAATATAGCCCATCTGCTTCAGTGCCATGACATCAGCGAGTGGAGACCTGTGAGGACGTGGCCGCTGCAGATCGTCACCACTTTATACTGAGATGGAGGTGCAAGCCAGTGCTACGTCTCTGCTGCTTCAACATCACGGTGTTGTAATTATATACAGTAGTTCCTTCTGTCAGGCACTTCAAACACTAAACCCTTTAAAACTCACAAGATTTAAAAAAAACAAAAAAACAACAAAAAAACAAAAAACAGTGAGGGGTATTTTTAGACGAGAGCCTTGAACTGAGGCTGTGGCTAAATGCCAAAAAAAAAAAAGAGAGAGAAAATTTTTGAATATAACATGACAAATTTAGCTCCCCCAAAACATTCAAAGGACATGAAAATGGGTGAATCTAATCCTGGTTAGCGGAGCACAGATCCTCTCCCCACGGCTTCGGTATTCAGAACTGTTCTAATGATATTTGTTCTGTCGAGCCGGTTCTGGAACGGTTCGCCGCCTGTGGCGCCAGCTGAAGAATGAGTATTTCTAGAAGTGATGACGTTGTACCAACACAACGTCATCAATGGGGTTTTTTTTTTTTTTGGTTGAACAGAAATATCCGCCTGCATCAGTTCAAGAGGGAAGGGTTTGACTGTTGAGCCTCGATTAATTAAAGCGAGAGTCGTCATGGTCACCTGGTTTTTCAGCTTAAATTGACCACATGGCATCAAAAATGAAGGTCTTTGTTCCTGAATAGGCTTTTTTGTCACTATAAGAAAATCTACTGGGCTTTAAGTTATTGCGACAAACGATAGCATTGTTTTGAGACCATTTTGAAGTTACACAATGGTAACGGCATAAGAAGAACACATTCTCAAAAACTGATAAACCTTAAATTCTTATGAACATTTAACGGTGGAACTGGAAGACATGTTACATATTCTAAGAAAGACACAAAAAAGTTAGCTGGCTAGCAAGGTTATGTTAGCTGGTAGTTAGCGATAGCATCAACATATATAAACAGCATATATACGAGATTAAATATTAATGCCACAACAAAAGTTAAGACTTATTTAACCACAAGTCTTAAAAATACACTTTTTAAGATTAATTTAAGACATTTTAGGGCCTTAATTGTTTGATACACAAACTTAAGACCTTTTAAGGATGCGCAGACAAACTGAATCATGAACATTTATTCACTGAAAAACAGCAAAAGTTATGAGGGGATTACCTAGATATTTAAACTTTAAACAGTTAATAGGTAAACGAGAACAGCTGAAACACGAGCTAGTACATGTTATTACTTTCAAAGAAATGTGCTACAAAATGTGTTGATGAATGTTTTGTCCACAATCATATGGAAATTTGCATTGAAATATGTCAGTCACATCCAAACAGAAAGCAAAGACGCCAGCCTGTTGCACAAAACATAAGTTTTCTGCATTAAAATATCAGCAGCAAGATGGGAGCTTACCGAAAACTGTACATCTAGAGTATAATTTGAGTGTGGTGTAAGTCAGAAACTCAAGCAAATTCAGCGCATTGATTTCAAAGTAAAATCCGACTTAATTAAAAAAAATGTGTATTCTTAAATTACTCCAATCGGTATCTGGTGGAGGGGGGGAAATCCTGATTAGAGCCTCATAACAAAAGCTATTAGTAGAGAAATAAACAGGAAGTCATTAAAGTCATCACGGACATCTAATTAGGATCATAAACATCGACATCAATATTCCAACCAGGAACAGAACAGCCTCATAACGCAACCTGATTACGGGTTGGATACCGAAGGGAGGAGTTAATCCGAAAATTCTGGAAATCCTTTTCATGTTCTTGCATCCCAGCATGTAACAGGAGAGAAGGCTGGAGGGCTTAATTTGCTTTTACGGCTTACGTTGATAAAGCATCCTAATCAGCCTCTCTAATTAATAATGTGACAGGGATTCACGTGGCAAACAAGCCCACTAAAGTCTAATTAAAATTAAACTCGGAAATGTTTAATTACGCCGGCTCAGATCAAAAAGTTGTAGCAGTGGAAGCAAAACGTGCAAAGCACAACCTGACAGAGATGACTGACGGCAGACATGTTTGTCATCAGTCGAGAATACTGGGATATATAACTTTTCTCTTTCTTTCTTTTTTTTTTTTTTCTTACAAAAACGTTTTCCATCAGTCCAGAAACTCAACACCGACACTACTTCTCCAATTTCACTAGATTTATTTATTTATTTTCTGCTGCTCCCTGCCCAGCGACAGCTGAATTTACAACACCTGTGAATTATTTAACCTGCTGCGGCCCAACGGAGCGCGCGGCCACTCCGGTTACCCGGGACAAGAAGCCAAGAGGTCAGCTGGACGATATCCATGCAGGTAAAGCAGCACGTCAGGCGTGGTGTCGGCTTGCTTCCCGGGAAGCGACGGCGGCGACATCAAAAGGAGACGATGTGAAAGGGAATTCATTAGAATCGGCTTTCAGTGAACGACTGAGGGGGCCCCGCGGCCCTCGCGTTTCGGAAGGGGCAGGAACGAGAGTGACAGACTTTCAGGGAGGCCAGCCCTGAAAGTGATGCTCTGATTCCATGACATTTTTGAAACAAGTGACTGAAGGTTGCAGCTGTGAACTCGAAACTGACGACGAGGCGCCAGCGATTCTGAGGACAAATTCCTTGCTTTTCAGCGTAGACGTCTGAGGCTGGACTAATTAAGAGCAGCAGCCTTGGCTTTTCAAAAACAGCCAATTGAAAAGACTTTTTATCCCCTCCAAATTGCACCTGATTTTGTTTTCTTTAGGTTCCCTTGGATGAGTAGCTAATTCTGCTTTGTGTCAGCATCCAGTGATTTTGTGACTTTTTTTTAATTGTATTTTTTAAAGAAACCATCTTTAATAGTAACAGTTTCAGCTTAAGAGCAACTTGAGCTGAAACAAGAATTTATAAGGTCCTCAGACTGTGATACAAGTGCCACTGGTTTTAAGTGTGGTGCCTTCAGTGGTAGTTGGAACAACCATTCCAAAGCTAATCTTTCTGATAAAGAGTCAAAGGGATGTATTTGAGCAAACTGATATTTGCTTGGAAAAAGAGCTCCTAAAGGCAGAATGGAGAACATCTGAAGAACGCCCAGCAGAAACCGAACCGGGCAGCAGTGAACTACTAGCAACGTTACTGGGCTTATCTCAGAAAGTGGATCCTTGGAGGACATCAAGTTCAATTTAAACTAGTTCAAACAGGTTAAATTAACCTATTAATTATGATCATAACAAGCCAACTCCTATTAGCAGCATAAGCTACAAACTGTGTGTATTTTAACAACCCCCATTATATTAAAAATGGACAAAACAAGCGTTAGCGGTTTCCTGTTTGCCTAAGTTGCTGAGCTCAGTGACTACTATTAGCAGGTTAGCTAAAGTCCTTATTTTAAAACATGTTCACTAATATGGTTTATGCAGTACAGACTCTAAAAAACTGTCAAGAAGGTCAGTTTATTACTTCAGTTTTCACTATGTTTTAAACATCAGGTAGCCACACTGGATTCTTGTTGATGATGAGAAACGCTTGACTGTCCAACGTGGAAAATCGAGGATCAGTTTGATTGTTTTCGTTCCACCGGTAAGATCGGAAATTTCAATTTCACCAATTGTATTTTTACTCTGCATTCGAGCTAATATTAGCTAATGAATTAGTTGGGTTGTGTGCTCCTGCAGTCAGCTTTCGGTTAGCTACTCCACAGACAGGAGTAGCAACCTGGTTAAAAACTTTTACTATTTACTGATTTGGTACTTGTCACACAGTTTAAGAACCTCTGCTTTGGAGGAACTGGATAAGAAGATGAACCAGATTTCGTTCCTGCAAAACATGTGAAAACAAAGATTCTGACAGATCAATGGATGAAGAAAAAAAACCCTTGTAGAATAAGAAGTGCAACCAAGCGGTCATAGTTACTTTCAGTGATATCTGCTTTGGCTATGAGGCACTGATAGATCTGAAGAGGTGAGCGGCACCAGCAGGTGTGAGTTATCGTACCGCAGGGGCTGACTTTGGAAGCTGCCACCTCCACCTCCGTCCTCCTGTGAGCCTCGGTCCTCCTGGTCTCCTCCGCCTCCGCCGCCGCCCCCGGTGCCCCCAGATCGGAGGTGGCGCAGCTCATCCGGCTGCAGGGCACTATACCAAGTCTGCTGCCCGCTGTCGGGGCTCAACACGGGGCTCTTGTCCTCCTCTTGGCCCTGGACCTGACTCTGCACCGTCTTCACAATGTTCACAGCATTCACGGGCAGCTGGAGCAACCTTTGCATAGTGGTCATCTTTAAAAAAAAATAAATTAATAGAACATGAATTTCAACCTGTAGAATTGTAGAGAAGGGCTGCAGTACTTTTTCTTTTTACTCAAAGATCCTCCTTGGGTAGTTTGTCTTGGGTCAGCCACATCCAGTTGGCACAAAAAAAAAAGATCCTCCCAGAACGTCCTGAATGTGTCCGACTCTTCTCTGCTCGCTGGTCCAACTCGAGCTCAACAGCAAACTCAGTGCCTCTTTTTTTTTTTTTTTTTAAATAATTATTCCCTTCTGTTCGGAGCAGCAGCGGCAGCAGACATCAGCTGCTCTGTAAATGGATGCTCGGCTCGGCAGGGAGGGGCGTGGACTTTTCTCTCTCCTCGCGCGGCTCCTCCCTGCTCATGTGGTTCCTGTTGCAGCACCAGCCTCTCCGCGCGCGCGCGCACACACACACACACACACACACACACACGCACCAAGGTCTCCCGTGATGCCATCATCTCTCTTGTTCACTTAGCCACGCTGTCAGCCCTCCTCCAGTGACGGCCACCCATGTCCCTCCTCTTCACTTACAAACCATGTATTTCTCTCTTTGCAGCAGTTCTGTTTTTTTTTTTGTATAGATATTCCTAATTTATTTACCCCATTAAAAAAAAAACTATCTCATTCATTTTTAAAAAATATATCCTCAACGGCCCTGATTTATTTATTGATTTATTTTTTACCTCGGCTTACATGACTCAGCTTTCTTGTCGGTGTCGTGATGAAAACGTCCCTCTTTCTCTCTCTCTCTCTCTCTCCGTCTCTCTATTTCGTTCCCTCTCCCACTCGTTTCCTCTCGGCTCGAAACAAAAAAAAAAAAAAAAAAAAAAAAAAAGCTGCCTTGAAGCTCAGTTCGCATATGCTCGCCCTGTCATCTGTGAACAGATCAGCTGGGATGTGTTGACATGTTGTTAATTCTCCCCCCCCCCTCCTTTAGCCCGAGATCCACGCAGAATCGACGCACCCAGCGGCTGCTGCTGCATTTACAATAAATCACACCGACAGCTCAGAGCTTTAAAGCCACCAGTCCGACTTCCCACTGAAATCACTCACACACACTTTAGCTCCTGCTTTGACATTCACATGTCGCGGGTTTCCAATATAATCAGCTATTTTGCTGTAAACTGCCGTTTAATCCAGGTGAAATGGACCCCAAAAACAAGCTTTCCCTGTACCGCTGATGACGTCATACGTGGCATCGACCAACCAATCAAGAGTTCTTTGGAGTTGCATTTCATCACCTTCCTAAAGTAACAGTCTTTTTTTTTTGGCCAAAAGTTAATTTTTATTTTTTTGTTACCAAAATAATTGTTGGCATGAAGTGATTTAGGCTATTATTTTAGCAAGGTGACCATTTTTCTTCTGGCTTTAATCAACTTCTCCCTTTAAATGCATTGAAGTCAGGTAAAATCACATTAATTGTGTTTATTAACACATTCTGATCGACCCGAGCTTTGTTGGCGCAGACGTGTTTTATTCCATTCAATATCTTGCATCCCTAATATATATATAAGTTTTTTCCGATTTATAGCTAACACCACATCTTTCTGGAACAAGATTTCGCAATGCTTTGATAACATGGTCCTCCGTTTAAATGTAATCCCGGCAGAACAGCAGGAAGCGAGGATGGCAAAGTTTCACCGGAAGAATCTGAAAACAGTAGTTTCTCCTGCCGGCTCTGACTGAGATCCCTTTTCATCAAGTGTTTGTTGCATTTTATTTTTGGGTGCAGTGCAGTGGCATCAAATCTACATGAAAGAGGGCCAAGCTCTCTCCAAAGACACATACTCCAACAAGACTTCCATGAATTATTAAAGTGCCGTAAGTCCAGAAGCTGGATAATTAATATCCATCTCCTGCTGGGTTCTCAGTGGAGACACGCCTGTTAGCCACACCGTATTTCAGGAGTTCAAGGAGAGGATTAATATCCCACCGATGGCCACGCTGCACTGTTTGTGCCGGCAGCTGTTTGCTTGAGAACAGTAACAGAAACCCAGTGCTATTTAAGTGAAAGCAAGCAGAAACCAAACACTCACGCCGCTAAGTAACAAACACGTCTCAGTTTGAGCAAACATTCTGATGGTCACTGTCTCACCTGTTTTGTTTGTTTTTTTTTAAAGTTTGCTTTGTAACCAAATAAATTGAAAATCTGTGATTAATGCCGCTTTTCTTTTCCCATCCAGCCTTGAAATGATGGTACGCTCGGTTTGGGTCGGATGTTTAAATTAATTTGGGGATTTTAATAGAGGAGCCATGTTGTGATGACTTCTCAAAGATGCAGTTTCAGAAGGAGCGGGAGTTTCATAAAGAGACACAATCCCAATTTCAAGGCCTTAAATTACAAAATGACAGTTTTCTTGAGTCATAGTTGATATATATGTACATATACGTAGCATTTTTACAACAACTAAAAGGTAACTGTAGTTAGTTGTGCTATAAAGTTGCATAATGTGGTTGGAAAATACATTGTACTGTCCCTTTAAGCACAATTTGGTAAATATTTCTAACAGTAAATGAAGCACAAGTACAGTGGAAGGTTAAGAGATCCTGTCCTGAAAGAATGTTGACATCTTTTTTTTTTGTTGCCCCATTTGTTCTTATAAATTTAGGTAAGTTTACATTGTTTGACTTTCCTCATCGTCTTTTCTCTAATGTAGTTTTTCGTCTGGACAAAGTGCTCTTCTGATTTTTTTTTTTTTTTCCTTGCAGCCCTGCATGCCAACATTATATGTGGTTAGAGGCATTGAATTCCCTAAATGCCCTCCCTCTGACACAAATAATAGTGACTGATATTCAAAAGCGTATCCGAACAACGGAAGAGAAAGGAAACCGAGGAGAATATGGGTTTATTTATTAGCTAATAAGGTCATAAGCTCATGTTTTCCCAATATAGTCCAGTCTTATAACATGAGAACAGCCACTGTCTGTCTCTACGCTTTTGGCTTTCAATTTATCTTAGGAATTGGAAATGAAACAATGGCAGTCCGTATATTTATACTCTCAGTGTTACTCTAGCGGCAGGAAATGTCAGGGTCTGATAAATCCACCTCATCTCTGACAGAAACATTTCTGACATCAGACTTTCTGTTGTTTGTAGAAGAGTATTAAAAAGTGATAGGTGATCAAGATAGAGGGGTGTTTTTCAACAAAACAATATATTTTTTGACATGCCAAAGGCTGTGTGTAAGAGCATAGTCATATAGTCATTTATACAAAGTACGGTAAATATTATTTCCTATTAAAAATTGGTTGGACACATACAGTGGGCATATACTGGATAGTAACTCAATTTTTTTTCTGTTTTACTATAAGATTTTTTTTTTTTTTCTGGGCTACTCTTGTTTGTACGGAAGCTCATTTCTGCCGAGATAGAACAAAATAAAAGCCCAATGGAAAGTCATAAATATGAGTTTTAAAATAACATTTATTGAAATAAAAGTCATAATTTCTACTTTCAAAGTCATGATTATGAACTAAAAAAAAAGGATAATTATCAAGCATTTTGTAATCATGGCGTTGAATCTAACAATTGTAAATTTCTATACAATTATTACTTTGAAAGTCAAAATTATGACCTTTTCTTTCACAGTTTAAACTTCTTTTTTGCCCCTTTCATGGCAAAAATGGGCTTCCATACAAATGCGCATTTTCTGCAGGTTTTAGAGATTTTCACCTATCTTACAGCGACTCCACAGAGCTCTAATTTTAGCCCTTTAACACCAGGGCTATAGATGGACCAAACTGACTCATTAAATATATATATATTTTTTTAAATCAAGTTGAATAGCACTCCTCCACCATTTTCCAAGTTATCTACTACTTTCAGTATTTGAAGGTCAAGCCACCTGCTCTGACCATTGGGTTTGAAAATAAAAACTTCAACCAACTTTATCAACAAAAAAAACTACATTTACAAGAACATAATTCAAAATGACAAACACTCAAGTAATTAGATTGGAAGCCAAGCTCAAAAACTTTTCTAATGACTCACAGTTTAATAAAGCATCAGTAAAAACCAAACGTAAAGGATCACTACCAGAAACTTCAGCGTCCACTCAAAGAGCTCCCTCTGCTGGTGAATTACACAAATAGCAAAGGATGCGCATTTGGACCAATGTCAAAAATATCTGAACTTTGAATTAAATTTTTAAGTCAGAAAACGACAAAAGAAGTGTCAAACTGAGCTATGTGAGAGTTTGAAGAAAATACAGGAAAGAAGATAGAAACAGAAGATGTAGCGGAATAATAATTTTTAAAAAATGGCCACAAGAAGACTAAAGCAAAATCAATCCACTGAAGGCAGAGGGAATCATTTCATGTGCTTGTTATAGTTCAAAGAGCAATTAGGCTTTTAGTTAAACATCTAATTCAACATCTAATCCAGTAAATTACATGGATGAATTGGATTTTCAAATCCTTGTCCTAAAAGTCTTTTCTATGAATCACAACTGCGACAAAAACTTAAAAATGCATCTCTTAAAAATAAATGATGGTATTTTTTTCTTTTTGTAAGTAAAAAAAGATGAACACTTCTTGTTTTCTGGGAACATTTTTTCTTGCCCTACAATCTAGACTGGAGTTACATCTCTTCTAAAGCAACAAATTTGGAGCTACATTTGCTTGGTTTGTGGTGCCCCTTTCAAGCTAAAAGCAAGAAATCCACTCTTTTTATTCAGTGGCTTGCAACAGTTACAAACTTCAATGCACAGTTTCACACAAAGCGGAAGGGAAATGATGGATGGTGTTGACAGGTTTTCATAAAACTAAAATATAAAACTTTCAATTTTTGCATGTCCAGAGATTGAAATTATAGCTCACATAAAAATAGCTCAAACTGAGTCAGATTGGATGGAAAGCATCAACGAGCCACCATCTTTAAATCTCGCAAAAAGTCCTCAACTGGATGTAGATCTGGACTTTGAGAAAGTCTTTTTAACCACACACACATGCCATGTTTTGTCTCACGTTGGGGAAGGTGTGTTCGGGGTGTTGCGTACAGTTTTAGTTTCGTGCACATAGCTTTAGTTGACAAAGATTAGTTTTACTCTTGTTGACCGCAGCGCCTTCTTTAAGTGCGCCGTACCTCTTGAATGGCTTGTGGCAAACTGCAGGCAGGACAATCTAATTCAAGCTTTACTTAATATGTTAACATAAAGTCCAGAACTGCTTCATGCACAGCTGTCCTGCCAAGACTTAATACTCTCTTTGCCTTGTCTGTCAATGTGTGTAGATGGCCGAGTCCCGGTTTGAGGTTATGGTTTTTGGCCATAACCTCAAACCTGAAGATGCTCAAAGCATCGGATATTGTACTAATAATCTAAATCTGCTTTTGCTGAAACAATTAATCGGATTAATTGCGATTAATTGGTTATTGAAATAATCATCAACAAATTTAGTGATTTTATGAATCATATTAACAACATACTCAGAGCAGTAATCAAGCCAAAACTGTACACACAAAAGCACTTTTTGCTATCCAATTATCAATTGGTTAAACTTAAAATTAGTCACCAGTTTGGCTCCAAATGATCTGAAAAGGGAACAAAATTATTTGTTTATTTGTATTTTAATGTATTTAAAAATCTTACATGGTTAAATGAAAAATCTGCAGTGTGGTAATTAAAAAATATATATATATTCGATTAATTTTGTAATAGATTACAAAAACACTTGCTAGTTGCAGTCCTAATTGGTTGTACTGGACTTTATTCTGCTGCTTAAAAAAGTATATATGGGCTGATAAGAAGTGATCAACACTTTGCATTCTTCTATTTTTAAAACCATGTGGTATTTACTTCCCCTTCAGAATTGCGCGCTGCTTTTGTTTGGATCCGGCATCAAATTGAAGCAAAATGCATTGAACTTTGGAGGACTTTTAAGAGGCGTGAAGACGTTTTGCAAGGCATCGCAGATGTTATTGAAGACCCTGGATGCAGGGTGAAGTGGTTTTGTGTCGTTTTAAAACCCGTTTCCAGCCGCTAAAAACCCCCCCAAACAAACAACAACAAAAAAAGCGAGGTATGCGTGCAGCCTTGGTGTTTCCTCGCCAGGGGGTCGAGTGTTGAGCTGCTGCCGCTGTCCAGCAGGGGTGGTGCTGAAAAGCCGAGGCCTGAGCTTCACATCCCCTCCGACGGGCCTCCGGCGTCCCGTCTCGGTGAAAACCTAACGCCGGATCAAACCAACGCCGACTTCGCTTTGTCTCCTCGCAGACAAAGCGAGGGGAGAATGATTCAGAGAAAACACCGGGGAACCAGTCACCAAAAAGCCGAGCCGAGCCGAGCGGCTCAAATCACAGCCACATTCAGCGGCACGAACCGCTCGCGCCTACACGGGCCTCTGGGTTACAAAACTTCCGGCTGCTGTTTCTTTTCTTTTTTTTCCTCCCCCTTTTTACGTTAAAGCACATGTTCTCCAACCACACATGTACATGACCCTAACCCACACCCCGCGGCTTAAGCTGAAAGCCCGACAGCCGCTCCAGTAACCCGCCTCAAGCCGAGGAGGCTACGTACCGCTTGTAGTCCGAGGAGAAGATCCCGCCGCTCGCCGGATCGTGGCCATATTCAGGCTCCCCGACGCTGGAGGAGCCCCCCTTCTCCTCGTTGAACGCCGAGCTGGAGGACATCTCCGCGGCTTCTCTGCTGTTAACGTCCCGGTCGGCCTCGCGGAGCGGCGATGGAGAAATCAGAGCGCAGAGGGGAAGCGGGATATGCGGCTCTTAAAGGAGCACAGACACCGCTGCTGTCTCCGTGCTGAAGAGGAGGATGAAGGGAAGCAGAATAGGAGGGGGCAGCGGCGGTGGGAGGGGAGCTGGGGGGTGATGAGGCAATGGTCACGTGGTTTTCACAGATTGTTCCTCTGGATGTAAACATCTTGTGCCCTCTGCCGTCAGGGCCACTAGATGAAGCAAGTGGGCGCCATGATGATGCGCGGTCCTCGATCCAGCTCGAGAATGTTATAAATTTGCACACGACAGCATGTCTTCTCCATTGGAGAAAGAAAGAAAAAAAGGAAGAGTAAATCTCTGCCAAAAACCTCAGAAATTTTGAGAAATTTTTGAAGTAAATTTAATTTTAGAAGTTTTCACGGAAAACAAAGGACGATTCTGAGTTTGGAAAGTGGAAGGTTTTCTGAAAAAAAAAAAAAATCAGATTTATCTTGGATATTTTGTTCTAATGTTCTAGAAAAAATAAACTCTGACATTTTCTAATTTAAAAGAGGACATTTCTGAGCTTGAACAGTCAAAAAATTGGCTTGCAAAAGCACAGACAATTTGAGATTAAGCTGAGGAATTGGAGAAAAAAGCTCTTTGAAACTTTTTTTTTGAATTTCCAAGTTTTTTCCAACAAATTTGAGCTGCATAATTTTGTGCCTTGAGATTACATTTGTAGTTCATCTGTCACATAAGTCCACTGAATTAAACTGACTTAAAGGTTTGCCTTTCTGGTGTTCGCAAATAAGCCTTTTTATGCTAAAACTGATCCAACAAATTATTCAAATTTCTTCTCGCGTTGCAAATTTTCCCACTAGTTTGTTGGTTCGCAAATGAAGACATGCAACACTTTGTGAAACTGTTAAATGATATGTTTATTTTGTGCCTTTCTACCTTCAATTTAACATTTGAGAACACAAACCTTTGTAAGTTTTAATAAGAAAAGCCAGTCCACATACTTGAAGTAATAACTAGATTCCGTTTTTACATGGCGGTTCTTCAGTGAACGTACCCGCAGACAGACGCCATGACTTCATCCAGATTGCTCACCTGAAACAGAGACATCATCTGTTCCCTATATATTCTTAGACATTTTTGGGGGGCAGTCGAGACAAAGAGAATGTTTGGCGATGAAAGTACTTTACTTTTTTTCCTTTCCCGACTTTGAAGTTTTTGAGCTTGTACACAGTCACCTCACCCCGACTGTCCCCAACCAAAATGCAATCTGAGCCTTTGGCAAACAGCAAGGACGACAGTGTCACGCCGGGCTTGGCGTAGTGTACCACGGTGGGCAGCATGCTAGACGAAAAGGGTTTGCGTTGTAACTGTTTGGCTGCGAATCGGCTTGAAACAGAACCGAACACACAGCCTAGGGGAACGCCGGAGTGACTCACATGCTTCTGGAGAGGTCCCAGACCTCCACATGCTGCCTGTAGATGGCTGCAAACACCGTGCAGCAGTTTGGGGACCACTTGACGCTGTCCACTATGCTCTGCATGGACGTAAAGCTCATTTTGGGGTTCAGCGTGTCCATCTTCCACATCTGAATCGTCCCGTCTGAAGAGCTGCTCAGGAACACGTCTGAATAAAGAGGCGACCACTCGATATGCGTCACTGGGGACTGCAGGAGAGGAACAAGTGAACAACACTGTTTTTCTGTTTATGTACATATATAACACACACACACACACTTTTACGGAAAAGGATTAGGGCTGCTGAAAAAAAGAAAATAATTCTTACTCTCAACTAAAGATTCAGAGTTTAAAGTAAGAATTTTTGAGATTAAAGTCAGAAATTTTTAGATTAAATCAGAATTTCTGAGATTTAAGTCAGAACTTTTTAGATTAAAGTCTGAAACTTTTAGATTAAAGTGAAAATTCTAAGATTAAAATCAGAATTTTTAAAATTAAAGTTCAAATTTTGAGATTAAAGTCAGAATTCTGAGTCTAGTACTTCAATCTGAGAATTCTGACTCATAATCCCATTGCTATCCAGCAAAACTCTACTAACACAAGGAGTCACTGTAGCTAGTTTTCTGCTTGTAAATAAATGGAATTTCTAAAAAGCATAAACCCTCAAGAGAAAATCCCGGACCAACTGCATGTACAAAAGTCAGACTTTCAGTAATTTCCGCTCCCTCCTGCTGAATTTTACAGAACAGAAAATGAAGCTGTTACAATGTTTACATTTGAAATAGAGGTCAGTAAAAACTTACAGGGTGTTTACAGTATGTGTCCAGAAAATGATCGCTATTGGACAGAGAGCACTTGTGCATGCCGCCGTCCCACGTCCCGATCACATAGATCCCAGTGTCCTGCAGCAGCGTGTGGACAAGAGTTTAAGGTTTTTATTAACATGAAAGTTAATAAAACAGACAAATGAACACTGAGTTTAAGCTTTAGTATTACTTCTGCTGATTAAAGAGAGATGGAGTTTGATAAAGAAAAGGAAAATCTATATTGTTTGCACACAAAAAAAGCAGGTATGGATGAATTAAGTGACAGTTCAATAAATTAAGAAATGAAATGTGTGATAAAAGCTTTAAATAAATACACACGACTTAGTATAACATGTTGAGCATGTAATCAACACGCATTACATCAAAAGATGAATTTATTTAAGCAAATTCTGTTGTTTAGTGCAGAATATGCACTAAACAAATTCTGACCAGCAGTGGTCCTATTTCAATTAAGAAAATTCACTTTTTAATATCTAAACATGTGTACTGATGATAATTGCAGACATTTATTTATGAATTAAATAAAACTTTTCTTGCTTATTCATCAGATTGTAGCACTTTGGGCCCTCGATCTTGCTACAGCAGCACAGCGGTCCAACACGTTCCATGTAAAAAATATATGTTTTGCTTATTTTCCTGAGCCAACTCACGTCTGGATGGAAGTCAATGCAAAGTACAGTAGTCAGTGGTAGCAGCACATTATCAGTCTTCGACTGGCCTCCTCCGAGGCTCTGTTTACGACCTCCGCTCCTTTTCAAGATCATCAGGTCTGGGAAAACATGCAGGGTTTTTTTGTTTAAAAAAAAAAAAAAAAAAGATATCGATGTTATGATCATTATAACAGATAATGAACCTGCATTCCATGAGGTTTTGGTTGTTTAAATATTTTTTTATGTAAAAGCAGATGATTGTGCTTCACACAATTTACATTTCTACTGTACCTAAAGCTGAATTTGAATTGGAAATGTTCGCAAAACGTTATCTACATTCCGCTAACGTTGGAAGGAACACAATTTTTGAAATTGCTGCATTTCCATTAAATAAAAAACACAGTTAAAGTTTCATGTGAGTATGTTTGCTCGTGTCATTAACAAACATGCCGCACCATCGTCCTCCGACCACTTCCTGTTGTTCTTCCTCTTCTTCTTTTCCATCAGTATTAACATCCGGTTGTTGATCACGTGACTTGTGCGATGCGAACAAAGCGTTTCCGTCGCAGTTTTGTGCTACATGAACATTTCGATAACACCAGTGCAAAAAAAGTATCAAAAAATTGTCATGTTTCTGTTCCGATTTGCGTGATTCCGTGGTCAATGGAAAAGCGGGCAGGCACAGCTGGGGCAGTTCCCTTCCACAACAGTTGGGGGCAGCGGTGATATATTCTCACACAGCAGAAACAAGATGCTTCCTGCTTGATAGACTTGATTCCATTTAATGCACTGATTTTTCATAGAAATTAAAGTGTAAATTTGGATAATAGAACATTGTCAAGGTCGTATCATGTGGCTGCTTTAAATGACAAAGCATTTAAATGGTAAAGGTTACACTCCCGTTATGTTGAACCTGTAGTGTGTGTGGGTTTTATTACCTACGCAGTTGAAACCATTGTGCAGGATGAGCCACTTGGTAATCCTGCCATCTCCTGATATGGACACTAAAACCTCTTCTCGTTCTTCCCCCGATAGCTGCAGCTGTTGTCTGGTCCAGGTGACCTCCCACACCGGTTGCATGTGCCTCTTAGCACAGTCACTATGAAAGAAAGCAATCACAAAAATTAATTAATTAATAAGCAGCTCTTAACTTTTCACGGCTGATAGTCTGTTAGATTTGGTGTCAAATGATCTTAACTAATTGAGTAAACCTGTTCACCTCTTCGCCTGTGGTGGCGCTGCACCAAGAACCACTGAAGGAATCGACACTGAGCACAACTGAACAACTCCATTTTACAGGGCATCAGATTTTAGCGGTTGTAGGATTTGTCTTTCGTAAAAGGATGAGATCTCCTTCTCCCGTTAGCGATAGACTCTTTTATTTTGATTGTATTTAACCAAAACACCTAGTGCTATAGTCCACTCCCTTAGGAGCGGTCTTTGGCACCAAAGTTCATGTCAACCGAATTGAGACCAAGGTTTATAGGTGGACCAGAGTTTGCATTTTTGGTCCATATAAGAGTTAACACCTCGCTAAACGAACCGGACTTCCTAGGCAAACAAACTCTTGTATTTGCGCCGCTCACATACTCCCCGTTGTTGTCTTCTAGACTACAGCTGCTTCACCACAGAACAGGCCGCTAGTAGGCTAAGGCTAGCTAGCATTTCCACCGATGACGGCGGATCAATAGTTTTCCTGTAACTGTAAGTTGTTTCTCTGACATTAACACATTTTCCAGAGCATACATAAGCTGACTGACAGCAACAAGACACATCTGTTTTTGACCGATATCGATGCATTTTGGCAGACCCCAGAAGTAGCGCTGTCAGGTTCATCTTTTCACAGACTAGCTGTCCCAGTTCATGGTGTCACGTCATGGTGACAGTTTTAACAAATCTGGAAAAAGCATATTTTTGTAAAAACTGCATACCGCAGCTTTAACATTCTCACATTTTAACACCCTTCGCAGGGATGCTCTCACCGACTGTTGGCGATGCACGCCGTGTCATCTCCGACCTGAACGTTGTAGATGGCGACGGAGCCGTCGTACAACCCCACGGCCAGATGGCTGGGGTTGCTGGAAGAGAACTCCAGGCACGTCACACTGTTGTGGCAGAAAAACACTCGCTCCGACCACTGTGCATGAAACACAAATTTAAGTAATGAGGTTATTTTGTTGTTTTTTTTTCTACTACAGCTAAATTTATTGCTACACAAACAGAGAAACATACCATAAGGTTTTTTAGAGACCAGCAGCAAATGAGACCTGGTTGTGGTTTGCCTGAGGACCAGCCTCCGTAGCCTACTGCCAGGATGTCCTTCCAGAGAAGTCAGGGTACATAAGAGTTGTCGACAATGTGTGTTTACCTCTTTAAACCATTATCTTCCTCACTTATTTGGGAATTGGTTGAATAAAGACAAGAATCTACACCATGAAATTAAGACAATGACTGCTGGTGCTTAGATTTTCTGTTTTCAAAGTGTGGTTGAGTTACCTGGTTCTTCTTGTTCCATGCCATGCAGGTGATGTTGTGTCCTCTGGTCAGGGGGCTGACGAAGGCCCAGAGAGGCTCCAACGTTGGCGTCAAATACTTGTCTTTCTTCTCTGTACTCCATTCCTGAGAGTCAGGCCTGACCTCGCTGTCCGGATCTTAAACAGCAAACATAATTACTCTGCATACAGCTTCATGCAACACTACACCACACTAATTACATGCGTAGATGTTCTGTGCAACGTGAATCAAGACAAACGAATTGTCGAACAGTTGACAAAACAAGCAAAGTGTTCATTTGTAACCATATTTCTAACTGGGAAGTTGCTCAACTTGCTCTGCACAAGACTAAGGAGAGCACCAATTGAGTTTCCATTACGAATGCGCGCAAAACTTTTGTTGAATTTCCGCTAATGTCGAAACAACAAAATTTCCCAATTGCGACGTCTCTGCTAAGTAAGAAGTACAGTTAAAATCACGTGAATAAGTTTGCTCACGGGGAAAGGTCAATCAAAAACATGCAGCGCCATCATCCTCCTACCACTTCCTGGCGTCCTCTTCATCTTTTTTAGCAACAAGTGACTTGTGTGACGCAAAAAAAAAAAAAGTGTTTCTAATGAAACACGTGACTTTCGATACGGCCGAAAAGCCACTTCATCCTAAAACTTTTTGTCAAAAAAGGTGAGCTTTTTTTCCAAAATTGCCGTGTTTCCATTAAACAAATTTGTTTTTGAAATTCCAGTTTGCGCAGTTTTAAGGTCAATTGAATCACCTCTTCATGCAGACTGACAGAGCTTACCTTTAAGGACAGGCAGCCCTCTGAAAGCAGCCAGCTTAGGCTGAAAAATGTTCACCACTATCACCCTCTCCATTATCAACGCGCTGCTCAGGAAAGCTTCCGACAACAGGATCTTTTCTAAGTCTGGCTCAGTATTTGACGTGCACAAATCTGTGTCCAGCTCTACCTCCGAGCTGACACCACTGCCTGTGGAAATGACACATAAAAAAAAAAAAAAAACATTTTTTTAAATTATTTTCAGACACACTGCAAAAACCTGTGACTCAAACCGGATCCCAGAGAAATGACAAATGAACGAGTGGCATGAACGTTCTTTATTAGCGTTGTTATGATAGAACAAACTTTCATCTAATTTATTTGGATTTTATGTGATAGACCAGTTTGTTTTTAAAATAAAAGTCTGATAGATATGGTTTATGTTTGTGCTTAGAGCATGCGAGTACAATTGCGTAGATAAAAAGAAGAAAAGAGAACATTTTTTTCAATAATTTCCCTGTTTGTTCTAGAACTTTTTTAAGATTAACCTGAAAATTCCTGAGCTTTTTGACATCATCTACTCGTTTTTTTTTCTTTCTGCAAAGACAAAAATCGGCTTCGTAAGAGATCTGAGAACTATGGAGTGGCCACCAGGGGGTGCTAGGCAGACTTCGGAAAGTTGGAGGAACTATGAGGAAAAACATGCAAAATTTCTAAATATATTTTTAATTATGAATGTTTAATTATACGTCTTTATCATAACATTGAATCTGCCTTCAATCCTAGCAGAATAAGTTAAAATTGTAAAAATAATAAAAACCATCTCAGTACAATCTTTCTTTTCCTGATAACTGCACAGTATTCTAATGTTCTAACTTGTACAGGGTATTATTACAAGTATGATAATGTTTGTTTTTTATATAGAGAGGAGATGATTTTGTTTCTTTTGCCATAACACATAATCATCAAAATGAAGAGAAATATTAGCTTGAGCTACGTTTGGTCGCTGAGTGTATTCTAGAGTTTGACTTTTTGAATTGAAACAAGTGAATTTCTTCATTACGTTTTGCATATTTTAGAAAAGCAAATGCCTAGAATTAGTAGCACAGAAAGAAGTAAAACCTGATTTTCACTGAAACTGTTACCTGTGTCCCCACTCATGGTTCCTTCTGAAACGTCTTGCTCTTTCTTGGTGCTCACGCGATAATCCACCAGCTCAGTTTCCCGGGTTTCCCTATTTTCAATTGGCATAGAGAACGAATCGTATATGTTCCAGATAGTAGCGATTGTGCCTGTAAGCATGAACACAACACATGATTCTTTTTTGACCTTCCAAGGTTAGTTTAAGAAAAGTCAGACAAATCTGAAATCAGACATAAGCGGGATAATCAGAACTTTTGCGATGTTTTGTGTGTTCGTTTTCCCTGAAGATCAGCTCTCACCCCTGCTGACACTGTTGTTCTTGTTGGTCTGGGTGGATTTGCATTTATACTCCCCGACAAATGCCTGAGATGATCGCTCTAAATAATTATCACTGCCCATTTTGTTACTGCAAAACTCGGCGTAGGCGCGGTTTCTCTGGCTGCAACAGAAGACCAAAAAGGGGGGGAATTTAGCCTCATGAGGTCCACATCCGAGTTCAAGGTCTCGCTTCAGATGCGCTCACTTCACCACGTCTGCATCCTCGGCATCTTCCGAGACGAGGACGGGGGACAGGTCCAGCAGCGAGAAAGTGTCCGTCTCGCTAAGGACGATGTCGAATGCCTCAGCCACAGGCTTCAGTTGGGATTCTGAAAGAAACGGGAGTATCATTTCCAGAAAACTGCACAACTGCCGAAACACAGAGTTCTGTCAAATTAAGGTTGGCCCCCCCGCCCCCCTCCACCTGTTTAGAGTTGCGTTTAATTAGTAAGTGAAACACTGATTTACATATTTCATGTTCATTTGTTTGATTATTTTGATGATGGCGTTTGACAAAATGGCATGTTTATCGCTTATTTGAACGAGCGACAGTAATACATGGTTACTGACCTAACGATACGTATTGCTATAGACACGCTATCAATATCAATAGATGATACAGCTGATAGAATGTTCAGTAATTCCACTGAACTCTGAGCTGGAACCGCACAGCATTCTGGGAGATGTGGGCAGAGAACAGAACTTTAGTCATTCAACCTCTCATGGCCCGCTAAGCAAGGCTGGTGGCGTCAACTCACTCGACGCCACCAACTTTGGTTACCTAGCAACAACCTGTTGAATGGCAGCAGTTTAAGGGTTTGCCACCGTTGAGTGCTTAAAAAAAAAAAAGAAGATTGCCAGAATTTAATTTATTTAAAAACAAAAAAAAGAATTATCAATAATTTTAGACATCATTGTATATTTTATATTTGTATATATTTTGTGTATGTTTTTATTAAATGTGCTCTATGAATAAACCTGACTTTGACTTCTGCAGACGTTGAAGAAACCCTGCTCTGATTGCAACCAAAGTTGGCACTTATTGAGGAAATGTGGTCTACCGTCAGTTCGAGACATTGTTGGTGCTTTTTATCACTTGGAATGTATTTATTTTTTATAGATAAACACTGATTTCCTATTTATTCATCAGCAAAACTGATATCCAAAACACCAAATCCGACCTCATCTACTTGTCTTGAGGGCAATAACTCAAGTCAAATCATTTGCACTGGGTATTCGTTCAATATGTATAGCAAAAATAAAAATTGTAGCAACCACCATAAGCAGCAGCAGCAACAGCAGCAGCAGGGCCGTGCGAAGGAAAACTATCCTCGGTTACACTGCTTCTTGAGAGAAAAGCGGATTCCACGGACATGGTGTTAAATGAGCTGCCAAACAACCTGCAATTCACACAAACAGGAAGAGTTTAAGTATCGAAATATTTATTCTGTTCAAAAAAAAAAAAAGAGACCCATAGAAACATTGTTTGAAAGCATGGCGTAGTGAACTCCGTATGCCGTATATCACTTCACATAGAAACATTAGGACAGCTTGATTCTAAAGAAAACCTGTGGAGTGGGATGAATAGAAGAGAGCAAGGAAGGACACAAGACTTTCATTTTTTGGAAAAATGCAAAGAAACTGTCCAAAAAATTAATGTCCATAAATTTCTCTCCATGCATGCCGTGTGGAATGTTCTGGCAGACTGACTGGCAAAAGATGGTTGTGAAAAGTGTCAAATAATTTCTTTTTACTGTGATGGACTGTTTCCCTACTGAATATTTGTACATTCCAATAAAAGACAGCGACATTGGTACAATTAAACATTCTTTTTTTTTTTAAGGCTTTTAAAACCTTTTTACCAGGCGTCCCAATCAACATGGAGGGCACAACACGTACGGCCTATGTGTTTGAATGTCGCAGTCTGGTACCTGGACGAAATCGCGTCAGTGGGTGTAGAGGACTTAAAACCCAATGATCCGCTTTGGAAAAGGATTTCCTCCAGAGATGAATGTTCGCGTGTTTTGGACTCCGGGTGGTCAGCGACGGCAATCAGGGGCAGAGGAGTAACATCTTTCCCTTGAGCATCAAGCACCTGGAGCGAAAGGACGACAGGCCACACACATTTTGTAAATATGTAATTGAGGTTTGGAGCAAGGTTTTTGGGTTAATACCATTTCTAAATGGCATTTGACATAGTTTATCATCATCCATCATCTCAAACCAGTTACTATTCCCCTTCAAAAAAATAGAGAGAGGGAGCGACAGAAGGTTTTCTCCAAGAGGTGGGCAGACTGTGAGATTATCAACCATTTAGCATAATTAGCTTAGTTACAGACCACTGTTTGCCTCCATTTCACTGGCATCTAATGAATTAAGGAAAATAATTACCAACATATTCATATATTTAACTTTTCCCTGTACCTTTTACCACTTAACAACAGGTGAGTCCGTCAGCAGCAGCTCTAGCCCACGTTCCTCCACTAAGCTGCACTATCTAACTTTTATATAATTTTTTTTTCACATATTTGTTAAAACTGTCATTATGTTGTAACAGTATGGCATGAGAGATAATCTGTGAAAAATCTATTTCCTCTGCTTTCTCAAAGTGCTAGAAACAACCAGTCAGAGAAAGGAGAGTCTTAGTGCTGTCAATCACAATCTCATGTGGTGCTGCTCATCCTTCCTCCCCCTCACTCTGTGCTATGCTGCAGCTAGCATAGCCTGTTGTAAATGCTTAGACTAGTTAGCATAGCTACCAGTGACGGCAGATAAACATTTTTCCTGTAATGATAAGTTGTTTTTCCACCATTAGCACATTTAGCAGTGAGTGAATGAGGTTGATTGACAGCACTAAGACCCTCCTCCTGGTTCTGATTGGTTGTTTTGGCTGGAACGTTGCATTACTTTAGCCAGTAACAGTAGTTCAGGAACAAGGTGGAGGAGATTGATTTATATGGATGTCATGTGTATATACATGAAGTCTGGATTGCTTCATGTATATTTTGCATCTTGCCAATGACTGTTGCTGGTGAGGAGAGATATTTCAGTAATCTAAAGCTAATAGAAAAAATATAAGCAACCTACTTGCACACTGTTTTGCGGACTGTTGGATGCAAAATTCATGAGCAGTAAATACTATGCTAGTATCAGTATTGGACCAAAGAAAGCAGGGCAGTTGCAAGCCTTTAAAACTGTGATGCTTTTGATGGGTCAGATAGACTCAAAAAACTGTGACAGCAGCTGCGTGGGGGGGCCCAATTTAATGTCTTGTTATGGGGCCCAGGAATCCTGGCAGCACTCCTGAGCATGTGATTGAACAGCCACAAGAAAAAAAAGGCATTCTGACAGAAGACCTTACATTTAACTTGAAAGACTGATAAGGAGATAAAGAGAAAAGTTAGGTTTGTGTACCCGCATTCCTTTGCTGTCGTGATGAATACTGGTATCTTTATGGTGGAACAGGAAACCTGAAAACCTCCTTTTTCGCCTGACTTGAGGGCTGCCTTTTACCTCTCTGGATCTATTTATTCCAGACGAGCTAAAAGAAAGCCAAAGGAACAGACAGGACTTGGTTAGCCAATATAATTATCTCACGGCTCTCTCGTTAGCTAGCCTACTTAGCAACCCTTAGTTTTGGGTATATTCTTCGACGAGAACAATAGTTACAGTATGCAACCATGGTAGTATAGGAAATATGTCTTTGATACTCACGAACTATGCACTAGAGATGGCCTTTTCTCTCCTTCCTTCATCGTAGGTTTATTACTGCGAGCAACCTCGTATGAAGTTCAAGCCCTCCTCAAATAGTTTGGAGTTCCCGAGTTGCTGTTTTTTTCGGGACTTTTGACCTTATTTAATGTAGTTCTCTGGATTACGTTTGGGTCGAGTGTCGTTCAAAGTTTTAAACACTTCTAAAAACGCCTAAATCTGAGGTGAATCGGTTTGAACTAACTGAGTCCGATTTTATCTAACTCTCGGTCTCCATAGCAACGACAGAATTCTCGCTACAATGTCAGTTAGTGAATGTGTCTCTTTAACAAGTAAAAGAAGAAAAAGAAAAAACAACTATGAGTATTAGACCAACCAGTAATAATAACAATAACGTGCTCTAAACATTCATTTGTATTTTCAAAAGCACATACACAGCCTGTATTCATGTCTCCTGTATTCATTCCTCGACTGACTTATCTTCTCTCTTTTTTTTTTTTACTTTAGCGCCCTCTGCTGGGCAAGACGAGCGCGCTGCTGTTTACGGTCTGCATCCTGTCTTTTGTTGGAAACCCCCCGCACGTTTTGGACTGGTTTTAACTGACACACAATGTGTGGTGTAGCTCTCCTGTTTCGGGAGCTCAAATTTCCCACAGAAGCAAATGCACTTCTTTGGAGAGATGAGGTGTGATACAAAAATAATCTAAAGCTAAAACAAGCTAATCTAAAGCTAAAGTTAAAACAAGGATACCGTAGAAACATGGGAGCGTGAAAAAAGGAAGACAGTTAGAAAAGAAAGAGGTGGAAAGTTATATAGGAAAATAATATAACTTTTGATGGAAGCATCAAATATACAGATGCTTCCAAAATGTCAAATGACAATGTAGAAATAGCATTTATAATTCCGGAGTTAGATATTATTAGAAATAAAAGAACAATAGATAAGTTGACAATGTATACGGATGAATTAATGGCAATATTAATGGCTTTAGAATGGATTGAGGAAACAAGAGAGAGGGAGTTTTTAATTTGTTCAGATTCAAGCAGTGCATTAATAAGTATTTTAGAACTAAATTCAGAATCAAAGAAAGATATTATATTGGATATTATTCATTCAACTTTTAGGATTAAAAATTATGGCTCTCGTATTAAATTAGTATGGATTCCTGCCCACATTGGAATAATAGAAAATGAGCTGGCAGATAGTTTTGCTAAAAATGTAGCAAAAAAGAGTATTGTTGATTTAAATATTAAAATAAGCAAAAATTAGGTCAAAAATATTAGTAACCTAACAGTGGGATAGTGGAAGCAATGCAAGATTTTATTATAGCATCCAAAAAAAAAGTTGGGGGAATCAGGAAGTGTAACAGGAGTAAACAAGAAGAGGAAACTATATCTAGATTAAGGTTTGGACATACAGGATTAAACAGTATTCTTAAAATAATTAATAAACATAGTACAGGTCTTTGTAGTTATTGTGGAAAATTAGAAACAATACGTTTTTTTAGAACGTAGTAAGTACGTTCAGGAAAGGGAGGTGTTAATTAGAGATTTAAACAGGAATAAAAATAAATTAGATATTAGGGATTTGCTTCAAAGGTCGTCGGGGGATGTAGTTTTTAATAGTATTTTTAGTTTTTTAAGGAGAACAGGTATTATGGGAAGATAATACCTCCTCCCATACTCCAGTCTGGGAGGTGGCGGTAATGCACCTATAAGTTGTTTGCCAACCGCCATAAAACAAAAAGAAGAAGAACTGGTACATTGGAACAAAACCGCCAGGATGAAGTGGCACGTTTACAAATAAAACAGAATAGATGATATTTCACTAGGTTAAATTGTGGGAGAAACCAGATGAGAAGTTGCTATCCGGAGGACGAAGCAGTCAGGAGACCAGGTGAACTGACTGACATCTATTTTTTTAGGCTCCTGGCAATAAGAAAAATTTTTTTTTTTTTTTTTTTTGGGGGGGTGGGGGGTTTGCAGTAAAAGTTAAATGCTACCACCCCCAGACCAAAATGCAAGCGTCCATATTTACCGAACACCCCCATGTATCTGCATGTAATGGTTTGTTCCTGCTGTGGTGCACGTCAGTCGGTACAAGACAGAAACAGCAGGGGCAGCCATGCTGCCGAGAATAGTGATAAAACCATAAAAAGAAAAGTAAGAAAGGAAAGACAAGGGCGTCAGCTTTTAACCCGGTTTATCTCCGAGAGGTCTGTAAACTATAATGTGTGACTATCAACATGTTAGCTCAGTTAGCTTAGCTACAGGCCCGTGTTAGCTTCCATTTCACCTGCATAATATCGGTGGAGGACAAATGTTTAGCAAGATATTCATATATTTAACTTGACGCTGTAACTTTTCCCATACTTTAATGATTCAGTCATTGTTCCTCGGCTCCCTGTCCCGCTAAAAAAGGTGCTAACTGCAGCCAGTCAGCATGGCTGCAGGAAGTCTATGGGAATTTCTCTTTCTCTCTTGCTATTTTTACCATTATTCAACAAAACTAAACTATTCAACATTTAAAGAAGTTGGGCTTTATTGCAGACTCGAAGTCCAATATGACATAAAAGAATAAATAAAATAGAATAAAAGATACAAAAAATGCTTTCATACCAATGTTTGCAAAATACAGATGAGTATTTTACCTTAAGTCAATAGCAGAATAATTTTATTACTAGACTTAAGTAAGTCAGCAATTTAATCGTAAATTAAATTAATAAATGTGCTTTCTTAAAACGGCCATCAAAGAACTGACATTGCTGGCATAAATAAGGGCAAATCCATAATATATTAATCATGTTAATGTACAATATGTACTGTTTTATGTGAGCAAGGTAAAAGCCAGGAACATTTAAAGCCATATATAGCTTTAAACATATATATACTTTAAAAAAAAAAATATATATATATATTTTAATGTATATAAGTGACAGCATAACAAAAAATTGAGCCCCTCTGCTTCCTTCCTGCAGGTCCTACCGCCATCTGCAGAAATGCACCGCTCCAGGTCAGAAACAGCCAATCAGAGCCAGGAGGAGGGGGTTGGTGTTGTCAATCATCCTTGTCTACACCTAGGTGTAGGAACCTAGGTGTGTCTACACCTAGGCGTATGTCACCTCACAGATAAGGCAAGAACTTCATACAGGCAACATAGGTGATTAAATATCAACACAATTACTTGCTAATTATGCTTGAATCTTTTGCAATGGAAACAAAACAAAATTACCGAAATATAGATTGAACACGGAGGATTCATACTTTTGGAAACTTTTCTGTAACCAAAGAAACTGAAAATAAATTAATATACGCAATAACATCAGTAACAAAGAGATTAGTAGAGGGAAACTAGAGTAGTAGTTATGAGTGAGAATGAAGTCAAAAGAAACAAGGAAAATAGGCTACAAAATGAGTTAAATTGTTTGTTGGTTGACCCATAAGATATCTATACCTGGACTAAAACAGCTGAATTATTCCCATTTATTAATTTGTTTTTAAATATTGAAGGGTCTACTTGCTGATGCAGTTGGTCCTCTAGTTTTTTTGGGTTTTCTTTTTGTTTGAGTTCTTCATCCACTACATCCAAAAAAAAAAAAAGTTTAAAACTGTAAAACACCATCAAAACCGGGACTTGTGGATTTCGTAGTTGCTGGGCAATATGGTTTTGACAACTTTCACCATCCTGTGTTCCAGGGCATGCATCACTTCTTCTGTCCACCACCCTGGGGTACTTAGCATGACCTCACAAGGCCTCAAGGACTTAAAAGGCTTGCTTGGCCTAGATGTAATTGCGAGGGGGCGGAGCCAAAAGTATGGCGCTCAGAGTGCTGGAGGCTCCGTAGAGCATCGTGGGTAGCGCCAGTGGCTGAGAAGGAACCATGACCAGGACCGGTACTGCAGACGGTCTAGGTGGGATGGATGAGGCCACAGAGGTTGTAAAGATGGATGCACCGCTCAGCTCGCTGTGGTTCCTCCACGTCTAACCTGCAAAAAAAATCAAGGTAAATATCTGATGCAAAAGCAACACCATAAAACTTCAAATGTATGAACCATCAATGCACACTGTGTAAAGGTAGTTAAAATATTCAGCTGATAAATCCATTCAAGTTTACATATTGTAATTAAGTATCCACAATTGTGAATAGGCCTGTCATGATTACAAATTTTGCTGGATGATAAATTGTCCCAGAGATTATTGCAACAAATTGTCATGTTGAAACCGTTTTAAACCTGTGTGATTATTATAAAGGCAAATTAAAACAAGAAGATTTAACACTGGAACTGAGACCTCTTAAATGTCCAAAGTAAACAAAACTACTGAAACAATAAGTGAGATGTATTATGAAGTTTTTGTAACACACACACACACACAGTCTTCATCCTCTACATATGAATATGTTTACAGTGAGGCCAAGATCCTCTTTGTAAACAATAAACTGGTTGATGCTTCATGAAGTGATGTGTTACACAAACCTTTTTGGTTCCATCAATGCAGAGGATTTCTCCTGTCACACTGAGGATCGAGGCTCTGTACGCGGGCATCTTCTTCATCTCCATGATCATGTGAGCTCGCCTCAGCACACGGGCACAGGGTAGCGGGGCGGAGGAGGCGTGTAGGTACCAGCGGCCTTCTCGACGTTCAGGATGCTCTTCTGGGACGACGCGACACAAGCTTCGTACGGCAGCGTCTGGTACAGGTCGCGTCGCTCCGCATCCCACTCGTCATGGCCCTGCTGCAGCAGCCTCCGCACCTTACCTTGCTCATGGAGACGCTGTTGACCCGGTTGTTCAGGAGAGTGACCACGCCCTTTCCACAGAGGATGACAGGAAACAAGCTTCTGACAGCCGGAGCCAAGTTCATCAGGATCTTGGGACTGTGCACCAGCCAGATGTACTGCTGCTCACGACAACCACCACCCACGTCTTCAGTGTAGCTGTCCGTCTTGCTCGCCAAAATGGCGTAAAGCACTTTGAAATGCCTTGTTGCTGAAAGGTTCTACACAAATAAAATTTGATTGATTACAAAGTTGTTGAGCTTTCTTGAGTGCGGCATACGTTGCACAGTTTGTGAAGTTAACTTGCCAAATTTCACTCCTGATCACGTCCGATGCTGTCAGCCACACCGCAGAAACTGTGCGCCCCCCAAGGTAATGTATTTTCTCCATCAGTTATGTGGGCCAGAAAGAGAAAAAATGATATTTTACAAACAAAAAAGGAGCAATACGATACAACTCTGAGTTAACCGGTTCTCAATCATCCTTACATTTGCAGTGGCTCTGTAAGTGGTTTTGGCTGGTGGTGTTGAAGGGCGACCAAATGGAGACAGGGCTCAATGAGGATCATCTTATTCCACAACTCTTATTATAGCTCTTATTCCAGAGCTATGAAATAAGAGCAACAAAAAATGGGGACCAGAAAACACGGAGCAAACTGTGCAGCAGCAGGCTGAAGGAAAAAGTTAAAGATACACCGGAAACATTTGCATTTCCTGTTAAAGTGCAGTGTGAATGGTGTAAAGCTGAAGGTTTTTGGAGAAAACTGCTGAAGCATTTGAAGATAGTCATGAAAGACTTGTAGAAATGTAGCAAAATAAATAAATAGGAAGTAGCCACATAAAGCAACAGGCTTCAAAATGTGGACAGAAAAACAGTTGAAGAGGAGTGAAAACTTTAAGGTGATGCAGAAAATTCACTTAAGGAGTATAAGAACTGAGTGCAGAACACTTCCAGCAAAGATAAACTGAAAGCACGCAACAATTTAGTAAAGCAAATTGGTAAATAAAAAATCTAAAGCTGCCTAAGTTAAATGTAAGCTATGCAAAAACATTTGTACTAACTTCAGTTGGCTAAAAAGCTACAGCTACAGTACTAATCATAACATGGTAGCTATCACTAGCATATTGACATAACGTGACACATGCCATTCAATAGGCAAAACTTGTAAAGCTTAAATTAGCTGTAAAGCTAATACCAGCTAAAATACCATGCACTGCATATGTAGACTTAAGGCAACCTATTATATACTTAAGGCAACCTATTTTATGCAAACTCCAATTAAAAGGTAAAGTGGTAACGCTGATGAAAATCATGCTGATAGCATGTACACTAGCACTATCTTTTTGACCAAACTGACCCACCATTAAAAAATTTAGCGGTCAGGGTACATCACATTTTTGCCCTGTTTGTTCACCAACGTTCTGAGAACGGCTTAAAAAAGTGTGAAAACTTTTCTGGGAAGAGTTTCAGTGCAATGATTACCAGAGCTGTGAGTTAAGATACATTTCTTTCTTTTTTCTCCATCCGAAGATAGCATAAGAACCAGGGAGGCAAGGGAGATTCTTGACAAGATATGCATTAAGCTTGAGTGATTTCAGCGTTTGACAGAGGAACTGCTTTACAATGACAGGTATAAAAAATAGGGGCCATTCTTTGTGAGCTGGTTCGTAAAGACAATTAAGATGCGATATTATAGAGAATATGAAAACGCTGAAAATGTGCACTTACTGTTGCTTGTGTGGGCGAAACATTGAGGGAAACGTAGCTGAACGACGCCATGTGCCTACATTGTGAGCCTGACTACATCGACAGGCTTCACCGTGCTTCTGTGTAGGCTTCAGCGTTCATCTCTCTCGGGTTGAGAGTGCTGCGTCTCTGCGGGTGGGGGGGGGCAAAACATTGAGGGACATGTTGGCCGAAGGCAGCAGCACCGGCCTTTGCGGAACAAAAAGGCTTACAGCACCTGGTATTCCCAGGCGGTCTCCCATCCAAGTACTAACCAGGCCCGACCCTGCTTAGCTTCCGAGATCAGACGAGATCGGGCGTTCTCAAGGTAGTGTGGCCGTAAGCCGAGAGGTGCTGCCAGCTCCGGCCTTTTGTACGTCAGCACAGCCCGCTGGCGCTTCATTTCTGTTTTGCTCTGACTGCATCTTTGCCGACGTGGTCAGGGTCCGGCGTGCTTCTCTGTAGGGTTAAGTGTGCATGTGCCGGGGCCCGAAGGCGCTTCCCGTTGGGGGCGAAACATTGTGCCTACATTGTGAGCCTGACTACATCGACAGGCTTCACCGTGCTTCTGTGTAGGCTTCAGCGTTCATCTCTCTCGGGTTGAGAGTGCTGCGTCTCTGCGGGTGGGGGGGGCAAAACATTGAGGGACATGTTGGCCGAAGGCAGCAGCACCGGCCTTTGCGGAACAAAAAGGCTTACAGCACCTGGTATTCCCAGGCGGTCTCCCATCCAAGTACTAACCAGGCCCGACCCTGCTTAGCTTCCGAGATCAGACGAGATCGGGCGTTCTCAAGGTAGTGTGGCCGTAAGCCGAGAGGTGCTGCCAGCTCCGGCCTTTTGTACGTCAGCACAGCCCGCTGGCGCTTCATTTCTGTTTTGCTCTGACTGCATCTTTGCCGACGTGGTCAGGGTCCGGCGTGCTTCTCTGTAGGGTTAAGTGTGCATGTGCCGGGGCCCGAAGGCGCTTCCCGTTGGGGGCGAAACATTGTGCCTACATTGTGAGCCTGACTACATCGACAGGCTTCACCGTGCTTCTGTGTAGGCTTCAGCGTTCATCTCTCTCGGGTTGAGAGTGCTGCGTCTCTGCGGG